>CM022303.1:480371599-483109193 GCA_011799875.1 Thinopyrum elongatum | reverse complement strand
GGCGAGGACTGGCTCACGGCTAAGCCCCCGAGTGGGAGGGATGCTCTCACTCGGAGAAGATTTTTAACTTAGGGGAGGACTGGCTCGCGGCTAAGTCCCCGAGTGGGAGGGATGCTCCCACTCGGAGTAGTTTTTTAACTTAGGCGAGGACTGGCTCGCGGATAAGCACCCGAGAGGGAGGGATGCTTTCACTCGTAGTAGTTTTTTAACTTAGGCGAGGACTGGCTCGCGGCTAAACCCCCGAGTGGGAGGGTTGCTCTTACTCGGATTAGTTTTTTAAACTTAGGCGAGATTGGCTGTGGCGCTAATCCCCGCCGAGTTGATGGAATGCTTCACTCGGAGTAGTTTTTTTTAATTTAAAGGCAGGCTGCTCACGGCTAGCCCCCGAGTGGGAGGGATGCTCTCACCGGAGTAGTTTTTAAATTGCGAGACTGGCTCGCGGCTAAGCCCGGATGGGAGGGATGCTCTCACTCGTGAGAGATTTTTTTAACTTGGGCGAACGGCTTTCGCGCAAAGTCCCCGAGTGGGGAGGTTCTCTAATCGGAGTAGTTTTTAACTTAGGCGAGGACTGGCTCGCGATAGCCGCCGAGTGAAAGGGATGCTCTCACTCGAGATAGTTTTTAATTAGGCGAGACTGCTTGCGCGTAATCCCCCGAGTGGGGATGCTATCACTCGGGAGAGTTTTTTAACTTAGGCGAGACGGGTGCTCACGCAAAGCCCCGATGGGAGGGATGCTCTCACTCGGAGTAGTTTTTTTAACTTAGAGCGAGGACTGGCTCGCGGTCAAAGCCCCCTAGTGGGAGGGATGCTTCACTCGGAGTGAGTTTTTTCACTGAGGCGAGTTCTGGCTCGCAGCTAGCCCCCGATGGGAGATGCCTCTCACTCAGACGTAGTTTTTTAACTAATGGGAACTGGCTCGGGCTAAGCCCCTGAGTGGAGAATGCTCTCACTCGTAAAGTATTTTTAACTTAGGCGAGGACTAGCTCAGCCTAATGTCCCGATGGGAGGGATGTCTCACTCGGAGTAGATTTTTTTCCTTAGGCGAGACGGTGCGGGTGCTAACACCCTAGGTGGGGGGATGCTCTCACCGGAGTAGTTTTTTAATTATGGGAGGACTGGCTCGGGCTAGCCCAACTGGGAGGGATGCCTCACTGCGATGTAGTTTAATAACTTAGGGCGAGACTGCTCGGGCTAAGCCCCCGAGCGTGGGAGGATGAGCCTCTCATCGGAGTAGTTTTTAACTTGAGGGGGGGCGAACTGGCTCGCGCTAGCCCCGTGTGTGGGAGGGATGCTCTACTCGAGTATTTTTTAACTTGCGAGCATGAGCTGGCTAAGCGCGCACCGAGTGGAGGGATGTCTTCACGCGTGATTAGTTTTTTTTAGGTCAGGGCTGGCTCTCGGCTAGCCCCCTAGTGAGGGATGCTCTCACTGATTTTTTAATTGCGGGACTTGCTCGCGGCTAAGCCCCCGTTGGGGAATGGACTCTCACTCGTGTAGTTTTTAACTTAGGCGAGGAACTGTCGCGCTAAGCCCCTAGTTGGGAGGATGCTCTCACTCGGAGTTTTTAACTAGGGCGAGGACTGCCGCGGCTAAGCCCCCAGAGTGGAGGATGCTCTCACTCGGAGTAGTTTTTTAATTAGGCGAGGACTGGCTCGCGGCCTAAGCCCCCTATGGAGGGATGCTATCACTCGGAGTAGTTTTTTAATTTAGGCGCGGTCTGGCTCGCAGTGAAGTCCCCGAGTGGGAGGGATGCTCTCACTCGGATAGTTTTTTAACTTAGGCGGACTGGCTCCGGAAAGCCCCAAGTGGGAGGGATGCTGTCACTCGGAGATAAATTTTTTAACTTAGGGCGGTACTGGCTCGCGCTAAGCCCCTAAGTGGGAGGATGCTCTCACGGCAAGTAGTTTTTTAACTAAGGAGACTGGCTCGGGCTAAGCCCCCGAGTGGGAGGGATTCTCTCACTCGGTAGAAGTTTTTACTTAGGCGAGGACTAGCCCATCGACAGTCCCCGAATGGGAGGATGCCCTCCACTCGATGAAGAGTTTTAATCTTAGGGCGAGGACTGGCTCGCGGCTAAGTCCCCGAGTGGGAGGGATGCTCTCACTCGGAGTAGTTTTTTAACTTAGGCGAGGAATGGCTCGTGGCTAAGCCCCCGAGTGGGAGGGATGCTCTCACTCGGAGTAGTTTTTTAACTTAGGCGAGGACGGGCTCGCGGCTAAGCCACTGAGTGGGAGGGATGCTCTCACTCGGAGTAGTTTTTTAACTTAGGCGAGGGCTGGCTCGCGGCTGAGCCCCCTAGTGGGAGGTATGCACTCACTCGGAGTTGTTTTTTAACTTAGGCGAGGGCTGGCTCGCAGCTATGCCCCCGAGTAGGAGGGATGCTCTCGCTCGGAGTAGATTTTTAACTTGGGCGAAAACAGGTTCGCGGCTAAGTCCCCTAGTGGGAGGGATGCTGTCACTCGGAGTAGTTTTTCAACTTTGTCGAGGACTAGCTCGCGGCTAAGCCCCTGAGTGGGAGGGATGCTCTCACTCGGAGTAGTTTTTTAACTTAGGCGAGGACTGGCTCGCTTGTAAGCCGCTGAGTGGGAGGGATGCTCTCACTCGAAGTAGTTTTTTAACTTTGGCGAGGGCTGGCTCACGGCTGAGCCCCCGAGTGGGAGGGATGCTCTCACTCAGAGTAGTTTTTTAGGTTAGGCGAGGACTAGCTTGCGGCTAAGCCCCCGAGTGGGAGGGATGCTTCCTAGTAGTTTTTTTAACTTAGGCGAGGACTGGCTTGCGGCTAAGGCACCCAAGTGGGAGGGATGCTCTCACTCGGAGAGATTTTTAACTAGGGGCAGGACTGGCTGCGGCTAAGCACCCATGGGGAGGGATGCTCTAATCGAGAGATATTTAAACTTAGGTGAGGTAGGCTCGTGGATAAGCCCCGAGTGGGAGGGATGCTTTCACTGGAGAGTTTTTTAACTTAGCGAGGACTGGCTCCGCGTAAGCCCCGAGTGGGAGGGATGCTCTCACTCGAGTACGTTTTTAACTAGGCGTGAGCTGGCTCGCGCTAAGCCCCGATGGGAGGGATGCTCTCACTCAGAGTAGTTTTTTAACTTAGGCGAGAATGGCTTGCGGCTAAGCCCCCGAGTGGGAGGGATGCTCTCATCAGGAGTAGTTTTTTTAACTTAGGCGGAGGACTGGCTCACGGCTAAGCCCCCGAGTAGGAGGGATGCTTCTCACTCGGAGTAGAGTTTTTAACTAGGTGAGGATAGTTTCGCGGCTAAGTCCCCGAGGGGAGGGATGCTCTCATCGGTAGTAGTTTTTAACTTAGGCGAGGACTGGCTCGCGACTGAGCCCCCTAGTGGGAGGGATGCTCTCACTCGAGTAGTTTTCAACTTAGGCGAGGACGCTCAGCGGCTAAGCCCCGAGTGGGAGGATGCTCTCACTCGGAGAAGATTTTAACTTAGGGGAGGACTGGCTCGCGGCTTAGTCCCCGAGTGGGAGGGATGCTCTCACTCGAGAGATGGGACTTAGGGGAGGACTGGCTCGCGGCTAAGTCCCCGAGTGGGAGGGATGCTTCACTCGGAGTAGTTTTTTAACTTAGGCGAGGACTAGCTCGCGGCTAAGCCCTGAGTGGGAGGGATGCTCTCACTCGGAGTATTTTTTAACTTGGCGAGACTGGCTCGCGGCTCAGCCCCGAGTTGGAGGGATGCTCTCACTCGGAGTAGTTTTTTAACTTAGGCGAGGACTGGCTCGCGGACTAATCCCGAGTGGAGGGATGCTTCACTCGGAGTAGTAGTTTTTAACTTAGAGGGAACTGGCTCGCGGCTAAGCCCCCGAGTGGGAGGGATGCTCTCACTCGAGTAGTTTTTTAACATAGGCGAGGGCTGGCGCGTGAGACCCGAGTGGGAGGATGCTCTCACTCTAGTAGTTTTTTACTTAGGCGAGGACTGCTCGCGCGCAAGCCCCCGAGTGGGAGGGATGCTCTCACTAGGAGTAGTTTTTTAACTTAGGCGAGGACTGGCTCGCGGCTAAGCCCCGAGTGGGAGGGATGCTCTCACTCGGAGTAGTTTTTAACTTAGGCGAGGACTGGCTCGCGGCTAAGCCCCGAGGGGAGGATGCTCTCACTGGAGTAGTTTTTAACTTAGGAGAGGACTAGCTGCGGCTAAGCCCCCGATGTGAGGGATGCTCTCACTCGTAGAAGATTTAACTTAGGAGTGACTGGTCAGACTAGTCCCGAGTGGAGGGATGCTCTCACTCGGAGAAGATTTTTTAACTTAGGCGAGCACTGGCTCGTGGCTAAGTCCCGCGGTGGGAGGGATGCTCTCACAGGAGTAGTTTTTTAACTTAGGTGAGGAACTGGCTCGCGGCTAAGCCCCTGAGTGGGAGGGATCTCTCACTTGGAGTAGTTTTTTAACTAGGCGAGGACTGGCTGGCTAACCCCCCGAGTGTGAGGGATGCCTCTATCTCGGAGTAGTTTTTTAACTTAGTGAGGGATGGCTCGCGGCTGAGCCCCCGAGAGGGAGGATGCTCTCACTCGGAGTGTTTTTAACTATAGGCGAGGACTGGCTCGCGGCTCAGCCCCGAGTAGGAGGGATGCTCTCACTCGGAGTAGATTTTTAACTTAGGTGAGGATAGTTTCGCGGCTAAGTCCCCGAGTGGGAGGGATGCTCTCACTCGGAGTAGTTTTTTAACTTAGGCGAGGTCCGGCTCGCGACAGAGCCCCCTAGTGGGAGGGATGCTCTCACTCGGAGTAGTTTTTTAATTTAGGCGAGGACTGTCTCGCGGCTAAGCCCATGAGTGGGAGGGATGCTCTCACTCGTAGTAGATTTTTAACTTAGGGGAGGACTGGCTCGCAGCTAAGTCCCCGAGGGGGAGGGATGCTCTCACTCGGAGGTTCGCGGCTAAGCCCCCGAGTAGGAGAGATGCTCTCACTCGAAGTAGATTTTCAACTTGGGCGACAACAGGTTCGCGGCTAAGCCCCCAAGTGGGAGGGACGCTCTCACTCGGAGTAGTTTTTTAACTTAGATGAGGACTGGCTTGCGGCTAAGCCCCCGAGTGGGAGGGATGCTCTCACTCTTAGTAGTTTTTTAACTTAGGAGAGGACTGGCTCGCGGCTAAGCCCCCGATTGGGAGGGATGCTCTCACTCGTAGAAGATTTTTAACTTAGGCGAGGACTGGCTCACGACTAAGTCCCCGAGTGGGAGGGATGCTCTCACTCGGAGAAGATTTTTAACTTAGGCGAGGACTGGCTCGCGGCTAAGTCCCCGAGTGGGAGGGATGCGCTCACAAGGAGTAGTTTTTTTAACTTAGGCGAGGAATGGCTCGTTGCTAAGCCACCGAGTGGGAGGGATGCTCTCACTCGGAGTAGTTTTTTTAACTTAGGCGAGGACTGGCTCGCGGCTAAGCCCCCGAGTGGGAGGGATGCTCACACTTGGAGTAGTTTTTCAACTTAGGCGATGACTGGCTCATGGCCAAGCCCCCGAGTGGGAGGGATGCTCTCACTCGGAGTAGTTTTTTAACTTAGGCGAGGGCTGGCTCGCGGCTGAGCCCCCGAGAGGGAAGGATGCTCTCACTCGGTGTAGTATTTTAACTTATGCGAGGACTGGCTCGCGGCTAAGCCCCCGAGTAGGAGGGATGCTCTCACTCGAAGTAGATTTTTAACTTAGGTGAGGATAGTTTCGCGGCTAAGTCCCCGAGTGGGAGGGATGCTCTCACTCGGAGTAGTTTTTTAACTTAGGCGAGGACTGGCTCGCGACTGAGCCCCCGAGTGGGAGGGATGCTCTCACTCGTATTAGTTTTTTAACTTAGGCGAGGACTGGCTCGCGGCTGAGCCCCCGAGAGGGAAGGATGCTCTTACTCGGATTAGTTTTTTAACTTAGTCGAGGAATGGCTCGCGGCTAAACCCCCTAGTGGGAGGGATGCTCTCACTTGGAGAAGATTTTAACTTAGGCGAGGACTGGCTCGTTGCTAAGTCCCCGAGTTGGAGGGATGGATGCTCTACTCGGAGTAGAGTAGTTTTTTAACTGTCGAGGAATGGCTGCGGCACTAACCCCGAGTGGGAGGGATGCTCTCACTCGGAGTAGTTTTTTAATTAGGCGAGGAATGGCTCGCGGCTAAGCCCCGAGTTGGGGATGCTCTCACTGGAGTAGTTTTTTAACTTAGGCGGAGGAACTGGCTCGCGGCTGAGCCTCGAGAGGAAGGATGCTCTCACTCGGAGTAGTTTTTTAACTTAGGCGAGGACTGGCTCGCGCTAAGCCCCCGAGTGGAGGGATGCTCTCACTCGAAGTAGATTTTAACTGAGGTGAGATAGTTTCGCGGCTAAGTCCCGAGTGGGAGGGATGCTCTCACATCGAGGTAGTTTTTTAACTTAGGCGAGGACTGGCTCGACTGAGCCCCGAGTTGGAGGGATGCCTCACTGGATAGTTTTTTAACTGGCGAGGACTGCTCGCAGCTGAGCCCCCGAGTGGGAGGGTGCTCTCACTCGGAGAAGATTTTTAATTAGGGGTGGAGTGGCTCGTGGCTAAGTCCCCGAGTGCGAGGGATGCTCTCACTCGGAGGTTCACGGCTAAGCCCCCGAGTAGGAGAGATGCTCTCACTCGGAGTAGATTTTTAACTTGGGTGAAAACAGGTTCGCGGCTAAGCCCCCGAGTGGGAGGGATGCTCTCACTCGGAGTTGTTTTTTAACTTAGGCGAGGAATGGCTCGCGGCTAAGCCCCCAAGTGGAAGGGATGCTCTCACTCGGAGTAGTTTTTTAACTTAGGCGAGGACTGGCTCGCGGCTAAGCCCCCGAGTAGGAGGGATGCTCTCACTCGAAGTAGATTTTTAACTGAGGTGAGGATAGTTTCGCGGCTAAGTCCCCGAGTGGGAGGGATGCTCTCACTCGGAGTAGTTTTTTAACTTAGGCGAGGACTGGCTCGCGACTGAGCCCCCGAGTGGGAGGGATGCCCTCACTCGGATTAGTTTTTTAACTTAGGCGAGGACTGGCTCGCAGCTGAGCCCCCGAGTGGGAGGGATGCTCTCACTCGGAGAAGATTTTTAACTTAGGGGTGGAGTGGCTCGTGGCTAAGTCCCCGAGTGGGAGGGATGCTCTCACTCGGAGGTTCACGGCTAAGCCCCCGAGTAGGAGAGATGCTCTCACTCGGAGTAGATTTTTAACTTGGGTGAAAACAGGTTCGCGGCTAAGCCCCCGAGTGGGAGGGATGCTCTCACTCGGAGTTGTTTTTTAACTTAGGCGAGGAATGGCTCGTGGCTAAGCCCCCAAGTGGAAGGGATGCTCTCACTCGGAGTAGTTTTTTAACTTAGGCGAGGACAGGCTCACGGCTAAGCCCCCGAGTGGGAGGGATGCTCTCACTCGGAGAAGATTTTTAACTTAGGGGAGGACTGGCTCGCGGCTAAGTCCCCGAGTGGGAGGCATGCTCTCACTCGGAGTAGTTTTTTAACTTAGGCGAGGACTAGCTCGCTGATAAGACGCCGAGTGGGAGGGATGCTTTCACTCGGAGTAGTTTTTTCACTTAGGCGAGGACTGGCTCGCGGTAAGCCCACGGGGGGAGAGGATGCTCTCACTCGGAGTAGTTTTTTAACTTAGGCGAGGACTGGCTCGTGACTAAGCCACCGAGTGGGAGGGATGCTCTCACTCGGAGAAGATTTTTAACTTAGGTGAGGACTGGCTCGTGACTAAGTCCCCGAGTGGGTGGGATGCTCTCACTTGTAGAAGATTTTAACTTAGGCGAGGACTGGCTCGTTGCTAAGTCCCCGAGTTGGAGGGATGCTCTTACTCGGAGTAGTTTTTTAACTTAGCCGAGGAATGGCTCGCGGCTAAACCCCCTAGTGGGAGGGATGCTCTCACTCGGAGTAGTTTTTTAACTTAGGCGAGGACTGGCTCGCGGCCAAGCCCCCGAGTGGGAGGGATGCTCTCACTCGGAGTAGTTTTTTAACTTAGGCGAGGAATGGCTAGTGGCTAAGCCCCCGAGTGGGAGGGATGCTCTCACTCGGACTAGTTTTTTAACTTAGGCGAGGGCTGGCTCGCGGCTGAGCCCCCGAGTGGGAGGGATGCTCTCACTCGGAGTTGTTTTTTAACTTAGGCGAGGACAGGCTCGCGGCTAAGCCCCCGAGTGGGAGGGATGCTCTCACTCGGATTAGATTTTTAACTTTGGCGAGGGCTGGCTCGCGGCTGAGCCCCCGAGTGGGAGGGATGCCCTCACTCGGAGTTGTTTTTTAACTTAGGCGAGGACTGGCTCGCGGCTAAGCCCCCGAGTGGGAGGGATGCTCTCACTCGGATTAGATTTTTAACTTGGGTAAAAACAGGTTCGCGGCTGAGTCCCCGAGTGGGAGGGATGCTCTTAGTTGTAGTAGGTTTTTTACTTAGGCGAGGATTGGCTCGTAGCTAAGCCCCCGAGTGGGAGGGATGCTCTCACTCGGAGTAGTTTTTTAACTTAGGCGAGGACTGGCTCGCGGCTAAGCCCCCGAGTGGGAGGGATGCTCTCACTCGGAGTGTTTTTTTAACTTTGGAGAGGAACTAGCTCGCGGCTAAGCCCCCGATTGTGGGGTGCTCTCAATGAGAAGATTTTAACTTAGGCGTGGGACTGGCTCGGACTAATTCCCGAGTGCGAGGGATGCTCTCAATGGAGAAGATTTTTAACTTAGGCGAGCACTGGCTCGCGGCTAGTCCCGAGTGGGAGGGATGCTCTCACAAGGAGTAGTTTTTTAACTTAGGTGAGGAATGGCTCGTGGCTAAGCCCCCGAGTGGGAGGGATGCTCTCACTTGGAGTAGTTTTTTAACTTAGGCGAGGACTGGCTCGCGGCTGAGCCCCCGAGAGGGAAGGATGCTCTCACTCGGAGTAGTTTTTTAACTTAGGCGAGGACTGGCTCGCGGCTAAGCCCCCGAGTAGGAGGGATGCTCTCACTCGAAGTAGATTTTTAACTTAGGTGAGGATAGTTTCGTGGCTAAGTCCCCGAGTGGGAGGGATGCTCTCAATTGGAGTAGTTTTTTAACTTAGGCGAGGACTGGCTCGCGACTAAGCCCCCGAGTGGGAGGGATGCTCTCACTCGGAGTAGTTTTTTAACTTAGGCGAGGACTGGCTCGCGGCTAAGCCCCTGAGTGGGAGGGATGCTCTCACTCGGAGTAGTTTTTTAACTTAGGAGAGGACTAGCTCGCGGCTAGGCCCCCGATTGTGAGGGATGCTCTCACTCGTAGAAGATTTTTAACTTAGGCGTGGACTGGCTCACGACTAAGTCCCCGAGTGCAAGGGATGCTCTCACTTGGAGAAGATTTTTAACTTAGGCGAGCACTGGCTCGCGGCTAAGTCCCGAGTGGGAGGGATGCTCTCACAAGGAGTAGTTTTTTAACTTAGGTGAGGAATGGCTCGTGGCTATGCCCCAGAGTGGGAGGGATGCTCTCACTCGGAGTAGTTTTTTAACTTAGGCGAGGACTGGCTCGTGGCTAAGCCCCCGAGTGGGAGGGATGCTCTCACTCGGACTAGTTTTTTAACTTAGGCGAGGGTTGGCTCGCGGCTGAGCCCCCGAGTGCGAGGGATGCTCTCACTCGGAGTTGTTTTTTAACTTAAGCGAGGACTGGCTCGCGGCTAAGCCCCCGAGTGGGAGGGATGCCCTCACAAGCCCCAAGACAAGAATGACGCTCGGCGCTGCATCGAGTGGCTGGCATAGTCCCTTGTGCTGGAAGAGGAGGGCTCTGTCGGTCAAGCCTACTTTGTGTCGCGCATCCATGGCGAGCCTTTCCCCAGGGGCTTCACACTGCATTGCGACACCCCCAAGTACAGTGGGACCGCCAAGCCAGAGGATTGGTTGGTCGACTACACCACAGCCGTCGGCATCATCGGCGGCAACAAGCACGTGGCGGTGCACTATGTGCCACTCATGCTGCTTTGCTCGGCCAGTACTTGGCTGAACAGCCTGCCAACCAACAACATCAACACTTGGCTGGACTTTGACGATGCGTTCGTGCGCAACTTCACCGGCCCATACAAGCGTCCCGGTTGGCCCCACCATCTTTCCATGTGAGTCCAGGGGCCAGACGAGTCTCTCCATGACTACCTCACACAGTCGACCGAGCTACGCAACTCCTGCGAGGGAGTCCACGAGGGGCAGGCGATCGAGTACGTCATCGAGGGCTTCTGAGACGGCACCCTGATCAAGCACAAGCTCATGCGCTCCGATCCAACCACCATGGCAGACCTCATGACCAAGGCAGACAAGTACGCCATGATGGATTCCGTGATGCGCGTTCCCGTCCGGCTCGACACAGCTGGCAAGACAATCTAGACCAGGATGGCCAACCCTCGTTTGGCTGGAGACAACAATCGGTAGCAGCAGAACAACAACAACAACAACAACAACAACAACAACAACAACAACAACAACAACAACAACAACAACAACAACAACAACAACAACAACAACAAGCAGAAGGGGGACTAGCCGGGCCCTCGCTATGGTAGCTGGCAAGTCACGACTATCGAGGAAGAGAAATCAGCCGAGGAAGGCGGCAGCCGAGAATAGCGAACTGGCAAAGGCTCCTGGCTGCCCAAGCTCACTTTTGAGCAAATCCTCGACGCGCCATGCAAGCACCACAGTGGTGCAAAGCCATCTTCGCACACGACCCGACAGTGCAGCTAGACGGCACAACTGGCACGGGGCAAGGGCATTGCACCAACCCAGCCGCCTCCGCCTCCTCCTCCGCCGGCTCCGGCAGTCGGCGATGTCCGTGATGACTTCCCCAACCATGAAGCGGCCTACTTCGTCTTCACCAGTGAGGGTGACGACAAGAATAGCCTGCGCAGGCAGCTACATGAGGTAAACACCACCGCCCCCTGTACCTCAGGTCATGCACTTGTCGGAGAAGCCAATCACTTGGAGCCGCGTGGACCAACCGGCCATGATGCCCAATCCAGGCGGCTACGCGCTTGTGCTCGACCCCACCTTCGCCTCTAAGAGGCTCATCTGCCGCTTCTCACGGGTGCTGATCGATGCTGGTTGCGGGATCAATATCCTCTACCACGACACCATACTCAAGCTGGGCATCAAGGAGGACCAGCTGCAGCCCAGCCGGACGGTGTTCCACGGCATTGTGCCGGGTGACTCTTGCTCCTCCATCGGCAAGATCCGGATGGACATCATATTTGGAGACAATTTCCACTTCCGTCATGAGTCAATCTAGTTCGAGATGGTCAACCTGAACAACCCCTACCTCGCGCTCTTGGGCCAGCCTGCGCTGGCCAAGTTCATGGTGGTGCCTTACTACGCCTGCCTGAGGCCAAAGATGCCGGGCTCCAAGGGCATCATCACCATCGCTGGTGATTATAGTATGTCCGTCGAATGCGCCTGAGCCGGCTCCCAGCTGGCCAAGTTGCTGGTGATCGCCGAGGAAAAGAGTCAGCTCGACCGGCTCGTGACTCTGGCCAATGCGCAGCTGGCCATTCTGGATCTGCCTAGCCAGGCGGCCAACGAGGCGGCATTCTAGCAATCCAAAGGCACCAATCAAGTTCCACTGGACCCGGCCAACCCGGTCCAGTGTGTTACCGTGAGCGCCTGCCTCAACAGCAAATAGGAAGGCGAGCTCATCGACTTCCACTGTGAGAATAGGGACATCTTTGCATGGTCTTCCAAAGACATATCGGGTGTCTCGAGGAAGTTCGCCGAGCACAAACTCCATGTGCGGTCGGATGCCAAGCCGGTCAAGAAACCGCTCCGCCGCTTCTCAAACGAGAAGTGAAAAACCATCGGTTAAGAAATCACCCGGCTGCTCGCAGCTGGCTTCATCATGGAAGAGTTTCACCCCAAATGGCCGGTGTCGGTGTCAAAACCGGCAGACCTCGGGGTAGGGGTCCCGAGCTGTGGGTCTAGGATCGGTGGGTAACAAGGGACATGAACACAGTGTTTACCCAGGTTCAGGCCCTCTCGAAGAGGTAAAACCCTATGTCCTGCTTGATTGTATTGAATGTATGATGTGGTTTACAGAGTAGATCTACCTCGAGATTAGTATGAGCTAAACCCTAAGGCTATGAGGTGATGAGTGTAGCTCTAGCCCTAAAGACTAAAAACCCTTGGTTTATATAGACACCGGTAGGGTTAGGGTTACCGAAGATAGATTACAATAAGGAATTAAACAGATCCTATGTCTTCTTGACTTGGAGGGCACACCACGGCTTCGTAGATCTCTTGTCATTATACGGCTCCACCAGTCCGTCCCATGCACAATGGACCGTCGCCCCGAGGACCCCTTAGTCCATGACTCCCTCAGTAGCCCCCAAACTTTCCTCCAACGCCAAGACTTGTATCTGGTATCCACCCATCCGACCAATATTTGGCTTGCGGGGCGAGTTCCTCAGTATGTATCTCCCCTGTTCGGAACCAAGTGATGTCCGGAATATGAAACGGTAGTTTTACTTAACACCGAAGGTAATAAAAACATCCCTCAAGCGCAAATAGTGCCGTTATCTGACAACTTTTTCTCTTTCAACGAAGAGTCGCTTCCGGCCATAACGCCAAGTAGTTACTATTTCTCGAAGTGCGACTTGAGGCTGACGCCACGTTTGACACGTCCCCTCACGGTGGAGATCGTGTCCCACTTTTTGGAGGATATGGTTAATGATTTCGATTCTCCTCCCTGCTCATAATGTTGCAGATATATCGGGAAGTGGAGAGGCCAGCGGCGTGGAAAAAGGAATCCTCGGCCTACCAACAGTCTATAAAGGGGTGCCGCTACAGTTTGCATCCCACGCCCTCTTCCACCTTCCACTCACGCAAACCTTCAGAGCTCCAGCGACCTTTCTCTCTGCTTCCACAGCGAATAGCACTTCACCTCCTTTGACCATGGCCGGATCTGGCGCCAATGGGAAGTGGGAGGCCTCCTCTGTCACCAACGAGGACATCCTGAAGCTGAAGGAGGCCAGCTACTTGCCGGCCAATGTCGCCCATCGGGCCCCCGATGAGGGCCAGATCATCCCTACGCCCGAGCCGAGCGAAAAGGTAGTGTTTCTCCCCCATTTCCTTAGGGGGCTCGGATTTCCCCTGCATCCTTTTGTGCGGGGGCTGATGTTCTTCTACGGGCTGGATTTTCACGATCTAGCCCCCAACTCCCTCCTCCACATTTTGACCTTCATCGTAGTCTGTGAAGTGCTCCTTCGAGTCCAGCCGCACTTTGGTTTATGGCTAAAGGTGTTCAATGTCAAGCCCAAGATGGTTGATGGCGAGCATGCGGACTGCGGAGGGGCCATGATTAGTAAGCTAATGCGGGTCCAGTGGCCGGACGGCCACTTTGTCGACACCGTCTGGATGTGGTAGAAGGAGTGGTTTTATATCACCGAGCCGAGGGAGGCCACATGGGGAGCGCCCCCAGCATTCAGGTCCGGACCCCCTACCAGATTGGCCTCCTGGACCACCAAGAGCCCGGACTGGGGGTGTGTTGCCGACATGAAAACGCTGCAGAACACGTCGACAGCATAATAGAGACCGCCACGAAGCTGGTCGACATGGTCTAGATCATGCTCCACCGCCGGCTCCTTCCTTGCCATGCGAGGGCCAATCCTATGTGGGAGCACGAGCCCAAGGATCCGGCCACCGTGCGACACCTCTACGGTATGACTCCTGACAAGATATGGGGCCAATTATTCCAGCCCCAGAAGGAGTGGCCGGTCGAGGGGAAGGAAATCGGCCTTGACGACGCGAAGCCCCCAAGGGAGGTGAGAGGCATTCTTTTTCGAGAAGTGTTCAGATATTCACACCATGTTTGATTCGGTCTATCCCTGGTATGTGGATTTTGCAGGGCTGGCTCGCCAAGGCCAAGAAGATCCGTGGCCCAGCGCCTCCGCCGGAAGGGCCCCAATCAGAGCAGCTGGAAAAGCTGCTGGTCGTGGTGCCTTATAAGGCGCCCGCCAAGAAGGGCAAGAAGAAAGGAGAGCCGGAGGCCAGGGAGGGCCTCCGCCATAGGGTTCGTCCGGGCAATCGGTCCGGAGACGCTGCAGCCTCATCCGTGCAGGATGGGGGCGAGGATGAGGATGAGGAGGAGAGTGCCTCCTCGCATTCCAAGAAGAGGGCAGCGTCCAAGGACGTCGAGGAGGTCCAACCCTCTCCGGCCCTGAAGAGACGATGCCGGCCCAAGCTGGTTCTGTCCGATAGTTTGGACTCTGACAAGGAGTCCGAAGTGTCCGAGAAGGTTCCGGCGAAGGATCCCCGGGCCAAGCCCCCGGCCAGCTGGTAAGGCGTTGGCATTTTTAGCTATCTTGTTTTCAATAATTTGCTTTAGTTGAAGGTTAACCCCTCCGAGTTGCAGTCCCCCACGTGAACGCCCCACCGACCAGACTTCGGAGGGGACGTCTCCGCCCACCGAACTGGCGGACAGTGGGTCTATTGCGCACTCCGCGCCTCCTCCGATCCCCGAAGAGGCTGAGGAGGTGCGGTCCCAAAGGACTCCTCCTCCGAACACAGAGCGGGAGGCGGACACCGTAATGACCGAGGTTAACACCTTGGTCACCGAAGACCAGGAGGGAGCGTCCCTCCCGGCTAGCGAGGGAAAGGAGTCCGGACCATCCGAACCCCAACCGTCGACCGCTCCCGAGCCCCCAAGGCCTTCGATGGCACAGGCTTGTCCCGGCGGGTGAGGGGCCGGGGAGCTAACGCCAGCGCCGAACACCTCCACATGGGCGGCAGCTGGTTGGAGGAGTTGATGGGCACCGCACTCTAATGAGTGCGGTTATGCAGAGTGTTCGTTCCGTCCAATCTGGACTGAACGACGCTGTCCAAGGCCTTCTAACAGGATTTGAGGTAAGTCAAGTAATGCTCTTTCCTCATCATGCGGTTGTAATTGTTAGTATAGGTAGGCCGTGTACATGGCAGCCCCCGAGACTCTGCTAGGACCTCAAAGAGACCTGCAAAGGATTAAATTCGATAAGCCGAATAATAATAATGTCGACATATTTTTTGCTGATGCAGGCATCTTCCATGGCCGCGGCTGCTAATTCCGCGGAGTTAGAGGAGATGGATCGGAAGCTCAAGCTTTCCAATAAAGAGCTTGACCTTGTCAACAAATGGCTTGTCGAGGCGCAAGGTAAGCCCTATTAGAAGATGTGTACTTGCTTGACGCCGAATATTGATGATCCGGACTGTATGCTAATCCTTATCTTGATGACCCTGTAGCTGCTACCGCCGAGGTTGAGGGCTTGAAGGAGGCCCTGAAGAAAGCCAAGGGCGAAGCGGCTGAGAAGAAAATGGCCGCTGAGAAGGCGGTGGCCGAGCTTGAGAAGGTCAAGCTTGCTGCCGAGCAGCATGAGGCTCGGGTGACCGCAGTCCAAGTGGAGCTCCAGGATGCCGCCAAGAAGCTGGAGGCCCTTGAGAAGGGGCAGGAGGAGCAATCCTCTCGGCTATCCAAGACGAAGAAGGAGCTTCAGGAGGCAAGGAGCGACACTCGAGGTGTCCTGGAGGAGCTCCGGCAAGCCGCGCAAATTGCCAATGGTAAGAAATATTTACTGCAGAGTGTGTTCGGAGGCAACAGATTCACCCTGCAGACGAGGGTCTGACGCTCCACAAGCGTCTTCGCCGAACTTCCGAAGAATGCGGTAGCCGCGGCGAAGCACTATGCCACCCTCGAGGAGGACTCCATGCAGCAGCTCTTCTGGTCACAGTTTCCAGACTCCAAGCATCCACCCCTCCTCCGCGATCAAATGAAGCAGCTGATGGAGATGCATTGAATGTCCGAGCTAGCCTTGAAGGACCTCTGTGTCAGCCTGTGGCCGGCCGAGCCCATTCCAGACACCTACTTTGGCCTTGTGCAGAAGGTGCGGGAGGCGCCACTCCAGATTGATGCCGTAAAGCGGTCAGCGTGCCTTGAGGGGGCGAGGCTCGAGTTTGCGAAGACTCTGGTTCATTCGCCGAGGATGAATCCAATGGAGATGGCCATTGGTCCTCCGCCCAAGGGGAAGGAGCATCGCCACCCCGAGCAGTACTTCACGCAGGTGATCGCCGGAGCGCGGGCGATAGAGGGCCAGTGTTCGAAAGATGTAATGTTTGAGTAGTTGTATTTGTATCAAGTGGGACTTATGATTCACTATGCGCCCGACGAATTTATTTGATATTGTAATGGTTAAATTTTGACTCCTGTGTGGCCGTATGTTTATTCTGAAAGCTACCAATCGTCGGCTTCTGCCCCCAGGTGAATATCATGAGGGGTGTTCGGCCCCCAGGCTGAAAGCTACATATGTGAGGCAGCATCTGGAGGCCGGACATATGTGCCCTGAAAGTTTGCTCGAAAAGCATCCTCAAGCTCTTCCCAGCAACCTATAGAGTCTTCGAGAAGGCTATTCAACTAGTGTCGAGCTGGGCCTTTAAGCTTTAGGGACAAATATTTAATGGCTTGGAGGTCATCTCCTCGCGCCATGAGGATGTGGAGGAGAAAATCCTCTATCCATACGGCAGGATCTGTGGTTCCGTCGTATGATTCGATGTTCATAGGCTTGAAGCCTTCCAGGAATTGATGTTGCATCACCCTCTCTGTGAAGCACAAGGGGTGTGCGGCACCCCGAACTCTTGATACGTCATGTCGGAGGTCTTTGGCCCTCCTAATCTGCTGCTGCTCCCGGACTCTATTGTTCCGGTTTAACCGATCGTAGTATCCTTCTCGGTATGTGGGCAGGTCCTCTCTGGGTCCATAGATGGACCTGGTACAGCCTCCACGAGCGTCTAGGTCATGGCGGAGGTCATACTTGTAAGTGGGCCGCACTTGATCCTTGCCATGACGGCGAGGTGGGGCGGTTGGGTGTTCGGCCTCGTCAGCTTCCCTGTCCTGCCCTCTAGCGGGGCGGTCTGGCTATTTGGCGTTTGTGTATATTGGGCGTGTGGGCTCTACGGCCTCGTCGTCGAACTGTGGCAGGAGTCTTCGCTTGGGATAACTCCTGGTTGGCTGATCACGGTCGTACCCTTCTTCGGTAGCTAGGACTTTAGTCCATTGGTCATTGAGGGTGTCCTATTCGGCCTTGATTTTGCGTTTTTGCTTCTTTAGGCTGCGGGCGGTGGCTAAAAGCCTCCGTTTCAACCGTTCTTGCTCCAGAGGATCTTTGGGGATGATGAAATCGTCCTCCCCAAGACTAGCCTCCTCTTCGGAGAGTGGGAGGTAGTTGCTATCCTCGGAGTTGTCGGGGTTTTCTGAATTGAGCGGGTCCTCCTGCCCTGCGAGGTCATCCTGGTGATGTTCGAAGGCTGCGTCTCCAGTGAGGTCATCCGTATTATTTACGGTGCCGTTCTCCGCAGATTCCACGTTGCCTGCATGGCTTCGATGTGGCTTTGATCGACGGCGCTGTTTTCGGCGTTTGGGCGGCTCATCTCTGGGCTTGCCTCTATCCTGATTGGGGGTGCCATCACCATCCTTGGGGGTGTCCACCATGTAAATGTCGTAGGTGGAAGTGGTCGACCAGTGGCTGGTAACCGGGGGGGGGGACATCGGCACTGGTCGTGGCTCCGTCCCCCGCATCCATGTATTCGGTATTCTCCGAATTATAGTCTAGCATATCGGTTAAATCATCGATAGTGGCTACCAAGTGGGTGGTGGGTGGGACGCAAAATTACCTATAGTATGCCTCGATGGGTTGACGATCGCGTGAGCAAGGGAGAGATCCTCCTGGATAGTCATTTTCTGAATTTGGTCCAACGCCTCGTTTATCATAGCGAGGGTCGCCGAACTCGAGGGCTCTAGGCCAGATTCCATTGCAACGGGGGCAGTCAATGCCCTAGCCAGTCCTTGATTTCTATAGGCCGAGCTGAGCTCGGGGTGCGGGACCGGATCCTCGAAGGGGTCCGGACAGTCATTGGAAGTGAAGGATGGATTTTGATCCCTGTGTGTGGATTCCACGCCGGGGCTTGAGATCGAGTTGCTTCGGGCCGGGAGTAATTTCTAGCCATTGGCCGCCACTTCGTCGCGGGAGTTCATGGCTGGGTGAGCATTGTGGGGGAACAGTTCGGCCGAGATTGATTCCTGGCTTCCGCCTCTGATCCTGCCTCGAAGGTCAAGGACAAATCTTCCATGGACATGATGGGTTCGGGTGAAGGTGGAGTCTGGCCGCCGCTCGAAGCGGAGCTCTCCTGGCTCGAAGCTGCTGGGGCCGATCCGTAGATCGGATTGGAAGGACGCTCCGGGGCGGGCACGACGAGGCCTGCGTGTGTGCGGGAAGGGGTAGTGAATCCGGCGAAGACCAGATCACCCCGTGAGTCCGCCACGTATTCCAGGTTGCCGAATTGAATTCGGTGTCCGGGGGCGAAGTTGTCGATCTGATCCAGACGACCGGTAGGGTCGGCATGCAAGACAATGCTGCCGAACGCGAAGAGTTGACCGGGGACGAAGAAGTCCCCGGATCCGATGCCTTCTCCTATGATCAGGCGAGCCGTCGATCCTTTGGGCGACCCCACAGTGGAACTCTTAATGAAAGCACCAATGTCGATGTCAAAACCGGAAGACCTCGGGGTAGGGGGTCCCAAGCTGTGGATCTAGGATCGATGGGTAACAAGGGACGATGAACACAGTGTTTACCGAGGTTCAGGCCCTCTCGAAGAGGTAAAACCCTACGTCCTGCTTGATTGTATTGAATGTATGATGTGGTTTAAAGAGTAGATCTACCTCGAGATCAGCATGAGCTAAACCCTAAGGCTATGAGGTGATGAATGTAGCTCTAGCCCTAAAGACTAAAAACCCTTGATTTATATAGACACCGGTAGGGTTAGGATTACCAAAGATAGATTACAATAAGGAATTAAAGAGATCCTGCACCTTCTTGACCTGGAGGGCACACCACGACTTCATAGATCTCCTGTCATTATACGGCTCCACCACTCCGGCCCATGCACAATGGGCCGTCGCCCCAAGGACCCCTTAGTCAATGACTCCCTCAGCCGGCCAACCCGGTCCTCATCCTGAAAAAGAATGGGTCTTGGAGCATTTGTATTGGATACACCAGCCTGAACAAGGCGTGGCCCAAGGATCCTTTTGCTCCGCCCCGGAGTGATCAGGTGATCGACTCCTGGGCCGGCTATGAGCTGCTGCTGTTCCTCAGTTCCTAGTCCGGCTACCACCAGATCAAGTTGGACCTGGCCGGCCGACTCAAGACGTCCTTCATCACTCCCTTCGAGGCGTACTGCTACATCACCATGTCATTTGGCTTGAAGAACGCTGGTGCCACCTTCCAGCGCTGCTTGCAGAAGTGCCTCCTACCGCAGATCGGCCGGAACATGCACGTGTACGTGGACGGCATCGTGGTGAATACCAAGAAGCACCTCACCCTCCTAGACGACCTCAAGGAGACATTCGCCAACCTGCGCGAGTACCAGATCAAGCTCAACCCGGAGAAGTGTGTGTTCGGCGTGCCAGCCAGCCAACTCCTTGGCTTCCTCGTCTCTGAGTGCGGGATTGAAGCCAACCTTGAGAAGATCAAGATAATCGAGCACCTGCGCAAGCCAGCCTGGTTGCGCGAGTCCAGAAGTTTACCAGTTGCCTGGCTTTTCTCAACCGGTTCATCAGCCGGCTAGGGGAGAGGGCCCTGCCCCAGTACCAGCTAATGAAGAAGATGACCCCGTTCGACTGGACGAACTAGGCAGATGAGGCTTTTTGCGATGTCAAGCGCATGCTTTCCACCACACCTGTCGTAGCCGCATCGGCTGAGAAAGAGCCCATGTTGATGTACATCATAGCTACCATGCGCGTGCTCAATGTGGAGGTGGTGGAGCAGCCCGAAGCGGGCAAGGCGCAACCGGTCTACTACCTGAGCGAGGTTCTCTCCTTCTTCAAGCAGAACTACCCCCACTACCGAAGATGTGCTATGGCGTGTACTTTGCCGCCAAGAAGCTGAAGTAGTAATTCCAGGAGCACTCCATCACCGTGGTTAGCACAACGCCCCTCTCAGAGATCATCGGTAGCCGGGATGCCACCGGCCGGGTCACCAAGTGGGCCATCGAGCTGGCTACCCACACGATCCACTACGAGCCCCGCACGGGAATCAAGTACTAGGTGTTGGCTGACTTCCTTGTCAACTGGGAGGTGACGTAGTGCCTGCCGCCGCATCCCAACTCGACGCACTGGCGCATAAACTTCGACGGCTCAAAGATGCGCACCGGCTTGGGAGCCGACATAGTCCTATACTCCCCCAAGGGCGCCCTGCTATGCCAGGGGCACCAACATGGCCAGCTACCGCTTCTTGGTTTAGCAGTTAAGTGGTGGCTTCGAGGACTACGAGTTCCACCACGTCCATGGAGCCGACAATGAGGTGGCGGACACACTGGCCAAGCTTAGCTCCACCTAGCAAGCAATTCTAGCCGGCGTCTACCTCGAGCATATTCACAAGCCTTCCATCAAGCCCTCCCCCGACTCGAAGTCCATCTTTATCCCGGCCGACTCGACGGCTCCCACCTCCGACTCGGGGACTGCCGCCCCTATCCTGGGGGCTGCCGACATGGTCCCGGGGGCTGTCGGCGCCTCCTCGAGGGCTTCCGGCTCCAACCAGCAACCTCCCGGCCCAACCAGCCCCGTGCAGGCGGCCATCCTGACATTGGTGAAGGCACCGTCCTTGGCCCAGCACATACTCACCTTTCGCTTGAGCGGCGAGCTCCCTGCAGACAAGGTCGCGGCCCGTCAAGTGCAGCGTCGGGCACCGGCTTACACCATCATCAACCGCAAGCTTGTTAAGTGCAGCGTGTTGCAGCGCTGCGTCGAGCCGGACAAGGGGAGCGAGATTCTGCAAGACATGCACCAGGGCGAGCGTAGCCACCACACTTCCTCCTGGGCCATCGTGGCCAAGACTTTTTGCCACGGCTTCTACCGGCCGAGTGCTCCAGAGGACACCACCTGGCTGGTCCGCTTATACAACGGTTGCCAACGCTTCAGCGCTTAGAGCCACCAGCCAGCTTCGGCCTTCAAGACCATCCCCGTCATGTGGCCCTTCGCTATCTGGGGCTCGACATGGTGGGACCATTAAAAACCGCTCGAGATGGCATCACACACCTGTTGGTGGCCGTTGACAAGTTCACCAAGTGGATCGAGGCCAAGCCGATCAAGAACCTGGATATCCCGACGACCGCCACGTTCATCAAAGATATCACCGCCCGCTAGGGCGTCGCCCACAACATCACCATCAACAATGGCACCAAATTTGCTAAGGGCGCACTGGCTTATTTCTGCCCCCTCCAGGGGATCCGGCTAGACCTTGTGTCGGTCGCCCACCGGCAGTAGAACGGCCAGGTGGACAGGGCCGATGGCCTGATCCTGGCTAGCATGAAGCCTCACCTCGTCGAGCCGCTGGCATACTCAAATGGCTGCTGGATCGATGAGTTGTCGGCTCTGCTCTTATGCCTTAGGACCATGCCCAACCGGTCAATCGGCTCCACCCCTTTCTTCCTCGTGTATGGGACCGAGGCGGTCATCCCAACGGACATCGAGTTTGACTCACCTCATGTCACTGATGTCGCTTGAACTACGTCGGTATTTCCCCAAAGAGGAAGGGATGATGCAGCACAACTACGGTAGGCATTTCCCTCAGTTATGAAACAAAGGTATCAATCCAGTAGGAGAACCAAGCAACACTATGTAAATGGTACCTGCACACATAACAAATACTTGCAACCCGACGATTAGGAGGGGTTGTCAATCCCTCTACGGGTAATGGTGCCAGAAATTGTCAAGTTGATGGGATAAAAATTGTATAGATAGGATAAACAGCTCTCGATAAAATGCGAAATAAAATAAATAGCAAAAAAGTGCAGCGAGGTATTTTTGGGTTTTTGGAATAATTGATCTGAAAATAAAAGAAAATAAAAATAGATCTCAAAACAAATATGATAAAGAGTAGACCCGGGGGCCGTAGATTTCACTAGTGGCTTCTCTCAAGAAAATATCATACGGTGGGTAAGCAAATTATTGTTGGGCAATTGATAGAACATCAAATAATTATGACGATATCCAGGCAATGATCATTATATAGGCATCATGTCCAAGATTAGTAGACTGACTCCTGCCTGCATCTACTACTATTACTCCATACATCGACCGCTATGCAGCATGCATCTACTGTATTAAGTTCATGGAGAAATGGAGTAATGAAGTAAGAACGATGACATGATGTAGACAAGATCTATTCATGTAGGAATAGCCCCCATCTTGTTATCCTTAATAGCAACGATACATGCGTGTCTTGCTGCCCCTTCTGTCACTGGGAAAGAACACCGCACAATCGAACTCATCACAAAGTACCTCTTCCCATGGCAAGAAAAATCGATCTAGTTGGCCTAACTAAACCAAAGATTTGAAGAACAAATACGAGGCTATAAGTAATCATGCATAAAAGAGATCAAAGAACTCAAATAACTTTCATGGATATAGATCTGATCATAAACTCAAAGTTCGTCGGATCCCAACAAACACACTGCAAAAAAAGTTACATCAAATAGATCTCCAAGAGACCATTGTATTGAGAATCAAAAAGAGAGAAGAAGCCATCTAGCTACTGCCTACGAACCCATAGGTCTACAATGAACTACTCACGCATCATCGGAGAGGCACCAATGAGGATGATGAACCCCTCCGTGATGGTGTCTAGATTGGATCTCGTGGTTCTGGAACTTGTGGCGGCTGGAATTGTGTTTCATCGACTCCCATAGGTTTTTTGGAATATTTGAGTATTTATAGGGTGAAGAGGCGATGCGGGAGGCCACCGAGGTGGGCCCAACCCACTAGGGCGCGCCTGGGCCCCCAGGCTAGCCCAGGTGGGTTGTGCACCCCTCGGGGCACCCCTCTGGTACTTCTTTGGCCCAAATTGTCCCTTCTGGTCCATAAAAATTCTCCAAAAAGTTTCGCTGATATAAAGTCACTACAAAGTAAGAAAACAAGCAAAAAACATCAACTGGCACTGGGCACTATGTCAATAGATTAGTCCCAAAAAATGATATAAAGTCACTACAACAAAACCCCCCATACAACAACGCATGGCTACCAACGAATCATACCTATGTGTTGTTGGGTCAACGTCCCACCTCCCACCTCCCATGATTTACTAACCTCCACGTACCCATCTTCACATTATCCACAGAAAAAAGCTCCACATTATCTCTACCTCCTCCGTCCAAGTAGCACGCAGCCCAGCCAAATCTCTTCTTTCCATAAACACAACGCTGCCGCCACCACCTCTGATTCTGTCTAGATTCGGCGCTTGCTGCGCCGCCACTCAATAGAACGGCTAGCCCTCGCTGCCCTCCCCCGATCCCAAGCCATGGCGATGTTGTCCGCGCCCCTACCTGCAGCCCGCAGCAACCCTAGTTGCCGCAGGTCGCCAGCGCCTGTGCCTCTTTTGGTTTGCCGCCCTACTTCCCCGCGCCACGTCTTGGCACGCGCCCCTCCCTGCTCGGCCTTGGTGGTGCTGCTGCTCTACCTGAGCAATCTCGACTCCGACGATGCTGACGGTTCAGTAAGCAACTACCCCTCTGACCTGCTCTTCTCAATTCTCATACACTATTTGGTTCTTTGTGTGGCAGGCCAAGGCGGATTCTTTGCCGGGCATCATGACGACGATTGGCGCTACCTTGATCGGTCATCCTGATCCATAGCTGCCAGCGCTCGCTTGCACGGGCATCAATGTCACTGCACTTTGTAAATCAGAGAAAGCCTAACATGACGGTTTGTCCCCTCCCTTTTCCTCCTGCCTTTGAGATTGTATAACACCGAGCGCTTACTTGTATACCTCTATCCCTCTCTCGTAGTAATGCCACCATGTATGGCTCTGTTTGAAACCGCGACAATAAGAAACAGAGTGTGTATGCATCGTTCATGTCTATGTATCGCATTACATACAACAATGTTCATTATATGTTACAGCTCACATCGTTTTCCCTTCTTGTTAATTAATTTCAATGTATGATTATTTTTCATGCAGCTTGGCGTCTTTCATTATTCCCCTAGAAAACATAACCGACGAGATGGCTATATCTTTCAGGGAATGATATGCGCGCAGGATGTTGTCAAACGGAGAGGCGGAGGACTTAAAGTGGTAGTATCAGAACATCAGATCACAGGTGGCTTGTTGTCTACTGGAAACAATTATCCTAGAGGGGCAACGGTGGCCGTTGTACCAGAGGTGAGTATGACGAGGCGAGGCACACGTGGGTGTGGAGGAGACACTTGCAGCTAGGTTAAAGTAAGGGCTGAGTACGATCGATCCAGTGTGGTTACAGGTGTCGGCCTCTAGCTTGCTGTAAAGGCGTGCTCTTGCAGAGAACCAGAGTAATGCTTTAATTCTCGGCAATGCATCAATGCAATGCAAGGTATGGTGTGCTTGAAACTTTTGTGGAGCGTTCACTACATAGTAGTGTTGATCCTTTTCCATTCTCTTTCAAACCACACTTCAATCTACTAATTGACATGCTCCAATATACTCTGTTTGAGAACAGTTTGTCAGGATATGAGGATGAGTCAATTCAGTATGTTTGGACTGATCTGTATAGAACCCAATATGTTGCAAATGCCGACCTTATTTCTTATACTGTAGGTCATCTATTTTAGACTCTACGACAGTTTTTTTCCTAACAAAGAAAGAACTGTCTGCTCAAGCAGCAGACAAAATTTTATAATTCCCTTCAATATAAATGAAAATATGGTTACTTTTTAAGGGGATGGTTAGCTTATTTGTATCAAAATCATCTAGAACTTGAATATAATGTGAACAGTTTGAACAATTACAATGTTAATATTACTAAGATAGCAAACCATAGTTTAAGATTACAAGAACACCAGATTAGTTAATTTCCTCCCCGGCAAAAAAAATTGTTACTTACTGATATATATAGTCTGAAAACGAAAGTTGTCACGTCAAAACTATTGAACGATTTATTTTTTATTGCTCGAGTATTGTACTATAGGTAGCGAGTTTCATGTTGAACTACAAATTTAGAAGAAAAATTCATTTGAAGGTAGAAAAAAAATATCACACAAGGTTACTGGTGAAGGTTTCTAGGTAGAAAGTTTAGAGACGAAAACCTACAAACCACATAATATAAACACTAGTAGTATAAAATGCTCAAATATGGTGATTTCACCAATCTTTTTCCACATGGATGTTTCAGATCAAGAGCTACCTGGAGTTCGAGCTCGATTTTGCATTTCTGGCTTAACTTTTTTGAAAGGTGCTTATAATATAGAAACACTTTAGATATAAATTCTACATTGAGATGTTCATTGTCTGAGACTTCTGTTGAACTTATCACTGGATACCCGAATGTGGGTTGTTTTAGACTTACCTTGAGGAACCGTCGACAAAATACACAGAAAACAAGTTTCTTAAAATTATCTCCTTGAACTATATTTCCATCTACCCATATATGATGTTACCAAAGGGATTTTTGTTGGTCTGTAGAAGATTTGTGGAATGAAATGCACATCTGCATGTAAGTTATATGACACAATCAGTTTCCATTATCTTATTTCAAGTTTTCTTTTTGTGAGGATAGTTCAAGTTACTCTTTATTTAGTTGTATGGACAACAAAATAAAAGTGTGTGTGGCTATCTTAAAGTTGCAATTAACCACTCAGAGTATACAACTTACAATTTTTGTGTATACTATAATCTAGATGCCTTAACGTGTCTAATCTTTGATCTTAGGATGAGGCTTCCTTTTTTGTACTAAGAGGGAACCATGTTCATTACAACATGCATGTCTATATGTTAGATATATGGTCTAATGTATGTTTGGCTTTCGACCTATGGCATAAGAAAAGAAAAAGATTGAGGGGACAAACTTTAATAGTGCTTAACAGAGTGGCATGCCTAATTCATAGTTATTACATTCTTCTTACAATTAAATCGAGCCTCTGCTAGGAATAAGGAACAATAAGGATTTGTATTGGTCATTTACAATACACTGAACTATTGTGTGCCTTCCTTCGATAAATGATCAATCCCAGAATATTTAAGTTTTACATGCGGCTTCCATCTCCTCACAATGAATTTTTATTCTTTTTATTTAATCTATTGCGGTGATGTTTTGCTGGTCAGTTCTAGTACTGAATGATGGGCAGGGTGGTGGTGGTTCATCCTATAGCAATGTCAAAGAAGGCGTCTGAAGGAAGTTCATAGAGAAGCTTGGCATCTTGCATGAAGGGAGATGAAGATAAAGATGCTGCATAACTAAGTTGTTGATATAAAGGTGGAGAATGGGGCTACTACAAGATAGTTTTACATTTACGTTCTAGAATGTCCTTTTCATGGTTAATATATAGGAGATCATGTAATATCTTTTTCAGATTGTGTTCCATGTAATGCAACCGAGTTGATTAAATATATGAAATATTTCTATTTAGTGGATTGCTGCTCCTCACACTATTGTTCGTAATATATAAAGTACCAGTAATTGTTCATGCTATGTACATATGCATGGAAGCGACGCATTGAAAATTAGTTTGTGTAGGGTAATCAGCAACGTATACGAAGTGTTGTTAGGCTATATATAGATATGTTGCTATCGTGCAACGCTTCTACACACCGATTACCAACGTAATTATATGTGTTGTTATAGACCATTCAAACACCTCCAACGGCAACGGATACTAATCCGTTGGTGTAGACCTGAGCAACGCATATATGGACATTTGGCAACACAACAATGCGTTGCTAAAGAGGGGTTCCTGTTGTAGTGAGTTGCTATAAAATGATTGTAAAACATCCAAGAATTATAATATAACAACATGAAACAAGCAAAAATTATAGATACGTTGGAGACATATCAACATCCCCAAGCTTAATTCCTACTCGTCCTGGAGTAGGTAAATGATAAAAACAAAATTTTTGATGCGGAATGCTGCCTAACATGTTCATCACATATTCTTTTCTTTTGTACCATGGACATATGGACTTTTATATGGTTCAAAGCAATAGTCTAGTTTTGACATGAAGATTTCAATACTCAAGCATATCAACAAGCAACCATGTCTTTTAAAATATCAACACTAAAGAAAGTTATCCCTAGCCCATCATGCTCAATCATTGATCCATTCATGAAACACACTCGCATATTAGCTATACCCAATGCTCAAGTACGATCATAGTGCCCCTTAGTTGGTGCTTTATTAGAGAGGATGGAGACTCAAATAAAAATAAAAATTGCATAAAGTAAATAGATAGGCCCTTCGCAGAGGGAAGTAGGGATTTGTAGAGGTGCGAGAGCTCAAAGCTTAAATTGGGAGATAATTATTTTGAGAGGCATACTTTTCCCGTCAACGAAAATGACTGAGTAATTCCCAACACTTTCCATGCTAGATATATCATAGGCGGTTCCCAAACAGAAAATAAAGTTTATTCCTTTTTCCACCATTCTTTCACAATCCATGGCTAGCCGTATCCACGGATGCCCTCCATACCAACACTTTCCAAGGAATTTATTATTTGACAACATAAAGTAAATTTCGTTTTCATTTCAGGACTGGGCATCCCTATTGCCGCCGCCCTCTCGTGCAATGACAAGTGAATAAACACTCATGTTGAGAATAACACATCTAGCATGGAAAATATTGGCCACCCCCTGCCGCTTCATGAGCGGTACGAGCACACAAAAAGGAAATTTATTTTGAAAATTAGAGATGGCACATACAAATTTGCTTAGAATGGCACGGGAATACCGCTTATAGGTAGGTATGGTGGACTCATATGGCAAAATTGGGTTTAAAGATTTTGGATGCACAAATAGTATTTCTACTTAGTACAAGTGAAGGCTAGCAAAAAGATGAGAAGCAACCAACCAAGAAACAAAAAATCACATAAACGAGCATTAATCATAACTAACACCGAATAATGCACCACAAGTAGGATGTAATTTCACTGCATAACGATTGATTTTCGTGCTTGCATAGGGAATCACAAACCTTAACACCAATATTCTTACTAAAGCATAATTACTCACCAACATGACTCACATATCACTATCATCATATCTCAAAACTATTACAAAGAATTAAGTTTATTTTGTCCAATAATTTTCATGAAAGTTTTTATTATATCCCTCTTGAATATCTATCACTTTGGGACTAGTTTCATATATTGCAATTGCTTTTGACAAGCTCAAACAAATCTAAGTGAAGAACATGAGCATAAATTTTTTTGTCTCTCAAAATAATATAAGTGAAGCATGAGAGAATTTCTTCAAAAATTTACTAACTCTCAAAAAAATCTAAGTGAAGCATGAGAGCATTTCTTCAAAAATATTAAAGCACACCATGCTCAAAAAGACATAAGTGAAGCACTTCAGCAATTCCATAGCTCAAAAAGTTTAAGTGAAGCATAAAGAGCAATTCTAACAAATCATAGCATAATTTGGCTCTTTCAAATAGGTGTGTCCAGCAAGGATACATATGACAAACTAAAAAGCAAAACAATCAAAGACTCGTATAATACAAGACGCTCCAAGCAAAACTCATGATATGTGACGAATAAAAATATAGCTCCAAGTAAAATACCGATGGTTGTTAGAAGAAAGAGGGGATGCCTTCTGGGGCATCCCCAAGCTTAAGTGCTTGGTTCTCCTTGAATATTAACTTGGGGTGCCATGGGGCATCCCCAAGCTTAGGGTTTTCTTACTCCTTATTCCTTCATCCATCGTGATCTCACCCAAAACTTGAAAACTTCAATCACACAAAACTTAACAAAACCTTTGTGAGATCCGTTAGTATAAGAAAACCAATCTTTACTTTAAGTACTGTAGAAAACCCATTCAAATTTTGTTATTGCATTATATCTACTGTATTCCAACTTTACCATGGCTTATACCCTCCGATACAATCCATAGATTCATCAAAATAAGCACATAATGGAAAGAAAACAAAATCTGTCAAAAATAGAACAATCTGTAAAGATGCGAATTGTTCTCATAGTTATGTAAGGCCAAAAAATCTGAAAAATTAGGAGAACAGAGGAAATCTGTATATAAATCTTTTGTAAAAGATTCAGAATTGTTCGTCTCTTCTGTGAATTTAGACAATTATATTACTTGATGCAAAAGTTTCTGTTTTTCAACAGGATCAAATCAACTATCGCCAATGCTATCCCAAAGGCTTTACTCGGCACAAACACTAATTAAAACATAAAAAAACACAATCATAACAGAGTCATAATTGTGGAAACACTCAAGAATAGAAAGAAAAAGGCAAAAATAAATTTTATTTATTGGGTTGCCTCCCAAAAGCGCTATCGTTTTATGCCCCTAGCTAGGCATAATGCATAGATTTAAGTATTGTCATCTTTCTTCTTATTTTCCATAGATGCGTTCTTGTCAGGAGGTTTTGCAAAAATAACTTGAAACACATTATCCATAGAAATTTTAGCATTATCAAGTTGCCCATCTACGTATCCCCTTTGGTTTCCGGCAACAATCCAAGAATATTGTTGATTAACATCATTGAAAACTTGTTGGATTATATCTAAAATGGGGATTTCCTTTTTAAGATTCTCATCAAAAATTTGATTATTTCCAAGCAAATGTCTCAAAATGTAATCAATATTGTAAAGGATCTCATTTATCACCGTTTTTTCATGGTTCATACCATAAAAATCAAAAATTGCCCTAGCTTCCTGTATTATCTAGTCAAATTCATTCATAAGAATGAGGGTAGCTAGCTTTTTAGCTTTAGGATCCTTTATAACAGGTAAGTCATAAAACAATCTCTGCAAGGTAGGATGGGTACGGATAAATCTATTTTCAAGTTTCGGAACTAGTGCTGAAATAGCTTCCGCATAAGATTTAGTTCTTTAAAGTATAGGAGCATCATCAAGAGTCAAATTTCCAACACAATTGAAAAATTCTTGGATATGTTCTTTTCCCATAACGTTCCCTTGCCCCAAAACAAAAGTTTTGGCATCCAGATTACCAGATCGTCCAATTTTAGGAGTCCGGACATCATTTGTTTTGGCCGTACCAAAGTCACTCATGGTGACAAGTTCAAGCAAATAGGAGATCTGACGAGAAAAAGCGAACAAAAAAGAGGGCGAACAAAACGGCCAATTTTTGTGAAGTGGGGGAGATGAAAACAAGAGGCAAATGGCAAATAATATAAATTGCAAGGAGTTGAGATTTGTGATTAGGAACCTGATAGATGTTGATGATGTCTCCCCGGCAACGGCGCCAGAAATTCCTTTTGATGTCGCTTGAACTATGTCGGTATTTCCCCAAAGAAGAAGGGATGATGCAGCACCGCTACGGTAGGTATTTCCCTCAGTTAAGAAACCAAGGTATCAATCCAGTATGAGAACCAAGCAACACTATGTAAACGGTACCTGCACACAAATAATAAATACTTGCAATCCGACGATTAGGAGGGGTTGTCAATCCCTCTACGGGTAATGGTGCCAGAAATTGTCAAGTTGACGGGATAAAAATTGTATAGATTGGATAAATAGCTCTCGATAAAATGCGAAATAAAATAAATAGCAAAAAAGTGCAGTGAGGTATTATTGGGTTTTTGGAATAATAGATCTGAAAATAAAAGCGAATAAAAATAGATCTCAAAGCAAATATGATAAAGAATAGACCCGGGGGCCGTAGATTTCATTAGTGGCTTCTCTCAAAAAAATAGCATACGGTGGGTAAACAAATTACTGTTGGGCAATTGATAGAACATCAAATAATTATGACGATATCCAGGCAATGATCATTATATAGGCATCACGTCCAAGATTAGTAGACCGACTCCTGCATGCATCTACTACTATTACTCCACACATCGACAGCTATCCAGCATGCATCTAGTGTAATAAGATCATGGAGAAACAGAGTAATGCAATAAGAACGATGACATGATGTAGACGAGATCTATTCATGTAGGAATAGCCCCCATCTTGTTATCCTTAATAGCAACGATACATGCGTGTCTTGTTGTCCCTTCTGTCACTGGGAAAGAACACTGCACGATGGAACCCATCACAAAGCACCTCTTCCCATGGCAAGAAAAATCGATCTAGTTGGCCTAACTAAACCAAAGATTCGAACAAGGAATACGAGGCTATAAGTAATCATGCATAAAAGAGATCAAAGAACTCAAATAATTTTCATGGATATAGATCTGATCATAAACTCAAAGTTCATCGGAACCCAACAAACACACCGCAAAAAGAGTTACATCAAATAGATCTCCAAGAGACCATTGTATTGAGAATCAAAAAGGGTGAAGAAGCCATCTAGCTACTGCCTATAGACCCGTAGGTCTACAATGAACTACTCATGCATCATCGGAGAGGCACCAATGAGGATGATGAACCCCTCCGTGATGGTGTCTAGATTAGATCTCATGGTTCTGGAACTTGCAGCGGCTGGAATTGTGTTTCGTTGACTCCCCTATGGTTTTTTGAATATTTGGGTATTTATAGGGTGAAGAGGCGGTGCGGGAGGCCACCGAGGTGGGCACAACCCACTAGGGCGTGCCTGGGCCCCCAAGCGCGCCCAGGTGGGTTGTGCCCCCCTCGGGGCACCCCTCTGGTACTTCTTTGGCCCAAGTTGTCCCTTCTGGTCCATAAAAATTCTCCAAAAAGTTTCGCTGCGTTTGGACTTCGTTTGGTACTAATATTCTGTGAAGAAATAAAAGTGCAAAAAACAACAACTGGCACTGGGCACTATGTCAATAGGTTAGTCCCAAAAAATGATATAAATTTGCTATAAAATGATTGTAAAACATGCAAGAATGATAATATAACAACATGGAACAAGCAAAAATTATAAATACGTTGGAGACGTATCAGTCACCCTGTACACGGAGGCAGAAGCAAAGGAGGCACTTGAAGATGGCGTCGATTTGCTCGGGGAAGCACGCGAGCTAGCCTTGAGCTGGTCAGCCATTTAACAGCAGAGCTGGTATCTGATGCTTGTAATCTGCATTGGTATTTCCCCAAAGAGGAGAGGATGATGCAACACAGCAAAGGTAAGTATTTCCCTTAGTTATGAAACCAAGGTTATCAATCCAGTAGGAGAACCAAGCAACACTATGTAAACAGCACCTGCACACAAACAACAAAAACTTGCAACCCAACGCGTAAGAGGGGTTGTCAATCCCTCAACGGTATTGAGATAGATTAAATTGTATAGGTTTTGATAAATAGATCTAACAAAAATATAAAGTGAAATAAATAAAGAAAAATTGCAGCAAGGTATTTTGGATTTACTATATGATAGGAAATAGACCCGGGGCCATAGTTTTCACTAGATGCTTCTCTCAAGAAAATAGCATACGGTGGCTACAAATTACTATTGGGCAATTGATAGAAAAGCACATAATTATGATGATATCCAAGGTAATGATCATGTATATAGGCATCACGTCCAAGATTAGTAGACCGACTCCTGCCTGGATCTACTACTATTACTCCACACATCAACCACTATCCAGCATGCATCTAGTGTATTAAGTTCATGGGGAAATGGAGTAATGCAATAAGAATGATGACATCACGACAAAAAAATACACTTCCGTGATGATACGTGTTTGTCATAGTAGGTCACGTTTTCTATCATGCATGTACATCCATGATGATTTTATGACAGAATCAAGATAGGCATACCTGTGTTGTCGTAGAAGTGTTCCATGACAATACCAAAATTACCATCACGGAAGTGTCCACTTCCATGATGATAAATGGCGCGTCATGGAAGTACTTTCGTCAAGGGTAACTGACACGTGGCATCCACCATAACGGGTCACCGTTAAGCTATCAGGTTCTGGTTTGGATCTGATAACCCGTTAACAGCCAGGACCAATGGGGATTTTCCATGTGTAAAATCATCATTGGCCGGAGGAAACACGTGTCGGCTCCTCGGTAGGCCAGATGTCGTCCATCCAATGGAGGAGACGTGCCTATGATATGTCGACACGTGGCAGGGCCCAACAGAGGCCAATATAGGTTAAAAAGGCCGGCCCAGTCAAAGGCCCATAGTATTTACTCAGGTATTAGTGGGCCAGCCCACTAACGACCTGCTTAAACATGGCCCATTTATGGCCCAAAGCCAGATCTGGCCCGTTATTTGTTCGCCGAGTATTTGGGCCCAATTATGGCCTAGTGACATTTCGACCTATTAGAGGCCCGATGTAGGCATGGGCCCATTTCAGCCCGGTGTGTCTTTCGGTCTGGGAATAGCCCGTGCTGCCCATGGGCCATATATGGTCCGACACGACATCCGGCCCACTAACGGCCCGTGATCAAGGTGGCAATAGTTTAGCCCAACGTGACTTCGGGCCTGTTAAAGGCCTGTCATATAATTCGGCCCGTTGATGCCTCTACTAAGCTTTCAGCCTCTTAAAGGCCCATGATATAAGTGGGCCAACTAAGGCCCGAGATATGTTTTGGCCTGGTAATGGCCCATTATATAACTGGGCCCATAATGGCCCGGCCTACATTCCAGCCTGCTAAAGGCCCATGGACGACTATTGAAAATTGAGGCCCAAAATGCATTTCGGCCTGCTAAAGGCCCATAGTATCTTCTGGGCCGTAACAGGCCAGAAGAATATTCAGCCTGTTAATGGCCCGAAGCTACATGGGCCCAACTAAGCGCTGGGTACACTAAAGGCCCAACTAAACTTTGGGTCGAATGGAGGCCCGTGTAAGTTGTGGGCCTGGCGCAAAGTGTGAAGGCCCCAATGGCCTTTCAGGCCCAAGAAAGTTGCAGGCCGGCCAAATTGTGGCCCGCTAAAATGCAGGCCCGTTAGAGGCGAATGTTTCGGCCCGGTCGCCTACATCAGATTTTCATCGTTTTTTTTCAGATAGCGAATGATGGCATATATGGTAACTAGTAGGAATTAAGAACAAACCTACTCTATACAATAAAGAAATTACGGCATAGTAACTTAGAATAAACCTACACTATACAATAAAGGATTTATGGTATATTACATCCACTGGGCATCGAAGTTCGCCACCAGTGATCATAAAGCGCAACGAAGAAACAGATTACAAAAATTCGGCGCCATTGCAGTGTATCAAAATAATACTGAACCAAGACCACTTCTAGGATAGTTCAAGAAAGGCTAGCCTTGCACGGGAGCTGCTGCGCAAGCTGCTGAGCAAGGCTATGAGACTAGCCTAGCATGTCGGTCATAGCTTCCAACTGTAGCTATTTAGCAATGAGGTTCTCATTGGTGTTCTCCGCGATCTTCCTTAGAGATAGGACTTCAAGTCAAAGTTGAGTTGTAGAATGCCTTTTTTGCTTGAACTTGGGACTGAAGAAGTCGAACTGATTCAAACAACGAATTTTGTGAGCTTGTCTGACTGTTAGTCTCAAGTAACTTGAACACTGCATCAAGACATGACTTTGGGGTTGTCTCGCTATCTTCAAGATGTTTTGCCTTCTTTGCTGCAATATATGTTGGGTTTTTCTCACAGAGTTCAGCAGACTTGGGCATGCCATCAGGCATATCACCCTGAAATAAGCAGAGAGATGACATGTTTTGCACGTGTATAAACAAAGATGGTAATTGTGCTATCAATTCCATCCAATTTCAAATTAGAAAATAAAGAGTCAGTTCAAAATATCAATAGCATAATTTGGCATTGTTCATAATGTAGGCAGCTTCACCACACTACTGGATTACCATGTCAACAAAACAAGCATAGATGAAGGGCAAAGACAATCATTGTATCTATTTTGGTTTATGTGCATGGCATGTTGTTCATATCATCAGCCACATCAGTAAGATAAAACAGGAGATGACAAGGTGCAAACGTGGGCGGCTTCACCACACACTGGATTATAGATCCACAAAACAAGCATACATATAGGGAGTATTGAGTAATGTGCATGGTATGAATAAGGAATTTGGTTTTACAACTAAAACTTGGAACTTACAGTTGTTGCGAACATGCATTTTGATAGAAACAGTAAACTAAACAATAGTTGATGATAGGGAGTATGAGCAAATTAAACAGCAGTTGAGGATAAAGGCTTTAGAAGGACTGACTTACATTACCAGTTAACACCGGCTCTATAATGCCCTTCTCCATATCAAGGGAAGGATAACTCAAGAATTTTAGCACAGAAACTTCTTCATAAGCATTGCCTGTACTCTGCATTTTATAGAGAGTAATTATAGATATGATAATACTGGAAGGGATAGAGGATAATGAAGATAAGATGCAGATTGATGCTACATAATCAACTACCAATCCCTGTAAGTACAAGCGTTACAGGACAAAATGTACTGACAAGAGCAATGGGCTACACTTCTGCACTGGCATTGTCTGTGTATTCAACTTTTTGGTAAGATGAAATATAGATCTGATATTTTTTAGTAAATAGTGGGCGAGGGAGATAAGATGCAGAATGCTACACAATGAACCGATCCCTCCTTCCCATAATATAAGAGTGTTTTGTACACTGGTGTACTGTACAAAACACTCTTATATTATGGGACGAAGGGAGTAGCTTCTACTGTAAGTACAGTGATAGACGATGTTCAGTCCTTACAAGAGGACTGCAGAGCTAAACCTCTTCAAAAGCATTGGGTTGATTCTAAATTTATGTAAGAGTCGATACGGATCTTATAATGTCCACCAAATGGAGGATAACGAGGCTAACATGTGTAGTGATGCTACATAATCAACCAGCTATGAAAGTAAGTATGGTCATACAGGGCAAGAGGTACTCACAAGAGCAATGCAGTGTGCAGTATAGTTGCAAGATTCTGTGGTCCCTTGAGAATGAATGTTCTTCTGCAAACAGTTTTCGTACAAGTGGGACGGTAAGGCACATGTAGAAATGTAGTTCAAATTGTGATGTGATATCATAGACAGTACCTTACACTACAGACGAGACCAATGTGTAACAAGATTATTCCATTCACTTTCTGATAAATGCAGCACCGGAGACTTTACAAAAATTTCATTTAGAGGCTTGCCATCGAAGTGCGCTTGCCTCAGGTAGGAACGATACTTCATCAATGAGTGCTTGAAAAGTGCAACCAACCCTTGCTCGTCTTGACTATCCAGTTTGGTCCTCGCCTTTTTAAAAGAATGAAATCTTGTGTCTTCTGTCAGCAGAAACATATGCACTAATTACCATGAATAACATTAGTACATTACTTACACGTAAGTTGCGGAGGAAGATTGGAAATTGTTCTGTGTCTGTGGTATAATCTTTCCATGAAGGAAAGATGCGCATAAAGTTCCTGACAACAATATAAGCTTCATCTTCTAAACTGGGAAGAAGTGGAACAGGGTCCTATTTGCTGCAATTGGGGCTTGCTCTCATTCGAAAAGGGATTTGGCAACTGGATTTGGTGTACTCTTTGCTGGAATGGGGGTTTTGTGTCGTAGAGCTGGTGCTACGTCAACTGGCATCATCATACTGTTTCCTGCAGTTGGGGTCTGTTGAGTTGGGGCATCAGAGATGAGCAGTGTAGTAGGGCTAGAGTCTGCTAGAGTTGGGGCCGTGTTTTGTGGGTCTGGTGATATTGCAACTACACCTAATGGGCTATTTGATTTATCAGGTGTCACTACCTTTTCCAAATACTTTGTTCGTGCTCCTCCTGATCAGTAACCGCCCTCTTCCTTTTGAACGTGTGATACACAAGAACAACATTTGAATGGATAAATATGGTATGATGACAGATGGAATATGTACTGAAAATGGATAGGCAGGGCGTATTCACATACACGATGTGTAATGGCAGTGCAACAAAGTAGAAGCAATGCAAAGCATCAGTTGCAAGATATGTGCGACCAATATAACCTTGGAAAGTTAGAGCAAGCACCTTGATGGGTGAATAAGATATGGCATCTGCATCTGACTCCTCCACTAGGGAGCTCCATTGACTTAGGTCTCCCTCTAGCTCAGAACCATTGTTAGGATCATATTCTGAGCACGAATCTGTAGGTGGAGAGCGTTTGCATTGCATTGCATCCAGACTTGATTTCAGTCCCTTAATGCCAAGTTTGACAGCCATGGCATTGTTCTGCTTTATTCTTTTCATGCGCGCAAGCTCATAATCATTATGATGCTGTTCAGTATCTGAGATTCATGAAAACATAAAGAGTAGTCAGATTATCTATGGAATGCATTACGGATTCAACTCGGAGAGTGTCTCCCTACAAACCCCTGCATGTACAAAGTTCATCCCCCAATCGTGCTAACCAGACCACACACAGAAATACAAACCTCTTATGTCTCTATAACAGGCGGACACACATTTCAAAACTGAAGTAGGAACATTAGAATCATATCAAATTCATATTTGAATAAATAAACTAAGGAATTATGAGTGGCATAATGTTTAGCTTCAAGGGTGGAGTGCTGGTAGTGAGACAAAAAGCAAGTAGGCAGATTGTATTCCATGTAAAAGATCGTAGTCTATGTAAAAGGTAGATATGACACTTTCTTTCTATACAATGCAGTGTTCGTTGCCCACACATGATGGAAGAGATCACACAGAGAAATACTATTCACTCATGTCTGCGGTTCCAGTAATTTGAAACAGGGTGGTCCACCCTAAAAGAATATTGACAACAAATAAGACAAGGCAAGCATAGAGGTAGTGAATCAATCATTACTTGTGAGCTTACTAGGACAAGTATGCAGAATTGTAACTGCAGTAAGAGACCGTTCAAAATCTGAATCAAGAAGTTGGTCTAGCACATATTGTTTGCAACTAATCGACGAGAATAATTGGATATCATATCGAATGAGTAAGAAAGACAAGTAAAATTGTCAACAAACCTAGCCTGCAGTAGTCACTACTAGGAAAAGGCTAATTAGTGGCGCACCTGTTTTGGCCATTAATGGCGCACTACAAGTGCGCCACTATCATCACGCCACTAGTAACAAATACTAATGGCGCACCCCTGGTGCGCCATTAGTATACAAGACAATAGTGGCGCACCTGGCAGTGCGCCATTAATATGTCAAACGGTGCGCCATTACTATCTGACTTAGTAATGGCGCACCACATAGAAGTGCGCCATTACTAACAATTTTTTTCAATTTTTTTTTCAAAATTTTTTTTTCAAAATTTTTTTCTAACTTAGTAATGGCGCACCACATAGAAGTGCGCCATTGGTGCGCCATTACTAACAATTTTTTTTCAAATTTTTTTTTTCAAATTTTTTTTCGTTTTTTTCTTAATCTCGGGTCACTATGGCTTAATCTCGGGTCAATATGCTTAATCTCAAGTCAAATCGCACTAAGTGGTCAAACTTCCCGGAAGGTCACCCATCCTCACACTACTCTAGCCCAAGCACGATTAACTTCGCAGTTCTATCCAACCCCAGCACCACCTCACTTAACAAGCACTTGTTGATATATCTATCATATCAATCCTATTAAACCTTGTTGATGTCTAGGACTTTGTTCATGTTCATGAGTGTGATGAAATTTTGAAAAAATATTTCAAACTTCCCGGTCATATTACGTATCATATTTTGAAAAAAAATTCCAAAAAAAAAATTCGAAACCAATTTTTTTCTGTTACTAGTGGCGCACCTAGCAAATGGTGCGCCACTAGTAAGTTTGATTTTTTTTTTCATTTTCCCCACCTCTAGATCTTAAAAGCCCCGTATCTTTCATTCTGTTAGGTTTTTGGGGATTCTAAAAATGTTCAACGGGGATCCCCCCCGATTGAATTCGGATGTAACTTTTTGAGTAGATGATTTTTCATATAAAAAACTTTTTCATCGGAGTTCGTATGCAAAAGTTATGCCCATTTTACAAATTCTCGAGAGATTTTGCAAAAAAGTCGAAAATTCATGTTTGTAAATTTTGCTAACAACTAGACCACATATCACATGGGAATCTTATTTTCTTTTATTTTTTTGACATTTTTATCATTTTCTTTTATTTTTTTAAACTGAATTTTTTGGTGAATTTGGTGAAATTTGGTGATTTTTTTGTAAGACTCAGAAAGTTAGTAATGGCGCACCACTTTTCCAATGCACCATTAGTAACCCTGGTTACTAATGGCGCACCTGTTACGTGGTGCGCCATTACTAGTTTTGCAAAAAAAAAATTGTTAGTAGTGGCGCACCGTGGTTGTGGTGCGCCATTACTAGTTTGAACTAGTAATGGCGCACTGTACCCAGGTGCGCCATTACTAGTTTTGAAAAAAAAAGTAAAAACAAAATTTGTTAGTAGTGGCGCACGGAGCGTGTGGTGCGCCATTAATAGTTAAAAATAGTAATGGCGCACTGTGCCCTGGTGCGCCATTAATAGTTTTGGAAAAATAAAAAAAATAAAATTTGCTAGTAATGGCGCACCGTGTGTCTGGTGCGCCATTAGTAATGAGGACACTAATGGCGCACATGTATCTGGTGCGCCACTGCTATATAGCAGTGGCGCACCACATACATGGTGCGCCATTAATGTCCATATCAGCTATAGCCCTTTTCCTAGTAGTGAGTAATCTGTGTCAATGTCACTATGACCAACAATCCAACATGACTAGTGTCTGTTCCTAGGGCCGGAATTTTGAAACCCTGTGAACTTTACAGGTACTAAAGATTACTGAAATATCTGAACCATTAAGTGTAGGTAGCACTCAGTACACAACAAACCCTAATGACAGTCCTGCCTAATGAGTAATGAATCAATTAGAAAATGGGTGATGAGGAGTGGCTGCTGAGTGTTGAGGACGTATCTCAGCTGAAATCGGGTTGGCTTAGTGGGTGCTGCACGCCTGAGCCCTGAACGGACTGGGAGGGCAAGCGGCTCCTGGCCTCCTATTAGTCCGGCGTCTCCTCCTAGAGTCATGCCGTCCGGGGACGGCAAGTCGCCGACGAGGCAGGTGGCTGGGGGCGACTAGAGATCGGAAGCGCAACAGAACAGAGGGGAATCGAGGTCTGGGCCGACCCAAAATCCCAGGGTGGGCCGCGGCCCACCGTGGGCACCCTGTAGATCCACACCCCAGCGGCGTACATGCATTTTCGAAACTAAATTAGGAACATTTAGCTGATCAATTAAACAACTCTGTTTTAATAATATCAGATTCGTATTTGAACAACTAAGCTTGTTTAGCTTGATGGGTGGAGCAGTGCTATTATGACACGAAGCACGTAGGCTGATCGTATAGTGATCATAAAAGGGGGGAAACCCTAAGCATGATCAATTAAACCCTATTATGACTGTGCCATGGCAGATTTGAAGCTGCAAACCGCAGAAATGCTATTTAGCAACCATTGTTTGCCTCAAACTAAGAACTAAATTTTAAGAGCTGAAAAGAAAGTACAATAACCAAGTTACAATCTATTTTCTGGTTGAGATCTAAAAGTTGAGCAGATATGAAGTAGTACCACCTCTCTTGCGGCGGCGTGTAGACATCGGAGGTGCGATGGCTGTCAGTGGCGTTGAAGCAGATCTACGATGGTAGGCGGGTGCATCGGGGGATAAGTCCCGTTGCTGTGGACGAGAAGGTCGTGGGAGAGGCCCCGACAAGGAGGACGACGGCGCCGATGAAGCGAGAGGACGCGATGCAAGGCTCCTGGTCCATCGCCGTTGATGAGAAACATCCATCTCTAGCAGTGGACGATGCGGTATTGGTAGGCACTCCGGCATGCTGGAGGATGGCGGCGCTGGATGGGGTGGAGGACAGTGACGATGGATGGGGTGGCGGACAGAGGAGGCTATTGTGGGGATGGTGTTCTAGTGCAGACATTGTATGAATGGGAAAATGGAGGGAGAGGTACGGGGAACCATGTTTTTGGGACGCGTCTGTCTGAAATATGGGAAAGTTACGAACTTAGCCCCCATTTAAAATTTGGACGTCTCGTCGGTTGGGGATAGGACGGTAATCTCGCATCTCCCCCAATATTTGCCCAGAGCAATTTCGGGCGAGGAGAGGGTATTTTGGCGCCCACGGTTGGCGCCCACGTTGTTTGGACGGGGCTGACAGGTAGGGCGGTTGTGTCACGTCTGAGTGAAGTTACAAATCTGCCGCTATTAAAAATATTTGCCTACATCGATTTCAGCCAAGTCAAGTTTGTTTTGCCGCCCACCATGTATGAATGGGGAAATGGAGGGAGAGACAGAGGTCTTTCGGACGAGCTTGAATCAAATGTGTTTTGCCGCCCACGTTTGGCGCCCACCATGCCTGAATGGGCTCAGAGGCAGTCGTATCAGGTCTAATTCAAGTTACTAACCTACCCCTATTGAGAGCAGTGGAAATTGGGCCGATGGATTGTCCGTGTAAGGGGTAGACAGTAATTTCCATCTCGCAAACATTGGCTTTGGGCAGCCGACATGGGAGTGGATATTTTGCCGCTTCTGTCAAATTTTGGGACAATAAGCATTCACGTTTACCCTAGGAACTAAATTTGAATCCATTTTGTATTCTTATACGAATCTTTATAAATCATTCTATGTTTTTTTATATATCTTCAAAAGCACAACAAAGATGTATTCCACTATCATATATGAATATGATTTACAAATGCCGATACTCGAATTCAGAAGGTAGAATCCAGTTTAAGGTGAATTCGAATATTTGAAACCACTTTATGTCCAACTCAAGTGTAACATGTATGACACACGCAACATATAGTGTACTCCCATTTAGATATGTACACAAGCGATGTCTCAAGATTCAAAATACTGAGTCAATCAACCAATAATGTACAAAACTAACAGACATATAAACACTTATAGAGTATATGGATCAATAATATCAACTAACATACATAAGCCAGACCGCTGTACTTTTTTTGCTAGAAGAGCATCATTTTTTTAGCAAAGCTAGTACAACATCTTGGCCCTTTCAAATGCGTGCCACTTAAGGACCATCTATACTACTATTATTGTTGTATGCACATTCAGCCCGATTGGCATATTTGTAAGTCTGGCATAGCAATCAAAATGAAATGTCTCAGAGTCTTATCAATTAATACAGGCTTGTGCTTAAAAAATTACAAACCAAAAAACAAAAAACAATTATTACATTATCTCTAGAAAAAATGGTTTGATCGATTACATGAACAAACAACACAAAGGTTATTCAACGATGGAAAAACATTTCACCTATGATTTACCAAGTGGGAATTTAATTTCCTTTTTTCCTTCAGGACCTTAACAATGCGGTCAGTCTCAGCTTGCTTCGTTTTGAAATCCACCAAATATTTAATGGTTGTCTTGAGTACTGCTTGTGATTGTGTTGTTTGCTTCCTCGACATGTCAACTTTATCTCTAAGTGCAAAAGCAGAATCTCTTTCTACCAATAGTTTAGCCTCTAGAGCATCAGCAGTTGGCAATTCATGATGCACGATTGGGCCGGTGCCACTGCTGTGGGATGATACAATGTCCATGGGGCTAACCTATTTTGCCATTAAAGTTCCGATTGGATTCCGAAAAGTTGAAGTTAGCAAAACATCTCAACTGGGAGTTAGAATAGCAAACCAGTTAAACAAACAAGGAATTAAAGAGTTTCGATTGGATGCTGAAAAGTAGTTATTAACATCATTGTAACTGGTTGTAGCAGCAAAGCAGTTAAACAAACAAGTTTTGCAAAATGTACCTGTTGTGGCATTGGAATTTCTCTTGGATCCTGAAAAGTTGAGTAGCCAGTAACGTGATTAGAGCAACCGGTTGCAGCAGCAAAGCAGTTAAACAAACAAGTTTTGCAAAAGGAACCTGTTGTGGCATTGGAGTTTCTCTTGGATCCTGAAAAGTTGAGTAGTCAGTAACTTGATTAGAGCAACATGTTACAGCAGCAAAACTGTTACACAAATATATTTTTGAAAATGTACCTGCTATGCAATTGGACTTCCAATTGGATCCTGAAAACTTGAAGTTGGTAAGATGATTACAGCAACAAGTTACAGTAGCAAACTAGGTAAAGAAGGAAGTTTTTGAAAACATACCTGTTGTGCCAACGAAGTTTCAGTTAGATCCTGCAAACTTGAATGTTAGCAATCATAAATAAAGTGTTGCAAGAGACATAAGAAACTAACATCAAACTAGTAAAACTAGCCAGTTTTGGCATCATATTTAATTACACATGAACTAGTAAAACTAAAAAGTTCTTGGCAACGTATTAAAGTAACAAGTCGGTACCGTTTACCAACAGCACAGACATCTGTAAATATCTTTGATGTAAGCAAAATGATTCCGACACACACACACACACACACACATATATACATATAAGTTAAAAAGACGTTGTCCCTCATATATACCTGATAGTTGTCTGTCTATGAACATGCAAACATTACTAGTGCTACAAGTGATAACAGCAAACCATTTAAACAAACAGGGTATCAGAACATAAATTACACATGAATTTTGCTGCACCCTAGAAGTACATATGACCAGCTATCTACGTGCTTAAGTAGCTATTTAAGTTCAGACAAACATGTAATTCTTAACAGTAAGTATCAAACACATAGATAGGTGCAGTCTATAATAGGATTAACAGGCTATGGCATTATGTAATCATTAGCAAACTAAATTAAGCCAAGCAACATAATTGAACAATTTTGCAATCAGTGGCTAACTAAAATTCCGAGAAGCAGGTAACTGAAATTACGCTAGCTCTTTGTACAGGCACACTGCAACTTATTTTTCACTTACATGGTTCTACAAAGGAGTCCATCGCATCAATTGCTTGGATACGCAGTCCCAATACTTCTTTCTTCCCACACTGCATTGGTAAGTCGAATGGTTAATCTGATAAGATGGTGCGTCCTTGATATGTTATATGAGGATGGGTTGTCAGACTAGTTGTAGTAGCACACATCACACTGGCTTTTACTGTATATTTCATGCGATTACATTTGGCATATCGAGATCTAAGCAATCTACAATAGGATGAAAAGACCGGCATCCTTCACATTATTGGCGAACTCAGTTCATAGAAACAAGCAATTCAACCATTCTGTGGGTAAATCAAAAGCGCAACTGGAATATTTTTCACTACCCCAATCATACACTCAAAAAGGGGCGACGCCACAGTAGGGGCTGGTATGGGCGGCCGCCTCGGGTGGCTGGAAAGTGTGCACCTAGTTTGAGTCATCCAGGTTGGCCCAGGCTAGTTTTGTTCGTCCCAGCGCACGAGCATGCAATGTAAAAAATGAAGAAAACCGTTTCAATTTGGATGGGCCAATAACGTAAGTGTAAGGCAGGCCCTATAGCAGGCTCGCGGCCAAAACGAGCGCCTCCCATATCGATCGACAGCAGGAAAAATACCCAATTCGTTCGCTCCAGTCTCCAGTCTAGTTCGCTCCTAACCTAGTCGCCGCTGGATAGACCGACACAGCACTTCCTCGCGCCCTCGTTGGACGCCAGTCGCTGAGCTTCATGCGAATGGAAGGACAAGAAGATGAAGATCCAACCCTGGGTGTAGCCTATGTGGGAGGCAGCGGTGGCAGCACAGGCGTGGCATCGAGCTTGCACAAACAGACAATCGCAGCTTGCAAGAGCAGCATGCGCAACAAGCAGGTACATCACATCCCTAATTATATTTAATTCAACTATTCAATTTCTGGCCAATAGTTAAACCTGACGGTGTTGTAAAACTGCTTGTATGTAGGGAATCTATAAGAAAATGAAACCAATTTCTACTTATTTTATAACTCCCCCAATCAATACTGAACTAACTGAACCTGATGTGTCTAATCAAGTTTTTGGTGCAAACATACAAGCTCATGTTGTTCTTGAGCCTAAAGTGTCTAATGAACAGACTGCTAATGAAGGATTTGATGCAAACATTTTACATGCTCCTGGTGATGAACATATAGTGTCTAACGAGGGATCTAATTAAAGCATTTTGCAATCTCGCATTGAAGGATTTAGTGTCTAATGATGATCTTCTATGTTGAGAGAGAGATTTGCAGGAATTAATGACAAGCAAATTATAGTACATTTTCATGGCTTGAGGAAATGTCGAGGCCATCTACCAGAAAGTCCCCGTATCATGACAACCTAGCATAAATACTTTTCTAATCTGTTGTTTGAAACTATTGGCATACTTGTGTAGGATCGATATATTGATATGCAGTTTGCGCACTGGTTATAGGCGCAATTACACTTGGATATTTTCGGCCAGAGAACGAATAATTCAAGCAGGTACAGTCCATGTTAGTAGTCCTTGTACACCATGTTGCATTTTGTGTTTTTTTGGTGCTTACATCATTTAGTGTTTTATAATCTGGAACTACTTTGGATCATTAGCTGGTTTTCAAAGTGGATGTAGCTTCACATTTCTCAAGTTATGTTGATTTCCGGAGTGCAAGTGCGTTCATATTTTTTAAGTTAAATTTTCGCCCCTGGTAACTTGAATTTGTGGATCTGCCACTGCACACAAATCATACGCGCAGGCCAGTGCGAATTAAATGAAATGCAGGGAGTTACACTAGCTCGTTGTACAGGCTCACTGCAGCTCTGCTTGCGCTTGGGATGTTCCATGTACAAGTCCATGTTACCACTTGCTTGGATGTGCAGGCCTTGTGCTCCTTGCATCCCCCTCTGCATTTTTGACACGGCGAATGGTTGATCAAATGAGAGGAATTGACCTTGCCGTTGTACCGAGGACATGTACTTACAAGGTTATACAGGCATGCAGGATGTGTACCAGATCCCGTAGCGCCGTCATGCTTCACTAAAAATGGTTTTGCTTGTTCCAGATGATATCTCCAGAAGAAATAAGAGTTAAAGTCAGATTTGCATAGGCGTGTAAGCTAAGAGAGCAGTAAAAGGATATCCAAACATCATCAGAACTGTGCACAAGCGAGTGATATGTGGATACCTAGTTCGGGCCAGCGTTTGGGCATGCTCGCCTAGCTAGAGTGCGGGTCACTACAGAGCCGTTGAGGGTGATGTGCTGGCGTTGGTTGGCCGCGTACGGATGCAGATCTCGAGTGGCAGCGGAGTGCTACGATGCGATGGACGACGCCGTTGGTGAAGCACCAACGGCGTCGGGGGGGGGGGTGGAGGTGCGACGATGTTCTAGGTGAAGTGGCCCCGGTGAGGTGGGAGACGGCGTCGGTGAAGCGCACCTGATGCGGTGGAAGTCGGTGTCTGAGGCACGTCGGCTGCGGCGTCCGACGTTGTGGGTGGACCACCCAGTGCGGTGGACGAGGGGGTAGATGAGGTAGCTCCGGTGCAGTGGTGAAGTGCGACCATCGTCTTCGTCGTCGTCGTCCGGCATAGAGGTGGGGAAAGAGATGAGACGAAGGGCAATTCGAATTTTTCTTGGGTTGGCGGCAAATTAGGGATTTCAGAGCTCTGGGCGCGGAAGGGGACGGGGGACAAGGGAGATTTTACAGGGCTGGAATTGGGGCCGCCAGATATTTCAATCCGAAAGGTGGAAGCGCGAACTTTTTTTGTCATCGTTCTTTTTTTTGGTTGGGTGGGGGGGGGAGGAGGGAGGGGTGCTAGCGTCCGTACGACACACGCGACCACCACGACACGACCCTGGTCTGCCTGGTGCGCCTACATTTGAGAATGCAAATGAATCTTCTTTCATTGGCAAACAAATCTTGTACTATGTATTACCATGCCCGTGTTTTCCTTGCAAATAATTAGTCCTTTGAAACGAGATACTATGAATTAATTAATGAGTTCTTTGAATTAGAGTGTGTTTGTCACATAGCGATCTCCAATTCTAACGTGGATTTCGCATTTCAGGGTATCCACGCTACTTTTTTAATACAAAATCATATATGTATAAGATGAACACCATGGTAGTGAGAAAACTTTGGATGGATTCAAGCATATGACCACACACATACAAAATACCACAACAATCGAGTCAAAATCAACCTTTCCAAACCTAGTATGGCACGAATTCGAAATAAATACGGAAGCCATATGCATGGTCCTCAATTCAAATCTTACAATGTACATTAAATTAAAATGTCAATATTAAGTCTAGTACTATCTACATTCAAATGTTGCCTCGGCACACACGCTACATACTTCCTCTATTGATCAATCTTCCTCTCCTAACCACCTTACAAAGCTATTGGTTTCCGCACGTTCATTCTTTCTCTCCATGTTTTGATCTCTAACTCTCACACACCCGCCATTGCACTCCATGCCGAGCTCTCTCTCTCCCCCTCCCATCCTTTCTCGGTAGATACATGCATTGCCTATCTAGACCCCCTCCCTCCCTCTTGTGCGCACGCACGCACATTGTCTATCTAGGTCACTCTCGAGAGACCGTCTCACTATTTCTTCCGCACAGAGGCCCACACTCGCTTAATCTCTCTCTCTCTCTCTCTCTTTATCTAAGTCTCGATTAACCTTGCTTTCTCTCACACACAAACGATATATCTCCTTGTTCGGGCCTTGATCGACACACTCTATACTCTCTCACGCAGATTGTCTATCTAGATCAGTTTCTCCAAGCTGTTCCACTCATTCGACCTCATGGCAGCCCACGCTCGCTCAATCAATCTCTCTCTCTCTCTTTCTATGCATGTCTCGATTGACCTCGCACTTTCTCACACACAAACGATATATCTCCGTGTTTGGGCCTAATTCGACATATTCATAGTGTATACTCTCACACACACATTGTCTATCTAGGTCACTCTCTCCAACCTGTCTCACTCTTTTGATCGCATGACAACCCACACTCGCTCAATCTCTCTCTCTCTTTATCTATGTATCGATTGACCTTGCTTCCTCCCACGCATAAATGAATATGTGTACCTGTCTGTGACTGGATCATCTCTCAAGCTCTCTCTTACAACCCTCACCCTTCCCAAAAGCTCAATCGGACAATATTTATCCATAGCATATATATCTTTTCAATGAATGTCGGGGCACACTCACTTTGTGTCTCTATCTATGTCTCGATTGACCTCGCTTTCTCACACCGTCTCTTCCGCACATTGAAGCTACCTCTCCATCCCTCGCAAAGCCGAAGCTATTTACATTGCGAGGGGGACTCCAACCTTCGATTAATTTGTGAAGGCATTTATTCCTGTGGGTTTAGATTATATTTTTGTAGCATTCGCCCCACAACTACTCCAAACACCGTTGCAACCCCCGCCCCTCCCCTCCCCCAGTTGTTCTCCCTCTGGATCGGTCACCGCTCTCTCGCACGCCCTTTCTAACCTTCCACGTCGCACCATGGTATTTTTGCAAAAAAACTCTGGTGTTCTCTTTAATTATTACAAATAAGCTACAAACCACACACGCGGAGTCCACCTGTAATGGAACAAATTTCGACCCAGAAATTAAAGTGCTACAAGCTACACACCGGAGGGGCCAACTATCATGGAGCAAATTTGGAACCATATCTACACCCCTATATAGTGTGCGAATAACTTTGAAAGATGGTCGTTGGATGAAGCCAATCCGACGGTGCAGAGATGGCAAATCCGAGCACCACTGGCCGTTGGATATCTTCGACATTCCACCACATTGTGCCACATGTACAATCTAGAAGACTGCATGGTTGAACTTAAGCATAATGCACAAACCTCAAAACACAAGCACTTCTCCTTTGTTCTAGAATCTTCTGTATCATAATTGCCCAATTTTCCTTTTTAAATGAATTGCAATTATTTGTTTTTACTTTATGCTCTACAATGCACAATTCCATGAATCTTAAAATAGATTAACTTTTTTATAAAACTTATTGATTTTGAATGAGATGAACAATAAGAATTAAACGAACATCTACATCATGCATATATGAATCAAAGCTTACATACTATGGAGTGGTATTTATTCATAATTTGGTTGCAAAACCTCATGAGTTCAATGCACGTGTACCTTACTAGTATAAATTAAAAATGAAAAAGGACGAGGATCGAACATGCGACCAGGGCCTTCAAGCCGCACGTTAATAGGCAACATAGTAGCAACGTTTGTTGTACTCCCCTTTGTTGATATAATGTTTTTATATTACCATAGCCTATTTAATGGACAACATGTTTTTATATTAACTTTAGTACATTAGTGGGACCAGCTCGTGAGCACGTACTATTCCACTTCACTTACTAGTGGGTTCCATGTCTACTCTCTCTCTCCTCCCCGTCTATGTTTAGACGCACGGGCAAATACGATGAACGCGTGAGTGGTGTGGCCGTTGACCGAATCTGGACGTGTTCACAAGTTACGGCACCAGTTTCATGTAATCCCTACTCTTATAAAAAATAGAGTTGGTGATGATGGTGTGCCTGCCATCCTGCAGTATAGGCCATCTGATTTATATCTGATGGATAGGAAGGAAACTATGGCAATTTTGCAAAAAGATACCCACACCCCTCTCCAGATTTGCAAATAAGGCCTTCCCTCATTCATCCTTTTCTCACACAAGATAAACTACTCATACAAATGCATCTTGATGTTCCGTGCAACGCACGGGCATCTTGCTAGTACTAGTACTAGTATTGGAGTATGTAACAAGTTCAGGAATAGAAGTGACCGTGACAGACAAGTGAGGCTAGTAGTATCTACTAACAATTAAATGCGTGGATAAATAGATGTATCACCTATAGTGCTCAAACAAGGGGACTGCTCGTGCCCTACAAGTATTTGGAACTGGCTTCCCTAAAAAAATTTAGAATTGACGTGGTATTTAATATGAAATGTTTGCGATGAGAAGGAATACATGTTGCTTGATGACATTTTATATTTAATTTGATACGGCTCTAGCAGAACATTCAATTGATCAAACCATAGATTTCATTCATTCTGACTGCAACTTTACATTCATACCACGATCGAACTAAAATAAACACAAATGATAAATCCCAAACGTCCGGATTTTAAGCATGGCAATATGAACGTTTTTCATGGCATATTTAGATCACGCGGCGGCGGCGGAGGCTTCTTGCGGCGGGAAGTGGCTCCTCTGCCATGCTCGGTGTGTCCTCGGGCCACTGACCGACGGCGATGGTGGCGTCTTGCGCCATTGTTGGCGTACTCCTGGATGTTGGCCCTAGCTTCAAGGAAGGCAAGAATGTTCTGGACTTCGGTCTCCAAGAGCCAGTCAACTGGCGGGAGGAGGCGACTGGCGTTGGTGCAAGGAAGCGGTCGATGGTTGCGATCCATGTCGCTGAGGGGGGCACTGGCACCGGTGCGGGGACATGCTCTGGCAATGGCGCAGCGAAGACATTCGTGTGCACGGGCACCGGCACAGGCGCGCACATCAGTGCATGCACAGGCGCATGCGCTGGCAGGTGCACGTGCGCGTGAAAGTCAGCGGGGACCTCGTGGAACCCCGTGGCTTCAAGATCGGCGACAATGTGCGGCTCCCAGGCCATCAATGCCACGGGGATGGGCGCTGGCGTAGTCGGGGCGACAGGTGCTGGAACGGGAGCGGGGACAGGCGCGGCGTCTTCCCGCAAGGCCAGTTCAACCTCATCCCAAAGCGCCTTATGTTCTTGAGACTCCGGCTGGGTGTCTTCCTCAGGAAACTGGAAGACTAAGGGCAGACCATCGTGATGCGGCATGGCGTACGATGAGGTCAGGCTGGTTGGAGGTAGATGACAGGAGAATCCGAGAGGAAGAGAGAAGATTGTAGTGAGACCGGGGAGTGCGGGGTGATTTAAACTGCAGCACCGGCACCATTAAAAGTGGGGGTAGTTGGGAGTAAGGTGGGCGGCGGAGCCTGGTCAAAGGGCTCGCCTCCCGGTGAGCCTGCGCAGCGGCCTGCTCGCACGCCTCCCGGTCAGCCGGCGTAGTGGTCTGCTCACATGCCTCCCATCGACTCACACGCTTGCTCGGACGGCACCTGCCGATGAGAAGCGGGACTCGTGGTGGCACGTAGGTCTAACGCCCATGGTTTGAATAGTGAAACCGTTCGCGTTAACGTGACATGTCTTTGTTCCAAAATACCTTGGCTCTTCATTTGTGCAATTTTCATAAGCAGCTTATCTCTTGAACAAAAAAATACGACAGCCTATTTATGCCATATCACGTGACCATGCTCAGTTTCATGAATTTCAGGTCAGTTTTGGATTTTCTGGAATTTAAAATCCAAGATTCGAAACAATATCATAACCAGCATCATGAAATAAATTTTCGAGCCATACATCTTTACTATTGTAGATGTTAATATTTCTTAAGAAAGGATTTAGTCAAACATTTCTTAAGAAAGGATTTGGTTAAACATTTTGCTTACCGGGGACATGAGGGGAATTTCCTAGGGCTGGAATTCTGGCCGCCAGATATTTCGACTAGAAACGCGGAGGCTCGAGTGGAGGCGTGAAGTTTAATATCGCGGTTCTTTTGGTTGGGGTTGGCTAATGTGCGTACCATGCACGCCACCACCAGGACACGAGCCCAGGTCTGGCTGGTATGCCGTCGGGTGCTACCATTCAAGAATGCGAAAGGAAACTTTTTTTAAATTGCCAAACAAATCTATATGTATTATAATGCCCGTATTTTCCTTGCAAATAACTGGTCATTCCAAAAGGCACGGTAATTGATTGATGACGATTTCTTGAATTAGAGTGAGTTTGTGATATAGTGATCTCAACGTGGATGTATGACCATGCATGTATGACACGAATTCAAAACTAAAATGTAAGCCATGCATGGTCCTCAATTCAATATTTAAAATGCACAATAAATAGAAACATGAATATTAAGTCTAGTACTATGTACATGCAAATGTTGTGTTTAGATCTCTCCATCGACAACCCCCCCCCCCCAACCACCACACATACTTCATGTATCGATTGATCTTCATTTCTTTGTTAATAGAGCTATTGGTATCCGACACACGCGCGCTCATTATTTCTCTTCAGGTTTCGATCTCCATTTATGTCACACCCGCCCACACACTCTCAACAAATGTATTTCTCACACATAACCTAGTCGTGCCCTCAATCACAAACCCTCCCTCTCTCTCTCTCAAGACACGCACGTTGCCTTTGTAAAACACCTTCACCGTGCGCGCACACATAAAGTATATCTAGGCCACTCTCGGTAACTATCTCCCTCCAGCCTTCATTGCAGCTTTGCCGCACGATATCTCGGTGTATCGTCTTTAACATTCGAGTGTACGCTAGGCCACACTCACTCGATCTCTCCCTCTATAAATGACTCGATTGACCTCGCTTTCTCGCGTCATCTCTCTCACACCTAGACGCTCCCACTACACCTCTTGCATAGGCGGAGGTATGTAGATTGTCAGGGGGTAACCCCTCGACCTTAGTTAAAATTGTGAAGCTCTATTTAGGATTGTTTGGATTATATTTTTTGAACATTATATTTGTCCCCACCCTCCAAAACACCGATGGGTTGTGCATCCCGCCGAGAGAATATCATGTGCCCCCACACATTAGATGCTATATGGTGATATGAGTTCCTTGGAGCGTGTAGATCTGAGATATAGCGGCTCACAGATGTCTTAATATTTTTACAAGAAACCTTAATGAGTTTGGGAATTGCACGCAATTAGTACCAAAACTACTCAGATGCCCTTGGATCCCATATCCAACATCCTTGAAGCTCGTATCATCGTAGCATCTAAGATGAGGGAAGACCTCATATTCTCTTGTGTTTAAGAATATCACGTGCTACCACACCTTAGATGCTGTGGTGATACAAGCTCCTCAGAGCCGTTGGATCTGAGATCCAACGACTCCTTGGTGGTTCAAATGTTTTTGCAGAAAAGCCCCCAAAGAGTTTGGGTGCATCCAACAAGCACAAAGACTACTCACATGCCATTGGATCTCAGATCGAACGACCTCGAAGCTCGTATCAACGTAGCATCCAAGCTGCGAGAGCACCTGATGTTTTCTCGCACGGGGGAATATGAGGTGCTCCCCCACCGTAGATTCTATGGTGATACGAGTTCTCGGGAGATCTAACGGCTCACAGTAGGAGATTTGAATGTTTTTGCAATATAGGCCTCAAAGAATTTGGGAATTGCCCAGAAAGTACAAATACTACGCACATGGCATTGGATCTCAGATCCAACGACCTCGATGCTTGTATCACCGTAGCGGCTAATTAAGCTGCAGGGAGCACCTAATATGAGCTACTTGGAGCCGTTGGATCCAAGATCCAGCGGCTCACACGAGGCCTAAATGGTTTTTTTTTGCAAAAAAACCCTTGGAGAGTTTGGAAATTGAGCATAATTACAAAGACTACTCCCAAGCCATTGGATCTCAGATCCAACAACGTAAAATCTCATATCACCATAGCATCTAAGCTGCGGGGAGCATGTGATATTCTATGCCGCTGGCAGTTTTGTTCCTAAACTTGCAAAATACGTGTAACTGGTGCCGTAACTTGTCTAGCCGCGCAAAGTGTTTGTGCAAAAAAACAATCCTACACTGAAATATCGGAACAACACACGGAGGCCCACTTGTCATTGATCAAATTTGGACCTAAAACTAGCAAATCTGAAGGAAGAGATTCGAACCGGCAACCTAGAGTACAAAGTGTACGTCGATAGCCTGAAACCGCAACGGTTGTTGGCTTTGCCGCATAACTTGATTTTATACAGTATTACGTTGAGTAGAGTAGAGGGAGTGGCTCATTAACAGGTGCATTAACATTGACTGACTTACTGGTGGGTCCCATGTCTGCCATCTCTCTCTCTCCTCTCCATCTAGTAGTACAACCTTTAGACGCATGGGCACACATGAAGAGCACCGCGAGTTTGCCGTGGTGTTATTATAACTTAAAAAAATGCTAGGAAAATAGATGAATCGCCTAGAACAAGAGACATTGTGGCTGGTCGAGATGGAGCTAACCACACCTATCCTCCGTGCCATGTTAGCATGATGAAGTTGTGTGGCTAGTGGGGTGTTTTCGACTGACTGGCTGGGTCCCAAGGTCGAACCATAGGTAGTTTGATACAGTTTATTTTTACACGCACATTTTTCCTTCGTGCCGAGACGTGGCACACCCTACCGCGCGGTTTCTGGGTCCTCCCGGGTGGTGCACGCATATTTTCTTCCTTGTCGAGATGTGGGATGCCCTATCGCGCGTTTTATGGGTCCTCCTCAGTCATAGCGCCGAAGCAAGTAAATGAGTCGTCAAATCACAAAAGCCCACCTTTCCCGCCGAGTACATCAGTGAAGCACGGTGGCTAGCTAGTTGGGCTAGTGCGACCGAGTAGCTAGGCCGCGGACACATTTGTTTTTTCATCCCTTTTTTTCTCTCCTTCCCGGTAGGTAATTTTAAATATCCATCGCTGCATTGCACTAGTCTTTGGGTGCGGCAGGCACGGCAGGATTTTTATTTTTTTGATTGACGGGAGCAGGCGCGGTAGCAATTAGTCATGATGACTCCGCCTGTAAAACCCACTGCTCCGTGATGTGAAAAGTCGTCGACTGGTGTGTTCTCATGGTGAAAACCAAAAGATTCACCCCGTTCCTTGGTTGGCTCCCTCCGCCTTCCCGTAGATTGCATTGCCTTTCAGCCGTTTCGCCCCCTTTGCTTCCTCTCCCCATTGCTTCTACCTGGTTCCATGGCGACACACTAGATGACGGACTCTGAGGTGAGGCGCCTGACACAGGAGCTCCATGCCAAGGATGCGGAGCTCAGGGCCAAGGACGTGGAGCTCCATGAGCTCAAGGAGGAGAGGAGTGCCATGCTCCTCCTTTATGTGCGGGAGTTCACGGAGCTTCAAAAGCGACAGGCATCCACCACAAAGATGCTCGAGGCATCGGCGGCGTTGCTGTAGAAAGCGGGAGATACGATAGGCGGTCAGGTGAGCTGGCTGGAGCGCGAGCTGGCCGATCATGACAAGGGCCAGGATCGCCTCAACCACTTGGTGGACCATGTTGCCACGCATGTGTTGTGGCTGCGCAATGCCTACCGTCCTGCCAGCGCGACCTTGCTGGCCGTCGTGCTAAACCCGTTCGACCACCCCATCAACTTCAACGAGCTATGACTTCCTAACCTGGTCTCCTTCTTCACCTATATCTCCGAGGAGCTGAGCCATCTCCGCGCGATGGTGGGGGCGGAGCTAGACAAGGAGGGGTTCCGGGCGGCCATCACCGTTGCCGGGCGAATCCTCTCAGGGCTTCGTCACCGGAATCCATTCATGCCATTGGATGCCATCTTTGATGAGCTGGCTTCCGTCAACCGGGAGAGGGCTCTGCGGGTGGTGGCACCCTCATCACCAACGTCATGCGCCTCGAGAAGCAGAGGGACTTCGGTGGTGTTTAGGCGTCCTCTGCATGGGCATGTCCATGTCTCAGCGCAACATGACCGTTGGATCAAACTCAGATGGTGCAGATCAGTCACTGTAGCACAAAGCGTGTGGGTGTGTTTGGTTGCATTCTCATCTCAATATAATTGTTCCCTCTTCATGCATGCTCATCTCAGCACCCCTCTTCATGCATGCGCCTAGTGTATTTGTGTTAACCTAGTACTGTGGACTCATGCACCCTTCACGCACTCTGCCAAACACCCAAAAGTGGGTCGAGAAGGGAACTTTTGCTCCCATCCCATGCACCCTTCATACACCCTGCCTAACATTGATTCATGCTTCATATGGTTCATGTTTCGTGGAGTACTGTAGCACCATACTCTCCGTGCGTTGTAGACCTAGTTCTGTTAACATTGATCTCACTGTTCATTCTCGACCGGACAGTCAAAAAGGGGTATGTTACATTACTGTTCATATAGTTGACATGCGCACAACATCATTTGTTATCGTCATATCTTACTACACTAGCAACAAGATTATATAGTACTGACGTATGAACCACTGCACATGCCTAGTAGTAGCAGTATTGTGTAAGTTCAAGTGGCTGCCGTGTTTCACACTCCTCCGTCGTAAGAGTGGAAATGCTTGTTGTAACCATTTTTTCTTCAAAAATAGTGGACACGCTCTATAGTGCGGATCCTCCTCGACGGTCGTCGGGAACCTTGTTACTCACTTTCACCGACGTGTGGGATAGCCAGCATTGGGGTCCACTTGCCATGCACTAAATTACTCTGTACTGGAGTGCACAACTGGACGGTAGACTACACTGGTCGAAGCACCACAGTAATGCCCAATGAGCCGTCAAATCACAAAACCCCCACCTTTCCAGCAGTAAGTTGGATGGACGAAGCAACCATCATTTCACTCTTCTCCCTCGTCTTCCTCTCTTGAAGAAAACTCCAACTCTCTTCTCCCTCATATTGTTCCTCATTTCTTCAAGAAAACCCCGACGCGCTTCTGCCATTGTTCTTCTCTCCCAAATAAGGAAAGGTGAGTGCATCAATGGTGTTGCTTCTGGCCAAGGCCTGGTCTTGCAACCCCGAGACTGATCCTATAACTCCCTCTCTGTTCTTCTTTTGGGTTTGTGATTATGGTTTCTTTTCTTTTATTTCTATTTGACAGTTTCTTGATGGACCCTGGAGCACCGGCCGAAGTGATGTCTATGGCTCTGGTCAAAACCGTCGAGGCTCAGGGTACGAAGAAGCGCAAGCACCCCGCCGAGACTACCGCAGACAAGCTCAAGGCCATCGCCCTGTCCAAGCCCCCCTCTCCGGGATCCCTTGTTAAGCAAGTCCAGGTAATATCTCTTCTTGACGATCTTTTTGGCGATCTTGATCGTCTTTTTTCATCTAACATGCAGTACTAGTGCTAGTAGTACAACTTTTTGGGTGATCTTGCATGTGATTTTTGTGTGGCAAATGACGGTTCTAAATTGCTCTTTTGACCAAAACATGCGAGAGGTTGACATACATATGATTATTACACATAACACTGATACTACTTTATGAACATCAATGCTAGCTGTAGGAAATGCAAGATTTTAGCTCTCATGCCTTTGAAGAGAGTATAGTAGCCTCAGTAACTTGTGTTATGGATATTGCAAGTAATCCCTCTGCTCTCATGCCTTTGAATACATGTTCTAGTGTCTTTGATCACTCATTTATGTGCGTATATGTAGTCTTATATGGAGTAAAATATCGAAAATCATCTTATATTTCTGAACGGAGGTAGTAATAAAATATTTAGTTTCTGTTTTAATTAGAACCAGGTCCGCGGTGGAGATGAAGTTCTCAAAGTCATGCCGTGTGAACTGGAAGACCTGAGGATGAGTTCTACTACTAAACTATCCAGCTGCTGTGTCCTTGTTGCCACGTGTCGTGAACAAGTGTTTTCTGGTAGCATTGTTGTCAGGCATGTTCTCGAGGGTGTACTTAGCTGTGCCTTCGATTACGAAGGGTGTGGTTCTTGTAAAGCTTCCCGACAAATCTGATGCGGACTGTCTTCATCGTCATGTTTATGAGTGGAAAGACCACTCTGTTAGGTTCTCTAAGGTTGACGAGATGGCGATGGTGCCGGTAGACATCTCTCATGAAGTCCATGGCCTAGTCAGTTATGTGGGGTACATCCCGTAGGTCGGTGGAAAGAAATAGTCGGCAGAGTTTAATTAGTGCAACTTTGCTTGTCTGTAGTAAGTACTATTGTTCAGTACTTGATTTGTGTGTGTGAACCCTATATTGTTTAGTACTGCCGCTTTTGTTGTGTTGTGAGTCCTGAGAACAATCTATGTTAATGTCTATCCACTCAATTCAGTCTGTATATTTTGAAGTATCCAGATCATCTTTTTTGTGAGGACAGTTTATGAATTATGGTTACACTCCAATATATGTATGCATTGTAGGGTTTATCGCACCCACCAGGATTTCCAGTCCCATGGATGTTCGGTCCATACGATTTGTCATGACCTTTGGACTGTCCTGCTTGTGGGAGTAAGCGGGGGCCCTGCATGGCACCCGTAATTGGATGATCAACCTTCAATTTAGAACTTGAACATAGTGATTTCCTGGTAAAGATTCACTCATGTCACATCAAGTAAATCTTATTGATTTACTGTCTAAATCTTATTGATTTACTGTCATGTTTTCTTACTTTTGCTGCAATTTTGCGATGCAGGTTTGGCCATGTGACATTCGTTACAGAATAAACCGTTTGGTTTGCTCTATGATGGTTATTTTTGCAGGTTTCACTTCTTATGTCGTGTCAGTAATGAAGGCACTGTCCATCACTTATATTACTGGACACAATTGGATCAGTCTGTTGTCTGAGTACAATCTAAAGCCCTATGATGAATTGCAGTTTGGTTTAACAAACACGCCACAATTAGTCCTTCTCACTTTTAAAAGAAGTGAAGAAAAAGACTGGATCAAGGTCACGGAGCCTAGTGAAGTTAGAAAGCTGAAGTATGAAATCATAGCAGACCAGAGACGATCAATGTTGTCTCGCACATCGGTACCACCTTTAGCATCGGATCAAGCACCGACACCTTCTCCGATGGCACTGGCTCTAGCACTGACAACGGCAGCAGCTCAGTCTGATCCACCGGAGGATTGGGCACCGACCGCGTCAACGGATCAGGATGATCTACTGGAGGATCAGGCACCAACACGGGCACCTGCTCCGACACCGGCACACACTCCCCAAGGAGCACCATCTCCGGCAGCAGCGGTGGCACTACCAGTCACACCGGCACAGGCACCAGCAACGGCTCCGACACCTGCACCAACACTTGAAGTTGCACTTGCATCTGCTCTGGCCCGTGCAGCAGCAACGGAACCAGCACTTGCACCAGCAACAGACTGGGCTGCAGTTCGCACTGCATATACCAAAGTCCTTACAAAAACCAACATCTCCACCTTCTTGGTTAGCATTGGCAGCCCAAGTGCTTCGTTCTTTTTTCTTTCCATGTTGTTTCACATGATTCACTGTGTTGATCTAACTATTTGTGTATGTCTTCTTGTTTGCCAACAGAGAATTCCTAGAGCAACGAGGGAGTCGTTCAATAATCAGGGCGACTGTGGCCAAGTTTCTCTTACCATACGCAACCTTGGTGTGAATGAACCTGCTCAATATATCGTAAGTACAAAGGATGGTCGCATGATGATTGATGCTAAAGGATGGTCATGGTTCAAAACTCTATCAAATCTTGCGGTAGGGGATGATGTCAAAATCGAACTTTCTCGGCAAGGAGAGCTAGTCCAAATCAACTTTGAAATTCTTCAGTAGCAGCACGCAACTGCCGAACTGATCTATCCTCCGAGAGCTTTTGATGTAATAATATGGCATGGTGAAATAAGTGTCCTGTGTGTATTAGTACGACAGTATTATATATCATGTAGGATATCGTGAAAGAATTGCAACTCTGATTGCTGGTTAGGAACTGTCGTTCGATTTCATTCGAACAGATGTCGTGCTTTATTTAATTTTCTGTATTCGCCTTGCGACAGCATCTAAAACCAGCGACGTACCGATCGCTTGCAATATGAAATGCGCTAAGTTAGAACACATGGGCCCCCAAACATGCAGGCCCACTGGCCTGTGGCCTAAAGTCCAGAACCATCAGCCTATCTGAGTATTATATTCTCATCTGAACCCCCATATTATGTTATATATATTCCCCTTGAATTTTCTTATGTATAAAGTTATGTGATTATAGTTACTCCTGCCTTTCTAATTCCTTTCGCTGATATGTGGGGCATCCAGTTACTCTTGCGGTAGGGGATATAAAAGATTTTTATATTTCTTTACAGAGGGAGTATCTCTCTATCAAAAATAAATTTATGTGTAACTAGTTACTCCTGCCTTTCTACTTCATTTCGCTGATATGTAGGGCATCTGGCAATGGGGTCCACGTGCCATGCACCAAATTAGAGTGCCCAATTGCATGGTAGACTCACCCCGGTCGTAGCGCCGCAGTATTGCCCAATGAGCCATCAAATCACAAAAAACCCCACCTTTCCAGCAGTAGCAGTAAGCTGGACGGACGAAGCAGCAATATTTCACTAGGCCTGAATCCCCTTCTCCCTCGTGTGCTTGTTTAGAGAAAACCTCCTCTCGGCGATTGCGTAGGGTTTTCTCATGGAGAACCAGGTACGAATTCTTCATCCATCCCCGATAAATCCTAGTCCCTTGGTCGCGGGTAATCCTAGGATGGTAGCCGCCGCCGTTGATGTGTTTTTCTTCCTACTGAATCTAGTGTGTTTCATTTGCAGTGCCTGAAGTGCGAGGACCCTACAAGTTTCTGCGCCCTCGGCAAGACGCCAAACTTGTTCCTTCTCATCCTAACACAGGATTTTAAAACGTGCACAGTATGTTCCTAGAATCCTCTTTTCTATCTGGGAGGGTGGGGGTTTTTCAACATGTTGTCGACTAATTTGGAAATTTGGATTGCTATATTTGAATAAAAGGTACTAGTACCATGGTCAACACTGACGTGAAATAGGAAATTATTTCTAGATATTGATAGTGAATACATTGTGTTCTCATATTATTTTTCCTACAGTGCATTCCTTGCTCTGCCAGAACACGTGTACTCAAGATGGTCGATCTTGCCATAACTGAATACACCAGTTTCATGGTCACATTGAAGACAAGCCATGGATATAAGTTCCGAGTTGGGTTCATGAACCAAGAAGATCGCTGCTTTTTTATGGCCGAACTTGGATAAACTTTCTCAAGTGTTACGGACTGAAAGTTGGCGCACAAATGTTGATCGAAATAGCAGAACCTAGTCTCATCTTCACTGTCATCTTCCGCCCCGACGTCATTCCAGTAGTTCATCCATGTTAGTTTTGTATCTGGTTCTTGGATGTTGCTTCGATTACTTCTTAATCCACCTATTATGTCTAACTAATCATAATTTGACTTTAGAAGTAGCAACAATTTGTGATTCCCTTCTCTCACGAAGATGCTACTTCTAACTAATATTTCTTATAATTGGTGGCACGTGTAGGTTATTTCAAAGTTAAGCACACTACTCATTTGTTATTCTATAAGAACTCGATTGTTACTGATGGCACTGAAGTTGACTGGGACGACATCCACCAGTTCCTACACTTTATTGATCGTCTTGAGGTCCTTGTGGGGCGTTTCAATGGTGGAAGGCCACGTGGGATATGTGTGCCACTGGTGCACACGTTGAACTGGTCCAACTGTGTCAAGAAACTTATGGTACGACCTATTTTCTGTTATATATGTTGTTCATAAACTCTTGCTTATACACATTTTTACAGCTGTGATCTTCTTGAAACAGAAACTGCCCAGTTCTATTGTTCCTTTACAGATGCTTGACCATGGTCGGGTCAGACTTGCGCTTGGTCACAACATGATGTTTATGTCGACCTACTCCATTTCCCTTGGAGGTGAAAAGATACTTATTCATGGGTGGTCTCAAATAATGAAGGCCCGTCCATCTTGGAGAATAGGACAGAAGGTTATGCTCATGCTTTTCCATGGCTCTAAAGCGAATATCCTGTTTATGGACCACATTGCAAGATGAAGCCTCTTTCAGAAGTTTGTGGATGCGCGGGGTGGCGCCTGGGCCTTGTCCTGGGGCTTGTTGGCCTCACCCTTGGTTAACTGTAGGCAAAGTAGCACTGTTCGAGGCATGCTTTGTATGGTTGAACCTGTATAAGTACTCATACTGCTTTCAGCTATGGTTGTTAAGTGCCCCTGCTGGTTTCAGTTAAGGTTGTTAAGTACTCCTGCTGCTTTTACAGTCTGTCGTGTTTTCAGTCTCGTCTTCCTCCGGCTGCCAAAACCAAACCAGCGCCGGCGGTGCCGCCTGCTTTCGCCTCCCATGGCTGGCTGCGCCTCAGCGCATGCATCACCGCCCCACCGTCTCCTAAATCGTTAACGCCGTCGTCCAAGGCCTTGCCATCATCCTCCGCGTGCTTTGGTGTGCTCGCCGCGGCGCCGCCCTCTCGCCTTGTCAACATGGTCAACAAACAAGAGGAATCGGGAGAAGATTGTACATCTAGAGGATGACAGTAGGGACACACCATGTCCATGGCCGTACGCAAGCAAGTTCCTCACTTTTTGTTATATACTCCATTGTCAGCATATAGAAAAAGAAAATGCTTCCTCCTAGTGGTTTGCTGACATCTGGGACCCACGACATTGTCAGCGTATAGTCAATAGACAAGAGAACAGCACAAGATCGGCTGACACCTGGGACGTAGCTGCTCGAGCAGTATTTTTTTTGTTATTGTTGAGACGGAGCAGGGTTTCAACTGAGCTGTGGCCTGTCTAGCCCAGGCTTCTATTTTTCGTTCACCACATGACCAGCCCAGCTATTTTTTCTTTGTGAAAATGGCTAGCCCAATTTATTTTTTCTGAAGAATACCCAATCCAGGCCTACTTATTTTTCTCCGCCCTACTGGGCTACAACTTTTTCAAGACGGCTGCAAATCTTAAAAGTAATATGAAATGGGCTATAAATATAAAAAACACACGACAAATTGGCAATTACTTTCAAATTTCTGAATTTTTTCACATTTTCAGATTCCAATTTCACTGGGCTTTAACCTAATTTAAATATATCTTCAAAGTACTTTAAATCTGGCTCGACATTTCTGTATTAAAAATAGTTTGGACCCCACCAAAATATGCGAAATTTAGTTTAAATTTTTAACCCTGGCCCTGGCCAACAAAAAATAACGGACTGCAATAAATTGCATAAGAAGTTGCAATAAGCTGTAAATTATTTAAAAAATAGGGAATGGTCTGACTTGTGGGCCTATTAAGTTGACGCGTATGCAAGATTTTTTACTTATTATATATGTTAACAAACGATTCTAGCAGACGTGACCGTTGGATGTCAATCCAACGGCCGTCATGCTTCTTCAATCTCTGATCTTCTTGCTCTAGCCGCCAAATCCAGCACCGGCGGGACCGCCTGCTCCCGCCTCCTATGGCCGGCTGTGCTGCCGCGCAGGCCTCACCGCCCCCTACTACTCCCACCGCTCGCCAGGCGATCCCTCTACTCACCCACATCCGTCCACTATTGTGGCTTCACCGCCTCCGGGTCATTCCCTTCCTGGGTCTCGCCGTCGTCCATCGCGTTGGTGTTCTCGGCACGGCGTGGTCAACGTTGTCAACAAACGACAACATCGAAAGAGGGATGTACATGGAGAGGCTGATAGTTGGGACCCACATGGTCCATCGCCGCACGCAAGCAAGTACCTCCTTATTACGCAAAAAAGAATGAATCATCCCCATGACAGCTGGGACCCACCAGCTATGTCTTGGCACAGAAGGAAGTGCCACCTTATTAAGCAAAAAATAACGAGTGCTCCCCATGACAGCTGGGGCCCACCAGATTTGGAGGCTGACTTGTGGCCCTACTAAGTTGACGCGTACGCAGGGCTTTGTCAACTTAGTCAACAAACCATTCTATCACCAGTGACCGTTGGATTGTAAACATCCAACGGTCGTCCTGCTTCTTCAACCTCTGATTTTCTTGCTCCAGCCGTCCAAACCACCGCGTGCTCCTACTTCCCGTGGCCGGCTGTGCTGCCAAGCAGGCCTCCCCGCCCCCTACTACTCCCACCGCTGGCCAGGCCATCCCTCTACTCACCCACACCCCCTGTTATTCTGCAGCGACGACAGCCTCACAGTGCAGCCGAACCAGTCAACCCTCATACTACCCTCCGCGTGTTCCCCAGCTTCAGGTCGTTCCCTTCCTAGGTCGCGCCGTCGTCCACCACCTTGGTGCTCTCGGATGGTACGGAGTCATCAACGCGGTCAACAAACGACAGCCATCAAAAGAGGACTGTACGTGGAGAGGCTGACAGCTGGGTCCATGGCCGCATGCAAGGAAGTGGCTCCTTATTATGCGCCAAATAATGATTCCTCCACCTGACAGCTCGGACCCATCGAAAGGGCCTCTGTATTTCACGAAAAAAGTTCCCCCTAACAGCTGGGACCCACCGGCTTTATCTTCGCACGGAAGGAAGTGCCTTTTACCCCCTGACAGCTGGGACCCACCAGGTTGAAGCGAAGGTAGCGTTATCTGTCTGGCCGCGAACGTGTACGTACATAGCGGTCGATCTGTCTCTCTGCAGCGATGTACCATGGCCGAGTAAGGAGCGACATGTGTTGAAGTAGAGGCGCCAACGTAGCATGTCATGTTGTCCCGTCTATATCGTGTACATGTATGTACAGCCACGCTACAAGATAGTAAATACGGCTACGTACGTACATACGGGCGGGGTCTCTAACGCGTACAGCGACATCATCCTGTTCATCGACAGCCAACCGGCTGGGTCGGAATGGAGTAAACAGCGTCGCGTGTTCATCGGGAGCCAACCGGCTTGGACGGAACAGCCAAAACAAGGTCTGGCGTACCGCAGAACGAACGAAACGGCCTTCTATTCAACCGCGTATGGTCGAAACGGGGTCCTGTTCATCAGGAAGGGTCTGGCGTACCACAAAACGGAGGAAACGGACTTCTGTTCAAGTGCCTATGGTCGAAACGGGGTCCTGTTGATCGGGAGGGGTGTGGCGTACCGCAAAATGGAGGAAATGGACTTTGTGTCGGAGCGCCTACGGTCGAAACGGGGTCCTGTTCATCGAGAGGGGTGTGGCGTACCGCAAAACGGGACTCCACAGGCTACTGTTCATCCACCGTCTACTGCCTCGCTCCAGCCTCCACGGGCTACAGTTCATCCACCGTCAAGTTCCTCCAGCCTCCACCTGCTACTATTCATCCACCGTCGAATTCCTTCTGCCTCCACCAGCTACTATTCATCCATGGGGTCCTGTTCATCTAGCCTCCATCGGCTACTGTTCAACCAGCCCTCCATGGGGTCCTGTTCATCCAGCCCCAACGGCCTCTACTACCACGGGGTCCTGTTCATCCAACCCCCACTGGGGACTGTTCATCAAGAGGCAGCTTCGATCGGCTTCAGTTAGCAGAAGTAGCGAAGGAATCACTCAGATTCAGTTAACAGCAAGGGATCGATTGGGGTTCAGTAACGTAGCTAGTGCAATCGCTCGAGTTCAGTTAGAGCCCAACGCCTCGCTTGGGTTCAGTTAGAGCCCAACGCCTTGCACACACGCGCGTACATGTACGAGAGAAACGCGCAAACCTCCGTTCATCGCTCGGCCCCGACCACTCACCGTAACTGAGAACTCCCCGAAATTTTCCTCGCCCTCGCTTCTAACACGATTTTTTCCATCATGGACGGCCCAAGGAATGTCATGCAGGTGCGTCCCCGGCCCGCCCAGGACGAAAAGCCCATTTTCTGTCATGATTTTTTGTCATAGAAGTAGGATCCCACCACATCTATGATGATACGTGCTTTTGTCACAATTATCGTCATAGAAGTGTCATAAGCATGACATATTTTTTTCTTCGTTCGGCCCAAAATGTCACGGATGTGTCTTTTTTTTGTAGTGCATGATGTAGACAAGATAAACTCACATATAAATAAACCTCATCATGTTACCCTTAATAGCAACGATACATGCGTGTCATGTCTCTTTCTGTCACTGAGATTGAGCACCACAAGATCGAACCCATCACAAAGCACATCTTCCCATGGCAAGATAAATCAATCTAGTTGGCCAAACCAAACCAATAAATCGGAGAAGAAATATGAGGCTATAACAATCATGCATAAAAGTGTTCAGTAAAGACTCAAATAACATTCATGGATAGAACTGATCATAAAATCACAATTCATCGGTCCCAACAAACACACAGCAAAGAAGAGTTACACCAAATAGATCTCCAAGAACATCGAGGAGAACATTATATTGCAGATGAAAAAGAGACAAGAAGCCATCTAAATACTAACTATGGACCCGTAGGTCTGTGGTAAACTACTCACGCATCATCGGAGGGGCAGCAAGGATGATGAATAACCCCTCCGTGATCGTTGCCCCCTCCGGCAGAGTGCCGGAAAAGGCCTCCATATTGGATCTCGTGGTTCTGGAACTTGCGGCGGCGGAAAAGGTATTTCTTTGACTCCCCTAGAGTTTTTGGGATTTTAGAGCATATATAGAGGCGGAGGTAGGTCAAGGGGGTGCCCGTGGGCCCCACTACACACCAGGGCGCGCCGGAGGCCCCTGGCGTGCCGTGGTGCCTAGTGGGCCCCACAAGTGTCCCCTCGTGCCCTCTAGAAGCATCCTGGGTGTCTTCCTACCAAAAAAAGTCTCCAAAAAGTTTCGTGGAATTTGGACTTCGTTTGGTATTGAGATTCAGCAAGGTAAAAAAACAAGCAAAAAACAGCAACTGGCACTGGGCACTATGTCAATAGGTTAGTCCCAAAAAATGATATAAAGTTGCTAGTAAATGTATATAAAACATCCAAGATTGATAATATAATAGCATGGAACAATAAAAAATTATAGATACGTTGGAGACGTATCAGCATCGCCATGCTTAATTCTTACTCGTCCTTGAGTAGGTAAATGATAGAAACAGAATTTTTGATGTGGAATGCTGCCTAACTTGTTCATCATATATTCTTTTATTTTGTAGCATGGACATTTGGACTTTAGATGATTCAAAGCAATAGTCTATAATTTACATGAGGACATCAATACTCAAGCATATCAACAAGCAACCATGTCTTTCAAAATATCAACACTCAAGAAAGCTATCCCTAGCCCATTATGCTCAATCATTGACCCATTCATGAAACACACTCAAATATTAGCTATATCCAATGCACAAGTATGATAATAGTGTTCCCTAGTTTGTGCTTTATAAGAGAAGATGGAGACTCAATAAAAATAAAAATTTCATAAAAGTAAATAGATAGGCCCTTTGCAGAGGGAAGCAGAGATTTGTAGAGGTGCCGGAGCTCATAGCTTAAATTGAGAGATAAAATTGTTTTGAGAGGCATGCTTTTCCTGTCAACGAAAACGACCGAGAATTCCCAATATCTTCCATGCTAGGTAAATCATAGGCGGTTCCCAAACATAAAATAAAGTTTATTTCCTTTTCCACCATTCTTTCACAATCCATGGCTAGCCGTATCCATGGGTGCCTTCCATACCAACACTTTCCAAGGAATTTATTATGAACAACATAAGTAAAAAAAATCATTTCGAGACTTGGCATCCCTATTACCTGCCACACTCTCATGCAATGACAAGTGAATAAACACTCATCTTGAGAATAACCTACCTAGCATGGAAAATATTGACCACCCCCTGCCGCTTCATGAGCAGTACGGGCACACAAAAAGGAAATTCATTTTGAAAAATAGAGTTGGCACATACAAATTTACTTGGAACGGCATGGAAATGCCGCATATAGGTAGGTATGGTGGACTCATTTGGCACAACTTGGGTTTAAGGAGTTGGATGCACGAGCAGTATTCCTGCTTAGTACAAATTAAGGCTAGAAAATAGATTGAGAAGCAACCAACCAAGAAACAAAAACGATCATAAAGGAGCATTAAACATAACTAAGACTGAACAATGCACCACAAGTAGGATGTAACTTCATTCCATAACTATTGACTTTCATGCTTGCATAGGGAATCACAAACCTTAACACCAATATTTTTACTAAAGCATAATTACTCACCAACATGACTCACATATTACTATCTCCATATCTCAAAACTATTACAAGGAATCAAGTTTATAATATCCAATGATCTTCATGAAAGTTTTTATTATATCCTCCTTGAATATCTATCACTTTGGGACTAAATTCATATATTACCATTGATACTAACAAGCTCTCAAATAAATTTAAGTGAAGCATGAGAGCATAAATTTCATCAAAATAATTTCCTTTTTCAACTCTCAAAATAATCTAAGTGAAGCATGAGAGCATATTTCTTCAAAATTTTACTAACTCTCAAAATAATCTAGGTGAAGCATGAGAGCATATTTTCTCAAAATTTTACTAACTCTCAAAATAATCTAAGTGAAGCATGAGAGTATTTCTTCAAAAAACTAAACCACCACTGTGCTAAAAAAGATATAAGTGAAGTACTAGAGCAATTCCATAGCTCAAAAATATTTAAGTGAAGCACATAGAGCAAATCTAACAAATCATAGCATCATTACGGCTCTCTCAAATAGGTGTGTCCAGCAAGGATGATTATGACAAACTAAAAAGCAACACAAGCAAAGACTCATATAATAGAAGACGCTCCAAGCAAAACTCATGATATGTGACGAATAAAAATATAGCTCCAAGTAAAATTACCGATGGTCGTTAGAAGAAAGAGGGGATGCCTTCCGGGGCATCCCCAAGCTTAGTTGATTGGTACTCCTTGAATATTACCTTGGGGTGGCATGGGCATCCCCAAGCTTAGGCTCTTTTCAATCCTTATTCCTTTTTCCATCGTGTTCTCACCGAAAACTTGAAAACTTCAATCACAAAAAACTTAACAAAACCTTCGTGAGTTCCATTAGTATAATAAAGCAAATCACCACTTTAAGTACTGTTGCAAAACCATTCATATTTTATTATTGCATTATACCTACTGTATTCTAAGTTTACCATGCCTTATACCCCCCGATATAATCCATAGATTCATCAAAATAAGCACACAATGCAACGAAAACAGAATCTGTCAAAAACAGAACAGTCTGTAGTAATCTGAACTTTGACCATACTTATGTAACTCCCAAAATTCTGAAAATTTAGCAAAATGTGGGAAATTTGTATATCAATCATGTGTACAAAAATTAAGAATTTTTCGTTGCTTTAGTGATTTTTAAAAATTCCTCTACTAGACGTAAATGTTTCTGTTTTCCCACAGGATCAAATCAACTATCACCCAAACCAACCTAAAGGTATTACTTGGCACAAACACTAATTAAAACATAAAAACACAATGATAATAGTATCATAATTGTGTAAACACACAAGAACATAAATAAAAAGTAAAAAATTTATTTTATTCATTGGGTTGCCTCCCAACAAGCGCTATTGTTTTACGCCCCTAGCTAGGCATAATGCATAGATTCAAGTGTTGTCTTCTTTGGTTTTTGCTCCATAGGTGTCCCTCATGATTGACTCATATGGTAGCTTAATTCTAGTTCTAGGGAAGTGTTCGATACCCTTTCTTAGGGGAAACTGAAATTTAATATTCTCTTCTTTCATATCAATCACGGCACCTATAGTTCATAAGAACGGTCTACCAAGTATTATGGGTCAAGACGGATTGCAATCAATATCAAGCCTAATAAAATCTATGGGCACATAATTCCTATTTGCAAGAATAAGAACATCATTAATTCTTCCCAACGGTTTTTTAATAGTAGAATCCGCCAACTACATATTATGAGAACATTCCTCCATGTTGGTAATACCTAGCACATCACATAGAGATTTCAGAATTGTGGAAACACTAGCACCCAAATCACATAAAGCATTGCACTCATAATTTTTGATCTTGACTTTAATGGTGGGTTCCATTCATCATATAATTTTCTAGGAATTGAAATCTCTAATTCTAACTTTTCTTCTAAAGCTTTCATCATTGCTTCTACAATATGTTTAGTAAAAGATTTATTTTGTTCACATGCATTGGGGAATTTAGCATAGATTGCAGCAAAGAAATACACTCAATCAAAGAATAACTATCATAATTAAAACCTTTGTAATCCAAAATAGTGGGCACATCACTAGTTAAAGTTTTTACCTCTCCAAACCCACTTTTATCAAAAAATTCAAGAGTTTTTTCACCCTCCAAATTATGAGGACGCCTTCTAACTAAAGTTGACTCTTCTACAACCCCCTTATCATAAATTTTAACATTATGAAACAAGGAATCAATAGAAGAAACACCAATCATCTTAACATCTTCATCATTACTATGAAAGCAATCGGGCAAAAACACTTTTTCCAAAAATTCTCTTTTAGCTCTTAGCATAGCGGTTCTTTTCTTACTTTCATCCACGAAAACATATAGAGCTTTGATTGATTCATTGACATCAACCTTCGGTGGAAAAATTTTAATCTTGAGATTTTCTACATCATGAGTAATTCTAACAATGCTCCTAGACATATCATCAATCTTATTCAATTTTTTTCTATCGTACTGTTGAAAACTTTTTGAGCATTGATAAATTCTTTAATATTACTCTGAAGATCAGATGGCATCATATTATTATTATTATTATTATTATTATTATTATAATTACCATAGGAATTGCCATAATTATTAGAAGAATTTCCAGGAAACGGCCAAGGATTAAAATTACCTCTATAAGCATTGTTATTAAAATTGTTTTGTGAGACAAAATTCACATCTACGGGATCACTATTTTGCTCAATCAAAGTAGACAAAGGCACATCATTAAGATCAATAGGAGCATTTTTAGTAGCAACCAATTTCATAAGTGCATCAACGTTTTCACTCAAAGTACTAATTTCTTAACAGAATTAACCTTTTTAGTAGTAGGTGCTCTTTTCGTATGCCATTGTGAATAATTTGCCATTATATTATCAAGAAATTTAGTAGCTTCACCCAAAGTAATTTCCATACAAGTACCACCCGCGGCGGAATCTAAAAGATTTCTAGAAACAACATTCAATCCCGCATAAAAAATTGTATAATCATCCATAGATTTAAACCATGAGTAGGACAATTTCTTAGCATTAATTTCATTCTTTCCCAAGATTGCGCAACATGTTCAAGCTCAAGTTGCTTAAAATTCATAATTTGGTTCCTAAGCGAAATAATTTTGGCGGGGGGGAAAATACTTAGTGATAAAAGCATCTTTGCACGTATCCCAAGAATGAATGCTATTTCGTGGCAACGATGAAAACCAAAATTTTGCACGATCCTGCAAAGACAAAGGAAATAATTTGAATTTCACAATATCATCGTCCACATCTTTTTTCTTTTGCATATCACACAATTCTATGAAAGTGTTTAGATGGGACGCGACATGCTCATTAGGATTACCGGAAAATTGCTCTTTCATAACAAGATTCAACAAAGCGGCATTAATATCATAAGACTCCGCACTAGCGGCGAGAGGAGCAATAGGAGTACTAATAAAATCATTATTATTAGTATTGGAAAAATCACACAATTTGGTATTTTCTTGAGACATCGTGAATACGCAAACAAGATCTCAAGTAAACAAAAGATCAAACAAGAAAAAGGCAAACGAAAAATATTTTTGTATTTTTGTAAAAAAATTTTAGGAGTGAGGGAGATGAAAACGAGAGGCAAATGGAAAATAAAGTAATCACAAGGAGATGGGAGTTTATGCGTAGGTACTTGATAGATGTTGATGATGTCTCCCCGGCAACAGCGCCAGAAATTCTTCCTGATGCTTGTAATCTGCGTTGGTATTTCCACGAAGAGGAGAGGATGTTGCAGCACAGCGGCGGTAAGTATTTCCCTCAGTTATGAAACAAGGTTATCAATCCAGTAGGAGAACCAAGCAACACTATGTAAATAGCACCTGCACACAAACAACAAAAACTTGCAACCCAACGCATAAGAGGGGTTGTCAATCCCTCAACGGTATTGAGATAGATTAAATTGTATAGGTTTTGATAAATAGATCTAACAAAAATACAAAATAAAATAAATAAAGAAAAATTGCAGGAAGGTATTTTGGATTTAATATATGATAGGAAATAAACCCTGGGGCCATAGTTTTCACTAGAGGCTTCTCTCAAGAAAATAGCATATGGTGGGTAAACAAATTACTGTTGGGAAATTGATAGAAAAGCAAATAATTATGACGATATCCAAGGCAATGATCATGTATATAGGAATCATGTCCAAGATTAGTAGACCGACTCATGCCTGCATCTACTACTATTAGTCCACACATCGACCGCAATCCAGCAGTTATCTAGTGTATTAAGTTCATGGAAAATGGAGTAATGCAATAAGAACGATGCCATGATGTAGACAAGATAAACTCGTGTATGAATAAACCCCATATTTTTACACTTAATAGCAATGATACATGCGTGTCATGTCTCTTTCTGTCACTGAGATTGAGGACCGCAAGATCGAACCCATCACAAAGAACCTCTTCCCATGGCAAGATAAATCAATCTAGTTGGCCAAACCAAACCAATAAATCAGAGAAGAAATACGAGGCTATAACAGTCATGCGTAAAAGATTTCAACAAAGACTCAAATAATATTAAAGGATAGAACTGATCATAAACTCACAATTCATCGGATCCCAACAAACACACCACAAAAAAGAGTTACATCAAATAGATCTCCAAGAACATCGAGGAGAACATTGTATTCAAGATCAAAAAGAGAGAATAAGCCATCTAGCTACTAACTACGGACCCGTAGGTCTGTGGTAAACTACTCACACATCATCGCAGGGGCAGCAAGGATGATGAAGAACCCCTCCGTGATTGTTGCCCCCTCTGGCAGATTGCCGAAAAAGGCCTCTAGATTGATCTCGTGGTTCTGGAACTTGCGGCAGCAGAAAAAGTATTTCGTTGACTCCCCTAGGATTTTTGGGATTTTAGAGTATTTATAGAGGCTTAGGTAGGTCAAGGGGGTGCCTATGGGCCCCACTACCCACCAGGGCGCACCGGAAGCCCCTGGCATGCCCTGGTGATTAGTGGGCCCCACGAGCGTCCCCTCGTGCCCTCCAGAAGCTTCCTGTGTGTCTTCCTACCAGAAAAAATTATACAAAAAGTTTCGTGGCATTTGGACTTCATTTGGTATTGATATTCTGCAAAGTAAAAACAAGCAAAAAATAGCAACTAGCACTGGACACTATGCCAATAGGTTAGTCCCAAAAAATGATATAAAGTTGCTAGTAAATGTATATAAAACATCCAAGATTGATAATATAACAGCATGGAACAATAAAAAATTATAGATACGTTGGAGACGTATCAGCGTCACTACCACAGCAAGTAGATCCACCCCCTCGCTTTTCACAAGGGCAACCTAGTGCTCCAGCTGGTCCAGCGGCCGGCCGGCCAGCACCGGCTGTTCTCCCCGTGGGAGGGCCTGATAACCCACAAGTATAAGGGATTGCGACAGTCTTCGAGGGTAGTATTTCACCCAAATTTATTGATTTGACATAAGGGGAGCCAAAGAATATTTATAAGTATTAGAAGTTGAGTTGTCAATTCAACCACACCTGGAGAACTTAATATCTGTAGCAAAGTGTTTAGTAGCACAGTAGTATGATAGTTTGATAGCTATAGTAACAGTAACAATAACAGTTTTGTAGTGATTGTAATAGTAGTAACAATAGTAGTAACTTGGCAAAGATCAATATGCGAAAAGCGTAGACACTGGATCAGTGATGGATATTTGTGTTGGATGACATTCATCATAAAATAGCCACAACCTAGAGCGATGCATAATAACTCCAATTCATCAATATAATATAGGCATGTATAGTGTATTCCGTATATAGTCATATGTGCTTATAATAAGTACTTGCATGACATCTTTTGTCCTACCCTCCCATGGCAGTGGGGTCCATAAGGAAACTAAGGGATATTAAAGCCTCCTTTTAATAGAGAATCGGAACAAACCATTTACACATGGTGAATACATGAACTCCTCGAATTACAGTCATCCCCGGAGAGTATCCCAACTATTGTCACTTTGGGGTCTAGGAATCAGAACAATAACAAGTGCATATAACTAGCAGATAAGATCAAGAACTCAAATATATTCATGAAAACATAAAGGATTCAGATATGAAATTATGGCAATCGGGCCCTAGTGACAAGCATTAAGCATAGCAAAGTCATAGCAACATCAATCTCAGAACATAGTGGATACTAGGGATCAAGCCCTAACAAATTGACTCGATTACATGATAAATCTCATCCAACCCCATCACCGTCCAGCAAGCCTACGAAGGAATTACTCACTCCCGGTGGTGAGCATCATGAAATTGGTGATGAAGAAGGGTTGGTGAATTGCGATGGCGACGAATCCCCCTCTCCGGCGCCCCGAACGGACTCCAGATCAGGTCTCCCGATGAAGATGAGGAAGTGGCGGCGGCTCCGTATCTTAAAACATGATGAAAGTTATTCTCTAATTTTTTTCTTAGGGAAAGGAATTTATAGGCTTGAGATCAGGGTCTGCGGAGCCTTGTGGGCCCCACAAGGTAATAGGGTGCGCCCAAGGGGGTGGTCGCGCCCTGTTGTCTGTGGGCAACTAGTGGCCCCCTCCGGTGGATCTTCGCTCTAGTATTTTTTATATATTCCATAAAAATCTCCAAAACATTTCATCCGATTCCAAGAACATTTATTTCCGCACAAAACAACACCATGGTAGTTCTACTGAAAACAGCGTCAGTACGGGTTAGTTTCATTCAAATAATGCAAAGTAGAGTCCAAAACAAGAGCAAAAGTGTTTGGAAAAGTAGATACGATGGAGATGTATCAACTCCCCCAAGCTTAACACATTGCTTGTCCTCAAGCAATTCAGTTGACAAACTGAAAGTGATAAAGAAAAACTTTTATGAACTCTTTTGTTCTTGTATCCGTATATAAGCTTAAATAATACCCAAGTTTTCAGCAAAGATCATGAACTAACCATGCAAATGATAACACTTAGAATTTATATTTACTCATATAAATGGCATAATCAACTAGAGAGCAATAATAACATATCTCAAATGCCAACAATTTATCAAAACAATCATGATATAATATGATAACATGGTATCTAGCTAGCCCTTCCTCAGACTGCAAAACATAAATGCAGGGCACCTCAAAAGTTCAAGTAGTGACTAAACATTGTAATTCATGGTAGAAGAGATCCAGTCATGATGCACACAACATTAAGTGTACTCAATGCATAAGAATGACAATAGTGCTCTCAGGATTGGTGCTTTAATTGAGAAGGTGACGACTCAACAATAAAGTAAATAACATAAAAGAAAAAAGGTAGGCCCTTCGTAGAGGGAGGCATGGATTTGCAGAGGTGCCAGACCTTGAAGCATAAATTAGAGATAAATATAATTTTGAGAGGTAAGCCTTTCCTGTCAACGTCACGACCGAGGATTTTCACCATCTTCCATGCTAAACACATTATCGGCGGTTTCCAAGCGGAAAGGTCAAGTTTAGCCCCCCTCCACCATACAAACACAAGCCATGGCTAGTCGAATCCAGGGGTGCCCTCCATACCAACAACTTTCCGGGGGAGTTTGTTTCATTATTTTTTCATTTTTGATTATAGGACTGGGCATCCCAATTACCAGCCTCTCTCATGCAATGGCAAGTGAATAAACACCCATCATGAGAATAACCTGCTTAGCATGGAAGACAGTGACCGCCCCCTGTCGCTCCATGAGCGGTACGAGCACACAAAACAAATAATTATTTGAATGACTAGAGGTGGCACATGCAAATTTACTTGGAATGGCAGGGTAATACCGCATATAAGTAGATATAGTGTCTTCATCTAGAACAACTTTGGGTTTAAGGATTTGGATGCACAAGTAGTATTCCCGCTTAGTGTAGGCGAAGACTAGCAAATAGATTGAGAAGCGACCAACTAGAGAGCGACAATGGTGATAAACATGCATTGAGAATAATTAATGTTGAATAATAGCATGAGTAGGATATAAACCACCCTGAACATAAATACCATAGAGGTTGTGTTGGTTTTGAATCAACTACATGTGTGAACATGTGCCAAGTCAAGCCACTTGAAGCATTCAGAGGAGGATACCATATTAACATACAACATCATAACCATTTTAATGCATGCTGACACCAAAGATAAATCTTTATCCACTCCTAGCTACTTAAGCATGGCATAGGCAACTATAATCTCTAATTGTCATCACAAACATGTTTACTCATAATATGCAGAATCATGGATACTAAGTTAAACATATTTACAAAAACAAAAAACAAGAAGAGTTCATACCAGCTTTTCCTTTCCACAGTCACTTCATCAAATCATCGTTATTATTGCCTTTCACTTGCACAACTGAATGATATGGAAATAATAATAGTGCAAGAGTGTCGTGGACTAAGCTGGAACCTGCAAACATTTTATTCAAAGGAGAAGACAAGGTAATATTTGGCTCTTTGTTGGATCAACTATAATGCATATGAGAGCCACTGAACAATTTTATCATAGTCTTCTCCCTACGACGAATCAACAAAAAGAAAAGAAATTCAGAGAAACGCGCTGAAATATTTTTGGAGTTTTAAGTTTTTCTTCAGAAAGCAAACTAATGAAGGAAAAATAAAAACAAGAAAAACTATTTACATGGGAAAACTCCCAACAAAGCAAAAGAAGAAATGAGAAATCTTTTTGGCTTTTCTTTTAATACTACAAACTAACTAAACAAGAAAGAAAAACCGAAAAGAAGCGATAAATATTTTTGGGTTTTCGAAAAAAATCCAAACACACAAGAAGAAAGCAAAATAAAACTAACATGGATTATACAATGAAAAAGGATGAACACCGACAACTGAAATGAATGTGTGAACATGAATGTAATGTCACTGAGAAAACGTACTCCCCAAGCTTAGGCTTTTGGCCTAGCTTGGTATTCACCATCGCTGATCAGGATAATACTCATAATGGTAGCTCGTGAAGGCATGCTGGGCTGCCTCATCAGCGAGATGGGCATCTTCAACTGTCGCGCTATACTTACGCACCTCATTCTCATGGAGAAAATATCTTTGTTTGCTATGAAAATCAAAGAGAATAGGTGCAGGCAAAATAACATAGACTATCAGAATACGGGCTCTGGGGACCCAAGAGGTCGAACTCTGGGGTGCGCTTGTTCCTATCGCCCTACTCTTTCCTTCAGCTAACCATGGCGAGGCTACGGCACGAGCGAGCTAGCAGGAGCGGGCCAGGGATACTGAAGTTACCCAGGTTCGGGCCACCTTGTGGTATAAAATCCTAATCCTGCTTGGTTGGGATTGCTTGAGGGAAGAGTACAATGGTGTTTCTCTAGCTAGTGAATCCGTCCTCTCACACGGCGGCGCCCTACCCAACTTTTATATCCTGCCTCTGGTCCTCTTCACCCAAAAACGCATGGCGGGAATGGTTGCCACAATGGCCAATTTGAAGGGGGGACATGGGCACAGTCTATCCTGACTAAAGGTGGTCTTCGCTTGCAAAGCTTCCATTCATGACACGCCGGTGGGCTCGGTGATGACCTCCGCCCTGCGCGCCCGTCGTCTTGGTCTTCTAGCACCGATCAGGTAACCTTTGGGGGCTGCTTTGGGAACCGGCGTGCTGGCCTTGCTCCCTTAGCACGAAAAAGGAAAGCCTCCTCATCCGCGCCTGCTGGCGCTGCCTCTGGTGCCGTTCATCGTCGCGCGCGTCACCCACGTGAAGGCACAGGGCCACGCGACCCCGCTGAGCTACTCTTGACTCGTTTGCTTCCTCGAGGGGCCTCAGGAGGCGACCCTCGGGAAACCGCCTCGTGAAGCCCCTGGTGGCGCCACCAATCCGCCTAGGACGCCTGCTAACATGTGCCTCGCGAGGGTCTTGCTCGTGAAGTTTAATGGTGAGCCATCCACTGGGCCCAAGATATGCGCCGCGCACTGGGCCGCAGGCAGACGGGCCTGGGTAGCCCCAGTACCACGGGCCTGACAGTAGCCCCCGAGCCCGCAGCACGCACGAGTCCGCATGCTAGGGGGGTGAAACAGCGCGGACCCCAACCGCCTGCAGGCCAGGCTCGACGCATGGCGCACGATGGAACATGGGGCGCCTGCACTCCTCCCACGACGCCTCGGCAACCGCTCGGGCTGACATAAAGCCTGCTCGCGCGCGATGCGAGGCCATCATTGCCTCCCTTGTCTTGCATCCACCTTTGAAGACAAAGACGCGCAACCGCTCCTCTTCAGGTGCTATAAAAGCTAGGGGGGAGGGGACCCCCCGGTCCATCTTCTTCCTCCAGCTCCTTCGTCCAACTCCACGATCCAATCCACCTCCGCGACGATGGCGAGGTAAAGACACTACAAAAAAACCACTTCTGTGATGATACATGTTTGTCACAGTAGGTCATGTTTTCTGTCATGCATGTACATCCATGACGATTTTATGATAGAATCAAGATAGTCATACGTGTGCCATTGTAGAAGTGTTCCATGACAATACCAAAATTATAATCACGGAAGTGTCCACTTCCATCGCGATAAATGGCGCGTCATGGAAGTGTTTTCGTCAAGGGTAACTGACATGTGGCATCCACCGTAACGGGTCGCCGTTAAGCTATCGGGTTCCAGTTTGGATCCGATAACCCATTAACAGCCCGTACCAATGGGGATTTTCCACGTGTAAAATTCCGATTCGCTGGAGGATCCACGTGTCAGCTCAGCGTTGGGATAGATGTCATCCAGCGAATGGACAGGAAGCGCCTATGATACATCGACACATGGCTCGGCCCAACGGTGGCCCATTCAGGTCAAAAGGCCGGCCTGTTTGACTTGGTCAAAAGGTAGCGGCCCGGCCCACAGAAAGCCTGTTAACGGCTTGTTCGCATGTAGCCCATTTACAGCCCGCTAACTCACGACCCGTTATGGCCTATCCGAATTAGGCTGAGTAGCGTCATCTGGGCCGTCCAATATGATTCCAGCCTGTCGTAACTTCTGGCCCATGTATGGCCCATGATGTATTTCGGCCCATATGAGGCCCTTTGTAACTCTTGGCCCATTAATGGCCCGTGGTGAAACTGGCCCATAATGAATAGTATATCGCTTTATACCCATTAATAGCCCATTATTCCATTGGGCCATTTCCATCCCGTGTTATCTTTCGGCCTTCTAAGGGCTCATTTATTCTTGGGCTCATTTGCAGCATTCAATTACTTACGGTCCATTACTGGCGTGTTCCGCTTGTGGGCCAAATTTAGCCCGTGGTTAAATTCGCCCCGTTTGTGGATCCGTTGGGCCGTTTTCATACCCTCATCAAATACAGCACATTAACGACCCATTATGGCTGTCGATAGAATTAAGCCTGCTATACTCATCGGCCTATTAACGGCCCGTTATGGTTGGCCCATAAACCGACAATTCCCACTTTACCCCGTTTACGGCCCATATTGCGGTCCGCTATTGCTACACGAATAGTACGGCCCATGTTTGGCTAATTGATCATACGGCCCGTAGAAGGCCCATTGATTCTACGGCCCGTAGGAGGCCCATGGTCACTACAACAGATTGAAGGATGTTACAACGGTCGGTATGTTTCCCATGGTTATTGTGGCCTGGTTATAAAAAATAGGCCATTGCGGCCACTGGCAAACCGAGGGAAAATAACTGCACTGACTACAAGCAAACAAATAAATGAGACAACAAGAAAATAAATAAGCAAGCAACTTACACTAGGCTATTACGGCTATTACACACATTACATTCACTGGGCATCAAAGTTCGCCACCAATGCAAATATGGGGAACAAATCAGCATATTACATACACTGGTTGTCAAAGTTGGGGGGATTGCAAACAAACACTACTGCAGGATGATCTGAACGCGACAGTCCAATAAGAGACCCTTCGAGGAAACTGTGTGTGATGCATTAATCGCAAACGGTGGTGTAAGAAAAATGTCAAAAGAGATGAACTGTTTGCGATTGCGCGGACATCAAACATGATTCAGATCAGAGATGCGTCTGCGATGCGTGGCATATGGTTAATCCATATGAACTATTTGTGATGATCCAAAACAACAGAAACGGTCAACCAGATGAGGGTGTGTGTGATATATGGCATACAGTTCACTAGGATGAACTGTGTGTGATTAGGCAACACAATAGAAACGGTTAGCCAGATCAAGGTGTGTGCGATGGAGGGCATACAGTTCACTCAGATGAACTATTTGCGATGAGCCAAGACAACAGAAACAGTTCAACTGAACAAGATGTGTGTGATACGCGGCAAACAGGTCCATAATCAGAAATGTGTGCGAAGACCAATAATAACACAGACGATTTCTGCTAATAAGCCGGGTGATTTGCCCTGTCTACAGAAGAACAACATATATATAACTAAAATAAACATCCAATTACATAGGTGACTATACAGATCATTCGTACACACCTCAATAAACAATTGCATGCATTCTAAACTAGGAGAAATGATCATTTAGTCATCTACTTCTTGTGATGCTCCCGCCACTGCTCTGTGGCTCGATCCCTCATCTGGGGCAGGACAAAGACACTTCCTCATGTCAACGATCCGCCTGTACATCTCGTAGCTTGTGTACGCATCCTTGGCCGCGTACTTGATGTGTTCTTCATCCAGTCTCTGATGCCAGGCACTGTGCCATGCGTTCTTGTCCTTCTTGCTCTCATCCTTCATCTTCATGTAGTAGGGGTCGATGATGGCCAAGGCAAGGTCAACCAGGGAGTTCTGTTTGTTGTTGGTGCTGCCCCAGACCTTGTAGTGGTCACGATTGTTGACAAGATTCTGGCAGGTCAAGCCCAAAACCATGAGCACTTTTAGATCGTTGGTGGTGTCCACCGTAGCGAAACTGTAGTCAGAGCTGTTGATAAACCTAGAGAAATGCTCGCAAGGCCTTGTGACCAAGTGGTAGTGGTAGACGAGGACATCATGTCACACACACAACTAGGTGACCACAACCTTCTGATCTTGCCCGGCACGACTGCTGGTGAACTCGAGGTAATAGCTGACCACTTGGTACTTGTCCTCAGCAAGCAACTGCTCCATAGTTTGGATGGAGCTCTCCACCGAGACCGGCTCGTTTGTGTACATCACCGAGAGGTCCTTCCTGCTAACGTGGGTGTCCACTATGTGATGCGTGGTGAACTGCCCCCCGTTGTCATTGAAGGCCGCTGGGAGCGCCATTGGAGCCACGGGGAGCGCCATTGTTATGATGGATGTCCTCTCTGTATGTGTCATTGTGGGTGTGCTTACTGTGTCGTGTGGCGCGAGAGATGAAGGTAAATGGCCGCGGGAATAAATGGGGGCCGGGCGGCCTGGATTCTCGGCACGTCCGCATGGCAGTTTTTGTAGCGGGTAACTGCACCGTGGCACCGTCCAACCGCATGCATAATGGCAGCACGAACATACGTGATCGTGCACTGGCGCCAAACACTGGCAGCGCGCGTGGAGGGACGCGGGCAGAGCACGCGGAGGGATGCGAGAGCAGAGTGCACACGACGGGATGCGAGCAGAGCGTGCCGCGGCCGCCTCAACCGCGAGCAACCACACGCATAGAGCAGTTGAACACGCAGGGAATGGTTGTCTACAAGCCGGTCGGCAGTTGCGACGCTGCGTAGAGACCGGCCTTGTGATACTACCTCCATCTTGGTCTATTATTCCCCTTTATATTTTGTGCCATATTTTCACCTTAAATTTAACTAACGAAATGTTAATGCATGTTATAAAAATTATATAATTGGAAACTATGTTCAAATACGAATCCAACGATACAATCTTTGGCGATATGCATTCATATTTTATTAGTTAAATCTCTAGTCAAAATTTGGCACAAAAATACAAAGAGGACTTATAAACCAGGACGGAGGTAGTAGGTAATTAAATCACAAACATTTTTTATTAACCATATGTGTATGTGTCGTTTCATGCTCCTCTCGCACGTCTTGTCACCCTGCTTCCGAGACGATTTCGAGCACAAGCTTGAGCAGCGTGTAGGGGCGTTCTTTTGGCCAAACGGTGGCTCGAAGTGGCGCCAATGAATCATCGATGAGCCCGTTCCCGTGCAACCACGCAGGTTCCCGCGCATAGCCGCGCAAGCTTCCCGCCCGACTCGGCGAAATCCCCCAAAATCCCAATGCTTACCGGCCTGCTATATAAACCCTCACGGCCGGCGAGTCCTGCGTCGCATTTTCCCTCCCCCTGTAGCTTATCTCGTCTGCTTCTCCCACAATCACCAATGGCACCGGTCCGTCGTTGTCGCTCAGCCACTCCGCCGTGATCAGAGGACAGCTCCAGCTGGGAGGCTACACCGCGACGGCGGCGCAGTCCTCGGCGTAGTGTAGTGTGCGTGGCGTCCCTGTTGGGTGTGCACGCAACATCCACCACACGCTCCGCCGCCGCTGCCCGTCGGTAGCTGTTGCCGGCCGTCGTTGCCGCCACCCCACCGTCTGCCGCCGTGGATGCCACACCACCATCGAAAGCCAGGGCCATCGCCCGCTCCGTCGCGGCGGCCCGAAGGTAGGAGGTGGCCATCGTGGCCGCCACCGCACTGTCGGCCACCGTGGCCATCACCCGCTCCGCCACCGCGGCCCAAAGGTGGGAGGTGGCAGTCATGGCCGCCACCCCAGCGTCGGCCGCCATGGCCGCCAGCCCACCATCGACCGCCGGGGTCATCACCAGCTCTACCACCACCGCCCGAAGGCGGGAGGTGGAGGTGGAGGCCCGTACGTGCGTGAGCGACCTTGCGCGCTACATCGAGTTCCTGTGGGAGGAGGAGGAGTGCCTCGTCAAGCACGCAAAGAGCCTTACCGCCGCCGTGGCCGCAGCACACGCCGCCATAGAGGAGAGGAATGAGGAGATCTACAAGGAGTCCCGCCGCTTCAAGAGGGGTCGTCTGGAGCGGCAGAGGGTGTTCGAGGTGAGCGTCGCTGAAGGTGCAGCAGCGGCAGGCACCGGATTTTAGTTGTACAGCTCGTCGGTAGGCTCCTCCTCCTATGCCTCTTACTGAGCACACTCGACAAAGGAGAGGTTGCTGGAAGTTGTACAAAGCCCCTCCGTAGTAGTAGTATTCACGGGCTATTTTGTTCAGTTCATTTGACTATAGATGTGAGTAAACTATACAACGTACTTAAAATTAGCTACTATGTATAGTTGAACTAGCTATTTCAGTTCGTGGTTGGCAACAATTGGGGAAAAGTTTGGTCGGTTCAGCTGTTGAGTTGAACTATTTGTATGAAGAACCACTGCTTAATCTATGAATGAAATCTATGCTTACTGAATTGTAGTTGCAAAAATTAGATAGTCCTAGTGATTTTTAGCTGCAAATTTTGACAAATGGCAGTGTTACAAGGTTGACAAAGGGAAATGTTACTAGATGAACAAATGTCAATCTTTCCAGTTTGACATATGGCAATATACCCAATATGATAGATGCAAATCTTACCAAATTGTGTGTACGTGCTTGCACACGGGTCATCCGAAAAAATCGTTTGTGTTGAAGGGATGTAAAAATCCTGTGTGCTAGATTTTCTCTTGGCTTAGCGGCGAAGGAAGCATAGCTCTCACTTTGCATACCATATACAATCTGAACCATTTGCGAAGAAGGGATGCACAAATCCTGCGCGGCAAATTTTTCCCTTGGCTTCATGGGGAAGACCGTAGCTCTCGCTTTGCATACGAGTGTTCTATCTAAAATGTTTGTGATTGTCGGGGTTCTGGGACCGAGGGTACCTGATACATCTTCAACGTATCTATAATTTTTGCTTGTTCCATGTTGTTATATTATCATTCTTGGATGTTTTACAATAATTTTATAGCACCTTTATATCATTTTTTGGGACTAACCTATTGACATAGTGCCCAGTGCCAGTTGCTGTTTTTTCCCTTGTTTTTTACTTCACAGAATATCCATATCAAACGGAGTCCAAATGCAGTGAAACTTTTTGGAGATTTTTTCTAGACCAGAAGACATCCAGTGGGCCAAAGAAGTACCAGAGGGGAGGCCAGAGGTGAGCACAAGACACCTGGGCACACCAGGAGGCCCAGGCGCGCCCAGGTGGGTTGTGCCCACCTCGGTGACCTCCCGCATCGCGTCTTCACCCTATAAATTCCCAAATATTCCAGAAACCCTACGGGAGTCGACAAAACACAATTCCAGACGCCGTAAGTTCCAGAACCACGAGATCCAATCTAGACATCATCACAGAGGGGTTCATCATCCCCATTGGTGCCTCTCCGATGATGCGTGAGTAGTTCACCATAGACCTACGGCTCCGTAGGCAGTAGCTCGATGGCTTCTTCTCTCTTTTTGATTCTTAATACAATGGTCTCTTGGAGATATATTTAATGTAACTCTTTTTGCGGTGTGTTTGTTGGGATCCGATGAACTTTGAGTTTATGATCTGATCTATATCCATGAATATTATTTGAGTCTTCTTTTGATCTCTTATATGCATGATTATTTATAGCCTCGTATTTCTTCTTTGAATCTTTGGTTTAGTTAGGCCAACTAGATCGATTTTTCTTGCCATGGGAAGAGGTGCTTTGTGATGGGTTCTATCTTCCAGTGTTCTTTCCCAGTGACAGAAGGGGCGACAAGACACGCATGTATCGTTGCTATTAAGGATACCAAGATGGGGGCTATTCCTACATGAATAGTTCTTGTCTACATCATGTCATCGTTCTTCTTGCATTACTCCGTTTTTCCATGAACTTAATACGCTAGATGCATGCTGGATAGCGGTTGATGTGTGGATTAATAGTAGTGGATGCAGGCAGGAGTCGGTCTACTAATCTTGGACGTGATGCCTATATATTGATCATTGCCTTGGATATCATCATTATTATTCGATCTTCTATCAATTGCCCAACAGTAATTTGTTTACCCACCGTATGCTATTTTCTTGAGAGAAGCCACTAGTGAAATCTACGGCCCTCGGGTCTATTCTTTTTCATATTTGCTTTGAGATCTATTTTTATTCACTTTTATTTTCAGATCTATTATTTCAAAAACCCAAAAATACCTTGATGCACCTTTTTATTACTTATTTTATTTCATGCTTTATCGAGAGCTATTTATCCAATCTATCACAAATATTTTCCCGTTCACTTGCCAATTTCTGGCGCTATTACCAAGGAGGGATTGACAACCCCTCTTACGCGTTGGGTTGCAAGTATTTGTTCTTTGTGTGCAGGTACTGTTTACATAGTGTTGATTGGTTCTCCTACTGGATTGATACCTTGGTTTCATAACTAAGGGAAATACCTACCGTAGCTATACTGCATCATCCCTTCCTCTTTGGGGAAATACCGATGCAGTCTCAAGCGACATCAAAAGGAATTTCTAGCGCCATTGTTGGTGAGACATCATCAACATCTATCAGGTTCCTAATCAAAAATCTCATCTCCTTCCAATTTACATTATTTGCCATTTGCCTCTTGTTTTCATCTCCCCCACTTCACAAAACTTTGCCTTTTTATTCGCCTTTTTCTTGTCAGATCTTTGGTTTGCTTGTGTTGAAATGTTCCTTCTATATGCTTGCATCTTCGCTTGCTAAAAATCTATTGATATGGATCCCCATCCACTTGCTAATCTTTTTAAAAGATCCAATCATGATGAGCTAGTGAGTTGAGTGCACTAGATTATCGTTATGAAGTTTTGCTTGAGATTCGTGAATCTGAAAATTGTGATGAAGAAATTTATGAAGTGATTCATGATAGCTCCTTCAATGAAAAGCTTGATTGCAATGATTTTACTATAAACTCCATTAATGTCAATTGTGGTAATAACATGCAAAACCCCAAGCTTGGGGATGCTAATTTTGCCATGTCCACTAATTATTGCAATGATCATGATTGGGGTGATTCTTCTTATGATCTTGAAAATTTATTTAAGCCTCATGATGAATATGTTATTGATATTAATGTTTGCAATAATATTGAAAGTGGGTTTGGAAGAGTGTCAACTTTAGGTAAAAAGAATCCCACATATTTGGAGAGTGTTCAATCTTGTGAAATTTTTGATAAAAGTGGGTTTGGAGAGGTCATGACTTTAGTTGATGTTAATCCCACTATTTTGGAAGATTGTAAAACTTTTATGCATGTGGATCATGGAGAGAAAATTTTATATGACAACTATATTGTTGAATTCGATTATGATCCTTCATGTAATTATTATGAGAGAGGAAAATATGGTAGTAGAAATCTTCATGTTACTAAATTACCTCTCTTCATGTTGAGATTGTTATTGTTTATTTCTTCTTACTTGCATATGCTAGATATTTCGTGTCTTGATAATTTGTTTTCTTATAAAATGCCTATATGAAGGAGGAAGATCACCTCTATATGACACCCGTCCAGGGGCGTGTCAAGCAGGCAGGTGGAAGATGACTAAAGCGGCGCAGCAGGCCTGCCGGGCCGCATCCACAACGCGACACATGGCAGTGCATTTAATGCACTTTGTCCTAACTGCCAGAGTTAGGTACGATAGCACTGTTAGCTATCTAATCATTGGATCATGACTGTTTTGCCATTGTGGTAACCACTTAGCCTATAAAAGGAGGACCATGGCAACCTTAGAAAGGATTCGGACCCTCGTGTACTCATACGCACGTAGGTGCTCTCCCCAAGGCGACCTTGCCGGGCTTGAGCGTCACGCATTCTTCATGGTCCCTCCATCAATCCACCAAAGCAGGAATAGGGTTTTATGCTTCTCAGCAGCCCGAACCTGGGTAAAAACCACCAGCGTCACCACTACCGTGCTACCCCATGGCCTCCGCTCTTTTTGCAATGCGACCTCCCCCCTGCCGAACCACAAAGGGGCCGATGGCCCCATAGGTGGCCGTGTTCTACCACGACATCTTTGGCGCGCCAGGTAGGGGGAGCGCTTGTGCGAACCCGAGGTCATGAACAGCGCGTCAGTCTTCATCATCATCTTCTTCATCGTTGGCTTCATCATCCATGGCTCCCAAGAAGAAGTCCGGCGCAACTGCTCATCCTTCCACCATGAAGGCCCCCTCGCATGCAGCCGCCGATACTATGGGGGTTGCAGCAGCGTCGGGGGGACACGGACGCCATGGGGAACATGACCGGCGTAGGTGGCACTGTGACCGTTCCCCCCGCGGCCGAAGCAGGAGCAGAAAACATCGGAGGAGGGCGGCATCAACAACATTCTGACGGCCGTGCTCCCCAACGCACAGGGGGGAACGTTCAGTCTCCACCTCCCCACCATGCCGAAGGGCGCAGCCACAGTGACAATGCTCACTTCGGTATGAACCGCGGCCCCTTGGCTGCTCCTGCAACGGGCACAACGGTGGGGCAAGCGCCTCCCCCGGGGCAGGGTAACCAAGACGAAGCACCGAACGGGGTCATCAACCCCCAGGCGCACCCTTCTCGCCATCGTACTGCCGTGGCGGCTGGCTCACGGTGACGAGAGCACGGCGCCACCGCCACTGGTACTGGTAGGAGCCGAGCGATGTCGCGGTCAGCGTCGTCGTCTATGCCAAGCACCACTTCAGAAGCCATGGCGCGAGCCCAACTCCTGCTGAGATTCCCACCAGCGGCCGATCAAATGGATGAGTGGAGAGCCACCATCCAGAGTTTGATCGGTTTTGCTGAAGCGAGAGGATCACAGTGGGCGGATCCGCCATGGCTCTCGCCAGCGATAGCCACGGCCCAAGCTGCTGACCGTGCTGAGGGGGGCACTCCAACAGTACAGTCCCCTCCACGACGGCCAGTGCAAGGGCCACAACCAGAACCACACAACTAGGAGCCCGATGAGGTATCAATGGCTTCATCCGACCCTCGGGCCTATCGAGATCAGCGGCAGGTCCTGGAGGATCGGCAGAGGGAGGACGCACGTGTCACCATAGAATGACGCCGTGAAACCCACTGCCAATCTGACAGGGGCAATGGCCCAGATGTCGACGAACCCGCTCCCAGTGAAGGCGGATACTTTCCTTTCGAGGTTGGGTGCCCTGCCTTCACTCACGAGCTGCGGCAAGTCTGTTGGCCATCTGACTGCGTTTTCAAGCCAGAAATACCAGAGAAGTATGATGGAAGGTTGAACCTGGCAGAGTTCTTGAGCATCTACGTTGTCGCTGTTCAAGCTGTCGGGGGAAGAGATGAGAAGGTGTTCGCCAATTACTTCCCTTTGGCACTCAAGCCAAATGTGAGGTCATGACTGATGCACCTTCCGGAGAATTCCATCTCATCATGGGCTGACTTGTGCAATGAGTTTGTTGGCGCCTTCACGGACGGCCATCAAGAACCAGGATGGCCCAACGATATGCAACTCCTTCCGCAAAAGGAAGGGGAGAGTTTGCGGAAGTACATGCAGAGATTTAGCCGGGTGCACAGAAACATTCCAGACATCCACCCGACAGCTGTGATTGTCGCGTTCCAGTCTAACGTGTGCAACAGGAGGATACGTTCCAAGATGAATGTCCGGTTGCCCAAGATTGTGAATGAGCTATACACCCTGGCGGATAAGTGTGCCCGCACAAAGGAAGGGAGGCGACTCCCCGGAGAAGAGGATGGCGTCGAAGTCGACTCAGAGGATGATGATGATGTCGCTGACCTGAAGAGGAAGAACAAGAAACGCAATATGAAGCGCAAGGAAAAGGCAGTATTGGCTGTTGAGGGTTCTAGCGCTCCAAGTACTGGCAAGAAGGCCAAGACCGAAGCCCCCGGCAAGGAAGTTGCTGTGTGCACTGATTGCCGGGAGGCTGTGGCAGCCGAAAAGGCTGGGAAGGCTGACGGGCCATACTGCAAGATCCATCGGACCAAGGGCCATGATCTCCAAGAGTGTCACCAAGTTGAGCAACTTGTTAAGAAGCAGAGAGCTGAGTACGAGAAGTGCGACAAGGAAAAAGACCAAGAAGGTGTTGGCGAGAAGGGCCGCGGTGGTAGAGGAGGCCGCAGCGGCAAGGTTCCCCAGCATCCGGAGAAACCTGCAAGAGGCCATGAAAAGAAAGAAGACGATGATGAAAGTGATGAAGGGCATGAAGAGGAAACCAGTGAGCAAGAGTTCCAGAAAACCACTGAGGCCATGTGCGTTGACGGAGGTGCATCTTTGCACTCCTCTCACCACCAGCTTAAACAGTGGGCACGTGAGGTCAATGACGTAGAGCCTGCGGTAGACTCCTGGAAACTGCTCAAATGGTCCCGCACGCCCATCATCTTCGACGAAGAGGATCACCCTCACCGTACCACTGCGGTAGGGTGCTTGCCATTGTTAGTTTCACCAACAATCCGCAACCTCAAGGTCACGAAGATGTTGGTTGACGGCGGGGCTGGGTTGAATCTGATTTCCCCCAAGGTGCTCAGCAAGCTTCAAATATCAGATGAAGAGCTCAAGATTACTGGCACTTTCCAAGGGACCAACCCTGGCAGGAGTCGTCCTAAGGGAAAGATCACACTGCCGGTGACGTTTGGAGGAGAATTGAATTACCGGACCGAGAAGGTTATGTTTGATGTGGTTCATCTCCCCCTGCCGTACAATGGAATCCTTGGTCGTCCAGCCCTGGCAAAATTCATGGCGGCATCTCACTATGCCTACAACACACTGAAAATTCCAGAGCCGATGGGCGTCATTTACATTCCATCAGACAAGAAGGATGCAATCATATGCGTGGATAAGATGTACTGAGATGCAGTCGCTGCTGAGGCTGCGGAAGCTGCAGCTCCCGCCAAGGAAATCAAGAAAGGGGAAAAAGCTAGCAAGGATACCGGCAAGGAATCCGGGAAGCGCACCTCTTCGGAGTGTGCTGCACCCGTTGATGATTTGCCGGAGAAGAAGGTCCCGGCAGGGCTGGATGGCGCTGGTGGTACATTCACCATCAGCTCCACCCTTGATGACAAATAAGAAAGCGCGCTCGTTGCCTTCCTGCGGGCGAATGTAGATGTGTTTGCCTGACAACCATCCGACATCGCCGATGTTCCCAGGGAGGTAATCAAGCACCACCTAGATGTCTGCCCTCATGCCCGGCCCATCAAGCAGAGAGTCAGGAAGCAAGCTTTAGAGCGGCAACAGTTCATTGCCGAGGAGATCAAGAAACTTGAAGCGGCTGGTTTGGTCAGAGGAGTGTTGCACCCAACATGGTTGGCAAACCCGGTGGTGGTGCGCAAGGCAAACGGGAAATGCAGGCTTTGCATAGACTTCACGGATCTGAATAAGGCATGCCCGAAGGACCCATTCCCCTTTCCGCGCATCGACCAGATTGTAGATTCCACTTCCGGATGTGATCTACTTTCCTTCTTAGATGCCTACTCTGGATACCATCAGATATTTATGTCCAAGGAGGACGAGGAGAAGACTGCATTCATAACCCCATGTGGCATGTACTGCTTCATGCGGATGCCCTCTGGGTTGAAGAGCGCTGGATCCACCTTTGCAAGGGCAGTGCAAATTGGTTTTAAGTCTCAATTGCACAGGAATATTGGAGCTTACATGGATGACATAGTAGTCAAGAGCAAGGACAAATCAACTCTCATTCAGGACTTGGAAGAGACCTTTGCGAATCTACACAAGATCAACTTGAGGTTAAACCCTGAGAAGTGTGTGTTTGGCGTTCCCTCCGGCAAGCTACTTGGTTTCTTTGTGTCCCACTGGGGGATAGAGGCCAACCCCGACAAGATTAAGGCGATCGAGCAGATTCAAGCACCCAAGACAGTCAAGGACGTGAGGCGCCTGACTGGATGTGTTGTCACGCTGAGTAGGTTCATTTCCATGTCTACCGAGCGCGCCTTGCCATTCTTCAAAATTTTGAAGAAGGCAGGGCCAATGAAGTGGACCCCGGAGGCAGAAGCAGCGCTACGAGACTTGAAGGCCTATCTTTCCTCTGCTCCCACCTTGGTCGCTCTGAAACCACAAGAGCCGTTGCTGCTGTACTTAGCAGCAACCAGTCAAGTGGTTAGTGCAGTGTTTGTGGTGCAGCGGTAAGTGGATGAAGGAGCAGCCGCAGCTACTGCCCCCTCCGGAGAAGAAAGTGATCCTATCCCGGCAAGGTCCGATGCAGATCAGGAGAAAGAAGAGCAGGATAACAGAGACAATTCCAAGACCGAGGCAAAGAAGATGGTGGTGCAGCGGCCGGTGTACTTTGTCAGCTCCCTATTACAGGGGGCTAGATCAAGGTACTCTGGTGTGCAAAAATTGATCTTTAGCCTCATCATGGCCTCAAGGAAACTGCGCCACTACTTCCAAGCCCACGAGATCACAATTGTCACCCGTTTCCCTTTGCAACGCATATTGAGGAACCCGGAGGCCACTGGTAGGATAGTTGAATGGGCTTTGGAATTGTCAAGCTTTGGTCTAGAGTATGAGAGTACATCAACCATTCAGAGTAGGGCATTGGCGGAGTTCATCACGGAATGGACACCAACCCCAGATGAAGAAACACCAGAAACAGTTATCCCCGGCAAGGAGGCCCCCCAAGAGTGGATCATGTACTTTGATGGTGCCTTCTCACTGCAAGGTGCAGGAGCTGGCGTGCTCCTTATCACACCCACAGGAGAGCACCTCAAGTATGTGGTCCAAATGCATTTTCCCCGGGAGAAAGCTACCAACAACACTTCGGAATATGAAGTACTCCTTGCCGGGCTCAGGATCTCAACAGAATTGGGAATTAAGAAGTTGATCATTCGTGGAGACTCACAGCTTGTGGTGAGACAAGTGAACAAGGATTACCAGAGTCCATTCATGGAGGCATACGTCAAAGAAGTGAGGAAGTTGGAGGAGCGTTTTGACGGATTGCAAACAGAGCATGTGCCACGTGCGGAAAACAGCATTGCTGATCATCTGTCAAAATGCGTAGCGCAAAAGCTTCCTGTGGAACCAGGGACTTTTGTTCTCCACCTGACTCAACCCTCAGTATCCCCGACAATAATGGCCAGAAAGAGGAAACTGGACTCCAGCAAGCGTCTCCCGCAGAGCTTCCCGAAGCCCCCGACAGAGAGGTTGGCGGGAACAACTCCACCTCGCCTGGTGAGCAGCACCCTCCCGCCAAACTACCAGTTCTTGCGGTTGAGATATGCGCTCCCACGAATGAGGAAGTGCCATTGATCCTTGTTGCCAAGCCTCAGGCTCCAACTTGGGCACGACACATAGTCCATTATCTTCAAACAGGAGAACTTCTCGAAGAGCAAGAAGAAGTTGAAAGAGTAGCCCGAAGGGCCAGTATGTATCAGTTTGTTGATAACACGCTATACAGAAGGAGGCCCAATGGTGTAAAATTGAAGTGCATTTGCCGGGAAGAGGGGAAGGAACTATTGGCAGAGATACACAAAGGCATGTGCGGCTCCCATATTGGATCAAGAGCCTTGGTTGGAAAAGCTTTCCGGCAAGGTTTCTACTAGCCCACGGCCCTCCAAGATGCAATTGAGCTAGTCACCAGATGTGAAGCCTGTCAGTTCCACTCCAAGAATATCCATCAACCTGCTCAAGCTCTCCAGACAGTCCCTTTGTCATGGCCATTTTTGGTCTAGGGGCTCAACATCTTGGGCCCCTTCCCTCGTGCTACAGGGGGCTTTGAATTCTTGTACGTTGCAATCGATAAGTTTACAAAGTGGCCGGAGGTGGAGCTTGTGAGAAAGGTGACGGCACAATCAGCTATAAAGTTCTTGAAGGGATTGGTGTGCCGCTTCGGAGTACCTGCCAGAGTCATCACTGACAACGGCACCCAATTCACAAGCCGCGCCTTCATGCAATACATTCAAACCCTCGAAAGCAAGGTTTCATTCGCCTCTGTTGCTCATCCCAGGAGCAATGGACAAGCTGAGAGGATGAACGCTAAAGTGCTGTGAGGACTCAAGACAAGAACTTTCGACAAGCTGCGGGAGTGCAGCAGACGCTGGATCGACAAGCTGCCGATGGTTCTTTGGTCCCTTCGTACGACACCAAATCGAGCTACCGGCCAGACTCCCTTCTCCCTAGTCTATGGGGCAGAAGCAGTGATCCCCATGGAACTCATATATGGGTCACCTCGAGTATTTGCCTACGATGAAGTAGAGCAAGAGCAGCACCAGCATGACGATGCCGTGCTCCTTGAGGAGAACCGTCTCTAGGCTGCTACGCGTGCTGCACGCTACGAGCAAGTCCTGCGTCGCTATCATAGCCACAGGGTTCATGCCCGGAGCCTTGAGGAAGGCGACCTTGTCCTTAGGCGTGTTTAGTTCGCCAAGGGTGCAAACAAGTTGACGCCGAAGTGGGAAGGCCCTTACCGGGTAGTACGAGTCACGTGACCTGGCGCAGTCCGTCTGGAGACCGGAGATGGCATTCTATTGCAAAACTCATGGAACATTGAGCATCTTCATAAGTTCTACCCGTAAGGCGCGGCTGTCGGGCCCTGCCCGGCAGCCACCCTTTAGTATAAGCCTTGCCGATGCACATGTAACCCTTTGTACAAAGCCAGGCGCAGACCCTAAGCACAGACAATAAAACGAAGCGCTGGGGGCCCCCAAAAAACTTGCATGCATGCATAGCATAACATGAACATGCCATAATCATGTAGATGAGATCATATGTTGCCTTGTTTTCCTCTGCACTAACTGCAGGACTCTTGCTGCGAACTCGGTCCCAAAAAGAAGAAACAGAAACTAGCTTACATATTGATCCCCGACAAGCCAAACAGATAAGTTCCTTTTTATCCATACATGTCTCTGTAAGAAGAAAACTTGTGCATAGAGAAACCTCGTCACCTTCGAAACATTTGTGCTCCCATCCTTTGGCCCGAATGTTGCTTCGGTCAAGATGGTTGTAGTGGCTTTTGGCAGAGAAGGTTCAACGAGGGGCTGGTCCCCTTCCATAGTTTTGAGCCCGGTAGGCCAAGCCCCGCGGCAACAAACGGAAGGCACCCGGCAGGATAGCTTGTCGGAGAAAACTTGTTTACTTAAAAGTATAGAGGCACTCCTCCTCTGCATGGATATAGTACATGCACAAGTACCCGGCAAGACCATCTTTTCTCATTAATATGCAGATAAACGAGTACAAAGCTTACAGAGTACAAACATGGATAAAAGAGATTACATATTTGAAACTAAAGTTTGGCAAGTGCCTACATATTTTAGATTGAAAAAAGTTAAGTGTCCCATAATCCCTTTCTTGTCCCTCTCCTCATAGGAACTACAGTGGGAGGCGAAGAGGGCAAAAGGAGTGCCTGGGCAGAAGCCCAGCCTGACCCCCGTCAAGAACTGCAGAACGCAGCCTGACAAGATCGAGAGGGCGCGGACAAAGGTGATGGGTGGGAGGAGCGGCTAGGCAATGCCTTGGTCACCGCCACCAGGGCCAGCAGGGCACGACAGGGCGGACGAAGCGGGAGCCCGCGGGGGAGCCTGCCGGGGTCCAGCTGGAATACTGCTGGAGGAGCCAGAAACACCATCCACACCCAACACCCCGGCAAATCACCTTGCCGGGGAGGAGATGCAGCTGCAGATGGTGGTGGCACTGGCCTCCCGCTGACGGTGATGGTGCGGCTAGCGTTCAGCCGGAGTCAAAGCCGCCGTCCTCCCCATCGGCGTCGTCGTCATCGCCGTCACTGTCCTCCTTGTCACTATCGCTCGAGGAGGATCTTTCATCGTCAGTCGAGCTCTTCGCGCAGCACCCTAAGCGAGCACCCAAACGCCCGAAGACCTTGACATAGAGTAGGGTGGTGTCCATTAACTTGAAATGCAGAATGTGCCCAGCCGCCAAGCTATGGGCACAGGCGAAGGTCTTCCAACCACGCTGGAGGAGCATGACATGAGGGGCAGGGAAGTCCACGTTTGCCCGCATGCTACCCTTGCAGCAGCCCCTCATGTGCAGCCTCAGCCCAGGTGGCTGTTCGACCTCCATCACCCTTGCAAATGGGGTAGGAAGCCGAAGATGACTACGCGGGGACCCGCGCAGCTTGACGATAAACTCCAGCTGCTGGTCCCCGACGTGGCCTTCGTTCTGGTCCTGAGCGGCCGGAGGAGGCGCGATCAGAATGCCGCCCCGTCCTCCTCGACCCCGAGCGCCACAACGACCACGTCTGCGTCCTCTCCCGCCTCCTCTCACGGCGGGCTCTGCCCCTGCGTCCCCAACAGGAGGAGGGAGGCGCTGTCGACCAGAAGCCCTCGTCGCCACCACTGGGGTGCCAATACGCCCTCTCCCCCTTGCCATGGTGGAGAGATGACATCAGGAAAATGGAGGAAAGGGATAGGTGTGAGCCAGCACTTCGCCCACGTTCCCTTTTATAAGCGAACGAGGCTGAGGGCTGGCTCCTCTCCCAGGGGGCAACCGCCCCGATCCACCAATCTGACTCCTCTGCGTCACCAACTGCGCATGGAATCAAGACCGACCCCCTGTGCCTATCCATGGCGCCTGGCTTTCTGCCTTGACACTCATCCCCGTGACCCCCGCGTCCGCCACCAACCCTACACAATGCATGCGGCGTACGTGGCAGAAATGGCAGGGGCAGGGGGTTAGTGCAATGACAGTTACCGCCCCGTGAACATGGGACGTGGGCGACCCATGGGTCATGGCGTGAATTTCCCCCACGACGTCTCGCACGATGCGCGGGGAAACCGGAAACTGACTCGTGCACAGGTTAATGAAGAAGCAAGAAGAAAAAATCAAGGAACAAGAGAATATCAGCGCAAGACCCCTGCCTGTGTACCTGATAGGGCCTACCCCAACGATAGTCGGCAGCACGTTTGGACCAGGCCCGGGGGCTCTCGTCGGTTCAACAAACCTTCACATGTGTTGCCCGGACTGTACACAGGCTTAAGTGGCAGAGATGCAAACTCCACCAAGCATTCAAGACAAAACCAAGCCAGAGAGATAGCCCTTTGAGGAATCAAGGGGCAGATCAAGAAGACCAAGACAAGCCGAGTGAACAAGATATCACTAAGGAAGAACCTCCCTTGCTGGGCAGGCGAGCCCGGTCAGGTCGAGGCCACCCTGAAGACAAGTCCCAAGACTCCCCCGGCAAGGATTGTCGGGGCCGCTGGCGGCCCGCATCCCGCCAAGACTCCACTGCTCCACCACATCGCAATGCAAGTCATACATCGGTGCGGTGTCGAGGCCCCAGATAACTAAGTGGCTGTCATTTGGCACGTGGCAGCCATTTAGGAGGAAGATCACCTTTATATGACACCCGTCCATGGGCGTGTCAAGCAGGCATGTGGAAGATGACTAAAGCGGCGCGGCAGGCCTGCCGGGCCGCATCCACAGCGCGACACATGGCAGTGCATTTAATGCACTTTGTCCTAACTGCCAGAGTTAGGTATGATAGCATTGTTAGCTATCTAATCGCTGGATAATGACCATTTTGCCATTGTGGTAACCCCTTAGCCTATAAAAGGAGGACCGTGGCAACCTTAGAAAGGATTCTGACCCTCGTGTACTCATACGCGCGTAGCTACTCTCCCCAAGGCGACCTTCCCGGTCTTGAGCGCCGTGCGTTCTTCACGGTCCCTCCATCAATCTAGCAAAGCAGGAGTAGGGTTTTACGCTTCTCAGTGGCCTGAACCTAGGTAAAAACCACCAGCGTCACCACTGCCGTGCTGCCCCATGGCCTTCGCACCTTGTGCAATGCGACCTCCCCCTGCCGAACCAAAAAGGGGCCGATGGCCCCATAGGTGGCCGTGTTCTACCACGACACATAGGAAGAGAGTTAGACTTAAATGTGTTTGTGACATGTTTCATGATGCTCTCTTTGTGTTTCAATTATTATGTTTTATGCGAGCATCAATAAAATCGTATGCCTAGCTAGGGGCATAAAACGATAGCGCTTGTTGGGAGGCAACCCAATGAATAAAACTTATTTTTTCCTTTTTCTTTCTGTTCTTGAGTGTTTGCACAATTATGCCTCTGTTATGATTGTGTTTTTAATGTTTTAATTAGTATTTGTGCCAAGTAAAGCCTTTGGGATAGCTTTGGTGATACTTGATTTGATCCTGTTGAAAAAGAAACTTTTACATCTAGTAACAGAATTGTTTAAATTCACAGAAGCGACGAAAAATTCTGAATTCTTTACAAAAGATTGGTATACAAATTGCCTATGTTGTCCTAATTTTTCAGAATTTTTGGAGTTACAAAAGTATGAGAACAATTCGCATCTTTACAGGCTGTTCTGTTGTTGACAGATTGTGTTTTCTTTAGCATTGTGTGCTTATTTTGATGAATCTATGGATTATATCGGGGGGTATAAGCCATCGCAAAGTTAGAATACAGTAGATATAATGCAATAATAAAATTTGAATGGGTTTGCAACAGTACTTAAAGTAAAGATTGGTTTTTTTATACTAACGGATCTCATGAAGGTTTTGTTAAGTTTTGTGTGATCGAAGTTTTCAAGTTTTGGGTGAGATCGCGATGGATGAAGGAATAAGGAGTGAAAAGAGCCTAAGCTTGGGGATGCCCCATGGCACCCCAAGTTAATATTCAATGAGAACCAAGCAACTAAGTCTTTCTTCTAACGAACATCGGTATTTTACTTGGAGCTATATTTTTATTCGTCATGTATCATGAGTTTTGCTTGGAGCGTCTTGTATTATATGAGTCTTTGCTTGTTTTGCTTTTTAGTTTGTCACAAGTATCCTTGCTGGACACACCTATTTTAGAGAGCCAAAATTATGCTATGATTTGTTAGAATTGCTCTATATGGTACACTTAATTTTTTTTTGAGCTATGGAATTGCTCTAGTGCTTCACTTATATCTTTTTGAGCACGGTGTGCTTTAATTTTTTTGAAGAAATGCTCTCATGCTTCACTTAGATTTATTTGAGAGTTATTAAATTTTTGAAGAAATCCTCTCGAGGGTCTGCGGAACCCCGAATCCGATATTTGACGCGCCAGGTAGGGGTGCGTCGGAGTTTCGCCTCTTCGTTCGCTTCGCTCCTCCGTTCAGCTTTCATGGCGGGCGCCGCTCCACCAGCCGGATCGACAGGCGCGCATGGAGGCGCCATGGACCTCCGGGTCTTCACCCCCGCCTTACGACATGTGCGGTGGCCACCCAAGTTCAAGCCAGAGATGCCGCCTTGCTATGACGCTGCGGCAGGCCCAACGGCATTTCTCCAGGCGTATGAGGAGGCCGTTTGGGTGGCCGGTGGCGACGACAAGGTCATGGCCAGCTGGTTTCCCATGGCCCTCGCGGGCGTGCCACGCGCCTGGCTGCTCAACCTGCCGGAATCTTCTGTGGCCTCCTGGGAGGAGCTGCGCGGTCTCTTCATCGTGCGCTTCGCGGCACCGGCGCCCCACACCGTCGCGGCCCTCCTCGGCGGTTTGCAGGCGCCGCCCTCAGACCGTCACGTCAAGCAGTTCTTCCGCCAAGTAGGTGCCGCGCATGTGCGGCAGGGAGCTCCTCCGAGATGGGTGGCGCCCAAGGCCAACCTCACCTTCGACTCGAGAGATCACCCAGCAACCACCGCGGGTGCAGGTGCGCTCCCGATGCTCTGCACCCCCACCATCTGCAATGTGGCGGTTACCAAGACCCTCATCGATGGCGGGGCTGGCCTCAACGTGCTCTCTGTGGAGGCTTTCGGCTTGCTCCACCTGCCACATGGCCGGCTCTGCACCACCAAGCCCTTCTCCGGGGTCGTTGACGGTTCCACGAGCCCCCTGGGGCAGATCCGCCTCCCCGTCACCTTCCGCACCCGCGACAACTACCGCTACCTCTACGTTGCCATTGACAAGTTCACCAAGTGGGAGAAAGTGGAAGCTGTCCGCACCATCCTAGCCGGTTCGGCGGTCAAGTTCATCAAGGGCCTCGTGAGCCGCTTCGGGGTCCCTAATCGTATCATCACCGACAACGGCTCGCAGTTCACTAGCAATCTCTTCAAAACATATTGTGCTAACCTTGGAACGCAGATATGCTACGCTTCAGTGGCGCACCCCAGGAGCAACGACCAAGCTGAGCGCGCCAACGCGGAGGTCCTAAGAGGCCTCAAAACAAGAACCTTCAAGAAAAAGCTCGAGGCCTGCGGCAGGGGCTGGATCGATGAGCTCCAGTCCGTGCTGTGGTCCATCCGCACCACCGCCACCAAGCCGATGGGCGAGACTCCATTCTTCCTTGTCTACGGAGCCGAAGCGGTTCTCCCACACGAAGTCAAGCATCGCTCCACGCGGGTCTTGGCGTTCGGCGAGGCACGCCAGGACGCCTCGTGGAGGATGGACCTCGTGCTGGGGGAGGAACGCCGCCGTCAAGCCTCGCTTCGGGTGGCAGGGTACCAGCAAGCGCTGCGGCGGTACCACTGTCGCAGCATCCGCTCCAGGACGCTCAAGGTGGGCGATCTCATCCTGAGGTGGGTGCTCTCCAGGGAAGGGCTGCATAAGCTCTCCCCCATGTGGGAGGGCCCGTTTAGGATTACCCGCGTCTCCAGGCCTGGCGCCGTGCGGCTGGAGACGCAGGACGGGATCCCCATCCAGAACGCCTGGAACATCCAGCACCTCCGGAAGTTCTACCCATGAAGCAAGGCCCAGTGCCTGTGAAGGTCTCCGCTCGTGACACTCTCACGTAATAATGAGTGGGGCTGTACACGCCCCGGAGTCTCCAGTGTGCCGCCCTCCGGCCTTGGGGGCTCCCTCCCACGTCCTAGTGGCAGCACTTAGCTCCGCGCTGGTGAGAAGAATAGACTAGGTGCCAGACGCGGCTGTTCATTTGCTTGCTTTCTGCAGCTGGTTTGCAACCTTTTAATGGAATTTGGAGCTCTAGTGTTTATCGATTGCCTAGTTGGTTTTCTCTTCTTGCCTCGCTTGCTTTCTTTTTCTGGGTCAAGGAGAACGGCAGTTGCCCGTCGCTCTCCCTCGAGCGCCTCCCACGGGGGCTGGGCAGGTGTGTGCGTGCGTTGGGCTAGCCCACCCCGCGGACGCACCTCACCAAAGCCCTGTTGCCCCAGGGCTTCGGCTTCCTTGATCTTCGCGAGGCGCCCTCGATTGAGCTCGTGATTTGCACACCCTCTTAAGTCCGTGCCCCCCGGGTACCGCGACGCGGTGAACTTAGCCACGGCTAGTCATGACTGAGGGCTCACGCAAGGAAGAGCAAGGCCTACGAAAGGTTTTCTAACAAACCCTGTAGTTTTATGGTGCCTCCCGAGGCCAACGGCTCCTAGGTCGGCAGCAATGGGGCCTCTCCAGATGCTGAAGGACGAGCCCTCATGAGGAGGGAAGCTACCACGGGTGTACCAAGCTAAGTTATCCTACCACACCTGCTCGGGACATGAACACCATAGCATAACACAAGAACAATAAACACAGCATAGCTGCATAAGTGCCATGGTTCATTACACGCCCTAGCAAGGCTCTCTACTTTTTTCAAAATGCAGAAGAAAGGAAAGGTTAAACAAAGGCGGCCCGCGTGACTACAACAGTTCCTGAGGCTCGGCTCTGGAGGTTCTCCGGGCTCAGCCTGAGCCCTCCTCCTGCTTCACCAGGCGCGGCGGCAAGAAGATCCGCCACCTCCCTCGAAGCGAGCCCGGCGGTGGGGCGGCTGGTCGTAACCGCCGCTGCTTGTGCTCTCACCGGAGGAAGAGCCGCCGCCGCTGAATGAGCCGCAGCCGTCGCCAAGGCCAAGCTCGTCGTCTTCGGGGCAGCACCCTGCGCGGCGGCCATCTTCCCAAAACACCCTCACGTAGACGGTCGCAACGCCGTCGTACCTGAAGTGGAGGGTACACCTCCCGCTCTGACCACGCGCGCGAGCGAATGTCTGCCAGCCGCGGGTCAGGGCCACGTTCCCGGCGGCGGAAACCTTGACCCCGACCCATGAAGCCTTGATGCAGCAGCCGTCAGCTTGCAGCCAGAGGCCGTCAAGACCAGCAACCGGCAGCTCGCCCGCGAAGAAGCGGGGGAGTGGGAGCTAGGTGCCGGTCGGCCCCTCCGACCACACGACAAGCCTGGGAGCACTTCCGCCGAGTGGAAGCGCGGCCGAGGAGGCTGGGCGACCACGGCGTTCCTCCCTCCATCACGGGGGCTGCCTCGCCCCTAGCAGCTCTCACCACGAGAAGAGGCGCCGCCACGACCACTCGAGGCGCGCCCGCGTCCACAAGGAGCCACCACAGGGGCCGCCGCATGCTTGCGGGGGCGACCTCGTCCTCTCTTGGGCGGCGGTGAGCCGGGCCCCTCCTTAGGGGCCTTCCCCTTCTCGGCGGCAGAAAACTTCCTCGTCAACGCCATGAACACCGTGGCAAAACGGTGAGGCAAGAAGGAAGAAGAAGGAGCGGGTGGCGAGAAGACGAAGACGAGCAAAGGGGGCTTCGCCCCTCTCCTCATTTATAGCCAAGGGAAGGCCGATCGCCGGCCTCCATGATCGCGCGTAATGATTTTTTTTCTCTGCATGCAGCAGGGTCTCGTCAAGTCGAAGCAGTTGCCGAGGCAGCGTGGGGAAGCGGAGGCGCCCACGTCCCATCAATCGCCACGCGGTAACCAAGGCCGCAGGCGGTTAGGGCCCGTGGCACTCCGCACTTGCCCTTTGGCTTCGCCTCGAAGCCAAGCTCGAGCGCGCCTTGGGCCCGGGGGCTACTGTCGGCGTCCTGGGACCCGGGGGTGCCCAGACTTGCCTACCTGCGGCCCGTGGCGTGGCTCCATCGACGGCCTGGTACGGCCCAGGTTCAGCAACGACAACTCAAGACCCTCGCGAGGGGCCAGGCCTCGCGAGGCGGACGACACCAAGACCTCCACGAGGGGCAGCCTCCCCAGGCTGGCTCCCGAGGAGCGGAGATATCAATGTATGCTGCCCCTCGCGAGGTTCACCTGACGTGAGCCATGACGACCAGGACCAGGCGGGCGCCAGCGGGCGCAGTGTACCAGTTTCCTCTTTGGTGCAAAGGAGGCAAGCGCAGGCGCGGAGTCCCGAGGAATCAAGCAAAGGTTTCCATATCGGTGCAACAAGACCAGGACCGCCAGGACGGCAGGACGGAGGTCATCGAGGAGCCCACTGCAGCGTCACCACTAGAGGCTTTTGCAGGCGAAGACTACTTTTGTCAGGATAACTTGTACTAGTTGTCTCCCTTCGAATTTGGCCGTTGTGGGATCCCTTCCCGCCTACATTTGGGAAGAGGACCAAGGCCACTATAAATAGGACTTAGCCACCACCATAGGAAGGGGAACCGGAGCTGGATCAGATCCATTCCACCCTCACCACCTCACCATCTTGTCGAGCTCAAGAACACCTCACCTCCTGAGGTCATTCCACCTCTGTACTAGTTCATCCTCAGCCCTCCGAGGCAATCCACCACAAAGCTGGAGTAGGGTATTACACCGCAAGGTGGCCTGAACCAGGATAAACTGCTATGTCTCTTGTTCCTTGGGTTCGTTGAGCTAGGCTGTGGAATCGTTCAGCAGGCAGACTGGGGAGAGAGAGTTCTTCGCACGCACCCCAGAGTTTGAACCTCTCGAGGGTCTGCGGAACCCCGAATCCGACAGCTCTATATGCTTCACTTAAATTTTTTGAGCTATGGAATTGCTCTAGTGCTTCACTTATATCTTTTTTAGCACGGTGTGCTTTAATATTTTTGAAGAAATGCTCTCATGCTTCACTAAGATTTATTGGACAGTTACTAAATGTTTGAAGAAATTCTCTCATGCTTCACTTATATTATTTTGAGAGACGAAAATTTTTATGGTTGTCGGCGTTCTGGGAACCAGGGTACCCAGACTTGCCTGCCTGCGGCCCATGGCGTGACTCCCTCGATGGCCTGGTACGGCCCATCTCCAAGACCACCAAGACAAGACCCTCGCGAGGGGCCTGGCCTCGCGAGACGGACGACACCAAGACCTCCCGAGGGAGCGGCCTCCCAGGCGGCCTCCTGAGGACTAGAGATTTCTATGCAGGTACCCATCCTCACGAGGCTGCGATGACGTCAGCCATGACGACCAAGGCCAGGCGGGCGCCAGCGGGCGCAGAGAGGCAGTTTCCTCTTTGGTGCTAAGGAGGCAAGGATAGGCGTGGGTTCCCGAGGAATCCCCAAAGGTTTCCATTCCGGTGCTACAAGACCAAGACCACAGGCTCGGCAAGGCGGAGGTCACCACCGAGCCCACCGCTGCGTCACGACCAGAAGCTTTGCAAGCGAAGACCACCTTTCGTCAGGATTAGATGTACTACTTGTGCTCTTTCAAATTGGCCGTTGTGGGATCCCATCCCGCCTAAGTTTCGAGGGAAGAGGACCAAGGCCACTATAAATATAGGTTAGCCGCCACCGTAGAAGGGGAGGAGATCCAACCCTTTCCACCCTCACCAGAACAGCCCTCGTGAGGTTGTTCATCCTCTGTACTAGTTCATCCTTAGCCTCTCATGAGGCCAATCCACCACAAAGCAGGAGTAGGGTTTTACACCGCAATGTGGCCCGAACCTGGGTAAACTGCCGTGTTCATCTTCTTCCCTGTACACCCGAATCCGGCTAGGCTAGGCTGCGGGGCGACGGGCTCTAAGCTTGAGAGGTTGAGATCTTCGCACACGCCCCAGAGTTCGAACCTTCTTGGGTCTGCGGAGCCCTGAATCTGACATTTGGCGCGCCAGGTAGGGGCGTGTCGAAGTCCTTCTTCCACCTTCACTTCGCCTCCGCTCCGTGGCTCCCATAGCCGACGCACGCCGTGTCCGCACCGAGCGCCGGGCCGCTCATGTCGCCCAGACGGCACCCGTGGGCAACGGCGCTCCCGGCCGCTCTGCCTCCCCCGTGGCTAACACAGCCACTGACCCCGCTGCCCACAAGCAGCAGGATTCATCGCTGCCACCTTTCGTGCGGCGTGATGGCCGCACCGCAACTCCGTCGCCTACTCCGGCCATGGCGTCGTCCTCCCACGCTCGCCGCAGGCCGGCAAACGTGCAGGCTGCGCTACTCATGGCGCGTGAGCTCCTACGTTATCACCCCGCTAATGACCTCTACGACGACTGGCTTGGCCACATCGCTGAGCTTGTCAGTGCCACCGGCGAGGCCCCTGCACCATCCCGCTCGCTCCCTCCCCCGCCATCTTAGGCGGGCAACGTGGCTCATGACGCGCCTCCTCCTCCTCCACTGTGTGGCATCGACCCCGAGCCCAGGCGCGATGCGCCCCGGCGTGACCCGTTCCGCGGAGCACCGGCGCGTGATGAAGCAAGCTGCCAGGTGATCCAGCACCCGTAGGCTGATGCGCACGCGCTCCCGGTGCCACAACGCCAGCGCCAAGACCACGCGCCACCCGAGGCTGCGGCGCGCGAACGTCAAGGCCAAGCTCCACCAATGCGGACGGCACCTATGAGTGCGGCAGGCTGCCGTGCCTTCACCCCAGAGCTACTCCGTGTCGTCTGGCCCGGCAAGTTCAAGACGGATTTGCCTCCACGCTATGACGGCACCCCTGACCCCGCGGAATTTCTCCAGCTCTACGCGTTGAGCATCGAAGTGGCAAACGGCGATGACAAGGTCATGGCAAATTGGTTCCCCGTGGCCCTCAAGGACGGCAAGCGCTCTTGGCTCCTAAACCTCCCGGGGGGGTTGATCTCTTCCTGGGACGAGCTTCGCGATTGTTTCATCGCCAACTTTTAGGGTACTCGCGACTGCGCTCCTGTAGTGGGCGACCTGCGGCGCGTGAAGCAGCAGCCGGGCGAGACCTTGCACAAGTACATACAACGCTTCACAAACGTTCGTCTCAGGATCCTGAAGGCATCTGACAAGGCCATTATCTCGGCGTTCTCTAAAGGCGTCCGGGACATCAAGATGAAGGAGGAGGTCGCCATCAACGAAGACCTGTGCTCGGCCCTGGAGATGTTCAACCTGGCGAACAAATGTGCAAGGGCCGAGGAGGGCCGTCTCTCCCTCCTAGAGCTTCCTGAGGTAGATCCCGAGGACAAGAAGGCCAAGGCTAAGGAGGCGAAGCACAAGGGTCACCGTACTTGCGGCTGAACCTGAGATGAAGTGCGGTCGTGACCACGACGAACCACCCAGGGGCAACCGCCTGTTCTGTATCTTCCACAACATACACAGCCACAACACCAATGACTGTCAAGAGCTCAGGGCCCTCCGCGATGGGCGCCTTGGTCGCCGCCCCGAGCGTGGTGACCGGGGCTACGGCTGCTGAGGAGGCCACGATGGAGGCCGCTGGGACAACCGCGACCCCCATCAGGACTGGCGCGATCAGCCTCATGAGGACCGCTGGCGCGATAAGCCTCGCGATGAGTTCTAGTGTGTCAGCCTCGTGAGGCCCGTCCTCAGCGCAATGCTAGCCTGCCTCCGCTTGCGCCGCCGCCAGGGAGGAACAACGACAACCGGCAGGACGACAGGGCTGGGGGCTTCCAAGAACCTCGCACTATCGCCTGCTTCCTGGGTGGTGCGCAGGCCCCAGCCTCACAACACATCTTCAAGCAGTTCGCTCGTGAGGTGAACGCAGCCCTCCCGAGGCTCGAAGCTGTGTGTCCCCTCAAGTGGTGGCAGTACGCTATCACCTTTGACTCCAAGGATCACCTCAAGTGCTCGGCCGCCGGAGGCGTGCTTCCCATGCCTTGCACGCCCACCGCCAACAACGTCCTCGTCACCAAGACCCTCATCGTCGGTGGCACGGGGCTCAATGTTCTCTCTATCAAGATGTTCGAGACACTCCAAATGCCCTACGATCAGCTTCTTCCAACCAAGCCTTTCTCAGGGGTGACCGACGGCTCCACCACCCCCCTGGGACAGATACGCCTCCCAATCACCTTCGGCAACTGCAACAACTACCACATCGAGCTCATCGACTTCAACGTCGCACACATCGGCCTCCCGTACAACGCCATCCTAGGGTATCCGGCCCTTGCCAAATTCATGGCGGCAACTAACCACGGCTACAATGTCCTCAAGATGCCAGGGAGCAGCGGTGTCATCATGGTCGCCTGCGACGAGAAGGATGCGGTGTGCTTCCTCGAGCGTGCCTACCAAGCCACGGTGGTTGACAACCCAGACGATGAGGGCATCGTCCTGCCTCCTGAGATCACACCCAAGAAGAAGAAGCAGCTCCTCCTCAAGAGTCGTCAGGAGGTTGGCGCACCTGCCGATGGTACTTCAGGCCCCGCACCTGCTGCTGGGGCGCCTCTTCCTCCTGCATAGGAAGGCGCGCCCGTCGCCTCCCTCAGGACAGGCTTGGGGGTTCCTGTCTGGAGAGCCTTTGACCTGGCCAGGGCGACGAGGGAGGTGCTCGGGCACCATTTGGAAGCGTGCTTCGATGCGCGCCCCCGCGAGCAAGGCCCACAGCGTGAGGCGCCAGGTGCGCGAGAGTTCATCGTCAAGGCGATCGAGGAGCTTCAGGAGGCAAGGGACATGCACGGCGAGCGTCGCACCGGACGGCCTTCAGGTGCAGCTACGGCCCCTAATGTGGGCAGCGGGTTGCATGTCTGTGTCAACATACCAGGCCTCAACAGGATAGCTTCGCAGGACCTCTTCTGGCCATCCCACGTCGGCCCGAGTGGGGGCTACCCCTGCAGCTACGTCTGCATGCCGTTTGGCCTACTGAACATGGCCGCCTCGTACCAGCGCTTCGGGCAGAGTCCCATGGCGGCTCACGGGGCCAGGCGCCAGGCGGTCCTGTTGGAGGAAGTGCCGGACCCTCGCGAGCTCCTCGGGCCTCAGGAGCCGCCTAGATCATGAGGAGCAGCTTCTGCAGCATGTTTCTTCAGCTACCCCGGCGCTCCCGCGACGATGGTGCCAGGTGACCTTTTGGTTTGCTCAGTTGAGGGTGCCCCTCGGGCTGCATTGTCCTCGAGCTGTCAGGGACCGCTTCCCCCTATTATATCGTTTCTATTCGTGTACCCTGGATCAATTATGTTTTTGCAAGCTACTTGGTTGTTAACCTTGCGTCTAGATGTGCATTGCCACCAGAGTCACTTCTGGGAGCCCCGCGCGTTGGTAGCTCTCCCCTTGAACGTCCTGTGCGAGGGGGCTACTGGCATGGTGCCTGTGCTCGGGTCCATCCCTGCAGCGCTGATAAATCTAAGAGACTGAGCTCTGGCTCACGGGACGGCCCTGTGTACATCACCTCACCAGGTCCTTAGTGCCTTCGTCTTCTCACGGAATGATCACGAGCAGACCAGCAAGCGCGCGTTGCCCCTTGTGTTTCGTGGCTAACTAACCCGTAGGGGCTTCAGGGGACAAGACCCCGCAATTACGACGCTCCAGCTTTGACATTTTGCAAAAGGCTAATTAAAAGTTGCCCTAAACTCCGTGTGACGACGGGTATGGCCTTTACCGAGCGCCTCCGTGAGGCGCGATATTCCTCTTTTGCGCAAATCGCTTGCAAGTTAAAAGGGGGGCCCCTGAGCATCGCGACTCAGGAGCTCCTACTGGCTCTCGAGCCCTCACTCCCTGTCCTTGACCACGGCATCGCGACCTGGCATACCAGTGGCGGCTGAGCTCCACTCTAGGGCTGGGTCCTGAGGACGTAGAGCATTACGATAAGCAGAGGGAGGGGAATCGCCAGTCTCGTGGGGGAACGCAAGGAAAAGGGCATGACCCGTTGGCGCAGGCACTTGTTCGACTGCTTTCTGGGATATGACAGGCATCAGCCTCCTCACACGCCTCTAGCGGGGGCTTATTCTAATCCATTGCAGAACATGGGACATGCACAAGGTCGAGAGCTCCAGGGAAGCTCGCCTCCGCGGCGAAGGAATCACCATGGAACACAAGTTCGCCAAGCTAAGTTATCCTGCGCATACCAGCATAAGCTCTGCCGCTAATGTTTCATCTTCTCATGGCCTCGCTCGGGCAAGGGACCCTCCTTTTTTAATCTTTCGATAGTCACTTGAGCGCCAAGGGGGACCTCCTGAGCATAGCGCCTCAGGGGCTCTTACGGGACCTCGGGTCGCTCACCTCCTGGCCTTGCACACGGCATCGCGACCTGGCATACCAGCGACGGCTGAAGCCCACCTGGGGACTGGGTCCCACCGACGCAGAGCAACACGCTATCGCGAGATCAAAAAAGGGGACCAGTGCCCAGACAAGGAGTGCGAGTATAACCGAAAGCATGATCCAAAAACGTTAAAATAAAGGCGCAAGTGTCGTGGTTCTTACACGCCCCCTCGGGGCCCTTCATGGTTCTGATACAGGGAATGAAGTGAAAGAAAAGATCGACGAGGGCCGCTGCTCAGGAGGTGCGGACTCTGGCATTGCACCCTCCTCCTAGGCCCGGGCGCAGTGGCGCGGTGGCTCGGTGTAGTCGTCGTCGTTGGAACTCTCCCCGGAGGAGGTACCACCACTGCTGGAGGTGTCCCTGACAAGGCCAAGGGTAAGTTCACCGCTGAGGGCCTCGTCGCCTTGCCGGCCAGGAGGGTGGTCACCGCCGCGGTCGCCGCCCCTGGGGCAGCACTCCAGGCGTTCACTGTCCTCTTCGAAGACCTTGAAGAAGAGCATCGACGCCCCATCGTACTTGAAGTGGAGGGCGTGCCTCCCCTCCGAGTTGCAGGCCCGGGCAATCTCTCCCCATCCCCGGGTCATGAAGACATCGCCGGAGGGGGTGGCCTCCACCTCCGCCTCTGAAGCTTGGCCGCAGCAGCCGTCATGCTATAGCCACAACTCGACAGGCCCCCTCGCTAGCAGCTCCCGCGCCAGGGATCGTGGGAGTCGGATCCAGGTGCGTGGTGGCATCACCGCCCACACCACAAACTCGCTGGCCGTGCCACCGGCATGGGCCAGCGGGCGAAGTGGTCGCGCGGTTGCCACTTGTTCGCCTCCTCGGCTTCGTCCTCCGTGGCTTTTGTGGTTGTTCCCATGCGTGGGGCCCTGTGTGTGAATGCTTGCACTGGCCGAGAATCCCGGCGGGGCGTGCTCGCACCAGTGTAGGATGGCTGCGGGCGCCGCGGTGGCCTTGCGAGGGCGGCCGCGTCTTTTCTCCGGCGGGAGTAGCTCCAGCTCCTCTCGTGGGGCTTTGCCTTTCTCTTCAGCCGAGAACCTCCTCACTGGCGCCATTGTCACTTCGGCAAGATGGCGGCATGACGGAGGTGAAGGAAGGGCGAGCGGCAAGAATATGAAGATGGGCTGGGGCCTCTGCCTCCCTTGCCCTCTTATAGGAAGTCGAAGGCCAACCGGCGCCCCTCCACGTCCCGGGCAATGATGGTCGTGCTGCATGCACCATGTCGGATTCAGGGTTCCGCAGACCCTTGAGAGGTTCAAACTCTGGGGTGCGTGCGAAGAACTCTCCCTCCCAGTTCTGCCTGCTCAACGATTCCATGGCCTAGCTCGACGAACCCAAGGGACAAGAGACACAGCATTTTATCCTGGTTCGGGCCACCTTGCGGTGTAATACCCTACTCCAGCTTTGTGGTGGATTGGCCTTGAGGGGCTGAGGATGAACTAGTACAGTGGCGAATAGCCTTCGGAGGAGAGGTGTTCTTGAGCTCGAGTGAGCTGGTGGAGTGGGGGTGATTTGAATGATCCGTCCCCCTCTATGGTGGTGGCTAAGTCCTATTTATAGTGGCCTTGGTCCTCTTCCCAAATGTAGGCAGGAAGGGATCCCACAACAGTCAAATTCAAAGGGAGACAACTAGTACAAGTTATCCTGACAAAAGTAGTCTTCGCCTGCAAAAAGCCTCTGGTGGTGACGCTGCAGTGGGCTCTGCAATGACCTCCATCCTGCCGTCCTGGCGGTCCTAGTCTTGTTGCACCGATATGGAAACCTTTGCTTGATTCCTCGGGACTCTGCGCTTGCGCTTGCCTCCTTGGCACCAAAGAGGAAACTGGTACACTACGCCCGCTGGCGCCCGCCTGGTCTTGGTCGTCATGGCTCATGTCAGGTGAACCTCGTGAGGTGCGACTTGCATTGATATCTCCACTCCTCGGGAGCCAGCGTCGGGAGGCCGCCCCTCGTGGAGGTCTTGGTGTCGTCCGCCTCGCGAGGTTTGGCCCCTCGCGAGGGTCTTGAGTTGTTGTTGCTGAAGCTGGGCCATACTAGGCCGTTGATGGAGCCACGCCATGGGCCGCAGGCAGGCAAGTCTGGGCACCCCCGGTCCCAGGACGCCGACAGTAGCCCCCGGGCCCTAGGCACACTCGAACTTGGCTTCGAGGCGAAGCCAAAGGGAAATTGTGGAGCACCGCGGGCCCTAACCGCCTGTGGCCTCGGTTGCCGCATGGCGATTGATGGGACGTGGGTGCCTCCGCTTCCCCACTTTGCCTCGGCAACTGCTCGACTTGACGAGACCCTGCATCTTGCAGCAGCATCCATGGCGCCGATCAGGAGGACGGAAGTCGCGCGGGGTGCTACCCGGAAGAAGGCAGCGGCGACGATGAGCTTGGCCTTGACGACTGCCGTGACGGCGATGAGGGTGAGCTTGCCCTTGGCGACAGCCGTGCTTCCTTTAGCAGCGGCGGCTCCTCCTCCAGTGAGAGCACCAGTAGCGGCGGCTACGACCAACCACCACGCCGCCGGGCTCGCATCGGGGAAGGCGATGGGTCGTCTCGTCGCCACGCTCTGGTGAAGCGGGAGGAAGACTCGGACTGAGCCCGGGGGCCGCCAGAGCCTGTCCTTAGGAGCTGCTACGGTCGTGCGGGCCACTTTTGTTTAACCTTTCCTTTCTCATGCACTCGAAAAAAGTAGAGGGCCCCGCTGGGGCGTGTAATGAACCATGGCACTCGTGCCATTATGCTATGTTTGTTATTTTGATATTGTGCCGGGATACCGATATTCCGATCAGGTGCGGTTAGAATAACTTAGCTTGATATGCTTGCTGTAGTTTCTCACCTCGCGAGGGTGTGCCTCTCCAGGGGCATCTTCCAAAGGCTTCCTTCTTGAAAACTCGGGAGTCGTTGAGCCTCGGGAAGCGTCATGTAGCTGCAGGGTTAGAAAACCTCGTGAGGCGTCTCGTCCTATCTCGCGCGAGCCCCTGAGCGTGGGTTGGTTGTAGCTAGTACACCTCGTCGCGATGCCCGGAGGCATGGCCTTAAGAGGGTGCGCATGCCCGTGAGCTCGTTCGATGGCGTCACGCGAGGATTAAGGCGCCCAAGCTAGGGTACTGAGGCTTTGGCGAGGTGTGTTCATGGGCGGGCCCCAGCGCACACACCTGCCCAGCCCTCGCGCGCGGGACGTGCAAGGAGGAGCGACAGGCAACTGCCACTCCTCCTGAGGCAAGAGCTGGAAGAGCGAATGGTGCAAGGAGAAGAAATTTCCCAACCCTCAAATGAAACGCGAAAAATCTCAAATTCCATTCAAGAAGTTGCAAACCAACTACAGAAAGCAAGCAAAAGAACAGCCGCGTCCGGCACCTAGTCTAGTCTTCTCACCAGTGCGGAGCTAAGTGCTGCCACTAGGACATGGGAGGGAGCCCCTGTGAGGCCCACGGGTGACACTCAGGAGACTCCAGGGCGTGTACAGCCCCAACTCATTTGTCGGAGTAAATGACCATGGGTAGCCCCATCAGCTCCCTTTGGTATTTCAAGACATCAGGGCAGGCTGCGCCCCTCAAACATCAAGGACAAGGGCCGCCTTCTTGAGGCCGGCTGGTCCAAGCAGCCGGTTGCCGGGAGGCGGCGGAGTCCACAAGACGGCCATGAAGCAAGCCGACTCCTGGCAGGCGGCCTCCTGGGATGCCGAGTCCTAGCAGGCGGCCGCTCGCGCCCTCAAAGTCAACACCAACATAAACATGATTGAGACAGGGTATGGCTATAGTACAGGCCTGCCACCCCCGAATCCTGGGCGGGGCGGGGCCACGGTACTGCGTACCGGGCAGGAATCCTGCGCCCGACGCAGGACTGTTGCCATGCCACTCATGACGACACCCATGGCAGAGGGAGCCATGCTCCCGTGACAGGCGGCCAGTACGGCCCGCAGGCGGCAGGCCCTACCTGTCCGTGACCAGCCAGAAGGCGGCAGGCCCAGACCAGTCGGCTCAGTGGGAGGCCGGCTCCCAGCAGGCGGCCCTCCTCCTCCCTCGAAGTCTGTGCGCCATTAACCAGATACGACGGGGTATGTCTACAGCGAGTTCCCGCCAGGCGGCGGGACTGTATCCACGTTCTCCCTGACCAAGCATGCGTCATCAGTGGCATGGCTACAGTGCTACACAGCCGACAGGACCCGCAAGTGGCGGGCCCAGCTTGTCGGCCAAGGACAAGACCGCCGGGGGGACCCACCAGGTGGCGGGCCCCTGCAGTCGGCGGAGAAGCCGGCGACCAGAGATACTGACGGCCGGGTCCTACGCCCGGCAAGATTACCATTGTATCCCTAGGGGGTAGGCCTATATAAACCCCCCAGGTCACCCCATGTAGGGGGTTGGCAGTTGGCTCCTTGGCAGAGGCCTCGTCGAGCACTCACGACACACACCCACACACACAGAGAGAGTGGAGTAAGGGCTAGCCTTGCCCTTCTTCCTCCTCCAGCCCGGAGGCTCAAGGAGCAAGCTTGTAGCCACCTGTTGAGATAGTGATCATGCGGAGACCCCGCAGAGCAGGACTAGGGGTGTTATTTCCTAGGAGAGCCCCGAACCTGGGAAAGATTCGCAAGCGTACGCGGTCTCGCTCACTCCCGCTTCTAGAGCCTGGCGACGTACTTTTGTCCCCATCCACGATAAGCCATCCCCTGGCATATGTCGCACGATACCCACGACATCATTATTACGTGAGAGTGTCACGAGCGGAGATCTTCACGGGCGCATGGCCTTGGTCATGGGTGAGTTGAGGAACACTCCCCGCCCCCTGGGCAGGAACCCCGCTCTGCGCATCCCCCGGCCACCGTTGGGGCATCCGGAAACCAGGACTAGACCAAGGGGCAAGGGGCCACGCGAGCGGTGGCGAGGGGGCTGTGGGCCTCCTCCGGGGGAGAGGGCTCACTGGTGCCTTCCCCAGGAGAAGACCCGCTTCTGGCTTGCACTCACCGGCGAGTTGAGGAACACTCCCCGTCCCCTGGGCAAGAACCCTGCTCCGCGCATCCCCCGGCCACCGTTGGGGCGTCCGGAAACTAGGACAGGACCAAGGGGCAAGGGGCCACGCGAGCGGTGGTGAGGGGGCTGTGGGCCTCCTCCGGGGGAGAGGGTTCGCCGGCGCCTTCCCCAGGAGAAGACCCGCTTCTGGCTTGCCCTCACCGGCGAGTTGAGGAACACTCCCCGTCCCCTGGGAAGGAACCCCGCTCCGCGCATCCCCCGACCACCGTTGGGGCATCCGGAAACCAGGACAGGACCAAGGGGCAAGGGGCCACGCGAGCAGTGGCGAGGGGGCTGTGGGCCTCCTCCGGGGGGAGGGCTCGCCAGACATGTAGAGGACACGGAGATTCCTGTGAGTTAGTCGAGGGAAGAGAACATAGCACATAGAGGCGCCTGCTGTCCTGCCATTGATCTTTCCGCAAGAAGATGAAGGCACTGAGGATCTGGTGAGGTGACGTGCGTGGGGCAAGCCGCGAGCCAGAGCTCGATCTCTCAGATTTGTCAGCGTTGCAGGGACGGACCCGAGCACAAGCACCATGCCAACATGTGTAGCCCCCGTTGCGGGATGAGCAAGAGGCTGGTCAGCAATGCGGGAGGCCGCGGAGGCGATAGAATACCAGGCAAGAAGGTGATAACATAAATCAACCCATAGGTAAGGTAGAGCTAGTTCTGATAGATGCAAAGCGATACATGCCACAGGGACGGACCCACGCGGCTTGGGGATGATGCAGCCCGAGGGGCGCCCCCAACGGAGTGAATCAAGATGCAAAAGGATACATGTCGCAGGGACAGGCCCATGCGATCTGGGGATAATGCTGCCCAAGGGGCGCCCCCAACTGAATAAACTGGAAAATGTCACCTGGTACCGTTGCTGAAGAGATGTTAGAGTAGTTGAAGATGTGTGCTGAAGAAGTCGCTCCTCATGAGTCGCCTGGGTCCTGAACCTCGGGAGGCTCTGGAGGCTCAGGGGGCTCGCGGAGAACCGTCGCCATCTCCACCAGGACCGCCTGGTGCCTGGTCTCCTGAGCCGCCAGGACGCGCCGCAGGTGGCGCTGGAAGGTGACAGCCGTGTTCGGCAGGCCGTATGGCATGCGAACGTAGCTGTGAGGGGGGCCCTCGCACCGACCAACACATGATGGCTAGAAGCGCTCCTGAGACGCAGCCCTGTTGAGCCCGAGGTAGTCGATGCAGACGCGCAGCTCACTGTCCTCGCCAGGACAAGGAGCCGAGCCAGGTGGCGGGCGGCGGTCGCTGCGCATGGCTCTTGCTTCTTTAAGCTCCTCGGTTGCCTTGATGATGAACTCCTAAGCACCAGGCACCTCGTGCCTTGTGCCCTCTTGGCGGAAGTGCGCGCTGAAGCACGCCTCCACGTGGTGCCCGAGCGCCTCCCTCGTGACATTGGCTAGCTCAGAGGCCCTCCAGAGGAGAGCCCCCGAGCCCAGCCTGAGAGGGGCGTCGGGCACGCCTTCCTATGCGAGAGAGGGGGCGCCCCATCCGAGGGCGATGGTCCTGAGGTGGTGCCGATGGAGACACCGTTCTCCTGAGGCTCTTGGGGGAGCAGCTGTTTCTTCTTCTTGGGGATAGCCTCAGGAGGGTAGATGGTGCCTTCGTTGTCTGGGTCCTCAACAACCACGGCCTGGTAGGCGCGCTCGAGAGAGCACACCGCGTCCTTTTCCTCGCAGGCGATCATGATGATGTCGTGGTTCCCTGGCATCTTGAGGACATTGTAGCCATGATGAGTCACCGCCATGAACTTGGCCAGGGCTAGGTACCCAAGGATGGCATTGTACGGAAGGCGGATGTGGGCGACCTCGAAGTCGATGAGCTCGATGCGGTAGTTGTCGCGCTGGCCGAAGGTGACAGGGAGGCGGATCTGCCCTATCGGGGTGGTGGAGCCGTCAGTCACTCCTGAGAAGGGCTTGGTGGGCTGCAGCTGATCATAGGGCACTTGGAGGCGATGGAACATTTCGATGGAAAGGACATTAATCCCCGCACCGCCATCAATGAGGGTCTTGGTGACGAGGACGTTGCTGATGACGGGAGAGCAGAGCATCGGGAGGGCGCCGGCGGTTGCCGCGCACTTGAGCTGGTCTGACGAGCTGAAGGTGATGATGCACTTGGACCACCTAAGCAGGCGTGTGGCCTCGAGCGTGGGAAGAGCCGCGTTCACCTCACGGGCGAACTTCTTGAAGATGCGCTGAGAGGCTGGGGCCTGAGCACCGCCCAGGATGCAAGCGACGGCGCGAGGCTCCTGGAACCCCCCAACCCCCTCATCCTGGTGGTGGTCATCGTTCCTTCTTGGTGGCGGTGGCAGCGGAGGGAGGCCGGCGTTTCCCTGAGGACGGACCTCACGAGGCTGATATCTGCAGGCGCCCTCGCGAGGCTGGCCCTGCCAGCAGTCCTCACGAGGTTGGTCACACCACTCCTCGCGAGGCCCGTGGTTGTCCCAGTGTCCTCCGCCTCGGCCTCCTCCGTGGTCATAGCCTCGATCGTTGCACTCGGGGCATCGACCGAGGCGCCCGTCGCGGATGGCCCTGAGCTCATGGCAGTCGTTGGTGTTGTGGCTGTGTACGTTATGGAAGACGCAGAATGAACGGCTGCCCTTGGATGACTCTGGGTGGTCGCAGCCGCGCTTCATCTCTGGTTCAGCCGCAAGCACGGGCGCCCCCTTGCGTTTCACGTCCTTGGCCTTGGCCTTCTTGTCTTCTGGGTCGGCCGCTGGGAGCTCGAGGAGGGAGAGGTGTCCCTCCTCAGCTCTCGCGCACTTGGTCGCCATGTTGAACACCTCTAGAGCCGTGCACAGGTCTTCGTGTATGGTGAGCTCCTCCTTCATCTTGACATCACGGACGCCATCAGAGAATGCTGAGATGATGGCCTCGTCCAACACCTTGGGGATCTTGAGACGGACGCTGTTGAAGCGCTGGATGTACTTCTACAGGGTTTCCCATGGCTGCTGCTTGACGCGTCGTAGGTCGCCCGCAGCAGGCGGGCGCTCGCGGGTGCCCTAGAAGTTGGCGACGAAACGCTCGCGCATCTCGCCCCAGGAGGAGATCGATCCTGCGAGCAGGTTCAGGAGCCATGAGCGCGCACCATCCTTGAGAGCCATGGGGAACCAGTTCGCCATGACCTTCTCGTCGCCGTTGGCCACCTCGATGCTCAATTCGTAGAGTTGCAGGAACTCAGCAGGGTCGGGGGTGCCATCGTAGCATGGAGGCAAGTCGGGCTTGAACTTCCCCGGCCAGACGACGCTGCGTAGCTCGGGAGTGAAGGCTCGGCAGCCCGCGGTAGTTACGGGAGCCCGACGTGGAGGTGGAGCTTGATCTTGGCGCTCACGCGCCACCACCACAGGCGGCGTGCGGTCTTGGCATGGGGGTGCTGGGAGTGCAGGAGCATCTTCTTGCGGCCGCTGGACCTCCTGGCAGCTTGCTTCTTCGCGCGTGGGTGCCCTGCGCGGTGGGTCACATCGTGGGGCTGCGCGCCTTGGTGCGAGGGCGTCGTCTTGACGGGGAGGTGGTGGAGGCGCTCCGTGGGCTACGTCGCCCGCAGAAGGTGGCGGGCGAGGCAGCGAGAGAGACGGCACAGGCGAGCCCCCTGCGGCGCTGACAAGCTCGGCGATGCGCTCGAGCCAGTCCTCGTAGAAGTCATCGACGGGGTGGTAGCGCAAGAGCTCGCGCGCCATGAGCAACGCAGCCCGCGCATCCGCCGGCCCGCGACGAGCGTGAGACGATGAACCAGCCAGAGTCAGCGACGGAGTGGCCGTGCGCCCATCACGCCGCACGGAGGGGTGCAGCGATGAAGCTTGTTGCTCGTGCCCCACCGGGCCGGTCGCGGCGTTAGCAACAGGCGATGGAGAATGACGGGGAGGCCCGCCGACGGGCGCCGTCTGGGCGACGCGAGTGGCGAGGGCGGCCCGACGCTCAGCACGGGCTCAACGGGCGTCAGCCATGGAAGCGGTGGAGCGGCGGCGGGTCGACCGATGGGAGAAAGGCTCTGACGCACCCCTACCTAGCGCGCCAAATGTCGGATTCGGGGTTACGCGGACCCTTGAGAGGTTCGAACTCTGGGGTGCATGTGAATAACTCTCCCTCCCCAGTCTGCCTGCTCAACGATTCCACGGCCTAGCTCGACGAACCCAAGGGACAAGAGACACAGCATTTTATCCTGGTTCGGGCCACCTTGCGGTGTAATACCCTACTCCAGCTTTGTGGTGGATTGGCCTCGAGGGGCTGAGGATGAACTAGTACAGTGGCGAACAGCCTCCGGAGGAGAGGTGTTCTTGAGCTCGAGTGAGCTGGTGGAGTGGGGGTGATCTGAATGATCCGTCCCCCTCTATGGTGGTGGCTAAGTCCTATTTATAGTGGCCTTGGTCCTCTTCCCAAATGTAGGCGGGAAGGGATCCCACAACGGCCAAATTCGAAGGGAGACAACTAGTACAAGTTATCCTGACAAAAGTAGTCTTCGCCTGCAAAAAGCCTCTGGCGGTGACGCTGCAGTGGGCTCCGCGATGACCTCTGTCCTGCCGTCCTAGCGGTCCTAGTCTTGTTGCACCGATATGGAAACCTTTGCTTGATTCCTCGGGACTCCATGCCTGCGCTTGCCTCCTTGGCACCAAAGAGGAAACTGGTACACTGCGCCCGTTGGTGCCCGCCTGGTCTTGGTCGTCATGGCCCACGTCAGGTGAACCTCGCGAGGTGCGACTTGTATTGATATCTCCGCTCCTCGAGAGCCAGCCTGGGGAGGCCGCCCCTCGTGGAGGTCTTGGTGTCGTCCGCCTCGCGAGGCTTGGCCCCTCGCAAGGGTCTTGAGTTGTTGTTGCTGAAGCTGGGCCATACCAGGCCGTCGATGGAGCCACACCATGGGCCGCAGGAAGGCTAGTCTGGGCACCCCCGGTCCCAGGACGCCGACATACCAGCCTTTTGTTAGTCCGGACAGTTGCCGAGGCGACGTGGGGGAGCGGAGACGTCTGCGTCCCGTCATGCGCCACACGTCAGCCTGGCCCGCAGGCGTTTGGGGCCCACGACGCTTCACCCTTGCCCCTTGGCTTCGCCTCGAAGCTAGCCCGAGCGCGCCTTGGGCCCGGGGGTTACTGTCGGTGTTCTGGGAACCAGGGTACCCAGACTTGCCTGCCTGTAGCCCACGGCGTGACTCCCTCGATGGCGTGGTATGGCCCATCTCCAAGACCACCAAGACAAGACCCTCGCGAGGCGGATGACACCAAGACCTCTCGAGGGAGCGGCCTCCCCAGGCGGCCTCCCGAGGAGCGAAGATTTCTATGCAAGTACCCAGCCTCACGAGGCTGCGATGACGTGAGCCATGATGACCAAGGCTAGGCGAGAGCCAGCGGGCACAGAGGAGGCAGTTCCTCTTTGGTGCTAAGGAGGCAAGGATAGGTGTGGGTTCCCGAGGAATCTCCCAAAGGTTTCCATTCCGGTGCTACAAGACCAAGACCACAGGCTCGGCAAGGCGGAGGTCACCACCGAGCCCACTGCTGCGTCACGACAAGAAGCTTTGCACGCGAAGACCACCTTTCGTTAGGATTAGATGTACTACTTGTCCCTTTCAAATTTGTCGTTGTGGGATCCCTTCCCGCCAAATTTCGAGGGAAGAGGACCAAGGCCACTATAAATATAGGTTAGCCACCACCGTAGAAGGGGAGGAGATCCAACCCTTTCCACCCTCACCAGAACAACCCTCGTGAGGTTGTTCATCCTCTGTACTAGTTCATCCTCAGCCCCTCGTGAGGCCAATCCACCACAAAGCAGGAGTAGGGTTTTACACCGCAAGGTGGCCCGAACCTGGGTAAACTGCCGTGTTCATCTTATTCCCTGTTCACGCGAATCCAGCTAGGCTAGGCTGTGGGGCGACGGGCTCTAAGCTTGAGAGGTTGATATCTTCGCACATGCCCCAGAGTTCGAACCTTCTTGGGTCCGCGAAGCCCTGAATCCGACAATGCTCTTGTTCTTCACTTAAATTTGTTTGAGCTTGTCAAAAGCAATTGCAATATATGAAGCTAGTCCCAAAGTGATAGATATTCAAGAGGGATATAATAATAATTTTCATGAATATCATTGGATAAAATAAACTTGATTCTTTGTAATAGTTTTGAGATATGATGATAGTGATATGGGAGTCATGTTGGTGAGTAATTATGCTTTAGTAAGAATATTGGTGTTAAGGTTTGTGATTCCCTATGCAAGCACGAAAGTCAATAGTTACGCAATGAAATTACATCCTACTTGCGGTGCATTATTCGGTGTTAGTTATGCTTAATGCTCGCTTATGTGATTTTTCGTTTCTTGGTTGGTTGCTTCTCAATCTTTTTGCTAGCCTCCACTTGTACTAAGTAGAAATACTACTTGTGCATCCAAAATCCTTAAACCTAGTTTTGCCATATGAGTCCACCATACCTACCTATATGCAGTATTCCCGTGTCGTTCTATGCAAATTTGTATGTGGCATCTCTAATTTTCAAAATGAATTTCCTTTTTGTGTTCTCGTACCGCTCATGAAGCGGCAGGGGGTGGCCAATATTTTCCATGCTAGATGTGTTATTCTCAAGATGAGCGTTTATTCACTTGTCATTGCACGAGAGTACGGCGGTAATAGGGATGCCCAGTCCCGAAATGAAAAAGAAATTTACTTTATGTTGTCAAATAATAAATTCCTTGGAAAGTGTTGGTATGGCCGGTACCCGTGGATACGGCTAGCCGTGGAGTGTGAAAGTATGGTGGAAAAAGAAATAAACTTTATTTTCTATTTGGGAACCGCCTATGATATATCTAGCATGGAAAGTGTTGGGAATTACTCGGTCATTTTCGTTGACGGGAAAAGTATGCCACTCAAAAAAAATTATCTCTCAATTTAAGCTTTGACCCCTGGCACCTCTACAAATCCCTACTTGCCTCTGCGAAGGGCCTATATATTTACTTTATGAAATTTTTATTTTTATTTAAGTCTCCATCTTCTCTTATAAAGCACCAACTAGGGAGCACTATGATCATACTTGACCATTGGATGTACCTAATATGCGAGTGTGTTTCAAGAATGGATCAGTGATTGAGTATGATGGGCTAGGGATAACTTTCTTTAGTGTTGATATTTTGAAAGACATGGTTGCTTGTTGGTATGCTTGAGTACTGAAATCTTCATGTCAAAACTAGACTATTGCATTGAACCATATACAAGCCCAAATGTCCATGCTACAAAAGAATATAATATGTGATGAACATGTTAGGCATCATTGCACATCAAAAGTTCTATTTTTATCATTTACCTACTCGAGGACGAGTAGGAATTAAGCTTGGGGATGCTGATACGACTCCAACGTATCTATAATTTTTGCTTGTTCCATGCTGTTATATTATCATTCTTGGATGTTTCACAGTCATTTTATAGCAAGTTTATATCATTTTTTGGGACTAACCTATTGACATAGTGCCCAGTGCCAGTTGCTGTCTTTTTGCTTGTTTTTACTTTGCAGAATATCCATATCAAACGGAGTCCAAACACAGCGAAACTTTTTGGAGATTTTTTCTGGACCAGAAGACACCCAGTGGGACAAAGAAGTACCAGAGGGGAGGCCCAAGGTGAGTACAAGACACCTGGGCGCGCTAGGAGGCCCAGGCGCGCCCAGGTGGGTTGTGCCCACCTCGGTGACCTCCCGCACCACCTCTTCACCCTATAAATTCCCAAATATTCTAGAAACTCTATGGGAGTCGACGAAACACAATTCTAGCTCCGCAAGTTCCAGAACCACGAGATCCAATCTAGACACCATCACGGAGGGGTTCATCATCCTCATTGGTGCCTCTGTGATGATGCGTGAGTAGTTCACCATAGACCTACGTGTCCGTAGGCAGTAGCTAGATGGCTTCTTCTCTCTTTTTGATTCTCAATACAATGGTCTCTTGGAGATCTATTTGATCTAACTCTTTTTTATGGTGTGTTTGTTGGGATCCGATGAACTTTGAGTTTATGACCATATCTATATCAATGAATATTATTTGAGTCTTCTTTTGATCTCTTATATGCATGATTATTTATAGCCTCGTATTTCTTCTTCCAATCTTTTGTTTAGTTAGGCCAACTAGATCAATTTTTCTTGCCCTGGGAAGAGGTGCTTTGTGATGGGTTCGATCTTGTGGTGTTCTTTCCCAGTGACAGAAGGGGCAGCAAGACACACATGTATCGTTGCTATTAAGGATAACAAGATGGGGGCTATTCCTACATGAATAGATCTCATCTACATCATGTCATTGTTCTTATTGCATTACTCCATTTTTCCATGAACTTAATACACTAGATGCATGCTGGACAGCGGTCGATGTGTGGAGTAATAGTAGTAGATGCAGGCACGAGTCGGTCTACTAATCTTGGACGTGATGCCTATATATTGATCATTGCCTTGGATATCGTCATTATTATTCGATCTTCTATCAATTTCCCAACAGTAATTTGTTTACACACCGTATAGTATTTTCTTGAGAAAAGCCACTAGTGAAATCTACGGCCCCCGGGTCTATTCTTTTTCATATTTGCTTTGAGATCTATTTTTATTCGCTTTTATTTTCAGATCTATTGTTCCAAAAACCCAAAAATACCTTGCTGCACCTTTTTATTACGTATTTTATTTCACGTTTAATCAAGAGCTATTTATCCAATCTATCATAAATATTTTCCCGTTCGCTTGCCAATTTCTGGCGCCGTTACCCAGGAGGGATTGACAACCCCTCTTACGCGTTGGGTTGCAAGTATTTGTTCTTTGTGTGTAGGTACCGTTTACATAGTGTTGCTTGGTTCTCCTACTGGATTGATTCCTTGGTTTCATAACTGAGGGAAATACCTACCATAGCTGTACTGCGTCATCCCTTCCTCTTTGGGGAAATACCGACGCAGTCTCAAGCGACATCAAAAGGAGTTTCTGGCGCCGTTGCCGGGGAGACATCATCAACATCTATCAGGTTCCTAATCACAAATCTCAACTCCTTGCAATTTACATTATTTTCCATTTGCCTCTCCTTTTCATCTCCCCCACTTCACAAAAATTTGCCTTTTTATTCGCCGTTTTTTTCGTTCACCTTTTTCTCTTCAGATCTTTTGTTTGGTTGTGTTGCCATGTGCTTTCTATATGCTTGCATCTTTGCTTGCTAAAAAAACTATTGATATGGTTCCCCATCCACTTGCTAATCTTTTTAAAAGATCCAATCATGATGAACCAAATGCTAGTGAGTTGAGTGCACTAGATTATCGTTATGAAGTTTTGCTTGAGATTCGTGAATCTGAAAATTTGTGATGAAAAAATTTATGAAGTGATTCATGATAGCTCCTTGAATGAAAAGCATGATTGCAATGATTTTACTATAAATTCTATTAATTTCAATTGTGTTAATAATATGCAAAACCCCAAGCTTGGGGATGCTAATTTTGCCATGTCCACTACTTATTGCAATGATCATGATTGGGGTGATTCTTCTTATGATCTTGAGAATTTATTTAAGCCTCATGATGAATATGTTATTGATATTAATGTTTGGAATAATATTGAAAGTGTGCTTGGAAGAGTGTCAACTTTAGGTAAAAAGAATCCCACATATTTTGAGAGTGTTCAATCTTGTGAAATTTTCGATAAAGGTGGGTTTGGAGAGGTCATGACTTTAGTTGATGTTAATCCCACTATTTTGGAAGATTGTAAAACTTATATGCATGTGGATCATGGAGAGAAAATTTTATATGATAGCTATATTGTTGAATTTGATTATGATCCTACATGTAATTATTATGAGAGAGGAAAATATGGTAGTAGCAATCTTCATGTTACTAAATTACCTCTCTTCATGTTGAGATTGTTATTGTTTATTTCTTCTTACCTGCATATGCTAGATATTTCGGGTCTTGATAAGTTGTTTTCTTATAAAATGTGTATGCATAGGAAGAGAGTTAGACTTAAATGTGTTTGTAACATGTTTCATGATGCTCTCTTTGTGTTTCAATAATTACCTTTTATGCGAGCATCAATAAAATCGTATGCCTAGTTAGGGGCATAAAACGATAGCGCTTGTTGGGAGGCAACCCATTGAATAAAACTTATTTTTGCCTTTTTCTTTCTGTTATTTTGTGTTTGCACAATTATGCCTCCGTTATGATTGTGTTTTTTATGTTTTAATTAGTATTTGTGCCAAGTAAAGCCTTTGGGATAGCTTTGGTGATAGTTGATTTGATCCTGTTGAAAAATAGAAACTTTTGCGTCCAGTAACAGAATTTTTTTAATTCACAGAAGTGACGAAAAATTCTGAATTTTTTAAAAAAGATTGACATACAAATTTCCTCTGTTTTCCTAATTTTTCAGAATTTTCTGTGTTACAGAAGTATGAGAACAATTCGCATCTTTACAGACTGTTCTATTTTTTGACAGATTCTGTTTTCTTTAGCATTGTGTGCTTATTTTGATGAATCTATGGATTGTATCGGGGGGTATAAGCCATCGCAAAGTTAGAATACAGTAGATATAATGCAATAACAAAATTTGAATGGGTTTGCAACAGTACTTAAAGTAAAGATTGGTTTTTTTATACTAACGGATCTCACGAAAGTTTTGTTAAGTTTTGTGTGATTGAAGTTTTCAAGTTTTGGGTGAGATCGCGATGGATGAAGGAATAAGGAGTGAAAAGAGCCTAAGCTTGGGGATGCTCCATGGCACCCTAAATTAATATTCAACGAGAACCAAGCAACTAAGCTTGGGGATGCCCCGGAAGGCATCCCCTCTTTCTTCTAATGACCATCGGTATTTTACTTGGAGCTATATTTTTATTCGTCACATATCATGAGTTTCGCTTGGAGCGTCTTGTATTATATGAGTCTTTGCTTGTTTTGCTTTTTATTTTGTCACAAGTATCCTTGCTGAACACACCTATTTGAGAGAGCCAAAATAATGCTATGATTTGGTAAACAAATTCTATATGCTTCACTTAAATTTTTTGAGCTATGGAATTGCTCTAGTGCTTCACTTATATCTTTTTGAGCACGGTGTGCTTTAATATTTTTGAAGAAATGCTCTCATGCTTCACTTAGATTTATTTGAGAGTTATTAAATTTTTGAACAAATTCTCTCATGCTTCACTTATATTATTTTGAGAGACGAAAAATTTTATGCTCATGTTCTTCACTTAAATTTGTTTGAGCTTGTCAAAAGCAATTGCAATATATGAAACTAGTCCCAAAGTGATAGATATTCAAGAGGGATATATTAAAAACTTTCATGAAGATCATTGGACAAAATAAACTTGATTCTTTGTAATAGTTGTGAGATATGATGATAGTGATATGGGAGTCATGTTGGTGTGTAATTATGCTTTAGTAAGAATATTGGTGTTAAGGTTTGTGATTTCCTATGCAAGCACAAAAGTCAATAGTTATGAAATGAAATTACATCCTACTTGTGGTGCATTATTCGGTGTTAGTTATGCTTAATGCTCGCTTATGTGATTTTTTGTTTCTTGGTTGGTTGCTTCTCAATCTTTTTGCAAGCCTCCACTTGTACTAAGTAGAAATACTACTTGTGCATCCAAAATCCTTAAACCCAGTTTTCCCATATGAGTCCACCATACCAGCCTATATGCGGTATTTTCGTGCCATTCTAAGCAAATTTGTATGTGCCATCTCTAATTTTTAAAATGAATTTCCTTTTTGTGTGCTCGTACCGCTCATGAAGCGGCAGGGGGTGGCCAATATTTTCCATGCTAGATGTGTTATTCTCAACATGAGTGTTTATTCACTTGTCATTGCACAAGAGTACGGCGGTAATAGGGATGCCCAGTCCTGAAATAAAAAAGAAATTTACTTTATGTTGTCAAATATTAAATTCCTTGGAAAGTGTTGGTATGGACGGTACCCGTGGATACGGCTAGCCGTGGAGTGTGAAAGTATGGTGGAAAAAGGAATAAACTTTATTTTCTATTTGGGAACCGCCTATGATATATCTAGCATGGAAAGTGTTGGGAATTACTCAGTCGTTTTCGTTGACGGGAAAAGTATGCCTCTAAAAAAATTTATCTCTCAATTTAAGCTTTGAGCTCTGGCACCTCTACAAATCCCTAATTCCCTCTGCGAAGGGCCAATCTATTTACTTTATGCAATTTTTATTTTTATTTGAGTCTCCATCTTCTCTTATAAAGCACCAACTAGGGAGCACTATGATCATACTTGAGCATTGGATGTAGCTAATATGCGAGTGTGTTTCATGAATGGATCAATGATTGAGCATGATGAGCTAGGGATAACTTTCTTTAGTGTTGATATTTTGAAAGACATGGTTGCTTGTTGGTATGCTTGAGTATTGAAATCTTCATGTCAAAACTAGACTATTGCTTTGAACCATATAAAAGTCCAAATGTCCATGCTACACAAGAAAATAAAATGTGATGAACATGTTAGGCAACATTCCACATCAGAAATTCTGTATTTAGCATTTACCTACTCGAGGACGAGTAGGAATTAAGCTTGGCGATGCTGACGTCTCCATTGTATCTATAATTTTTGCTTGTTCCATGCTGTTATATTATCATTCTTGGATACTGCTAGCCATGGATTGTGAAAGAATGGTGGAAAAGGAATAAACTTTATTTTTTTGTTTGGGAACCGCCTATGATATATCTAGCATGGAAAGTGTTCGGAATTACTCGGTCGTTTTCGTTGACAAGAAAAGTATACCTCTCAAAATATTTTTGTCTCTCAATTTATGCTTTGAGCTCTGGCACCTCTACAAATCCCTACTTCCCTCTGCGAAGGGCCTATCTATTTACTTTATGTAATTTTTATTTTTATTTGAGTCTCCATCTTCTCTTATAAAGCACCAACTAGGGAGCACTATGATCGTACTTGAGCATTGGATGTAGCTAATATGCGATATGTTTCATGAATGGATCAATGATTGAGCATGATGGGCTAGGGATAACTTTCTTTAGTGTTGATATTTTGAAAGACATGGTTGCTTGTTGATATGCTTGAGTATTGAAATCTTCATGTCAAAACTAGACTATTGCTTTGAACTATATAAAAGTCCAAATGTCCATGCTACAAAAGAAAAGAATATGTGATGAACATGTTAGGCAGCATTCCACATAAAAAATTCTATTATTATCATTTACCTACTCGAGGACGAGTAGGAATTAAGCTTGGAGATTTTCATACGTCTCCAATGTATATATAATTTTTGCTTGTTCCATGCTGTTATATTATCATTCTTGGATGTTTTACAATCATTTTATAGCAACTTTATATCATTTTTTTTGGGACTAACCTATTGACATAGTGCTAGTGCCAGTTGCTGTCTTTTTGCTTGTTTTTTACTTTGCAGAATATCCATATAAAACAGAGTCCAAACGCAGTGAAACTTTTTGGAGATTTTTTCTGGACTAGAAGACACCCAGTGGGCCAAAGAAGTACCATACGGGAGGCCCGAGGTGAGCACAAGACACCTGGGCGCGCCAGGAGGCCCAACGTGCCCAGGTGGGTTGTGCCCACCTCGGTGACCCCCCGCACCACCTCTTCACCCTATAAATTCCCAAATATTGTAGAAACCCTAGGGGAGTCGACAAAACACAATTCCAGCCGCCACAAGTTCCAGAACCACGAGATCCAATCTAGACACCATCACGGAGGGGTTCATCATCCTCATTGGTGCCTCTCCGATGGTACGTGAGTAGTTCACCATAGACCTACGGGACCGTAGGCAGTAGCTAGATGGCTTTTTCTCTCTTTTTGATTCTCAATACAATGGTCTCTTGGAGATCTATTTGATGTAACTCTTTTTTGCGGTGTGTTTGTTGGGATCCGATGAACTTTGAGTTTATGATCAGATCTATATCCATGAATATTATTTGAGTCTTCTTTTGATCTCTTATATGCATGATTATTTGTAGCCTCGTATTTCTTCTTCCAATCTTTGGGTTAGTTAGGCCAACTAGATCGATTTTTCTTTCCATGGGAAGAGGTGCTTTGTGATGGGTTTGATCTTGCGGTGTCCTTTCCCAGTGACAGAAGGGGCAGCAAGACACACATGTATCGTTGCTATTAAGGATAACAAGATGGGGGCTATCCCTACATGAATAGATCTCGTCTCTATCATGTCATTGTTCTTATTGCATTACTCTGTTTTTCCATGAACTTAATACACTAGATGCATGCTGGATAGCGGTTGATGTGTGGAGTAATAATAGTAGATGCAGGCAGGAGTCGGTCTACTAATCTTGGATGTGATGCCTATATATTGATCATTGCCTTGGATATCATCATAATTATTCGATCTTCTATCAATTGCCCAACAGTAATAGGTTTACCCACCATATGCTATTTTCTTGAGAGAAGCCACTAGTGAAATCTACGACCCCCGGGTCTATTCTTTACCATATTTGCTTTGAGATCTATTTTTATTAGATTTTATTTTCAGATCTATTATTCCAAAAACCCAAAAATACCTTTCTGCACCTTTTTATTACTTATTTTATTTTGTGTTTTATCGAGAGCTATTTATCCAATCTATCACAAATATTTTCCCGTTCACTTGCCAATTTCTAGCGCTATTACCCAGGAGGGATTGACAACCCCTCTTACGCGTTGGGTTGCAAGTATTTGTTCTTTGTGTGCAGGTACCGTTTACATAGTGTTGCTTGGTTCTCCTACTAGATTGATACCTTGGTTTCATAATTGAGGGAAATACCTACCATAGCTGTACTGCATCATCCCTTCCTCTTTGGGGAAATACCGACGCAGTCTCAAGCGACATTAGTACCCAGACCCGTCTGTCTGCGGCCCAGCGCGTGCCTCCACCAACAGCCCAGCGCGGCCCAGCAGCAGGGCTTCATGAGCAAGACCCTCACGAGGGCCCCTGCCTCGCGAGGCGAACGACATCAAGGCCTCCTAAGGAGCGGCCTCCCGAGGCTGCCTCCCGAGGAGCGGACATCTCTAGGCAGGCACCCCACCTCGTGAGGCGTGTGGTGACAGGAGGCATGACGACCAGAGCCAGAAGGGCGCCAGTGGGCGCAGTCCAGGACAGTTTCCACTTTGGTGCTAAGGAGGCAAGGACGTACACGGGTTCCCAAGGAATCCCTCAAAGGTTTCCGTTCCAGTGCAACAAGACTAAGACCATGAGCTCGGCAGGACGGAGGTCATCAACGAGCCCACCAGTGCGTCATGACCAGAAGCTTTGTAGGCGAAGACCACCTTTAGTCAGGATAGGGTGTACTCCTGTCCCCCTTCAAATTGGCCGCTTTGGTATCCCTTCCCACCTAAACCATGAGGGAAGAGGACCAAGGCCACTATAAATATAGGCTAGTCTCCACCGTAAGAGAGGGGATCAGATCCATCACCCCTTGAGCTCTCTCGAGGCAGCTCACACTTGTACTAGTTCATACTCATCCTCCTCGCGAGGCAATCCACCACAAAGCAGGAGTAGGGTTTTACACCACAAGGTGGCCCGAACCTGGGTAAATCATCATGTCCACCTCTTTTTCCCGCTCGCTCGAGCACGACGAAGCCAAGCCGTGGGGCGGTGAGCAGCGAGTCATAGCTAGACAGAATCCTTTGTTCATGCCCCAGAGTTCGACCCTTATTTGGGTCCGTGGAGCCCCGATTCCGACATTTGGCGCGCCAGGTAGGGGGGTGTGTCGAAGTTCGGCCTTTCCTTCTCCTTCGCTCCATCCTTGATTCACCGCTCCCATGGCCGACGCTCGTCGAGTTCGCGCCGAGCACCGGGCGGCCCGTGTTGCCCAGACGGCACTGGTGGGCCACAGTGCCCCTCACCGCTCCGCTTCTCCCGCAGCCAACACTGCCACTGACCCTGCCGCCCATGAGCAGCAGGACTCTTTGCTGCCGCCCTTCGTGCAGCGTGATGGCCGCACTGCCACGCCTTCCCTCACTCCAGCCATGGCCTCGTCCTCCCACGCTTGTCACAGGCCAGCGAGCACGCAGGCTGCGCTGCTCATGGCATGCGAGCTACTGCACTACCGCCCCGCCAACGAAGGCTACGACGCCTGGCTGGGCCACATCACCGAGCTCGTCAACGCCGCTGGCGAGGCCCCGGTGCCCTCCCACTCGCTCCGTCCCCCGCCGTCTCATGCGGGTGACGTGTGGCTCACAGCGCACCTCTGCCTCCTCCCCTGTGCAGTGCTGACGTCGAGCCAAGGCACGACGTGCGTCCGCGCGACCCGCCGCGTCACGGGTCGGTGCCGGCCCGGGACGAAGCCAGCTACCAGGTTGTACAGCAGCCGTAGTACGACGCGCATGCGCTATCGGCACCGCCACGCCAGCACCAAGACCGGGACGCTCTGGAAGCTGGCGCGCGTGGGCGCCAGGACCGAGCCCCTCTCGTGCGGGCTGCGCCCGTGAGCGCGGCGGGCTACCGCGCCTTCACTTGTGAGCTGCACCGTGTTGTCTGGCCGGTCAAGTTCAAGCCAGATCTGCCCCCACGCTACAACGGCATCCCCGACCCTACGGAGTTCCTCCAGCTCTACGCACTGAGCATCGAGGCGGCGAATGGCGACGACAAGGTCATGGCGAACTGGTTTCCCATGGCCCTCAAGGACGGCGCGTGCTCCTGGCTCATGTGCCTCCTGGAGGGGTCGATCTCCTCATGGGATGAGCTCCACACCGTCAACGACCTGCAACGCGTGAAGCAGCATCCGGGCGAGACCCTACGCAAGTACATTCAATGCTTCACCCAAGTTCGCCTCAAGATCCCGAAGGCCTCGGACGAGGCCATCATCTTCGCGTTCACAGAAGGCATCACAGACGTCAGGATGAGCGAGGAGCTCGCCATCAACGATGACCTGTGCTCAGCATTGGAGCTGTTCAATCTGGCCGATAAGTGCGCCAAGGCCGAAGAAGGCCGCCTCTCCTTCCTCAAGCACCCAGACGTTGATCCCGAAGACAAGAAGGCCAAGGCCAAGGAAGCAAAGCGCAAGGGCCCCACCGTGCTGGCAGCAAAGCCTGAGCTGAAGTGCGGCCGTGATCGCGATGAGCCCCCCAAGGATGCTCGCCCGTTCTGCGTCTTCCACAGCGTGCACACCCACAACACCGATGACTGTCACGAGCTCAGGGCGCTCCGGGATGAGCGCCTGGGCTGCCGCCCCGAGCATAGTGACAGTGGCTTCGGTCGTGGAGGAGGTGGCGGAGGAGGCCACTGGGACAACCGCAACCCCCGTTAGGGCTGGCGTGATCATCCTCGCGAGGGTGGCTGGCGTGACCAGCCTCGTGACGGCGCCTGGCGCGATCAGCCTCATGAGGCCCGTCCTCAGGGCAACGCTGGCCTTCCACCTCTGCCGCCACCTCCCAGGAGAAACGATGACAACCAGCAAGGCGAAGGGGCTCGGGGCTACCAGGAGCCTCGCGCGATTGCGTGCATCCTTGGCAGAGCTCAGGCACCCACCTCGAACTGCATCTTCAAGCAGTTCTCTCGTGAGGTGAATGCAGCCCTCCCGAGGCTTGAAGCTGCACGTCCCCTCAAGTGGTCAAAGTACGCCATCACCTTCGACTCCAAGGACCACCTCAGGTGTATGGTTACTGCTGGCATGCTCCCCATGCTGTGCACGCCCACCATCAGCAACGTCTCAGTCACCATGACGCTCATCGATAGCGGCGCCGGCCACAACATCCTCTCTGTGGAGACCTTCGAGATGCTTCAAGTGCCTTACGACCAACTCATGCCCACCAAGCTGTTCTCTGGAGTGACTGACGGCTCCACCACTCCCCCGGGGCAGGTGCGCCTTCCTATCACTTTTGGCAAGCATAACAACTACCACACTGAGCTCATCGACTTCGACATGGCCCACATCGGCCTCCCGTACAACGCCATCCTGGGATACCCTGCCCTCGCCAAGTTCATGGAGGCTACCCACCATGGCTACAACGTCCTCAAGATGCCAGGATGCAGCGGCGTCATCATTGTCGCTTGTGATGAGAAGGATGCGGTCTGCTCCCTTGAGCACGCCTACTGGGCCGTGGCGGCTGAGAACTCAGATGGCGAAGGTGACGCTGCACCCCCTGAGGTTGCCCCCGCAAAGAAGAAGCAGCTCCACCCCAAGAGCCGTCCGAAGGCCAAGAAACCCGCCTGCGATGCCTCAGGCTCCGCGCCTGCTACTGGGGCACCTCTCCCTCCCGCATAGGAAGGCACACCCGATGCCTCCCTCAGGACGGGCTCGGGGGCTACCATCTGGGGAGCCTCTGACCTAAGCGGTGCGACAAGGGAGGTGCTCGGGCACCACTTGGAGGCGTGCTTCGACGCACGCCCCCACAAGCAAGGAACGAGGCGCGAGGCACCAAGAGTGCGAGAGTTCATCACCAAGGAGATCAAGGAACTTCAGGAAGCGCAAGCCATGCGCGGCGAACGCCACCCCGCGCGCCCCACCAGTGCAGCTGCCGCCCTTGACATGGGCGACGAGCTGCGCGTCTGCGTCGACATCCCGGGCCTCAACAGGGCCGCTTCTCAGGACCTCTTTTGGCTGTCTCGCGTCGGCCGGAGCAGGGGCTTGCCCTGCAACTATGTCTGCATGCTGTTCGGCCTACTAAATGTGGGTGCCTCGTACCAGCGTCTGGCGCAGCGCGCAATGGCGTCTCATCACTACAAAAAAAACACTTCCGTGATGATACATGTTTGTCACATTAGGTCACGTTTTCTGTCATGCATGTACATCCATGATGATTTTATGAAAAATTCAAGATAGTCATTCCTGTGCTGTCGTAGAAGTGTTCCATGACAATACCAAAATTATCATCACGGAAGTGTCCACTTCCATGACGATAAATGGCGCGTCATGGAAGTGTTTTCGTCAAGGGTAACCGACACGTGGCATCCACCGTAATGGGTCACCGCTAAGCCATATATCGGGTTCCGGTTTGGATCCGATAACCCGTCAACAGCCCAGACCATTGGGGATTTTCCACGTGTAAAATTCTGAATGGCCAGAGGAACCACGTGTCGGCTCAACGTTGGAACAGATGTTATCCACTGATTGGATGGGAGGCGCCTATGATATGTTGACACATGGCAAGGCCAAACAGTGACCCATTCAGGTGAAAAGGCTGGCCCGTTTGACTTGGTCAAATGGTAGCGGGCCGGCCCACAAAAAGCATGTTAACGGCCTATTCACATATAGCCCATTTATAGCCTGCTAACTCATGGCCCGTTATGCCGTATCCGAATTAGGTCCAGTAGCGTCATTTGGGCCGTCCAATATGATTCCAGCCCGTTGTAACTTCCGGACCATGTATGGACCATGATGTCTTTCAGCCCATATGAGGCCCTCTGTAAACCTGGGCCCATTAACGGCCCGTGGTGAAACTGGCCCATAAAGAACAGTATGTCACTTTATACCCATTAACGGCCCGTTATTCCATTGGGTTGTTTCCAGCCCGTGTTATCTTTCAGCCTTCTAATGGCCCATTTATTCTCGGGCTCATTTCCAGCATTCGAATACTTACAGTCCATTACTGGCCTGTTCCACTTGTGGGCCAAATTCAGCCTATGGCTACAATCGGCCCGTTTGTGGCCCGTTAATCCATTGGGCCATTCTCATAGCATCATCAAATATGGCCCACAAACGACCCATTATTCCTGTCGATAGAATGAAGCCCGTTAAACATATCGGCCTCTTAATGACCCATTATGGTCGGTCCATAAACAGACGATTCCCATTGTAGCCCATATTGCGGTCCGTTATTGGTCCACGAATAGTATGGCCCATGTTTTGACAATCGATTATACGGCCCATAGAAGGCCCATGGATCCTTCGGCCCGTAGGAGGCCCATGGTCACTACAGCAGGTAGCAGGACCATGGTTACAATGGTCCATATGTTGCCCATGGTTATTGTGGCCTAGTTTTAAAAAATAGGTTATTGTGGCCACTAGAAAAACACGAAAAAAGAATTGCAGTGACAACAAGCAAACAACTAAACAAGACAATAAGGAAATAAATAAGCAAGCAACTAACACTAGGCTATTACGTCTATTACACATATTACATCCACTGGGCATCAAAGTTCGCCACCAGTGCAAATATAGGGAACAAAGCAGCATATTACATACACTGGCCGTCTAAATTGGCCACCAGTGCAAATAAATGTGGCAGCAAAACCGGTCCATAACTGAAACAACTTCAAAAGAGCTCAAGAAACGTCATCCTGGGTATCCACCATGCTGGCAATAAGCATAGCAAGCTTATTAGCTTTCTCCTGTTTGGCGCTAAAATCCTCCAACGCTTCCTGTTGCACCAGAAAGTATGCATCTGAATTCTCCAGGGACTTTCGCAGTCCTTCGGCTTCTTGTCACAGCACAGCTGATCGATGTCTTTCAGCTTGTAGTTGGGACTCAAGAAACCGAACTAATTCAGACAGTGATTTCTAAGAGCTTGTGCCAATGGTAGTGGCCAGTAACTGGAACACTACATAAAGACAGGACTTTGGGGTTGTCTTGCTGTCTTCAAGATAGTTTTCCTTAGCTGTTTTATCAGCTTTGTTGGATACCAACAAGGATGTCTCACTATCCTGAACCTTATCTGCATTACTTCCTTTACCATTGCTTAATAAGGTACTCTTCCCCAATATTCTGTCAGCATTCTAAAAGAAGAAACAAACAGACACATAACACGTTTAGCATGTAGTATATGAAACTCATTTCGGTGAACCAGTTCAGTAGTAAGGTGGATAGGATTAAACTACCAAGTCTTCTATTGCCAAGTAGTACATAATAAAAGCATCAAACAAACATATATCTATGTCCTATGGTCACTGCATTGTCTTGCCAAATGAAAATAAAGACATGGTTCAAATCATATCAGTTCAAGACAAAGCAACATTGAAAGAATACAAGTGTGGGAAACTACACGACACAACAAGATTTTAGATGGGTACCACGGGTATACATGTACAACAACACTATTGGCTCTATTGTGATGCTAGTAATGTGCATGATATGAGAAGTCAATTGTATACACAATTGAAATTGAAATCAACAGAGCAATTTAGAAGAGCAAACCTGTCAAAGAAACATGTTTAAACATACCTGTTGTGCCATTGGAGTTTCGATTGGATCCTTCAATTTAAAAATAAGTTTGTATGAGTAAATAGAGTGATAGAAGAGCAAAGTAGTATGCACCATAGCAATGTAATCTTAAATGAGAACAGTTGTTCTTCAGGTTTAAGCACTTGTGCTACACGAACAGAGTATAGTAAGACGCAGGCATATAGTACTTCAAAATAAAAAATGAGCTCGTAGACCTTACCACATTCTTGGTTCGGGACCAGTATAGAACAAGGCATTCCCAGTCATTGTTCCGTAAATGTGTCTCTGGAGAAAGTAAGGGAATTTGATGAGTTTCCTTGCTAGTGAAGTACATTTTCTTCAGGTAATTCCTATACTGCCACCAAGCATTCTTGAAGATAGCAGAGGTGTTAGCACAGGTTACCTCATCCTGAGTTTCCAAATCGGTCCTTCTCTATAGAGAAAAATGGGAACATTTGCTGTATTATAACCAGCATGGAGGTAGAATGTATGGGACAAAGCAAAGTAATTGCCATGAATAACATTACTTACACATCACTCCTGGACAAACACTTGCAACTGGCTTTTTCCTTCGTCTTCAGTATGATATTTCCATGATGTGAAGATACGCACATAGGATTTAACAACATCAAATGCCATAGATGCTAAACTACGAATGGTTGGTTGTGCTTTGTCCACATGAATAGGTGTACTAACTGGTGGAGTTGGGGTTCGCCGTGGTAGTACTGGTGCTTTGGGCACTGGAGCTGCCTTACTAACTACTCTGGTTTGGGAGCTATATGGTGGAGATGGTGCTATGTCAACTGGAACTAGGTTACTATCTGCTGGGGTTGGGGTTAGATTGGGTGAATCTACTTCTCTGACCATTGGAGTAGGGGTACAATCTGCGAGAGTCTGGGTTGTGTTTGGTAGGGCTGGTTCTTGTGCATGTACAACCGGGGTGCTATCTCCACCAAGAGGTAGCACCGTTTTATTTTAAGACCGTGTTTTTACTCCGCTAGATACTGCCATCACCCCCTCCAATTCAAATGGCTGATAAACAAGAAAAGTAGTTGAATGTACAGACCTTGTATGCGAGAGATGCAATAGATAGTGTGGAAAAAAGAGGGCATGAAATAGTTCACATATATATTGTTTAACTCAAAAGGATAGCATTATACAATTTCACATATATGATGTCTATCTAAACTGGATAGCATAGCATGACATAATTCAAAGATATGATGACTAACTAAACAGGATGGCGTGAGATAATTATATGATGTCTTTAGTAAATAGGTTCGCATGATATAATTCACATACAGGTTATCTAAGTAATTAGGATCGCATGATATAATTCATATATGTGATATATATACTAAGAAGAGGGCATTCGCATATATGATGTCCGAACTAAGAACATGGTGTTGAATATTGTGTATATGATGTCTAAACTATGCAATGCAAGATACCATATGCATGATATGAGCAGTATAACCGTCCCAAGTTAGAGCATACACCTCGGTGGGGAAATAGGACTGGTCATCTGTCTCTGAATCCATCTCTGAGGAGCTATCGAGACCCAGCAAGAGATCTGCTTCAACAGGTAGCACTGTCTGTCCTGAAGACCTTGTTTTCACTCCAGATTTTTCCATCACCCACTCAAATAGCTGATTCACAGGAATAGTAGTTGAATGTACAAACATTGTCGACAAATGGAAATGTAATGAAGAAAAGGATTGGCAAGATATAATTCAAATATATGATGCCTGGTTAAACAGGATGGCATTGCATATTTCACATATATTATGGCTGGCTAAAAGAGATGAGATTGCATACTTCACATATATGATATAGAAACTAAACAGGTGGCCTTACAGAACATGTCTAAACTAAGCAGATGACATATATGATGTCGAAAGTAGGCACTGCAAGGCAACATATGCATGATATGACCAACATCATCATGCCAAGTAAGAGCAAACACCTCGGGGGTGGAGTAAATAGGAGTGGTCAGCTCCGTCTGAATCCGCCTCGGAATAGATATCTTCCTCTAGATTACAATCTGGAGGGGGGAGGGTTTGCCATTGCACCCACCATGGAGCGATGTCTGCATGATATTGTATTGCCGCGCAAAACTCTTCTCTTTTTCTATACATGTTTAGCATGACTGTGTACAATATCTGACATGCATAGAAAAAATATAGTGAGATTACGTAAGGAGAGCATACAGAAATTTAAAGTGATGGTAACAACCAGTGGATAGATCCAAAAATAAAGATAGCGGGCTGATGATGGCTTTAATTTAATAAAAAGACAGATGATGATTGCTTTACTATTTGTTTCCCACCCAAGATGAACAACATAGACATACCCTAGGTGAACCAGATAATAGACAGAGATATTATTCATTTCTGCCTCGATATGTGCCCCATAAGAATTTTAAAACTCAAGTTTGAACATTAATTTGGACCTGACTTGGAGTCTAAGAGGTGAACAGGACGATAAAGTAGCAGGTGATATTAAGCAATGCATAACATCAGCAGAAACAAAAGAGTGTGACCTCTCTTGTGGACCCGTGTACTCCTCAGGTTCATCTGCTGAGTCGATGATGGTGATGCAGTTGCAGTGGGTGCCGGCGGCAGGGAAGGAGATCTTTGGCGGCGAAAGACGGTCAGGAGTCATGATGTCTGATATGGTGGATGCTTCTGTCGATGGAGCAACTCAGTTGAGGTGGACGACGTCATGGCAGGAGCAGGACAAACCACACAAAGTTTTCTTCGACACCTATTTGTAACTGAAGTAATTCTGTAAGGGATCCTTTGACTTGCAGGATTCTAAAACACAGGGATAGGAAAAACACCAGAATAGGATAGGAATGCGCGTGCGAAACAGAGCATTTGTAAACACAGGATTTCTTTCAACTTGGGTGTTTGGTTCACAGGAATTGAAAGAGCAGAGGAATGCAAAGAAACATGGCCAAATTAAAGTAAAACCATATGAAAGTGTGTACAGTTAGAATGTTATTCTGCCACTAATGCAATTGGTCTTGTTTTCATGCATAGGATTTTGAAAAGTAGGTCCAGGTGGATGTTTTGCTCCATTCCTTTGAACTAAATGCATGAATAATTGAATAGAAGAGTACCATAGGAAAATTTCCTATTGCTATGTTTTTCCTTCACTTTTTCCTTTGAACCAAAATAGCCCTAATGGATCGACATGAATGTAGAGTAATAAGTGATGCAACAAGTGTACAACCTCTTTGGTGTAGCCGTGTCGACCTCAGCATCATTGGGTTGGTCGCTGAAGAAGTTGCGGCGGAGGTGGCTGTCGGAGGTGTGGAGGAAGATCTGAGGCGTCTGTAGACGGCGTTCAGGGTACTGCTCTGTTGTGATGGATGGTTCCGTCGTTGGAGCAGCTCCGGCAAGCCGTATGACGTCGAGGCTGAAGTAGTACAAGACACACATAGTTAATCTCAAGTGGGATTCTAATAGCATCTCCAACAGATGATGTAAAATACATTACCAAAAAGTGGTAGATGTAAAATTTACATCACCAAAAAACACCTGACTACAACAGATGAGGTAAAAACTGTTGACTCTGAACTTAACTGACGAAACTAAAATTTACTGTGGAATCTGAATGTTACTGTCAAAACTGAATGCATTGGTAGTAGAGAGGCACTTCACATGTAGTTTAGGCCACTCGAGCACTAGTAGTAGAGAAAAAGTGATCTAAATCAGCAGGCGATCAACAGGGAACACAGTAGCAGATAGCAGCCGGAGCAACAGCGCCTGGAGCAGCAACACGAACTAGAGCCGGAGCAACAACTCGTGTTGCTGCAAAAGCTCATGTACCAGCATCAGCAGCACAAGCGAGAGCAAGAGCAAAGTAGCAGCATGAGCAAGGGGAAGAGCAGAGCAGCAGTCCGAGCGAGTGAGAGCCGGAGCAGTTGCAACATGAGCGAGCGAGAGTCGGAGCAGCAACAGCTCCGGCTGGTATGGACACCGCCGCTGAGGGAGCCTCACACTGGGGGAGAGCCGCCGTGGAGATGTGGTCGGTGGCGCCGACTACGAGGTAGCCGCGCCATGGGGGAGTGGGATTGAGCACCGACGGCGCCGGGAGGTCGAGTTAAGGAGAAGGTGCGATGCAATGAGTGTACATACTCTTTGGTGGTGCCAAGTAGGCCTCGGCTTCGTCCGAGGACTCGGTGAGGATGTTGCGGTTCCTGTGGAGCAGGTTAAGGCGACACTGTGGGGATGGAGCAGACATGATAGACGAGGCAATTTTTGGAGCAGCTCCTTGGAGGTGGAGGACGGGGCGGCTGAACCAACGGGATGACGAGATTGACGACGGATCCTCATCCGAGGCGGTGTATGAGGGACGTCGAGCTGTTGCGGTGGACGACGTCATCGGGGAAGAGGCTCCGGCTAGGGAGCGGTGGGGTGGCGGACGACGGAGGGTGGGGTTTCACGGCTGGAGCAGAGAGGTTATGGCGGCCTGGGTTTTCGAATGGCGAAAAGGAGGTGATGGGAGGGGGAACCATGACTTAGGGACGCGCTTGTCCAAAATGTAAGGTGTGTTACGAAAGTACCCCCTCGATATAGTAGGCCTCTCGCACCACCTCCTAGCCGCATCCCTCTCTCTCTCTCTCTATACGTTCTCTCCGGGGCTTATTTGCTTATAACACATGCATGCATGTATATCGATCGATCTCCCTACATATAGATAGGTCGACTATAACTCTTTTTCCCCACGTATCGATCGACGTACCTCACAAGTTATGTCTCCCCCTTTCTCCGTCACACGATTATTGATCTTCCTATGTAGTTACATCTTCTTACCACAAACATATCGTCCCCCCTCATCATCCGTGCATGCCTCCCGACCCGTCTCTCGCACGCACGTGCATAGACAGGCAGGCATCCCCTTTCTTATTGATATTGCAATCGTACCCTCCGTTTGTCTAGCAGGCCTCTCCCATCATTTGTGAGAAGCAAATCCACCACCAACCCTTTGACACTCTAGCTCTGTCTCTCTCCCAACCTTATTCCTCTCCTACACATATGCATGGATGCCGATCGGTCTCCCTCAATACATAGCTAGGTCTCTCTCCTTCTCCACACATATATACCAGTCGTTCTACCTCTATAGTTAGGTATCTGCCCCCCCCCCCCACACACACACACACTGATAGTCGAACGCTGTAGGTAGGTATCCATGCCATAGAGACAAACTGCACCTCTCCCCTCTCACGTTCCAGCAGGCCAGCCGCCCTATATCTTTGACGTGGGCACACACAAATTCGATGGCACTCTTTATCGATCAAGCACACACACACACTTCATCCCTCGCTTCGATTCTATGGATATCTCACGCCGATGATCCCTCCACTCTATTCTCGTGGATCACCCCCTCTATATATGATATATCCAGGCCTCTATTTCACACACATTGCATATGTTACATTTTTTGTTTCAGATATCATCGACACATATTCCCTGTCTATCTCTCACGCACCCCCCAAAAAAAACACTCACGAACCCACACACCATCTCTCTCTCACACACACCCATGTAGGTGGTGTACGTACACGAAGAGAATAGGTGCACGTACTCATGCCTCGTTCCCAGCCACACCCGCGCGGGTACACGGTGGAGCTCATTTCTGTATGAAATGGCAGCCCACGTGCTAATTTGAGAGCGTGTAGCGGTTGTTTACTTATGGAGGTCGTGTACCACGCGTGCACGAAACAAAGTTTGACTTGACGCGTTATTTTTAAATAAATTATATTGCTCAATGGCACATACAGAATATAAAACGATTGGTATCGAGAAAAAAGTATTTCGCTCCACTATATACAATGGAGCTTGCATGCTGGGGTTGGTCTGTCTTCACACTCTCTCACACAAGACGACGGTGGCCTCTCTCTCTCTCTCACTGCTGGTCACTGATCTGGCCCGATCTCGTCCACCGACGGAAAGGGAGGACGTGCATCGTTGCTCCATTCAACGGCGTCGAGGCAGCACATCCCAATCTGTGATACCCATCATTCTCTCTGACCAAGCTCCAGCGCGGTAGGGCAAATCTCGCCCGCCGGCGCCCTCCTAGTTACATCCCGACGACCCCTAGGTACAGCTTCCTCCCCTCCGGCCTTGCTCCACTGCCCATCTTCCAACGTCACTGCATGTGGATCTTCCCAAGTACTTTGCCCAAAACGTAGCTCGGCCGGCGTACTTACCATGTTGCAATCTCGTCCTCACACCGTTTTAGATAAACAACCGTGCTACTATCTTCCCTTAGGGCAAGGAATATGCTTCTTTTTTGTCGACGTATGTGTCATAAACTGTTATTGGCCAGTAATTGTTTCCTTTCTACCTCTTTTTGCAAATAGGGCTATCCATTTCACCTCGTTGCTATTGCGACCTTTTAATGAACTGCACAAATCATTTTTTTCTTAAGAATGTTTTGTGCAGTTTTGCTGAAATGTCACACGGGCAACGTTTCTACATTTCAGTGGGACTGCACAAATGGAGATTGGTTTTGCTCTATCCTCCTCATCCAACTCCGAGCCTAATCTTCTCCAACTATTTGCTTAATCTTCTCCAACTAGTTAGTCTTAAGAGAGACTGCAAAGGTGACCGGTTTCTATTTGTGTCTTTATTGTTTCATCAACAGTCCTCTATTATTCCAATCGCACTTACACAATATCTTTGGAACAGGGACGCTCAGCTCTATTTTAGTGGAACTGCACAAAATGGTCAGAATGTTGCATGCTCCTGACAGCTATTTTTTTCAAACATGTCTTGTTGATTTAGGCAGAGTTGCGGGGAAGTTGCTACCAATGAAAGCATGGATGAATTTTCCTTTTTTCTTTATAACACCTTCTCACAACTTTGTCTTCAGTTGTGATGTAAATATTAGCTCTGATCTGCTAATCATTGAGATGCATTAGCAAGGAAGTTAGTTTTTTTTGTGTGAAAGAGCATGGATGTTAGTTTCCTTTCTATTTGATTGATGTTGTAACGAGACAACCTTCCAGCTAGCAAGACACATGAAACAAAAGCTGAAAGCTTCATAGCATTGTACAATTTCATGTCGCAGGAAAATTATGTGTACGTCAATTATGTAAACAAATGCTAGAAGCTTGATAGCATTGCCAGAAGCCATTCAGCATCCGGGTCCATGTGCCATGCACCAAATTAGGGTTCACAACTGCATAGGAGACTCAGCCCAGTTGTTCACTACTGCAAGATGCTGCTAACGCGACACTGCAATCACAGACCCTTCGACAAAACTATGTGCGATGCATTAATCGCAAACGGTGATGTAAAAAAACCGTCAAAAAAGATGCAAAATGTTTGCGATGGCGGATACATCAAACACGGTTCAGATTTTAGTTACGTGTGCGATGTGGGGCATACGGTTGATCCATACGAACTATTTATGATGAGACAGAACAATAGAAACGGGCAGCCATATCAAGGTATGTGCAATATACAGCATACAGTTCGCCCCGATGAACCGTTTGTGATGATCGAGTTGAACACAAATGATTCGGTGCAACAAGATGTGTGTGATACCCGGCAAACAGGTCGGTAATCAGAATTGTGTGCGATCATTATAGACAGCCCATACGGTCTTTTCTTGTGAATTGTGTGCTCGACAGGGCACACAATTCAAGAAACCAAGTTGTGGGCGATAATGTAAAAGATCTCTGTCAAATACATATTACTAACCGTCTAGGATGAGATTGACAGGGGAAACAGAGATAACGAATTAATATGAGCGAACGAAAACAGAGATATATATAGTCTGCTTAATTTAGTCCTTCTTCTTCTTGTTGTTGTTGTTGGATGGCCCCGCGACATCGTCTTGGCGAAGACGCTTCTTGCCGCTAACCATTGGCTTTTCATCACCGCCGCCGTCGTTGCTGTCGTCGTCCTCCTCCTCCTTGTTCGACCATTCCTCCTCCTCATCATCGTCGTCCTCTTCTTCGTCCTCTGACGGCTCCTCGTCCATCTGGTTGTCGTCTGACGACTCCGGAGGCAGCGTCCCTTCCATGATCCGGTTATAATCAAGGTCTAGGCTCGACGCCGGACTCATGGAAGACAAGCGGGATGATTCCGATGTTGACCTATCATCGGGCGCCAGACTGCTGGCGGAACCGTCGTCCTCGCTGTCGCTCGACATGGCTACGGTCGTATAAAAACCACGATAAAGCGAGATTGCAGAGTGTGTGCAAGTGTGTAGCGCTGCCGGCCGGGGACGATGAAGATGGTGGACACTTAAGCGGGGTATGCAGAGAAGAGGAATGCCAATTGAAGCGGGGGGTCGACGTATTATCTAACCGCTGATATAATCAACCGCAATTATTTGTACCCAGTCGCTCCAAATTGCTGGTGTTGCGTAGTTCTCAATGTGATAATTAATTACGCACATGCGTTGGAGCGTCCAAATATGAAACAAGCATTTTTTGTAGTACTAATCCCTCCGTACCGGCGACCTAGGTGGGGGGAAAACGAGAGAACTTGATGATTATTTGGTAATCAATACCATTGCATGCAGAGAATTGACCATTGCATGTTATGCTAAGTATTCTAAAGTCATTGAATGCATACTAGCCGCAGGACTCCTATTGGCTGATTTCTTTTTTCAGGACAAAAACAAGGAATAGGTTTTGGGATAATTTGGTTTTCGTAATGTGACTTATGCACCGGTACGAATAGAGTAGGACAGTTGGCAAGCAATACATTGAGCTCTTCTTATTGATGAAGCCAGTAATAATCAAACTACAAAGGAAAAGAAAAAAAGACAAAGGAAAATATCTGCATGAATCTTCGCGTAACATCAATGGCATAGGCCCTAGATTTGCATTACTTAGAGCACATCTAGATATGCTTTAGCAATACTATCAAACAAAACCCCTAATCATCATTGCAAACAGCGCATAGAACATGGCTAATGTGACAACCACAACTACACATGCTAGTTCCTTCTTGTCTCTTGCTTTCATCTGTTGCCTGTGATCGATTATTTCTTGCTTCATTGTACTGATTGTACATTCCAGATCAGCCAGTTTCTTCTTCAGCTTTACGTTATCTTCTGCGAGCTTGGTGATAACACTCTGAGCCCTGCCATGCCATTCTTCATCCAGCCAGTTAACAAAGGCACAAGCCTCATATCCCTACCAATGTTAAATAGTATTCAGGATGAGCGGTGGCATTAACTCAAGTAAAATGATGAACTTAGCACTAACCTCTAAGGGGCGACTAAGAAACTGCCTGCCAATGTTGAATCCCTCCGTGCATACACGTCGAGCGGGAGTGCGCCCGTGCACACAACTCAGCTTTTGGTACTTCTTGGTGGCGCAAAACTCGGAGTCAAACTCATATTGCGGGAGTCTAGAGTCATGCTCCAGATCCGGTGGCAGATCGCTTTCCTGGGGGGTGGTCATTCAGGACGGATTCAGCAGGGAGCTACTTTCGACATGCTAAAAAAGATTGGGATAGATTGGAACCTGATAGGATGATTTAGATCCGTAGTACACCTACCTTCTGATGACCTTAGGCAAGTGCTCGACGGTGACCGCCGTCATGGCAGCGCTGCCGAGAGCGGTGATACGAGCAGGAGCAACCGCACCGAAACCATCCGCACCACTCGTCTGCATTCCCCCAATGTCAGCACCACACAAGGGAATTTGGAGGCTATCTAGGGATTTTGGGGAAATGGAGAAACTATGGGGATAAGCTAACGGTCGGGAACAACTTATCGCACTATATGTTGTATATGGCACACTGTTTATACATGTCGTTTGTGTTAGGTATTACAACTTCACACATGATTTCCGCACCAAACCGTGTGAGAAGACAACGTAGGTGAGACACGGTTGGTGTGACATAACCATATGTGATGTACTACCCTGTACATATGGGGCTGCAATATAATTGAGTTACATTAATACCGTGTAAACAGCCGATCTGCAGATATTCATCAAAAAAATAAAATAGCCGCTCTGCAGATAGAGATTGCGGCGGCGGCCGAGGCAGCGGCTACCGAATAAGATGTCAATCCTCGGTCGGTGGGCCATGGCGGCATCATAGGAGGTTAATCCTTGGTCTGCGGCGGGAGATAGGAGGAGCTCAACCATCGAGGTCGGCGGCGGCGTGATTGGATCACATCCATCGTGGTCGATGGCGGGATAGTGGAGGTCGAACTTCAGGTGGTAGCCGCACTAAGCTTCGTTGCTTGACCCTGCTGTCTCGGCGTGACGCCGCATCCCGCTTCTCTGTCTGCTGGGTGGAGGTCGCCGCGCAGCTAATTAATTAAGGCATTTTTTTCATGAGTGGTTTAATTAAGGTATTCAATTCCTAAGGGTAGTGCTGTAGTACTCTGCATGTAAATTGACTGGCCATTAATTTTTGTCATTGCACGTCTGGATAACAATATGAAGCGCCCTCAGTAATTATGAAAGTAAAAGCTTGTGATTTATGCATGCATATTTGGGCATCAGTTAATCCGTGTATTAATGTTGTTGTTTTGTTTTTAATTACCCTCCATGTAGTGCAGATGGAATGATCTGAATGGATGAAGAATCAGAGAAGCTCGGATTTTATGAGTGGCGTGGCAGAGTTCATGAATTTGGCTAAAAGTACAAAGAAGAGAATTGGTGATGAGGATTACATCCTGTGTCCATGTAGTTATTATGCCAATACAGAGTCACGTGAAGGTGTAGATGTCGAGTGGCACTTACTCTCTTGGGGATTCATGGATGGATATACATGTTCGACCAGACACGGTGAAGAGCAGGTCATGGATGAATATACCCAGGGCTGTGAGATGCCAAACCCCAGTCAGTGTCATATGGATGTTGAATCTAACATCAGGGCAGAGGAGTCAAGCTACCAATGGAACACCGGAAAGCCAAAACGCCCACTAGAAAACCAAGACGGCGACGCAGACGACGACGATGATCTTGATATACCAGATTTTGCTGCTATGACTGCAGATTTCAAGGGCCCAAAAAAGGATATGATTGGGTACAAGGATCTGCCAACCATTGTTGCGGACTCCAAGAAAGAATTGTATATAGGTTGCAAAAAGAAATATTCCAAGTTGAGTGCCACCCTGGCGCTTCTTAGATTTAAAGTAGCAAACGGTCTATCAAACAAGGGCTTCACAAAGTTGGTAGGTCTTTTCAAAGAAATTCTTCCAGAAGATAATGTGCTCCCTAGAAGCATGAACGAAGCAAAGAAAATTGTTTGCCCATTGCAACTTGAAATACAGAAGAGTGAATGATTGTATATTGTACCGTGGTGAGTACAAAGATTTGCGTGCATGTCCCATATGCAAGCATGAACGATACAAGTGCAGTAGAGCAAAGGACAAGTACAAATTGGAGGACAAGATCAAGATAGGAATCCTGTTCAAGGTTGTTTGGTACTTGCTTTATTCCAAGGTTGAGGCATTTGTTTGCAAACCGTAGAGAGGCAAAGAGGTTGCGGTGGCATCATGATGAGCGAAATGCGGATAAATATCTGAGGCACCCGAAAGATGGGGCTCAGTGGGAATTAATCGACAACAAGTTTAAATACTTTGCCGAGGATCCTAGAAGTATAAGGCTCGGGGAGTGTACTGACGGGATGAATCTTTTTGGCGATATGAGCACCAAACACATCACATGCCCGGTGCTTCGATGCATATATAACCTAGCTCCTTGGTTGTGTATGAAGAAAAAAATACATTATGATGTCAATGATTATCCAAGGCCCGAAGCAACCTGGAAATGATATCGACATTTACTTTCAGCTACTAGTAGAAGAACTACTGAGAGTGTGGGTAAAAGAGCCTGCTGTAAAATGTTATGATGCTTACAAAAAGGAGATTTTCAATCTAGATGCAATGCTGCTGCACACCATTCAAGATATGCCGGCATTAGGCAACACATCAGGGCAAAAAACAAAGGGAGATGTAGGGTGTGTCACATGCATGGATAGGACAGCTAGCAGATTTCTTCCCAACTCGCGCAAGACCGTGTATTTGCGTCATCGTAGGTTCTTATGGAGAAATCACCCATACCGAAAGATGAAAGCTGAATTTGATGGTACGACAGAGGTAGATTTGGGCCCAAGACCTTATGATAGGGAGGTGGTCCATGACATGGCTAAACAAATTAATGTTGTGCTTGGCAAGAACCACACTTTGACGATGAAACAAACACCCAGGAATCAAGTTTTTAAGAAGAAAATCGGTGTTCTGGAAATTACCTTACTGGGAGATTCTATGTGTACGTCACTGCATCGATGTCATGCACGTAGAGAAGAACGTATGTGAAAGCATCCTTGGTACTCTGCTCAAGATTAAAGGTAAAACAAAGGATGGTGACGGTGCACGGCTCGATATGCTTGGTGATCAATCAATAAGTAAGAGTGAAGCAGAAGATGATAAGAAATTCCTCCACGCTCCCCAGAGTTACAATTTCAGTACAAAAGAAGCAACAGAGTTCTTCAAGTATTTGTTGTCAGTTAAGACACCCTCTTCCTACTCCACAAACATCAGAAGTCTCGTGGATGTGAGCTCAGGTAAAATGAAGTTGGGACACATGAAGTCACATGATTGCCACGTAATGTTGACACAAATCCTCCCGGTGGCCATCAGGAATCTGATGAACAAAGATATAAGAAACACACTCATTGAGCTCTGTGATTTCTTCACCAAACTATGGCAGAAAGTTGTAGATCCTAAAGAGTTGGATTATATGCAAGAGGATATTGCAAGAATATTTTCCAGCCTAGAGATGTTTTTCCCACCGTCATTCTTTGATGTCATGGTCCATCTTGCTGTGCACCTTGTCGACGAGATAAAGTATTGTGGTCCTGTGTTTCTTTGCAATATGTATCCCTTCGAGCGGTTCATGGGAATACTGAAGCGCTATTGTCAGAACCAAAACCATCCAGAGGCAAGCATCCTACAAGGTTATACCGCGGAGGAGGTGGTTGAGTTTTGCACCAAATACATGAAACAAAGACCTATAGGTTTGCCCGTCTCTCGCCATGAGGGAAGGCTGAAAGGTAAGCCGGTCCTTGCTGGCACGCAAAAGGCTACACCCGGAGAATTGGCACAGAAAGTCCATTTGATGGTACTGCTTAATAGCCTAGTTCTCAGCGGTTATGCTGATGAACACTTGGCGGAGATACGCCAAAGCTTCTTACCAATGGTGTATCCATTAGACGTGGAGATGAAGGAGCACACTAAGAACTACGCCGAATGGCTGAAGAATTGTTTGGCACAAGGATCCATGGATGACATTGCTATGTGGTTGGCACAAAAGCCATCACCTACGGTGTTAACGTACCAAGCATATGACATAAATGGCTACATGTTCTACACTGAGGAACGTGATGAGAAGACCTCATATCAGAACAGCTCTGTTTGAATAGAATGCATGACTGTAGATGAAGCTGATAAAAGGGTATACTATGGAACCATCAAAGAGATTTGGGAGCTTAACTATGTGAAAGTTAAGGTGGCATTATTCAGGTGCATGTGGATCCCTATTAGTCAGGTAAAGGTTGATGATTACAGGAAGACCTGTGTTACCAGGACAACGATGGCATATCACGCGGACCAGGTCATTCTTGCCAACGATGCTACCCAGATTTTCTATGCGGAAGACCATTGCATAAGAACTGCCATGTAGTGATGCATGGGAAGAGGAGGGTACTGGCTATCGAGGATGTTGCCAATGAGGACGAGTACGATGAATTTTCTTAGTTGCCAGCCAAGGGATCACGCACCCCTCAAACGGACAAGCATAAAATCATCAGAAAACCCAAGTTCATTCGGGGTCAACGTAATGATCCTAGTTCCCCCATGTACATGAGAATTAAGCCGTAAGACTAATTTTTATGCCTACCCTGCAACTTAATTCATTCAATTTAGAACTATCGCGTGTACTAATTTGTGAGTTATGCCCGGTTTTCTGTTGATGTAAGAACTGTTAATATGTTGACCTTGATATGCTGTCAGCTCAGGCAATGAATTCGAACTGTTTATTATTATTATTATTATTATACCATAGAGGTAGCACACTCAATTGATCTCACTCCAGTATGTATGAACAGAAGATATGCAATCTGGTTTGCGAATAGCACACGGTTCGTTCATGAAAGCCGTGTGTCGACCAAACCGTGCGCGTGATCTGAGTCATGCGTTCTGATTGGCCAAAACCCAGACCCCATGGATCGTACGTCTACACCGTTGGATGCTCCTAGATCGAACGGCAATCCTTACCCCTTTCAACGGCACATGCAGTTCCGGTTGTAATTTTATTTATATGCACAAAATGTGCGTTAAATTCAAAAAATGTCTTAAATATAGCAAAAGATACCTGAAATGCACCAGAAAATCAAACCCGTGGTATAATGGTGATTGCGTATCATGGAAATTTTTATGAGGCCAAATGATGAAGTCACCGGCCACAGGAGTTTGAATTGACACGTCTCCTTTTGAAAACCATGATCCTTCTTGTGAGATGCTCCGGTTTCCAAGGAGCGATCATCAAAACTTGTGCCAAACTTTACCAAAAATTTCCCACGGGGTCGTGAGAGCACGCCACGGGCACACACTGATTTTGAAGATGTCCGGACTCCATCTGAATTTCCTGTAATTAAAATACCAACTAGGCCTACGCCGGTGGCCGCACCTCGCGGCCGAAATGTTTGAAACTTCTCCCTGCTTCTCGGACAACAGATGAAAAATCACAAAGCTACGCACAAATGATTTGTACACCTTCTTTGGTAACTAACACCCACATGTAGTTGTAGTAGGGTTTTGACTTCATATGCACTAAATGCAAGGTAAGTGCAAAAAATGACTTAAATATAGCAGACGAGACCTGAAATGGGCCAGAAAATCAAACCTAGGGTATATCCGTGATTGTTTGCCATGATTTTTTTTTCAAGATAGAATGATGTAGATACCGACGATTTGGAGTCCGAAGTGCCGCGTCTCCTTTTGGAAACTATGATCCTTCTTGTGAGATGCTCCGGTTTCGAAGGTGCGAGCACCAAAACTTGTGCCAAACTTTACCAAAAAAATTCCATGGGATCGTGAGAGCACGCCACAGTGACACAATGATTTTCGTTATTTCCGGACTCTATATGCATTTCCTGTAATTAAAATACCAACAAGGCATGCGCCTCTAGCCGCACCCTACGGCCGAACTATTTGAAGTTTTTTCCCGTTTCTCGGACAATGAATGAAAACTCGCAAAGCGACACACAAATGATCTTGCTAACACCCATGTGTAGTTGCGACTATATATATATGCATGGTAAATGCAAAAAATGACTCAAATATAGCAACCGAGAAAATTGAACCTTAAGGTACAATGGTGATTTCTTACCGTGGAAAAAATTTCAAGGCGAAACGATGAACTCATGTTTTCATTCAAACGAAAATATGTTCTTACTTCATGTAAATGTTTTCAAATAGCACACGGTTCACTCACAAAAGTCATGTGCCTACTAAACCATGGCAGATGCCCCCTACTGCACGCGATCTAAGTCGTGTGTTCTGATTGGCCAGAATCCAAACCCCATGGATCGTACGTCTGCACCGTTGGATGCTCCCAGATCGAACGGCAATCCTCATCCCTTTCGATAGCACATGCCGTTCCGGTTGTAATTTTATTTATATGCACAAAATGCACGTTAAATTCAAAAAATGTCTTAAATATAGCAAACGATACCTGAAATGCGCCAGAAAATTAAACCTGTGGTATAATGGTGATTGCGTACCGTGGAAATTTTTATGAGGCCAAACGATGAAGTCACTGGCCACTGGAGTTTGAATTTACACGTCTCCTTTTGGAAACCATGATCCTTCTTGTGAGATGCTCCAGTTTCCAAGGAGCGATCATCAAAACTTGTGACGAACTTTACCAATTTTTTTCACGGGGTTGTGAGAGCACGCCACAGGCACACACCGATTTTGATGATGTCCGGACTCCATCTGAATTTCCTATAATTAAAATACCAACTAGGCCTACGCCGGTGGCCGCACCTCGCGGCCAAAATGTTTACTTCTCCCCGCTTCTCAGACAATGGATGAAAACTCGCAAAGCGACACACAAATGATTTGTACACCTTCTTTGCTAACTAACACCCACATGTAGTTGTAGTAGGGTTTTCATTTTATATGCACTAAATGCAAGGTAAATGCAAAAAAATGACTTAAATATAGCACACGAGACCTGAAATGGGCCAGAAAATCAAACCTAGGGTATATCCGTGATTGTTTACCATGAAAAAAAATTCGAGACGGAATGATGTAGTACCGACGATTGGAGTACGAAGTGCCGTGTCTCCTTTTGGAAACTATGATCCTTCTTGTGAGATGCTCCGATTTGGAAGGTGTGAGCATCAAAACTTGTGCCAAATTTTACCAAAAATTTTCCATGGGATCCTGAGAGCATGCCACGATGACAATCCGATTTTCGTTATTTCTAGACTCTATATGCATTTCCTATAATTAAAATACCAATAAGGCCTATGCCTCTGGCCGCACCTTGCGGCCGAACTGTTTGAAACTTTTTCCCGTTTCTCGGACAATGAATGAAAACTCGCAAAGCGACACACAAATGATCTTGGTTAACACCCTTGTGTAGTTGCGACATGGTTATATATATATATATATATATGCATGGTAAATGCAAAAAAATGACTCAAATATAGAAAACAAGATCTCAAATGCACCAGAAAATCGAACCATAGGGCACAATGGTGATTTCTTATCGTGGAAAAAAATTCGAGGCGAAACGATGAACTCATGTTTTCATTCAAATGAAAATATGCTGTTAGTTCATGTAAATGTTTTCAAATAGCACACGGTTCACTCACGAAAGTCGTGTACCTACCAAACCGTGGCCGATTCCCCCCTCCCCCCCCCCCTTCTGCGCGTTTGATCTGAGTCGTGCGTTCTGATTGGCCAGAACCCAAACCCCACAGATCGTACGTCTGCACCGTTGGATGCTCCCAGATCGAACGGCAATCCTCATCCCTTTCATCAGCACATACAGTTCCTGCTAGGATTTGATTTATATGCCAAAATGCATGGTAAATGCCAAATATGGCTTAAATATAGCACACGAGACCTGTGGTAAATGCCAAATGCACCAGCAAATCAAACCTGTGGTATAATGGTGATTGCTTACCGTGGAAAAAATTAGAGGCGAAATGATGAACTCACTGATACATCCATTTTGCATCATGTTTTCCTACTGTTACTTATAATATTTTTATGCATAATAATGCTTTATGGAGTAATTCTAATGCATTTTCTCTCATAATATGCAAGGTTTCAACAAAGAGGGAGAATGCCGGCAGCTGGAATTCTGGACCTGAAAAAGCTACGTCAGAGTTACCTATTCTGCACATCTCCAAATGACCTGAAAATTTACGGAGAGTTGTTTTGGAATATATATAAAATACTGGAGCAAATAACTACCGGAGGGGCCCACCCTGGTGAGCACAAGACACCAGGGCGTGCCTGGGCCCCCAGGCACGCCCTGGTGGGTTGTGCCCTCCTCGGCCCACCTCCGGTGTCCATCTTCTGGTATATAGGTCATTTTAACCTAGAAAAAATTAGAGGGGGACTTTCGGGATGAAGCGCCGCCGTCTCGAGGCGGAACTTGGGCAGGAGCACTTTTGCCCTCCGGCGGAGCAATTCTGCTGGGGGAACTTCCCTCCCGGAGGGGGAAATCATCGTCATCGTCATCACCAACAACCCTCTCATCTTTGGGAGGGCAATCTCCATCAACATCTTCAATAGCACCATCTCCTCTCAAACCCTAGTTCATCTCTTGTGTTCAATCTTTGTACCGGAACCTCAAATTGGTACCTGTGGGTGACTAGTAGTGTTGATTACATCTTGTAGTTGATTACTATATGGTTTATTTGGTGGAAGATTATATGTTCAGATCCATTATGCTATTTAATACCCCTATGATCTTGAGCATGATTATCATTTGTGAGTAGTTACTTTTGTTCTTGAGGTCACGGGAGAAGTCATGTTGCAAGTAATTAATCATGTGAACTTGATATGTGTTCGATTTTTTGATGATATGTATGTTGTGATTCCCTTAGTGGTGTCATGTGAACATCGACTACATGGCACTTCACCATATTTGGGCCTAAGGGAATGCATTGTGGAGTAGTTATTAGATGATGGGTTGCTAGAGTGACAGAAGCTTAAACCCTAGTTTATGCACTACTTCGTAAGGGACCGATTTGGATCCAAAAGTTTAATGTTATGGTTAGATTTTATCTTAATACTTTTCTCGTAGTTGCGGATGCTTGCGAGGGGGTTAATCATAAGTAGGAGGTTTGTTCAAGTAAGAACAACACCTAAGCACCGGTCCACCCACATATCAAATTATCAAAGTAGCGAAACAAATCAAACCAACATGATGAAAGTGATATGGTGACATTCCCGTGTACCCTCAAGAACGCTTTGCTTATCATAAGAGGCCATTTTGGCCTGTCCTTTGCCACAAAAGGATGGTGCTACCTTGCTGAACTTTATCTACCGTTACCGTTACTTGTCCATTACAAATTATCTTGCTATCAAACTACTTGTTACCGACTATTTCAGTGCTTGCAGAAAATACCTTGCTGAAAACCACTTGTCATTTCCTTCTGCTCCTCGTTGGGTTCGACACTCTTACTTATCGAAAGGACTATGATTGATCCCCTATACTTGTGGGTCATCAAGGCTCATTTATGGCGCCGTTGCCAGGGAGTGAAGCGCTCTTGGTAAGTGGAAATTGGTAAGGAAAAATTATTACTACGTGCTGAAATTTATTGTCACTTGTTACTATGGAGAACCATCCTTTGAGGGGTTTGTTCGGGGTATCTTCACCTCGACCGGAAGCACAATTAGTTTCACCTCAACCTACTGCACCTACTGAAAATATTGGTTATGAAATTCCTTCGGGTACGATAGAACAACTGCTAGCTAATCCTTACGCAGGAGATGGAACTGAACACCCTGATATGCACTTGATATATGTGGATGAAATTTGCGGATTATTTAAGCTTGCAGGTTTATCTGGAGATGAATCTAAGAAGAAGGTTTTCCCTTTATCTTTCAAGGGGAAAACATTGACATGGTATAGGCTATGCGATGATATTGGATCTTGGAACTGGAATCGATTGAAATTGGAATTTCACCAAAAAATTTATCCTATGCATCTAGTTCATCGTGATCGGAATTATATATATAATTTTTGGCCTCGTGAAGGATAAAGTATCGCTCTAGCTTGGGGGAGTCTTAAGTCAATGTTATATCCATGCCCCAATCATGAGCTCTCTAGTGAACTTATTATTCAGAATTTTTATGCTCGGCTTTGTCATGATGATTGATCCTTGCTCGATACTTCTTGTACTGGTTCTTTTATGAAGAAGACTATTGAATTCAGGGGGGGTCTTTTAGAAAGAATTAAACACAACTCTGAAGATTGGGAACTCGATGAAGGTAAAGAGTCAGGTATTAAGCTTGAATTTGATTGTGTTAAATATTTTATGAATACCGATGCTTTTCACAAGTTTAGCACTAAATATGGACTTGACTCTGAGATAGTAGCCTCTTTTTGTGAATCGTTTGCTATTCATGTTGATCTCCCTAAGGAGAAGTGGTTTAAATATCATCCCCCTATTAAAGAAGAAATTAAAGAACCGGTCATAGTTAAAGATGAAACTATTATTTACAATGTTGATCCAGTTGTGCCTACTGCTTATATTGAAAAACCACCTTTCCTTGTTAGGATAAAGGAACATGCTAAGGTTTCAACTGTGGTTCACAAAAGTAATATTAGAGCACCTAAACCTGCTGAAAAAATTAAAGTAGAACCTAGTGTTTCTATGGTTAAAGATCTCCTGGTAGAAAATATTGATGGGCATGTTATTTACTTCTGCGGTGATGCTTCTAGAATTGCCAAACCCGATGAAAAAGATAAACATAGACCTGTTGTTGGCATGCCCGTTGTCTCAGTTAAAATAGGAGATCATTGTTATCATGGTTTATGTGATTTAGGTGCTAGCGTGAGTGCTATTCCTTTTACCTTATACCAAGAAATTATGAATGACATACCACCCGCTGAAATAGAAGACATAGATGTTACTATTAAACTTGCCAATAGAGACACCATCACACCACTTGGGATTGTTAGAGATGTCGAAGTCTTGTGTGGGAAAATAAAATACCCTACTGATTTTCTAGTTCTTGGTTCCCCACAAGATTATTTTTGTCCCATTATCTTTGGTAGACCTTTCTTGAACATCGTGAATGCTAAAATAGATTGTGAGAAACAAACTGTCGGTGTTAGCTTTGGTAATGAGTATCATGAGTTTACTTTCTCCAAGTTTGGTAGACAACCACATAAGAAAGAATTACCTAGTAAGGATGAAATAATTGGTCTTGCTTCTAATGCCGTGCCTCCTACTGATCCACTAGAACAATATTTGATAGACCATGAAAATGATATGCATATGCATGAAAGAAATGAAATAGATAAAAATTTCTTTGAACAACGACCTCTGCTCAAACATAATTTGCCTATTGAAACTCTAGGAGGTCCTTCTCCACCTAAAGGTGATCCTGTGTTTGAATTAAAGCAATTGCCTGACACTTTGAAATATGCTTATCTTGATGAGAAAAAGATATATCATGTTATTATTAGTGCTAACCTTTCAAAACATGAGGAAGAAAGATTATTGAAAATTCTGAAGAAGCATCGTGCTGCCATTGGATACATTCTTGATGATCTTAAGGCCTTGTACAATGCTAGGTGCTTAGGGAGGTGCTTAGAAAAATAAATCGGGTTTTTCTGAAGCACCAGTGCCTATTTCTACAGAAGAGACGCCTAATTAAGCGTCTACTCTGTATAAATAAGCACCAGTGCTTAAGGAAAGCCTGGTTTATTTCTCCAAGCACCTCTCCTAAGCACCTTGCATTGTACAAGGCCTAAGGGCATTAATCCCACTCTCTGTCAGCACAAGATTAATATGGAACCTGATGCTAAACCTGTTGTTGATCATCAACGACGTTTGAATCCTAAGATGAAAGAAGTGGTAAGAACTGAAATATTAAAGCTTCTGGAAGCAGGTATAATATATCCCATAGCTGATAGTAGATGGGTAAGTCCTGTTCATTGTGTCCATAAGAAGGGAGGTATTACTGTTGTTCCTAATGATAAAAATGTACTTATTCCACAAAGAATTGTTATTGGCTATAGAATGGTAATTGATTTTAGAAAATTAAATAAAGCAACTAGAAAATATCATTACCCTTTGCCTTTTACTGATAAAATGTTGGAAAGATTATCTAAGCACACACACTTTTGCTTTCCTGATGGATATTCTGGTTTTTCTCAAATACCTGTTTCACAACCTGGTCAAGAGAAAACCACTTTTACTTGCCCTTTTGGAACTTATGCTTATAGACGTATGTATTTTGGTTTATGCAATGCACCTGCTACCTTTCAAAGATGTATGACTACTATATTCTCTGATTTTTGTGAAAAGATTGTTGAGGTTTTCATGGATGATTTTTTCTATTTATGGAACTTCTTTTGATGATTGCTTGAGCAACCTTGATCGAGTTTTGCAGAGATGTGAGCAAACTAATCTTGTCTTGAATTGGGAGAAGTGTCACTTTATGGTTAATGAAGGTATTGTCTTGGGACATAAAATTTATGAACGAGGTATTGAGGTGGATAAAGCTAAAGTTGATGCAATTGAGAAAATGCGATGTCCTAAAGATATTAAAGGTATTCATAGTTCCCTTGGTCATGCTGGTTTTTATATGAGGTTTATTAAAGACTTCTCTAAAATTTCTAGGCCTCTTACAAATCTTTTACAAAAGGATGTTTCATTTGTTTTTTATGATGATTGTGTAGAAGCCTTTGAAACACTTAAGAAAGCCTTAACTTCTGCACCTATTGTTCAGCCACCAGATTGGAACTTGCCTTTTGAAATCATGTGTGATGCTAGTGATTATGCTGTTGGTGCTGTTCTAGGACAAAGAGTTGATAAGAAATTAAATGTTATCCATTATGCTAGCAAAACTCTAGATAGTGCCTAGAGAAATTATGCTACTACTGAAAAAGAATTTTTAGCAGTTGTGTTTGCTTGTGACAAATTCAGATCTTACATTGTTGATGCCAAAGTAACTATTCACACTAATCATGCTGCTATTAAATATCTTATGGAAAAGAAGGATGCTAAACCTAGACTCGTTAGGTGGGTTCTCTTGCTACAAGAATTTGATTTACATATTACTGATAGGAAAGGAGCTGAGAACCCCGTAGCTGATAACTTGTCTAGGTTAGAGAATATTCTTGATGACCCACTACCTATTGATGATAGCTTTCTTGATGAACAACTAGCTGCAATAAATGTTTCTCATAATACTCCTTGGTATGCTGACTATGCTAATTATATTGTTGCCAAATACATACCACCTAGTTTCACATACCAAGAACAGAAAAAATTCTTCTATGATTTAAGACATTACTTTTGGGATGAACCACATCTTTATAAAGGAGTAGATGGTATTACTAGACGTTGTGTACCTGAGCATGAACAGGAACAAATCCTACGGAAATGTCACTCTGAAGCTTATGGAGGGCATCATGCGAGAGATAGAACTACTCATAAGGTATTGCAATCTGGTTTTTATTGGCCAACTCTCTTCAAGGATGCCCATAAGTCTGTTTTATCTTGTGATGAATGTCAAAGAATTGGTAATATCGGTAAGCGTCAGGAAATGCCTATGAATTATTCACTTGTTGTTGAACCATTTGATGTTTGGGGTTTTGATTATATGGGACCTTTTCCTTCCTCTAATGGGTATACACATATTTTGGTTGCTATTGATTATGTTACTAAGTGGGTAGAAGCTATTCCAACTAGTAGTGTTGATCATAACACTTCCATTAAAATGCTTAAAGAAGTTATTTTCCCGAGGTTTGGAGTCCCTAGATATTTAATGACTGATGATGGTTCACACTTTATTCATGGTACTTTTTGTAAAATGCTTGATAAATATGATGTTAACCATAGAATTGTGTCACCCTATCATCCTTAATCTAGTGGTCAAGTTGAAATTAGCAATAGAGAATAAAGTTAATACTACAAAAAACTGTCAATAGGTCCCAAAAGAATTGGTCTAAGAAATTAGATGGCGCACTTTGGGCCTACAGAACAGCATATAAAAATCCTATGGGTATGTCTCCTTAAAAAATGGTTTATGGAAAAGCTTGTCATTTGCCTATAGAGTTAGAACATAAAGCTTATTGGGCAATTAAAGAACTCAGCTATGATTTCAAACTTGCCGGTGAAAAGAGGTTATTTGATATTAGCTCATTAGATGAATGGAGAACCCAAGCTTATGAAAATGCCAAATTATTTAAAGAAAAAGTTAAAAGATGGCATGACAAAAGAATCCAAAAGCGGGAATTCAAAGTTGGAGAATATGTTCTTTTGTAAAACTCTCGTTTTAGATTCTTTGCAGGAAAACTTCTCTCTAAATGGGAAGGACCATATATTATCGAGGAGGTTTATCGCTCTAGAGACATTAAGATTAATAATGCCAAAGGTACTAACCCGAAGGTGGTCAATGGGCAAAGAATTAAACACTATATCTCACGTACGCCTATTAATGTTGAAAGCAATATTATCCAAACCATGACACCGGAGGAACACATAAAAAAAACTTCTGGAACACTCTAGAATACTAAAAAAATGAGGTACGTGATACCGTAAGTAAACGGACTCCGAAAAATCTGCAAAAATATTTTTTGTCAGTTTCATAATATTACAAAAATTAGGAAAATAAGAAAAAACCAGGAAAGCAACCGAGGAGGGCACAAGCCACCAGGGTGCGCCTGGCTTAGCTGGAGCTCCCAGGTGGGTTGTGCCCACCTCGGGAACCTTCCCGACTCGGTTTTCCTCTCGTTTGCTTATTTCCTAAGATAAACAAAATATTTATATACCCCCCAAACGTATTAACCATCGTATCATGGAGAAATCTTTTGTTCTTCTTTCTTGCTGATTTCTGACAGATCTAGATCGCCATGGCCGCTTCGAGCTCCTCCAAGGACAAGTTCTTCGAGAATGTCATCAACCCGTATTTGCGGGAGGTGATGCAGCACCCTCAAGCCATTGAGATGCATGAGGGGGTGCTCCATATCCGGGACGTCCAGGGGCCCAAGAGGACGGGAACCGTGGAGGCTAGGCTAGTAGCTATGGAGCAAGAGGTTTTCAAGTGCAAGGTGATGGTGGAGCGTGGACTTAATGCCAATCACCTCATAATCTCAAGGTGGATGGCCGGTCCATGAAGGACATCGTCTTCACCCTCAATGAGCAAATCAATTTTCTGCAAAGCCAAATCTATGATCTCCAAAATCAAGTATTTGAATATGAGGTGAGATTTAATGGTATGAGTTTAGCTGCCAGTTGCAGGACTCGTGAGACTCGCGCTTCTTCTTATGATGGTGAGCCGCTGCCATGGAAGCCCAAGGATAAGCCCGCTACCACTTCACCACCACCATCAACATCTTCACCACCAAAGGAGACTTGAGTTCATGGTATGGGCACTCCCCTTGGCTTGTTCCAAGCTTGGGGGAGGTGCCCCGGTATCGTATCACCACCACTATCTTTGCCTTTATCTATTTTAGTTTGATCTTTAGTTATCCTATGATTTAGTTGAATAAAAGTTTAGTTTGATCCTTTCTTTTCGAGTGCTTGTTGAAAATACCTTGTTGAAAACCACTTGTCATTTCCTTCTGCTCCTTGTTGGGTTCGACACTCTAACATATCGAAAGGACTACGATTGATCCCCTATACTTGTGGGTCATCACTCACGTCTTCATTTCAAAATTAGCATATCTTCATTTCAAACGAAATTATGTTGTTTGTGCACACGAGCGCTTAGAGGCAACCATTTGCATAGGCCTTTCCACACGGCGACCGAGGATATTTTTTTCACCCTTTTCACCTAGGCCGCCAACACCCCTCCCCCCACCACCCGCCCACATTTCACTCAATTAGTCCACCCAATCTCCATCGCTAGCTCCCTCTCCCCCAGATCCACAGCAGAACCCTCTCCGGTGCCAGCATGCTCAACCCGGCCGTGTGTCCGCTCTTCGGCGTCAACCCTACATCCACTGTCATTCCCAACACGTGGTTGCCCGCACCTCGCCATCTTCGTTTGCTCTCCAGCCACCCTCGAGCATATCGATCCTGTAACCCTCGCCTCTCCTGTGGTCCTGTCGGGTTTGCATTAAGAAACATGTTAGTTACTACTCTCCATTGCGGTGAGGCATATTTCCTCGCAATCCCTCTTCCTATTTCATTCCGTATGTTCCCAAATTGGCTATAAAATAACGGAGAGCATATATATGTTCATTATCTACCTTCCTAACTAGTACATATAAGTTGTATTTGTTCCGATAAGTTACTGTCGATTTACAGATCATGGGCGCCCGAGTCACACAAACTTAACAAATTAGCCGTACATTTTCTAAATTATTGCATGACATGTTTAGATAGCTTGATACCAAGTTGTTAGCTTTATGCTTATCCTCCTTTCCTGAGTTTCGCATGTGTTCTCTGTAGATGCTGAGTAGCAGCGACAGCACTCATGCTTTAGGCGATGTATCTTCATCTGATTCCGACAACCCTAGGTCTTCAGCAGATGGTGAGGGATCAAGTAATCTGGAACGGGATAGAGCTACAGCAATTACCCTTCCGGTCAGCACATGGAGGAACGCTCCAAGGAAGCCCACACACCAGCCTAAAGGTGTATATGAAGTAACCGACATCGATTTAAAGTCTTGGGCTCCAACTAAACCAGATAAAGCACGCACAAGGTTCAGGAGTGTGTGTGGATTTATTGGCATGGCAAGGCTCAACATTAATCTGCCGGGGTTTTGGAAGGCTGACACAGAAACATGGCAAAGGATAGTTTGGGAGATCATGGATCACTTCAACATTCTAGAGCAGCGGAGAATGCAAGTGGAACACGCTGCACTGAAGAAGGCTAGGGATGCTTGGAGAAACTGGAAGCACATGCTGCACAAGAAGTACTTGAGTGAAGGCAAGGACCCAATCTCCGCATACCCCCAAATTACAAAGGCAGACTGGGCATAATTCAAAAGGGTCAGGGCAACTACAGAGTTTGCTACAAAGAGTGCCAAGCAATCGGAACTTCAGAAGAGGAGCACACACACCCACTATATGGGTGTGGCAGGATACTACAGCATGAAACTGATATGGGACCAGGAGGACAAAGAAGCAGTAGCTGCGGGTGGGAAACTGGCCTTTAGTGAAATCACGGGCGAACGCGCTAGAGACTACTTGCGGGCACGTGCAAGGAGGCGTGATGACGGAACTTATTACTTTGAAAACTCACATGATGAAAAATTGTGTCGCGTGATGTTAAAGGCTTCCGAGATCCCTGGAAGGTTCTACAGGAACTCAGGGCCATGTGACATTCTGTCCGATGCTCTGGAAACAAGAGAGCCCCCTTTCCATGCAAGGGGTATAGGTGTTAATGTCCCGCACAAGAGGGCTTTCACACTCAGCAAAGAAAAGAGGCTCAACATGAAAAAAGCGAGGAGTGAAATGAAGCAGAATGAATTGTATGAAAGGTTGAGGAAGGACATGTATCTGACTATTCGAAAGGAAATTCAGGAGTCAATGATGATGCAGAAGAATATAACACTGACAGTGTCGGATTCAGGGCTCCGCGGACCCAAAGAAGGTTCGAACTCTCGGGCGTGTGCGAAGAACTCAACCTCTCCAGCCAACCAACCCGTCGCCCTATAGCCTAGCTTGATGAACAAGGAATAAGATGAACACGGCAGTTTACCCACGTTCGGGCCACCTTGCGGTGTAAGACCCTACTCCTGCTTTGTTGTGGATTAGCACCACGAGGGGCTGAGGATGAACTAGTACAGAGTATGAACAAGCTCGCGAGGCTCGCTCTGGTGTGGGTGGAAAGGATCCGATCCGGTCTCATCTTTTGGTTCGGTCCCCCTCTCTACAGTGGTGGCTAGGTTACACTTATAGTGGCCTCGGTCCTCTTCCTCCAAAACGAAGGCAGGAAGGGATCCCACAGTGGCCAATTTGAAAGGGGACAAGTAGTACATCTTATCCTGACAAAAGGTGGTCTTTGTCTACAAAGCTTCTGGTCGTGACGCTGTGGTGGGCTCGGCGATGACATCCTTCCTGCCGTCCTGGCGGTCTTGGTCTCGTTGCACAAGAATGGAAACCTTTGGTTGATTCCTCGGGACCCCGCGTCTGCGCTTGCCTCTTTAGCACCAAAGAGGAAACCTGCTCCTCTGCACCTGCGGGCGCCCGCCTGGCCTTGGTCATCATGGCTTGTGTCACCGCAACCTCATGAGGCTGGGCACTTGCATAGGAATCTCCGCTCCTCAGGGGGCATCCTGGGGAGGCCGCTCCCTCAGGAGGTCTTGGTGCTGTCTGCCTCGCGAGGCTTGGCCCCTCGCGAGGGTCTTGTCTTGTTGGTGTTGAAACTGGGCCGTACCAGGCTGTCGATGTAGCCACGCCGTGGGCCGTAGGCAGGCAAGTTTGGGTACCCTGGTTCCCAGAATGCCGACAGTAGCCCCCGGGCCCAAGGCGCGCTCGGACTTGGCTTCGAGGCGAAGCCAAAGGGCAAGGGCGAAGCGCCGCGGGCCCCAATCACCTGCGGGCCGAGTCGACGTGTGGCGCTTGATGGGACGCGGGCGTCCCCACTTCCCCATGCCGCCTCGGCAACTGCTTGACTTGACAACTGCCTGGCGCACGCTACCCAGCCATCATTGCCTTGCTGCGTGCCTGCCTTCTGCTCCTCCTCCTCCTTGTAAACTTGCGTCTTCTTCGCCAAACCCCGCGCCGGCTCCAATTCACCTCGCCGCCATGGCTCCCATGAAGAACAAGGTGAAGACCCAAGCGACAGCGGAGCCCTCGCCGGGGCCGGATCCAATGCTGGACCGGTCCACTGTGATCAACCAGGAGGGGCTGGACAAGGTCCGGCCCGCCACTGCCGTCGACACCAACGAGTGGAAGGCAACGAAGGTCTGGCATGCGTCCCAGACCTTAGTTGATATGGAGGCCACCGAAATCCCTCTTCATCTCCATGCTCTTTTTGCCGGCCTGCTACCCCCATTCTCCGATTTCTTCAACGCCGTGCTCTCGCATTACCAGATACATGCATTGCATCTGGATCATGGATCCATCATCCTCCTTTCCGCCTTCGCCTTCTTGTGCGAGGCCTTCATGGGCATCGCCCCGTCCGTGGCCTTGCTCCGCCATTTCTTCTCGCTCCACTTGGTCGACAGCGGGCAGCGCTCGGGGTGCGTGTCGCTTCAGGCGGTGGCGACGACCGCTAGCTCTGGCATCGACTTCACGCTCTGCCTGGACATAAGGGGGTTCCAGAAGCAGTGGGTGTATGTGGACGCCGCCATGTGCAGCCCCTTACTCCTCGTCCCATCGGCGCCGGTGGAGCCGAACTCCGGCTGGGGCCATGCAGAGCTCGCTGACCCGCGACTCGCGCGCGTCCTGTCCAGGCTGGCCCAGCTGAAAGAGGTGGGGGTGACGATGGCGATGGTGGTGAGGGAGTTCATCCGGCGACGCATCACCCCGCTTCAGCGCCATTCTCACCCGATGTGGGCCTTTACCGGCCCCGCCAATGACATGAGGCTCCAGCGGCCCCCACTTCCTTCCGAAACCCTGCGCGAAATGGTCCGCCGCCTGACCGGCGAAGAACCCACCGGGCTCCCCCCGGGTGGATTTCCTCTCTACGATCACCCGCAGGGGGGGCCTTCGCCGTGAAGATGTCGCGCTTCGACGAGTGGGGGCTGCTGCCCGATGGCCACGAGGGGCCTTGCGACAATCCCTTCTTGGTGACCCCGACGCCCAGAGGCCCCGAGATGCGTGCTTGTGAGTTGGTCGTGGGGGAGCAGGCACCGCCCGGCGCCCCTGAGGTGGCTGCTGAAGAGCGTGCGCCGCCATGTGCTCCCGAGGTAGCCGCTAAAGAGCGGACGCCACCGCGTGCTCCTGAGGTGGCCGCTAAAGAGCGGGCAACACCATGTGCTCCTGAGGTGGCCGCTGAAGAGCGGACGCCACCGCGTTCTCCTGAGGTGGCCGCAGAAGAGCGGGCGCCACCATGTGCTCCTGAGGTGGCCGCTGAAGAGCGGACGCCACCGCGTGCTCCTGAGGTGGCCGCTGAAGAGCGGGCACCACCATGTGCTCCTAAGGTGGCCGCTGAAGAGCGGGCACCACCATCACCGCCTTTACCACAGAAAGCCACGTGTCGACCCCCGGCGAGTCCCCTCGGGTCTCATGACATCCCGCAAGAGGAAGGGGTTTGGGGGCCGCTGCAGTCTTACCTCGAGAACCCTGAAAAAGAGGAAGTGGATAGCCGTGGACGAGTAAGTACCTTGCCTCCCTTGATTCTTGCATACTGCGTCTTCTTCTGACTTTCGCCCCTCAGGATCCCTTCCGTCGAGGGGGCGGGTGTGTCCCGAGCGCGACCTCCGAAGGCCTCCGGTCCGATTGCGACCCTAGGCCCCGCGAGCCGGGCGACCGCTCGTGAGGTGACGCATGCGCATGAGCCGAGGCCGCTCCCGGGGGGTCATGGGCCCGCCCTTCTGGCGTCCTTCTTCCAGAGCGACCTCTGGAGCACTGGGGCCGTGCCGAGGGCTCCCCCGCTGGTTCTTGCTGGCGGCTGGGCGACCGACGCGACGGCTTCATCTTCAAGCAATGAGATTGACCCGCGGCATGCCCCTCCCCGTTCCGGGGGAGCGGTCGAAGGAGCCCCAGCCCCCAGTCCCCCGCCGAAGAGGGGTGAATCATCACGCGCCCCTCCAGCCGACCAGGGCGCAGGAGAAGGGCCCGACTGGGTGTTGGAGCTCGCGCGCGGGCACAGTGCCGTCCGTCATGACCTTCTCCGGGAAGCGATAAGCGCACTGGGCCGCCTTGGGATGGAGCTCGCCGACATCGCTGCGCGCCTCGAGGCGGAGGGCCTTCGCCTGGCACGCGAATGGCACCAGCTGAAAGTCAGCATCAACCTTGGCCGCTTGCAGCACGAGCGCACCTGCGCGGAAGCAGAGGAATCTCTTGCGGCTTCGCAGGAGGCTCGCGATCGTACCTTGGAAGAGGCCCGAGCTGCGGACCACCGGCGTGACGCGGTAGAGGCGTGCGAGAAGGAGCTCCAAACCTCCAACGCCCTCCTCGAGCAATGAGTCTGGGCGCGCATGGCGGCGGTTGATGTCTACTACACAACCTTCTTCTTGTAGACTCATGTTGGGCCTCCAAGCGTAGAGTTTTTTAGGACAGTAGCAAATTTCCCTCAAGTGGATGACCTAAGGTTTATCAATCCGTGGGAGGCATAGGATGAAGATGGTCTCTCTCAAACAACCCTGCAACCAAATAACAAAGAGTCTCTTGTGTCCCCAACACACCCAATACAATGGTAAATTGTATAGGTGCACTAGTTCGGCGAAGAGATGGTGATACAAGTGCAATATGGATGGTAGATATAGGTTTTTGTAATCTGAAAATATAAAAACAGCAAGGTAACTAGTAGTAAAAGTGAGCAAAAACGGTATTGCAATGCTTGGAAACAAGGCCTAGGGTTCATACTTTCACTAGCGCAAGTTCTCTCAACAATGATAACATAATTAGATCATATAATAATCCCTCAACGTGCAACAAAGAGTCACTCCAAAGTCACTAATAGCGGAGAATAAATGAAGAGATTATTGTAGGGTACGAAACCACCTCAAAGTTATTCTTTCTGATTGATCTATTGGGCTATTCCTATAAGTGTCACAAACAGCCCTAGAGTTCCTACTAAAATAACACCTTAAGACACACATCAACCAAAACCCTAATGTGACCTAGATACTCCAATGTCACCACAAGTATCCACGTGTTTGATTATACGATATGCATCACACAATCTCAGATTCATCTATTCAAACCAACACAAAGAACTTCAAAGAGTTCCCCAAAGTTTCTACTAGAGAGTCAAGATGAAAACGTGTGCCAACCCCTATGCATAAGTTCACAAGGTCACAGAACCCGCAAGTTGATCACCAAAACATACATCAAGTGGATCACGTGAATATCCCATTGTCACCATAGATAAACACATGCAAGACATACATCAAGTGTTCTCAAATCCTTAAAGACTCAATCCGATAAGATTACTTCAAAGGGAAAACTCAATTCATTACAAGAAGGTAGAGGGGGAGAAACATCATAAGATCCAACTATAATAGCAAAGCTAGCGGTACATCAATATCGTGCCAAATCAAGAACACAAGAGAGAGAGAGATCAAACACATAGCTACTGGTACATACCCTCAGCCCCGAGGGTGAACTACTCCCTCCTCGTCATGGAGAGCGCCGGGATGATGAAGATGGCCACCGGTGATGGTTTCCCCCTCCGGCAGGGTGCCGGAACGGGCTCCCGATTGGTTTTTCGTTGCTACAAAGGCTTGCGGCGGTGGAACTCCCGATCTAGGTTTATTTCTGGGGGTTTCTGTATTTATAGGAATTTTTGGCGTCGAGAACAAGTCAGGGGGGTCCACGAGGAGCCCACAAGACCGGAGGGCGCACCCTAGGGGGCGCGCCCTCCACCCTTGTGGAGGCCTTGTGGCTCTTCTGGCCCGACTCCTTTGCTTCGGGGGCTTCTTCTGGTCCATAAAAAATCTCCGTAAATTTTCAGCTCATTTGGACTCCATTTGATATTCCTTTTCTGCGAAACTCAAAAACAAGGAAAAAAACAGAAACTGGCACTGGGCTCTAGGTTAATAGGTTAGTCCCAAAAATCATATAAAATAGCATATAAATGCATATGAAACATCCAACATGGATAATATAATAGCATGGAACATAAAAAATTATAGATATGTTGGAGACATATCAGCGCTTGCCGCTCCGACGACCGGGCTGCCCACGAGCGCGGCGAGGCCCTGTACGCCCGACGAGTTGCTGACGCTGGAGGCGGTGGAGCTAAGCCTGGAGCGCGAGTGACTGGAGGTGATGGAGCGCCAAGTGGTCACGGCCGAGGAGGCCCTTGACTCTCGGGAGGCGAGGATCCCACGGGATGTCGAGCAGAAGGTGGCGGAGATCCGCATGACCCTGTTCGAGGAATATCGCCAGAAACTGGAGCTCCAGGAGGCCCGCTTCAAGCAGTGGCGCGTCGAGCTGCAGGGCAAGGCTGATGCCCTTGAGAAGAAGCTAGCCGCGGTAGAGCAGCGTGGGAAGGCCGCTGAGGCAGCTCGGGCCACTGCTGAGGCGGAGCTGTCTTCCCTTTATCAGTAGGTTGAAGGTGTTACAGCCCTCGTGGAGAAAGCCTCGGATGAGGCGAGCTACCGCGAAATGCTGCAGCCTGAGCGTTCCTTGATGTTCGAGGCCCTCGGGCTCAGGGCCAACCGGGCCCTAAGCGATATCTGCGATGAGAACATCTCCTGCCCACTCGAAGCCGACGATGCTGGCTACCTCAGCTTCTTCACCTAGGTCGTGACCCGCCTCGAGGGCAGGGCTGCGAGGGCGTGCCAGCTTATCATGGAGAAGAGCCGCGACCTCCTTGGGCATGCGTTCTCGCGCGTCTTTAGCCATCTTCTTAGCCTTGATCCTGACTTCGACTTTGATGTCGTGATAACCCCCGTGCCTGGAGCAACCCAAGATGCCCTAGCGAACTGGGTGGATGACCATGTGGATGACCTGATCGCGGAACTCATCCCTGCCGACGATGTGGTTGCGCCCGCAGCTGAAGGGGGTGGATCCGATGGTGATGATGATGACATCGATGCCGACGGTAGTGCGCCTCGCTAGGCTTGTATTTCCCTGTTTTCCTGTCAAGACTTGATTATATCCCCGCGGGGGCATGAAAGCATTTTTGGAGATGGTTCCCCTGTGATGTGGGTAACGATGATATGACTTTAAATTATTTTTGAAGATACGCCGCCGTGAGCTGTGAGGCTCTTGACAGGAGTAGTTTGTATGACTTAGCTTTTGGTGTTCGCTACCTTTGGCGGATTCTTGGATTGCAGAGACGCGCTTCTCCTGAGGCGGGCCCTCCGGAGCACCTAGCCCCTGAAGCCCCAGGAAGGGCTTGCAAAAGCTCGAGGTCTCCCAGCGCGCCAGTGTTGGGCGTCGAACTTCGCGGGAGCGTGAGAGGCGCCCAGCGCTAAGTGCTCCCGAGGCTGGGAGCCGAACATTCCTGAAACCAAGAGCCGGGTGCCGGGTGTGGTACATGGCTGCTGGCTCGCTCGAGAGTGTCACGCGAGGAGCCAAGCACCAGAGCCTTGGCGAGGTGTGCGCACGGGCAGACCCGTGGCAGTTATGTCCTCAGCCCCGAGGGGGCCCTGAGGCTGCTGGGGCTAGCCCAGATGCGCACGCCGTACCCAGCCCCCACTCGCGGGGTGCCCGAGAGGAGACAGCGGGCAGCGGCCGTACCTCCGGAACACAAATGGGAGAAAAGGAAACACCGCGAATCGAAAAAATCCCCCCCCCCTATTTTTTTTAGTAAACGCACAAATCTTCAAAATCATTCAAAAACAGCGAGCCGGATTACAAAAGAGGGCAACAAGACCGCCGCGTCCGGAGTCTATTCTAGTCTTCTCACTAGCGCGGAGCTCAGTGCTTCCATTGGGCGTGGGCATAGTCATTGGGGGACAGTGTCATCTGCCAGCGCGGAGCATGGTGCTTCCACTTGGACGTGGGCGGGAGCCCCCGTGAGGCTCAGGGGCAGCGCTCAGGAGACTCTGGGGTGTGTACAGCCCCACTCATTATTACGTGAGAGTGTCACGAGCGGAGACTTGAGGGGCGCTTCTTGCCCTTTGGGGCGGGAGCCCCGCTCCGCGCAGACCCTGGCCACTGTTGGGGCGTCCAAAAACCAGGATAGGACAAAGGGGCAGGGGCTACGCGAGCGGTGGTGAGGGGGCCGCGGGCCCTCGACCGGGTGGAGGACTCGTCGGCACCTTTCCCGAGAGAGGGCCCGCTTCCGGATGGCTCACGCCTCCGCGACAGTGGCGTCGTACACCCCGCGACGCGGGAGGGGGGGGCCTGGCGCCGGGGCTCCCCCGCCGTGTACGGGGCACATCGTCGTGTTGCCCCCTGGCGCGCCCTGACTCCACTAGGCGGGGCCGGCACCCGGGGGTGTACCGTCGTGGCACGATCTACCTGCGATCCAAGGTTAGCGCGACATTTTCCAAAGATATGGGTTGTAATTGGTCACCATGGCCGTCGAAGGTGCCGGCGAGGTGTCGGGTTGGCTCGCCAGGGGCCTCGGTCCCACGCGGCCTCGGCGATCCGGATGTCCAGGCCGACGAGGGGAACGCGCGCGGGCTTCTTCTTTGCTCGTACAACGAGCCCATCGATGGTGGTACGGGGGAACCGGGGGCCGTCGTCCTGGGGCCGGCGCCTAGTCCCTCCATTCTGCTGCCCACCATCCTCGATGCCGGGTCATGCCAACCAGGGAGTGGTCCTTCAACGCGACCCCAGGAGGGGCCGCCTACCCTGACGTACTCCGGAGGAATGCATCTTGGGTCGGACAGGCGGTGTCGCGTGCTAGGCCGCTGCTGCGAGACCCTCCGGACCCCCTCCGGAAAGGCAGGCAGACGCAGCGGGGGCAAGTGCGAACCCCCGGCGGCGCCTGCAACGTAGGCAGGATGCAGAAAGGCATCACGCCCTCGTAGGCGGTGTCAAGTAGCTCGGCGACCCGCCCAAGCAAGGCGTCATGGCCGCCTTCTGCCAACCTGCATCGCAGCAACTAGCGCCACGACGAGTGCGGCTCGCGTGTTCGCTTGCTCCCGGCGAGCGCACAGGGTCGACGCCACGGCGTAGCCAGAATACCGCATGGTGGCACGATCGCGGTGCCGCACGGGAGAGGGCGGGGGCGGCCCGTGCCGCCGATGGTCGACGACGCCGGCGGCCATGCCGGCCGCGAGGAGTACGGGGTGGCGAGCTCCGTGGCCGGGAAGCGCTGCCTGGGCGAGCGGCCCAGTGCTCAGCGCATGCTCGGGGATCCTCCGCCATGGTGGCGACAGAACGGGAGCGGGGCAGAGATGAAAGGAGGGCTCCGACACGCCACTACCTGGCGCGCCAAATGTCGGATTCAGGGCTCCGCAGACCAAAAGAAGGTTCGAACTCTGGGGCGTGTGCGAAGAACTCAACCTCTCCAGCCAACCAACCCATCGCCCTATAGCCTAGCTCGATGAACAAGGAAGAAGATGAACACGGTAGTTTACCCAGGTTCGGGCCACCTTGCGGTGTAAGACCCTACTCCTGCTTTGTGGTGGATTAGCCTCACGAGGGGCTCAGGATGAACTAGTACAGAGTATGAACAAGCTCGTGAGACTCGCTCTGGTGTGGGTGGAAAGGATCCGATCCGGTCTCGTCTTTTGGTTCGGTCCCCCTCTCTACGGTGGTGGCTAGCTTATACTTATAGTGGCCTCGGTCCTCTTCCTCCAAAACGAAGGCGGGAAGGGATCCCACAGTGGCCAATTTGAAAGGGGACAAGTAGTACATCTTATCCTGACAAAAGGTGGTCTTTGCCTGCAAAGCTTCTGGTCATGACGCCGCGGTGGGCTCGGCGATGACATCCTTCCTGCCGTCCTGGCGGTCTTGGTCTCGTTGCACGGGAATGGAAACCTTTGGCTGATTCCTCGGGACCCCGCCCCTGCGCTTGCCTCCTTAGCACCAAAGAGGAAACCTGCTCCTCTGCACCTGCTGGCGCCCTCCTGGCCTTGGTCGTCATGGCTTGCATCACCACAACCTCATGAGGTTGGGCACTTGCCTAGGAATCTCCGCTCCTCAGGGGGCAGCCTGGGAAGGCCGCTCCCTCAGGAGGTCTTGGTGTTGTCTACCTTGCGAGGCTTGGCCCCTCGCAAGGGTCTTGTCTTGTTGGTGTTGAAATTGTGCCATACCAGGCCGTTGATGGAGCCACGCCGTGGGCCGCAGGCAGGCAAGTCAGGGTACCCTGGTTCCTAGAACGCCGACAGACAGATAGCCAGCAGATGGGAGGGGAGGCGGGCATGGAGGATGCTGGTTATTACGCGACAACACCACACAAGAGTAGCTGTGCATCAGCTGACCCCAGTGACACTGAGACTGCAGTTGCTCATGATGATGCTATATCTGATCTATCTGGAATGAAAGACAGACTGAAGGGCGTGCTTACACATTATGAAGGTACATTAAGATGTGCAACAGCCTGGGTTTTCCCACCCTTCTTAGAAGAGGGCCTCTTGTTGGACAATGTGCCATTGAAGCCGGGCTGTGTGAAGTGCTACGTGACTGAAGTAAAGCCTGGATTCAATGAATTTGCCCTGAAGAATGTCCTAGGGGACTTTGATGAGCATAGGACCTTGGGAGAAACACTGTTACATCACATCCAGTGGCCATGAAAGGAAATAGACTTCATGGATGAGATCTCTAAAGCCCCGCCAAGAGCAACCAATGTCGCCCCTCAACCGATGACACTCTCCTTGCCACAGCAGCTCTTCGTGCTTCCCCCAAGGAACCTAATACTAGTAATCCGATGGCTGATGCATCAACTTGTGATAAAGCCACCCGACTTTGTGCCATACAGGCCATGTCATTGTCCGCCCCAGAGCAGCCAGTGGCAAGGCCTACAACTGCTAAAGATGCACCACCGGTTCAGATGCCGGCCGCTGAAGCAGTGGGAGGAGACCCAGCTGCACCACATGCTCAGCAGACCAACCTGGTGGAACGGACTGCTATACAGTCTGATGCTTCAGAACCGCCTGCTAAGCAGTCCGTAGGTCCAGAACCGACTGCTCATCAGTCCGTTGGTCTGCAGCTGCATGATCAGCATACCAAATGCGTCAGCACTGCCTGCTCAGCAAACCAACGTGTTGGCATAGCCTCCTCAGCACACTGACAAGTTGGCACCACCTGCGTAGAAACCCAACATAGCTTCAACACATGGTCAGCAGTCCGATGCCTCTGCTCCTACAGCCCAACAGTCCGTCACAGCAGCACCGCCAGCCCAGCAGTCCGGCATAGCTAAACCGTCTGCTAAGCAGTCCATCAAAGCTTTACTGTCTGCTTCGCAGTCTGCCTTTCAGCCATCCAGACCTTGGACCAGAAGTGCTTCAAGTACCAAGAAGGAAGCGGGCAAAAAGGCTGCACCTGTGAGGTAGTGCGCCCCGAGAGCGAAGAGGAAAGAGAATGATTGCCTCTTACTTAAAGCACTCATCGCCCAGAACCAAATTAACAGCAAGTTGGTCGAATCAGAGAGTAATATTATTTTTGACGGCATGAATGATGCGGAAATAGATTAGGTGCTTGCTAAAAATAAAGCAGACGTACTTGAAGCACGCAATTACGTCCATGGCCAGCCATTTCTTATTGGCAAATACTTTGATGAGTGCAGCTCCAGTTGCCGCGAGTTACATAAATATTGCATGGATCAGATGTTAGCAGGTCATCATGTTCTGCTAGTCTGCTACAACAGAGATCATTTCCGACACAATCCTGCTTCCATCAATGTGAATTTCGAGGACTTACGTCTCTTCTTCAACTTCAATGACCTCGATGCCACTCTTGTTAGATGCCTGATTTTGTAAGTACTTAATAAACTCTGATCAACTTCTCCATACAAGGTTGTAAATGATAAACAGCTAACTGCATTTTATTCCTCTCAGGGGATTGAACACGTAGAGAAGAAAAAGGGAGAGTATGTATTTCATAGATCCTGCATTAGCAAATGGCACAACATTACATGGTAAGTGTTGAGGATATAACTCCGAGGCATGACCCGCCCAGGAGGGGCCGGGTCACACTATTGGCGGCTTAAGGCGAGAAGGCCCAAGAAGACTAAAGGCCCAAGACCCGGAGGTGACTTAAGGCCCGAAGGTGTGAACCTCCATGTAATGACTTGTTCTGTAAGGAAGGTTAAGTTAGAAACCAAGCCGGTCATGTTTGTGTGAGCCGGCCGGGACTCTGTAAGCCGCCAGGCCTCGACCTGTATATAAAGGGGTGACTCGGCGGCAGGTGAACTGAAGAATCAACAAGTCGAGAACTAGGTCAAGCATATTTGCTCCCTTGTAATCGAAACCCAAGCAATACAATTAAGAGCAGGACGTAGGCTTTTACCTCGTTGAGAGGGGACGAACCTGGGTAAATTCCTTGTGTCCTTTGTCTCGTTCAACCCCTTCAAGCTAACCTAGTTGCGATGGCTCCACACCTAAGTCCTTTTGCTAGGACATCTGCCGTGACAAATCCATGATAGTAAGGATGAACGGGAGTGGGCCATTAACACGGTCGCCCGTATCTTCAAAAACACGTTCCATGCAAAATCATTTCTCTGGTCATATCATGAATGGTAAGTCAAATAAACAACCACGCATACACTGATTGTCTTTCAGATTTTGACATAATTCGTAAGTTCATGGCTTTCTTAATATGTAGCAATCACTGGATCTTGGTATTCATTGTTCCAAACAAGAACACAATTTACTACATGGATTCTCTCAGAGAGTCAACAAACGCTCAGGATCTGACACATCTTCAGCAATTCATGGATAGGTATTGAATTCTATGATGTTGAAATTAATTTGCATTCATATCTGGTTCACTAATTGATGTTGTCAAAATTCATCTTCATTTGCAGTGTGCTCGCATTATGAAAAACTAAACCAAGGAACCTGTTCAAGAGGGAACTACCCCTACAGCACGAGATCGTTTCTCCGGTAACACACCGAAATCCGCTATTTTCTGAAAATGTATCCAATAGTCTGCAAATATCTTTTCTTATGCTAGTCAAATGTTCAAGCTTCTAAATAAACCTCTTTCTATTTATGTCCAAAGAAAAAAATACATCTAACACCGGTTAGGTTGTTCCTAACAGGACAAATACATGACTAATTTTGTACAAAATATTTCAATGTCCTCAGCAACAAGCAGGGACCAACCTTTGTGGATACTATGTTTGTAGACACATGATCTTCATCCGCAAATCTGCTAATAGTTGTGAAGATGCTTCCAAATTAGTACCAGTAAGTCTATCTTAATTAATATCTTCTACTCCACTCACATGGCATATTCTAATCTTAAAAATACTGCAGCTCGTCTTAGAACCGAGGACCCCTAAACCGCTCCCCACTGGTGAATTGCTAATGGTTCGGAGATTTATCAGCGACTTCTTCCTGAATCACTACATCAATCCCACTGGTAATAATGAAGATTTTAGCATGCCTTCTCCTGAAACATTGAGTAAGAGTTAGCTGCTAAACATATACGCATGGATCCATTGTTTTCCATCTGATGAGGTCTTCGTATTTCGTACACTATGATTAATTATGTAATGCATATATATGTCGACAAATCATTGGAATTTAGCTACCATTTGTTCAATTGCAATTGTTGCAAAATCTGATGAATGTTCTTCCTGTGGACACTATTTGTTCAATTGCATATTGTGGCGAATTTGCTTTTTGCATGCCGATTCAAATGGGATATTTTTGCTTTAACCTGGAAATTGCTCCGCACATGGTTCAACTAAATGAGTGTGTGCGATCCACATCGTAAAGCATACGTCAATCGTAGCGGAACTGTCGGTGATACACGGCAGATTACAGACGATTTGCAGCACTACTACGTGTGCGTAGGGGCTCCGGAACAATTTGTGATACCACATTATCGCACACGAGAGCTCAGAGTAAACCGTGCCCAATGTAAAATACAATCCCAGTCATAAATTTTTCAGGAAATGCGTGGGATCCCAAATGAAAAGCACACGTCACTCTTACCGCAACCGTCGGTGATACACAACAAATCACAAATGGTCTGCAGCACTTGTATGTGTGCGAAGGGCTCCTGAACCGTTTGTGATAGAACATTATCGCACACGGTAATTGTTCGGAAATGTGTGCGATGGAGTCTTGCATGGCAGACGAGTTCCGCAGAAAACTCGTGTGCGATGGGGCACATATCGCACACAGTTCATATGTTGGCCCGTGTGCCTTACATACTCTTTCCCAAACGGTTCATTACAACACACTATTTGGTTTCACTGCGTCATTAGAAATGTTTAATCACCGATCCCACACGTGTGAAAGAATTTAGTGTGTGCTGCATCGCATACGATTACATTTGGCAAGGCATCTGCATCATGGCTCCCTATCCCCGCCGGTTTTTGGGTCGTGTGGGAAGGACCCCCCTATCGCACACACTCACTTGGCGACAATTCAAAATGCCGTCATGGAAACGGGTTAAAAACCGTTTGTATAGCACCTCGCTATACCAGTGGTTGCGCCGCACTAATAGTGAGTCATGAGCAGTCAAATCATAAGCCCCACCTTTCCTACAGTAGGTTGCTTGGATGAAAAGCAACCATCACTACACTCTTTTTGAATCCGCTCCTACTAGTATGAAGGTGCAAAACAAAGTGCGCGTATGGCATGTCGGTCAACGCGCTTCCTCTTTGTATATCACTGACATGTGGGACCGGAGTGTGAGCAAACCGATCTCAATTGACGGCAAAATGGCCAACCCATCGCTCCTTGAGAGAGATGAGGAGGGAGAACATAGACGGGCTAGGTGTCGCACGGAGGCCAAGAAATATTAGAGCATGGTTGATCGATGTCATCATTACATGTTCGATGTTTTTGAGTAGTACCACTTCATTGGTCTGCCGTTTTCCGCACTTCTCCGGAATAAATGTGTACTTTATCACATACTAAAATAAAATAAGAGTGCAGACGCTCCACCATGCGGTTCCTAGTACTACAGTAGTACTCGTACTACTAAACTTTGCGCTTTGCTCTTCGCCTCTTCGGGAAGTTGAACAATATGATGGTACTACAGTGTATGCCTCTGGCAATCTGACACCGAATGAACTGCTGCACGTCCACCGCCTGGGCGAGGGAGAGGTTGCATTAGTTCAAAGCTTCTCCTCGTCCTGCAAGCCACCGCGTTTGTGGTAGATGGAGAGGGCGTAGTATAATAAGCAAGCTTCACCTCGTCCTGCAAGCTTCTCCTCGTTCTACGAGTTGACGGGACACAACAAAGTAGTGCTAGTCCGTACTATCTCCTTTCCGGTTAATATGGCTTAATTTTTTGGGGGGTAAATGAGAGAGGTTTATTCATATAAAAGCATTCTTAGGACAATCAGCCAAGAGACTGGTCACTATAGGTAGCTAGGTGTTTCATCAAGCCAGCTCTCGGTCGCATTCAAAGTGCAAGCACGTTTCGCACAAAGATGCGTTGGAAGGTTTGCTGACCTGTTTACATGCTGAATAACAAAAGAAGAGAAATTATTACTAAGCTCTCATATTTCTAACAGGATAGGAGCCAGAATTAAGCGAGAATTATGGCGATTGTTCCAGAGTGTCACCAACTCCATGCGATCAACTTCCATTATCACATGCGATAACCCTTGACGAGAAGCAAATGTGTTGAAGATTGCTTTATCGCAGATTAAAATAAAATAAGAGTGCAGTCGCTCCACCATGCGGTTCCTTGTAGTACCTGTATAGTACTAGTACTAGTAGTACGTAATACTCTTAGTACTAGTAAACCTTGCGCTTGGCTCTTCGCGTCTTCGGGAAGTCGAACAATGATGGTACTACAGTGTTTGCTTCTGGCAATCTGACACCGAATTAACTGTTGCACGTCCACCACCTGAGCGAGGGAGAGCTTGCATTAGTCAAAAGTTTCTCCTTGTCACGCAAGCCTCTCCTCGTCCTGCAAGTTGACGGGACACAACAAAGTAATGCTAGCCCATACTGCCTCGCCGGTTAATATGGCTTAATTTGAAACGAGATAAATACAGTGGCGGTCACTGTATATTTGTAAAAATATGGTCAGTGGACTTCATAATATGCTCATTGCGGTCAATATAATACATTTTCCGGTGTTTATACGGTCACTAGCTCGCCCTAGCTGAGTACATGTGTGCATGCACATGTAGGTTGAGCACTTGACCGTGAGCGTGTGTGTTCTGTCGTGCGCTCGGGCATGCATGCATTAGGGCGTCTCACACGTTTTTGTGTGCATGTGTACGTGTGACTGTTGCATGCATGGACGAGGTTGTAGTCCCTCACATTCACATGTTCATATTTCAAAGCTTTGTCAAAACATTGCATGCAAGGTTTGCTCATTCGTTGTTCACGCATCCATTATTGCCGATATTAATACGTTGGTAAAGACAATTTCTCGGGGAAAACAAGCCCATGAATTGAGTACAAAGGGGACCAATGAACCAGGACGGAGGGAGTACTAGTACTAAACCGGAAGGAGGGAGTAGGTAGTATGTAATAATTGGCTCCCGGAGCCTTGGCCAATGGTTCTTGTTACTCCCTCCTTTCCAGTTTATAGGGCTTAATTTGAAAATCTCTTCAACCAAGGTATAGATGATGAATGGTGGAATTAATTATGTACTTTGCAAAAGTACTAAATTAGTACACTCATTTTTCTCAAAATTTTGTGTATACCGATGCATTAATTACACCACATGCATGCATGGCCACTTAATGACCAAGGACTTCTACATGCATTGGTGAGTTTTTTCTTCATCCTTGCATGCAGTGATTTAATACACCTTGAAATCTGAACATGTGATGGTAAGTACTACTCCCTCCGTCTAGGTGTAAAAGTCACCAAAGCGAAGGGAAAAACGAGAGATTTTAATGCTTATTTGCTAATTAATAGCATTGCATGCAATGAACTGACCACTGCATGTCGTGTTTGAAAGTCTCAACTCATTGAAGTCATACACGCCCCACATCTCTTTGGTTGATTCCTTTATTTATGTCAAGAAACAAGGTCACACTTAGTGCACCGCGTCAGTGTTTTGCGATTATTTGGTTTTCGTAAGATGACTTATACACCTAGATGGAGTGAGTAGTAAATTGAGACTTATAAAATGGAATAACAAACTTTTTGAGATGATCCCTATAAACCGGAAAGGAGGGAGTATTGGACAGGATGCGCCTAGAGGCATTTTGTTCCCCATCGGTCAGAGAAAACTATTCAACCATTGTTCACGGTGGAGTGACAATACATGGCTTACTCTACAATGCTATCATGTCATGTGGGACATCCAGCATCCGAGTCCATGTGTCATGCAAGAAAATAGAGATAAGTCCAAGTGAGACTCAGGAACAGTCATACACGTAGGGGGAGTACGTGTTGGGGCCGCGGTAATATGACTAAATGAGCAGTCAAATCACACAGTAAGTTGGTCAGACGAAGCAACCATCATTACACTCTTCAATGACACGTACGCAATATAAAAAAGGTTGATATGGAGAGAAAAAGAAAACCGCTCCACTATATACACTAGCAGGAGCCTAAGCTACAAGCCTGCTTGCTTGGGTTGCTCTCTTCACACTCTCTCGCAAAGAACGACGGTGGCCACACCATTGGTCACATATCCGACCTGAACCCGCCGCCGGGGGAAGGGAAGGATGTTCTGCGTAGACACGGTCGGCAGCGGCGAGGGAGAAAACCCACTGTCGGTGCGTCCCGATCGGGGGTCCCCGCGGTATGGGCTGATGCCCCCTCCCACCGGCCTTCTAGCTACACCCCGACGTCCCAGGTAGTACAACTTCCTTTTGGACCCAGCTTGCTCCACTGCGCAGCACCCCACGTAGCTTCATCTCCATGTGGATCTTTCTCTACTTCTACCGGCTTCTATTTGTGATGAGTTTATGTCTCATGAACTAGTGCCACTACTATTATTCTAATCACACTTCTTCAATATCTTTGCCAACAGGGATGCTCAGCTCGATTTTAGTGGAACTGCACAAAAGCATCGTATGATCCGAGGGTGCAAGGCTTCTTTCCTTCGACAGGTTCTACCTAGCCAGGAAATTAAATCATGTTTAGGGTTTAGGGTTTAAGGCCTAGAGACTCCATCAATAGTTTTTTTTGTACACTGATGTCGCTTGAACTACGTTCGTATTTCCCCAAAGAGGAAGGGATGATGCAGCACAGCTATGGTAGGTATTTCCCTTAGTTATGAAACGAAGGTATCAATCCAGTAGGAGAACCAAGCAACACTATGTAAACATTACATACACACAAATAACAAATACTTGCAACCCGACGATTAGGAAGGGTTGTCAATCCCTCTACGGGTAACGGTGCCAGAAATTATCAAGTTGACGGGATAAAAAATGTGATAGATTGGATAAATATATCTCGATAAAACGTGAAATAAAATAAATAGCAAAAAAGTGCAGCAAGGTATTTTTGGGTTTTTGGAATAATAGATCTGAAAATAAAAGCGAATAAAAATATATCTCAAAGCAAATATGATAAAGAATAGACCCGGGGGCCGTAGATTTCACTAGTGACTTCTCTCAAGAAAATAGCATACGATGGGTAAACAAATTACTTTTGGGCAATTGATAGAACATCAAATAATTATGACGATATCCAGGCAATTATCATTATATAGGCATCACGTCCAAGATTAGTAGACCGACTCCTACCTGCATCTACTACTATTACTCCACACATCGACCGCTATCCAGCATGCATCTAGTGTATTAAGTTCATGGAGAAACGGAGTAATGCAATAAGAACGATGACATGATGTAGACGAGATCTATTCATGAAGGAATAGCCCCTATCTTGTTATCCTTAATAGCAACGATACATGCGTGTCTTGCTGCCCCTTCTGTCACTGGGAAAAAACACCGCACGATCGAACCCATCACAAAGCACCTCTTCCCATGGCAAGAAAAATCGATCTAGTCAGCCTAACTAAACCAAAGATTCGAAGAAGAAATACGAGGCTATAAGTAATCATGCATAAAAGAGACCAAATAACTCAAATAACTTTCATGGATATAGATCTGATCATAAACTCAAAGTTCATCAGATCCCAACAAACACACCGCAAAAAGAGTTACATCAACTAGATCTCCAAGAGACCATTGTATTGAGAATCAAAAAGAGAGACGAAGCCATCTAGCTACTGCCTACGGACCCGTAGGTCTACAATGAACTACTCACGCATCATCGAAGAGGCACCAATGAGGATGATGAACCCCTCCGTGATGGTGTCTAGATTGTATCTCGTGGTTCTGGAACTTGCGGTGGCTGGAATTGTGTTTGTCGACTCCCCTAGGGTTTCTGGAATATTTGGGTATTTATAGGGTGAAGAGGCAGTGTAGGAGGCCTTCGAGGTGGGCACAACCCACCTGGGCGCGCCTGGGCCCCCAGGCGCGCCCTAGTGGGTTGTGCTCCCCTTGGAACCCCCCCTTTGGTACTTCTTTGGCCCAATAGGTGTCTTCTGGTCCAGAAAAATTCTCCAAAAAGTTACGCCCATTTGAACTCCGTTTGGTATTGATTTTCTTCGAAGTAAAAAAACAAGCAAAAAATAGCAACTGGCACTGGGCACTATGTCAATAGGTTAGTCCCAAAAAATGATATAAAGTTGATATAAAATGATTCTAAAACATCCAAGAATGATAATATAACAGCATGGAACAAGCAAAAATTATAGATACGTTGGAGACGTATCATACACACTCTCACAACTTTTGTCTTTAGTTGTGAAGTAAATATTGGCTATGACCTGCGAATCATTGAGATGCATCAGCTTGCGTGTTAGTTCCCATCAACGAAAACGATCGAGTAATTCCCAACACTTTCCATGCGAGATATATCATAGGCGGTTCCCAAACAGAAAAAAAGTGTATTCCTTTTTCCACCATTCTTTCACTTTCCATGGCTAGCCGTATCCACGGGTGCCCTCCATACCAACACTTTCCAAGGAATTTATTATTTGACAACATAAAGTAAATTTCTTTTTCATTTCGGGACTGGGCATCCCTATTACCGCCACACTCTCGTGCAATGACAAGTGAATAAACATGCATCTTGAGAATAACACATCTAGCATGGAAAATATTGGCCACCCCCTGCTGCTTCATGAGCGGAACGAGCACACAAAAAGGAAATTTATTTTGAAAACTAGAGATGGCACATACAAATTTGCTTAGAACGGCACGGGAATACCGCATATAGGTAGGTATGGTGGACTCATATGGCAAAACTGGGTTTAAAGATTTTGGATGCACAAGTAGTATTTCTACTTAGTACAAGTGGAGGCTAGCAAAAAGGTTGAGAAGCAACCAACCAAGAAACGAAAAATCACATAAGCGAGCATTAAGCATAACTAACACCGAATAATGCACCACAAGTAGGATGTAATTTCATTGCATAACTATTGACTTTTGTGCTTGCATAGGGAATCACAAACCTTAACACCAATATTCTTACTGAAGCATAATTACTCACCAACATGACTCACATATCACTATCATCATATCTCAAAACTATTACAAAGAATCAAGTTTATTACATGTTGACTATTACATTGGCCACTACGAAAAATACATTTTGCATCTATACAAGGCCACTAACAGTAATTGAGGCAATAGTACTTTCTTGTATAAGGGAATGGAGGGAGTAGTACTTTCTTGTAGCCCATTATTATACATGTTGACTATTACATTGGCTATAGATGACATGGCAACATGTTAGCCATCAACCGACTACATTATTAACCATGCTTAAGGCATGCTTGCACGGAGAGAGAGAGAGAGAGAGAGAGAGAGAGAGAGAGAGAGAAAGAGAGAGAGAGTCGCGTCGCATGCATGCAAAACCGGAGAGAGAGAGAGCTGCATGCAGATAGATCTAGTGAGCCTCCATCCAGAGAGATGGAGAGAGGAGTAATTGTTCGCGAGAATTGAGTACTTTGCATGCGCGTAACTACCCAACATTTCCTCCATAGCAAATCTGGGGGCAAAAGAGTATATATATATAGCCTCCACACAAAATCCAACCGTTACCCACATTTGACTCTTCTCGGTGGGACCGAATAGTTAAACTCGATGAGACCGATATGTTCAAAAATGTGAATGTTAGGAATCTCGGTGGGACCAACTGGAACAACTCGATGAGACCGATGTGCTAGGGCTTAGGGCAAGCATCATATCGGTGGCACAGTTTGCATCAACTCGGCGAGATTGAAGTGAAGAAATAAGGCAATAGAGAATCTGCCAAGCCAACTCGGTGAGACCGATCGCATAACTCGGTGATACCAAAGTAAATGCAACAAGTCACAGAGTATTGGCAGGGCCATCTCGGTGAGACCAAGACCCGTATCGGTGAGACCGAACTGTTAGGGTTTTTGGTTGTGCCTATGTCATATGAACTCGGTGGCGCCGGAAAGAAAGAATCGATGGGGCCGAGTTGGAGTTTAGGGTTTTGACATATTTGGATGGAGAAAGTGGTGAGGGTTTTGGAGCAATATCACTAAGCATTTGAGCAAGCAAGCCATTAAGCAGCACCTCATCCCCTTTTAATAGTATTGGCTTTCCTATGGACTCAATGTGATCTTGGATCACTAAAATAAAGATGGAGAGTCTTGAGCTTTTGCCAATATATGTCCTTAGCATTTTGAGGGGTCCACATCTCTAGTCCATGCCATGCCATCCATTGAACTTCCTAAAATATTTATCTTGAATGGATATTAGTTCAATGAGCTATATGTTGTTATGAATTACCAAAACCACCCGGGGATTAGTTGCACTTTCAATCTCTCCCTTTTTGGTAATTGATGACAACATATAGATCAAAGCTTCGACAAATGATAAAATGAATGAAGTACATCATCGCTTTGAGAAGTATGTGATAAGCAAGAGCTCCCCCTAAATTTGTGCATTATTTGAAATTTGCGTTTGAATGTAAATGCACAATCGATTAGGATCATGGGTCACTCTTTCATGTCACATACATCTTGGTGGAGCGCACAAAATGATAAGAATGAAATAACATGCACGCATCACCAGAGATACAAGTGAATGATCATACATAAGCAATCATAGGAATAGGCATTTAAGCACACATTAAACATAGTACAATCACACACAACCACATAAAGTATCTGACGAGCATAAAACAATAAGTAGCATCAATCAAACGAATGAAGTAGCAACTGGCAATAAACACCAACAAGCAAAAGAACGAGACACTCTCTCTCTCTCTCTCGAAGCCTATGATCTATACATTTTCTCCCCCTTTGGCAACAAGTTACCAAAAATCTTGAAAACATATAGTGTTAAACGGCACGATCTCTGGGAGCTCCTGAAGGGGTCTTCTGGCTTGTTGCTCTGGTGTGCGTAGATGGCGTTGAGAGAACTGCTTCTGCAAATGCCTCGACAGATGTCTGTTGAGCTGGTGGACTTGACACTGGTGGTGGCACTGTGGCAGTGGTGGCTGGAGCAAAGTGTGTAGTCCTGGTGTCTGCAACTGGCTTAGCTGATGACCTCTGTGCCCTAGGCACTGCCTGAAATCTGTCAGTGGTAGGTCTGTCATCACTATCCTCAGCATCATCTCTCGGGTTCTGAACAATAGATTGGATCTCTGTGACCTTGACATCAAGATTATACATTTTGTCCTCAACTATCCGCTCTAGGCTCTCCTGATTCTTAGCTAAGTTGGCCAGACTTTTCTCAATCCTCAGAGTTGCTTCTAGCAGATATGTCAACTAGTCTTGCTTTGATTTGAGATTCACTATTGATGCATTGGGTGCACTAGCTGCCTTTGCTGCTTTGGCTGCTTTTGCCTTTTCTGCCTTCTCTTGGGCCTCCACTAAAGTTGGATGTGAAGCATCCACCACCACTTCATTATCTTCAAACTCTAGCCGAAGAGGAAGGTGCTCTCTGTCAAGCAGATATGTGTTTGTACCAACCTTGGAGTTGATAAGCATCTGTATGTGTGGTGCATATCCACATGACCTCTTCTGATCAGCAGCAGTCCTTTTGATTGTCTCTACAATCAAGCTCATGATATAGTTTATAGTGGCCAAACCAGCAAGCAGAAAGTAGATAGAGCCAAACTTGTGGGTATCCAATGCCTCATCAGGAATGGTCTTATACATGTGTGCCATTGTGTTGTGATCCATCCTGGGTTTGCCATATACATCAATATCATTCTCTCCTTCTTCAGGGGCATTGATAAGAGCAACCCACTCTGAGATTGATGACTGGTATCTAGTGCCCTCAGTCATCCACACAATCTTTCCATCTGGGTAAAAGTGTGAAGTGGAATAAAACTGCATTACCATCTCATCATTCCATTTTGTTAGCTTTTGTCCAACAAAAGCATCAACACATGTCAGCCTGAAGCTCTCATGAACATGGGGGAAGTAATCTTCATTGTTGTGTATGTACTTCCAATCCACCCATCTTCATGTTGCTTATGATGGGCTTCTTGTCAAGCAACACTGTCTCATAAAAGTCTTGTTGTTCTTTGGTATGGAAACGATAGTCAACAGCTATTCTCCTCCTCACTGTGTATGGCTCAACTTTACTCCATTGTCTCAGTCCACTATCCTTCCTCGGTTTCATGTTTTCAGCCACTGGATGTCCACCATCATGGTCTAGAATCTTTGGCTTTAATTTCCTGAGCACTTGTGGCTCTTCATCCTCTTGAACCTCTGGCACTGGGGCCTTGTTCTTCTCAGCAGCAGGGATGTTTCTTGTGGATCTCTTGGGTGCAGCAGGCTTAGGTGCAGGCTTGGGCTTGGACTTGGAGGGTGCGCCTGCAGATTTCATGGCATCTACCATGAGCTTCTGAGACTTGGCAGGGGGTGCAGCTAGCTCTTCCTCCTCATCTTCATCATCCACCATCATGGATGGTCTGCCAATCACTCTGGCAATGGTCTTCTTTACTCTCTCTTTCCTCTTTTTCTTCCCATCAGCAGCTTCTTCTTCTCTTAGCTCAAGAGTAAATTCCATAGCCTCTTGTGGAACTTTTGATTTCCTGGCCTTAGGCATAGGAACTCTCTTTGTAGGGGCCTTCTTTTGGAGACCTGGCTTGGTGGCAGCAGTAGCATACTCCTTCTTGAGCACTTTCTTCTTTGATGTGACCTCTTCTTCAACCACAAAGTCATCATCCTCACTTTCTGAGGTTCTCTTCTTCCTTTGTCTAGTGGCAGCTTTGGGCAGATTGCTAAGAGTGCTTCTGCTGCCCTCATCATAGCTTCCACTAGGGCTTGTGCCTTCACTGAGATTAACCTCCTCCTCTAAATTGTTCTGGCTGTCACTTGCTTCAGACATCTTGCAGACAGACCTTGTGAATAGATAGGTATGGGCAGAGTGGATGAGCATCACAAAAAGCAGCTTGTTTTGCAAAAAGTTTGAATCAAAACTTTAATTTTAGTTTTCTGTAGAAAGCATTTCGGAGCTACCGATATGAAAATCTCGGTGACACCGAAGCATTAATAGAGTCTAAACACACAACATCGGTCAGACCGAGTTGTGGTTCGGTGACTTCGAGATGCTAGGGTTTCACTGAGGTTTTGCTTTTGGTCTCACCGATCATTACACTTTGGTGGCACCGAGTTGTACTTAGTGCAATGGCCAGGGCCAATCGGTGGGACCGAAAACTTCATTTTGGTCGGTCCGAGATGAGCTCGGCGGAAACCTAACCCTAGAATTTTTCATCAAATCTTATCTAAAGAAGTTTCTCTGTGGACAGAAGGTTCTCATTCGTGGCAAGAAGCTGGCATTAGTTTTGTGCATAGAATCGAAAATTGGAATAGCACAAAGTGGTCGAACCGTACCCTAACTTGGTGACAATTCACTATGGCAACAACGGCGGTGAAGATTTCCTTTGACGGTGATGAAGACCTGCGGCGGAGGCACACAGGCAGAGATGGCAACGATCAGGAGACCAAGGGGCGGCAGCACTGGGGCACGAGCAGGAGTGGTTTGAAGAAGTTTTCAACCGTACGAGTTCACAGGATATATACCCAATCGCTGTCGGTGGCACCGAATGGAATGGTTCGGTGGCGCTGAGATGCAAAACTGCGTGCAGTTAGTACAACTCGGTGGGACCAAGTCATTCTAATCGGTATCACCGAGATGAAAACCTAGATCAATCTGGTGATTTCGGTGGGAGCAAATAGGAGTGAGTTGGTCTGACTGAAATACACAAGAAGGTTTTGGAAAGCAGCCCTTGACGGATCGGTGACTCCGAGGTGCTCCTCACCCGGAGGGTCCGAAAAAGACTTGTTCAATTTTTTGTGATGTAGCATGAATAGAGTTTGAGAAGAGAAAAGCATAGATAGGTAGAGAAGGTTCTTAGGCATTCTTGTCCATCCATTTGGCCAATAAAAACCAAACAATCAAAACAACAAATGGATGTCCTCGAATGGAGATATTATGCAACCAACATGCTCACACAATAATATAGCAAGTGAAACATGGGTCAAAGCATGCACAAACAACTCTAGCATCTATCAAGCAATTGGCGATGACTAGGTCATCTATATATGAGAATATTGACTTAGGAGTCAATTGAGAACATTTGATCATAGGTCATACTCATCGTTTAAGCACAAGTGGGGTTACCACTTTTACATAAAGCATTAATGTGTTCGCACCATTAGAGTTGCTTTAGCTCAATTTTTAGAGCAAAGCTCCCCCTAGATGTGATATCCCCCCTAAGAGAGATGAACTAACCTTGGGTTTTGTCGATGATGACTTCATGTAGATAGTGAAGATGTGGATGCTAAATGCTGATGTAGATCATTTGGAGCAATCCATTGGAGTGTTGCACTTTCAATACCTACATGGGTTAGTCCCACAAGGAACATGCAAGGATATCCATAGACATAGAGTGAATTGCACATTTGATGATGTCCATGAAAGCATTAGGTTACCTTGTCCCTTGTCTTACCAACAAGAGGGTTTGTGACTCCATGAACTAGTGCAATATATGAAAGTTGTTTGCACAAGTCCTCGCCAAAATGAATATGAGTGAAGTATGTTAGCGGAGTCACCCTCAAGAACACTCTAGTTCTTCTTCTTTGGGATCCACATCAACTTGATGGGAATCCTTGGAGTTGTAGTCATACTTGATGATGTAGAGCTTGACGTAGTCTTGGGAACCCACTTGACCATGGCCTTAGGAGCTTCTTCAAATGAGTCAATCTCCTCTTGAAGCTTGTCCTTGCCTTTTAGCTTGTGGTCTTGTGGTGGAAGATCATCTTGAGCTTGTGTTCCCTTGAAAGAAGTGGGGTCATACTTCTCTTGTTGTGGAACAAATTTCGTCTTGGGGTATTGATCTTCTTCCCACTCAATTCCATTGGCATTGAACTTTCGTTCAAAACCAACACCTTGATTCTTCCGGTGGCTTCCTTGCTTGCGTACAATTTCCTCAAATTGCTTACTCCCGGCAAGGCTCTTGTAAACACCTTTCTCTATAATTCCCTTCAATAGGCTATTTTCTTTCTCAAGTGTAACTTGGCTAAGAGAATCATTAGTGGCATCAAGAGAACTACTAGAAGCAACAATATTGGATTTAACATGGTTATTGTTATTACTGGAGGGAGAATCTTTCTCGCTCTTGTTGCTAGATTTTACTTGTGTCATATAAGTAGACAAGAGGAGACGTTTGGCAATGTAAGAAGAACTCTTGTTTCGAAGATCATCATTGATAGCTTTTAGAAACTCATGCTCTTGCTCTAAATTTAGCTTCTCGAAGCGTAGCTTCTCATGAGTTTTTAGGAGCTCTCTATGATTCTCTAGAGTTATTTCATGAGCTAACTTAAGAGTGTTTAGTTCTTAAGATGAGTTTTTGTGTGCCCGTACCGCTCATGAAGCAGCAGGGGGTGGCCAATATTTTTTCATGCTAGATGTGTTATTCTCAAGATGAGTGTTTATTCACTTGTCATTGCACGAGAGTGTGGCGGTAATAGGGATGCCCAGTCCTGAAATGAAGAAGAAATTTACTTTATGTTGGCAAATAATAAATTCCTTGGAAAGTGTTGGTATGGAAGGCACCCGTGGATACGGCTAGCCATGGATTGTGAAAGAATGGTGGAAAAAGGAATAAACTTTATTTTATGTTTGGGAACCGCCTATGATGTATCTAGCATGGAAAGTATTGGGAACTACTCGGTCATTTTCTTTGACGGGAAAAGCAGGACTCTCAAAGTATTTTATCTCTCAATTTAAGCTTTGAGCTCTAGCACCTCTACAAATCTCTGCTTCCGGGCCTATCTATTTACTTTTCTATAATTTTTATTTTTATTTGAGTCTCTGTCTTCTCTTATAAAGCACCAACTAGGGAGCACTATGATCATACTTGTGCATTGAATGTAGCTAATATTCGAGTGTATTTTGTGAATGGATCAATGATTGAGCATGATGGGCTAGGGATAGCTTTTTTTAGTGTTGATATTTTGAAAGACATGGTTGCTTGTTGATATGCTTGAGTATTGAAGTCTTCATGTCAATTATAGACTATTGCATTGAACCATCTAAAAGTCAAAATGTCCATGCTACTAAAGAAAAGAATATGTGATGAATATGTTAGGCAGCATTCCACATCAAAAATTCTGCTTTTATCATTTACCTACTCGAGGACGAGCAGGAATTAAGCTTGGGGATGCTGATACGTCTTCAACGTATCTATAATTTTTTATTATTCCATGTTGTTATATTATCATTCTTGGGTGTTTTACCTTCATTTTATAGCAACTTTATATCATTTTTTGGGACTAACCTATTGACATAGTGCCCAGTGCCAGTTGCTCTTTTTTGCTTGTTTTTTACTACGCAGAATATAACTATCAAACGGAGTCCAAATGCAGCAAAACTTTTTGGAGATTTTTTTGGACCAGAAGACAACTTGGGAGCCAAGGAAGCACCAGAGGGGAGGCCCATGGAGCCCACAACCCACCAGGGCATGCAAGAGGCCCCTGGCGCGCCCAGGTGGGTGGTGGGGCACATGGGGGTCTCCTCCACCGCCTCTCAGCTCTATAAATTCTCAGATATTCCAGAAACCCTAGGGGAGCGATCGAAACACAATTCCAGCCGCCGCAAGTTCCAGAACCACAAGATCCAATCTAGAGCCCTATTCTGGCACTCTGTCGGAGGGGAACACGATCACGGAGGGGTTCATCATCCTCACTGGCGCTCCTCCGATGATGCGTGAGTAGTTCACCATAGACCTACGGGTCCGTAGGCAGTATCTAGATGGCTTCTTCTCTCTTTTTGATTCCCAATACAATATTCTCCTTGTTGTTTGATGTAATGACTTTTTGTGATGTGTTTGTTGGGATCCGATGACGTGCGAGTTTATGATCAGATCTATCTATGAATATTATTTGAGTTTTCTTTGATCTATTATATGCATGATTGTTATAGCCTCGTATTTCTTCTCTTAATCTTTGGTTTAGTTAGTCCAACTAGATTGATTTTTCTTGCATTGGGAAGAGGTGCTTTGTGATGGGTTCGATCTTGCGGTGTCCTCACCCAGTGACAGAAGGGGTAGCAAGGCACGCATGTATCGTTGCTATTAAGGATAAAAAGATGGGGTCTATTCCTACATGAATAGATCTTGTCTACATCATGTCATCATTCTTATTGCATTACTCCGTTTCTCCATGAACTTAATACACTAGATGCATGCTAGACAGCGGTCAATGTGTGGAGTAATAGTAGTAGATGTAGGCAGGAGTCGGTCTACTAATCTTGGACGTGATGCCTATATACATGACCATTGCCTTGGATATCATCATATTTATTTGCTCTTCTATCAATTGCCCAACAGTAAATTTTTTACCCACCGTATGCTATTTTGTCGAGAGAAGCCACTAGTGAAATCTACGGCCCCCGGGTCTATCTTTTATCATATTGTTTTCAGATCTATTATTCCAAAAACCCAAAAATACCTTGCTGCACTTTTTCTTTCTTTATTTTATTTTGCTTTCTTGCTAGATCTATTTATCCAATCTCGTACAATTTAATCTATCTTTTTACCGAGGAGGGATTGACAACCCCTCTTACGTGTCGGGTTGCAAGTATTTGTTCTTTGTGTGCAGGTACCGTTTACATAGTGTTGCTTGGTTCTCCTACTGGATTGATAACCTTGGTTTCATAACTAAGGGAAATACTTATCGTAGGTGTGATGCATCATCCCTTCCTCTTTGGGGAAATACCGACGCAGTCTCAAGCCACGTCACTGACCATGGGTTAAATTTCGGGGCTACCGGCTCTACAGCGTAGACGTCCAAAGTGCGCGTTTCCGCTCCTTCTTGGGTATATGGGTGGCGTAGATCATATTCACCGTTTTTACCTCGGGAGGGAATTTTTCTGGCCCCCATTGTTTGGCCTGCGAGGTTCTTCCTCGTCCTTGCTTCGGGGGCTTTTTCCTGTGTCCTCAGCTGTGAGCTTGCCGGCCAGTTTGATTACCCAACAGTTACGGTTGGTGTGGTTGGCGGGTTTGTCGGACATGCCGTGGATCTGGCAGGGTCTGTCCAGGATTGTGTCCAACTTGGTGGGTCCATCCTGGTTCCCTTTAGAGGGTTTCTTTCGAGGTCCCGATTTGGAATTGCAGAATCTGGCATTTACTGCCGTATCTTCGGCTTCACTGCCGTTGTGGTGGTGCTTGTTTCTGTTGCGCCGTGGCTTCCCGTTTCGGTCCCGGACTTCCGAGGTCCCAGGGTCTTCGGGGTTGGTGCTTCTACAAGCCAGCCAACTGTCTTCTCCCGCCCAAAAGATGGTCATGAGAGAGGTAAGTGCTGCCATTGTCCTCGGCTTGTCTTGGCCGAGCTGGCGTGCAAGCCATTCGTCCCGGATACTATGCTTGAATGCGGCTATGGCTTCGGCGTCTGGACAATCGACGATCTGGTTCTTTTTGGTCAAAAACCAATTCCAAAATTGCCGGGCTGACTCACCGGGCTGTTGGACCACATGGCTCAGGTCATCGGCATCCAGAGGCCGGACATAGGTCCCTTGAAAGTTTGCTCAGAAAGCATCCTCGAGCTCTTCCCAGCTCCCTACGTAGTCTTCAGGGAGGCTATGCAACCAATGTCGAGCTGGTCCTTTGAGCTTTAATGGTAGATATTTAATGGCGTGGAGGTCATCTCCTCAAGCCATATGAATGTGGAGAAGGAAATCTTCGATCTACATAGCTGGGTCCGTAGTCCCGTCGTATGGCTCGATGTTTATGGGTTTAAACCCTTCTGGGAACCGGTGTTGCATCACCTCATTAGTGAAACACATGGGGTGAGCGGCGCCCCTTACTCGGGCTACGTCGCGTCGGAGCTCGGCTTCCATCCGGACCCGGTGCTGCTCCCGAGTTCTGTCGTTCCGGTCGAGTCACGCTTGGTATCCCTCCCGTCTATTGGGAGGGTATCCTCTAGATCTGTAAATGGATCTTGATTGACCCGCTCTAGTAGCCAGATCGTGTCGCAGATCATATCGATATTCTGGTTGTGCTGCCTCCTTGCCTCGAGGGTGAACAGGTGGGTGTTCGGCCTCTCCAGCCGGCCTGTCTCGTCCTCGAGGGGGGCGGTCTGGCTGATCACCTTGAGTTCGTCTGGGCGGTACGGGCTCAAGGGCCTTGTCGTCGAATTGTGGCAACAATTTGCACTTGGGGTAGCTCTTTGTTTGCCGCTCGTAGCCGTACCCTTCTTCGGCTGCTAGGAATTTCATCCATCTGTCGTTGAGGGTCTCTTGTTTGGCTTTTATCTGTTGTTTCTTCTTTTTCAGACTTCGCGCGGTGGCTATGAGCTGCCTCTTGAACCGCTCTTGGTCCAATGGATCTTATGGAACGATAAAATCTTCAGCTCCGAGGCTGACCTCTTCTTCGGAGAGAGGCATGTAGTTGATATCCTCGGAATCATTGGGGTCCTCGGGGTTATACTAACCCCCATGCCCCTCTGGGTCATTTGGCTATTGCTCAGGGACGGTGTCGCCGAGGTCTTCCGCATTGTCTGGAGTATCGTCCTCTCCGGTGCCCGTGTTGTTTTCCTTGCCTCGACGCCCCTTGGATCGTTGACGTTGTCTCCGGTGTTTGGGGGGCTCCTCGCCAGGCTTGTTACTGTCTCTTTTGGGGGTGAAATCCCCATTATTAGCGCCATCACCGTTATCCTTGGGGGTGTCCACCATGTAAACGTCATTGGTGGAGGTGGCCGTCCATCGGTCGATGACGAGAGGGGCAGCGTCAGTGTGGGCCATGGCTTCGCTGTCGTCGTCCATGTCATCGGCCTCCTCAGAGGCGTAGTCTAGCATGTCGGTTAAGTCTTCGACGGTGGCTACTAAGTAGGTTGTGGGTGGGACATAAAATTCCCTGTAGCCCGCCTCGAGGCCCCGCTGAGCGTGAGCCGAGGATGGGCCATCCAAGAGAGCCATCGTTCGGATCCGGTCCAGCGCCTCGTTTAACAGGGCGAGGGTGGCCGGATTGGCGTATGAGGTTTACTCGGAGCTGACCTCCATTGTGGTGGTGGGGCGAGGGGTGAGCCCAACCAGGGTTGTCTCCTGGTCTTCGGATATCGAGTCCACGCCAAGGCTCGAAGCCGGATTTGTGGTAAGGAGGGGGAGCTCGGCCGAGGGCGGCTCGCGGTCTTTGGATGCCAATCCGGTGTTGAGGTCGAAGCCAGATCCGTGCTGAGAAGGGTGAGTCTGGCCGAGGGTGATTTCCGGTCTTCGGACATAGCGGTTGCATCCGAGCTCGAAACCGGCCACGAGTAAGGGCTGGTCCAGGGATCGGATTGGGGAGAGGCCCCAAAGTTGATGCTTCCTGGTACGTGGGCGTCTCAGGTGAGGCTGAAAGCAAGTGAAGATCAGATCGCCCCGAGCATCGGTTACGTACTCTAAGTTACCAAACCTGATCTGGTGCTCAGGGGCGAAACTGTCGACCTGGTCGAGATGACCAGTCGAGTTGGCATGCAGAACGATGCTGCCGAACGCGAAAAGTTGCCCGGGGACGAAGATGTCCCCGGTGTTGATGCCGTCTCCAATGATCAGGCGAGCCATCAATCCTTCGGCGATCCAACAATGGAACTCTCAATGAAAGCACCAATGTCGGTGTCAAAACCGGCGGATCTCGGGTAGAGGGTCCCAAGCTATGGATCTTTGTCATGGGAAACCACGGCCACCTATGGGGCCATGAGCCCCTTTTGGTTCGGCGGGGGGATGGGCACGTTGCACAAAGAGGGGAGAAGCGTCGCGCAGCACGGCAGAGATCACACGGGCAGCCTTTACCCAGGTTCGGGCCGCCGTGAGGCGTAAAACCCTACTCCTGCTTTGGTGGATTGATGGTGGATAATGGTGGTGCACGTAGCATACTTGCCCGGCAAGGTCGCTCTGGGGGCGAGAGTGGCTACGCGAGTATGGATATGCGAGGGTCCAACCCTTTCTACAGTCGCCATGGGCCTCCTTTTATAGATTAAGGGGTCACCACAGTGACAAATCAGTCTTTGCGTACTGATTAGATAGCTAACAGCGCTATCATATCTAACTCTGCAGGCTGACAGAGCGCATTAAATGCGCCGCTCAGTGTCACATTACAACTCGCCCGGCAGGCCCTGCCGGGCTGTTTTGCCAGCTTCGCGCCTGCTCGCTTGACACGTCTCAGGACGGGTGTCATATGGAGGTGTTTGCTGTAGGAAGTGGCTGCCATGTGGCAGAAAGCAGCCACTTAGTCACCTTGGAGCTCGACACCGCTTTGATTACTGACTTGCGTCGCTTGTGAGGTGGAGCTGTGAAGTGGCTTGCCTCCGCCAGCCCCGGCAGGCTTGCCGGGACGATCTGGAGCTTGCTTCCGGGGCAAAACCCAACCCTGCCAGGCTCGCCTGCCCGGCAAGGTAGGTCCTTCCCTTGGTGATGCCTCGTTCCTCTGGCTCACCTTGGCCTTCTCGACTTGCACTTGGATCCTTCAAAGGAATTGATCCTCCTTGTTTGGTATGACCTTGGTCTTGTAATCTTGTCTTCGAGCCTGTTGGCTTGCCGTCCGTGCACAGTCAGGGGAAAACATATACCCCTATCTGTGTTCCCCGACATAAGCCCCCGGGCCTAAGTCATATGTGTCGCTGGGCACATTGGGTTAGGCCCCAAACCAGTGCACGGACACGTGGCTAAAAAGGGCTGCTCGCATCATGGTTCGTCATGATGACCAGTCAATCCAACATCCACTTCGCGCAATTACTGCGAGTCGTGGGGTCATGGGACTGTTGTAGTTAATGTAAAACGGTAACTTCTGGAGCGTCGCGTCCCCACTCCACGCCTTTTCCCCTTAAGGTAGGAAAACGCGGAACGGCATGGTTTACTTATCGCATGTCCTGTCCTCCCACCATCTTCCTCTACAAGCCAAACAACCGCCCCTCATTTCTCTCCCTCGCCCGCTGCCGTTCCCCCACCTGATTCCTTCCCCCATTCGCACCGGCGTCCATGGGAATGGGGAAGAAAACTGCATCAAAAGGGAAGCAGACGGCCGCAGTGAAGGAGGTGGCCGCCGAGGGAAGCAAGAGGGCGGCGGAGCTGGACAGGAAGCGGAGGGGAGACATCGTCTTCTTTCCGTTGAACCTGGACGGCCCGGTTCTCCAGGCAAGGTACGGGTACCTGTGGGGGAGGGAAGTCCCGAAAGGGCACGGCGCGCCCAATGTTTTGGCGGAGGGGGAAGAAGATCTGCCAAATTCATATCGATTCTTCTGTGCATATTTCATCTGCGGCCTCTGCCCCCCTTTTTCTGATTTCTTTGAGGCGATGATGACGATTTATGGATTCCACCTCCTGGACTTCACGCCAAATGCAATGGCGACCATGGCCATCTTTGCTCATTTGTGTGAGAATTTTGTTGGAGTCGCCCCTAATGTTGATCTGTTCAGGCATTACTTTGTCCCGCGGGTGGATAAAAAATCACACCGCTCTGGGAACATTAGCTGGATGCCACGGGGGGCAAGGAAGTCCTGGGATTATATCCCTGGTCTGCAACGCGAAAGGTGGGATGAGTGGAGAGGAGACTGGTGCTGGATTCAGGATGTGGAAGCCCCAGAGTTCTGCAAAGCACGGACAGTGTGTGTCGAGCGCAGCAAGGAATGGAGCACATTCGGCCTCACCAATGATAGACTTTGCCCGGCAACAAACAGGATCACCCGCCTGAAGGCTGCCAGACTAACCATTGAGCACGTGGGGGCAGATTTTCTCCTTCGTCGCATCTCGCCACTGCAGAAGAGGGACAGACCCGCCTAGTTGTATGGTGATGCTGGAGATAGGATGAGATTGCTTCCAGGTTTGGCCAATAACTTATCTGTTTATGGCCATGCCTGGTTGTGTGACCAGCTGTTTGGCCGCTTTGAGCTGTTCAAGCTCCCGGCAACCGTTATCCCTCTGAATGTCAATTCGGCCCGGGACCAGATCTTGAAGTGGATGCCGGATTGCAACGCTCATGGGGTGGCAAGTGATTGGTGGTTGCCCACTCTTGACGAAGAACTTGAATGGTCCAACGCCCTGGCGGAGAGGGCTGTCAGAGTGGAGACCAACATGTACAAACACACCTCCACTGTGGAGGCAGCGTTTATCAAGAGGAGGATTGAGGAGGACAAAGCTGCCCGAATTGCTGCAATGGCAAGGGCTGCAAAGTTCAGGAAGGGAAAAGCTAAGGATGAGAGTTCCTCTCATGGTGGTAGCGAGGTGCAGGCCACGGAAGAGGTTGCCGGGGAAGATCTTGCCGGGGATGAGTTTTCCGGGCTTGAGGCTCTAGCTACTGCGGTAGCAGAGCTCCAAAAGGAGGAGGAGGCTGCTGAGGCAGTGGAGCCCGAAGCGGAGTGGCTCGCGGCTGGTCCTCAAGCCCCCGAGCCGATTTTGAATCAGCGTCCCCATAGGTGTGCTGCTAACCGGGGAACGGCAGTCCCAAATCCAGCGCCTGCCACCAAGAGGGTGAAGAAGACCACCAGAAATACCAAGCCAGACGTGGTGTGCCGCCAGTCTCCTCGCCTTGCCGGGATCAAAGCTTCTCCCGCCAAGCAATCGATGGATGTGGAGGGCGATTCCAGCTCTCATTCTGGCTCGAGCTCTTCGCAGAGCTCGTCTTCATCAGAGCCCCCAGCGCTCCAGCAGGGTTTGGGGCTGCCGGAAAGCTCTGCCCCTCCATCCCAGAAGAGAGGCAGAGTATCCCCGCCGCCCATGGAATTTGATTTGAGCTCCATGCTCATTGATGAGGAGTAAGGAAGATTTCCCTCTCCGTGATAACTTTAGTATGCTTGATTGTCTTTGCTGGCTGACCTTTTGTTTTGCTGTCATTGGTAGGGAGGAGGAGGAAACGGAGACCCTCATCCATCGGTCGAAGGGCTCCAGCTTGCTGGGTCGCCGAAGACTGTGGAGAGCGTGGGTTTGGTGGGGAGCCATATGGAGGATCCTGCACCGAGCCCCCAGCCCAGCCCCCGGCCTGAAAGTGGAGGGCTGGTTCCTTCAACTGGGGGCAACAGAGACGAACTTCCCACCCATCCAGCTGGAGGAGGCGGCAAGACGACACAGGATGAGCCCTCCCTGGGAGGGCACGTTCCTCCCGCTGACCCAGCCAAAGGACCCCTGGCGAGACCCTCCGTGGATGAGCCCGCACAGAGCATCGCCGTGGCTGCCATGGTAGGGGGTGGAGTTCATGGCCCGGCAACTGATGCTATCGGTGAAGCTGAGGCCCCTGCCCGGCAGGCTTCTCTGGGTACTTAACTTCCACTCTTCTCCTTCTTTCTCTTATGTATCCCCTCTCCCTTTATCCCGGTAATCTAAAACTTCTGCCTTTTTTTTGCCATTCGCTTGTCCTTTCATCCGCAGTCCTCCAGGCCGAAGAGCTAGAACTGCTGGAAGAGGTGGCCAGCATAGGGAGAGCTACTGCAGATGAGGCCACCGAGATCGCCACCGCGGAGGGACAGGGCTTCGTTGCCGGGAGTGTTCAAGATCCTTTGGCGATGGTGGAACATACTTCTGAAAGTGCCCCAGAGGTGGGAGTGGTGGTCGAGGGGAAGATTCCCCTCCGAACCATGGATCCCCTTCCCTCTTTTGGGCCCATGGTGGGGACCTCGCCATCCCCCTCAAGCCAGTTGGCGCTGGTGTTGGTGCAGCCCGGGATTGGAGCCCCCGGCCCGTCGGCATCGATGAACGTGGAGCTTGATGAAGAGCTCCAGCGAATCCTAGCGTCGCTGCACCAAGGGGTTGAAGAATCGGGTGATTCTGTTGCCGTTGCAATGGATTTGTCCTTCCTGGAGTTCGTGGCGGCGGGCATCAAAGAAATGCAGGCCCGACACGACCAGAAGTGGCAGGCGCTCAAAGAGCAATGCGAGTCCGCCAACAAAGTGGACCAGAAGCTGAAGGACAAGTGCCTAGAGCTGCGCGAATGGCATGGCAAGCAGTTTCAGGCACTTATGAGGCAGCAAGAGGCGATCCTGATGACAAGGGAAGACATCATAGCCCGTGAAGCACGCCTGGCAGATCACAAGGCACGTCTGGACGCCAGAGAGCAAGAAATTTCTCTCCGGGAGGAGAAGCTTGGAGCCACCCTTCGCACAGCAACACACCAACGAGTTGGAGGACAAGCACAAAGGTGCCCTGGACGTCCTCACAACTGATTCTGCTATTCGACTGAAGAAACTCACTGATGATCTTGCTGCCGCATCTGGTGCCAGGACTGACCTTGATCGACAGGTGACTAAGCTGACTGAGGAGCTTGCCGGGAGCACCAAGGAGATGGAGGCTCTCAAGGAGGAAGCGCGAAAGGTAGAGGTCCTTCTGAGCGATGTGCAGTTGCAGCTTTCCTCCAGGACCCAAGGCCTTGAAACCACCAATAGCGCCATCACGGATCTGAAGGCCAGGATCGGCACCTTGGAAAGCACGGCAGAGTCCAACGGAGCCTGCCAGCAATAGTTGTCCAAAGACCTAGACACCACCCAGCGACTCCGGAAGGATGCAGAGGACAAGCTAACGAACCAATCCGAGCAGGTGAACCTCTAGATCAGGAGCATGATTGACATTGCTATGCGCCTTGCTGCCCAAACCGTAGCAATGGGCATGGACAAACCAGCTTTTTCGATCAACAGGTAGGAGGTCCCTAGTGCCAAGCTGGGAGTTTTCTTCAACGAGCTGATCGAAAAGTTAAAGGTGCATGAAGAAGGGAGGGCCAAGCGCTTCGCGACCGAGTCCCGGAAGCTTGCACACGACGCCCTCCTCATGGTCCTGAGCAACATCGCCTGCCATCATCCAGACCTCGACCTTGCCGACGGATTTAAGGAGCCGCTGGAGGGTGCTGATGTTCAAGCTGCCCCTCTGGCCGCCAGGGCCCTTCACGTCCCAACGGCTTCACACAGTCGCCGGCTTGACTCCGAGCTATTCTTGTCATCATGCTATCCTGTAACAAAACATGATGTATGCTTTGTGTTTAGATGTCGTACTGTTTACGTTTGCGTGGAACTGATGTCCCCTGCTTAATCTTAAACGCACATTTATCCCTCTGAGCTTATATGCTTGTGTTCATATGATTAGTCCCTATGCATGTTCTGGTTGCTTGCCGGTATCATATTGCCGCAATTGTCGTAAGGGTCCGGCCTTTAACATTCATCTTGGCGTGGATGCGTCCCGGCAAGTTTTTCCTTGGTAGCTCTCGATGCAGTCGCTCATTCTGTGAGCAAGGCTCGGGACAGAATGAGGGTGCAGGCAAAGAACTAGCCAAGGTTCCATCACACGAAGGATTTCATAGTACGAACACTTACTAAAACCGAGGGATAAACGCATGCAAAAATCTAGGATTCATCAAAAGGAAATGATTGCTTGGACTTAGCTTTTTTTCTTGCTCCTCCCCATCCTTTCCAGTTGCATGCATTTGGCGTGCTCGTTGTACCCGGAAAGACGGAGGCCAGCGAATAACTCTCTGGTTCTTGGTAGGGACCAACATACGTCAAGCGTGTCTAGCGGGCGGCAGGATATGGTGTCGGGCTTTTCCCGGCCCCTCTCTCTCTCTCCTTCGCTCTTTTCGAACAATCTTACAGCGGCTGGCGCAAGAGTCCCGCCAGTGCGGTCGGCCTTGCCAGAGCATACTTGTCGTGGCATCGGTCAATGGATTCGTACCGGCGTTTTACTCAGGATTTTCCTAAGCAGGGTAAATGCTGAACCGAGTATCGCGTGGTACTCATCGACATTGACGATGCCAGGGTCAGAGCAGCTCGATTGCCGAAGAGGGAGAGAGATGGAAAGAGGAGCCTCGTTCCCACGCGCCTTGCCCCTTCCCCCCGGACGGTGCTCGAGCGGTGGTCACGCCGCCTAGGTCGCCTGGGGGGGAGCATTCCACCATCAGCGCCGATCTTCACCGTGGCTGTGACCGCGGTGGGACGAGATGACAAACAAAGCAGGTGCGAGGACGGCCCCGCTCTCCCGCTTTGTCTTCATATCTTCATGAGCACCACCGACGCCAAAAGCTTCGGCTGGGCTATAATGGAGACGACGCGCTGGCAACGCCCTCAGGTTTGCGCAAGTGATCCCCCTACCTGGCGCGCCAAAGATGTCGTGGGAAACCACGGCCACCTATGGGGCCATGAGCCCCTTTTGGTTCAGCGGGGGGATGGGCACGTTGCACAAAGAGCGGAGAAGCGTCACGCAGCACGGCAGAGATCACACGGGCAGTCTTTACCCAGGTTCGGGCCGCCGTGAGGCGTAAAACCCTACTCCTGCTTTGGTGGATTGATGGTGGATAATGGTGGTGAACATAGCACACTCACCCGGCAAGGTCGCTCTGGGGGCGAGAGTGGCTACGCGCGTATGGATATGCGAGGGTCCAACCCTTTCTACGGTCGCCATGGGCCTCCTTTTATAGATTAAGGGGTCACCACAGTGGCAAATCAGTCTTTGCATACTGATTAGATAGCTAACAGTGCTATCATATCTAACTCTGTAGGCTGACAAAGCGCATTAAATGCGCCGCTTAGTGTCACATCATAGCTCGCCCGGCAGGCCCTGCCGGACTGTTTTGCCAGCTTCGTGCCTGCTCGCTTGACACGTCTCAGGACGGGTGTCATATGGAGGTGTTTGCTGTAGGAAGTGGCTGCCATGTGGCAGAAAGCAGCCACTTAGTCACCTTGGAGCTCGACACCGCTTTGATTACTGACTTGCATCGCTTGTGAGGTGGAGCTGTGAAGTGGCTTGCCTCCGCCAGCCCCGGCAGGCTTGCCGGAACGATCTGGAGCTTGCTTCCGGGGCAAAACCCAACCCTGCCAGGCTCGCCTGCCCGGCAAGGTAGGTCCTTCCCTTGGTGATGCCTCGTTCCTCTGGCTCACCTTGGCCTTCTCGACTTGCACTTGGATCCTTCAAAGGAATTGATCCTCCTTGTTTGGTATGATCTTGGTCTTGTAATCTTGTCTTCGAGCCTATTGGCTTGCCGTCCGTGCACAGTCAGGGGAAAACATTACCCCTGTCTGTGTTCCGCGAAAATCTTGGATCAACGGGGAACAAGGGACTAGGGACACGATGTTTACCCAGGTTCGGGCCCTCTCTAAGAGGTAAAACCCTACGTCCTGCTCGATTATATTGCTTGTGTATATGAGGATTACAGAGTCGATCTACCACGAGATCAGATGAACTAAACCCTAGACTAGTAGGATGATGGTTGTTGTTCTAGCCTCTACGGACTAAACCCTCTGGTTTATATAGACACCAAGGGTACTAGGGTTACACATGGTCGGTTACAAGGAAAGAATAAACATGCCGATTCTTCTTATCTTGACTTGTAGGACACACCAAGGCACCAAAAAGCCTCCTGTTCGGACACGGGGTCTCCACATAGTTTGGCCTCCTAGCATTGGTAACACGGCCCAACAGTCCGGCCCCTAAGGGATAGGCCGGCAGGTTGAAGACCCCCTAATCTAGGACTTCCTCACTGGTCTCTCTGAGCCGGGTGCCATAGGCAGGCACGGCGACCTTGATCTTGGGCAGAGCCTTCGTAGGTTTAGGTGAGGCGATCTTGAGTTGCTTGGCGGTCTTCTCGATGGGCTATGGCGTCGACATCCGAGTGCGCTTTGGGTTCCTAGCACTCAAAGCCGCGGGCTTGCTCTGGCAGGCACATGGATCCTGAGTCTGCTTTGAACGGTGTTCAGTGCGCGCCTCTGCGGACGGGGAAGACTCGACCTTGTCGCTCCCTTCCGAGTCATTGTTGCCATCCTCGTTGTCCTCAGCATAGCTATCTTCAACGCTTTCGCGGTCACTCTCCATGTTCCTGACGAAGTGCCCTCCATTCAGCACAGGTGACAACATCGCCTGGAAATCTTGTGGAACACAAAGATCAAAACCAGTCGATTCGATCAATTCATACGGATGATTTGAGCAAAAATAATTCACTCAGAAATACGTGTGACACCTCTATTGGCAGATGCGCATCGTCGAAGGGCGGGATCCATCTCGATCCCCGAGGATTGTCACGAGCGCCGGTGATGCACCTGAGCCATTGCTCCATAGTCTCCTCGTCGATGTCCTCAGGGTGCACTCGGGTTGGATCATTTGGCCCGGTGTACCGCCACATGGGGTGAGCCCGCTCCTGCAGCGGCTGGATCCGCTGACTGAGGAAGACTTCCAGCAAATCCAGGCCTGTGACTCCGCTCTGAATCAGTCCGACTACAACAGCTACCAAGATTCCCACCTCAGTCTTTTCTTCCTTATCCATCGTCAACAAAGGAGGAGTGCTAACCCTCTCGGATGTATAAGGAGGAAGACCAATCGACAAACCAACACAGGGGATATCATTACAGTAAAACCAGGTCGACTATCAGCCCCTAACTGACTCTGGGAAAGTCATAGTGGGGAACACACTCCTAAGCCACCGCACAGCTGGGTCACATGGGTTCTCTCCCCCTCCGGGTCGGCCTTTTTCACCGACTGAGAACGACACATGAAGATATGCTTGAACAATCCCCAGTGTGGCTGGCAGCCTAAGAAGTTTTCGCACCTGGAAATAAACGCAGCAAGATACGCTATGGAAATCAGGGGAATATGATGGAGTTGAGCACCAAAAAAGTTCAGAAAGCTGCGGAGGAAAGGATGAGGTGGCATGGAGAAACCTCTCTCCACATGAGTAACAAGGAGCACGCGCTCCCCGGGGCGCGGCACAAGCTCGATCTCCCCCTTGATACGTCCATTTTGCATCATGTTTTCCTACTATTATCTACAATGTTTTTATGCATAATAACACTTTATGGAGTAATTCTAATGCCTTTTATCTCATAATATGCAAGGTTTGCACAAAGAGGGAGAATACCGGCAGCTGGAATTCTGGACCTGAAAAAGCTATGTCAGAGATACCTATTCTGCACATCTCCAAATGAGCTGAAATTTTACGGAGAATTATTTTGGAATATATAATAAATACTGGAGAAAAGAACTACCAGAGGGGGCAGCCAGGTGCCCACAAGACACCAGGGCGTGCCAGCCCCTCCAGGCGCGCCCTGGTGGGTGGTGGGCACCCTGGCCCACCTCCGGTGCCCATCTTCTGGTATATAAGGTCTTTTGACCTAGAAAAAATAAGGAGGGGACTTTTGGGATGGAGCGCCGCCATCTCGAGGTGGAACTTGGCCAGGAGCACTTTTGCCCTCCGACGGAGCGATTCCGTCGGGGGAACTTCCCTCCCGGAGGGGGAAATCGAAGCCATCGTCATCACCAACAACCCTTTCATCTTTGGGAGGCCAATCTCCATCAACATATTCAATAGCACCATCTCATCTCAAACCCCAGTACATCTCTTGTGTTCAATCTTTGTACCGGAACCTCAGATTGGTACCTGTGGGTGACTAGTAGTGTTGATTACATCTTGTAGTTGATGCTATATGGTTTATTTGGTGGAAGATTATATGTTCAGATCCATTATGCTATTTAATATCCCTCTGATCTTGAGCATGAATATTATTTGTGAGTAGCTACATTTGTTCTTGAGGCCACGGGAGAAGTCATGTTGCAAGTAATCATGTGAATTTGATATGTGTTCGATATTTTGATGATATGTATGTTGTGATTCCCTTAGTGGTGTTATGTGAACGTCGACTACATGACACTTAAGCATCTTTGGGCCTAAGGGAATGCATTGTGGAGTAGTTATTAGATGATGGGTTGCTAGAGTGACAGAAGCTTAAACCCTAGTTTATGCGCTATTCCATAAGGGACTGATTTGGATCCATTGGTTTAATGCTATGGTCAGATTTCATCTTAATACTTCTTTCATAGTTGCGGATGCTTGCGAGGGGGTTAATCATAAGTGGGAGGCTTGTTCAAGTAAGAGCAGCACACAAGCGCCGGTCCACCCACATATCAAATTATCAAAGTAGCGAACGCGAATCAAACAAACATGATGAAAGTGACTAGATGAAATTCCCATGTGCCCTCAAGAACGCTTTGCTTATTATAAGAGACCATTCCAGATTGTTCTTTGCTACAAAAAGGATTGGGTTACCTTGCTGCACTTTATTCACCGTTACTGTTACTTGCTTGTTACAAATTATCTTGCTATCGAACTACATGTTACCTACAATTTCAGTGCTTGCAGAAATTACCTTGCTGAAAACCACTTGTCATTTCCTTCTGCTCCTCGTTGGTTTCGACACTCTTACTTATTGAAAGGACTATGATTGATCCCCTATACTTGTGGGTCATCAAGACTATTTTCTGGCGCCGTTGCCGGGGTGTGAGGCGCTCTTGGTAAGTGGAAATCGGTAAGGAAAAATTTATATTACGTGCTAAAATTTATTGTCACTTGTTACTATGGAAAACAATCCTTTGAGGGGTTTGTTCGGGGTATCTTCACCTCGACCGAAAACACAAAGAGTCGCCCCTCAACCTACTGCACCTGCTAAAAATGTTGGTTATGAAATTCCTCCGGGTATGATACAGCAACTGCTAGCTAATCCTTATGCAGGAGATGAACTAAGCATCCCGATATGCATTTGATACATGTGGATGAAATTTGTGGATTATTTAAGCTTGCAGGTTTACCAAGAGATGAACTTAAGAAGAAGGTTTTCCCTTTATCTTTGGCGGGAAAAGAATTGACATGGTATAGGCTATGCGATGATATTGGATCTTGGAACTGGAATCGGTTGAAATTGGAATTTCACCAAAAAAACTATCCTATGCATCTAGTTCATCGTAATTGGAATTATATATATAAATTTTGGCCTCGTGAAGGAGAAAGTATCTCTCTAGCTTTGGGGAGGCTTAAGTCAATGTTATATTCATGCCCCAATCATGAGCTCTCAAGAGAAATTATTATTCATAATTTTTATGCTCGGCTTTCTCGTGATGATGAATCCATACTCGATACTTCTTGTACCGGTTCTTTTATGAAGAAGACTATTGAATTCAGGTGGGATCTTTTAGAAAGAATTAAATGCAACTCTGAAGATTGGGAACTCGACGAAGGTAAAGAGTCAAGTATTAAGCTTGAATTTGATTGTGTTAAATCTTTTATGAATACCGATGCTTTTCACAAGTTTAGCACTAAATATGGACTTGACTCTGAGATAGTAGCCTCTTTTTATGAATCTTTTGCTACTCATGTTGATCTCCCTAAGGAGAAGTGGTTTAAATATCATCCCCCTATTAAATAAGAAATTAAAGAACCTATAATAGCTAAAGATGAAACTATTATTTACAATGTTGATCCAGTTGTGCCTACTGCTTATATTGAAAAACCACCTTTCCCTGTTAGGATAAAGGAACATGCTAAGGTATCAACAGTGGTTCGCAAAAGTAATATTAAAGCACCTAAACCCTCTGAACAAATTAAAGTAGAACCTAGTGTTGCTATGGTTAAGGATCTCTTGGTCGAAAATGTTGATGGGCATGTTATTTACTTCTGTGATGAAGCAGCTAGAATTGCCAAACCCAATAAAAAAGATAAACATAGACCTGTTGTTGGCATGCGTGTCGTCTAAGTTAAAATAGGAGATCATTGCTATCATGGTTTATGTGACTTAGGTGCTAGTGTGAGTACTATTCCTTTTACCTTATACCAAGAAATTATGAATGATATAGCACCCACTGAAATAGAAGACATAGATGTTACTATTAAACTTGCTAATAGAGATACCATCACACCACTTGGGCTTGTTAGAGATGTTGAAGTCTTGTGCGGGAAAATAAAATACCCTGCTGGTTTTCTAGTTCTTGGTTCCCCACAAGATGACTTTTGTCCCATAATTTTTGGTAGACCTTTCTTGAACACTGTCAATGCTAAGATAGATTGTGAGAAAGAAACTGTCAGTGTTAGTTTTGGTGATGTGTCTCATGAGTTTAATTTCTCTAAGTTTCGTAGACAACCTCATGATAAAGAATTACCTAGTAAAGATGAAATGATTGGTCTTGCTTCTATTGATGTACCTTCTACTGATCCTTTAGAACAATACTTGCTAGACGATGAGAATGATATGCACTTGCGTGAAAGAAATGAAATAGATAAAATATTCTTTGAACAACAACCTATCCTTAAACACACTTTGCCTATTGAAACTCTAGGAGGTCCTCCTCCACCTAAAGGTGATCCTGTGTTTGAACTAAAACAATTGCCTGACACTCTAAAGTATGCTTATCTTGATGAGAAAAAGATATATCCTGTTATTATTAGTGCTAACCTTTCAGAACATGAAGAAGAGAGATTATTAAAAATTCTGAGGAAGCACCGTGCTGCTATTGGATATACTCTTGATGATCTTAAGGGCATTAGTCGCACTCTCTGTCAGCAACGATGATTGAATCCTAAGATGAAAGAAGTGGTAAGAACTAAAATACTAAAGCTTCTAGAAGCAGGTATAATCTATCCCATAGCTTATAGTAGATGGGTAAGTCTTGTTCATTGTGTCCCTAAGAAAGGAGGTATTACTGTTGTTCCTAATGATAAAAATGAACTTATCCCGCAAAGAATTGTCACTTGTTATAGAATGGTAATTGATTTTAGAAAATTAAATAAAGCTACTAGAAAATATCATTACCCTCTGCCTTTCATTGATCAAATTCTAGAAAGATTATCCAAGCACACACACTTTTGTTTTCTTGATGGATATTCTGGCTTCTCTCAAATACCTATTTCACAACCTGATCAAGACAAAATCACTTTTACTTGCCCTTTTGGAACTTATGCTTACAGACATATGCCCTTTGGTTTATGTAATGCACCTGCTACCTTTCAAAGATGTATGACTGCTATATTCTCTAATTTTTGTGAAACGATTGTTGAGGTTTTCATGGATGATTTTTCGGTTTACGGAACTTCTTTTGATGATTGCTTAAGCAACCTTGATCGAGTTTTGTAGAGATGTGAACAAACTACTCTTGTATTGAATTGGGAGAAGTGCCACTTTATGGTTAATGAAGGCATTGTCTTGGGGCATAAAATTTCTGAACGAGGTATTGAGGTGGATAAAGCTAAAGTAGATGCAATTGAGAAAATGCCATGTCCTAAAGACATTAAAGGTATTCGTAGTTTCCTCGGTCATGTTGGTTTCTATAGGAGGTTTATTAAAGACTTCTCTAAAATTTCTATGCCTCTTACTAATCTTTTACAAAAGGATGTTCCATTTGTTTTTGATGATGATTGTGTAGAAGCCTTTGAAACACTTAAGAAAGCCTTAACTTCTGCACCTATTGTTCAACCACCTGATTGGAACTTGCCTTTTGAAATTATGTGTGATGCTAGTGATTATGTTGTTGGTGCTGTTCTAGGACAAAGAGTTGATAAGAAATTAAATGTTATCCATTATGCTAGCAAAACTCTAGACAGTGCCCAAAGAAATTATGCTACTAATATGTCTCCAACGTATCTATAATTTTGCTTGTTCCATGTTGTTATATTATCATTCTTGGATGTTTTAGAATCATTTTATAGCAACTTTATATCATTTTTTGGGACTAACCTATTGACATAGTGCCCAGTGCCAGTTGCTGTTTTTTGCTTGTTTTTTACTTCGCAGAATATCGGTACCAAACGGAGTCCAAACGCAGCGAAACTTTTTGGAAAATTTTCTGGACCAGAAGACACTCAATGGGCCAAAGAAGTACCAGAGGGGAGGCCCAAGGTGGGCACAACCCACCAGGGTACGCCCAAGAGCCCAGGCGCGCCCAGGGGGGTTGTGCCCCCTCGGTGACCTCCCGCACCGCCTCTTCCCACTATAAATTCCCAAATATTCCAGAAACCAAAGGGGAGTCAATGAAACACAATTCCAGCCGCTACAAGTTCCAGAACCACGAGATCCAATCTAGACACCATCACGGAGGGGTTCATCATCCTCATTGGTGCCTCTTCGATGATGCGTCAGTAGTTCACCATAGACCTACGGGTCCGTAGGCAGTAGCTAGATGGCTTCTTCTCTCCTTTTGATTCTCAATACAATGGTCTCTTGGAGATCTATTTGATGTAACTCTTTTTTGCGCTGTGTTTGTTGAGATCCGATGAACTTTGAGTTTATGATCAGATCTATATCCATGAATATTATTTGAGTCTTCTTTTGATCTCTTATATGCATGATTATTTAAAGCATCATATTTCTTCTTCGAATCTTTGGTTTAGTTAGGCCAACTAGATCGATTTTTCTTGCCATGGGAAGAGGTGCTTTGTGATGGGTTCGATCTTGCGGTGTTCTTTCCCAGTGATAGAAGGGGCAGCAAGACACGCATTTATCGTTGCTATTAAGGATAACAAGATGGGGGCTATTCCTACATGAATATATCTCGTCTACATCATGTCATCGTTCTTATTGCATTACTTCATTTCTCCATGAACTTAATACACTAGATGCATGCTGGATAGCGGTCGATGTGTGGAGTAATAGTAGTAGATGCAGGCAGGAGTCGGTCTACTAATCTTGGACGTGATGCCTATATATTGATCATTGCCTTGGATATCGTCATAATTATTCGATCTTCTATCAATTGCCCAACAGTAATTTGTTTACCCACCGTATGCTATTTTCTTGAGAGAAGCCACTAGTGAAATCTACGGCCCCCGGGTCTATTCTTTATCATATTTGCTTTGAGATCTATTTTTATTCACTTTTATTTTCAGATCTATTATTTCGAAAACCCAAAAATACCTTGTTACACTTTTTTATTACTTATTTTATTTCGCATTTTATCGAGAGCATTTTATCCAATCTATCACAAATTTTATCCCGTCAACTTACCAATTTCTGGTGTCATTACCCAGGAGGGATTGACAACCCCTCTTACGTGTTGGGTTGCAAGTATTTGTTCTTTGTGTGCAGGTACTGTTTACATAGTGTTGCTTGGTTCTCCTACTGGATTGATACCTTGGTTTCATAACTGAGGGAAATACCTACCGTAGTTGTTCTGCAGAGTGTTGTGCACTTTACCCACAAGATTCGATCCCACTTTTTACGTTCTCGCACTTCAGGGTGTTTGAGAACAAGACAACCGAAACATGGTCTTCCGAAGAGTTCCTCTGACCATTGTCCGGTGCTCATCCAATCGTACCATAATTCTACATCTGCTAGTACCGTCCCTGCCAGAGTCACAATTAAGGTCAACCAAGCCAGAGCCCATAATGACTTGCGGTTGCACAGGTAAGCTTCCGGGCATGAAGTATTCTTCCGTCTCTTTGAGTCTGGGTGAAGATTTCCGCAAGATGTCATGGCACTTCTCCATGCATCCTGGCCATCCACTGGTTGCTCCAGGTGCCCATCAAATCCATCCTTCACCCAGTAGTGTGTATTGAAATCTTGTCTCGAGTCTTGAAGTCTTGAGGTCTTGGAAATGCAGGCCTTGAAGAATGCCAATCTTGAAGTTGCCATCATGAAGTTCTCGTCATTGACGTAGAGTCCTCCATTCTAACACCACTCCCTAACACTCATACCAACCCCGTCTACTTTAGCATAGCATTAAAACTAAACAACATCCCGGGCTTGATAACAGGGTGGTGGATTCCTACCTCATGCATTCTACTCAACTAGCAGGATTCCAATATCACTACTAGAGGAATTGATGAAAAAGTGGCACTAAATGCAAGCAAAACATAGGTATAAAACAACATGGTCAACGTGAACTTGCATGTTAAGTTGATGAAGATTATATCGCTCTCACAAAACATGACGGCACTATACGTCACTCTCCGATGAAATCTATAACAACAAACATGACGTTCACATAAGCATACATCCTTGCAAGCAAATTTTAGCACTCAAATTAAAAATAACAAATAAAATGCAATAAAGAAAAATCAATGAGGAACACCAAATAAATTCCAAGGAAAACTACACAAGAAAACTATAAATAAAACTATAGAGTTTTTACTACAAACAACACAAAAGTAGCTTTTGTCCTAATTAAACTTAACCGCAAAAAATGCTAAACTAATAAATTAACAGAAAAGAAATAGAGTTTTTTTATTAAAACAACAGAAAGAATTTTATCTAAAGTTTCCCATGCAAAAAAGAATCAACCTAAAAGCATTTATGAAACCCTACTTATGATCAAAACAAGTTTTGCTACAAAACTAAAGAAAATAAACTTTTAAAACAAAAATAAAGTTGTCTACTGTTCAATAATAGAAACAAAACTAAATATTTCAAAAGTGACAAAACTTTTAATTTAAAACTAGTAAAAACAACAAAGAAAATACTAAAACAAAACTATAACTAAAACAGTACTGTTTTGCCTAAAACCCTAATTTAAAATTTTCAAAAATTTCCCAAATCAAACCCACTGCTAAACATTGTCACAGGTCTCAAGTAGCAAAAAGAATCACATCAAAACCTATTTTTAAACTCAAGTTATTCACAAAACAAGGTTTGAAGCAAATTCAAATTTAAACTATTCTAACATGGGCAAACTTGGTATCTGCAGAAACTAGAAGAAATTCGTAATCCAATGCAAAAAGAATCACTCAAAAAGTATTAAAAATGTAAAAAGATATAAGCAATCTAAGATTGAAACTAAATCTGAAAAAACAACAGAAACTTAAGAAAAAAACGCTTCGGATCGGTCACTGCCACTCGACGTGTTGTGGTTGGCTGGCGGCTGCGCGCTGCGGGGCCTACGGGCGGACGGCCGACCCCTAGTGGAAAACAAATTCGAAAACTAAAATAAACTAAAATAAAAACAAATCTACTGTGACGGTCAGATCTAGATCGGACGGCTATGGGTGTGTTCGTTGCTTTCTCCAAACGGCGGACGGCCGCTAACTAAAACATACCGATTCAAAATAAAAAAACTTGCGTAATCTAATCTAGACCCTCCGTTCCAAATCAAATGGAGAGGAGCGACGGCGGCTTACTCCGAGATCAAATGGAGAGGATCTAATCTATGAGGGTGGTCGCCGGCGAGGTGGTTCGGGCGTCGGGATGGCGGTGCTCCGGCGGTCGTCGGTGGTGCCGGTGATGTCGAGGGGGTGCGGCGAACTCGGGGGTGGCCTTCGCGTGGCTTGGGGAAGATGGAGGCGAGCGGCGGTGATGTGGCCGAAGCTCTGGGGAGCTACAGCTTTGGCGACGGGCGTGCGAGCTCGTGTAGCTCCCTGTAGGCAGCAACGATGGTCAAAAAGTTGTCAAAATGACTCGTGGAGTCGTGGGCGACCAACGGCCGAAACTGGAGAAGCTCGGGGTGCTCACCGACGTGGGATTCGACGGTGGCAGTGGCGGCAGTCGTCGAGATCGGATCGGTGACGGCGAGCAGCGTGGGCGAGGTTTCATGTAGGGTTTAAGGGGGTTCAGTCGAGGACGGTGCTAGGTATTTATAGGACATGGTCTTGGGATAGGGGTCGTCTCGGGATTGCAAGCCCACGGAAACTGGGATCAGGTGGCGTACCGGAGCGGCATGGCGTGGGCGAGGGGAAAGAGATGGAGGGTGGCCGTTGCGGGTTTCACATGGACGAACGGGGCCCACGCGTCTGTGGCAGAAGGAAAAAGGGGAAGGGAGAGAGGGAGAGCGAGTGGGCCGCGGGGACTTTATTCCTTTTTCTTTTAAATAGAGAACAAAAGAGAGAGAAACAAAATAAAATAAAAACTTTATATAGGCATATAATATATCAATAAAATTCAGAAAAATATTTCCTAAAACATGAACATATTTTCAAATACAAGTAAAACCCACAAAAATTCAAATAAAGCAAACAGTGCTACTGTTGCATTTAAAATTCAAATAAAATTATTATAAAACACCAAAATGATTTCAAATTCATTTTTATCCACTTTTCTATTGTAGGGAATCATATTACCCTATTTTCCATATATTTTATTTTTGGGGAAAATAATTTGATTAAAAACCAAATAACTCCTAAATGGTTTTGAATTTAAATTTCAAACCACCTTCAAATCTTTTCTATTTTTCCTTGGCCAAAAATATTTCAAATGGCTCTGAATATTTGAAGTGTCATATTCCTTCTCTCATTTTGAATAAGTTTCAGAGAAATTTGAAATTTGGAAATTCAAATAACTTCAAATTGAAAGTGAGTTTCAACTAACTCGAAGGGGACTTTCAAGAATGTTACTTTGAAACTTCCAACTCTCTTCCTATAATTTGAAGAAGTCATTTTATCTTCTCCCATGAAACTCATTGAGTTGCATAAAGTTTCTGAATTTGGAATTCAAATATTTTCAAATCCCTTTTCATTTCTTTAAATGGAAGAAGTCATATTATCTTCACTCTAGGGTTTTGTGATGAAAGGAATTTGAATTCATTGGGATCAAATGCAAGATGAAAGTTTTGGGAAAGTCCTTTTATTCCCTGCTCATTTAAAAGTTTTAAACTCCACTCAATTTCACACAGTCATTCATACAACAATCAATCAAAACTATTTATTTAATATAACATTCCAAAATTTTGAATTTTGGGAAGTTACATCCACGCGGGTGCAGAGATCCGCAACGTTGCTGGAGACGGCGCGATCAACAGGAACCGGTGAGTCGGTGACGTCGTACACCTTGCTCGGGAAGACGTCGGGGACGAGCACGGCGAAGACGTGGAAAGCGCTGAGAGGGAGGGCGGAGCAGCCCGCAGGGCCGGTGGTGCCTGTGCTGGGCACGGGGACCACGTCGTGCACGATGCATTCGCCAGAGTTGGTGAAGGGCCTCGTCCGGAACTTTACTCGGGACGATGCCACGAGCAGCCCCACGGTGGGCGCCAACTGTTGTGGTGTTCTTACTGCAGATGCCATAAGATGGCTAAAAGTGGGGGGCTACGTGAGGACGTCGATGGGCTCCGGAGGCGAGGTTAGCACGCGCAAGTGTGGGACACGAGACGTACCCAGGTTCAGGGCCCTCCGGGGGAGGTAACACCCCTACTCCTGTCGAAATGGAATGGCAAGCACTATGGTTACAAGGATGCTCCTGGAGCTGTTTGGGCGAAGGAGGAAGAAAGGGCTAGCCCTCTGTTCTTGCCTCTCCTGTGTGTGTGTGTGTGTGTGTGTGCGCGTGTGCGTGTGCGTGTGTGTGTGTGTGTGTGTGTTCTAAGATCCGATCAACCTCATGGAGGGCTCATGGGGGGTCTTATAGGCCGACCCCCTGGGCTACAATGGTAAAGTTACATGGGCGCATGGCCTTGGTGTCATCGTCCGGAGACGGCGGTGGGGTCCACCGGGTCTGCCGGGCGTGGGTCCCACCGAAGGCACGGCGCTGGTGCCCGTCTCATCTTGCATCACAGAGTGGTTGGCACTGTGCGGCTACAGTGATGTGTCGCCCGGTCGCCATCCGCTTCGGTCAGCGGTACCAGGGGCGCAATGTAGCCACGCTTGCTTCGGTCAGCGCTGAGGGGTGCACTGTAGCCACGCTTGCCCCGACGTGGGGAGCTGTCTTGTCGTATGGGTGGAGGCGACGGCCGTTGACCTGCGGCCAGCCGGCCGGGCCGGGTCACCTCATCCACCCGGCTCGCACGGAGGAGCTGGCCCGCTGGGTAGTCGGATTGAGGGGCGCTGGCCGCCCTGATGTTTTGAAAAAGGATCCGGGTTTCGTTGCCTACCCAGGGGTCATCCCCTCGACAGAGGTGCTGGAATATTTTGTTTAAACCTAATATGTGTTAGCGGACATTCTATGCTAGACTAGATATATATTTTATGGACTGTGTGTATGAACATCAAAATGTTATGTATATATTTGATGATGGTATGTATGTCTGAACTGCAAAACGTTGTCGTGGCAAAAAAACCTGGCAGCATCTTTTTTTCTGATCCTGGTACAGAGATCAGTGGCGGGCCTAAATTTGGGCCTGCCACTGGTGACAGGCCACCAGTGGCGGGCCTCAGTTTGAACAGGCCAAAATCCAGGCAGAACTAAATTCTGGCATAAATTATTTGTGACGGGCCTAAATCCAGGCCCGCCAGTGGTGACCTGCCTAGCAAATTGCGGGCCTAGGCCCGCCACTGATGGCCTGTTACCAGTGGTAGGAAGTCAGTGGCGGGTCTGCCTGGGCCTGAAGCTCGCCACTGAAGCCAATTTTATGCCCGCCACTAGTGGGCCTTTTTGCAGTAGTGTTCAGTCGGCTGGGAAACCCATATCAAACCAACTGGCAGGGTCCGTACTGAGTCGTGTGATCCGTGCCCAAGGTGCGATGACTATCTGAGTGCGAGCCACTCGAAGAAAACCGATCGACACTCGTCGTAGATCCGTCCTGCATGTGGGCTCCCGAGATATCCTCTGTGGCACGAGTCGAACTCTCCCCCTCCCCGGGGGGCGAATGTTCGGCTGCGCAGAATTGGTTCCGCGGAAAGGCCTCCAACGGGCATTCCTCCCGAAGGATATTGACTGGGAACACTTGATCCGATCAAGCCCAGACACTCCAGACCACTCGAAATTTGATGGTACGCCCACAGTCGGGCCACGAGACATCCTCTCCAGGAGAGATTGAAAATTGGGTACCATCGAGTCTTCATCCTAGATGCTCGCCTCTTCGCCCTCCTAGGGCATGAACAGATTGAGTCCGCGAAGGTCTCTCAGTCGAACCTCAAGCTCGCCGAAAAATCGGATACTTCACCAAGGAGAAGCAGACGGCCATTCTCTCTAGCGAGACCTCGACTGACTCGATGGCTACTGTCAGGGTTATAAATACGGGGTAGGCCCAACAAGTATACGAATGGCCCACCAGAGGCCCGTGACCCATACAGGATACGACCCAAAGGACCATGGGCCAAGGGGCTTCATCATCATCCCATCAAAGATAAAGAGGGTGGCCCAGGATCGCGCTAAGTCTTTACAGTCGGATACTAGGTTAGCCGACAGTTGGGCGCTAGCAATCAGCCGGAGACGAGGGGAGCAGTCTGTGGCTACCTAGGATGCCACTGGCCCACGATGTCTTAATGATGGCATTTACCCAACGGTGATATAATCTAGTTAAATATGGCAATTACCGGTAGTAAATACCATGGAACAGTGGGTTACACCTTAGGCCATGAACAACATTAATATCAACCCATTATGTACCCCCACTTGGCACACTCTATATAAGCCGGGTTGCCGCACTCTATATAAGTCGGGTGAGGAGCTTCGGGTTGAGGGTTGAACACACATTGTACCTTACGCCAAGAGCTAAGATCACCACAGAAGTAGGGTATTACCTCCACCGCAGAGGGTCTGAACCTATATAAATCATTAACCCAACTGCACCGTTCGGTAGATACGATTGCCTCTACATTCCTACCCCTAGTATTGTCAGGATTATATCCACGACAGGCATCCAGCCGTTACAACCAATTTTGTTAATACATGAGCGCTATTATTTTTCAAGGAAATTCTCGAGGGACCATAATCATCTCACCAAAGTAACATCGCCACAACATGATTGCATTAGGCCTTGTACAATGCAAGGTGTTTAGGAAAGATGCCTAAAGAAATAAATCAATTTTTCATTTATCATCGGCACTTATTTGTAGAGGATAGATGCTTAATTAGGTACACATCCTATAGAAATAAGCATTGATACTTAAGAAAATTCATTTTATTTTACTAAGCACGTTGCATTGCAAAGACCTGACGACGCGTTTGGTTGGCGATTTTTTTTTCCCGTCTTCTGATTACACCGTATGTTGATTACGTTACCTACGTTTGTTTGAGTCAGGCCGGTTTCAGATCCCATGAAATTGGAAATGGCTCTTCGCAAAATCGAAATCAGACCATCTGGACCGGTATGGAATAACACCTCTCGCCTGATATTGATCCCCTCTCTCTTTTCTCCGCTCGTCGGATAAGCATTCAGCAGCGCTCGAGATCTTCCTTCGACTTCGTAGGCAAGAACACCGGTTGCCGGCCCCCTCCCTTCTCCCCTGTGGGCAACGACGCCGATGGTCTCCCTCCACCGTGAGCAGCGACGTGAGGATCTCCGTCCACCATGAGCAGGAGCGTCGCCGATCTCCCGTTGCTGCCATCACGCAGCTGCACCGCCGGTTTCCCTTCGCCACTTTGAGCAATAGCACCACCGTGAGAGGATGGTGCTCCATTTTTTAGTTGCAAGCCATCCGTCATCCGGCGTCTTCTACAAGGCCAGCCGGCGGCAGTAGGCTACCGTTTTCTCTTCCCCTACTTGAACCAAACGCATCGTGTAATCGCTTAAACCCCGATCTAATACATCATATTCTCATTACAACACTGAATACGTTACGAGTGTCCCAACCAAACGCGTCGTTAGCATCTCATCTAGGTTTTGCCATCCTCGTCGGACTGCTTTAGCCAAAACCTGATAGGCCCTCTGCAAAACATATCCCAAAACATCCGCAAAAAAAAATTTATCCCAAAAAAACATACTCCAAATGATAAGTGCCACACGTGTGGTACGAAGTAATCCCGCCCTGATATTTTTTACAACTAAAGTTGCCATCCGAAAAAGAAATACAAACCCCAAAATAACTGAAACTTATCATCCGAAAAGAAAGTTGCCATACAACTAAAGTTGTCATCCTCGAGGCACTAAATTTGCATAAAAAACGTTCACAGTTGTCATGTTGTTATCAGGGTGCAAACATATTACCTTTGTGAATCATTTGGTACAGTCTCTGAATTATATATATATCTCCAAAATACAATAAATACACACATGTGTTCGGCATTCATTTCAACCAAAACGCCCCATCCAAAGAGTACACAGCAACTGTGCATCTTCACATGGGTGCAATCAAAGCATCAGCCGGCGGGAAGACCACGTCGAGACTTTCGTGACTACCACACACTGCTCAATTTGTACTTTGCTTGGCTAGGTGCTACGGTGACATCGCACACGATAGGTGCTATTTGCCATTTGGTCCCTCCACATGCCACTACCTAGCTCCATGCACCCCAAGCCGTTGCTTTTTCAGTCTAAAAAACAGATGCTTACGCCGGTGTCAATTAGGTGTGATACGGTGTGCATGTAACACACAAGTATGTCATCGCCGGATTTTTCAAAAGGTAGATTGGACCCAGTAACTCCCATGCTTTTCCACTGGAGTGCATCTTGTCATCCTCCAGCTGCACCAGAGTAAAATCCACATGTAACAATATCCCGTTACCTGATTCTGTTCTTGAAAAGGAATTTCACGTCACTTGTATCCGGTTGCCTTCTCGCGGTGATTTGTATCACAGCACCATCAGCAAGCATGCGCTGAACAACTCTTGTAATGTTTTTCGCGTCATCCATGCCGAGATGGTGGCTTCCAACAATTGGGATTTGAAGCTCCCTCATCATTGTCATCATTCCAGTTGCCTGGCAAAACACAAGCCATGGAGTGCACACTTTAGTTCTAAGATAAACACCTCGTGAACAATCAGAAACTCTATTCTAATTTAATTCACTTACTCTTCTATTGTAGAAGTTGAGGTAGATATCCTTCAAATTGATCCACTCCATAAAGTAAGATGGCAATTTTATTTTTGAAACCTTGCACTGCTCAGGGACCTTCGTCTTCAAATCCCAATTACCACTGGTGTATTGACAGAAACATGAGAACAGACACATTATAGAATCTGAAGCACTGAAAATAAATTCCACCATGGAAACCTAGCTTGGGTTAATAAAAGATGTACTACAGACAGTGTGCACATTTTGCATTTGGCAAAAACCCATTAAGCCAGAAGCAGTAACCCACTGGTTCCTGGCTAAACCAATTTTGTAACATGTGGTTTGATCTCCAAACCTAGTACTCTCTCCAATCCATATTACTTGTCGCAGCTTTAGTACAAGTACAAAGTTGTACTAAAGCTGCGACAATTCATATGGATCGGAGGGAGTAGGCACTTTTGTGTTCTCCGAACTTGTGGATAACTTGAAGAAATTCCAGCCAGGAATTCCAAGTTTTGCCATTTTCATTTAACATTTCTAATCAGTTCTTAATATCCATGACCCCAACCCTTTTGTGTTCTCAGAACTTGTGGATAACTTGAAGAAATTCCGGCCAGGAATTCCAAGTTTTGCCATTTCCATTTAACATTTCTAATCAGTTCTTAATATCCATGATCCCAACCCTTGCCTAAAGATCTGGTCTGGGAATGTTAACTCTGCTAGATTGGTTCAGACCAAAGGCATGTCAATTAATACTAGACAATGGAATTTTATGTTGCAGGACTCGATGATCGAATTTGGAAGAAAATACAAGACACTTGTGAATGACGGTATTTTTCTTTAAGAAAATGTAGCATTAGAGCCTGACTTACCAAGTAACGAATGCAGAACTGTTGAGGGATTCTCCTTGTTTCTTCCACAATTTGTGACCTCCAATCCAGTCTTCAAACTCTTGAAGAACTTCCCCGAAAGGGATAGCAGTGTCATGCCATACACTTAAACATTGAACAACAGATAAAGTTGTTAGTATTCTTCTTCTTCTTCTAAGCCTTTTGTCCCAAACAAGTTGGGGTAGGCTAGATATGAAACCCTTTCACGAGGACTTCCCAGGAGGTCACCCATCCTAGTACTACTCTCGCCCAAATGGGTTTCATACCCAAAGGACTGGCTAGTTTTTATGTTGGCTCGCCAAGCCTTTCACAACCCTTATATATGAAATCCTTTCACGAGGACTTCCCAGGAGGTCACCCATCCTAGTACTACTCTCGCTCAAATGGGTTTCATACCCATGGCACTGGCTAGTTTTTACGTTGGCTCGCCAAGCCTATCACAACCCCCCTCCTTTACCCGGGCTTGGGACCGGCTATGCCTAAAAGACATAGGCGGAGTAGTATGTGTGACTCAAATTATTGAGAGCAAATGAATACACATCAGGCTTCTAGACTATTTTAGTGTGATAATCTAATGACATGCTGCAAAAGTTGTTGCATATACATCCTCCAAAAGGGTTACTAATGCATCCTTGTTGCCATGTAATGCATCCTCACGTGACCAGCCAAGTGACAGGTTACATCCACCATAAGACAGAGAGCAAACCAAGTTTGAACAAAAAAAATCTTGAACTCGCATGTTAACAGAACAAAGTCAATGTGTGCTAATTCTGTAAATTCATATCTCAAATAATAAAATAAATAGTTCTGAAGAGAGCAAAATAGTGCTGCACATACCGGTCAACTCCAAATTTTCCATATTTCCCTTCTATATATTCTTTTATTCGTTGCTCACTCATTGCAGTTGGGTGTACAAATCTAAAATCAACATACAAGAGGGCAGAGTGTTGGCTAGTGGCTAATGATACTGTCAAAAGAAATAAGGAAATACCAGAAATGTATTAACTATCACAATCTACAGTTGTGCATAAGCCAAGAAGAACACAGCACAGAAGAAGCTAACTTGTACAAGAGGGAAGAGGCATATATTCTGGTGTCAGCATTTTATTTACTTATTCATGTATTTATTTCAATGTAGAATTCAAGCTTGTGGCGACGTATAAGAAGGAAATAGTCGCATTCTCTTAATTATGGTTCATAAGTATTGATATCCTATAGTTTTATCAGATCGTACAAAACAAGAGAATGATGGCGCAAAGGCCTGCAGTCCATTGCCATGCTCATTCCCTGGATGACCTGGAAGCAGCGGAACGAATGCGTCTTTGAAAACGCGCGACCCTTGATCGAAGCATTAATGGATAGGATTAAAGCTGAGGCCAAATGTTGGGCACAAGCAGGGGCACAGGGGCTCAGGGTTGTTCTGCCCACATCCTTGGATGTCCATTGATTGGGAGCTTGACCCATGTAACACTAGCCTCCTAGGAGGATTGTACTTCCCCATCTTTTCAATGCAATGAAGCGCAAAGATCCTTTGCGTTTTCTCGAAAAAGAACTGGTTTTCATTTTGAGTACATACCAAACTCAAAAAGAATTTGCTACATCAAAGCATGGTTGAGTCTTGAGTGCATATGCATATAACAGGAAAAATGTAGTGCTGCTCACCATTAGGTCAATATTTTGTCATGATTCTCCATAGATCCCTTGATAGACTCCCCCTAAAGTAATGTTTTACCAAGTACATATATGTCACTGGCAGTTTCTATGTACCTATCTAATTCTAAGAATATTACCTTTCCCACTAATCATTTAATTTGTATTTTAGTACTCTGCCTTAATTAATTTGATTATTTCACAGCTTAATCTGCTTAGTCTCTCCAGTGTGGAACATAATAATAGAAGTGTAGGAAAAAAAGATATGGAACATGTATGCCCCCAAAAAAGGGTCAACACAGCATCTTCCTTCTCGATTTCATCTTCATGTTAAGCTGGACATTTTTCATGCTCTGTCTGAGCTTGAGAATAGTTGCTGGTGATTGACTGAACATTCATAGTGTAGATTAGAAAGATCAATGTTGGAGGTCCTAACACTCAGTAACCGGTACTCATTCAGTCACCTTACCTGGAAGTGATGGTTTGTACTTATTTTCTTCTAAAATAATGGATCTACGTATTTATATTCCTAGGGAATTAAAACCAACATCTTATTCTATTAGGAAAGCTAGAGTAGATGGAGCAGCAGTAGCAGCCACCTCTGAAAAATAAGATGCAATAGCAGCAGCCCCTGGTGTCAGAAAGAGAATGAGCATGAGCTTCTGCCAATTGTGAGAGCAGCCAAAGCAATAGCAGGCTCCTATTATACCAGTGCATTGAGTATTCACCCGGTTATATCAGTTACATATGTTGAGAACTTGGTGAAGGCACATGTTAAAAGCACTCAGCCAAGTAAATCTGGTTTTTGTAACAGCTTGCTGGCAATCTCATGAGTCATCTATGGTCAAAAGAGTTCGATAATCATTCAAATAAGCATATAGAAAACCAAATAACTTAAATATTCCATGATTTACAAATAAGCTGTACCTGTGAAATGAATCGATGAACTCCATGCTATGGGCGTCAATCATTACAACCGGAAATTCAAGAATTTCAACCTTTCCCTCCAAATCAAGAACTAAAAAATAATCCAGTTTCTGAGGTTTCACTTTATCTGCAGCTGAGGCATTCACTGGTAGGTCCATCGACAAATTATGATTGAATTTTTCAAGATGCAAAGCATCATCCATCTGTGGAAATACGAATCTAAATTACAATAGTGCTTTCACTAAATAATCAAGTATTAATGCAGTATTTTTATTAAGGGCTACAAAACTGTTTAAGGACATTCAAACGGAATGAACACTGCTTCGCCAACCCAAAGATTTACTAATTTACTAATGTGAAAACTCATCTGATTACCATGCCACATAAAAGTTGGAGTACTCATCAAGACAAGTTCGGAATGCACTGAATAAAGTATTAATTGGGCTTTAAAGAATCCGTACCTGTTTAAACAGATACAGGACATACTGTCAATACGAAATAAAAAATAGAGTAGCTTTCCACATTGTACATTCCTAAAACAAAACTATCAGTTAACATTGATGCCACAATATTTATTGAACTTCTAAGAAGAGTAAGAGTTCACGAGTGCAATGTTCTTTAACCTATTAGGGAGTCGTATCCAGATTTTCTAGCAGTCCAAATTTCAGCCTTCCATTCTTGTCTCTCATCCGCTGTATACAGAAGAGGATAACTCAATATCCTGTTCAGCTCTTCTCATATAAGTATGTCTATATAAAGTTATAAACTACTAAAACTCATGCCTTCTAGACATTTTCCCGGTAAATTCTAGAACTTCTTATCATTTATTTTTTAATTTCTTTTGCTTCTGCTTGATTTGGTAATCCTAACCTAATTCCTGATATTACGTAACAAATTCTCCCAGTAGCACATAATACAAGCCGATTCCAGAAAAAGCTCCCTCCGATCCACATTACTTGTCGCTCAAACGGATGTTTAGAAAGACGAGTTTTCCTTATAGTTAGTCCGGACAATAGTTCTGCATACTAGTATGTTTTAAATCTTCGCCAAGTTAAAAGATATGATGTATGTTCTACAGCTACACTGTCTAAATCAAAATTTGACTCCTAACACATGCCACTCTTGAATTACAAAGACGTGTATCTGGACCCAAATGTTTACTTTATGAAACCACATACCACCTTGCCGGCCGTGTGAAACGCAAAATAACCATCAACGACTAGAAGATAGGCCTTACAGTTCCAAGCTCATGATTTCACCAATGCCTCACCCCAAAATAACCGTCAAAGACTTCTTCTCCTGGCATTAATTGAGTTCTTATGTGCTAGCAAATGTAACCAATTTATAACTACCTACGCGAACACAGAGATGGCCCGGCACGCGGAACAAACCGGTAATCAAGCCACAATGAGGGGAACAGACGGGAAGAAAAATCACCATGGTGCATTTTCCCTGGGTGTAGTACAAGCACGTGGGCTTCCACGGCCGCCTGGAGGTGGACCTCGGAGCTTGCGCCACCTCCCCCTCCTCCCTCGCAGCAGGAGGGAGAGGAGAAGCTTGGGGGAGACTGGCATCGACGGGGAGGCTTCTTGGGTGAGAGAGGCGACGAGTCGAGACAGAGGAGGTAGAGAAGGGGCGCAGGAAGGAATGGAGCAGGGAGGAGGTGGTGGTGGAGGAAGGGAGTAGGAGGAGGCGGGAAGAAGATGAAACCCTAGCGAGCGCCATTCCAAACGATGCTTCCGGCTGAGTTGCGGGAAGCTGATGCGGATAGGGGATGATGCGGATCGACTGGGTCAGAGAGGCAGTCTGTTGGGCTCATGGGCTGCTCCTGGGCAGAAACGTGGAAAGCCTGGGGCAGAGGCAATTGCGGAAATCACTAATTAACGAGTACTCGTTGTTTATCTTAAAAAAAAAGTACTCGTTGCAAAGATCATTCCCACCTCTCCAGGTTGCGACAAGTGGCACGCTGTATGTGCGTCACTTGTCGTAACCTGAGAGTTTTTCCTTTTTTCGTAGATTCCTTTATTCAAAACGTTTTATCTCTTTAACCGTGCATCCAAATCTCGAACCGTTTTCATTATTGGATTCCTCGCGTCGAGATCTTCAAAATTAGAGCCCATGTTGATAGGTTTTGACGAACTTTTTTTTTCACGAAAAAACCGAACCGGAAGCACTGGTTTTTTCCCTTTCCGAAAGAGGCACGTGCGTGCCTCTCGCGAAACCACACCCGTGCCTCTCGTAGAAGCAAAACCGTGCCTCTCGCGGAAGGAAAAAAAAGAAGAGAAAACGTGTTTTTTTTTCGTTTCCGAGGAGGCACGGCCGTGCCTCTCGCGAAAGCACAACCATGCCTCTCGCAGAAGCAAAGCCGTGCCTCTCGCGAAAAAAAAACAGAAAACGCGTTCTTTTCGTTTCCGAGAGGCCGTGCCTCTCGTGAAAGCACAACCGTGCCTCTCACGGCAGGAAAAAAACAGAAAATGCATTTTTTTTCGTTTTCGAGAGGCATGGCCGTGACTCTCGCGAAATCACAACCGTGCCTCTCTCGGAAGCAACACCGTGCCTCTCGCGGAAGGAAAAAAACAGAAAACGCGTTTTTTTGTTTCCGAGAGGCACGGCCGCGAAAGCAAAATCGTGCCTCTCGCGAATGCAAAAGCGTGACTCTCGCGAAAGAAAAAAAATGCGTTTTTTCGCATAAAAAAATCAAAAAAAAAATTGGTCGAAAAGTTTAGGAAGGCCGGTGGAAAACCGAAAAAAAGTTTTAAAAGCCGAAAACGAGTGTGAAAAAATTTAAAAAAAAAAACAAAATCCGGAGGGAGCGTCCAGAGCGCGACACGTGCCGGGGCGGCTGGGAGCGCACCAAGTGGCGCTGATCGTTGCGAGCCTCCCGAAGGAACGCTCGTTAACTAGTTTGCTCTCGGCAATTGCACCCCATGTACAAGAATTTAGCTTTGTCTCAAAAAAATGTACAAGAATTTAGCTACGCTAAAAAAGATTCTCAAAAAGAAAACTACGCTAAAATAAGGGTACACGAATTTAGCTGTGGGACTTTTATGTAAGTACATGCAAAGAGAAAACATATTTGTAAGGAAAGGGATAACCACAAATATGTCATAATTTTTGTGGGAAGATGAAGACCAACACAAGCATATCCATTGGTTTGCATTGTGGAAGATAAGGGGCCGTTTGGATTGAAGCCCAGGGACGCCATGCCAAAAAATTGGCGTTGACCGAACACTGGGCGCCAGTTTGGTTCGGAACCAATATTTTGGCCAGCCGGGGCCGCATGGGCACGCGCAGTTCATTTTTTCACTAAATCATTGGCGAGGCACGGGCGGCTGGATGGTCTGCCAATATTTTGGCGTGCCCTCGCTTTGGTAGGGGCAGTGGGGGCAGCATCCAAACGTACCCTAAATATACTGAAGAAAGATGGTAGTATAGGTTTCAACTTTCAAGACCTCTAGTGTTGCAATCTTGCAATGTTAAATCCAAACAATGTTCAAGGCTTTTATCTTAACCAGATTCACTATGTGTGATGGAGGATTTTGTATCATGGCATTTTAGCAACAAAAAAAGGGGCATCTTTTCAATCAAGTGAGTGTATCACTCAGAATGGAACCATTAACATGGAGAAAATTGGAGGAGGACCAATAGATTTGGCTCCTGTGCCATCAGCCCAGTGTGGAGTACCATTGGTTGCTGAAGGTACCGGCGAAGATTAAAATTCAATGTTGACGAGCACTCATGGGGAGTTACTCCCTGCCTCAGCGTCCTGGTCAACAGACACATCATTACTAGTTTTGAGTGCACCTTGTGCAATTCCGATTGTGAAAGTATATGCCATGCTTTCTTCCTATGCCCGAGTGTGAAGAAGATTTGGAGAGTGATAGGCATGGAGCATGTGATCATGAATGCATGTAACCTCGGTGCTAGGCAATTTGCTTGCGGAGAAAAATGAGAGGGTGCAGCTATTCTCAGATGTTCAACGAATGAACTCATCGCCACAGCTGTCTAGTACACTTGGTGGGAGAGGAGGAAAGCTTCTCATGGTGAACTTATAGAGCAGCATACGCGCTCTTTGCGCATGTAATTTCGACGCTGCCGTGAACTATACAGGATCCATGAAGCAGACTACAAGTCGTATATGGAGACATGACCGACAGAAACCATACGAAGGCCTTGTAAAAGTTAACGTTGATGCTTGTTTCAGTATTGATTTAGGCTCAGGAGGGTATGGGGCAATTATCCGCGACATGAATGGTCACTTCATCGCGGCTAGTTGCAGCACCATTCCATTCGTTAGTGATGCGTCGACCGCGGAGGCCTGTGCCCTCCGAGATGGAATAATATTTTTTAGAGAAAAGGCTTGGCCGAGCCCAAGAAAGATTCGAACCTAACCAGACTTTGAATTAACAAAGCCGTGTTAATTGTTTAATATTGGCATATTATTCCGAGATGGAATAATATTTCCAGGTATCATTGGATGCAACAAGTTAATTGTTTAATCCGACTGCCTGAAGATTATCAAAGTCATGCAAAGTGGTGGAAACACAATAGGCCCTACTGCCGTGATTTACGAAGAATGTTGTTTTCTTTGTCGTAACTCTGGTCATGTTGTTTTTTCGCACTGTCATAGAGAAGCCAACATGGTTGTTGATCTCTTAGCTAGCAAAGTGGAGGAAAACACTATTATTTTGCATGACGAGCCTCCTGATTTTCTAGTTGATGTAATCACAAATGATGCATCTCTTTTTGTCCAAATAATATAAATCGCCATAAAGGATTTTTCCTTAAATAAACTGGTTCATTATGGGTCCAAATCCCTCGTACGCAAATCATTCACCGGTGTTACACAAACTTAGCTTGCGGGTGAATGTTCCCACAAGCCAAGTTCTTTACCAGGGGTGCAATTGCCAACCCAGGGCAGTCTCTCTCTCTCTCTCTCTCTCTCTCTCTCTCTCTCTCTCTCTCTCTCCAAAGAAATGACATGTACCTTTTGTGATCAAAATGATGATGTTTACATTTTTCATTTGCAATGCTTATGTTTTCTCAGTTATCTATTTTCTTTCTTTAAGAAAAAGCAAGTACAACTTATACATACACAACTGTTAGAAAAGAAACTTAGACATGCACACATCCGTTAAATATTGAAGTCATTGAGCTTCAAAATTGATGATGTAATCTCATAAGAGCAACTCCAACAGTTCCCCAATCCATTAATTAACCGTCGTTTACAGGAAGTTGAGGCCAAAAAATATTTCTCATGGATCCCGTAAAAGGGCCTCAATCTCACCTAGTCCTGGCCATGGGCAGCCCGGCCCGAACGGCCCGACCCGACCCGGCCCAAAAAAGCCTGGCCCGACCCGGCCCGGTCTTGCCCGCGGGCCGGGTCTGGGCCTAGGTTTTGAGCCCGAAGGCCGGGGTGGGCCGGGCCGGGCCTGGGCCTAGGTTTTGAGCCCGAAGGCCGGGCCGAGCCTAGGCCCGCCATATTTGTTGTTTACGAAGAGGCCCGGCCTGAGGCTCGAGGCCCGGCGGGCTTTTGCAGTGGCGGGACGGGCTTGGGCCTAAAAAGTAGGCCCGACGGCCCGACCGGGCCAGGCTCGGGCCTGAGTTTTCTGCCTCGGGCTTGATCAGGCCCGGCCCGAAGCCTGACCCGGCCCGGCAGATGGCCAGGTATAATCTCACCTCGGGTTTACGGGAAGATGACCTTCCCGTAAATATTTGGCGTCGGTTCCATCCTGAAGTTTCACGCGCGCCTCCCCGTCTCTCTCCCACACGCACCTTCTCTCCTTCCCGATCGGATCTCCGCCACCGGATGATGCCACCGCAATTGCCCCGACTGCCGCCGCTTCAGCCGTTGCCACGACGCCAACCCTTTGATTGTCGTCCCTCTACTGCCACCGTACACGGCCATGGGCGCCCTACACACGGCGCCGCCTCCTACTACCGATGTTTTCAGCCAGCCGCCACTGACCTTCGGCACCATCGGCCGACGCGGAGGCCCGGGATCAAGGGGGCACATCGAAGAGAAGGCACAAGGCTGGGCCCGACGAACGGCCTCCTGCTGTGCCGCGCGGCGACACCTCGGATGCGTCAAGGAAACCTCATGCTCCAAGAAGACGAATATTGGGGCCGGCTTCAGGGCGACGTATCTGCCGCCGCCACCTCCTCCCTCGCAAAGCTTTACACCATTGTACCCGGAGATGTCGTCGACATACACCAATCACGATTATGACAATGACATTTTCCGCACCAACGATGTCTATGATGATGATTTTGATAGGTAAAAGAGATTGCAAACTTTAATCCTCAATCATATATTACAAGTGAAAATATATTATTGATTATTTGTTCGATATTATAATTTGTAGTCGGCAATCATACATGCATATGATGAACGATGCGGTAGGTATAGATGATATGTCTTTCTCCACTCCGGGTCAGGATGACAATGAATTGGGTTCAAAAGCACCGAAGAGGCAAAGCAATTTCAACAATGAAGAGGATAAGCATTGGTCCTCGCATGGGAGAGTGTCACACTTGATCCGATTACGCGGACGGATCAAAACTCAAAAACCTATCGGAAACGCATTGCTGACCATTATCATCGCAATGTCACTACTGGTATCATGCGCACTATTAAATCACTCAATGGTCGATGGGGCTTCATTTAGGAATCTTATAGTCATTGGGCAGGTTGCACTACCAATGTTGAAAGTGCAAAACCAAGTGGACTGACAGAGGAATTGCTGATGGAGCACGAATACAAGATGATGTTAACAAACACTGTTGGACTTGACCCAGAAGCGCTACAATATCTGCAGATCGTGAAGTCACAAATTTTAGCTTCGAAGCTAGGTGGAGGAGCTACTGCACGGGGTTTTGGGAGTGGCAATGGTGGCGCAAGTCAGCCATGTAGATCTATGAGTGATCTTCATATTATGCTTTTTTTATCATGTCCTTTTCTCATGAACCATATATCGCGTGTTTGATTTTCGTGTTTGAACCTTTCGGTTAAAGTCTACTATGAATCATTTATCGAATTTATTATGTTTGAACTAACATCTATCATTGTTTCAATTAGATTACGATGCTATATACACATATGCATATGTCTTTTGTATTTTAGTTTAATGAAAAATGGGACAATTAAGAATTTAGGGGAACAAGTTTAGGAGAACTGATAAAAGTTGCTTCGAGACAACTTCCCCTAAATTTAACGGGAAGCCAAAAAAAAAATTTAGGGGAAGTTTTGTAGGGGAACTGTTGGAGTTCCTCTAAGCTCTCACAATGACGGAACTGTCATTGTTTATTGAAAGATCAGTTTAGTTTAATCACACACAAAGCGTCAAAAACATGACGGTTGATCCATGGCTCATTGCACAACCACTTTCCTAACCCTCCAACTAGTGGTTGGCTCTCTCTAACTCAATTTTCTTATCAGCATTAGGTTAAACATGCGCAGCTAAAACTTTAGCAAAACTTTTACCAAAAAAGGCTTTCGCCCCGCTTTATATATAAAGCAACGATCGACATGCAGAATGCAAACAACCCGACACAACACACACCCAAGGCGGATACAAGGGGATGACGATCAGCAACACTACTCCAAAGCCCCAAAGCAAACAACTAGTAGACATAAGAGCATAGCTAAGGAACTAGGGAGCTCTCCACTGAGAACGAGTCACTGCTAGGAGATGAAGCCAAAACTCGACGACCCAGGAACTCCAAAGCGGTGCTTCCAAGAAAGAAACGACACCGGAGAGCCGCCACCGCCCGATCCACTGCATCGAGGTTTTCACCCAGAGTGTCGCGAAGGACGCAGGGCTACCACGATGGAGCCTTCAGGAAGGGAACAACGCATGGACGCCACCGCCATCGGTCTGGTTTGAACCAGACAAGGTTTCCACCTCGGGCACCACCCTCCGCCTCTGCCCGGGGTACGACACGACAGGAGAGCGGCGACCGCACCACCATCATTGATCGATGAAGGCCTGCCCCCATGATGCCCATGCGGCCTTGCACCACAAAAAAACACTTCCATGATGATACGTGTTTGTCACGGTAGGTCACGTTTTTGTCATGCATATACATCCATGACGACTTTATGACAGAGATAGTCATACATGTGCTTTCGTAGAAGTGTTCCATGACAATACTGAAATTATCATCATGGAAGTGTCTACTTCCATGACAATAAATGGCGTGGCATGGAAGTGCTTTCGTCAAGGGTAACCGACATGTGTCATCCACCGTAACAGGTCGCCGTTAAGCTATCGGGTCTGGTTTTGGATCCGATAACCCGTTAACAGCCATTACCAATGGCGATTTTCCACGTGTAAAATTCTCATTGGCCGGAGGTACCATGTGTCAGCTCCGCGTTGGGACAGATGTCAACCGTCCAATGGACACGAGGCGCCTATGATACGTCGACATGTGGCACGGCCCAACAGTGGCCCATTTAGGTTAAAAACGCCGGCCCATGCAAAGGCCCACAAAATTTTGTCATACACTACTAGGCCGTCCCGTTAACAGTCTGCCATGATTTGGGCCAAATTACGGCCCACAACAGATCTGACCCGTTAGATGTCCGCCATGTTTTGGGCCAAATGACGGCCCATATCAGATCCGGCCCGTCAACAGTCTGCCATGTTTTGGGCCAAATGATGGCCCATATCGGATCCAGACCGTTAACTGCCTGACATGTTTTGGGCCAAATTACGGCCCATATAAGACCTGGCCCATTAATAGACACTGTGCTTTAGGCCCTATTGGTGGCCCATTTGAATTATGGCCTCTTAAAGGCCCATGTAATAGTTCGGCCCGATATTACTTTCGGCCATTTAACGGCCCGTGCTGAATGTGGGCCTATTTCTGGTCCGAAGTGACTTTCGGCCTGTTAACGGCCCGTAGTCTTCGTGGATACATTTTAGCCTAACCTGACTATTGGCCCGTTAAAGGCCCGTGATATAACTGGGCCAAATTATGGCCCGCTTTGCATTCGGTCTGCTTACGACCCATCATGCTATTGGTGTTGGGAAACGTTGCATGGAAAACAAAAAAAAATCTATGCACACGCAATGATCTATCCATGGAGATGCATAGCAACGAGGGGAAAGAGTGTGTCTACGTACCCTCGTAGACCGTAAGCGGAAGCGTTTCACAATGCGGTTGATGTAGTCGAACTTTCTTCATGATCCAACTGATCGAGTACCGAACGTACGACACCACCGCGTTCTGCACACGTTCAGCTCAGTGACGTCCGCGCCTTCTTGATCCAGCAAGATGGCGAGGTAGTGGATGAGTTCCGATAGCATGACGGTGTGGTGGCAGTGATGGTGAAATGATCTCCGCAGGGCTTCGCCTAAGCACTACGAAAAAATGACCGGGGGTGTAAACGGTGGAGGGGGGCGCCACACACGGCTAGGCAATTGTCTGTTGTTTGCTAGGCGCCCCCTTCCCACATATATATAGGTGGGAGGGAGGGAGGAGCAGCCAAAGGAGGCGCCCAAGTAGGAGGAATCCTACTTGGGGTCTCTCCCAAGCCGCGCCCGCTTTCCTTATTTGGAGCGCGGGGAAAGGCAGGGGAGGGTGGCGACCCCCCCCCCCCCCATTTCCTTTTTCCCATGAGAGGGAAAGGCAGGAGGGGCTAGCCCTCCCCCTTTTCCTTCCTTAGGGTTGGACATCCAAAGGAAGGGGTGCACCAGCCCCCTTGTAGGCTGGTCTGTCCCCTCATTTGGTCCATAAGGCCCATAACTTGCCGGGGGGTGCCCGAAACCCCTTCCGGTGACCCGATTCCTTCTCGGTACGTCCCGAAACACTTCCGGTGTCCAAATACCATCGTCCTATATATCAATCTTACCTCTCGACCATTTTGAGACTCCTCGTCATGTCCGTGATCTCATCCGGGACTCCGAACAACATGCGGTCACCAAAACATACAACTCATATAACACTATATCGTCAACGAACGTTAAGCGTGCGGACCCTACGGGTTCAAGAACTATGTAGACATGACCGAGACACCTCTCCAGTCAATAACCAATAGTGGAACTTGGATGCCCATATTGGCTCCTACATATTCTACAAAGATCTTTATCGGTCGAACCGTTATGACAACATACGCAATTCCCTTTGTCCATCGGTATGTTACTTGCCCGAGATTTGATCGTCGGTATCTCTATACCTAGTTCAATCTCGTTACCGGCAAGTCTCTTTACTCGTTCCGTAATACATCACCTCGTGACAAACTCCTTAGTCATTTGCTTGCAAGCTTATGATGTGTATTACCGAGAGGGCCCAGAGATACCTCTCCGATACTCGGAGTGACAAATCCTAATCTCGATCTATGCCAACTCAACAAACACCTTTGGAGATACCTGTAGAGCATCTTTATGATCACCCAGTTACGTTGTGACGTTTGATAGCACACAAGGTATTCCTCTGGTATCCGGGAGTTGCATAATCTCATAGTCGAAGGAATAAGTATTTGACATGAAGAAAGCAATAGCAATAAAACTGAATGATCATAATGATAAGCTAACGGATGGGTCTTGTCCATCACATCATTCTCCTAATGATGTGATCCCGTTATCAAATGACAACACATGTCCATGGTTAGGAAACCTTAACCATCTTTGATCAACGAGCTAGTCTAGTAGAGGCTCACTAGGGATACGGTATTTGTTTATGTATTCACACATGTATTTAAGTTTCCGATCAATACAATTCTAGCATGAATAATAAACCTTTATCATGAATAAGGAAATATAAAATAACAACTTTATTATTGCCTCTAGGGCATATTTTCTTCAGTCTCCCACTTGCACTAGAGTCAATAATCTAGTTCACATCACCATGTGATTTAACATCCATAGTTCACATCACCATGTGACCAACAGCCAAAGAGTTTACTAGAGTCAATAATCTAGTTCACATCGCCATGTGATTAACACCCAAAGAGTACTAAGGAGTGATCATGTTTTGCTTGTGAGAGAAGTTTAGTCAACGAGTCTGTCACATTCAGATCCGTATGTATTTTGCAAATTTCTATGTCTACAAAGCTTTGTATGGAGCTACTCTAGCTAATTGCTCCCACTTTCAACATGTATTCAGATTGAGACTCAGAGTCATCCGAATCGCCGTTAAAGCTTGCATCGAGGTAACCCTTTACGACGAACTCTTTATTACCTCCATAACCGAGAAACATTTCCATAGTCCTCTTTAAGGCACCTAAGGATAATTTTGACCGCTGTCCAGTGGTCCACTCCTGGATCACTTTTGTACCCTCTTGCCAAACTTATTGGCAAGGTGCACAATAGGTTTGGTACACAGCATGGCATACTTTATAGAACCTATGGCTGAGACATAGGGAATGACTTTCATTCTTTCTCTATCTTCTGTCGTGGTCGGGCTTTGATTCTTACTCAACTTCACACCTTGTAACACAGGCAAGAACCCTTTCTTTGACCGATCCATTTTGAACTTCTTCAAAATCTTGTCAAGGTATGTGCTTTGTGAAAGTCCTATTAAGCTTCTCGATCTATCCCTATAGATCTAGATGCCCAATATATAAGTAGCTTCACGGAGGTCTTTCATTGAAAAATTCTTATTCAAGTATAGTGTTATGCTATCCAGAAATTCTATATCATTTCCAATCAACAATATGTCATCCACATATAATATCAGAAATGCTACAGAGCTCCCACTCACTTTCTTGTAAATACAGGCTTCACCGAAAGTCTGTATAAAACCATATGCTTTGATCACCTCATCAAAGCGTATATTCCAACTCCGAGATGCTTGCACCAGTTGTCGTGGGAATGAGTCTAACAGTAATAGTATAGGGTACGTAGGAGGAGGCAAGGTCCTAGCTACGACGAGGTTGTGCACACAAGTTTATGAGTTCAGGCCCCTCTCGGAGGAGGTAACAGCCCTACGTCTCGGTGCCTCAGAGGCTTGTCGACTGGATTATGTGTGAATGTTACAGGGGGTGCGAACCCCTGTGCCAGAGGAGGGGGGTGGCTTATATAGAGTGCGCCAGGCCCCTCCAGCCCTCGGTTACACAGGGTTCAATGTAAGTTAAGACAGGGGCGTTACTGGTAACGCCCGCTATAAATGACTATTAATGGTCTTTAAGACTACGGGGTGAACGCCTGCCATTGCCATCCTGGGGTGGCTTTAGATCTTCTGTATTCTGAGTGATTCTAACTTTGTCGAGTGGAATTGGGGTATCCGAGTGGGATAGCTGGTCGAGTGGATTGCACTCCAAGGTGATTTCAGTCGGTATCTTCTGTTGTACTTTGAATGTCCTTGACTCTAGGGCAGTGTCCTTGGGTAGGGCGTCTAGGTCAAGCCTAAGACCCTACCCCAGGTACATGTCATCGTCATTAGCCCCCGAATGGATTGAGGTCCGAGTGAAGAAGGGTTGAAGTTGGTTCTGACTCGATCTTATGCTTCGGAGGCATCTCATCAAGGCCTGGGAAACACATTGAAACTTTAACCCTGCATCAGTTGCCTTGATCGATTCTAGCTTCTGAGATCGTCGAGTGAATTATGCTGGAAATCTTTGGTGTGATTGATTGCTCTGCAGTTCCCGGATCTCACGGGATTTGAAATTTTGGAGAAGCGCGCGGGACGGAACGTGACGCAGTAAACGGGATGGATAGACAGAGGCGCCTCGTTTTCCGCGCCGCCTTTTTCACCACGTATCGAGCGAGCGTCTATTGCGGGATGCGACAGGATCTCTCGGGCCCACGGGTCAGTCACTCGGAAGCGTCCCCATAAAGGTGTCGAGGCCGAAGCAATGCACAATGCTCCTCATTCGATCCCCTTTCTCTCCACTTCTCCGCCTCACCGCTTCCTGCGCCCTACGCCTTCGCCCGTCCCTCTCGAGCTCCGCCACCATGGTGAAGGAGAAGACCATGGCCCTGGAGCGCGCAAAGAAGACGGTGGCGGCGAAGGGCAAGAAGATGGCTCGGGGGTCGTCGTCGCGGTCCGGTCTGCCGCCTGGTTGGATCCAGGGAGACTGGATCCGCTCCACCGTTGTGAAGGAGGACTTGGAGAATCTTGCCAATGACGGCTTGATTGCTCACGGGTCCTGGAGGCTGCCGGGGAATGAATCCGAGCCCCAGCCACGTGAGGGTGAGTGTGTCCTCCTCAGCACCCATGTCGATCGGGGTTTCTCTCTGCCTCCGCATCCGTTCTTCCAGGGTTTTCTGAATTTCTTTGGCGCTCAAATCCATCACTTCCCACCCAACACAATCTCATATCTCGCTGCATTTGTCTCTATGTGCGAGAACTTCCTTGGTTGCCAGCCGCATTGGGGCCTATTCAAACATATCTTTACTTGCCGTTCTCAGTCAGTGAAAAAGGCTAACCCGGCTGATAAAAAGACGCACGTGGTCCAAATGTGTGGGAGGTTAGGGATTCAAATTAGTGGTAGAAGTACTTTTCCTCCCATGACCTTTCCCGAGTCAGTCAGAGGATGGCAGTCGACTCCTGGTCAGTCGATCGACTGCAAAGACATCCCGACTCCTGGTCAGTCGACCGGCCTTCCCCCTTTCACTATGGAGAGGCTCTGCCAACCTTCTTCACTGGTTGTGAACCCAGAGGAGAAAGGCGAGGTGTCCCTTTTAGTCGACGCAGTCGTTAACTTAGTCTGGGAGGGTGTGACTGGCATGGATCTGTTGGAGGTGTTCCTCAGTCGACGCATCCAGGCTCTCCAGGCTCGCGATCATCCGATGTGGATGTACTCGGGCCCCGAAGACACCGCTCGGATCCACCCAGAGGAGGTTGCCGAGGAGACAGTGGCTCAGTGGCTGCGGAGCATCACTAGAAACAAGGATAACCCCAGGGGGTCCAGGAGGATTCTGCCATTCGACGCCGACCACGAGCCAGAAGAGGTCGGGCTCAGTATACCGAGTGTTTTCTTTTTTCAATCTGCAACTTGCTCTTGAATCCGACTGATACTTGTTAATTTTTGTCGTGCAGATTTATACCAAGATGTACTCGATGCCAAACGGGGAGTAGTACCACGAGGGAGTAGAAAGTGACGGCGGAAGTGCCGACTGGCAATCTGAGGATGAAAGCGAAGAGGACAACGAGGACTCTAGTAGCAGCGAGGAAGTCGACTCGCCGCCCCACTCTGAGCAGCGTTCCAAGCAGTCGCATGATCCTGCGGGTGAGCGTGGAAAAGCAGCTCCGCCAAGTACGCAAGTCCCGAAGCGCACTCGGACGTCCACTCCCGAGCCATCAGAGAAGGCCCCAAAGTAGGCCAAAGTTGCCGCGTCCAAACCTCGGAAGGCCCTGCCTAGGATCAAGGTGGGTGTGCCTGTCGCCTCAGCGTGAGTGTTTCTTCTTTTTGTTTTCGTTTTGATCGGGAACTTCTCTTCTTGTTTGACCTAGTAAAGTTGGGAACTTTCAGTGCTGCTACTTCTGGGACGTCCATGGACATTAACAAGGAGCAGGACGACGCGGAAACCGCAGACGCGGCCACTTCTCGGGCAGGTACAGCTCCACAGCCATGCTCTTACTTTGCTAACTATTCCGACGGTCGACCGAACTCTTACGGTCGAGTGTTTTGCAGTGCCAACAAATGTTATTCAACTTCCAAATGATGACGATGATGAAGAAGTGCCACAAAGGAACACAGGGAGAAGGAGCAGGACTCTGAGCAAGAAGGTTCCTGCCAGCAAAGTGTCTCACTCGACATCAGCATCAGAACCAGTCGTTCAACAACTTGGTGATCCAGTTCAGACTTCTGTTTCTTTTGCTGATCCTTTGTCGACTGACCAGCCTTCGGCATCGACTACTCAAGTCCCTGCTCCAACTATGAAACTTCAAGCTTCAGCTCCTCCGGCTACCTCGTCTGTTCCACCAACCCCTCTATTTGTTGCTCACCATGTCCCGGAGGACCAAGTAGGCGCTGCCAAGGAAGCCATGATCCAAGCAGGCTTAATGATGGACCGAATGAAGGTGGTGTACAAAACCAGCAAGGCCGCCTATGATGCCAGCTCTGCCCTTCAAACCAACGTCCGAGTAAGTGGGACTGTAAGGTGATTTCCGATCGGCTTTCAGCTTGATCTTTGCTCTGTTAGGATATGCTACTTGAAAACTGCTGCTTTATTATTTGTAAGATGTCGATCTGTTTCTTGCATCTTTACACCCACTGGGTGTGTCATGTAGCTGTGTGTAGCTCTTTTCACTCGAGTTAGACAGGTCGTGTCGAGTGAAGTTTTGGTCCAGTGGGGGCACGCTGAGTGCACCCACTGGTGTAGTCCCCGAGACCGCTGTTGACTGCTGGCAGTCGGCGGTGGTCTTAAAACTTTCTAATCTCTGGTCTTCTCTCTCTTTTTTTTTACTCCTTCCACTCGTGCTGGGCAGACCATGTCGAGTGGGAAATCGAACCAGTGGGGGCACGCCAAGTGCACCCACTAGGTGTAGTCCCCGAGACTGCTATTGAATGTTTGATTCGGCAGTAGTCTTAGAACTCTTTTTGTCGTAATAATCTGACCTTGCATCTTATCATTCGGAAGTGACTGATCCTTGTTTCTGTCAACTGACATGTCTTGTTTATTGATTGCAGAAATCCTGTGAGCTTGGATCTAAGTTTGCTGATTTGGAGAGGAAACAGATTCAACTCAACCTCGATCTAGAGTTAGCCAAGGAGAACCTGAAGAAGGCTCAAGATGAAGCAGTCGTCATGGGAGGTAACAACTTGTCGACCGCTCGCCTTGCCGTCTTTTCCTTTCAACCTTTAAACCAAGTGATTCCACTCGAACAGATGTGCGTAGTGAAAACCATCAACTCCAAGCTCGTCTGAAGAATGTTGTTTCTTTAGACAAAATAAAGCAGGCTCTGGAGCGGAAGGATCTTGACCTTGCAGCGGCACAGAAGACGGCGCGGGAGAAGACTGAACTTGCCGACAAGAAGCTGGCTTCAGTCGGAAAGTTGGAAGAAGAGAATGCCAAGTTGAAAACTGCTGTTGATGAAGCGAAGAAGGAAGTCGTGCAGTTGAAGGAGGAGAAGGTGGCTTTGGCAGACAGGGTTGATGTTCTCACTCGGAAGAGGGATGAACTGGAAACTTATTTGGGAGGTCTTGTCAAGAAGATGTTCCTCATGCTTGAAGGTACTTTTCTTTTATCCGACTGACTGCAGAGAACTTTTCCATTATATTACTGTGACTTCAACACCTTTCGTGTGTGCAGAATTCTGTTAGAACTTCGAGGAAGAAACTAGGCAGATCGAGACAGGGCTGGACCCTATCAACTCTCCCGTCAAGGATGAAGCTACAATGAATGTGCTGCGACTGGAATCTCGCCTTGCCAGTGTCTTGGATTACATTGCTCGACTGAAGGTCGCGCTGTCCCGGATCGACAAGGAGTTATGGCCAGAGGATGTGCTCCTGAACAACCTTGAGTCACTGATGACTCGACTCAACAGCATCCCAGACTGAGTGCAGGCGAGGAAGAAGTCAGCTGCCCACTACGGTGCTGACGTGGCTTTGTCACTCGTCCGCGTTCATTGCAAGGAAGTCAAAGAAGAGAAGCAGGCGGCTCTTAAGGTCGCCAACACCAAGAAGCTTCAATTCCAATCCTTCATGGAGACCTTCATCGACGCAGCTACTCGCATTGCAGACAGCATCGACCTGGACAGTTTCATCAAGCCAGCAAGTCCTCCTCCTGCTGAGTGAAAAACTTGATAACTTTAACCTCTTTTGCCTCGGAATGCCGAGTGATTCTATAATCCTTAAACTCTTTCGGGCTTGACGCCCGAGTACTTCCGAACCTTCATGGATTTATCCGAACTTGGTTGCTTTTATTTGGATGCAGTTGCTTTATCTGTATTGCTTTCGAATTTTTTGACTTAGGCGAATCTAGGATCGCAGCTGAGTCTCTGAGTGAGAGGATTGCTCTCCACTCGGAGTAGACATTGTACTTGCGTGGCTTAGAGTGCAACGGGACATTGTACTTGTGGCGCAGCTCAGAGTGCAATCATACTTGTGACGCAGCCCAGAGTGCACGGCCAAGCGTCCGAGTGGGAGGGTTGCTCTTCGCTCGGAGTACGTTTTGTAACTTAGGCGAGTACGGGATCACAGCTAAGCCCCCGAGTGAGAGGGTTGCTCTTCACTCGGAGTGTTTTTTAGACTTAGGCGAGTACGGGATCGCAGCTAAGCCCCCGAGTGAGCGGGTTGCTCTTCACTCGGAGTGTTTTTGAAACTTAGGCGAGTACGGGATCGCAGCTAAGCCCCTGAGTGAGAGGGTTGCTCTTCACTCGGAGTGTTTTTGAGAATTAGGCAAGTACGGGATCGCAGCTAAGCCCCTGAGTGAGAGGGTTGCTCTTCACTCGGAGTGTTTTTGAAACTTAGGCGAGTACGGGATCGTAGCTAAGCCCCCGAGTGAGGGGGTCGCTCTTCACTCGGAGTGTTTTGAAACTTAGGCGAGTACGGGATCGCAGCTAAGTCCTCGAGTGAAGGGTTGCTCTTCACTCGGAGTGTTTTTGAGACTTAGGCGAGTACGGGATCGCAGCTAAGCCCCTGAGTGAGAGGGTTGCTCTTCACTCGGAGTGTTTTTGAAACTTAGGCGAGTACGGGATCGCAGCTAAGCCCCCGAGTGAGAGGGTTGCTCTTCACTCGGAGTGTTTTTGAAACTTAGGCGAGTACGGGATCGCAGCTAAGTCCCCGAGTGAGAGGGTTGCTCTTCACTCGGAGTGTTTTTGTAACTTAGGCGAGTACGGGATCGCAGCTAAGCCCCCGAGTGAGAGGGTTGCTCTTCACTTGGAGTGTTTTTGAAACTTAGGTGAGTACGGGATCACAGCTAAGCCCCCGAGTGAGAGGGTTGCTCTTCACTCAGAATGTTTTTGAAACTTAGGCGAGTACGGGATCGCAGCTAAGCCCCTGAGTGATAGGGTTGCTCTTCACTCGGAGTATGTTTTTGAAACTTAGGCGAATCGGGTTCGCGGCTAAGCCCCCGAGTGAGAGGGTTGCTCTTCACTCGGAGTGTTTTTGAAACTTAGGCGAATCGGGTTCGCGGCTAAGCCCCCGAGTGAGAGGGTCACTCCTCACTCGGAGTATGTTTTTGAAACTTAGGCGAATCGGGTTCGCGGCTAAGCCCCCGAGTGAGTGGGTTGCTCTTCACTCGGAGTGTTTTTGAAACTTAGGCGAATCGGGTTCGCGGCTAAGCCCCCGAGTGAGAGGGTCACTCTTCACTCGGAGTGTTTTTGAAACTTAGGCGAATCAGGTTCGCGGCTAAGCCCCCGAGTGAGAGGGTTGCTCTTCACTCGGAGTCTTTTTGAAACTTAGGCGAATCGGGTTCGCGGCTAAGCCACCCACTGGGGGATTTGAACATACATGCCTATGTGAAAACAATCATTAAGATACTGCAAAAATCATGCCTTTGATAAGCAAACTGAAGGATTCTTATTACAACTCGCCGATCCGAGTGTTTAGGTATAAAAACGGTGGAGCAAATCCGCATTCCACGAGCGTGGCTCGTCTTCTTTCTTGGCTATGTTGTAAGGGTGATACGCCCCATTGTGGAGCAACTTGGTGATGATGAAGGGCCCTTCCCAGGCCGGAGCGAGCTTGTGAGGCCGTTTCTGGTGCACTCGAAGCACAAGGTCTCCTTCCTGAAATGCTCGGCCTCTGACATTTCGGGCATGGAATCGACGCAGGTCTTGTTGATAGATGGTCGACCGGATCAGAGCCATCTCTCATTCCTCCTCTAGGAGATCAACTGCGTCCTAGCATGCCTGTTCTGCTTCAGCCTCTGAGAAAAGTTCCACTCGGGGGGCATTGTGCAGCAAATCACTCGGAAGCACAGCTTCAGCACCATATACCATGAAGAAAGGGGTTCGATCAGTCGACCGATTGGGAGTCGTTCTCAATCCCCATAGGACAGATGGCAACTCAGTCACCCAAGCTCCAGCTGCGTGCTTGAGGTCACGCATCAATCGGGGTTTCAGCCCTTGTAGGATCAAGCCATTCTCTCTTTCCGCCTGCCCATTCGACTGCGGGTGCGCAACGGATGTGTAATCGACCCGAGTGCCTTGGGAAGTGCAGAATGCTCTGAACTCATCAGAATCAAAGTTGGAGCCGTTATCTGTGATAATGCTGTGAGGGACCCCATATCAGAATATCAGCTCTTTGATGAAACTAATGGCAGTGCTTGAGTCAAGATTCTTGATAGGCTTGGCCTCGATCCATTTGGTGAATTTGTCGACTGCCACGAGCAAATGAGTGAAGCCGCTTCTGCCGGTCTTGAAAGGTCCAACCATGTCCAACCGCCAAACTGCAAATGGCCAGACGAGTGGAATAGTCTTCAAGGTAGATGCAGGCTTGTGAGACATGTTTGAGTAAAACTGGCAGCCTTCGCACTTGTCGACTATATCTTTAGCCATCTCATTCGCACGTGGCCAGTAAAATCCCGCTCGGTATGCTTTGGCCATGATGGTCTGAGAGGACGCGTGGTGACCACAGGTCCCCGAGTGAATCTCATTTAAGATTAGTCGACCTTCTTCTGGAGAGAGGCAACGCTGAGCTACTCTGGTAACACTTTCTCTGTAAAGCTATCCACTTATCACCGTGAAGGCTTTGGATCTGCGGACGATCTGGCGGGCCTCATCTTCATCCTCTGGGAGCTCCTGCCTGAGCAGATATGCAATATATGGCACCGTCCAGTCGGGAGTGATCACTAAAACCTCCATGATCAAGTCGACTACAGCTGGGACTTCAATCTCAGTCGGATTGGTTGACCTTATCGGTTGTGGGGGCTCCTCTGTAAAGGGATCTTCTTGAACTGACGGGGTGTGAAGATGCTCCAAGAACACATTACTGGGAATGGGTTTCCGAGAGGAACCTATCTTCGCCAGATCATCAACCGCTTGATTCTTGAGTCGGGGTATGTGGTGGAGCTCCAACCCTTCAAACTTCTTCTCTAACTTTCTCACTGCATTGTAGTAACCAGTCATGGCAGGGCTCCTAGTGTCCCACTCCTTCATTACTTGATTGACCACCAAATCTGAGTCGCCGTAGACCATCAGGCGACGGACGCCGAGTGAGATGGCCATAGGCAACCCGTATAGAAGTGCCTCATACTCAGCTTCATTATTTGAGGAGTCGAAGTGAATCTGAAGGACATAACTGAGCTTGTCACCTCTTGGGGATACCAGGACCACTCCAGCACCAGAACCGTTCAACATCTTGGACCCATCAAAAAACATAGTCCAATGTTCCGAGTGAACCTGAGTCGGTTGTTGCTATTCAATCCACTCGGCGAGGAAATCTGCTATTGCCTGAGACTTGATTGCTTTCTTTGCCTCAAACTTGATATCTAAAGGAAGGAGTTCAATTGCCCACTTAGCCACTCGACTGGTTGCATCCCGATTGTTCAGAATTTCTGATAATGGAGCGTCGCTGACGACTGAAACCGAGTGGTCTGCGAAGTAATGTGCAACTTTCTTCGTGGTCAAGTAAATCCCGTAGACAAGCTTCTGGTAATGCGGATACCTTTTCTTGGACGGAGTCAAGACTTTAGAAATATAGTATACAGGGCGTTGAACTTTGTGGGCTTTGCCTTCTTCTTCCCGCTCGACTGTGAGCACTGTGCTGACAACTTGTCTAGTGGCTGCGATATATAACAATAGAGGCTCTTTGCTGACTGGGGCAGCAAGCACCGGATGGGTGGAAAGCAGGGCTTTGAGCTCTACAAATGCTGCTTCGGCTTCAGGAGTCCACTCGAACTTGTCAGACTTCTTCATCAGTCAGTAAAGAGGCAATGCCTTTTCACCGAGACGAGAGATGAATCGACTCAATGCAGCCAAACAACCAGTAAGCTTCTGAACATCATGCACATGCACAGGGCGTTTCATTCGGAGAATTGCTCCAACCTTTTCTGGGTTTGCATCGATCCCTTGTTCGGAAACAAGAAAACTGAGTAATTTTCCGCCTGGGACTCCAAATGTGCACTTCGACGGATTGAGCTTGATATCATATCTTCTTAAGTTGGCAAATGTTTCAGCGAGGTCAGTCAGCAGGTCGGAACCTTTACGTGACTTGACCACGATATCATCCATGTATGCTTCCACGTTCCGACTGATTTGAGTGAGCAGGCATTTCTGAATCATGCGCATGAATGTGGCACCAGCATTCTTGAGGCCGAAGGGCATGGTAACATAACAAAAGCACCCGAATGGGGTGATGAAGGCCATTTTTATCTAATCGGGTTCATACAGTCGGATCTGATGGTACCCGGAATACGCGTCCAAAAAGGAGAAACTCTCACACCCCACAGTTGAGTCGACAATCTGGTCGATGTGGGGGAGAGGGAAGTGATCTTTCGGGCAGGCCCGATTGATGTGCTTGAAATCGATACACACACGAAGTGAATCATCTTTCTTGGGGACCATGACAACATTGGCGAGCCACTCGGAGTGGTATATCTCGCGGATGAACTCAGCTGCCAAAAGCCGAGCTACCTCTTCGCCAACTGCCTTCCTCTTCTCCACGGCAGACCGACGGAGATGTTCCTTGACAGGTTTTGCTTTTGGGTCGACGCGTGAACGGTGCTCAGCCAGTCCCCTAGGTACACCCGGCATGTCAGATGGTTTCCATGCGAAGATGTCCCAGTTCTCACGGAGGAACTGGATGAGCGCTTCTTCCTATTTGCTGTCGAGTGTTGTTGAGATGTGGGTCGGAGCAGCATTGGGATCAGTCGGGTGAATATGTACAGGCTTTGTCTCTCCGGCCGACTGAAACATAGATTCTGAAGCAGGATTCTTAGCTCGCAACAAATCACTTAGATCTGCATTCTTCTGATATTCTTCCATCTCTACTGCTGCCATCTGTTCGTCAGCAATCTTTGAGCCCTTCTGGAGGCACTCTTCGCTCTTTGCCGATTCCCTATGACTGTGATCACGCCTCTGGGACCAGACATCTTCAACTTGAGGTATACGTAACATGGTCGAGCCATAAAATGAGCATATGCGGGCCTGCCCAGAATAGCATGGTAGGCACTGTGAAAATCCACCACCTCAAACGTCAACCTTTCCTTGCGGTAATTCTTTGAATCACCAAAAACCACGTCAAGAGTGATCTGACCGAGTGAATCTGCTTTCTTTCCTGGGATGACTCCGTGGAATCGCATGTTGCTCTCACTGAGCTTGGACATCGGGATGCCCATCCCTCGAAGGGTCTCAGCATACAGAATGTTCAAGCCACTGCCACCATCCATCAGAACCTTGGTCAGTCGGGTGCCCCCAACGACTGGGTCGACCACCAACGCTTGCCGCCCGGGGGTAGCAACATGCTCTGGGTGATCGGACTGGTCGAATGTAATGGGAGTTTTTGACCACTTCAAATACGTCGTGGTTGCCGGAGCAACAATGTTCACTTCTCTGTTGATAACTTTCAGTCGACTTTTGCTCTCGACGTCAGCAAAAATCACCAAAGTAGCATTGACATTGGGGTAACCGTCATCTTCCTCTTTGTCCTCTTCCTTATCAGATTCTTTCTCCTTCTCACTGGGCTGACCCTCCCGGAAACTCTGAATCAGGAGTCGGCACTGTCAAGTGGTATGCTTGGGCAGAATCAAGTTACCCTCTTCATCTTTTTTAGTGTGTATGTGACACGGTAAATCAAGAACATCATTTCCCGACTGATCTTTCACTTTTTTAGGGATCCACGGTCCTTTAGGCTTTCCCTTGACCTTCCCTTGATTCAAAACTACGGCCTTAGCAGGACCTGCAGGTTCAGCCTTGCGCTTCTGCTTTCGACTGGAATTTCGACCTCCGGTGTCTTGGGCGACTGGTTTGTTCTTGCCACTGCGGAGTCAGTCTTCCTCTTCGCTGTTAGCGTATCGAGTGTCTATTTCCATCATTCGGGCCAGGGACATGTCTCCCGACCGACCGAATTTCAGGTTAAGCTGTCTGTACCGAACGCCCTCTTTGAAGGCGCAAACTGCCTGGTGCTCTGACACATTTTCTATAGTATGATGAAGAGCAGTCCATCTCTGGATGAAGTCTCTCAAAGTCTCATTCTGTTTTTGAACACAGTGCTGCAATTCAGTCAGCCCAGCAGGTTGCTTGCAGGTGCCCTCGAATGTTTTGATAAACACTCGGGCTAATTCTTCCCAACTGAAAATACTTCCAGGGGCCAACTGATTCAACCAAGCTCTGGCTGAACCTTCAAGCATCAGGGGGAGGTGCTTCATGGCTACATCATCGTTGCCTCCACCAATCTGAACTGCCACTCGGTAATCTTCTAGCCACGTGTCAGGCTTCGACTCACCGGTGAACTTACTCACGCCCGTCACCAACCTAAAGTTGGGAGGGATCTCAGCAGCTCGGATGGCTCTACTGAAACATTCGGGCCCAGAAACATGTACTCTGCTTCCACTCGGATGGTTTCTGTCTTGTCCTTCTCTGTGTGCCCTGCCCCTGTCGACCAAGCCTTGTACGAGGAGTGATCTCGCATCGAATCCAGGCTCTCTTGGGTCGACTGGAGCTCTCCGCTCATCACCATACGGACGCTTGTCATCATACCGCCGGGGCACGTACGATCCGCCCCTCGGAGGGGGCGTAGGCACTCGACGGTAGTCATCACGGGCGTATCGATGATCATACTATACGTGGCCTCAATCCGGGTACTGATCCTGGCGGTGACCACGATCGTCACGCCGCGGAGGCGATCTTGGACTGTGTGCCGACTGAACTGTGTCCGCAACCACAGATCTGCTGTGGATTCTGTTGCGCGACCGAGAAACAGCCGAGTTTTGTTCCCCTGCTGCTCGGAGCAGCGCTCGGATCTGTTGCAGCCCTCTACCAGCTTCTGACCAGGACGGCTGAATTGAATCTGCGATACGGGCAGCTGCTGTAACATTTTGAATCGGGGTACGGTATACCTGAACTTCTTCCCGAGGTCTGGTCGGAAACAATTGTCGCTGACGTCGACTGGAACTAGGGATCATCCTCTGGGCGCGTTCGTCGAGTGCCTGCTGGAGATTCTCCAGACGTGCCCGCTCAGCCAAGGTGGCTAAGTGCGCAGCCTCCAAAGCCCGAGCCTCAGAGGTCTCCCCAGCGATGGGGGTCTGGAGCGCCTGGACGTTGCGGCGATGCAGCTCTTCCCTCTGCTCCACAGTGAGGGCCTCAGGAATATATTCATCATGATCGAGTGACGGGCCGCCGCTGCCGCCGCCGCCACGACGAAATCCAGGCGAACTGCAATGGGGGTCGACCATGAGGACTTTCGCCGCTGGATCGTTGCTCTCGCACTCGGAAAGCGAATCCGAATGACCAGCTGGCAGATCGAACAAACCGTAAAGGGATTCGTTGGGCTCGATCACCGTGACTTGCGGGGTGGTCGACTGACGAGCCACTGCGTGCTTCACCCACCACTGGAGCCGTGAACGACCGGATCGCTTGCGAAGGCAGATGGCGGGGAGCGAAGACGCCACGGGAGCCGACCGATACTGAGTCGATGGCTGCCGCAGCAGGACGCCGCAGGCACTCGCACAGAAGTGCACCGCCCTGCAGATGGGGAGGGTCTTGACGTCGAGGGGAGCTTCTTGAAGCCAGGCGGAGTCGTCGGCGATGAAGACAAGCGCGCCGAGACGGATCTCGCGACCCAAAGCCAAGCCACCGCCGGAAACCATGTTTATGGAGAACGAAATTTGTAACCTCACCGGAAGTCACTCAGACGCCTGCCCACGGTGGGCGCCAACTGTGGTGGAAATGAGTCTGACAGTAATAGTATAGGGTACGTAGGAGGAGGCAAGGTCCTAGCTACGGCGAGGTTGTGCACACAAGTTTACGAGTTCAGGCCCCTCTCGGAGGAGGTAACAGCCCTACGTCTCGGTGCCTCGGAGGCTTGTCGACTGGATTATGTGTGAATGTTACAGGGGGTGCGAACCCCTGTGCCAGAGGAGGGGGTGGCTTATATAGAGTGCGCTAGGCCCCTCCAGCCCTCGGTTACACAGGGTTCAATGTAAGTTAAGACAGGGGCGTTACTGGTAACGCCCGCTATAAATGACTATTAATGGTCTTTAAGACTACGGAGTGAACGCCTGCCCGTTGCCATCCTGGGGTGGCTTTAGATCTTTTGTATTCCGAGTGATTCTAACTTTGTCGAGTGGAATTGGGGTATCCAAGTGGGATAGCTAGTCAAGTGGATTGCACTCCAAGGTGATTTCAGTCGGTATCTTCTGTTGTTCTTTGAATGTCCTTGACTCTAGGGCAGTGTCCTTGGGTAGGGCGTCTAGGTCAGGCCTAAGACCCAACCCCAGGTACATGTCATAGTCACCAGTCCATAGATGGATCGCTGGAGCTTGCATACTTTGTTAGCACCTTTAGGATCGACAAAACCTTCTGGTTGTATCATATACAACTCTTCTTTAAGAAATCCATTAAGGAATGCAGTTTTGATGTCCATTTGCCAGATTTCATAATCATAAAATGCGGCAATTGCTAACATGATTCGGACGGACTTTGGCATCGCTACGGGTGAGAAAGTCTCATCGTAGTCAACCCCTTGAACTTGTCGAAAACCTTTTGCGACAAGTTGAGCTTTGTAGATAGTGACATTACTATCAGCGTCAGTCTTCTTCTTGAAGATCCATTTATTCTCAATGGCTTGCCGATCATCGGGCAAGTCCACCAAAGTCCACATTTTGTTCTCATACATGGATCCTATCTCAGATTTCATGGCCTCAAGCCATCTGTCGGAATCTGGGCTCATCATAGCTTCTTCATAGTTTGTAGGTTCGCCATGGTCTTATAACATGACTTCCAAGACAGGATTACCGTACCACTCTGGTGCGGAACGTGTTCTGGTCGACCTACGAAGTTCTGTAGTAACTTGATCTGAAGTTTCATCATAATCATCATTAGCTTCCTCTCTGGTTGGTGTAGGCATCATAGGAACTATTTTCTGTGATGTGCTACTCTCCAATTCGAGAGAAGGTACAATTACCTCATCAAGTTCTACTTTCCTCCCACTCACTTCTTTCGAGAGAAACTCCTTCTCTAGAGAGGACCCAAACTTAGAAACAAAGACCTTGCCTTCGGATCTGTGGTAGAAGGTGTACACAATAGTTTCTTTAGGGTTTCCTATGAAGACGCACTTCTCCGATTTGGGTTCGAGCTTATCTGGCTGAAGCCTTTTGACATAAGCATCGCATCCCCAGACTTTAAGAAATGACAGCTTAGGTTTCTTGCCAAACCACAGTTCATACGGTGTCGTCCCAACGGATTTATACGGTGCCCTATTTAACGTGAATGCAGTTGTCTCTAATGCATAACCCCAAAACGATAGTGGTAAATCGGTAAGAGACATCATAGATCGCACCATATCTAATAAAGTACGGCTACGACGTTCGGACACACCATTACGCTGTGGTGTTCCAGGTGGCGTGAGTTGTGAAACTATTCCACATTGTTTTAAGTGAAGGCCAAACTCATAACTCAAATATTCGCCTCCACGATCAGATTGTAGAAACTTTATTTTCTTGTTATGATGATTCTCCACTTCACTCTGAAATTCTTTGAACTTTTCAAATGTTTCAGACTTGTGTTTCATCAAGTAGATATACCCATACCTACTCAAATCATCTGTGAAGGTCAGAAAATAATGATACCCGCCGTGTGCTTCAACACTCATCGGACCACATACATCGATATGTATTATATCCAATAAGTCATCAGCTCGCTCCATTGTTCCGGAGAATGGAGTTTTAGTCATATTGCCCATGAGGCATGGTTCACAAGTATCAAATGATTCATAATCAAGTGATTCCAAAAGCCCATCTGCATGGAGTTTCTTCATGCGCTTTACACCAATATGACCTAAACGGCAGTGCCACAAGTATGTTGCACTATCATTATCAACTTTGCATCTTTTGGCATCAATATTATGAATATGTGTATCATTACGATCGAGATTCAATAAACCATTTATATTGAGTGTATGACCATAGAAGGTTTTATTCATGTAAACAGAACAACAATTATTCTTTGACTTAAATGAATACCCGTATTGCAATAAACATGATCCAATCATATTCATGCTCAACGCAAACACCAAATAACATTTATTTAGGTTCTACACTAATCCCGAAGGTAAAGGGAGTGTGCGATGGTGATCTTATCAACCTTGGAATCACTTCCAACACACATCGTCACCACACCCTTAACTAGTCTCTGTTCATTTTGCAACTCCTGTTTCGAGTTACTAATCTTAGCAACTGAACCGGTATCAAATACCCAGGGGCTACTATGAACACTAGTAAAGTACACATCAATAACATGTATATCAAATATACCTTTGTTCAATTTGCCATCCTTCTTATCTGCCAAGTTTTTGGGGCAGTTCCGCTTCCAGTGACCATTTCCTTTGTAGTAGAAGCACTTAGTTTCAGGTTTAGGTCTAGCTTTGGGCTTCTTCATGGGAGTGGCAACTTGTTTGCTGTTCTTCTTGAAGTTCCCTTTCTATCCCTTGCCTTTTTTCTTGAAACTAGTGGTTTTGTTAACCATCAACATTTGATGCTCTTTCTTGATTTCTACCTTCGTCGATTTCAGCATCGCGAAGAGCTTGGGAATCGTTTTCGTCATTCCTTGCACATTATAGTTCATCATGAAGTTCTAGTAGCTTGGTGACAGTGACTAGAGAACTCTTGTCAATCACTATATTATCTGGAAGATTAACTCCCACTTGATTCAAGCAATTGTAGTACCCAGACATTCTGAGCACATGCTCACTGGCTGAGCTATTCTCCTCCATATTGTAGGCAAAGTATTTGTCAGAGGTCTCATACCTCTCGACACAGGCATGAGTCTGAAATACCAATTTTAGCTCTTAGAACATCTCATATGCTCCGTGGTGTTCAAAATGTTTTTGAAGTCCCGATTCTAAGTCGTAAAGCATGGCACACTAAACTATTAAGTAGTCATCATATCGAGCTTGCCAAACGTTCATAATGTCTGCATCTGCTCCTGCAATAGGTCTGTCACCTAGCGGTGCATCAAGGACATAATTCTTCTGTGCAGCAATGAGGATAATCCTCAGATCACGGACCCAGTCTGCATCATTGCTACTATCATCTTTCAACTTAGTTTTCTCTAGGAACATATCAAAAATAGGGGAACTACATCGTGAGCTATTGATCTACAACATAGATTTGCAAATATTATCAGGACTAAGTTCATGATAAATTAAGTTCAATTAATCAAGTTACTAATGAACTCCCACTTAAATAAACATCCCTCAAGTTATCTAAGTGATACGTGATCCAAATCAACTAACCCATGTCCGATCATCACGTGAGATGGGGTAGTCATCAATGGTGAACATCTCTATGTTGATCATATCTACTATATGACTCACGTTCGACCTTTCGGTCTCCAGTGTTCCGAGACCATGTGTGTACATGCTAGGCTCGTCAAGTTTAACCCAAGTATTCTGCATGTGCAAACCTGTCTTACACCCGTTGTATGTGAACGTAGAGTCTATCACACCTGATCATCACGTGGTGTCTCGAAACGACGAACTTTCGCAACGGTGCATACTCGGGGAGAACACTTATATCTTGAAATTTAGTAAAGGGATCATCTTATAATGCTACCGTCGTTCTAAGCAAAATAAGATGCATAAAAGATAAACATCACATGCAATCAAAATATGTGACATGATATGGCCATCGTCATCTCGTGCTTTTGATCTTCCATCTCCAAAGCATCGTCATGATCTCCATCGTCACCGGCTCGACACTTTGATCTCCATCGTTGCGTCGTGGTCGTCTCGCCAACTATTGCTTCTACAACTATTGCTAACCCTTAGCGATAAAGTAAAGCAATTACATGGCATTTGCATTTCATACAATATAGAGACAACCATAAGGCTCCTGCCGGTTGCCGATAAATTACAGAACATGATCATCTCATACAATAACGTATATCACATCATGTCTTGACCATATCACATCACAACATACCCTACAAAAACAAGTTAGACGTCCTCTACTTTGTTGTTGCAAGTTTTACGTGGCTGCTACGGGTTTCTAGCAAGAACCATTCTTACCTACAGAAAAAACCACAACGGTGATTTATCAAGTTTGCTGTTTTAACCTTCTTCAAGGACCGGCTGCAGTCAAATTCGATTCAACTAAAGTAGGAGAAACAAACACCTGCCAGCCACCTTTATGCAAAACTAGTTGCATGTCAGTCGGTGGAACCGGTCTCATGTGCGTGGACAAGTAAGGTTGGTCCGGGTCGCTTCATCCCACAATGCCGCCGAATCAAAATAAGACATTGGTGGTAAGCAGTATGAACATCACCGCCCACAACTTCTTTGTGTTCTACTCGTGCATATCATCTACACATAGACCTGGCTCATGATGCCACTGTTGGGAAACGTTACATGGAAAACAAAAAAATTCTACGCACACGCAATGGTCTATCCATGGAGATGCATAGCAACGAGGGGAAAGAGTGTGTCTACGTACCCTCGTAGACCGTAAGCGGAAGCGTTTCACAACGCGGTTGATGTAGTCGAACTTTCTTCGCGATCCAACCGATCGAGTACCGAACGTACGAAACCTCCACGTTCTGCACACGTTCAGCTCGGTGACATCCGCCCCTTCTTGATCCAGCAAGATGGCGAGGTAGTGGATGAGTTCCGACAGCACGACGGCGTGGTGACGGTGATGGTGAAGTGATCTCCGCAGGGCTTCGCCTAAGCACTACGAAAAAATGACCGGGGGTGTAAACGGTGGAGGGGGGCACCGCACACGGCTAGGCAATTGTCTGTTGTTTGCTAGGCGCCCCCTTCCCACATATATATAGGTGGGAGGGAGGGAGGAGCAGCCAAAGGAGGCGCCCAAGTAGGAGGAATCCTACTTGGGGTCTCTCCCAAGCCGCGCCCCCCTTTCCTTATTTGGAGCGCGGGGAAAGGCAGGGGAGGGTGGCGACCCCCCCTTTCCTTTCTCCCATGAGAGGGAAAGGCAGGAGGGGCTAGCCCTCCCCCTTTTCCTTCCCTAGGGCTGGCCATCCAAGGGAAGGGGCGCACCAGCCCCCTTGTGGGCTGGTCTGTTCCCTCATTTGGCCCATAAGGCCCATAACTTGCCGGGAGGGTGCCCGGAACCCGTTCCGGTGACCCGATTCCTTCCCGGTATGTCCCAAAACACTTCCGGTGTCCAAATACCATCATCTTATATATCAATCTTACCTCTTGACCATTTCGAGACTCCTCGTCATGTCCGTGATCTCATCCGGGACTCCAAACAACATTCGGTCACCAAAACATATAACTCATATAACACTATATCATCAACGAACGTTAAGCTTGCGAACCCTACGGGTTCGAGAACTATGTAGACATGACCAAGACACCTCTCCGGTCAATAACCAATAGCAGAACCTGGATGCCCATATTGGCTCCTACATATTCTACGAAGATCTTTATCGGTCAAACCGTTATGACAACATACGCAATTCCCTTTGTCCATCGGTATGTTACTTGCCCGAGATTTGATCGTCGGTATCTCTATACCTAGTTCAATCTCGTTACCGGCAAGTCTCTTTACTCGTTCCGTAATACATCACCTCATGACTAACTCCTTAGTCATTTGCTTGCAAGCTTATGATGTGTATTGCCGAGAGGGCCCAGAGATACCTCTCCAATACTCGGAGTGACAAATCCTAATCTCGATCTATGCCAACTCAACAAACACCTTTGGAGATACCTGTAGAGCATCTTTATGATCACCCAGTTATGTTGTGATGTTTGATAGCACACAAGGTATTCCTCTGGTATCCGGGAGTTGCATAATCTCATAGTCGAAGGAATAAGTATTTGACATTAAGAAAGCAATAGCAATAAAACTGAATGATCATAATGCTAAGCTAACGGATGGGTCTTGTCCATCACACCATTATCCTAATGATGTAATCCCGTTATCAAATGACAACACATGTCCATGGTTAGGAAACCTTAACCATCTTTGATCAATGAGCTAGTCTAGTAGAGGCTCACTAGGGACATGATATTTGTTTATGTATTCACACATGTATTTAAGTTTTCGATCAATACAATTCTAGCATGAATAATAAACCTTTATCATGAATAGGGAAATATAAAATAACAACTTTATTATTGCCTCTAGGGCATATTTCCTTCAATTGGGCCAACTGTGGCCTGACACAAATTTTGGCCTGTTAACGGCCCATCTTGTGGTTGGGCCAATCATGGGACGAAGTCACTATTCAGGCCCAATCTACTTTTTAGGCTGTTAAAATCCCATTTTATTTTCTTGGCCAACTTACTCAACTGGTTTACTCGGCCTGTTAAAGGCCTGAAACTAATAGTTGGTGAGTTTACGTCTAGGCCTGCTATTGGCTGGAGATGATTGTAGGCCCACGTTTTGGCCCATTTATAGCGATTGGCGGGCCGACCAGTTTTAGTACTGCAATTTTTTTTATATAAACTGAACATTCAGGCCCATTGCGCTTCGGCAAAGCTTGTGGCCTTTTCAGAGAGTGACGACAGCATATACAAAAAATAATTTACAACATCATGACGAAGAATAAACCTAGACTATACGACAAAGAAATTACTGCATATTACATGCACTGGGCATAAAAGTTCGCCGCCAGCGATAATAAAGCGCAACCAAACAACAGATTACATACACAGGGCATCAAAGGTCGCCACTAGTGTAAATAAACACGCTGCCAAAAATAATATACAGAACCGACAACACTTCAACATAGTTCAAGAAAGGTTAGCCCTGCCTGGGAGTTGCAGTGTAAGCAGCTGAGCAAGCTGATGAGACTGCGCTTGTTTGACGGTTATATCCAACTCTAGCTGCATAACATCAATATACGTCATGTACTTATGGTTAATTCTTCCATAGATATTGGAGTTCCAGTAGGAGTTGAGCTGAAGCATGTCGTTCTGCTTGAATCCGAGACTGAAGAAGTCAAACAGATTCAGGCGGCGACTTCATCGAGCTTGTGTCACTGCTATTAGCGAGTACCTTCGACACTACATCAAGACATGACTTTGGCGTTGTATAGATATCCCCAAGATGTGTTGCCTTCTTCCCTGCAATATATGTTAGAGGGACAAGCAATGGGTTCGTCTCACTATCATTGTGGCAGTTCTTCTTGGCGTTAGTGATATCACCCTGAAAGAGAAAAAAGCAGACAGATAACAGGCTTTGCATGTATAAGCATCAGTGATGTCGATTCATCCCATTTCTTAGTGGCAAATAAAGAGACCTGATTTAAAATAGAATTAAAATTGTTCATAGTTAAGACATGGCAGGAAATGGCATTATGCAGGAGTGGCCAGCTTCACCACACCACTAGATTACAGATCAAGAACACAAGCATACATGCAGTGCTAAAGAATGTATAAGCATCGATGGTGAGTGTACTGTTAATTTATCCCATTTCAGATTGGTAAATAAAGAGACATGATTTAAATAACATGAACATAATATGCATTGTTCATAGTTAAGACATAGCAGGATATGGCATTGTCCCGGAGTTGGTAGTTTGACCACACCACTGTATTACAGATTAACAACACAAGCATACATGCGGTGCTAAAGAAGATCACTTGCTATGTTTAGTTTAATATACATGGTATGAATAAGGAACTAGGTTGTACAACTAAAAACTGAAATTGAGAAGGAGAAACTTACGTTTATGAACTTCTTCATAATAAACTTTAAACATGTAATTTGATGCAAACGACAAAAATAAACAGGAGTTACAGTCATTGCTATCCAAATATACACAACAAAGTTTGAAGGTTCGAGAAGGACCAACTTACGATAGTAATGAAGACCGGCTCTGTAAAGCCCTTTTCCATGTTGATGGGGGGGGGGGGGAATTCAAGAAGTTTAGCATAGAGTCTTCTTCATAAGCATTGCATTATTCTACATTTTGTTAAAAGTAAATATAGATGTGACAATATAGGAACAAATGGAGATTATTTAAGCTAAGATGCAGAGTGATGCTACATAAACAAATAGCTATAAATGTAGGTACAATATACAGCCAAAAGGTACTAACAAGAGTAATGCAGAGCTAAACATCTTCAGTAGCATTGGTTTTATTCAACAATTTGGTAAGAGTAAACATAGATCTGATGTGTATAAAATGGATGCAAAGGGGAAATAAGCTGCAAAGTGATGGTGTATGAACAACTAGCTGACAATATAAGTACAATGATAAAGGACAACAGATACTTACAAGAACAATCTAGAGCTAAACTTCTTCATAAGCATTGAGTTTATTATACATTAATGTAAGCATTAATATAGATCTGGTAATTAGGAGTGAATAGTGGATATGCAGGTTATCATGCACACTGATGCCACATAATCAACTAGGTACGAATGTAAGTACAACGATACAAGACAACAGGTACTAACAAGAGCAAAGCAGCGAGCAGCATAATTGCGATATCCTAGGTTTTGTGGCGCTAGTTCTATCGCCAATATAAGTGGGGTGATGTCTGATTTCTCCGGTACCACCACCTTTTTCAAGGACTTTGGTACTACTCCTTCAGGTTCTGCAATCACCCTCTTCCTTTTGGATGTCGGATACCCAAGAACAACATTTGAATGGAAAAACATGGTATGATGACAAATGGAATGCGTATTGATAATGGTGGGCATGGCATCTTCACATATATGATGAGTAAACTAAACAGATGGCAGTGCAAAGAAGCAGAAGAAACGCAAGACAGCTTACTCAAGTTATGTGCAACCAATAAAACCTTGCCAAATTAGAACAGACACCTTGTAGGGTGAACAAGATAGGCCATCTGCCTTTGACTCCTTGAGCTCAGAATAGTCGTTAGGATCATATTCTGAACATGAATCTGTAGGTGCGAAGCATGTGGGCTTCATTCCATCCAGAATGGAACTCAATGCCTTGATGCCATGTTTGTTAGTCATTGCATTGTTCCACGATACTCTTCTGATGTGCGCATTCTCATATTCATTGTGATTTTGTTCAATATCTGAGAAGCATGACAACATAAATAGTAGTGAGATTATCTTTGTAATGCAGAGGATATTCTAATATAATAGGGGCTCCTTGTAAACCCTTGTGTGCTATCACTGGATCTTGATGAGAGAGCCCTTGTGTGCTGTAATTTGGTGCGTACAATAATATAATCTGGCACAAATACACAAAAAAATAGGCTCCCTGTTGGGAGCTCTAGAAGTACGGATAGTTGGTAGATGATAGGTTCATAATATATTGTATAGAATGTTCATTGTCAAACCATGACAACGAGAGTGCACGGAGAAATAGTATTCCAACATGTCTCTATATGTGGCGCACATGCATTTCATAAATCGTGTAGTAACATTAGCTGACCAATTAAATGTAAGCTTTGGAAATATGAGTGGCTTGTAGTTTCGCTTGAAGGATGGAGTGCTGCTATATAGTACGACTCAAAGCCACTAGGCATATTGTAGTGCCGATAAAAGGGGGACACCATAAGCATCATAAATAAATCAGGGAAGTGGAACTGGCTGGAAAATATGGGGTTGTATTGCCGCTACTAATCGAAAGCCTATCAATCACCTACAAGCCAACTCTATTCACCTGAAGGCGCACTACTGTTACTATCAGTCTAGTCTCTCAAAGTCCGCACAACTCCCAACATTTCCTGGATATTATGGCAGACCAACTCGAATTGTTGAAAGCAACTAGTAGAAGCGGTCAAATAGACCTATCGACTGCAGATGTCCCTGCTTGCCTTCCTGACAAGGAACATACTCTACATATTAAAGAAGAACAGAAGAGGAACATGTTATAGAATAGAAGAGGAAGCATATTATGGAGATTCCGTTTCTTTCTATACAATGTTGGTTGCCCACCCATGATGAATCAGAGCATCCAAAGAAATGCAATTCCATGTTGTCTCTCTCTATGCGGCCATTGGCATTTGGAAACTCAAGTGGGAGCATTAGCTGACCAATTAAATGTATGTCTGTTAACTAATATCAATATCATCACATTCGTATTGGAACAACTAAGCTTTGGAATTATGATTGGTGTGTTGTTTAGCTTTAAAGGGTGGACTGCTGCTGATAGGACACAAAGCACCTACGGTACTACGCAGATCATAGTGTACATATAATGGGAAAACCCTAAGCATCACGAGTAAAATCAAGAAAGTGGAACTTGCTGGAAAATATGGGCTAGTATTGCCGGTACGGCTAGAAAGGCTTCGGATACCAGCTCTCTTCAACTGAAGGCGCAGTACTGTTACTATCAGTCTAACTCTCAAAGGTGACACATCTCCCAGCATTTTCTGGATATTACAGCGGACCAACACGAAGAGTTGAAAGTGTCCATGACAAGGGACCGAATAGACCTGTACACTGCAAATGTCCCTGCTCCTCTTCACTACAAGGACCATACTGTACTACTATTATACTCCCTCTGTTCCTAAATATAAGTTTTTGTACAGATTCCACTATGGATCACATACGAATGTATATAGATACATTTTAGAGTGTAGATTCACTCATTTTGCTCCGTATGTAGTCCATGGAGGAATCTCTACAAAGACTTATATTTAGGAACGGAGAGAGTACTTATTAAAGAAGAACAGAAGAGGAACATGCTAAAGAAGAGCAAGCAGATTTTGGATAATAAAATATTCGTTGCCCACACATGATGAACCAGAGCGCATAAAGAATGCAACTCCCTGCTGTCCCTCGATATCTGGCGCACATGCTTTTCAAAAAGTAAAGTAGGAACATTAGTTGACCAATTAAACATTCTCTATTTTAGTAATATCAGCATCATATTAGATTCATATTTGAGAAACTAAGTTTGGAATTGTGAGTAGCATGTTGCTTAGCTTGATGGGTTGAGGAGCAGTGCTAGCACGTCTCGAAGCACCTACAATGATGGTACTGAATATAAAGGGAATGTCTACATGCAAGTCGCCTGACTTTTGTCATTTGGGTCAGTCGACCATTTCAGGCGGTTGGATGAAGATCCTATGTCTCCTAACCCTTCTTCTTCCTCGCCTCTTATTCTTCGCCTACAGACCACCGCACGGGCCACCGACCGAACCACCGGCCCCCGGCCCCCGCCCTCCCCTGAACCACCCACCACCGCTGGTCTTCCGCCGCCCCCGGCCATCCCTCTAGCCCCCCTCCCCCACCCACGTCGAGTTTTTCCTCCGGCGAGGCCCCACCACAGCCCGACGACTGCCACCCACAACCATCGTCCACACCCGAAACCCTAAGATAGATAATGGGGCAGCCCTCCGGCGAGCCCCTTCGTTCCCTTCGGTGAACTCTCAAAAATGGACTGGCACCAAATTGAAATTCAGGCAACTGTCATTTAGCTAATGTGGAATATAAAAGGGGAAAACCATAAGCATTGCGAGTATAGTGTTGAGCGTGCCATTGCGGATCTGAAGGTGCAAACCGGACAAAGGCAACTTCGCAACCAATGTTTGCTTTCAACTAACAAGTAAGATTCTAAGTGATGGACAAGAAATCATAGTAAAGCAGTGGCGATCTATTTTGTTGCTGAGATAAATAACTTGAGTAGATACGAAAGAGTACCGCCTCTGGTGCGGCACCGTGTAAGCATCTGCTGAGATGTTTCGGGTGCTGCGGTAGCGATGGCTGTCAGCGGCGTGGAAGCAGATCTAGGAGGGCAGAAGGTGGCGGCGGGGGAAATATCCCAGTGCAGTGGACGAGACAGTCGTAGGAGCGGCCCCGACAAGGTGGACGACGACATAGATGAAGCGAGAGGACGCAATGCAAGGATCCTTGTCCAAAGCCATGGATGAGAGAGGTAGATCTCTTGTAATGGACGACGGCATCGGGGTATCAGCTCCGACATGGTGGAGGAGGACGACGGTGGATGGGGTGGCGGACGAAGCAGGCTGCTGGTGTGGAGAGGTGTTTTGGCGCCCATGGAGTACGAATGGGGAGATGGAGGGAGAGAGGTAGGGGGAACCATGTTGTTGGGACGCGCTTATCTCAAATGCAGGGAAAGTTACAAACTTATCCCCCGTTTAAAATTTTAGAAATCACAACAATATTGGGTTGTTGGGGATAGGACGGTAATCTAGCATACACCAAATATTTGCCGAGGGAGATTTCGACCGAGGAGAGTTTGTTTTGGTGCCCACCGTGTATGAATCGGGATGAGAGGCGATTTCGGACAAGGAGAAACTGTGTTTTGGCACCCACCGTGTATGAATCAGGGTGAGAGGCGGAGGCGGTTATGTCATGTTCGAGTGAAATTACAAGCGTACCCCTATCAAAACCTATAGAAATCGAGCCGATAGGCTTTGCGTGTCAGGGATAGGCAGTAATTTCGATCTCCTGGATTTTGGTTTCGGGTGGTTACTGCGAGTTTCGCCGCTTCGTCCAAATTTTTGGAGAAAAAGATATACCATGTCAACTCAATTCGAATCCATTTTGTATTCTTTTTTTCGGGCAGGATCAATTTTGTATTCGAATACAAATCTATATACATCATTTTTTATATATACTTTCAAAAGCACAACAAAGAATTCTGCTCCTTTATATATAAAATATGATTTACAAATGCAATGATCTCAAAATCATAAGGTTGAATTCAAATGTTTGAAATCAAATTATGTTCAACTTTGAATTCAAATTTTTGAAACCAAATTATGTTCAACTCAAATGTATGGATCAGTAATATCAATATATTAAATAACATACATGCGTGCAAATTCAAATTAGTATGCATGTTTGATAGATCAATTTTGGTTCGAGTATGAATTACATGTATCATCATCTCGAATTCAAATATTTGAATCCCTTTTATGTTGACATCTTCTATACATGGAACTAAATATTTGAATCTCCTTCCACGCCCATCTGTCTTTAGGTCTCTCACGTGTGCTCCTTCATGTAGCTATCACTCTCTTTTCTCCATCTCACCCGCATGCTCACTACATGTTTCTCCCTTTTTCGCAAACATGGTCTCTTGCTATCTCCCTCGAGAAGTGTCACACTCTCTCTATCTTTATAGATTACACAGTTTTCATTATCTCTCATGTCTCTATCATTCTCTGGTATCACTATAGTTACCTAAGCTTTCTTTTTCACCACCACACACACACTCTCACTCGTATTTCACTTTGTATTTCTCTCTAGGGTTCTCTCATGCACCCCATATCTTTCTAGATATGACTCCTACCACTAAAGTTACTCTCTCCCGCACACACACCGTTTGTTGGGGTCTCCTTTCCGTCTTCATCTCCGTTCCAAAACTGACATTATTCACTTGTTTACCTATCAGACAAACTCTCTCTCTCTATCTCTCCCCCTCTCTCTCACTCACACACACACACGACTCCCGCTTTCGATCCCCCTACCGACTATCGTCTCTCTCTCTCACCAAAACTCTCGCTTTCGCACCCCCGACTCGTATCTCTCTCACAGACATTGATCGACCACCCTCTCGATAGGTTTATCCATCTACCGCACACTCTCGCTTCCACTCTCTCATATATGTGTCTCTCGCGCTCCTTGTATTTATGTAGATTTTTTATTCCTTCTTGAGACACGCCCTCTCGATCATGCACCCACGCACTATCGCCTCATTTTATGGTGATACCTCTTGCACACACACTCTTCGTGTCTTTGTCACACACGCACTTTGTCCTCCTCCTCTCTCCCTCTCTCTCTAACACACACATGGGCTTTTTGCAACAATATCCCACTTCTCGAATCCTGAAACCAACCACATTCCTACCTTATCTCATCAAAATAGCCAAAGGAATATATTTTGAGTGAAACATAAGATATTTTTAGTGATATATGTATATAGAAAACTAGACTATTTTCTATCAAATTGGTGAATATGTATTACTCTACTTTGGATGTGTTGCAACGCATTGGCACATTGCTAGTTATTACTGTATTATTTCTTGGACACCAGACAAACGCTGGAGTACATAGTACATATATGAAGAGAAGAGGCGCACCCCGCGCTCGGTCTCTCGCTGTCTCGCACACATGAGAGTTACGTAAGGCACGGTAAACAAATAAACCCATAGGCGCACGATTGCTGCATGCGCGGGTACCGGGTACGTGGTGGAGCGCACCTTTGTAGGAATAGTCAGCTCGCGTGATAATTTGATCCGTAAGAGTTGACTGTCGGGGTCCACAGGTGAACAACCTGGAGGCGGTGGCTGGCCAGTCGCCACTGATCAAGTTGCCACATTTAAAAGATCATTTTCTTAGCGGGGTAAGAGTTCTAATTTTCAATGGCGCGTTATACTATATTTTAAAATGATTGGTATGGAGCAAAAATGGAATTCATCACTACTACCTCTTTCCAGTTTTACTAGTCCCCATTGTATTTTGGGTCAAAGTTTGTCCACGAGTTTTACTTGTAAAATGTGAATGCAAAATGAGATTTTCTTATACCAAAACAAAAAAGGACCGGAGGGGAGTAATTGCTCTCACACGATGCCAGAGCGGACATGACCTCTCATTGGCACAGGCATTGAACTGGCGCGCCGGCCAAGAGGGCCCCACTCACTGCACGCCAGGCTGAACACGCCTCCTCACCGCATTCAACCGGCTTCAGACTGCCCCGCCTACCTCCATTGAATCCGTGTGTGTGCCGGCAACATGTCCTTCTGCGAGCCAGCCGGCATTAGAACACAATGCCGGTTGGCTCCTCTCGTCCGCCCACTATTTAAACGAGGCCAGACGCCTGGCAAGAACCACACCACACCTCCGCTCCCCATATCCTCCTTGCACCATTTTCTCCACACTCTCCATAGCGTCCGGCGAGTAGGAAGACTTGTTCTCCGGCATAAAAGCTGACTAGGTGCCCCGACGAGCCAGGCAACTCACTGCTCCACCTCCCTCCCCTCCCCAGGCCGTCAGTACCATGGGCGAGGCTATAGGCGGGCAAGCGGAGGAGCAATCCGCCGCTCCAAGCTGGCCCCTGGTGCATCAACTCGACGCTCCAAGCCTGCTCGCAGAGGAGTGGCTAGTTGCTGCACGCCGGCACACGTTGGACCACGGCGTGCCCTTATATTCCCATTGTTTTATTGTTGTCAATCCAGTGCTACTTGTAAAATGATGCAATGTCATAGAGGGAATGATATGCTACTGTCAATCTAGTGCCATCTATAAATCCAATGGCACTTGTAAAATGACGCAATGCCATCGATAACTCTTTTACATATTTTTGCAAACACGGATGTCAATCTCTATCTCAAGCATGTTTGTGCAAATAGAAGCAGATACCTCAATTTTAGTGGAAATCCACAAAATTATACGCGAGTCCCTCCTCCACCCTTGGTAGAAATTGCACCTTTTTCATCAATGCTCATAGAAGGAATTTGTGTTTTGGCTCTGAACTAAATGTTGTTTTGGAGAAGCATTGATGTTGGTAGTAAGAACTAGAGAGTTTTCTTTATTTCTAATTCTCCTCACTTTTTTTGCTTTGAAGTGAATCATGGTTGTGGACATTATCTATGAATGTGAAGATATCTTTGAACATGAGTTTGATGTGGAAGTTGAACTTGGAATGTTGGGCTTGCATGTGAACTATACCATGTCCAATGGTTTATCTGTTATTGTTCGGAAAGTAATGGATGTTATTACATGACCTGGAAAAATATATTATGTGCCACATCTCGGCATCATAGACTTACATACATCTCAGTAGATGCACAGACATCACAACAGGCATGCTGACTAGATAAACATTTGAACCTAGCTATTATGAATGAAAATTTGTATTGACAACAGTTTTAGATAGCAGGAGACGCCTAGCCTGCTTCGCCTCGGCTAGCTTCTTTCTGGCTTCTTCCATCTCTTCTTTGGCATGGGTGAAGAGAGCATCTGATTGCTCTTTTTGCTTCTTCAGGAACTCAGCTACATTCTCAAGGGCTGCTGCACGCTTTCTTTCAGCCTTTACTAGAGCCATGAGGACACGAACAGTTGATGACTTGACCTGGCTTGTGAGAAATCCAGCATCATCTGGGAATTTGCACCTTGTGTCTAATCTGGCATCATTAGGGAACTGGCACCTTGTGTGTAATCCAGCCTCATTTTGGAACCATGATCTCGAGGTTGACCATACTTCCCTCCTCGCAGGAACTGCATCCTGACATGAAGAAGTTACTTCTTTTTTAGATCAATAGTCAGAGCTCCCCAGATCCATTAAGTAGAAGTCCGATAAACAGGACCAGGAGAAATGAATTGATTGCTTGTATCTGCGTTGGTATTTCCCCGAAGAGGAGAGGATGATGCAGCACAACAACGGTAAGTATTTCCCTCAGTTATGAAACCAAGGTTATCAATCCAGTAGGAGGATCCACCCACACTATGTAAATAGCACCTGCACACAAATAACAAATACTTGTAACCCAACGCGTAAGAGGGGTTGTCAATCCCTCCTCGGTATTGAGATAGATTAAATTGTATGAGATTGGATAAATAGATCTAACAAAAACACAAAATAAAATAAATAAAGGAAAATTGCAGCAAGGTATTTTTGGTTTTTATATGATAGGAAAATAGACCCGGGGGCCATAGATTTCACTAGAGGCTTCTCTCAAGAAAATAGCATACGGTGGGTAAACAAATTACTGTTGGGTAATTGATAGAAAAGCAAATAGTTATGACGATATCCAAGGCAATGATCATGTATATAGGCATCACGTCCACGATTAGTAGAACGACTCCTGCCTGCATCTACTATTATTACTCCACACATCGACCGCTATCCAGCATGCATCTAGTGTATTAAGTTCATGGGAAAACGGAGTAATGCAATAAGAACGATGACATGATGTAGACAAGATCTATTCATGTAGGAATAGACCCCATCTTTTTATCCTTAATGGCAATGATACATGTGTGTCATGTCTCTTTCTGTCACTGAGATTGAGCACCGCAAGATCGAACCCATCACAAAGCACCTCTTCTCATGGCAAGAAAAATCAATCTAGTTGGCCAAACCAAACCAAAGTTTTGGAGAAGAAATACGAGGCTATAACAATCATGCATAAAAGAGTTCAGCAAAGACTCAAATAATATTTATAGATAGATCTGATCATAAACTCACAATTCATCGGATCCCAACAAACACACCGCAAAAAGTCATTACATCAAATAGATCTCCAAGAACATCGAGGAGAACATTGTATTGAAGATCAAAAAGAGAGAAGAAGCCATCTAGCTACTACCTACGAACCCGTAGGTCTATAGTAAACTACTCACGCATCATCGGAGGGGCAAGGGTGATGATGAAGAACCCCTCCGTGATTGTTGACCCCTCCGGCAGAGTGCCGGAAAAGGCCTCTAGATTGGATCTCGTGGTTCTGGAACTTGCAGCAGCGGAAACTATTTTCTCTCGACTCCCCTAGGGTTTTTGGTATTTTAGAGTATTTATAGAGCTGATAGTCGGTTGAGGGGGTGCCTATGGGCCCCACTACCCACCAGGGCACGCCAGGGGCCTCTGGCGTTCCCTAGTGCCTAGTGGGCCCCATAGGGCCCCTTTGGTGCACCTCTTGGGCCTCCTGGGTGTCTTCTGGGCAGAAAAATATCTCCAAAAAGTTTCGTGGCATTTGGACTCCGTTTGGTATTTGTATTCTGCAAAGTAAAAAACAAGCAAAAAACAGCAACTGGCACTGGGCACTATGTCAATAGGTTAGTCCCAAAAAATGATATAAAGTTGCTAGTAAATGAATATAAAACATCCAAGATTGATAATATAACAGCATGGAACAATAAAAAATTATAGATACGTTGGAGACGTATCAGCATCCCCAAGCTTAATTCTTGCTCGTCCTCGAGTAGGTAAATGATAAAAACAGAATTTGTGATGTGGAATGCTCCCTAACATGTTCATCACATATTCTTTTCTTTTGTAGCATGGACATTTGGACTTTTAGATGATTCAAAGTAATAGTCTATATTTGACATGAGGAAATCAATACTCAAGCACATCAACAAGTAACTATGTCTTTCAAAATATCAACACTAAAGAATGTTATCCCTAGCCCATCATGCTCAATCATTGATCCATTCAGGAAACACACTCTAATATTAGCTATGCCCAATGCACAAGTATGATGATAGTGTTCCCTAGTTGGTGCTTTATAAGAGAAGATGGAGACTCAATAAAAATAAAATTGCATAAAAGTAAATAAATAGGCCCTTCGCAGAGGGAAGTAGAGATCTGTAGAGGTGCTAGAGCTCAAAGCTTAAATTGAGAGATAAAATTATTTTGAGTGGCTTGCTTTTCCCTTCAATGAAAACGACCAAGAATTCCCAATACTTTGCATGCTAGATAAATCATAGGCGGTTCCCAAACAAAAAATAAAGTTTATTCCTTTTTCCACCATTCTTTCACAATCCATGGCTAGCCGTATCCACGGGTGTCCTCCATACCAACACTTTCCAAGGAATTTATTATTTGACAACATAAATATATATTTTTTGTATTTCGGGACTGGGCATCCCTAATACCTTGCCACACTCTCGTGCAATGACAAATGAATAAACACTCATCTTGAGAATAAAATATCTAGCATGGAAAATATCGGCCATCCCCTGCCGCTTCATGAGTAGTACGGGCACAGAAAAAGGAAATTTATTTTGAACATTAGAGTTGGCACATACAAATTTACTTGGAATGGCATGGAAATACCGCATATAGGTAGATATGGTGGGCTCATTTGGCACAACTTGGGTTTAAGGATTTTGATGCACAAGCATTATTCCCACTTAGTACAAATGGAGGCTAGCAAATAGATTGAGAAGCGACTAATACGTCTCCAATGTATCTATAATTTTTTATTGTTCCATGCTATTATATTATCATTCTTGGATGTTTTACAATCATTTTATATCATTTTTTGGTACTAACCTATTGACATAGTGCCAAGTGCCAGTTGCTGTTTTTTTGCATGTTTTTTACATCGCAGGAAATCAATACCAAACGGAGTCCAAACACAGCGAAACTTTTTGTGGATTTTTTTGGACCAGAAGACATCCAGTGGGCCAGAGAAGCGCCTGGGGGGGGTGCTCCGAGGGGAGCACAACCCACCAGGGCGCGCCTGGAGGCCCAGGCGCGCCCTGGTGGGTTGTGCCCACCTCGGGTGCCCCCGAACCGCCTCTTTGCTCTATAAATACCCCAATATTCTGGAAACCCTAGGGGAGTCGACGAAAATCAATTCCAGCCGCCGCAGAGTCCAGAACCACCAGATCCAATCTAGACACCATCATGGAGGGGTTCACCACTTCCATTGGTGCCTCTCTGATGATGCGTGAGTAGTTCTTTGTAGACCTACGGGTCCGTAGTTAGTAGCTAAATGGCTTTCTCTCTCTCGTTTGATTCTCAATACAATGGTCTCTTGGAGATCCATATGATGTAACTCTTTTTGTGGTGTGTTTGTTGGGATTCGATGAACTTTGAGTTTATGATCAGATCTATCTTTTTATCCATGAAAGTTATTTGAGTCTTCTTTGATCTCTTATATGCATGATTGCTTATAGCCTCATATTTCTTCTCCGATATTTGGGTTTTGTTTGGCCAACTTGATGTATTTATCTTGCAATGGGAAGAGGTGCTTTGTAGTGGGTTCGATCTTACGGTGCTTGATCCCAGTGACAGAAGGGGAACCGACACGTATGTATCGTTGCTACTAAGGATAAAACGATGGGGTCTATTTCTACATAAATAGATCTTGTCTACATCATGTCATCATTATTATTGCATTACTCCGTTTCTCCATGAACTTAATACATTAGATGCATGCTGGATAGCGGGCGATGTGTGGAGTAATAGTAGTAGATGCAGGCAGGAGTCGGTCTACTAATCTTGGACGTGATGCCTATATAATGATCATTGCCTGGATATCATCATGATTATTTGAAGTTTTATCAATTGCCCAACAGTAATTTGTTCACCCACCGTTTGCTATTTTTCTCGAGAGAAGCCACTAGTGAAACCTACGCCCCCCGGGTCTCTTTTCCAATATATTTGCTTTCAAGATCTGTTTTGCTATTCGCTCTTTTCTTTATTTGCAACTTTTATTTTTAGATCTATTAAACCAAGAATACAAAAATACCTGGCTGCACTTTATTTTATTTGGCGTTCGATCTATCAATATTTACTACTCTCTCATGTCCGTTTGCCAATTTTTGGCACCGTTGCCCGAAAGGGATTGACAACCCCTTTTACACATCGGGTTGCGAGTATTTGTTATTTGTGTGCAGGTGTTGTTTACATAGTGTTGCTTGGTTCTCCTACTGGTTCAATAACCTTGGTTTCATCACTGAGGGAAATACCTACGGCCGCTGTGCTGCATCATCCCTTCCTCTTTGGGGAAATACCGACGTAGCTTCAAGCCGCATCAAAAGGAATTTCTGGCGCCGTTGCCGGGGAGGATCTTCAACATATACCAGGTTCCTAATCACAAATCTCATCTCCTCACAATTTACATTATTTGCCATTTGCCTCTTGTTTTCCTCTCCCCCACTTCACAAAAATTTGCCATTTTATTCGCCCTCTTTTTCGTTCGCCTTTTTCTCGACAGATCTCTTGTCTGCTATCTTTGCTTGTGTTGCCATGTGCCTTCTTTATGCTTGCATCTTCGCTTGCTAAAAATTTATTGATATGGATCCTCATTCACTTGCTAATCTTTTTAAAAGATCCAATTATGATGAACCAATTGCTAGTGAATTGAATTCACTAGATTATCTTTATGAAGTTTTGCTTGAGATTTATGAATCTGAAAATTGTGATGAAGTGTTAAACTAAGAAATTTATGAAGTGATTCATGATAGCTCCTTGAATGGAAAGCATGATTGCAATGATGTTATTATAAATTCTATTAAGGTCAATTTGTGTTAGTGATATGCAAAACCCCAAGCTTGGGGATGCTTGTTTTGATATGTCCACTACTTATTGCAATGATCATGATTGGGGTGATTTTTCTTACGATCTTGAAAATTTATTTAAGCCTCATGACGAATATTTTATTGATAATAATTTTTGCAATAGTATTGAAAGTGGGTTTGGAAGAGTGTCAACTTTAGGTAAAAATAATCCCACATATTTGGAGAGTGTTCAATCTTATGAATTTTTTGATAAAAGTGGGCTCAGAGAGGTCATGACTTTATTTGATGATAATCCCACTATTTTGGAAGAGTGTCAACTTTGCATGCATGTGGATCATGAAGAGAATATCTTATATGATAGTTATATTGTTGAATTTTATTATGATCCTACATATAATTATTATGAGAGAGAAAAATATGGTTGTAGAAATTTTCATGTTACTAAATTACCTCTCGTCATGTTGAGATTGCTATTGTTTCTTTCTTCTTCCATGCATATGCTATATATTTCTTGTCTTGATAATTTGTTTGCTTATAAAATCCCTATGCATCAGAAGTATGTTAGACTTAAATGTGTTTGTCACATGTATTATGATGCTCTCTTTGTGTTTCAATTCTTTTCTTTCATGCGAGCATCATCAAAATTATTGATGCCTAGCTAGGGGCTTGAAACAGTAGCGCTTGTTGGGAGGCAACCCAATGAATAAAATTTATTTTTGCTTTTTGCTTTTTGCTTCTGTTCTTGAGTGTTTGCACAATTATGCTACTGTTATAATTGTGTTTTTTGTGTTTTAATTAGTGTTTGTGCCAAGTAAAGCCTTTAGGATTATGTTGGGTGATAGTTGATTTGATCTTGTTGGAAAACAGAAACTTTTGCATCCAGTAAAACAATTTTGAAAATTCACATAAGAGACTAAAAATTCTGAATTTTTTACACAAGATTTATAGACAAATTTCCTCTGTTTTCCTAATTTTTCAGAATTTTTTGAATTTCTGAAATATTCGAAATATCCAGATTGCTACAGTCGGTTCTGTTTTTGACAGATACTGTTTTCTTTGCGTTGTGTGCTTATTTTGATGATTCTATGGTTTTCTTTGATGAGTTTTTTCCATAGAAAAGTTGGAATACAGTAGATATAATGCAAAAACAAAATATGAATTGGTTTGCTACAGTACTTATAGTAGTGATTTGCTTTCTTATACTAACGGATCTCACAAAGGTTTTGTTGAGTTTTGTGTGATTGAAGTTTTCAAGTTTTGGGTTATCTTACAATCGATGAAGGAATAAGGAGTAAGAAGAGCCTAAGCTTGGGGATGCCCATGGCATCCCAAGCTATTATCCAAAGAGAAGCAAGCAACTAAGCTTGGGGATGCCCCGAGTGGCATCCCCTCTTTCTTCTAACGACCATCGGTATTTTACTCGAAGCTATATTTTTATTTGTCACATACCATGAGTTTTGCTTGGAGCGTCTTGTATGATATGAGTCTTTGCTTGTTTTGCTTTGTGTTCTAAGTTATGAATCCTTGCTGGACACACCTATTTGAGAGACCCAAAATTATGCCATGACTTGTTAGAATTGCTCTCTATGCTTCACTTAAATTTTTATGAGCTATGGATTTGCTCTAGTGCTTCACTTATATCTTTTTGAGCACGGTGTGCTTTAGTATTTTTGAAGAAATGCTCTCATGCTTCACTTAGATTTATATGAGAGTTAGTAAATTTTTTAAGAAATTCTCTCTTGCTTCACTTAAATTAATTTGAGAGAAAGAAGTATTATGCTCATGATCTTCACTTATATTTGTTTGAGCTTATCAAAAGCAACACATGAAAATTAGTTCCAAAGTGATAGATATCCAAGAAGGATATAATAAAAACTTTCATGAAGATCATTGGACAAAATAAACTTGATTCCTTGTAATAGTTTTGAGATATGATGATGTGATATGTGAGTTATGTTGATGAGTAATTGTGCTTTAGTAAGAATATTGGTGTTAAGGTTTGTGATTCCCTATGCAAGCACAAAAGTTAATAGTTATGCAATGAAATTATATCCTACTTGTGGTGCATTATTCGGTGTTAATTATGCTTAATGCTCGCTTATGAGATTATTTGTTTTTTGGTTGGTCGCTTCTCAATCTTTTGCTAGCCTTCATTTTGCACTAAGTATGATCACTACTTGAGCATCCAAAACCCTTTAAACCAGTTTTGCCACATGAGTCCACTATATCTACCTATATGCAGTTTTCTTTTGCCATTCTAAGCAAATTTGTATGTGCCATCTCTAATTTTCAAAATAAACTTCTCTTTTGTGTATTCGTATCGCTCGTGAGGCGGTGAGGGGTGGCTAATATTTTCCATGCTAGATGTGTTATTCTCACGATGAGTGTTTATTCACTTGTCATTGCACGAGAGTAAGGCAAAGGTATTAGGGATGCCCAGTCCCGAAATGAAAAATGAATTTACTTTATGTTGTCAAATAATAAATTCCTTGGAAAGTGTTGGTATGGAGGGCACCCGTGGATACGGCTAGCCATCGAAAGTGAAAGAAATGGTGGAAAAAGGAATAAAATTTATTTTCTGTTTGGGAACCGCCTATGATATATCTAGCATGGAAAGTGTTGGGAACTCTAAGTCGTTTTCGTTGGTGGGAAAAGCACACCTCCCAAAATGTTTTTATCTCTAAGTTTTTTGCTTTGAGCTCTGGCACCTCTAAAAATCCCTACTTCCCTCTGCGAAGGGCCTTTCTTTACTTTATGCAATTTTTATTTTTAATTTGAGTCTCCATCTTCTCATATAAAGCACCAACTAGGAGGCACTATGATCATACTTGAGCATTGGGTGTAGTTAATATTCGAGTGTGTTTCATGAATGGATCAATGGTTGAGCATGATGGGCTAGGGATAACTTATTTTAGCTTTGATATTTTGAAAGACATAGTTGCTTGTTGATATGCTTGAGTATTTAAGTCATCATGTCAAAACTAGACTATTGCTTTGAATCATATAAAAGTCCAAATGTCCATGCTATAAAAGAAAGAATATGAGATGACATGTTAGGCAGCATTCCACATCAAAAATTCTGTTTTTATCATTTACCTACTCGAGGACGAGCAGGAATTAAGCTTGGGGATGCTGATACGTCTCCAACATATCTATAATTTTTGATTGTTCCATGCTGTTATATTATCATTCTTGGATGTTTTACAATCATTTTATAGTCATTTTATATCATTTTTGGTATTAACCTATTGACATAGTGCCAAGTGCCAGTTGCTGTTTTTTGCATGTTTTTTACATCGCAGGAAATCAATACCAAACGGAGTCCAAACGCAGTGAAACTTTTTGTGGATTTTTTTGGACCAGAAGACATCCAGTGGGCCGGAGAAGCGCCTGGGGGGGTGCTCCGAGGGGAGCACAACCCACCAGGGCGCGCCTGGAGGCCCAGGCGCACCCTGGTGGGTTGTGCCCACCTCGGGTGCCCCCGAACCGCCTCTTTGCTCTATAAATACCCCAATATTCCAGAAACCCTAGGGGAGTCGACGAAAATCAATTCCAGCCACCGCAGAGTCCAGAACCACCAGATCCAATCTAGACACCATCATGGAGGGGTTCACCACTTCCATTGGTGCCTCTCTGATGATGCGTGAGTAGTTCTTTGTAGACCTACAGGTCTGTAGTTAGTAGCTAGATGGCTTTCTCTCTCTCATTTGATTCTCAATACAATGGCTCTTGGAGATCCATATGATGTAACACTTTTTGCGGTGTGTTTGTTGGGATCCGATGAACTTTGAGTTTATGATCAGATCTATCTTTTTATCCATGAAAGTTATTTGAGTCTTCTTTGATCTCTTATATGCATGATTGCTTATAGCCTCGTATTTCTTCTCCGATATTTGGGTTTTGTTTGGCCAACTTGATCTATTTATCTTGCAATGGGAAGAGGTGCTTTGTAGTGGGTTCGATCTTACGGTGCTTGATCCCAGTGACAGAAGGGGAACCGACACGTATGTATCGTTGCTACTAAGGATAAAATGATGGGGTCTATTTCTACATAAATAGATCTTGTCTACATCATGTCATCGTTCTTATTGCATTACTCCGTTTCTCCATGAACTTAATACACTAGATGCATGCTGGATAGCGGTCAATGTGTGGAGTAATAGTAGTAGATGCAGGCAGGAGTCGGTCTACTAATCTTGGATGTGATGCCTATATAATGATCATTGCCTGGATATCGTCATGATTATTTGAAGTTTTATCAATTGCCCAACAGTAATTTGTTCACCCACCGTTTGCTATTTTTCTCGAGAGAAGCCACTAGTGAAACCTACGGCCCCCGGGTCTCTTTTCCAATATATTTGCTTTCAAGATCTGTTTTGCTATTCGCTCTTTTCTTTATTTGCAACTTTTATTTTCAGATCTATTAAACCAAAAATACAAAAATACCTTGCTGCACTTTATTTTATTTGGCGTTCGATCTATCAATATTTACTACTCTCTCATGTCCGTTTGCCAATTTTTGGCGCCGTTGCCCGAAAGGGATTGACAACCCCTTTTACACGTCGGGTTGCGAGTATTTGTTATTTGTGTGCAGGTGTTGTTTACGTAGTGTTGCTTGGTTCTCCTACTGGTTCGATAACCTTGGTTTCATCACTGAGGGAAATACATACCGCCGCTGTGCTGCATCATCCCTTCCTCTTTGGGGAAATAACGACGTAGCTTCAAGCCGCATCAGCGACCACCAAGAAACGAAAACAATCATAAAAAAGCATTAAACATAACCAACACCGAATAATGCACCACAAGTAGGATGTAACTTCATTGCATAACTATTGACTTTCATGCTTGCATAGGGAATCACAAACCTTAACACCAATATTCTTACTAAAACATAATTACTCACCAAGATGACTCACATATTACTATCTCCGTATCTCAAAACTATTACAAGGAATCAAGTTTATTTTGTCCAATGATCTTCATGAAAGTTTTTATTATATCCATCTTGAATATCTATCACTTCGTGACTAATTTCATATATTACCATTGCTACTAACAAAGCTCTCAAACAAATCTAAGTGAAGAACAAGAGCATAGATATTTCTTCAAAATAATTTTTATCTCTCAAAATAATTTAAGGAAGCATGAGGGGATTTCTTCAAAAAATTAAAGCACCACCGTGCTCAAAAAGATATAAGTGAAGTACTAGAGTAATTCCATAGCTCAAAAAATTTAAGTGAAGCACATAGAGCAATTCTAACAAATCATAGCATAATTATGGCTCTTTGAAATAGGTGTGTCCAGCAAGTATGATTGTGACAAACTAAAAAGCAAAAACAAGAAAAGACTCATATGATACAAGACGCTCCAAGCAAAACTCATGATATGTGACGAATAAAAATATAGCTCCAAGTAAAATTACCGATGGTCATTAGAAGAAAGACGGGATGCCTTCCGGGGCATCCCCAAGCTTAGTTGCTTGGTACTCCTTGAATATTACCTTGGGGTGACATGGGCATCCCCAAGCTTAGGCTCTTTTCTCTCCTTATTCCTTCATCCATCATGATCTCACCCAAAACTTGAAAACTTTAATCACACAAAACTTAACAACAACCTTCATGAGATCCGTTAGTATAAGAAAACCAATCTTTACTTTAAGTACTATTGCAAACCCATTCATATTTTATTATTGCATTATACCTACTGTGTTCTAACTTTACCATGGCTTATACCCCCCGATACAATCCATAGATTCATCGAAATAAGCACACAATGCAACGAAAACAGAATCTGTCAAGAACAGAACAGTCTATAAAGACGCGAATTTTGCTCATACTTCTATAACTCCTAAACTTCTGAAACATTAGTAATCTTGTGTAGAAAATTCAGAATTTTTTGTTGCTTCTGTGAATTTTCAAAATTCTGCTACTGGATGCAAAAGTTTCTGTTTTTCAACAAGATCAAATCAACTATCACCCAACATAATCCTAAAGGCTTTACTTGGCACAAACACTAACTAAAACATAAAAACACAATATTAATAGTAGCATAATTGTGCAAACACACAAGAACAGAAAAAAGAGAAATTTTTATTTTATTCATTGGGTTGCCTCCCAACAAGCTCTTTCTTTATAGTCATTAAGATAGGATTGAGATTTTATTGATGCTCACATGAAAGATAAAAGTTGAAACACATAGAGAGCATCATAAATCATGTCATAAACATATTTAAGTCTAACATACTTCCTATGCATAGACATTTTATAAGGGAACACATTATCAAGACAAGAAGAACCTAGCATATGCAAAGAAGGAGAAAGAAACAATAGCAATCTCAACATGTAGAGAGGTAATTTAGTAACATGAAAATTTCTATAACCATATTTTCCTCTCTCATAATAATTACATGTGGGATCATATTCAAATTCAACAATATAGCTATCACATAACATATTATCTACATGATCCACATGCATGCAAAGTTGACACTCTTCCAAAATAGTGGGATTATCATCAAATAAAGTCATGACCTCTCCAAGCCCACTTTTATCAAAAAATTCATAAGATAGATCACTCTCCAAATATGTGGGATTATTTTTACCTAAAGTTGACGCTCTTCCAAACCCACATTAAATATTATTGCAAACATTATTATCAATATCATATTCATCATGAGGCTTAAATAAATTTTCAAGATCACAAGAAACATTATCACCCCAATCATGATCATTGCAATAGGTAGTGGACATAACAAAATCATCATCCCCAAGCTTGGGGTTTTGCATATTATTAGCACAATTGACATTAGTAGAATTTATAATAACATCATTGCAATCATGCTTTTCATTGAAGGAGCTATCATGAATCACTTTATAAATTTTTTTATTTAACACTTCATCACAATTTTTAGATTCATGAGTCTCAAGCAAAACTTCATAAAGATAATCTAGTGAACTCAATTCAATAGCAATTGGTTCATCATAATTAGATCTTTTAAAAAGATTAGCAAGTGGATGAGGATTCATATCAATAGATTTTTAGCAAGCGAAGATGCAAGAAAATAGAAGGCACATGGAAACACAAGCAAAGAAAGCAAATAAGCAAAAAGGCAAACGGAAAATATTTTTGTGATTTTTGCAAAAAAAATTTAGAAGTGGGGGAGATGAAAATGAGAGGCAAATGGCAAATAAAGTAATTGCAAGGAGATGAGATTTGTGATTGGGTAATTGATAGATGTTGATGACGTCTCCCCAGTGCCAGAGATTGACACATGAACGGAATACTTGATCCTCCCCGGCAACGGCACCCGAAATTCTTCCTGATTGCTTGTATCTGTGTTGGTATTTCCCCGAAGAGGAGAGGATGATCCAGCACACAAACGGTAAGTATTTCCCTTAGTTATGAAACCAAGGTTATCAATCCAGTAGGAGGATCCACCCACACTATGTAAACAGCACCTGCACACAAATAACAAATACTTGCAACCCAACGTGTAAGAGGGGTTGTCAATCCCTCCTCGGTATTGAGATAGATTAAATTGTATGAGATTGGATAAATAGATCTAAGAAAAACACAAAATAAATAAATAAATAAATAAAGGAAAATTGCAGCAAGGTATTTTTGGTCTTTATATGATAGGAAAATAGACCCGGGGCCGTAGATTTCAATAGAGGCTTCTCTCAAGAAAATAACATACGGTGGGTAAACAAGTTACTGTTGGGCAATTGATAGAAAAGCGAATAGTTATGATGATATCCAAGGCAATGATCATGTATATAGGCATCACGTCTAAAATTAGTAGACCAACTCCTCCCTGCATCTACTACTATTACTCCACACATCGACCGCTATCCAGCATGCATCTAGTGTATTAAGTTCATGGGAAAATGGAGTAATGCAATAAGAACGATGACATGATGTAGACAAGATCTATTCATGTAGGAATAGACCCCATCTTTTTATCCTTAATGACAATGATACATGCGTGTCATGTCTCTTTCTATCACTGAGATTGAGCACCACAAGATCGAACCCATCATAAAACACCTCTTCCCATGGCAAGAAAAATCAATCTAGTTGGCCAAACCAAACCAAAGTTTCAGAGAAGAAATACGAGGCTTTAACAATCATGCATAAAAGAGTTCAGCAAAGACTCAAATAATATTTGTAGATAGATCTGATCATAAACTCACAATTCATCAGATCCCAACAAGCACACCGTAAAAAGTCATTACATCAAATAGATCCCCAAGAACATCGAGGAGAACATTGTATTGAAGATCAAAAAGTGAGAAGAAGCCATCTAGCTACTACCAACGGACCCATAGGTCTGTAGTAAACTACTCACGCACCATCGGAGGGGCAAGGGTGATGATGAAGAACCCCTCCGTGATCGTTGACCCTTCCGGAAGAGTGCCAAAAAAGGACTCTAGATTGGATCTCTTGGTTCTAGAACTTGCGCCGGCGGAAACTATTTTCTCTCTACTCCCCTAGGTTTTTTTTGGTATTTTACAGCATTTATAGAGCTGATAGTCGGTTGAGGGGGTGCCTGTGGGCCCCACTACCCACCAGGGCGCACCAGGGGCCTCTAGCGCACCCTGGTGCCTAGTGGGCCGCACAGGCCCCCCTCTGGTGCACCTCTTGGGCCTCCTGGGTGTCTTCTGGGCAGAAAAATTCTCCAAAAAGTTTCATGGCATTTGGACTCCGTTTGGTATTGAAATTCTGCGAAGTAAAAAACAAGCAAAAAATAGCAACTGGCACTGGGCACTATGTCAATAGGTTAGTCCCAAAAAATGATATAAAGTTGCTAGTAAATGAATATAAAACATCCAAGATTGATAATATAACAGCATGGAACAATAAAAAATTATAGATATGTTGGAGATGTATCATGAATTCAAAAGGGGAAATATAAAAACAGACTCCAAGGTGAGAACACTGACTTCCTACATCAAGCTAAAAAGGAAAGCATTAGGACAATTAAGACTGTGCTTATTACATATCAAGCAGAGCCAGCTTATAGAAACTACAACATATACATCGAACAACACAAGGCTAAGAGAAATAGAAAAACCAGGAGAGGGGTGCACTAAGCCAAGGGTTGCTGCAGCAAAACAACTGGCAACCAGATGATCTCCAGGGTGTCTATAGATGTGTTTGACTGACTAGCTTCAACATTAAATTACAAAGGATTCATCCTACGGCATGGTGGGTCCAGGGAGTAAATTCAGATCCTACAAATGATTGAGAGCCTAATCAAGTGTACAAGAAATTGTTTGTCTCGCCTATTATTGTTTAATAATCTGCCACATTGCTGGATTGCATGGCAAGAATCCTAGCCAAGCAGACAACATGGTTTGACGTTGTTTTCGGCTCGGGGCTTGCCCAGGGCCTGGCTTGGTCCTGTGTTCACTACTGCTGCCAGACACATACCATGTCAAAGTAAAAAAAATTAATCAAAAGAAGGGGTCCCTCCGATTTCATTAACGAAACCATCAAGGACACACAAAATATCCACCACTGCTAGTCAGGTTCTCAATGTCAAAATAATTTAAAGGCTGTTACTTACCAAAGCTCATTTTACAGGTTCGGTGTAGCTTCTCTTTAACTTGCGACGCTCCTTGAAGATGTCCCCAACATCCCGCATTTGGTCTTCATTGCTCTTTTGCATGTTCGCATTCGTAGTTTTAAAATCTCAACATGGCAAGAAAAATATAGTAATACTCTCACATCTTGTGGGCAACATTAAAGCACTCATCTGCCATGCTAGCATGAGTGGTTTTTAATGTCCTACTATGTGGCTATTCAACTTTGCTAGAACTATGTTGTGGTTTCATTCTGAGTCAATAGAACAGGGGGATCACCTCCCTGCTATTCTAAAAAACTTTCCATCATTTGCCACACTACCGGTTACAGATGAAGAACCTACCCAAGCACAGTGCAATACAGGAGCGACACACAATTACAGGATGATATTATGTTGGACAATGCAAGCTATAACCAATTACTTTTACCGGAACAATTGCAGCCAGGAAATTTGAAGGGTAGGTATGAATATAATCGGAACTGCACATGTATTGCTAAGAGAATCAATATACACATTACCAATCGAGGAGGAGTACGAAGGTCGCGGCGGCGTCTGTGCATCATGGTTGGTAACGGGAGTCAGTTGATTGTCGACGACGGTGCTGCTGCTGCGCTTGGCGTCGCCTTTTGGGAAGCAGATCCGAGACCGTGGAAGATGGCGTCGGGGAAGCGGCTCCGTGTACAACGGCGATGGCAGACCGGCTCTAGTGCGGCGTACGACATCGTCGATGAGGCAGATGTGCTGCGGTGGACGAGTGCACCGATGAAGAAGGGGAGGGGCACAAAGGTGCGGTGGTGCCGTGGAGAAGTCTATTTTGCGGTGGGGATAGCAAATGGGGAGTAATGAGGTGTACTCTGGGTGCCGGGGTGGGGTTGGATGGGTGGGGTGAATGTGAAGTTACCAAAACAGCCCCTGACGCACAAGCATCCGTCTGCCTATTCAACCAAGGGTATGATGGTAACTTCACATTGCTCGAATCTGAGTCGCGGGAGATCTCGATGGAAGCGGGAGATTTTGCCGCCGACCTGAAAATTTGTAACACTGTACTCTCTACTCCCCGTCTGGCATGTTGGGTGATTGGTCTAAGCAGCTAGTAGTACTACTAGTACTCCCTCGGTTTTTATTTACTCTGCATATTAGGTTTGACTGAAGTCAGACTTCCTAAAGTTTGACCAAGTGAAAAAATATAAACATTTACCATAACAAATCTGTATGATGTGAAAGTACATTCAATAATGAAACTAATGGTATTGATTTGTTATTGTATATGTTAATATTTTTGTTTATAAACTTTGTCAGAGTTTACAAAACTTGACTTTGACCAATGCTAATACACGGACTTAAATAAAATCGAAGGGAGTACACATCTTTTTTCTTAGTTTGTCGTGGCATTAATTATTTGTTGTAATTGTGAAATAAATATATTAAGCTATTGACTTCGAATGTAATGGTTTATACAATTCAATATTTAGAATCATTGTTGAATTCCAAGATGAATACCAGGTCTATAGTACTTCACAATATGCTCAACTCACATAATCCAACTCAAATGAAAATCTAAATGCATTTCATAGTACAAAACCAACCATAACTCTACATGATCCAGTCTAAAGCAATTTTTGAACACATCCCAATGTGTGAATGAAACGTAGAGAGAGAGAGAGAGTTTGTGAATATGGAGCAATGGCGGGAGAGAGATGTGTGCACTCAACACACAAGATATACACCCAATGAAAGAAAGAGATAGAGGGCGGGAAAGATTGTATATATGTGGGTGAGAGAGTAGGAGATAAACCTCACGAGAGAGAGAGAGAGAGAGGGGGGGGGAGGGAGAGAGAGAGAGAGAGAGGAAGTGTGCGAGAGAGGGTTGTATATATATGGGGAGGAAGGATTTAGGTCTGTGAGAAAGATGGATATATGTAATATAAGGAGTGAGATTCCTGTGCATTGGGATTTTGTACATGTGAAAGGAGAAGAGACAAAAGGTTTGATGAGAGAGCTAAAAAAAAATGGACGAGAGGAGAAGGATCTTGTGGGATGAGGGATTGATAATTTTGTGCGGGAGGAGGGAGAGGGAGATATATATATATATATAGACAGAGAGAGAGAGGAAAGGAGTTACTCAGCCGTCGTCATGTCATCCTGCTTCCAAATGGCCCCGCAGTCTCTAGTGCGGTCTGGTTGCCTTCTTCGTTCTTCCCGATGCCCTCCTTGAAGATCGAGGTGGTGTGCATGTCGGGGTGCAGAGAAGCACAAGCAAGAGTGGTTGTTATATAACCTTGGATGGGGATGGATAGTGTGCTCGGGGGGGGGGGGGGGGGGGGTGTGTCAAATATTGAGAGAAATTAAACCTACGGGAGAATGTGTGTGCATAGTGAGCAGGCGAGAGAGGCTAATGGTGCGAGACAGATACATCATGTGCGTCAATGTTTAAGCAATATAGAGAGATCATGTGCGGGACACAGAGAGAGGACTATGGGGAGTGTGTTTGCGAGGCAAAGAGACATGGTGAGAGATAAATGTGTGAGTGGTACATGGTGTGTATGTGATGGAGAGGTACATGCCAAATAGGATTTTCATGAAGAGATTGTGTGTGCAAGATAGAGAGCAATGTAGGGGCCTTGAGGCAGGCAGGGGCTGGGTAAGGGTGTCAAAATGTGTGTGTTGATGCATGTGTTACATGAGATTGTGCAAGGGATGGTCGAATCGAGAGAGATGGTTGTTGTGTTAAGGATGCTCCTCTCTCTCACACACACGCACACACAAAAACTCAAATTGAAGACTGTCCTCTCATGTATACACAACATCGCGGCATATCTCTATGTCTCACTCATACATGATCATTTGCACATTCACACCTCTCTATGACTCTATCACACTCACACACACACCGTCTCCACATTGTCCTTCGGCCACAACACACATATAGACACATACACGCGTTCTCTCTCCGTTACACACACACACACAATCTCTATTAAAAATATTTCTAGGGGGCACCTAAAACATTCAAATCCAAATAATCATGAACTAAAGCTAAATTAAAATATATGAAAAATTGTAGCGTGAAGAACTTTTCCAGCAAAAAAAGTAGAGTAATATTCGAAGACTGTTTTCATGCACACAAAAAGGTTCGGTGGATGTCCTTCCAGCACGACACCATGACGCACCGTTCGATCGACCGCGTGGCTGCAGTGCACGCGCTTGCACAGGATTCCGTATCAATGATGTGCTAACTAATGTGGTATAAGTGCGGCCGCGATGCACGCGCTTGAAAAGGATTACGTGTACTAGCACGGTGTTCTTTTAAGTTTGACCAACCCTATATAAAACTAAACTAAGCTCCCATGCGCCGCCGTTGCCCATGCGAGTTAGGATCCTCTGCAGTATTGTATGGTGCAGTACAGTCGCTGCCATGTGGGACCTGGCCCCAAATGTCATCCGCACTATAGCACCGTACGCCAGCGCCCGCCTGCTCCGGCCGACCATTTCTCGCCCATCACTGCCGTGCCCCCGCCATCCCTGTGCCATGAAGTCGCAGGCTCGCCCGCTCACGTTGTCTGCAGTCCCTCCTTGCAATGTCGCTACGCTTCCAAGCACGTGAGCAGGTGGAGCCGCGTCTATGCCCGCAGCGTACAAAGAGGAGGAGGACAAGCACGTGCTCTAGCACGTCGGCGAGGAGGAGCTAGCGGGTCATCGTCATCTCCGCCCGCGCGGAGAAGGCCCGCATGGTGGCTGTCGCGGTGAAAGCCGGTCGCGCCTGCGCCGAGCCTGCAAACCGGGTGCGGACATGGATCTACCTTCGAGACCTTGAATGCCACATGGATACTGTAATCTGAAGGAACAATTTGGGTCAGTCGACTCTTGTGAGCCGTTGGATGCAACATGGACGGCTAGAAGGGCTTCTTCAACCTCCGAAAATGATGTATTGTTCATCTTCTCTCTCAACCATCGAGCCGCCAGCCCACCCTAGGCCTAACCGCCTGCCACCGCCACCCTGCCCTCACCTGAACCGCCTCCCACCGCCATGCTCCCCCCACCCCACCATCCGTTTAACCCCGGGGACGATCCATTTTTTCCGGCGAACTGAATCCCCCACACAACACTCATAAGATAGATCGTGGGCACACTGCCACCCTAATATAGATACTGGGGTGTCTTCTCTGCCGTCTTCTTCCTTCACTCCGGTGAACTTTGTAACATACCTATGTAATGGCTACAGTGATTGCCTTTTGTGACACCCTGATTTTTGGCAACCTTTTCTTTTCAAACTTTTCTTGGTTTTATTCGAATTTGAATGATTTTGAACCCCTTTTCATTTGGACTTGGACATGTTTGAATTCTTCCCAAGTGATCCAAAGTCTCATCACCTTGCCAAAACTCTGCCAAGTACCCCAAGAACCCAAATCCCAATTTAAATCATTTCCAATAACTCTTTTCTTTTATTTGGGAATTTAGGGCATTACTATGGGTTATGAAGCAACCTATAGTTTGGATGCTCAGAAAATTCTCAAATAATTCTTAAAAATCCTTTGGATCTTATCTTGCCCCAATATCCAAAAATATTCCATAAAATATTTCATATACTCTGCAAAATAATTCCTTTTAGCTCCTGGTCAGTATGGACCTTTGTGAAGGAAGTGTATGCTAGGAGTATCCAATTGCTTTCAAATTTTTATAGCATGAGGACACCCCCAAACAACCTTCCTACACTAAGTTTCAACTTCAGGAGATCATTCTAGTGAGCAGCACTTCAACATTTTGATTCTGGTCCAGAAATGTGGTTTGTACATGAACTACCCTCATTTCTCCTTCAAACCAGCTCAAACTTGACCAGTTTGCAGTTCTTTTATCATAGATCACACCAGACATCTCTCTTGACTCCATCTCCACATCATCCAAGCTCCAGAACCTCCCCAACATTTCTGTCAGAACCTGTAGATGATTGCATCTCTCAGTTTTGCTCGTATCTTGCCAAACCAAGTGCTCAGGTGAGGTGAACCATCGGCGGACGACAAGCCAGACAATATTTGCCAGGCCGACGTGGCTCGAGGACATGAGGGACCGTGGTGAGCACGGTACTGGCATGGCTGTCGCCGCGCTCTGCGCCGCGCCCGTGCCTGTGCCATCGCGTCCCACTGCCCCTTGCCTCTATCGCTCGTCCGCTCATGCCGACTACGTTCCCTGGTGACGCGTAGCCCCTCCAGACCCTTCGCCTGCGCCGGAGACGCCCTCACCGGCCACTGCGTCATCGCCGGACTGTTCTGCCCGTGCGGCAATAGTGTTGCGGCGCCGTCATCTTCTTCCCCGAGCCGTCTCCTCCAGCATTCAATGCCTCTGCCCTCATCCATCACCTCGCCCGCGTCGAGCCAGCCAGTGCGGCGTACGAGCGCTGGGGCCAAGGCCGCATCCACGAGCTTCGGGAGAGCTCGCCGCCCGCCTCCTCCTGGCTATAAATAGCCATGCCCCGCGCTGGCTAGCTACTCACTCCACTCCTCCTTCCTCAAATCATCCGCTAGCAGTGAAGAACCGAGGCAGAGAGGCCTCTGGCCTCGAACTCCACCAGAGTTCCGCTGCCATTCCCTCTCTATCACCCGCCCTCTCCACCTCTCCTCCGACGCAACCAAGCCTTTCAGAGCGATCAGTGGAGCTCAGCGGTGCTTCCCGAGCCCTCTTCCCGTCCTATTGCCGTCGGAATCATCGAGTTCATCGACCACCGTAACTGCAGTCCGCCGGAGACGAAGGGGGCGACGCCATTCGTCCACCTCCGGCTAAGCTGCGGGTACGTGAAGGACCACCGCTCGACGCCCGATCCGTTCCACCCATTCCCGAGCCCTCTCGCCGTCGGGATCGCCGGCCACCATCGCCGGTGAGCCGCCCCCTCCCCTGTTCCCTTCCCTCTCTCTGTTTTAAACCGAGCCGGGGCCACCGTCAGCCACTGTGGCGAAGCGGTAAGTGGTGGCGCCCGGGCTAAATTACGCCTTCGACGTGGCCGTTTTTCTTTTTTTCAAAATTGATTTTTATTAACAGAGTTAAACAGGAACTTTGAATGTTAATAACTTTTAACAGAAAGGTCCAAATGATCTGATTCTTTTTGCATTGTGTTTCTAATATAATCCTTTATTTTTCCACCAAGTTTCACATTTTTCTCTCACTCACAGAATTGCTGGTGAATTAAACAGTGTTATGTGACATTTTCTTTTGCTGTTTTTAAATATTTTCAGAAGGAGAAAATTGTGGATTTGAAGATCAAGAGTTTCTGAACCACCCAACTGATCAAGGCAAGCCAGGGCATCCATGTTTTGTGGCATTTCATAGCATTGCATTGTTCATATGCAACTCTTGCATTTATTTAATATGAATAATTCCAAGTAAATTATTAAAATGGCTAATGTGACCAACTAAGTTAACTTGCTGAAAAAACCTTGATGACTAAAGCTAAACTTAGTTGGTTGATCATGAGTCACCTGTCCGGGCTTACCCGTGCAGCCACATTCGCCGGTATGGGACGGCCTTGACTTGGTCTGGCTGGGTGCTCTTTCACCGGTACCTCCAAAGAGGGAGGGTTATGCGTGCGTGCTGCCCTGATCAGGTAGACGGCGATAACCCTGTGAGCCCAACTGAGTTGTTTTGCCGGCGTCCCCGTTTGGGACAGTAGTTTGGCCACGACGGTGGCAGGTGTCGAGAGGACACAGGGCCACCCAGGGCTTGACTCCAAGAGGGAGTGTGATTGCCGGTGGTACGATGAAAGAGTCACGAGTCAGACAGGTTTCGTTGGAGCAACGCTGGTCCACCCGAATGGGATCACGAGGTCAGTGCTCCATAGTGTGGGTAAAGTGCGCAACCTCTGCAGAGTGAAAAATCTATTCGAATAGCTGTGTCCACGGTATTGGACAGCCCGACCAGACCTCTTTAGGTGATCAACCATAATAACTGTAGTAATGATGGAAGAATTTGTCTTTTGAACGGAAGTACTCGTTGGTATCGAGTATTCAGAGGGTTGTGAGGCAACCCGGAGATGAGTAAGTTGGTAACAGTAGGTGAATCACTTAAAGTGTAACCTATTTATTGCCATGTTATTACTTGCTGCATATTTGGTTGTCGTGTGCTTGCGAGTACATTCAAAGTACTCACCTGGCGTATCATGCCAGATGCAGGAGAAGACTAAGACGGAGGTCCTGAGGTCCTTGTTGCGATGCCTAGGATGTGTCCACAGCAGTGTCCCTGTGGATGGAGTCTCTATCATGTTTCGCTACGCTGTAGTCTTCCGCTGTAGTATTTCGTAGTAATGCCGAGGCCCTGATGTGTTGGATAAATAATGTAGATATTGTCGTAGTACTAGATGTGCTTTTGGCCTCGATGATCATGTAATATATGAGCTTGTACTCGACTGTTATCAATAAAAGTTCAGCTATGTTCTGTTCCAAGTTGTTGAGTGTTTCCAGAAGACATGATCTCTGGGTTGGAAACACTGGTAAACCGGTTCTCTGAGCCGGGGTGCCACACCTTTTGATAATGCCAAGTCATCCTGTTCAACAGTGCCTGATCATCATTATTGTCATCCATTTCAAATTCCAATTCAAATAAATTTATTCAAACTTAAAGTGAAAATAAAAGTTGTTCAAATCCAGAAACTAAAATGTTCATATTATTCTAAAAATTCCACCGACCAGTATCATGTTGAAATCAACATCATTTGACTCACCAATTAATCCCTAGTAAAATATAAAGTGGTCCAACAGCAACAAAAATAACCATTTCAAAATAAACAAATGTTTATGTATTTCCAAATTGACTTGAAACTTTGTGGGCCTCTCCAAAATATTGTGCTCAATTTATGTGACCAGTTTCATGTATATAAAAATACATTTGGTATTTAATTTAAATGCAAAACAGTGGATGAAATGTTTGGCGGAAAAGAAAAGGGGAAAATACTAACGCACTACTGTGCACTTTGGCCTGTTGGAACTGTACAAGACCCAGCCCACCACAGGCCTTCCCTCCTTCTGTACACAGAAGGAGACAGAGCCATGGCGCTGTCGGCCACCCACGGCGCCTGGGACGCCGATGCTCGACGTCTGGCGCTACAGAGCCCGTCTGGGAGAGGATAAGGCCGTCCTCAACCCCAGGGACAAACCCTAGCCTGACCATTCTCTCTCTCCTGTTCGCCCCATTCATTTGTTCGTCACCGAAGCTTGTGGTCGCTGCCACCTCGTCGATCCCGCGGCCATCGGCCTCCCCTTGTCGCGCCAAGATGTCTAGGAGCTCCGCCATCATCGTCTCCTTCGCCTACAACCATTGATTCAAGCCGGGCCGCGTCGTACGCTCGGCATCGAGCCCTTTTCCCACCACGGCCGTCGCCTTCCGTCGACGGGTTTGTCGCACTCCGGCCACCCCGCGCTCCCAAACCACGTCTACAAGCTTTGCGGTGAGCTCCTTCCCCATTCCCCCCTGCTTGCCCCTTGATTCGTTGCCGTAGCCGCCGTCCCGAGCTCGTCCGAGCTCCCGCATACGCGTACGTTCGTGCTTGCTGCCACTGCTCTCTGTCCGTAGCTGCTCTGCTGCTCTCACGCTGCTGCTGCTAGTTGTTGTTGCCGCTGCGTTGCCACTGCTATGCTACTGCTGCTGCCCGCTGCTGATGCTCACTGCCCCGCTGCTCCGCTACTTCTACTGCTGCCGCTGCAGGCCATAGCCATGGCCAAGTGCGGCTGTGTGTGTGTGTGCGCGCATGCTCTATGTGTGTGTGGTGCATGCAGTGTGTGTGTGTGGCTCCGGCCTCGCCCGCCTTCGGCCAGCCTCGCCGCGCCCGCGCCACGCCGCTGCTCCGCTAGCCGCTTCTACTACTTTGCTGCTGCATTCTGCTGCAGTAACATTCAGTTACTGTAGCAGTAGCTAGCTTCACTGATAATACACTGACTAGCCCTCTAAACAACCCCTAAACAGCGACAAGACAAGTCCTAATCTATGTAAAAATTATATGAACAGAAAGTAGACATAAAAAACTTCATTTTGATCCATTGGACCAGTTTCAGATAATGCGTGGATTAATTCCTACGAAAATCACAAAATGCTAACTTCTGTTAAGTGAAGAACTGAAAAACAGCTTTATTTTCATAGCTACTTTAGAGCTGTTGATGATCAAGCTAATGAACTCTAATATGGATAAAAGTGATACTAACATGTAGATCGCAGAAAAATGCTCATAATTGATGTAAGGCACAAAATCATAGGATGTACAGAACAACAGCTATAGCCTCTGAAAAACAGCTAAGTGATGTTTAAAAAAAAACTGATGCAATTCTCAGACAGCCAATTTTCAGGAATTCCAGAAAATGATTAAAACTTCGGAAAATCATAGAAAAATAACCGTAGCTCAGATCGAAAAACTTTATACATGAAAGTTGCTCAGAACGACGAGATGAAGCTGACCGTGCCATCTGTTTCCGTGACGGGACCCTCTAAGGAGGTGAACTCGTAACTTTTTGCCCATTTCCGTTAGGTGAATAGTGCATATACACCGGCTAATTAATTCCAACTTAAATCCTAAAATAACTAATATGCCCTAGACATGTTTTTTAGGCAACCCTGCACTGCATGTTAGCATAGCAAGCTCTGTGTTACTTTGTATGCCTTGTATTTATTTGTTTCCTCCCCCTCTTCTCTCTCGATAGAGCTCGGTACCGACGTAGACCCCAAGACCGACGCAGCTCAGGAGATCGACGACCCCTGACGACCTTGCCTTTGCCGCCGAGCAACCAGGCAAGCCCCCCCTTTGATCATCCCGATATTGCCCATTCTATTTTCTCATGCTTGTATTAGATTTTGCTACTGTAATTGATTGCTCCTATTCTGATGCATAGCCTGCTTTTGTAACCTGCTTATTGTTACCTTTCCTGCCTATTTCAAACTGCTTAGTATAGGTTGGTTAGAGACCCACCAGTGACCCCACTTGTCCCAACTGCCCCGCTGGATTATCAGAAGACCCGATCTACGGGATCGAAGACCAGGCCCCGGCACCGCACTTCACCCCCTAAGTTGTACGACACTACTGGGTTACTATCGAGTGCCGAGGGTGATACCTCGTCAGCACTTCTGATATTAACCTTGTAGGTTAGTTCATCGATTATGGTCATTGAGGATGATTCCTCCTTCTCCACTCCCGATAACCACACTGTCGTGCAACTCCTCAAGAGTGGACCTCGAGGGTGATTCCTCCTTCGTTCACCTTGACGATAATATCAGGTGGAACTCCATCGAGGGTGATTCCTCAGGGTTCCCCTTGGTGTTAGACACACGGTTACTATGGTTACTATGACTTTACAACTGATACTTGGAAAGGCGGGTCGACCCTGAGGGGTACCCGCGAATGATGGGATGTCGGGTTGACCTGGAGGTTACCCGTGAGACGAATACGAGGCGCGGTCGGGCATTCTTAGCCCTTGCCACAAGTCCTCGAGACGGGGTGACGGGGTCACATCAATCGTGAGTCTCTACTCGTTACCGCAATCCCCTAATCCACTAACGATTTGGATATTTGATCCGAGCAGGCCTTTGGCCTGATAGCACTAACCATCACGCGGGAATAGTTATGGGTACTCTACATCGTAGCATCAACCGAAAGCTCTGTCAGACATCCAGTTCAACCTCGTGGCCGGGCCAGTGCCATCCAGGACTGAGGTGGTGCTCGTCCCGACCCTGCACACACCGACCCGGAGTGCACAGGGCGATGGCCCAAGACCCCTGAGCGCTTAGGATATAGACCGACGGGGACCTCTCTGCTGAGCTGTGGGTAGGGTTGCGGTGTATCGTTTGGCCGAGGCCGGGCATGACCCAGGAAAGTGTGTCCGACCGGAGTTAAGCGAGCGTGATGGGTAAGTTGGTGCACCCCTGTAGGGAAGAAAACATCTATCGATAGCCAGTCCTACGGTAAAGGACACTCGGAGTTGTATCCCGATCGATACAACTAGAACTTGAGATGATACCTGGATGTATGGCTCTGGGATTGCTTTCTCGCAGGGAGTCGAGAAAGGATCTCTGGGTGAGGTTGATCACACTACTACTACTTTACATTATGCTACTCTGCACTCTTCTAATGCTGCAAGACCACTGAAGATGATGAAGATGCTAGTCTTCGATAGGACTAGGCTTTCCTCTCTACTCTGGCATTTCTGCAGCCCAGTCCACATATACAACCTTCCTTTGATAATGTTGCATATGTAGTGTAGATCCTTGCTTGCTGAGTACTTCGGATGAGTACTCATGGTTGCTTTGCTTTCTTTTTTCCCATATCCTTTTTATGCAACCAGATGACGGAGCCCCTGAGACAGCTGCCCTCGCCGACGATCGCTGCTATTACCCCGAGGGTGGATACTTCCACGAGCTGGCCGACGACCAGGAGTAGGATCGGAGGGTCCCAGGCAGGAGGCCTGCGCCTTTCGATCGTAGCTTTTGTTTTGCCCCGCCTTTCTAAAGGCTTATCTGTTTCTGTTTCATGTCTGTACTCAGATATATAACGCTTCCGCTGATGCTTGTTAGGCATCAAGCCTATGTATGCGAGCCCTCGAGGCCCTGGCTTGTAATATAATGCTTGTATGCCTTTACTTATGTTTTTAGAGTCGTGTTGTGATATCTTCCCGTGAGTCCTTAGGCTTGATCGTGTGCATTTGCGTGTATGATTAGTGCATGTTTGAGCCGGGGGCGTCACAAGTTGGTATCAGAGCCGACTGCCTATAGGAACCCCCCTTTCCAACTCCTTGGTCGAAGTTGAGTCTAGTCGTCCAAAACTGTTTTACTAACATGGCTGTGTGGCTTACGGGCCACGTCGCCAATTGGGTGGTATTAGGATCTTTTACTCCTCGATCTTTACTCTGGGACTCTGATCTCTCTTCTATTCGGGTTAATTTTTTTACTAACTCCAACATTAGGTTCTCATGATCACATCCACCTGGAGTTCTGAAATTATCCCCCCTTGCTTCAAGATTGTGGGCCAGGTTCTGCTTACAGGATCCTTTTTCGAGGGCACCCTGTGTTGTCACTTGCAGAATCCTCGCTCCAGCAGTATTCTCTGACATGATGTAGCCTTTGCTATGTCTCGTTGTGTACTTCCTCACCGCGTGCCTGCGCGCCGCCTAGCTTGTCTGGCTGCGAGCGTTTCCGAGCACATACTATCCATTTGAAACTAACTCCGTGCATGGATTAGTATGTCATTAATGACTACTAATATATATCTAATTCCCTACTTGTTCGTTCTCCATGTTACATCATAAATAACTCCATACACATGCAGTTTTTCTTGCTGAACTGCCCTTGTTAATTTGGCAGGATGGCTGACGATCCTCCACCTCCACCCTATATTGCCGCAATGATGCAGCAGTTTATGGCCGGACTAATGGCTCAATTTCCAAACCAGAATGCTCAGCAACAGTCTGCTCCAATAACTCTGCCAGAATTCATGCGCCTCAATCCGTCCACTTTTCGCAGCTCGACTGATCCAATGGATGCTGATGATTGGCTCCGTGACATTGCCTTTCAGATGAAGTCGGCTAGTGTTAACCCTGACAGTTACGTCACCTATGCGATTTATCACCTGAGGGGTTCAGCTGCTCAATGGTGGGAAAGCCACAAGGATATGTTGCCTGCTCGAACTGTAGCCACTTGGCAAGAATTTCAGTCAGCCTTTCGTGTACGATACATTCCTCCAGGTCTGATCGACCAGAAGAAGCAGGAGTTCCGCAAACTCACGCAGGGCAAAATGACTATGGATGATTATCAGAGGAAATTTCTCGAATTGTCCTGCTATGCTGAAGATGACGTCTGCACTGACGCACGCAAGCAGGAGAAATTCCGTGAGGGACTACGCACTGATATAAACCTCGCACTTGCTGCCCATGATTGCACAGACTTCACAACACTTGTCAGCCAATCTTTCCGAGTTGAAACTGCTCTGACTAAATGCCAGGAGTCACTCAAGCGTACTCGAGATGTTGGTCCATCCTCGAGTCAGTCTGCTCAGAAACGTCGAGTCTGGATCCCACACAATGTTCATCACCGACCTGCTCCAACACCAAGGCCATCTTATGTTGCACCTCATTTGCCTCCGCCGCCGAGACAGCTAATGACTCAGGGTGGACAGTCCAATGCTGTAGCTCCTCCCCATAATGATGGGAATCACTTCAAGTGTGGTCAACCAGGGCACCGTGCTACCAATTGCCGCCCGAACCACAATCGAAATGCCCGAGCTCGTCAGCCCAGGAATCCCAATGCCAGACCGTCTATTGTTGTACTGGGCCATGCCAACCATCTCAATGCAGAAGAGGCTCAGAAAGAACCAACCATTGTGATGGGTACCCTCCCGATTAATTCAGTTGCATCTTCTGTCCTTTTTGACTCGGGAGCATCACATTCCTTTGTGTCTCAACAATTTGCTCAGCGGTATGAGCTACCTCTAGAGTTATTGTCCACACCATTAGAGATTATTACTCCCCGTTCCAGGTGGCAGACCAAGATGGTAAGTCACAACAATGAGATCACAATTGAAGGGCTGATGTTCTCTGCTTCCCTTATTGCTCTTGGACCTTCCGATATAGACATCATTCTCGGTATGGACTGGTTGACCGCCCACAATGCTTTTATTGACTATACCGTTAAGAAAGTCCAACTTACCCATCCTTCTGGCCAGACAGTCAAATACTCAGCTCGAACAGTTCAGAATGCCGAGAATCAGATATATGTTCTGAATACATTGAATGCTTCACCTCTTGAAGGCATCGAGAACGTTCCAGTTGTTCGTGATTTTCAAGATGTCTTTCCAGAAGAACTTCCAGGAATACCCCCTGCTAGAGCTGTTGAGTTCGTCATCGACTTGAAGCCTGGCACTACCCCTATTGTGAAGCGTCCTTATAAGATGCCTCCACACCACCTTCTCGAGCTTAAGGAAGAAATTGACAAGTCACATAAGAAGGTTTTCATCCGCCCCAGTTCCTCTGCTTGGGGAGCACCTTCACTCTTCGTTAAGAAGAAGGATGGAACTAACCGATTGGTTCAGGATTATCGGCCAATTAACCAAGCCACCATCCAGAATAAATACCCACTGCCCCGGATCAATGATCTTTATGATCAGCTTGCTGGATCCTCGGTGTTCTCGAAACTTGACTTGAGGTTGGGTTATCATCAGATCCGTGTTCGCGAAGAGGATATTCCGAAGACAGCATTCGTTACTCGCTATGGTTCTTATGAGTACACTGTCATGTCTTTCGGCTTGACTAATGCTCCAGCTACCTTCTCCCGGTTAATGAATTACATCTTCATGGATTATCTCGACAAATTCGTCGTGGTATATCTGGATGATATTCTGGTTTATTCGAAGAATGAAGAAGAACATGCCGAACATCTTCGGCTTGTACTGGAAAAGCTGCATGAACATCAATTGTATGCCAAGTATTCAAAATGCGAGTTCTGGTTATCTGAAGTGACATATCTCGGCCATGTGATTTCCAAAAATGGCATTGCCGTTAACCCAGAATGAGTTCAGGCTATTCTTGAATGGACTCCTCCGAAGAATGTCAAGCAAGTCAGAAGTTTTCTCGGCCTAGCAAGCTATTGCCGTCGCTTCGTCGAGAATTTCTCAAAGATTGCTAAGCCTTTGAATGATCTGCTTCACAAGGGCGTTAAATTTGAATGGACAGAAAAATGTCAGGAAAGTTTTCAAACACTCAAAGACAAGCTAACATCTGCCCCAGTACTTGCTCCTCCAGATTCTCGCAAAGACTTCGTGATTTATTGTGACGCATCCCGTGAAGGATTAGGCTGTGTCCTAATGCAAGAGCGTAAAGTGATTGCTTATGGCTCTCGACAGTTGCGCCCGCATGAAGAGAATTATCCGATACATGATCTAGAACTAGTTGCTGTCATCTATGCATTGCAGTTGTGGCGACATTACCTCCTCGGTAATCGTTGCGAGATCTACATGGATCATAAAAGTCTGAAGTACTTGTTCACTCAGCCATCTTTGAACCTCCATCAGCAAAGATGGATGGAGACCATTGCGGACTATGATTTGGGTATTTCTTATACCCCTGGCAAGGCTAATGTAATGGCTGATGCATTGAGCCGTAAATCCTACTGCTGTGAACTTGAGGTTCAGCTACAACAACCACTCCTGTATGAAGAGCTTCGAAAGCTAAATATCGAGATAATTCCTCAAGGATACCTAAAAACCTTGGTTGTTGAACCAGACCTTGAGAAGGCTGTTAAGAGTGCGCAAGCTAAAGATGCTGAAGTTGATCTGATGAAGAAGGATCTTCACCTGGAAAAGTACAGGGATTTCTCGCTGTCTAAAGATGGAACCTTGTATTTCAGAGACAGTATTGTCGTACCTCGCTTCGAGCTTATGACTGACAAGGTCATGAAGGAGGCACATGATACACCGCTGTCTATTCATCTGGGTAGCACCAAGAGGTATCGTGATCTTCGTCAAAGGTACTGGTGGTCTAGAATGAAGTAGGATATTGCTCGATATGTTGCTGAATGTGAAGTGTGTCATGCATTAAAGCAGAATATCAGAAGCCTGCTGGAATTCTGCAACCACTTCCTATTCCTTTATGGAAATGGGATAAGGTTCAGATGGATTTCATTACTGGCCTTCCCAAGTCACAGAAGGGTCACGATGATATTCTTGTCGTCATCGACCAACTCTCTAAAGTTGCACACTTCCTGCCTGTCAAGGAGACGTCATTGCTAGTCAGTTAGCAGAATTATATATCTCCAGAATTGTATCACTCCACGGTATTTTGAAGGAGATCAGTTCGGACCATGGCGGCCTTTTCACCTCAAAGTCCTGGGAAAGTTTCCAAGCAGCCATGGGAACTCATATTACCTGGAGTTCAGCTTATCATCCCCAATCCCAAGGCCAAGTCGAGCGAGTCAATCAAGTGCTTGAGGATATGCTTCGAGCTTGCATTATTTCTTTCAGCAAGAAGTGGGAAGAATCTCTCCCGTATGCCGAATTCTCTTATAACAACAGTTATCAAGCTAGCTTGAAGATGGCCCCCTTTGAAGTACTTTATGGACGTAAGTGTCGAACCCCTCTGAATTGGTCAGAAACTGGGGAACGACCGCTCGTGGGTCCGGATATTATTCAACACGCTGAAGAGCAAGTCCGCATTGTCCGAGAAAATCTCAAGGCGGCTCAGGACCGCCAGAAGAGCAATTACGATCGCAAACGATGGGGTTTAACTTATCAACCTGGTGATCAAGCTTATTTGTGAGTCACTCCTATGAAGGGCACTCATCATTTCAGAATCAAGGGCAAGCTAGCTCCACGCTACATCGGCCCCTTTCGTATTGTGGCTAGACGTGGACAGGTGGCATATAAACTGGAGTTGCCACCGCAATTCTCTCATATCCACGACGTCTTCCACGTGTCACAACTTCGTAAATGCTTCAAGGAATCTCCGCACCACGCAGTGGATCACGAGCTGCTCGAATTGCAAGATGATCTATCTTATAAGGAGCATCCAATCCGCATTCTCGATGAAGCTGAACATCGGACCCGTCAGAAGGTTACCAAGTTCCTGAAAGTGCAGTGGTCGAATCATACTGAAGATGAAGCCACTTGGGAACGCGAGGATCGTCTTCGCAAGGAATACCCTGACCTCTTTCCTTCTACCTCCTGAATTCTCGGGACGAGAATTTCTTTTAGTGGAGGAGAATTGTAACATCCCTATGTAATGGCTATAGTGATTGCCTTTTGATAATGCCAAGTCATCCTGTTCAACAGTGCCTGATCATCATTATTGTCATCCATTTCAAATTCCAATTCAAATGAATTCATTCAAACTTAAAGTGAAAATAAAAGTTGTTCAAATCCAGAAACTAAAATGTTCATATTATTCTAAAAATTCCATCGACCAGTATCATGTTGAAATCAACATCATTTGACTCACCAATTAATCCCTAGTAAAATATAAAGTGGTCCATGCTACTTCTTGAGCTTGCGTTGGTTTTTCCCTTGAAGAGGAAAGGGTGATGCAGCAAAGTAGAGTAAGTATTTCCCTTAGCTTTTGAGAACCAAGGTATCAATCCAATAGGAGACAACACTCAAGTCACCGCATACCTGCACAAACAAACACCAACCTTGCACCCAACGCGATAAAGGGGTTGTCAATCCCTTAACGGTTATTTGCAACGTGAGATCTGATAGAGATGATAAACGGTAAAGTAATATTTTTGGTATTTTTGGTTTATGGAACGGAAAGTAAAGATTGCAAAGTAAAAGAAATAGGAAACGGAAATTGCAGATCGGAAACTTATATGATGGAAAATAGACCCGGGGGCCATAGGTTTCACTAGAGGCTTCTCTCAAGATAGAAATTATTACGGTGGGTAAACAAATTACTGCCGAGCAATTGATAGAAAAGCGCAAAGTTATGACGATATCTAAGGCAATGATCATGAATATAGGCATCACGTCCGTGTCAAGTAGACGGAAATGATTCTGCATCTACTACTATTACTCCACACATCGACCGACTCCTGCCTGCATCTAGAGTATTAAGTTCATAAGAACAGAGTAACGCATTAAGTAAGATGACATGATGTAGCGGGATAAACTCAAGCAATATGATGAAAACCCCATCTTTTTATCCTCGATGGCAACAATACAATACGTGCCTTGCTGCCCCTACTGTCACTGGGAAAGGACACCGCAAGATTGAACCCAAAGCTAAGCACTTCTCTCATTGCAAGAAAAACCAATCTAGTTGGCCAAACCAAATCGATAGTTCGAAGAGACTTGCAAAGATATCAAATCATGCATATAAGAATTCAGAGAAGATTCAAATAATATTCATAGATAAGCTGATCGTAAATCCAAAATTCATCGGATCTCGGCAAACACACCGCAAAAGAGTATTACATCGAATAGATCTCCAAGAACATCAAGGAGAACTTTGTATTGAGAATCAAAGAGAGAGAAGAAGCCATCTAGCTACTAGCTATGGACCCGTAGGCCTGAAGTAAACTACTCACGCTTCATCGGAGAGGTAATGGTGTTGATGTAGAAGCCCTCCGTGATCGAATCCCCCTCCGGCAGGACGCCGAAAAAGGCCCCAAGATGGGATCTCACGGGTACAGAAGGTTGCGGTGGTGGAAAAGTGGCTTTGTTGCTCCCCCGGATGTTTTTGGGGTATAAGAGTATATATAGGCGAAAGATCTAGGTCAGAGGGGCTACGAGGGGCCCACAAGGTCGGGGGGCGCGCCCTCCACCCTTGTGGCCGCCTCGCGGCTCTTCCGACTTGCACTCTAAGTCTCCTGGGTGTCTTCTGGTCCAAGAAAAATCATCGCGAAAGTTTTATTCCATTTGGACTCCGTTTGGTATTCCTTTTCTGCAAAACTCTAAAACAAGGAAAAAAACAGAAACTGGCACTAGGCTCTAGGTTAATAGGTTAGTCTCAAAAATCATATAAAATAGCATATTAATGCATATAAAACATCCAAAACAGATAATATAATAGCATGGAACAATAAAAAATTATAGATACGTTGGAGACGTATCAAGCATCCCCAAGCTTAATTCCTGCTCGTCCTCAAGTTGGTAAATGATAAAAATAGAATTTTTGATGTGGAATGCTACCTAACATATTTATCCGTGTAATTTTCTTTATTGTGGCATGAATGTTCAGATCCGTAAGATTCAAAACGAAAGTTTAATATTGACATAAAAACAATAATTCTTCAAGCATACTAACAAAATAATTTATGTCTTCTCAAAATAACATGGCCAAAGAAAGCTTATCCCTACAAAATCATATGGTCTGGCTATGCTCCATCTTCATCACACAAAAATATTTAAATCATGCACAACCCCGATGACAAGCCAAGCAATTGTTTCATACTTTTGACGTTCTCAAACTTTTTCAACTTTCATGCAATACATGAGCGTGAGCCATGGACATAGCACTATAGGTGGAATAGACTGTGGTTGTGGAGAAGACAAAAAAGAGGAGATAGTCTCACATCAACTAAGCGTATCAACAGGCTATGGAGATGCCCATTAATAGATATCAATGTGAGTGAGTAGGGATTGCCATGCAACATATGCACTAGAGCTATAAGTTTATGAAAGCTCAAAAAGAAAACTAAGTGGGTGTGCATCCAACTTGCTTGCTCACGAAGACCTAGGGCGTTTTGAGGAAGCCCATCATTGGAATATACAAGCCAAGTTCTATGATGAAAAATTCCCACTAGTATATGAAAGTGATAACATAGGAGACTCTCTATCATGAAGATCATGGTGCTACTTTGAAGCACAAGTGTGGCAAAAAGAATAGTAACATTGTCCCTTCTCTCTTTTCTCTTATTTTTTTTATGGGCCTTCTTTCATTTTTTTTTGGCCTCTTTTTTTTTTTGTCCGGAGTCTCATCCCGACTTGTGGGGGAATCATAGTCTCCATCATCCTTTCCTCACATGGGACAATGCTCTAATAATGAAGACCATCACACTTTTATTTACTTACAACTCAAAATTTACAACTCGATGCTAGAACAAGATATGACTCTATATGAATGCCTCCGGTGGTGTACCGGGATGTGCAATGAATCAAGAGCGACATGTATAAAAATATGATGAACGGTGGCTTTGCCACAAATACGATGTCAACTACATGATCATGCAAAGCAATATGACAATGATGAAGCGTGTCATAATAACGGAACGGTGGAAAGTTGCATGGCAATATATCTCGGAATGTCTATGGAAATGCCATAATAGGTAGGTATGATGGCTATTTTGAGGAAGGATATGTGGTGGCTTTATGGCACCGGCGAAAGTTGCGCGGTACAAGAGAGGCTAGCAATGGCGGAGAGGTGAGAGTGCGTATAGTCCATGGACTCAACATTAGTCATAAAGAACTCATATACTTATTGCAAAAATCTATTAGTCATCAAAACAAAGTACTACGCGCATGCTCCTAGGGGGATAGATTGGTAGGAAAAGAGCATCGCTCGTCCCCGACCGCCACTCATAAGGAAGACAATCAAAAAATAAATCATGCTCCGATTTCATCACATAACGGTTCACCATACGTGCATGCTACGGGACTCACAAACTTTAACACAAGTATTTCCCAAATTCACAACTATTCACTAGCATGACTCTAATATCACCATCTTCATATCTCAAAACAATCATAAGGAATCAAACTTCTCATAGTATTCAATGCACTATATATGAAAGTTTTTATTATATCCCTCTTGGATGCCTATCATATTAGGACTAGTTTTATAACCAAAGCAAATTACCATGCTGTTTAGAAAGACTCTCAAAATAATATAAGTGAAGTGCGAGAGTTCATCAATTTCTATAAAATAAAATCACCGCCATGCTCTAAAAAGATATAAGTGAAGCACTAGAGCAAATTTGCCTAGCTCAAAAAATATAAGTGAAGCACATAGAGCATTCTAATAAATCACGATTCATGCGTATCTCTCTAAAAAGTTGTGTATACACAGGATGATTGTGGCAAACTAAAAAGCAAAGACTCAAATCATACAAGACGCTCCAAGCAAAACACATATCATGTGGTGAATAAAAATATAGCCTCAAGTAAAGTTACCGATAGACGAAGACGAAAGAGGGGATGCCTTCCCGGGGCATCCCCAAGCTTAGGCTTTTTGACATCCTTGAATATTACCTTGGGGTGCCTTGGGCATCCCCAAGCTTAGGCTCTTGTCACTCCTTATTCCATAGTCCATCAAATCCTTACCCAAAACTTGAAAACTTCACAACACAAAACTCAACAGAAATTCTCATAAGCTCCGTTAGTATAAGAAAATAAATCACCACTTTTGGTACTGTTGTGAACTCATTCTTTATTTATATTGGTGTAATATCTACTGTATTCCAACTTTTCCATGGTTCATACCCACCGATACTAGCCATAGATTCATCAAAATAAGCAAACAACACATAAAAAACAGAATCTGTCAAAAACAGAACAGTCTGCGAAGATCTGAATTGTTCCAATACTTATGTAACTCCAAAAATTCTGAAAAATTAGGACAACATAGGAAATTCGTATATAAATATTGTGTAAAAAATTCAGAGTTATTCCACGCTCCAGTGAATTTAAAAAATTCTGGTACTGGACGGAAAAGTTTCTGTTTTTCAGCAGGATCAAATCAACTATCACCGTAAGCCATCCCAAAGGTCTTACTTGGCACAAACACTAATTAAAACACAAAACCACATCTAACCAGAGGCTAGATGAAATATTTATTGCAAAAAATAACCTAAAAATCAAAAACAAAAATAAAATTGGGTTGCCTCCCAATAAGCGCTATTGTTTAACGCCCTTAGCTAGGCATAAAACACGAATAGATCTAAGTATTATCATCTTTGGCATGCAATTCTTCAATTATACACTTAGGGTTCTTAGGATATGCTTGGGTTTTATGATTGATCAAACTCCTAGGCAAGAATTCAAGAAATTCATTTTGTGACGATAGGTTCCTTAATAATGTCGAGAAAGTTGGGGTGAACACTAATCGATTTGAGATCTTCATTGTTTTTACTAGAAGATTCACCCTTATTTTTAGGAACATAAGTAAACTTGGCAATCTTAGTAGGAGGAATATTTGGAGTAGTTTTAATGGAGGAAAAAGCGGAACCCAAGTTAGTAATAATATCTTCTAGTTTGCCAATTCTAGTAGAATCTTGATCTATCTTTTCATTAACTATGGGTTCATTTTCCTTAAGGTTCTTTAGGGTAACTCCTACCTTAGATCCATATTGAGTGATCTGATTATGAATCTTTTTATCCAAATTTTCAATCAACTCGGCGGTAGCAATTTTATTTTCAATAATATCCAATCTTTGCATTACATGTTCCAAGGTTAAAACGGTTCCATTAACCAAAAGAGGTGGCGGTCCTAGCAAATCTATCACGGCATTGTAAGAATCGAAAGTGTGGCTCCCCAAGAAATTTCCTCCCGTAATGGTATCTAGAACATATCTATTCCAAGGAGTAATGCCTACATAAAAATTGCGAAGAAGAACGGAAGTAGATTGCTTTCGAGTAGATCTATTTTGAGCATTGCAAATTCTATACCAAGCATCTTTTAAGTTCTCTCCTTCCCTTTGTTTAAAGTTGAGAACCTCATTATCGGGAGTGCTAACAAGGATAGGAGGACTAGCCATAGAAGCGAGATAAGCACACCCAAACCAAACGAAGAAGACGAACGGAAGAGGGGCGAAGAAAAGGTGAATTTTTTCGAAAATCGTTTTAGAAGTGGGGGAGAGGAAAACGAGAGGCGAATGGAAAATAATGTAATGCGAGGGATGAGAGTTTATGATGGGTACTTAGTATGTCTTGGCTTGGCGTAGATCTCCCCGGCAACGGCGCCAGAAATTCTTCCTGCTACTTCTTGAGCTTGCGTTGGTTTTTCCCTTGAAGAGGAAAGGGTGATGCAGCAAAGTAGAGTAAGTATTTCCCTCAGCTTTTGAGAACCAAGGTATCAATCCAATAGGAGACAACACTCAAGTCACCGAATACCTGCACAAACAAACACCAACCTTGCACCCAACGCGATAAAGGGGTTGTCAATCCCTTAACGGTTATTTGCAACGTGAGATCTGATAGAGATGATAAGCGGTAAAGTAATATTTTTGGTATTTTTGGTTTATGGAACGGAAAGTAAAGATTGCAAAGTAAAAGAAATAGGAAACGGAAATTGCAGATCGGAAACTTATATGATGGAAAATAGACCCGGGGGCCATAGGTTTCACTAGAGGCTTCTCTCAAGATAGAAATTATTACGGTGGGTAAACAAATTACTGCCGAGCAATTGATAGAAAAGCGCAAAGTTATGACGATATCTAAGGCAATGATCATGAATATAGGCATCACGTCCGTGTCAAGTAGACCAAAACGATTCTGCATCTACTACTATTACTCCACACATCGACCGACTCCTGCCTGCATCTAGAGTATTAAGTTCATAAGAACAGAGTAACGCATTAAGTAAGATGACATGATGTAGCGGGATAAACTCAAGCAATATGATGAGAACCCCATCTTTTTATCCTCGATGGCAACAATACAATACGTGCCTTGCTGCCCCTACTGTCACTGGGAAAGGACACCGCAAGATTGAACCCAAAGCTAAGCACTTCTCCCATTGCAAGAAAAACCAATCTAGTTGGCCAAACCAAATTGATAGTTCGAAGAGACTTGCAAAGATATCAAATCATGCATATAAGAATTCAGAGAAGATTCAAATAATATTCATAGATAAGCTGATCGTAAATCCAAAATTCATCGGATCTCGGCAAACACACCGCAAAAGAGTATTACATCGAATAGATCTCCAAGAACATCAAGGAGAACTTTGTATTGAGAATCAAAGAGAGAGAAGAAGCCATCTAGCTACTAGCTATGAACCCGTAGGTCTGAAGTAAACACCTCGCGCTTCATCGAAGAGGCAATGGTGTTGATGTAGAAGCCCTCCGTGATCGAATCCCCCTTTGGCAGGACGCCGGAAAAGGCCCCAAAATGGGATATCACGGGTACAGAAGGTTGCGGCGGTGGAAAAGTGGTTTTGTTGCTCCCCCGGATGTTTTTGGGGTATAAGAGTATATATAGGCGAAAGATCTAGGTCAGAGGGGCTACGAGGGGCCCACAAGGTCGGGGGGCGCGCCCTCCACCCTTGTGTCCGCCTCGCGGCTCTTCCGACTTGCACTCTAAGTCTCCTGGGTGTCTTCTGGTCCAAGAAAAATCATCGCGAAAGTTTTATTCCGTTTGGACTCCGTTTGGTATTCCTTTTCCGCAAAACTCTAAAACAAGGAAAAAAACAGAAACTGGCACTGGGCTCTAGGTTAATAGGTTAGTCCCAAAAATCATATAAAATAGCATATTAATGCATATCGTCTCCTTCGCCTACAACCGTTGATTCAAGCCGGCCCCCGTCGTACGCTCGGCATCGAGCCCTTTTCCCACCACGGCCGTCGCCTTCCGTCGACGGGTTTGTCGCACTCCGACCACCCCGCGCTCCCAAACCACGTCTACAAGCTTCGCGGTGAGCTCCTTCCCCATTCCCCCCTGCTTGCCCCCTCGATTCGTTGCCATAGCCGCCGTCCCGAGCTCGTCCGAGCTCACGCATACGCGTACACGTACGTGCATGCTTGCTACCACTTCTCTCTGTCCGTAGCTGCTCTACTGCTCACGTTGCTGCTAGTTGCTGTTGCCGCTGCGTTGCTACTACTGCTGCCCGCTGCTGATGCTAACCGCCGCCGCTGCTCCGCTACTTCTACTGCTGCCGCCGCAGGCCATAGCCATGGCCAAGTGCGGCTGTGTGTGTGCGCGCGTGCTCTGTGTGTGTGTGGTGCGTGCAGTGTGTGTGTGTGGCTCCGGCCTCGCCCGCCTTCGGCCAGCCTCGCTGCGCCCGGGCCACGCCGCTGCTCCGCTAGCCGCTGCTACTACTTTGCCGCTGCATTCTGCTGCTGCTCTGCTACAGTAATGTTCAGTTACTGTATCATTAGCTAGCTTCACTGATAATACACTGACTAGCCCTCTAAACAGCGACAAGACAAGTCCTAATCTGTGTAAAAATTATATGAACAGAAAGTAGACGTAACAAACTTCATTTTGATCTATTGGACCAGTTTCAGATAATGCGTGGATTAATTCCTACGAAAATCACAAAATGCTAAGTTCTGTTAAGTGAAGAACTGAAAACAGCTTTATTTTCATAGCTACTTTAGAGCTGTTGATGATCAAGCTAATGAACTCTAATATGGATAAAAGTGATACTAACATGTAGATCGCAGAAAAATGCTCATAATTGATGTAAGGCACAAAATCATAGGATGTACAGAACAACAGCTATAGCCTCCGAAAAACAGCTAAGTGATGTTTAAAAAAAACATGCAATTCTCAGACTTGGCCAATTTTCAGGAATTCTAGAAAATGATTAAAACTTCGAAAAATCATAGAAAAATAACCGTAGCTCAGATCGAAAAACTTTATACATGAAAGTTGCTCAGAACGACGAGACAAAGTTGACCATGCCATCTATTTCCGTGACGGGACCCTCTACGGAGGTGAACGCATAACTTTTTGCCCGTTTCCGTTAGGTGAATAGTGCATATACACCGGCTAATTAATTCTAACTTAAATCCTAAAATAACTAATATGCCCTAGACATGTTTTTTAAGCAACCCTGCACTGCACGTTAGCATAGCAAGCTCTGTGTTACTTTGTCTGCCTTGTATTTATCTGTTTCCTCCCCCTCTTCTCTCTCGATAGAGCCCGGTACCGACGTAGACCCCAAAACCGACGCAGCTCAAGAGATCGACGACCCCTGACGACCTTGCCTTTTCCGCCGAGCAACCAGGCAAGCCCCCCCTTTGATCATCCCGATATCGCCCATTCTATTTTCTCATGCTTGCATTAGATTTTGCTACTGTAATTGATTGCTCCTACTCTGATGCATAGCCTGCTTTTGTAACCTGCTTATTGTTACCTTACCTGCCTATTTCAAACTGCTTAGTATAGGTTGGTTAGAGACCCACCACTGACCCCACTTGTCCCAACTGCCCCGCTGGATTATTAGAAGACCCGATCTACGGGATTGAAGACCAGGCCCCGGCACCGCACTTCACCCCCTTAGTTGTACGACACTATTGGGTTACTATCGAGTGCCGAGGGTGATACCTCGTCAGCACTTCTGATATTAACGTTGTAGGTTAGTTCATCGGTTATGGTCATCGAGGGTGATTCCTCCTTCTCCACTCCCGATAACGACACTGTCGTGCAACTCCTCAAGAGTGGACCTCGAGGGTGATTCCTCCTTCGGTCACCTTGACGATAATATCAGGTGGAACTCCATCGAGGGTGATTCCTCAGGGTTCCCCTTGGTGTTAGACACACGGTTACTATGGTTACTATGACTTTCCAACTGATACTTGGAAAGGCGGGTCGACCCTGAGGGGTACCCGCGAATGATGGGATGTCGGGTTGACCTGGAGGTTACCCGTGAGACGAATACGAGGCACGGCCAGGCATTCTTTGCCCTTGCCACAAGTCCTTGAGATGGGGCAACGGGGTCACATCGATCGTGAGTCTCTGCTCGTTACCGCAAGCCCCTAATCCACTAACGATTTGGATATTTGATTCGAGCAGGCCTTTGGCCTGATAGCACTAACCATCACGCGGGAATAGTTATGGGCACTCTGCATCGTAGCATCAACCGAAAGCTCTGTCAGACGTCCAGTTCAACCTCGTGGCCGGGCCGGGCCAGTGCCATCCAGGATTGAGGTGGTGCTCGTCCCGACCCTGCACACACCGACCCGGAGTGCACAGGGCGATGGCCCAAGACCCCTGAGCGCTTAGGATATAGACCGACGGGGACCTCTCTGCTGAGCTGTAGGTAGGGTTGAAGTGTATCGTTTGGCTGAGGCCGGGCATGACCCAGGAAAGTGTGTCCGGCCGGAGTTAAGTGAGTGTGATGGGTAAGTTGGTGCACCCCTGCAGGGAAGAAAACATCTATCGATAGCCGGTCCTATGGTAAAGGACACTCGGAGTTGTATCCCGATCGATACAACTAGAACTTGAGATGGTACCTGGATGTATGGCTCTGGGATTGCTTTCTCGCAGGGAGTCGAGAAAGGATATCTGGGTGAGGTTGATCACATTACTACTACTTTACATTATGCTACTCTGCACTCTTCTAGTGCTGCAAGACCGCTGAAGATGATGAAGATGCTAGTCTTCGATAGGACTAGGCTTTCCTCTCTATTCTGGCATTTCTGCAGCCCAGTCCACATATACAACCTTCCTTTGATAATGTTGCATATGTAGTGTAGATCCTTGGTTGCTGAGTACTTCGGATGAGTACTCACGGTTGCTTTGCTTTCTTGTTTCCCATATCCTTTTTATGTAACCAGATGACGGAGCGCCTGAGATAGCTGCCCCCGTCGACGATCGCTACTATTACCCCGAGGGTGGATACTTCTACGAGCTGGCCGACGACCAAGAGTAGGATCGGAGGGTCCCAGGCAGGAGGCCTGCGCCTTTCGATCATAGCTTTTGTTTTGCCCCGCCTTTCTAAAGGCTTATCTGTTTCTGTTTCATGTCTGTACTCAGATATCTAACGCTTCCGCTGATGCTTGTTAGGCATCAAGCCTATGTATGCGAGCCCTCGAGGCCCTGGCTTGTAATATAATGCTTGTATGCCTTTACTTATGTTTTTAGAGTCGTGTTGTGATATCTTCCCGTGAGTCCTTAGGCTTGATCGTGTGCATTTGCATGTATGATTAGTGCACGTTTGAGCCGGGGGCGTCACAAACTTCTTCTTTCACAAATCGACTGACCCAAATAATACTTCTAGTACACATTAAGTACAGTAGGAACACGAGGAAATGAGTAGTAGTACCAACTACAAGATGAACTGTAGGACATACTAGTACGTACTAAAGATTTCAAATAACAAGAAAGAACATAACATAGTTCTGTCGGGGGCTCAGCACAACACACCCCTAAAATAAAAGTAAGCAACTAGTCCACTTGACACTGCAGTAGAACCAGCATGAGCAACGACACTGCCACCTTACTTGGAGTCCTCGTCCACGCCCTCGACCTCGTCCTCGTCCCTCTTCCTCTTCCTCTTCGTTGATACTTATTTGCTTGAACTGGACACTGGGCTCTTCTTCATCCAACCCTTGTAGATATTTAAACAAAGGTAGGCATCCATTGCTGTGTACATGATGTGATCTTTATCTATTATCTTTGACTCCCATGCATGATGAAACTCGTGGCCAGGTTTCTCCAGTTCACTATACGAAGGATCAACCATGGCTCCTGCCAAGGTCAGCATTGAAGGCTGAGAAGAGGACACCAGGCTTTCCTTCTGGAGATCGAAGGGCTGGCCTACAACGAGGCCTATCCAACCCAGGATTTCCTTATTGTTCCTAAATTCTACAGTAACGAATTTCACTCTTTTGTCCTTGAGGAAGTCCCTAAAATTCTGACACCTAACATTGGCATGGCATATGTGGTAGACCAAGAACACGTTATGTACGCAAACCTGGATCACGGCGGGCTTCTTCTTTTCTTCCTGCTTTAGAAGCTTCTCCTTTTCCAGGACTGTGGTGTACTCAACATCTAGCCCAACGACCCACTCATCCTTAGAACTTTCGAACATGCGTTTGAAGCGAGCAAGGCATCCTTTCACCGTCTCGGAAGAACGGGTGTAGATGACGTCGAACTCATCGTCGGTGATGGTTTTAACCTTGTACTCACCGCTGATCATGGAGATTTGGGAGGGCATGGATTTTGGAGGAGAGTTAGGAGAAGTGGAACTGCTGTAATGTGAAAGGACGAGACGACTGGGAGCAAATTGTTGTAAGGTAAAAGATGAGCGATTTTCCGATTGTAAAAATGCTGAGTAAGGCGTGCGAACGGCGTGGGGTAGTGGCTTGCCCGGTAAAATAAACAGCTCCATGCCCCCACAGATTTCTCGAGTACTAAGGGGGACCCACTAGATGTCATGTCTACTAGTAGTAGGCCAAGTAGTAGGCCTGATGGTATAGCATCCGCGTGTTTGCATGCCATGTCGGCCGGTGTGTGCATGCAACTTTGACTTAATTCCGTCAAGCGTCACGCCTCCCACGACCGTCGCCTCGCTCGCGCGGTAGCTATAAATGAGCAATTTCTTTTGCCTACTTCGCATCATCGCATGCATGATACTAGTACTACTTCCTTCGTCCAGGTGCGTTAGGTTATATGATGTTCCCATGCCATATATAGTCATCACTTATAGTCACTCATACAACAAGGTTAGCTATAATGTTGGCCAATGGAAAAAAAATCGATGAAATTTCGCTCATTTTGAGGGTCCTCGAAGTATTTGTTTTTGTTTAAATTATTTCGTTATTTTCAAATCTGAACATATATCCGTAACAAGGCCTCCGTGCCCACTAGGGTGGCGGCGACAATCATGGACGAGGCGAAGACTTGGGTAATTGCTGGGGCTAGATCGTTGGGAAACATTTTACCGGGAGAGTAACCCTGTTTGGCTAGGCCTGCGTGGCCTTGTAACAACTAAAACTATGTTCTCCTCCTTATTTAATGAGATGAGGCAAAGGTTTTGGCTCCATTTGAAAAAAAATGTACGCATAAGAAAATTAAGGAATCGTATTCCTTTGCTTAGCACAGCAGTAGGCGTTGGTTGTCCTCACTTTAGTGGCCACAGTTCGAATCCTAGTTGTACTATTTATGAGTACTAATTATACTGGGCCTTGTTAACCTCAACCGCCTCTCGATTCATTTTTCTCGTTCACCCTACTACCATGAAACCCGTTCGTCTCCAAATCTTTTCATCTCCATGTGTGAAAACAATCTGCACGCATGACTCTCCTTCTCCCTCCCGTAGTCCCACCTCCTCCTCGTGTGAAAACAATCTGCATGCATGACTCTCCTCCCTCGCACGCTCGTCCAATCTCCTCCTGCCGAAACCCAAAACCGTTGTGATAAGCATATCTTCCACTTCAACATTTTATCACATTATGACTTTTCTCGGGAATTTTTGCAACAACGATAAACTTTCTGTTTTGAAACAGCAACTCATATACTTGCAAAATAAGCATGGTGAAGGCTATCCTTGCCACTTTTATGGAAATAAAAGATGCAAAACATTATCTAAATAACATCAAGCAAATCCTAATAAAATAAAATGACTCTCCAAGCAAAACTCATATCATGTGACGAATAAAAACATAGTCCAAAGTGAGGTTATCGATAATGTTGGAGACGAAAGAGGGGATGCCTTCCGGAGCATCCCCAAGCTTAGTTGCTTGGATCTTCCTTGAATATTACCTTGGGGTGCCTTGGGCATCCCCAAGCTTAGGGTCTTGTCACTCCTTATTCTCCTCATATAGATATCTCACCCAAAACTTGAAAACTTCAATCACACAAAACTTAACGGAACTTCGTGAGATGGGTTACTATGATAAAGACAAATCATTCACTTTGGTACCGTCAAGATAAGATTCATAATTTTTCTCACACAACGCGTACTGTAGCCTACAATTTCCACAATTTATATGAACCAATATAAGCCATAGAAACCATAAAACAAGCAAACTATGCATTGAAAATAGAATCTGTCAAAAACAGAACAGTTCGTAAAGATCTGAATTAAGGTCATACTTATGTAACTCTAAAAATTCTGAAAAATCAAGAAAACGTAGAAAATTTGTATACCCATCAACTGTAGAAAATTCAGTATTTTTCCATGTTCCAGTAAAAGATAGGAATTTCTACACTGGACGCAAAAGTTTCTGTTTTTGCACAGAATCAAGTCAACTATCATCCACACTATCCCAAAGGCTTTACTTGGCACTTTATTGAAACAAAATCTATAAAACATGATTACTAAAGTAGCCTAATCATGTGAACACACAAAAACAGTAGGGGTAAATGTTGGGTTGTTTCCCAACAAGCGCTTTTCTTTAATGCCTTTTAGCTAGGCATGATGATTTCAATGATGCTCACATAAAAGATAAGAATTGAAACATAAAGAGAGCATCATGAAGCATATGACTAGCACATTTAAGTCTAACCCACTTCCTATGCATAGGGATTTTTTGAGCAAACAACTTATGGGAACAAGAATCAACTAGCATAGGAAGGCAAAACAAGCAAAACTTCAAGATTTTCAACACATAGGGAGGAAACATGATATTATTGAGAAGTGTAAAAGCATATGTTCTTCTCTCATAATAATTTTCAGTAGCATCATGAATGAATACAACAATATAACTATCACATAAAGCATTCTTTTCATGATCCACAAGCATAGAAAATTTATTACTCTCCACACAAGCAAATTTATTCTCATCAATAGTGGTGGGAGCAAACTCATCAAAATAACTATCATGTGATACTTGATTGACATAATCCAATTGAAAATAAAAATCATGATGACAAGTTTCATGGTTATCATTATTCTTTATAGCATACATGTCATCACCATAATCATCATATATAGGAACTTTGTTGTCATAATCAATTGCAACCTCTTCCAAAATAGTGGATTCATCACTAAATAAAGTCATGGCCTCTCCAAATCCACTTTCATCAATATAATCATCATAAATAGGAGGCATGCTATCATCATAATAAATTTTCTCATCAAAACTTGGGGAACTAAAAATATCATCTTCATTAAACATAGCATCCCCAAGCTTATGGCTTTGCATATCACTAGCATCATGGACATTCAAAGAATTCATACTAGCAACATTGCAATCATGCTCATCATTTATGCAAAACATTTTATTGAATTCTTCTTCTATCAATTGAGCACAATTTTCCGATCCATCATTTTCAAGAAAGACATTATAAAGATGAAGAACATGAGACCACCTCAAATCCATTTTTGTAGTTTTCTTTTATAAACCAAACTAGTGATAAAACAAGAAACTAAAAGATTCGATTGCAAGATCTAAAGATATACCTTCAAGCACTCACCTCCCCGGCAACGGCGCCAGAAAAGAGTTTGATGTCTACTACGCAACTTTATTCTTGCAGACTAATGTTGGGCCTCCAAGCGCAGAGTTTTGTAGGACAGTAGCAATTTTCCCTCAAGTGGATGACCTAAGATTTATCAATCCGTGGGAGGCGTAGGATGAAGATGGTCTCTCTCAAACAACCCTGCAACCAAATAACAAAGAGTCTCTTGTGTCCCCAACACACCAAATACAATGGTAATTTGTATAGGTGCACTAGTTCGGCGAAGAGATGGTGATACAAGTGTAGTAATGATAGTAGATATTGATTTTTGTAATAGTAACAATAAAAAACAGCAAGGTAGCAAGTAACAAAAGTGAGCACAAATGGTATTGCAATGCTTAGAAACAAGGCCTAGGGTCCGTACTTTCGCTAGTGCAATCTCTCAACAATGCTAATATAATTGGATCACATAACCATCCCTCAACGTGCAACGAAGAATCACTCCAAAGTTCTTATCTAGTGGAGAACATGAGAAGAAATTGTTTGTAGCTATTCTTTCCGATCGATCTATCCAAGAGTTCATACTAAAATAACACAAAAACAAATTCAGATTCATAATACTCAATCCAACACAAAGAACCTCAAAGCTTAAGAGTGCCCCAAGATTTCTACCGGAGAAATAAAGACGAGAACGTGCATCAACCCCTATGCATAGATTACCCCAATGTCACCTCGGGAATCCGCAAGTTGAGTGCCAAAACACATATCAAGTGAATCAATATGATACCCCATTGTCACCACGAGTATTCATATGCAAGACATATATCAAGTGCTCTCAAATCCATAAAAATATTCAATCTGATAAGAACGAAATCTTAAAGGGAAAACTCAATTCATCACAACAAGATAGAGAGGGGAAAACACCATATGATCCAACTATATTAACAAAGCCCGCGATACATCAAGATCGTGCCATCTCAAGAACACGAGAGAGAGAGATTAAACACATAGCTACTGGTACAAACCCTCAGCCCTGAGGGTGGACTACTCCCTCCTCATCATGGAGACCATAGGGATGATGAAGATGGCCTCTGGTGATGTTTTCCCCCTCCGGCAGGGTGCCAGAACAGGCTCCCAATTGGTTTTTCATGGCTACAGAGGCTTGCGGTGGCGGAACTTCTAATCTAGGGTTATTTCTGGGGGTTTCTATAGATATAGGATTTTTCAGCATTGGGATCACGCAAAGATGGGCCACGAGATGACCACAACCCACCGGGGCGAGCCAGGCCCCTCTGGCGCGCCCTGGTGGGTTGTGCCCACCTCGTGGCTCTTCTGGCCCTCCCACGAAGCTTCTAGTGCCTCTTTTGTTCCAAAAAAATCGTCAAAAAGTTTCGTTGCATTTGGAGAACTTTTATTTCTGCAAAAAAAACAACACCATGGTATTCTGTTGAAAAAAGCGTCAGTCCGGGTTAGTTGCATCCAAATCATACAAAAACCATATAAAATTGTTGTAAACATGGCATGAATACTCCATAAATTATAGATACATTGGAGACGTATCAATGCACAAACTTCACTATATATCTTCTCTCTATATATACTATCTATGCTTGTAGACTGTACTACTACTAGTATGTATACACACATGCTAATGCATGTTTTAACATTACGATGCCGTTTTGGTAAAAGTAAAAAAACAACACTAGTTGTCGGGGTTACGATCCTGACAATGAGTACTAGGGGTACGAATAAGAGGGGCAGAACCTAGCTACGGCGCAGGTGTAACACTCGGTGTTTAACGAGTTCAGGCCCCTCACTCGGTGGAGGTAAAAGCCCTACGTCTCGTGCCCTGAGGCTTGCTTTTATTTGATGGGTATGGTTACAAAGGTTGCTCGTGCCTGGCTATGGAGAGGGGTGCGTCTTATATAGAGTGCACTGCAGCCCCATGTCTCCCACGCCGCCGAGGCAATTACTGACATTGAATGAGTCAGTTACTAGTGTAATGAGCCTGTACTACAATAGTTACAGGTAACGGTAGCCTTAACTCTATTTAGTGGATGACTTAGGATTCCTCGACCATTGCAGCTCCCACGCCGCCTGCTTGCCTCCTTGGTCCAAGTGATGGTTCGTCAGCCGAGTGGCGGGTGGTCGTCCGAGTGCCGTCGAGCTGTCCGAGTGGACTTCCTAATGTATGCATCTGAATATTGGCATGGTCCAGGGACCTACCTATGATGGTGATGGGCCCTACATGGGTCTCAAATGACGGGTCCTTGACCCTACCTATAATAGGTGACCTCATCATTAGCCCTCGAATCGGTTGAGATTTCGTAGGACAGACAAACCGATCCTTCGGTTGAGTCCGAGTGCTACCAGGGCACTCGGAATATGTTTTCGAATCGTGGTTTGTCGTTCCTTGGACGAAAACACAACGGATTCTGGACTTCAGGTTTACCCAGATGACCGGGTGTTGTCGATCGTCGAGAAAAACCCGGTGGCATTCGTTTTGTCTCTCGGAGGAGATAGACTAGGGGCCCGAGTGGGGGCATGCCATTACAACCTGAGTGGCGATGCCGGCGCGTGGTCTGACTCTTCGGAGAGATGCCACTCCATATCCTAGGGGAATGCCAGCGCGGGCCTTCTATGAGTCCAGGTTTACGAGTCATGCACCTTGGAGCCTACTGAGAGGGCCAAGTGAACCCGCGGAGGGGCGTCAAGCTTGTCACATAACGATCCTAAAGAAGACTTCAGTCGAGTGTTTAACGTGGCCGAGTGCACGGGTCCCCGTGGAGGGGGGGTCAGTCGGACTGACGCGTGTCCTTTAGGAAAGGAACTGCAGGTAATCAATCGAATTGATTCGTCCCGGGAATCACGGGATTTGAATTGTGCGTTCGCGTGCAGAAGCGGTAACGACGTGCGTTAGTGGGGAAAGTGGGGGCGTGGCTCCTCAATTCTCATGCACGATTTTCACCACGTGTCGTGCCTGCTCTGCGCAAAGCCTTGCCGCGCAGGCCATCGATCCAGAGATCAGCGGCAGGAAATCCGGCTGGAGATTCGTCTGGTGATATAAAAGATTTGGGGGCAGAGGATTGGGCCTCAGATCCCCTTTGTCTTGCCCCGACTCCCCCGCTTCTCCTCTTCACTCGAGCACGCGATGATGGAGAGGGATTCTACGGCCAAGGCCGAGAAGGCGAAGAAGGCGAGGAAGGCTGCCTCCTCCGGCTTTGGTGCGGCGGTCGGCGGCGCGGCGGGGGACTGGATCCCGTCGCGCATCACGACTCGGTGATTGGAGGAGCTTGCTAAGGAGGGGCTGATCCCGCACGACGGGTGGCGTCGCCCAGGCACGGGGGAGGTCGAGCTGGTGCCTCAAGAGGATGAGCGTGTCCAGCTCGTCACCCACATCGAGCGGGGCTTCTCGATGCCTCCCCACCCATTTTTCCAAGCGTTCCTCGACTACTTTGGTGCGCAGCTCCATCATCTTCCTCCCAACGCCATCATCTATCTCTCATCTTTCATTTCTCTCTGTGAAAACTTCTTGGGTTGTCCGCCCCTTTGGGGTCTCTTCAAGTATATTTTCACTTGCCGATCAATGAATGTCAAGAAAGATGCGTTGACTGTTGAGAAGACCAATGTCACCCAGCTGTGTGGGGGCTTGGGCATCCTGGTTCGTGGGGGAGGTCTTTCCCGAAGATGAGCTTCCCCGACTCTGTCAAAGGGTGGCAGGGCACCTGGTTCTACTGCAGACACGTTCCCAGCGCCAACACTCGGTTGGGCCTCCTGCCATATTCCTTGGAGCGGGTGAGGGATCCTCCACCCCTCTCTGTGGTGAAGGAGGAGAAGGCGGAGGTTGACATCTGGTCTACTGCCCTCATCAGCGCTGTGAATGCCGGTGTCAATGGGATGGATTTGCTGGAGACGTTCCTCAATCGGCGGATCCAGCCGCTGCAGGCCAGGGTCCACCCGATGTGGATGTATGAGGGGCCGAGTGACCCTACCCGAGTGCACCCCGAGGAGCTTGCTGAGATGGTCGTGGGGGCCAAGATCAAGGCCATCACCTGTGCCCGAGACAACCCGAGGGGGACCAGGAGGGTGCCCCCGTACTCCAAATATTTGCAGCCCTTAGAGGTAGACATTCGGTGCTCAGTCGGCTCATGCATGTATTGCTTTATGTGTATCTGACTTCGACTGTTGCGATGAATTTGTCCTTCAGGATTTCCCGAAGATGATTTCCAAGATTCCAGTGGTGGACCGGTCGCCCGAGGACGTGATGAGTGACACCGAGTGTCAGTACTCGGGGGGCTCTAACGACAACAACAAGAGTGACGATGAGGAGGAGAGCTCTAAGGAGGGGGAGGAGGCAGGGTCCTCTCCATCCTATGAGGCCCCCAAGGAACCTCGCTCCAAGGCACTGCATGACCCGAAAGGGAAGGCGAGTGAAGCTCCACAACCGATTGCATCAGGGTGGATGACTCGGAGTTCCAAGCATGCCTGTGCCGAGGCAGAGAGCTCAGCCGAGAAGCAACCCAAGTTGCCCAAGTAGGTCTTCGCTAAGCCTCAGAAGGCCGCGGTGCCTCAGATTAGAGTGACGGTGCCTGTGGCCTCCACATGAGTACTCTTGTCAGTTTGATTTTGGTTGTTGCATCCATCCGGCTGACTGCCGAGTGGTGTTTGATCTTTGCAGCAATGATACCTCGACAACTTCGGTGGACCCGCACACTCGCAAGCCAGGTTCAAATGATGCTGATGCGGTGGATGCCGCCACCTCCAAAGTTACTTTGTGCCGAATTACTTGGATGGTTAAGTCTTCTCTGACTGAGCTCTAACAATTTCCTTGGTTCATAAATTTGTGCAGCTCCACCCGAGGTCATCCAGCTGGATGATGACGAGAGGGCGGACCTGCCCAATCCAGACGCTATCAGGGAGGGAGCACTGAGCATCGACGCGCCCATGCCGGATGCCTCTCCCCGTCGAGTGCCCCGCGTTTCACCGTCGAAGGCCGCCGCAAAGACTGCGAGGCCGAGTCCTCTGGCTCAGGGTGGCTCGGTGTCTTTGTCAGCGGTGGCGCCACCCGTAGGGTCTACCCAGGCTCCTTCAGGTGGAGCGGCGGTGATCCTAGCTCCGAGGCCACCATCCGTGACTTCGTCGGCCCCACCTACCTCCTTCCCCCTGTACCATGTCCCTGAGGATCAGGTGGGGGCGAGCAAGGAGGCTCTGATCCAGGTGGGGTTGATGTGCGACCGGCTGAAGGAGGCATACGACGCCAGTGCGGCGCTGCAGACTAAGGTCTGAGTAAGTACCATTGTGAGTATAATTTTCAGTTAAAGTTTTCTCTTTTTCCTTTGGTAGGATTTATGTCAGTGGGTTTGCGCAGGGCACACCCACTGGGTGTTCATAGTCCAGTGGGGGCACGCTGAGTGCACCCACCGGGTGTAGTCCCCGAGGCTCCTGTCGACTAGAGTCAGTCGGCAGGAGTCTTTGAACTTTTTTGTGTGTGTTTTTGTATACACTCAGAGTCTAGCCATAGTGTGTCCGAGTGGACATGATCCAGTGGGGGCACGCTGAGTGCACCCACTGGGTGTAGTCCCCGAGGCTACCATTGACTGGAGCAGTCGGTGGTAGTCTTAGAACTTGTGAATGTTTCGCCCTGAGGCTGTTTGTCTTTTTTTGTGAACACTCGGAGTCTAGCCGGAGCGTATCCGAGTGGACATGATCTAGTAGGGGCACGCTGAGTGCACCCATTGGGTGTAGTCCCCGAGACTGCCGTCGATTGCAGGCAATTAGTGGCGGTCTTTAGAACTGTTTCTAGGCGCTCAGGACACTCGGCAACACCCATGCATTGGTGAGATAATAGGTAGGATTTTCTTCATTGCCGACTCGGAGGTCAGCTTAATGAAGCAAATCATCTAGTGTTGTTGTCCTCTATCTTCTTCACTGTCGCCTCGGAAGTCAGCTGAGAGAAGGTAGATCAAGGGGTACTTACTGATCGAGCTTCTTCCACTCGGTAGTGCATGGTCGACTTGGTAGTCAGTAGGTACTTGAGGATCTGGTACTGGTCCAGCTTGCTCCCTCACGGGATACTTGGCCGATCCCGTAACCAGAGTGTACTTGAGAATTTGGTACTGGTCAGGCTTGTTCCTCTTGGGGGCGAATGACCGAGTGGGTAGCCCAAGGGTACCTCAGGGTCTGGTACTGATCCAGCTTGTCTCACTCGGTACCAAGGGTACTTCAGGATCTGGTACTGATCCAGCTTGTTCCACTCGATACTGATCCACAGGGTGTCTGTGTGTTAGTGCTTTGATCTTTCCTTCGGGTTTGCGACTGATTACTTCTTGTATGTTGCAGAGGACCTGTGAGTTGGGATCTCATTACGCTGTGATGGAGAAGGAGGTGATATCCCTCCGACTGGACCTGGATGTTGAGAAGCTCAAGTGTGCCCGACTGGGGAAGGAGAAGGCCGCTCTGGGAGGTGAGACATTTCCTTCAATTGGCAATTGCATTCTTTTTTTCATCTTTGATCCGAGTCGCTCCGCCTCGACAGATGTTCGTAGCAAGAATACCCAACTCGTAATGAGGCTCAGGACTTCTATTTCTTTATAAACCATGAAGCAGGCTCTGGAGAACAAAGATAAGGATCTGGCATTGGCCCAGAAGAAAGAAAGGACCAAGACCAAGCTTGCTGACGAGAAGCTGGCTTCAATCAGCAAGTTGGAGGAGGAGATTAAGAACCTCAAGGCTGCCACAAGTGTCTTCACTGAGGAGAAGCAGACGCTGGAGGAGAAGGTTACATAGCTGACTGAAAAGAAGGACGCCCTGGAAACACATATGGAGGAGGTTTGCGAGGAGTTTAGAGAGAAACTTGCCGGTAAGTTCTTCCTCGACCGAGTGAATTCCATATGCTACCAAATCTTTCTCAATCATTCACTCATGGACCGTCTTATTCCAACCAGAGCATTGCTGCAACAAGGTGCTGGAATTGGAGAGAATAGAGAGGGATCTGAACCCCTCCAGGTCACTCATCGCCGACAAAGCAGCCCTTGCCATCCTTCGGTTGGAAGACCATTTGGAGAATGCACTGGGCTATATCACTCGGACCCGAGGTGCCATGGATCGAATCGACAAGGAATTGCAGCCAGGTGGGGAGACCCAGATGGACCCGGAGTCGGTTATGACGAGGCTAAATGAAGTCCCTGCTCGGGTGAAGGCTTGGAAGAAGTCCGTCGCTCGGAGCGGCACTGACGTGGAGGTGTCACTCGTCCGCGTTCATTGCAAGAACGTTGATGAGGAGAAGCTGAAGGGCCTTCGAGTGATGAACAAGAAGAACCTCAAGTTTGAGGATTTCATGGAGACCTTTGCTGAAGCCGCCACTCGCATCGCCGACGAGATCGACCTAGAGACCTTTGTCGACCCAGCCAGCCCTCCGCCTGAGGCCTAAAACACTTGGTTGAATTTGGCCCGGAATGCCAGGTGGTTGATGTAATGAAATACTTCACTGAGCCTCAGGTTCATTTTACTTTTGCTCGAAACATTCGGCCGGATCGAATACTTGATTTGTGCTCCTTCAAGAGTTTATTTGCTTTCTATGCTTGTGTTTGACTTAGGCGAAAGCTGGTTCGTGGCTAAGCCCCCGAGTGTGGAGCAGATCCTTACTCGGATTTAACTTAGGCGAAAGCTGGTTCGCGGCTAAGCCCCCGAGTGTGGAACTGATCCTCGCTTAGATTGTTTTATAACTTAGGCGAAAGCTGGTTCACGGCTAAGCTCCCGAGTGTGGAGCTGATCCTCACTCGGATTGTTTTATAACTTAGGCGAAAGCTGGTTCGCGGCTAAGCCCCCGAGTGTGGAGCTGATCCTCACTCGGATTGTTTTATAACTTAGGCAAAAACTGGTTCGCGGCTAAGCCCCCGAGTGTGGAGCTGATCCCCGCTCGGATTGTTTTATAACTTAGGCAAAAGCTGGTTCGCGACTAAGCTCCCGAGTGTGGATCCGATCCTCACTCGAATTGTTTTATAACTTAGGCGAAAGCTAGTTTGCGGCTAAGCCCCCGAGTGTGGAGCTGATCCTCACTGGGATTGTTTTATAACTTAGGCAAAAACTGGTTCGCAGCTAAGCCCCCGAGTGTGGAGCTGATCCTCACTCGGATTGTTTTATAACTTAGATGAAAACTGGTTCGCAGCTAAGCCCTCGAGTGTGGAGTTGATCCTCACTCGGATTGTTTTATAACTTAGGCGGAAACTGGTTCGCAGCTAAGCCTCCGAGTGTGGAGCTGATCCTCACTCGGATTGTTTTATAACTGAGGCGAAAACTGGTTCGCAGCTAAGCCCCTGAGTGTGGAGCTGATCCTCACTCGGATTATTTTTAACTTAAGCTTTCTCCTCTCTTCACCCACTGGAGGTGTGTTAGTTTTTGAATGCAGTTAGCCACCTGAGTGAAATACGACCGTAGGTTGAACTAGTAGATATATGGGAAAAGCAAGACTTTTATTCATCTAAGTTCATTCAGACTAACTATTACAAAGGATAAATTTTATTTTAAGTGTAAAACATGCGGAGCAGATCCGTGTTCCAAGCTCTAGGGTCTTCTATTCCTCTGGCGAAGTTGTAGAGTCTGTATGCTCCATTGTGCAAGACCTTTGATATGGCGAATGGCCCTTCCCAAGGGGGTGCCAACTTGTGGGGCTTCTGCTGATCCACTCGGAGGACCAGGTCGCCTTCCTGAAAAGCGCGTCCTCTGACGTGCCTGTCGTGGTAGTGGCATAGGTCCTGTTGGTACATCGTTGATCTGATAAGCACCAACTCACGCTCCTCCTCCAAGAGGTCGAGGCCATCTTGTCTTGCTTCTTCAGCTTCTGCTTCCGAGCAGAGGTCCACTCGGGGGGAATTGTGTAGTAGATCACTCTGCAGAACCGCTTTCGACCCGTACACCATAAAGAACGGGGTGCGATTGGTGGATTGGTTTGGGGTCGTCCGCAGGCCCCAGAGGACTGACGGTAGTTTGGTCACCCAGGCCCCTACCGCGTGAGTTAGGTCACACATGAGGCATGGTTTCAATCCCTGGAGTATGAGCCCATTCGCTCGCTCGGCTTGCCCATTCGACTGCGGGTGCGCCATGGAGGCGTAATCGACCCGAGTGCCTTGGGTGTAGCAAAACTCACAGAATTCGTCCGAGTCAAAGTTAGATCCGTTGTCGGTGATGATGCTGTGAGGGACTCCGAATATGAAGATTATCCCTTTGATGAACTGAATAGCAGTTGCTGAGTCCAACTTCTTTATTGGCTTGGCCTCGATCTACTTGGTGAACTTGTCCACTGCCACCAACAGGCGCGTGAAACCACTCACCCCGGTCCAAAGAGGGCCGATCATGTCGAGCCCCCAGATGGTGAACGGCCAGGTGACGGGAATAGTCTTCAGAGCGGATGTCGGCTTGTGCATTTGATTCGCGTAGAACTGACACCCGACGCATTGATCCACAATATCTCGGGCATCTTCGTTGGCGCGGGGCCAATAGAACCCGGCTCAAAATGCTTTGGCCACCAATGTCCGAGAGGACGCATGGTGCCCACATGTTCCCGAGTGAATCTCTTGCAGAATTTGCTGCCCTTCTTCTGGTGAAATGCATCACTGAGTGACTCCGGTGGTGCTTTTCTTGTACAGCTGGTCTCCCATGACGGTGAAGGCTTTCAATCGCTGGATGATCTATCGAGCCTCCACTTCATCCTCTGGAAGTTCCTGCCTGAGCAGGTATGCCAGGTATGGCTCAGTCCACTCGGGGGTGATAACAAGGATCTCTTGAACCAGGTCAATTACCGCAGGGACGTCTACTTCAGTCGGATTGGACGGACTGACTTGTTGCGGGGGCTCCTCCACAAAAGGGTCTTCCTTGATCATGGGCGAGTGTAAGTGTTCCAGGAACACATTCTTGGGTACTGTCTTCCGGGTGGAGCCCATCTTGGCCAGGTCGTCAGCTGCTTGGTTCTTGAGTCGTGGCACATGATGGAGCTCCAACCCTTCAAAGTGTTTCTCCAGCTTTCTGATGGCGTTGCAATAGCCAGTCATCGCCGGACTACGGATATCCCACTCTTTCATGACTTGATTCACCACTAGGTCTAAGTCGCCATAGACCATCAGTCGGCGAATTCCCAGAGAAATTGCCATTCGCAGCCCATATAGGAGAGCTTCGTATTCGGCTTCGTTGTTGGAGGAGTCGAAGTGAATCTGAAGCACAAAACTGAGTCGGTCACCTTTAGGGACACCAAGACCACTCTGGCCCCGGAGTCGTGGAGCATCTTGGAGCCGTCAAAGAACATCGTCCAGTGTTCGGGAACACTCAAAACGCGTTGCTCTTGCTCAATCCACTCGGCAAGGAAATCTACCAGGGCTTGTGACTTGATGGCCTTCTTGGCTTCAAACTTGATGTCCAGCGGGAGGAGCTCGATGGCACACTTAGCCACTTGGCCAGTGGCATCTCTGTTGTTCATGATCTCAGACAGAGGGGCATCACTTATCACCGTGACCGAGTGTTCTTGAAAATAATGCGCCACCTTCTTTGCAGTTAGATAGATTCCATATACTAGCTTCTGATAATGCAGATACCTTCGCTTGGAAGGCGTCTGGACTTCAGAGATGTAGCAGACCGGTCGTTGGAGCTTGAAGGCTTTGCCTTGTTCTTCCCGTTCCACAGTGAGAACTGTGCTAACAACTTGGCTCGTGGCCGCGATGTATAAGAGCAAAGGCTCCTTGCTGCTCGGGGCAGCTAGCACCGGCTGGGTGGAAAGCAGGGCTTTAAGTTGCTGGAACTCAGCCTGCGCTTTGGGAGTCCACTCGAACCTGTCAGACTTCTTCATCAATTGGTAAAGTGTCGGTGCAACAAACCCCCAGGTGTGTTGCCCAGACTGTACACAGGCTCAAGAACAAGGTTGCAGCATCCAGGACAAGGCCAAGCAGAAGAGATCAGCACTTTGAGAAATCAAAGGGCGGATCAAGAAGATCAAGACCAACCAAAGGAGCAAGATACCACTATGGGAAAACATCCCCTGCCGGGCTGGCGAGCCTGGCGGGGACGAGGTTGCCCCGAAGACAAGTCTCAAGATTGCCCTGGCAGGCTTGCCGGGGACGCTGAGGGCGGATTACCCCGCCAGAGCTACACCGCTCCACCTCACAGCAACGCAAGTCATTGATCGGTGCGGTGTCAAGCCCCCAAGATGCTAAGTGGCCGTTATTTGGGACGTGGCAGCCACCCCAGAGGAAATCACCTCCAAATGACACTCGTCCAGCGACGTGTCACGCAGGCAGGCGAGAAGGTGGCCAAACAGCACGACAAGGCTTGCCGGGAAAGGCTACGATGTGACATTAAGCGATGCATTTAATGCGCTCTGTCCTGTCTGCAGAGTTAGGTATGATGGCACTATTTGTTGTCTAATCAGTACACAATGACTGATTTGCCATTGTGGTGACCCCTTGATCTACAAAAGGAGGGCCATGGCAACCTTAGAAAGGATTCAAACCCCTGTACACTCATACACGGTAGCTGCTCCCGCCCCGAGGCGACCTTGCCGGGCTAGAGCGCTGCGTCTCCACCATGGTCCTCTCATCAATCCACCAAAGCATGAGTAGGGTTTTACGTCTCACGGCGGCCCGAACCTTGGTAAAAACTGCATGTGTGATCGCTGCCGCACTGCCCCGCGCCCTCCACTCTTTGTGCAATGCGTCATTCCCCCCGCCGAACCACAAGGGGCCAATGGCCCCATAGGTGGCCGTGTTTTCCCACGACATATTTGGCGCGCCAAGTAGGGGGAAGCGCTTGCGCGAACCTGAGAGCGTATGCAACGCGTCATCTTCATCATCGTTTTCTTCATCGATGGCTTCATCATCCATGGCGCCCAAGAAGAAAACCGACGCCGTAGCTCACCCGTCCACCTCGAAGGCCCCTTCATACGCGGCCGCCGACGCCGTGGGGGCGACGGGGGCGCACGGGAACGTGGACGCTGCGGGGGACGTGACTGGCGCAGCCGGCGTCGTCACCACCTCCCCCATAGCCAAAATGGGAGCAGGAGGCACCGGAGAAGGACAGCGCCAACAACATCCCGGCGGCCATGCTCCGCAAGATGCGGGAGGAGAGATCATTCTGTCTGTGCCTCTCCACCCCATCGAAGGACGTAGCCACAGCGATGACGCTCGCCCTGGGGCGAACCGCAACCCTCTGGCCGCCCCCGCTGCGGGTGTGACCATGGGGCATGCGCCACCCCCAGGACGGGCTGGCCAAGCCGATGCGCCTAACGGAGCTGCCAATCCCCAAGCACATCCACCTCACCTCCACACCGCCCTAGCGGCTGGCTCACAGCAACAGGAGCACGGCGCTGCCACTACCGGCACCGTCAGAAGTCAGGCGACACTACGGTCTACATCGTCATCCATGTCGAGCACTGCTTCGGAGGCCATGGCGCGGGCCCAACTCCTGTTGAGATTTCCACCGGCCGCCGATCAGATGGATGAGTGGAGAGCCACCATTCAGAGCTTGATTGGTTTTGCCGAGGCGGGAGGATCGCAGCGAGCAGGCCCGTCACGGCCTCCGCAGGCGGCGGCAACTGCCCGAGCTGCTGGCCGTACCGAAGGGGCCACCCCCATGGTGCAATCCCCTCCGCGGCAGCCAGCGCAGGGGCCACAGCCAGAGCAACGCAACCAAGAACCTGATGACGTATTGATGGCCTCGTCTGATCCTCGAGCACGATGAGACCAGCAGCGAGTCCTGGAAGACAGGCGGGGGAAGACGCGCGCGTCACCATCGAACAACGCTGCGAAACCCAACACCGGTCTGATAGGCACAATGGCCCCGACGTCGACGAGCCTATGCCCAGTGAAGGTGGGTACCTACCTTTTGGGATTGGGTGCCCCGCCTTCACTCGTGAGCTGCGGTATGTCCGTTGGCCATCTGCCCGCACGTTCAAGCCAGAAATACCAGAGAAGTACGATGGAAGACTAAACCCGGTAGAGTTCTTGAGCATCTACACCATCACTGTTCAAGCTGCCGTGGGAAGAGACGAGAAGGTGTTCGCCAACTACTTCCCCTTGGCACTCAAGCCAAATGTGAGGTCTTGGCTGATGCACTTGCCAGAGAATTCCATCTCGACCTGGGCTGACCTGTGCCATGAGTTTGTTGGCGCCTTCACGGGCGGCCACCAAGAACCAGGACGGCCCAGCGACTTGTAGCTACTCCCGCAGAAGGAAGGAGAGAGCCTACAGAAGTACATGTAGAGGTTCAGCTGGGTGCACAGGAACATTCCAGACATCCACCCGGTAGCTGTGATAGCCGCGTTCCAGTCCAACGTGCGCAACCGCCGGATACGTTCTAAAATGAACATTCGGTTGCCCAAGACTATGAATGAGCTATACACTCTGGTGGATAAGTGTGCCCGAGTAGAAGAGGGGAGATGACTCCCAGGTGAGGAAGATGGCGTCGACATCGACTCAGAGGATGACGACGATGCCACCAGCTAGAAGAAGAAGAACAACAAAAAGCGCAAGGATAAAGTGGTGATGATTGTTGAAGGGTCAAGTGCACCTAGTACCGGCAAGAAGGCCAAGACCGAGGTTCCCGGCAAGGAAGCTGCCGTGTGCACTGATTGCCGGGAAGCCGCGGCTGCCGAGAAAGCTGGGAAGGGTGATGGGCCGTACTGCAAGATCCATCGGACCAAGGGCCATGATCTTCAGGAGTGTCATCAGGTTGAGCAGCTCGTCAAAAAGCAGAGGGCTGAGTACGAGAAGCGTGATAAGAAAAAAGACCAAGATGGCGCTGGCGGGAAGGGCCGAGGTGGCAGAATAGGTCACCCCGGCAAGGCTCCTCAGTATCAAGGGAAACCCGCCAAGGGCCGTGAGAAGAAGGATTGCGAGGACGGGAGTGATGAAGGAGATGAAGAGGAAACCAGCGAGCAGGAGTTCCAGAAAGCCACTGACGCCCTATGCATTGACGGGGGTGCCTCTCTGCACTCCTCTCACTGCCAACTCAAAAGGTGGGCGCGTGAGGTCAATGCCATGGAACCAGCGGCAGATTCTCGGAAGCCGCTCAAGTGGTCCCGCACGCCCATCATCTTTGATGAGGAGGATCACCCTGACCGCACTACCGCGGTATGGTGTTTGCCATTGTTGGTTTCACCAATGATTCGCAACCTCAAGGTCACAAAGATGTTGGTTGACGGCGGGGCTGGGTTAAATCTAATTTCTCCAAAGGTCATCGACAAACTCCAGATAACAGATGAAGAGCTCAAGGTTACTGGTACGTTCCAAGGGATCAACCCCGACAGGAGTCATCCTAAGCGGAAGATCACACTGCCGGTAACATTCGGGGGGGGGGGGGGGGGGGGGGGGAGTTGAACTACCGAACTGAGAAGATCGTGTTTGATGTGGTTGACCTCCCCCTGCCGTACAACGGAATCCTTGGTCGTCCTGCCCTGGCCAAATTCATGGCGGCATCCCACTATGCCTACAACACTTTGAAGATGCCAGGACCAATGGGCGTCATTTCTGTCCCATCAGACAAGAAAGACACAATCATATGCGTGGACAAGATGTACCGGGAAGCAGTCACTGCAGAGGCTGCGGAAGCTGTTGCTCCCCCAAGGAAAGCAAGAAAAAGAAGAAAGGTAGCAAGAATGCCAGCAAGGAATCCGGGAAGCGTACCTCTCCGGAGTGCGCTGCGCCTGTTGATGACTTGCCGGAGAGTTCCAATAGCAAGAGATCCAAGGCTGCTGCACCATCTGTGAAAAAGGTCCCGGCAGGGCTGGCTGGCGCTGGTGGTACATTTACCATCAGTGCCACCCTCGATGACAAATAGGAAAGCACGCTCGTTGCCGTCTTGCGGGCGAATGTCGATGTGTTTGCTTGGCAACCATCTGACATCCCCGGTGTTCCCAAGGAGGTAATCGAGCACCACCTTGCTGTCTACCCACATGCCCGGCCCGTTAAGCAGAGGGTCCGGAAGCAAGCTTTGGAGTGGCAGCTATTTATTGCCAAGGAGATCAAGAAACTTGAGGCAGCTGGATTGGTCAGAGGAGTATTGCATCCAACATGGTTAGCAAACCCAGTGGTGGTGCGCAAGGCGAATGGGAAATGGAGGCTTTGCATAGATTTCACGGATCTGAACAAAGCATGCCCGAAGGACCCATTCCCCTTACTGCGCATCGACCAGATTGTGGATTCCACCTCCGGATGCGACTTGCTCTCCTTCCTGGATGCCTACTCTGGATAGCACCAGATCTTCATGTCCAAGGAGGACGAAGAAAAGACCGCGTTCATAACTCCATGTGGCACGTACTATTTTGTACGGATGCCCTTCGGGTTGAAGAGTGATGGATCCACTTTTGCAAGAGCAGTACAGATTGGCTTTGAGTCCCAGTTGCACAGAAATATTGAAGCCTACATGGATGATATTGTGGTCAAAACCAAGGACAGAATGACTCTCATTCAGGATTTGGAAGAGACCTTTGCAAATCTGTGCAGGCTCAATTTGAAGCTGAACCCAGAGAAGTGTGTGTTTGGCATTCCTTCTGGCAAGCTACTTGGCTTTTTTGTGTCCCACCGGGGGATAGAGGCCAACCCCGACAAGATCAAGGCTATAGAGCAAATTCAAGCACCGAAGACAGTCAAGGATGTGAGGCATTTGACTGGATGTGTTGCCGCGCTGAGCAAGATCATTTCCAAGTCCGCTGAACGCGCCTTGCCATTTTTCAAAATCTTGAAAAAGGCAGGGCCCGTGGAGTGGACCCCGGAGGCATACGCTGCGCTACAAGATTTGAAGACCTACCTTTCCTCTGTTCCCACCTTAGTCGCTCCTAAACCACAAGAGCCGTTGCTGCTATATTTAGCAGCGACCAATCAAGTGGTTAGCGCAGCACTGGTGGCACAGCGGGAGGTAGATGAAGCAGCAACCGCCGCCCCCGTCCCCTCTGGAGAGGAAAGTGAACCCGTCCCGGCAAGATCAGATACAGTTCAAGACCAGGAAGAGCAAGGCAACGGAGACAGTACCAAGATCACGGCAAGGAAGAAGGTGGTGCAGTGCCCAGTGTACTTCGTCAGCTCCCTGCTGCAGGTGGCTAGGTCGAGGTACTCTGGCATGCAAAAGTTGATTTTTGGCCTCATCATGGACTCAAGGAAACTGCACCACTACTTCCAAGCCCACGAGATCATGGTTGTCATCCGCTTCCCCTTGCAACGCATACTCCGAAACCCCGAGGCCACTGGCAGGATCGTGGAATGGGCTTTGGAGTTATCCAGCTTTGGTTTGAAGTTTGAAAGCACGTCAACTATTCAGAGCAGAGCACTGGCAGAGTTCATTGTGGAGTGGATGCCAACCCTTGATGAGGAAGTATTGGAGACAGTCATCCCCGGCAAGGAAGCGCCCCAAGAATGGATTATGTATTTTGATGGCGTCTTCTCCCTACAAGGTGCAGGAGCTGGCGTGCTTCTCATTGCTCCCACTAGGGAGCACCTTAAGTACATCATTCAAATGCATTTCCCCTGGGAGAAGGCTACCAACAATACTGCAGAGTATGAAGGGCTCCTTGCCGGGCTCAGGATTGCAACAAAATTGGAAATCAAGAAGCTGATCATCCGTGGAGACTCACAACTTGTGGTGAGACAAATCAACAAGGATTACCAAAGCCCATTGATGGAGGCATACGTCGAGGAAATGAGAAAGTTGGAGGAGCGCTTTGACAGATTACAAACAGAGCATGTACCGCGTGCGGAAAACAGCATTGCTGATCATCTGTCGAAGTGCGCTGCGCAAAAACTCTCTGTGGAACCAGGGACTTTTGTTCTCCATCTGACTCAACCCTCCATATCCCCAGCAACAATAGCCAGCAAGAGGAGGAAATTGAACTCCGGCAAGCCTCTCCCGGCAGAGCTTCCCGAAGCCCCCTGCAGAAGGCTTGGCGGGAACAACTCCCCTTCAAGCAGTGAGTTGCACCCTCCCGCCAAACTACCAGTCTTTGTGGTCAAGGCATGCGCTCCTATCGACGAGGAGGTGCCGCTAGTCCTTGTTGCCGAGCCCCAGGCTCCAACTTGGGCACGACACATTGTTCGTTTCCTCCAAACAGGAAAACTTCCCGAAGAACAAGAAGAAGCTGAAAGAGTAGCCCGGAGGGCCAGTATGTATCAGTTCGTTGACGACACGCTATACAGAAGAAGGCCCAATGGTGTGAAATTGAAGTGCATTTGCCAGGAAGAAGGAAAGGAACTGCTGGCAGAAATACACAAGGGTATGTGTGGCTCCCACATTGGATCAAGGGCCTTGGTTGGGAAAGCTTTCCGGCAAGGTTTCTACTGGCCCAATGCCCTCCAAGACGCAATTGAGCTAGTCACAAAGTGTGAAGCCTGCCAGTTCCACTCCAAGAATATCCATCAGCCTGCTCAAGCTCTCCAAACAATCCCTTTGTCATGGCCATTTTTGGTCTGGGGGCTTGACATCTTGGACCCCTTCCCCCGCGCTACCGGGGGCTTTGAATTCTTGTTTGTCGCAATTGAAAAGTTTGCAAAGTGGCTGGAAGTGGAGCCCGTGAGAAAGGTGATCGCGTAGTCAGCTATCAAGTTCTTGAAAGGATTGGTGTGCCGCTTCGGGGTACCTGCCCGAATCATCACCGACAATGGCACCCAATTCACAAGTCGCGCCTTCATGCAAATACGTTCATGCCCTCGGGAGTAAGATCTCATTTGCCTCTGTGGCCCATCCCAGAAGCAACGGACAAGCTGAGAGGGCGAACGCTGAAGTGCTGCAAGGTCTCAAGACAAGAACTTTTGATAGACTGCAGAAGTGCGGCAGGCGATGGATCGACGAGCTGCCGGTGGTTCTTTGGTCCCTCCGTACGACACCAAATCGAGCTACCGGGCAGACTTCCTTCTCCCTAGTCTATGGCGCAGAAGCAATTATCCCCACGGAACTCATATTCGGGTCTCCTCAAGTGCTTGCCTACGATAAAGTAGCGCAGGAACGACACCGGCATGACAACGCTATGCTACCTGAGGAGAACCATCTCCGGGCTGCTACGCATGCTGCACGCTACCAGCAAGCCCTGCGTCGCTATCACAGCCGCATGGTTCATGCCCGGAGTTTTGAGGAAGGTGACCTTGTCCTTAGGCTTGTTTAGTCCGCCAAGGGTGTGCAAACAAGTTGACGCCAACATGGGAAGGCCCTTACGGGGTAGTACGAGTCACCAGACCTGGCACAATCTGTCTGGAGACCGGAGATGGCATTCAATTGCAAAACTCATGGAATATTGAGCATCTCCGTAAGTTCTACTCGTAAGGCGCGGCTGTCGGGCCCTGCCTGGCAGCCACCCTTTTGTACAAGCTTTGCCGAAGTTGCATGTTACCCTTTGTACAAAGCCAGGCGCAGACCCTGAGCAACAGAGAAAAAAATGAAGCACTGGGGGGCCCCCAAACTTGCATGCATGCATAAGCATATCATGAGCATAACATGATCATGTAGATGAGGTCGCATTTGGCATTGTTTTCATCTGCATTAAGTTGCAGGGTTCTTGCTGTGGACTTGGTCCCGAAAAAAAGGAATGAAGACGAGCCCACGTGACGATCCCCGGCAAGCCAAGCAGATAAGTTCCTTCTTATCCATATTTGTTCTGTAATTTGAAAACTTGTGCATATGAAAACCCCGCCACCTTCAAAACATAGGTGCTCCTACCCATTGACTCGAATGCTGCTTCGGTCAGGGTGGTCGCAGTGGCCTTTGATGAAAAAGGCTTGGCGGGGGGCTGGTCCCTTTTCATGGATGTGCCCGGCAGGCCTACCCCGCGGCAACAAACTAAGGGTACCGGCAGGATAGCTTGTCGGAGAAACTTGTTTACTTAAATGTATAGAGGCATTTCACCTTTGCATGGATATAATACATGCACAAGTGCCCGGCAAAGCTTGTCTTTTTCATTAATATGCTGATAAGCAAGTACAGATCTTACAGAACACAAACATGGGTAAAGAAGTTTACATTATTTAGACTAAAGTTTGGCCCATGCCTACATATTTTAAACTGAAAAAAGATAAGTGCCCCGTGATGCCCTTGCTCCGTCCCTCTCCTCCTCAGAATCGCAGGGGAAGGCAAAGAAGACGGGGGGAAGGCCTGGCAGGGAGGAAGAAACCGGAGGGCAGGTGCAGATGGTGACGCTGTCGAGGCCCAGCCGGTGATGATGGTGCTGCCGGCAATCACGCCGCGTCGAAGCGGTCGCCCTCGCTCTTGACGCGTCATGGGTTGCTGCCTCCCTTCTCATCACTGTCGCTTGAAGAGGCGCGCCTACCATCGCACGAGCCCCCACCACGGCGACCAGGGCCGGCGCCAAACGCCCCGGGAGATCCCACAAAGAGCATGGTCGTCTCCATCGACCCGAAGCTAGAAAGATGCTGTCCCCTGAAGAAGCATGCACGGGCACAAGGAACCCGCCTGTGCACAAAATAAGCGGCACCCAGAAAGAGGAGATCTGTCGTAACCAATGGTGAATCACTTCCGCGGTCTCCCTTCAACATCACGAGCGAAGGGAGGGTAGGCCGTGTTCGGCTCCTATGCTTTGTGCCCATTACGGACTTCAGCGTGGTGTATCTAAGTTTGGGACCGCGGATGGCCCGGTGGCAAGCACGCCAGGGCCGCTACCCCCGGCAGTGCCGCCGCGCCGCCCGCACGTCCACCTAAGGCCTTCTCTACCCACAATTTGCATCGGGCCGCCACTCCAAGTCGGACGCTTTGTGCAGGGACGGGGAGGGGACTTTATCTCGACAAAGGCGCGACCACGCCCATCTTCCCATCTCCTCTCCATGACGAAGACACGACGCTAGAAGACGGGGGGGGGTGGGAAGAGGGGGTGCGTGGATGAGCACTTCCGCTCCCCCTCCCCCCTCTTTTATAGGCGGGCTGGGGCTGGGGGGGGCTGATCCCTCGGCGGGTAACCGCCGCCCCTCTCCTCCAACCCAAAGAAGGCCGGGCCTCTACCATGATGCTCTCTCCTGCACCACGTGCCTCCGTTACCTACCCCACTCAATGCATGCAGCATACGTGGCCAAGGATAAGGGCGTGGTGGGAAGAGTGAATTGGCAGTTACTCACTCATGCGTTAAAGTCATTCACGGGTCATTATAAGGATGGTCCCACTACAATTGGCGTTACGCGACGCACGGGAAAACCGAAAACTGACTCAAGCTCATATTAATGAAGAAGCAAAGAAGATCATAAGGGGTGAGCTACTACAGCCTCCCCGCCTGTGTACTAGACAGGGCCTACCCCGATGACGCTCAGCAGCGCGTTCAATCCAGGCCCGGGGGCTCCTGTCAGTGCAACAAACCCCCAGGTGTGTTGCCCAGACTGTACACAGGCTCGAGAACAAGGTTGTAGCATCCAAGACAAGGCCAAGCAGAAGAGATTAGCTATGTGAGAAATAAAAGGGCGGATCAAGAAGATCAAGACCAACCAAAGGAGCAAGATACCACTATGGGAAAACCTCCCCTGCCGGGCAGGCCAGCCTGGTGGGGACGAGGTTGCCCCGAAGACAAGTCTCAAGATTGCCCCGACAGGCTTGCCGGGGACGCTGAGGGCAGATTACCCCGCCAGGGCTCCACCGCTCCACCTCACAACAACGCAAGTCATCGATCGGTGCGGTGTCAAGCCCCCAAGATGCTAAGTGACCGTTATTTGGCACGTGGCAGCCACCCCCAGAGGAAATCACCTCCAAATGACACTCGTCTAGTGATGTGTCATGTAGGCAGGCGAGAAGGTGGCCAAACAGCATGGCAAGGCTTGCCGGGCAAGGCTACGATGTGACACTAAGCGGCGCATTTAATGCACTCTGTCCTGTCTGCAGAGTTAGGTATGATGGCACTATTTGTTGTCTAATCAGTACACAATGACTGATTTGCCATTGTGGTGACCCCTTGATCTATAAAAGGAGGGCCATGGCAACCTTAGAAAGGATTCGAACCCCTGTACATTCATACGCGCATAGCTGCTCCCGCCCCGAGGCGACCTTGCCGGGCTAGAGCGCTGCGTCTCCACCACGGTCCTCTCATCAATCCACCAAAGCAGGAGTAGGGTTTTACGCCACACGGCGGCCCGAACCTGGGTAAAAACTACCCGTGTGATCGCTGTCGCGCTGCCCCGCGCCCTCCGCTCTTTGTGCAATGCATCCTTCCCCCCTGCCGAACCACAAGGAGCCGATGGCCCCATAGGTGGCCGTGTTTTCCCACGACATAAAGCGGTAGGGCTTTTTCACCGAGTCATGAGATGATCCTACTCACGGCCGCCAGGCAGCCTGTGAGGCGCTGTACGTCATGGAGACGTTCTGGTTATTTCATTCGGACGATAGCCCCTATCTTCTCGGGATTGGCATCGGTCCCTCGTTCGAAAATGAAGAAATCGAGTAACTTGCCTGCAGGTACGCCGAATGTACACTTAGCTGGGTTGAGCTTGACTCAAAAAGTGCGCAAATTGGCGAAGGTCTCGGCGAGGTCAGCGAGGAGGTCGGAACCTTTCCTAGACTTGACCACGATGTCGTCCATGTAGGCCTCCATGTTCCGACTGATCTGTTTCCGCAGGAACTTCTGAATCATACGCTGAAACGTGGCTCCAGCATTTTTCAACCCGAATGGCATGGTGATGTAGCAAAAACACCTAAATGGGGTGATGAACGCTATTTTTATTTCATCAGGTCCATACATTCAGATCTGGTGGTACCCGAAGTACGCATCCAGAAATGACAACCGCTCACACCCAGCAGTGGAATCTATTATCTGATCTATGTGAGGGAGAGGAAAATGATCTTTCGGGCAGGCCCGATTGATGTGCTTAAAATCGATACACATTCAGAGAGAGTTATTTTTTCTTCGGCACCATGATGACGTTGGCGAGCCACTCGGAGTGGTACACCTCGCAGATGAACTCGGCGGCAAGAGCCGCGCTATCTTCTCGCCAATTGCCTTGCACTTCTTGGTGGAAGATCATCAGAGGTGCTCTTTGACAGGCTTCATCATCGAGTTAACATGGAGTCTGTGATCGGCTAGCTCCCTGGGAACACCCGGCATGTCAGAAGGCTTCCATGCGAAGATGTCCCAGTTCTCACGGAGGAACTGGACGAGCGCGATTTCCTATTTGCTGTCCAGGGTGGTGGAGATGTTGGTCGGGGCCCCATTCGGGTCCTCAGGATGGATGTGTACTAGCTTCGTCTCCCCTGCTGACTGGAAAGCGGATTCCATATTCGGCTTTTTGGACTTCAGCAACTCGCTCGAGTCCACCGCCTTCTTGTACTCGTCCAACTCGGCCATCGCCATCTGTTCATCAGCAATCTGAGAGCCCTTCTGGAGACACTCCTCGGCTAACTTCCGATTGCCCGTGATAGTGATCACGCCTTTCGGCCCTGGCATCTTAAGCTTAAGATACACGTAACATGGACAGGCCATGAAACGAGCGTAGGCGGGCATACCCAGGATGGCATGGTAAGTGCTTCAGAAGTCTACTACTTTGAAAGTCAGCCCTTCCTTTTGGAAGTTCTTCTCTTTGCCAAATACGACATCGAGGGCAATTTGCCCAAGTGATTTGGCCTTCTTCCTGGGTATTACCTCGTGGAACTGCATGTTACTCTTGCTGAGACGGGTCATGGGAATGCCCATTGCTTCTAGCATGTCACGGTAAATGATGTTAAGCTCGTTGCCATCGTCCATTAGGACTTTGCGCAGTCGGACTCCACCAACGACTGGGTCAACCACCAAGGCCTGCTGCCCAGGGGTCGGTATGTGCGTCGGATGATCCGATTGATCGAAGGTCACGGTGTCTTCGCCCAGTCGAGGTATTTGGTGACAGTCGGAACTACCATGTTGACCTCTCGGTTAATGACTTTGAGGCGACTCTTGCTCTCGACATCGGCGAAGATCATCAAGACGTTCTCGATGTTGGGGTACTCAGAAGTACCTTTGCCTCCGTCATCATCGTCTTCATCCTTGTCCCCGGAGGAATCTTGCCGCATCGCTTGCTTTAGGAGCCGGCACTCCCTAGTGGTATGCTTGGGCAAAATCAAATTGCCCTCCTCGTCTTTCTTCGTATGGATCTGGCAGGGTTGGTCGAGTATGTCACTCTTCTGGGTGACTTGCTTTTTCCCCTTCTAGTCCTTCTTCTGCTCTTGGGAGCCATTGTTCTTGCCTTGGCCGGCCAGAGCCGCAGCCTCAGTGCTCCCTCCAGTGTCAGCCTTGCGCTTGTGCTTTTTGCCCTTGTTTTCTGACCGATGAGCGTCGCCTGTCTGGCTTTCCGCTTCTTAGTCGGTCTTCCTCTTCACCATTGGTGTACCGATTAGCTATCTCCATAGCCCGACTGAGAGTCTGGGTCTTAGTTCGGCCGAATTTAATGTTCAGCTCGTGGTGTCTTACTCCGGCCTTGAAGGCGCAGATTGCCTGGTGTTCGCTGACGTTCTCCACCATATTGTGTAGAGTGGTCCACCGCTGGATGTACTCACGGAGAATCTTGTTCTGTTTCTGCACACAGTGCTGCAACTCGGCCAGTTCACCTGCTCTCTTGTATGTGCCTTCAAAGGTTTTAACGAACACTCTCGCCAAATCGTCCCAGCAGAATATGCTACCCGGAGGGAGCTGTGTTAGCCAGGCCCGAGCAGAGCCCTTAAGCATCAGCAGCAAGTGTTTCATGGCCACATTGTCGTTGCCGCCACCGATCTGGACTGCCACTCGGTAATCTTCTAGCCAAATCTCAGGCTTGGACTCCCCAGTGAACTTGCTAATCCCCGTGGCTAATCTGAAGTTGTTGGAAGTCTCTGCCACCCGTATGTAACGGCTGAAGCACTCGGGGCCCGATGGCACAGAACCATTCGGGATGTCATGATCTTGGCCTTCTCACAGGGCACAGCCCCTGTCGACCAAGCTCTGAGAGAGAACGGATCTCACGTTGAACAGAGGGTCTCGAGTGTCCCTCGTATGACGACCGGGACTCGGCCTACGTTCGCTGTCGTGTGTACGCCTGTCATCGTAGGGCTGACGCCCGTATGCGCCGTCTCGCGGTGGAGGCATCAGGGCGCGATCATAGTCGTCTGACGCCAGGGCGACCCAACTTGGTCGCGCCTCTGATCTTCATAGTGATCTCTCGAGGAGGAAGTGGCTTGGCGCCTGCCGGAGCCGAGTGGGCTATGTGCCGACTGAACGGTTTCTGCGCGCACTGATGTGCTGTGGATCCGATCTCTGGACTGGGACACTGCCGCATTTTGTGACAACGTCGTCTTCAGGAGCGTCTAGATCTGCAGAATCCCCTCCCCGGTTGTAGAGTTAGAGGGCTGGATGGAATCCGCGATCCGAGTGGCAGTTGCCAGATTTTGCAATGGAGTACTGAGGACTTGATACTTACGATGTTGGTCACTCGAGAAGAGTCGGCGCTTATGCCGACTGGAACTGGGTTGACGGCACTCATGTTCTTCCAGCTCCCTCTGAAGCTGCTCGATGCGATCGCGCTCGGCCAAGGTGGCCAGACGAGTCGACTCCATGGCCAATGCCTCGGGGGTCGTCCTAGTGATGGGGCTGTTCAGGAGCTATTCGTTCCTGCGGCGGAGCTCGTCCCGCCGCTCCCGGGTGAGAGCTTGGGGTACATACGGCTCGTGGCTCAGAATGTCGCTGTCGGTGTTGACGTGAGATGCACCCGCACGGCCGTCCTTGGGTTCTGTGTGTCCTGGGGGAATGCGGTGCTCGGAGTTGTCCAACATGAGAATCTCGGTGGTCGAATCGATGCTTTCGGACCCGGACTCCTCAGAGGAATCGTCGAGTGATCCATCGGAGAGGTCAACGGCGGGCTCATCAAACTCGAGAGCTGCCACATGTTCTGCCGCTACTTGAGTAGCAACGGCGTGCTTGATCCAGCATTGCAGCCGTGAACACTCGGAGCGCTTGTGACAGCGTGCGATGGTAGGGTGGGCAACCACTCGGTACGGAGCCGAGGGCTGTCAGAGGAGGACTCCGTAGGAGGATGCATGAAAGTGCGTTGCGCCATGGATGGGCAATGCCTCCACGTCCAGTGGGGCCTCGTGTAGCCACGCCGAGTCATCGGCGATGAAGGAGATCGTCCCGATGCGGATTTCGCCGCCGACTGGCATAATGATGAAGAAATTCACCTACGCCGTGAAATTTTGCTAGACGCCTAGCCCCAAGGTGGGTGCCAACTGTCGGGGTTATGATCCTGACAATGAGTGCTAGGGGTATGAATAAGAGGGGAAGAGCCTAGCTACGGCGCAGGTGTAACACTCGGTGTTTAACGAGTTCAGGCTCCTCACTCGGTGGAGGTAAAAGCCCTACATCTTGTGCCCTGAGGCTTGCTTTGATTTGATTGGTATGGTTACAAAGGTTGCTCGTGCCTGGCTATGGAGAGGGGTGCGGCTTATATAGAGTGCGCTGCAGCCCCATGTCTCCGACATCGCCGAGGCAATTAATGACATTGAATGAGTCAGTTACTAGTGTAATGAGCCTCTACTACAGTAGTGCAGGTAACGGTAGCCTTAACTCTATTTAGTGGATGACTTAGGATTCCTCGACCATTGCAGCTCCCATGCCGCCTGCTTGCCTCCTTGGTCCGAGTGATGGTTCGTCAGCCTAGTGGCGGGTGGTCGTCCGAGTGTCGTCGAGCTGTCCGAGTGGACTTCCTGATGTATGCATCCGAATGTTGGCATGGTCCAGGGACTTACCTATGATGGTGATGGGCCCTACGTGGGTCCAAATGATGGGTCCTTGACCCTACCTGTAATAGGTGACCTCATCACTAGTCATCCTTGTGAAAGGATTCAATGCAAAAGAAATGCAAGAATGCTCGTTTGATTGTTTACTTTAGCTTCTTTCTCTTTCTGTTTTTTTTCTCTATCGTACTTTTTACGGAGTATCTCACTGGTCGGGAAGGCACGCAAATTTTTCGGACAAGTGCCCTTGTGATTGTTACAGAACAGTATGAGTGCAGCAGCTAGTACTGTTCAAGCGAACCCCGCAGATCTATGCCCTATGCACCGGGGAGGGAGTAGTGGCCTTTGGAGGCACACCGTACGTACTAGCATGTACTCCTACGAGTGACTCCTACTATACTACCCTACGTTCCATGAAGTAGTGCATATAGACTTTTTGAAAAGCCAAACTTCACTAAATTTGATGCGGTTTTTGGGGAAAATATTTGCATCGAGAATGCAAAACATATATCATTAGATTCATCACGACATATAGTTTCATAATTTATATATTTACTAGTACTATAGATGTAAGAGCAAGTACAATAGAGTGACATAGGCGGGCTATAAGAAATGCCACATCAGATTTGTACGAGCTTACAGCCGGTTGTAGCTCGAGACCCAACAAACTTTGTGAGAGAAAGAAGTGGGCCATATATTTATTGTATGACATACTAGTATGACTAACTATTGTATGAGTGAGCTATTAGATTGGCAACTCCATATAGCCGACTCCTGGCTATATTATTAACCATGCTCTAAGAGCAAGTATAATAAGGTGACGTAGGCGGGCTGTAAGGCTTAAAATACTATATCTTTGCTGAGTTGGATGAAAGAGAAGAGGAGAGAGATAAGATAAACGGGTTGTAGATTTACAGCCGGCTATAGCACGAGCTCCAAGAAACTATGTGAGAGTGTATGGTGGGCCATGTGGTAAAAAAGTAGTACTTCTTTGTAGCTCACTACTATACATGTTGGCTATTACATAGGCTATAGATGACATGGCAGCATGTTATAGCCACCGGTCAGCTATATTATTAACCATGCTCTAAGTAGTTTTCTATATAAATCTTGGTCAAAGTTTGTAAAGTTTGACTTTCTAAAAAATCTATACACACTATTTTTTTTTGCAAGTACTACTACTACTCCCAAACCGCTTCGTACACCCTTTGTCAAATTCTTAGCCTAAGAAGTTGGGCCGTGCAATTGGAATTCCAAATTGAGTACTACTAGTAGTAGGAGTAGTAGCTAGGGATCGAGTGTGCAAGATGAACCGGACAAAATAAATGTAGAGAGATGAAATGCAAAAAAGACAGGAGGGATGTTATGGTTGCTTGTCCGTTCATTTTACCAGGCCACTTACTACTGGGAGTGGTGGGGTTTTGTGATATGACGTCTTTACTGCCGCGCCACAAGCGGGTGAGACTCCCGTGCAGCGCCGCCCACTGGTACAGTGAGGTGCTATACAAATGGTTTCTAACCCCTTTCCGCGACGGCGTTTCGAATCATCGCCAAGTGAGTGACTGCGATAGGGGGGTCCTTCCCACACGACCCAGAAATCGTCGGGGATAGGGAGCCTTGATGCATACAGTTGTCCCTACTAAACTGTTTCAGATATCTCGAATATCTGAAACGCTCCATCCTTGCAACTCATTTGTGCTCGGATTGCCATCGCAGTCGGTATGCTTTGGTGCTACATTTACGATGTGTGACCCATCACAAACAGTTCACGATTATAGAAGCAGACAATCACACACATTTACTTTTCCTCGAATGTATGCGATTCGATGTAAGAGCGCACACAGTTGTCGCTATAAAACTATATGCGAAGCTTGAATATATCCCACATGATTCATCCGTCGTACCCGCATCGAATGATTGACCTATCGCACGTGTTCTTCTATGACCAAACATTTGCGATGCGCACAACATCACAAACATTCCATAATGGCGAAGCGTGTGTGATAAGGTGACTATCACAAACATTTAATAAGAAAGAACTGTGTGTGATGCTGTTGTTAATCGCACACGTTTTTTCTTGGCTGATCATGTGTGCAGTAGAGATTGATCGCACACGTAGTGGATCCTAGAAACGTGTCTGATCTCCACGTTTATCGCAGACATTTCGCTTTTGCAAACTGTGTGCAGTGTAATCCCTAATTTAAAAATCACATGTTTTGAATTTGAAAGTAGGCAATCACTTATTTCATATCCAACCATGTTTATTACAAATATAGGTTCAACCACGAATGCATAATTCGATGCACAGGTACATATACTGAAGAACTACATAAGCACCAAGTAAAGAATGATGAACCACAGTTGTACTAAAGACTGTAAAGAGAGAGGCGAAAGACATTCTGGTTGCTGGAGAAGGTGAAGCGGAATGCCCATATTGTGCCCTCCTCCATGCGTAATGCGCACACGACTCTAGGCCAACCCCTTGTGATGGCTGCCCGTCCATCCTTCACTGTCTTCATTAAGACTTCTCTATGCTCATTGTAGTCTGGATGAAATACTTTAACCTTCATTGCGTGTCCACCAATCATGTACTTTGCGAGGTAATCTTGAGTGAACTGCTTTGGGAACCAATGCGAATGAAAAAGATTCAGACATTGTTGTCTAACAACTCATTATGGGCAGTAAAAAGAGAAGGCTACAGAGTTTGTAGTTACCATCCTACAGCTCACTGTTGTGTTGGATAGAGCATAAACAAATAATTTGCTTCCCACCATTCGTATCTTTTTGCTAATAATCCTTATCAGTTTCCTCACTTGATGCTTTTTCATGAATATCTCATTGCCCCATACGCAAAAAGGGTTGATGCGTGGATCCTTGCCAAGGGCATATGTACCTACAAGCAACAAGTCAATATTAGAAGCTAACAAGTGTCCAGGCCTGGATCTATATGCACTACATTATGGAACAATGGGGGGAGTACAAGCCGAGGAATGAAACTAACCTCGGCGGAAAATGGTGGCCACTCCCATTGTTGTCCTGCATAAGTAGTGGAAAGGCATGATAAGTACAACAACCTTAACATCAAACAAATATAGCAAAGGTAAACAACATCATCTCCAAATGATAGCTTGAATGTGTTGGTTTCAGCATGCTGTTAAAGCAGATATAAAATGGAAGGCAATGTTACCGACAACAGGCTTAACAACCATCAAATATTGCAATTCAAACTGGTATTGTTGAAAATGAATAGAATGTAGGTAATGCTTAAACATCACACTGGATAAATGTGTAAAACTGAAATAAAGGGCATGTGTTAACTACACCAGGCATAACTGGAACCAAATATAGCCGTTCAAACTGGTATTGATGCAGTCGAGCGGCATAGTTCCGACTTGCACATAATGAACATCACATTGTGAATGACTGAAATAAACAAGGCATAAATGATCAGTATAACAACCAAATATAACCATTCAAAACTGGACAGAGTCTCACTGCAACCAACCTAACAAGCAAATACAGATAAACAGGGCATATGTTTGAAAACTGGACAAATGCTCACTACAACCAACCTAACAAGCAAATATAGACAAACAAGGCATCTGCTTGAAAACTGGACAAATGCTCACTGCAACCAACCTAACAACCAAATACAGATAAACAAGGCATCTGCTTGATAACTGGACAAATGCTCACTGCAACCAACCTAAGAACCAAATACATATAAACAAGGCATCTGCTCGATAACTGAAAAAAATGCTCACTGCAACCAACCTAACAACCAAATACAGATAAACAAGGCATCTACTCACTATAAACAACCAAATATAGCCATTCGTGAAACTGAAGTGGACAATTCATACTTAAACATCACATAGCCCTATTGAACAATACATTTTTGCAAAGCTGAAATAATTAAACACGACACCATTAAAACACCGCACGGCAAATGCTACAACAACAAAGGGTACGGGTTGGCAAGCTAGAAAAGGTAAGATTTGCTGATAGGATGTTGCCTCATATGTCATGGATGGTATCCTTCTAGTTGGAAGAGCACAGACCCATGGTTTGCTCTCTGATGTCACAGATGGGTTGTTTCACCTTGGAAGAACCTTTGTGGGTGCCCTCCTCGTGGTCGTGGTCGATGAGATCTGACTTGGTAATTGAGGATCCCAAGCCATCGCCGTAGAACGTGTCCTTCAGAAATGACAAAATGGGCTCGATGGCGTACAAGGATCGCAAATCCTTGACCGCGTGGCAGAGGAGATCAGCGGCAGGGCTGTCGAAGAGATCGACGGCGGTTAAACCATAGGGGTTGGGGATGGACCACTTAACCTGTGACATGGCCCACGTGAAGCCGTTACTGTCGACGAGCTTGATGTCGTAGCCAGCTTTCCCGAGATACAGTAATATGCTAGCCCGCTGACATGAAGCCTTCGGCATGGCAACATAGTCAACGTCTTCGCCGGCTTCCACGGTGACGTGTTGCTCCGGGATCGACAAGTCGTGGCGAACGGCGACCACCTCGCCAACGTCCGTCGGAGAGGCCATGATAAACCTCTTCTTGGCCGAACGCTCGTCGGGCTCCCCGGGATACGTGGTCGAGCTTAGGCTACGACATTCTAGAGCAGGGGATGTGGATCTGGCGGGGAGGGACACCGCAGGCCTCATCTAAAAGCTCAGGGGAGTGGGGCGACGGTATGGGATCGCTGGGTAACCTGAACTTTATTATCTAAGTTAGGAGGAATGGGCAGACCGGCAGGGGTTGGCGGCGGCGGCGCCGGCGGCGGTGGCGAGCTAGGGTTCGAGGGGGGAGGGGGCCGGGTGGGGGGACCGTGGAGGGGGGTGGTGTTTGAGGATACGCCGCGGCTACAGAAAGTTTTAGTAATGGTGGGTGGAGATGGTGGTGGACGAGGGAGGGCGACGGTTCAAATTCCTCGGCTACTGCAATTTTACTATAAGGTCGGTGCTGGAGGAGTGTGGGCGACGGTTGAAGTACGGCGGCTACTAAAATTTGGGTAAAGGAATTAATGCGGGGCGGGAGTACTCAAGATCGCACACGGTCCAATAAGAATATGCGTGTATGATAATAAGGAAAAGTGGCGGAACCGCCAATTTTTGCAACGCTCAAGGCGGGTAGTTTGTTTTTAGATTTCTAGCTAGCTGGGCTATCGCACACGGTTCGTCCTAATTTTCAGACGCAGGCGTGGAATTCAATCTAAATAAACTACCCACCTTTAGCTTGCGCAGGTGGTGATTTTACAGCGCACTTGCATCGCACACGGTTAAGCCAGTACCTCCACCTTTGCTCGCGCTTGCGCAGTCATGGTGATTTTACAGCGCACTTGGATCGCACACGGTTGAGCCAGTACCTCCACCTTTGCTCGCGCTTGCGCAGTCGTGGTGATTCATGGCGCACTTGCATCGCACATGGTTAAGACATTATACCCGTGTTCGTTGAGCGTCATCAGTGTCTTTGGAGCAAAAAAAACATTAGAGAGGGTCAGAAGACAGCCACACCAGCATGTGGCCCAAATATATATGAGTGAAAAGGGTGGTCTGTGATGTTCAAAATTCCAATGCACAACTTTGACCGCACGGGCCCACGGTTGGGCACGTCGTCAAAGATCGGTGAGAGGGGCCAGAAGTCAAGAACCACCTGGAAGTGGCCAAATATATGTAGGAATATAGGGTGTGATGTTTAAAACTTTAAATACACAATGCACAACTTTGGTGGCACCTGCCTCGCAAACTCGAAAGCACCCTTGGATATATCTATAATGACATAATGTCGTAGCTAGCTAGGGTGCTTAACCCACCTCCCACTTCGTGTCAGTGGGGCAGATGCACGTAATGATACTTTGGTCATACATGCATGTCGCCATGACCTACCATAAGACAGACCAGTGAATCTATCGTTTGGTCAAACGACAACTGTTGTTGTCGATAAACTGCTTGGGCCAATAGATTGAACCATCATAAAAAAAACGCACGAGAGGGACCACAAAACCAACACCTCTTGCATGCGGCCCAAAATGATGTATATTGGAAGGGGTGATGTGTGTTTTCAATATAGAATAATGTACAATTTAGATGTGGTACCTACCTCTCGATACAGACAACAACCATGAAGGCCAGGTAGTTAAGGACGAGATACGCAGGGTACGGTGTAGGTCGAACCCAGCAATCCGAGCATGTGGGAGGGAATCCTGACAACGCATGAGCTCGAGCTTTGGTTGAACGACATGTGACGGTGACCGGCCCTAACACGAACTAGGAGGAATCCATTCATGGCCAACACATACCCCTCGTTATCGGTCAAAGGGATGATATATATACACTCGGGGATCCCACAGATATGTGTGTCGTTACAAAAAACCGCACAAGGGAGACGTGGTCGATTAGAAGACCCCGTATACACTGCATGCGGCCCGAAAATATGTATGGGTACGGTGGTGTGTGATGTGTTTAAATCCCGAATGCACAACTTCGATGGGCCACCAACTATATTACAAACCGAACACCGTACCCGACCCCAAGCCTGGTTCAATACGTACGATGTCGGTTTCCCAACTTTGAGGCGGCAGGGGGGGTGTCGTCCAACACATGCGCTCAAACTTTATTTGTTCTAACATGGCACACATAGCAATAGGAAACCATCATGGTCAAACCATTCTTGTTGTTGGGTCAAAGGGATAGATTGTGTGGGCCCCCACTGGTACCGTAAGGTGCTATACAGACGGTTTTTAACCCCTTTCTGCGACGGCATTTGGAACCGTCGCCTAGTGAGTGACTGCGATAGGGGGTTCCTTCCCACATGACCCAGAAACCGTCGGGGATAGGTGAGCGGCTACTGATGATTGCCACAGAATAAATGTATGAGAAGCCGCCCCAGTCCCACACGTTACGTCTCGACGTTACGTTTCTGATCAGAGAGACATCCCAAACGATTACGCCGCTATAGTCGTGTGAAAAAGGTGGACATCAACATTTAATCTACCGATATGTTTGTGATAGGTACGTTATCGCACACGGTTCAATAATGTAAAATGTGTGTGGTGCCTCTACTAACGCCAACGTGTCCATTTTCATAACGGTGTGCGATTGGTATTCCTATCACACACGCACACTGGTTTGAAACGTTTGCCGTATTACCATGAATCGCACACGCATATGAGACAAAACCGTGTGTGCGTTCGTCGGGCATCGCAAATGTTTCACGTCAAAGAACCGTTTGTTCTCTATTTTTCATCGCACACGCTGTTTTCTTTCTAACCGTGTGCACATTATTTTATTCGCTCCTGTATAATTTTATTTTTCCCTGTAATTTATTATTTGAATTGGAAATTTTGAAATATGAAATGTGGAATTCAAATTCTCAGCACAATGGTTCAACAACGAATCCATAAATAAAATTGTCAGTACAATATGTTCAGTAATTACAGGATTAGACATCAATTAACTATGATGAACCGCAATATTTAGAGGCGGTAAAGGTGAAGAGACAAGTGTAAATCATTTTGACTGCCGATGGTGTTGAAGAAGCGGAATGCCCATAATGTGCCTTCATGCATGCCATAGGCATGAACAACTTTTGTCCAACCCCTTGTGACGATCGCCCGCCCATCCTTCACCGCCTTCAGGAAGACTTCTAGAGCATTATCATGGTAGCATGAATTATATACTTTAGCCTTAGTTGCCTCCACTCCGATCATGTAGTTTGCAAGGTAATCATCAGTAAATAGCTTCGGAAACCACTGAAAAGAGAAAAATTTCAGATACTGAGGTCTTATAGAGTAACTTGTTGTGGGCAAGGGGAAAAGGCAACACATTACTTACCATCCTAAAGTTCATTGTTGTCTTGGACAAAGTGTAAATAAAGAGCTTAATTCCCATCACCCGTTTCTTTCGCCTAACAATCTTTCTTAGTTTCCTCACTTGACACTTGTTCATGAATATCTCATTGCCCCATACGCAAAAGGGATCGAAGCGTGGATCAGTACCGCTCATATATGTACCTACAAGCAACCAGTAAATGTTAGAAGCTAAACTGAGATTGCACAAATGATGTAAAATACAACTACCTACGTTCCTAAGTACAAGTATTTTTAGAGATTTCAATATGAACTACATACATATGTATATAGAATTATAGATATAGTTTAGATTAGAATCTAGATTCACTCATTTTGCTCCTTATGTAGTCTATATTGGAATCTCTAAAAATACTTATATTTAGGAACAGATGGTGTATAAGACATGGGATGCAGCTAACCTCGACGGCAAACAACAGCATCGCCCATTGTAGCCCTATTTAAGTACATGGAAAGCCAATGTTAACTACAACAGGGTTAACATCCACCAAAAATAGCAAATGGTAATAAAACGGCATCATCTGTAGTGATATCTTCATTGTGAAAGAGTAGCACGGTAGCAAAGGGACGTATTAAAAATTGGATACAACTGTTAATTGCAACAGGCTTAACAGCATCCTAAGTCATGTTTTGTAAGTTTGTAGCCATTGAAATACAACTGTTTAAAAATGGATACAACTGTTAATTGCAACAGGCTTAATAGCCATTGAAACCGGTACTAATAAAAATGCAATTGGCAGAGTTAAACATCACAAGGCAGGTGTTGCCAGAGCAGAGAATGGCCCAGGTGTCTATTAAAAGGTAGGGAAAATAGCTAAAACGTGTTAGGCATGTTTACTACAACATGCTTAATATATCGACCGTACAAAACATAACCATTAATTGCAACTGGTATTAGTAAGATTCAACTGGTGAGTTCATACTTGGTAAGTCCTGAGAGGTAGTTGCTGGGGCACTTCATCTTGGCCAAAGCCTGCCCAAAGTCAGCGGCGGCGGAGGCGAGCTCTTCCTCTGGGTCAAAGCGTGGATCAGTGTCGCCGACATGTGTACCTACAAGAAGCAAGTAAATGTTAGAAGCCAAACTGCAATTGCACAAATGAAGTAAAATACTGTAAGACAAGGGATGTAGCTAACCTCGACGGCAAACAACAGCATCGCCCGTTATGGCCCTGCATAAGTACATGGAAAGGCATGTTAAGTACAACAGGGTTAGCATCCACCAAAAATAGCAAATGGGCAACATCTCTAGTATATCTTCATTGCGGAGAGTAGCATGGTAGCAAAGGGACAGAATTAAAAATGGATACAACTGTTAATTGTAACAGGCTTAACAGCATCCTAAGTCATGTTTTGTAAATTTGTAGCCATTGAAATACAACTGTTTAAAAATGGATACAACTATTAATTGCAACAGGCTTAATAGCCATTGAAACTGGTACTGATAAAAATGCAATTGGCAGAGTTAAACATCACAAGGCAGGTGCTGCCAGAGTAGAGAATGGCCCAGTTGTCTATAAAAAGGTAGGGAAAATAGCTAAAACATGTTAGGCATGTTTACTACAACATGCTTAATACATCGACCGTACAAAACATAGCCATTAATTGCAACTGGTATTGGTAAGATTGAACTGGTGAGTACATACTTGGTAAGTCCTGAGAGGTAGTTGCTGGGGCACTTCATCTTGGCCAGAACCCGCCCAAAGTCAGCGGTGGTGGAGGCGAGCTGTTCCTCTAGGTTGAAGCGTGGATCAGTGCCACTGACATGTGTACCTACAGGCAACCTGTAAATGTTAGAAGTTAAACTGCAATTGCACAAGTGATGTGAAATACTGTAAGACATGGGATGCAGCTAACCTCGACGTCAAACAACAGCATCGGCCGTTATGACCCTGCGTAAGTACATGGACAGGCATGTTTAGTATAACAGGGTTAGCATCCACCAAAAATAGCAAATGGGCAGCATCTCTAGTGATATCCTGAGTCATGTATTGTAAGTTTGTTGCTGGTATTGGTGAAATTGAGCTGGACAGTTAATACTTGAACATCACACAGTGTGCAGTACTGAAATAAACAAGGCACGAACATGCTTAATACATCAACCGTACAAAATATAGCCATTGCAAGGGGTATTGGTAAGATTGAGCTGGTCAGATCATACCTGGTAAGTCCTGGGGGGTAGTCGCTAGGGCACTTCATCTGGGCCAGAGCCTGCACCAAATCGGCGGCGGCGGAGGCGAGGTGTTCCTCCGGGTCAACACACACAGCGGCCATCGTGCCATGGACCGCCATCAGCTCCTCGACCTCCACGTGATATGTGGTGGGGCATGCGCGGCGATGCTCTGGAGGTAGGGGCGATGGGGATTTGGAGGCATGAGGATGTTTCACAGGCGCCATTTAAGTAATCAGGCCGGGGCCATGATAGAGATCGATGGGTTACTTGACTGGATCCGAGCAGAACGTAGATGTGGTTGATGCTGTGGTTGCGGCGGCGGCGGTTTGAGCTGCCGGTAGTGGGAGGGGGGAGGGGGGAGATACTGAGGAAATTTGATGGGTGGGGATGTGGTGGGAGGAATAAATTCTGAAATCGCGCGCCTAATGAAAATTTCGCTGCGAAACTTAAAACTTGGGCGGGGGAAACACACAACACAGACGAAGTGCGTAAAATACTCATGTGCGAGAAAAGAAAAAATTGGCAGATCCCGTCTCCAAAAAAATGTACACATGTAGTTGATTTTTTCGGTCAATGGTACGCCTGGTTTATTAGGAAACATCGCACAGGTAACTAACTTATGGATCATTAACGCAAAAAAACGCACACGGGTACGCCATAGAAACCGTGTGCTTGTGATCTTCTAATAATTCTTATATCTATCAGCAACTCCAACCGCACCTAATTTCAAAAATCTCTTTCATTGTATCAGGATGATTCAATATACATGAACGAGGCAAGGTGACACCCGATGAGCAATCATTGGTAATTTTCTCTAGGACTAGTACATATGTAGTACTGGTAGATGCTCGTAATTAATTATACAAACTTACGGGCGACACACACACTAACTACTTCTCACATGCTGTCATCGGGGCATGCTGGCCAGACGCCGGTGTTCTCCTTCCCAGCCATGTAGGCGGCAGCCCACCGTGCTTCGATCTCTGCCAAGCTCTCCTCAGCACGGCGTGCGGCCTCTTCTTTCTTGCGGCGGCGGGACTCTCTTTTCTTGACTGCTTTCTGCCTTTTCCGCTCCTTCTGTGCGGCTTTGGCCGCCTCTAGATTCACCGCCCATTCAGCCATGGAAGCCTCAAAGTCCGCCCACGTAACTGTGTGGCCGCCGGCGGCGATGAACTCGGTGCGGTGAGATGCTATCGCTTCCTTACCATGTGTGTGGTTGCGGGCGGCGAGGAACGCAGCGCAGCGGGATGCCATCGCTTCCTTACCAGTTACTGTGTGCCGCGGTGCCATGAATGACGCTTGGAGAGAGCTCTGGGACGGAGTGGCCGGGCAGCCGTACAGTGCGGTGGTTTTTAAGAGCTCAACGACAAACACTGAAGGAAATTTGGCTTCCCTGACAATTTTCCTCGTTCATTATCACACACGGTTCATCTCCGTCGCCTCCGGAAATAGTGTGCGCTGAGCCTATTGTGTGTTGCGTTAGGATTGGCTGGAACCCTAGCCATGCTGATCGCGTGTGTGCACCGTAGGATGCGCCGCGATCGAACGACAATCCGCGTCCCTCACATCACACCCGTGCAGCTGTAGCTGGATTGGATTTATATGCGCTAAATGCCAAGAAAATGCACATAATCCCCTAAATATGGTAAATGAGCCTGAAAAAATGCCAAATTTGAACACGGTGATTTGCAGGGTGTATGTTCGTCATAGAAAAAAACTCCAGGGCAAAGAACGAAGAAAATTTGGATTCCCCTTCAATCTTGGTGATTTCCCTCTCGAAAGCATGGAACTTCCTCGGTGATGGTTTGATTTATGAAGGGCGTGCATGACGACATAAGCCAAACCTTCTCATTTTTTTACGAGGGCATGGTGAGGCCATACCATGGCACCATGCCAGGCGTCATGTTTTTAAGCATTTATTTCATTTTTTCTATAGTTGAAAACCCAATAAACAAACGTTTGTGGTTGACTATTGCCACACATTTCATCGAAATATTTGCCAATTTCTTGTAAAAGGCATGAGAATTTACTAAATGGCACGAGCATGGTTTTCCAGGCCGTTCTTGTGCACCCTTTCATGCACCAATTGTCTGAACTTGAATTATGTGCATTAATGCCTAGAAAATGCACATAATCCCCTAAATATGGTAAATGAACCCGGAAAAGTGCCAAATTTGAATATGGTGATTTGCAGGGTGTATGTTCATCGTAGAAAAAAACTCATGGACAAAGGACAAACTAAATTTGGATCCCCCTTCAATCTTGGCGATTTCCCCCTTGAAACCATGAAACTTCCTCGGTGATGGTTTGATTTATGAAAGGCGTGCATGATGACATAAGGCAAACATTCTCAAATTTTTACCAGGGCATGGTGAGGCCATACAATGGCACCACGCCAGGCGTCATGTTTTCCAAGCATGTATTTCATTTTTGTATAGTTGTTAACCCAGTAAACGAAGCGTTTGTGGTTGACTATTGCCACACATTTCCTTGAAATCTCTGCCCATTCCTTGTAAAAGGCATGAGAATTTACTAAATAGCATGAGCATGGTTTTCTAGACCGTTCTTGTGCACCTTTTCATGCATTGATTGTTCGAATTTGAATTATGTGCATTAATGCCTACAAAATGCACATAATCCCCTAAATATGGTAAATGAGCCCGGAAAAATGTCAAATTTGAACACATTGCATTGGAGGGGGTATGTTGATCATTGGAAAAAAACTGAATGACAAACTAGGACGGAAATTTGGATTCCCCTTCAATCTTGGTGATTTCAATCTCGAAAGCATGGAACTTCCTCGGTGATGGTTCAATTTTATGAAGGGCATGCATGACGACATAAATCAAACCTTCTCAGCTTTTTACCAGGGCACGGTGAGGCCATACCATGGCACCATGCCAGGCGTCATGTTTTTCAAGCACGTATTTCATTTTTCTATAGTTGATAACCAAGTAAATGACGCGTTTGTGGTTGACTATTGCCACACATTCCCTTGAAATCTCTGCCCATTCCTTGTAAAAGGCATGAGAATTTACTAAATACCACGTGTATGGTTTTTCCAGACCGTTCTTGTGCACCTCTTCATGCACCAATTGTTCGAATTTGAATTATGTGGATTAATGCCTAGAAACTGCACATAATTCCCTAAATATGGTAAATGAGCCCGAAAAAATGCCAAATTTGAACACGTTGCATTCGAGGGGGTATGTTGATTATAGAAAAAACTGAATGACAAGCTAGGAAGGAAATTTGGATTTCTGACCCCTTCAATCTTGCTGATTTCCCCCTCAAAACCATGAAAATTGCTCGGTGATGGTTCGATTTATGAATGGCGTGGACGACGACATAAGTCAAACCTTCTCAAATTTGTACCAGGGCATGGTGAGGCCATACCATGGCACCATGCCAGCCATCATATTTTTCAAGCATGTATTTCATTTTTCTACAGTTGAAAAACTAATAAACGACATGTTTGTGGTTGACTATTGCCACACATTTCCGTGAAATATCTACCCATTCCTTGTAAAAGGCATGAGAATTTACTAAATAGCACGATCATGGTTTTCCAGACCGTTCTCATGCACCTTTTCATGCACTGATTGTTTGAATTTGAATTATATGCATTAATGCCTAGAAAATGCACATAATCCCCTAAATATTGTAAATGAACCCGGAAAAGTGCCAAATTTGAACACGGTGATTTGCCGGGTTTATGTTCATCGTAGAAAAAAACTCATGGACAAAGGACAAAGGAAATTTGGATTCCCCTTCAATCTCGGTGATTTACTATCGCACATGATTCATCTCCGTCGCCTCTGCGAACCGTGTGTGTTTGCCCACACATGCAAAAGGAAAAAACAAAACCCTTGCCCACTTCGTCCCCACCCACTCACCGTGGACTCCTCCGCAACTCTGCACCTCATCAACTTCTATCGAGGCGGCCACCCTAAACTCGACGGTTGTCGTCGATGGGCGGATGTCGCGCTCCAAACAACACAGGATTTTGCCCCTACCGCTTTCCACCGCCTATCTGCACCGACATTCTAGACTCTGGTCGATTGTGGTTTTCTGCGGGATTGGGCCGGGGATTTTTCTCATGGAGAAGGTAATCAAGTTAGCAAAATATTCACTCATCTCTTATCGCAGTCCATCCGTCGCTGTTAATCAACCAGCGGAAATCGTCGTGGATTCATTTTCTTCTAGCTGATTCGAGGGTTTTCATTCATGTGTCCACAGTGCGAGCACAAATCGGGCAAGTGTGGTCGCAGCCAGTCGGAAACAAAGTTCTTTCTCACCATTTTGGATGACTTCAAGGAGCGCTCGGTATGTTCAATCTCAACCTACCATGGTCGGCATATACCGTCTGTTGCTACATTTGGATAAAAGGTACGGTGCCACGTGCAGCCTTGATGTCGAAGCCGATTCCCCCCCCCCCCTATATTAGGAAAATATATGATGTATTGTTCATTCAGTTACTCTCATATTTGCATCAAATCTTTGTTACATTATCTATTTTTAATTATATATTTTTGTACTTTGCTTTCATCTATATATTGATCTCTTCTATCAGTTACTCCCATATTTGCATCTTGCTTTGTTATTTCAATATATCTAATTTATGATCTTAATTTTGATTTCAAGCAGTACATCCCTTGCTTTGCAAGAACAGGAGTAGAAGGAAATCTTGGGATTTACTTTGTTGATGACTCCATGGATGTCATATTGACAACGCAGCATGGATTTACAATGACGGTTAGCGTAAAACTTGATAAAGATGGTCACTCCTATTTTGATGCGGACTTTTGGAGAAAAATGTCTAAGTGTTATGAACTGAAAGCTGGTAATAAAATTCTAGTGCGTGCACCACGGCCTGGTCTAATTAACATGGATGTTTACTTCCCCAACATCATCAGCCGATCAAAGTCTGATGGAGGTTAGTGTCCTTTCAACTTTCTCCATGCTGGCATATTACTTAGCAAAATCGGGGTATTTGTTCTGACTAATTGATCACTATTTAAGCAACCAATTGTGATTTCATTTTCTGACTCCGTTCCTAGGCAGTAACAAATTCTATTTACCAATTTATGCGCACTATATATTCTTCTGCCATGTTCTGAATAAATAATACCTTTCCACCTTTTAAGCAGGATATGTTGGATGCATATTGAACGATCTGTATGTTACTAACCGTACCAAATTTCACTGGAAGGACTTGAAGCATGTCATAAACTTTGTTGATAATCTGACAGAGATAGCACAGCGTATGAACGCTGGATTTTGGATGGGATTAATTATACCTATGGTGCACACATTGAACAAGACCAATTGTGTGCACAAAATGCTGGTACAAAGTCTTATTTTTATGTTGATGCTCATAAACTATATATATCTTCAACGATATGTTACAATTGGTTTTTATTTTACATTTCAACAGAAATTGCCCGCTGTAGCAGTTCCTGGATCGATTTCCCGGCGTGGTTGAATTACACTTGTGCCTGCTAATAACGCCAAGGTGATTGCAAGGTACTGCATTTCCCGCATAAATGGAACCATTCAAATTAACAAGTTCTCGCTTGTCGTGGCAATGCATCCATATTGGAAAATTGGAGACACTGTTCTACTCATGCTCTACCAAGGCACAGGAGGGCTCTTCCTTTTCATTAACGAGATGCCGAGTGGCCATGATCAAGCTGCTTCCAGCGGATAGTTGTGGTTGTTGGCCCTCAGCCTCTTAAAATGTGCTAGCTGTTACTATGTTAAGTATGTAGATATGGACCATATGGTTATTGGCCCTCAGCCTCTTAAAATGTGATAGTTGTTACTATGTTAAGTATGTAGATATGGACCATATGGTTGTCAAAACCGTGTTACGAAGATCCTCCTTTTGTCGAATAGTGTAACCACTATATATATGTTACTCAAATGTTGTTAGCCAAGTTCTTAAATTTTCATGGAAAGTATTAGTATGGTACAAAGTTCATTGAGTTTAAGCGTGTGTCCGATGTCCAGAAGGCATTTGCATATTAACTGTCCATATTGCAAATTCACACACATGTTAACATAAGGAAACGTATGTGTAACTTACTAATCATCGCACACAAGTACTCGCAGACGCATCATGTGCGATACTCCTAGCCACCGCAAGCAACTAGTTTGCAATTTTCAAAGTTTTTTGTACACACAGAATCACACACGAATTAACTCTATTAACCGTCTGTGTTGTACTTTCTCATCGCAGACAGTTCATCCGAGTCGGCTGTTTGCCGCGTATCACACACATCTTGTTTACACGACTCGTTTGTGTTCTTTTGGCTCATCGCAAACAGTTCATCTATGTGAACTGTATGCCGCATATTGATTGTCCATATTGCAAATTCAGATAATTTAATGCACGTCATCAAAAATAATATTGTTGGACGGCTATTCCCGGCTATGTTCATCTGCTATATGCAATAATTATGCATGTGCTTGCTCGCCGTTTAGGTGGTCGCAGCGTGCTCTACTAGCCATTTAGGCGCCCTCGGGTCGCGTCCCTTTGCGTGCTCTGCTCGCCGTTTAAGCGCCAAGGCTCGCTCGGGTCACGTCCCTCCGCACGCGCTCTGCTAGCGGTTGGGGCCGGCGCACGATCATGTTGGGGAAGCTTTAGTTATTTGATCTTAGATTATGTTAATTAACCTAAACTATGATCCGGCTCTAGAGGTATAATTAATTAACCTAAACTATGATCCCCGGCGCCCGTTCCCGTCGCGCAACTCCATCCTGTCGTCGGCCGTTGGGGGAATGTCGGTATGTGTGGGTAACTAGCTAGCAAGTGGATCAGTAGCGAGTCGCCGCCGGCCGCCATTGCTGTGGTTATTTATAGCTAGCAGCTGGCTAGGGGATTGGGGATTTTACAATTCACCCCTGTGGAGCACGGGAAGCCTTCACTGGAGCCCGGGAAGCCTTCACTGGAGCGCGGGAAGACTAAGTGGAGCACACAACCCGACAACCATATGCGGTGTCATGTGTTACCACACACGTGTTAACATAAGGAAACATATGTGTAACTTACTAATCATCGCACACGTGTACTCGCACACGCATCGTGTGCGATACTCCTAGCCATCGCAAGCAACTAGTATGCATTTTTCAAAGTTTTTACTACAGACAGAATCACACACGAATTAACTCTAGTAACCGTCTATGTTATATTTTCTCATCGCAAACAGTTCACCGAGTGGGCTGTTTGCCACGTATCACACACATCTTGTTTACACGAATCGTTTGTGTTCTTTTGGCTCATCGCAAACAGTTCATCTATGTGAACTGTATGCCGCATATCACACACACGTTGTTAAGTTGAACCGTTTCTATTGTGTTCCCTAATCGAAAACAGTTCGTCCGAGTGAACCGTATGCTGTATATCACACACACACCTTGATCTGGCTAACCGTTTTTGTTGCACTCCCTAATAGCAAACAGTTCATCTGAGCAAACTGTATGCCGTATATTGTACACACCTTGATATGGTTGCCCGTTTCTGTTGTTCTGTCTCATCGCAAACAGTTCAGATGGATCAACCGTGTGCCCTGCATCGCACACGCAACTAAAATATGAACCGTGTTTGATGTCTCCGCCATCGCAAACATTTTGCATCTTTTTTGATGGTTTTTTACATCACTGTTTGCGATTAATGCATCGCACATAGCTTTGTCAAAGGGTCTCTGATCGTAGTGTCGCGTTAGCAGCATCCTGCAGTAGTGCCCCCTCGTTATCGGTCAAGGATAATATATATACCTCGGGAAGCCAACAGATATGTGCGGTGTCTATAAACTGCACAAGGGAGACATGCTCGATCAGAACACCCGCCCCCCCTATACCCTGCATGCGACCTGAAAAAAATGTATGGGTCTGGTGTGTGATCTGTTCAAATCCCGAAAGCACAAGTTCGATGGGCACCAACTACATCACTAACATTACAAACTGAATATCGTACCCCCCGCGGCCAGGTTAAAGATGTACGATGTCGGGAACGCAACTTCGAGGCGGATGGGGGGGGGGGGTAGGGGCCAGGTGCTGTCCAATGCATGTGCTGAAACTTGATTTGCTCTAACATAGCACACGGAGCAAAGAGTAAACCCTTCTCGTGCGTTGAGTCAAAGGGATAATTTGTGTGGGCCTATAGATGTTGATCATTCTTTGATTTTTGAGAACAAAAAATAACCAATAAAAACATAGTCTACAAATTAGCAAAACAAGGATCCCAAGGTTTATATAATCGCCATGACAGGTCACTATAGAGTCAATCATTCCTTGATTTTTTTTAGAGCAAAAAATAACCAATAAAAACATAGTCTACAAATTAGCAAAACAAGGATCCCACGGTTAATCTCCATGACAGGTCAAAATAGAGACATTTATCTCTATAATGACTGTGTCATAGCGTTTAAATGAAGCTTGAGATATGCAACTTCCCACCGGGTCACCCATCCTTAGACTACTCCAGCCCGAGCACGCTTAACTTCTGCGTTCTATTCGACTAGGCTAGCGGATGGGAAGTCGCCCCTTGCTGATAGGAATTGCCTCCTTGTCTTTAAGGCGTTTCAGGCTGGTCACCCTACGGTGTGTCGCCGCCTAGCCTTCAATGAGCACTGACACTGGCAGTGGGAAAAAGATGGGAGAAGAGGTGGGAAACCTATGAGAGGAGTGGCGGGAAACGGTAGCATGTTTGGATATATAACAACATTAATATAGAAAACTTAGTAGAGAAGGAAGCGTGAGCTAGCACGACCAATGCGCACAGTGCTTACCCATATACTGCATGTGCTATCGAAAGGGATGAGGATTGCCGTTCGATCTGGGAGCATCCAACGATGCAGACGTTCGATCCGTGGGGTTTGGGTTATGGCCAATCAGAACGCATGGCTCAGATCGCGCGCGCAGCAGGGGGGCATCGGCCATGGTTTGGTAGGCACACGGCTTTCGTGAGTGAACCATGTGCTATTTGAAAACATTTCGTGAGAAGAATCTCAGTTTTTAAATCCCCGTAAATCCAAAACTCACCCGAAAATCATGAAACTTGGCATGGTGTCACGACATGGCACATATATGTCGAGGAATTTTTTTTGTCCATTTGGGCGCAAGTTTTATTACAAGCCTCTTACAAACCGGAGCTTCTCTCAAAGAAGCCTCGTGGTTCCAATAGGGAAACGTGTCCCCCTTGTGTGCGAAACGATAATCACTGCCTCTTTTCGCCTTGTATTTTCTTCTACGGGCAACATGGAACGACAGGATATCCGTGTTGAAATTTAAATTTATTCAGGGTTTGTTTGGCTTTTTTATACACTAATTGAGTTTCCTAGGCATTTAATGTCCATAATACAAAATCTGAACTACACATACATGCTCCAGTTCACCAAAATGGCTAGAAAAATTATACATGTGTGCTTGGGTGCATGTTTAGGTCCCATGCCAGGAATGGGAATGAATTACAACCGTACCGGTGTCCTAGCTCGTCCTCAAACATTTGGAATCTCAGTTTTTAAATGCCCATAAATCCAAAACTCACCAAAAAGTCATGAAAGTTGGCATGGTGTCACGTCATGGCACATATATGTCGTGGTAAAAATATTGTCCAATTTGGGCCAAGCTTTATTACAAACCTCTTACAAACCGGAGCTTCTCTCAAAGAAGCCTCGTGGTTCCGATAGGGAAACGTGTCCCCCTTGTGGGCGAAATGATAATCACTGCGTCTTTTCGCCTTGTATTTTCTTCTACGAGTAACATAGAACGACAGGATATCCATGCTGAAATTTAAACTTATTCAGGGTTCGTTTGTCCTTTTATACACTAATTGAGTTTCCTAGGCATTTAATGTCCATAATTCAAATCTGAACTACAAATACATGCTCCAGTTCACCAAAATGGCTAGAAAAATTATACATGTGTCCTTGGGTGCATGTTTAGGTCCCATGCCAGGAATGGGAATGAATTACAACCGTACCGGCGTCCTGGCTCGTCCTCAAACATTTGGAATCTCGGTTTTTAAATCCCCATAAATCCAAAACTCACCAGAAAGTCATGAAAGGTGGCATGGTGTCACGTCATGGCACATATATGTCGTGGTAAAAACATTGTCCAATTTGGGCCAAGCTTTATTACAAACCTCTTACAAACCAGAGCCTGTCGCAAGAACCCTCGTGGTTTCGATAGGGAAACGTGTCCCCTTGTGGGCGAAACGATAATCGCTCCCTCTTCTAGCCTTGTATTTTCTTCTACGCGCAACATGGAACAACAGGAGATTTGCGCTGAACTTTGAAATTATTCAGGGTTCGTTTGAACTTTCTTATTCATTAATTGAGTTTTCTAGGCATTTAATGTCCATAATTCAAATCTAAACTACAAATACATGCTCCAGTGCACCAAAATGGCTAGAAAAAACGTACATGTGTCCTTGAGGTGCATGTTTAGGTCCCATGGAAGGAATGGGAATGAATTCAACCGTCTCGGCGTCCTGGCTTGGCCACAAACACTGTGAATCTCGGTTTTTAAATCTCTGTAAATCCAAAACTCACCAGGAAATCATGAAACTTGGCATGGTGTCACTACATGGCACATATATACCGTGGTAAAATAATTGTCCAATTTGGGGCAAGCTATATTACAAGCCTCTTACAAACCGAACCTTCTCGCAACCCTCGTGGTTCCGGTACAGAAACATGCCCCTCTTGTGGGCAAAACGATAATCGCTGCCTCTTCTCGCCTTGAACTTTGTTTTCTACAGGCAACATAGAATAACAGGAGTATCGTGCTGAAATTTGAAACTGTTCAGGGTTTGTTTGGCCATTTTATATATTAATTGAGTTTTCTAGGAATTTAATGTAGTCCATAATTCAAATTTGAACTACAAGCACATGCTCCAGTGAAGCAAAATGGGTGGAAAATTGTACATCTGTCATTGGGTGCATGTTTAGGTCTCATTGAAGGAATGGGAATGAATTACAAACTTCTCGTTGTCCTGAAACATTGAGAATCTCGGTTTTTAAATCCCAGTAAATCGAAAACTCACCCAAAAAACATGAAACTTGGCAAAATGGCACATATATGTCGTGGTAAAAAAATCGTCCAGTTTGAGACAAGGCGCGCACATTAATAGCCAACGAAGTCCATTTGAAACAAATAGCTGACACGTTAATATCGCAAACGGTTGTATTATATGAACCGTGTGTTCCCGTAACCATTTAAGTGCGGCCACGCATCCCTCTTTTCTTATGGGATAGTACTACCTCCGTCCTCGTTCATTGGTCATCTTTGTATTTTGTGCCAAAATTTAACCATACTCGGTGGCGTGCGTGCAGTTGTTTGATTAGACGGGACGAGCGTGACAAGTCCACCGTGCAGGCTCGACGGGACGCGTGCGAGCAGTCTGCCGCGTAGGCTCGACAGGACGCGTGCATCCTGTCCACCTCGCAGGCTCGACGGGACACGTGCGAGCAGCAAGGCCGCCCATGCTCACCGAGAAGCGACCTCTTTGACCTCCATCCACCAGCCGCCCGCCTCGCTCACAACTTCTCCATTAATGGCGGCCGAGCCGCTGTTTAACACGCGGTTAATTAAAGTGCCTGGACGGAGGGTGTTTGCTTGTGATCCCATGGCCTCGCTCAACGTTAGCATTTGCTTTGTTCATGATTTCAACTCGTATTCCGGCCTAATTTAAAATGCCACATAGGGCAACGGATAATACGATGACAAATAAAATGGTAACGGATAATACAACAACAAATTTACAATGGCACGGATAATAATTGTCTTACATATTCTGGATAATTTAAAATGCCACATGCGGCAAAGCCCGGAAGACACGGGGGCAAGAGAAGAACGAAATCGCAGACAACGATCTGGGTCGCTAATGTCTCTACTCGATGGATCGCTGAGCGACGACATCCTCCAGCCCCTTCTTCAATTCCTCACGACTTTGCTTGAAAGCAGCCATGGATTGCTCCACCTCCTGCTCGCGCTGATCCGAAGCTTCCTCAAGTCACCCATCAGTTCCTCGATGACCGCTGTCAGCGTCATTCCTGAGGCACTGCTCTGCTCATGCAACATCTTCCAGCCGGCGGCCTCCTCCTCCTTCTCGGCGAGCGCCTTGAGGAGCTTCGTATTATCACCCATGAGTTGCTCGACGAGGCCGGTCGCCTTCTCAACTGAGGCATCACTGATCTCGAGCAGCTTCATCAAGCTGTCGACCAGCTCCTGTTGCTTAATGAGCCCAGCGAGAATGTCGTCATCGCCAGCCAAGGACTTCAGCAACGCTAGCTCGTCGCGATCGCCGACGCGGCAAGTGCGCTTGTGAGAGCCCTCGCGTGCCCGTGAGAGCTCGTTCGAGGGCATCGTGGTGCGCCGGGACATCTCTACTGCGGCTGCTGCTTGGCGGCGGGACCTCTCTAGTGCTTCTGCGGCCTTGGTCTTTGCTGCCTGGTTATATGTCCACCCGAAACTCCTCCTACCTGTCATGGCGGAATGACTTGATAGGAAAGACCAGTTTTGTGGGTGATGAGGAGAGGAACTGTGAAGTAATTTTTGAGTGGGTAGTTTTTATAGCCCGGTGCTAAGTGTGAACACATATTAGTTTGATCGGTGTGAACAGATTTGCAATTACTTATTGCATTGTAATCTGCAATGTGACGAGAAACAAGGTTAAAATTTATTGATGGTTCTGGGCCTACAAAGCCCGTTTCTGTTGTTCTGGCACATCGCAAACAGTTCTTATGGATCAACTGTATGCCACGCATCGGAAGCCTGAAACGTGGGCCCGCCACTACAAAAAAAAGACACATCCGTGACTTTTTGGGCCGAATGAATTTTTTTCCTGTCATGCTTATGACACTTCTATGATGATAATTGTGACAAAACCCGGTATCATCATAGATGTGGTGGGCTCCTACTTCTATGACAAAAAATCATGGTAGAAAATGGGCTTTTCATCCTAGGCGGGCCGAAGACGCAGCTGCATGACATTCTTTGGGCCATCCATGACGGAAAAAATCGTGGTAGAAGCGAGGGCGAGGAAAATAATGGGGAGTTCCCGATTACGGTGGATGGTCGGGGCCGAGCGATGCACGGAGGGCTTGCGCGTTTCTCTCGTACATGTACGTGCGTGTGTGTGAGGCGTTGGGCTCTAACTGAACCCGAGCGAGGCGTTCGCTTACTGAAACCGAGCGATTGCACGGGCTACGCGTAACTGAACCCGTGCGATCGATCGATCCATGGCTGTTAATTGAACCCGATCAAGCGATTCCTTTGCTACTGCTGCTAACTGAAGCCGATCGAACCTGCTGCCTCTTGATGAACAATGATTGTTGTTTGGGGTTGGATGAACAGTTCCTGGTGGGGGTTGGATGAACAGGACCCCGTGGTAGTAGTAGGCCATTGCCGCTGGATGAATAGGACCCCGATCGAGGAGGCCGGTGGAGGGTGGATGAACAGGACCCCGTGGAGGCTCCATGAACAGTATCTGGGGGAGGGTTGATGAACAGGACCCGTGGAGGGCTGGTTGAACAGTAGCCGGTGGGGGCTGGATGAATAGGACCCCGTGGATGAACAGTAGCTGGTGGAGGCTGAAGGAAGTTGATGGTGGATGAACAGTAGCAGGTGGAGGCTGGAGTGAGGCAGTAGACGGTGATGAAAAGTAGCCCATGGAGTCCCATTTTGTGGTACGCCACACCCCTCCCGATGAACAGGACCCCGTTTCGACCGTAGGCGCTCCGACACAAGTCCGTTTCCTCTGTTTTGCGGTACGCCACACCCCTCCCGATCAACAGCACCCCGTTTCAACCGTAGGCACTCGAATAGAAGGCCGTTTCCTCCGTTCAAGGGTACGCCAGACCCTTCCTGATGAACAGGACCTCGTTTTGACCGTACGCGGTCGAACAGAAGGCCATTTTCCTCTATTTTGCGGTGCGTCCGACCCCGTTCTGGCTGTTCTATCCAAGCCGGTTGGCTCCCGATGAACAGGACGTGTTCCGACCCAGTGGCTTCGCTCTCGATGAACAGGACACGTTCCGACCCAGTCACTTGGCTCCCGGTGAACATGACGTTGTTTCCTCCATTCTGACCCAGCTGGTTAGTTGCCAATGAACAGGATGATGTCGCTGCCGTCCGTTGCCTCTCCATGTACACGAGCCCTGGCCGTAAGTATGCGTGCGTACATGTTCGAGACCCCGCCCATATGTACGTACATAGCCGTATTTACTTTCTTGCAGCGTGGCTATACGTACATGTACATGATTTATATAGGACTGCCTCAACTGCTACGTCACACGTGCCGCTCCTTGCTCGGCCACGGTTCATCCTTGCAGAGAGACTGATCGACCAGTATGTACGTACACGTTCGCTACCAGAGAGACAACCCTATGTACAGTTCGACCCGGTGGGTCCCAGCTGTCAAGGAGGATAAGGAGGCACTTCCTTTGGTGCAAAGATATAGCTGATGGGTCCCAGCTGTCAGGAGGAGGAATTCAATTTTTTGCCCATAATAAGGACGCAATTCATTGCGTGCCAAGATGTAGCTGGTGGGTCCCAGCTGTCAGGGGGAGAAAACATTATTTTTAGGGTAAAAAGGATGCAGTTGCATGCATGCGTCCATGGGTGTGGTGCGTCCCCACTGTCAGCCTCTCACGTACATTCATCTTCCGATGACTCTCATTTGTTGACCACGTTGACCACACCATGCCGACCGCACCAAGGCCGGTGGGTGACTGCGAGGCCCCAGACTGGAATGGCCCGGAGATGGGGAACACGTGGCAGTGGAGTCGCAGATGGAGAGGGGTGGGAAACTTGACTGGTTCGAGTGCGCGGCAGCACTGCCGCCCACGAGAGACAGGAGCAAGAACAGAGGTTGAAGAAGCAGCACGGCTATTGGATTAACATCCAACGGTCCAGCTGCTAGAATCATTTGTTGACTAAGTTGAAAAAGCCCTGCATACGCGTCAACTTGGTAGGCCCACAAGTCATCCACCAAATCTGCCGGATCCCAGCTGTCATCGGGAGGAATAGTTTTTTTCGCATAACAAGGAGCCGGCGAAGCCACATCAGCGGATGCCCACGCTGAGGGGAGTATGAGGGCTGACTGGTCGCCTGCGGGGTGAGGCTGACGTCGCCGGAAAATAACAGGATGTGCGGGTGGGTAGAGGGATGGCCTGGCGGCAGCACAACCAGCCACGGGAGGAGGGAGCAGGCAGTCTGGCCTACGCTGGTTTGGGCGGCTGGAGCAGGAAGATCAGAGATTGAAGAAGCACGACGGCCATTGGATGGACATCCAACAGTCACTGCTCTGTGTTGACTAAGTTGACAAAGCCTTGCGTACGCATCAATTTTTTTAGGACAACGTCATCGTCAACCTAGTAGGCCCAGAAGTCAGCCTCCAAATCTATGGAAAACAGCATACAGCCCATTTGCCATTATTTTCAATAATTTACAGCCCATTTGCTAATTCTTAAGGATATTTTGAAGCCCATATTCTTTTTATTAGCATTACAGACCATATTCTGGGCACTGCTAAAAAATTCAACGAAATTTTGCATATTTCGGTGGGGTCCGAACTCTTTTAATTACGAAATTTTGAGTCACGTTAAAAATAATTTAAAAAAAATTATATCAAAATAAAATTAAGAAAAAATCTCCGCAAAAAAATGAATGAAATTTAAAATCTTGAAATCTAGAAAAAAATGATATTTGAATGTAATTGCCGGTTGGCTTTGGTTTAAAAATTTACAGCCCATTTCTTACTACTTATAGCCCATTTTCTGGGGAAGCTGAATACATCCCTCCTCATCTTGAAAGATTTGCAGCCCAGCAGGGCTGAGAAAAGCAAGTAGGTCTTGGTTGGGTATTCTCCAAAAAAATAGAATTGGGCTAGCCATTTTCAGAAAGAAAAAAGATATCAACTGAGCTCGTCATGTGCTTAAATAAAAGCGTAAGCGTGGGCTACACGGGCCACAGCCCCCGCACAGCGCGCAATTGAGCCCCATCTCTAAAACTAAAAAACAACTGGGCAAGCTGCTTCTTCTAAAAAAACACTGGGCGAGTTGCTGGGTCCCTGGTGTTAGCCACTCGTTGTGTAATTTTCTCGTTTATTGACTACACTGACAATGGCATGGGACCTAGTTGTCAAACAATTAGGAGGAGGGATTTTTTTTGGCTTGTAATAATGAGGCACCTGCTTGCCTAATGCCATGACCCTGGTGGGTCCCTACTGTCAGCCTCTCCATGTACAGTCATATCCCGATTCCTCTCGGTTGTTGACCATGTTGACAATGCTAGACGGCGGCGGGCACAGCGAGCGAACCAAAGCAGAGAACGACAGCGAGGCCTCAGACGGGAACGAACAGGAGCCGTGGAAGATGCGGCAGTGTAGTGGCAGGCAGAGGGGAGTACGAGGGCAACAACATGTAACTCAAGCTTACAAACGGTACAAAAGCCCAAGGATTAATTGTTCATCAAATTAAGACAAAACCCAGATTGAACATGGCAATAACATCTAACCCAACCATTGTTTTTGGCAGTCACAAACAAATGGATTGGTCTGATCCATAAAATCAACATCCTGTGCCAAAAAATTTATTGGAGCATGACCACAAGTTGTTGTAAATAGAAGCCGAGCACGTTCAGAAGCCCATTTGTCCACCTGAAACTTCTTTTTTTGCTGTTCAACATGTCCGTCCGTGAGAAATTTCTTGTTGGAAAACTTAAGCCTCATGGACAATAGTAACCTCGCATTCAACAGGAAGAATATGACAAAGCTTCTGTTTGCCTGGTTGGATGCGTTTTTTTTTATCAAAAGGGGTTCCCCCCACCCCATTTTTATAAAAAACGGGGCAAAGCAAGTCACAATGACTGTTACAAGCAATCGGGTCTACCAGAATTGGCAAACCAGAGAATAAAAACGCAAAGCTACATCCCAAAGCGCTAAACCGAACCGTATTAAGAACACTACTGAGAGAGAGTCTAGTGCCACGCAGGGCAAACAGCATAACCACCAGACGAGCAATACAGAATGTTTCTCGGAGAATAGAACGACCACCAGCTTCCTCTCGAGATCATCCCGAATGAGCCTTTAGCATGTTTCCGCCCCGGGTCCTCTTTGTGCATGCTTTCAGACCCCAACCCAGGCAATCAATGGTTGGATGCATATCCTTCCATCATTATTGTCCTCAAACGAATGTCATGAGAACTGAGAAAATCCCGGTGCTTATTACGCCACCGATTGGTTATATGTTTTTCTCCATGTGTTAATGCCTAAGTAGACATGAAGATTGAAAACAGTTAAGGTCTGAAAAAAGAGTATGTTGAAAGAGCGACAGCTGAACGGTTAATTCTAGTACAATATATACGGGCTTTCAATTTGCATGAAATCATCACCTTTATATATAAATTCTTCAAACATCGAAAGCATCGCATCAAGCCAATAATTATGTTTAGATCATAACTAAACATTCCGATATATAAGATCTTGACAGAATCCAGCAGCATTGATAGGCTATCCATGGATGAACTCTTCATTGAGCATATAACATAATATTAGTACCCAAAGTGTACTCCAAGATGATATAAAACGTATGCGCACAAATGAAAAATGCAGCTTATGATTACAAATGTGTAGATGACAACATACAGTACCTGAATAAGTGTGGAGCCAAACACCAACTTGTGATCATTAAACGGATCACGAATTACACCCAAGGTCTCCAGTTTGGGCGCAGAGACGACAGTTATTTGTGAAGGTATATAACAATAATGAAGGAGCAACCTTTGAAGTGAAGGGGCATCTTCGATGATGAGCTGTTGTCCTTCAAAACAAATTCCAATGCTTTTAAGGCGAGGAGACTTTATTTGGAGACAACTAATACGGATTTCTATTCCCAAAACAATCAGCAAGCGCTCCAGGGCAGGGCAACTGGAGTGGATGATGTTGTGCAGTGAGGCCTTCGACAGATAAACCACCACAAACGAAAAAAAATTAGCAGTGGGAGTCGAAGCATTTGTACCAGATCGTCTAGTAGATGGCACTGGGCGAAGGTGGCGGTGTGGAGAGAGGAGGAAAACCACGAGATGGACAACGGTGGTGTGGGCACAAATTCTTGGTGTTCAGTTTGTGGTATGAAACTTTCGTGGTAATGGTAGAACTCAAACTGCTGGAGTTTTTCGAATTCAAGGGATGTCAGCCAAGCGTCCACCGTGCAGGGTATGGACAGTAGGTAGCGTGTCAGGATGCAGAGGCATTGAACGGAGCCCTGGTGGGAGGAGATGATGGCTCTGAGGAGTTCAAAATCATGAACGACAGATAGCAGATGACAGTCGAGATTGAGGGGCGTGGCGCGCCATAGAGGGCGCCACCGAGTTGAGAGGACTTGGGTGCTGCGGCAATCCTTGGTGGGGAGAAGCGAGATGATCTCCCCAAGGATGGTGTCCGGGAGATCACTGATGCGGTCCACCCGAGATTCTATGGGTTCCTCAGATCTGGTGGGGGGCCTGCCGCTTCTCCCCGTGCTGCCTGGTGCGGGATTTACAACCGGCGTCGCCGCTGGCGGGAGCCTCATCTTCTTGGCGCTGGGGCCAGCCAACTCCATTTTCCTTGCGGGCATCACGCCGAGCTCACGGTTTTGAGCAGAGTAGCCAGAGATGAGCCTAGTGGCAGTGCGAGTGGGGAAGAAGGAGGGCTGGGGTTTTCTGTAGGAGTGGAAGAAGAGGAGCAGGCGTTTTCTGTACGAGTGAGGAAGAAGGTGAGCGGGGGTTTTCTGTATGAGTGAGGAAGGTGGGGAGCGGGGGGAATTGGGGAGCGACAGAAATGGGAGAGTCCAGCGAGCTGCAGTATAAGTGGAAGCGAGGAGGAAGGAGGGTTTTTCTGGGATCGCCCCCTCTTCAAGAAATATGGCTTTTTCCTCGCAAAAAACAAAAACAAATGGGCTTTAAGATGGATAGGCTTTTGTATCGGCCCAGTCGGCTGCCCGTGTTTCGTACTGGAGGGCCTTAAAAATAGAGGTAGCCCATTAGAGACACTCTCCAGCTCTCCAGCTTATTGCCCATTCGAAAGAAAAAAGAGACGCCTCCAGCTTAATTATGGCTCCTCATAGGTAACATTTTTCAACTTGAAAAAAAGTTATAGCTCCTTTTCGGGCCGGCTTGGCATCCACCAAATTAGAGGATGGTGTACTGCATGCAGACACTCACGCTGGTCGTAGCGCGGCAAAATGAGGGGTCAAATAACATGCCCACAATATACATAGATTGTAAAGGTTGACACGCTAACATTCACACTAAACTAAGCTTCACAAGATACGGTATGCATACTAGCTAACATTCACAAGCACTTAAGTTCAGCATGTTTACGCATCTAAATGATTCACACGACTATAACCAAGACAAAGCTGTGAGTAGGTGTAGAAATAAATAAAAAATGATAGATGCTTCTCTGAGCAAAGGGCCTCCCTACGCACGCATTAATTTCCTGGGCATGCTTCTTTCTGCTCAATGTTGCGTGCACTTTGAGCATGTTGGCAACTCCACAGCTAGCTTGATGGCTCATATTGCAATTTACGCTGACACATTGCAGCAAACAGAGGAGGCAATAGAGATCACTCAACATCAGACCATTTTGTGCAGTTCCACTGAAATCATCTTCATTGTCCTGAATGTGAAAAGATAGGAAAGCGATGTACTTAAACGGTGTCGCAAAATAGTAGCAGATATCAATAGCTCGGCATGACAAAACACGATCATCTGGACAAAGGGGATACTGACCCGTGTGAGGAAGATTATGCATAATTTTTTGTGCAGTTCCACTAGAATAATGCACCGCTGTTTGCACGACCCCTACTCGCCGGCCAGGCCATCAATGACTCGGTCTCTTTTATCTTGAGTTGACGGAGCGGCTGCAGTGCTTGTTTGCTCCTCCACACATGACAGGATCGTTCCACACTGCAAACAGCAAGTCAATGTACGAATAAGCTTATTTCATCTTGCGTTGGTCATTATACCTAGTTAAGAATGTAGGAATACCTGGAGCACCGTGAGGTCAGCTGACAGCAGGTTCCACTAAAATTGAGGTTTGTGCTTCCGTTTGCACAAATAGACACCATATGGAGATAGACAACCCTGTTTGCACAAATATGTAACATGGTTATTTAAGCAGTGTCAATTTTTTGTAGCGGCATATGATTAACTGCAGCATCTCATATGTTATCAATGGCATTATGAAAAAGTGCCATTAACTAAGAAGTGCCATCACATCAAATCAACACTGGCACTAGATTAACGGGGGCTTACATTAACATGCATAACAATTGCATTATGACTATGTGATGACAGATTGGGAGTAGCACTTGATCAGTACGTATGTGCACGGTTAACAGGAACGCTCGTTCTAACAAAGGGTGATATGGAAAGGAGAAACACATCGTCGTGTCAACCATTGTGGAATTAAATTTTGTGCAGTTCAACGGAGATGCAGCTATGTTACCGGTGTTAGAGTTTAGTGTATGGCCCAAAACACTCTTTATGAGAAATAAAGCAAGACAGAAGCATTTCATAAAACGGTGGTGGCATTGATTCATTTTATCAATGGCAATAGATTGACAGCAGCATTACTTAACAGCGACATCACATTAACAGTGGCATTGTTTCATTTTACCTGTGATGTTAGATTACAACAGCAGTAAGGGCGTAGGGACAGGGGAGGCACAAGCACGTTTTACATCCACCGAGGCATAAAGTGGTGAGGCAGAGGTGTTGCCGAGTGCGGCAAAGCATGTTTGGATTTGTGCATTTTTTGTTCTCGTCGGTGACCTTTCCTATGTGACCACAAGAAATCTAGACGTGCTCATTCTCGGTTGCATTGTCGACCCAACACCCCCCACTTTCTGTCCTTTTTTGACCAAGAGACCGGTCAGGCCAGCATCTTTATTTCCCTTTCCAACCAAGAGATCAGTTCGTTAGCCAGTATCTGCAGTACCTTTTTTCCTCTAATAGTAAAAATTCAGGTGGTGTTCGAGTGTTCGACAAGCCGACGGAGCTAGCTACATGGAGAGCTTTGTAATACTAGAAGAATATCCACATGCAGGATGCAGCGACGTGGGGAGCAATCCTAACTTGATGAAAAAAGGGATGCAACGACGTGGGGAGCTGGGCCATTAGAACAAGGCCGGTTCTAAAAAAAGTTATACCTCCGGTCGGCGGGATGCGGCGAGGCAGGCGGCGGGATCTACCAACTCGACGGCGGGGAGCAAGGGTGAGGAGGACCTCCCACGCCGGCGCCATGTCAGAGAAGACGACGCGCGTCGGCTTCCTCCCTCGCCATCGGCGACCACCAGCGGAAGGTATCCGGCCGGATCTGTGTCAACCGGAGAGAAGAGAGAGAGAGAGACAAAGAGAGTGGACACCATGGTCTTGTTTAGATCTGGAGAGGGTGAGAGAGTGAGAAGAAGAGAACAACCCTAGCAAGCAAGTCCCGAAGTGGACTAATGGAGTAGTAATTGTTTTTCCCTCCGTAGCGATCATTTTAAATTGAATACACGCGCAGCCATATTTTTTATTTAATGTACCAGTAAAAAGAAACTCGATCAATAACCGCGCTACCGTGTTCAGGTCGCACTTGGTATGGCTGACATTTGGTCCCAGACCCCACATTAATCATGTGTTTGGCTCCATATAAGATATGAGCTAATTATTTAGCACGGGACCACCAGTCATGCTCACATGGTCATGCATGCAAAGGGTGGCCATTTGATTCGACCACTTTGGTTGGGTGAAACGGTTCAACATCTTTGAGGCATATTCTCTTTTTTTTGACTCGAACCATTCAAGTGATTTATAACCAAACACGTATATTTTTTGGACGATCCCAACCCATCTGTGGCCACCCTTGCAACCAAACGCACCATAAGTGGATGACTAGATGTCTCAAATTGTCAAGTTACCTACCTTTTCGTGTGCAAATGCGCTCCACCGTGAGTCTACCCGGGCGTGTGCGTGAGGGGAGAGTGAAGTACGATTTATAAACCTTGAGGTTGTAGAGCTAGTCGGAAACAAACCCTCACCTTTAAATCCTTGAAGTTTGTACCCTGTCCTCTGTAATCCCGGTCATTTTTAACCTTAAGGGCATGTTCCGTTCAAGGGGTTTTAACGGGGATTAACAGGGATTGTGGGGGATTAAATCATGTACAAGCCAAATTCCCCTCCATTCCTCTCCAAACCCCTTGGGAGGAGGTTGAACCGAACAAGGCCTAAGACTAACCACAGTGGGAGTAACTTAATTCCATATGGTATCATAATATGATACTCAACCCTCTCTTTCTTCATTTAATTCTACGCCACCTCATCAAATTTGCCTAGTTGGCATGCATGATACTACTTATGATACTCCCATTACAACTAGCCTGGTAGAATTAATATACCTAATCTAAATGGTCGCCGCCCGATCTCTTTGTCCTCCTCCAGCATCCGGCTGAAGAAGAATCATGCAAGACACCGGCTGTTTTCGCCGGCGTTGCCTCGGCGGTGGCCTTCATGGGATACAATCGGCGGCGGCCTCCCGTGTTCTACTTCTCCTCGATGATGGCGGCGGGCGGGGACGTGCTAGCCGTCACCTCGTCGACATCCGCGGCGGCTTCTTTCTCTGCCTGCATGGCGCGGCTACGCGCGCGTCGACGGCAGATGGCGCAGTCGCAGGCACTGGAGGCGGCGGCGTCGAGGGCATCAGCGATGCCCGTGCCGCCGTGCTACCCGACAAGCCGGCGTGGAGCAAGTCGGCACTCTTCCTCGAGTTGTATTGGAGCGGCGAGCTGCGGAACCACGCGCTGGCTTAGTGCGGCAACTGCCTCCGACGGGCTAGGTGAGGTAGGTGGAGCAGCGAGCTGCCTCGCTCGTAACTGCCGGGCTCGGTGGGCCACCCAGATGGCTTTTATGCTGGAGAACTGCTCTTCCTGCTCGTCAGATGCCGCCTAAAGAGTGGAGAAAATGGTGGAAGGAGGAGCTTGGCCGGTGTCCTGCTCCTAAACGGACGTGTGTGGCCGGAGTGGGTTTCTCGCATTCCACGCGGGTTTAAATATAGGTTTTTGAATGTGGCGAGGAGGCGGGTACAGCTGGGAGTGCAGTGGGCGGCGCCCTCGGCCGGCGCGCCGCTTCAAGTGGCGGACGCAGTGAGAGGTCGCGTCTGCCCTGACCCCCTTGACCGTGGACCTTGACCGTGTACGTCCGGCTTTGAGGACAACATTATCCTTAGGCCTTGTTTGGTACTAGTGTATTTTAGGGAATTGGTGGGGATTATCCTGGTCAAACCCCTAAATCCCCACATATCCCAGAACAGCATTTGGTTCTAGTGTATTTGACATGTTTCATCCCCACATTTCCCCACAAATCCCCAAACTCTAGTTCATTTTTCTCAATACCCAATACACTACTCCTACCTAGTGTATTGGGGATAAATGGGGATTTGAAGGGATTGGGTGAAGGTTGGGGTTTCACCCAATCCCTATGGGGATTATCCCCACCAATCCCCTCAAAACCCTAGTACCAAACAAGGCCTAATGGACCTTGACGGTGTACATCACCTTGTGTCCAGATCTGAGATGCCACATGTACCAGATGAATGACTCCAAGTTCGACCACCGTGATGCTAGGTGCGAGCCGAGGAACACTGTTGGAGAGACCCCCCCCTCATAATTTTCCTACATTGGTCATTTGATTCATAGGATAGAATGCTATAGGATTTTTTTCCTATGAAATCATGTGTTAATTGGCAATCTAGCATCCACTCCAACTTTTTTTTCACTTCCTTTGTTTTTCTTGTGTCAAACACTCTGTTTTTTTTAGGGGAACACTGTGTTAATGCTATGGGATTCAAGTGGACATGCCACTCCAATCCTTTATTTTTCCTATTCCTGCGTTTTAAGTTCCTACGAAGAGAGTACTTGCTCTAAATGTTGTGCCGCTGCAAGAGCCGCCTATATTAATTAACCAAGCTCTAAAAAGGTGGACCAGCTTTGGCTATAGTATACTGTACTAGGTTAGTAGGTGACCTTGCGCTTGGCTCTTCACCTCTTCCGGAAGTCAAACAATAATGATGGTACTACAGTAGTACTTCTGGCAATCTGACACCAAATGAACTGCTGCACGTCCACCGCTTGTAAGCAAAAGTTTCTCCTCGTGCTGCGAGCCACTGCGCACTCGTGGGCAAGGGAGAAGGCATAGTAAGCAAGCTTCTCGTCGTTCTGTGAGTTGACGGGACACATCAAAGTTATTTAGTACTCTCTCCAAAAAGGGCTGACCATGTCCATGGCTACCATCCCGTGCTCCGTCATTGAGTACGTGCACTATTCACGTGCCATCGAGGAGAAAAAATATTGTGCAGTACGTGCCATCGAAGTGCACGACTCACTTACGCACTTCTTATCTCCATTTTCTTGCATGACACGTGCACCTTGATGCTAGATGTCCCGCGTGTTGGCAAAAGGATGAACAAAGCTCACGTCAAAAAAAGAGTGGAAGAACATAGATTCCCGACGACCGAGAAGGAGCAAGGAACCTCGTGGTGGAGCGTCTGCATTCATAATATTTTATATTATTCAGCGATATAAAATCAACCAAATCTCTCCACATTCCTATACCAATTCTATAGTGTGAGAATAACTTTGAATGTTACCTCCGTGGGACACCTAGTTATAGTATATCCAGCAGCCCATATCGCTTCTCGCTCCTCGTCCTTATAGCCTGCCGACTGTACCTTATATACACTTGCTCTTTGAGCAAAGGCCTCCCTAAGCACGCATTAATTTCCTGGGCATGCTTCTTTCTACTCAATGTTGCGTGCACTTTGAGCATGTTGGCAACTCCACTGCTAGCTTGCTGGCTCATCTTCAATTGATGCTGACACATTGCAGCACTCCTACAAGGCCCAGAGGTTAATTTGAGAACAAGTACCTCGAGGTTAATTTGACAGACATGCCTTATAGGTTGACAGAAGTCATATCACTTTTTTTGGAAAGATGTCATGAAGTAACATGATAGACCTTCTTTCAAGCCAATTAACATGTGTTCAAAAAACAAAAATTATCAAAAAGTAATGCGATAGACCTTCGATTAACATGTGTTCAAAAAACAAGTACTCGTGCAAGGCCCAGAGGTTAATTTGAGGACAAGTACCTCGAGGTTAATTTGACAGACATGCCTTATAGGTTGACAAAATTCATATCACTTTTTTTGGAAAGATATCGTGAAGTAACACGACAGACCTTCTTTCAAGCCAATTAACATGTGTTCAAAAAACAAAAATTATCGAAAAGTAACGCGATAGACCTTCGATTAACATGTGTTCAAAAAACAAAAAATGCCAAAAATTATAAAACAAAGACCTTGCGATAGACCTTCGATTAACATGTGTTCAAAAAACAAGTACTCCTGTAAGACCCAGAGGTTAATTTGAGAACAAGTACCTCGAGGTTAATTTGACAGACATGCCTTATAGGTTGACAAAAGTCATATCACTTTTTTTGGAAAGATGTTGTGAAGTAACACGATAGACCTTCTTCAAGCCAATTAACATGTGTTCAAAAAACAAAATTATCAAAAAGTAACGCGATGACCTTCGATTACCAGGTGTTCTCAAAAACAAAGAAATGTCAAAAATTACAAAACAAAGACCTCGCGATAGACCTTCGATTAACATGTGTTCAGAAAACAAGTACTCCTGCAAGACCTAGAGGTTAATTTGAGAACAAGTACCTCGAGGTTAATTTGATAGACATGCCTTATAGGTTGACAAAAGTCATATCACTTTTTTTGGAAAGATGTCGTGAAGTAACACGATAGACCTTCTTTCAAGCCAATTAACATGTGTTCAAAAAACAAAAATTATCAAAAAGTAACGCGATGGACCTTCGATTAACATGTGTTCAGAAAATAAAAAATGTCAAAAATTACAAAACAAAGACCTCGAGGTTCAACTAATAGGACGGAGCACTATATACATTTAAGCCAATTAAACGTTTATAGTAACCCATCACATTAGTTTTAACATCAAGTCCACTTCCCATTCAGTCACCCATCTGATGACTACTCCAGCCTCAGCATAGTTAACTTGGGAGTTCTATTGGATGAGCAATCGGTAGGGAAGCTGATCCTTGCTGATATAGGAAGCCTCTTGGCATCCTTTATTGCGTACCCGGATGACCGCGTGTTGCCGCCCAATGGCCAATGCCACGTCCCCCGCGAATGTAGAAGCTTCCTTCCCTCGTCTAGCTGGTTCGCGCGTTTTCCCCTATTTTTTGCCGCCTGCCCACCTATAGAATCGCCTCACGCCAGCCAATTCCTCTCCAAACACCTAGGGAGGCGGTTGAACCAAACAAGTCTAACTTGTTTCTAGTGGGTACATTGACGTGGCATCGAAAGGGTGTGATAGCTGACTCTGGCAAAATAATTGACTACCACATTGGCATACATGAGCATGGGGCCCACTTGTCAGCGTGCTGGACGAAGGAAGGAACGCAAGACAAAATGGAGCACAGAAGGGTGCGAATCGATTGGCTCATGTGTGATGACCACTGGAGCAATCCACTCAGATTGTACTACGTTAAAAAATTCATGCAAACACGACCGGTTATACTGTGAGTAGGTGACCGTGCGCTTGGCTCTTCGCCTCTTCCGGAAGTCAAACAATGATGATGGTACTACAGTATAGATACTTCTGGCAATCTGACACTGAATGAACTGATGCACGTCCACCGCCTGTATTAAATGCACTATCATAAAGCAAAAGCTTCTCCTCGTCCTGCAAGCCACCGCGCGCGCGCGTGAGCGAGGGAGAGGTCGTACTAGTAGTAAGCAAAGCTTCTCCTCATTTGCGAGTTGATGGGACACATCAAAAGTAGTGTACTAGTCTCCAAAAAGGGCTGACCATTTCCATGGCTACCATCCCGTGCTCCGTCATTCAGTGCGTGCACGATTCACGTTCCATTGAGAAAATAATGTTGCGTACGTGCCATCGAATAGAATAACTTAATTTATAAAAAACGCGCCACCGCATCATGATCGAACTTTGATTCGTCCACGCATGGTTCCCATGAAAAACTACTACACTCGCCAAATTATCAGGTGAGCTGCCTCTTCATACAAAAATGAGCTCACCGTGTACCCGCGCGTGAGTATTAGGGAAAGAGGCAAAGAGTACCTGCGTCGGTGCCTGCACCTCTTCTCTTCGTGCTCGTATTCCTTTTCTTCGGGTGATTCGTGCACGTACTCCACCTACGCTCATGACCGTTGGTGAGTCTCTCCTACTATACTTAACTCCATTTTCTTGCATGACACGTGGACCTGGATGTTGGATGTCCCACGTGTCGGCAAAACTTAGAAGAACGCTTTCCGACGACCAAGAAGGAGCAAGAAACCTCGCGGTAGAGCGTCTGGACACTTTAATATTTTTATTCAGCGATATAAAATCTACCCAATCTTCTCCACAGTAGACCGGAAGAGTCCGAAACACGACAGCCCAGTGTAGTTACATCATACATGGCCAACCCACGCTATCACCATATTTCTTGGCCTCCGTGCGACACCTAGCTCTAGTATATTCCACCAGCCCGTATCGCTTCTCGCTCCTCGTCTCTCTCAAAGTGCGGCAGGCTGGCGATTTTGCCGTCTATTGAGGTCGGTTAACTCATCACTCGCTCCCACATGTTAGCGACATGCCAAGAGCATTCTAAAAAACTTACTGTACTCTATTGTTATGCCAAGAAGAGGAAGTGCTTTGACCGACGGACCAAACGAGACAGGCGTGCCGTGCCGTGAGTGGGTCCAGTTTCTCGTTTTCAACTTGTTTGGTGTAGTAGTAACACTTGGTTTTGCACCTTCATAGAATGATGAAAAAACCCCGCTAAAAAGGCGCTTTGCTTTCTGCTAATCCCGTCAACCGTTCTTGTTTTGTGCATTAAATTGTTAAGTGCCATAACTAAGATATAATTAACCAATGCATGTAAAACAGTCTTGTTTAGTACTGTAGTACTCCACACGCATGCATGCGTTGCGATTAGTACTACTCCCTTCATCCATACGTATATATAGGGCCTAATGTATTCTTCGAGGTTGCCTTTGACTATTGATAGGATTTTATATAATTTGAAAACTTTATCATTCGAAGATCCTTTCACGTACAAATTTGACGGTATGCTTTGAGCAACTTGCATGTCCTATACTGCTCCTGTTTGGATACTCTAACTTAGCTAGAGGTTAGACTAACTCATGACTAACCCTGAACTAACTCTAGCCAAAGAGGTGTTTGGATGACAGGGTTAGATTGACAATAAATGCACTTGATGGAGAGAGAAAAGTGATTTTTCAATGGGCCCCACGAGAACTAGCTCCAATTAGCACCACTTGGCTGGCGGGATAGAGAGAGAAAAGTCATTTTTCAGTGGGCCCAATGAGATCTAGCTCCAATTAGCACCTCTTGGGTGGGATAGTTTTTTTTGGTGGGTTAGGTGCAACTTGCTCCAATTTAACCCTCATGTTTGGATACTTTAGGGCTATTTGAGCCCCAACTAGCTCAAACTAACTCTAACCCATGGATCCAAACAGGGCCAAAGTTAGTCTCGGAAAATGCATTAAGCCCTATATACATGGACAGACGGAGTACATGATACTAGCAAACGCTCACCATTAGTAGTAGTTCATTGGTTGGTTTCGATTTTTGATTCAGTTGTTGTGCTGCTACTGTCCAATATTCACGTGTGGTTGTTTTTAGAATAAAAAAAGGAGGTAGTACTTACTGTGGGAAAGGTGAAGTGATGGTTGCTTTGCCCGAGCAACTTATTACTCTGGGAATATTGGAGTACCAGCGGATTCAACGAAGAGAGAAATGATGGTTGCTTCATCTGAGCAACTTACTGTGGCGAAGGTGGGGCTCTGTGATTTGACTGCTCACTAGTCATTATTACTGTGGCGCAACGACTGGGGTGAATATCCCCTGCAGTTCTGCACTCAATATTGTTGCATGGCAGGTGGAGCCGGATGAAGGATGTCCCACATGTCGGCGAAACGAAGTTGAATTGTTTCTGGCATTGCTATCAATCTTTCAGGATTTGTTTATATGTACGCATAATTTTCCAGCATAATGAAATTGTACTGTGATGCTATGAAGGTTTCAACTTTGGTTCCCACAGAAAAAAAAAGGTTTCAACTTAGGATTCATGTGTCCTCTTGCCTCAAGATTGTCTCGTTACAACATTCCATCAAATACAAATGAAACTACCATGGCTACTAATGCATCTCAATGGTTCGCAGATCAGCGCCAATATTCACATCACAACTGAAGACAAAGTTGTGAGAAGGTGTACAAATAAAGAAAAATATATAATTGGTCGATGTTGTTCGTAGGCATGGCTCCATTTCCTAGGCACAGTGTTCATTGGTTGGCAGCTAGTTTCACGCAGCTCTGTAGCCAAGAAAGAGGTGTATGGAGGACATCGCAATCCGATCATTTTGTGCAGTTCCACTAAAATCGAGCTGATCATCCCTGTTTGCAAAGATATTCAGTCAGTGTGATCACAATAATAGTGGAACTAGATGATGAAACATAACACACACAAATAGAAGCCGATCACCTCTGCGATCTCTCTTTAGGACTAACTACTTGTTGGAGAAGATTAGGCACGGAGTTGGATGAGGAGGATAGCAAAACCAATCTCCCTTTCTGTAGTCCCACAGAAATGTAAAAATGTTGCCCGTGTGACATTTTGGCGGAACTGCACAAAACACTCTTAAGAAAAAGTGATTTGTGCAGTTCACCAAAAGGTCGCAATGGCAAAGAGGTGAAATGGATAGCCCTGTTTGCAAAAAGAGGTAGAAAGGAAACAATTACTGCCCAATAACAGGATTTTAAGACATATACGCCGACAAAAAAGAAGCATATTCCATGTCATAAGGGAAAGATAGCAGCATGGTGGTTTATCAAAAACGGTTTGAGGACGAGATTGCAAGATGGAAAGTACGCTGGCCGAGATACGTTTTAAGCAAAGAACTAAAGAAGATCCACATGCAGGATTTTCCACATGCAGCAACGTGGGAAGCTGGTCAGTGGAGCAAGGCCGGAGGAAGCTGTACCTGAGGGTCGTCGGGATGTAACTAGGAGGGCGCCGGCGGCTGGGATCTGCCCATACTACGGCAGCGAGCAAGTGGCAAAGGCCCTACCGCACCGGAGCTTGGCCAGAGAGAATGGCGGGTACCGCAGATCGGGACGTGCTGCCTCAACGCCGTCGAACGGAGAAACAATGCACATCCTCCCTTTCCGCCGGCGGACTGGATGCGGCCGGATCAGTGACCAACGGTGAGAGAGAGAGGCCACCGCCACCTTGTGTGAGATAGTGTGACGAGAGACAAAACCCGGCAGGCAGGCTCCATTGTATATAGTGGAGCGGATTTCTTTTCTCCCGATGACAATCGTTTTATATTCTGTATGTGCCATTGAGGAATATAAATTTATTTAATATTAATGCGTTAAGTCAAACTTTGTTCCATCTACGCATGGTACACGACCCTCCTTCGAGTAAACAACCGCTACACGCGTCAAATTATCACATGGGCTGCCTTTTCATACAGAAATGAAATCCACCGTGTACCCGCGCGGGTGTGGCCGGGAATGAGACATGAGTACGTGCATCATGCGTGCACCTCTTCTTTACATGCAGGTACATATGTGGGTGGGTGTGAAAGAGATGGTTTGTGCGAAACAGAGGCAATGTGTCGATGATATCTCAAACAAAAAAATGTAACATATGCAATGTGTGTGAAACAGAGTCATGGATATATCATATATAGAGGGAGCGATCCATGAGAAGAGAGTGGAGGGTTCATCGGCGTGAGATATCAATAGAATCGAAAACAGGGATGAAGTGTGTGGGTGCGCGATCGATAAAGAGTGACATCGAATTTGTGTTTGCCCATGTCAAAGATACAGGGCGGCTGGCCTACTGGAATGTGAGAGGGTAGAGGTGAAGTTTGTCTCTGGAGGGGGCAGAGACCTAACTATAGAGAGGTAGATCAACTGGTATATGTGTGGAGAAGGAGAGAGACCTAGCTATGTATTGAGGGAGATCGATCGGCATCCATGCATATGTGTAGTAGAGGAATAAGGTTGGGAGAGAGACAAAGGTAGAGTGTCGGAGGGTTGGCGGTGGAGTTGCTTCTCACAAATGGTGGGAGAGGCCGCTAGACAAACGAAGGGTACGAGTGCAATGTCAATAAGAGAGGGGATGTCTGCCTGTCTATGCACGTGCGTGTGAGAGACGGGTCGGGAGGTATGCAAGGATGATGAGGGGGGACGATATGGTTGTGGTAAGCAGACGTAACTACATAGGAAGATCAATTGTCGTGTGTCAGAGAAAGGGAGAGACATAACTAGTGAGGTACGTTGATCGGTGCATGGGGAAAAAGAATTATAGTCGACCTAGCTATATGTAGGGAGATCGGTAGGTATACATGCATGCATGTGTTAGAAGCAAATAAGGTCCGGAGAGACGGACAGGGGGAGAGGGGTGTGGCTAGGAGGTGGTCCGAGAGGCCTACTATGTCGAGGGGGGAGGAGTGTGCGAGTATGAGATTGATGAAAAGAGGGGCGGGAGTGTGCACCTACCTGGAACCGTATTGGACATAGGGGGGCATGGACGGTGAGAAGAGAAGAGGGGAAGTGTGTGTTTGTGGTAGGCACACTTGGCTAGAGAGGTATATCGACCAGTGTGTGCCGAAAAGAAGGAGCCGGGGGGCCTACACACACCATGGGTGAACGACCTAAAGAGAAATAACGAATATGCGCGATGGAGGGGACGCTGAGGGAGGGTGAGAGGGGGGCGGGCGTGTGCATGCACGATAGAAAGTTAGCGCTAGCTACAAAGAGAAGAGGATTGTGTGGGTGTAAAAGACGAACAGAGATCATAATTCATTATAACAAAGTGGATTCAGATATTTGAAGAAGATATCATAGTGTTTTAAACCGACGCATGCATGAATGAATATATATAATGGTGATACGCATGGTGTGGTTATGAACATGTTATACTACATATAATATATAGAACATTGACTATAATTTGTGATAATGTGTGGCTTTTGCAGCTCAGGGCTAAATACTTGTCATAATGTAGGGGGCGGGGCACTATACTTTGTGTGATAAACACGGTGTACGTATGGAACATGGTTTAGATTATGAAGATCTAGTTAGTACATCAAATGTACTGTTATTTGGAATCAACATCAAGGGTATTCAAAATTTTGAATTCGAGTTCATATAGTACACATAGTTCATATCTATCTCTATAGTAATCATGTGGTGTGTTGTTAATATAATACACGAATGATGGTTTAAGTTGGCAACAATTATGATTGTAGATTCTTATTTAAATAGAGAAACAAATTCAAATTTAGTTCGAATTGCAGCGGTAGTATAGACATTTGGAATGCACTAAAATGTTGGTATGAGTAGGTTACATGCATTATACAGCCAGCGAAAAAAATTTAATTGGACATAACATGGATTCATAGCTTTGAATAGCATTTGTACAGTAAAACGGGACAAGACTATCTCTTTGTGTGGTGCGAATAGTTTTATTTTTTTCATTTTTTTCATTGAGGGAAGTGCGAATTGATTTGGTACATACAATATTACACGTTAGGCTTGTCCCTAAAATTCAACCCGCGCCTTGTTATATCCCGAAAATTCAGATATCGTGCTCCCAAAACTCGCGCCTTCACAACCCGCGCCTTGCTATCCCGAAATTACAACGCGCGCGAAAACTCCCTCCAGCTGCCAAATCCCGACACGCGAAATCCCACTTCTAACCCTGAGCCGAAAGGGCCGCTAGTTCAAATCGGTGGGGGTACTTTTGTAACACACCCTACATTTTGGACAAGCGCGGTGCCCTCCTCCCATCACCTCCTTTTCGCCATTCGAAATCCCCATTCGAAATCCCAGTCCGCCATAACCTCTCTGCTCCAGCCATGAAACCCCACCCTCCTCCGTCCGCCACCCCACTGCTGCCCAGCCGGAGCCTCTTCCCCGACGACGTCATCCACCGCAACAGCCCGACGTCCCTCATCCACCTCCCCGAATGAGGATCCGTCGTCGATCTCGTCGTCCCGCCGGTTCAGCCGCCCCGTCCTCCACCTCCAAGGAGCTGCTTCGACGATCGCCTCGTCTATCGCGGCTGATCCATCCCCACAGCACCGCCTTAACCTGCTCCACCGGAACCGCAGCATCCTCACCGACTCCTCGGACGAAGCCAAGGCCTACTCGGTGCCACCAAAGAGGTTGTACACTCGTCGCATCGCACCTTCTCCTTAACTCGACCTCCCGGCGCCGACGGTGCTCCATCCCGCACCTCCATGGTGCGGCTACCTCGAAGCCGGCGCCGCGGGCGACATCTGCACGGCGTCTCTTCCCCAGTGCGAGGCCCCTTCGGCGGCGGCGTCCATACCAGCTGGATCTGCTGCTGCTGCTCCGGCTCTCGCTCGGTTGCGCTGCTGCTCTGCTCTCCCCCTCGCTCGTGCTGCTGCTCTGCTCTTGCTCTCGCTCGCGCTACTGATGCTGGTACATGGGCTGCTGCAGCTACACGAGTTGCTGCTCTGACTCTAGTTCGCATTGCTCCTCCAGGCGCTGCTACTCCGGCTGCTATCTGCTACTATGTTCCCCGTCGATCGCCTGCTGATTTAGATCATTGTTTCTCTACTACTAGTGCTCGAGCGGCCTAAACTACATGTGAAGTGCCTCTCTGCTAGCAGTGCGTTCAGTTTCGACAGTAACATTCAGATTCCACAGTAAATTTCAGTTTCGACATTTAAGTTCAGAGTCAACAGTTTTTACCTCATCTGTTGTAGTCAGGTGTTTTTTGTTGATGTAAATTTTACATCTATCACTTTTTGGTAATGTATTTTACATTATCTATTGGAGATGCTATTAGAATCCCACTTGAGATTAACAATGTCTGTCTTGTACTGCTTCAGCCTCGACGTCTTACGGCTCCCCGGAGCTGCTCCAACGACGGAACCATCAATCACAACAGAGCAGTGCCCTGGACGCCGTCTACAGATTCCTCAGATCTTCCTCCACACCTCCGTTAGCCACCTCTGCCGCAACTTCTTCAGTGACCAACCCAATGATGCTGAGGTCGACACGGCTATGGCAAAGAGGTTGTACACCTGTCACATCACTTATTACTCTACATTCATGTCGATCCATTAGGGCTATTTTGGTTCAAAGGAAAAAGTGAAGGGAAAACATAGCAATAGGAAATTTTCCTATGGCACTCTACTATTCAATTATTCATGCATTTTGTTGAAAGGAATGGAGCAAAACATCCACCTGGACCTACTTTTCAAAATCCTATGCATGAAAACAAGACCAAGTGCATTAGTGGCAGAATAACATTCTAACTGTACACGCTTTCATATGGCTTCACTTTAATTTGGCCATGTTTCTTTGCATTCCTCTGCTCTTCCAATTCCTGTGAACCAAACACCCAAGTTGACAGAAATCCTGTGTTTACAAATGCTCTATTTCCCACGTGCACTCTCCTTGCATGATCTCACTATATTTTTTTCATATGCATGTCAGATATTGTACACAGTCATGCTGAACATGTAGAGAAAAAGAGAAGAGTTTTGCGCGGCAATACAATGTCATGCAGACATTGCTCCATGGTGGGTTCAATGGTAAACCCTCCCCCCCTCTCCAGATTGTAATCTAGAGGAAGATATCTGTTCTAAGGCGGATTCAGACGTAGCTGACCACTCCTATTTACCCCCAAGATGTTTGCTCTAACTTGGCATGATGATGTTGGTCATATCATGCATATGTTGCCTTGCAGTGCCTACTTTCGACATCATATATGTCATCTGCTTAGTTTAGACATGTTCTGTAATGCCACTTGTTTAGTTTCTATATCATATATGGGAATTATGCAGTCTCATCTCTTTTAGCCAGCCATAATATATGTGAAATATGCAATGCCATCCTGTTTAACCAGGCATCATATATTTGAATGATATCTTGCCCATCCTTTTATTCATTACATTTCCATTTGTCGACAATGTTTGTACATTAAACTACTCTTCTTGTGAATCAGTTATTTGAGTGGGTGATGGAAAAATCTGGAGTGAAAACAAGGTCTTCAGAGCAGACAGTGCTACCTGTCGAAGCAGATCTCTTGCTGGGTCCCGATAGCTCCTCAGAGATGGATTCAGAGACAGATGACCAGTCCTATTCCCCCACCGAGGTGTATGCTATAACTTGGCATGGTTATACTGCTCATATCATGCATATGGTGTCTTACATTGCATAGTTTAGACATCATATACACAATATTTAACACCATGTTCTTAGTTCAGACATCATATATGCGAATGCCCTCTGCTTAGCATATAAATCACATATGTGAATTAAATCATGTGATCCTGATTACTTAGATAACATGTATGTGAATTATATCATGCGAACCTGTTTACTAAAGACATCATATAATTATCTCATGCCATCCTATTTAGTTAGTCATCATATCTTTGAATTATGTCATGCTATGCTATCCAGTTTAGATAGACATCATATATGTGAAATTATGTCATGCTATCCTTTTTAGTTAAACAATATACATGTCAACTATTTCATGCCCTCTTTTTTCCACACTATCTATTGCATCTGTCTCTCGTACAAAGGTCTGTACATTCAACTATGTTTTCTGTTTATTAGCCATTTGAATTGGAGCGGGTGATGGCAGTATCTAGCAGAGTAAAAACACGGCCTTCAAATAAAACGGTGCTACCTCTTGGTGGAGATAGCACCCCGGTTGTACATGCACGAGAACCAGCCCTACCACACATAACCCAGGCTCTCGCAGAATGTACCCCTACTGCGATGGACAGAGAACCAGCTTCACCCAATCTAACCCCAACCCCAACAGATAGTAACCCAGTTCCTATTGACACAGCACCATCTCCACCACAGAGCTCCCAAACAAGAGCAGTTAGTAAGGCAGCTCCAGTGCCCAAAGCGCCAGTAGTACCACGGCAAACCCCAACTCCACCAGTTAGTGCACCTATTCCTGTGGAGGAAGCACAACCAGCCATTCGTAGTTTAGCATCTATCGCATTTGATGTTGTTAAATCCTATGTGCGTATCTTCCCATCATGGAAATGGAACATATAAAACATGCTACGCTACCCGCCATTCTAGCGCCATCGCTCGTGCGCGACGTCGTGGTCCACCCGATCGAGTTGCTACAGTCTTTTTTTGGCTGCTGGCGCCTGGTAAACCATTGATTGTTTTGTACATACATGGCTGGTACAATGGGTAAATGACGGGTGGGCCTTGTTAACTGTTGGGTCCAAGAATCAGCTGGGTTTTTGCTTCCTTAGCGTGGAGATGGGTTTCTAGGAGCGAGAGCAGCGATGAAAACCTGGATCGACCGGGGTGAAAAATATCCCGTGCCTTCTCTGTCTCCCATGCTCTCTCCTCCCCCGATCCCCTCCTTCCCTCCCACCGTGCCGCCACCTCTCCTCCTCCCGCCGCGCCGCCGCCTCCTCCCCCAAATCCATCCGCTGCCAATCCCAATCCCAATCCCCTCCTCTTGGCCGCGCACCCGCGATGGAGACCGAGGATCCCGAGCCCCGGCCCCAGGCCCTAGCCGCTAGGGGGCTGGTCTGGGCCGCCACCCTCGCGCCTCCGCTCCCCTCCCCAGAATCCTCCCTCGTCTCCTCCCCCCGCCACCATCGTCAAGCCCTTCCTCGCCGTCCTCGACGCCGACGCCCTCGCAAGGGCCAACACTGGCCTCGCCTTCGTTCCCCACGAGTTCCTTGCCGCCCTCGGCAGCATGGCCGTCGACGCTCCTGCCGTCAGCCTACTGGACCACGCTCGGCTCGACAGCTGGGTCTGGGCACTCGCCCAAGGATGGGGCCCCGACGCTCATCGACAAGATTGACCTCGACATGTTGGCCGACGACGGTGCAGCCTCGAAAGAGGAGGAGAAGAAAGAGAGGGCGACATGCTGGCTGATGACGGTGCAGCCTCGGAAGAGGAGGAGGAGAAGAAAGAGAGGGTGAGAAGAGTCCGATTCTGGTCAAGAGATGCCATGGGGAAGATGCTGGCCTTATTTCTCACATCCCGAAAGTCACATTACATCTATGAACCAGAAGAACTAGAGGTATGAAACTCCCAAGAGGAAATATTCATTCCTCTTAGCTATGTCTTTATTTGTACATGCTTTTGCAATACTCATGATGCCCTCAGAATTATTTAAAAGGATGCATCCTTTGGTGTCTGTTCATACTTATTATATGAGCTATGTTTTACCATCGAGTAGATCTCTTATTAGCATGATATTGTCTAATTTTTACATGGATACAGAAGGGTAACTTAACGTTGTATGCAGAGCTGGGTCGACATATGAAGACGCGAGAGCTAAAACAAATAGACTGCGAGGTTATCAGGATACCGGAGAAATGGGTTATGCTTTAGTCCTTGTAAATGGTGCTGGTTTTTTCTGGTGCGAGTAAAGCCTGACAGTGGTGTATTCCAGGCAATGTGAAGTTGGGACTTCCCTATCAGGCGTGACCTTGTAGCCAAATCCATGAGGAGTCAGAGGCAGTTGCAGCAACTAACCATGAAGCGACGGCGGAGATCCAGTTCATCTGTACGTCTGCCGCTGCCTTCTGACCGAACCGCGTCACGGCACACTTTGATTCAATGCTCTGATCATCTATGCTTTCCTGCTGTAGATTTTTGGAGCTTGCTCTGTTAATCCGTGTTATTTTTTGTATTTTTTGTATCACAGTTTAGGTCTGACCAGCACAAGGTGGCAACAGCAGTAGTGGAGAAGGCATGAAGAGGCCCACATCTGAAAATCCGTTCTGCTGACCGATCAAGGGAGATGGTCTCAGCATCCACTGTGACAATGTTGTCCAGAACATGGACTCTGGAAACTGAAAAGTGTAAGTACCAATCAAATTTGACTATTTAGGTTCTGTTCTATCGAATGACATGAGTTTTTTTATTCATTTAAAAAAGAGAGTGCAAGAACTTTCTCTTATTCATATTCAAAAGAATTGCGATGAAATGGAAGAAACTCTGAGCTGTCATCTCGAATGTAGAGCTTGTAGTTATGTCATAGGTATATGTCTCTCAATTTATGTAAAGATGGGATCATAGGTCTTATAGTATGTCTTTATCTTGGGTGGTGAGCTAAAGGAATTCAGTCTGACAATGATGCTAGCATGCCACTATGTGTTCCTTTCTCTAAATTTTGTCATGCTTAAGTAATGAACAACTTACCCGCTCCTAGTTGGATAACCTACCTATGTCATTCAAAACAAATTTTCCTTCTAGGCGCACAAAGGCCACCGATCGGGTCAGCACGAAGGAACCAGTTCGGACCGCCGCCGCAAGCCTCGCCTCAGCAACGGATCAACCTTTGCACCTACATCCACTTCGACAGGTCGTCAGTCAAAGCAAGTCCATTTTACCCTCCTTCATGCGGATGAATCTGATCAAGTTTATTTCAAATTCCAATCTAGAGTAGTTACACTTTTTCACCTCTGCCTGCCTGCTTCTTCTAGCAGAGTTGCATTTTCTCTGATTTTCACAGCTTCAAAGCACTACCTTCGAATTGCGTATGCGATTCATCATCGTTCAATTACCCTGTACCCTATGTGAATTATATTCTGAAGTACAAGTTGACAACAACCTACTAGCAGTACATACTTTTCTAGCTGGTACACAGTAAAAAGAAAGGGCTTGAGTAAATGCACATTGTTCATTTCATATCAATCTGAAGTTCCTGCATTTATTTTCTAGTAGCCATAATCAATGTCAGTCACACACTTTGAAGGTTTTACACTTTTATTTGGTATCCTACTGCGCTGCATGATAACATCCACATTTACACGTAGTTTAGGCCCAGTAAAGCATTTCCCCCCGGTTTCTTCAGCTTGCAAGAAAGGTTATGGATTCTGGGTTGACATTCTATTTATTAAAAAGGTGCCTACATGTCAAAAAAATCATTGAAAAGCCATGTGAGACACAACAACTGTCCACCCAAATCATTGTGCTGGCTCAACGCCCTCTGCGACACAGAGGCTGGCGGGGTCTCACTCTGCACCCGCCAATCCGGCGAGGGTGCTATCCTGTGAATTTGCCCGAATTCTGAAACTATTGCATTTGCACTATATGTATGATGGAAGGTTTCACTTAAGAAGTGTCAAAACTGAGGTACTAGATAACTGGCATACTTAATGGAAGAGACATTTGCCCTAACCTGCAACTGCACCAGTTATATAGATGCACATATAACTGATTTGTTGCTATCTGAGACCATTATTTTAATTGTGAATCTTATTTTTCTTTACCTCTAGGCCATGAACCATCTTACCCTTAAATCAGAATTCATGTTTTTTTCGCTCCTATTTTGTTCCTTACTAGTGACAGTGCAGCTTCCTAAATGCATAAAGCTCCCGGGAAGGTAAAACTGTGGTGTTCCATTAAATTGAAATCTGTCATTTATATTTGACTGCTTCATTCTTCTCTAAAACTGCAGGTATATCCCTACAGTGAAGTGGATTATGCAATGATCGGTTGATTCAGAGCTCTTGTATCTTTAGTGGCATTCACCTTTGTGCAATTCAAGCGACCACAGGTATTTTCCAGTGATATTGAAGCTATTTTGAAATAGTGGATACTTGCATGATTTGTGTTATTTTCCGCGATAGATGAATTAGCATATCCCCAAAGAAGAGCAAATCAACTTAGTTAGAGCTTCGTTGTTACTCTGCAAGGAAATTTATCGTTAAAAACTTTTATCTCTTCCATTATTCAGTGTTGTAGGATATTTTCCAACTGCACTTGAAAATTAGGAAGCTGGAAAAAAAAACAAGAGCTCAATATTTTAAGACTAAAATTACAAACATTGCAATAAAAAGGTTGTAATTCATACAAGTTACCAACATTGATAAGTGATACTGCATTAATATTTCTCTTTCTTTTGCTAGAATATCTCTTTTATACAAATTTAGGAAGATCTTAGGACGATTTTTTCTGATGGATTTTCCCCTCCTTTATTTATGTTTCAGATCATGGTCTTCTTATCGACGTCTGACTGTTGAAAAGAGTTCTTATGTGGGTTCTGTTTTAATGCCTTTGTAAGCTATTCTCTTGTGATATTTCAGTTGTTCTGGATGCGATATTTTTGTTTCTAGCTACTGAAAGTATGAGGCTAATATAAATTGAAGCCATTTTAAATTTGGATTTGCATTGCAATTAATTGGAGCAAACTGGTTAGTCAAGTATCTATAGACTATTAATATAGTTATTCTTTCTCCTTCCCGAGACCTTTTTCTTGGTACTTCAGCTGAAAAGATGCCCTTGTAGAATGTTTTTCTAATGTATTTCCCCACCTTCTTCAGTAAAACTATTAAAAATAACAATTAATTTGTAAGTTTCATATTCGGTAAGTCTTGTTGTACATACTCGCAAGTCTAACATTTGTCTCCTATGTCACGTACATGGTATGAGCTTATGCACATATTTTTTATCTTTGTTGCCATATTTTTGTAACAAATGTGTAGGCTTTACAACAGTAGCCATTTATCATTTATGGTGGTTGACTGTGGCCCATCTGAAAACCCACATGTCTCACTGGCTCCCCACCGGATTGCTAAGGCATTAAGCTCCACACGTGAAAATAGACTGTCATGGTAGAAGGCTGCGCACAACTGATGGCCGCAACTCGCCGCCGTAGTTGTGCTGCTTGCATTATGCTTGGGCTGCTCTGGAATTATTTAGATTTCAGTTCATGGACTTTATTACTCATGTGTTCTTTTAGTAGGCCTATACAAACACAATTTTATTATGGCTGATATGTTTCCTCTTTTGTTGCGGTTGTCGTGCCTAGGAAAATTCAAAATATTTAGAGTTTGGTTCTTTTGAGTTAGCTTAGTGATGTTACATGATCTTATTGTGCCCTTTTGATTGATTGTAGTAGAAGACTGTTAAACTTGGAGATGATTTCTTTGATGTAACCACAATATATCATACAAAGTTATTATTTGAGGAAAAATGTTTCTTCTTAGAATAATAGATTTGCATATGTGCCAAACTGACAATGCTTAATATTTTCAAACTAGGCGCTTACACCAGACGACATGATAAATTTTACCCACTCATTCTGAAACAGGCACTGGTTGGAACTTCTTAAGAGGAGTACCGGTTTAACTCTGTAAGGCAGCTAGAGCAGTCCGGCACCTTCAAATGTTTCTTCTCTGGAGAATGCATCAAGCAAAAAAGTCTAATTGTTGGTGAAGATATAGCTTAGATTACAGCTATTTTCCATCCCTTTTCAATTGTTAGTGAAGATATAGTCGAGATTACAGCTATTCTGCAGACCTTTTCAGTTTTTAGTGAAGATATAGCTTATATTATAGCTATTTTGTAGTGTTTATACTTCTTATTAATCAGCGCCTAAATAGTCCGTTCGTACAAGCTCATACATGCTTCTTTCCGCTTTTCCTGGTACCTAAAAAATAGTATATGTATATATCCTTTTCGAACTGCTTTATGGTTATGTATAACTATGGAATCCATCATCATGTGTTAAGACAATGTAATTTACCTATGTTGCACCTATGTTTTTCCCCACTGAGATTCTTCCTTGCAATGCCTTCACTATGCACGTGCATTTATATCTATCTTTGCTTAGGCGAAAAGAGAACATAATAAGTTCATATCTCACCTTTGTTCTCCATTCTCTTGCGTTTCAGCCAACACATTACTTCGTGTCCTATCATCTTCTGCTTGCTATTTCCCTGGTGCTCTACTGCCTCTGGTGATCTACTGACTCAGGCTTTTCTTGCTGTTTAGTGAAGGTCCTTTCCGAAAAGCTTCGATACGACATGTGCGTTGGAAAGCTCCATCTTGTTATTGGACTTGGTGAAGGTAATGGGCCCGAGGTCGGTAAGAAGAGTAGGATGCCTCCATCTTATGCTGGTGGTCGATGTATGACTGAAAACTTCTATGATGGGGTGGTTGTTATGCATAGCATGCCTCGCCTGATATAATCACAACCTTCACATGTAATCCAAAGTGGCCTGAAATAACAGAGAGTACTGAACCTGGGAAAAAAAATAGTTGATAGGTCTGACATTACCGTTCGAGTGTATCGCATGAAGCTTCTTGAGTACCTACAGAAAATCAGGACAGGGAGGATGTTTGGGCCTGTAGTTGCTGGTACTATACCCAGTGCCTTCACTCCCCTATTAAACATTTTCTTAGCCATGTATGTTAATTTTACTGCTTTTCATTTAACTTCCTATTTTTCAGTTATCCACACAGTGCAGTTTCAGAAGAGGGAGCTGCCGCATGCGTGTATCCTTGTTTGGCAAGAGAAGCATCATGACTGGGTGGTCACACCAACTTTCATAAATTCCTTTGTTTCAATCACTGTTAGTATTTCTATTGGATCTAGCTCCCTCTTTATCTTCTTTGTTGGTTTCCTCTTGCATGGTTCCCAATAATTAGCTTCACCCTTTCGCAGGGTTCTCAACTGACTGATATTGATGCTGATGCTCCTGCTACTATGCCTCCTAACATGATGGAAACTATAGTTCCTAAGCCACTTAAGCTTAACAGGTATGCCCTTTCTATACAATTATGCATAATACACTGCTAACTACCTATCCAAGCTGGCAGTCGGCACATGGATCGTACAAAATTAAGTGCTACGAAACCCACGTACAATAAAGCTTATTTTCCTATAGCAATTAGAGTTTCCATGCTTCTGTTTCTTTATTTGACTTTGTTGGGTTTCTGTTTCTGTTCATATAGACCACAAGTATGTGTTTTTCATGTAATCCTTTTGAAATTTTAGGGGTGCTGCTGCTGCAGAGATCATTTCATGAAAAACGCTAAAGTAGTGGTTGATCAAAGTTTTCAGATAAGCATGCATGTGTGGTACGTCTATTCCTGCAGCTTATAGTCCCTTCACTAATTTGTTCATGCCTTGCTTTTGGTTATTTTAACATTGCCATGCTTTACAGCTTGTTGTCTTTAAAATGATAAAAACCCATAAATGTTATTAGATCCTTTTAAATTCCTTCACTGGTTTATCTCTTCCTTATGCATCCATGCAACTAATACACTATATAATGGGCTTTATTACAATGGCAATTTAACTCTTATAAACTTGCCAATGCCATGTCGATTTCTTGCCTTATGAGCTATCCTGTCTTTTGCATCAGCTTTGTTTGTATATAGAAGCTCGCTAAATTGGCCCTCGCAACCTTCGTTGTGGCTACTAAAACCACCACCCGCAAGGACAAGTGAAGACTGTTACCCTATTGCTGTCCTCATACGCTTGTATTTTCAGTGCTTTGAACAAACCCAAGCTTTAGCACTATAAAGGTAGCCTGGACAACAAAGCCATTTTCAATATCCATGAAACATGCAATGATGACTCTATCTAATGTTCGTCGCCTCATAAGATGTATCGGCTATCTACCATGCTTCCTAATGACATTGTAAATAATCGATCAAAAACTTCTTATAACACTATGTATCATCACTAAGTATCTATCTACCAGTAGTAAGTATTTATTATTTCGATCTGTGTCTGAATTTTCCTATCACCACTCTTACAATACTTGGCTTGTTGTTGCCTTTTGCACCATTGGCGCAACGGGTCATCTAGTATTATACTGACGATGAAGGAAGATGCCAGTTGCAGGTGTTCGTCCAGGAGTTATGTGTAAGTAATGTTATTCATGGCAATTACTTTTTTTTGTCCCATACATTCTACCTCCATGATGCTTATAATATAGCAAATTTTCCCATTTTTCTCTACAAAGAAGGACCGATTTGGAAACTCAGGATGAGGTAACCTATGCTAATACCTCTGCTATCTTCAAGAATGCTTGGTGGCAGTATCGGAATTACCTGAAGAAAACGTACTTCACTGGCAAAGAAACTCATCAAATTCCCTTACGTTCTCCTGAGACACATTTACTGGACGATGACTGGGAATGCCTTGTTTTGTACTGGTCCCGAACCAAGAATGTGGTAAGGTCTATGAGCTCATTTTTTTATTTTTAAGTACTATATGCCTGCGTCTTACTGTACTCTGTTCGTGTAGAACAAGTGCTTAAACCTGAAGAACAACTGTTCTCATTTAAGATTCCATTGCTATCGTGCATACTGCTTTGCTCTTATATCATTGTATTTACTCATACAAACTTATTTTTAAATTGAAGGATCCAATCGAAACTCCAATGGCACAATAGGTATGTTTACACATGTTTCTTTAACAGGTTTGCTCTTATAAATAGCTCTGTTGATTTCAATTTCAATTGTGTATACAGTTGACTTCTCATATCATGCACATTACTAGCATCACAACAGAGCCAATAGTGTTGTTGTACATGTAGATCCGTGTTACACATCTGAAATCTTGTTGTGCCGTGTAGTTTCCCATGCTTTGTATTCTTTCAGTGTTGCTTTGTCTTGAACTGATATGATTTGAACCGTGTCTCTATTTTGATTTGGCAAGACAATGCAGTGACCATAGGACATAGATATATGTTTGTTTGATGCTTTTATTATGTACTACTTGGCAATAGAAGACTTGGTAGTTTAATCCTGTCCACCTTACTAATGAACTGGTTCACCGAAATGAGTTTCATATACTAGTACATGCTAAACCTGTTATGTGTCTGCTTGTTTCTTCTTTTAGAATGCTGACAGAATATTGGGGAAGAGTGCCTTATTAAGCAATGGTAAAGGAAGTAATGCAGATAAGGTTCATGATAGTGAGACATCCTTGTTGGTCTCCAACAAAGCTGATAAAATAGCTAAGGAAAACTATCTTGAAGATAGTGAGACAACCCCAAAGTCATGTCTTGGTGTAGTGTTCGAGTTACTGGCCACTACCGCTGGCACAAGCTATTCAAACTCACTATCTGAATCAGTTCGGTTTCTTGAGTCTCAACTACAAGCAGAAAGACATCAATCAGCTGTGCTGCGACAAGAAGCTGAAGGACTACGAAAGTCCCTGGAGCATTCAGATGCATACTTTCTGGTGCAACAGCAAGCGTTGGAGGATTTTAGCGCCAAACAGGAGAAAGCTAATAAGCTTGCTAAGCTTATTGCCAGCATGGTGGATACCCAGGATAACATTTCTTGAGCTCTTCTGAAGTTGTTTCAATTATGGACTTGTTTTGCTACCACGTTTATTTGCACTGGTTGCCAATTTAGACGGCCAGTGTATGTAATATGCTGCTTTGTTCCCTATATTTGCACTGGTGGTGAACTTTGATGCCCAGTGGATGTAATATGTGTAATAGCCGTAATAGCCTAGCGTTAGTTGCTTGCTTATTTATTTTCTTATTGTCTTGTTTAGTTGTTTGCTTATAGTCACTGCAGTTCTTTTTCCACGTTTTTCTAGTGGCCACAATCACCTATTTTTATAACTAGGCCACAATAACCATGGCAACACACGGACTGTTGTAACCATGGTCCTGCTACCTGCTGTAGTGACCATGGGCCTCCTACGGGCCGTAGGATCCATGGGCCTTCTACGGGCTGTCTCATCAATGGGCCTTCTACGGGCCATATAATCATTTCGCCAAACATGGGCCGTACTATTCATGGACCAATAACGGTCTGCAAAATGGGTCGTAAATGGGCTAGAGTGGAAATCGTCTGTTTATGGCCCGACCATAACGGGCCATTAATAGGCCGTATTTGATGACGCTATGAAAACAGCCCAACGTGTTAACGGGCCACAATCGGGCCGACTGTAACCACGGGCTGAATTTGGCCTACAAGCGGAACAGGCTAGTAACGGACCATAAGTAACCGAATTCTGGAAATGAGCCCAAGAATAAATGGGCCCTTAGAAGGCTGAAAGTTAATATGGGCTGGAAACGGGCTACGGAATAATTGGTCGTTAATGGGTATAAAGCGATACACTGTTCATTATGGGCCAGTTTCACCTCGGGCCTTTAATGGGCCCAGAGTTACAAAGGGCCTCGTATGGGCCGAAAGACGTCATGGGCCATACATGGGCCGGAAGTTACAACGGGCTGGAATCATATTGGACGGTCCAGATGACGCTACTGGGCCTAATTCGGATAGGCCGTAACGGGTCGTGAGTTAGCGGGTTGTAAATGGGCTATATGCGAACAGGCCGTTAACAGGCTTTCCGTGGGCCGACCCGCTACCTTTTGACCAAGTCAAACGGGCCGGCCTTTTCACCGGAATGGGCCTCTGTTGGGCTGTGCCACATGTCGATGTATCATAGGCGCCTCCGGACCAATGAGTGGATGACATCTGTCCCAACGGTGAGCCGACACGTGGTTCCTCTGGCCATTGAGAATTTTACACGTGGAAAATCCCCATTGGTCCGGACTCTTAACGGGTTATCAGATTCAAACCGGAACCCGATAGCTTAACGGCGACCCGTTACGGTGGTTGCCATGTGTCGATTACCCTTGACGAAAGCACTTCCATGACGCGCCATTTATCGTCATGGAAGTGGACACTTTCGTGATGATAATTTTGGTATTGTCATGGAACACTTCTACGACAGCACAGGTATGACTGTCTTCATTCTGTCATAAAATCGTCATGGATGTACATGCATGACAGAAAACGTGACCTACTGTGACAAACACGTATCATCACGGAAGTGTATTTTTTTTGTAGTGCGTGTTCTCGGATGTACGTGTACGTATCTGCCCACTATCACACACCGTCAAGATATCACCATCGTGTACGATGGATGCGCCGTCGCGCCTCCCACGGGGTGCCAAAAGGTTGACCACGTGGTTGCTCACCGTTGAGGTGGCCGCGGCGCGCTCTGCTCACGTCCGTCCACGCGATTTGCTCGCCATTGAGGCGGCCGCGGCGTGCTCCGCTCTGGCGTCCCTGCGCGCGCTCTGCTCGCCGTTGAGGCAAATTTACAATGGCAACGGTTAATAATTGTCTTACATATTTAGGATAATTTAAAATGCCACGTGCGGCAATGCCCAAAACACTCACGGCCTACATATGCATACAATTATAATAAAATATAGGCTAAAAGGCTGAGCTGGCGGCCTTCCGATGACGGTCTTCTCGGACTCCATGATCAGCATAGCACCCTTGCGGCCGTTCATTCCAAGTGTCCCGACCAGCCTCCGCCTACGGAGCTGCTGGCTCTAGGAGGCTCTTGGGGCTGCTGGGCCTCTTTCAGAAGAGCTTGACAGCGTGCAATCGCGCGCATGATATCTCCACGGAACCGCTCCATTTCCATGTCTCTGGCCTGGTAGCAAATTCCGTCCATCACCTGCATCCTCAAGATATCACGTTGGCGATGTTCTACTTCATCGGGGATGTCAACTCCGCCAAGGATACTCTCGAGCCTGGCCACCACATCATCGGGATCGAGGTTGACACAGCCGCCGTGGGCAATGATGAAGCCGCAGGCTGGCTGTGTCTTGACAGAGGTCCTCTGCCCATTCCTTGCGGGGCATCAGGCTCTCGATGAGCACTGGTGACGACGGCTCTTCGGGTGGGTCGTCGATCATGCCGCCGAGCAGCTCTGGATCTTTTGCACGATGGATGGCAAACTGCTCATCACACCTCCTCTGCAATATGTCGATTGTGCGCCCAAGGACTGTCACGCCGATATCGCTGCCGATGGGCCATGGTGCCTGCACCAGCCAATGAAGCTCTTGCTCCCCGACCTGCTCCGGCTCGTTCTCCTCACCAAAGATGTAACACAGGTAGGGGTCGATGTCGAAGCTTTGGTCGTTGCCTGGCATGCTTGGAATAACTAATGGTAGATGGGTGAGGACTAGATCTGCGCAGAGTGTCGCAATGGTGCGTTGCCGCCTGGGTTATATGCAGCAAGCCATTAGCTGGTGGTGGGAAACCGATGAGGGAAGAGGCGTGGATTTTACAATTCACCCATGTGGAGCGCGGGAAGCATTCACTGGAGCGCTGGAAGACTAAGTGGAGCACACACACAACCCGAATACCGTATGCGGTGCCATGTGTTATTTATCACACACGTGTTAACATAAGGAAACGTATGTGTAACTTACTAATCATCGCACACAAGTACTCGCAGACGCATCATGTGCGATACTCCTAGCCACCGCAAGCAACTAGTTTGCATTTTTCAAAGTTTTTTGTACAAACAAAATCACACACAAACTAACTATAGTAACCGTCTTTGTTATAATTTCTCATCACAAACAGTTCATCCGAGTGGGCAATTTGCTGCGTATCACACACATCTTGTTTACACGAATCATTTGTGTTCTTTTGGCTCATCGCAAACAGTTCATCTATGTGAACTGTATGCCGCATATCACACACATCTTGTTAAGTTGAACCGTTTCTGTTCTCTTCCCTAATCGAAAACACTTTGTCCGAGTGAACCGTATGCCGTATATCACACACACCTTGATCTGGCTGACCCTTTCGGTTGCATTCCCTAATAGCAAACAGTTCATCAGAGCGAACTATATGCCGTATATCACACACACATTGATATGGCTGCCCGTTTCTGTTGTTCTATCTAATCGCAAACAGTTCGTATGGATCAATCATATGCCCCGCCTCGCACACGTAACTAAAATCTGAACCGTGTTTGATGTCTCCGCCATCGCAAAGGTTTTGCATCTTTTTTGACGGTTTTTTACATCCCCGTTTGCGATTAATGCATCGCACACAGTTTTGTCAAAGGGTCTCTGATCGTAGTGTCGCGTTAGCAGCATCCTGCAGTAGTGGCCCTCTACACTAGTACTATATATATACTCCTACTAGTGAGCTGCACGTTCTTTCCGCGTGAGTTGTGAGATATCGTTACAACACAATGTTAGTAACAAACAACTGACACTTACATATTACCTCATTGAAAAAGGATAACCTTAGCTGCATAGTGTTCCAATACATGTATATGACACATTATATGTATGGACCTCAAGGCTAAATTCATGAATATGCAAAGACAGTGTTGTGGCATTTGGTTGAAATTCTCTGAAAAAGATATATGCGCTGTAAGAAACGGTTCATCATAAGTCTTTCAACATTAGTAAAAATTCACAATTAATCTCATAAATGGCAAGCGAGAACTCTAATGGAGCAAGAGCATACATGAAAGATTCTAGACTAAACCATAAATGGATACACTTTTATACAAGCACGATACTCTAATAGAGCAAGATCATGCATGGAAGGTTCTATACTAAATAAGAAGTGTCGACATGCTTAGTTAATGGCTTACATTGAGCGAAGACTAATGATTAACAATTAACTTGGTAATGCATATGCCTAGGTGAACCTCCTTGGAGTCCCTGTGCATCATCATGGGGTGAACAATTGCATGAAGTCAGTCATGTTCCATGTCCACCTTGCCGGGAATGGATCAGCTCACCACAGTCTCATTCAGCGTGAGGGAGGCACCGAGGTTGCCCTCATACGCCAAAGGGCCATCAACAGTGAGCATGCACTTGTACAGTGGGTTCGTGTCGGCGTCGGCGGTGTTGGCCCTGACGCACATGACCAAAAGGAAGACGCTGCTGTCCTCCTCTGCGACTAGCAGGTGGCAGTGATCCTCCAGCAATTCTGGCACAGCGAATCGGTAGCACGTCTCATACTTGATGTTCACCGCGGACTTGGAGTGATTGCCGGATGATGTCTTGAGGTGATGCATGAGGCTCGCCGGTGAGCCCTCAAACGGCGGCATGCACTCATAGGAATAGTAGGGCGCGTGCACGCATCTGGACCTATACTCCACCACCGAGTGGTAGTCGACGTACCTCTCGCAGTTGAAACTCTTATAGATGCAGGGCACCTTGCAGGCATCGACCAAGCCATCCATGAAACGGGAGTGGCTGTAGGGGACGTCGTGCCCGCCACATGGAGCGCAGGAGTAGCACACGAAGCAGTAGATCGTGTACTTACTAGTACTCCCTCCGTTTCTTTTTACTAGTTTGCATATAATTCCAAACACCATGTAGACATGTTCGCTGACCAGAAACACGGACTACGTAGTACAGTAGTAACATTTTACAACATATTAGTATCATTGTTAGTGGTCAGCCGGTGCAAGTTCTAGCCCCTGTTGTTTTAGCCTTTTTTTAGTAATGATATCTGGCGATTGTTCGCCACGAGCCCAATCCTGGCGAAGGCCCACATAACCATCAGATTTCCATTCGACGGTGTCCTTTTTTAAGCCATGGTATTTGACAAAACAAACTGTCACCCTTACACATATACTGTAACTACGACGCGTGCGTTTGCAAGTGCCATGTCTCCCAGCGAACATTTGCTGGGGATTGGCATTAGCACCGATGGCGGTTCGTAGTCGTTCCACACTCGGGCATTGAAGTTTGTAACTATTTACAATATACTACACCTTTGGTTGCTAGTAGAGCAGAGTCCTACTCTACTATACTACTCGGGCAGAGTAGTAGGTACTGTAGTTTATTGTACTAGTACTGTGATCACTCAAGTTGTCTGGCATCGATATGACCCTACGCTGCTAGGATGTATCTTGTAAGTCAAGCGGCGTGCTGCTGCTACATTGTCATCATTACCTGTCCACTTCCGCAGCACATATTCGCTTCTCCATCCTCGCTCGCACATAATTGTCCAATCTTCCATCCCCCGCTAGGTGCCTCCCCCTCTTTCGAAACCCAAGCACTAACAATGTCAGAACCGAGCAGTGTCCGCCAAAAGAGTGGCTGGAATTCGCTCCCCACAAAGGTAATCAAACTCATTGTTTCGCGTGTGGAAAATCTCAGTACCATGCCACTCGTCGCGTGCTCGTCGGGATTGTACTGTTTACTCAAAGCCCTCGGGCCGGAGCTTTTTAAGCCACTCCCTGCTTGCTAATGCCGCCTGATCTTCAGAAACGGCGTGTCACGCAGCATAAGGATCATAGGGTGGCGAGCATCAACCCCGTCAACTGCGATCCGATCCCCGTCACCCTCAACTACATTAACGGTATGTACTGGGTCGGCATGAACATGTCTTGGATGGTGCTCGTCGACGGTCGCGGCAGGTGGATGCTCATGGAGGTCTACACCCAGTGATTGATCCCCCTTCCTTCAATTAACACTGCACTACTTTGGCACCGCGGCCCAGAATACTCGGAATCTTACAGTAGCCAACATGATACCAAGTTTGATTTGCTCAAGGTTGTAATCTACCAAGTGCCCACAAGATATGTGAATTATAAAGACTTCAGGCTAATTGCGTTCTTCAATCACGGTCTTGCCTATCTGACAGGTCACTGTGGTAAGTGGATAAATCTGCACGTCCATTGCAGGAGCATACATCCTCCATGGCTCTCTGATGCCATGGAACACAAGGGCTTCATTTACGTTGTGGACTCCTTCTATGGATGGACGTATTGCTGGCCTACTCCAGTCATCGCTAGAAAGGGCTGTTACAGTAGTATGCTACTTTCATGCTCATAACATGTTGTTCTTAATCCGTTTCAAAAAAATGATGTTCTTAAGATTTACTACAGTATGAGCCCTTTTTATTTGACTCCAACTTGATATGATGTTGAAGGTCGCCTGGTGTCCCTACCCTTCCTAATCCCAGAACCTTTCAAGGAAAAGCGGCATGGCAGTTGCAGGTGGTTCCTGGCTAGATCAGACGACAGCGAACGATTGATGATCGTTCGCACGTACCAGACGTGTTGTTTCGCGGAATACAATCACAGTCACTGCATGGTCTTTGAGAAGGATCCCAGCTTCTCTGGGCCTTCGAGAAATTTTTACTGGAGGCCGGTAAGTAGCCTCAACACACGCTCTCTGTTTTGGACTAATTTATCTGATTAACCAGAAGATAACCAACGGCAAGGATCATGATGGCAGCGCGGTTTCATTCATCAGGCAAAACTGTGTGTACACAGCATACCATGCGTCTCTCCATGCACCATACCCTGATGTGTGCCGCCACGCTCTGCATCCCAAAGTAGGAGAGAGGGTCACAAGTATCAGACTTCGACCTGCTGGCTGGAGTTTCCCCCATCAGGCACCCATCTAGTTCAAGCCGTCAGCCAATCTCCACGACTTAATAAATAGTAACGTCTAACTGAGCTAGTTAGTTAGATGCGTACACTTGCTGTAGTAGGATCTTTATTTAGTTTGATGCATACACTTGTTCTTTTTTGGTAGCCCTTTTGTAATGTTGGCTGATGTTTGGTTTGGAAGAGAGAGCTGCATCTTTACTCTTCTGGCCTACTTACTGCTTCTGTTGCACCCCCAGCCCTGGTTGTTGCTGCTGCTGTTTTCAATGTACAATCAGTAATATATTTCGTCTGTTGGTTGAATAAATGTATTGTTAGAACGATAAACACAATGTTTTGGAAGTCGTTGCATGGTCCGATCCTTTAGTGCCCCGTACATAGCGCATACTATTTTTGGTACAAAACACATTTTCCACTTGTCGATCACATGCAGCCCAGGGATGGAGGCCCAATAGAGGAGCCCATAATTAACTCGAAGGAAGGCTCTCACATGAATCTGGCCCAGGTACATGCTCATGGTCCCCTAAACATAAATAAATAAAGGTAAATTCCCATGCACAGGTTCTTTAAATTTACGATTTGAAAAGTCAAATTTTAACACGAGGACATTATTTCCTATGAGAGTGTCGTTACATTTAGTCGATATTATTCTTAGGCAAAGATAGTGACCGGTCTTTTTTCTCCCACCATTTTCTTCCTGCAACCTGCGGACTGTTATCGTGTCCCCACCAGGTTGAAGCCCATGCAAATCGTAGTCAACGTGATAAATAGTTCCGTCCCATTATTATTTTTTGATAAGAATGCCCAACCCAGCCCAACACATTGGCGACACCACTTTATCCCAGGACTTCTGAATGTGCTCAGCTTCACACCTCAAGAAGAAAATTGTCCAAAAAAAACCTCAAGAAGAAAAAGGTGCCCCGCAGCATTTTGCAATAAATTTTATCCATATAAAATTAATTCTTGTAATCCAGCATAATGAGTTTTTGGGTCTGGCCGGTCCAGCCGCCAAAACCAAACCTGCGGCGGCGGAAGCGCCTGTTCCCGCCTTCTATGGCTGGTTGCGCTGTCGTGCACGCATCACCGCCCTGTCGTACCCTGAAATGCTGGCCAGGCCATCCCTCTACTCGCCCCCACATCTTATTCTTCTCTGGCGACAGCAGCCCACCCCGCACCAGAACCAGTGAACCCTCGTACTCCCCTCCGCCTACGTCCACACTGTCACATCTTCCCTGGCTCCTGTTCATTCCCGTCCGAGGCCTCGCCGTCGTCCTCCGCCTTGGTGCGCTCGCAGTGACGCCGCCGTCCGGCCTTGTCAACATAGTGAATCGGGAGAGGACTGTAGTTGTGAGTATGACAGTACGGACCCACCATGTCCACTCCCGAACGCAAGCAAGTGCCTCTTTACTACTCAAATACACCCTTGATTTTTTTACTCTAATCCACCCTGCTGATATCTGGGACCCACATCATTGTCAACGTATAGTCAATTAACGACAGAATTACACAATAAGCGGCTGACACCTGGGATCCAGCAGCTTCAGTAGTTTTTTTCGTTGTTCAGATGGAGCATTTTTTTTAGGATTTGTTCAGACGAAGCAGGGTATAAACTAGGTTGTGCGGTCTCTGTGGCCCGTCTAACAACATGACCAGCCCAGCAATTTTTTCTTTGGGAAAATAGGTAGCCCACCATTTCTTTTTGAAGAATACCCAACCTAGGCTTATTTGTTTTCTCCGACTTACTGGGCTGCAAATCTTTCAAGACGAGGAAGGATGCATTCCGGCCTAGCCAGATATGGGCAGTAAATCTTAAAAGTAATATGAAATGGGCTGCAAATTTTAAAAAAAAATATAGCAAATGGGCAATTAGTTTTGTTTTTTGTTTTTGTTCTTCACTGATATTTTATATTTCATTGGATTCTAACATCACATAGTATTAAATTATTTTAAAATTAGTTTTAGTATGGCTCCTGATTTTGGGATTAAAAATATTTCATACCCCAGCAAAAATATGCGAATTTTTAAAATTTCGCATATTTTTAAGTTCAATTTTTTAACGCTGGTGCTGACCAGAAAATGGGCGGCAATTCTAAAAATGGAAAATGGGTTGCAATAAATTCCATATGAATTAGCAAATGGGCTGTAAATTATAAAAATAATAGCAAATGAGTTGTACACGCCATAGCTTTCGAGGCTGACTTGTTTACGCAAGGCTTTGTCAAGTTATAGTCAACACACGATTCTAGCAGCAGTGACTGTTGGATGTCCATTCAACGGCCGACGTGCTTCTTCAATCTCTGATCTTCCTGCTCTAGCCGCCTAAACCAGCGCAGGCGGGACTGCCTACTCCCTCCTCTTGTGGCCGGTTGTGATGCCGCGCAGGCTTCACCGGCCCACCCTACTCCCTTCGCTGGCCTGGCCATCCCTCTACCCACCCGCACCTCCTGTTATTCTCCGGCGATGGCAGCCTCACACCGCAGCCGAACCAGTCAACCATCATACTCCCCTCAGTGTGGGCATCACTGTTGTGTCTTCACCGGCTCTGGGTCGTTCCATTCCTAGGCCTCACCGTCGTCCACCGTGTTGGTGCTCTAGGCGCGGCGTGCTCAACGTGGTCAACATTCAACAAACGACAGCCATCAGAATAGGGATGTACGTGGAGAGGCTGACAGTAGGGACCCGCATGGTCCATGGCCGCACGCAAGCAACTGCCTCATTATTACACAAAAAAATGATTCCTCCCCCTGACATCTGGGGCCCACCAGCTATATCTTCTCACGGAAGGAATTGCCTCCTTATTACACAAAAAAAAACTGATTCCTCCCCATGAAAACTGGGACTCACTGGATTCGGAGGCTGACCTGTGGGCCTACTAAGTTGACGCGTACGCAGGGCTTTGTCAACTTAGTCAACAAACAATTCTAGTAGCAGTGACCGTTGGATGTTAATCAAATGGCCCTGCTGCTTCTTCAATCTCTGATCTTCTTGCACTAGCCACCCAAACCAGCACCGGCCGGACCGCCTACTCCTACCTCCAGTGGCCGGCTGTGCTGCCGCGCAGGCCTCATCGCCCCACCCTACTCCCACCACTGGCCAGGCCTTCCCTCTACTCACCCACACCCCCTGTTATTCTCTGACGACGGCAGCCTCAAACCGCAGCCGAACCAGTCAACCCTCGTACTCCCCTCCGCGTGGGCATCCACTGCTGCATATTCCCAGGCTCTGGGTCCTTCCCTTCCTAGGTCATGTCGTCGTCCACCACCTTGGTGCTCTCGTATGGTACAACATCACCAACACGGTCAACGAATGACAGCCATCAGAAGAGGACTGTACATGGAGAGGCTGAAAGTTGGGTCCATGGCCGCACGCAAGGAAGTGCCTCCTTATTACGCGCAAAATAATTATTCCTCCACCTGACAGCTCGGACCCATAGGAAGGGCCTCTGTATTTCGTGAAAAAAAAGGTTCCCCCTAACAGCTGGGACCCACCGGCTATATCTTCGCATGCAAATAAGTGACTCCTTATTACGTGCAAAAAAAAGTTGATGACCCCTGACAGCTGGGACCCACCAGGTCGAAGCATATGTAGCCTTATCTGTCTAGTCGCGAACGTGTACGTACATAGCGGTTGATCGGTCTCTCTGCAGCGATGAACCATGGCCGAGTAAGGAGCAAAACATGTCCTAGTAGAGCCGTCGATGTAGCATGTCATGCAGTCCCGTCTATATCGTGTACATGTACGTACAGACACGCTGGAAGAACGTAAATACAGTTACATACGTACATACTGGCGGGGTCTCGAACGCGTACAGCGACGGTGTCCTGTTCATCGGCAGCCAGCCGGCTGGGTCGGAATGGTGGAAACAGCGTCGTGTTCATCAGGAGGCAACCGACTGGGTCAGAATACGTCATGTTCATCGAGAGCCAGCCGGCTTGGATGGAACAGCCGAAACGAGGTCTGGCGTACCACAGAATAGAGGAAATGGCCTTCTGTTCGACCGCATACGGTCGAAACGGGGTCCTGTTCATCGGGAAGGGTCTGGCGTACCGCAAAATGGAGGAAACGAACTTCTGTTCGAGTGCCTACAGTCGAAACGGGGTCCTGTTGATCAGGAGGGGTGTGGCGTACCGCAAAACGGAGGAAACGGACTTCTGTTCGAGCACCTACGATCGAAACAAGGTCCTGTTCATCGGGAGGGGTCTGGCGTACTGCAAAATGGAGGAAATCGACTTCTGTTGGAGCACCTACGGTCAAAACGGGGTCATTTTCATCAGGAGGGGTGTGGCGTACCGCAAAATGGGACTCCACAGGCTACTGTTCGTCCACCTTCTACTGCCTCTCGCTCCAGCCTCCATGGGGTACTGTTCATCCATCGTCGTCCTCCAGGCTCCACCAGCTACTGTTCATAGAGCCTCCACGAGATCCTATTCATCCACCCCCAACCGGCTGGGGTGCGGCGGCCTCCTCGGGGTCCCGTTCATCCAGCGGCAACCTCCTACTACAACGGGGTCCTGTTCATCCAACCCCCACCGAGGACTGTTCATCCATAGCCAACCCAACCGGCTCGACTCACCATGTCTCGACTTGTTCTACGTATCGCGCGTGCAGTAGCAACAGTCACTGTTCATCGAGAGGCAACCCAATACACCGGCTGACTGCGTCTCGCACGGGGGCTCAATCGGCTTCAGTAAGCAGCAACAGCGATTGATCGCTCAGATTCAGTTAGCAGCAGGAGCGAAGGAATCGATCGGGTTCAGTCAGCAGCAAAGGAATTGCTCGGGTTCAGCTAACAACCAAGGGATCGATCGCTACGGTCCAGTAATGTAGCTAGTGCAATCGCTCGGGTTCAGTAAGCGAACGCCTCTCCCTCGGGTTCAGTTAGAGCCAACGCCTCGCACACACATGCGCCTACGTACGAGAGAAACGCGCAAACCACAGTGCATCGCTCGGCCCCGACCACCCACCGTAACCGGGAACTCCACGAAAATTTCCTCGCAATCAATTCTACCATGATTTTCTATGTCATGGTCGGCCCAAAGAATGTCATGCAGGTGCGTCCCCGGCCCGCCCAGGACGAAAAGCCCATTTTCTGTCGTGATTTTTTGTCATAGAAGTAGGAGCCCACCACATCTATGATGATACGTGTTTTTGTCACAATTATCATCATAGAAGTGTCATAACCATGACAGAATTTTTTTCCGTTCGGGCCATAATGTCACGGATGTGTCTTTTTTTGTAGTGATGACACGAGGCCTTCAACACCTGAGCCATTAATGACCCACAAGTATAGGGGATCAATTGTATTCCTTTCGATAAGTAAGAGTGTCGAACCCAACGAGGAGAAGAAGGAAATGATAAGCGGTTTTCAGCAACGTATTCTCTGCAAGTACTGAAAGTTGCGGTAACAGATAGCTTAGTAGCAAGGTAATTCGTAACAAGTAAGAAGTAGCAATGGTAACAAAGGTGCAGCAGGGTGGCCCAATCCTTTTTATAGCAAAGGATAAACCGGAACGTTCTCTTATAATAAGCAAAGCATTCTCAAGGACACATGGGAATTCTTGTCTAGTCACGTTCATCTTGTTTAGTTGATTCGCATTCGCTACTTTGATAATTTGATATGTGGGTGGACCAGTGCTAGGGTATTGTTCTTACTTGAACAAGCAACCCTCTTATGATTACCCCCTCTGACAAGCATCCGCAACTACGAAAGAAGAACTAAGATAAATCTAACCATAGCACGAAACATATATATGGATCCAAATCAACCCCTTACGGAATAACGCATTAACTAGGTTAAACTTCTGTCACTCTCGCAACCCATCATCTACTTATTACTCCACAATGCCTTCCCTTAGGCCCAAATATGGTGAAGTGTCATGTAGTCGATGTTCACATAACACCACTAAAGGAAGAACAACATACATATCATCAAAATATTGAGCGAAAATGCCAACTTCACATGATTACTTATAACCAGACTTCTTCCTGTCCTCAAGAACAAAAGTAACTACTCACAAATCCTATTCATGTTCAAGATTAGAGGGGTATTGAATATGCTTGAGGATCTGAACATTTAATCTTTGACCAAATAAACCAACTAGCATCAACTACAAGATGTAGTTAACACTACTAGTAACCCACAGGTACCAATATGAGGTTTTGAGACAAAGATTAAACACAAGAGATGAACTAGGGTTAGAGATGAGATGGTGCTGGTGAAGATGTTGATGAAGATTGGTCCTCCCATGATGAGAGGATCGTTGGTGATGTTGATGGCTTCGATTTCCCCCTCCCGGAGGGAAGTTTCCCCAGCGGAATCACTCCACCAGATAGCAAAAGTGCTCCTGCCTAGGTTCCGCCTCAAAACAGAGGCGCTTCGTCAAAAGTCTTCTCTTTATTTTATTTTTCAAGGGAAAATAGCCCCATATAGTAGAAGATGGGCACCGGAGGCCTGCTGGGGGCCCACGAGCTCATAGGGTGTGCCCCTGAGCTCATCGCTCCATTGTGGCCCCCCTTCTAGTAATTCTTCCACCGATATTTTTTATATATTCCGAAACAATTCTCCGTAAATTTCCAGTTCATTTGGAGTTGTGCAAAATAGCTATCTCTATTGTAGCCTTTTCAGGTCCAGAATTCCAGCTGACGACAATCTCCCTCTTCATGTGAAACTTGCAAAATAAGAGAGAAAAGGCATTAGAATTGCATCATAAAGTGAAATAACAACCCAAAACATAATAAATAATAGTAGGAAAACATGATGCAAAATGGATGTATCATCTGCGAGCTCCGCCCATGAGCCCGCAGCTCCAGCCACCAGGGTCGCCGCCCTGCATCCAGACACTCCGGAGACCATCAAAGGTGCGGGCTTTGAGCCAACCAGCAGACCCTAAGTACCATCGGAGCTGCCGGTGGCCATCCCACCGTGAATAACGATCTGCAGCCAGGAGGCACAAGGCCTATAAGAGGGGAGGGGGAGCGGAGCTCATCCGGACCGGCGCACCTCTGCCCTAGTGATGGGTAGTCGGTCTACTTGTCCCTCTAGCAGCCTCCCTTGCGTCACCCATGACACCCTACCACGGCCTCCGGGCAGATCCAAGCGAGAAGGGGTAGCCACCCATCCGCCGTAGGGGGCCGCCAGATCAACCACACCCCGCCGCCGAAGAAGACCTCCACAGGAGCCAGCACCCTGACCCGCACCATTGCCGTGATGCTCGGGCGCCCCACCGCCAGGAACCGCCTCTTGAGCCACCCATCGGCCGCCAGGCCTGCATCAAACAGAGCCAACACAGCCCGCGCCGCCTACGGGGCAGATACAGCTGAAGCCACTGCCGCCACCCCGGCCACGCATGCGCCATGCACCACTGGCATCCAACCCTCCACACCCGGCCTGCCGCTCCGCAACACCGCCGACGAGCACAGCCGTGCGCCGCCGCACCCCGAATTCACGTCGTGCCGCTGCCTGGGAGCGCCTGCCCGCGCCAGGCCCCTATGAGCAAGGAGAAAAAGGGCCCCACCACCGCTACTTGTGAGCTGCGTTGGGATTTCCTCGAAAAGGAGAGGATGAAGCAGTACAGTAAAGATAAGTATTTCCCCGAGTTAAGAACCAAGGTTATCAATCCAGTAGGAGAACCACGCAAATCCTCTTTAGCAGTACCTACACATAGAAAAGCAAATACTTGCACCCAACACAAACAAGGGGGTTGTCAATCCCCTAGGCGGTTAATTGCAAGGATCAAATCTCATAGTGGTAGATAGATAAAGTAAAACACAAAAATAAAAGAACGTAAATAAATTGCAGCAAGGTATTTTTGAATTTTATATATAATAGAAAGTAGACCCGGGGGCCATAGTTTTCACTAGAGGCTTCTCTCTTGAATAAAAGCATACGGTGGGTAAACAAATTACTGTTGGGCAATTGATAGAAAAGCGCATAGTTATGGCGATATTCAAGGCAATGATCATGTATATAGGCATCACATCCGAGACAAGTAGACCGACTCCTGCCTACATCTACTACTATTCTCCACACATCGACCGCTATTCAGCATGGATCTAGAGTATTGAGTTCATAAAGAACGGAGTAACGCCTTAAGCAAGATGACATGATGTAGACAAAATAAACCCAATCAATATGAATAAACCCCATCTTTTTGTCCTTAATGGCAACAATACAAATACGTGTCATGTCCCTTTCTGTCACTGGGATTGAGCACCGCAAGATCGAACCCATCACAAAATACCTCCCCCATTGCAAGATAAATCTATCTAGTTGGACAAACTAAACCGATAGATCAGAGAGAAATACAAAGCTATAACAATCATGCATAAAAGAGTTAGGAGAAGACTCAAATAATATTCATGAATAATCTGATCATAAACCCACAATTCAATGTATCCCAATAAACACACCGCAAAAGAAGATTACATCGAATAGAACTCCAAGAACATCGAGGAGAACATTGTATTGAAGATGAAAGAGAGAGAAGAAGCCATCTAGCTACTAGCTATGGACCCGTAGGTCTGTGGTAAACTACTCACGCATCATCGGAAGGGCAGCAAGGATGATGTAGAAGCCCTTGTGGTCGATTCCCCCTCTGGCAGAGTATCGGAGAAGGCCTCCAGATGGGATATCGAAGGAATAGAAACTTGCGGCGGCGAAAAAAGTGTTTCAGGTGGCTCTCTGATGTATCGGGAATATTTGGGAAATTATATAAGTGGAATTAGGTCAAGAGGTGCCACGATGGGCCCACAAGCCTGGGGGCACGCTCCACTGCGGGCTTGTCGCTCCCTCGTGGCCCCGCAAGTTTTCTCCTGAAGCATCTAGGGTCCCTTCTGGTCCAGAAAAAATCGTTAAAATTTTTCATAGCATTTGCACTCCGTTTGGTACTAATTTTCTGAAAAGCCAAAAACAAGCAAAAAAGCAGCAACTGGCACTGGGCACTAGGTTAATAGGTTAGTCCCAAAAAATGATATATATATATATATATATATAATTGCATATAAAACATCCAAGATTGATACTATAATAGCATGGAACGATAAAAAATTATAGGTACGTTGGAGACGTATCAAGCATCCCCAAGCTTAATTCCTGCTTGTCCTCGAGTAGGTAAATGATAAAAATAGAATTTTTGATGTGGAATGCTACCTATCATGTCTATCATGTAATCTCTTTTAGGTATGAATATTAAGATCCGAATGATTCAAAGCAATAGTCTATAGTTCGATATAAAGACATCAATACTCAGGCATACTAACAAACAATCATTCCTTTCAAAATAAAAATGCTAAAGAAAGTTATCCCTACAAAATCATATAGTCTTGTCGTGCTCCATCTTCTTAACACAAAGTATTTATCATGCACAACCCTGATGACAAGCCGAGCAATTGGTTCATACTTTTTAATGCGCTTCAGTTTTTTCAACCCCCATGCAATACATGAGCGCAAGCCATGGATATAGCACTATGGGTGGAATAGAATACGGTGATAGAGATTGATATAGAGAAGACAAAAAGGAGAAAGTCTCACATTGATGAGGCTAATCAACGGGCTATGGAGATGCCCATCAATTGGTATCAATGCAAGGAGTAGGGATTGCCATGCAACGGATGCACTAAGAGCTATAAGTGTATGAAAGCTCAAAAATAAAACTAAGTGGGTGTGCATCCAACTTGCTTGCTCATGAAGACCTCGGGCATTTGAGGAAGCCCATCATCGGAATATACAAGCCAAGTTCTATAATGAAAAATTCCCACTAGTATATGAAAATGAAAGCATAGGAGACTCTCTATATGAAAAACATGGTGCTACTTTGGAGCACAAGTGTGGAAAAGGATAGTAACATTGCCCCTTCACTCTTTTTCTCTCGTTTTTTTCATGGTGGGCTCTTTTTTGCCTCTTATTTTCCTCACTAGGACAATGCTCTAATAATGAATAATGATGATCATCACACTTCTATTTACTTACAACTCAAAATTACAACTCGATATTAGAACAAAATATGAATCTATATGAATGCCTCTGGCAGTGTACTAGGATGTGCAAGGATCTAGCGTAACATGTATAAAAAATGAAGAACAGTGGCTGAGCCACAAATACTATGTCAGCTATATGATCACGCAAAGCAATATGACAGTGATGATGTGTGTCATAAAAACGGAACGGTGGAAGTTGCATGGCAATATATCTCAGAATGGCTATGGAAATACCATAATAGTTAGGTATGGTGGCTATTTTGAGGAATATATAAGGAGGCTTATGTGTGATAGAGCGTATCATTTCACGGGGTTTGGATGCACCGGCGAAGTTTGCACCAACTCTCGAGGTGAGAAAGGGCAATGCACGGTACCAAAGAGGCTAGCAAATTGTGGAAAGGTGGGAGTGCGTATAATCCATGGACTCGCATTAGTCATAAAGAACTCATATACTTATTACGAAAGTTTATTAGCCCTCTAAGCAAAGTACTACTACGCATGCCCCTGGGAGGATAGATTGGTAGGAAAAGGCCACTGCTTGTCCCCGACCGCCACTCATAAGGAAGACAATCAATAATAAATCATGCTCCAACTTCTTAGCATAACGGGAGACTATATGTGCATGCTTCGGGAATCACAAACCTTAACACCAATATTCTTAATAATTCACTAGTACCTACCACATATTACCATCTTAATATCACAAAACTATTGCAAGGAATCAAACTTATCATATTCTGTGATCTACATGAAAGTTTTTATTATATCCCTCTTGAATACCTATCATATTAGGACCAATTTTCATAAGCCGTGCATATTGCCATTACTATTTATCAAACTCTCAAAATGATATAAGTGAAGCATGAGAGTGCAACTATTTCTTTAAAATATAACCATCGTTGTGCTCTAAAAAATATAAGTGAAGCACTAGAGCAACTGCCTAGCTCAAAAGATATAAGTGAAGCACAAAGAGTACTCTAACAAATCACGAATGAGTTTGTGTTCCTCTCAAAAGGTGTGTTCAGCAAAGATGATTGTGGCAAACTAAAAATCAAACAAAGCAAAGACTCATATAATACACGATGCTCCAAGCAAAACTCATATCATGTGATGAATAAAAATATAGCTCCATGTAATTTACCCATGGCTGGTAGATGAAAGAGGGGATGCCATCCAGGGCATCCCCAAGCTTAGATGCTTGGGTGTCCTTGAATATTACCTTGGGGTGCCATGGGCATCCCAAGCTTAGGGTCTTGCCACTCTTTATTCCTTCATCCATCGTGATCTCACTTAAAACTTCAAAACTTCAGCACACAAAACTCAACAAAAACCTTTGTGAGATCCGTTAGTATAACAATCAAATCACAAGATTTAGGTACTATTGTGAACCCATTCATATTTTATTATTGCATAATACCTACTGTATTCCAACTTCTCCGTGACATATACCCCCTGATACAATCCATAGATTCATCAAAACAAGCAAACTATGCAACAAAAACAGAATCTGTCTAAAATAAAATAGTCTGTAGCAATCTGAATAATGACTATACTTCTGTAACTCAATTTTTTTTGAAAACTTAGGAAAACGTGGGAAATTTTTATATCAATCATGTGTAAAAAATTCAGAATTTTTCACCTTCCAGTGAATTTAGAGAATTCCATAACTGGGCGCAAAAGTTTCTATTTTTTTCACAGAATCAAATCAATTATCAACCAAATCATCCCAAAGGCTTTACTTGGCTCAAACACTAACTAGAACACAAAAACACAACCATAAATGTAGCATAATTGTGTGCACACTCATAAATAGAAAAGTAATAAGAAAAATAAAGATAGCTATTGGGTTGCCTCCCAACAAACGCTATTGTTTTACGCCCCTAGCTAGGCGTAATGCATAGTTTCAAGTGTTATCATCTTTCATACCCAAGTACTTTTTAATCAAATCTTGCAAAACTTTTCTCAATAAGTCCGTACTCTCATGTTCTTATTTCCTAGTAGGAGAACTTAAACTATTGAAATGACTTTGTTTGGTAATTTTAACATTCATTACTCCAAATTCCGAATCATCACCAAAAACATCGTCATATAAAACATGCATTTCGTCATCAATAGGTTCCCTAGCCATTTATTCAAACCAATCATTACTAAATCCTTCATCAATTCCCTTAGAGATCCACTCTAGTTCATCGCAAGTATGGTGGTACAAAGTTTTAATAATATCAGCATAAGGAACTCTCCTCCTAAGATTCTCACTATAAGCAAAATAGTCTTTAGATTCCAAACTACGTATAGTATCTTTATCATGGAGAATTTCTTCTATTGGAGGATGCTCAACATTTACACTATAATAAGCAAAGATTTCTCTTGCTTCTCGAACTATATAGTCAAATTCACTCATAAGAATGATAGTAGCAATCTCTTTAATTTTAGGATCATGAATATTGGGAAGTTCATAAAATATCTTTTGTAGGGATGGATGCATGTGCACGAATTATCTTTCTAACTTAACCACTAGCATGGCAACAGCATCAACATAGCAATTTGTTTTATCAAGAATAGACCCTCTTATTATTGGTATAACTCCCGTGCAATTAAAGAATTCTTGAATAATGTTCTTCCCAATAATATTTCCGCATCCCACATGATATACTTTAGTTTTCATATTTGTGGGATTGCTAGTTTCCGGAGGATCATGATTGAGATCAACGGATTTAAGATTATCCTCAAGGGATTCACTAGTGCTATCCTCATTGGCGCTTTCAATGATAACTTTATCCAACTTCGCCATGGTAGCGACTTCAAGCAAGCAAACAAGCGAACGAGCAAAAAGGCAAACAAAAAATATTTTTGTGTTTTTGTAAAATTGTTTTAGAAGTGGGGGAGATGAAAACGAGAGGAAAATGGAAAATAAAAGTAAATGCAAGTAGATGATAATTTGCGTGTACGTACTTGATAGATTTTAATGATGTCTCCCCGACAACGGCGTCAGAAATTATTCCTGCTACTTGTGAGCTGCGTTGGAATTTCCTTGAAGAGGAGAGGATGAAGCAGTACAATAGAGATAAGTATTTCCCTCAGTTAAGAAGCAAGGTTATCAATCTAGTAGGAGAACCACGCAAATCCTTTTTAGGAGTACCTACACACAGAAAAGCAAATACTTGCACCCAACACAAACAAGGGGGTTGTCAATCCCCTAGGCGGTTAATTGCAAGGATTGAATCTCGTAGTGGTAGATAGATAAAGTAAAACACAAAAATAAAAGAACGTAAATAAATTACAGCAAGGTATTCTTGATTTTATATATAATAAAAATTAGACCCGGGGGCCATAGTTTTCACTAGAGGCTTCTCTCTTGAATAAAAGCGTACCCATATTTTTATCCTTAATAGCAACAATACAAATATGTGTCATGTCCCTTTCTGTCACTGGGATTGAGCACCGTAAGATCGAACCCATCACAAAACACCTCTCCCATTGCAAGATAAATCAATCTAGTTGGCCAAACCAAACAGATAGATCGGAGAGAAATACAAAGCTATAAAAATCATGCATAAAAGAGTTCAGAGAAGACTCAAATATTATTCATGGATAATCTGATCATAAGTCAAGAATTCATCGGATCCCAACAAACACACCGCAAAATAAAATTACATCGAATAGAACTCCAAGAACATCGAGGAGAACATTGTATTGAAGATTAAAGAGAGAGAAGAAGCCATCTAGCTACTAGGTATGGAACCGTAGGTCCGTGGTAAACTACTCACGCATCATCGGAAGAGCAGCACGGATGATGTAGAAGCCCTCCGTGGTCGATTCCCCCTCCGGCAGAGTACCGGAGAAGGCCTCCAGATGGGATCTCGAAGGAATAGAAACTTGCGGCGGTGAAAAAAGTGTTTCGGGTGGCTCTCTGAAGTATTGGGAATATTTGGGAATTTATAGTGGTGGAATTAGGTAATAGGTGCCACGAGGGGCCCACAAGCCTGGGGACGCCCCCCTGCGGGCTTGTCGCTCCCTCGTGGCTCCGCACGTCTTCTCCCGAAGCTTCTAGGGTCCCTTCTGGTCCAGAAAAAATCGTCAAAAAGTTTCGTAGCGTTTGGACTCCGTTTGGTACTGATTTTTTGAAAAGCCAAAAACAAGCAAAAACAGCAACTGGCACTGGACACTAGGTTAGGTTAGTCCCAAAAAATGATATATAATTGCATATAAAACATCCAAGATTGATACTATAATAGCATGGAACAATAAAAAATTATAGATACGTTGGAGACGTATCAGCCGACAGCACCCACCGGGCTTTGCCCGACAGCGCGGACAGGCGGCAGCGAGGGGAGGGAGGGAAACGCGCGCCGGCGGCTAGGGTTATCCCCTCGGTCACTCGCGTGAGTGACGCAAGGGGAGGGGAGCAGTTGCTCATACTGTTAGCAAAACTTTAAGGAATATCCAACGATTTTTATATGAATTTTAGGGCCACTTTAATTTACAAGATTAAGAAAACTCATGGATAAGAAAACATGATTGCAATGTCATCTCTAGTTTGTGGCAAAATTTGTTTGATCACATTATAGGGATAAAGTAATGGCCTTTTTGTGAAAAGAATTTGGCAGAAATTTTCGAGGATTCTATACCTTAGGCATCTCCAACGCCGACCCTCAAATCGCCTGCATACGTCCGGACCGCGTTGTCTGGACGTGTTGTGCCATCCAACGCGGGCCTGTATCAGTCTGTCGAGTGGCCCGGACATGTTTTTTCCTGCAAACTAGAGACAAACATGGGGGGAGGGTTGTAGGCGTTCGGACCGCTGCCATGCCCACGTCTGACCGCCCTAGCCCACCCAACAACCCCACCTGCCTCTCGTGTGCTTTCCTTCCGATGCATGCGCCATTTCCCGCTCCACATCAATGCCGACCCAGAGCATGCAGCGGCCAACATTGATGACGCCATGTGACCGGAGGGGGAGCGGCGCTGACCGACGTGACCTCTCGAGAGCCGCCGCTTTAATGCAGGCGTAGCTTTCCGAGGAACCAACTCCGGCCGCTGCGCTGCATTGAAGCGGCTGACCGGCCCTTCGCATGGCCTGGCCGTAGCTATTTAAGCCATGCTCTGGCGCCGTCCACATCGTAATCTCTCCGCTCTTCCTCCTCCTCCTCCCATCCCCGCCCTTCTTCCTCCACAACTCCGGCGATGGGCAAGTCGTGGGCCTCGACGCCAGCAAGCGGCGGATCTGGGACGGGCTTCGAAGGATCGTGGCGACACCACTCTCGAACTCCGGGGCCGTCATCCTCATTGGTGGGCGGCTCCTCGACGAAGGTGGAAATCGTCATCTCCTCCGGCGACGAGGAGGACCAGCCACCGCAGCAGTCCGCGCCGGCGGCATAGGCCCAGGTGTACGCCGCCACGGACAAGGAGCACGAGCAGGAGATGGAGTTGATGCTCCGTCGCTCCGTCCTCCACCTGAAAGGCCCGGTGGCACCACCGGGGACGCTCCTCCCCATGAAGCCAGAGCCGACATCCCCTCTGCGCTCTCCGCCGCCCAACCGCGTCGTTTAAATCGGACGCCGAGTGAAGGAGGAGCGGATCTGGCCGTCGTCCCAGTGGGTGAAGAAGGAGCAGATCTCGACGCCGCCCTGACATGTCAAGGAGGAGCGCTGCTCGCCGCCCCTGCCCAATGCGATCGCGGCGAAGGCGCGCGGTCGCATTCTCCACTACCTCGGCAGCGGTGGGGGCGGCGAGGGATGTTCGTCGTCCCGGAGCGCCATGACAGCACATGAGTACGCCGACAGGGAGTAGCGCCGGCGGGACAGGCGCAACGCGGCGCGCCGGTCCAAGTTCGCGGCGGACCCGGACCTGGCGTACGCCTGGGCCCTGGGCCGCTCCGCCACCTCGACGGGGAGATGGCCAAGTACGGCGAGGAGTGGTCTCTCAGCGAGATCGTTGCCGCCAACGCTGCCTCCTCCAAGGACCGCCACCCTCTCCCCAACCCAGGTTCTCGGTAGCCGTGGCCGCATTGCGCACGCGCCCTTCCACCGCCCGAAGCCCGACTCCGATGCCAGATCCGGCAACGATGACGGAGGAGGAGCCGCCGGCCAGCCCGACATGGCCTACGAGGTCACCGTCAAGTATAGTGTAGTTTAGGATTTTTGTTTTAAGGTTTTTAGTTCACCGGACGAAATATCATCCGGTTTTATGTAAAAATTATCCTAGTTTACATGAACTTCGTCTGGTTTATATCAAAATATCCCCGGTTTGCACGAATTTTGTCTGGATAGTTCAAATAGTTGTTGAAATGTATGTTGTAGCGTTGGATGGCGGCCTCCAAGTTCAAATAGTTGTTGAGATGTATGTAGTAGCGTTGGATGACGGCCTCTAGCATCAGTGTCCGCGGACAGATGCGAGAAGAAATTTGCAGGTCAGCGTTGAAGATGCCCTTAAAGAACTTCTTGTTGGTTTGTAGAATTGGAAACCATATGAATTTTTCATGTGATTTACTTCGCATGGAATTCTATATGAAAATCTCCATCAAGTCGAATAGTACAAAAATTTCTTTCTTTGTTTCAATCATAACCATATATATTATCCACACAATCTTTTGGAACATTCTGGCGCTTTTTCTCTAGCACAACCAAACAGCACATATTGTACATTCACTCGGTTCCTGTAGAATTCGGCATGTCATGAAATCCAATCCAACAGATATTGCACTGGCTCTGGCTTATTGCTTTGTGTACGGTTCAACAACATACTGTCAAAAAATAAAGAATTTACAGCAAACAACATTGGGCACACTATTTACGCTGTGAGCCCCTGTTGGGCCATATCAGCTTATTCAGTTTTATTGGCGTAATTTAGATAAGACAATACATGAACTGATGCATACATCAAATTTCCCTATTTTCCGCGCAGATCAGCATCTTCGACTGTACACTTCAACAACTATTATGTAAAATGTGTAAACAACATGAAGCAGCAAATGCATTATGAACCTGTCTTTGTTTAGTAATCTGTATTTGGCTGCCCCATCTGTAATAATTTCACATTTACGGGGCTACGTCCTCATTGGTGTCTGAAGGTGTATAGTCATTCGCTCCCGGAAGATAGAGCATTTGCTTCGATCCAGTCGAAAGCAAGTGGACTGAGGAAGGCATCAGGGATTCCGAAAGAACCGACAATAGCAAGCGCATGGGGCCTGAGTTCACCGCACAGTATCATGACTTCTTTCCTCACGGTGGCTACATTGTCCCGCGACAAATAACCATATCTCAGAAAAGATGCAGATTCGTCTATGCACACCATAACATACATAGACCTCAGTAACCCCAATACATCCTGCGAATGACAAATTCAAGGCATGATGAGGATTACTTTTACAAGAAAAAAAGTCACACATCATTCTGATGATTCCAGTCATCGGTGGGAAGTGAATATACCTTCAAAGAACCAGCAGGAGCATTCATCTCGTCCTCCAAAAATATTTGCAAAATTGTGCGCTCAGTAAATGCTCTAGCTAAGTCTTCAGCAATTTGGTAGCTCTGGGCGAATGTCATTCGCGTTAATCTTAATGGAAATTTAGATCAGCAAGAAAATATGCAGTAGAAAGTAAAATTTACCAGCATTAGAGCCCTTTCTCTGCTTTCCCCTTGTGCCAGATAGCGAGCTACCTCCTCTGCGAACTGTTTCAGTAAATCCCGCTCCCTCAAGCAGAACAAATCCATCTAGCCATATGCACATAGCCAACATAAAGACAGGATTTATCCCATGACAATAATAATAATAAAAGGGCAGCCCAGTGCACATAGCTCCCGCTTGCGCAGGGTCCGGGGAAGGGTCCGACCACTTTGGGTCTTTTGTACGTAGTCTTTCCCTACATTTCTGCAAGATGCTGTTTCCAGGACTCCAGACATAGAAATCTTATCACTAACAAACTGCAATAAAATTCTTTACCTGGAACTTGGAGCTCCTTAATATGTCACTTGTCAGATTATGGGGAATAACAGAGCAAGGACCATTCAGATGTTCCAATCCCAATCCCTTGAATGGCTTCTTCTTCCTTTGCGTCGTTAAAAATTCAGCGTATAGGGCTTTGCTTACCTGCGTCAATAAGATTAAATTAGGTACAATGAAGACAAGTTTGAAGTATCTTCCGGACACATGCATGGACAATGAACAACAATAAATGAAATAACCTGCTGGAGTAGAACATTATTGTCACCCTCAAATGTAGACTGAACATCAAATTCGGCTTTGAAAATTCCAACACGATTCTCGGTCTTTAAACCTTGGCCACCACAGGCCTCACGACACTCCTAATGGAAGAGAAGGAAAATCCAGTGAAACCCACTGATCCAAATATAGAAAAAAAATGCTGATAACCCTTTTAACAATACCTGAAGCGTGGTCATATTCTGCCAGGTTAATGTAGCTTTCAGAGCACTAGAGTAAACATGTATCGCTTTACTAATTTCAGGTGTTCTTTTCACATACATATTTTTCATAAAATTACTAGCACTGCTCATCATACATCTGCATAATAAAAAAAAAGTATTTAGCATATGATGGTCTGTGCTAAGTAGCAGTGAAAACATTGGCAAAAAAGGAAGGTTTGCATTAGAGAGTCCAATTAGGGGTGCAAATTTCTGAGGACTAGGATACCCTCCAACCCTCTTTAGTTCAATCAAATGAACTAAAAGTTTCGAAAACTGATGTGATTTTGGAAATTTAGTTTATTTGGTTGAACTAAAGAGGATTGGAAGGTACCCTACAGGTTACTCATTTGCATCCCTAAGCCCAATTACATGGTGTGGAATATTTTTGCATCAAAATGCTAATAGATCCTATAGTTTCATAACTATGATTACAGATTTGGCATTTCATAACTATAACACTAAAATATAATCCATTGCCACATAGATTAGAGCAGTAACGTTAAACGATTAGCAAGACATAAAAATAGGTGAGCTGGCGCAACAAATTCGATATGCAAGAACTACCCTTTTATGAGAAATGATCATATTGATTTGACTGAAAGTACTATAAACCAAGACGAGCTAGTAGCATACACTTTTGCGAGCAAAGGTAGGAGGCGTCTCTGGTGACTGGGATAATCAAGTAACAGCATTTCAGGACCATCTGGTGTAATTGAAAAGGCCCTCCTTGACAAAGCATATCTCACAGCAATTGCTAGGCCTACCTGTAAGCATGGGAAAGAAAGAGTGCATAACCACAGTTAAATTAATATGTAGGCATGGAAAATTGATCGTAAGCTAATTCCTCTGGGTGACTAACACTGACTACTTGCTTATTGCTGGCACTATCTGGTCTGTTCTACGCCAAATGTATTCCTCAAAACAAAAATGTCATGATGTTCCATTGTTGGCTGGTAAAAAGCTGAAAACAGCTGGTTCCATCAACACACGGTCAATGTTCACATTTCAACCAAACTTATCTGGGTGATCATAAGTTCAGACTCATAACCTATCCCTGTCCATATAGATGATATTCCCCTTCGTTTGAGCCAGACAGACCACCAGACTACATTTACCAACTTCCACTGGTTTAACCTCACGAGTCCAATTTCAATCATCCTATTTCTGCAAGCTTATGGAGTTAAATACATCTATATTCTATACCTATGGAACTCATGAAGAAAAGTATGGAATAACTTGCATGTATTTACCGAAAAGGAAAGGCCACCCAACATACCTTTGAAATATAAACCGCGTTAACTGCAATATTTACCCGGCCAAGAGTAAGAGGGGACAAAAATGCTGCAAACCTCTGCAAATAAGAAACTTTGTTAATTTGGAAGTAAGAATAAAACGAACATAGCAAACTGTAAAGCTCTGTTGACAGCTCGCCCCTCTTCTAACTGTATGTGTGTGTGAGAGAGAAATGGTGGATAGGTGGGGTCCGGTACCTGATCTGGGTTATCTATCATGCTAACATATTTCCCATCTGGCAAAACATCAGCAACCAGATTCAGCAAATTCTCTCGAGGAACACGTATATTGTTAAACCTGAAAGGACAGTCAAACATGGTTGACATACAATGAATGCCATACAGATACAGTAGACCAAAAGATCTACAAATACAATGACTCACCAAATCCGACCATTATCAACACCATTTAGTCCAATCTTATGGCCACAGTCAGCTATATGGATATTAGGCAACACATTTTCATCTTGATCCCTGATCTGAGCTATGAAAGCGTGGACTCCTTCATTTCTTCCATTTATATGGAGCTGAGCAAAGACGATTGTATGTGTAGCATGCTGTAAAAGGACATGAACACTTATAGTAGCTTATAAAGAAATGTGAAGCCTATATGTAAACAAGAAGGTAAGTGAGATTTCATCTCACATTAGCAGCTCCACCAATCCAGTACTTCTGAGCTGACTCGCAGGGAGTATTTATCACAAACTCTCCTGTTTTGGAATCATAAGTTGCTACTGTCTCAATTCCTCGTACCTTCAAGTTCGTCAATAGAAGAGAAGGAAAGCTTCATCAGTACAACTAACATAGGTTACACAATCAAGAAAAGACATTGTCACCACTTACATTGCTCCCATGACCCAATTCTGTCATTGCAAAACAACCTTTGATGACATAGTTTTCTGTGTCCAACAACCATTTGTCATGATGGCGCTTCGTTCCAAGAAACTTGACAGCGCCTCCCCTTACACGCACACATAAAAGAAAGGTAAACATCAGAAGATTCTCAATGAAAAGTGGAACCTGTTTCTTCCAGAACATCCCAGAAATCACAAGAAAATCTTAGGAATTATCATTCTAGTTTTCTGGACAAGATTGCTTGTCACATACTAGCATACCCTACAAAATTGATAACCAAAAGCATATCCCTAGATCATCACAAAAGAGGACAATAATAAAAAAAAAAGCACTAAACTTTGAACCAAAATAGGTGTGATCTTCAATTTTCATCTGTTATGACCGGCGTCACTTATAGCAGGAGGAGGCCCAATGGCGCGACTAGTTAGGGGGTTGGCCCAACTTATCTTTATTTTTATTAGCTCATCGAGGATTATATAAACGCTTGTAAGGACTCGTTTTGGAATTAAGCAATAAGTCATAACTATTGCCCGGCTCCCTTCAGGAGCCGAAACCCTAAACCCTAGCCGCCCCCTGCGCCCTCTTCCTCTCGCTCGCGCGACCACGGCACCGACACGCCGCCGCTCGCGCCCATCACCTCAACAACCTCCCTTCCACCCCTACAACCTGAGGGCTAGACCTGGTAGGATCCCAGCTCCTATCAATCTGGTATCAACTGTCTCGGGATCGATCATGTCCACCCCTCTGCCCACCGCCACCCTCCCGCTGCCGACCACCACCACGCCACCTGCGACCGCCCCGGCTGGCGCGCCGTCCGTGTCGGGGCCGCTGACCTCCGCCCCCTGGACGCCGCCAATCGCCGCCCCCGTCGTCTTCACCCCGGAGATGACGTCTGCCCTCCGGGATCTCACCCAGGCGGTCGCGGGCATCCGCACCTTCCTCTCGGGGGCCTATGGCCCGCCGCCGCCCGGTCCCTATGCCACCGCCCCTGCGCCGTGGCAGCCGCCGCAGCAGCCGCCACCCCCGGTGCCCTCCGTCGCTTCCACCGTGGTGCCGCAGCAACAGCAGCTACAGCCGCCGCCGCCGGCGACCTCGGCCCAGGGCACCCCGCCGACGGCTCAGGGGGTGCCCATCCACTAGGTCTGGTTCCCCCCATCGCCATCACCGCTACCGGCCTGGCTCGCCGGGTCCATCGAGCCGGTCTACACGACGGCCTCAGGCCAGCCGCACGTGCTGCCACCGCCGGCGCCGCCCTCGGCCATACAGTTCAGCGGGTCCTCAGGCTCCGCCGGCCCCTACGCCGGCGTCGACGGGCCCCTGTTCCAGGGTGGCCCTCTGATGCCCACCTACTCGGCTCCGTCGTCCTCGCTGCTCCGCACCAACAAGGCGTACCCCTCCGTCATCCATGGCCAGACGCCGCCGCGCTTCTCCAAGCTCGAGTTCGCCACCTACGACGGCACCGTGGACCCCTGAATTGGCTCAATCAGTGCGACCAGTTTTTCAGGGGGCAACGCACGCTCGTGTCCGACCGCACCTGGATCGCCTCCTATCACCTCCAGGGCGCAGCACAGACGTGGTATTACGCCCTCGAGCAGGACGAGGGCAGCATGCCCCCAAGGGAGCGCTTCCGCGAGCTATGCCTCTTACGCTTCGGGCCGCCGATACGCGGGAGCCGGCTGGCGGAGCTTGGGCGCCTGCCTTTCACATCCACGGTGCAAGACTTCGCCGACCGCTTCCAGGCCCTGGCGTGCCACGCGCCCGACGCCACGGCTCGCCAGCGGGGCGAGCTCTTCGTTGGCGGTCTGCCGGATCATATCCGCGTGGACGTGGAGATGCGCGGACCACAGGACCTCCAGGCGGCCATGTACTATGCCCGCGCTTTCGAGCGCCGCGCGGTGGCCCTGCAGCAGGCGTCACCGTCCCGGGCCGCCCGACAGCCCCCCCGGCCGACACCGACACCACCAGCGCCGGGGCGTCCGGCCCAGGCCCCCGCGGCGCCCAACGCCCCGGCAGCGACGCGCCCCTTCCGTCGGCTCACCCCGGCCGAGCAGCTCGAGCGCCGTCTTCAGGGGCTGTGCTACATCTGCGACGAGCCCTACGTCCCAGGCCACGTTTGCCCGTGCCTTTTCTACTTGGAGGCCGCGGACTACATCGAGGAGGACGCCGCCGCCGCCGTCGGGCTCGGCGACCCGGCCGCCCCATTGGCCGACGAGGTTCCCTCGGGGCCCGCCCAGGCGAACGCCTTCGTCGTCTCCCTCCATGCACTCGCGGGCATCCGGACGAAGAAGACTATGCTACTGCCGGTGACGATCAACGGAGAGCGGTTCCTCGCACTGCTGGATACGGGCTCCACCCATAACTTCCTGCCCGGGGCCACCATGCGCCGCCTGGCGCTGCAGCCGACCGGCGGGGAGCAGCTACGAGTTACCGTGGCCAACAGGGACCGTCTCCACTGCCAGGGCATTGCTCTGCATGTCCCCATCATGATCGGCGACGAACACTTCACCGTCACCTTCGTCAGCATTGACTTGGGCTGCTTCGACTTCATCCTCGGCGTCGACTTCTTACGGACTCTGGGTCCCATCCTATGGGACTTCGACGCCATGACGATGATTTTCTGGCGCCTGGGTCGCCGCGTCCGGTGGGAGGGCGTAGGGGGCGCCTCCCCGGCGGCTCCCCAGCCCCAGCTGACGGTGGCTGCCGCCGACGCGGAGCATCCCCTGTTGGCTAGCCTGTTGCAGTAGCACAGTGACCTCTTCGACGAGCCACAGGGCCTCCCGCCAGTCCGGCCCTACGACCACCGCATCCACCTGCTGCCGGACACAGCTCCCATCGCCGTGCGGCCGTACCTCTACCCCCAGCTGCAGAAGGACGAGCTGGAGCGGCAGTGTGCGATCATGCTCGCCCAGGGCATCATCCGGATCTCGACATCACCGTTCTCCGCGCCGGTGCTCCTCGTGCGCAAGGCCGATGGTTCGTGGCGTTTCTGCATTGACTACCATGCTCTCAACGCCAACACGTCCAAGGACAAATTTCCTATCCCCGTCGTGGATGAACTCCTTGACGAGCTACACGGGGCACGCTTCTTCACCAAGCTCGACCTCCGTTCGGGATATCACCAGGTGCAGATGCACCCGGACGATGTCGCGAAGACGGCCTTCCGCACTCATCACGGCGACTTCGAGTTCTTGGTGATGCCCTTTGGCCTCTCCAATGCCCCGGCGACATTCCAGGCTTTGATGAACGACGTCCTCTGCCCCTACTTGCGCCAATTTGTGCTCGTTTTCTTTGATGACATTCTTATCTACAGCTCATCGTGGGTGGAGCACCTGCAGCACGTGGCCATCGTCTTCAACGAGCTTCGAGTGCACCATCTGCACCTCAAGCGCTCGAAGTGCTCGTTCGGCACGACATCCGTCGCCTATCTCGGCCACATCATCTCGGCGGAGGGTGTCGCTATGGATGCCGACAAGGTCGCGGCGGTCGCGGCCTGGCCAACGCCGCGGGCCCTCCGCGGCTTCATGGGCCTCGCGGGATACTACCGGAAGTTCATCCGGGAGTTCAGCCTCATCGCGGCTCCGCTCACGCGCCTGCTGCGCCGCGACGCCTTCTCCTGGGATACTGACGCGACCGAGGCGTTCCAGACCCTCAAGCAAGCTCTCACTACGGGGCCGGTCCTCCAGATGCCTGACTTCGACAAGCTGTTCATGGTGGACTGCGACGCCTCGGGCGTGGGGTTTGGCGCCATCCTCCATCAGGGTGACGGGCCGCTCGCGTTCTTCAGCAGGCCCTTCGCCGCGCGCCATCACAAGCTCGCGGCCTACGAGAGGGAGCTCATCGGCTTGGTGCAGGCTGTGCGCCACTGGCGGCCGTATCTATGGGGGCGGTCGTTCCGTATTCGCACGGATCACTACAGCCTCAAGTTCTTCTTGGACCAGCGCCTCTCCACCGTGCCGCATCATCAGTGGATCAGCAAGCTCTTCGGATTCGACTTCACCGTCGAGTACCGTCCGGGTCGCCTCAACACCGTGGCGGACGTGCTGTCCCGCCGCGACGCCGACCACGACACGGACACCGTCGACACCGCGGGGGCGGCCCTCTGCACCCGCTCAGGGCCCTCCTTCGCCTTCATTAACGACATCCGCCGAGCCACCGCAAGCGCCACGGACGTGCAGCATCTCCGTCAACGCCTCGAGGCCGGCGACCTGGAGGTGCCGTGGCGCCTGGACGATGGCCTGCTCCTGCACGGGCGACGGCTCTTCGTGCCGGATCATGGCGACCTCCGTCACCAGGCCCTGCTGCTGGCCCACTCGGCCGGCCACAAGGGCGTGCAGAAGACTCTCCACCGTCTCCGAGCAGATTTCTACATCCCCGGCGACCGTGCGCTGGTGCGAGACTGGGTGCGGTCTTGCGTGACGTGCCAGCGCAACAAGACGGAGACACTGCAGCTGGCGGGGCTGCTACAGCCCCTTGAGGTGCCCTCTTAGGTCTGGGCCGACATCTCCATGGACTTCATCGAGGGCCTCCCCAAGGTGGGCGGCAAGTCCGTCATCCTTACGTTGGTCGACCGCTTCTCCAAGTATGCGCACTTTATCGTGCTCGGCCATCCCTATACCGCCACCTCCGTGGCGCGCGCCTTCTTCGACGGCATCGTCCGCCTCCACGGGTTTCCCTCTTCGATCGTCAGCGACCGTGACCCGATGTTCACTGGCCATGTCTGGCACGATCTTTTTCGGATGGCGGGCGTGAAACTGTGCCTGAGTACGGCATTCCACCCCCAGACGGACGGCCAATCTGAGGTGGTCAACAAGGTGATTGCTATGTATTTACGCTGTGTTACAGGTGATCGTCCATGTGCTTGGGTGGACTGGCTTGCTTGGGCGAAGTACTGCTACAACACCTCCTACCACTTCGCCCTGCGTGCCATGCCCTTCGAGGTGGGTCTATGGCCGTCCTCCACCACCCATCCTGTCGTTTCAACCCGGGACGGCCCGGACGGAGGCGGCAGGCGACCTTCTCCGCAGTAGGGATGAGATCCTTGCTGAGGTGCGCCAGCGTCTTCTCCAGGCCCAGCAGCTGTCCAAGAAATACTACGACGCCCACCACCGCGAGGCGGAGTTTGCGGCGGGCGACTGGGTGTGGTTGCGGCTCCTTCACCGCACCACGCAGTCACTGGACCCGCGCGCTAAGCGCAAGCTAGGCCCTCGCTACGCCGGACCGTTTGTAGTGTTAGAACGCATCGGCAAGGTCGCATACCGCCTTCAGCTTCCGCCTGGCGCCCGCATCCACGACGTCTTCCATGTGGGCTTGTTGAAGCCTTTCCGCGGTGATCCGCCGCTGGCCGCGCCGGCGCTTCCTCCAACCTCCGATGGACGTCTCCTTCCGGGTCCGGAGAAGGTGTTGAAGGCCCAGCAGAGCTGAGGTGTTTGGCGTTTGTTGATCCAGTGGCAAGGCCTTCCGGAGGAGGACGCAACTTGGGAGCAGCTCGAGGAGTTCCGCCAGCATTTTCCGGACTTCCAGCTCGAGGACGAGCTATTTGCGCAGGCGGGGAGAGATGTTATGACTTATGACCGGCGTCACTTATAGCCGGAGGAGGCCCAATGGCGCGACTAGTTAGGGGGTTGGCCCAACTTATCTTTATTGTTATTAGCTCATCGAGGATTATATAAACGCTTGTAAGGACACGTTTTGGAATTAAGCAATAAGTCATAACTATTGCCCGGCTCCCTTCAGGAGCCGAAACCCTAAACCCTAGCCGTCCCCTGCGCCCTCTCCCTCTCGCTCGCGCGACCACGGCGCCGACGCGCCGCCGCTCGCGCCCATCACCTCGACAGCCTCCCTTCCACCCCTACAACCTGAGGGCTAGACCTGGTAGGATCCCAGCTCCTATCATCATCACTATTTCTGACACCATGTTCACCTTAAGTTGTGTGCTAAATATCCTAGATTTAAAACTATTCAAAGATATCCAATAAATAGAACAGAAAAAAATCCAAATTTTGGCACAATTTACAACCGTCGGGCAGGCACGAAATTTTAGAATGCTAAGTGATAAGCTTCCAGGTTCCGGTAGCCAATGCTAGCACCATTTCCCAGTGGTGCAAATCCAATTATCAAAATTGGAAATAAGAAGCAATTCCCCATTGGTAGGAAACGGTTATCCAAAGGAAATAGTAACAAAAAGGAAAAGGCCTATGCTCCTTTATCTTAAAAGAACAAACTAACATGGTTAGCTACTTAGCTAGCTTTCATAATTAAGTGCCGCCACAGCATCACTGTATCTGTATGGATAACTCTTATTGTGAAAAGAGCTACAGTATACACATTAGAAGTTGCCAGTCCAGCAAAACAGAAAGACAAATTAAATGCATAGAAAAGAAACCATATTGAGAAGCCGGACAGCTGAAATAACCGAATGGTGCCGGTCCAGTCAACTGTCAGCTCGCTGGTCGTGGAGGCCCAGCCCATCCGGAGCGCATATAAATTCCTGTGGCTGCGTAAAGGTTTGCTGGATCCCTCGCTAGGTTTTCCAGCCACCAAATCGGAAGTGCGACGGCTAGGTCGCGGTGCGCATCGTCTTCTCCGCCATCCCCCCCCCCCCTCCTCCGCTCGTGTGTTCCCTTGCGGAGGTGGTCGCCATGCGTTCTCGCGAAGACCGACGCACGACCAAGCGGCCTCTGGACCCGCTGGATCCGGAGGCGGAGCACCGCAGTGAGCAAGATCTGCGCGAGCAGGCGCAACGCGAGCGGCGGCCGGCTCACGAGGGGGATTTGGATCCTCCTCCGCCGTCGTCGAACGAGCAACAGGAAAGAAAGGAGGAGCGAAGCCGTCGGAGTCAAGATCTTCAGCGTAAGGAGAAGCAGCATCAGTCTTGTGGCGACCGGGTTGGAGATCCTTTCGCGAAGAAACCAAAGCATAAGCCGTCTGGGTCGCTGGCGCTGCCTTCCTACTCGCGGGCATGGCCTTGGCGCCCATCCTGGTCGAGGAACCAGACCGGTTAGAGTGCTTCAAGTGTGGCCGCATTGGGCACTTCCAGTCGCAACGCCAGTTCAAGCCGCTCTGTGTGTTGTGCAAGGAAGATGGGCATGCTTCTGCTTACTGCCCCTCCCGTGGCAAGCCATTGATGCTTCAAACTATGGGCCACGCGATCTCGTGGGAGGGCTTTTTCTGCTTGCAGTTCGAGGAAAAAGACGATGAAGACAGTGGGGTGCTTGGGGGCAATGCGGCCATCATTTTGGCAGATCCAGGCACCCTCTCTCAGCGGATTCTGGAAGATGAGCTCAGGCACCTTGTCGAGGGGGCTTGGGACTGGTAGGTTGTGCAAATCTTGGAGGCGGAGTTCACAGTAGTCTTCCCATCCCCGGACATGTTATGGATGGCCACCCGCAGTGGGAAGTTGTTCCTTCCCCTCAACAATATCACAACAAAGATCCGCGAGTTGGTTTGGGAGGAGCCCAAGGAGGAAGTGATGCCGGAGGTGTGGGTGAGGCTCTCGGGCATGCCCAAGAAGCACCGCCGTGAGGACAGGCTGATGGTTGCCATGTCTATGACTGGCCACCCTTTGGTGGTGGACGAGCTCTCCCTCATTTGTCCGGGGCCAGTGAGGATGAAGTTCGCGTGCTGTGCTACAGCCAAGCTGCGGGGCACGGTCAAGATCTGGTTCAACAACATTGGATACAACATCATGTTGGAGCCAGAGCTCAAGCCCATGCGTAAGAGTGGAGGCCCGCGTCCTCCCAATCAGAACAATGGTAAGGGTCCTGATGGCGATGACAAAGACAAGAGAGCATGGACGACGAATCCATCGACACTGAAGCTTTTGGGACAAGTTGGGCGACAAGGGAAAGGATGGCGGTGCTTCTAACGGGGCCAGTGCCATGGCGGTGGATTTGGTGCCTCCCCCAGCCCCATCCTCGCACCCACAGGACACGGGTAAGGGCGGGCCAGGCAGTGCTCACGCCTCTAACTTGCTATCACCGCTTGTTCCTTTGGTGCCGGTGGTGCCAGAGGCTGATGCTACGGGCATCCCAGCATCGTGCGAGGGCTCTGGTCTCGCGACGGCGATGCAGCTCTCCCCATTGTCGGTGAGCGTGGGTGGCAGCTCTCCCTCCAATGTGCTCGACAAAACGCTGCCGCTCCGACCGGCGCCTACCACTGGTAAGGCTTTCAACCTGCCTCCTGAAGATCATGCAGACATTGGCTAGGCTAGCCATGCGTCGTGGGAATTCAGCAAGAGCAACTCTGGTGGCCAAGCTAATAAGACGACGAGCCGCAAGCAGGCGTCCAGGGCGGTGCCAGTTCTGGAGGGTACGGGCGCGCCGGAAACTCCCCGTCCGGTGGTGATGGCTCTCGCCTCGCCTCATCCTGCCTCTGGGACTGGGGGAGGGGAGCGCTCCACCCCTCCCTGCGGTGACCCGCTGTGCGACAAGGTGGCGGCTGTGGCGCTTATCTCCAAGGCCAAGCGTTCCAAGGCGGCTACGGTAGGTCCCCGTCGTTCCAGCGTGAGGCCAAAGGGCCCCAAGGGCGATCTCTCCTCTCTCGAACGCGTGCAGCTACTGATAGCAGAGAAGAACCTCGAGCTCACAGGTAACAAAGTTCCAAGATATTCCATTCTAGATGCTTTCTCTGATGATCACATGCTCGGGTTTTTGGACGATTGCGGGGTTGATTCTTCTTGCGCGGGCTCCTCTGCTGATCTTCTTTCTCTCATTCAATCGAAGGGGCTGGCGCAAGCTGCCTTAGCGGAGGCAGCTGCGGCTAAGACTGCGACGGCTGGCACGGAGGTAGGGGCTTCCGTTCCCAGTTCAATGGTGCCCATGGAAGAAGGGGTGGTGGCTGGGGCTGCTGCTCTTTCCTCTCCTCACCGTACTGGCACGGTGAGGCGCGTGGCAAAATCTTAGAAATCGTATTATCTAGATGTGGTACCTTTTATGGAACATCCGTGGGTTCGGCCATGTTGGTAGGAAGACGCAACTGAAAGAGTACATGCGTAATGAATCGATTGACGTTGTTGCTCTGCAGGAGACAATTAAGTCTGATTTTAGACACCACTATTTTCTCTCCATTGACCCTCTAGAACGCATTGTTTGGCGCTGCACTCTGGTGGGCTGGTTCTTGGCTTTAATCGTGATTGCTGTGACGTAGTTTCCTGGGACGAGGGTGTCTTTTTCCTTTCTGCTCATATTAGATATCGTTCTTCTCTGCGTGAATGGGTGGTGGTGGCTGTGTATGGGCCGGCAGACACCCGTTCTGTGGAAATCCAGGCCAAGGTTGTTGTGGTTGCCACGGCTCACCTGCCCATTGTGGTGGGCGGTGATTTTAATTTGATTCGCTCCAGTGCTGACAAAAATAACGACATCTATTGGCCACGTGTGGCGCTTTTTAACAATGTGATCGCGGCATGGCATTTAGGGAAGTGGCCAGATCAGGGGCATGGTACACTTGGACTAACAAGCAGCTCACTCCGGTCCGTAGCATTCTGGACCGTGTGTTTGTGTCCTCTGAGTGGGAGATGCGGTTCCCCCTATGGAACCTTATCGCTGAAACTCGCATAGGTTTGGATCATATCCCACTTGTTCTATCCTCTGGGGAGGACCGTTTGCGGCTAGATTCTTCTTTGAGAAACAGCTTGGTTTGAAGTGGAGGGCTTCAACCAGATGTTCTTAGATAAGTGGGATGCAGCCCTTGCCGGGGTTGGGTCGCAGCGCGGCCCCCTGGACATGTGGGTTGCTGCTGCGGCTTCGTGTGTTGCTGCAAGGCTGGGGAGCCAACCGGGGGCGCGACGACAAGCTGCTCAGGGCTAACCTGGTCTCGGAACTGGCTGCCCTGGATGTTCAGGCTGATCAGAGACAGTTTTGTGAGGCTGAATGGGCGCACCGATACGCCATCGAAAATTTAGTGTTGTCCATTGTTCGCTCTGAGGAGCAGTGCTGGCATCGTAGGGGTGGGATGAAGTGGACTCTTAAGGTTAAGGGCGAAGCAAACACTAGCTATTTCCATGCCTACACTAATGGTCGTCGTCGCAAGTGTGCGATCCTGCGCTTGCAATCGGAGCAGGGGCTCCTGCTTAGCCAGGGAGATATTGCTAAACACATTTACGATTCCTACATCCAGCTTATGGGTTCCGAGGAGCCTAAGTTCGCAGGTTTGCATCACGATTTGTGGGATCAGACACAGCGTGTTTCCTCGCAGGAGAAGGAGGAGCTACCCCTCTCATTTTTGCCCAAAGAAATTGATGACTCGCTCTGTTCAATGAAGTTGGACACTGTTCTGGGCCCTCATGGTTGGCCTGTTGCGATGTTCTGTAGGTTCTGGCCTGCTCTGAAAGGCATCTTTTTTTCCATTTTCAACGGGTTTGCGTTAGGAACCGTAGATATCCCGCGCCTCAACTTTGTTATTCTCTCGCCAATCCCGAAAGTGCAAGGTGTAGACAATATCCATCAGTTTAGGCCGATTGCTCCCATCAACGGTGCTTTTAAACTGTGTGTCAAAGCCTGTGCTTCCCGTATGGCCCCGATAGCACATAGGGTTATTCATAGATGCCAGTCTGCATTTATCAAGGGCCGTTTCATCCTGGAGGGCCCTGTTGCGCTCCAGGAGATTGTTCATGAGCTCAAATGCACAAAACAACGAGCGATTCTCAAACTGGACTTTGAGAAGGCCTACAACCCTCTATCGCTGCGATCCTCTATCGCTGCTGCTTCTGGAACAAGAGGGGCTTGCGACAAGGCGATCCTCTATCGCTGCTTCTCTATAGTTTTGTTGTGGATGCTCTTTCTGCTATGTTTGACATGGCCAAACTAGCAGGTCACATCAAGGGGGTTGTGGCCCACCTTATCCGGGGGAAAGGGGGGGGGGGCGTGTCGCAACTGCAATATGCAGACGACACGATGCTGCTTTTCGAGCCGGATCAGCATAGCATCACCACTGTTAAGTTGCTGCTGCTTTGTTTCGAGTTGATGTCCAGCCTGAAAATTAATTTCCACAAGTGCGAGGTGGTGTCCATGGGGTTGGACATCGCTGAGGGTAGGAGGGTTGTGGACCTTCTCAATTGCAAGCTAGGCAATTTTCCCATTTCTTACCTGGGTCTCCCAATCTCCACCAAAAACATTTCCATAGAGGAGTGGGAACCTCTGTGTGCTAATGTGGCGGGCAGGGTTTGCCCGTGGCATGGCAAATTTATGTCTTCTGGGTCTAGGCTGATCCTTACCAATTCTAGCTTGTCTTCGCTGCCCATCTTTACCATGGGTATGTTGCTCCTAGCTGATGGGTGTTCATGCTAGGCTGGACTCGCCTCGTTCCTGGTTCTTTTGGGAAGGGGCTGGTTCCAAGTATAAGTATCACATGGTCAAGTGGGCAGCAATATGCCGCCCCAAGAACCAGGGAGGGCTAGGGGTGATAAACTCCAAACTCATGAACGTAGCTCTCCTTTCCAAGTGGATCTGGAAACTTTCCCAAAATGCTTCAGGGCTTTGCGCGGATCTTCTTAAAGCCAAACATTTTCCCAACGGATTCTTTTTCGAGTCTGCTGCCCGCGGCTCGCCGTTCCGGAACAGGATCCAACTGGCTTTTGCCTTGGGGGCTAAGTTTGATGTTAACAACGGCGGTCAATTCGTTTTTGGTTCGACTCGTGGGTGGATATTCAGCCACTTTTGATGGAGTTCCAGGCCCTGTTTTCGCTCGAGGTTGAGCCAAACATTTTGGTCGCAGAGGCCTTGAGTTCCTCACCACCGGCCATTGCCTTTCGCCATGAGCTCTTCCCCATCGAGCGTGGCAGCTGGGCTTGCCGTGCGCTAAGGTGGTTTCGATTAGTTTGAATAATAATCCTGACCAGGTGTAGTGGCACCTCTCTTCCTCGGGGCAGTTTTCGGTTCAGTCGTTGTACGCCAAACTTACCAAGGGCCCTGTTTTGAATGTAGCCAGGGAGCTCTGGAAAGCCAGAATTCCCCTTAAAGTCAAGATCTTATGGCAAGTGTTCCATAATCGCCTCCCTGCCCCGGTGAAAGTTGCCAAGCGCAATGGACCTTCCGAGGGCCAATGTCCTGTGTGTTCGGTACAGGAGGATGCCAACCACACATTCTTTCGCTGTCATTTAGCTAAATTTGCTTGAGTGCTGTTAGGGAGGCCGTGGGGGTTAGCTGGAACCCTGCTTCCTGTGCCGATTTGCTTACTTGCTTATCTTCTGTGCATGGTTCTTTTAAACGTGTGGTGTGGAGCCGAGTTGGGGCATTGCTTTGGTCACTTCGGCATATCCGTGACAAGATAACGATCGAGGGGGTGTTTCCGTCGCACCCAGCTGACTGCATCTTTAAATGCATCCTGCTTTTCCAGCAATGGGCTCCGCTGGGGAGGCGTCAAGACGCTGAATGCCGGCATTTGGCGATGGTTAAGCTCCGTCAGATCAACAGCATCGCCAGATCTTCCCTTGTCGCCTCTTAGGGTAGTTGCGACTTTCGGTGTGCCGAGCCTGAGTGCTCTGCTCGGGCTGATCGCCCTGTAAGCTGACTATTTCTATCTGGTTGTGTGAACCTTTTCGTATGACTATTTCTATCTGGTTGTGTGAACCTTTTCGTACCGTCTGTTCTATGTACTCTGCCTGTTGTGTGGGCTTGGTTCTACATACTGTATTTTTCAAATCAATCCCAATGTGTCTTAAATGTGTTGATTTGAAATATTTTGCATGAAAAAAATACATGAAGTTTAATGGCGAGGAGAAGTGGCAATGAAGTAGGTACCAGAGGAAGAAGTGGACGCCGACCTTGATGGCGAGGGAGTGGTCGTAGACGCCGAGGCACTCGAGCAGCGCGAGCTTGCGAAGCTCGGCGTCGGGCCCTGGCTCCGTGAGCCAGCCACGGAACACGCCCCGGCGCGTGAGGTACCTGATCCGGCGCATGGTGGCCTCCCTCTGCCCTTCCTTCCCCTCGTTGTAGTCCGGCGACACGAACACCTTGCCGCCGGCGCGGCGGGGGCAGAAGAGCGGGCTCTCCTCCATCGCGCCGTACCCCCAGTCGCGCTCCCTCAGGTGGTGCCCGTCGAGGAGCGCGCGGAGCTCCATCGGCGCGAACGCCGGCGGGGCCTCGGACGATTCCGGGGGCGCGTAGCTCAGGCACGGGGAGAACTGCAGCCCCGCCACGGCGGCGGCGGCACCGGAGGGGAGGCCAGCGAGGTGGCGGGCGATCGCCGCGGCGCGGCGGGCGGCGGCGTCGGGAGAAGCGTCCATCAGCGTCACGCGTCTGGAATTGATTGGCGAGTCAACGTGGATTGGTAGATTGGGACTTGGGGGGGAGGGAGGGGCTCAGGGAGGGGAAGGGGGCAGATGAGAACAGAGGAGGGAGAAGCTTGCGAGATGTTCCTAGCTCCAGGCCAAACGGATTTTTCAACAGAAATGCCACCCACGGCAGCAACGGAATTTTTCTGACGTACTACGGCCGCAACGATTTTTTTCTTGGCGTACGGACGCAACGGATTTAAGTATATTTTTTTAGACGGCCGTAACAGAATTGGTACTCTCTTCGATCCATCGCTCAAACGGACGCGTGTAGCATCGAAATACAGCTAGATACACCCATTTTCATGATAAGTAATATGAATTGAAGAGACTGTATATTGTCAAATTCCAAAAAGTCTGGTACTACGATCTTCATTTCAAAATATAGGATTTTTTGGTGGGAAATACTCTTTGGTTCCTGGTTGTATATACACCCTATGTGGGGATTTTTTTTAATAATTAAACAAAAAATCAAAATAGTTCAAAAGTATTTTTAGGTTAAACTTGACTTTGTTTTGCACTAGTATATAAATTTTCACGAAAAAAACCAATATTGACTTCAGGGCAAAAAAGACAAAAATTATTTGCTATTATCACACTATTTTGACCGAAAATTTGTCTTTTTTAAAAGAAGTCAAAGGGTGATTTTATTTTTGTGAAATTTTTCTCACAACTATAATAGAAGGTCAAGTTTATTTCAAAAATATTTTCAGATTTTTTTGACTTTTTGTTGAATTGCTAATTTATTTTTCCATATAGGATGTATATACACCCAGGAACCAAACGTTCCCGTCCATCTTTTGGTAGGCTATTACGTTCATTCTAAATATAAGAAGTTTTGGTAGGCTAGTTATCTCCATTAGCCTACCAAAACGTCTTATATTTTGAAATGAAGGTAGTAGGTTTAAATATATAAATGTACACGTACATTTAGCTTGTACATTGGGGAAAATATCATGTGCTTCTGCCCTCACACGCTCCCCTTGTATCGGCGCTCCTGGGTCGTTGGATTGTGGATCCAACGGCCACAGAAAGAGCTCGCAAAAAAATGCAGAAACTCTTCTGGAGAGTCTTGAAATGTTGGCCATGTTCAAAGGCTCCGATGCTCATGGATCCTAGATTCCACGGCTCAGGAGCTCTTGTATCATGGAACATGGGAGGAGTAGGAGCACCTGATATATTTTTCGTGTACATTGTTCCATGTTGTAAGGGGATAACAACGGAAGATGATGTCGCGTGACGGGCATTCGAGGGCTCGAGCATGTTTGACGGGGTTATACCTAAGGGGTAGGCCCATACTTACATATGGCCCAGCCTAAGACCCAAGACAATCAAGAGTACGGTTCAGAATACAACAGGCCAAGAGGGCCACCGGCCAGGCCCAATGAACCTACGCCCCAAGACTTCAAATGTTAGAGGGGGGCCCACCACGAGACCAAGTGCCGATAGTCGGGAAACCACCCCACACAGACGAGACCTAACAGTCGGTCACCAGGAGGACAGGAGCAGTCGAATTGACAATAGTCAGCTACGCCCTAGGATTCCACAGCCTCCATGATGTCATCAATACCACTCTTACCCAACGATAGAGCATTCTAGTTAAATACGGCAGAAACTAACAAGTAATGACCATGAAACAGTCGGCCATGCCTGAGAACATCCATATCACTTATTACCAGCCTGTTATGACACCCCTCCTAGCGCGCTCTACATAAGCGGGGAGGAGGGCACCCGGCTGAGGGTTGAACTCTCATATTGTAATCTACGCCAAGAGCAAAGAGCACCACAGGAGTAGGATATTAGCTCCACCGAAGAGGGTCTGAACCTGTATAAACTGTTGTGCGTACTTCCATCCGTACTTTTTGATAGAAACAATTGCCTCTACATACACACACCCATAGTATTGTCAGGATTATATCCACGATAGTTGGTGCCCGCCATGGGGCAAGCGTCTATCGACATCATGATGCAGATGGTTCCTTCATTGACTCCCATCGGCAGCATCCGTTTTGGCGTCCTCGAGTTCGCCATCAATGACTCGGCGTGGCATGCTGATGCCCCATTAAACAGTCTTAACCTGCTGGCGCGTAGGAGCATCCATCACTGGGCCAACGGCTCGGGTGTTTGAGCCTTCGGCTCCTGGTTTCGCTCCAGCCGGCTAGCTTGGCACCACAGCACCACCAGAAGCACTCAGGCAAGCCTTGCCCCTAGTTTTGTTGTTCTGAGAGCCAGCTCATTGGGATAATGGACACCGAATCGTTGATCCCTCTGCTGGAGTCTGACTCCGGGGAGGAAGATAGTTACAAGATTTAGGGTTCCGTGGCGAAGGCTTTCATGGATGGCACACCACCCCCGAGTCAAGCCTTCGACAGGCTGCAGCAGTTGATCCATCTGCTGCGGCTGGCAATGCTGTGGCAGGTGACGGGTGGCAGCTTGACACTTCCATGTTGCACCCTTATTTCCTACTGTTATTTATCTTGTTTTGAAGTTATATTCCATATTATGGTGCAATTCTAATGTCTTTTCTCTCTTAAAATACAAGATACATCAAAAGAGGGAGATTACTGGCAACTAGAATTCTGACCTGAAAAGGCTACAACAGAGATATCAATTCTCCAGAGATCAAAATGACGTGAAATTTTACGAAGATTTATTTTGGAATATATAAAAAAACTGGAAGAAAGAAGTACCAAAGAAAAGACTCGATGGGGCCACAAGCAAAGGGGCGGACCCTACCCCCACGACGCGCCACCCCTGGCTTGTGGGGTCCACTAAGGTCCACTTCTAACGTCCTTCTCCTATATGAAGCCATTTACCCTAAAAAATAAGAGTGGACTTTTGGGAACAATCGTCGCCGTCTTGAGGCAGAACCAGGGAAGGAGCATTTTGCTCTCAGGCGGAGCGATTTGATAACCCACAAGTATAGGGGATCAGTTGTAGCCTTTCTCGATAAATAAGAGTGTCGAACCCAACGAGGAGCTAAAGGTAGAATTTATATTCCCTTCAAGTTCTATCGACCACCGATCCAGCTCTACGCACGCTTATTGTTCGCTTTACCTAGAACAAGTATGAAACTAGAAGTACTTTGTAGGTGTGAAGGGATAGGTTTGCAAGATAATAAAGAACGCGTAAATAAAAACTAGGGGCTGTTTAGATAAATAAACAATTACGTTAGTATAGCGAGTGTGGAGAAGTGGTGGTAGGAGTTGCGGAATTGTCCCTAAGCAATTGACTACGTTACTAGACCGATAGCAAGTTTTATGTGGGAGAGGCCACTGCTAGCATGTCATCCCTTACTTGGAATTCTATGCACTTATGATTGGAACTATTAGCAAGCATCTGCAACTACTAACGTTCATTAAGGTAAAACCCAACCATAGCATTAAGATATATTGGCCCCCCTTCAATCCCGTATGCATCAATTTCTATGCTAGGCTGAAGCTGCCGTCACCCTTGCCCTCCAATACATAGTCCTATCAACATACAACTAACCCTATGGTGTGATCCACACGCGCGCTCATATGATGGGAACCAAAGGACAGCAACATAACCACAAGCAAATTAAACCAATCATAGCAATTCACCATTCACCGATAGAACAACAAAAATCTACTCAGACATCATTGGATGGCAACACATCATTGGATAATAATATGAAGCATAAAGCACCATGTTCAAGTAGAGGGTACAGCGGGTTGTGGGAGAGTGGACCGCTGTAGACAGATGGGGGAAGGTGATGGAGGTGTTGGTGAAGATGACGGAGTTGTTGGAGTAGATCGTCATCACACGATGATTGCCCCGGCGGCGTTCCGGCGCCACCGGGAGAGAGGGGGAGAGAGCCTCCCTCCTTCTTTTTCATCCTTGACCTCCTCCTAGATGGGAGGAGGGTTTTCCCACTGGTCCTTGGCCTCCATGGCGGCGGAGGGGCGAGAGCCCCTCAGAGATTGGATCTCTCTCTCTCTATTTTCTTCTGTTTCTGCGCTCCCAGATTCTGGCCTTTCACCGTTTCTTAAATTCCCGGAGATCCGTAACTCCGATTGGGCTGAAATTTTAACACGATTTTTATCCAGATATTAGATTTCTTGCGGCGAAAGAGGGGCACCAACTGCCTTACGGGGTGGCCACAAGCCCCCTGGCCGTGCCCTACCCCTTGGGGCGCGCCCCTTGGGCTTGTGGGCCCCTCGGGCATCGTCTCGCGTTGATTCCAATTCCCCAAAATCACATATATTCCAAAAAAAAATCTCCGTAAGTTTTTATCGCGTTTGGACTTCGTTTGGTATGGATATTCTTCGAAACAAAAAACATGCAACAAACAGGAACTAGCACTGGGCACTGGATCAATATGTTAGTCCCAAAAATAATATAAAAAGTTGCCAAAAGTATATGAAAGTTGTATAATATTGGCATGAAACAATCAAAAATTATAGATACGACGGAGATGTATCAGCATCCCCAAGCTTAATTCTAGCTCGTCCTCGAGTAGGTAAATGATATAAAAGATAATTTTTGATGTGGAATGCTACCTAGCATAATCTTGATCATATAATTTAATCATGGCATGAATATTAAGACACGAATGATTCAAAGGAATAGTCTATCATTTGACATTAAGACAATAATTCTTCAAGCATACTAATAAAGCAATTCTGTCTTTTCAAAATAACATGGCCAAAGAAAGTTATCCCTACAGAATCATATAGTCTGGCTATGCTCCATCTTCACCACACAAAGTATTTCATCATGCACAATCCCGATGACAAGCCAAGCAATTGTTTCATATTTTTAATGTTCTCAAGCTTTTTCAACTTCCACGCAATACATGAGTGTGAGCCATGGATATAGCACTATAGGTGCAATAGAATATGGTGGTTGTGAGGAGAAGACAAAAAGGAGAAAGTCTCACATCAACTAGGCAAATTAATTGGCTATGGAGATGCCCATCAATTGATATCGATGCAAGTGAGTAGGGATTGCCATGCAATGGATGCACTAGAGCTATAAGTGTATGAAAGCTCAAAAGAAAACTAAGTGGGTGTGCATCCAACTTGCTTGCTCACGAAGACCTAGGGCAATTTGAGGAAGCCCATCATTGGAATATACAAGCCAAGTTCTATAATGAAAAATTCCCACTAGTAATATATGAAAGTGACAACATAGGAGACTCTCTATCATGAAGAACATGGTGCTACTTTGAAGCACAAGTGTGGTAAAAGGATAGTAGCATTGCCCTTCTCTCTTTTTCTCTCATTTTTTTGGGCTCTCTTTTTTTGGCCTCTTTTTTTTAAAAAAAATTTATTTTTCGTCCGGAGTCTCATCCCGACTTGTGGGGGAATCATGGTCTCCATCATCCTTTCCTCACTAGGGCAATGCTCTAATAATGATGATCAACACACTTTTATTTACTTACAACTCGATATTACAACTCGATACTGGAACAAAATATGACTCTATATGAATGCCTCTGGCGTGTACTGGGATGTGCAATGATCTAGCATAGCAAAGATATCAAAAAACGGACAAGCCATGGAAATATCATGCTAGCTATCTTACGATCGTGCAAAGCAATATGACAATGAATGCTCAAATCATGTATATGATGATGATGGAAGTTGCATGGCAATATATCCCGGAATGGCTATGAAAATGCCATGATAGGTAGGTATGGTGGCTGTTTTGAGGAAGATATAAGGAAGCTTATGTGTGATAGAGCGTATCATATCACGGGGTTTGGATGCACCGGCGAAGTTTGCACCGACTCTCGAGGTGAGAAAGGGCAATGCACGGTACTGAAGAGGCTAGCAATCATGGAAGGGTGAGAGTGCGTATAATCCATGCACTCAAGATTAGTCATAAAGAACTCACATAATTATTGCAAAAGTTTATTAGCCATCGAAACAAAGTACTAATACGCATGCTCCTAGGGGGATAGATTGGTAGGAAAAGACCACTGCTCGTCCCCGACCGCCACTCATAAGGAAGACAATTAAAAATAAATCATGCTCCGACTTCATCACATAACGGTTCACCATACGTGCATGCTTCGGGAATCACAAACCTTAACACAAGTATTTCTACCAATCCACAATTACTCACTAGCATGACTCTAATATCACCATCTTTATATCGCAAAACTATTGCAAGGAATCAAACATATCATATTCAGTGATCCACAAGTTTTATGTAGGATTTTATGACTAACCAAGTGAATGACCAATTCCTGTCAACTCTCTAAATAGATATAAGTGAAGCATGAGAGTTTAATTATTTCTACAAAATATTTGACCACGCTCTAACAAATATAAGTGAAGCAAAAGAGCATTCTACAAATGGCGGTTTTCTATGTGTAGGGAAACAGGCAATCCAAACTTCAAATGATATAAGTGAAGCACATGAAGCATTCTATAAAGCCATACTCAAAAGATATAAGTGAAGTGCAAAGAGCATTCTATAAATCAACCAAGGACTATCTCATACCAGCATGGTGCATTTATTAAAAGAAAAATAAAAGGCACACGACGCTCCAAGAATTTACGCATATCATGTGAACAAAACAAAAACCAAGACATACCGATAATTGTCGAATAAAGATGGGATGCCTTCCGGGGCATCCCCAAGCTTAGACGCTTGAGTCTCCTTGAATATTTACTTGGGGTGCCTTGGGAATCCCCAAGCTTGAGCTCTTGCCTCTCCTCATTCTTCTCATATCAATACCTCCTCGATCTTCGAACACTTCATCCACACAAAACTTAACCGAACTTTTTATTAGAGGGGTTAGTGCATAGAACATCAAATCCCATCATGTCCTGCCGTAACATTATTGTATAATTATAATCAATCATTACCCACTGTATGCTATCACAATTCTATGGCCCCAAGTCAAAGGAGGCTCAACAAGATTTCAAACATAAGCAAATAACGAAACTATAACAGCAATCTGTGAAAACAGGACAGTCTGTAAAGATGCAGATAGTACATATACTTCTGTAACTCCAAAAATTCTAAAAAATTAGGACAAATAAACAATTTGCATAGAAGTACTGTGTAAAAATTTCAGAAACTTTTGACATTCCAGTAAAAAATGTAAATTCACGCGCTACAACCAAAGTTTCTGTTTTTCCACTGCACATACCAAACAAGCAATCTAATCATCATAAAGGCAAATCTTGGCACATTATTTTTATAATACAATGGATTTATACAAGGGGATAATTATTTTTGTTGAAAAGTTTCTGTAATTAAGATTCACAAAGTTTCCATGGGTATGAACAAAGTTCAAGGCATGCTCCCACTTTAACAATGCTCGTCTCTCTCACTTTCACTTTTCTTTTTGAAAAAGTTTTAGGTTCCCCTCTTTATTTTTTTTGTTTTTAAACTATATAAAAGCACACAACAGAATAAAATGACTCTCTAAAACTTCCGGGTTGTCTCCCTGGCAGCGCTTTCTTTAAAGCCATTAAGCTAGGCATAAAGTGCTCAAGTAATGGATCCACCCGGATCCCAAGGTATATCAAAGCCAATTTTAATTAACAATGATTTGTGATTTAGTAGTGAGCACAAAGTAATATATATCATGCAACAATGAAGTCTAACTCTCTTCCTATGCATCAGCATGTCATAAAAGAACAATTCATGCACATCTAGTAAAGGCCAATGCATAGTATAAATAGTTTCTTGCAATTTTATTGTATTGGAAACATAGAGAGGTGGAGATGTAGTTCCTCTCTCATAATAATTGCAAGTAGGAGCAGCAAGCACATGCATATTATATCTATCAAAATCATCATGTGTAATGGTAAAACGCAACCCACCAATATAATCCTTAATAAGCGCAAACTTCTCCAATACAGTGTAGTTGGGAGAATTCAAAAAGATAATAGGACTATCATGTGTGGGTGCAATAGCAAAAATTTCATTCTTAACATAAGGAACTATAGCAAGTTCATATCCATAAGCATAATTCATATTGGCATCATGGCCACAAGCATAGGAAGCATCAAGTTCATCAAAAAGGGATATTTCAAACGAATCCAAGGGATCATAGTAATCAACATAGCATTCATCCTTCGGTAAGCACGAAGGGAAATTAAACAATGTATGATTTGAAGAGTTACTCTCATTAGAAGGTGGGCACGGGTAGCTAATCCGCTCTTCCTCCTTTTGTTCTTCGCTCTTCTCGTCATCTTTTTCATCCAATGAGCTCACAGTTTCAGCAATTTCTTCTTCCATAGTTTCCTGCAAAATATTAGTCTCTTCTTGGATAGCGGAGACTTTCTCAATAAATGCATCAATATCGGCATTGTATTCATAATTCTCATAGCAATATTTAAGTATAGCATAATTTTTAGGTCTGTAAACAGCATCATCATAATTTTCACACTTTTCAAACAAAGATTCAATTTCATAAGCACCCTTAAAAGCAACAAATTCTTCTATTCGTTCCACATCATAGTAATCATATATACCATTAGCATAAGAAGCCAAGGTTTTATTATCACTAAATTTACATGAAAAGGGAAGGTGTGGAGCCTTCATCCTAGAGCAACAAGTATAATCATATCTCAAGCATAAATTCCAAGCATACCAATGCAACATATGAATTTGATCCCATAATAGTTTCCCTTTTTGATTCAAGCGATAATCCCTAAAGAATTCACATTGATCCAACGTGTCTCCCATTATCAAGTTGAATGGGGTTTTCTCAGGATTATCAAAGTAGTGTTCAATATTTTTCACATAACGAGCATCGAGGGTTTTAGGAGGTTCCCCATCTCCATGAGTAGCAAGTACACCTAAGTTTTTGGTATTTCGTGTTCCATATCCATAACTAAAGATAGAGAACAACTTAGAACAGCAAATAAAAACTACTTAGTGATAAATGAAACAAACACACACGAGAATATTCACCCCACGCTATTGCTCCCCGGCAACGGCGCCAGAAAAAGGTCTTGATAACCCACAAGTATAGGGGATCAGTTGTAGCCTTTCTCGATAAATAAGAGTGTCGAACCCAATGAGGAGCTAAAGGTAGAATTTATATTCCCTTCAAGTTCTATCGACCACCGATACAACTCTACGCACGCTTATTGTTCGCTTTACCTAGAACAAGTATGAAAATAGAAGTACTTCATAGGTGTGAAGGGATAGGTTTGCAAGATAATAAAGAATGCGTAAATAAAAACTAGGGGCTGTTTAGATAAATAAACAATTACGTTAGTATAGCTAGTGTGGAAAAGTGGTGGTAGGAGTTGCGGAATTGTCCCTAAGCAATTGACTACGTTACTAGACCGATAGCAAGTTTTATGTGGGAGAGGCCACTGCTAGCATGTCATCCCTTACTTGGAATTCTATGCACTTATGATTGGAACTATTAGCAAGCATCCGCAACTACTAACGTTCACTAAGGTAAAACCCAACCATAGCATTAAGATATATTGATCCCCCTTCAATCCCGTATGCATCAATTTCTATGCTAGGCTGAAGCTGCCGTCACCCTTGCCCTCCAATACATAGTCCTATCAACATACAACTAACCCTATGGTGTGATCCACACGCGCGCTCATATGATGGGCACCAAAGGACAGCAACATAACCACAAGCAAATTAAACCAATCATAGCAATTCACCAATCACCAATAGGACAAGAAAAATCTACTCAGACATCATAGGATGGCAACACATCATTGGATAATAATATGAAGCATAAAGCACCATGTTCAAGTAGAGGGTACAGCGGGTTGCGGGAGAGTGTACCGCTGTAGATAGATGGGGGAAGGCGATGGAGGTGTTGGTGAAGATGACGGAGTTGTTGGAGTATATCGTCGTCACACGATGATTGCCCCGGCGGCGTTTCGGCGCCACCGGGAGAGAGGGGGAGAGAGCCCCCCTCCTTCTTTTTATTCCTTGACCTCCATGGCGGTGGAGGGGCGAGAGCCCCTCCGAGATTGGATCTCTCTCTTTGTTTCCTTCTGTTTCTTCGCTCCCAATTTCTGGCCTTTCACCATTTCTTAAATTCCCGGAGATCCGTAACTCCGATTGGGCTGAAATTTTAACACGATTTTTATCCGGATATTAGCTTTGTTGCGGCGAAAGAAGGGCACCAACCACCTTACGGGGTGGCCACAAGCCCCCTGGCCGCGCCCTACCCCCTGGGGCGCGCCCCTTGGGCTTGTGGGTCCCTCGGGCATCGTCTCGCATTGATTCCAATTCCCCAAAATCACATATATTCCAAAAAAGAATCTTTGTAAGTTTTTATCACGTTTGGACTTCGTTTGGTATGGATATTCTGCAAAACAAAAAACATGCAACAAACAGGAACTAGCACTGGGCACTAGATCAATATGTTAGTCCCAAAAATAATATAAAAAGTTGCCAAAATTATATGAAAGTTGTAGAATATTGGCATGAAACAATCAAAAATTATAGATACGATAGAGGCATATCACGATTCCGCGAGGGCAACTTCCCACCGGGAGGGGGAAATCGAAGCCATCGTCATCACCAACGTCCCTCTCGTTGTGGGAGGCTTCATCTTCATCAATATCTTCACCCACACCATCTCATCTCCAAACTCTAGTTCATCTCGTGTGCTCAATCCTTGTATCAAACCTTATATTGGTACTTGGGGGTGCTAGTAGTGTTGGTTACACCTTGTAGTTGATGCTAGTTGGTTTACTTGGTGGAAAATCATTATGTTCAGATTGATAATTATTGCATATTTATACCCACTGAACATGTTTAATATTATGAGTTGTGAGTAGTTCTATTTGTTCTTGAGGACATGGGAGAAGTCTTGTTATTAGTATCCATGTGAGGTTGATCACCATTCAATGTTTCGATGATATGTTGTGTTGTTCTTCCCCTAGTGGTGCTATGTGAATGTCGACTACATGACACTTCACCATGTTTGGGCCTAGGGAAAGGCATTCTAGAATTAGCTAGTTTGTAGATGATGGGTTGCGGGAGTGACAGAAACCTAAACCCCAGTTTATGAATTGTTCTATGAGGGGTTGATTTGAATCCACATGTTTAATGGTATGGTTAGATTTATCTTAATTACTTCTCTTGTATTTTCGGATGCTTGTATGGAAGGTATAATCATAAGTAGGAGTTTGTTCAAGTAAGAACAACACCTTAGCTCCGATCCACCCACATAAAAACTTATCAAGGCAATGAACGTAAGTCGACGAATCATGGTGAAAGTAACTAGACGATATTCCCATGTGTCCTCAAGAGCGTTTTATCACTCTAAGAAGTTCCACCAACTTGTCCTTAAAAACATTAAGGACTGGGCCACTTGTTGCACCTTTCTACTTTTGTTACTTGCTACTTGTTACCAATTATCTTGCTATCAAACTATCTACCAAAACTAACTTACAACACTTGCCGAGAATACCATGCTGAAAATTGCTTATCAAATCTTTCTGATCCCTGTTGGGTACGACACTCTTACTTATGAAAGGACTACGATTGACCCCCTATACCGGTGGTGACAGTGTCCTGGACTAGGGGGGTACTAACCTAGTCGGCCTATATTCTTCGGGCTGGGTCAATGGGCCCTCATTCTTCTGAAGATGGACTCCGGAAGCCGCACGCTGGAGGCGAGATCGAAACTACATCTGCCAAAGACTTGACATGTACTCCAAGACTTCTCCTGCCGCCTCCATGCCTAGATATCGACCATGTAACCATAGGTGCCCTACCTAGCGTGTATATAAGCCAAAAGGTTTAGCCCGTAGAGGGGACTGGAACACAATTGCATTCACCTAGCCCTAGAGTTAGAACACATCTTACGATCTCAAGGTAGATCAACTCTGTACTTGATACATCTCCATCAATATAAACAAGAGCAGGATGTAGGGTTTTACCTCCAGTAAGAGGGCCCGAACCGGGTAAACATCGTCTCCTTGTTCCTATTACCATCTGTCTGAGGTCCACAGCTCGAGACCCCCTACCCCGAGGTCTGCCGGTTTTCACACCGACACTGGTGCTTTCATTGAGAGTTCCGTTGTGAGATCAATAGAAGGACCGATGGGATCATCGGTTAACGACTCCAATCTCACGGGTACGGTTCCCACGCCCGTAGCTTCTGTCACGGAAACACTCTTCCTCCTTCGCGAGTCAGAGGTGATCCATGACCCCTCTCCATGCCCGGGCAAATCCCCTTTCAAGGGCAAAGGCCCGAGGTATTTTTTTGGAAGATGGCTCAGACATCGACCAGCTAGACATAGTCGATAAATCTGATCTTCGAATCAGTCTAACTGATCCGGCTGCCACATGCTTGTTGCAAGAGGAGGGTATCAGGGTTTCGAGCCCATGACCCATAGAGATCGAAACTTACCCACCCACCTCCCACATCGAGTAATGCCCCGACCACTCGGGCCCACCAGATGTCTGGGATCTAGCATACGTGCAACAACTCCCCGGCGAATCAATCAGACAGTTCTCGGCCAGGTTCTTGTCTGTCAAAAACAAGATACTGGACTACCAGGACTCAGATATAATAACGGCTTTCCAGCACAGATGCAAGGATAAAGGCGTCTCGAACCCCCTCGCCCGCCGTTGTGTTCAAACACTCCCGGAGTTATCTGATCTGGTGTCCAAGTTCTGCACCATCGAAGATGCTTGGCTGGTCAAGAAAAGGACAGATTCGCTCTATGAATACAAATTCAAACTTGAGAGACCCACACCTCGGCGCGAGTCCTACACGCGAAACATACCAACCGAGTGACCTTGGAAGAAAAAGAAAACCTCCGACCACTCCGGGACCACCCTTGATGGCCTCCTGGATAAACCATGCCCGATACATGCTATTCTGCTTAACTCTTGACCGACTCAGAGCCTTCGCGATTGTTGGGTGGTGAGGCAAGTGGCTAAAGGAGGACCCGCCATGCTCACGGGCACACCTAGAAACGCAAAAGAGTCCTCGGGCGAGCATGAGGTCATGATGATTTACGAGACCTTTACATCCAACAACCAGCGCAAGCGGGCCCTCCGAAAAATCAATTCCAGCTGGCAAGTACCATCTCGGGGCGCATGGATAGACACACCGATCACCTTCGATCATAAAGATCAGCCGAAGTCTGCCCCGAGCAGATGCGCTGCCGCACTGGTCCTCAACCCAATTGTGGCCAGCTGCCGTCTTTGGAAAGTACTCATGGATGGGGGTAGCAGCTTAAACCTAATAATATATGTAGACACTCTGGATAGAATGCGAATTGATAAATTGCGCATAGAGCAGAGCAGCACCACCTTTAAAGGTATCATACTTGGGCGAGAAGCACGCTGCAGTGGAAAAATCACCCTGGATGTGGTCTTCGGAACGCTGGACAATTACCGATCCGAAGAAGTCACATTCCACATCGCCCCTTTTAAGAGCGGATATCACGCCCTCCTGGGACATGACGCCTTCTCCAAGTTCCAAGCAGTGCCACACTACGGCTACATGAAGCTCAAAATGTCGGGCTCAAATGGGATCCGAACCATCTCGAGCGACCCCAACAGAGCACTCAAAGCCAAAAACAAAACTGCGTCACTCTCCCTCGAATCCCTATCCGAAGCCCTTGCGGCCGAGGAACTAACCACACTACAAGCCGAAGTCAATCGGAATGGCATCATCCTCGACAAATAGCCAAAATCTACCTCATTCAAGCCGGCTGATGAAATAGTTAAATTTCAAGTACATCCCATGGACCCGGCCAAAACGGCATCCATAGGGGCAAACCTCGAACTGGAGATGGATGGGGCTCTCCGCAATTTCCTTAGGGAAAGCTGGGGCATATCCGCCTGGCACCCCTCGGATATGCTAGGGATACACCGCAGGCTCGCAGAGCACAACTTAAACATATTAAAAGGCTATAAGCCCGTTAAGCAAACACTTCAGCGTTTTTCAGAACCCAAGTGTCAAGCAATGGGTGAGGAACTAGCCAAACTCCTGGAAGCTGGGTTCATCCGAGACATAAAACACCTCGACTGGCTTGCCTATTTGGTCATGGTACCAAAGAAGGATATATAGGTCCTGGCGCCTGTGCGTCGATTTCAAAGACCTCAACAAGGCCTGCCCCAAGGACACCTTCCCCTTACCACAAATTGACCAGATCATGGACGCTACAACCGGACACGATTCGCTGTGCTTTCTAGACGCCTATTCAGGATACCATCAAATAAAGATGAAAGAATCTGACCAGGCGGCGACAACATTTATCACACCTTATGGGCCATTCTGTTTTAACACAATGCCCTCCAGACTAAAGAACGTCGGTGCCACATACCAGTGCATGATTCAATCATGCTTGGAACACTAGTACAGCGAGCTGCTATACAAACGGTTTTTAACCCCTTTCCACGACGACATTTTAAACCGTCGTCAGGCGAGTGTGTGCGATAGGGGGGTCCTTCCCACATGACCTAGAAACCGTTGGGGATAGGGAGTAGCAATGTATATGTTTTGCATAACTAAGTGTATGCGATGCCGTCATCTATCCCAAATGTGAGTCGTCAGACAACTGTTTCTGATATCTCCAATATCCCAAACGCTCCATACTTTCTACTCGTTTGTGCTCGCATTACCATCGCAGTCAGTATTCTATTATGCTACGTTTACGATGCGCGGCCCATCACAAATAGTTCACGATTATAGAACGTGTATAATAAGCAGACAATCACACACATTTACTTCTCCCGAACCATATGCTATAGATAATTAAGAAGATTAGCTAATCATCGTACGAGTGTCGGATAGGATTATGAAACGTCGGACCATCGTACGAGTGTCGTATAGGATAACTATCACACACGCTATTCTATGGTGCAACATTTACGATGCGTACGACATCAGAAACAGTTCAAGATTGTAAACAGTGTATGGTAAGACGACTATCATAAACATTTAGTTTGCTCAAACCGTTTGTGATATTGTCTGACATCACACACCTTTGAAAACGGCAACTGTGTGCATGGTTACACACGTTTCCTCTCTGTGAACCGTGTCGGATTAAGATGTATATCACACATGTTGTGCTTTATAGACTGTGTGCCCCGTAATGACCTGCAGAGCGTAATTTCACCCTAATTTAATTGCTGCTATTTAAAATTATACCAAATTTGAATTTGAAAGTAGGCTATAGCTTTATTCATATCCATCAGGTTTAAACAACCAATGCATTATTCGATTCACAAGTACATATGTTCAAGAATTACATAAAAAAAGAATTACATAAGCACCAAATAAAGAATGATGAACCAGGGTTGTATACTTGTACTATTAAAGACGGTAAAAAAGAGGCGAAAGACATTCTGGTTGTTGAACAAGGTAAAGTGGAATGCCCCTATTGTGCTCTCCTCCATGCAGAAGGCACGCACGACTCTAGTCCAACCCCTTGTGATGGCCGACCGCCAATCATGTAGTTTGAGAGGTAATCTTGAGTAAACTGCTTTGGGAACCACTGCAAAGGAAAAATATTCAGACATTGTCATCTAACACAACTCATTATGGGCAGTAAAAAGAAGGCAGCAGAGTTCGTACTTATCATGTTGCAGTTTAATGTTGTCTTGGATAAAGTGTAAACAAATAGTTTAATTGCCATCTTTTGACCCATTTTACTAACAATCTTTATCAGTTTCCTCACTTGATGCTGGTTCATGAATATCTCATTGCTTCATACGCAGAAAGGGTCCAACCACGGATCTTTACCAATGACATATGTACCTAAAAGCACCAAGTTAATATTAGAAGCTAAACAACATTTGCACAATGATGTAGTACAACACTCCATCCGTTCCATTATATAAGATCTTATTGCATCCAATATACTCATATATTGGATGAATTAACATCTTATATTATGGGGCGGAGGGAGTTTATTACATTGTTACAAATATTGGCCGATTAACTATAATTAACTATTGATGTGTTGTTGTTATTGTTGCTGCTCTTCTATGTATATCTAAACATCATGAGAACATTAAGGTAACACTCTTCCTTGTTGCTATGTAGCCTAGGATTGCATATTTAATCATTCAGTACAATGCATGTTGCTATGTAGCCTCAAATATGGCCCTAGTCAACCTATCGATAAATGGGTTACAGATATATTTAGTGAAATGTCCGATTCGACGATTAATCCCTTATCAGCCCCCGGACTATATGGTACCAGCTACCAATATCCTGAACAGTGAGTATATATAAGCCATGGGATGAAACTAACCTCGATGGAAAACAGCAATTGTTCCCAATATTGGTATGTGTAAGTACATCTAAAGGCATGTTAAGCACAACAGGCTAAACATCAACCAAATATATCCATGGTAGACAGCATAATCTCCAAATAATAGCTTCAGTGTGCAGGTTTAAGCACGCTAGTTAAGCAAAACAAGAAGTGAAAAGGTGTGTTAACTGCAACATGCATAATTAAAAAACCAAACATAGTCATTCAGACTGATATTGTGCAGGTCTAAGTACACTAGTTATTGTTAAAAAATGGAAAGGCGTGTTAACTACAACATCCTTAATAGCAACCAAATATCGTCATTCATAGTGGTATTGTTGAAACTATTATTGATGAAATTGAACTACACGGTAAATAGTTGCACATATAGAGCATCACATTGTGAATAACTGAAATAAACAAGGCATACTACGAACAACCAAAGATAGCAATTGAAACTGGACATATGCTAACTACAAACAACCGAACAACCAAAAACCATTGAAATAAACAAGGCATAATGCAAATAACCAAATATAGCAATAAATACTAGACATATTCTCACTACAAAAGGGGTTCGAGAAAACAAATCATGGGATTCCCCCTGTGAAGAGGCACGTCAAAACAAATCATGGGTTTCCAGACTTGTCACAGATGGCCTCCTCCTCGTGGTCACCATCGACGAGGTCTGACTTGGCAGGTGAGGATCCCAAACCAGCGTCGCAGAACGTGTCCTTCAAAAATGACAAAATGGGTTCCATGGCGATGAAGGATGGCAAATTGTTGATAACAAGCCATAGGACATCAGCGGCAGGGCCATCGATGAGATCGACGGCTGTCGAACCCGACAGGTTGGGGATGGGCAACTTAACCTGTGACATAGCCCGCGTTAAGCCGTCGCCGTCGATGACCTCGATGTTGTAGCCGGCGTCCGCGACATACCAGAATACTCTAGCCCGCTGATTGAAAGGTCACGGCCAGTCATCATCGTCAGCTTCCTCAGTGGCCACCTCGCCGTTGTCGGGCGAAGAGGCCGCGGTCAACCTCTTTTGGGCCATTCGCTCCTCGAGCTCCCCGGGAAGCATAGCCGGATTTAGGTTGTGATGCTCTGGAGTGGGGGAGGAGGGTGGGGATCTGTGGTGAAGGGGGCATTTCGCAGGCATCATCTAAGAAACTCAGGGCGGCGAGGGTATGTATATCGGTGGGTAACCTGCATGGGCAGATCGGCAGAGGTTGACGATGGAGGTGGCTCGGCGGCGGTGACCTAGCTAGGGTTTCTAGCGAGGGAGGGATGGTGTGTGTGTGTGTGTCTGTATGTGTGTGTGTGAGAGAGAGAGCAGAGGATTTGGGGTGTGTGTGGGGGGGGGCAAGGTGGAGTTTGAGGAAATGCCACGGCTACTGAAAATTTTACTAGGCGGGAGTAAAATGCCGGGGCTACTGAAAATTTGGATCGAGGGATTGAAGTAGAGTGAGGGTAACAGATATTGCACACAGTCCACACATAATAATTGTGTGCTATCAAACAGAAAAACCCTCCAGGCGAGTAGATATTTTTGAGATTGCGAGGGATGCAGGTGGGAGTAAAATGCCGGGCTACTAAAAATTTGAATCAAGGGACTGAAGCAGAGCTGGAGTAACAGACATCGCACACGGTCCACACATAATAATCATGTGCTACCAAACAGAAAAACCCTCCAGGCGGGTAGATATTTTCGAGATTGTGAGGGAGTAGATATTTTCGAGATTGTGAGGGAGTAGATATTTTCGAAAGCGGGAGGGAATCCTCGTGGAGCCCAATCTACTATGTTGATGTGGGTGACAGGGGCACAGGCGCGACACACGGGTAGTCCAAGGGAACCGTGTCTGTTGCGCCCCAATCGCAAACGGTTGCTGCATCCGACTCGTCTGGTGTTTATAAATTTGGCAAAAAAATGCGGGAAAGGGTCAGAACATGAACACACTTGCATGCGGACCAAAAATATGTATGAAAAGGGTGGTTTGATGTTCAAATACCCAATGCATAACTTTGATGTGGCACCTGTCTCACAAAGCGCACGTTATTATTGCTAGTCCGCCACCCCCCCCCCCCCACACACACTTCGTGTTGGTGGGAGGGGGATCCTAGCTATGAACACATGCCCCCAAATAGCTAGGTCTGACATCTCACCCTATCATAACACAAAATCGATAGGAGTCCATCATGGTCAAACCCCCCTTTCACTTCCAGTCAAATGTGGACCGTGTGTGGGCCCACAAATGTGTGCTTGTGGCACGAGATGGGTGAGACCACATACGAACCACCTGCGGGTGGCCCAACTATATATATATATATGTATGTATGAAAATGGTGTGGGTGTGATATTTAAATACCCAATTCACAAATTTGATGTGGCACATGTGCCTCGCAAATTAACCGGACATCCCCAACCCCACGGAGATTCATGAAGTGCGAAGTAGTGCCCCCCCCCCCCCCCACACACACACTTTGAGTCGGTGGGAGGGGGCATCTCACCAAAGACGTACTCTGACCAAGAAGAATCACCACCTTGGTTGTATAACCTCTCTCGTTGTTGGGTCAAAGTGATGGACGTCCAAGTGGCCCCACAAATGGGCTAGCTTATCGTCGATAACCACGCGAGCTAGGGAGTGCCTGAAGACAACCACTGCATGCATGTGGCCCAAACATATGTATGGTGTTGTGTGGTGTTTGAATACCCAATGCACAACTTCGATGTGGCACCATGCTTTTGGAACTAGAAAGTCCCCACACGGAGCGAGGGTTCACGACGCGTAGTATGTAACCCCACTTCAAGTAGGTGAGAGGGATTCATGTGTATGCATGCGCTCAAAACTTAGGTCGGGAATCTCACCATGATCGACGTACGACTATGCGGTAACATGAACCAAAAGAAAGAAGAATCCACCCTGGTAACCTCTCTTGTTGTCGGTCGAAGTGATGGACGTCCACTCGGGACCACGAATATATAGGTTGTTGATGATAACCAAGCGAGGGAGTGTCCGAAGACAACCACTGCATGCATGTGCCCCAAACATACATGTATATGGAGGTGTGTGATGCATGCATATGTTTGAATACCCAAAGCACAACATTGATGTGGCGCATGCGTCTAAATCGCACAGTCCCCACACAGAGCGAGGTTCATGATGCGTCGCGTGCTCGCCCCCCCCCCACTTCGATCCAGTGGGAGGGATTCATGCGTACACATGAACTCAAAGTATATTATGTGATCTCACAGCAGACCTGTACCATAAGACAAACCAAAAGTTAATCCCCTCCTTATTATAAGTCTAATTAACCTCTACCGCTGTCGGTCAAAGTGATGGACCAAGCAGGCACACAGATGGATGAAGCATCTCGGCGATAGCCGTGTGAGTGAGTGCTAGAGGACAACCGCCATCTCTTGCATGTGGTCCAAACATATGTATGGAGATGTGTGGTTGTGATGTTTGAATACCTAATATGCACAACTTTGATGTGGCACCTGCCTCAGAAACCTTAATCCCCACATGGAGCGAGGTTCATGATGCGTAGTATATGTTGCCCCCCTCTTTGACGCGTAATATATACTCCTATCATAACACAACCAAAAATAATCCTCCTTGTTCATCAAATTTACCTCTCTCATTGGGTCAAATTAGTGATGGACGACGAACTCGCGGGCCCACGGAGGGAAGCGTCGCAGGCGAGTGACTAACAACCACCGTCTGCATGTGGCAAAGAGGTCTTTGTGATGTTTGAATACCCAATATACACAACTTCGATGTGGCACCTGCCTCGGAAACCAAAAAGTCCCCACACATAGCGAGGTTCATGACGCGTGTGTAGTATGTGTTGCCCCCTCCCCCCTCTTCGACGCATACTATATACTCCTACTGTAACACAAACCAAAAAGAAACCTCCTTGTTGGTCAAATTAACCTCTCTCGTTGGGTCAAAGTGATGGAGGACGACCTTGCGGGCCTACCGTATGTAACACAAACCAAACAATAACCATCCTTGTTGGTCAAATTAACCTATCTCACTGTAGGTCATAGTGATGGACGACGACCTCACGGGCCCACAGAGAGCGTCACGCGCGAGTGAGTGTCCTAGGACCACTGCGTGCATCTGGCCCAAAGAGGCATGTCAAACATTTTCTGCAGCGAACATGTGACCAAAGGAGTGTAGTGTTAAAAATTGAAAAAAGAAATCACAGATCATTCAACCATTTTTATACATTGATTGATTTCCTAGGGATTTAATGTGCAAAAATCAAATTTGAGCTACATGAGATGCGTGATACACTACTGCAGGACGCTGCTAACACGACACTACAATCAGAGACCCTTCGACGAAACTGTGTGCGATGCATTAATCGCAAACGGTGATGTAATGAAACCGTAAAAAATGATACAAAACGTTTGTGATGGCGGAGACATCAAACATGATTCAGATTATAGTTGCGTGTGTGATGCGTGGCATACAGTTAATCCATAAGAACTATTTGTGATGAGCCAGAACAACAGTAACGGGAAGCTATATGAATGTTTGTGCGATATACGGCATACAGTTCACTCGGATGAACTATTTGCGATTAGGGAATGCAACAGAAACAGTCAACCAGATCAAGGTGTGTGCGATATACGACATACGGTTCACTCGGACGAACTGTTTTCGATTAGGGAACACAACAGAAACGGTTCAACTTAACAAGATGTGTGTGATATGTGGCATACAGTTCACATAGATGAACTGTTTGCAATGAGACAAAAGAACACAAACGATTCGTGTAAACAAGATGTGTGTGATACGCGGCAAACAGCCCACTTAGATGAACTGTTTGCGATGAGAAAATATAACACGGATGGTTACTACAGTTAATTCGTGTGCGATTCTTTGTGTAGAAAAAACTATGAAAAATGCAAACTAGTTGCTTGCGGTAGCTAGGAGTATCGCACACGACGCGTATGCGAGTACTCATGTGCGATGATTAGTAAGTTACACATATGTTTCCTTATGTTAACACGTGTGTGATAACACGTGACACCGCATACGGTTGTTGGGTTGTGTGCTCCACTTAGTCTTCCCGCGCTCCAGAGAAGGCTTCCCGCGCTCCATAGGGGTGAATTGTAAAATCCTCAATCCCCTAGCCAGCTGCTAGCTATAAATAACCACAGCAATGGCCGTCGGCGGTGACTCGCTACTGATCCACTTGCTAGCTAGTTACCCACACATACCGGCATACCCCCAACGGACGATGACAGGATGGAGTTGCGCGATGGAAACGGGCGCCAGAGATCATAGTTTAGGTTAATTAATTATACCTCCAGATCTGGATGATTCCGGGTCTGAAGGTATAATTAATTAACATAATCTAAGATCAAATAACTAAAGCCTCCCCATCGTGATCGTGCGTCAGCCCCAACCGCTAGCAGAGCACGCGTGGAGGGACGCGACCCGAGGGTGCCTCAGCGCCAAAACGACGAGCAGAGCGAGCCGCGGCCGCCTAAACAGCGAGCAAGCACATGCATAATTATTGCATATAGCAGTTGAACATAGCAGGGAATAGCCGTCCAACAATATTATTTTGATGACATGCATTAATATATTCTTAGTTAAATCTAAGGTCAAATTTTGGTACTACAAAATACGAAGGGGACCAATAAACCATGACGGAGGTAGTACCTATACCAACACAGATGCCCAGTGCGGAAATTAATGACGTTATACACGTGTCCAGCAATCCACGCCAATGCTTCCTGCCTCTTCCCTCATCGGTTTCCCGCCACCAGCTAGTGGCTTGCTCCATATGACTCAGGCGGCAACGCACCGTAGCGACATTGTGCATAGATCTAGTCCACACCCATCTACCATTAGTTATTCCAAGCATGTCAGGAAACGACCAAAACTTCGACATCGACCCCTTCCTGCACTACATCTTTGGTGAGGAGAACGAGCTGGAGCAGGTCGGGGAGCAAAGAGCTTCATCGGCTGGTGCAGGCGCCATGGCCCATCAGCGGTGATATCACCGTGCAAGTACTTGGGCGCACAATGGACCTATTGCAGAGGAAGTTTGATGAGCAGTTTGCCATCCACCATGCAAAAGATCCAGAACTGCTAGGCGGCATGATCGACGACCCACCCGAAGAGCCGCCGTCATCGGTGCTCATTGAGAGCCTGATGCCCCGCCGGGAATGGGAAGAGGACCTCTGTGATTCAGTTATGAGACAGCCTGTCTGCGGCCACATCATTGCCGGAGGCGGCCGTGTCAACCTCGATCCCAACGATGTGGTGGCCAGGCTCGAGCGCATCCTTGGTGGAGTTGATGTCCCTGACAAAGTAGAATATCGCCAACGTAATATCTTGAGGATGCAAATGATGGGCGGAATTTGCTACCAGTGCAGAGGCATGGAGATGGAGCGGTTCCGCGGGCGTGTCATGCGCGCAATTGCGCGCTGTCAAGCTCTACTGGAAGAGGCCCAGCAGCCCCAAGAGCCTGCCAGCGCCAGCAGCTCCGCAGGTGGAGACGGGTATGGTGGCCACGGGTCCAGACACTCGGAATGAACGGCCGCAAGGGTGCTATGCTGATCATGGAGTCCCATAAGACCGTCGTCGAAAGGCCGCCAGCTCAGCCTTTTATCCTATATTTTATTATAATTGTATGCAAATGTCGCATATCGACATTTTAAGTCACTAAGCATATGTAGGTTGTGTGTGTTTTGGGCGTTGCCGCATGTGGCATTTTAAATTATCCTGAATATGTAAGACAATTATTAACCGTCGCCACTGTAAATTTGCCTCAACGGCGAGCAGAGCGCGTGCAGGGACACCAGAGCGGAGCGCGCGGTGGCCGCCTCAATGGCGAGCAAAGCGCGCGGACAGATGCGAGCAGAGTGCGCCGCAGCCGCCTCAACGACGAGCAGAGCGCGCGGGGGGCCGCGAGCAGAGCGCGCCGTGGCCGTCTCAACGGCGAGCAACCACACCTGCATATTGCAATTCTGGGCAACCTTCTGGCACCCCATGGGAGGCGCGACGACCCATCCATCGGACACGATGGTGATATCTGGACCATGTGTGATAGTGGGGCAGACACGTACACATCCGAGAACGCAGGCCCACGTACACCATCCGGGAACCGTTTCGGGCTTCGGATGCGTGTGTGATGCATGGCATATGGTTAATCCATAAGAATTGTTTGCGATGAGCCAGAACAACAGAAACGGGCAGCCATATGAAGGTGTGTTTCGGGCTTCGACCTAGAACCATCAATAAATTTTGAGCTTGTTTCTTGTCACATTCTAGATTACCACACAATAAGTAATTGCAAATCTGTTCACACCGATCAAACCTAAACGTGTTCCCACTTAGCACCGGGCTATAAAAACTACCCACTAAAAAATTACTTCACGGTTCCTCTCCCCATCACCCAAAAAATAGGTCATTCCTATCAAGTCGTTCCGCCATGACCGGTAGGAGGAGTTTCGGGTCGACATATAACCAGGGAGCAAAGACCAAAGCAGCAGAAGCACTAGAGAGGTCCCACCGCTACACGACAGCTAGAACAGAGATGTCCTGGCGCGCCGCGGAGCCCTCGAATGAGCTCTCACCGGCAGGCGAGGGCTCTCGCAAGGGCACTCGCCGCGTCAGCGAATGCGATGAGCTGGCGGTGCTGAAGTCCTTGGCCATCGACGACGACAGTCTCGCTGGCCTAATTAAGCAGCAGGAGTTGGTCGACGGCTTGTTGAAGCTGCTCGAGATTAGTGATGCCTCGGTTGAGAAGGTGACCGGCCTCGTCGTGCGACTCATGGGTGACAATGCAAAGCTCCTCAAGGAGCTCGCCAAGAAGGAGGAGGAGGCCACCGACTGGAAGAAGCTACATGAGTAGAGCAGTGCCTCGGGGATGACACTCAAAGTGGTCGTCGAGGAACTTATGGGTGACTTGAGGAAGTGTAGGAATGAAGTATGTCTACCAGAGGGGGGGGGGTGAATGGGAGTTTTAAAAATTCTTTCGGAAATATCAAAACTCTCGGAACCCAGCAGCGGAGCGAACAAAAATAGGGTACAGTGAGCGAAAACAAACTACCGAATGGAAACTAAAGCATGCATCGAGGCAAATCACATGATTGAAAACAGTACGAAAGTAAAGATGGGAACAAAGGTAACTAGTGATGCTCGATGGCGACAAGGTATTTGTTCGACCAGTTCGTCCTTCTACACAAGGACTACGTCTGGTTGGAGGGGTTGTGATTTAACACAGAAGATAAATTCTCTTCACCCTATTCTCCTCGACAATTGGTTCGTCAACCAATGCCGATCACTCGTGGTAGATACTTGAGGCGATCTCCGAACCTTTACTAACTTCTTCTTCGAGAACCATGATCACTTTTGGTCTCTGAAGAAATTGATACCTAACCATCTAGAGAGTTTGCAGCTCTCAAGAGTAATAGGCGGGGCGTAATGGACTTAGATTCGAGTGATGCTGAACCACTATCTAATTTTTCGGCTCAAGGGGTTTTCTCTTGGTGGATTTTAAACTCAAATCACTCGGAGAGGGGGTTGCTCAACAATCTTCTCAGAATCAAATGGAGCAGCCACCGGACAACGCCGGTGCGGTGGCTATTTATAGTCGCAACCTTCCCAGATGGGAAATGACCCTTTTGGACACGCGGTCCAGCCAATGGCCAACCGACATGTTCACAACTATCGAATTTTTGGAGCAACGGTAACATTACTTGAGGAACAAGTAATGCTAACTCCTTAGTCTGAGAAAAATCTCTCACAGCGAAGAAGATCACAGTCTCTTGCTGGCAAGTATTTGCTCGGAACACAAAGAGATTTCTCTCACAACTTTCATAGGATTTGGGTTTAGCATCAGAGAATCAAAGTTTCGAACGCTACACCCCTCTTAATAGTACGGTGGTCCTATGACTCAATAAAGATAAGAGGAACAACGAAATAAATGCTACGTCTTCACTTCGTCTTCAAGCTTCTCAAATGCAGTCACTTCCTTCGTACAGACACTGAACCAATTGCTTCATATCAGCAATTTTTGAGGGGCCACTCTTGTCATCATAATCTTCGGTGATAACCTTCACTGCTGCACAGGGGATTATCTTTGCCATTTGAATCAAACTCCTCTTGATTCCAGGGACCTATTACTCTGTGTGCACTAGCAAACACATAAGTCCCATGTTGTTTATGTCAACAAACTCCAAAACATAAGGAGGCAAATATTGCATCAACAATCTCCCCCTTTTTGGACGATTGTTGACAAAACAGATAATCATCAAAGTGAAGATAGATAAGTGAAAAGAAATGGAACAAGAGTGACTAAGTGTTACTTTGCTCGATGATGAAATAGACTCCCCCTAAATGTATGCAGGATTAAAGATATGAGTTTAATTCTCCTGCAAACATTGAAGTATACAGAGGAAATTTCATCATTCGATTCAATGATTCTCACTGATGATATATAATCCATCGAGATTGAAGTGCAATCATTCATAACTTCCGATAATAATTCCACCTGCAAAACAAATGCTTTGAGAGAAATAGTGCAGCCGGAGGGGTTATTAACATTACAACACGGAAGTTTTACAGCTTGGAGCACATAGTCTTAAAACAGTTCACACAAAACCAAACCAAAGAAACACAGAAAGAAAATCTATCGAAACTCGATGTAATTCTCCCCCTTTTTGTCAACTAGTGTAAAAAGGTGACGAGTAACATGAGTGCAAAAGAGCAGAACTTGGTTCACTCGGTGGCATCTCCAGAAGAACTGTCCGAGGAGAGTTCGGCTTCGGAAGTGACAGGAGTGGCTTCGGCTTCAGCAGCAGTAGATTTTCCTTCAGGGATAGCTTGGTGCTGAGAGGACGAAGGCATATTCGGAGCAGCCACTTGAGGAACACGTGATAGCAGATTTCCTTCGGCAGGTTTCTCTGTTGGTGAGGTAGCTTCAGATTCTTTGAGCAGTTTAAGAAGCTTGAGATGCAGAAGATCAGTAGTTGGCTCTCGAGCAGGCAGAGAAGGAGTGCTTCTATCTTGGAAATCTTCAATAGAGAAGCCTTTATCAATGTAATCATAAAGCTCTTTGAGATTGACATTGAGAAATTGTTTCTCGGTAAAGAACTTTCGAAGCAATTTCCAGAGCCTTTTCTTGTTCTCATCCGCAATCATATGTACAATTTTGGTTCGATTGTTGATTGCATTCAGCTCGGAGGCAAGATGTTCTTTCTCGCGTTGATCCTCAGCAATGTGTTGCAGCAGCAGTTGTTGTGTGCGCAGAATGACTTCGAGATGCAAAGGAGGTTGATGCGAAATCGTTCGGTCGTGCTGAGGGAGACGTGGTCCGTCAAAGTGCTTGTGATAGTCATGAGGGCTTGACATGGGTGATTTACCCAAAGAAATATCTTCCATGATCTTCAAAGTGTCACGAACTGGAGGTATGAAGCTTTTGTGACTTTGCTTCACCAGATACTCTGTGCGCATGGCGTGATCAACAACCTTCTGGATCCATGGTGCATAAACTTTGAGGCAGTGCAGATACTGAGTAGAATCCTTCAAGATACGCAGAAACATATCCTCAACAGCGAAGATATATCGCTCAGAGATTGCATAGATGGCATTCCGAAGAACATCTGAAATGGATTTATCTGTGTTCATCCCGGCCAAAGGGCAAATGGTGTAAGTGAGCATATGATAATGTCTGATTCTCGAATGTTAAATGCTCAGGCATGGGAGGACCAGTGTAATCACAAATCTTATCTTCATCCATGGTGCACCGAAATGTTTCATCAGAAATAGCATCAATGTTGTGCACCCAAATTTCATTGTTTCCCTTGCTCAAAGCGAGGGAAATGAAAGTGCGAGACAAAATCCGTCGAAGAGCATTTGATGCGTTTTCCTTCGGTCATCCATTCCATGATCCGTTTTGTGCTGTCAGATTCATCACCAGAAATGTACAGAGTGGCATAAAATTGCAGAATAATCTCTCGGTTCCAAGGATGTTCAAATGCAAATACATTGGTGAGGAAGATGTCTTCCAGATCTTGTAGCAACTGATTGAAGCAGCCAATATTCTTCATAGCTGGGATGTCCGGATATTCATGTGGAAAGATCTTCTTGCTGTCATAGAGAACCCGATAGTAATATATAGCCTGTTCTTTTGTCTAGAAGTGAGGCGATTCAGACGTGTGCGGCCCATTGTACGGACTATCTTGAAAGAAAGTGGGATGTGTATTCCGATTGAAAAGCGGGCCTTTGGCGCCAGCACCTGCCGAGAACAAAGGCAGTGCTTCACGAGGATAAGGATATTTTACTTCGTCTTCCACTGAGATAACTTCATCACCATACACAACTGAGTCAGTATGGCGAGCAGAGACAAATTTATGTTCGGAGGGTCCAATATCTGGTATTCGTTGTGCTGTGTCGATAGACAACTTCAAATGAGATGCAACAGGTTCCTTTTCTTTGGGCACCGATGTAGAATTCAGCACTGGAGCCTGTTGGTGAGGTTGGGATTTTTCTTCAGGAATCTGCTGTTGCTGAAAAGTTACAGAGGCCGAGACCTTTGGGGCTTCATGAGTGGGAGAAGATTGGGGCTCGGAATGAGGGATTTCACCTTCCTCTGAAACCGTTCGCTGGGGTGGAATATCATCTCTAGCAGGGGAGGCCACAGGCACTGGTTCAGTTGGCCTTGGCGAAGGAGGAGCATCTGAGTCTTGGACTTGTGGTTGCGAAGGAATAGCTGGCTCAGGAGATTTTTCTTTCTGAGGCTGAGCCTCTGGGCTATCTGGTGACTTTTCTGTCTAAGCAGGAGGTACATTTTTCTTGGCAGTTTTCTATCGATGCTTCTTCGTCTGCTGAGCAGTTTGATCAATGTGGCCTTTGACTAGATCATTATAGCCAGTGACCTCTGGTTGATGTTCATCATAGATCTTGCGAACAAGTTCATCCAGATCAGCGTGAAAATGCAACCTTCTACTTTGTAGAAGAGTCATTGCACGGTTGGCGTCCTTGTAGGAATCTTCGAGTGCTCGAATGACAAATTTGGAAGAAGCAGTTTTCATTCGATTGTCCAGATCATCTAACTCGGTAGTAAGATTGTTGATTTCCACTGCATCATCTCGCATTTCATGAACAACAATAGTGGCCTGAGAAATAACTTCAGGAGGGATAGGCAACGAGGCCACTTCACCATCGAAAGGATTGTCCACAAACTTGTCAAGCTATTCCATGATAAACTAATGATCATAGTAGTGACGAGCATCAGACTTGGGAACTAGAACAGATGGCACTTGAACTTGCTCGGAAGGAGGTTTTGAAGCCAACGGCTGAGTCAGTTTGGGAGCAAACTTGGCAACCTTTTCCTTCAGAGCTATATCTTGAGGAGCAATCTTTTCCTTCGAAGCAACAACTTGAGGAGCACTTTGCTCGGCAGTAGGGGCCTTGATTGTCTTCACATCAAGCTTGGGAATTCGTTCGCCTGGCTTGGCAGAACTGACTGGAGCATCAACAACCAAATCCTTCAGATTTATAGCAGCTAGATGAGGAGTTGTCTCCACGTGTTGCTTCATGGTAACAGTGGTAGGAGGAGTTTTCCTGAGAATGATCTTCCTCTTCGGTGGAGCTTTGGGAATAATAGGAACACAAAGATCAGGCAACACCGTTGAAGTGGTGACATTCACTTGTTCGCTGAGAGTAGCAGCAACTTCATTTTTTGTGAGCGGAGGGTCATCTTTATCTGACGAATTGCTTTCAGCAGAGTCATTTGCCCGTTCAGCTGATTTCTTCTTTGGAGCACTCTTTCGCTTTGCAGCAGAACTGGGATCATGTTTGTGTTTGGAGCGGCCTTTAGATTTTCCTTCGGCCTTTTTCTTTTCGACATCATCCTTGAGAAGACGACGGTTTTCCTCTTCACGAGCCCTTTCCTTTTTAGCCTTCTTGGCTCGCTTGATGGCATTCTTCTGACGTTTAGCCAGCTCATCAGGATAGGATTCGAGAGTCCGAAGAGATGACGCATCAGCATTTGGAGGAGGCGGCAGTCTCTCCTGGGGATCATTTGGCTTGATGAGACCATTTTCTCGGCAGTCACCCCATGGTGGATGAAATGCAAAGTTCTAAGCAAACCGAGGATGAATCATTTCATAGTTGAACCATTTTCGAACCCAGTGGCGTCGAATCCATTGCAGACACTTATCTCTTTGTTGCTTGGTTTCTCCGGGAGCAGTGTTGTAACGATCATGAGAAATGTATTCTGCTGTGTTTGTATAAGGTTGTCGGGCACCATTCTTTTTCTTCAGAGCATCTTCTTCTTGCTCATCGGCATTTTGCTCGGTGCGTTTGTGTTTGCTGGTTGTTGGGTCTACCGTTGGGCCCTTTGCATTCAGAGGTTTGGACTCATTTGCTGTGCCCAATATAACATCTTCTCCATCAGCCATGCTCACTGGTCGAGTAGAATCCTCAACTGACTGCATACACCTGTGAACAAGAATTGATACGAGGGAAAATGGGGACAGGGTTATAAATGCTCACAACAAGGTTTTTTGAACAAAAAGGTTTTGAAGAAGAATTAGATGCAGACTTTGAGAAATGTTTCGGAAGAAAGAAATGTGCAGAACGAACTAGTAGGTTCGAAGAATATACTAGTTAACGTGCTAAGCATTCCATTCATACGAGACATATCACAAACCCTAGATCTGAAATTTTTTCGGATGCGAGGAACATCTACAAACCACATCCGCACAAGTTACCTAGCAGTTAGGATATGAGAATTGCGGTAAATAGAAGTAATTTCTACCGCGGATGAACTCGAACCGGACGGATGGAAGAGCGAGTTCGCACTGGACATACCCTAACTTGGTGATGTCCAGCAGCTATGGTGACGCGGAGAGGAAGATGGTCTGCGACGGCGATGAAGGACTCCAGCGACCTCTTTCCGGCAGCGAAGCGGCGAAGGCGATCATCAGCGTCGAGCTCAAGGTGGAGCGGTGCCGTAGTGTCGGATTCAGGGCTCCGCAGACCCAAGAAGGTTTGAACTCTGGGGCGTGTGCGAAGAACTCAACCTCTCAAGCCTGCCAACTCGTCGCCCCACAGCCTAGCCTAGCCGGACTCGCGCGAACAAGGATGAAGATGAACACGGCAGTTTACCCAGGTTCGGGCCACCTTGCGGTGTAATACCCTACTTCTGCTTTGTGGTGGATTGGCCTCACGAGGGGCTGAGGATGAACAAGTACAGAGGATGAACAACCTCGCGAGGGCTCGGGGGTGAGAATGAGTCGACCCCTTCTATGGTGGTGGCTAACCTATATTTATAGTGGCCTCGGTCCTCTTCCCCCAAAACATACACAGGAAGGGATCCCACATTGGCCAATTTGAAAGGGGACAAGTAGTACATCTTATCCTGACGAAAGGCGGTCTTCGCCTGCAAAGTTTCTGGTCGTGACGCAGCGGTGGGCTCGGCGATGACACCGTCCTGCCGTGCTGGTGGTCTTGGTCTTGTAGCACTGGAATGGAAACCTTTGGTGGATTCCTCGGGAACCCACGCCTGTCCTTGCCTCCTTAGCACCAAAGAGGAAACTGCCTCCTTTGCGCCCGCTGGCGCCCGCCTGGCCTTGGTCGTCATGGTAGCCTCGTGAGGCTGAGTACCTGCATAGAAAACTCTGCTCCTCGGGAGGAAGCCTGGGGAGGCCGCTCCCTCCGGAGGTCTTGGTGTCATCCTCCTCACGAGGCCTGTCCCCTCACGTGGGTCTTGTCTTGGCAGTCTTGCTGATGGGCCGTACTAGGCCGTTGAAGGAGCCACGCCGTGGGCTACAGGCAGGCAAGTCTGGGTACCCTAGTTCCCAGAACGCTGACAGTAGCCCCCTGGCCCAATGCGTGCTCGGGCTTGGCTTTGAGGCAAAGCCAAAAGGCAAGGTCGAAGTGCCACGGGCCCCAATCACCTGCAGGCCAGACCGACGCATGGCTCTTGATGGGACGTGGGCGTCTCCGCTTCCCCATGTCGCCTCGGCAATTGCCCGACTGACAAAAGGCTGGCTCGCACCACCGGGCCATCATTACTCCGCCTCACCTTGCTTCAGATCCCCTTTCCTCCTCCGAGGACCTCTCCAAATCCAATCAAGCTCGGCTTCCTCTTTTCCTTCTTCAACTCCGGCACCGGCGACTTCGCAGATGGCCCCCAAGAAGTCGAAGCCTGCGGCACAAGCCGCAAGCTCTCCTCCTTCTCCTGCGTCGGCACTCAACGCGTCCTCCATCACCGAGGAGGGGCACCTCGCCGTCGTGCTCCCGTACACGGCGAGTGATGAGAATGAGTGGAAGGAGACCATGGTCCTGGACGGCTCCACTGAGCAGCGGACTCTGGCTCGGATGGTTTACCCCTTCTTCCTCCACAACATCTTCACGGGGCTCGTCCCCCTCTCTCCGAGTTCTTCACCGCCGTCCTCAACCACTACCAGATCCATGCCCTATATTTTCAACCCAACTCCATCCTCCTCCTATCCATCTTTGCCTTCTACTGCGAGGCACTCGTGGGCGTGAGGCCCTCTGTGCCACTTCTCCGGCACTTCTTCTCCCTGCGGCTGCATGATCTGACCCAGCGCTCCGGCTGCGTGTCCTTCATCGTGGTCCACAAGAACAACATGCTCATGAGGGCCGGGAAGAAGGTGGAAAGCTTCCGGCGCCGCTGGGTCTTCATGGACACCAAGGGCCTCAACAAGCGGCTGGAGCTGCCGACCGTGCTGCCTGAGCGGCTCGAGAGGTGTAGCCATGAGAAGTTCTCCGACCCCTGGGCGGCGCCTGTCCTGAGGAAGATTACCTCAGACATGGATGCCAGGGGTTGACGGGGGGGGGGGGCATGCTCATGAAGGAGTTCCTGATGCAGCGGCTCGCCTCGCTCCAATCGCACACGCGCCCCATGTGGGAGTTCCAGGGCGCGACAGACGACATCAGGCTGCGCTCGGGGAGCTTGACGAGCGAGGAGCTAGACAAGGCCATGAACACCCTGCTCGAGGGCGAGCCGGGTGACCTTCTGGAGGCCTATGCTCCGCTGTACCGCCACGCCGATAGGGAGGCATTGGTCGCCGCCATGCCCGTCTTCAACGAGCTGGGGCCCGCGTCGCCCGAGCGCCCCAACTCCCCGGTGCCGGTGTCCTCCGGCACCAGCGTCGATGAAGAGGGCGAGGTGAGGCTACCGAGGATGACATGGCGGAAATCTCTCCCCCGTCTCAGAGCGAGCTCCTCTGTAGCCTTGCAGACGACGACGCAGACGAGCCCCCGGCCATGGAATCCCCACACTCCATCGGGGTCCTCACGAGGTCCGGGGGCACTCCTCGGGCTCTGCGGAGGTCAGGCCAGGCGACCCCGGAGAAGAGCGGGGCGGCGCCCTTCCCCGAGGGCGACGCCTCTGCCTTGCCAAGCAGCTACGCTGCGCAGAGGCCGGCCGAAGAGCACCCCACCAACTCCCCAAGCGCGACAAAGGCCGCGCCCAGGAAGAGCGGAGGTGCCCCAGCCCCCGCCAGGAAGAGGGCGTACATCGACCCCGACGAGCAAGTATCTTACCTTGTTCCTGCTTATCATAGATCGGCATCATGCCCATAGTGCTCCCCTCTTGATGACCAGGATGGGCGTCGTGGTGAAGAAGAGGAAGGAAGAAGCCAGGACTCAGGAGGCACCACCTCCTGCGATGGCCGTGGCGACCCCGGCACGGGTGGACGAGGCCGCCTCGTGTCCACTCGCGATGGAGCAGGCCCCCTAGGATGTGGCGATGCATCCTCAGGAGGAGCCGCCTCCCACGCGCCGGAAAGCCGCGGAGCCGTCTGCCCTTGCCTTGACCGAGGGGGGCTCAGAGCCTCTGGCGTCCCAAGCCGTCCTTGCCACCGCTTCCCTGGTGCTGGCACCAGCCGACGCGCCGGTGTCGCCTCCTCCCCAAGCCCTTGCGCTGGCGGACTGCGGCCCTCTGATCAAGCCGGGCGCCCTGGACAAAGCCTACGCCGCTCTGGGTCGGCTCCGTGCCAACCTCCAAGACGCGGATAGGTGCCTCGCGAGGGAGCGCCTGGGGCTTGTCTCAGGGTGGCTCTAGGCCGACACGTCTGCCAAGACGGCCTGGGGCCGGGCCGAGGTCGCCACCGCGGAAGGAGGCCGCCGAAGCCAAGGAGGCTCACGACGCAGCGTTGGCCAATGCTGCATCCGCCAAGGAGCGCCGCGCCAACATGGAGGCCCAGCTGAAGGCCCTCCAGGAAGAGCAGGCCACGCACGCCTAGCGGCTCCAGTAGCTAGAAGAGGACCTAAAGGCCCGTGAAGCGGAGTCCGCCGACCGCGACGCCATGCTGAAACAGGTGGCCGCCGACCAAGCCATGGAGCGCGGCCGCCTAGCCACGCTGAAGAAGGAGGTGGCTAATGCTCAAGCGTCCCATGCCCAGCATGTCTTCGAGTCGGCAGCCCAACTGGAGGCCAGGGAGAAGGCCCTTGCCGCTGCTGAGAAGAAAGCGGCCGTAGGACGTGAGGCCTTGCTCTCCCTTGAGCTCGGATTTCGCGAGGCGCTGCGCTCCATCCACGGGGGAGGGTATGAAGAGCCGCTGGTGGCCCCCGAAGATGGCCTTGCGGGGCTCTTCCCCAGGCTTGCCAAAGCACTTAAGGGTACCGCCGCTGAAGTGGACTCCTTATTGGAGGTGGAGTGCCGCTTGCTCTTCACCGCGGCTGCGACGCACGTCTTCAGCCATCTCTACCTCCAGGACCCAGGCTTCGACCTCGGCGCGCTGATCCACCCGGTGGCTCCTGAGTCCCGTGCCGCCACCGCGGAGGCCATGAAGGATTAGGTAGATGCCCTGCTAAAGAAGTTCCTCTGCGTCCCCGATCCCAAGGCCCCGGCGACGGAGGCTGGCGACGGCGAGGAAGGCGGCAGCGACGTTGACGACGGACTCCCGGTGACCAGGACAAGCGGCGATGATGACCAAGGCGGTGGTGGTGCTTCTTCCTCGTTTCAACCTGCAATATTTACCGTGCCTCGTGGATGCGTAAAGACTTCTGCTTAAATTTGTGGAACGCTGCGTGTTTTGTAATAATTGCTAGAACTCCGCAATTTCCTTTCGGTGCTTGATTTCCTTCGTGTTTGCCTTAGTGTTCTGCTTCAGCAGGGCCCACCCCCGCGCATACCTCGACCGCTGTTGGGGCGTCCGGATCACCAGGACGAAACCAAGGGGCGAGGGGCTACGTGGCTAGTGAGGCCCCTGAGTCATGATGGTCAGGGGTCCCCCTTGACATACAAACAACCTTAATGTTCTGCATCGGCAGGGCCCAGCCCGACGCATACCTCGACCGCCGTTGGGGCGTCCAGATCACCAGGACGAGACCAAGGGGCGAGGGGCTACGTGACTAGTGAGGCCCCTAAGTCGCGATGCTCAGGGGTCCCCCTTGACGTACGAACAGCCTTCATGAAGGAAAAGCGAGCAACGTCTAAGCTAATCCGGAGTCCTCCATACCTTTCCTTGTCAGCTTTCGCCTGGGGGGACGCGAGAAGACCAGGTACCCGGACCTGGTAGGGTGGCGTGTGCCAGGCCTGGCCTGAGCATAGCCCCCATGTCCAGCCCCCTCACGCGATCCTCCCGAGGGGAAAGCCGTGGGGTGTTATCGGGCGAAGAGCCGAGAGGCTGTCCTGCGGTTGGTGCGGCCACGAGGGCGCCCTCAGTTGTTTATTCACCAGCGCGGAGCATGGTGCTTCCACTTTAGCGTGGGCATAGCCGCTCCTCGGCCGTGTCGTCCGCCAACGCGGAGCATGGGGCTTCCACTGGTACCTGGGCATAGTCGCTCCTTGACCGTGTCGTCCGCCAGCATGGAGCATGGGGCTTCCATTGGTGCGTGGGTGGGAGTTCCCTCCGGGTAGACTCCGGGGCGTGTACAGCCCCATTCGTATGCGTGGCTAGCACGACAGAAATGGAGGAGGTGTATCTGGGCACTCGTGAGCCAGCGCGGACTCACGAGGCCCTACCTCAAGGCAGGTTGCGCCTGATTTTTGCAGCGCGGGGCGCGCTTAAGACACCTGTGGGGCGATGGGGGGTCCTGCGCCGAATGCCCCTCCGGAGGTTATCACATGAGAAGGTCGGACACCAATGACCCCAGGAGGTGACGTGAATAGGGCCGACCCGCCAGACAGAGCTCAGCCATTGGTTTTATCGACGTTGCAGGGACGGACCCGAGCACAGACGCCGTGCCAAGTCTTCTCATGCAACGATCCCACGGAAAAACACTTGGTGCACGGCTCCCGCTAGGGCAAAGCGCCAAACTGCGTTGTACGAACCGGGCCGCGCGCCCTTACTTGCCCACACGCGATTAGCTCATGCGAGAACAAGGCACCAAGGACCCCGGGAGGTGACGCGCACAGGAACTGGCCCGCGGGACAGAGCTCGGTCGCCTGGATTTGACAACGCTGCAGGGACGGACCCGAGCACAGACACCATGCCAGTCCTTAATCATGAGGCGGTCATGGGCGGGTTTGCGAGGGCGCAGCGACATCATAGTGATGAAGCACCAGACATGCAGTTGAAATACTTGGGAAATTCATAAAGGCAAGGCCAGTTCTGATATATGCGCAAAAATGATACAGCTGCGGGGCCGGGCCCTCGCAGCCTGAGGATAATGCAGCCCGAGGGGCGCCCTTAGTTGAACAAACCAAAAAGTCACCTGGCACCATCGTTGTAGAAGAGTCGAGGTAGCTAAAGACGCTTGCTGCAGAAGTTGCCCCTCATGAGCTGGGCGGCTCCTGAAGGCTGCTGGGCTTGCGAGGGCCCGGTGCTCCCTCCGACAGGACCGCCTGTCGCCTGGCCTCGTGAGCCACCATGGCACCCTATGCGAAGCGCTGGTACAAGGCGGCCATGTTCAGCAGGCCAAACGGCATGCGGACGTAGCTGCAGGGGTAGCCCCCACTCCGACCGACGCGGGACGGCCAGAAGAGGTCCTGCAAAGCGGCCCTGTTGAGACCTGGGATGTTGACGCAGACGCGCATCTCGCCGCCCATGTCAGGGGGCGGGGTTGCACCCAGTGGTGCGGAGCAACGCACGCCACACATGGCTCGCGTCTCCTGAAGCTCTTCGATTGCCTTGGTGATGAACTCTTGCGCGCCTGGCACCTCGCGCCTTGCGCCTTGCTCACGGAGGCGTGCATTGAAGCACGCCCCCACATGGTGCCCGAACACCTCCCTCGTCACGCTGGTCAGGTCAGAGGCACTCCATACAAGAGCCCCCGAGCCCGTCCTGAGGGGGCACCGGGCGCGTCTTTCTATGCGAGAGGGAAAGGTGCCCCAGCAGTGGGCGTGGGGCCTGAGGCACAATAGGCAGGCGCCCCAGCCTCCTGACGGCCCTTGGGGAGGAGCTGCTTCTTCTTCTTGGGGATGGCCTCAGGAGGCAAGACGGTGCCTTTGTCATCAGAGTTCTCGATCGCCGCAGCCTGGTAGGCGCGCTCGAGGGAACACACCGCATCTTTTTCATCGCAAGCGATCGTGATGATGCCGCCACTTCCTGGCATCTTGAGGACATTGTAGCCATGGTGAGTTGCTGCCATGAACTTGGCAAGGGCCGGATACCCAAGGATGGCATTGTATGGGAGGCCGATGTGGGCGATGTCTAAGTCGATGAGCTCAGTGTGGTAGTTGTTGCGGTTGCCAAAGGTGACGGGGAGGCGCACCTGCCCCAGAGGAATGGTGGAGCCATCGATCACTCCTGAGAAAGGCTTAGTGGGTAGGAGCTGGTCATAGGGCACTTGGAGTGTCTCAAACGTCTCGACGGAGAGAACATTGAGCCCTGCGCCACCATCGATGAGGGTTTTGGTGATGAGGACGTTGCTGATGGTTGGCGTGCAGAGCATCGGGAGCGCGCCAGCGGCGGCTGAGCACTTGAGTTGGTCCATTGAGTCAAAGGTGATGGCGTGCTTGGACCACCTGAGGGGATGCGATGCCTCAGGCTTGGGGAGGGCCGCGTTCACCTCACGAGAGAACTGCTTGAAGATGTGGTGGGAGGCGGGAGCCTGAGCACCGCCCAGGATGTAGGCGATCGCGCGAGGCTCCTGGAAGCCCCCAGCCCCATCGTCCTACTGATTGTTGTCATTTCTCCTTGGCGGCGGCAGTGGAGGGAGGACGGTCCTCACGAGGCTGGTCCCGCCAGGGGCCGTCACGAGGCCGGCCTTGCCAGCGGTCCTCGCGGGGTTGGTCACGCCAGTCCTGGCGGGGGTCGCGGTTGTCCCAGTGGCCTCCACCACGGCCTCCTCCATGGCCATAGCCGCAATCATTGCGCTCGGAGCAGCGGCCCAGGTGCCCGTCTCGGATCGCCATGAGCTCCTAGCAGTCGTTGGTGTTGTGGCTGTGGACGTTGTGGAAGACGCAGAACGGGCGGTTGCCCCTGGAGGATTCGCCGTGGTCACGACCGTGCTTCATCTCAGGTTCAGCCGCAAGCACATCTGGGCCCTTACGCTTTGCCTCCTTGGCCTTGGCCTTCTTGTCTTCAAGGTCGGCCTCTGGAAGCTCAAGGAGGGAGAGGCGGCCTTCCTCAGCCCTTGCGCACTTGGTCGCCAGGTTGAACATCTCTAGGGCCGAACACAGGTCCTCATGGATGGCGAGATCCTCCTTCATCTTGACATCCCGGACGCCATCAGTGAACGCCGAGATGATGGCCTCGTCCGATGCCTTCGGGATCTTGAGGCGAACGCTCGTAAAGCGCTGGATGTATTTGTGCAAAGTTTTGCCCGGCTGCTGCTTCACGCACCGCAGGTCGGCCACTGCGGGAGCGCGGTCGCGGGTGCCCTGGAAGTTGGCGATGAAGCGCTCACGAAGCTCGTCCTAGGAGGAAATCGACCCCTCCGGGAGGTTGAGGAGCCAGGAGCACGCGCCATCCTTGAGGGCCATGGGGAACCAGTTTGCCATAACCTTGTCATCATCGCTCGCCGCCTCAATGCTCAGCGCATAGAGCTGGAGGAACTCCGCAGGGTCGGGAGTGCCATCGTAGCGCGGTGGCATATCCGGCTTGAACTTGCCGGGCCAGACGACGCGGTGCAGCTCCAGGGTGAAAGCATGGCAGCCTGCCGTGCTCACAGGTGCGGGCTGCATGGGTGGAGCTTGGTCTTGACGCCCGCGCGCCGCGACCTCCGGCGGCGCATGGTCTTGGTGCTGGCACTGTGGCCCCGGGAGCGCGCGCGCATCGGCCTGCGGCCACTGTACCACCTGGCAGCTTGCTTCATCCCTTGCCGGCGCCCCGCGTCGTGGGTCGCGCGGGGGCGCGTCGCTCCTGGGCTCCGGGTCCATGTCGCGCCAAGGAGGAGGAGGAGGAGGAGGCGCACCATGAGCCACGTTGCCCGCCAGGGATGGCAGGGGAGGCAGCAAGCGAGACGGCGCAGGGGCCTTGCCAGCGGCATTGACGAGCTCAGCGATGCGGCCGAGCCAGTAGTCGTAGAGGTCGTTGGCCGGGCGGTAGCGCAGGAGCTCACGTGCCATGAGCAGTGTAGCCTGCGCGCTTGCCGGCCCGCGATGAGCATGAGAGGATGACTCCATGGCTGGAGTAGGTGACGGAGTGGTGGTGCGGCCATCACGCCGCACGGAAGGCGGCAACGACGAGTCCTGCTACTAGGGTCAGTGGCAGCGTTCACTAAAAAAAAAAGACACATCCGTGACATTTTGGGCCGAACGAAATTTTTTCTGTCATGCTTATGACACTTCTATGATGATAATTGTGACAAAACCCGGTATCATCATAGATGTGGTGGGCTCCTACTTCTATGACAGAAAATGGGCTTTTCGTCCCGGACGGGCCGGAGACGCAGCTGCATGACATTCTTTGGGCCGTCCATGACAGAAAAAATCATGGTAGAAGCGAGGGCGAGTAAAATATCGGGGAGTTCCCGGTTACGGTGGGTGGTCGGGGCCGAGCGATGCACGGAGGTTTGCGCGTTTCTCTCGTGTACGCATGTGTGTGCGAGGCGTTGGCTAACTGAACCCGAGCGATCGCACGTTACTAAACCCGAGCGATCGATCCTTGGCTGTTAACTGAACCCGAGCAATTCATTCGCTGCTGACTGAACTCGAGCGATTCCTTCGCTGCTGCTGCTAACTGAACCGAGCGATCGATCACTGCTGCTGCTTACACTGAAGCCAGTCGAGCCCCCGTGCGAGACGTAGCTAGCCAGCCGGTGTTGGTTGCCTCTCGATGAACAGTGACTGTTGCTACCGTGCGCGTGGTACGTAGAACGAGTCGAGACGTGGTGAGTCGAGCCGGTTGGTTGGCTGTGGATGAACAGTTCCTGGTGGGGGTTGGATGAACAGGACCCCGTGGTAGTAGGCCGTTGGCGCTGGATGAACAGGACCCCGAGGAGGCCGCCGCGCCCCAGCCGGTTGGGGGTGGATGAACAGGACCCCTGTGGAGGCTCTATGAACAGCAGCCGGTGGAGGCTGGATGAACAGTAGCTGTGGATGAACAGTTGCCCGTGGAGGCTGGAGGAGGTCGACAGTGGATGAACAGTAGCCCGTGGAGGCTGGAGCGAGGCAGTAGACGGTGGATGAACAGGACCCCGTTTCGACCGTAGGCGCTCCAACACAAGTCCGTTTCCTCCGTTTTGCGGTAAGCCACACCCCTCCCGATCTACAGGACCCCGTTTCGACCATGGGCACTCCAACACAAGTCTGTTTCCTCCGTTTTGTGGTACGCCAGACCCTTCCGATGAACAGGACCCCGTTTCGACCGTACGCGGTCGAACAGAAGGCCCGTTTCCTCTGTTCTGCGGTACGCCAGACCTCGTTTCGGCTGTTCCGTCCAAGCCGATTAGCTCGCGATGAACACGACGTATTCCGTTGCCTCCCGATGAACACGACGCATTCCGTTGCCTCCCGATGAACACGACGCAGTTTCTCCGTTCCGACCCAGCCGGTTGGCTTCCGATGAATAGGATGCCATTGCTGTCGTCCGTTGCCTCTCCATGTAGACGAGCCCTGGCCGTACATATGTACGTGGCCGTATTTTTTGGCATCTGGCTATATGTACGTGTACACGGTTTTGACTGGACTGCCTGAACTGCTATCGCTCCTTACTCGGCCATGGTTCATCGTGGCAGACAGACTGATCTACCGGTATGTACACAGGCAACGCTACGTACGCTTCGACCGGGTGGGTCCCAGCTGTCAGGGAGGGCAAGGAGGCACTTCCTTGCATGCGAATATATAGCTGGCGGGTCCCAGCGGTCAGGGGCGGAATCATATATTTTTTGCCCGTAATAAGGAGGCACTTTCTTGCGTGCGAAGATGTTGTTGGTGGGTCCCAGCTGTCAGGGGCAGGCATAAGGAGGAACTTCCTTCCTTGCAAAGATATACGTGGTGGGTCCCAGCATTCAGCGGGAGGAATAATTTTATTTTCGCGTAATAAGGAGGCGGTTGCATGCGTGCGTCCATGGACCTGGTGCGTCCCCACTGTCAGCCTCTCCACGTACAGTCCTCTTCCGATGACTCTCATTTGTTGACCACGTTGACCACGCCGGGCTGAGCGCACCAAGGCGGTGGACGACGGCGAGGCCCCGGACGGCAACGAGCCGGTGTTGGGAAGACGCGGCAGTGGAGTCACAGACGGAGAGGTGTACGAGGGTTAATTGGTTCTGGTGTGGCGTGGTTCTGTAGTCGACGGAGAATAACAGGAGGTGTGGAGGGGTGGAGGGATGGCTTGGCCGGTGGTGGGGTAGCGCTTCGCAGCGAAGCGTGCTAAGCAGAGCTGCTAGCAGCCGAAGGCGGGAGCAGGTGGTCCCGGCGGCGCTGGAGGAAGAGGACGAGAGATTGAAGATGAATGCCGGCCGTTGGATGTAAATCCAATTGCTATCGATGTCAGAATCATTTGTTGACTAAGTTGACAACGCCTTGCGTTGGCTTCGACCTATTGGCCCACATTTCAGCCTCCAAAAATGTCGCACATATTCAACCCACTTTTTTAGAATTTACACTCCATTCGCTGCGCTGGGTGAACAAATAATGTAGCGTCCATGCGACCCATTTATTTTTTTTGTAAAAAAACTACAGCCCATTTGCACTTTCTAGAAATACACGAATTTGCTGGCCTGGGTGAACAAATAATGTAGCGTCCATGCGGCCCATTTATTTTTTCCTAAAAAATTACAGCCCATTTGCACTTTCTCGAAATACACAATTTTGTTGGGCTGGTTCTAATTATAATGTTGGGTTGGGCGCAGCAATGTTATCAAAAAATAAACAGGGGCTGAGTATTTTGTTATAAATATATTTAAATAATAAGTGCTTTATTTACATTGGTCCTTAAATCTTACCAAGCTTTTGTACACAATCACCTGTATTTTGGTTGACCTTAAATAAAAAAACCAGGATTTTATTGTTAAACATTTATTTTTATAAGTTCATAATACATGGGATATTGTTTTTTATATATGTAAGTATCTGTTAAATATATGATGATAATAACAATAATATATAATAACATATAAAATAATTTAAATGTATATAATATAGTTAGAAGGGAAACATAAGTTGGACCTGGCGTTCCTATTCTTATATAGAAAAATAGAACAGACCTCTGCGTTTTCTTTAAAAAAAGTACATAAGTTGGGCTGCGGAAGTTTAAGAACAAATAAAACCTAGGATGGGAGGGCCATAGGCCGGTCGATACATGACGCCCCTCAAACAAATACAAACTGACATGTCGTGGGCTGCACACGTTAAAAAAGAAAGCCTAGACTGGGCAGGCCACAACCCAGCTGATACTTGCTGGCCCACTGATAATAAATGATACATGCCAGGTCCCCGATGACTAGCTTCGTTGTAAATTTATCTCCTTTAGTAACTACGTTGACAAACCCGTGGCCCCCAACGTCAGTATACCATTAGGAGGAAGTATTTTTTCAATGAGGCACTTGCTTGCGTACGGCCATGGACCTGGCAGGGCCTTAGACGTGCTACAGTAGTGGTAGATGTTGCGCCTAATTTCTAACGAAAGTGCTGGAGTAGCCCAGTGGTCAATTTCCACTCCCCAACCGCTGCTCCGCCCAGGTTCGATTCCACCTGATGCAGTGAAAATATCCATAAATTTTTGCCTCTGCCTCTGACATGTGGGTGCCCAACTGCCCATTGTCATCTACGCACACCACCTCCAACACACTCAACATTGTGTGGGCATTTTGAAAATAGCATATCTTATTGACTGTGCATCATATGAAGATGTGCTATGCATGAATGTTGATCAGCATGATGTTAACTGGCTAGTAGTTCCATTTTCGACCATGAATAAAACTTCCAACATGATGTTATCCCTGTTTGAAAAGGGCGTGCTAATATAAATGCTCTGCCTCGAAAACTTGCAGTTTCTTATCTGAAACCGAAACTTGCTGTTTCTTCTCTGAGAATCACATTGTCTGCACTTTTATATGAAACTAAATTTTTTAAAGTGCTAAAAATAGATCTCTAGAATTCATTAAATACTTCATATGCTCAATACTGCAAATCTGAAATTCAAAAGACATTCATATCTGAAAGTACTCTCAAATCTGAAACACAAAACACAACCTGCAAATACTGACAACCCTAAGCTCCTCCTCAGACTATTTGGGGGGGGGGGAGTCTCCTCCTATTCCTCGGCGGCAGACAGCCGCCCCGTGGGACGAGGTGAACGGCGAGGGAGAGGATGGCGGGGAAGCGTCATCGCGCCAACTGTTTTTCTCCTCTTGCAGTTGGGTTCGGTCGACAAAGACTCCACCGGCTCGCTCTGCCACAGCACCCTCACAAACGGCACCGTGTAGATGCTCGATCCTTCAATCTCGGGTGGATGCTCCATCTTGGATCAATACTCCCACCACCGCAGCCTCACGATCGGATTTGGTGAATATGTTTGCTCCATGGCCTAGTGGAGCAGCTCTATGTACTCCCGGGCGACTCCCTCCCGGTGTATTGCCTCCTTTTCGCTCTTTTCCAGATATTTGGCCATCGCTTTCGCCGTCACCGCTAATTGCTCCGGGTTGTCAAACCAAGACTGTATCTCCAACATCCTAGCTAGCTTCACAGGGTCGCCGCCTGCGAGACACACGTATCGGTTGTACTCCTCCATCGATCTACTTCTCTGCAGCACCTTCACTCGCCGGCGGTGGTTTTTGAATAGAAGAGGAGAGGAGCGGTGCTAGTTTTAGATTAGAACGGGAGAGGAGCAGCGGTGGTTTTGAAATGGAAGAGGAGAGGAGCGGCGCTGGATTTGGATTGGAACAGGAGAGGAGCGGCGGTGGTTTAAGAGGAGAAGAGCGGTGCTGATCTTGGAAGTATTTTTTTTGTTTTGCGTATTTTGGGTCAAAGTTTGACCACGTACTATATTTGACAAGCAAAATGTGAATGCATGTCATCAAAAATTGTATTGTTTGGTTCGTATCTGAATGTACTTTTAAATTATATTATTTTTGCAACGTATAACATATATTTTATTTGTGAAAATCATGGTCAAATATGACCCAGAATACAAGGGAGACTAGTTAATGTGGGGTCGCTTTCTTAATTGAAGGGTAAATTGATTTTGGTTTTGATCCAGTCACAGCGCGCCGACCCTCTCGTCCAATCCTAAATCGCTGCCGCATGCTCCTCTCCCTCTTCTCCATTGCAAAACCACCCCTCTCCTCTCCATATCTCCATTCCAAAACCACCGTCTCGCCTCTCCCTCTTCTCCATTCCAAAACCACCGTCTCGCCTCTCCATCTTCTCCATTGCAAAACCACCGTCTCGCCTCTCCCTCTTCTCCATTGCAAGACCATCGTCTCTCCTCCCATCTTCCAAAGCTAGCACAGGACCTCTCAGAAGGACATCTATGGAGAGGATGCAGCAGCGAATTGGGCAGATCGCTGGCGGCGACCAGGCAAAGTTAGCCAGGTTGAAGGAGATCCTTACTTGGTTTGACAATGAGTGGGAGATTTTGAGGACGGTGAGGGCCATGTGGCAATGTATGCGAAAGAGCGAGACGGCGGCGATGAGGGTGGCGATGTATTCCCCGGCGGCAGTCACGCCGCAGTCCTTTGAGTTCATCGAGTATCTCCTTTGGGCGATGGAGCAGACAGATTCGCCCGACACGAAAATCAGGCGAAGGTGGTGGGCGTACAGGTTGAAGGTCGATCATCCAGAGGATAACGAATCGATCGAGTACGGTGTGCCGTTTGTGAGGGTGCAGTGCTAGAAGGAGCCACATGAGTATTCTTTCTCCCACCGCAAGAGGAGGCCGGATGGCGCGACGTCGCTTCCCCGCCGTTCTCCATGGTTCCCTCGCCGCTCGCCTCATTTCAACGGCGGCGGTAGGGCTTAAGGTAAGCTTCGCACTAACCTAATCTTCCATCTGCTCATGCTTACAATCAGTGTGACGGCTAATGAAAATCATGCTTACAATCAGTCTCCGAGTACTACGCCAATCACCCTAAAAATAGCTCTGGACCAAAAACAAAGTTGTGACACTGTGTACAAATAAAGAAAAATAGATTGGTGCTTCTTTTAGAAAAGAGTACTCCCTAGAAAAGTGCCAATATATGCTACTAGTATTTGATTAGAGGATTTGCTGCCGAGAAAGATCCGTCCATAGAGAGGGCCACCCATCCCACTGGTGGTGGATGCCAATGCTTAGATGGAGCATGGTTGGTGTTGGTAATTTTTACTTGGCACCTCGCACTCTGCATATATGCCGGTTCCATCCATACATTTGTGCAGTTCCACCAAAATGCAGCTGAATAACCCTGTTTGCACAGATAATGAAAAAGCGTGATTACATTATAGTGGCACTAGTTGATGAAACATACACTAATAAATAGAAGAAACTTCATTTTCTTAATGGGAAAATATTGCGATAGTATCACAGTATGCCATGCTGCGAGGGCGAGATGGGCCCTGCGACGCCTCATACGGTAGGCCTCATACTGGAAATCGACCCAATTCTTCTTGATACACCTTATGCCAGTGATGAACATCAGTGTATAGCGGTAGTACAAGGAGGGGCCTTGAGACATTCCAATCTCTATTTTTGTGTGGATCAACTAAAATTAAGTACCCCAGTTTGCAGAAACACTTAAACATTAACAATGGGACTAGTTGATGAAACATATACTAACAAAGAGAAGTACTTTCTTTATCTACATTGGAAATGAAATGATAGAGAGGACACTCGGTCTATTTTAACTGTATTATTACTTCATTTTATCAGTGGCACTAGGGTCGAGCAGGTGGTAAGCGAGGTGTACCGTGCGTCGCAAGGATGGAGGCCAGGGGTGCTTAGACTGGGATGTTGATGCTGGCTCTTTCAGTCCCTATCTTCCCCCTTGATGTTTTTGTGGTAGCATTTGGGTTGTAATCCAAACTTGGTCGAGCTGGTGCTGTGTCTCCCTACCTGCCTAGCTTATGTGGCGAACTTGTCTCCTGCTAGTACTCAGTCCGTTCTAGTAGTAGTTGCATAACTGCCCGTTTGCACTGAGATGTTGTCGGATAATGGTTCTCTATGGTTGGGTTTCTTTAATGAAATCGGAGGAAACCCCCTCTTTCGATATATAAAAAAAATCAGTGGCACTAGAGGTGCCAAAACATTGCCTCAAATTAATAGTGCCACTAGATTAAGGTGCAAAATAATAATATTACTGCTTTATCATGGCAGTGCCAAAACAGTAGCAAAAGAGCAGAGTCAACATGCAGGATCTTTGGCAAATGGTTAGACCAAAAAGGAACACACCTCGCGATGGGAACCATATCTGCAGTCAATGCCATCGTAGAAGGGATGACACCAGACACCAACATGGATGATTCAATTCATGGGACCTTTTTGTGCAGTTCACCTAAAATGAAGCAATGTCCCATGAGCTAGCAGCTTCTTCTTCATTAGTTGCAATAAAATTGAGCAACATCAAGGTTGGTCGTGAAGCTCGTGGAATGTTCAACTATAATTTGGATATCATTTGTGCAGTTCAACTAAGATCAAGCGTGAAATGTATATCTCTGTTTGCACAAAAAGGCGGAAAGGAGGGTGACTAACAAGTGATGAAACATACATCAAATGAAAAGAAGCATGTTCCTTATCTGAATGGCGATCCTACAAGGACAATAGCAATTTCTAAAGCAGTAGCATTGCTAGATATTAGTGTGGGCATTAGGATTAACTATGACAACCGTTAAATACGACATTACTTTAATGGTGCCATTGCTTCATTTTACCAGCAACATTACATTAACAGCTGCTAAAGAGTTTGTATTTGGGAACGGGAGAGTAGGCGGACCAGGACAGTTGCATTTCTAACGAAAAGAAGCAACTTTTCTTAATGGGAAATTTAGCAGGACATGAAAAACAGTGCTATTGATTCATATTACTGGAGGCATTACATTGAAAACAACATTGGTTTAACGTGTCCTTACTTTTAACAGTGGGACTGCTACATTTTACCAGTGGCATTACATAAGAGGGGCTCGAGGCAACAAACATCAGAACAGGATATCTTGGTAACTGGGTTGGTCCCATTTTTGTTCGGTATAGCCACCTTATACTGTGTGAGGCTAGCAAATCTAGTGCTGGACATACTCTATTGACTTGTCCCCCAGTCCCCACTTTCTTTCCTTTTCAACCAATAGATCGGTTTATATTGAGTTTGTACTGCATTTCCCTTTATTTCCCTATTAGACCAAGAGACCAGTTGGATAGCCATTCTATGCTACTTTTCGCCCCCATTATTTCCTCTTTCGACCAAGTCCTAGATTCAGGTAAAAAATCTTCCCCCACCCCCACCCCCTTCCTTCCCTGTTTGAACCAAGTAGTACTAGATTCGACTGCATGAAGTAGTTTTACCTCTTAACAGTAAAAATATAGGTGGCTTTCGAACAGCCGATCGATCCTATCTATGAGGGGGCCTGAGAAATAGTAAAAGATACAAATGCAGTGACGTCAGGAGCTGGGGCAGTAGAGCAAGGTCGGTTTCGAAGGAAGTTATACCCGAGGGTCGCCGGGATGTCGCTAGGTGGGCGGCGGGAGGCCGGATCTGCCCACACTACGGCAGCAAGGAAGAAGGGGTCGGAGGCCCTCCCTAGCCGGCGCTGCGTGGGAGAGAACGGCAAGGCACGCTGATCGGGACGCGCGGACAGTGGGTAAGAGCCGTCGCCGAGGACGACCGCGTGAACATTGCACCTTCTCACCTTCACCGGCGGAGGGGATCCGGCCGGATCTGTGACCAGCAGTGGGCAGAGAGAGAGAGAGAGTGTGTGGCCATCGCTGTCGTGTTTAGATCTGGAGAGGACGAGAGAGTGTGAAGAGAGCAACACTAGCAAGCAAGCGCGGAGGCTCTGTCTATATAGTGGAGTAGTTTTCTTTTATCTACCGGAGCCGGCTTGACCTCGTCAATGACTGTCGAGAAGTCTTCATGCATGTGCCCCGAAGGCGTAGTTGTCGTCATTTTGATCTGAAGCACCGGATTAACATATACGTAACACGAAAAAATGCCACATGATAAGAAACCATAACCTCACCGCCCCAAGGAGACAACATGAATCCCGACGGACAAACTAGACGAGGATCAAAGCTCAAATTAAAGACAAACTCGTAGATGGCAGCCGAGTAGTCTTCGTGCATGTGCCCCCAATGACCAGTGCCTTGGAGGAATGCAGTTGTCCCTGTTTAACCCTCGCAGTGATCAGCACATGACACCTAATATTGCGAGATGACAAGAAACCTTTTTTTAGATTTCTCATCAGAACTACAGCCCTGTACAACACAGCCTGCACGATATGTAGATGATAGCCAATCCAGCCGTTTGCTGGAGTCTGGTCACATGCATGGACGAACTGACCTCCCGTGTCGTGCAGGGATCGTCCAGGCACCGACATGTTTACAGCACTGCTCCGGTACTACTATCGCTCGTCTCTCTCTTCTATTAACTCAGCCGACTTGCGGGGATGGGGGAGTGTGCCTATGGTCAGTTCTCAATTGTGGTCCCACATGTGTGTGCAAACGCAATGAACGCGCGTTCCATTCGGAGAGCGGCGTGCCAGACCGACCGACCATCTGGGGTGCGACGCGAACGTGACGGGTGTGCTGTATACATGTGTACCACCGTTTTCTTGAGGCTTTGCTCCATGGTGCAATCCATGGATACAAAATTATATTTAAAAGTCAAGGGCGCGGCTTTTCCCGCGTGGTAGGCAGGGCAGTTCCGCCTAGTCAGTTCGACAAAGAGGCGAGAAGATGAGGGAGTAGGCTGCTGTAAACGTAGGGCTGTTTGATTTGACGGCTCGTTACTGCTGGACAGGTGGGGCCCTATGATTTGACTTGCCATTATCATTATTACTGCAGCGCTACGACCGGCGTGAGTCTTCTGATTCCTGACCACCTACATGGTATACAGGTGCCAAGTACTAGTACTCCTTACTCCTTGGCAAATGCAGTAAATACTACGAAGAAAGAGATAGAGAGAAGTAAAAAAATACTCTTATAGCCAACCTTATAGCTAACCTCGTTGTATGAGTGACTAAGTGATGACTATGTATGACATGCCAACATCAGATAGCCTAACGCACCTGGACGGAGGAAGTAGTTTCATGCATGCGAAGTAGGCAAAAAAATGCTCATTTATAGCCGTCTGAAATGTCCATGGGCGCGACCGCGCGAGCGAGGCGACGGTCGTGGTAGGCGCGACCATGATACGGGCTGCTGACAGCCCTTGGATCTAAGATCGAACGGTCGCATGCTAAGTTGCTGAAAATTTGCAGAATAACCCTCCAGGATAGGATATTCACCCATAGGTCTAGAATCACGCCATGCAACCGTTCAATCTTAGATCCAAGGGCTCTCAGAAGCCCGTATCATGGGAGCATGGAAAGCTTCGTATCACCTGTAATTTTCTCGACGCTTGACGTGCGAACACGCAGATGCATGAAGCCATTTAATTGGGCGTCTAGTAGACATGACATCTAATTGGGCCCCCATAGTATTGTGCATGAATCCATTTATCCACCGGGCAAGCCACTACCATGCCGTTCGCATGACCCACTCAAGCAGTTTTACAATCGGAAAACCGCTAGCAGTTCACTCCTACTCGTCCCCGGCCATCCTTTAACATTACGGCAGTTCACTCCTAGTCATCCCGTCCTTTCACATTACAGCAGTTCCACTAATCCTAACCCTCCTCCCAAATCCATGGCGTCACAAATCTCCATGATCGGCGGTGAGTACAAGGTTAGAACCATCACCGGCGATGAGTTCGACGTCATCTACACCTGTTCTTCCGCGACGGTGAAAGGATGCCTTGCTTGCTTCACACACATGTTTGAAAAGTCATATGGTGATGAGTGGGTCGCTGGGCTAGATGTTGAGTACACCATAGTCCTGGGAAAAGAGAAGAATCTAAAGGAGGAAGAGAGGAAGAAGCCTGCCGTGATCCAGGTTTGCGTGCATGCAAAGTCAAATTCGTTATTGTAGACTTTACGAACGACAGAAGAGTCCTGAGTCGGATAGGCCTCGTTGTAGGCCAGCCCTTCGACCTCCAGAAGAATGGGCTGGTGCCCTCTCGTCAGCCTTCAATGCTGACCCTGGCAGGAGCCATGGTTGATCCTTCGTACGGTAAACTGACGAAACCTCTGCCCGAGTTTCATCTTACATGGCAGTGGAATGTACTAGATAGAGACCACATCCAGTATGCTACAATGGATGCCTACCTCTGTTTCAATATCTACAAGGGTTGGATGAAGAGCGAGAGCTAAGTGTGCGGTTCAAGAAAAGAAGTATCGGCCAAGAGGAAGAGGGACAAGGACGAAGTCGTGCACATGGACGAGGAGTCCGAGTAAGGTGGCAGTGTCGTTGCTCATGGTGGTTCTAATGCAGTGTCTACCGAATTAGTTACTTAGTTTAATTTCAGGGTGCTTAGTTTTATTTGAGGGGTGTGTTGTGCTGAGCCCCCAGCAGAACTATGTTATGTTCCTTCTCGTTACTTTAACTCTTCAGTACGTACATACTAGTATTTCTTACAGTTCATCTTGTAGTTGGTAGTACTACCACTCGTTTCTTCACATTATATACGTACAATATATATGGCCAACATCATATAGCCAGCAGTTGGCTATACTATTAACCACGCTCTAAGCATGCCACATACGCAAAACACTTAAATGAGATATGTAATTCTAAAAAAACTTAAATGAGAGAAGTTTACCCAAAGCATGAAGGAGTTTAGTTGTCAAAGAATTAAATAGGTATGCTAATTTCTTTAATAGACTTTAGCACCCCATCTAAGCACGTACTAGCTTTTTTAATAGTACTGTATGCATAATTTGGCGACGAGCGCTCTCTATATGTACCACCTTTTTTCTTTAATTTCATCTTGTTAGTTTTGCTCCATGGCGCAATCCATCGGTACTACTACTGTACAAAAGTATACATTTAAAAGGCTAGAGGGCGGGGCAGTCTCGCTTGGTCGGTTTCACGAGAAGCGAGGGCCTTTGTGATTTGATGGCTCATAACTGCTGGAAGGCGGGGCCTTGTGATTTGATTACTCGTATAAATGTTGCCGACGACCCGAGGAGGAGCAAAGAACTGTGCGGTATACTCAAGTTTTCCACTGGAGTACTAGTACGACGGAGGAGCACGGAACACGGCAACCCAGTGCGATATGGTGATAAAAAATGATCTAATTTGCTAGTCATTGATCCCACGGCGCCGCTCATCGTTAGCATTGTTCTATTCATGCATCGCAGAGAACATGACATGTGCGGCGAAACACCCGAAGCAAAAGAAGAAACATAGGAGCAAAAGAAGAAGGAAGATTATTCCCCCCAAAAAAGAAGGAAGACGCACACACAAGTCTGGGGCGCTGCTCTCTACTGCATGAAGGGTTGCTGGCCGCGGAGTCGTAACTGCTTCTTCATCGCCTCCACGACCTCCATCTCCTCGCGCATCTCCTCCACCATCTTCTTCATTCTGTCCATGACGCGGGATTTCTCGATGCGTGCCTTCATCGTCTGTTCCACGGCCGCATTACGTACCTTGACAGCAGTCGGGTGCTCGATGTGGAGCTTCGCCAACTCCTCCTTCTGTTCCATGACAAGGGTGTGCAGCATCTTCACCGAGGAACTACTCTTCTCATGCAGCTTCTTCCAGCCGGCGTTCTCCTCCTTCAGTAGGTCAAGCTCGTGGCAGAGGTTCGCCTTGTCCTCCTAAAGTTGCAGGATTTCGCCGGTCGCCTTCTTACCCGAGGCAATGCTCTCCTTCAGCAGCATCACCAAGCTGGTGGTCAACTCCCCCTGCTCATTGAGTTCAGCGGGCATGTCGTCGAGGCTCTCCTTCAGCAGCTCCACCAAGCCGTCGATGAACTCCTTCTACTTATTGAGCTGATCGGGTATGTCGTCGAGGGATAACGACTCCAGCGCCGCCAGCTCGGCATGTTTGCCTCCGCGGCTAGGGCGCTCCTGGGAGCCCTCGCCTACCCATGAGAGATCTTTCGAGGTCTCTGTGAGGTGGCAAACCCTCTTTTTTTTGCGGCCTTGGTCGCCGCTCCCTTCTTACGAGTAGTTCTCGACCTAGAGCTCTGCACACCGGCCATGGCAAGGACGGACGAACAAGAAAGACTTATGAGGAGGAAGGTAGAGTGATTTCGGCTAGGTAGTTCCCCTTTTTATAACCTAGTACTAGCACTAGTACTATAAAACCTGCATAGTGGGAAAACATTCAGGTTTGATACGTACTAGGTGTGAGCAGGTTTGCACTTAATTATAGCATGGTAGTACTACTTTGGAATGTGTTGGGAACAAGCTAAAGATTAATTGATGGTTTTGGTTTCGAGGCCCGAAACGGCTCCTGATGAGTATCCTGGAACACAAATTTCAAGTACTACTGCTCAAATGCGGCCGCACAAGTCAGTGATGTAACTGGTCGTACTTGTCAGACCAAGCCGATGCGTGTCCCTTCGGTGAGACGCGGGTCCGACCGACCGTCTGTTGGTGCGACCGACCGTAATTATTAAGCGATGGAGACTTCTGGTTGTGGCTTTGGGTGATTGTCACGACCAAGCATTCAAAAACTAGTGATAAATCAATTACTACCATCTTTTTCCAAACGACCAAGTATTTTCACAGGAATCCAATACATATAGATGGAGTGATTATCACGGTTGCAAACCGCCATGGCGCCGCAATTCACTGCAGCAGCAACCGAGTAGGTCACTGCATCACTGGCGGGGAAGGAGGGCAGCTCACCTCGCCTACGATGCATGCCCAGCGGCGCCACCGCAGCTGGTCCCGTGATTTGGCTTCTCCTACTACCCATTTGAACAGTTGCACCGACTGCTCATGCCATTCCGCAGGCATGCGCATTCTTACCTCCGCAATCGACTCCGTGAATATGATCTCTGCCATTAGCCCCAGCTCGAAATCAACGCGATGCTGCCAGATGCTGACATCCCTTAGCATCTCTCCACTGAGATCGACTTGCGCCTCCGCATTGTGCTTCGCCAGGCGCAGCTCCTTCGAACTTGTCTCCAATCGATGCGACGCTTCCTCGATCCGATTTTCCCTTGCTGCCCACCACCTGGAACACAGCCCTGGCATGTCCTCCGGCGCCACCGATCTGTGATTCCAGAGCAATGGATCCCCTCTGAAACACATGTGGGTTTCGCTCAAAGGCGGCCGTGATGCGGGCCGCAGTGAGAGGGCAGCCCACGGGATCCTGGGATCTAAGGGATTATCCATGGCGGGATCCTCCATGGCGGGATCCGGTGGGCGAGGCGGGGAGGCGAGCGTAGGCGCTGTGAGAGCCCTACGAGGCTAAGATAAAGATAGTACTACTCCACTCCATCCATATTTAAATACAAAGACCACCAACAGTAACCCAGGCAAACATTGATCATCCTGCCTTCGTCCTGGTTTATTGGCCCCCTTTTTATTTTGTGCCAATTTTTGACCAAAAATTTAACTAAGAAAATGTTAATGCATGTCACCAAAAATTATATCATTGGAATCACATTTGAACATAGTTTTCGATGACATTAATTTTTATGACATGCATAAATATTGTGTTACTTAAAATTATGGTCAAAAATTGGCACAAAATATGAAGGAGACCAATGGAAGTAGCAACCCATGATTTAACTACTCGCATGCACGCAGTGGAGTAGTAATGTCTTTCTCAACTACTTCCTCCCTCACGTCCACTCAATTTGCATGCACTGTATTAATTGACCATCAATGAAGTGAACGACTTTACACGCGTCAAATTATCACATGGGGTGGATCTTCGTACAAAAATGCGTCCCACCGTGTACCCGCGTGTGCGTGCGAGGGATTGAGTGTGTGCATGCACATCTTCGCTTCGTGCATGTACTGCCATTGTGCGTGAGAGAGGACGAGTACATTCTTTTGGAACCAGCAGCACTTCACTGTGATCAATCCACACAAGGAGGTCGCGACAACACCTCCACATGTGCCACGTGGCTTCATGGATGCCCCCACATCATTTTAATCATAATATATTAACTGAAAAAGGGAGAGACACTGTGTAGCGTGCCATTGGAATTCTAATTTACGTGTTTTGCACATACTGGAAGTACTAGTAAGGTATACGTGCATTGCACGCATGAGATTTGGCAAGCAAATTATGAATAAATACCACACTATAGCATGTAAGCTTTGAGTCATATATTCATGATGTAGACATTTGTTTAATTCTTATAGTTCATCTCATTCAAAATCAATTAGTTTTTATAAAAAACTTAACCTATTTTATGATTCATGGAATTGTGCGTTGTAAAGCATAAAGTAAAAACAAATAATGGCAATTCAACTAGAAAATAAGTTTGGGCAATTATGATACGGAAGATTCTAGAACAAAGGAAGTACTTGTGTTTTGAGGTTTGTGCGTTATGCTTAAGTTCAACCATGGAGTCGATATAGATTGTACATGTGGCAGAATTTGGTGGAATGTAGATGATATCCAATGGCCAGTAGTGCTCGGATTTGCCATCTCTGCACCGTCTGATTGGCTTCATCCAATGACCATCTTTCAAATTTATTCGCACTCAATATAGGGGGTATAGATATAGATATAGAGGTATAGATATAGACTAGTGGCAGATCATCTAAAGCCTTTCTACATGCTCATTTTTTGTACAAGTGTGCTCCACCGTGCACCCGCACGTCTGTATGTGGGAACGAGTACGTGTGTGCACCTCTTCTCTTTCGCACACGTAGTCCGTGTGTGTGAGAGATACTAAGATATGGTGAGGGAATACGTGTCAATGCAATTTGTGTGAAGGAGAGGCCTATATACATACATGTATGTGCATGGGGCCGGGGTGATATACGAGAAGGGAGGGGAGGGGTCAACCGCGCGAGATATCGATAGAGATAGATAGAGGGAAGAGCTCTACGAGCGTACAAGCACTGGGATATGGGGGGTGGGGTGCTGGAAGATCGTGCGAGGGGCCAAGTGGAGGGATACTATGAAGGAGTGCACAAGTGCGAGATCGATATTTAAAGAGAGGGGGTGAGAACGTGCGCGGTTGCGCGCAGTGGCGGAGCCATGAAAAATAAATGAGCTAGGGGGGCAAGCACTGCTAATCCTTTACGGGGAGGGCCAATTCATCAACTTAAACCATTTTACCAGCAATTGATCTACTGATCACATTCATATTAGCCTCAGTATATAGTGATGTTAGGGGGGCCAGGGCCCTTGATGCTCCCTGTCTTCGCCACTGTGCGCGCGTCTGAGAGATGAAGTGGAAGACATGGATGATGAGAGGGGGACGATGGATAGATAATGTGGGTGTATCAGCTATGTAATCCTATATAGAGAGGTATAGATTGATCGATGTGTACGTGGGAAAGAGTGTGAGACCTGACTAATATATAGATCGATCGGTTTGTGTGGTAAACTAGGAAAGACCTAGCTATATATATACACACATAGAAGAACATCGGTCGTTGCGCATGCATGTGAGAGATAAAGAATGCCCGAAGTGATGAAGAGGGGGAGGTGTGTGTGTGCATGCATGGGAGACCGACCTGAAGAAAAAGATTGCATGTGTGCGATGGATAATGCCGAGTGGTAGTGTGTGTGCATGCATGCACGACAGAAAGTTAGTGGTACAAATATAAAGAGAAGACGACTGACTAGGTGAGGTCATAATCAATGTAAAGTTGAATTCAAATATTTGAATAAGAGATCATGATGTTTGAAACCCATGCATGCATGAATATAACTGAGATATGCGTGGTGTGGTTTGGAAACGAGCATGCTATACTGTATACACATTGAACAAGGTCAGACTGATTTGAATTTGAGATACCGATGGCAGGCATCGTTTGTCCACATTGCATCCGTGCATGGACACACTATTCAAATTGGAGATGATGGGTGGCTTTCGCATCACATATCTATACCCCTATATAGTGTGCGAATAACTTTGAAAGATGGTCGTTGGATGAAGCCAATCCGACGGTGCAGAGATGGCAAATCCGAGCACTACTGGCCATTGGATATCATCTACATTCCACCAGATTTTGCCACATGTACAATCTAGAAGACTCCATGGTTGAACTTAAGCATAATGCACAAACCTCAAAACACAAGCACTTCTCCTTTGTTCTGGAATCTTCCGTATCATAATTGCCCAATTTTTTTTCTAGATGAATTGCCATTATTTGTTTTTACTTTATGCTTTACAATGCACAATTCCATGAATCTTAAAATAGATTAGCTTTTTTTATAAAAACTAATTGATTTTGAATGAGATTAACTATAGGAATTAAACGAACATCTACATCATGCATATATGACTCAAAGCTTACATGCTATAATGTGATATTTATTCATAATTTGGTTGCCAAATCTCATGCGTGCAATGCACGTGTACCTTACTAGTCTAAATGGTGTGTGTGTGTGTGTTGTGCGTGTTAAACACATTGTACGTAGTATCATACATGGTTTAGATTCCGAACATCTAGCTAGAGCGTACATGTACTATATATGATTTGAATTCAACATAAAATGGATACATATATTTGAATTCGAGATCGTATGTACATGTAGTTCATATTTATATAGGAATTTACTACTCCTATATTCATGTCATGTGTTGTGAAGATAATATTTAGATGGTTGTATAACTAACCCGAGTACAATCCCTTTCAAATAGGGAAAATGTACTCAAATTTAGTCCATATGCTAGACAACACGAATTGTTTTTTTATTGTTGAGGGAAGTGCAAATTGATTTGGTACTGTACACGTTAAGTTTGTTGTCCCGATTTTTTTAGTTTTTTGTTGTTGTATTTGAATGCATTTCTAGTAATATAGTAAAACGGGACATGGCTCTCTCTAGTGAGGTGCAAATTGTCTTTTTTTACACGTTAAGCTTGTTCTCCCAAAGTTTCAAGCCGCGCCTTGTTATGCTGAAATTTCAAGCTAGCATCTCTGTATATCGTGCTGCGAAACTCCCGCCTCTTCAACCCACGCCTTGTTACCCCGAAATTTTAAGATATCTCTTTGTCTCGCTGTGCTCCGAAAACTCCCTCCATCTCAACCCACGCCTTGCTATCCCAAAATTGCAACGCGCGCGAAAACTCCCACCTCCTGCGAAATCACGACACGCAAAATGCCCGTGATAGCCCTGAACCGAAAGAACCGCCTAGCTCAAATCGATGGGGGTACTTTCGTAACTTACCCCACATTTCGGACAAGCGCGTCCCTAAGCCATGGTTCCCCCTCCCATCCCCTCCGCCCCCATTCGTGCACCGAGGCCGCGAAAACCCGCGAAGCCTCACACCCTCCTCCGTCCGCCCACCTAGCCGGAGCCTCTTCCCCGACGACGTCATCCACAGCAACACCTTGACGTCCCTCATCCACCGCACCGGATGAGGATCCATCGTCGATCTCGTCGTCCCGCCGGTTCAGCCACCCTGTCCTCCACCTCCAAGGAGCTGCCCCGATGTTCCCCTCGTCTTTTGCGCCACCTCCATTCCCACACCGCCGTATTCACCTACACCACCAGAAGAACAACATCATCAACGATTCCTCGGATGAAGCTGAGGCCTAATCGGCGCCACCAAAGAGGTTCTACACTAATCACTGCATTTTCTTCTTGATTCGATCTCACGGTGCTGCCGGCGCTCGATCCCGAGCCGACATGGCGCGGCTCCATCTACGGCGGCGTCGCGGGCCACATCCTCCACGGCGTCGCTCCCTCGGGGGCGACGTCCACATCAGTAGGAGCTGCTGCTGCATTGGCTCTCGCTCACGCTGCTGCTCTGCTCTTGCTCTCGGTCCCCTGCCTGGTCTGCTCTTGCTCTTGCTCGCGCTGCTGCTCTCGCTCTTGCTCTTGCTTGCGCTGCTGCTCTACTCTTGCTCGCGCTGCTGCTGCACGAGCAGCAGATCCTGCTCTTGCTCGAGCCCCTGCAGCTGCTACCCGAGATGCTGCAACATGACCAGCTGCCCCGTCTCTCGCATGCGCTGCTGCTTCAGGCGCTGCTACTGCTTTTCTGCTACTAGTGCGTTCAGTTTCGATAGTAAAATTCAGTTTCGACAGCAAAATTCAGTTTCGACGGTAAAATTCAGTTTCGACAGTTAAATTCAGTTCCGACAATTAAGTTCAGAGATGAGCGGTTGATGTATTTTACATCTAGCACTTTGTGGTTATGTATTTTACATCATCTATTGGAGATGCTATTAGAATTCCACTCAGGTTAACGTTGTCTCTCTTGTCCTGCTTCAGCCTCGCCGTCGTACAACTCACCGGAGCTGCTCCAATGACGAAACCCTCCATCACAGCGGAGCAGTACCCCCAGCTCCATCTCCAGACGTGTAAGATCTTCTTCCCCTCCTTCGATAGCCAAATTAGCTGGAGCATCCTCACCGACCAACCCAATCATGCTGAGATCGACATGGCTTCGCCAAAGAGGTTGTACACTTGTTGCATCGCTTTTTTACTCTACATGTTATATATATTGTCCACTGAGCACACGTAGTAACGTGAAATACGATTAGTTTCTCCTACTATATGACAAGCAGTGAGGTACCAGGCAACTTAGCTATCCGTGATGGACTCTCTTGAACGTCATCATTATTTATTTTTGCGCGTTTGAATTGTGCATTTGTAGATGGGCCTGGGAGTTGAGCTAGTAGGGCAGTGGCCTGGGTCCAAAGTAGTAGAAGTAGCACAAAAACATTTTTTGAGTGTAGGCTTTTCCCTATTCAAGCCTGCCTACTAGAATCGCCAGTGCTTGAAAGGAAAAGTGAAGGAAAAACATAGGAATTGGAAAGTTTCCTATGGTACTACTATTCATGCATTTTGTACAAAGGAATGGAGGAAAGGAAAATTGTAGGATTTGTTCCTTTAGTGTCTCCTTGAAAGAAAAACCGTAGGAATTTTAATATCCACTTGTCCTCCTTTTCAAATTCCTATTCATGAAGCGCAAGACTAAGAGATAGTAGCATAATAGCATTATAACCGTACATTTTCTTGTGGTTTGACTTAATCTCACCATGCTTCTTTGCATCCTGTGATCTTCCAATTCTTGTGAACCAAACACCCAGATTGGTAGAAATCCTGTGTTTTTAAATTCTCTATTTTGCACGTGCATTCCTATCCTATTCCTATGTATTTCCTATCCCTGCATTGTTAGAATCCTCCTATTCAAACAAGCCCTTACAGAATTACTTCTGTTACAGATATGTGTCCAAGAAAACCTTGTGTGGTTTGTCCCGCTCCTGCTGCGCTGTGGTCCACCCCAGCTCAGCTGCTCCAACGATGAACGGGTTCACCACAGTAGGGATCTGCCCTCTAGACTGTCTTTCGCCGCCTCAGATCTTCTTCCCCGCCGCCGGCAGCCACGACAACTGCATTACCATCATCAACTGAGCATATGACCTTGAGGACTACACGGGTCCGCAAGAGAGGTCGCACTCTTTCGTGTCTGCTTTCCTTATGCATCGCTTAATATGATGACATGCTACTTTATCGTCCTGTTCACCGATTAGACTCCGAGTCAGGTCCAAACTAATGTTCAAACTTGAGTTTTTAAATGGTTGTGGGGTACATATTGGGGCAGCAATCAATACTATCTGTCTACTATCTGGTTAATCTTGGGTGTCTACTATGAGTTTCATGTTGGGTGGAAACAAACATTAAAGGAGCCATTATCTGTATTTTTTAACTAAAGCTATTATCTGCCTGCTATCATTGGTTTTGGGTCTATCCACAGTTTGCTACCATCACTCTGGATTTGTGCATGCACTCCTTACATAATCTCACTATGTTTTATTCCTATGCATTTCAGTTATTGTACACAATGGTACTGAACATGTAGAGCAAAAGAGACGAGCCTTGCGTGGCAATAAAATTTCATGCAGACGTCGCTCCATGGTGGGCGCAAAAGCAACCCCCCTCCCCCATTCCAGACTGTAATCAAGAGGAAGATAACTGTTCAGAGGGGGATTCCGAGGTAGCAAACCACTCCTATTTACCCCCTGAGGTCTTTTGCTCTAACTTGGCATGCTGATGTTGGTCATATCATGCATATGGTGCCTTGCATTGCTTACTTTATACATAAAATATGTCATCTGCTTAGTTTAGACATGCATTGTGTGAATGCCATCTGTTTAGTTTCTATATCATATATGTGAATCATGCAATGCCATCTTATTTAGCCAGGCATCATATATGTGAATTTTGCAATGCCATCCTGGTTAGCCAATCATCTTATATGTGAATTATATCATGCCATCCTTTTTTTATTACGTATTAAATTTGTCAACAATTTTAGTACATTCAATTACTCTTCCTGTGCATCAGCCATTCGACATGGTCATGGAAAAATCTGGAGTGAAAACAAGGTCTTCAGAGCAGACAATGCTATCTGACGAAGCACATGTCTTGCTAGTTACGGATAGATCCTCAGAGGAGGATTCAGAGACAGATGACCAGTCGTATCCCCCCCCCCCGAGGTGCATGCTCTAACTTGGCAGGGTTATATTGCTCATATCGTGCATATGGTGTCTTGCATTGGCATGTCATTTGCTTGGTTTAGACATGCTTTGTGTGAATGCCACATGTTTAGTGTCTAATTACCATATATGTGAATTTTGCAATGCCATCTTGTTGCAAGACATTATATATGTGAATTATGCAATGCTATCTTGTTGCAAGGCATTATGTATGTGAATTATGCAATGCCATGCTATTTAGCCAAGCGTCATATATGTGAATTATATCATGCCATCCTTTTTTTGTATTACTCATTCCATTTGTCGACAATGTTTGTATATTCAACTACTCTTCCTGTGCATCAGCCATTTGAATTGGTGATGGAGAAATCTGGAGTGAAAACAAGGTCTTCAGAGCTGACAATGCTACCTGCTGAAGCAGATATCTTGTTGGTTACAGATAGCTCCTCAAAGGAGGATTCAGAGGCAGATGACCAGTCCTATTTTCCCCCTGAGGTGTATGCTCAAACTTGGCAGGGTTATATTACTCATATCATGCATATGTTATCTTGCAATGCTTAGTTTTTACATCATATGCACAATATTGATTGCCATCTCCTTAGTTGACACATCATATATGCGATTGCCCTCTGCTCACTTGCTTAGTATATAAATCATATATTTGAATTATATCATGCCATGATGTTTACATAGACAGCATGTATCTGAATTATGGCATGCCAACCCATTTTCTAAAGACATAATATAGTTATATCACCTCATCCTATTTACATAGACATCATATTTTGAATATGTCATTCTATCCGTGAATTATACCATGCCATCATGTTTCCATCGACGGCATGTTTGTGAATTATGGCATGCCAACCACTTTAATAGACACATCGTATAGTTATATCATGTCATCCTGTTTACATAGTCATCATATTTTGAAGTATGTCATTCTATCCTGTTTAGTTAGCCATCATATATGTGAAATTGTGTCATGCTATCGTGTTTAATTAGCCATCATATATGTAAAATTATGTCATGCTATCCTGTTTGGTTAAACAACATAAATGTGAATTATTTCATGCCCTGTTTTCTTCCCTACTATCCATTGCACCTGTCTATCTTACAATGTCTGTACATTCAATTACTTTTCTTGTTTATTAGCCATTTGAATTGGAGGGGGTGATGTCAGTATCTATGGGAGTAAAAACACAGTCTTCAGAAAAGATCGTGCTACCCGTCGATGCAGATAGAACCACGGTTGTACTTGCCCAAGAACCAGCCCCACCACACATAACCCAGACTCACGCAGATTTTACCCCTATCCAGTTCGACAGAGAACCAGCTACACCCCTTCTAACCCCAACCCCAGCAGATAGTAACCCAGTTCCAGTTGACACATCACCGTCTTCACCATAGAGCACCCAAACATGAGCAGTTAGTAAGGCAACTGTAGTGCCCAAAGCACGAGGACCACCACTCCGAACCCCAAGTCAACGCTTAAAGCAGAAGAAGAATTGTTCTCAAGTCAGGTTTCGTAGCTATGGTTCATACTCCTTTTCTCTTGCATCACTGTATTTACTCATACCAACTAATTTCAAATTTGAAGGATGCAAATGAAACTCCAATGGTGCAACAGGTATGTTTTAAACCTGTTTGTTTAACGTGTTTGCTGTTGTAACTTGCTCTATGTTGATTTTAGTTTCAATTGAATAAACAATTATGTTCTCATGTCATGCACATTACAAGTGTTGTTATTGCCGTGTAGTTTCCCACACTTATATTCTGTCTATGCTGCTTTGTCTTAAACAGATATGATTTTAACTGTCTCTATCTTCATTTGGCAACATAAACTAGAATTATATAGACCATACAGTGACCATACTACATAGATATATGTTTGTTTCATGCTGTTATCCTGTCCACCTTACTACTGAACTGGTTTACCAAAATGAGTTTCATATACAACATGGTAAACCTGTGATCTGTCTGCTTGTTTCTCTTTTAGAATGCGGACAAAATATTGGAGAAGAGTACCCTGTTATGCAATGGTAAAGGAAGTAATGCAGATAAGGTTCAAGATAGTGAGACATCCCTGTTGGTCTCCAGGAAAGCCGATAAAAACTATATTGAAGACACTGAGACAACCCCAAAGTCCTGTCTTGATGTAGTGTTCGAGTTACTGGCCACTACTGCTGGCACCAGCTCTTCGTCCTCGCTGCCTGAATCATTTTGGCTTCTTGAGTCTCAACTTCAAGTTGAAAGACATCGATTAGATGTGCTGCGACAGGAAGCCGAAGGACTGAGGAAGTCCCTACAGAATTCAGATGCATACTTTCTGGTGCAACAGCAATCGCTGGAGGATTTAAGCGCCAAACAAGAGAAAGCTAATAAGCTTGCTAAGCGTCTTTCTAGCATGGTGGATACCCAGGATATTGTTTCTTGAGCTCTTGTGAAGTGGTTTCAGTGCTGGACTTGTTTTGCTGTGGCGATTATTTGCACTGGTCGCCAACTTTGACAACCAGTGTATGTAATATGATGCTTTGTTCCCCATATTTGCACTGGTGGCGAACTTTGATGCCTAGTGTATGTAATATGTGTAATAGCCGTGATAGCCTAGCATAAGTTGCTTGCTTATTTATTTCCTTGTTGTCTTGTTTATTTGTTTGCTTGTAGTCAGTGCAGTTCTTTTTCCACGGTTTGCTAGTGGCCGCAATAACCTATTTTTTAAAACTAGGCCACAATAACCATGGGCTACATATTTACTGTAGTGACCATGGGCCTCCTACGGGCCGTAGAAACAATGGGCCTTCTACGGGCCGTATGATCGATTGGCCAAACATGGGCCAATAACGGACCGCATTATGGGTCGTAAACGGGCTAGAGTTGGAATTGTCCATTCATGGGCCGACCATAATGGGCCGTCGTTAATCGGTCGTATTTGATGACGCTATGAAAACGGCCCAACGGATTAACGGGCCACAAACGGGCCGACTTTAACCACGGGCTGAATTTGGCCCACAACCGGAACATGCCAGTAATGGACCGTAAGTAATCGAATGCTGCAAATCAGCCCAAGAATAAATGGGCCCTGAGAAGGCCGAAAGATAACACGGGTTGGAAACGGCACAATGGAATAATGGGCCGTTAATGGGTATAAAGCGATACACTGTTCATTACGGGCCAGTTTCACCACGGGCCGTTAATGGGCCAAGAGTTACAAAGGGCCTCATATGGGCCGAAAGACGTCATGGGCCATACATGGGCCAGAAGTTACAATGGGCTGGAATCATATTGGACGGCCCAGATGACGCTACTGGGTCTAATTCGGATAGGCCGTAACGGGCCGTGAGTTAGCGGGTTGTAAATGGGCTATATGCGAACAGGCCGTTAACAGGCTTTCCGTGGGCCGGCCCGCTACCTTTTGACCAAGTCAAACAGGCCGGCCTTTTCACCGAAATGGGCCTCTGTTGGGCCGTGCCACGTGTTGACGTATCATAGGCACCTCCGGTCCAATGAGTGGATGACATCTGTCCCAACGGTGAGCCGACACGTGGTTCCTCTAGTCATAGAGAATTTTACACGTGGAAAATCCCCATTGGTCCGGGCTGTTAACGGGTTATCGGATTCAAACCGGAACCCGATAGCTTAACTGCGACCCGTTACGGTGGATGCCACGTGTCGGTTACCCTTGACGAAAGCACTTCCATGACGCGCCATTTATCCTCATGGAAGTGGACACTTCCATGATGATAATTTTGGTAATGTCATGGAACACTTCTACGATAGCACAGGTATGACTATCTTGATGCTGTCATAAAATCATCATGGATGTACATGCATGACAGAAAATGTGACCTACTGTGACAAACACGTATCATCACGGAAGTGTATTTTTTTTGTCGTGGTTGGCCACCGGGGAGGCAGAGCGGCGAGGAGCGCCGTTGCCCACGGGTGCCGTCTGGGCGACACGAGCGACCCGGCGCTCGGCACGGACACGGTGAGCGTCAGCCATGGGAGCGACGGGATGGAGGCGAAATGAACGGTGGAAGAAGGACTTCGACACGCCCCTACCTAGCACGCCAAATGTCGGATTCAGGGCTCCGCAGACCCAAGAAGGTTCGAACTCTGGGGCATGTGCGAAGAACTCAACCTCTCAAGCCTGCCAACTCGTCGCCCCATAGCCTAGCCTAGCCAGACTCGCGCGAACAAGGACGAATATGAACACGGCAGTTTACCCAGGTTCGGGCCACCTTGCGGCGTAATACCCTACTCCTGCTTTGTGGTGGATTGGCCTCACGAGGGGCTGAGGATGAACAAGTACAGAGGATGAACAACCTCGCGAGGGCTCGGGGGTGAGAATGAGTCGACCCCTTCTATGATGGTGGCTAACCTATATTTATAGTGGCCTCGGTCCTCTTCCCCCAAAACGTAGGCGGGAAGGGATCCCATAGTGGCCAGTTTGAAAGGGGACAAGTAGTACATCTTATCCTGACGAAAGGCGGTCTTCTCCTGCAAAGCTTCTGGTCGTGACGCAGCAGTGGGCTCAGCGATGACATCCGTCCTGCCGTGCTGGTGGTCTTGGTCTTGTAGCACTGGAATGGAAACCTTTGGTGGATTCCTCGGGAACCCACGCCTGTCCTTGCCTCCTTAGCACCAAAGAGGAAACTGCCTCCTCTGCGCCCGCTGGCGCCCGCCTGGCCTTGGTCATCATGGCTTGCGTCATGGCAGCCTCGTGAGGCTGAGTACCTCCATAGAAAACTCCGCTCCTCGAGAGGCAGCCTGGGGAGGCCGCTCCCTCCGGAGGTCTTGGTGTCGTCCTCCTCACGAGGCCTGGCCCCTCACGAGGGTCTTGTCTTGGCGGTCTTGCTGATGGGTCGTACCAGGCCGTTGAAGGAGCCACGCCGTGGGCCGCAGGTAGGCAAGTCTGGGTACCCTGGTTCCTAGAACGCCGACATGTAGGGTTCAGAAAGTGACGGTGCGGTGGCGAATGGAAGAAGTGGATGAGGGAGCGGTGGTGATACGGTATTTATATGCGAGGGGAAATAACCGCATAGAGTGAATCTGATCGAATGGCTACCGTCAACTGGCTTTTGCGATTCAACGGTCCAGAAGGAACGGCAGTTGCTGAAAAGCACATGGCAACCGTCATCAAAGATCATGGTCCAGACTTGGACGGGAAACCCCAAATTTTGGACGGCTTTCGCCAAAACGAATAAGGTTCGGAATGAAACTTTAATGTGGTCAAGGACACCAGATAAAGTATCATTACCAGATGAAAATTAAGCATTCATAACGGAACAACATAGACTGGAAGAGATAGAATAGAGGGAAAATAGGGGCCTATGCATTTCACTCAGACAGAAACACAAACACTCGAGAAAAGCTATGAGTGAAATACATTCGGACTAACACAAGATCTGTCAAATGAAAGACAACTCAATGAAGGAAAATTGTGGTGGCGTGACCCATCGTATAAGAACTGTATGACCCCGAGCGTCGCACAATTGTCGTGGCACCTGGTTAGTCTAGTTCTTCGTTAATGTATTCACTCTCAGAAAAAAAATTAACTTTGTCAAAATTTTCAAAATCTTCGAGTGTTATGCACCCAGTCCTTTTAAGATGTGGAAGTGTTGTCACGGGTGCCAAGACCATCTTCCTGCACATTTGCGGAATCTAGGATATTTAGCTCACACTGTAACGTACAAAATCTTTTCTCATCGAGAGTCTTGGTGAAGATGTCAGCGAGATTATCTTCAGTACTGACGTGATCAATAACAATATCTCCTCGAGCAACATGATCATGAATGAAATGATGACTGATGGCAATTGATACGTCTCCAACGTATCTATAATTTAGGAAGTATTCACGCTGTTATATTATCATTCTTGGATGTTTTACAATCATTTTATAGCAACTTTATATCATTTTTTGGGACTAACCTATTGACATAGTGCCCAGTGCCAGTTGCTGTTTTTTGCTTGTTTTTTACTTCGCAGGAAATCGATATCAAACGGAGTCCAAATGCAGCAAAAAAATTTGGAGAATTTTTTTTGGACCAGAAGACCCAGGATGGGCTAAAAAAGTACCAGAGGGGAAGCCCGAGGAGCCCAGACGCGCCCAGGGGGGTTGTGCCCCCCTCAGTGGCCTCCCTCACCGCCTCTTTGCCCTATAAATTGCCAAATATTCCAAAAACCCTCGGGGTAACCCTAGATCAGAAGTTCTGCCGCCGCAGGCCTCTGTAGCCATGGAAAACCAATCTAGACCCTGTTCCGGCACCCTGCCGGATGGGGAAATCATCACCGGAGGCCACCTTCATCATCCCTATGGTCTCCATGATGAGGAGGGAGTAGTCCACCCTCGTGGCTGAGGGTTTGTACCATTAGCTATGTGTTTAATCTCTCTCTCTCTCTCTCGTGTTCTTGATTTAGCACAATCTTGATGTATCGCGGGCTTTGTTAATATAGTTGGATCATATGGTGTTTTCCCCTCTCTATCTTGTTGTGATGAATTGAGTTTTCCCTTTGAGATTTCATTTTATCAGATTGAATACTTTTATGGATTTGAGAGCACTTGATCTATGTCTTGGCACTCAACTCGCGGATTCCCGAGGTGACATTGGGGTAATCTATGCATAGGGGTTGATGCATGTTTTCCTCCTTGTTTCTCTAGTAGAAATCTTTAGGCACTCTTTGAGGTTCTTTGTGTTGGATTGAGTATTATGAATCTGAAATTGTTTGATGCGTATCGCATAATTAGCTCACGGATACTTGTGGTGATATTGGAGTATCTAGGTGACATTAGAGTTGGTTGATGCGTATCATATGGTGTTATTTTAGTACGAACTCTTGGATAGATCGAACGGAAAGAATAACTTTGTGTTATTTTAGTACGAACTCTTGAATAGATCAAACGGAAAGAATAACTTTAAGGTGGTTTCATACCCTACAAACAATTTCTTCTTATGTTCTCCGCTAGATAAGAACTTTGGAGTGATTCTTCATCGCACTTTGGGGGATGGTTATATGATCCAATTAGATTAGCATTGTTGAGAGATTACACTAGCGAAAGTACAGACCCTGGGCCTTGTTTTCAAGCATTGCAATACTGTTTATGCTCCGTTTTACCAATTGCTACCTTGCTGTTTTTTTATTTTCAGATTACAAAAATATATTTCTACCATCCATATTACACTTTTATCACCATCTCTTCGCCGAACTAGTGCACCTATACGATTTGCCATTGTATTGGGTGTGTTGGGGACACAAGAGATTTCTTGTATTTGGTTGCAGGGTTGTTTGAGAGAGACCATCTTCATCCTACGCCTCCCACGGATTGATAAACCTTAGGTCATCCACTTGAGGGAAATTTGCTACTGTCCTACAAAACTCTGCGCTTGGAGGCCCAACACAAGTCTACAAGAACAAGTTGTGTAGTAGACATCAGCAATATGCTTGGTGCGAGAATGCTGCACTGGATTGTGCAATTTAGATTGCACTCTCATTGTCACAATATAGAGGAATCTTCTTGACCTTGATGCCATAATCCTTTAGCGTCTGCTTCATCCACAATAACTAAGTGCAACAAGCGCCAGCAGCAATATATTCAGCCTCAGCCATAGAGAGAGATACACAATTCTGCTTCCTTGACGACCAACAGACCAAAGATCTATCAAGGAAATGGCATGTCCCCGAAGTAGATTTCCCGTCAACCAGGTCTCCTGCATAATCCGAGTCTGAATATCCAACGAGATCAAACTGTGCTCCCTTAGGATACCATAAACCTAAGGTGGGGGTGTGAGCCAAATATCTCAGAATAGGCTTGACCGCTTGGTGATGCGATTCTTTTGGTGCTGCTTGATAGCGGGCACACATACAAACAATCAACATAATATTAGGTCTGGATGCACAAAGGTAGAGCAAAGAACCAATCATCCAACAATAAGCTTTCTGATCGTAGTCCTTACCATACACATCTGCGTCTAGCTTACCATTCGTGGGCATAGGAGTTTTGTAGCCCTTGAGTTTGCAATCTTGCATTTTAAACTTCTTCAGACAGTCTCTCAGATATTTCTCCTGAGATATGAAAATTCCATTATCCTATTGGCGTATTTGTAGTCCGAGAAAGAACTTAAGTTCACCCATCATAGACATTTGATATTTCTACGACATCATTCGCCCGAATTCCATGCTGCAAGCATTGTTAATACAGCCGAAAATAATATCATCCACCTGAATGTGACACATGAAAAGATCACCATCAATAGCATGTGTGAAAAGAGTGGAATCAGTGGATCCTGGCTTGAACCCTTTGTCGAGCAAAAACTTCTTCAAGGTGTCATACCAAGCTCGAGGGGCTTGCTTCAGTCCATATAAAGCCTTTTTCAACCTGAATACTTTGTTAGGAAACTGAGGGTTTTCAAAGCCAGGTGGCTGCCTAACATATACTTCCTCATCAATTACACCATTAAGGAAAGCACTTTTCACATCTATTTGATAAAGCAGGATATTATCGTAATTTGCATATGTGAGAAGAATGTGAATTGCCTCAAGGCGAGCAACATGAGCATATGTTTCATCAAAATCAATACCTTCTACCTGTGTATACCCTTGAGAAACAAGACGTGCTTTGTTTCTCACAACAATGACATTTTCATCTTGCTTATTCCTGGATATCCATTCGGTGCCGATGATATTGTGCTTCTTAGGATTCGGTTTGTCAACCAACTCCCATACGTCATTCAATTCGAATTGCACCAACTCTTCTTGCATAGTATTCATCCAATTGGGATCATTCATGGCGTCCTAATACTTGGTAGGTTATGTCAAAGAGACAAAGGAGAAACTGCCACAGTAGTTAGCCAAACGAGTGCGAGAACGAGTTGTTGGTCGATAACCTGGATTCTCGAGATCTTCGAGAATTAATGTAGGATCAACTCGATTAGCCACTCGAGTGTGAAGATTTTCATCCCTAGTATCATTTTCATTTTCCTCAATATCAGCATCGGGATTGGCATGTGTGTTGCCATTGTCATTGGGATTGCCATTGAGATTGGCATTTTCATTCTGATTGCCATTTGTGTTCGGAGTGGTATTTTCTTCGGCAGTGGCTTGGCGTGTTCTACTTCGAGTCATGGGGGCCTCATCATCGAAAGAGTCAGGTACATTTCCTTCAATTGTCTTGACGCTCCCAATGGCCATTTGCCGAATAGCATCCAAAATCGGTGGTTCATCTATCACATTTGGCAGGTGCTCCTTTTGGGAGCCGTTAGATTCATCAAACCACACATTTACCGTTACCATAACTTTCCCGTGGTAAGAGCTATAGACACGATAAGTATGCGAGTTTGAGCCATAACCAAGAAGAAAACCTTCATGTGCCTGATACGTCTCCAACGTATCTATAATTTTTTATTGTTCCATGCTATTATATTATCTGTTTTGGATGTTTTATATGCATTAATATGCTATTTTATATTATTTTTGGGACTAACCTATTAACCTAGAGCCCAATGACAGTTTCTGTTTTTTCCTTGTTTTTGAGCCTCGCAAAAAAGGAATACCAAACGGAGTCCAAACAGAATAAAACTTCACGATGATTTTTCTTAGACCAGAAGACACCCAGGGGACTTGGAGTCCAAGTCAGAAGAGCCACGAGGCGGCGACAAGGGTGGAGGGCGTGCCCTAGAGGGGGGAGCCCCCCTACCTTGTGGGCCCCTCGGTGACCTCCTGACCTAGGTCTTCCTCCTATATATTCACATATATTCCAGAACCACCAGAGGCATCCATGAAAACACTTTTCCGCCGCCGCAACCTTCTGTTCCCGTGAGATCCCATCTTGGGGCCTTTTCTGGCATCCTGCCGGAGGGGGAATTGATCATGGAGGGCTTCTACATCAACTCCATTGCCCTTTCGATGATGCGTGAGTAGTTTACCTCAGACCTACGGGTCCATAGCTAGTAGCTAGATGGCTTCTTCTCTCTCTTTGATTCTCAATACAACGTTCTCCTTGATGTTCTTGGAGATCTATCCGATGTAATCTTGTTTTACGGTGTGTTTGTCGAGATCCGATGAATTGTGGATTTATGATCAGCTTATCTATGAATATTATTTGAATCTTCTCTAAATTCTTTTATGCATGATTTAATATGTTTGTATTTCTCTTCGAATTATCGGTTTGGTTTGGCCAACTAGATTGGTTTTTCTTGCAATGGGAGAGGTGCTTAGCTTTGGGTTCATTCTTGCATGATTTCACCCAATGACAAAGTAGGGGTAGCGAGACACGTATTGCATTGTTGCCATCGAGGATAAAAAGATGGGGTTTTCATCATATTGCTTGAGTTTATTCCTCTAAATCATGTCATCTTACTTAAAGCGTTACTCCATTCTTTATGAACTTAATACTCTAGATGCATGCTGGATAGCAGTCGATGTGTGGAGTAATAGTAGTAGATGCAGGCAGGAGTCGGTCTACTTGACACGAACCTGATGCCTATATGTATAATCATTGCCTTGGATATCGTCATAACTTTGCGGTTTTCTATCAATTGCTCGACAGTAATTTGTTCACCCACCGTATTATTTGCCTTCATGAGAGAAGCCTCTAGTGAAACCTATGGCCCCCGGGTCTATTTTCCATCATATTACTTTCCGATCTACTATTTTGCAATCTTTTATTTTCAGATCTATATACCAAAAAACCCAAAAATATTTTATCTTTTGTTTATCTATCTGTATCAGATCTCACCTTTGCAAGTGACCATGAAGGGATTGACAACCCCTTTATCGCGTTGGGTGCAAGTGTTTGATTGTTTATGCAGGTGTTGGTGATTTGTGTGTTCTTCTCCTACTGGATTGATACCTTGGTTCTTAACTAAGGGAAATACTTATCTCTACTGTGCTGCATCACCCTTTCCTCTTCAAGAGAAAAACCAACGCAAGCTCAGGAAGTAGCAGGAAGAATTTCTGGCGCCGTTGCCGGGGAGATCTACGCCAAGTCAAGACATACCAAGTACCCATCATAAACTCTCATCTCTTGCATTACATTATTTGACATTTGCCTCTCCTTTTCCTCTCCCCCACGTCTAAAACGATTTTCAGAAAAAACACAAAAAGATTTGCCTTTTTATTCGCCTTCTTTCCGTTCAATCTTTAGTTTGCTTGTGTTACCATGTGTCTTCTATTTGGTTGTATCTTCGTTTGCTAAAAATCTTTTGGTATGGATCCTCATCCACTTGCTAATATTTTTAAGAGATCCAATTATGATGAACCAATTGCTAGTGAGTTGTGTGCACTAGATTATCTTTATGAAGTTTTGCTTGAAATTCGTGAATCTGAAAATTGTGATGAAGTGCTAAAAGAAGAAATTTATGAAGTGATTCACGATAGCTCCTTCAATGAAAAGCATGATTGCAATGATGTTATTATAAATTCTATTAATGTTAGTTGTGCTAATAATATGCAAAACCCTAAGCTTGTGAATGCTAATTTTGCTATGTCACCTTTTTATTGCAATGATCATGATTGGGGTGATTTTTCTTACAATCTTGAAAATTTATTTAAGCCTCATGATGAATATGATATTGATAATAGTGTTTGCAATAATATTTAAAGTGGTTTTGGAAGAGTGTCAACTCTAGATAATAATGATCCCACTATTTTGGAGATTGATCAATCTTATGAATTTTTTGATAAAAGTGGGTTTGGAGAGGTCATGACTTTAGTTAGTGTTAATCCCACTATCTTGGAAGAGTGTCAACTTTGCATGCATGTAGATCATGTAGAGAATATGTTATGTGATAGCTATATTGTTGAATTTGAGTATGATCCCACATGTAAGTATTATGAGAGAGGAAAATATTGTGGTAGAAACTTTCATGTTACTAAATTACCTCTCGTTATGTTGAGATTGCTATTGTTTCTTTCTTTTTCCTTGCATATGCTAGTTTTTGCTTGTCTTGATAATTTGTTTGCTTATAAAATGCCTATGCATAGGAAGTATGTTAGACTTAGATGTGTTTGTCACATGTTTTATGATGCTCTCTTTGTGCTTCAATTCTCCTCTTTTATGTGAGCATCATTGTAATCTCAATGCCCAGCTAAAAGGCTTTAAAGAAAAACGCTTGTTGGGAGGCAACCTATTTTTTTTCTTCTGTTTTTCAATATTTTTTTCATCTAGACTCTGGTTAGATGTGTTTTGGTGTTTTAATTAGTGTTTGTGCCAAGTAAGACCTTTGGGATGGCTTACAGTGATAGTTGACTTGATCTTGCTGAAAAACAGAAACTTTTGTGTCCAGTCACAGAATTTTAGTAATTCAGTGGAACGTTGAAAAACCCTGAATTTTTTACACAGGATTTATATACAAATTTAATCTGTTGTCCTAATTTTTCAGTATTTTTCTAGTTACATAAGTATTAGAACAATCTGGATATTCCCAGACTATTCTGTTTTTGACAGATTCTGTTTTCTTTGTGTTATTTGCTTATTTTGATGAATCTATGGGTAGTATCGGGGGGTATGAACCATGGAGAAGTTGGAATACATTAGATATTACACCAATATAAATAAATAATGAGTTCATAACAGTACCAAAAGTGGTGATTTTATTTTCTTGTACTAACGGATCTCACGAGTTTTCTGTTGAGTTTTGTGTTGTGAAGTTTTCAAGTTTTGGGTAAAGATTTGATGGACTATGGAATAAGGAGTAGCAAGATCCTAAGCTTGGGGATGCCCAAGGAACCCCAAGGTAATATTCAAGGACAACCAAGAGCCTAAGCTTGGAGATGCCCTGGAAGGCATCCCCTCTTTCGTCTTCGTCTATCGGTAAATTTACTTGAGGCTATATTTTTATTCACCACATGATATGTGTTTTGCTTGGAGCGTCTTGTATGATATGAGTCTTTGCTTTTTAGTTTGCCACAATCATCCTTGCTGTAGACACCTTTTGAGAGGTACGCGCATGAATCATGATTTATTAGAATACTCTATGTGCTTCACTTATATCTTTTGAGCTAGGCAATTTTGCTCTAGTGCTTCACTTATATCTTTTTAGAGCACGGCGGTGGTTTTATTTTATAGAAATTGTTGAACTCTCATGCTTCACTTATATTATTTTGAGAGTCTTTTTAAACAGCATGGTAATTTGCTTTGGTTATAAATTTAGTCCTAATATGATAGGCATCCAAGAGGGATATAATAAAAACTTTCATATAAAGTGCATTGAATACTATGTGAAGTTTGATTCCTTATGATTGTTTTGAGATATGACGATGGTGATATTAGAGTCATGCTAGTGAGTAATTTTGGATTGTAGAAATACTTGTGTTAAAGTTTGTGATTCCCGTAGCATGCACGTATGGTGAACCGTTATGTGATGAAGTCGGAGCATGATTTATTTATTGATTGTCTTCCTTATGAGTGGCGGTCGGGGACGAGCGATGGTATTTTCCTACCAATCTATCCCCCTAGGAGCATGCGCGTAGTACTTTGTTTCGATGACTAATAGATTTTTGCAATAAGTATGTGAGTTCTTTATGACTAATGTTGAGTCCATGGATTATACGCACTCTCACCCTTCCACCATTGCTAGCCTCTCTAGTACCGCGCAACTTTCGCCGGTTCATTACACCCACCATATACCTTCCTCAAAACAGCCACCATACCTACCTATTATGGCATTTCCATAGCCATTCCGAGATATATTGCCATGCAACTTTCCACCGTTCCGTTTTATTATGACACGTTCCATCATTGTCATATTGCTTTGCATGATCACGTAGTTGACATCGTGTTTGTGGCAAGGCCACCTTTTCATATTTATACATGTCACTCTTGAGTCATTGCACATCCTGGTACACCGCCGGAGGCATTCATATAGAGTCATATTTTGTTCTAAGTATCGAGTTGTAATTCTTGAGTTGTAAGTAAATAAAAGTGTGATGATCTTCATTATTAGAGCATTGTCCCATGTGAGGAAAGGATGATGGAAGCTATGATTCCCTCACAAGTTGGGATGAGTCTCCGGACTTTACAAAAAATAAAAGAGGCCAACGAAGCCCACAAAAAAAAGAGGCCAAAGAAACCCACCAAAAAAAATGAGAGAAAAGAGAGAAGGGGCAATGCTACTATCCTTTTTCCACACTTGTGCTTCAAAGTAGCACCATGATATTCATGATAGAGAGTCTCCTATGTTGTCACTTTCATATACTAGTGGGATTTTTTCATTATAGAACTTGGCTTGTATATTCCAATGATGGGCTTCCTCAAATTGCCCTAGGTCTTCATGAGCAAGCAAGTTGGATGCACACCCACTTAGTTTCTTTTTGAGCTTTCATAAATTTATAGCTCTAGTGCATCCGTTGCATGGCAATCCCTACTCACTCACATTGATATCTATTGATGCGCATCTCCATAGCCCGTTGATACGCCTAGTTGATGTGAGATTATCTCCTTCTTTTTTGTCTTCTCCACAACCACCATATTCTATTCCACCGATAGTGTTATGTCCATGGCTCACGCTCATGTATTACGTGAAAGTTGAAAAGGTTTGAGAACATCAAAGTATGAAACAATTGCTTGGCTTGTCATCGGGGTTGTGCATGATTTGAATAGTTTGTGTGATGAAGATGGAGCATAGCCAGACTATATGATTTTGTAGGGATAGCTTTCTTTGGCCATGTTATTTTGAGAAGACATGATTGCTTTATTAGTCTGCTTGAAGTATTATCGTTTTTATGTCAATATTAAACTTTTGTTTTGAATCTTATGGATCTGAACATTCATTCCACAATAAAGAAAATTATATGGATAAGTATGTGAGGTAGCATTCCACATCAAAAATTCTGTTTTTATCATTTACCTACTCGAGGACGAGCAGGAATTAAGCTTGGGGATGCTTGATACGTCTCCAACATATCTATAATTTTTTATTGTTCCATGCTATTATATTATCTGTTTTGGATGTTTTATATGCATTAATATGCTATTTTATATTATTTTTGGGACTAACCTATTAACCTAGAGCCCAGTGCCAGTTTCTGCTTTTTCCTTGTTTTTGAGCCTCGCAGAAAAGGAATACCAAACGGAATAAAACTTCACGATGATTTTTCTTGGACCAGAAGACACCCAGGGGACTTGGAGTCCAAGTCAGAAGAGCCACGAGGCGGTGACAAGGGTGGAGGGCGCGCCCTAGAGGGGGGCGCCTCCCTACCTTGTGGGCCCCTCGGTGACCTCTTGACCTAGGTCTTCCTCCTATATATTCACATATATTCCAGAACCACCAGAGGCATCCACGAAAACACTTTTCCACCACCACAACCTTCTGTTCCCGTGAGATCCCATCTTGGGGCCTTTTCCGGCATCCTGCCGGAGGGGGAATCGATCATGGAGGGCTTCTACATCAACTCCATTGCCCTTCCGATGATGCGTGAGTAGTTTACCTCAAACCTACAGGTCCATAGCTAGTAGCTAGATGGCTTCTTCTCTCTCTTTGATTCTCAATACAACGTTCTCCTTGATGTTCTTGGAGATCTATCCGATGTAATCTTCTTTTGCGGTGTGTTTGTCGAGATCCGATGAATTGTGGATTTATGATCAGCTTATCTATGAATATTATTTGAATCTTCTCTGAATTCTTTTATGCATGATTTAATATATTTGTATTTCTCTTCGAATTATCGGTTTGGTTTGGCCAACTAGATTGGTTTTTCTTGCAATGGGAGAGGTGCTTAGCTTTGGGTTCAATCTTGCGTGATTTCACCCAGTGACAAAGTAGGGGTAGCGAGACACGTATTGCATTGTTGCCATCGAAGATAAAAAGATGGGGTTTTCATCATATTGCTTGAGTTTATTCCTCTACATCATGTCATCTTACTTAAAGCGTTACTCCATTCTTTATGAACTTAATACTCTAGATGCATGCTGGATGGCGGTCGATGTGTGGAGTAATAGTAGTAGATGCAGGTAGGAGTCGGTCTACTTGACACGGACGTGATGCCTATATGTATAATCATTGCCTTGGATATCATCATAACTTTGCGATTTTCTATCAATTGCTCGACAGTAATTTGTTCACCCACTGTATTATTTGCCTTCATGAGAGAAGCCTCTAGTGAAACCTATGGCCCCCGGGTCTATTTTCCATCATATTACTTTCCGATCTACTATTTTGCAATCTTTTATTTTCAGATCTATATACCAAAAAACCCAAAAATATTTTATCTTTTCTTTATCTATCTGTATCAGATCTCACCTTTGCAAGTGACCGTGAAGGGATTGACAACCCCTTTATCGCGTTGGGTGCAAGTGTTTGATTGTTTATGCAGGTGTTGGTGATTTGTGTGTTCTTCTCCTACTGGATTGATACCTTGGTTCTTAACTAAGGGAAATACTTATCTCTACTGTGTTGCATCACCCTTTCCTCTTCAAGGGAAAACCAACGCAAGCTCAAGAAGTAGTAGTGCCTTGGGTGCAAACTTGGAATTATGATTCATGTCACGAATATAGCAAGGTCCACCAAAAACACATAAGTAAGAAACATTTGATTTCTTGCCAGTGATAAGCTCATATGAAGTTTTCTTAAGGAATTTGTGAAGATAAACACGACTAATAACATGACAAGCAGTGTTAATAGCATCAGCCGAGAAGCGAATAGGAGTTTTATACTCACTGAGCATTGTTCTCGCCATTTCAATGAGAGTTCTATTCTTTCGCTCAACAACTCCATTCTGTTGGGGAGTGTATGCGACAGAGAACTCATGAGTAATACCATTTTCGTCGAGAAAATCCTCGATATGAGTATTTTTGAACTCAGAACCATTGTCGCTTCTGACATGCTTGATTCACACATCATATTCATTCTGTGCCTTCTTTGCGAATCTTTTGAAGATGTCTTGGGTGCAGGTTTGTCTTCGAGAAATAATACCCAAGTGTAATGAGAGAAATCATCAACAATAACCAGACCATAATGATTGCCTCCGAAACTTGCATACTTTTGAGGTCCGAATAAATCTATATGAAGAATTTCCAGAGGTCTTGTTGTGGTCATGACAGTCTTTGATGAATGATGCTTCTTGGCCAATTTACTGCCCTCACACGTAGCACAAAGACGATCCTTGTTGAATTTTACATCAGGAATGCCACGGAGATGATTTTTCTTCATGATAGTCTACAAATTTCTCATACCTGCATGACCAAGTCTTCGGTGCCACAGCCATCCTTTGGTTGCTTTTGCAAGCAAACAAGTTTGGACTGAGGGACCTTTAGAGAAATCCACAATATACAGATCACCTTTTCTATTTCCCTGAAAGACGAAGGAATTGTCAGTGGCCATAAAGACAATGCATTTGGATATAGAAAATAGAATTAGCATGCCTAGATCACATAGCTTGCCTACAAACATAAGATTGAATCCAAGAGACTGAACAAGCAAAACATCATCAATAGTCTTGTCTCTGGATATAGCGATTTTACCTAACCCAATTACCTTTCCATTGTTGTTGTCGCCGAAAGTAATATACTTCAAAGATGAAGCAGTTAAATTGGGGTCGACAAACAACGACTTGTCTCCGGTCATATGACTAGTGCATCCACTATCCATTATCCATTCGATACACCCGGAGACATAGTGCTGCAGAAGAATTAGGCTTTCTTAACCACCCACATCTTTGCAGGTGGCTTCAAAATTGTAGAGGGAGCAGGATATAAGTTCCTTTGATAACCATAATAGTTGTTTGAAGAAGAATGAGCATAATCCAAGGAATAGGCATTGAAATTCTTTCCAGATGAATGAGTGTAGTGATTGAAAGAGGTATGCATTTATTCATTCTGTTGAATGAAGTAACGAGCATTTTCTGCTTGCATGGTTAGAGATGAAGTAATAGGCAATGCATAGATAGTTTTCCTGGGCACCCAAATAGCTTTCTTTGGGGGGGCATTTTTGCTATTAGGTCCAACATAACGAGCAACAGCCTCACCATGTTGGTTTTTAAACAGCTTATAGCTGTCCAGAGAATCATCAAGAGAGTATTCAGGGATAGAAGAGTCATGATGTCTACTACGCAACCTTCATCTTGTAGACGTTGTTGGGCCTCCAAGTGCAGAGTTTTGTAGGACAGTAGCAAATTTCCCTCAAGTGGATGACCTAAGGTTTATCAATCCGTGGGAGGCATAGGATGAAGATGGTCTCTCTCAAACAACCCTGCAACCAAATAACAAAGAGTCTCTTGTGTCCCCAACACACCCAATACAATGGTAAATTGTATAGGTGCACTAGTTCGGTGAAGAGATGGTGATACAAGTGTAATATGGATGGTAGATATAGGTTTTTGTAATCTGAAAATATAAAAACAGCAAGGTAGCAAGTAACAAAAGTAAGCAAAAACAGTATTGCAATGCTTGAAAACAAGGCCTAGGGTTCATACTTTCACTAGTGCAAGTTCTCTCAACAATGATAACATAATTAAATCATATGGCAATCCCTCAACGTGCAACAAAGAGTCACTCCAAAGTTCCTATCGCGGAGAACATAAGATGAAATTGCTTGTAGGGTACGAAACCACCTCAAAGTTATTCTTTCCGATCAATCCATTGAGCTATTCCTATAAGTGTCACAAACAGCCCTAGAGTTCGTAGTAAAATAACACCATATGACACACATCAATCAACCCTAATGTCACCTAGATACTCCAATGTCACCACAAGTATCCGTGGGTCAATTATACGATATGCATCAAACAACTTCAGATTCATAATATTCAATCCAACACAAAGAACCTCAAAGAGTGCCCCAAGATTCCTACCGGAGAAACAAGGACGAAAACATGCATCAACCCCTATGCATAGATTACCCCAATGTCACCTCGGGAATTTGCGAGTTGAGTGCCAAAACATACATCAAGTGAATCAATAGAACACCCCATTGTCACCATGGGTATCCCACGCAAGACATACATCAAGTGTTCTCAAATCCATAATACTATTCAATTCGATAATAGTGAAACCTCAAAGGTAAAACTCAATTCATCACAAAAGGTAGAGGGGAAAAACACCATATGATTCAACTATAGTAACAAAGCTCGCGGTACATCAAGATTGTGCCATATCAAGAACACGAGAGAGAGAGATCAAACACATAGCTACTGGTACATACCCTCAGCCCCGAGGGTGAACTACTCCCTCCTCGTCATGGAGACCGCCGGGATGATGAAGATGGCCACCGGTGATGGTTTCCCCCTCCGGCAGGGTGCCGGAACGGGCTCCTGATTGGTTTTTCATGGCTATAGAGGCTTGCGGCGGCGGAACTCCCGATCTAGGTTTCTTTCTGGGGGTTTGTGGATTTATAGGAATTTTTGGCGTCGGTTTCAAGTCAGGAGGGTCCACGAGGCAGCGGCAAGGTAGGGGAGCGCGCCCTAGGGGGGGCGCCCTCCACCCTTGTGGATGCCTCATGGCTCCTCTGGTCCATCTCCGATACTCCGTGGGCTTCTTTTGGTCCATAAAAAATCGTCGTAAAGTTTTAGCTCATTTGGACTCCGTTTGGTATTCCTTTTATGTAAAACTCAAATACAAGGAAAAAACAGAAACTGGCACTGGGCTCTAGGTTAATAGGTTAGTAACAAAAATAATATAAAATATCATATAAATGCATATAAAACATCCAAAACAGATAATATAATAGTACAAAACAATAAAAAATTATAGATACGTTGGAGACGTATCAAGCATCCCCAAGCTTAATTCCTGCTCGTCCTCGAGTAGGTAAATGATAAAAAACAGAATTTTTGATGTGGAATGCTACCTAACATATTTATCCATGTAATTTTCTTTATTGTGGCCTGAATGTTCAGATCCATAAGATTCAAAACAAAAGTTTAATATTGACATAAAAACAATAATACTTCAAGCATACTAATAAAGCAATCATGTCTTCTCAAAATAACATGGCCAAAGAAAGTTATCCCTACAAAATCATGTAGTCTGGCTATGCTCCATCTTCATCACACAAAGTATTAAATCATGCAGAACCCCGATGACAAGCCAAGCAATTGTTTCATACTTTTAATGTTCTCAAACCTTTTCAACTTTCACGCAATACATGAGCGTGAGCCATCGATATAGCACTGTAGGTGGAATAGAATATGGTGGTTGTGGAGAAGACAAAAAAAGGAGGAGATAGTCTCACATCAACTAGGCGTATCAATGGGCTATGAAGATGCCCATCAATAGATATCAATGTGAGTGAGTAGGGATTTGCCATGCAACGGATGCACTAGAGCTATAAGTGTATGAAAGCTCAAAAAGAAACTAAGTGGGTGTGCATCCAACTCGCTTGCTCACGAAGACCTAGGGTAATTTGAGGAAGCCCATCATTGGAATATACAAGCCAAGTTCTATAATGAAAATTTCCCACTAGTACATGAAAGTGACAACATAGGAGACTCTCTATCATGAAGATTATGGTGCTAGTTTGAAGCACAAGTGTGGAAAAAGGATAGTAGCATTGCCCCTTCTCCCTTTTTCTCTCATTTTTTATTTTCGGCTCTTTGGCCTCTTTTTTTTGATTTTTTGGGCTCTTTAGCCTCTCTTTTTTTTGTCATCCGGAGACTCATCCTGACTTGTGGGGGAATCATAGCCTCCATCATCCTTTCCTCACATGGGATAATGCTCTAATAATGATGATCATCACATTTTTATTTACTTACAACTCGATACTAGAACAAATATATGACTCTATATGAATGCCTCCAGTGGTGTACCGGGATGTGCAATGATCAAGAAAGACATGTATAAAAAATATGAATGGTGGCTTTGCCACAAATACAATGTCAACTACATGATCATGCAAAGCAATATGACAATGATGAAGCGTGTCATAATAAATGGAACGGTGGAAGTTGCATGGCAATATATCTCGGAATGGCTATGGAAATGCCATAATAGGAGGTATGGTGGCTGTTTTGAGGAAGGGTATATGGTGGGTGTAATGCACCGGCGAAAGTTGCGCGGTACTAGAGAGGCTAGCAATGGTGGAAGGGTGAGAGTGCATATAATCCATGGACTCAACATTAGTCATAAAGAACTCGCATACATATTGCAAAAGTCTATTAGCTATCGAAACAAAGTACTACGCGCATGCTCCTAGGGGGATAGATTGGTAGGAAAAGACCATCGCTCGTCCCCGACCGCCACTCATAAGGAAGACAATCAATAAATAAATCATGCTCCGACTTCATCACATAACGGTTCACCATACGTGCATGCTACGGGAATCACAAACTTTAACACAAGTATTTCTATCAATCCACAATTACTCCCTAGCATGAATCTAATATCACCATCTTTATATCTGAAAACAGTCATAAGGAATCAAACTTCACATAGTATTCAATGCTCTTTATATGAAAGTTTTTATTATATTCCTTCTTGAAACTGACAAACTACTCCAGAAAGATATAAGTGAAGATCAATGAGTAGTTGAATAATTATGCAGCTATGTAAAGACTCTCTCTCATCTAAAAATTTCAGATCTTAAGTATTTTATTCAAACAACAAGCAAAATAAAATAAAATGACATTCTAAAAATAGCACATATCATGTGAAGAAGCAAAAACTTAGGCTCAACTGAGGCTAACCGATGATTGTTGATGAAGAAAGGTGGGATTCCAACTGGGGCATCCCCAAGCTTAGATGCTTGAGACTTCTTGAAATATTAATTAGGGATGCCTTGGGCATCCCCAAGCTTGAGCTCTTGTGTCTCCTTAATTCCTCTCATATCATAGTTTCCCGGAATCTTAAAAACTTCATGCACACAAAACTCAACAAGAACTCGTGAGAAAAGTTAGTATAAATCAAATTCAAAACCTTATCATTATCTACTGTAGCAAATCACTAAAATTATTATTTAAAATTGCATACTAAATGCCTCTGCATATTTAATACTCCTATCCTCAAATAGAATCATTAAACAAGCAAACATATGCAAACAATGCAAACATAACAGCAATCTGTCAAAACAGGACAGTCTGTAAAGAGTGCAATTGTACTCATACTTCCCTAACTCAAAAAATTATGAAAAATTACCATACTTTATAATTTTTTTTACTCATTGTTTAAAAATTTCAAGATTTAATCATGTTCTGACTTTCCATAAGAATTCAGACAATGATAGAAAACTTTCTGTTTTCAAAACAGCAACATATAGACTTGCAAAATAAGCATGGTAAAGGCTATACTTGACACTTTTATTGAAATAAAAGATGCAAAACATTAATATAAATAACAGCAAGCAAATACTAATAAAAGAAAATGATGCTCCAAGCAAAACTCATATCATGTGACGAATAAAAATATAGCTCCAAGTAAGGTTACCGATAATGTTGGAGACGAAAGAGGGGATGCCTTCCGGGGCATCCCCAAGCTTAGTTGCTTGGATATTCCTTGAATATTAACTTGGTATTCCTTGGGAATCCCCAAGCTTAGGGTCTTGTCACTCCTTATTCTCCTCATATCGATATCTCACCCAAAACTTGAAAACTTCAATCACACAAAACTTAACGGAACTTCGTGAGACGGGTTAGTATGATAAAACAAATCATTCACTTTGGTACAGTCAAGACAAGATTCAAATTTTTTATCACATGATGCCTAATGTACCCTATCGTTTCTACAATTTAATATAAGCAATATAAGCCATAGAAACTAGAAAACAAGCAAACTATGCATCGAAAACAGAATATGTCAAAAACAGAACAGTCTGTAAAGATCTGAAATAATCTCATACTTATGTAACTCCAATAATTCTGAAACATTAGGACAACGTATAAAATTTGTATATAAATCAACTGTAAAAATTTCAGAATTTTTACACATTCCAGTAAAATATAGGAATTTCTGTACTGGACGCAAAAGTTTCTGTTTTTGCACAGAATCAAGTCAACTATCATCCACACTATCCCAAAGGCTTTACTTGGCACTTTATTGAAACAAAAGCTATAAAACATGATTACTACAGTAGCTTAATCATGTGGACACACAAAAATAGTAGGTATAAATATTGGGTTGTCTCCCAACAAGCGCTTTTCTTTAATGCTTTTTAAGCTAGGCATGATGATTTCAATGATGCTCACATAAAAGATAAGAATTGAAACATAATGGGAGCATCATGAAGCATATGACTAGCACATTTAAGTCTAACCCACTTCCTATGCATAGGGATTTTGTGAGCAAACAACTTACAGGAACAAGAATCAACTAGCATAGGAAGGAAAAACAAGCAATACTTCAAAACTTTCAACACATAGAGAGGAAACTTGATATTATTGCAATACCTACAAGCATATGTTCCCCCCTCATAGTAATTTTCAGTAGCGTCATGAATGAATTCAACAATATAACTTTCACATAAAGCATTATTTTCATGATCCACAAGCATAGAAATTTTATTACTCTCCACATAAGCAAAATTCTTCTCATGAATAGTAGTGGGAGCAAACTCAACCAAATAACTATCATGTGAGGCATAATCCAATTGAAAATTAAAATCATGATAACAAGTTTCATGGTTATCATTATTCTTTATAGCATACATGTCATCATAATAATCATCATAGATAGCAACTTTGTTCTCATAATCAATTGGAACCTCTTCAAAAATAGTGGATTCATCACTAAATAAAGTCATGACCTCTCCAAATCCACTTTTATCAATATTGTGAGAAGATTCAACACCCTCCAAAATAGTGGGATCATTATTACCTAGAGTTGACACTCTTTCAAACCCACTTTCATCAATATAATCATCATAAATAGGAGGCATGCTATCATCATAATAAATTTTCTCATCAAAACTTGGGGGACAAAAAATATCATCTTCATCAAACATAGCATCCCCAAGCTTGTGGCTTTTCATATCATTAGCATCATGGATATTCAAGGAATTCATACTAACAACATTTCAATCATGCTCATCATTCAAAAATTTAGTGCCAAACATTTTATTGCATTCTTCTTCTATCAATTGAGCACAATTTTCCTTTCCATCGTTTTCACGAAAGACATTATAAAGATGAAGCAAATGAGGCAACCTAAATTCCATTTTTTTGTAGTTTTATTTTATAGACTAAACTAGTGATAAAACAAGAAACTAAAAGATTCAATTGCAAGATCTAAAGATATACCTTCAAGAACTCACCTCCCCGGCAACGGCGCCAGAAAAGAGCTTCGTTGACGGGATGTGAGTGCCGCTTACCTAGCCTCCCCGGCAATGGCGCCAGAAAAGAGCTTGATGTCTACTACGCAACCTTCTTCTTGTAGACGTTGTTGGGCCTCCAAGTGCAGAGTTTTGTAGGACAATAGCAAATTTCCCTCAAGTGGATGACCTAAGGTTTATCAATCCGTGGGAAGTGTAGGATGAAGATGGTCTCTCTCAAACAACCCTGCAACCAAATAACAAAGAGTCTCTTGTGTCCCCAACACACCCAATACAATGGTAAATTGTATAGGTGCACTAGTTCGGCGAAGAGATGGTGATACAAGTGTAATATGGATGGTAGATATAGGTTTTTGTAATCTTAAAATATAAAAACAGCAAGGTAGCAAGTAACAAAAGTAAGCAAAAACGGTATTGCAATGCTTGAAAACAAGGCCTAGGGTTCATACTTTCACTAGTGCAAGTTCTCTCAACAATGATAACATAATTAAATCATATGGCAATCCCTCAACGTGCAACAAAGAGTCACTCCAAAGTTCCTATCGCGGAGAACATAAGATGAAATTGCTTGTAGGGTACGAAACCACCTCAAAGTTATTCTTTCCGATCAATCCATTGAGCTATTCCTATAAGTGTCACAAACAGCCCTAGAGTTCGTAATAAAATAACACCATATGACACACATCAATCAACCCTAATGTCACCTAGATACTCCAATGTCACCATAAGAATCCATGGGTCAATTATACAATATGCATCAAACAACTTCAGATTCATAATATTCAATCCAACACAAAGAATCTCAAAGAGTGCCCCAAGATTCCTACCAGAGAAACAAGGACAAAAACATGCATCAACCCCTATGCATAGATTACCCCAATGTCACCTCGGGAATCCGCGAGTTGAGTGCCAAAACATACATGAAGTGAACCAATAGAACACCCCATTGTCACCACGGGTATCCCACGCAAGACATACATCAAGTGTTCTCAAATCCATAATAGTATTCAATCCGATAATAGTGAAACCTCAAAGGTAAAACTCAATTCATCACAAAAGGTAGAGGGGAAAAACACCAAATGATTCAACTATAGTAACAAAGCTCGCGGTACATCAAGATCGTGCCATATCAAGAACACGAGAGAGAGAGAGATCAAACACATAGCTACTGGTACATACCCTCAGCCCCGAGGGTGAACTACTCCCTCCTCGTCATGAAGACCGCCGGGATGATGAAGATGGCCACCAGTGATGGTTTCCCCCTCCGACAGGGTGCCAGAACGGGCTCTCGATTGGTTTTTCATGGCTATAGAGGCTTGCGGCAGCGGAACTCCCGATCTAGGTTTCTTTCTGGGGGTTTCTAGATTTATAGGAATTTTTGGCGTCGGTTTTAAGTCAGGGGGGTCCACGAGGCAGCGGCAAGGTAGGGGGGCGCGCCCTGGGGGGGCGCCCTCCACCCTTGTGGATGCCTCGTGGCTCCTCTGGTCCATCTCCGATACTCCGTGGGCTTCTTTTGGTCCATAAAAAATCGTCGTAAAGTTTCAGCTCGTTTGGACTCCGTTTGGTATTCCTTTTCTGTAAAACTCAAAAACAAGGAAAAAACAGAAACTGGCACTGGGCTCTAGGTTAATAGGTTAGTAACAAAAATAATATAAAATAGCATATAAAACATCCAAAACAGATAATATAATAGCATGGAACAATCAAAAATTATAGATACGTTGGAGACGTATCAAGTCATATCCCGAAAGCAAAGCTGGATCGAGCGTTTTGCTCTTGGCAGGCACCCACACTATGCGATGATATTGATCAGGTTCCCAGTAGGTACTATTTTCATTCAGTTTCCTTTCGAAACCGTTACCTTCTTTCCTGAGATTTTTGTGAAGAATAGATTTCTTCAGAACATCACACAGTGTCTGATGTCCTTTGTGAGACTTGAACATTCCTGTGTGCATAAGTTCCTTCAACCTAGTGTTCTCATTAGGCACATAACCATTTTCCTCGACAGAGGGGTTAGCATTCCTAGAAGATTCAGCATTTGATTCAGCATTGCTACGTTCAAGGCATTTTAAGCAAGGTGGTGTAAACACTTCAGGTTTCTCTTTGAGTTGTTGGGTGAGAAGAGAATTTTCTCTGATCAAATCATCATGAGCCTCTCTCAGCGACTCGAGTTCCTATTTCCTTTTCAGGTAATCATAAGTCAATCTCTCGTGGTCAGCTGAGAGAAAATCATGACGACTTGATAGTTCTTCCATTCATGACTGGAGAGTTGAATACTCTTTCTGTCAACGACTGGTTTTTCTCCTTCTCCTCAACCAACAACCCTTCGGATTTCCTGAGGGTTTTCTCAATTTTCTCAAGAGAGTTTTGTTGTATATTAGCAATTTTGATCAGTTTAGCATGGTCATCCTCATCCGAAGAATATTGATCACTGGAGCGAACCTTGTGATGTTTGGAGGATACCTTTTCCTTCGAAGCTTTAGCCATGAAGTAGTAGGCATGAGATTTGTCGTCGCTTGAATGTTTCTTGAAGAAGCTTGATGCAGGGTTGGAGGAACACGCTATGCCAGCCATGCCGGAATCAAAATCCTTGTCAGATTCTTCAACTTCTTCGTAGTTTGATGACTCTTCTTCATCGGAGTCCATCTCCTTGTTGATGTATGCCTTGGCCTTGCGAGAGGTATTCTTGCGGTTGGAGGAGGACTTGGAGGGATTCCTTGATGAAGATCTTGACGAAGGCTTTGAGGAGGAGCTATCCTTCTTCTTGAAGAACTTGTTCGTTTTCTTCTCATCATCGGAATCGTAGTTCTTGCTCTTGCTTTTGCCACGATAGTTGCCAGAATCATATCTTCCACTAGCACGGATTTCAGCTTCCCAGAGAGGACAATCCAAGATGAAATGTCCTTGCTTTTTGCACTTGAAAGAGGTGTAATCTCCAGTAGGTTTTGACAAAGATTTTGAACTGCTAGAGTTGCTAGATCCCTTCTTCTGAAACTGGTTCTTCGTGTGAATGCACTGGAATCAGTTCATAATTAGAGCGAGATCTTTGCTGATCCTTTCTGGGTCATCTGAATCTTCTTCAGCATTTCCTTCCGAGGAAGAATCAGCCACAGCCTTGAGAGCATGATTTTTGCGGTGACTTGAGCCATACAGATCTCACTTTTCTTCTTCTTGTTCTTCGTGAGTGTTTAACCTTTCCATGATATCAGCAGAGTGGAGATATTTGAAATCAGCTTGTTCCCTAATCATCAGAACAAGTGTGTCAAATGAGCTGTCAAGAGATCTGAGCAGTTTCTTCACAACTTCATGATCAGTGATGTATTTTGCACCGAGTCCTTGCAGGTCGTTTGCAATGTCATTCAAACGGTCGAAGGTTTGCTGACAACTTTTATTTTTGATTCGCTTGAACAGATTGAACTTCGCCCGAAGAGTATCAATGCGAGCTTCTTTATGAGTTGAAACACCCTCATTAATTTTCTCGAGAATGTCCCACAATTCCTTTGCAGTTTCACATTGACGATAGCGAAGAAATTGAGCATGAGAGAGATGGACACCAATTTCATCTTTAGCTTGTGCGTCCAACTGAATGAGTCTCTTCTCGCGGTCATTGGGGGCCTGGGGTATTTCAATCATGACTCCATTCTGCATCATGTTCCACATATCATCATCAATAGCTCGGAGACGGATCTTCATCTTCTCTTTCCAAAAGGGATAGTCCGTCCCATCGAAGATGGGAATCTTGAGATGCGACTTGTAGCTCACTGAAGACATACTTAAAACTCCAAGGTGGTTAGACCAAAATGAGCAGAGTCAAGGAGTACCTTGCTTTGATACCAATTGTAGGAACGAACTATGTCTACCAGAGGGGGGGGTGAATGGGAGTTTTAAAAATTCTTTCAGAAATATCAAAACTCTCGGAACCCAGTAGCAGAGCAAACAAAAACAGGGTACAGCGAGCGAAAACAAACTACCGAATGGAAACTAAAGCATGCATCGAGGCAAATCACATGATTGAAAATAGTACGAAAGTAAAGATGGGAACAGAGGTAACCAATGATGCTCGATGGCGACAAGGTATTTCTTTGACCAGTTCGTCCTTCCACACAAGGACTATGTCTGGTTGGAGGGGTTGTGATTTAACACAGAAGATAAACTCTCTTCACCCTATTCTCCTTGACAATTGGTTCATCAACCAATGCCGGTCACTCGTGGTAGATACTTGAGGCGATCTCCAAACCTTTACAGACTTCTTCTTCGAGAACCTCGATCACTCTTGGTCTCTGAAGAAATTGACACCTAACCGTCTAGAGAGTTTGCAGCTCTCAAGAGTAATAGGCGGAGCGTACTGGACTTAGATTCGAGTGATGTTGAAGCACTATCTAATTTTTCGGCTCTTGGGGTTTTCTCTTGTGGATTATAAACTCAAATCACTCGGAGAGGGGTTTGCTCAACAATCTTCTCAGAATCAAACGGAGCAGCCACCGGACAACGCCAGCGCGGGGTGGCTATTGATAGCCGCAGCCTTCCCGGATGGGAAATGACCATTTTGGACACGCGGTCCAGCCAATTGCCAACCGACACATTCACAACGGTCAGATTTTTGGAGCAACGGTAACATTACTTGAGGAACAAGTAATGCTAACTCCTCGGTCTGAGATAAATCTCTCGCAGCAAAGAAGATCACAGTCTCTTACTGGCAAGTATTTGCTCGGAACACAAAGAGATTTCTCTCACAACTTTCATAGGATTTGGGTTTAACATCAGAGAATCAAAGTTTCAAACGCTACACCCCTATGAATAGTATGGTGGTCCTATGACTCAATAAAGAGAAGAGAAACAACAAAATAAATGCTACATCTTCACTTCGTCTTCAAGCTTCTCGAACACAGTCACTTCCTTCGGACAAACACCAAACCAATTGCTTCACGTCAGCAATTTTTGAGGTGTCACTCTTGTCATCATAATCTTTGGTGATAACCTTCACTGCTGCGCAGGGGATTATCTTCATAGTTTGAATCAAACTCCTCTTAATTCCAAGGACCTATTACTCTGTGTGCACTAGCAAACACATAAGTCCCATACTGTTTATGTCAACAAACTCCAAAACATAAGGAGGCAAATCATTGTGCCAACAGGAAGCTCCACATCGAGCGCGAGCTGGAGGTGGAGGAATCCGTGGCTACTGTCAAGCAAAGTCATGAGCTGGAGGAACTCGTCACCCAGTGATCCATCGAGGAGTAGAGACAGTAGCGACCCAGATCATTGTCTACGATTTCCTTCTTCTCTTACCCCTGTGTCTTTCGGGCGTTGCCGCATGTGGCATTTTAAATTATCCGGAATATGTAAGACAATTATTATCCGCGCCATTGTAAATTTGTCGTCGTATTATCTGTTACCATTTTATTTTGTCATCATATTATCCATTGCCGCATCTTGCATTTTAAATTATTTGGAATATGAGTTGGAAACAAGCTGAAATCACATTCTCAGCGAGGCACGAACTAATCAAATGCTAACGTTGAGCGGGGCCATGGGATCACAAGCAAACACCCTCCATCCAGGTGCTTTAATTAACCGCATGTTAAATAGCGGCTCGACCGCCATTAATGGAGAAGTTGTGAGTGAGGCAGGCGGCTGGTGGATGGAGGTCAAAGAGCTCGCTTCCCAATGAGCATGTGATGTCTACTACACAACTTGTTCTTGTAGACTCGTGTTGGGCCTCCAAGCACAGAGTTTTGTAGGACAGTAGCAAATTTCCCTCAAGTGGATGACCTAAGGTTTATCAATCTGTGGGAGGCGTAGGATGAAGATGGTCTCTCTCAAACAACCCTGCAACCAAATAATAAAAAGTCTCGTGTGTCCCCAACACACCAAATACAATGGTAAATTGTATAGGTGCACTAGTTCGGCGAAGAGATGGTGATACAAGTGTAGTAATGATAGTAGATATTGATTTTTGTAATAGGAACAATAAAAAACAGCAAGGTAGCAAGTAACAAAAGTGAGCACAAACGGTATTGCAATGCTTGAAAATGAGGCCTAGGGTCTGTACTTCCACTAGTGCAATCTCTCAACAATGCTAATATAATTGGATCACATAACAATCCCTCAACGCGTGATGAAGAATCACTCCAAAGTTCCTATCTAGCGGAGAACATAAGAAGAAATTGTTTGTAGGGTACGAAACCACCTCAAAGTTATTCTTTCCGATCAATCTTTCCAAGAGTTCGTACTAAAATAACACCAAGTTATCCTTTCTGATCGATCTATCAAAGAGTTCATACTAAAATAACACCATATGATACACATCAATGAACTCTAATGTCACCTAGATATTCCAATGTCACCACAAGTATCCGTGAGTTGATTATACGATATGCATCAAACAATTCCAGATTCATAATACATAATCCAACACAAAGAACCTCAAAGAGTGCCTCAAGATTTCTACCGAAGAAACAAGGATGAAAACATGCATCAACCCCTATGCATAGATTACCCCAATGTCACCTCGGGAATCCGCGAGTTGAGTGCCAAAACATATATCAAGTGAATCAATATGATACCCTATTGTCACCATGGGTATTCATAGCAAGACATACATCAAGTGTTCTCAAATCCATAAAAGTATTCAATCCGATAATAACAAAATCTCAAAGGGAAAACTCAATTCATCACAACAAGATAGAGAGGGGAAAACATCATATGATCCAACTATATTAACAAAGCTCGTGATACATCAAGATCGTGCCAAATCAAGAACATGAGAGATAGAGAGATTAAACACATAGCTACTGGTACAGACCCTCAGCCCCGAGGGTGGACTACTCCCTCCTCATCATGGAGACCATAGGCATGATGAAGATGGCCTCCGGTGATGATTTCCCCTCCGGCAGGGTGCCAGAACGGGCTCCCGATTGGTTTTTCATGGCTACAGAGGCTTGTGGCGGCGGAACTTCTGATCTAGGGTTATTTCTGGGGGTTTCTGTATTTATAGGAGTTTTTTGGTGTTGATTTCACGTGAAGATGGGCTTCGAGGGGCCCACCACCCACCAACACACGGCCAAGGTCCCTGGCGCGCCCTGGTGGGTGGTGGCCACCTCCTTCACCTTCTGGTCCTCCCACAAAGCTTCCAGTGCCTCTTTTGTTCCAAAAAAATCATCAAAAAGTTTTGTTGCATTTGGAGAACTTTTATTTCTGCACAAAAAACAACACCACGACAGTTTTGCTAAATACAACATCAGTCTGGGTTAGTTCCATTCAAATCATACGAAAACCATATAAAATTATTGTAAACATGGCATGAATACTTCATAAATTATAGATACGTTAGAGATGTATCAGCATGCGCGTGGACTGCTCGCACACATCCCATTGAGGCTACGTGGTGGATAGATCGCACGCGTCCCGTTGAGCCTGCACGGTGGACTTCTCGCGCTCGTCCCGTCTAATCAAACAACTACATGCACGCCACTGACTATGGTTAAATTTTGGCACAAAATACAAAGAGGACCAATGAACCAGTACCGAGGTAGTACTCTTCAATAAAAAGAGGGACGCGTGGCTGCACTTAAATGGTTATAGGAACATACATGGTTCAAATAATACAACCGTTTGTGATAGTAACGTGTCAGCTATTTGTTCCAAAAGGACTACATTGGCTATTAATGTGTGCGCCTTGTCTCAAATTGGAGATTTTTTTACCACGACATATATGTGCCATTTCAAGAAACCGTGCTAAGTTTCATGATTTTTGGGTGAGTTTTGGATTTACGGGGATTTAAAAACCAAGATTCTCAATGTTTCAGGACGACGAGATGTTTGTAATTCATTCCCACTCCTTCAATGAGACCTAAACATGCACCCAAGGATACATGTACGATTTTCAACCCATTTTGGTGCACTGGAGCATGTGCTTGTACTTCAAATTCGAATTATGGACATTAAATGACTAGAAAACTCAATTAATGTATAAAAAAGGCCAAACGAAACCTGAATAATTTCAAATTTTAGCACAAATCTCTTGTTGTTCCATGTTGCCTATAGAAAAAAACAAGGCAAGAAGAGGCAGCGATTATCGTTTCGCCCACAAGGGGGACACGTTTCCCTATCAGAACCACGAGGCTTCTTGCGAGAAGCTCCGGTTTGTAAGAGGCTTGTAATAAAACTTGCCCCAAATTGGACATTTTTTTACCACGACATATATGTGCCATGTCATGACACCATGCCAACTTTCATGATTTTATGGTGAGTTTTGGATTTACGGAGATTTAAAAACTGAGATTCCCAATGTTTGAGGCCGAGCCAGGACACCGAGACAGTTGTAATTCATTCCCATTCCTTGCATAGGACCTAAACATGCACCCAAGATACATGTATGATTTTTCTAGCCATTTTGGTGCAATACACTGGTACAGCGAGGTGCTATACAAATGGTTTTTAACCCCTTTCCGCGACGGCATTTTGTACATTCGCCAAGTGAGTGTGGGCGATAGGGGGGTCCTTCCCACACGACCCAGAAACCATCGGGGATAGGCCCTCCGGTCACACACGCTCGGCAAAATGAGGTCGTGTGCGACGGGCGAGCGATCAAATACGGTTATACATGCCCAATCGGTTCCGGTCGTAACTACATCCCACACAATCAGTTCGAAACAAATGTTTTCGTTTGTTATGTACATTCCACACAGTCAATCCAAGGAATACGTTTCCGTTCTTATGTACATCCCACACAGTCAATCAAGGGAAAATGTTTCCGTTCGTATGTACATCCCACACAGTCAATCCAGGGAAAACGTTTCCGTTCGTATATACATCCCACATAGTTTTATGTATAGCCTCGTGTGTGATAGGTGTAACTATCACACACGCTCTGCCTCGGTTAACCGTTTGCTTTTATTCAACTACATCACACACGATTTGATGAAGAAAACTGTATGGCATTGGGCTATCCATCACAAGCGCTTTTACTGCTAGAACTATTTGCAAAGTTCCATGACCCATTTAGCAGGTTTATTAGTTTACAATTAATAATTCCAGTATTACGCAAATTCACATTTCATATCGAACAACTGTTTAACAATTTCATATCAGGCACATAAATATATTTTAACATCACAGTACGATAGCTACCTGAAAACAACACAGTACAACATATAGCTAGTTCAGCTTCATAAGAACAATATTAGAACAATATATTCATTTCCCTAATCGAGAGCATCCAGGCTCATCTTATCCACCTCTGCTTTCAGTTCAGTAAGAACCTGTTTTGCACTGGCCAACTAGGAAAGTGCCTCCTCCTTCGCCAACACCACCTTAGTAAAGTCTGATTTAAAAAATCTGAGCTCATTCTCCACCTTCCTCTTTTTATCTTGCATCTTCAAATATTCTTCAGCATTGACAACACTTTCTCTAAGCCTACCTCTGTTCTCTTCCTCATACATGCTCCAGAGCTTTGCTAGGCACATCTTCAAAGACTGTGGCCACTCTTGATCAACCCACTCCAAGTAAGAACACTTCCGTCATCCTATAATATTTAAAACTAGATCAGTAACAATTATAGGGGAAATGGGTTTATAGCAACATAGAAAATCACCAATACTTATTTTGAAAAACTGAAGAAATAGGTTAATTATGGCATATCTTCTCAAAAAGATCAATGTGCAAATGAATTAATTGCTACTGAGACAACAACCAAATTCTGAAACATCAGAAGCTATAATTAACTACAACAACGCTACAAGTTCTTACTCATGTACTATAAATAACAAATTGAACATTTTATGAGGAAGCTAAATATAACTGCAACAGCATAGCGACAGTGTTTGGATGACAGCAAATTGATACTAACAGGTGTGTACATGCACAAATTTTGTAACATAGAACTAATAGCACTAAGGCCGTCCACTATGTATGCCAAAACCGGTGTAAAGACAACTGTTGCTATATTTCGCACCGGTGCCCTGCACTGGCAAGCCGATGCAGCGGAAAAAATTAGGGACCCAGACTCCGGAGCACCTAGTTGCTCTGATGCCTAGTTCCTTCGTGCCATAAAGATTTAGTATTTTATTGCTTGGCTGCTCGGATGTGTGGACCAAAGTTGGCTGCACAAACTGCTGAAGCGGTGCCAAATAATTTTCTAATGGCACCGCTGATGAGATGGCAACATTTTTAGATACTAGGTACAAATTGTGACACTGTCTTAGGATGCGTTTGGTTGAAGGTGTGGTATGAATGGGTTGGGACCGTGACAGTGTCTGAATCACATCTAACAAATGATTTGTAACAACGAAAGAGGGGCTAACCTTCTCTGCACATGCCAGAAACTTCCTCTCACTATCCACAGATTCAAACGCATCTAGCTTCACTCATGGAGAATGATGGTGACAACGAGCAGACAGATGTTCAGCCACCCCACTCCATTCGTTGCAACTGATGGTCCTAGGGAGCTACAAGAGGAAGAAATGACTCAAATAGACCGCCGGGTTAAAATCCTTCATTCCAAGTCATAGCCCGAGAGAGAGAAGAGAGGCATACCCGGGTGGTGAAGGAGTCGTCGTCAGAGGAGGAACCGCTGGAGAGGTCATTGAAGAAGACCATGGCGACCCCAGCAGTACGATGCGAGATGGCGAGAGCGAGGAAGCAAGCGAGGAAGCGGCTATAGCTTAGGAAGGAAGGAAGGAAGGAAGGAAGGAGGAAACAGGGGAAATGTGACTTGTGGTCGGGGAGAAAAGGGGGTGGGGAAGGGGGGCAGGGGTAGATATTTCGGTGGTAGGCCAAATTTTTTGAAATGTGGAGGGAAACTTTGCGCGCGGTGCCGCCGGACACCATTCACTTTGAATGATTGTGTGCATCACAAACGATTCTTCTGCTTTACGCTCATGGGATGAGTTTGATAATTCAAATTTTGGTGGAAATTTCCCCAGACACTGTCCTCATCCATGTCATTGCATAATTTAACATTGCTTGCTAATTTGGGCACACAAAAGAGCGTACAACACATAGACCACACTTACTGAATCGAGCAATTTTATTAATTAAATAGAGCCGGTTGACCTAAACATTGCTCTAACAAAAGACCAACATTAAAAACAAAGCCTAAGTACGCATAATTTTAACAAATCCGCCGCCGCGCCGGCCTATGCATCGTCGGTGTGAGATGAGACGTCGATGACTTGTCCTGGCAACATGCCGCCGTTGGTGGACTCCATGTCCCCCCTGCTGAAGTCGATCGCGTCCTCGTCCTCGGCGCTGCCCTCACGGTTGTAGTACTCGTAGTAGTGGCTGCGCCAGAGCTCGCGTTGGTACTCCACCACCGATTCCTCGACGGATAGACTCTTCTCTACCTCGACCTCGGCCACGCGCAACTCCACCTCCCGACGCTCCTCGATCTCCGCCGCCTCCTGCATCTCCAGCTCCCGCTCGGCGATCTCATGAGGAAGCAGGTGCTCCATGGCCACCGCCGCCTTTTTGGACGTGGGTTGCATGCTGGATTCCGAGGTGGCCTGGAATATCTTAGCGTGTGCGTCCTCGATCTTGGCGTGGATGGCCTCGACCCGGGCCAGGGCGACATCGACGGCACGGACGGCAGCTCGAGCGCTCTCGGCGTTTGCAGCCGCCGTCACAGCAGCAGCTGCAGCCATCTCGGCTACTGCAGCTGCCCTGTCGGCTGCCGCAGACGCCCTCTCGGCGGATGTGGCCACGCTCAATGCGGATGCGGCGGCACTCTCGGCGTAGGCGACCGCGCTCTCGGCGCAGGCGGCGGCGCTCGGGGAGGACGCGACCACCGTACGGGCCTTCACGAAGCGTTTCCATGGTGTCATCTTTGCAAGAAGGGGTTGCGGGAATGGGGATCGGGATTCGGGGGTTGTCGGCACTGGAGCAGACGAGCCGGCGAAGCTTAAGGAGGAAGACTTAAATAGACCCAGGAATTTTCATCGCAAACGGTTCCTACAAAAAAACTGTGTGTGATGTTGTTGATATTTTTTATTAGCTGTGAAAGACGAATTTGGAGTAAAGTGGCAACGGATGGTGTTTTAAATGTACGAGAAAATTTGTAGTACTAATACAACTGTCATGTCAAATTTTGGAAAATTTCAAGGGTCATTTGACCTTTTAAGACATTTAAGTGATTTTCTAGCCATTTAATGACCATAATTCAAATTTGAAGTACATGTACATGCAACAGCTAACCATAACGGTTTGAAAAGTCATATTCTGTGTACTTGTGTGCGAGTTAATTCCATGTGCAGTAAATTGGAAGGAATTTTCAAACATATTGGTCTCACGGCTATGACACAATTAAGCATGGAGTGCCATGGCATTTAAATTCCAAAAAATTAAAAAAAGATTAGAAACACATGAAACCTTGCTTGATGTAATGTCATGCCACCAATATGATGTGGTAAAAAATTTGGCATGTTTGACGAAAGTTTGGACACACACCCCTCACAAACCGAAGCAACTCACTAGAAGGCTCGTGGTTCCAAGAGGGAACAATGCATGTTTGATGACGAATGGGCGATAGCTTCCTCTTACGGGCTTCAAAATTTTTCTGTAGTTAACGTGCACTAATACAACTGTCGTGTCAAAATTTGGAAAATTTCAGGGGTAATTTGACCTTTTTAAGACATTTAAGTGATTTTCTAGCCATTTAATGACCGTAATCCAAATTTGGACTACATCTACATCTACATGCAACGGCTAACCATAACGGTTTGAAAAATCATATTTGTGTGCGAGTTAATTCCATGTGCATTAAATTGGAAGGAAATTTCAAACATATTGGTCTCATGCCCTGGACACATGCCTGGAGTGCCATGGCATTTAAATTCCAAAAAAATAAAAAAAGATCAGAAACACATGAAACCTTGCTTGATGTAATGTCATGCCACCAAGATGATGTGGTAAAAAAATTGGCATGTTTGACAAAAGTTTGGACACACACCCCTCACAAACTGGAGCAACTCACTAGAAGGCTCATGGTTCCGAGAGGGAACAATGCATGCTTGATGACGAACGGGAGATAGCTTCCTCTTACGGCCTTCAATTTTTTTTACATTTAACATGCACTACTACAACTGCCATGTGAAAATTTGGAAAATTTCAGGGGTCATTTGACCTTTTAAAGACATTTAAGTGATTGTCTAGCCATTTAATGACCGTAATTCAAATTTGAACTACATCTACTTGCAACAGCTAACCATAACAGTTTGAAAAATCATATTTGTGTACTTGTGTGCGAGTTAATTCCATGTGCAGTAAATTAGAATGAATTTTCAAACATATTGGTGTCACGGCATGGACACATGCATGGAGTGCCATGGCATTTTAATTCCAAAAAATTAAAAATGATCAGAAAAACATGAAACCTTGCTTGGTGTAATGTCATGCCACCAAGATGATGTAGTAAAAAAATTGGCCTGTTTGACGAAAGTTTGGACACACACCCCTCACAAACCGGAGCAACTCACTAGAAGGCTCATGGTTCCGAGAGGGAACAATGCATGTTTGATGATGAACGGGAGATAGCTTCCTCTTACGGCCTTCAATTTTTTTCTACATTTAACATGCACTAATACAACTGTCATGTGGAAATTTGGAAAATTCTAGGGGTCATTTGACCTTTTAAAGACCTTTAAGTGATTTTCTAGCCATTTAATGACCGTAATTCAAATTTGAACTACATCTACATGCAACAGCTAACCATAACGGTTTGAAAAATCATATTTGTGTACTTGTGTGCGAGTTAATTTCATGTGCAGTAAATTAGAAGGAATTTTCAAACATATTGGTGTCACGGCATGGACACATGCATGGAGTGCCATGGCATTTTAATTCCAAAAAATTAAAAAATGATCAGAAAAACATGAAACCTTGCTTGATGTAATGTCATGCCACCAAGATGATGTGGTAAAAAAATTGGCCTGTTTGACGAAAGTTTGGACACACACCCCTCACAAACCGGAGCAACTCACTAGAAGGCTCGTGGTTCCGAGAGGGAACAATGCATGTTTGTGATGAACGGGAGATAGCTTCCTCTACGGCCTTCAAATTTTTTCTACATTTAACGTGCACTAATACAACTGTCATGTGAAAATTTGGAAAATTCTAGGGGTCATTTGACCTTTTAAAGACATTTAAGTGATTTTCTAGCCATTTAATGACCGTAATTCAAATTTGAACTACATCTACATGCAACAGCTAACCATAACTGTTTGAAAAATCATATTTATGTACTTGTGTGCGAGTTAATTCCATGTGCAGTAAATTAGAAGGAATTTTCAAACATATTGGTGTCACGGCATGGACACATGCATGGAGGGCCATGGCATTTTAATTCCAAAAAATTAAAAAATGATCAGAAAAACATGAAACCTTGCTTGATGTAATGTCATGCCACCAAGATGATGTGGTAAAAAAATTGGCCTGTTTGACGAAAGTTTGGACACACACCCCTCACAAACCGGAGCAACTCACTAGAAGGCTCGTGGTTCCGAGAGGGAACAATGCATGTTTGATGATGAACGGGAGATAGCTTCCTCTACGGCCTTCAATTTTTTTCTACATTTAACGTGCACTAATACAACTGTCATGTGAAAATTTGGAAAATTCTAGGGGTCATTTGACCTTTTAAAGACATTTAAGTGATTTTCTAGCCATTTAATGACCGTAATTCAAATTTGAACTACATCTACATGCAACAGCTAACCATAACTGTTTGAAAAATCATATTTATGTACTTGTGTGCGAGTTAATTCCATGTGCAGTAAATTAGAAGGAATTTTCAAACATATTGGTGTCACGGCATGGACACATGCATGGAGTGCCATGGCATTTTAATTCCAAAAAATTAAAAAATGATCAGAAAAACATGAAACCTTGCTTGATGTAATGTCATGCCACCAAGATGATGTGGTAAAAAAATTGGCCTGTTTGACGAAAGTTTGGACACACACCCCTCACAAACCGTAGCAACTCACTAGAAGGCTCGTGTTTCCGAGAGGGAACAATGTATGTTTGATGACGAACATGAGATAGCTTCCTCTTATGGCCTTCAATTTTTTTCTACATTTAACATGCACTAATACAACTGTCATGTGAAAATTTGGAAAATTCTAGGGGTCATTTGACCTTTTAAAGACATTTAAGTGATTCTCTAGCCATTTAATGATCGTAATTCAAATTTGAACTACATCTACATGCAACGGCTAACCATAACGGTTTGAAAAATCATATTTTTGTGTACTTGTGTGCGAGTTAAAAAATCATCAGACGATGTAAATATCTGGTGTTCAAAAAAGAAAATGTAAAGATCTGGCAAGACAACTGGCCCCCACACGATTGGCACTCTATTTCGCGCCTCGAGGTTTGGAAGGTGAGTGGCACGGGTTATTAATCAGACACGGTTCTGTATTGGAAACCGTCAGCTATTAAGTTCACACACGGATTTTGCTGCGAGAATCATGTGTAATTCAAACTATAGTACTCGTAAATTCCGACGACCGGCGTGTGTACTGTTCCCATCGATCTAGATTCTGGCCGCCAATAAATACTACCTTGCTCATGTCGTCCCGCCTGCATTCTCATCTACATCCTCCCCTCGCTCGCCCTCTCTCTCTCTCAAATCTCTACCATGGTGTCGCCAATCTACCCACACACCGACGAGGAGTCGCCGCCCCCCGAGGACGCTCCGTAGAAGAGCAGCGACGAGGTGGACCCCTACGCACCGCCGGACGAGGTTGCGCCGGACCCCCCCAAATTTGGATTGGTTTTGGGGCCAGTACAATCTTTGTCTGTGGAAGTCGCCGCCGCCGGCTGAGAAAGCCAGGCAAGTGGCGTTCAAGAAGGAGATGGCAGAGGAGGAAGCCAGGTATCAGGCGGCCTGTGAAGCCCGTGATGCCGCCTGGAAAAAGGAGGCGGTTGAGCTTTGGGGGCGGGCACGTCGTCGTGCAGAGGAGGTGTATGAAGATGGGTACTTCACGAGGAAGGTCAAAGGCACTAGGCATCTCATCGCTGCGTGGAGGTGGGCCGATAAGCTCCAGCGTGCCACCGACGAGGAGCTCCGGTGGGCGCCCAACGAAATGGCAAGATCGTTCGCGCTCGTCCGCCAGCAAGAGGCAGATCGGTACGTCAAGCGCTGCGAGGCGTAGGAGGCGGAGTCTGCCTCCGCATTGGGAAGACGCCGCGCACCAGGGAGCTGCTAGCGAGGGGGTGCCGGAATACTGCCCCCAGGAGGGTAATTAGTTTTAGTATTGTTCGTTTTGAATTTTATGCATTGTACCTAGTAGTTAAGTATCATCACGTATATGTGATGATATTACATATATTCTGTGATGAACTAATGAACAATTAATATATATATTATGAATTCCATTTTCTATCTGTTTTTGTATACTAATTTGTATCTAGCTATTATCATCCACATATACAGAATGGAAAGCATATATACACACACTGAAACAGAACATATAAGAACGGAAAACAGAGTACACACATTGAAACAGAGCAATAAACAGAGCAATATTATGATTGCTGTGAATACATAGCGATCCACGTCGAAACGACTCAACAAAAGAAAATGCGTCCATGAGACCATGACCAGCAGCCCTTGCCTACGGTAGCTCTTGGCTCTGCTTGAACTCGTGCAGGCGTTTGTCCAAGCGGTCGACATGCTCACAGTACATCTGGAGCGATCTCGAGCTCCAAGTTGGCTATTTCATTGGAGATCACCAGCTCGAGGATGCGACGGCAATGTTCCTCTACTGCGCCCAGGTGGACACCTGGGCCAAGTAGGCGGTCGAGCCTAGCGACCAGCGCGTTGGCATCGAGCGGGCCGTGGACAAGGCGAACGGCGCGACCCATGCGAACAGCGCGGCGGGCGTTCGATGCAAGTACGGCGCGGCCGGCCTCTGGTGCAAGTACGGCGCAGAGGGCCTCTGCCCACTCCTGGCGAGGAATGGGGGTACTGACAGGACGTGTACCCAGCTGCGACGCCCCGTCGACAGCAGGAAAGCGCCGATGGATCCGCTCTTGCTGTGCGGCGCGCCTCTCGCTCTGCGGCGCTCCAACGGTCTCGTCGTGTGGAGAGCCATATCCTATCAGCACAGACGCGCCTAGCTTGCTCTGCGGCGCGCCATCGATCATGGTGTGCGGCGAGCTGCAGCCTCTCGGCGCTGACATGCCTATCTTGATCCGCGGCGCTGAAGCGCCATGCGCCAAGGGCCTACTCAACCCTGGCGATGACGTGCATCACGGCGTCGTCCATCGCGTTGCCGGGGAGTGCCTCGGCCTCGACGGGCCATGGCGCCTTCTCGTTTTCCTCGTCGACGAGGTTGATGGCAGAGGCGGCGCTTTGGTGGGTTGGCATGCTTAAAAAAGGTGGATGTGCTACAGGCTGCGCTTGTTGCCTCCATGCGTCGTGTGCCGCTTAGGTTTATGCGCAATATCACTGGGTGGTGGGAAACCGGTGAGGAAATGGCGGGAAACGGTGGCGTGTTCGTAAAACGCCATCAATTAATGGAAACTTAGCATAGAAGGAACATCTAGCTAGCACAAGAAGTAGATGATGATCAGATGATCGTTTATCCTAGTTAATTATGCATGTAATAGTTTACTTTGGTGTCTGGAAATGTCATGTGTGTACTAGCCACCTATGTAATTGGATGTTTGCCGCGTATTACACACATCTTGTTTATGTGAAACGTTTCTGTTCTCTTGGCTCAACACAAACAGTTTATCGCAATGAACCGTATGTCGTATATCGCACACACCTTGATCTGGCTGACCATTTTTTGTGTGTTGCCTAATCACAAATAGTTCATCCGAGTGAACTGCATGCCGTATATCATACACACCTTCATCTGGCTGCCCGTTTCTGTTGTTCTGCCTCATCACAAACAGTTCATCCGAGTGAACTGTATGCCGTATATCACACACGCCTTCATCTGGCTGCCCGTTTCTTTTGTTCTGCCTCATCGCAAACAGTTAATTGAACTGAACCGTATGCCCCGCATCGCACATGCAACTAAAATCTGAACCGTGTTTGATGTATCCTTCATCGCAAACGTTTTGCATCTTTTTTGATGGTTTTTTTACATCACCATTTGCAATTAATGCATCACACACAGTTTCGTCAAAGGGTCTCTCATCGTAGTGTCGCGTTAGCAGCATCCTGTAGTAGTGATAGATCATGTTTTTGTAGTTCAGATTTGAATTATGGACATTAAATGCCTAGAAAACTCAATTAATGTTTAAAAAAGGCCAAACGAACCCTAAATAATTTGAAATTTCAGCACGAATCTCCTGTTGTTCCATGTTGCATGTAGAAAAAAATACAAGGCGAGAAGAGGCAGCGATTATTGTTTTGCCCACAAGGGGCACACTTTTCCCTATCGGAACCATGAGGCTTCTTGAGAGAAGCTCCGATTTGTAAGAGGCTTGTAATAAAACTTGCCCCAAATTGGACATTTTTTTACCACGACATATATGTGCCATATCATGACACCATGCCAAGTTCCATGATTTTCTGGTGAGTTTTGGATTTATGGGGATTTAAAAACCGATATTCCCAATGTTTGAGGCCGAGCCAGGACGCCGAGATGGTTGCAATTCATTCCCATTCCTTGCATGGGACCTAAACATGCACCCAAGGAAGTATGATTTTTCTAGCCATTTTGGTGCGCTGGATCATGTATTTGTAGTTCAGATTTGAATTATGGACATTAAATGCCTAGAAAACTCAATCAATGTATAAAAAAGGCCAAACAAGCCCTTAATAATTTCAAATTTCAGCATGAATCTCCCGTTTTTCCTTGTTGCCTGTAGAAAAAAAATACAAGGCGAGAAGAGGCAGTGATTATTGTTTTGCCCACAAGGGGGACATGTTTCCCTATCGGAACCACGAGGCTTCTTGAGAAAAGCTCCGGTTTGTAAGAGGCTTGTAATAAAACTTGCCCCAAATTGGACAATTTTTTACCACTACATATATGTGCCATGTCGTGACACCATGCCAAGTTTCATGATTTTCTAGTGAGCTTTGGATTTACGGGGATTTAAAAACCGAGATTCTCAATGTTTGAGGCCGAGCCAGGACGCCAAGACGGTTGTAATTCATTCCCATTCCTTGGATGGGACCTAAAGATGCACCCAAGGACACATGTATGATTTTTCTAGCCATTTTGGTGCACTGGAGCATGTATTTGTAGTTCAGATTTTAATTATGCACATTAAATTAATGCTTAGAAAACTCAATTATAATGTATAAAAAAGGCCAAATGAACCCTGAATATTTAAAGCAGTTCTGGTCAACCCTCTGGCACCCATGGGTAAGCACTGTGCGCACACGTCGTGCTAGCTCGCGCTTCCTTCTTTACTAAGTTATCCATATTAATGATGTTATATATCCAAATACGTTGCCGTTTCCCGCCACTCCTCCCATTGGTTTCCCACCTCTTCTCCCGTCGGTTTCCCGCTGCCAGTGTTAGTGCTCATAGAAGGCTAGGTGGCGACACATTGGCCATGTAAATATTGCACAAAGTTTGTAAAAGCACAAACATGTGTGATAGTAGAGAGTAGGTCCCACACAGTGACCAGTGTGAAACACCTTAAAGGCAAGGCGGCAACTCTTATCAGTAAGGGGGAGCTTCCCATCCGCTAGCCGAGTCGAATAGAATCTAGAAGTTAAGCGTGCTGGGGCTGGAGGAGTCTAAGGATGGGTGATCCGGTGGGAAGTTGCATATCTCAAGCTTCATTTAAGCGCCATGATATGGTCATTACAAACATTTAGCATCTAAATGTGTCTGTAGTGACCTGTCATGTCGATTATATAACCTTGGGATCCTTGTTTTGGTAATTTGTAGAATGATGTTTTTTCTCATTATTTCTTGTTCTAAAAAATCAGAGAATAAATGATCGAGATCTGTGGTCCCACACAATCTATCCCTTTGACCCAACGTACAAGAATACTTTGACCATGACGGGTTCCTCATCTAACCCTTTGACCCAACGTACGAGAAGGGTTTGACCATGACAGTTTCCTCTTGCTCTGTGTTCCATATGTTAGACCAAATCAAGTTTTAGCACATGCGATGGACGATACCCCCTCCCCCCTGCCTCAAAGTTGGGGAACTGGCAACGTACATCTTGAACCTGGCTTGGGGGTATGGTGTTCGGTTTCTAATGTAGTTGGTGCCCCATCGAAGTTGTGCATTGGGGATTTGAACAGATCACACACCACCGTACCCATACATATTTTTAGGCCGCATGCAAGGTATAGGGGGTTTTAGACGACACACATAAATGTGGGCTCCCCAGGGTCTATATATATACATATATATATATATACATATATATATATATACATAGACATAGTATATAATATATACGATATATAGAGATATACTATATATATATATATATATCATCCGTTTGACTGATAACGAGGAGGGTTTGCCCATGAATGGATTCCTCCTAGTTTGTGTTAGGGCAGGTCACGGTGACATGTTCGAGCAATGTTCGAGCTCATGCGTTCTCAGGATTCCGTCCCACACGCTCGAATTGGTGGGTTGGACTGACACTGTACCCTACGTATGTCGTCATTAATTACCTGATTTCATGGGGGTTGTCTGTATCGAGAGGCAGGCGCCACATCTAAATTGTACATTATTTGATATTTAAAACACATCACCCCTTCCAACGTACATCATTTTGGGCCGCATGCAGGCGGTGCTGGTTTTGTGGCCCCTCTCGTGCGATTTTTGATGATGGTCCAATCTATTGTCTCAAGCGGTGTATTTCTATCCATTTTTATCGACAATAACAAGTCACTTGACCAAGCGATAGATTCACTGGTCCGTCTTATGGTAGGTCATGGCATCATGCATGTATGACAAAAGTATGAGTACGTGCATGCGTTTCGCTGACACGAAGTGGGGGGTGGGGCAAGCACCCTAGCGAGCTACGACTTTAGACTGTCATTATAGATATATCCAATGGGGGCTTTCCAGTTTGCGGGGCAGGTGCCACCAAAGTTGTTCATTGTATTATTTAATCATCACACCATTTATTCCTACATATATTTGGCCACCTCCAAGTGGTTGTTGATTTCTGGCCCCTCTCAACGATCTTCGACGACGCGCCCACCCGTGGGCCCACACGGTCAAAGTTGCGCATTGGGAATTTGAACGTCACACACCACCATTTTCATTCATATATATTTGGGCCACATGCTGGTGTGGTTGTATTCTCACCCACTCTCACATTTTTTTTCTGTCAAATGGAAGACTCGGGTGACGCGTAACGGACACAGGTGCACTGGCTTAGCCATGTGCGATGCAAGTGCGCTGCAAAATCACCATGACTGCGCAAGCGCGAGCAAGGGTGGAGGTACTGGCTTAACCGTGTGTGATGCAAGTGCGCTATAAAATCACCACGACTACACAAGCATGAGCAAGGGTGGAGGTACTGGTTTAACCGTGTGCGATGGTAGTGCGGTGTATAATCACCATGACTGCGCAAGCGCTAGCATGGAGGTACCGGCTTAACTGTGTGCGATGCTAGTGCACTGTAAAATCACCACGACTGTGCAAGCTCAAGGCGGGTAGTTTATTTAGGATGAATTCCACGTCTGAGTTTGAAAATTAGGACGAACCGTGTGCGATAGACCAGCTAGCTAGAAATCTAAAAACAAACTACCCGCCTTGAGCAATGCAAAAATCGGCAGTTCCGCCGCTTTTCCTTATTATCATACACGCATATTCATTTTGGACTATGTGCGATCTTGGTTGCTCCCGCACTGATACAACGAGGTGCTATACAAATGGTTGTTAACCCCTTTCCGCGATGGCATTTTGAACCGTCGCCAAGTGAGTGTGTGCGATAGGGGGGTCCTTCCCACATGACCCAGAAACCGTCGAGGATAGGGAGCCATGATGCAGATGCCTTGCCAAATGTAATCTTATGCGATGCAGCACACACTAAATTCTTTCACATGTGTGGGATCGGTGATTAAATGTTTCTAATGACGCAGTGAAACCAAACGGTGTGTCGTAATGCACTACAAAAAGAAACCACTTCCGTGATGATATGTGTTTGTCACAGTAGGTCACGTTTTTTGTCATGCATGTACATCCATGATGATTTTATGACAGAATCAAGATAGTCATACCTGTGCTGTCGTAGAAGTGTTCCATGACAATACCAAAATTATCATCACGGAAGTGTCCACTTCCATGACGATAAATGGCGCGTCATGAAAGTGCTTTCGTCAAGGGTAACCGACATGTGGCATCCACCGTAACGGGTCGCCGTTAAGCTATCGGGTTCAGATTTGGATCCAATAACCCGTTAACAACCCGGACTAATGGGGATTTTCCACGTGTAAAATCATCATTGGTTGGAGGAAACACGTGTCGGCTCCTCGGTGGGCCAAATGTCATCTGTCCAATGGAGGAGACGTGCCTATGATACGTCGACACGTGGCAGGGCCCAACAGAGGCCCATATAGGTTAAAAAGGCCGGCCCAGTCGAAGGCCCGTAGTATTTACTCAGGTACTAGTGGGCCAGCCCAGTAACGACCTGTTTAAACATGGCCCAAAGCCAGATCTGGCCCGTTAATTGTTTGCCAAATATTTGGGCCCAATTACGGCCCAGTGACATTTCGCCCTGTTAGAGGCCCGATGTAGACATGGGCCCATTTCAGCCCGATGTGTCTTTCGGCCTGGGAATGGCCCGTGCTACCCATGAGCCATATATGGTCCGACGCGACATCCGGCCCTCTAACGGCCCATGATCAAGGTGGCAACAGTTCAGCCCAACGTGACTTTGGGCCTGTTAAAGGCCTGTCGTATAATTCGTCCCCTTGATGCCTCTACTAAGCCTTTGTCTCTTAAAGGCCCATGATACCAGTGGGCCAACTAAGGCTCGAGATATGTTTCGGCCTGGTAATGGCCCGTCATATAACTGGGCCAATAATGGCCCGGTCTACATTTCAGCCTGCTGAAGGCCCGTCGACGACTAGTGAAAATTGAGGCCCAACATGCATTTCGGCCTGCTAAAGGCCCATGGTTTCTTCTGGGCCACAACAGGCCAGCAGAATATTCAGCCTGTTAATGGCCCGAAGCTACATGGGCCCAACTAAGAACTGGGTCCACTAAAGGCCCAACTAAACTTTGGGCCGAATATAGGCCCGTGCAAGTTGTGGGTGTCGGTGTCAAAATCGGCAGACCTCAGGGTAGGGGGTCCCGAGCTGTGGATCTAGGATCGATGGTAACAGAGATGATGAACACGGTGTTTTACCCAGGTTCGGGCCCTCTCTATGGAGGTAAAACCCTATGTCCTGCTCTTGTATATATTGATGAAGTATCAAGGTACAGAGTTGATCTACCTCGAGATCATATGTTGTGGTCTAAACCCAAGGGGTATGATGAGTAATGTCATAATCTATCTATCAACGAGCCTGGCCTCGGCTTATATAATGTACCGGAGGCCCAGGATGACAAGAGTCCTAGTCGGCTACGTTGGTGGAGAGGAGTCCTTGTCTTGATCACCAAGTCTTGTGGAATCTTCCTTGTATATGTCATCGGCTGTCCGAACTGGCCCCTTAGTGAACCGCCACGGGGGTCCTCGGCCCAACCCACTGGTCGGGAGACGACATGGTGAGTACCCCCTAGTCCAGGACACCGTCAGTAGCCCCCTGAACCGGTCTTCAAGTTGGGGACGCTCCTCGATTCTTCCGAACTGTTCTTCATCTTCGGTCGTCGGTCTTGAAAACTGGTTCAACAAATCTTCCCATCTCCGATCTTGAGGATCGCCGAGGTGTATCCGAAGAGTTCATACGTCGGGTATCCGAGGAGTCTTTTTAAGTTATCGGCCTTTATCAATGCCTTGTAAGTTTTTTACGCCACACCTCGGGTTTGAAGTTGTTCCCATGCGGTGGTGTCCTCTTGCATCCGAGCTCCAACGCCGGACTGTATTTGAGGTATCTTTTGCAGCCGAGCACCAACGCCAGACTGTATCCGAGCTCCAACGCCGGACTGTATCCGAGCTCTAATGCCGGACTGTATCCGAGCTCTAACGATGGTCAGCGTCCGAGGTGTCATAAACTACCTCGGTCTTAAAAGATTGAATGAATTCAGCTAAGCTTAATGCCGGAAGTGCCCTCTATGGAGCCAGCCACTGGCGCCCGAGCTTTATGCCGGACTGCTTCCGAGGTGGTGCACCACCCCGACTGCGGGCTGATTTTTTGTGAATATTTTTTATTGGTGCAATTTATTCTCCGCTGAGATATATAGCCAGTAGCCCTCAAGGTGTGTGTCGGTCTAAAACCCGTGATGCACCTGAAGGAAAACATGAAACCGTTGATCCAAGTAGCCCCTGAGACTCAGGTCGATGCGCGAAATCGGCCTGAGGATCAACTCCTAGCTCGGCAGCATACGTAGGAATAGAAGCGCAGTGTAATATATTAGAGATAATAGTGATCGGCGAACAGGCCCTTGAGAGAGGGTCTTGAGAAGTTGCCATAATATATATTAGCTTGATGCCAGATAGGTCCAGATGGTACCTGTTGTTGTTCGAAGACACGTTTGCCTATAGTTCGGTCAAGCCGAACACTAAGCACTTTGAATTTTCTGCATTGAACAAGCAATGCAGTAGCCCCCGAGACACTGGTCGGGTGGCAACACCAGATCAGGGGATCGATGTGCCCCTTTAATATTTGTAAATAATAAGCCCAAAGCCCAGTAGCCCCCGAGTCTTAATGCGGGCACGGGTGGCCGAATTAAGGATCGATATCCATAGTAAAATCACAAATTATGTGTAATGACTCTATGTATCCAAGTACTTTACATCATTAGTGCTCGGATCCGCATTGTACAAAACTTTGTTGACCGACCATCGGCTTCAACCTCTTCGGCCAGTAGCCGAGGAGTGTTTTCCTACTTTATAAAGCCGTTATAAGGGCAAAGATTTATGGAAAACAAGGCAATCCGGTCATACGGTTTTATAAACAAAGGTACACGGAGAGATATGTTATATTACGTTTTAACATAAGAAACATCTTCCAAAGAAAATAGTCCCGCTATCGGTTCCTTTCTTTGGGTTGTCATGTTTATCATGATCATGAAACCTCACCTCCGATCAATGTGGGAGGAAAATATTGAGGATTTAGTTTGGGGAAAGTTCCCGAACTCTATGGTATTAATGAACCAAAATTTTCACTTCCGTCGTTGCCGACCAATGTGATCCTTTAAGATTGCTAGCTTTCGGCTCCACCCAGTCTGAGGTACTTACTCGGATGACCCGGTAGTAACAATCACAGAGGTGCTCCCTTTACCACCTAGCCGAACAATCGGGAACGTAGGGGTAAGCACAGGAGCCAGGCAACCCAGCTTGGCCAAAATCTTAAGTCAAATTGATGCATATTTATGTCTTTATAACGATGATTGCGGAAGGAGGCCCTCGTATATTAAATACAAACGCCGATGATATGTTTATTTTGACTCCGTTGCGACCGTTTATCATTTGAAAGTGGCCCATCGTCGGCTTCCACCCCCTTGTAGATGCTACGCAGGGTGTTTTCGCAATAACAAAACAACCCTTAGCCGACGTCTTGGTGCCCGAAGGCGGTTGTGTTAGCGGAAACGAGGCAATCAGATATGCGGGCTTTATAACTTTCACTTAGTCATAGGAGCTTAAAGTTGGGAGGCCAGTTACTAGCCCCCAGTTAGTGTTCGGCGACAGTCGAGGTCAAGCCGTAAACACTTCGGCCAATGTTATGAACGGACCGTCATTTAACATGGGGTGACCTCTATCGATCTTATAATTTAACACAGTCATCGGATCGCTGACCAGTTTACACTTATTGTGACAGTCAGTTTTCGGCTTTCTCCACTGAGGCGCTTAACCATGCTAGCTGGAAGCACAATCGCAGTGGTTCTCCCTTTGCACACCTAGCCGAACAAAGCGGAACGTAGGAGGCAAGCACAGGAGCCGGGCAACCCAACTATTGACCAAAGACACAATTCGAAACCGATGCATATAAAGCAATACCCGAGAATGTTTTGCCGAATCTCTAAAGGTGTTCGGCGTTGCACTACGAGACTTATGCTGGAAACACACAAATAGTTTAAAAGTGCCATAGGCTTAAAAACCAAACGACTTATGCGGAAACTCCACGTCCGAACTAAATCAAGTCAATTGGTGCCAATCCGAAAATTGGTCTAAAAAAATTGTGCTTCTGTCGTGCTTTAACATGACACATCCGATCTCAAGACTGCAAGTGGGTCAAGATCGGACCCAGGCTATCTGGCTATTGACCACACACTCGAGTCGAGGAAGGAGTGATAGAAAAAGACTTTGCAACGAACAAGAAGAAAACACACTTATTATAACACAGCTCATGTAAATTTAAGAGCCCCCAGCTAACATGGGTAATGGGAGTTTCTTTTAACAAACAACTCACATGAGCACGGTCGAACCGAACACAAATTAAAAATTTAAAACTTTGGGCATGAAAGCGACTTAGCTGGTTAATGTGCTCGGCATCGATGACGCGGTCCGAGTTTACGGCGGGACGAGGTCCCAGCCCCTAAGCCGGTCCCGAGATGGAGGAGCGAAGAGCTCGGCACTCCGAAGTGGAGACACAACACGGCCAATGTGGCGAGGTGGAACCCCCCGTCCGTCCGAGGCGACGGAGTAGGCCGACAGTATGACGCCGAAGTTCCCGGTGTGGGTTAATGAAGTGATGACGAAGCCCCTGGTCCAGCCGAGGTGACAGCGCTGCACAATCCGGATCATTTACCTGTGCACGGAAGATAGTGCAAGCCAGAGATAACAGTAATAAAAAAAGGTTGCATGATTAATAATTCATGCAAAGTGAGTAATAAAAGAAATATGGCCCGTGCGCCAAACACCCGACGAGGTAGGACCCTCTTGATGATGCCGAAGTCCCCGAGGCAACCGAACATGTCGGTATGGCAATTCAATCAACAAGATGATCATGCGAGCTGATTTATGCCAATTGGGATGACGACATTGGCTTGCCGAAGTGACCGCATGATGTAGTCGAAGTCAATCACCTGCACACATAAAATAGTGCGGTCCAAAAAGAATAATATAAATATATATAAAATCCTTGCATAATTGCTTTTCGCAAAGATAATTTATTTAAAGAGATGTGGCCTGGCGCCGAAGTCAATGTCGATGCAGTGCGTCGGCGTGATGCGGTAAAGGCGTGGCAAAGCCCGAATTCACAGGTCGGTCCGAGTTCCGGATGCGGTGTTCGCCGAACTATGTACGGAAACTGACCGAACCACCATGCAACCATCGTTAATGCGGCCACCATTTGATAGACCTATGTACAGATGATGGAACAAACCAGAGTAATAATTCCTTGGGAAAAATAAACCCAAACAAGCAAAAATTGCTAGGATTAATAGCACCTGGTTTATTTGTTGTAGCAGTCCGAAGAAAGATTACTCCCAAAATTGGGACTCGATCCGCACACCCATTGCCTGATGGGTGATGAAGCGACGGCATGGCGATGCTGGCAAAGATTGTCTCGCCGAGGCAAAGCCCCCGGTCCAGCTAACGTAACGAAGCTGGTCGGCTGGTGACGCCGAAGTCTCCGGAGTAGGTTGATGAAGAGATGGCGAAGCCCCCGGTCTAGCCGAGGTGACGGAGCAGGTCGGTAAGGAGATGTTGCAGTTGCCATGTCAGCCGAGGTGTTGAAGCAGTTCGGCGTGATGGACATCGGCTTGAAGAAGCAACAGTGCAGCCATGCCGACGCAGGTCGTAACTTGTGACGCGGTCAATGCCGGCTTGATGAAGTGGCCATGCGGCGATGGCGGTGTGCCCGCTCCGTGTAATCCGTGGGGCGGCGATGTCGGTGATGATTTATCTTTCGTGATTCCGAACTCTTGTTCGGCTCGCCGAGATGATGATCCGAAGAAGTTGAGCTCGGCTCAAAAAGCGACGAAGCTTCTAGCGTAGGTCGGCAGCCGTGGAGCAATATTGCCGAACTGGTTTGACACCAGCGCAACGGTGAAGGTTATCTCTGAAAAGGAGCAAAATTTGTGAGCATGTGTTCGGAAACAAAACACAATACCCTAGAAAAAGTTTCCTTCAAAAAGGATGTTCAATATCCCGTTCATGAAGAAGATGAATTCAGGTCGGATTTGTTTTCGCGCAGAAAATAGATCCGAAAATCGCTGCGCTGATCGGAGGTTTCCCGGAGTTTGAACGGTCGGATCGAGCTGAAATTTGGAGGGGTGGTAGATATAGGAATTCCGCAGCCGATCAATGGTTGGATCTTCCAAAGGAAATCCGAGCTAGATGCTGGACACCATGCTCCAAACTCATCCAGATTCCCGTCCAGATTCGATAGGGCTCTGGTATATCGGAGATCGCCGGAGATTCCTCCATCGGAACTCGGTGAAATTTTGCATGGTTGTTGTAGACTTAATTCCGCACAATTCCACTGAAGCAATCGTTAAAACGACACTCGAACAGGCGGTGGAGGCGGATAAAAGTTTGCTGTCTAGAAAAGCAGCACGGTCGCCCGAGGGCAATGTTGACGTTAAGCCCCCGAGTTCCAAGGATGATTCCTCCGTGATCATGATAGAGATCGGAGTTGATGTTTGATGAAGGCCCTCGTCCGAACATGACGATCAGAGACAGAGCGTAGTCCTCGGTCGAGCCAAGGTGACCAGTCGAGCCGGCAACGAAGATGCCGACGTCGCAGTTGATCTGCGGGCGTGCCATTGGTCCTTTGCCGATCACACAGCGGAACTCTCAGTGAAAGCACCATTGTCGGTGTCAAAACCGGCAGACCTCGGGGTAGGGGGTCCCGAGCTGTGGATCTAGGATCGATGGTAACAGAGACGATGAACACGGTGTTTTACCCAGGTTCGGGCCCTCTCTATGGAGGTAAAACCCTACGTCCTGCTCTTGTATATATTGATGAAGTATCAAGGTACATAGTTGATCTACCTCGAGATCATATGTTGTGGTCTAAACCCAAGGGGTATGACGAGTAATGTCATAATCTATCTATCAACGAGCCTGGCCTCGGCTTATATAATGTACCGGAGGCCCAGGATGACAAGAGTCCTAGTCGGCTACGTTGGTGGAGAGGAGTCCTTGTCTTGATCACCAAGTCTTGTGGAATCTTCCTTGTATATGTCATCGGCTGTCCGAACTGGCCCATTAGTGAACCGCCAGGGGGGTCCTCGGCCCAACCCACTGGTCGGGAGACGACATGGTGAGTACCCCCTAGTCCAGGACACCGTCAGTGGGCCTGGCGCAAAGTGTGAAGGCCCCAATGGCCTTTCAGGCCCAAGAAAGTTGCAGGCTGGCCCAATTGTGGCCCGCTAAAATGCAGGCCCATTAGAGGCGAATGTTTTGGCCCAGTCGACTACATCAGATTTTTGCCATTTTTTTAGATAGCGAATGATGGCATATACGGTAACTAGTAGGAATTAAGAACAAACCTACTCTATACAATAAAGAAATTATGGCATAGCAACTTAGAATAAACCTACACTATACAATAAAGGATTTATGGTATATTACATCCACTGGGCATCGAAGTTCGCCACCAGTGATCATAAACGCAATGAAGAAGCAGATTACAAAAACTGGGCACCATTGCAGCGTAACAAAATAATACTAAACCAAGACCACTTCCAAGACAGTTCAAGAAAGGTTAGCCTTGCGCGGGAACTGCTGCGCAAGCTGCTGAGCAAGGCTGTGAGACCGGCCTAGCATGTCGGTCATAGCTTCCACGTGTAGCTGTTTAGCAATGAGGTTCTCATTGGTGTTCTGCGCAATCTTTCTTAGAGATAGGACTTCAAGTCGAAGTTGAGTTGCAGAATGCCTTTCTGCTAGAACTTGGGACTGAAGAAGTCGAACTGATTCAGACAGCGAATTCTGTGAGCTTGTCTGACTGCTAGTCTCAAGTAACTTGAACACTGCATCAAGACAAGACTTTGGGGCTGTCTCGCTATCTTCAAGATGTTTTGCCTTCTTTGCTGCAATATATGTTGGGTTTGTCTCACAGCCTTCAGTAGACTTGTGCATGCCATCAGGCATATCACCCTGAAACAAGCAGAGAGATGACAGGTTTTGCACGTGTATAAACAAAGATGGTAACTGTGCTGTCAACTCCATCCAATTTCAAATTAGAAAATAAAGAGTAGGTTCAAAATATCAATAGCATAATTTGGCATTGTTCATAATGCGGGGAGCTTCACCACACTACTGGATTACCATGTCAACAAAACAAGCATAGATGAAGGGCAAAAACAATCATTGTATCTATTTTGGTTAATGTGCATGGCATGTTGTTCATATCATGAGTCACATCAGTAAGATAAAACAGGAGATGACAAGGTGCAAACATGAGCTGCTTCACCACACACTAGATTATAGATCCACAAAAACAAGCATACATATACGTAGTATTGAGTAATGTGCATGGTATGAATAAGGAATTTGGTTTTACAAGTAAAACTTGGAACTTACAGTTGTTGCGAACATACATTTTGATAGAAACAGCAAACTAAACAGCAGTTGACGATAGGGAGTATGAGAAAATTAAACAACAGTTGAGGATAAAGGCTTTAGAAGGACTGACTTACATTAACAGTTAACACCGGCTTTATAATGCCCTTCTCCATGTCAAGGGAAGGATAACTCAAGAATTTCAGCACAGAATCTTCTTCATAAGCATTGCCTGTACTCTACATTTTGTAGAGAGTAATTATAGATATGATAATACTGGAAGGGATAGAGGATAATGAAGATAAGATGCAGATTGATGCTACATAATCAACTACCAATCCCTGGAAGTACAAGCGTTACAGGACAAAATGTACTGACAAGAGCAATGGGCTACACTTCTGCACTGGCATTGTCTGTGTATTCAACTTTTTGGTAAGATTAAATATAGATCTGATATTTTTTAGTAAATGGTGGGCGAGGGAGATAAGATGCAGAATGCTACACAATGAACCAATCCCTCTTCCCATAATATAAGAGTGTTTTGAACACTGGTGTACTGTACAAAACACTCTTATATTATGGGACAGAGGGAGTAGCTGTTAATGTAAGTACAGTGATAGACGGAATTTAGTCCTTACAAGACGACTGCAGAGATAAACCTCTTCAAAAGCATCGAGTTGATTCTAAATTTATGTAAGAGTCAATACAGATCTTATAATTTCCATCAAATGGAGGATAACGAGGCTAACATGTGCAGTGATGCTGCATAATCAACCAGCTATGAAAGTAAGTATGGTCATACAGGGCAAGAGGTACTCACAAGAGCAATACAGTGTGCAGTATAGTTGCAAGATTCTGCGGTCCCTTGAGAATGAATGTTCTTCTGCAAACAGATTTCGTACAAGTGAGACGTTAAGGCACATGCAAAAATGTAGTTCAAATTGTGATGTGATATCATAGACAGTACCTTACGCTACAGACGAGACCAATGTGTAACAAGATTATTCCAGTCACTGTCTGATAAATGTAGCACCAGAGACTTTACAGAAATTTCGTTTAGAGGCTTGCCATCGAAGTGCGCTTGCCTCAGGTAGGAACGATACTTCATTAACGAGTGCTTGAAAAGCACAACCAACCCTTGCTTGTCTTGACTATCCAGTTTGGTCCTCGCCTATTTAAAAGATTGAAATCTTGTGTCTTCTGTCAGCAGAAACATATGCAGTAATTACCATGAATAACATTAGTACATTACTTATGCGTAAGTTGCGGAGGAAGATTGGAAATTGTTCTTTGTCTGTGGTATAATCTTTCCATGAAGGAAAGATGCGCACAAAGTTCCTGACAACAATATAAGCTTCGTCTTCTAAACTGGGAAGAAGTGGAACAGGAGTCCTATTTGCTGCAATTGGGGCTCTCTCTCGTTTGAAAAGGGATTTGGCAACTGGATTTGGTGTACTCTTTGCTGGAATGGGGGTTTTGCGTCGTAGAGCTGGTGCTATGTCAACTGGCATCATCATATTGTTTGTGGCACTTGGGGTCTGCTGAGTTGGGGCATCAGAGATGGCCAGTGTAGTAGGGCTAGAGTCTGCTAGAGTTGTGGCCGTGTTTTCTGGGTCTGGTGATATTGCAACTACACCTAATGGGCTATTTGATTTATCAGGTGTCACTACCTTTTCCAAATACTTTGTTCGTGCTCCTCCGCGATCAGCAATCACCCTCTTCCTTTTGAACGTCTGATACACAAGAACAACATTTGAATGGATAAATATGGTATGATGATAGATGGAATATGTACTGAAAATGGATAGGCAGGGCGTATTCACATACACGATGTGTAAACTAAGCTAATGGCAGTGCAACAAAGTAGAAGCAATGCAAAGCATCAGTTGAAAGATATGTGTGACCAATATAACCTTGGAAAGTTAGAGCAAGCAACTTGATGGGTGAATAAGATAGGGCATTTGCCTCTGACTCCTCCACTAGGGAGCTTGTCGGTGTAGTAAACAGGGGGGTGTTCACTACCCCTGGACACGCACCGGCAAGTCGCAGCCTCCAGGCGGGAAGGGCATGGCAGAGGAGGAATCCACCCAAGAGTACATTCGAAGCCCGGTTCCCGGCAAGGTCTACTTGCCGGGAATGGGTCCACGCAATGCCGGCAAGGCAGAGCTGGCAAGACAAGACTCCAGGCGGGTCGACCAGAAGATCAAGTCTACTACTGCCGGCGAGATCAGGGCCGGCAAGCTCAGGACTCGACAAGACTAAAGATAAGGCCCCGGCAAGGTTCTTGCCGGGATGACCAGCTGAACCCGGCAAGGCTTGCCGGGGGACAGCTAGACTGAAGACAAGGCCCCGGCAAGGTTCTTGCCGGGATGACCAGCTGAGCCCGGCAAGGTTCCTGCCCGGCAAGGTTATGCCACTATGCTGCTGCTCCAGTGCGGCCGCCAGCATGGCACTCTGGACCCTTCTCCAGGCATGCGTGGCAGAGCACGGTGCCAAGCGGCGCTGATGGGATGGCCCCTTTTCCCATCCCCAAGAAGCTAAGGGACAGCTAGACAGAGCATTTAATGCGCTTGTCCTGACCCGTCAGTGATAAGCATGTAAATGCTGTAGCAGAGTACTTGCCGCGGCAAGGTACTTGCCCCGGCAAGTCATTGGCTGCGGCAAGGTATTGGCTACGGCAAAATAGCAGCTGCGGCAAGGTACTTGCCCCGGCAAGTTACCTTGCACGGCAAGCTATCAAGTGCGGCAAGGTCTTGCCGCGGCAAGCCTTACTGTACCACTGTGCTGCTGCTCCAGTGCCTCTGCCAGCGTGGCGCTCTGGGTCCTTCCAAGCGTGCGTGGCAGGGCACTGTGTAGACGGCGGTACTCTGTAGCTAGCGGTGCAGGAGCAGGTGGGATAGGCTTTTCCCACGTCCAAGACGTCCGGGTACATGTATCTGGACAGCTAAGGCATGGGCATTTAATGCCCTTGTCCCCTGCCGTCAGTGGTAGGTAGGACATGTCATCCTAGTAATAATGGCCTTACTGTAGCAACTTTCCACCTCTACCTTTACTGTTTGCCACCTGTTGGTGACCCCTTTGTGCGTATAAAAGGAGGCCCATAGGCAACGTGGAGGGGGGTTAGGAACTGGGAGATGGAGAACTCCAGTATTGTACGCAGCTACTATGTACTGTAGCGCTCCTGGAGCTAGAACAATCATCCAGATAATACACCAAAAAGCAGGAGTAGGGTTTTACGCATCCGTGCGGCCCGAACCTGGGTAAAATCTCTCTCGTGTGCTGTCGTGTTCTTCGCTAGATTTGCTCTTCGTGCGACCGTCTCTCCCTACCGAACGTAAAGGGGTCCTTCCCTGGGTCCCATAGGTGATCGCGGATTCGTCCCCGACATCTTTGGCGCGCCAGGTAGGGGTGAGGGGCTGCGCGAACCTGATCTGGCGATCAGCGCGGTAGTTTCTTCATCATCTTCACCGCCATAGCATCCAAGAAGAAGGGCCTGAACCTTCGCAAAAAGCTAAGTTTTAAAGCTTTAATTACTTTCTGCTGTTAAGTCTTATCCTGGACGATATTTTTGTGCATAACCTGTGCGCGAAGGAGCGCTCCTGAAACATTCTACGCTCCTGGTTGTTTTGGGTCCGCCCAACAATGCAGACGCAGCTGCGATTGTTTCTAAGGCGTTAAGCTCCCGAAGAGGCGGCGTTCTCGATAGGCTGCTGAACAGGACCCGATCCTAAGCGCCATCGACCGGAACGTGCGCATTCGGGGAGTATTCCGGCAAGCGTGGGGGGCTCACTGTGCAAAAATGCAGTCCTTTAAGGAGAAGGACTTAGCGAGTTTTATTCTAAGGTTCCTGCGTAAACCCGTATGCTGAGGAGCCTTCCCGGGGCTAGTCGCGCTCCTAGTTGCCTCCAGTCCGCTCGGCAACCTGAGCAGCTGCGCCAGAGCCGGGAAGGTAAACCTTTTCGGGAGGCGGCGTTCCCGGCAAGCTGCTAAGGATCCGTTCCTCAAAGCGCTGCTGACTGGATCGTGCGCACCGGAAAGTGTTCCGGCAAGCAAGGGAATATTCAGCAGGAGTCAAGATTGCAGCGAATCCGACATTAACCAGAAGCTAATCAACTTGTTGTGCTCAAACGCTATTGTGGCATTTCATGCCCAGTCAGTGTTGCAGGAACACGCATGGAAGGCGAGCTCGGGGGCTGGCAGCGCCCCAGAGAGTAACCCCCTGAAGAGCCTCCCTGGCAACAAGCTTGCCGGAAGCTGGCGTTGAGAACGTCAAGGTTCTCCGCCAGAGTCAAGAGCCTCCCCGGCAACAAGCTTGCCGGAAGCTGGCGTTGAGAACGTCAAGGTTCTCCGCCAGAGTCAAGAGCCTCCCCGGCAACAAGCTTGCCGGAAGCTGGCGTTGAGAACGTCAAGGTTCTTCGCCAGAGTCAAGAGCCTTCCCGGCAACCCCTTGCCGGAAGCTGGCATCGAGAACGTCAAAGTTCTCCGCCAGAGTTAAGAGCCTCCCTTGCCGGGGCTCCGACAACCACTCTTTGAGCAAGAAACAAGCTTGGGGGCTAGCGGCGCCCTAGCAGAAAAAGCTAAGTTGCACAGATTTTTCGGCAATTGCATTCATTTTACTGTCCTCACTCGCTTCTTACACCTACACGCGAAGGAGCCTTCCCGGGGCTAGTTGCGTTCCTAGTCGCCTCGAGTCCGCTCGGCGATGTGAGCAGCTGCACCAGAACTGGGAAGGTAAACCTTTCCGGGAGGCGGCGTTCCCGGCGAGCTACTAAGGACCCGATCCCCAAGCGCCGCTGCCTGGAGCGTGCGCACCGGAAAGCTTTCCAGCAAGCGTGGGTCGTCTTGATTGATTCCTCGTTCTCGTATATCGACCTGCACGCGAAAGGACCTTGCCGTGGTTGGTCCGCGCTCTGGTTTCGCCTCGAGTCCGCTCGACAAACTTAGCAGCTGCGTTCTGGCCCGGCAAGTCGCCTTGCCGGCGGCGGCGTTTCCAGCAGGCTGCTAAAGACCCGCACCTAGCGCTCGCGGCAAGCGTGCGCACCGGCAGGGTTTCCAGACAGCGTAGGGTACAACATATGTGCAAGGACGGAATCAATCAAGGGGGAAGCATGCATTCATTTAGCATGAAGGAATATCTCTTGTGCCATAAAGCTTGGCCTAATTAAGGTAAATTGTTTCTTTATGCGTGCCATTGCAGCAACAGGGTTGCGACCTCCAGGCGGGAGGAACGGCAGGGAACAGATTTACATGTTGCCGGTGCGCGTTGTTGGGCCTAGCCCGGACAACCACTGTGCACGCCTGTCCGGCCCAGGCCCGGGGGCTCCTGTCGGTGTAGTAAATAGGGGGGTGTTCACTACCCCTGGACACGCACCAGCAAGTCGCAGCCTCCAGGCGGGAAGGGCATGGCAGAGGAGGAATCCACCCAAGAGTACATTCGAAGCCTGGTTCCCGGCAAGGTCTACTTGCCGGGAATGGGTCCACGCAACGCCGGCAAGGCAGAGCTGGCAAGACAAGACTCCAGGCGGGTCGACCAGAAGATCAAGTCTACTACTGCCGGCGAGATCAGGGCCGGCAAGCTCAGGACTCAACAAGACTAAAGATAAGGCCCCGGCAAGGTTCTTGCCGGGATGACCAGGTGAACCCGGCAAGGCTTGCCGGGGGACAGCTAGACTGAAGACAAGGCCCCGGCAAGGTTCTTGCCGGGATGACCAGCTGAGCCCGGCAAGGTTCCTGCCCAGCAAGGTTATGCCACTATGCTGCTATTCCAGTGCGGCCGCCAGCATGGCACTCTGGACCCTTCTCCAGGCATGCGTGGCAGAGCACTGTGCCAAGCGGCGCTGATGGGATGGCCCCTTTTCCCATCCCCAAGAAGCTAAGGGACACCTAGACAGAGCATTTAATGCGCTTGTCCTGACCCGTCAGTGATAAGCATGTAAATGCTGTAGCAGAGTACTTGCCGCGGCAAGGTACTTGCCCCGGCAAGTCATTGGCTGCAGCAAGGTATTGGCTACGGCAAAATAGCAGCTGCGGCAAGGTACTTGCCCCGGCAAGTTACCTTGCGTGGCAAGCTATTGGTTGCGGCAAGCTATCAAGTGCGGCAAGGTCTTGTCGCGGCAAGCCTTACTGTACCACTGTGCTGCTGCTCCAGTGCCTCTGCCAGCGTGGCGCTCTGGGTCCTTCCAAGCGTGCGTGGCAGGGCACTGTGTAGACGGCGGTACTCTGTAGCTAGCGGTGCAGGAGCAGGTGGGATAGGCTTTTCCCACGTCCAAGACGTCCAGGTACATGTATCTGGACAGCTAAGGCATGGGCATTTAATGCCCTTGTCCCCTGCCGTCAGTGGTAGGTAGGACATGTCATCCTAGTAATAATGGCCTTACTGTAGCAACTTTCCACCTCTACCTTTACTGTTTGCCACCTGTTGGTGACCCCTTTGTGCGTATAAAAGGAGGCCCATAGGCAACGTGGAGGGGGGTTAGGAACTGGGAGATGGAGAACTCCAGTATTGTACGCAGCTACTATGTACTGTAGCGCTCCTGGAGCTAGAACAATCATCCAGATAATACACCAAAAAGCAGGAGTAGGGTTTTACGCATCCGTGCGGCCCGAACCTGGGTAAAATCTCTCTCGTGTGCTGTCGTGTTCTTCGCTAGATTTGCTCTTCGTGCGACCGTCTCTCCCTGCCGAACGTAAAGGGGTCCTTCCCTGGGTCCCATAGGTGATCGCGGATTCGTCCCCGACATCTTTTAAGGAGATTGCCGCGTGCGCCAACTGTCAGGCCTTGGCGGCTGCCGACAAGCAGGACGGCTCCGACAAGCAATATTGCAAGATCCACCGCACCAAGGGACACGATCTCCAGAACTGCCGATGAGTCGAGCAGCTTGTCGAACAGCAGAAAGCTGAGTATGAGAGGCGCGACAAGGAGAAGGCCCCAGAAGGTGCTGGCGGGTCCGGCAAGAAGCGCACTGCCCGAGGAGGGCGTCGCGGCAAGGCCAAGCAGCAGCAGAGAGACAGGCCTCCTCGTGGCCACGACAAAGATGATGATGATGATGATCTAGATGATGAAGAATCCAGTGAGCACAAATTTCAGAAAGCCGCAGAAGTCTTGTGTGTTGACGGTGGTGCTTCGTTGCATTCTTCTCACCACCAACTTAAACAGTGGGCGTGAGAGATCAATGCGGCGGAACCATCTGTTGACGCCAGAAAGCTTCTGAAGTGGTCCGACACGCCTATCGTCTTTGACATTGAGGACCACCCTGACCGCATAACGGCGGTCGGGTGCTTGCCAATGTTGGTTTCACCAACGATCCGCAACCTCAAGGTCACGAAGATGTTGGTTGACGGTGGGGCCGGCTTGAATCTGATTTCGCCCGCTGTGCTCCGGAAACTTCAATTCCCTGACGGCGAGCTTGAGGAAACTGGTACTTTCCAAGGAGTCAATCCAGGAAGAAGCAAGCCGAAAGGGAAGATCACGCTGCCAGTGACATTTGGCGGCGAGCTGAACTACCGGACCGAGAAGGTCACCTTTGACGTTGCCGATATTCCATTGCCTTATAATGGGATACTTGGCCGTCCAGCGCTCGCCAAGTTCATGGCAGCCTCTCATTATGCCTACAACGTGTTGACGATGCCAGGCCCAGTAAGTGTTATCACAGTTCCCTGCGATAAGAAGGATGCACTTATTTGCGCCGACAAGATCTACCGGGAAGCAGCTGCCGCAACTGCCGCAACTGCCGCCAAGGCACTTGCCGCTGAAGCTCCCGGGGGGAAGAACAAGAGGAAGTCCGGCAAGAGCTCCTGTGCCCACTCTGGCAAGCGCACCTCTTCGGAGTGCTGCGCTGCCGTCGAGGACGCACCAGAGAGCTCCACCGGCAAGTGCAAGAAGAACAAAGCCGCTCCGCCGGCGACAAAGAAGGTGCCCGCCAAGGAGGACGGCACTGGTGGTTCCTTCACCATCAGTGCCACACTTGACAACAAATAGGAAAGCGCGCTCGTTGCTTTCCTGCGGGCGAATGTCGACGTGTTTGCATGGCAACCGTCCGACATCCCCGGTGTTCCCAGGAAAGTAATTGAGCACCACCTTGCCGTTTGTCCCCACACAAGGCCCGTCAAGCAGAAAGCCAGAAAGCAAGCTGTGGAGCGGCAAGAGTTTATTGCGGAAGAAATCAAGAAGTTGGAAGCAGCAGGCCTCGTCAGAGGAGTGCTCCATCCTACGTGGTTGGCCAATCCTGTTGTCGTGCGCAAAGCGAATGGAAAATGGAGGCTTTGTATTGATTTCACTGATGTCAATAAAGCTTGTCCCAAAGACCCATTTCCTTTGCCCCGCATAGACCAGATTGTTGACTCCACGGCAGGATGTGATTTGCTTTCATTTCTTGACGCATATTCAGGGTATCATCAAATCTTCATGGCTGAGGAAGATGAGGAAAAGACCGCATTTATCACACCCTGTGGCACATACTGTTTCGTACGTATGCCATTTGGTTTGAAAAATGCTGGTTCAACATTTGCAAGAGCCGTCCAGATTGCTTTTGAGCCTCAGCTGCACAGAAATGTGGAAGTCTATATGGATGATATAGTGGTCAAAAGCAAGGACAGGGCTACTTTGGTTCAAGATCTAGAAGAAACTTTTGTAAATCTGCGCAAGATCAACCTGAAGCTCAACCCCGAGAAGTGCGTGTTTGGAGTTCCCTCCGGCAAGCTTCTCGGGTTCTTTGTGTCTCAACATGGAATTGAAGCCAATCCTGACAAGATCAAAGCCATTGAGCAAATTGAAGCACCGAAGCGCGTCAAGGATGTACGACGACTTGCCGGCTGTGTTGCTGCTCTCGGTAGGTTTATCTCCAAGTCAGCTGAGCGCGCCCTGCCATTTTTCAAAATCTTAAAAAAGGCAGGTCCATTGAAATGGACTCCGGAGGCGGAGGCAGCGCTGCAAGACTTGAAGAGATACCTCTCCTCACCTCCAATACTTGTCGCACCTAAACCACAAGAGAAGTTGTTGCTGTATCTAGCGGCAACCAATCAAGTGGTTAGTGCTGCGCTAGTAGCGGAGAGAGAGGTGGATGAGGAGGCAGTAACTGCGGCAAGCACGTCCAGCGACAAGCTGGGGGCTCCCCCGACAAGTTTTGCTGCCGACAAGGATTCGTCTGCGCAGTCAGGCGAAGTGATACAAAAGAAGAAAATGGTGCAGCGCCCGGTCTACTTTGTGAGCTCTCTTCTGCAGGGAGCTAGGTCAAGGTATTCTGGTGTGCAGAAGCTGCTTTTCGGCCTTCTCATGGCCTCGAGAAAGCTGCGCCATTACTTTCAAGCACATGAAGTTACCGTCGTCAATCGCTTCCCGCTGAAAAGGATTTTGCAAAATCCAGAAGCGACAGGCAGGATTGTCGAGTGGGCGTTGGAGTTGTCAAGCTTTGGTCTCAAGTTTGAGAGTACATCAACCATACAGAGCCGAGTTTTGGCAGAGTTTGTCGCAGAATGGACACCAACGCCAGACGAAGAAATCCCAGAGACGACTCTCCCCGGCAAGGAGACAAGCAAAGAGTGGCTTATGTACTTTGATGGTGCCTTTTCGCTGCAAGGCGCCGGTGCTGGCGTACTGCTTGTCGCACCCACCGGAGAGCACCTCAAGTACGTGGTCCAAATGCACTTTCCCAAGGAACAGGCGACGAACAATACTGCAGAATATGAGGGGTTGCTTGCCGGTCTCAGGATCGCGGCAGACCTTGGGATCAAGAAGCTTATTGTCAGGGGAGATTCGCAGCTTGTCGTCAGGCAAGTGAACAAGAACTACCAATGCCCATTGATGGAAGCTTATGTAGATGAGGTGAGGAAGTTGGAGGAACGCTTTGACGGCCTACAAATGGAGCACGTCCCACGTGCTGAGAATGACATTGCCGATGGTTTGTCAAAGCGCGCCGCACTCAAATTGCCTGTGGAACCAGGCACTTTTGTGCTCCAACTAACTCAGCCATCCGTGACGCCATCAGTAGGGCAAGGCAGGAAGAGGAAGTTGGCTTCTGGCGACTACTTCTCGGCAGAGCTCCCCGAAGCCGCCGGCAAGAAGGCTGCCAAAGCCAGCGCCAAAGATGCAGAGGGGCAACTTGCTCCGACAAGGCCTCACGCTCTTGTCGTTGAAGCGGGTGCTCCTAGGCAAGAGGCAAAGGGGCAACTTGCTCCGACAAGACTTCGGGTCCTTGTCGTTGAAGCAGGCGCTCCTGATCGAAGCGCTGAGGAGCAAGATGCTCCGACGAGGCCTTGGGCTTCCGTCGTTGAAGCAACTGCTCCCGACGAGCTTGTTGAAGGACAGCACGCTCCAGCAGGGCCCCAGGCTCTCGTCGTTGAAGCGGCTGTTCCCGCCAAGCTCGTCGGGGAACGACCGGCTCTGGTAGAGCAACAAGCTCTTGCCGTAGGGCCTAATGTTCCCGCGGCAGAAGAAATGCCTTTAGTCCTCGTTGTCGAGCCACAGGCTCCAGCGTGGGCGCAGCAGATCGTCCGTTTCCTTCAGACAGGAGAACTTCCCGAAGAGCAGGAAGAAGGCGGAGATTTGGAGATCGAGAATGGTGAGAGGAGTGTGTGAGTGCTTCTGCAGGTCCCTCCTTTTATGGGGAAAGATGCGGAACCATCCGCCCCTTCGTCATTCGAGATAACTGCGCACGCTTCCCACGCTCCGCATTCAACGCGCGACACGTGGGAGAGCGTGCAATTAAACAGCGTAGAGACGTTTCGGCTTATCCCAGCCACGCGTGCCCGTGCACTGTTTGGGCCTGGCCCAACAACGCCCGGCACCGTGTGTGGCCCAGGCCCGGGGGCTCCTGTCGGTGTACTAGAATAGGGGTACCCTAGTACCCCGTACTTGTGCACGGGCAGTAGCAGCATCCCGCGGCCAGGCTTACGGGAGGACAGCCAGAGAGAAGCTCAAGGTTATTAAGCCATTCAAGAACAAAGTATACAAAGCAAGAGTCAAGGCCCCGGCAAGAGGAGCTTGCCGGGAGGGACAGTTGAGGCCCAGCCTGAGGTTTGCTGTAGCAGAGTACTTGCCGCGACAAGGTACTTGCCCCGGCAAGTCATTGGCTGCGGCAAGGTATTGGCTACGGCAAAATAGCAGCTGTGGCAAGGTACTTGCCCCGGCAAGTTACCTTGCGCGGCAAGCTATCAAGTGCGGCAAGGTCTTGCCGCGGCAAGCGTTACTGTACCACTGTGCTGCTGCTCCAGTGCCTCTGCCAGCGTGGCGCTCTGGGTCCTTCCAAGCGTGCGTGGCAGGGCACTGTGTAGACGGCGGTACTCTGTAGCTAGCGGTGCAGGAGCAGGTGGGATAGGCTTTTCCCATGTCCAAGACGTCCGGGTACATGTATCTGGACAGCTAAGGCATGGGCATTTAATGCCCTTGTCCCCTGCCGTCAGTGGTAGGTAGGACATGTCATCCTAGTAATAATGGCCTTACTGTAGCAACTTTCCACCTCTACCTTTACTGTTTGCCACCTGTTGGTGACCCCTTTGTGCGTATAAAAGGAGGCCCATAGGCAACATGGAGGGGGGTTAGGAACTGGGAGATGGAGAACTCCAGTATTGTACGCAGCTACTCTGTACTGTAGCGCTCCTGGAGCTAGAACAATCATCCAGATAATACACCAAAAAGCAGGAGTAGGGTTTTACGCATCCGTGCGGCCCGAACCTGGGTAAAATCTCTCTCGTGTGCTATCGTGTTCTTCGCTAGATTTGCTCTTCGTGCGACCGTCTCTCCCTGCCGAACGTAAAGGGGTCCTTCCCTGGGTCCCATAGGTGATCGCGGATTCGTCCCCGACAGAGCTACATTGACTTAGGTCTCCCTGTAGCTCAGAATCACTATTAGGATCATATTCTGAGCATGAATCTATAGGTGGAGAGCGTTTGCATTGCATTGCATCCAGACTTGATTTCAGTCCCTTAATGCCAAGTTTGACTGCCATGGCATGGTTCTGCTTTATTCTTTTCATGCGCGCAAGCTCATAGTCATTATGATGCTGTTCACTATCTGAGATTCATGAAAACATAACAAGTAGTCAGATTATCTATGGAATGCATTGCGGATTCAACTCGAAGAGTGTCTCCCTATAAACCCCTGCGTACGCAAAGTTCACCCCCCAACCGTGCTGACCAGACCACACACAGAAATACAAACCTCTTATGTGTAACACCCCAAAAAATTTGACCATGTTTTATTAATTAAAATTTTTTGCCAGGAAATTAAATTTTGATTTTCTGGATTATCTTCTAATTTCAGAATCACTCCTTTCTTCTGAATTGTGGAGTTTTTCCCTCCAAATGGAACTTTTCAAAAATATTCTTGGACTTGTATACCTTCTCAAAAACATTTCTCTTATCAGTGGAATTATTTCTATAATTATTTTCCTAAGTTTTATTTCTTTTAAAATGGTTACTCATAAGTGTTAGAGTCCCTTTTTGCACTACAACCCTTTGATTAATTCATTTAATAATTCCACCAAAATTTGGGGATGACATGTGATGTTCCTAAATCACTTTTATGCAAAAACTTCTCTTAGTCATTTGGGGATTTTGAGCCCTACCTCAAGTTTTCAAATCTGGTTCAGTTTGTAGTTTACACTACAACCTATTTTTATTTTGCTCTATTAATCTTGGGATTTTTCCTGCTTGTAGTCCACCCTACCAAACTCTTAAGTCCAGGAGATCAGCCCCATTAGAAGTTTTTAAGCACATGCAATAATGGCATATATTTTCTGTCCAGATCTGGTTTTCTCAAAAACTTGCACTAGGAAGTTTTTGCTTTTTTCAAACTAACCTTGCCACCCTCTTTATCATCCAAAGAGACTCTGATCTGGGAATTTTGGCCACCAGAGGAGATGCCTAGATGCCCATGGCATTCTGTCGAGCACCTTGTGTTCATGGACAGAGTTGGCATAGTTTTTAGTTTGCATTATGAACCTGCTTGCTTTACCTAACAAGCATGTCTCATGGCTCTACCTTGGTCTATAGCCCCACCCTGCTAAACCTCATGTGGATTAGAGCCACCTGGCAGGCATTGGCATTTTGCCAAGCACCTCCCGTGCGTGCTCTGGGCGCGAGCAGAACGTGCGTTTTGCACGTGCGTGCGCCCGAGTCGCCGCGTCCCGCTGCCGCCTCCCCACGCCCATCCTGATCCATTTCCACTCGCAGCCAATGCGCCTAACCCCTCTCTCGTCGCAGAGTCACTCTGGCCACCTCCTGGAGCCCCGCAGCGCCACCGTCAGGTCGGCCGTGGAGGCTAGCGGATGGCCGCAGCAGGCCCCGGCCTTGGTAGCGCCGCCCGAGCCTTCCCCGCGTGCCAGCTGCCCTCTGGAATAGCTCGAGCTCATCCGCGAGCTCGTCGGTTAGCGCCGACCAGCGCCACATCGCCCTGCTAGCAACAGAGCGGCGGTTCGCCGGCGTTCTTATCCACTGCTGCCGTCGAACCGACCTTCCCCGGCTATAAATGGCCCCCCCAGACCTCACTCGAGCTCGTGAGCATCCTCAGGCAAGCCGTAGAGTTCCCCCCCTCACTCAAATCCATCTGGAACCGCTGTCTTCTCCGCCTCCGGCAACTTCGGTCGTCGCTGTCCCTCGGCTAAATTCACCGTAGCCGGAGCTCCCTAGTCCTTCCAGCGCCACCATCCGATTCCCCTCGACCATATAGAGCCGCCCAACCCCGCTAGATCGGTCGGGAGCCATTGTAGGCCGAGACCCCGATCCACCAGAAGCCACCACCCACTGAGGAGCTCGCCGCCGGCGACCCCCTTCATCCCCGCCAGCCTATCGACCACCGGGAGGACCGCCCTGGACCAGCGGATCCATCCCCCCTCAGAACCCCGTGGGGAGCCGCCATTCGTCGGCTGCAATCGCCGGAGCCCCACCTCCGCTCGGCCAGAGGAGGAAGGAGGCGGGGGGTGACTGGTCAAACCTGACCAGTGGGCCCGATGGACCCACTGTCAGTGAACCAGCCCCGCCGAAACGTTTTTAAGTGGAAACGTATTTCCCCGGAATACGCTTTCATCAATGGAAAGCGTAAGCCCTCCGAACCGTTTTCTTTTTCTGATTTTTATTAAAAACAGATTTTGACCTGAACTTTGACTGGCTCTAGTTTCTAAAATGGAACTCCATTTGACTTGATTCTTTTTCTGTTGTCTCTCAAATTCCATCTAGTTTATTTTCATATTTATTTGAAAATTTCCCGAACGACTTTTTTGTACTATTTTTGAATTGCGTGTTGATTCAATCTTTTCAAAAATAGGATATTGGAGGGAAGATGAAAACTTTCAAAAGTGCACCCCACCCACATACACATGGAAGGCAAGCATTCTGAACCCTAGTATAATATTTGCCGTGTGTTGTTTTGATATAGCTACAACACCAAGCTGATTGGAACATGCATTATTTCTTGTGATGTTATGATCATGTCCCTGTGTGCATGATGGAAATTCCTTGCTGTTGGAATTGATATACTTGTGACAGTATTCACCCACATATGTCTTTCATGCCTACCGGAAGGAATCCGGAAAAGTCTCTGTCATGGGTAGACACGAGCTTGATACTGATATTTCGTTGAAACGAGCATATTCAGTAAGGCATGGTGAGGTATGATGAGTGGTGATTCTGTTTGTTGGTGTGGAATATATTTGTTATACTAATCATGCAGGGAATACTTAAACCTCCTGAGACGACCATAGATCGAGTCTTGTGCCAGTAACCCCCATACTTGCTTCGTGCTACCACTTGTCCCTGCCTTAGGTAGGGTATGGTTCAGTAAGTTGTCAACCCCTTTCTTAGCACACACCGTACAGAGAGGCCATGGTGGAAGATACCAGCTGCATCAGGTAGACATGCCACCTGGTCCGGGGGCATGGGTGTTTCCGGTTGGAACCGAGGGGGTAGCTCCCCTAGTTTGCGCGTGTTATAAATTTTGTGATCCCATGCTAGTCGAGGTTGTAGCCTCCCCACTTAGAGTTTTGCTTAACGGGTGTCGTGGGTGATTCCAGACACCGGTAAGTTAAGCTGGTGTGTGCGGGTCAGGTGTGTTTTCAAGTAAAAGACCGTAAACGAAATTAGTCCCGATGGACTAAAGGAATCCGTTACTCGTGGGTAAAGAGTACACTCTCTGCAGAGATTACATCTATTCGAATAGCCGTGTCCATGGTTAAGGACTACAGTCTGGGATAGGTCAAGTGTCGGTCTTAGTGTCGGTCTTCGGGGGAAAAACTGCTAAACCAGAACATTGATCATGACATGTGACGATTATGATTATTATTATTATGGACTAACCATTTGTATTATTTGAATTATTGAGTATCCCTTGGACGGTTCTACCTCCTGGATATTCACGGTGATTATTCTTATATAAGCCCTTTATGTGGTGTCGCTCAGACGCCCGACTATGGCACGTTTGTTATTTACTTTCTTTATAAGCCCTTTATCTGGTGTCGCTCAGACGCCCGACTGTGGCACATTTGTTATTTACTTTCTTTATAAGCCCTTTATGTGGTGTCGCTGAGACGCCCGACTGTGGCATGCCTGCTATTTATTTATTTATAAGCCCTTTATGTGGTGTCACTGAGACGCCCGACTGTGGCATGCTGATTATTTAATTTCCTTTACAAGCCCTTTATGTGGCGTCGCTCAGACGCCCGACTGAGGCATGCTTTATATTTTTATCCTTTCGAGGCGTCGCTTCAGACACCCGATCGGTTTATTTTATTCTTATTATCTAATTGCTTTTTCATATTTATTTCTGAATGACCTGCTTGCATGCGGCATGAATTTTTATTTCACGACTAGCTAAGTGATCATGAAAATATTTCAGAGCATGATTACCATCTGTTATATTATACCTGTGTTCTTAATGTTTGCGAGTACATTCAAAGTACTCACTGGCTTGTCCCTGGCTATTGTCTTGGCCAGATTTCTTGCTTGGAGCGGAGCGCTGTGATGACAGCCCCGGAACCTAGGCAATGATGATAGCAGCCTCGCGAAGATAGGAGTTATCCAGGTCAGCTGTTCCTGTGGGAAATGGAGTCCCATAGACGCTGATGATCCGCAAACCGCTTCCGCCATCAACCACTAGAAACCATTTGTTGTACTCATAGGCCAGAATGGTCTTGTACTTCATATTTTGTATTTTGCTTGGAATTTCTGTATCAAGTTGGTGTCTCATCAGCTAACAGTAATCCTGGGGCTGGTGAGCACAAGGGCCATTTATTGGAAAGTTAATATCCTGGAAAACCGGTCCCGACATTATGTCTCTATAATAGGTAGACACACATTTTAAAACTGAAGTAGGAACATTAGAATCATATCAAATTCGTAATTGAACAAATAAACTAAGGAGTTATGAGTGGCATAATGTTTAGCTTCAAGGGTGGAGTGCTGGTAGTGCGGCACAAAGCAAGTAGGCAGATTGTATTCCATGTAAAAGATCATAGTCTATGTAAAAGGTGGATATGACACCTTTTTCTATACAATGTAGTGTTCGTTGCCCACACATGATGGAAGAGATCACACAGAGAAATACTATTCACTCATGTCTGCGGTTCCAGTATTTTGAAACAGGGTGGTCCACCCTAAAAGAATATTGACAACAAATATGACAAGGCAAGCATAGAGGTAGTGAATCAATCATTACTTGTGAGCTTACTATGACAAGTATGCAGAATTGTAACTGTAGTAAGAGACCGTCCAAAATCTGAATCAAGAAGTTGGTCTAGCACTTATTATTTGCAACTATTCGACGTGAATAATTGGATATCATATCGAATGAGTAAGAAAGACAAGTAAAATTGTCAACAAACCTGGCCTGCAGTAGTAATCTGGGTCAATGTCACTATGACCAACAATCCAAAATGACTAGTGTCTGTTCCTAGGGCAGGAATTTTGAAACCCTGTGAACTTTACAGGTACTAAAGACTACTGAAATACATCTGAACCATTAAGTGTAGGTAGCACTTAGTACACAACAAACCCTAATGACAGTCCTGCCTAATGAGTAATGAATCAATTAGAAAATGGGTGATGAGGAGTGGCTGCTAAGTGTTGAGGACGTATCTCAGGATAAATGGGGTTGGCTTAGTGGCTGCTGCACGCCTGAGCCCTGAACGGACTGGGAAGGTAGGCACAGCGGTGCGCCCGGGCAGCGGTGAAGCTGTTGGGCGGGCGGCTCCTGACCTCCTATTAGTCCGGCGTCTCCTCCTAGAGTCATGTCGTCCGGGGACGGCAAGTCACTGGCGAGGCAGGCGGCTGGGGGCGAGTAGTGATCGGAAGCGCAACAGAAAAGAGGGGAATCGAGGCCTGGGCCGACCCAAAATCCCAGGGTGGGCCGCGGCCCACCGTGGGCACCCTGTAGATCCACACCCGAGCGGCCTACATGCATTTTTGAAACTAAATTAGGAACATTTGGCTGACCAATTAAATGACTCTATTTTAATAATATCAGATTCGTATTTGAACAACTAAGCTTGTTTAGCTTGATGGGTGGAGCAGTGCTATTATGACACGAAGCACGTATGCTGATCGTATAGTGATCATAAAAGGGGGGAGACCCTAAGCGTGATCAATTAAACCCTATTATGACTGTGCCATGGCAGATTTGAAGCTACAAACCGCAGAAATGCTATTTAGCAACCATTGTTTGCTTCGAAATAAGAACTAAATTCTAAGAGCTGAAAAGAAAGTACAGTAACCAAGTTACGATCTCTTTTCTGGTTGAGATAAAAAAGTTGAGCAGATATGAAGTAGTACCATCTCTCTTGCAGCGTCGTGTAGGCATCGGGAGTGCGATGGCTGTCGGTGGCGTTGAAGCAAATCTACGATGGTAGATAGGTGCATCGGGGGATAAGTCCCATTGCGGTGGACAAGAAGGTCGTGGGAGCGGCCCCGGCAAGGAGGACGACGGCGGCGATGAAGCGAGAGGACATGATGCAAGGCTCCCGGTCTGTCATCGTGGATGAGAAACATCCATCTCTAGCAGTGGATGACGCGGTCTTGGTAGGCGCTCCAGCATGGTGGAGGACGGCGGCGATGGATGGGGTAGAGGACGGCGGCGATGGATTGGGTGGCGGATGAAGGAGGCTGGTGTGGGGATTGTGTTCTAGCGCGGACGGTGTATGAATGGGAAAATGGAGGGAGAGGTACGGGGAACCATATTTTTGGGACGCGCCTGTCTGAAATATGGGAAAGTTACAAACTTAGCCCCCGTTTAAAATTTGGACGTCTCATTGGTTGGGGATAGGACGCCAGAGCGATTTCGGGCGACGAGAGGGTGTTTTCGCGCCCATGGTTGGTGCCCACGGTGTATTAACGGAGCTGACAGGTAGGGCGGTTGTGTCACATCTGAGTGAAGTTACAAACCTGCCCCTATTGAAAATATTTGCCTACGTTGATTTCTGTCGAGTCGAGTTTGTTTTGCCACCCACCGTGTATGAATGGGGAAATGGAGGGAGAGACAGAGGTCTTTCGGACGAGCTTGAATCAAATGTGTTTTGCCGCCCATGTTTGGCACCCACCATGTCTGAATGGGCTCAGAGGCGGTCGTGTCATGTCTAATTGAAGTTACTAACCTACCCCTATTGAGAGCAGTGGAAATCGGGCCGATGGATTGTCCGTGTAAGGGGTAGACAGTAATTTCCATCTCGCAAACACTGGCTTCGGGCAGCCGACGTGGGAGTGGATATTTTGCCGATTCTTTCGAATTTTGGGACAATAAGCATCCACGTTTACCCTGGCAACTAAATTCGAATCCATTTTGTATTCTTATACGAATCTTTATAAATCTTTCTATGTGTTTTTATATATCTTCAAAAGCACAACAAAGATGTATTCCACTGTCATATATGAATATGATTTACAAACTCCGATACTCGAATTCAGAAGCTAGAATCCAGTTTAAGGTGATTTTGAATATTTGAAACTACTTTATGTCCAACTCAAGTGTCACACGCAGCATAATGTGTACTCCCATTTAGATATGTACACAAGCGTTGTCTCAAGATTCAAAATACCGAGTCAATCAACCAATAATGTACAAAACTAACAGACATATAAACACTTACAGAGTATATGGATCAATAATATCAACTAATATACATAAGCCAGGCTGCTGTACTTTTTTTTGCTAGAAGAGCATCATTTTTTTAGCGAAGCTAGTACAGCATCTTGGCCCTTTCCAATGCGTGCCACTTAAGGACCATCTATACTACTGTTATTGCTGAATGCACATTCAGCCCGATTGGCATATTTGTAGGTCTAGCACAACAATCAAAATGAAATGTCTCAGAGTCTTATCAATTAATACAGACTCATTCTAAAAAAAATTATAAACCAAAAAACAAAAAACAATTATTACATGATCTCTAAAACAAATGCTTTGATCGATTACATGAACAAACAACACAAAGGTTATTCAATGATGGAAAAAACATTTCACCTATGATTTACCAAGTGAGAATTTAATTTCCTTTTTTCCTTCAGGACCTTAACAATGCGGCCAGTCTCAGCTTGCTTCATTTTGAAATCCACCAAATATTTAATGGTTGTCTTGAGTACTGCTTGTGATTGTGCTGTTTGCTTCCTCAACATGTCAACTTCATCTCTAAGTGCAGAAGCAGAATCTCTTTCTACCAATAGTTTAGCCTCTAGAGCATCAGCAGTTTGCAATTCATGATGCACGATTGGGCCGGTGCCACTATTGTGGGATGATACAACGTCCATGGGGACCTCGCTCTTTGATCTTGGGCTAACCTGTTTTGCCATTAAAGTTTCGATTGGATTCCGAAAAGTTGAAGTTAGCAAAACATCTCAACTGGGAGTTAGAATAGCAAACTAGTTAAACAAACAAGGAATTAAAGAGTTTCAATTGGATGCTGAAAAGTAGTTATTAACATCATTGTAACCGGTTGCAGCAGCAAAGCAGTTAAACAAACAAGTTTTGCAAAAGGTACCTATTGTGGCATTGGAGTTTCTCTTGGATCCTGAAAATTGAGTAGCCAGTAACGTGATTAGAGCAACCGGTTACAGCAGCAAAGCAGATAAACAAACAAGTTTTGCAAAAGGAACCTGTCGTGGCATTGGAGTTTCTCTTGGATCCTGAAAAGTTGAGTAGTTAGTAACTTGATTAGAGCAACAAGTTACAGCAGCAAACCTGTTACACAAATATATTTTTGAAAATGTACCTGCTATGCAATGGGACTTCCAATTGGATCCTGGAAACTTGAAGTAGTTAACATGATTACAGCAACAAGTTACAGTAGCAAACCAGGTAAACAAGGAAGTTTCTGAAAACATACCTGTTGTGCCAACGGAGTTTCAGTTGGATCCTGCAAACTTGAATGTTAGGAATCATAAATAAAGTGTCGCAAGAGCCATAAGAAACTAACATCAAACTAGTAAAACTAACCAGTTTTGGCAACGTATTTAATTACACATGAACTAGTAAAACTGACAAGTTCTTGGCAACGTATTAAAGTAACAAGTCGGTACCATTTAGCAGCAACACAGACATCTGTAAATTTCTTTGTTGTAAGCAAAATGATTCCGACACAGATATATATATATAAGTTAAAAAGATGGTGTCCCTCATATAAACCTGACAGTTGTCTATCTATGAACATGCAAATATTACTAGTGCTACAAGTGATAACAGCAAACCATTTAAACAAACAGGGTATCAGAATGTAAATTACACGTGAATTTTGCTGCACCCTAGAAGTACATATGACCAGCTATCTACGTGCTTAAGTAGCTATTTAAGTTCAGGCAAACAGGTAATTCTTAACAGTAAGTATCAAACACATAGATAGGCGCAATCTATAATAGGATTAACAGGCTATGTCATTATGTAATCAGTAGCAAACTAAATTAAGCCAAGCAATGTAATTGAACAATTTTGCAATAAGTGGCTAACTAAAATTCCGAGAAGCAGTTAACTGAACTTAGGCTAGCTCTTTGTACAGGCACACTGCAACTTCTTTTTCACTTACAAGGTTCTACGAAGGAGTCCATGGCATCAATTGCATGGATACACAGTCCCAATACTTCTTTCTTCCCACACTGCATTGGTAAGTCGAATGGTTAATCTGATAAGATGGTGCGTCCTTGATATGTTATATGAGGACGGGTTGTCAGACTAGTTGTAGCAACACACATCACACTAGCTTTTACTGTATATTTCATGCGATTACATTTGGCATATCAAGATCTAAGCAATCTACAATAGGATGAAAAGACTGACATCCTTCACATTATTGGCGAACTTAGTTCATAGAAACAAGCAATTCAACCATTCTTTGGGTAAATCAAAAGCGCCACTGGAATATTTTTCACTACCCCAATCATACACGCAAAAAGGGGCAACGCCACCATAGGGGCTGGTATGGGCGGCCGCCTCGGGTGGCTGGAAAGTGTGCACCTAGTTTGAGTCGTCCAGGTTGGCCCAGGCTAGTTTTGTTCGTCCCAGCACACGAGCAGGCAATGTAAAAAATGAAGAAAAAGGTTTCAATTTGGATGGGCCAATAATGTAAGTGCAAGGCAGGCCCTATAGCAGGCTTGCGGCCCAAACAAGCGCCTCCCATATCGATCAATAGCAGGCAAAATCCCAATTCGTTCGCTCCAGCCTCTAGTCTGGCTCGCTCCTAACCTAGCCGCCGCTGGACAGACCGACACAGCACTTCCTCGTGCCCTCGTTGGACGCCGGTCGCCGGGCTTCAAGCGAATGGAAGGACAAGAAAATGAAGATCCAACCCTGGGTGTAGCCTGCATGGGAGGCAGCGGCGGCAGCACAGGCATGGCATCGAGCTTGCGCAAATGGACAGTCGTAGCTTGCAAGAGCAGCATGCGCAATGAGCAGGTACATCACATCCCTGATTATATCTAATTCAACTGTTCAATTTCTGGCCAATAGTTAAACCTGACAGTGTTGTAAAACTACTTGTATGTAGGGAATCTATAAGAAAATGAAACCAATTTCTGCTTATTTTATTAGTCCCCCAATCAATACTGAACTGACTGAACCTGATGTGTCTAATCAAGTTTCCGGTGCAAACATACAAGCTCATGTTGTTCTTGAGCCTGAAGTGTCTAATGAACAGACTGCTAATGAAGGATTTGATGCAAACATTTTACATGCTCCTGGTGATGAACATATAGTGTCTAATGAGGGATCTAATGCAAGCATTTTGCAAGCTCCCATTGAAGGATTTAGTGTCTAATGATGATCTGCTATGTTGAGAGAGAGATAGAGATTTGCAGGAATTGATGACAAGCAAATTATTGTACATTTTCATGGCTTGAGGAAATGTCGAGGCCATCTACCAGAAAGTCCCCGTATCATGACAACGTAGCATAAATACTTTTCTAATCTGTTGTTTGAAACTATTGGCATACTTGTGCAGGATAGATATATTGATATGCAGTTTGTGCACTGGTTATAGGTGCAATTACACTTTGATATTTTCAGCCAGAGAACGAATAATTCAAGCAGGTACAGTCCATGTTAGTAGTCCTTGTACACCATGTTGCATTTTGTGTTTTTTGGTGCTTACATCATTTAGTTTTTTATAATCTGGAACTACTTTGGATCATTAGCTAGTTTTCAAAGTGCATGTAGCTTCACATTTGTCAAGTTATGTTGATTTCTGGAGTGCAAGTGCCTTCGTATTTTTTAAGTTAAATTTTCGCCCCTGGTAACTTGAATTCGTGGATCCGCCACTGCACACAAATCATACACGCAGGCCAGTACAAATTAAATGAAATGCAGGGACTTAAACTAGCTCGTTGTATAGGATCACTGCAGCTCTGCTTGCGATTGGGATGTTCCATGTACAAGTCCAAGTTACCACTTGCTTGGATGTGCAGGCCTTGTGCTCCTTGCATCCCCCTCTGCATTTTTGACACGGCGAATGGTTGATCAAATAAGAGGAATCAACCTTGTTGTACCGGAGGACTGGTACTTACAAGGTTATACCGGTGTGCAGGATGTGTACCAGGTCCCATAGCGCCGTCATGCTTTGCTAAAAAATGGTTTTGCTTGTTTCAGATGATATCTCCAGAAGAAATAAGAGTTAAAGTCAGAGTTGCATAGGCGTGTAAGCTAAGAGAGCAGTAAAAGGATATCCAAACATCGTCGGAATAGTGCACAAGGGAGTGATATGTGGATACCTAGTTCGGGCCGGCGTTTGGGCATGCTCGCCCAGCTAGAGTACGGGTCACTTCAGAGCCATTGAGGGTGATGCGCCGGTGTTGGCTGGCTACGCACGGATGCAGACCTTGAGCGGCAGTGGAGCACTACGATGCGGTGGACGAGACCGTTGGTGAAGCCCCAACGGCCTCGGGGGGTGGAGGTGCGACGATGTGCTCGATAAAGTAGCCCCGGTGAGGTGGGAGACGGCGTCGGTGAAGCACACCTAATGCGGTGGAAGTCGGTGTCTATGAGGCACGTCGGTTGCGACGGCCGATGTTGTCGGTGACCACCCGGTGCGGTGGACGAGGGCGTAGATGAGGTAGCTCCGGTGCGGTGGTGAAGCGCGACCGTCGTCTTCGTCGTTGTCGTTCAGCACAGAGGTGGGGAAAGAGACGAGACGAGTGGCGATTCGAACTTTGCTTGGGTTGGCGGTGAATTAGGGATTTGAGCGCTCTGGGCGCGGAAGGGGACGGTGGACAAGGGAGATTTTGCAGGGCTGGAATTGGGGCCGCCAGATATTTCAATCCGAAACGTGGAAGCGTGAACTTTTTTTGTCGTCGTTCTTTTTTTTGGGGGCGGGGGGGGTGGGGGGAGGGAGGGAGGGAGTGGGTGGTTGGGTGCTAGCGTCCGTACGACACACGCGACCACCACGACACGACCCTGGTCTGCCTGGTGTGCCTACATTTGAGAATGCAAACGAATCTTCTTTCATTTGCAAACGAATCTGTATGTATTACCATGCCCGTGTTTTCCTTGCAAATAATTAGTCATTCGAAACGAGATACTATAAATTAATTAATGAGGAGTTATTTGAATTAGAGTGTGTGTCACATAGCGATCTCCAATTCTAACGTGGATTTCACATTTCACGGTATCCATGCTACTTTTTTAATACAAATTCATATGTATAAGATGAACACCATGGCAGTGAGAAAACTTTGGATGGATTCAAACATATGACCTACAAAATAGCACAACAATCGAGTCAATGTCAACTTTTCCAAACCTAGTATGGCACGAATTTGAAATAATTACGGAAGCCATATGCATGTCTCTCAATCAAATCTTACAATGTACACTAAATTGAAACATCGATATTAAGTCTCGTACTATCTACATTCAAATGTTGTTTTTAGCCCCACCCCCCCCCCTCGGCACACATGCTACATACTTCCTGTATCGATAAATCTTCCTCTCCTAACCACCTTAGAAAGCTATCGGTTTCCGACACACGTTCATTCTTTCTCTCCATGTTTCGATCTCTAACTCTCTCAACTACACAACCCCCTTTTTCCACTCTGTTACCAAATGCATCTCTCTCACACACCCGCCATTGCACTCCATGCCGAGCTCTCTCTCTCTCCCTCCTACCCTCTCTCGCTAGATACATGCATTGCCTATCTAGACCCCCCCCTCTCGTGCGCACGCACACACATTGTCTATCTAGGTCACTCTCTCGAGACCGTCTCACTCTTTCTTCCGCACGGCGGCCCACACTCGCTCAATCTCGCTCTCTTTATCTAAGTCTCGATTAACCTCGCTTTCTCTCACACACAAATTATATATCTCCCTGTTCGGGCCGCGATCGACACACTCTATACTCTCTCACGCAGATTGTCTATCTAGGTCAGTCCATCCAAGCCGCCCCCACTCTTTCGACCTCATGGCGGGCCACGCTCACTCAATCTCTCTCTCTCTCTATGTATGTCTCGATTGACCTCGCTCTTTCTCTGACACAAATGATATATCTCCATGTTTGAGCCCAATTCGACATATTCATATTGTATACTCCCTCATGCACATTGTCTATCTAGGTCACTCTGTGGCACCCCGGCTCAGAGCGACCGGTTTACCTTGCATTGCCAGCCCAGAGATCTAGTCTTTTGGCCACACACAACAACTTGGTACAGAAAACAACCACTTTATTGATGCTAGCGGAAACATAGTTTGATATTACATTAGATAGCGAGGCCAAGCGGCACACACGGTGCGGCTGAACAGTATGTACATTATTTAATGAACATGAAGGGGGCCTCAATCACGACAACTACGCGGCAGCGGAACGACGATGAAGCGGAACTCCATAGCACAGGGACGCCGATGTGGACACGGTCTAGACACGGGAAGCACTCCGATCCGATAAGACTTTCCTGAAATCTGGCATGACACGCCAGTTCAGTACATTAAATGTACTTGCAAGCTCACAACAAGTAAAAGCATAATGACAAACAATAACATGATTATTAAGCAGGTTAAATGCAAGTCTACAATAGACTACTCATGAAGTGAATCATGCTTGTGCACCGAGTCCCTCGGACTCTCTTACCAAACGAGTTACCTCGTAACCAACATCATCAATACGGTGATCACTCCCAGATCACAAACGATACCAACACTTTGGTTCCCACAACAACGACCATCTTCATGGTCTCCACAATCTCATCACATAACTAGTGCCAACCATATAACTTTAGTGTGCAAGATTAACTTAATTATGTTGATCCATGGTGTGACCTACTTACGAGCTGTGTCCGTAACCGAGGACGCGGCTATCGATAGATTTAATAAACACTCTGCAGAGGTTAGTACACTGTACCCACACCACGGAGCCCATGGCCTCGCACTCCCATTTGGGTGGACCAATGGCATTCCGACAGAACCAACCCATTGCCATGACACTCTCTCGGCCACTCCGACCAACTCCCCTCTGGGCTAAGTCCTGGGTGGCCCCGATGTCAACCAATGACATCCAACGGCCACCGTCGTGGCAAAACTTAAACGGTCCCAAACGGGGACAAGGTACCATAACAACAAGGGGCACACATGGTTATGTCTGCTTACCGGGCCAGGGTATCGCACGCCCATAACCTTCCCTCATTGGAGGCACCGACCAGAGGCATGACAATGGACCGAATAAGGGCCTTCCCATAAAGGCAAATGTGGTTGCACTTGGAAGCTCGATTCGGTGGCACCATGACTCGATCAACAATTATGTTCAAGTTGGATTATCATCAGGTTTAACTTGAAAATAAAAGAACTCGAGCCATAGTATGCCATGATCATGCAACTATATGACGTGCAACCGTAAGCACATATCACCAAAATGGAGCGGATCAACATCATAAAATCACTAGGCATGCACTACTAATCATCTTGAAGCACTGGTTTTAACTTCATCATTTTTAGTTATCACAATAGCATGATGAGTATATGAACAATAAAGCATCATATGAAAATAACTCCGGTTATTCTCAAACCAAAGTCATGCTATCAAAGTATCACTACTACATCCAACTAGTACATGCAATCAAGTACTACAGCAAGCTAAGCATATCAAGCAAGACATATGAAATAACTTAAGCCAAGTTATTTAAATGATTTAAATGCATGAAATAATTCATATTCAAGTTGGAAAAAATCATAGTTACTGAAATGACACCATGCAAATATTTGTGTGGCTTGCCTTAGCACAGAGGAGGGTCACACTCCTCCTGGTTCTCCTCTAGGCAAGCTCCTTCTTCTAAAAATATTGAAAACAGCAAAAAGAAAATTTCAAGAACCACTCTGAAATTCACCAGAAATTCTAGACAGCAAGGAAAAATCTCAAATTTGGTGTGCTGCTAGAATATTTCAATACAAACACAATGTAAAAAGAATCAACTCATTTGGATTCATGGTTTAGGAGTTAGAGCTGGTCAAAGTTTCTGGTCAAAATGAGCTAAATTTAAATAAAAACAAAAACCAGAGGGGGGGTGACGTCGAAGGCGTAAACCCGCGGGGCGCCTCCACTTATACCGCTTCGGGGGCGGCTAAGTGGCTGATAGCGGGCCCCGCCCGTCAGGTTTAGAGAGAGGGGGGAGAAACAGAGGAGGGGGCGGCGAGTCGCCGGTGTTTCTCCGGCGAGGAGAGGTCGGCTGGCGATCTGAGAGGGAGGGGTGGATGCGCAAGACTACGACGAGTCTACACGTACCCAAAACGCGGCAAGAGGTGGTCGGAGATGCTCAGAAATAGCGTCTCCAGCGGCGGCTGCGGACAGGGTTCGCCGGAGATGAAGAAGATGGCGAGGCTAGGCGACTCCAGGTGCTTCAGCGGGGTCGGCTAGCTCCAGTGGACCACCAGGGACACCCCGGAGTAGTCGGACAAGCTTGAGAGGCTCTGGAGGGGTGGGGAGCAGCAGGAGGGGATCGCCGGCGAGCTCGGGTCGGGGACGGCGGCCAGAGGCCTGCCCGGCCGGGCTGCGGCTTAACTACGGTGCTGTGGTGGTTGGATGAGTGCGGTGAGGAGCTCGGAGAGGCGAGGGAGGGCTCTATTTGTAGGTGGAGGGGAGGAGGGGATCGAGCTCCACCGGAGAGCTCTGGAAGCGGCGCACAGTGACGAAGAGCGTCAGTGAGAGGGGGATAAGAGGCCGTGGCTCACGCGGCCATTGTGGGAGGGCGGAGACGAGCACAGGGCTCGGGTGGTGACGAGCACAGGGGCACGGGCGCACTTTGCGCTTGGCCGTGTCGTGCCCGTGGTTGCTACGGCGAGCTTCGGCGTCGGCGAGTGGCAGGGAGGATTTAATGGCATTGAGACGAGGATGGTGGCGCGGTGCAGCATGCTGCGGCGAGCGGGGAAGCGAGCACGGACGCAACAGAGGCGTCGGCGGCATCCAGAGCGCGTCGAATGCTTGCCAGCGCACTTGGCCACACGCGGTCACAGCATGAACTCTGGCATCACGCGACCTGGGCTGTGTGCACTGTGTCTGGCATGTAGTCCTTGCAAGGTTAGGTCGATCCAAGCACTTGAGTTGAGCACAGGTCGACTGGGTGAGAGTGTAGCATCCTGGCAAGTTTCTGGATAGAAACTTGTGAGCTTAAAAGAGAAAAATCTAGAGAGAGTTAGGAGCTAATTTTTGGTGGTTAAGGGTTTCTTTGGAGGGTAATGAAGTCCTAAAAGTATCAGCTTCATTGGATCAAGGAATAATGCACTTCCTTTGTAAAGTACATTTTCTGGCCAGAACAGAAAAGATTTTCTATAGCAAAAATATTCCACAAAACCATGAAATATTTTTGCACAGGGAGGTGTGCCAAGGTCCAAAGAATATTCAGGAATTTTATCAGATTTTTGTGGGCCAGAAAAATGAGGGTTGCTTTGGAGCAAATGTGACTGAAGTGTGATTTTATAGAGAAAATGAATGTTTTTCATTTAAGAAAAATATTCCTATGGCCATATTTTGATATATCAGAGAGGAAATGAGGTGTTTGAGAGGGAGGTGAGTCACTTGGGTGAAAATCAAAGAAATGCCCAAGTGGTTTAGTCCAACTGAGTTGATTCAAAACTCCAAATTCAAATCCAAAAGGCAATGAAGTCCAGAAAAAGAAAAAAGAGCAAAAACCAGGGTGTCACAAACCTCCCCCACTTAGGATGAATCTCGTCCTCGAGATTCGGTTGATCGGGAAAACAATTCTGGATAGGATGCTTTTAAAAAGTCCTCTCTTTCCCAAGTTGCTTCTTCCTCGGTGTGATGCCCCCACCGCACCTTATAAAACTTAATTACCTTACTGCGATTGACTCTTTCCGTTTCATCCAATATTCGGAACGGTTTCTCCTCATAGGTTAAATCCTTAGCAAGCTCTATCTCTGCCATATCAGTCCTTTTCTTGAGTGGCGAGATACACCTTCTCAACTGTGAGACACGGAACGCATTGTGCACCTCTGACAATTCCGGTGGTAGTTCCAACTGATAAGCAACTGTACGAACTCTGGACATAACTGGGAACGGACCAATATATCTGGGTGCAAGCTTTCCTTGGGTCTGGAACCTCTTGACTCCTTTCATAGGTGTGACTCAGAGGTAAACATACTCTCCGGTTTCAAAACTGATCTGACGGTGCTTTGAGTCATAGTAGCTCTTTTGTCGGGACTTGGCTAACTACAGTCTATCTTGGATCTCCTTGACTTGCTTTTCAGCCTCCATCATTAAGTCGGTTCCGAAAATGTGGCTATCTCCGGTTTGAGACCAGTTTAGTGGAGTGCGGCACTTATGGCCATACAGAGCTTCATAGGGTGACATCTTGAGGCTGGTCTGGAAGCTTTTGTTGTAGGAGAACTCAGCATAAGGCAGACAATCTTCCCACTTGGGTCCTTGGGCCAGAGCACATGCTCGGAGCATATCTTCAAGTATTTGATTTACTCGCTCAGTCTGCCCATCTGTCTGAGGATGATAGGCGGTGTTGTACTTTAGTGCGGTCCCCAAAGCTTGATGGAGACGTGACCAGAATGCTGAGGTAAAGAGAGAACCTCGGTCGGAAGTGATAGTTCTTGGCACTCCATGCAAACTGACGATTCTGGACACATATAGCTGTGCAAGTTGATCGGCTCGATAGGTAGTTCGGATGGGAATGAAGTGAGCTACCTTGGTCAGCATGTCCACCACAACCCATACTGCATCATTGTCTCGGTGAGTCTTTGGCAGGCCTATGATGAAATCCATGCAGACATCGTCCCACTTCCATTGCGGAACAGGTAGAGGTTGGAGAAGTCCGGCGGGTTTCTGATGTTCCGCCTTCACCTTGTTACAAATGTCGCAACAGGCAACAAAATAGGCGATGTCCTTCTTCATTCCATCCCACCAAAATGCCTGACGAAGGTCTTTGTACATCTTGGTACCTCTTGGATGAATCAAGTACAAAGATTCATGCGCTTATGTCAAGATCTTCTTTCGCAGGTCTGCTTGTTCAGGCACGTAAATCCGTCCTCGAAACCTTAGAGTACCTTGCTCATCCTTCGAGAAATCTTGGGTCTTGCCTTCTTGCATACACTTGACATGGTGTTGCAGGACTGAGTCATCTTGCTGGGCCATGCGGATTTCTTCTTCAAGGGTAGGAGTGACTTCCAACACATTGATGAGGTCAGCCTCAACAATAACCAGGTTAAGCTAAGCGATTTCTTCTTGGAGTTCGGGAGGCAAGGACTCCATTAAGGCGTTCCGGTTGGCAGGCTTGCGACTGAGGGCATCGGCAACCACATTGGCCTTGCCGGGATGGTAGTTGATTCCAAGATCATAATCCTTGACCAATTCGAGCCATCTTCGCTGTCGGAGGTTCAAGTCCGGTTGGGTGAATATATACTTAAGACTCTTGTGGTCGATAAATATCTGACATCTTTTGCCAATGAGGTAGTGCCTCCAAATCTTCAAGGCGTGCACAACTGCGGCCAATTCCAAATCATGTGTTGGGTAATTCCCTTCGTGGGGTCGTAGCTGTCTGGATGCGTAAGCTACAACCATGCCATCTTGCATGAGCACACATCCAATACCTTTCCTGGATGCGTCATAGTATACATCAAAGCTGCGATAGATATCTGGGAGAGTTAACACAGGTGCTGATGTCAATCGGGTCTTCAACTCATTGAAACTCTTCTCGCAGTTCTCAGACCATACAAACTTCTGATCCTTCTTGAGGAGTTCTATCATGGGCTTGGCAATCTTAGAGAAGCCTTCAATGAACCGTCGGTAATATCCAGCTAATCCAAGAAAACTTCGGATCTCAGTCACTGTCATGGGCGCTAGCCAATTTAGCACTTCCTTTACTTTGCTGGGATCCATGGCTATACCTTCTGCTGAAAGAACATGCCCTAAAAATCCGACTTGCTTGAGCCAAAATTCACACTTGCTAAATTTTGCATATAACTGATGGTCACGGAGTCTTTGCAAGACTGCTCTGAGATGTCCCTTGTGCTCTTCCTCATTCTTCGAGTATATGAGGATGTCATCAATGAAGACCACCACAAACTTATCCAAGAAGTCCATGAATACTTTATTCATCATATGCATGAAGAAAGCAGGGGCATTGGTGAGGCCGAAAGACATGACTGTATATTCATAAAGACCGTATCAAGTGGTGAATGCGGTCTTAGGAATATCCTCCTTCTAAATTTTGAGCTGATGATATCCGGTCCTCAAATCAATCTTAGAGAATACCTGTGCCCCACTGAGTTGGTCGAACAAGTCATCAATCCTCATAAGCAGGTATTTGTTCTTGATAGTGACAGCATTCAACTGACGGTAATCCACACACATCTGAAGACTGCCGTCTTTCTTGTCCACAAAGATTGTGGGTGATCCCCATGGTGATGAGCTCGGACGAATGTATCCTTTCTGAAGCATCTCATCAAGCTGTTTCTTCAGCTCCACTAACTCGGATGAAGGCATCCGGTAATACTTCTTGTATATAGGTGCAGTCCCGTGCACAAGATCAATTGCAAACTCAAGCTCATGATCTGGTGGCATCCCTGGTAGCTCTTCAGGGAATACATCTGGAAACTCACTGACCACAGGAATTAGATCCAACTCTTCAGCTTGAGCTGCGAAGACCATTTCTTTCTTGGGTATGCTTGTTCGAGCAAAGAATTGTGTAGTTTGGCCTTCCCGACTTGTCAATGTGACTTCTCGGGTCGCACAGTTGATGCATACTTGATGTTGGGTCAACCAGTTCATTCCCAAAATAATATCCAACTTGGCAGACTCGATGACTATCAAAGAAGCTGGGAAGATGACTCCCTTGATGTCAATCTCCAAATTGCGGCAGGCCAGATTGCTTTTGAGCATGGATCCCGGGGATTCTACCATCATACTCTTTCCTAAAATCGAGCAAGAAAACTTGTTTTGGGCAACAAAACTCCGCGAAATAAAAGAGTGGGAAGCCCCAGAGTCAAACAAAATTATTGTAGGTATGCTATTAACAGGAAACATACCAATGACGACTTCCGGGTTTTCTTGGGCTTCGTCTGCGGAGAGGTGGTGAACTTGCCCTTGGATGGTCTTCTAGCCAGGGTATGGTCCCATGTGGTTGACTTGCGGCTTAAATGGAGCATTTGACTTGCCGCTCTTGGGGCATTGTCAGGCGTAATGCCTGGTTTGCCCACAAGAAAAACACGCATTGCTACGCTGACAATCTTCGCGTACCGGGCTGGTCATGATATTCTTGACTTGGGTAGTAGTCTTGTTAACATTCTGCTGCCAATTGGGCTTGTACTCAACCTGAGTCTGCTGCCAGGTATGAGCCTTCTGCACTGGCTGTCCATCCTTCTTAGGCTCGAACTTGCGTTTATGGTCATTATAGGCGGGCTTATTGTCCTGAACAAGCTTGTGCTCCCTTTCTGCAATCAAGGCTTTGTTTACCAGAGTCTGGAAATCCGGAAAATCAAGCATACTGAGAGTGCATCTGAGGTGTTGATTCGGTCCTCCAAGGAATCTGTCAATCTTTCTTTGTTCGGTGGCCACATCATACAGGGAATAGCGGGCCAAGTGATTGAACTTGTTCAAATACTCAGTGACGGATAAGTTACCTTGCATGAGGGCTAGGAACTCACGCTGTTTAACTTTCAGGATACCGGTGGTGATGTGGTACCTGCGGAACTTTTCCTTGAACTTATCCCATGTAATTTCTTCATCTGCTGGCCACATAGCTTTAGTGTTGTCCCACCAAATAGTTGCGGCTCCTTCCAGATAGTGGGTCGCAAATGGAACCTTATCACTTTCTTCAGTGCTAGCAATGTCCAAATTTTTTTCAATGGTCCTCAACGAGTCGTCGGCTTCCAGAGGGTCAGTAACTTGATTAAAACTGGGTGGCTTAGTCCTTTGAAAATCTGAGAGCTTGGAGTGATGGCCATTCTGATTTCCATTCTGCCCAACCATAGCCTGCACACTTTTCAATAGTTCAAGTAGATCGTTGTTTCTTCTTTCTTCGAACATGCGCATGATCTGTTCAGTGGTTGGCGGATGTGGCGGTGGAGGTGGTGGTTGTGGATACGGTTCGGGGGAATGCCTTGCCTGTCTTGCCGAACAACGAACAGGGACATCCTCACCAGCGTGACTGCTGCTGCCTCCCCGCGTCATCCTATTGTTTGTTTTTCCCAATATGAAGCAACCGAGATGAGCAACATCCAAAAATGGGAAAAGAGAATGACAAATCCGAAGAAAAGCGATAAAAACCAGGGCGAATAAAGAAAGTTCCAACATAATTATACATAGACTCATACATGAAATGGAACATCATGACAAGTACGACTACATCCGTACATCCAAGCATCATGACAACCTCGGATAGTCTGACGATCTAGTGCTCTGCTGGTCCTACTGGGTCCTCTCCTGAACCGGACTCGGATCCTGAACTGACGACGTTAACGGAAACCTCCGGGTTAAAGGAAACACGATGAGCTGCCTCGAGGGCTCTCCCTCAGGGGCAGGTGCGGGATGAGGCTGGAGCATAGGAGCTGCGGGAGTAGTGAGAGGTGAAGCCCACTTGGCAGGGGCATTGTGGGGAGTCGTGGTCGAGGTGCCCGAGCTACTCGAATGAGTAACCGGGGTAACTGGCGAGCTAGAAACTGGTGGAATATAGGGAGTAAATCCTATGGAAGGTGGAGCGGGACTGGACCTAGCGGCCACCAAAGCAGTGCGAGCACGAGTCAGCTCTCGGGCCAGCTCGTGAATCAGCAGATAGCTAGCGGTGATATAGCGGGAAAGGTGGCTAGCGGGACTATCGGCCGCCGGATCAATAATAGGAAAGTGGACACGACCATCATTGTGCAGGGATGGGTAGTGGTAGAAACCTGGGTGGGTCTGCATCTGGATCTCGTTATAGCATAGCTCAACGAGAATCTCAAACGCAGCAAACTGAATAGCCCGAGCGGGTGTAGAAGCAAAACCACTCCTAGAAGAACGGGTGTAAGTGCTAGATGTCGAACTGCAGCGCAGGGTAACCACCGCGTGATACTCGTATATTGAATCTGCTAGGCGCTCCCGGTACACCCGATACACCGGGTCGTCACCGTGAGGGTAGAGTCGACGCCATACATGCCGAAGAAGGTGCGGTGAAGTGTACGGTGCCAGCTCCACCTGACACGCATACGGCACTGGAGCCATCTACACTCACAACCATTAGTCGGTTAGCAAGAATAATACATCAAATGCATGCAATGCAGCAAGCAGATGCAAACACTACCGGCACTGAAAAACCATCTAGCTACCGTTCAACTAACGCGTCGGCGGTCTAGCATGTACTACAGTCAGCGCGGCTCTGATACGAAGCGTTGTGGCACCCCGGCTCAGAGCGACCGGTTTACCTTGCATTTCCAGCCCAGAGATCTAGTCTTCTGGAAACACACAACAACTTGGTACAGAAAACAACCGCTTTATTGATGCTAGCGGAAACATAGTTTGATATTACATCAGATAGCGAGGCCAAGCGGCACACACGCTGTGGCTGAACAGTATGTACATTATTTAATGAACATGAAGGGGGCCTCGATCACGACAACTACGCGGCAGCGGAACGACGACGAAGCGAAACTCCATAGCACAGGGACACCGATGTGGACACGGTCTAGACACGGGAAGCACTCCGATCCGGTAAGACTTTCCTGAAATCTGGCATGACACGCCAGGTCAGTACATTGAATGTACTTGCAAGCTCACAACAAGTAAAAGCATAATGGCAAACAATAACATGATTATTAAGCAGGTTAAATGCAAGTCTACAATAGACTACTCATGAAGTGGATCATGCTTGTGCACCGAGTCCCTCGGACTCTCTTACCAAACGAGTTACCTCGTAACCAACATCATCAATACGGTGATCACTCCCAGATCACAAACGATACCAACACTTTGGTTCCCACAACAACGACCATCTTCATGGTCTCCACAATCTCATCACATAACCAGTGCCAACCATATAACTTTAGTGTGCAAGATTAACTTAATTATGTTGATCCATGGTGTGACCTACTTACGAGCTGTGTCCATAACCGAGGACGCGGCTATCGATAGATTTAATAAACACTCTGCAGAGGTTAGTACACTATACCCACACCACGGAACCCATGGCCTCGTACTCCCATTCGGGTGGACCAACGGCATTCCGACAGAACCAACCCATTGCCATTACACTCTCTCGGCCACTCCGACCAACTCCCCTCCCGGCTAAGTCCTGGGTGGCCCCGATGTCAACCAATGACATCCAGCAGCCATCGTCGTGGCAAAACTTAAACGGTCCCAAACGGGGACAAGGTACCATAACAACAACGGGCACACAAGGTTATGTCTGCTTACCGGGCCAGGGTACCGCACGCCCATAACCTTCCCTCATTGGAGGCATCGACCAGAGGCATGACAATGGACTGAATAAGGCCCTTCCCATAAAGGCAAATGTGGTTGCACTGGGAAGCTCGATTCGGTGGCACCATGACTCGATCAACAATTATGTTCAAGTTGGATTATCATCAAGTTTAACTTGAAAATAAAAGAACTCGAGCCATAGTATGCCATGATCATGCAACTATATGACGTGCAACCATAAGCACATATCACCGAAATGGAACGGATCAACATCATAAAATCACTAGGCATGCACTACTAATCATCTTGAAGCACTGGTTTTAACTTCATCATTTTTAGTTATCACAATAGCATGATGAGTATATGAACAATAAAGCATCATATGAAAATAACTCCAGTTATTCTCAAACAAAAGTCATGCTATCAAAGTATCACCACTGCATCCAACTAGTACATGCAATCAAGTACTACAGCATTCCCGCGAAAAAAAAATCAAGTACTACAGCAAGCTAAGAATATCAAGCAAGACATATGAAATAACTTAAGCCAAGTTCTTTAAATGATTTAAATGCATGAAATAATTCATATTCAAGTTGGAAAAAATCATAGTTACTGAAATGACACCATGCAAATATTTGTTTGGCTTGCCTTAGCACAGAGGAGGGTCACACTCCTCCTAGTTCCCCTCTATGCAAGCTTCTTCTTCTGAAAATATTTAAAACAGCAAAAAGAAAATATCAAGAACCACTCTGAAATTCACCAGAAATTCTAGACAGCAAGGAAAAATCTCAAATTTGGTGTGCTGCTAGAATATTTCAATACAAACACAATGCAAGAAGAATCAACTCATTTGGATTCATGGTTTAGGAGTTAGAGCTGGTCAAAGTTTCTGGTCAAAATGAGCTAAATTTAAATAAAAAGAAAAACCAGAGGGGGGGGGGTGACATCGAAGTCGTAAACCCGCGGGGCGCCTCCACTTATACCGCTTCGGGGGCGGCTGAGTGGCTGATAGCAGGTCCCGCCCGTCAGGTTTCGAGAGAGGGGGGAGAAACAGAGGAGGGGGCGATGAGTCGCCGGCGTTTGTCCGGCGAGGAGAGGTTAGTTGCCGATCTGAGAGGGAGGGGTGGATGCGCAAGACTACGTCGAGTCTACACGTACCCGAGACACGGCGAGAGGTGGTCGGAGATGCTCGGAAACAGCGTCTCCAGCGGCGGCTGTGGACGGGGTTCGCCGGAGTTGAAGAAGACGGCGAGGTTAGGCGACTCCAGGGGCTTCAGTGGGGTCGGCTAGCTCCAGTGGACCACCAGGGACACGCCAGAGTAGTCGGACGAGCTCGAGAGGCTCTGTAGGGGTGGGGAGCAGCAGGAGGGGATCGCTGGCGAGCTCGGGTCGGGGACGGCAGCCAGAGGCCTGCCCGGCCGGGCTGCGGCTTAACTACGGTGCTATGGTGGTTGGATGAGTGCGGTGAAGAGCTCGGAGAGGTGAGGGAGGGATCTATTTATAGGTGAAGGGGAGGAGGGGATCGAGCTCCGCCGGAGAGCTCTGGAAGCGGCGCACGGCGACGAAGAGCATCAGTGAGAGGGGGAGAAGAGGCCGTGGCTCACGCGGCCACTGTGGGAGGGCGGAGATGAGCACAGGGCTCGGGTGGCGACGAGCACAGGGGCACGGGTGCACTATGCGCTTGGCCGCGTCGTGCCCGTTCTTGCTGCGGCGAGCTCTGACGTCGGTGAGCGGCAGGGAGGAGTTAATGGCGTTGAGACGAGGATGGTGGCGCGGCGCGGCATGCTGCGGCGAGCGGGGAAGTGAGCACGGACGCAACAGAGGCGTCGACGACATCCAGAGCGCGTCGAACGCATGCCAGCGCGCTTGGCCACATGCGGTCACCGCGTGAACTCTGGCATCATGCGATCTAGGCTGTGCGCACAGTGTCTGGCGTGTAGTCCTTGCAAGGTTAGGTCAATCCAAGCACTTGAGTTGAGCACAGGTCGACTGGGTGAGAGTGTAGCATCCTGGCAAGTTTCTGGACAGAAACTTGTGAACTTAAAAGAGAAAAATCTAGAGGGAGTTAGGAGCTAATTTTTGGTGGTTAAGGGTTTCTTAGGAGGGTAATGAAGTCCTAAAAGTTTCAGCTTCATTGGATCAAGGAATAATGCACTTCCTTTGTAAAGTACATTTTCTGGCCAGAACAGAAAAGATTTTCTATAGCAAAAATATTCCACAAAACCATTAAATATTTTTGCACAGGGAGGTGTGCCAAGGTCCAAAGAATATTCAGGAATTTTCTCAGATTTTTGTGGGCCAGAAAAATGAGGGTTGCTTTGTAGAAAATGTGGCTGAAGTGTTATTTCAGAGAGAAAATGAAGAAAAATATTCCTATGGCCATATTTTGATATATCAGAGAGGAAATGAGGTGTTTGAGAGGGAGGTGAGTCATTTGGGTGAAAATCAAAGAAATGCCCATGTGGTTTAGTCCAACTGAGTTGATTCAAAACTCCAAATTCAAATCCAAAAGGCAATGAAGTCCAGAAAAAGAAAAAGAGCAAAAACCAGGGTGTCACACACACTCTCCAACCCGTCTCACTCTTTCGATCACATGGCGACCCAAACTCGCTCAATCTCTCTCTCTCTCTCTCTCTCTCTCTCTCTCTCTCTCTCTCTCTCTCTCTCTTTACCTATGTATCGATTGACCTTGCTTCCTCCCACGCACAAAATATATCTACATGTCTATGACTGGTTCATCTCTCAAGCTCTATCTTACAGCCCTCACCCTTCCCAAAAGCTCAATCGGACAATATCTCTCTAGAGCATATATATCTTTTCAACGAATGCCGGACCACACTCACTTTGTCTCTCTATCTATCTGTGTCTCGATTGACCTCGCTTTCTCACGCCGTATCTTCCACACATTGAAGCTACCTCTCCATCCCTCGCAGACCCGAAGCTATTTACATTGCGAGGGGGACTCCAACCTTGGATTAATTTGTGAAGGCATTTATTCCGGTGGGTTTAGATTATATTTTCGTAGCATTCGGCCCACAACTACTCCAAACACCGTTGCAACCCCCGCACCTCCCCCAATTGATTTCCCTCTGGCTCGGTTACCGCTCTCTCGCACGTCCTTTCTCACCTTCCATGTTGCACCATGGTATTTTTGCAAAAAACTCTGTTGTTCTCTTTAATTATTACAAATAAGCTACAAACTACACACCGATAGTCCACCTGTAATGGAACAATTTTTGACCCACAAATTAAAGTGCTACAAACTACACACCGAGGGGCCCACCTGTCATGGAACAAATTTGGACCCATATATAAATTAAAAATGAAAAAGGACGAGGATCGAACATGCGACCAGGTCCTTCAAGCCACACGTCAATAGGCAACATAGTGGCAACGTTTGTTGTACGCCCTTTGCTGATATAATGTTTTTATATTACCACAGCCTATTTAATGGATAACATGTTTTAATATTAATTTTAGTACATTAGTGGGACCAGCTCATTAGCACGTACTATTTGCCTTCACTTACTGGTGGGTTCCATGTCTGCTCTCTCTCTCTCTCTCTCTCTCTCTCTCTCTTTCTCTCTCCTCCCCTTCTATGTTTAGACGCACGGACAAACATGAAGAACGCGCGGGCGATGTTGCTTTTGACCATATCTGGACGCGTTCATAAGTTACGACACCATTTTCACGTACTAGTAGTATTATACATGTAACAAGTTTAGGAACAAAAGTGACCATGATGGACAAGTTAGGCTAGTTGTAGTACTATTTATCTACTACTCCGTCATAATTAAATGCGTGGATAAATAGATGTATCGCCTAGTGCTTGAACAAGGGGACTGGTCGCGCCCTACAAGTATTTGGAATTGACTTCCCTAAAAAAATATTTGTAATTGACGTGGTATTTAATATGAAATGTTTGCGATGAGAAGGAATACATGTGGCTTGATGATGTTTTATATTTAATTTGATACACCTCTAGCAGAACATTCAATCGATCAAACCATAGATTTCATTCAATCTGACTCCGACTTTACATTCATACAATGATTGAACTAAAATAAACGAAATGATAAATCCCAAACGTTCGGATTTTAAGCATGGCAATCCGAACGTTTTTCATGGCAAATTTAGATTACGCGGCGGCGGCAGGGGCGTCTTGCGGTGGGAAGCGGCTCCTCTGCCGTGCTTTGTGTGCCGTCGGGCCACTGACCGACGGCGACGGTGATGGCGGCATCTTGCGCTGTTGTTGGCGTACTCCAGGACGTTGGCCCTAGCTTCAAGGAAGGCCAGAATGTTCTGCACTTCGGTCTCTAGGAGCGAGTCAACTGGCGGGAGGAGGCGACTGGCGTTGGTGCAGGGAAGTGGTCGACGGCGGCGATCCATGCTGCTAAGGGGGGCACTGGCACCCGCGCGGGGACAGGCGCTGGCAATGGCGCGGCGGAGACATTCGTGTGCACGGGCACCGGCACGGGCGCGCGCGTCAGTGCACGCGCATGCGCTGGCAGGTGCATGGGCACCGGCACAGGCGCGCGCGTCAGTGCACGCACAGGCGCATGCGCTGGTAGGTGCACGGGCGCGTGAAAGTCGACGGGAACCTCGTGGAACCCCGTGGCATCAAGCTCGTCGACAATGTGCGGCTCCCAGCCCATCAATGCCACGGGGATGGGCGCTGGCGCAGTCGGGGCGACGGGAGCCTGAACGGGAGCGGGGACAGGCGCGACGTCTTCCCGCAAGGCCAGTTCAAGCTCGTCCCAAAGTGCCTTATGTTCTTGAAACTCCGGCTGGGAGACTTCCTCAGGAAACTGGAAGACTAAGGGCAGACCATCGTGATGCGGTATGGCGTACGGTTAGGTCAGGCTGGTTGGAGGTAGACGACAGGAGAATCGGAGAGGAAGAGAGAGATTGTAGCGATACCGGGTAGTGCGGGGGTGATTTTAAACTGCGGCGCCGACACCATTAAAAGTGGGGGCAGTTGGGACGAAGGTGGCGGCGGAGCCTGGTCAAAGGGCTCGCCTCCTGGTGAGCCTGCACAGCGGCCTGCTCGCATGCCTCCCGGTCAGCCAGCGCAGTGGTCCGCTCGCACGCCTCCCGTCGACTCACACGCTTGCTCGGACGGCACCTGCCGATGAGAAGCGGGACTCGTGGCGGCACGTAAACGCCCGTAGTTTGAATAGTGAAAGCATTCGCGTTAACGTGACAGGTCTTTGTTCCAAAATACCTTGGCTCTTCATTTGTGCAACTTTTCATAAGCAGCTTGTCTCAAATTGAACAAAAAAATTACGACAGCATATTTGTGCCATATCACGAGACCATGCTCAGTTTCATGAATTTCAGGTCACTTTTGGATTTTCTGAAATTTAAAATCCAGGATTCGAAACAATATCATAACCTGCATCATGCAATACATTTTCAAGCGATACATCTTTACTATTGTAGATGTTAATATTTCTTAAGAAAGGATTTGGTCAAACATTTTGCTTAGTTAGACTTCAGACAAGTTATATATGCAGAGTAAAAGGATAATCCCTCCGTACCAGTGCATTGCCTGATATATTAACTCAAGTACTAGGCACGAAGAAATGGGGCTCAATTCTGTGCTCATCCTGGTGTAGTACTCCTATTAGTACTAGGCAATGGAGTTGACGGGTGACCTTAGGTAGCGGCGACCGAGGGAATTGAACCGTGCTCGGCACGGTAGGTAACATTGTCTAGTTACTAAAGCATCCCTCCATTGTTCATCGGTAGTCATTATGGACCGGGGACATGAGGGGAATTTCCTAGGGCTGGAATTCTGGCCGCCGGATATTTCGACTCGAAACGCAGAGGCTCGAGTGGTTGGGGTTGGCTAATGTGCGTACCATGCACGCCACCAGAAGGACACGAGCCCGGTTTTTTTTTGAGGATCAACACGAGCCCGGGTCTGGCTGGTACGCCGTTGGGTGCTACCATTCGAAAATACAAAAGGAATCTTTTAAATTGCTAAATGAATCTATGTATTACAATGCCCGTATTTTCCTTGCAAATTACTGGTCATTCCAAAAGGCACGGTAATTGATTTATGATGAGTTCTTGAATTAGAGTGAGTTTGTGATATAGTGATCTCAACGTGGATTTCACATTTCATGGTATCCCTAGTAAGTTTTTCATTGCAAATTCAAATTTAAAAGACGAACGGTATGGTGGTGAGAAAACTTTGTATGTATCAAGCATATGACCACACACACACACACACACACACACGAATACAACAACAATCCAGTAAGTATAGTGCATTTTTTTCCAAACCATGCATGTATGACACGAATTCAAAAATACTCCCTTTGTTCCTAAATATTTGTCTTTTAGAGATTTCAACAAGTGACTACATACGGAGCAAAATGAGTGGATCTACACTCTAAAATATGTCTATATACATCCGTATGTGGCAGTCCATTTGAAATCTCTAAAAATACAAATATTTAGGAATGAAGGGAGTAAAATGTAAGCCATGCATGGTCCTCAATTCAATATTTAAAATGAACATGAAACTGAAACATGAATATTAAGTCTAGTACTACATACATGCGAATGTTGTGTTTAGGTCTCTCCATCGCCCCCCACCCCACCCCCCCACACACATACTTCATGTATCGATTGATGTTCATTTCTTTGTTAATAGAGCTATTGGTATCCGACACACGCACGCTCATTATTTCTCTTCACGGTTCGATCTCCTTTTATGTCATTCCCGCCCTCACACTCTCAACAAATGTATTTCTCACACACAACCTCGTCGTGCCCTCCATGACAAACGCTCCCCCCTCTCTCTCAAGAAATATGTGTTGCCTTTGTAAAACACCTTCACCGTGCACGCACACACAAAGTCTATCTAGGCCACTCTCTCGGTAACTATCTCCCTCCAGCCCTCACCACAGCTTCGCCGCACAATATCTCGGTGTATCGTCTTTAACATTCGAGTGTACGCTAGGCCACACTCCCTCGATCTCTCTCTCTCTCTCTATAAATGACTCGATTGACCTCGCTTTTTCGTGTCGTCTCTCTCACACATAGACACTCGCACTACACCTCTTGCATAGGTGGAGCTATGTAGATTGTCGGGGGTTACCCCTCGACCTTAGATAAAATTGTGAAGCTCTGTTTAGGATTGTTTAGATTATATTTTTTGAACATTATATTTGTCCCCACCCTCCCAAACACTGATTGGTTGTGCACCCCCCCGGGAGAATATCAGGTGCCCCCACACCTTAGATGCTATATGCTGATACGAGTTCCTTGGAGCTTGTAGATCTGAGATATAGCAGCTCACATGATGTCTTAATATTTTTACAGGAAACCTTAATGAGTTTGAGAATTGCACACAATTTGTACAAAAAACTACTCAGATGCCCTTGGATCCCATATCCAACGACCTCGAAGCTCGTATCACCGTAGCATCTAAGATGAAGGAGGACCTCATATTCTCCTGTATGTAAGAATATCATGTGCTACCACACCTTAGATGCTTTGGTGATACAAGCTCTTCGGAGCCGTTGGATCTATGATCCAACAATTCCTTGGTGGTTCGAATGTTTTTTTGCAGAAAAGCCCCCAAAGAGTTCGGCCATTGCTTACAAGCACAAAGACTGCTCAGATGCCATTGGATCTCACATCGAACGACCTCGAAGCTCGTATCACCGTAGCATCCAAGCTGCGAGAGCACCTGATGTTTTCTCGCATGGGAGAATATGAGGTGCTCCTGCACCATAGATTCTATGGTGATACGAGTTCCCGGGAGATCTAACGGCTCACAGTAAGAGGTTTGAATGTTTTTACAATATAGGCCTCAAAGAGTTTGGGAATTGCGCAGAAAGTACAATTACTATGCATGTGGAATCTGATCACAGATCATATGACTTAGATGCTCGTATCACCGTAGCGGCTAATTAAGCTACTGGGAGCACCTAATATGAGCTACTGGGAGCCGTTGGATCCAAGATGCATCGGCACACACGAGGCCTGAATGTTTTATTTGCAAAAATCCCTTGGAGAGTTTGGAAATTGCGCATAATTACAAAGACTACTCCCAAGCCATTGGATCTTAGATCCAACGATGTAAAAACTCGTATCACCAAAGCATCTAAGCTGCGGGGTAGATGTGATATTATATGCCGCTGTCATTTTTGTTCCTAAACTTGCAAAATACGTGTAACTGGTGCCGTTACTTGTCTAACCGCGCAAAGTGTTTATGCAAAAAAACCATCCTACACTGAAATATCAAAACAACACACGGGGGTCCCACTTGTCATTGATCAAATTTGGACCTAAAATTAACAAATCTGAAAGACAAGATTCGAACTGGCAACCTGGACTACAAAGCGTAAGTCGATAGCCTGAAACAGCAACGGTTGTTGGCTTTGTCGCATAACTTGATTTTATACAGTATTACGTTGAGTAGAGTAGAGGGAGTGGCTCGTCAACACGTGCATGACCGTTGACTTACTTACTGGTGGGTCCCATGTCTGTGATCTCTCTCTCCTCTCCATCGTCTAACCTTTAGACGCACGGGCACACACGAAGAGCGGCGCGAGCTTGCCGTGGTGTTATTATCTCTACTCCTATAAAAGACTCAGTTGGTGATGATGGTGTGTCTGCCATCCGTCATTTCTGACCATTAGATCTGCATCTAACGGCTGTGAGGTAAGTTGTGGCATTTTTGCAACAATAGCCCACTTCTTTGATCCAATTTACAGAAAACTCCTTATTATCTTATAAGCAACCACATCCCTCCCTCACCTCATCAAAACAGCCTGAGAAATATATTTTGAGTGAAAAGTAATATATTTTTAGTGGTATATATGTATATCAAAACAAGAGTGTTTTCTTTCAAGTTTGTGAACAAGTACTATTCTACTTTGGATCCGTTGCAACGCATGGGCACATTGCTAGTAACTACAAAAAATGCTTGGAAAATAGAAGAATCGCCTAGAACAAGAGACGTTGTGGCTGGTCGAGACGGAGCTAACCACACCTATCCTCCGTGCCACGTTAGCATGATGAAGCTGTGTGGCTAGTGGGGTGTTTTTGACCGACTGGCTGGGTCCTGAGGTCGAACCATAGGTAGTACGTCTGATACAGCATATTTTTACACGCACATTTTTCCTCCGTGCCGAGACGTGGCACACCCTACCGCGCTATTTCTGGGTCCTCCCGGGTGGTTCACGCATATTTTCTTCCTTGCCGAGATGTGGGATGCCCTACCGCACGTTTTCTGGGTCCTCCTCGGTCGTAGCGCCGAAGCAAGTAAATGAGTCATCAAATCACAAAAGCCCACCTTTCCCGCCAAGTACAACAGTGAAGCACGGTGGCTAGCTAGTTGGGCTACTGCGACCGATTAGCAAGGCTGCCGCAACATTTGTTTTTTCACCCCTTTTTTTCTCTCCTTGCCGGCAGGTAAATTTAAATATCCACTGCAGCGTTGCTCTGGTCTTTGGGTGCGGCAGGCGCGGCAGGATTTTTATTTATTTTTATTGACGGGAGTAGGCGCGGCAGCAATTAGTCATGATGACTCCGCCTATAAAACCCACACTGTGTCTGATGTGAAAAGTCATCGACTGGTGTTTTCCCATGGTGAAAACCAAAAGATTCACCCCACTCCTCGGCTGTCTCCCTCCGCCTTCCCATAGATTGCATTGCCTTTCAGCCGTTTCGCCCCCTTTGCTTCCTTTCCCCTTCGCTTCTACCTGGTTCCATGGCGGTGCACCAGATCACAGAGTCTGAGGTGAGGCGCCTAACACAGGAGCTCCAGGCCAAGGATGCGGAGCTCAGGGCCAAGGATGTGGAGCTCTGTGAGCTCAAGGAGGAGAGGAGTGCCATGTTCCTCCTTTATGTGCGGGAGTTCACGGAGCTTCAAAAGTTGCAGGCGTCCACCACAAAGATGCTCAAGGCGTCGGCAGCGTTGCTGCAGAAAGCGGGAGATACGATAGGCGGTCAGGCGAGCCGGCTGGAGCGCGAGCGGGCCGATCGTGACGAGGTCCAGGATCGCCTCAACCACTTGGTGGACCATGTTGCCACACACGTGTTGCGGCTGCACGATGCCTACCATCATGCCAGCACGACCATGCCGACCGTTGGGCTAAACCCGTTCGACCACCTTGTCGACTTCAACGAGCTGCGGCTTCCTGACCTGGTCTCCTTCTTCACCTATATCTCCAAGGAGCTGAGCTGTCTCCGCGCGATGGTGGGGGCGGAGCTGGACAAGGAGGGGTTGCGGGCTGCCGTCGCCGTTGCCGCGTGAATCCTCTCAGGGCTTCATCACCGGAATCCATTCATGCCATTAGACGCCGTCTTTGACGAGCTGGCTCTCATCGACTGGGAGCGGGCTCTGCGGGCGGTGGCACCCTGCATCACCAATGTCGTGCGCCTCGAGAAGCAGAGAGACTTCGGTGGTGTTTAGGCGCCCTCTGCATGGGCATTTCCATGTCTCGGCGCAACATGACCGTTGGATCAAACTCAGACGGTGCAGATCAGTCACTGTAGCACAAAGCGTGTGGGTGTGTTTGGTTGCATTCTCATCTCAATATAGTTGTTCCCTCTTCGTGCATGCTCATCTCAACACCCCTCTTCATGCATGCTCCTAGTGTATTTGTGTTAACCTACTAGTGTGGACTCATGCACCCTTCATGCACTCTGCCAAACACCCAAAAGTGGGTCGAGAAGGGAACTTTTGCTCCCATCCCATGCACCCTTCATACACCCTACCTAACACTGATTCGTGCTTCATATGGTTCATGTTCCGTGGAGTATTATAGCACCGTACTCTCCATGCGCTGTAGACCTAGGTCTGTTAACACTGATCTCACCGTTCATTCTCAACCGGACAGTCAAAAAAGGGGTATGTTACATTACTGTTCATATAGTTGACATGCGCACAACATCGTTTGTTATCATCATATCTTACTACACCAGCAACAAGATTATGTAGTACTGATGTATGAACCATTGCGCATGCCTAGTAGTAGGAGTACTGTGTAAGTTCAAGTGGCTGTCGTGTTTCGCACTCCTCCGTCGTAAGAGTGGAAACGCTTGCTGTAATGATTTTTTTCTTCAGAAACAGTGGACACGCTCTACCGTGCGGATCCTCCTCGACGGTCGTCGGGAACCTTGCTACTCACTTTCGTCGACGTGTGGGACAGCCAGCATCGGGGTCCACTTGCCATGCACTAAATTACTCCGTACTAGAGTGCACAACTGCATGGTAGACTACCCCGGTCGAAGCGCCGCAGTAATGCCCAATGAGCCGTCAAATCACAAAACCCCCACCTTTCCAGCAGTAAGTTGGATGGACGAAGCAACCATCATTTCACTCTTCTCCCTTAGCTTCCTCTCTTGAAGAAAACCCCAACTCGCTTCTCCCTCATCTTGTTCCTCATTTCTCCAAGAAAACCCCGACGCGCTTCTGCCATTGTTCTTCTCTCCCAAAGAAGGAAAGGTGAGCGCATCAATGGTGTTGATTCTGGCCAAGGCCCGATCTTGCAACCCCGAGACTGATCCTATAACTCCCTCTCTATTCTTCTTTTGGGTTTGTGATTATGGTTTCTTTTCTTTTATTTCTATTTGACAGTTTCTTGATGGACCCTTGAGCATCGGCCGAAGTGATGTCTATGGCTCTGGCCAAAACCGTCGAGGCTCAGGGTACAAAGAAGCACAAGCACCCCACCGAGACTACCGCAGACAAGCTCAAGGCCATCGCCCTGTCCAAGCCCCCCACTTCGGGCTCCCTCATTAAGCAAGTCTAGATAATATCTCTTCTTGATGATCTTTTTGGCGATCTTGATCGTGTTTTTTCATCTAACACGCAATACTAGTACTAGTAGTACAACTTTCTGGGTGATCTTGCATGTGATTTTTGTGTGCCAAATGATGGTTCTAAATTGCTCTTTTGACCAAAACATGTGAGAGGTTGACATACATATGATTATTGCACATAACACTGATTTCTTATAGATTACTTTCAACTACTTTATGAACATCAATGCTAGCTATAGGAAATGCAATATTTTAGCTCTCATGCCTTGGAAGAGAGTATATTAGCCTCAGTAACTTGTGTTATGTATATTGCAAGTAATCCCTCTACTCTCATGCCTTTGAAGACATGTTCTAGTGTCTTTGTTCACTCATTTCTATGCGTATATGTAGTCTTATATGGAGTAAAATATCAAAAATCATCTTATATTTCTGAACGGAGGTAGTAATAAAATATTTGGTTTTTGTTTGAATTAGAACCAGGTTTGCGGTGGAGATGAAGTTCTCAAAGACATGCCGTGTGAACTGGAAGACCTGAGGATGAGTTCTACCACTAAACTATCCAGCTGTTGTGTCCTTGTCGCCACATGTCATGAACTAGTGTTTTCCTGTAGCATTGTTGTCAGGCGCGTTCTCGAGGGTGGACTTCACCACAACAATTTCCTAGCTGGGCCTTCGATTATGAAGGGTGTGGTTCTTGTAAAGCTTCCTGACAAATCTGATGCGGACTGTCTTCATCATCATGTTTATGAGTGGAAAGACCACTCTGTTAGGTTCTCCAAGGTTGACGAGCTGGCGATGGTGCCAGTAGACATCTCTCACGAAGTCCATGGCCTAGTCAGTTGTGTGGGGTACATCCCGTAGGTCGGTGGCAAGAAATAATCTGCAGAGTTTAATTAGTGCAACTTTGCTTGTCTGTAGTAAGTACTATTGTTCAGTACTTGATTTGTGTGTGTGTGAACCCTGTATTATTTAGTACAGCCACTTTTGTTGTGTGGTGAGTCTTGAGAACAGTCTATGTTAATGTCTGTCCACTCAATTTAGTCTGTATATTTTGAAGTATCCAGATCATCTTTTTTGTGAGGACGGTTTATCAATTATGGTTACACTCCAATATCTGTATGCATTATAGGGTTTATCGCACACACCAGGATTTACAGTCCCATGGATGTTCGGTCCATACGATTTGTCACGACCATTGGACTGTCCTGCTTGTGGGAGTAAGCGGGGGCCCTGCATGACACCCGTAATTGGTAGATCAACCTTCTGTTTAGAACTTGAACATAGTGATTTCCTGGTAAGGATTCACTCGTGTCACATCAAGTAAATCTTATTGATATACTGTCATGTTTTCTTACTTTTGTTGCAATTTTACGATGCAGGTTTTGCCATGTCACATTCGTTACAGAATAAACCATTTGGTTTGCTCTATGATGGTTATTTTTGCAGGTTTCACTTCTTATGTCGTGTCAGTAATGAAGGCACTGTCCATCACTTATATGACTGGACACAATTGGACCAGTCTGTTGTCTGAGTACAATCTGAAGCCGTATGATGAACTACAGTTTGGTTTAACAAACACGCCAAATTAGTCCTTGTGGCGTTTAAAAGAAGTGAAGAAAAAGACTGGATCAAGGTCACGGAGCCTAGTGAAGTTAGAAAGCTGAAGTATGAAATCATAGCAGACCAGAGACGATCGCTGCTGTCTCGCACATCGGTACCACCTTCAGCATCGGATCAACCACCGGCACCTTCTCAGATGACATTGGCTCCAGCACTGATAACGGCAGCAGCTTAGTCTGATCCATCAGAAGATTGGGCACCGACCGTGTCAGCGGATTAGGCTGATCTACCGGATGATCGGGCACCGACACGGGCACCTGCTACGACACCGGCACCAGCTCCACAAGGAGCACCATCTACGGCAGCAGCAGCGGCACTACCAGTCGCACCGGCACGGGCACCAGCAATGGCTCCGGCACCTGCACCAACACTTGAAGTTGCACTTGCATCTGCTCTGGCCCGTGCAGCGGCAACAGAACCAGCAGTTACACCGGCAACAGACTGGGCTGTAGTTCGCACTTCATATACCAAAGTCCTTACAAAAATCGACATCTCCACCTTCTTGGTAAGCATTGGCCGCCCAAGTTCTTCATTCTTTTTTCTTTCCATGTTGTTTCACATGATTCACTGTGTTGATCTAACTGTTTGTGTATGTCTTCTTGTTTGCAAACAGAGAATTCCTAGAGCAACGAGGGAGTCGTTCAATAATCCGGGCGACTGTGGCCAAGTTTCTCTTACCATGCGCAGCCTTGGTGTGAATGAACCTGCTCAATATACCATAAGTACAAAGGATGGTCGCATGATGATTGATGCTAAAGGATGGTCAAGGTTCAAAACTCTATCAAATCTTGCGGTAGGGGATGATGTCAAAATCAAACTTTCTAGGCAAGGAGAGCTGGTCCAAATCAACTTTGAAATTCTTTAGTAGCAGCATGCAACTGCCGAACTGATCTATCCTCCGAGAGCTTTTGATGTAATAATATGGCATGGTGAAACCAGTGTCCTGTGTGTATAAGTAGTACGACAGTATTATTTATCACGTAGGATATCATGAAAGAATTGCAACTCTGATTGCTGGTTAGGAACTGTCGTTCGATTTCATTCTAACAGCTGCCATGCTTTATTTAATTTTCTGTATTCGCCTTGCGACAACATCTAAAACCAGCGCCGTACCGATCGCTTGCAATATGAAATGCGCTGAGTTAGAACACATGGGCCCCCAAACATGCAGGCCCACCGGCCTATGGCCCAAAGTCCAGAACCGTGAGCCTGTCTGAGTATTATATTCTCAGCTGAACCCCCATATTATGTTATATATATTCCCCTTGATTTTTCTTATGTATAAAGTTGTGATATAAAAGATTTTTATATTTCTTTACAGAGGGAGTATCTCTCTGTAAAAAATATATTTATGTGTAACTAGTTACTCCTGCCTTTCTACTTCCTTTCGTTGATATGTGGGGCATCCGGCAACGGGGTCCACATGCCATGCACCATATTAGAGTGCACAACTGCACGGTAGGCTCACCTCGGTCGTAGCGCCGCAGTAATGCCCAATGAGCCATCAAATCACAAAAAACCCCACCTTTCCAGCTTTAGCAGTAAGCTGGACGGATGAAGCAGCAATATTTCACTAGGTCTGAATCCCCTTCTCCCTCCTCTGCTTGTTCAGAGAAAACCCCCTCTCGGCAATTGTGTAGGGTTTTCTCATGGAGAACCAGGTACAAATTCTTCATCCATCCCCGGTAAATCCTAGTCCCTTGGTCGCGGGTAATCCTAGGATGGCAGCCGCCGTCGTTGATGCATTTTTCTTCCTACTGAAACTAGTGTGTTTCATTTGCAGTGCCCAAAGTGCGAGGACCCTACAGGTTTCGACGCCCTCGGTGAGACGCCACACTTGTTCCTTCTCATCCTAACACAGGATTTTAAAACACGCACAGTATGTTCCCAGAATCCTCTTTTCTATCCGGGAGGGTGGGAGTTTTTGAACATGTTGTCGACTAATTTGGAAATTTGGATTGCTATATTTGGATAAAAGGTACTAGTACCATGGTCAACACTGACATGAAGGAGGAAATTATTTCTAGATTTGGATAGCGAATACATTGTGTTCTCATATTATTTTTCCTACAGTGCATTCCTTGCTCTGCCAGAACACATGTACTCAAGATGGCCGGCCTTTCTATAACTGAATACACCAGTTTAATGGTCACATTGAAGACAAGCCATGGATATAAGTTCCGAGTTGGGTTCATGAACCAAGAAGATCGCTGCTTTTTTTACGGCCGAACTTGGATAAACTTTCTCAAGTGTTACGGACTGAAAGTTGGCGCACGAATGTTGATGGAAATAGCAGAACCTGGTCTCATCTTCACTGTGATCTTCCACCCCGATGTCGTCCAGTAGTTCATCCATGTTAGTTTTGTATCTGGTTCTTGCATGTTGCCTCGATTACTTCTTAATCCACCTATTCTGTCTAACTAATCACAATTTAACTTTAGAAGTAGCAACAATTTGTGATTCCCTTCTCTCATGAAGATGCTACTTCTAACTAGTATTTCTTATAATTGGTGGCACGTGTAGGTTATTTCAAAGTTAAGCATGCTACTCGTTTGTTATTCTATAAGAACTCGACTGTTACTGATGGCACTGAAGTTGACTGGGACGACATCCACCAGTTCCTACACTTTATTGATCGTCTTGAGGTCCTTGTGGGGCATTTCAATGGTGGAAGGCCACGTGGGATATGTGTGCCACTGCTGCACACATTGAACAGGTCCATCTGTGTCGAGAAACTTATGGTACGAGCTGTTTTCTGTTATATATGTTGTTCATAAACTCTTGCTTATACACAGTTTTACAGCTATGATCTTCTTGAAACAAAAACTGCCCAGTTCTATTGTTCCTATACAGATGCCTGACCATGGTCGGGTCAGACTTGCGCTTGGTCACAACATGATGTTTATGTCGACCTACTCCATTTCCCTTGGAGGTGAAAAGATACTTATTCATGGGTGGTCTCAAATAATGAAGGCCCGTCCATCTTGGAGAATAGGACAGAAGGTTATGCTCATGCTTTTCCATGGCTCTAAAGCGAATATCCTATTTATTGACCACATTGCGAGATGAAGCCGCTTTCAGAAGGTTGTGGATGCGCGGGGTGGCGCCTAGGGCTTGGTGGCCTCACCCTTGGTTAACTGTAGGCAAAGTAGCACTGTTCGAGGCGTGCTTTGTACGTTTGAACCTGTATAAGTACTCATACTGCTTTCAGCTATGGTTGTTAAGTGCCCCTACTGGTTTCAGTTAAGGTTGTTAAGTACTCCTGCTGCTTTTACAGTCTATCGTGTTTCTTCAGTCCAGTCTTCCTCCAGCCGCCAAAACCAAACCAGCACCGGCGGGGCCGCCTGCTTCTGCCTCCCACGGCTGGTTGCGCCTCAGCGCACGCATTGCTGCCCCACCGTCTCCTAAATCGTTAATGCTGATGTTCGAGGCCTCACCGTCGTCCTCCGTGCGCTTTGGTGAGCTCGCCGTGACGCCGCCTTGTCGTGTTGTTAACATGGTCAACAAACAAGAGGAATCGGGAGAGGACTGTACGTGGAGAGGATGATAGTAGGGGCCCACCATGTCCATGGCCGTACGCAAGCAAGTTCCTCATTTTTTGTTATATACTCCATTGTCAGCGTATAGAAAAAATAAAATGCTTCCTCCTAGTGGTTTGCTGACATCTGGGACCCACGACATTGTCAGCGTATAGTCAATAGACAAGAGAACAGCACAAGATCGGCTGACACCTGGGACGTAGCTGCTCGAGCAGTATTTTTTTGTTACTGTTGAGACGGAGCAGTGTTTCAACTGGGCTGTGGCCCGTCTAGCCCAGTCTTCTATTTTATGTTCACCACATGACCAGCCCAGCTATTTTTTCTTTGTGAATATGAGCCCAGTTTATTTTTTCTGAAGAATACCCAATCGAGGCCTACTTATTTTTCTACGCCCTGCTGGGCTACAACTCTTTCAAGACGGCTGGAAATCTTGAAAGTAATATGAAATGGGCTGTAAATATAAAAAACAGACGACAAATTGGCAATTACTTTCAACTTTCTGAATTTTTCACATTTTCATATTCCAATTTCACTGGGCTTTAACCTAATTTAAATATATCTTCAAAGTACTTTAAATCTGGCTCGACATTTCGGTATTAAAAATAGTTTGTTCCACACCAAAATATGTGAAATTTCATTTAAATTTTTAACCCTGGCCCTGGCCAACAAAAAAAATGGACTGCAATAAATTGCATATAAGAAGTTGCAATGAGCTGTAAATTATAAAAAAAATAGGGAATGGTCTGACTTGTGGGCCTATTAAGTTGAGGCGTATGCAAGATTTTTTTACGTATTATATACTCACAAACGATTCTAGCAGACATGACCGTTGGATGTCAATCCAACGGCCGTCGTGTTTCTTCAATCTCTGATCTTCTTGCTCCAGCCGCCAAATCTAGCGTCGGCAGGACCGCCTGCTCCCGCCTCCCGTGGCCGGCTGTGCTGTCGCGCAGGCCTCACCGCCCCCTACTACTCCCACCGCTGGCCAGACCATCCCTCTACTCACCCACATCCCTCCACTACTGTGGCTTCATCGTCCATCGCGTTGGTGTTCTCGGCACGGCGTGGTCAACGTTGTCAATAAACGACAACATCGGAAGAGGGATGTACATGGAGAGGCTGACAGTTGGGACCCACATGGTCCATGGCCGCACGCAAGCAAGTACCTCCTTATTACGCCAAGATGAATGAATCCTCCCAATGACAGCTGGGACCCACCAGCTATATCTTGGCACGGAAGGAAGTGCCTCCTTATTAAGCGAAAAATAACGAGTGCTCCCCATGACAGCTGGGGCCCACCAGATTTGGAGGCTGACTTGTGGCCCTACTAAGTTGACACGTACGCAGGGCTTTGTCAACTTAGTCAACAAACAATTCTATCACCAGTGACCGTTGGATTGTTAACTTCCAACGGTCGTCCTGCTTCTTCAACCTCTGATTTTCTTGCTCCAGCCGTCCAAACCACCGCGTGCTCCTGCCTCCCGTGGCCGGCTATGCTACCGCGCAGGCCTCACCGCCCCCTACTACTCCCACCGCTGGTCAGGCATCCCTCTACTCACCCACTCCCCCTGTTATTCTGCGGCAACGGCAGCCTCACACCGCAGTCGAACCAGTTAACCCTCGTACTACCCTCCGCGTGTTCCCAGGCTCCGCGTTGTTCCCTGCCTCACCGTCGTCCACCGCCTGGTGTTGTCCTCGTGGCGTGGTCAACGTCGTCAACGAACGATAGCCATCGGAAGAGGACTGTATGTGGTGAAGCTCACAGATGGACCCACCAGCTACATCTTCGCACGCAAGGAACTGCCTCCTTATTACGCACAAAAAAAGAATCCTCCCCTGTCAGCTCGGACCCACCATCAATATCTTCGCACGCAAGGAAGTGCCTCCTTATCCCCCTGACAGCCGGGACCCACCCGGTCGAAGCGTACGTAGCGTTGTCATTTTGGTCGCAAACGTGTACGTACATACTGGCCCATCAGTCTTTCTGCCACGATGAACCGTGGCCCAGTAAGGAGCGGTAGCTGTTCATGCAGTCCCATCTATATCATGTACACGTACATACATCCACGCTACAAGAAAGTAAATACGGCTACGTACGTACATACGGGCGGGGTCTCGAACGCGTACAACGACGGTGTCCTGTTCATCGGCAGCCAACCGACTGGGTCAGAACGGAGAAACAGCGTCGTATCCATCGGGAGGCAACAGACTGGGTCGGAATGCGTCGTGTTCGTCGGGAGCCAACCGGCTTGGAAGGAACAGCCGAAACGGGGTCTGGCGTACTGCAAAATGGAGGAAACGGACTTGTGTTCTAGCTCCTACGATCAAAACGGGGTGCTGTTGATCAGGAGGGGTGTGGTGTACCGCAAAACGGAGGAAACAAACTTGTGTTGGAGCACCTACGGTCGAAACGGGGTCCTATTCATCGGGAGGGTGTGGCGTACCGCAAAACGGGACTCCATGGGCTACTGTTCATCCACCGTCGACTTCCTCCAGCCTCCACCTACTACTATTCATCCACCATTGACTTCCTCCTACCTCCACCAGCTAGTGTTCATCCATGGGGTCCTGTTCATCCAGCCTCCACCGGCTACTGTTCAACCAGCCCTCCACGGGGTCCTGTTCAACCAGCCTCCACGGGGTCCTGTTCAACCAGCCCTCCACGGGGTCCTATTCAACCAGCCCTCCACGGGGTCCCTCCACCGGCTACTGTTCATCCACCCCCACCTCCTCGATCGGGGTCCTGTTCATCCAGCGGCAACGACCTCTACTACCACGGGATCCTGTTCATCCAACCCCCATCGGGAACTGTTCATCCAACCCCCACCGGGGACTGGTCATCAAGAGGCAGCTTCGATCGGCTTCAGTTAGCAGCAATAGCTAAGGAATCGCTCGGGTTCAGTTAATAGCCAGGGATCGATCGCTCGGGTTGGGTAACGTAGCTACTACAATCGCTCGGGTTCAGTAAGCGAACGCCTCACTTGGGTTCAGTAAGCGAACGCCTCACTCGGGTTCAGTGAAAGCCCAATGCCTCACACACACACGTGTGTACGTGTACGAGAGAAACGCGCAATCCCTCCGTGCATCGCTCGGCCCCGACCACCCACCGTAACCAGGAACTCCCCGAAATTTTCCTCGCCCTCGCTTCTACCATGATTTTTTTCGTCATGGACGGCCCAAAGAATGTCATGCAGGTGCATCCCAGGCCCGCCCAGGACGAAAAGACCATTTTCTGTCATGACTTTTTGTCATAGAAGTAGGGGCCCACCACATCTACGATGATACATGCTTTTGTCACAATTATCGTCATATAAGTGTCATAAGCATGACAGAAAAAAATTCGTTCGGCCGAAAATGTCACGGATGTGTCTTTTTTTTGTAGTGATGAACCGTTTGGGAAAGAGTATGTAAAGCACACGGGCCAACATATGAACTGTGTGCGATATGTGCCCCATCGCACACGAGTTTTCTGCGGAACTCGTCTGCCATGCAAGACTACATCGCACACATTTCCGAACAATTACCGTGTGCGATAATGTTCTATCACAAATGGTTCAGGAGCCCCTTCGCACACATACAAGTGCTGCAGACCATTTGTGATTTGTTGTGTATCACCGACGGTTGCGGTAAGAGTGACATGTGCTTTTTGTTTGGGATCCCACGCGTTTCCTGAAAAATTTACGACTGGGATTGTATTTTACATTGGGCACGGTTTACTCCGAGCTCTCGTATGCGATAATGTGGTATCACAAATGGTTCCGGAGCCCCTACGCACACGTAGTAGTGCTGCAAATCATCTGCAATCTATTGTGTATCACCAACGGTTCCGCTACGATTGACGTATGCTTTCCGATGTGGGCTACACACACTCATTTAGTTGAACCGTGTGCAGAGTAATTGCCAAGTTAAATAAAAAATATTCCATTTGAATCGGCATGCAAAAAGCAAATTTGACACAATATGGAATTGAACAAATAGTGTCCATAGGAAGAACATTCATCAGATTTCGTAACAATTGCAATTGGACAAATGGTAGCTAAATTCCAATGATTTGTCAACATATTTAATCATAGTGTACGAAATACGAAGACCTCATCAAATGGAAAACAATGGATCCATGCGTATATGTTTAGCGGCTAACTCTTACTCAATATTTCAGGAGAAGGCATGCTGAAATCTTCATTATCACCAGTGGGATTGATGTAGTGATTCAGGAAGAAGTCGCTGATAAATCTCCGAACCATCAGCAATTCATCAGCGGGGAGCGGTTCAGGGGTCCTCGGTTCTAAGATGAGCTGCAGTATTTTTAAGATCAGAATGTGCCATATGAGTGGAGTAGAAGATATTAATTGAGATAGACTTACTGGTACTTATTCGCGAGCATCTTCACAACTATCAGTAGATTTGCAGATGGAGATCATGTGTCTGCAAACATAGTATCCACAAAGGTTGGTCCCTGTTTGTTGTTGGGAAACGTTGCATGAAAAACAAAAAAAATTCTACGCACACGCAAGATCTATCCATGGAGATGCATAGCAATGAGAGGGGAGAGTGTGTCTACGTACCCTCATAGATCGTAAGCGGAAGCATTTGACAACGTGGTTGATGTAGTCGAACTTTCTTCGCGATCCAACTGATCGAGTACCGAACGTACGTCACCTCCGTGTTCAGCACACGTTCAACTCGGTGACGTCCACGCCTTCTTGATCCAGAAAGACGGCGAGGTAGTGGATGAGTTCTGGCAGCACGACAGCGTGGTGTCGGTGATGGTGAAGTTATCTCCTCAGGGCTTTGCCTAAGCACTATGAAAATATGACCGGGGGTGTAAACGGTGGAGGGGGGGCGCCGCACACGGCTAAGACAATGTTGTGTCTTGTGCTAGGCGCCCCCTCCCACATATATATAGGTGGGAGTGGAGGGAGCAGCCACGAGGCGCCCCCAAGTAGGCCGAATCCTACTTGGGGCCTTCCCCCAAGTGGTGCCCCCTTCCTTATTTGGAGTGCAGGATGATGGAAGGAGGAGGTGGCGCCCCCCCCCCCCCTTTCCTTTCTCTTCTGAGGAGGAAAAGGCAGGAGGGGCCACCCCTCCCCTTTCCTTCCCCTAGGGAAGGCCAACCAAGGGAAGGGGCGCACCAGCTCCCTTGTGGGCTGGTCTGTCCCCCCCCTTTGGCCCATAAGGCCCATACACTGGCCGAGGGTGCCCGGAACCCCTTCCGGTGACCCGATGAGTACCCGGTGCACTCCGAAACTATTCCGGTGTCCAAATACCATCGTCCTATATATCAATCTTTACCTCTCGACCATTTCGAGACTCCTCGTCATGTCTGTGATCTCATCCGGGACTCCGAACAACATTCGGTCACCAAATCATATAACTCATATAACACTATATCGTCAACGGACGTTAAGCATGCGGACCCTACGGGTTCGAGAACTATGTAGACATGACAGAGACACCTCTCCGGTCAATAACCAATAGTGGAACCTGGATGCCCATACTGGCTCCTATGTATTCTATGAAGATCTTTATCGGTCAAACCGTTATGACAACATACGTAATTCCCTTTGGCCATCGGTATGTTACTTGCCCGAGATTCGATCATCGGTATCTCTATACCTAGTTCAATCTCGTTACCGGCAAGTCTCTTTACTCGTTCCGTAATACATCATCTCATAACTAACTCCTTAGTCATTTGCTTGCAAGCTTATGATGTGTATTACCGAGAGGGCCCAGAGATACCTCTCCGATACTCGGAGCGACAAATCCTAATCTTGATCTATGCCAACTCAACAAACACCTTGGGAGATACTTGTAGAGTGATGTCGCTTGAACTACTTCGGTATTTCCCCAAAGATGAAGGGATGATGCAGCACAGCTACGTAGGTATTTCCCTCAGTTATGAAACTATCAATCCAATAGGAGAACCAAGCAACACTATGTAAACGGTACCTGCACACAAAGAACAAATACTTGCAACTCGAAGTGTTAAAGGGGTTTTCAATCCCTTTCGGGTAACGGTGCCAGAAATTGGCGAGTGGATGAGATAAAAATTGTGATAGATTGGATAAATAGATCTCGATAAAACGTGAAATAAAATATGCAAATAAAAAGTGCAGCAAGGTATTTTTTGTTTTTTTATAATATAGATCTGAAAATAAAAGAGGCAAATAATATATCAGAAAGCAAATATGAAGAAGGATAGACCTGAGGGCCGTAGATTTCACTAGTGGCTTCTCTCAAGAAAGATAGCATACGGTGGGTAAACAAATTACTGTTGGGCAATTGATAGAACTTCAAATAATTATGACGATATCCAGGCAATGATCATTATATAGACTTCACGTCCAAGATTAGTAGACTGACTCCAGCCTGCATCTAGTACTATTACTCCATACATTGACCGCTATCCAGCATGCATCTAGTGTATTAAGTTCATGGAGAAACGGAGTAATGCAATAAGAACGATGACATGATGTAGACAAGATATATTCATGTAGGAATAGACCCCATCTTGTTATCCTTAATGGCAATGATCAATACGTGTCTTGTTGCCCCTTCTGTCACTGGAAAAGAACACCGCACGACCGAACCCATCACAAAGCACCTCTTCCCATGGCAAGAAAAATCTATCTAGTTGGCCTAACTAAACCAAAGATTCGAAGAAGAAATATGAGGCTATAAGTAATCATGCATATAAGAGATCAAAAGAAGACTCAAATAACTTTCATGGATAAAATAGATCTGATCGTAAACTCAAAGTTCATCGGATCCCAACAAACACACCGCAAAAAGAGTTACATCAAATAGATCTCCCAGAGACCATTGTATTGAGAATCAAAAGAGAGGATGAAGCCATCTAGCTACTAACTACGGACCCATAGGTCTATGATGAACTACTCACGCATCATCGGAGAGGCAGCGATGAGGATGATGAACCCCTCCGTGATGGTGTCTAGATTGGATCTGGTGTTTCTGGAACTTGCGGCGGCCGGAATTGTGTTTCGTCGACTCCCCTAGGGTTTTTGGATTTTCGGGGTATTTATAGAGCAAAGAGGTGGTGCGGGAGGCGGCCGAGGTGGGCACAACCCACCTGGGCGCGCCTGGGCCCCCAGGCGCACCCTGGTGGGTTGTGCTCCCCTCGGAGCCCTCCTCTGGTACTTCTTTGGCCCAACAGGTGTCTTCTGGTCCAGAAAAAATCTCCAAAAAGTTTTGCTGCATTTGGACTCCGTTTGGTATTGATTTTCTGTGAAGTAAAAAACAAACAAAAAACAGCAACTGACACTGGGCACTATGTCAATATGTTAGTCCCAAAAAATGATATAAAGTTGCTATAAAATGATTGTAAAACATCCAAGAATGATAATATAACAGCATGGAACAAGCAAAAATAATAGATACATTGGATACGTAGCAGCATCCCCAAGCTTAATTCCTACTCGTCCTCGAGTAGGTAAATGATAAAAACAGAATTTTTGATATGGAATGCTGCCTAACATGTTCATCATATACTTTTCTTTTGTAGCATGGAGATATGGACTTTTATATGGTTCAAAGCAATAGTCTAGTTTTTACATGATGATTTCAATACTCAAGCATATCAACAAGCAACCATGTCTTTCAAAATATCGACACTCAAGGAAGTTATCCCTAGCCCATCATGCTCAATCATTGATCCATTCATGAAACACACTCGCATATTAGCTACACCCAATGCTCAAGTACGATCATAGTGCCCCTCAGTTGGTGCTTTATAAGAGAAGATGGAGACTCAAATAAAAATAAAAATTGCTTAAAGTAAATAGAAAGGCCCTTCGCAGAGGGAAGTAGGGATTTGTTCAGGTGCCAGAGCTCAAAGCGAAAAAAGAGAGATAAAACATTTTGGGTGGCATGCTTTTCCTATCAACGAAAACGATCGAGTAGTTCCTAATACTTTCCATGCTAGATATATCATAGGCGGTTCCCAAACAGAAAATAAAGTTTATTCCTTTTTCCACCATACTTTCACATTCCACGGCTAGCCATATCTACGGGTGCCGTCCATACCAACACTTTCCAAGGAATTTATTATTTGACAACATAAAGTAAATTCATTTTTCATTTCAGGACTGGGCATCGCTAATACCTTTGCCGTACTATCGTGCAATGACAAGTGAATAAACACTAATCTTAAGAAAAACACATCTAGCATGGAAAAATATCAGCCACCCCCTACCGTTTCATGAGTGGTACAAGCACACAAAAAGGGAATTTATTTTGAAAATTAGAGATGGCACATACAAATTTTCTTAGAATGGCACTGAAATACCGCATATATGTAGGTATAGTGGACTCATATGGCAAAACTGGGTTTAAGGATTTTGGATGCACAAGTAGTATTCCTACTTAGTACAAGTGAAGGCTAGCAAAAAGATTGAGAAGCATCCAACCAAGAAATAAAAAATCTCATAAGCGTGCATTAAGCATAACTAACACTGAATAATGCACCACAAGTAGGATGTAATTTCATTGCATAACTATTGAATTTCGTGCTTGCATAGGGAATCACAAACCTTAACACCAATATTCTTACTAAAGCACAATTACTCATCAACATGACTCACATATCACTATCATCATATCTTAAAACTATTACAAAGAATCAAGTTTATTTTGTCCAATGATCTTCATGAAAGTTTTTATTATATCCCTCTTGAATATCTGTCACTTTGGGACTAGTTTAATATGTTGCTTTTGATAGCTCAAATAAATTTAAGTGAAGAACATGATCATACAAATTTTCATCTCTCAAAATAATATAAGTGAAGCATGAGAGATTTTCTTTAAAATTACTAACTCTACAATAAATCTAAGTGAAGCATGAGAGCATTTCTTCAAAAATATTAAAGCACACCGTGCTCAAAAAGATATAAGTGAAGCACTAGAGCAATTCCATGGCTCAAAGAATTTAAGTGAAGCACATAGAACAATTCTAACAATTCATAGCATAATTTTGGCTCTCTCAAATAGGTCTGTTCAGCAAGGATACTTGACACAAAACAAAAAGCAAAACAAGCAAATACTCATATACTACAAGATGCTCCAAGCAAAACTCATGATATGTGCCGAATAAAAATATAGCTCCAAGTAAAATACCGATGGTCGTTAGAAGAAAGAGGGGATGCCACCCGGGGCATGCCTAAGCTTAGTTGCTTGTTCATCCTTGAATATTACCTTGGGGTGCAGTAGCATCCCCAAGCTTAAGCTCTTCTTACTTCTTATTCCTTCATCCATCGTGATCTCACCCAAAACTTGAAAACTTCAATCACACAAAACTTAACAAAACCTTCATGAGATCCGTTAGTATAACAAAGCAAATCACCACTCTAAGTATTGTTGCAAACCCATTCATATGTTATTTTTTCATTATATCTACTCTATGGCAACTTTACTATGGCTCATACCCCCGTTAAAGTCCATAGATTCATCAAAATAAGCACACAATGCAAAGAAAATAGAATCTGTCAAAAACAGAACAGTCTGTAGCAATCTGAATAGTTTGTATACTTCGGTAACTCCAAAAATTCTGAAAAATTAGGAAAACGTGGGAAATTTTCATATAAATCATGTGTAAAAAATTCAGAATTTTTGTCACTTCTGTGATTCTTCAAAATTATTTTGCTGGACGCAAAAGTTTCTGTTTTCCAACAAGATCAAATCAACTATCACCCAACATGATCCCAAAGGCTTTGCTTGGCACAAACACTAATTAAAACATAAAAACACAATAAAAACAGAGGCATAATTGTGCAAACACTCAAGAACAGAAAGAAAAAGGAAAAAATAAAATTTATTCACTGGGTTGCCTCCCAACAAGCGCTATCGTTTTACGCCTCTATCTAGGCATAAAGCATAGATCTAAGTGTTGTCATCTGTAGTTCCCGACTTCTTAGATGTGTAATTGTCGGGAGGTTTTGCAAAAATAACTTGAAACACATTATCCATAGAAATTTTAGCATTATCAAGTTGCCCATCTACGTATCCCCTTTGGTTTCCGGCAACAATCCAAGAATAATGATGATTAACATCCGTGAAAACTTGTTGAATTATATCTAAAACGAGGATTTCCTTTTTAAGATTCTCATCAAAGATTTGATTGTTTCCAAGCAAATGTCTCAACATATAATCACTATTATAAAGGATCTCATTTATTACCGGTTTTTCACGGCTCATACCATAAAAATAAAAAAAATCCCTAGCCTCACGCACTATGTGATCAAATTCATTCATAAGAACAAGGGTGGCTAACTTTTTAGTTTTTGGATCCTTTATAACTGGTAACTCATAAAACAATCTTTGCAAGGTAGGATGGGTACGGATAAATCTATTTTCAAGTTTCAGAACTAGTGATGAAATAGCTTTCGCATAAGATTTAGTTCTTTTAAGTATAGGAGTATCATCAAGAGTCAAATTTCCAACACTATTGAAAAATTCTTGGATATGTTCTTTTCCCATAACGTCCCCTTGCCCCAAAACAAAAGTTTTAGCATCCAGATTGCCTGATCTTCCAATCTTAGGAGTTAGGCCATCATCTGTTTCTGCCATACCAAAGTCACTCATGGTGAAAAGTTCAAGCAAACAAGAGATCTCACTAGAAATCGGCGAATGAAAAAGAGGGCGAATAAAACGGCAAATGGTTGTGAAGTGGGGGAGATGAAAACGAGAAGCAAATGGCAAATAATGTAAATTGCAAGGAGATGAGATTTGTGATTAGGAACCTGATAGATGTTGATGATGTCTCCTCAGCAATGGCGCCAGAAGTTCCTTTTGATGTCGCTTGAACTACGTCAGTATTTCCCCAAAGAGGAAGGGATGATGCAGCACAGCTATGGTAGGTATTTCCCTCGGTTATGAAACAAAGGTATCAATCCAGTAGGAGAACCAAGCAACACTATGTAAATGGTACCTGCACACAAAGAACAAATACTTGCAACCCGACGTGTTAAAGGGGTTGTCAATGCCTTTCGGGTAATGGTGCCAGAAATTGGCGAGTGGACGGGATAAAAATTGATAGATTGGATAAATAGATTTCGATAAAACATGAAATAAAATATGCAAATAAAAAGTGCACCAAGGTATTTTTGGGTTTTTTGATAATATAGATCTGAAAATAAAAGTGGCAACTAATAGATCGGAAAGCAAATATGAAGAAGGATAGACCCGGGGGCCGTAGATTTCACTAGTGGCTTCTCTCAAGAAAGATAACATACGGTGGGTAAACAAATTACTGTTGGGCAATTGATATAACTTCAAATAATTATGACGATATCTAGGCAATGATCATTATATAGGCATCACGTCCAAGATTAGTAGACCGACTCCTGCCTACATCTACTACTATTACTCCACACATCGACCGCTATCCAGCTTGCATCTAGTGTATTAAGTTCATGGAGAAATGGAGTAATGCAATAAGAACGATGACATGATGTAGACAAGATCTATTCATGTAGGAATAGACCCCATCTTTTTATCCTTAATGGCAACGATCAATACGTGTCTTGCTGCCCCTTCTGTCACTGGGAAAGAACACCGCACGACCGAACCCATAAGAAAGCACCTCTTCCCATGGCAAGAAAAATCAATCTAGTTGGCCAAACTAAACCAAAGATTCGAAGAAGAAATACGAGGCTATAAGTAATCATGCATATAAGAGATCAAAAGAAGACTCAACTAACTTTCATGGATAAAATAGATCTGATCATAAACTCAAAGTTCATCGAATCATAAACAAACACACCGCAAAAAGAGTTACATCAAATAGATCTCCAAGAGACCATTGTATTGAGAATCAAAAGAGAGAGAGGAAGCCATCTAGCTACTAACTACGGACCCATAGGTCTATGATGAACTACTCACGCATCATCGGAGAGGCACCAATGAGGATATGAACCCCTCCGTGATGGTGTCTAGATTAGATCTGGTGTTTCTGAAACTTGCGGCGGCTGGAATTGTGTTTCATCGACTCCCCTAGGGTTTTTGGATTTTTAGGGTATTTATAGAGCAAAGAGGCGGTGCGGGAGGCAGCCGAGGTGGGCACAACCCACCTAGGCGTGCCTAGGCCCCCAGGCACGCCCTGGTGGATTGTGCTCCCCTCGAAGCCCCCCTCTAGTAATTCTTTGGCCCAACAGGTGTCTTCCAGTCCAGAAAAAATCACCAAAAAGTTTCACTGTGTTTGGACTCCGTTTGGTATTGATTTTCTGCGAAGTAAAAAACAAACAAAAAACAGCAACTGGCACTGGGCACTATGTCAATAGGTTAGTCCGAAAAAATGATATAAAGTTGCTATAAAATGATTGTAAAACATCCAAGAATGATAATATAATAGCATGGAACAAGCAAGAATTATAGATACGTTGGAGCTTGCATCGATGTAACTCTTTACGATGAACTCTTTATCACCTCCATAACCGAGAAACATTTCCTTAGTCCTTTTTAAGGCACCTAAGGATAATTTGGACCGCTGTCCAGTGATCTACACCTGGATCACTATTGTACCCCCTTGCCAAACTCATGGCAAGGTACACAACAGGTATGGTACACAACATGGCATACTTTATAGAACCTATGGCTGAGGCATAGGGAATGACTTTCATTCTCTCTCTATCTTCTGCCGTGGTTGGGTTTTGAGTCTTACTCAACTTCACACCTTGCAACATAGGCAAGAACCCTTTCTTTGACTGATCTATTTTGAACTTCTTCAAAACTTTGTCAAGGTATGTGCTTTGTGAAAGTCCTATTAAACGTCTCGATCTATCCCTATAGATCTTGATGCTCAATATGTAAGTAGCTTCACCGAGGTCTTTCATTGAAAAATTCTTATTCAAATATCCTTTTATGCTATCCAGAAATTCTATATCATTTCCAATCAACAATATGTCATCCACATATAATATCAGAAATGCTACAAAGCTCCCACTCACTTTCTTGTAAATACAGGCTTCACCGTAAGTCTGTATAAAACCATATGATTTGATCAGCTCATCAAAGCGTATATTCCAACTCCAAGATGCTTGCACCAGTCCATAGATGGATCGTTGGAGCTTGCACACTTTGTTAGCACCTTTAGGATCGACAAAACCATCTGGTTGCATCTCATATACAACTCTTCTTTAAGAAATTCATTAAGGAATGCAGTTTTGACGTCCATTTGCCAGATTTCATAAAAGGCAGCAATTGCTAACATGATTCAGAAAGCCATAAACATCGCTACGGGTGAGAAAGTCTCATTGTAGTCAACCCCTTGAACTTGTCGAAAACCTTTCGCAACAAGTCGAGCTTTGTAGATAGTGATATTACCATAAGCGTCTGTATTTCTCTTGAAAATCCATTTATTCTCAATGGCTTGCCGATCATCGAGCAAATCCACCAAAGTACACACTTTGTTCTCATACATGGATCCCATCTCAGATTTCATGGCCTCAAGCCATTTGTCAGAATCTGGGCTTGTCATAGTTTCTTCATAGTTCGTAGGTTCACCGTTGTCCAACAACATGACTTCCAGGACAGTATTACCATACCACTCTGGTGCGGAACGTGTTCTGGTCGACCTACGAGGTTCACTAGCAACTTGATCTGAAGTTTCATGATCATCATCATTTGCTTCCTCTCTGGTTGGTGTAGGCATCATGGGAACGACTTTCTCTGATGTACTACTTTCCAATTCGAGAGAAGGTACAATTACCTCATCAAGTTCTACTTTCCTCCCACTCACTTCTTTCAAGAGAAACTCCTTCTCTAGAAAGGACCCATTCTTAGCAACAAAGATCTTGCCTTCGGATCTATGGTAGAAGGTGTACCCAATAGTTTCTTTAGGGTATCCTATGAAGACGCACTTCTCCGATTTGGGTTCGAGCTTATCTGGTTGAAGACTTTTTACATAAGTGTTGCATCCCCAAACTTTAAGAAATGACAACTTAGGTTTCTTACCAAACCACAGTTCATACGGTGTCGTCTCAACGGATTTAGACGGTGCCCTTTTTAACATGAATGTGGCTATCTCTAATGCATAACCCCAAAACGATAGTGATAAATCGGTAAGAGACATCATAGAACGCACCATATCAAATAGATTATGGTTACGACGTTCGGACACACCATTACGCTGTGGTGTTCCAGGTGGCGTGAGTTGTGAAACAATTCCACATTGTTTTAAATGAAGGCAAAACTCGTAACTCAAATATTCGCCTCTGCGATCAGATTGTAGAAACTTTATTTTCTTGTTACGATGATTCTCCACTTCACTCTGAAATTCTTTGAACTTTTCAAATGTTTTAGACTTGTGTTTCATTAAGTAGATATACCCATACCTACTCAAATCATCTGTGAAGGTCAAAAAATAACGATACCCGCCGCGTGCTTCAACATTCATTGAACTGCATACATCGGTATGTATTATTTCCAATAAGTCATTAGATCACTCCATTTTTCCGGAGAATGGAGTTTTAGTCATCTTGCCCATGAGGCATGGTTCGCAAGTATCAAATGGTTCATAATCAAGTGACTCCAAAAGTCCATCCGCATGGAGTTTCTTCATGCGCTTTACACCAATATGACCTAAACGGCAGTGCCACAACTATGTTGCACTATCATTATCAACTTTGTATCTTTTGGCTTTAATATTATGAATGTGTGTATCACTATGATCGAGATTCAGTAAACCATTTGCATTGAGTGTATGACCATAAAAGGTTTTATTCATGTAAACAGAACAACAATTATTCTCTGACTTAAATAAATAACCGTATTGCAATAAACACGATCTAATCTTGTTCATGCTCAACGCAAACACCAAATAACATTTATTTAGGTTCAACACCAATCCCGAAGGTAGAGGGAGTGTGCGATGGTGATCGTATCAACCTTGGAATCACTTCCAACACACATCATCACCTCGCCCTTAACTAGTCTCTGTTTATTCTGCAACTCCTGTTTCGAGTTACTAATCTTAGCAATTGAACCGGTATCAAATACCCAGGGGTTACTACGAACACTAGTAAGGTACACATCAATAACATGTATATCAAATATACCTTTTGTTCACTTTGCCATCCTTCTTATCCACCAAGTATTAGGGGTAGTTCCGCTTCCACTGACCATTTCCTTTGCAGTAGAAGCACTCAGTTTCAGGCTTGGGTCTAGCTTTGGGCTTCTTCATGGGAGCGGTAACCAGTTTGCCATTCTTCTTGAAGTTCCCTTTATTTCCCTTGCCCTTTTACTTGAAACTAGTGGTCTTGTTAACCATCAACACTTGATGCTCTTTCTTGATTTCTACCTTTGCCGATTTCAGCATCACGAAGAGCTCGGGAATCGTTTTCGTCATCCCTTGCATATTATAGTTCATCACGAAGTTCTAGTAGCTTGGTGATAGTGACTAGAGATCTCTGTCAATCACTATCTTACCTGGAAGATTAACTCCCACTTGATTCAAGCGATTGTAGTACCCAGACATTCTGAGCACATGCTCACTGGCTGAGCTATTCTCCTCCATCTTGTAGGCAAAGTACTTGTGAGATGTCTCATACCTCTCGACACGGGCATGAGTCTGAAATACCAATTTTAGCTCTTGGAACATCTCATGTGCTCCATGGCGTTCAAAACATTTTTGAAGTCCCGGTTCTAAGCCGTAAAGCATGGCGCACTAAACTATTAAGTAGTCATCATATCGAGCTTGCCAAATGTTCATAACGTCTGCATCTGCTCCTACAATAGGTCTGTCACCTAGCGGTGCATCAAGGGCATAATTCTTCTGTGCAGCAATGAGGATAATCCTCAAGTTACGGACCCAGTCCGTGTAGTTGCTACCATCATCTTTCAACTTAGCTTTCTCTAGGAATGCATTAAAATTCAGGGGAACGGGCCATTGATCTACAACATAAATATGCAAATACTATCAGGACTAAGTTCATGATAAATTTAAGTTCAACTAATCAAATTACTAATGAATTCCCACTTAAATTAACATCCCTCAAGTTATCTAAGTGATACATGATCCAAATCAACTAACCCATGTCCGATCATCACGTGAGATGGGGTAGTCATCAAAGGTGAACATCTCTATGTTGATCATATCTACTATATGACTCATGTTCGACCTTTCGATCTCCAGTGTTCCAAGACCATGTCTGTACATGCTAGGCTCGTCAAGTTTAACCCAAGTATTCTGCGTGTGTAAATCTGGCTTACACCTGTTGTATGTGAACGTAGAGTCTATCACACCCGATCATCACGTGGTGCTTCAAAACGACGAACTTTGGCAATGGTGCATAGTCGGGTAGAACACTTTTTAGCTTGAAATTTAGTGAAGGGATCATCTTATAATGCTACCGCTGTTCTAAGCAAAATAAGATGCATAAAGGATAAACATCACATGCAATCAAAATATGTGACATGATATGGCCATCATCATCTTGTGCTTTTGATCTCCATCTCCAAAGCATCGTCATGATCTCTAGCGTCACCAGCACGACACCTTGATCTCCATCATTGCGTCGGGGTCGTCTCGCCAACTATGCTTCTACAACTATCGCTAACGCATACTGATAAAGTAAAGCAATTACATGGCATTTGCATTTCATACAATAAAGAGACAACCATAAGGCTACTGCCGGTTGCCGATAAATTACAAAACATGATCATCTCATACAATAACGTACATCACATCATGTCTTGACCATATCACATCACAACATGCCCTGCAAAAACAAGTTAGACGTCCTCTACTTTGTTGTTGCAAGTTTTACGTGGCTGCTACGGGCTTCCAGCAAGAACCATTCTTACCTACGCAAAAACCACAATGGTGATTATCAAGTTTGCTGTTTTAACCTTCTTCAAGGACCGGCCGTAGTCAAATTTGATTCAACTAAAGTAGCAGAAACAGACACCCGCCAACCACCTTTATGCAAAACTAGTTGCATGTCAGTCGGTGGAACCGGTCTCATGTGCGTGGACATGTAAGGTTGGTCCGGGCCGCTTCATCCCACAATGCCGCCAAATCAAAATAAGACGTTGGTGGTAAGCAGTATGAACATCACCGCCCACAACTCTTTGTGTTCTACTCGTTTATATCATCTACACATAGACCTGGCTCTTGATGCCACTGTTGGGAAACGTTGCATGAAAAACAAAAAAATTCTACGCACACACAAGATCTATCCATGGAGATGCATAGCAACGAGAGGGGAGAGTGTGTCTACGTACCCTCGTAGACCATAAGCAAAAGCGTTTGACAACGCGGTTGATGTAGCCAAACTTTCCTCGCGATCTAACCGATCGAGTACCGAATGTACGGCACCTCCGCGTTCAGCACACGTTCAGCTCGGTGACGTCCACACCTTCTTGATCCAGCAAGACGGCGAGGTAGTGGATGAGTTCCGGTAGCACGATGGTGTGGTGACGGTGATGGTGAAGTTATCTCCGCAGGGCTTCGCCTAAGCACTACGAAAATATGACCGGGGGTGTAAACGGTGGAGGGGGGCGTCGCACACGGCTAAGACAATGTTGTGTCTTGTGCTAGGCGCCCCCTCCCACATATATATAGGTGGGGGGTGGAGGGAGCAGCCAGGAGGCACCCCCAAGTAGGTCGAATCCTACTTGGGGTCTTCCCCCAAGTGGCGCCCCTTCCTTATTTGGAGTGCAGGAGGAAGGAAGGAGGAGGTGGCCACTACAAAAAAAAGACACATCCATGACATTTTGGGCCGAACGAATTTTTTTTGTCATGCTTATGACACTTCTATGACGATAATTGTGACAAAACCACATATCATCATAGATGTGGTGGGCTCCTACTTCTATGACAAAAAATCATGACAGAAAATGGGCTTTTCATCCTGGGCGGGCCAGGGACGCAGCTGCATGACATTCTTTGGGCCGTCCATGACGAAAAAAATCGTTGTAGAAGCGAGGGCGAGGAAAATATCGGGGAGTTCCCAGTTATGGTGGGTGGTCGGGGCCGAGCGATGCACGGAGGTTTCCGCGTTTCTCTTGTACACATACGCGAGTGTGTGCGAGGCTTTGGGCTCTAACAGGCGTTCGCTTACTGAACCCGAGCGATTGCACTGGCTACGTACGTTACTGAACCCGAGCGAGCGACCGATCCCTTGGCTGTTAACTGAACCCGATCGAGCGATTCCTTCGCTACTGCTACTAACTGAAGCCGATCGAACCTGCTGCCTCTTGATGAACAATGACCGTTGTTGGGGGTTGGATGAACAGTTCTCGGTGGGGGTTGGATGAACAGGACCCCGTGGTAGTAGAGGCCGTTGCCGCTGGATGAACAGGACCCCGATCAAGGAGGTGTGGGGGTGAATGAACAGGACCCCGTGGAGGGCTGGTTGAACAGTAGCCGGTGGAGGCTGCATGAACAAGACCCCATGGATGAACAGTAACCCGTGGAGGCTGGAGGAAGTCGACGGTGGATGAACAGTAGCAGGTGGAGGCTGGAGGAAGTCGACGGTGGATGAACAGTAGCTCGTGGAGGCTGGAGCGAGGCAGTAGACGGTGGAAGAACAGTAGCCCATGGAGTCCCGTTTTGCGGTACGCCACACCCCTCCCGATGAACAGGACGCTGTTTCGACCATAGGCGCTCCAACACAAGTCTGTTTCCTCCGTTTTGCAGTACGCCACACCCCTCCCGATCAACAGGACCCCGTTTCGACCGTAGGAGCTCGAACACAAGTCTGTTTCCTCCGTTTTGCGGTACGCCAGACCCCTCCCGATCAACAGGACCCTGTTTTGACCGTAGCCGGTCGAACAGAAGGCCATTTCCTCCATACTGCGGTACGCCAGACCCTGTTTCGGCTGTTCCATCCAAGCCGGTTGGCTCCCGATGAACACGACGCATTCTGTTCCCTCCCGATGAACTCGACGCAGTTTCTCTGTTCTGACCCAGCTGGTTGGCTGCCGATGAAGAGGACGCCATCGCTGTACGCATTTGAGACACCGCCCGTATGTACATACGTAGCCGTATTTACTTTCTTGCAGCGTGGCTGCACGTACGTGTACATGATTTATACAGGACTGCGTGACATGCTATGTCCACGCCTCTACTACGACACGTGCCGCTCCTTACTCGGCAACGGTTCATCGTTGCAGAGAGATCAATCGACCAGAATGTACGTACACGTTCGCGACCAGACAGACAACTCTATGTATGGTTTGACCGGGTGGGTCCCAGCTGTTAGGGAGGATAAGGAGGCACTTCCTTGCGTGCGAAGATATAGCTAGTTGGTCCCACCTGTCAGGGGAAGAATCATTTTTTTTGCCCGTAATATGGACGCACTTCTTTGCGTGCGAAGATGTAGCTGGTGGGTCCCAGCTGTCAGGGGGAACGTTTTTTTTCCGCAAAATATGGTAGCCCTTCTGGTGGGTCCCCTCTGCCAGGTGGAGGAATCATTATTTTGCGTGTAATAAGGAGGCACTTCCTTGCTGCGGCCATGGACCCAGCTGTTAGCCTCTCCACGTATAGTCCTCTTCCGATGGAAGTCGTTTCTTGACCACGTTGACCACGCCGTGCCGAGACCACCAAGGCGGTGGACGACAGCGAGGCCTAGGAAGGGAATGACCCGGAGCCGGGGAAGACTCGGCAGTTGTTTCCTATGCGGACGGGAGTACGAGGGTTTACTGGTTCGACTGCAGTGTGAGGCTGTCGTCGCCGGACAATAACAGGAGGTCTGGGTGAGTACAGGGATGGCCAGACCAGCGATGGGAGTAGGGTGGGGCGGTGAGGCCTGCGCGGCAGCACAGCCGGCCACGAGATGCAGGAGCAGGCGGGATGGCCAGCGATGGTTTGGGCGGCTGGAGCAAGAAAACCAGAGGTTGAAGAAACACGACGGCCGTTGGATGGACATTGTACGGTCATTGCAGCTAGAATCGTTTATATTGACTAAGTTGACAAATCCTGCATCTGCGTCAACTTAGTAGGCCCACAAGTCAGCCTCCAAATATGGTGGGTCCCAGCTAGCAGGGGGAGTATTCATTTTTTTGTGCGTAATAAGGAGGCACTTCCTTGCGTGCGAAGATATAGCTGGTGGGTCCGAGCTGTCAGCGGGATGAACTTTTTTTCATGAAATAAAGAGGCCCTTCCGGTGGGTCTCCGCTGTTAGGTGGAGGAATATTATTTTGCGTGTAATAAGGAGGCACTTCCTTGCGTGCGGCCGTGGACCCAGCTATCATCCTCTCCACGTACAGTCCTCTTCTGATGGATGTCGTTCGTTGACCACGCCGCGCCGAGAGCAGCGGTGGACGACGGCGAGGCCTAGGAAGGGAACAACCCGGAGCCGGAGAAGACTCGGCAGTTGTTTCCCACATGGAGGGGGGTACGAGGGTTTACTGGTTCGTCTGCAGTCACCGGAGAATAATAGGAACTGTGGGTGCGTAGAGGGATGGCCAGGCCATCGATGGGAGTAGTGTGGAGCGGTTAGGCCTGCGCGGCAGCACAGCCGGCCACGGGAGGCATGAGCAGGCAGGACGGCCGACGCTGGTTTGGGCAGCTGGAGCAAGAAGACCAGAGGTTGAAGAAGCAGCACGGCCGATGGATTAACATCCAACGGTCACTGCTGCTAGAATCGTTTGTGGACTAAGTTGACAAATCCTTTCGTACACATCAACCTAGTAGACCCACAAGTCAGCCTCCAAATCTGCCCCGAACAGCATACAGCCCGAAATTGCTAGCCAGATTCAAATTAATTTAAAAAGTAAACATACCATAATTTAAAATCCAATGAAATTTTACCCGCACAAAAAAATGAAATTTAAAATATCAAAATCCGAAAGAAAAAAGAAATTTGGAACTAATTGCCTGTTTGCTGTATTTTTCATTTTACAACCCATTTCTTATTACTTATAGCCCATTTTCTGGGCAAACCGATTGCATTCCTCCTCGTCTTGAAAGATTTCCGGCCCAGTAGGGCGTAGAAAAGCAAGTAGGCCTCCGTTGGTTATTCTACAAAAAACAAAATAGCTGGGCTAGCCATTTTCAGAAAGAAAAAACAAAACTGGGCTGGTCATGTGGTAAACATATGAAATAAAAGCCTAGGCTAGACGGGCCACAGCTCCCGCACAACCCAGTTGATACCCTGCTCCGTCCCGAAAACAAAAAAAATACTGCGCGAGCTGCTGGGTTCCGGGTGTCAGCCGCTCCTTGTGCAATTATCTCACTTATTGACTACGTTGATAGTGGCGTGCGACCCAGATGTTAGGAAACCATCAGGAGGAACCATTTTTTTTTCTTGTAATAAAGGAGGCACTTGCTTGCCTACTGCCATGATCCTGGTGGGTCCCTACTGTCATCCTCACCATGTACAGTCATCTCCTTATTCCTCTCGATTGTTGACCATGTTGACAACACCGGAGGGTGGCGCCGCGGCGAGCGAACCAAGGCGGAGGACGATGGTGAGGCCTCGGACGGGAACGAACAGGAGCCAGGGAAGATGCGCAGAGTTTTAGCGTGCGATGTGACCGCGATGCGTGCGCAGCAGCACAACCAGCCGTGGGAGGCGGGAGCAGGCGGTCCCGCCAGCGTTGGTTTGGCTTTGGTGGCTGGAGGAAGAAGAGACTGAAGAAACACGATAGACGTTGAATGTCAATCCAACGGTCATGGTTGGCACAATCGTTTGTTGACTAAGCCGACACCACGTAGCATACTTTTTTATAGGAAGAAAAGAAAAACTGGGCTCGTTCGCCAAATAACATTCCCGAAACTGCCACCATTTGATCTTGCGTCGCAACTAAAACTGCCAGGAAAATGCGTTTGTTTGCCGTCCTCTTCCAAGGGAACGTTCGCCACATAACATTCCCAAAAATCAAAGACTTGAGAAGGCGTACAGAACAAGCTAGTGTACCAGTAAAGAGACGTTGCTGAGTTTTAGAAAAAAGAAAGGCGTGCTCCTGTAGCTGGTTCGAATCCAAACCTAGACTATGACTACATATAGTGCTATGCTACTCTGTAATGAAACTGACATATCCAACGTTCGCTTCTCCTCTTCTCTAGTTACTCTGCCTAGCATCGGAAGCTTCGGCTGCAGCAACCATGTCCGCTCACGGCTCGTCCACCTGCTCTTCAGCAGGCAACAACCAGATATGCGCCAAGTCGCCACCCGTACCATCCCCTGTGGGTCTCATCATACCCCCGCCGGCACACTCACCGCAGCTGGTTGCTCATCGCAACCCGCTGTCGTTGGTGTGGTGCCACTGCTGCAAATCACGCAGAGTCATCCGTCGCATCTCAACTACAATCCTCAACCCTGGCCGAGTCTTCTACAAATGCCCGAATCATGGGGTAATAATATGTTTTAGTGTTGTTCGCCTGCTTTCAGTTGCTGATTTTTTTAATAGTTTGGTTGATGATCTTCCAATTTGATTCCTGTAGAAAAGGGAAGATTCGTGTGATTTGTATTTCTGGGAAGTTGCTGATGTGGGGGAATGGAACTACGTTGATTATTTGGTTAGCTGAGGAATCCCAATACCAGCAGGTTGGGGTGTTGGACAAGTAACTGAAGGAACGACAGAAGAGGAAGATGCAGAGCAGAAGGTTAAAGATGCATTTCCTCTTATCATGGCCAAGCAACAGCTACTGACCGGCCTTGATAGCAATGAGGAGATGGAAGAGCTTCTGAAGATAATGGGCAAGATCGTTGTGCTCTGTAGGATGATTGTCTCTTTATTTGTAGTGTATGTAGCACTCGTGATGTATTCAGTGGCTATGACATGAGCACTATGCTGAAACTAGTAATTAAAGAAACCTGTTTAGCAGGCTAGGCGTAGTGTTGTGAACATCTAATGATTTCTATTAACGGAAATTAGGGGGTATCCCCTTTTGCTCATAAGTAAATAAATAGTAGAGGCCCTTTTGCTAATAAATAAATAAATTAGCATAGGCCCTGTCGGGTCAGCTTTGTTCCCATTCAAAGACAAGTTTCACAGCCAAATATGAGTACAACTAAACAACAATGTCATCATGTTTTAGTCGTCATACAATCACCAAACACAAATCAACATACATAATAAGTGATGTTCTCCCAGCAAAATACTAAACAACAACTTCATCAGGTTTCAGTTCTCATAGCAAACACAATTTCACATAGTAGATAAAAAGTCGTCTTCTCACAGGCAAATACGACAAAAGCAATCTAATCATCATCCGCAGCAGCATCCTCAACATCTTCGCCATGTGTATCAGTCTGAATCGTAATTCCCCTCAGTGTCATCATCTTCTTCATCCTCAATGTCCTCGAACGTTGGTGTCTTATTGATCAACTCTCGTATGTCCACAACCCGACAGGGAATCTTTTCGCCAGCATCATTGACGTGACGGTTCTCAAAGATACTAGGAACATCTGTGGAATCTTCTACATCAGGAGCAGTGTAAGCATCATCTTGTTGTGCAACTTCATTAAACGAATTCCTCTGCTCAAACCTTTGCAATACTCTCCAGTCATCGCTACATGCATATGTGTCTTCCAAGAAAAATATCTGTGTTGCTTGATTTGCCAAAATAAAAGGCTCGTCGGTCTGGTACGCCGCCTTGAAATTGATGGATATGAAATAATCATCAGCTCTGGGTTTTGCGATCCTGGAAAACAGGTTATACCAACGATAGCACAACAGAACCACACACCGATGAACCTCGAAACTGGAGATATATTGCAACTGAACAATGTCTGTTATGTTAGCATACATTTCAGTTGTCTCTCTGCCGTACGTATCTGTGCTCATGATGGCACTGTTTTGTGTCTTCCTGCCTTCGTCGCGTGCAAGGGTGTTGTAGCGAACATCTCCAACAACGCAAGATTCATAATGTCTTACCCGAGTATCAGGACCCATTGCTAGTGCGTAAAGGGCATCATTAACTACTTGCCCATCCTCCCGCATCTTCTTAACCTATGGTTAGAAAATAGACAAGCTGATCATCTTATGTACTCAATATATTAAAAAAAACTGATAGTGCAATTCAAAAGCTTACATGGCTCTTGAACCATTTCGCAAATCCTGCCATAACCAGTTTGTCAATGTTTCTTGGATTTTGCAGCAGTAACTCCTTTTTGTAGATGCTGCACAACATAGTGATCGCGTCAAACATCTAAATATATAAGAATGTGCTGCAAGTTTAGTAGATTACGGTGTATAAGTTGCAGTACTTAGCACTTACTCGACATAAGGTAGAATCTCAGGACAGTTATTCAACACATACCATACCATTTTGTCCAAATCTTTTGGTTTGTCGTCTTGTCGACTCTTTCCTGTAACTCGAACAGAACAATCGAAAACACTGAGCTCGGGATTGTCTTCACCCACCTCTTCGCTAAGCTGATAAGTTGTTTCAATGTATTTTGAGCAAAATGTCAATGCTTCTGTAGCAATGTAGGCCTCTGCAATGGAACCCTCAGGTTTAGCTTTGTTCCTAACATAGCCCTTGAAAGTGCCTAGCCGCCTTTCAATAGGGTACATCCATCCATACTATAGTGGACCTCTAAGTAGTGCCTCATCAGGTAGATGAACAGCCAAATGCACCATCACATCAAAGAAGGCTGGAGGATATATCTTCTCAAGGTCGCATAGGATAGTTGCTATCTTGTCTCTAAGACGCTCCAAAGCATCTATCCTGATATTTCTACTACAGAGTTCCCTGAAGAATTGTCCCAACTCTGCAACTGCTCTGTATAAGTCAGGGCGGCCCAATCCTCTAGGGATAACAGGTAAAACCCTTTGAAGTAGGATGTGGCAGTCATGAGTTTTCAACCCTTGTACCTTGTTTTCATCTGCACTGACTCTCCTTTCAGGGTTGGAAGCAAATCCATGTGGGAATCTTACACGTGATAGGACCTTGCAGAATTCTTTTATTTTTACCTTGTCCAAGATGTACACAGCTGGTGCCATATCCCGTGATGCACCATCATCTTTCACCTGCAAATCCTTTTTGATACCCAGGTGTGTCGAATCAATCCTAGATTTTAAGGTATCTTTCGTATTGCCTTCAATATTAAGAAGTGTGCCGATAATGCTGTCACATATATTTTTCTCGATGTGTGTCACATCAAGATTATGCCGCAGATCCAAATCTTTGCAATACTCCAAGTCCCACAAAGTGGACCTACGGGTAAACAATAATCTCTCTTCTACCCTGCCATGCTTCCTTTTCCCGCTACCATTATCAGGATGGTTTCCTGGTGTAATATGCCTGACCTTCTCTAATTCCACTTGCAACTCATCGCCGGTGAGCCTCTTTGGTGCATCGGTTTTCATGCTTTGCATTGAACACATGTCTTCGGTATTTTGTAGGACACGGCTTGTCCTTGGCAAGGAAACGGCGGTGTCCAATGTAATAGATCTTGCTAAGTATTGCGTATGACAGCGGATTCTTATCACAACGAACACATGCATTGTAACCATGTGTCGTTCGCCCTGACATAGTGCCCAGAGCCGGATAATGATGGATGCACCAAATTATAATAGCACGCATAAAGAAATCAGCTGGTGGGCTGCTATATAGGTCTCGAGTGAGAACACCCCTCCATAGCTGTTGAAGTTCCTCCACAAGAGGCTCCATGAATAAATCAATATCCTTTCTAGGACCTTTTGGACCTAGGATGAGCAAGACCATCATGTAGTTTGATTCTTTGGTGCAGACATTTGGTGGCATGTTGTAAGGGATAACAAGCACTGGCCACATGCTATATGTGCGCTCTGGTGGCCAAATGGGTTGAATCCATCTGTAGCTAAGCCAAGTCTAATGTTTCTCGGGTCAGCAACAAACTTTTTGTGTTTCTGATTGAAGCTTTTCTAGTCACTACCATGAGATGGATGGCTCATTACATTCTGATCTCTGTACTCCTGGTTCCTAGAATGCCACAGTACATCCTCTCTTCTTTCAGCATCATGAAACAACCTCTGCAATCTTGGTATAATTTGAAAATATCTCAGAACATTATGAGGAATCCTCTTCACATCATCGCCATCTTTCCATCTTGATGATTTGCATTTTGGGCATTCACTTAAGTTGGCATAATCCTTCCGGAATAGAACACAATTATTCTTACAAACATGGATCATATCATATCCAATTCCAACTGCACGAAGGAAATTCTTCATTTTACTATAGGTGTGTGGCAGCTCAGACACATCTGGGAAAGATTTGCGGAAAGCAGCCAACATCGCATTGAATGATTTGTTGGTCATCCACTCAGATGTCTTCACCTGAAGAAAGGTGACCATAGCCGAGAAAACCGACAACTTATTTCCTGGGGTGACTGCCACGTTGCATTGTTCCAACATGCGGGCCCACCATTTTTCTTTTGCAGGTGAAAGTTCATGAAATGCGCGAGCATTTCGTAGCATTGTTTCAATGTTGGTCAAACTCACTGGCTCCGCCGCCACCACCTCCTCCTCCTGTTCCACCTGAGCATCAGGCAGATCAAGATGGTGATCTGCTGCTTCCACATAGTTAGTAACATTGACGTTCACAGCTTCACCATGATGAATCCACCTAGTATATGTGACCGACATCCCATACAAGTGTAGATGATTTTGCACAGTTGACTGGGGTCTTGTAACTGAATTCATACAACTGCTACACGGGTAGAGCACATCTGATTTTGGACCACCGTACTCAGCTCTGATAAAGTTCGTGAAGTTTTAAACCCCCTCGACATATGCAGCGGAGAATCTTCGAGCAGAAGTTATCCAAGTCCTGTCCATCTGTTAGACATACAAATTAGTTCTTCTACTAGATATTACAGGAAAAACATATATGCTTTTTTATAAAGTCCAGAAAAAATACCTAGGTCGATGTCTAAAGCTATGGCAAGATATTTGGACAAGTAGATCTAAGTAACAAAATATATGTAAAGCTAATTCAACAAACAGATTTGAGTGCTAAATTATGGCAGGCTATTTCAGCAGTCAATGAGGCTGAGCACACAGCCATCGAAGGCCATCTCAGCAACAAAGATCGAGTATAAAATGGTGTCGAGCTATTTCACCTAACAGATTGGCTACTAGACCATGGCAATCTACTTTACAATAAATATATGGCAGGATATTTTAGCAACTAATCGGGCGTGGCATGCCATCTCAGCAAAGCAGATTGAGTGCAGAACAGGGCAAGGAAGCTTCTTAAGCAGAGCATATAGACTGTAAACTATTTCGGCAAACAGTGAGATTAACAGCGTCTATCATCTAACATTCAGCGCTACTCCGACATGCATGGGGCCTCAGTCTAGAATGCGCATACCATGGGAGAAGCTGACCGTCGTGCGTCTCCGCAAGAACGTCACCAGCAGTGGCGGCGCGGCTGGAGGACGGCAGTCTATGAGAGCGTACTGTGGGAGCGAGAGGATCGCCGTGCGTCCCCTCGACGAACCGCGGCACCGACATATCGGCGCGGCGGGGAAGGCGGCTTTGGCGGAGCGAATGGAGTGGAGGGGGCCGGGGGGAGGGGGGTTTGGGGAATATTATTGGCTAGTTGGCCGAAGGGCAGTTGAATTTGGGATTTGGGGGGGATTTTCACGTGGTGGGCGGGGGAGTTTGGCACATGGTCGGTTTCTCCAAATGCGGCTCCACGTGTCAGTGAAGAGGCAAGACGAAGCGCGTTCCGTTTGCGTGAGCCGTGTGCAGGACCGACCGTGTGAGGGGTGCAATGCGACCGCGACAGGCGTGCTGTGTGTGTACCGCATTTTTCCTTTTAAACTTGGTGCTTCGCATGATCCATCGATACTACTAGTAATCCGGTAATCCAGACTAAAATGGCGCGGCCAGGACTTTTCCCGCATGATATGCTAGGAGGTTGGCTTAGTTGGTTTTTTTAGGACTTCATTATTTAGGACAAGGCTTAGTTGGTTTGATAGACAGAGCAAGAGAAAGATGTGTGAATGTGTGAATGTGTTAGTGGACGTACTATTGGAGTGCCTAAGATAAATTGTGTATGTATACCTATGTGTTTATTTACTTCGCATGTTAGGTTTGTCTCGGGTCAAACCTTCTAAACTTAGACCAAGTTTATACACACAAAAATGAATCATCATTCAATATATTTTCATACAATATATCGTACTACTGTTATTGTGAAAGTTCATATACACCGGACGAGATTCATGCAAACACGGCCAATTTTCATTACATTTCAAACTTTTATAGGACAAAAAAAGAAAAGAAACCCGACCATAAACCTATTTATGGTGGCGACCGACGTCCAGTTTCCTTTGTACTTCCACATCGGCGACGACGTCCTCCATCTGCCATCTCCATGAACGGCGGTAGGGTTCAAGACCCGTAAAGTGAAGGTGCGGTCTTCGGGGAGGAAGAGTAGAACACGGGAGACGGACCGGCCAGTTGGCACACCATGCCCTGCCGCCTCCCATGCCCTACTCATCCTCGGAGGAGTCCCCGACCTCGGCGGTGCTGGTGGACGTGAGGTCGATTATGATGGACGTGGACGGTCCATCGCTTCACCTGCCACATGCGCCACCGAACGTTGGACGGCGGCAAGTAGGACGTGTGGCTGGCAGTACTCCCGTCATCGGCCGCCAGCGTGGCCACCGCTTGTGCGGTCGCGTCCGCGTCCGGCTATGCCTGTATTGCGTTGCGAGCGGCGAGTTGAGCGAGGGAGGCGACCTCGAGCTTCATCCCCGAAGACAAGCTCTCCCGCAGAGCATTCCCGCTCGCGGTCATGGTGGATGTGGTGCCAGGTAGGAGGATGCGCTATGGTGTGGAGTTTAGCTGGGCGTTGCCGGTTTAAGTAGCACATTCCGGTGAGGCCAAGCGTCCGGGTGCGTCAATAAGTCATCGGAGTTGGTTCCTCGGGCAGCGAGCCTGCTTAATGACGGCATACAAACGGACATCATGAATGCGGGCAGCTGGCGCCGGCTGGGAACACACGCGCGCGACAGCGCGAGGGACGAGGGTGTTTTGTGTGCCAGGGTAGTTAGCTGTGGGCGTGGCAATGTTGGACATGCCATTTGCTCACATGCGATCCCACATGTCATTGAAAGACGACCCGGCATGGTCTCAGGTCCTGGGGATGCAGTTGGACGTGCTAGAACACTCCGCGGACGCGTCACGGCGTGTGCGCCCTTCGGCGCCCCGTGCATCCTCGACGAGCCGGGTGTTGATCTGCTGGTCGTGCCACAGCGGTAGCGCCACCCTCGGCACCCTGAAGCCGAGCTTGTCCATCGGCTATGAGCATGTCACTCACCTCGGTTGCCGTGTCTAGAGGCGGTGCGGGAGCTGCGCCATGTTGCTGGCCCCCATGACCCACATGAACGGTTACCGGTGGCCAGGAGGTCGTGGGCCAGCTTCTCCATTGGACTAGTCTGCACCACGTCATCCCAACAGGTGTGCCCCACATGTCGGTTTCCCTGTTTTCCCGGCCAAATTCGAGCGTCGGTATGTCCTCATTTACACTCGGCCGACCTCTCTCTCTTCTAGTCTAGTAGTAAATGACGTGGCCTGGGGAGGGAGAGGGACGTCAGTTTGCTCTCAACTGCAGTCCCACAAGCGAGCGAAAACGCAAGACGAAGCGTGTTTCATTCGGTGAGCAACATGCAGGGTCCACCGTGTCGGGGTGCAACGCGAACGCGGCAAGAGTGATGTACACCGTCCGTTCGTTATGAACTTGCATACTTCAAGTACTCCTATTTTTGAACACAGTACAGATGCAAGAGCTCATACATGCGCGCATACACTCACCCCTATGAATGCACATATGCACACCCTACCCCTATGAGCACCTTCGAGAGACTGAGCCATCATATCTACTATATCTCTAATCTTATCTCTACTCTCGGTGATGATAGTGTACCTGCCATCTTGCAATATAGACCGTCCGATCTATATCTGACGGATAGAAAGCAAACTATAGCAATTTTGCAAAAGTATACCCGCACCTCTCTCATTCATCCTTATCTCCCACAACTTCATTGTTGAGTAATTAAAAAAGGAAGCCTCTGGAACAATCTGGCATGGTGGCTGCTGCCGGTGTCGTCCATCCCCATGCCTCCGCCAAGTCCGACCACCAATCACCACCGTGCCCCACTCCTCCTCACCTTATCTCTCATCTTTCTCGAGATATCATTTTTTCGATGAAATTCTCGAGATACCATTTTTTCGATGAAATTCTTGAGATATCATTAGTTTTTACACATGGGATTACTCCTACATGGGTCAATCACAACAGGTGTTTTGTAAAAAAATGCATCCTGATGTTCCGTGCAATGCACGGGTATCTTGCTAGTCATCTTAAGATTTATGAAGTCACCGCCTCGTCGTCGACAGGAACGGTGGGGAGGTCCGGACGTCTGCCACGTGAAACTCCGATACTTTGGTCCCATCCCACCCCATAACTCTCCAGGCTCCAGCCGTCCGGCTTTGCAAACTCCGCATACTCAAAACCGATTGACCGGTCGTCACCGGAACCACTATTCACACCAGAACCTTGGCTGCTCGGCCTATGCCAGCTACATGTCGTCCGGTCACCACTGCCTCAAAACCACACCTCCTCTCTAGTCCATTCCCCCACCTTTCAATCCCCTAGCCCGCATCAGCCGTCCCCTAGTTCGCCGGAAAGCCATGGTGCGCCGCAAGATCACGTACTACAGGATGCTGACGCCGGAGCGCCACGTAGAAATCGCGGCGGCGGTCGGCGCCACAGACCTCCGTTCCCAAGCTCGCTTTGCGGTGGGCCAATCCCCGAGTTCTCTGGAGCCTACCTCCGAGGAGGAGGAAGCCGATCCAATGTTCATGGCGGAGGTCACGGCGCAGAAGGCCCTCGATGCGTATGAGACGATGGACGTCAACTTCGTGCCAGCGTCCGGGTCCCCCATGGTGCAGGCGGACCAGCGGTTCAACCTGGCGATCCTAAAGGAGGACCGGGAGGTGGATGCTCAACTCGACGCGGAGTGCGCTGATGCCACTGTCATCGAGGCCCTCCTGCAGGCGGAACCAGATGTCCAGGACATGAACCGGGCAGCGGGGGCTCAACTTGACGCGGATCACGCGGATGCCGCTGCCATCAAGGCCCTCTTGCAGGCGGAATCGGACGTCCTAGACTTGAACCGGGCGGCGGAGGCTCAACTCGACGTGGAGCGTACGGATGCCGCTGCCATTGAGGCCCTCCTGCAGGCAGAACCGGACGTCCTGGACTTGAACCGGGCAGCGGAGGATCAACTTGATGTGGAGCACGCGGATGCCGCTGCCATCGAGGCCCTCATGCAGGTGGAACCGAACGTCGTGGACGTGAACCAGGCGGTGCTCGCATCCGTGCGGAGCACCCGCACGCTCCGCGTGAACGAGTAGCTGGAGGCCGAAGACAACCACGGTGCAGAGACACACGTCGGCAGCTACGGCTGGTTCACGCCGGCTGCCAAAGACGACGAGGCTGTCTTGTTCCGCGCACAGTGATAGTTTTTCTTTATGTTGTTATTTTTAGTGATCTTTTGCTTTGTAAAAACATATATTTATGCAAGTCGCCTAACTTTCATCATTTGGGTCAGTCGACCATTTCAGGAGGTTGGATGAATATCCTACGTCTCCTAACCCTTCTTTTTCTTCTTCCTCACCTCTCCTTCTTCCCCAATAGACCACCGCACGGGCCGCACGGATCTTCCCCAACATGCAGTTGGATAAACATACTGTATGAACGAAAATTATGTGTCAGCGTTAGGATGGCTGAGTTTGGTTTGATCACATGCGGTAGCACGTGTCAGTGAGGGTGCATTCCCTTGGTTGGTTTGCAGCGTGCAGGAGCGATTGTGTGAGGGTGCGGTGCGACCGCGACAGCCGTGCACAAGTGTACCTCCTTTTCATTTTGAAAAACTTTAGGCAAGCTTGCAAAAATGTGTGGCAATGCAAGGCCTAGACCCAAACAGAAACAGGATACAAATACGTACTTGTGTTAAAAAAGAAAGGCGGGGTTTTCCTTCATGGGATTGATCGATACAAATCCTTGTTTGACGTGTCAATTACTGCATTTTTTTCTCCAACGCCCAAAGAGCTAACCATCTCACTCCTCATTGCTTGATTAATGCAGCACCATGCAAACCAACCTTCTCACTTCCGCATGCATGCAAGGGTATATTAATGTCCTTGGTTGCTAGTACGAGGCAAACCCCATAAATTTTGCCTCTATTAGTGTTAGTGGCCTTCTGCAAATTGTAATTTTGATACTGGCCTTGTATACAAAAAAATGGACGTAGTAACTATTTGACTTCCTTCCCCATTGCGGAGACATCGACGATATCTTGAATGTTGTGGCTTTGGCGAAGTGCGTTCGACGGAGCACACCATTGAGGGAGACCACGGTAAGTCGTTCGCAAGTGCCGCCTGCAAGCCGAGACAACCGCCTTCTTTGCATCCAGGAAGTCCGTTGAACCAAAGGAGGCGTAAATCTCCACTCTTATAAAAAACAGAGTTGGTGATGATGGTGTGCCTGCCATCCTGCAATATAGGCCGTCCGATTTATATCTGATGGATAGGAAGGAAACTATGGCAATTTTGCAAAAAGATACCCACACCCCTCTCCACATTTGCAAATAAGGCCTTCCCTCGTTCAACCTTTTCTCCCACAAGATAAACTACTCATACAAATGCATCTTGATCTTTCGTGCAATGCATGGGCATCTTGCTAGTGTACTACTACACGATAGCGTCGTCCGTCCAGCTTAGTGCGGTAAAGTGGTTTCTCGAAGAGGACGATGGAGAAGCGGAGTCAGCAAAGACTAAAATGATGGTTGCTTCGTCCATGCTTTGTGATTTGACGCCTCGCTGCTTTGTGATTTGTGATACAAGGGACAGGGGAGTAGACTCTGTGCTCTATACTGTACATGCGTCCAAGCACGGGAGAAAGAGGAGAGAGATTGCATTTTTCTATTCCTTCAATCAATCAATTAGGGAGCTTCGGTTCCCTCTTTTTGGCTTTGGTAGCACCCTCTACAATGGTTCCCATCGATACCAAAAACTATTTTCACATTTGGCTACACATTGTGGATGCCCCTAACCGTACCACTTGGTTTTGCTCCTGTGTGCAATCTATACAAATCTCTCGATTATATTGATCTAAAAAATTATATCAAGATTAGTAAAAAGGAGGTGATTTTGCCGCGCGGAAGGCGGGGGTGGTTTCTTATTTTTAGAGGACGTTGGCCTGGCGGTTTGCTAACATGCAGTCCCATGTGTCAGTGATTTACCAAGCCGATCGGCATCCCACATGAGGCAGAACAACGGCAGAAGCAACACGTGGTTAACTTGAAGAAGATGAGGGAGAAGCGGATTCAGCAATGAGTGAAATGATGGTTGCTTCGTCCCTCCAACTTTTTTTAGCATCACTTCGTCCCTCCAACTTAACTGTGGGAAAGGTGCAGCTTTGTGATTTGACGCATCATTGCTCATTACTACGCCGACGCCATGACCGGGGTGCTTCACCCCTGCTGCTCTGCACTATTATTTCGGTATGGCACATGGCCCGGTTGCTTGATGTCCCACATGTCCGTGAAAGGGACTAGAACATTTATGAAAGTGAGCGCTCCACTCTTACGACGGAGGAGTACACGACACGGTAGCCCAGTGAACTATTACTTGTACTGTAGTACTACTATTATAGTTTTGCTGTTTCGCACGATCCATTGATACAAACCCGATTAAACAGGCAAGGGCGGGATTTTTCCCATGCGGTAGATGATACTAGCCATACATTTCAAAGGCAATTTTAATGTATGCAAACTGAATAATTAAGTAACAATATGAGATCTAGTAAAACTAAAAACACATATGATTTATTGTGTTAGAGTGTAGTAGTGCTGTATTGCATAGTTGTTAGATGTAACATGCGAGAACATGTAGAGATGTACTATTGGAGGTCCTACAGAGAGAAATTGGGCATAAAGTGGATTCAAATATATGTATTCGTCTTCATAGCATTTGTAACACATACCTACAGTTTGTATGGTAGACGTGAATGCTTGTTCGCTCTTACGAAACCAGTACAGCAATAATGGGGGTGGCGTGCACCAATTTAGGCACTGGCACGTTGGCCTACTCGGCTCCACAGAAAGAGCGAGAGAAGAGATAAATACACTGGCGGTCAGTGTATTTCAAGCGAAAAGCGTAATACGGTCACCAGACTTCATAATACGGTCACTATATATGTTTTGCGGTGATTATACGGTCACTTGCTCACTGTTCACCATTGTATTGCACTCTGTTGACTGGCCAAATAGTCTGCGTGGCACTATGTTGACTGGTTAAATTGACCACGTTCCTTGTGGGTCCCATCTATCAGATCGCATAGGAAAAAAGTAAGATAAACACAAATTTACGCAGGCGCGACAAGACTCCAACCCGTGCGCGGAAACCACCTGGTTGTGTATGTGTCTGTCAGGGCCTGATGTGTGCGCATGCATGTGTAGGTTGAGCACTTGAGCATGAGCGTGTGTGTTGGTCATGTGGTGTGTGCATGCATGCGTGCGTGTGTGCGTGTGAGTGTTGCATGCGTGCGTGGCTGCGTGTGTACATGTGAGTGTTGCGTGCATGCAGTTCGTGTGCATGCGTGCGTGTGTGTATAATCACCACACCAGCTCAATAGTGTTAAAACAGATGGCTCAGCATACCAATACAAGGCCACCTTGTCCGCTGTGCCCGCAGTCATGACTTTGAACCACCGTCCAATATTTTTTTATCGTTTGTTTTCATTCTTATACACGCCGACAGGTGGGCCCAATGGTAGTGAGGTAATGTGATGCAACACTAGAGGTGCCACATGGAGCGTTACCTGGTCAACTAGTCGTGTCTTGAACAAATACAGAGCTGTACGGTGAGCCCGTGACTGTATAATAACCACAAAACTTAAATGGTGACCGTAATGAGTGGATTCTGAAGTCCAATGTATGTATCATGCTTTCGCTTCAAATACAATGATCGTCATTGTATACATCGCGAGAGAAACATGAAACATGGGTGAATGTGCTGGGGGCGTACTTTTAGAGGACCTGGAGATAGTTTGTGTGCATACGTGAAAGGGGCGTAGAGGGGGTGTGTGCGATGGAGAGAGAGAGATGCTCTTCATTTCTCTTTATTATGACTAACTTTATATATAGTTTAAAAATATAAAAATTCACAGTGCGGAATAAATATCATTGGGTGCACCATGCAATGCAAATTAACTTTCATACTCCATATAACTTTGTAATGTTGTATATATGTAGAAATTCTAAAATAAAATTTTGGCCACACTTTGTGTGGTTTTATTCAAAAGGAATGTTGTATGCGAAGTAAACATGAAGAGAGGGCTTTTTAGATCAATGGGGTACGTGATAAGATGTAACATGTGTGAATGTGTAGTTGACGTATTTGGCAGGGCCTAGAGAGGGTATGTGTACGTATTCGAGAGAGGCATGGATAGAGGGGCCGCCGGGGGGGGGGGCGACGTGGGAGAGATAGCATGAGAAATGAGAGAGGTCTAGAGAGAGAGATACGAATAGGATGTCATGGCGAGAGATGCCCTTGAGTGTGTACATGCAAGGGGGGAGGGGATAGAGGCACGAGGAGAAAATATTTTGTGTGGTGTCTGTGTTGGTATGTGTGGGTGTGAGAAGATAACGAGACCTAGGGGCAGAAGGTGTGTCACTGCGTGAGGTCCGGTGGGCCGAGGTGAGGCCCTTGGGTTGGTTCCGTCCTCCACAACATTGGTCGTCCTGTGACGCATTTAGGGAGACCCATGGAGGACTAGTCGTACAAGACAAAGATACCAGTCGTGAAGGACTGTGTGTCCACTGACAAAGCCGGCTAGGATTTGTAACCCTAGGTCCTCGGACTAAGGTAACCCCTTGCCTCTGATATTACCATTCATCCAACCTAACTTTAAGGGGCATCCTACAAAATGCTCTGCTGGAATCATATTCGTCAATTAGGAAGAGAGGTGGAGACAATGGGTGCGAGATAGGCCTAAAGATAATGTGCGTGCGGGATACACGTAGGCAGGTCTATGTATAGAGAAAGGGTCAATGGGGATTGTGTGTGCGTATGCGTGTTAGAGGAAGAGTGCTTGTGATAAAGGTTAGTGAAAACAGTCGTAAATGGTTGCGAGAGGGAGGGAGGGTGATATCGAGAGCATGTGTGCGAGAAAGACCCCTTGCGAGAGAGTGTGTGAGCATGTGTGAGAGACCACCGATGGATATACACCGTGTGCGCGAATGTGTGAGAGAGAAAGTTAGCGTATGTGTGAGAAGGGGCCTATGGAGAGTGAAACTACACATAAAAGACTGATGTACACATTGATTAAAAATATCAATTGCACCCAAATATTAGTATGGGATCATGATATTTGCAATTCGCATAAGGAACGGTCATTGATCCATCAGACATCTATATTCTATCGAATTTGAGCATGTCTATGTTATTATTCGACATAGTTGATCCATAGAGTTAGTATTTTGAACTCCAGACAATGCATCGTTTTAGCAATTCGAATATAAACGTGAGTATAGTTCATGTTGTTTGTGTAAAGCACATTATACATACAAAAGTTACACAATGAACATTATAAATAGCTAGCTAGGAACTAGCATACATTTGAATTCAACTTAAGGTGGTTTAAAAAATTTGAATTCAACATGAAGTCCATTCAATTATTTGAATTCAAGATCATGGTATTTGTAAATCATACCTAAATTATGGGGGCACCAATCTTTGCTCTGCCTTTGTACATAATAGCATATATAGTCGTGTACAAAATAGATTCAAATTTACCTCCTCCATTCCAAAATAATCGTACTTATAGGATTTTCAAGAGTCAAAATTTCAAAAAGAAGCGCATAATTTAATGAGGTTTTCAAACATACAAGGTCAAATTTAATGTTGTCCATTTAGGTCAATCCTCAAAGTTTAAGAGTACTCTAAACGTGAATGCTTCTGCTTCAAAATTTTGAACGAAGCGCCAAAAGAGCCTCTACTCGCCCGAAACCGCGTGAGACCAATGTTTGGTAGAAGGAAATTACTTTTCTAACTCCGACCCATGAAACCTACCGGCCCGACGTCCAAAGGTCTAAACCAGGGTAGGTTTGTAACTTCATCTAGACGCCACGCAACCGCCTCTGAAAAACATTCATACACCGTGGCCGCCTAAACACACATGCGCTCGGCCGAAATCGCTCCCGCCCACTTTTTGGGACACCTGGGATTACCGTCCTACCCCTGACCCGCAGTAGGTCCGAAATTTAAGAGGGGGGCAAAGTTTGTACTTTCCCCAAATTTCAAACAAGCGCGTCCCATCGTTTCAAAAAAAAAACATGCGCGTCCCCCTTAGCTCCCCCCTGCCCCCCGTCCAATTCCCCATTCGTACTCCGTGGGCGCCAAAACTACCTCTCCACCAGCCACGAAACCCCGGCGTTCTCCAAACGCCACCCCATCCCACCCATCAACCGCCGCCCTCCTCCATCACGCCAGAGCCGATACCCCGACATCGTCGTCCACCACAACCGCAACCGCAACGCCCTCCACGGCTAGTAGTTCAAGCTGAGGCCAAGCTGCATCCAGGACGCCAACGTGCGTCGTACCCGAGCCAGTTCAACCACGCCGTCCTGTGCCTCACCGCTGCCGCTCCAACGTCGCCACCGTCCACCGCACCTGAGTTGTTCCCGCTACGCCGTCCTTCGCCGCCTCGAATCTGCTTCCCCTCCACCGACAGACGGCCATCGCAACACAGTCAACAATTTGGCCATGGGTTCGTCCAAGGCTCCAACCTCCTCCAAAACATCGATTCCCCCGATAAAAAGAAGAACATCGCGGTGAAATAAGGTGGGCACAACACTGGCAACCGGAATTGGTACTCCTCTTCCCTTATTCATGCAAATCTTACGTGTCTGCTTGCATGGTATTCATTCCACAGAAGACCCTAGTTGACCGCTTCTTCCTACACCTTCTTCCTGATACTAGATGTTCCTAGTAACTCGCGATGCACAAGGTTTCTCCTCATATACTATTTCACCTTAGCTAGAGGTCCATCGCCCCCTGGATTTCAATTCCTGGTAAGTTGATTCCCAATTAAAGGAAGCATTCCCTAGCCTAATAGGCGCTAGTCTGCCTATTACGCTGGGGAAGCAGCGCCTCGGTGTTTATCTTAGGGGTGTGTGGGGCCTAGGAGCTGCTGGCGCCCGATCTGGAGGTCGGCCGGGCTTAAAGGGATGGCCGGGGGCGCTGCCAAGCACGATGGTGGTGAGAGCTCGAGGGAAGGGCGGGGCGGCGGAGGCAGGGCTCTGGGCCGGTGGTCGCTGGCGGTTCAGGAAAGATCGTCAACAGTGACTGGCGGGAGGTAGACGAAGGCCATCTTCCCGTTCCTTGTAGATCGGACGGTTCATAAAAAAATTGACTGACCTATTTATTTCCAGTCGACTGTTATTTTGATTATAGGACCACATGTGGTGGTGTGTTGGAGGAGTACCTGCATTTCCCAGCCATTCCTGTGCTCATATATTACAAAATCATACGGAGTAGAATCTAATTTTGTTTGCCATGCAATGTTGTAGAGCTATCATATGTCTCCTGTCATTTATTTTTCAGCCACCTGCTATCTGCTACTTTTACAGTGCACTAGTTCTAAACACTTCACCCATACTCTCACTATTGTTTTTTTATGCATGGGTATTTCAGCCTCTGCCAACCGGTTGATAGAAGCACGAAATAAAAGAGATAAGTTGCTCCAGTTTTCTTCATGCTTAGGCAAGACACGTTTGGGCGCTAAAAAGGGTGTAGTGTCAGCAGATCGAGACGGTAAACGTAGCTCCGGAGTTGATGATCTCGCTCACCATGAACCACCATCCCAGGTACTTTCTTTAACTTCGTGGTGTCACATGTGATTGCATGTTGCATATGGTGTCTAGCTTGCATTCGAAAGGCCAAAGTCAGTCTTTATTAAGATAAGGAAAGATATTTTTTACATGAACCACCATCCCGGGAGCACCAGAAGCCAAATAGCTAGTCATGGCACTGGCCGAGCCAGTGACAAGCCCAACACAGACACGCATCACCTGCAAGCCAACTAAAAAGCCACGTTGGTGACGAAGCAGCCCGCCTCCCACTAGACTCTCAGGTCCTCGATGATCATGCTCACCACTCCAGCCGGTGTCTAGCTTGTATTGCTTCCAATTTGGTTAAATTGCATCTGCTTAGCTTACACATTATACCTTTGAATATGACATGCCTTCTTGTTTTTGGTACATACTACTACATCTGTCTATTAACCATGTTCTTACATCAAACTAATGTTCTTTTGTATCCCTCATCAATCACTTATGATGAGACAGTCAGGCTCGTGGACTGCTGTAAGAAAAGAACCTCTTTTAAAGAATGCAGTGTCAGCCTCCCCACATGATTCTCAAGAAACAACAATGCTAGATGAAGATAGTCAATGTAGCTCTGTAGTTGATGGCCGCATTTCCCCTACACCACCATCGCAGGTGCTTGCTCTAACTTGGCAGCGTGATATGTGGTTGCATGTTGCATATAGTGTCTAGATTGTAATTCTTCCAATCTGGTTAAATTGCATGTGCTATTCTGCTTAGTTTATACATTATACCTGTTAATGTGACATGCCTTCCTATTTTTGGTACATAGTACATCTTACATAAAACTACTATTTTTTTGTATCCCGCATCAATCAATTATGACGAGACACCTTTAGTATATGCTGAGTGATATTGGTTGCATCTTTTATATGATTTATAGCATGCACTGCTTCTAATTTGTTGAAATGCCATTTATGATGGGACGCTTTTAACTTGGCAGAGTCATATTGGTTACATCTTTCATGTGGTGTCTAGCTTGCATTGCTTCTAATTTGTTGAAATGGCTTCTGCTTAGTTTGCACAAATAGTTGTGAATATGCCATGATGTCCTGTTTTTCGTACATATTCCATCCTCGTATCATGTGTTTGCCTTACATCAAAGTAGTGATTGTCAGTATCATGCATGAATAAGTTCTGAAGAGTGAATTTTATTGCTTTTTCTTGTCAGTTTTACTTGACAATGCAAAATCAATAAAGCGGAAGGAAATTAGCAAGGCAGTGGATAAAGGTGCTCCTCCCAAACAACTGAAATGGAGGGCCTCTACAGATTCTACTCCGGCATCCCCCCAAGAAGATTTGTAAGACAACACATGCATAGACACTCAACGTAGTTGTGTTGATGATGAGCACGTCTCCCCTAGTCGACCATCACAGGTGCTCCCTCTAACTTGGCACTGTTATATGTGGTTGCATGTTATGTATGATGTCTAGCTTGTATTGCTTCTAATTTTGTTGAATTCCATCTGCTTACTTTACACATTATACTTGTGAATAAGACACGTGTTTCTGTTTCTAGAACATACAATATATGTCTATCACACCATGTTCTTACATCAAAGTACTACTGTTGCGTAACCTGCAACAATAACTTATCATAAGACACGTTTAACTTGGGAGTGTGATATAGGTTACATCTCGCATTCTTTTCTAGCTTGTACTACTTCTAATTTGTTGAAATGGCACTTATGACGAGACAATTTTAACTTGGTAGAGTGATATTCGTTGCATCTTTCATATGGTGTCTAGCTTTCATTGCTTCTAATTTGTTGAAATGCCTTCTGCTTAGTTTACACATCATAGCTGTGAATATGCAATGCTGTCCTTTTTTCTTACACATTCAATCATCCTATCATGCAGTCGCCTTACATTAAAGTAGTGCTTGTCAGCATCCTGCATCAATGAGTTCTAAAAAGCGAATTTTTATTCATTTTTCTTGTGGGTTTGACTTGACAAGGCAATAAAATTAAGTACGAGGAAGGAAAAAATTAAGGCAGGGACTGATGGTGCTCTTCCGGCGAAACCAGCATCCCAGGTGCTTTCTCTTGCTTGGCAGTGTGATATTGTCTTGCATGTTGCATACGGTGTCTAGCTTGTGTTGCTTGTAATTTGATTAAATTACTTCTGCTTAGTTTACACAAATATTTGTGAATATGCCATGCCGTCTTATTTTTCGTACTTATTCCATCCTCGTATCATGTGTTTGCCTTACATCAAGGTAGTGGTTGTCAGTATCATGCATGAATGAGTTCTGAAGAGTGAATTTTATTGCTTTTTCTTGTCGGTTATACTTGACATTGCAAAATCAATAAAGCAGAAGGAAATTAGCAAGGCAGTGGATAAAGGTGCTCCTTCCAAACAACTGAAATGGAGGGCCTCTACAGATTCTACTCCGCCATCCCCCCAACAAGATTTGCAACACAACACATGCATAGACACTCAATGTAGCTGTGTTGATGATGAGCACGTCTCCCCTAGTCGACCATCACAGGTGCTCCCTCTAACTTGGCACTGTTATATGTGGTTGCATGTTATGTATGATGTCTAGCTTGTATTTCTTCTAATTTTGTTGAATTCCATCTGCTTACTTTACACATTATATTTGTGAATAAGACACGTGTTCCTGTTTCTAGAACATACAATATCTGCCTATCACACCATGTTCTTACATCAAAGTACTACTATTGTGTAACCTAGAACAATCACTTTTCACAAGACACGTTTAACTTGGGAGTCTGATATAGTTTATATCTCGCATTATTTTCTAGCTTTTACCACTAATTTGTTGAAATGGCACTAATGACGAGACCGTTTTAACTTGGTAGAGTGATATTCGATGCGTCTTACATATGGTGGCTAGCTTTCATTGCTTCTAATTTGTTGAAATGCCTTCTCCTTAGAATACACATCATAGCTGTGAATATGCAATGCTGTGAATATGCAATGGCACTAATGACGAGAGACCTTTAACTTGGTAGTCTGATGTTGTTTGCATCTTGTGTATGATTTATTTCTTGTACTGCTTCACATTTGTTTAAATGCCAGTTATGACGAGACAATGTTAACTTGGCAGAGCGATATTTGTAGCATCTTTCATATGGTGTCTACCTTCCATTGCATTGCTTCTAATTTATTGAAATGCCTTCTGCTTAGTTTACACATCATTGTTCTGATTATCTCACGCCGTCCTGGTTTTTGTACATATTACATCCTCCTATCATGCGGTTGTCTAACATCAAAGTTCAGTTCGTCTGTATCATACATCAATTTGTTCTGAAGAACTAAATTTTTATTCCTTTTTCTTGTCGGCTTGACTTGACATGGCACAAAGAAAGAGGAAGGAACACATAATGGCAGGGGATGGTGTTAGTACTCAGGACGCACGGAAACGGAAGCGGAAGAATTATGCAGATTCTGCTGGTACTGATGGTGCAATAGAAGGTCAAAGTCCACCTGAAAATTGTATAAACACGGTATCCCATGCTACACTAGCTGCAAAGCAATCCAAACACAAACTAATAGCTGCCACCAAACAAGCAGCGACAACCCTAGTTGTTGCAACACCTTCAGCTGCACGAGTTACTCATTTGTCAACTCAGCTAGCGGCAAGTTCCCAAGCTCCCATGCCACCTGACACTACTTCCGAAGCACTCTTGACACAAGACGAGTTGGCAAGATCAGATGAACCTTGTGAGCTTCAACAGCAAGAAGGTAGTTGCTGGAGTCAATTTACAGTTGCATGCTTCTTTATTTGTAGTCTCACAGTTTGATGTACACTAACACTTCCTATGTTCGTTGTTGGACTAGCACCTAGGCGCAAGAGGAAACAGACATCAGGGATAATGCTCGATAGGTTAACTAAATCTAGAGGAGGAAGAATGGAGATTCGTTTTGAGGCAGGTTTAAAAAGGCCATGTGATGCTACAGAGTCAACCAAGTTAGTATCAGAGGCAGCGGTTGCCGTTAGGTGTCATGCATGTATCCTCCCAACATGGATTCAGTACAGGAATGACAAAGACGAAACCTAGTTCAACACCTTCCTCGACCATTTATCAATAAGTATGGTTATGTATGGAAATTAGTAATATCGTCTTGCTCTGTCCCATACTTTCTAGGTTGCTGGTAATGAGACTCCCATAATTTTCAACATATGAGGTTCAAGTTGGATAGCCAAGATGATGCAACCAGACAAGCATGCACCCATGTTTTCAAGTCTGCTTTGTGACAGTATCGGTATAACTTGAGGAAAACTCACTTCGAAGGCAAGGCTAACAGTGAACTTGCCCAAACATCTCCAGTAGAAAATATATCAGATGAAGACTGGAGAGGCCTCGTTAAACACTGGTCTGGTCCAAAGTATCAAGTACGTTATATATATGTGATCAGATCACATGTTGAACTCCTATTTACGCATGTGCCTCACAAATCTATCTTCCTGTAGGTGAACTGTTCAAAGAACAAGGCCAACCGTACGAAAGTGAAATTCCAATAGACGACAGGATCTCGTAGCTATATTGCACACTGCGAGTCTCTTGTAATTAGCTGCTGTTTCACTCTTTTCGCTGTGCCATATTATCAGATCAATATTGACTTGTTCCAAATGCAGAGGAAAGCCCACAAGGACCAAAAAGTACCTGAGCCAAATGTTGTGGAAATCTTCAAGGACTGTCACACCAACAAGACGAAGGGCATGACTACACCAGTCAAAGCCGCTGTTGTAAGTCCTTAATCCTCATGCCTTTTAACTACTACTTACACTAACTTGTGCATTGAACTACACGGTTTGCAGCAAATGTCTATTACTCTTTTCAATTTTATACACAATTGTCTTAGCGTATCATTGCACCTTACAAGGTTTAAAAGAGAGGAGTGATGTTCCTTTGATCTTGATCTGTAATCTAGTTCCGTGCTGGACTTGTCTACACAATGTTACAATTGCCTGTTTGTCTGTTCTCAGTTGTTTTGTGATATGAATGATGTCATACTATGCTTACCGTATTATAAACTTTGTCTCCTTATCCTTAGCTGTCAATACAATGTGAAGAAATAGGCAATACATTAGCCATGGTACATGGTCATATGATTGGAACCTGGTTTTATTATGTACTTTGCAGTAAAATACAACTAATATTTTACAGGGGTTCACCAGAATAAGTTCTGTATATAGACCAAAGCTATTTTGTTTGGTTTTGCTGCCTCCTTAATATCTTCTGTTCTGGTACTACTAATGTAAAAACTCAACTTTTTAGAAAGCTATGGAACAAATGGTGGAACCGCCACCTTCTGAAGGTGACGAGGCAACTATAACCGCAATGTCACCTCTTGCTGCAGTGGGTCAGTACCTGTCCACTAACAGTGCAAAAAGCACGTTCCTGCGTAATACTGGGTTGGTTGTTAAGGAAATCTCATCCAAACTGCCTCATGATCAACATATGCAAGCTCAAAACAATGTTATATCTACGCTCCAGACACAAGTCCATTCCCTAACAGAGACCCTTTGTGAAACAAGGACAGCCATTGTTCGATGTCGTCAAGATATGCATGGTTTTGAAACCAGACTATCAGACATTTGCTATGTTGTTCAGGAGCCTAGGAGAAATGAAGGCCAAGGTTATGGTGCTCCATCAGACAGTACAGCATGAAAACGTAACAGTCAGGTCAAATGAACTGAGCTTCTGAACTTCTGGTGGTGCATTTATCTGCCGGACTGTTAACATTTATGCCAACCTTCCTTTTGTTTTATGGTTGTAATTTGTTTTGGTACGATACAAAATTGGTTCTTAATGTGCAGCGACTGGCTCAAGAAAACAGCAAGCCATTTTTGTATAGTGTAGGGTGTTCCCTATATTTGCACTGGTGGCGAACTTTGATGCCCAGTGGATGTAATCTATGCAATCGCCTTAATAGCCTAGCGTTAGTTTCTAGTTATTTATTTCCCTAGTCTTCTTTTTTCCTTGGTTTGCTAGTGGCCGCAACAACCATGGGCCATATACGGACCGTGGTAACATTGAGCCTGCTACGGGCCGTAGGATCCATGGGCCTCCAACGGGCCATAGAATCAGTGGGCCTCGGTCCGTCGGATAAATGGACCCCCATGGGCCATAAACGGACATAATTGTTAGCGGGCCAGCACGGTAACGGGCCGTTAACAGGCCGGAAGACAGCAAAGGCTTAATTCTGTCACAGGCATAACGGTCATTATTGGGCCAGAATATAGGACGGGCTGGAAATGGCGCAACGGGTTAACAGGCCACAAACGGGCTGATTCTAAACACGGGCAAAAATTGGCCCATTAGGGGAACATGCCAGTAACGGGCCGGAAGTAATTGAGGGCCCGAAAGGAGCCCAAGAATGTATGGGCCGTCAGTAGGCCGAAAGCTAACACGGGCTAGAAACGACCCATGTGATTCATGGGCCGTTACTAGGCATAAAGAAATTTACTATTTATTATGGGCCAGAGTCACCGCGGCCCATTAAAGGGCCCAAAGATATGAAAGGCCACGTATGGGTCGAAAGAGGTTGTGGGCCATACATGGGCCAAAAATGAAAGGGGCTGGTATTATACTGGATGACCCACATGACGCTGTTGGGCCGATTTCGGGAACGCCATAATGGGCCGTGAGTTACCGGGCCGTAAAATGGGCTATATGCGAATAGACTGTTAACACGCTTTTCATGGGCCGGCCCGCTAGCTTTTGACCAAGTCAAACAGGTCGGCCTTTGTAAGCTAAATGGGCCAGTGTTAGGCCGTCGCACGTGTCCACATATCATACGCGCCTATTTGACCCAATGACGAGCTGACACGTGTTTCCTCCGGCCAATGAGAATTTTACACATGGAAAATTACCATTGGTTGCTGCTGTTAACGGGTTATCGGATCCAAAACTAGACCCGATAGCTTAACGGTGAGCCGTTACGATGGATGCCACATGTCAGTTACCCTTGACAGAAGCACTTCCATGACGCGTCATTTATCGTCATGGAAGTGAACACTTCCGTGATGATAATTTTGGTATTGTCATGGAACACTTCTATGATAGCACGGGTATGACTATCTTGATTCTGTCATAAAATCGTCATGGATGTACATGCATGACAGAAAACGTGACCTACTGTGACAACCACGTATCATCACGGAAGTATTTTTTTTGTAGTGCCCCCCTTTCCTTTCTCTCCTGAGGAGGAAAAGGCAGGAGGGGCCACCCCTCCCCTTTCCTTCCCCTAGGGTCGGCCAGCCAAGGGAAGGGGCGCACCAGCCCCTTGTGGGCTGGTCTGTCCCCCCCTTTGGCCCATAAGGCCCATACACTTGCCGGGGGTGCCTGGAACCCCTTCCGGTGACCCGATGAGTACCCGGTGCACTCCGAAACTATTCCGGTGTCCAAATACCATCGTACTATATATCAATCTTTACCTCTTGACCATTTTGAGACTCCTCGTCATGTCCATGATCTCATCTGGGACTTCGAACAACATTCGGTCGCCAAATCATATAACTCATATAACACTATATCGTCAACGAACGTTAAGCGTGCGGACCCTACGGGTTCGAGAACTATGTAGACATGACCAAGACACCTCTCCGGTCAATAACCAATAGCGAAACCTGGATACCCATATTGGCTCCTACATATTCTATGAAGATCTTTATCGGTCGAACCGTTATGACAACATACGTAATTCCCTTTGTCCATCGGTATGTTACTTGCCCGAGATTCGATCGTCGGTATCTCTATACCTAGTGAATCTCGTTACCGACAAGTCTCTTTACTCGTTCCATAATACATCATCTCGTAACTAACTCCTTAGTCATTTGCTTGCAAGCTTATGATGTGTATTACCGAGAGGGCCCAGAGATACCTCTCCGATACTCGGAGTGACAAATCCTAATCTCGATCTATGCCAACTCAACAAACACCTTCGGAGATACCTGTAGAGCATCTTTATGATCACCCAGTTATGTTATGATGTTTGATAGCACACAAGGTATTCCTTCGGTATCCGAGAGTTGCATAATCTCATAGTCGAAGGAATATGTATTTGACATGAAGAAAGCAATAGCAATAAACTGAACGATCATCATGCTAAGCTAACGGATGGATCTTGGCCATCACATCATTATCCTAATGATGTGATCCCGTTAACAAATGACAACACATGTCTATGGTCAGGAAACCTTAACCATCTTTGATCAACGAGCTAGTCTAGTAGAGGCTTACTAGGGACACGGTATTTGTTTATGTATTCACACATGTATTTAAGTTTCCGATTAATACAATTCTAGCATGAATAATAAACCTTTATCATGAATAAGGAAATATAAAATAACAACTTTATTATTGCCTCTAGGGCATATTTCCTTCACTTGTTGCTGAGGACACTGAAATTTTTTGTACAGAATTAGTCATGTATTTGTCCTGTTAGGAACAACCTAACCGGTGTTAGATGTATTTTTTTCTTTGGATAGAAATAGAAAGAGGCTTATTTAGAAGTTTGAACATTTGACTAGTGTAAGAAAAGGTATTTGCAGACTACTGGATACATTTTCTGAAAATAACGGATTTTGGTGTGTTACCAGAGAAACGATCTCATGCTGTAGAGATAGTTCCCTCTTGAACAGGTTCCCTGGTTTAGTTTTCCACAATGCGAGCACACTACAAATGAAAATGAATTTTGACAACATCAATTATTGAACCAGATATGAATGCAAATTAATTTCAACATCATAGAATTCAATACCTATCCATGAATTGCTGAAGATGCGTCAGATCCTGAGCGTTTGTTGACTCTCTGAGAGAATCCATGTAGTAAACTATGTTCTTATTTGGAACAATGAATACCAAGATCCAGTGATTGCTACATATTAAGAAAGCCATGAACTTACGAATTATGTCGAAATCGGAAAGACAATCAGTGTATGTGTGGTTGTTTATTTGACTTACCATTCATGATATGGCCAGAGAAATGATTCTGCATGGGACGTGTTTTCGAAGATACAGGCGACCGTGTTAATGGCCCACTCCTGTTCATCCTTACCATGCAATGTTGTGCCATTTGCTAAAGCAGGATCTATGAAATACACACTCTCCCTTTTTCTTCTCTGCGCATTCAATCCCCTGAGAGGAATAATATGCAGTTAGCTGTTTATCATTTACAGCCTTGTATGGAGAAGTTGATCAGAGTTTATTAAGTACTTACAAAATCAGCCATCTAACAAGAGTGGCATCGAACTCGTTGAAGTTGAAGAAGAGATGTGAGTCCTCGAAACTCACACTGTTGGAACCAGGATCGTGTCAGAAATGATCTCTGTTATAGCAGACTAGCAGAACATGATGACCTCCTAACATTTGATCCATGCAATATTTATGTAACTCGCGGCAACTGAAGATGCACTCATCAAAGTATTCGCTAACAAGAAATGGCTAGCCATGGACGTAATTGTGTGCTTCAAGTATGTCTGCTTTATTTTTAGCAAGCAGCAAAGCTATTTCTTCATCATCCATGCCGTCAGAAATAATATTACTGTCATGGGAAACCACGGCCACCTATGGGGCCATCAGCCCATTGTGGTTTGGCAGGGGGATGAGTACGTTGCACAAAGAGCAGAGAACCATAGCGCAGCACGGCAGAGATCACACGGGCAGTTTTACCCAGGTTCAAGCAGCCACGAGGCGTAAAACCCTACTCCTGCTTTGGTGGATTGATGGTGGATTGCGGTGGAAACGTAACACTCTTGCCCAGCAGGGTTGCCTCGGGGCATGGGCAGCTACGCGTGTGCGGGTGTACAAGGGTCCGAATCCTTTCTATGGTTGCCATGGCCCTCCTTTTATAGATCAAGGGGTTACCACAGTGGCAAATCAGTCATTGTGTACTTATTAGATAGCGAACAGTGTTATCATACCTAACTCTACAGACAGAGCAGGGCGCATTAAATGCGCCGCTTAGTGTCACATCGTGGCGTGCCCGGCAAGCCTTGCCGGGCTGCTCGGCCACCTTCTTGTCTGTCTACTTGACACGTCTCTGGACGGGTGTCATTTGGAGGTGGTTTCCTCCGGAAATGGCTGCCATGTGTCGAATAATAGCCACTTAGTCACTTGGGGGCTTGACACCGCACCGATCAATGACTTGCGTTGCTGTGAGGTGGAGTGGTGGAGCCTTGGCGGGGTAGTTTGCCTTCCTTGCACCCGGCAGGCCTGTCAGGACGGTCCTGAGGCTTGTCTTTGGTGCCACCTCGTCCTTGCTAGGCTCGCCTGCCCAGCAAGGGAGGTTTCTCCTTAGTGGTGTCTTGCTCATTTAACTTGTCTTGGTCTTCTTGATCTGCCCTTTGATTACTCAAAGAGCTATCTCTCCTTGCTTGGTCTGGACTTGGATGCTGCAAGCTTGCTCTTTTAGGCATGTGCATGGTCTGGGCAATAGACCCAAGGTTTGTTGCACCGACAGGAGCCCTCGGGCCTGGCCCGAACGCGCTGCCGGGCGTCGTTGGGGTAGGCCCTATCCAGTGCACAGGCAACAGGGTAGCATGTGCTTGTCCTTTGAGATCTTCTTTGCTTCTTCATTAACCAGAGCCCAGGTCAGTTTCTGGTTCTTCCGCATGTCGCATAACGCCAATTGTGGCGGGGCAATCCTTGTAATGGCCCGTGAATGACTTTAATGCACGGGTGAGTAACTGCCAATTCACTCTTCCCACCACGCCCTTATCCTTGGCCACGTATGCTGCATGCATTGAGTGGGGTAGGTAATGGAGGCGCGTGGTGCGAGAGAGCGTCAAGACAGAGGCCCGACCATCTTGGGTTGGTGGAGAGGGACGGCGGTTACCCATCGATGGAACAGCCCCCAGCCCCCAGCTCGCCTGTAAAAGGGGGCGGGGGAAGTGGAAGTGCTCATCCACACACCTTTTCTCGCCATTTCCTTCCTTCTTCTTGCAATGTTGAGAGGGAGAGACCGGGGCCAGGCCCCGGGCTTGAGCCTGGGGCAGACGACACTGAAAGCTTGTGTAGGTGCCTGGGGAGTGAGTCTGGTCCGGGGCTGATAGGGATGTGGCGGTCGAGCCACTCGCAGTGCAGGAGAGGCCAAGCTTTTCCCCTGTTGGGGCGTGCTTGTCTCCTCCGCCCGGGTCGGTCGTCTGGCGGGGAGCGCTAGGCCCTACCGTGAACCACTACGGCTTCTTGTCCTGATGCCGGAGCTCCCAGGGCTTCCGGCATCTATCTGGGGTGCAGCGCCCGGGTCCCTTGGTAATCCTAGCATTGCCCCCTTTGGTGAAGTTGGGGCGAATGTCGAAGACGGCAGCATCTTCCTGCCCTCCAAGGTGGGGAGTGATGTCCTTTGTGCGTCTCGGATGCCGTCGTCACCTGCAGCTTCTCCGGGGGAGGCGACAGCTCAAGGGGTCGGCATCCTCCTGGAGTTGTGGTGATGAAGAAAGAACAAGGGAAGACGGAGAAGGCGGGTGGCAGGGCGTCAGGTCAGAGTACGATGGCACCGACGCCTTCGTCTCATATTGCCGACCTGCTGCCTCGTCTTTCCATTCTTCCCCTTCCTCCCCGGCACCATCATCACCAGCCTCTTGGTTACCGGGGAGGGGGGCGCTCTCTTGGTGCCTTCACCTCCTCCAGCAGTCTTCCAACTGAGTTCCGGCAGTTCTCCCCGCCGGTGCTTTTGCCTGTGCTTCTGGCTGATCCTGATGGTGGTGACCAGGGCACCGCCGAGCTGCTCCTTCCGCCCCTATCCTTCGCAGCCTCTCCACTCTCGATCTTGTCAGGCTACCCCCGGCAAGTCCTGACGGGGTCGTGTGGGGCATCTTGCTCAGGCACTCCTTTTGCCCTCTTCCTCTTCCACCGCAGTGCCTAGGAGGAGAGGGACAAGAAAGGGATTACGTGGCACTTACCTTTTTTCAATCTAAAACATGTAGGCTTTTGCCAAACTTTAGTCTAAATAATGTAATCTTCTTTATCCATGTTGGTGTTCTGTAAGATCTGTACTTGTTCATCAGCATATTAATGAAAAAGACAAGCTTTGTCGGGCACTTGTGCATGCATCATACTCATGCAGAGGTGAAATGCCTCTATACGTTCAAGTAAGCAAGTTATCTCCGGCAAGCTATCCTGCCTGTACCCTCGAATTGTTGCCGCGGGGCTAAGCCTACCGGGCACAAATCGCAAAGAGGGACCAGCCCCCCGCCAAGCCTTCTCCGCCAATGGCCACTGCGACCATCCTGACCGAAGCAACGTTCGAGTCAAAGGATGGGAGCACCTAAGTTTCGAAGGTGACGAGGTTTTCGTATGCACAAGTTTCTACTTACAGAACATGTAAGGATAAGAAGAGAACTTATCTGTTTGGCTTGCCGAGGATCGCCACGTATGCTCGTCTTCATTTCTTCTCTTTGGGGCTGAGTCCACGGCAAGAACCCTGCAACTTAATGCAGATGAAAAGAATGCCTCATGCGACCTCATCTACATGATCATGCAATGCTCATGATATGCTTATGCATGCATGCATGTCTTGGGGCCCCCACAGTGCTTCGTTTATTTCTGTTGCTCAGGGTCTGCGCCTGGCTTTGTACAAGGGGTTACATGCAACATCAGCAAGGACTGTACAAAAGGGTGGCTGCCGGGCAGGGCCCGACAGCCGCACCTTACAGGTAGAACTTACGGAGATGCTCAATGTTCCATGAGTTTTGCAATTGAACGCCATCTCCGGTCTCCAGACGGACTGCGCCAGGTCTGGTGACTCGTACTACCTGGTAAGGGCCTTCCCACTTCAGCGTCAACTTGTTTGTACCCTTGGCGGACTAAACGCGCCTAAGGACAAGGTCACCTTCCTCAAAACCCAGGGCACGAACCCTGCAGTTGTGATAGCGACGTAGGGCTTGCTGGTAGCGTGCAGCACGCGTAGTGGCCCAGAGACGGTTCTCCTCATGTAGCACAGCGTCGTCACGCCAGTGCCGTTCCTGTGCTACTTCATCATGGGCAAGCACTCGAGGAGATCCGAATATGAGTTCCGTGGGGATAACTGCTTCAGCCCCATAGAGTAGGGAGAAGGAAGTCTACCCGGTAGCTTGGTTTGGTGTCGTTCTGAGGGACCAAAGAACCAACGGCAGCTCGTCGATCCATCGCCTGCCACACTTCTGCATTCTATCAAAGGTTCTTGTCTTGAGACCTCGCAGCACTTCAGCGTTCGCCCTCTCAGCTTGTCCGTTGCTTCTAGGATGGGTGACAGAGGCAAATGAGATCTTGCTTTCGAGGGCATGAACATATTGCATGAAGGTGCGGCTCGTGAATTGGGTGCCATTGTCAGTGATGATCCGAGCAGGGACTCCGAAGCGGCACACCAATCCTTTCAAGAACTTGATAGCTGACTGAGCAGTCACCTTTCTCACGGGCTCCACCTCCAGCCACTTTGTGAACTTGTCGATAGCAACGAACAAGAACTCAAAGCCCCCGGTAGCACGGGGGAAGGGGCCCAAGATATTGAGCCCCCAGACCGAGAAGGGCCATGACAAAGGGATCGTCTGAAGAGCTTGGGCAGGCTGATGGATGTTCTTGGAGTGGAATTGGCAGGCTTCACACTTGGTGACGAGCTCAAATGCATCTTGGAGGGCTGTGGGCCAATGGAAACCTTGTCGGAAGGCTTTTCCAACCAGAGCCCTTGATCCAATGTGTGAGCCGCACATACCCTTGTGTACCTCTGCCAACAGTTCCTTTCCTTCCTCCCGGCAAATGCACTTCAATTTCACACCATTGGGCCTTCTTCTGTATAGTGTGTTATCAACAAACTGATACATACTGGCCCTCCGGGCTACTCTTTCAGCTTCTTCTTGCTCTTCGGTGAGTTCTCCAGTTTGGAGGAATTGGACTATGTGTCATGCCCAAGTTGGAGCCTGGGGCTCGGCAACGAGGACCAGTGGCACCTCCTCATTCGCAGGAGCGCACTTCTCGACCGCAGGGACCGGTGGTTTGGCGGGATGGTGCAGCTCACTGATCAAAGGGGAGTTGTTCCTGCCAAGCTCTCTGCCGGGAGCCTCGAGAGGCTCTGCCGGGTGAGGCTTGCCGGAGTCCAGTTTCCTCCTCTTTCTGGCCATTGTTGCCAGGGATACGGAGAGCTGAGTCAGATGGAGAACAAAAGTCCCTGGTTCCACAGGGAGTTTCTGCGCGGTGCACTTCAATAGATGATCAGCAAGGCCGTTTTCCGCACGGGGCACGTGCTCTGTTTGCAATCCGTCAAAGTGCTCCTCCAACGTTCTCACTTCCTCAACGTATGCCTCCATCATTGGACTTTGGTAATACTTGTTGACTTGTCTCACCACAAGTTGTGAATCCACGCGAATGATCAGCTTCTTGATTCCCAGTTCTGTTGCAATCCTGAGCCCGGCAAGGAGCCCTTCATACTCTGCAGTATTGTTGGTAGCCTTCTCCCAGGGAAAGTGCATCTGGACGATATACTTAAGGTGCTCCCCAGTGGGAGCGACAAGAAGTACGCCAGCCCCTGCACCTTGTAGGGAGAAGGCACCATCGAAATACATGATCCATTCTTGGGGCGCTTCCTTGCCGGGAATGACTGTCTCCATTACCTCTTCATCAGGAGTTGGTGTCCACTCTGCGATGAACTCTGCTAGTGCTCTGCTTTGAATGGTTTCCGTGCTTTCAAACTTCAAACCAAAGATGGACAACTCCAAAGCCCATTCACAATCCTGCCGGTGGCCTCAGGGTTTCGGAGTATGCGTTGCAAGGGAAGCGGGTGACAACCATGATCTGGTGGGCTTGGAAGTAGTGGCGCAGTTTCCTTGAGGCCAAGATGAGGCCAAAAATCAACTTTTGCACACCAGAGTACCTCGATCTAGCCCCCTGTAACAGGGAGCTGACAAAGTACACTGGGCACTGCACCACTTTCTTCTTTGCCGCGACCATAGAACTGCCACCGCCGCCCAGCCTATCTTTGTTCTGGACTGACTCTGGTCTTGCCGAGACGGATTCGCTTTCCTCTCCAGAGGTGACAGTGGTTGTGGCTGCCATGTCATCCACTTCCCGCTGTGCCACCAGTGCCGCGCTAACCACTTGATTGGTTGCCGCTAAGTATAGCAGCAATGACTCTTGTGGTTTGGGAGCGACCAAGGTGGGCACAGAGGAAAGATAGGCCTTCAAATCTTGCAGCGCAGTGTCTGCCTCTGGGGTCCACTCCACGGGTCCTGCCTTCTTCAAAATTTTGAAGAATGGCAAGGCGCGCTCGGCAGACTTGTAAATGAACCTGCTAAGCACGGCAACGCATCCAGTCAAACGTCTCACGTCCTTAACTGTCTTGGGTGCTTGAATTTGCTGGATAGCCTTGATCTTGTCGGGGTTGGCCTCTATCCCTTGATGGGACACAAAGAAGCCATGTAGCTTGCCAGAAGGGACGCCAAACATGCACTTCTCCGGGTTTAGCTTCAAGTTGATCCTGCGCAGATTAACAAAGGTTTCTTCCAAATCCTGGATGAGGGTTGATCTGTCCTTGGTCTTGACCACAATATCATCCATGTAAGCTTCAATGTTTCTGTGTAGCTGGGACTCAAAGCGAATCTGTACTGCTCTTGCAAAAGTGGATCTGGCGCTCTTTAACCCGAAGGGCATCCGTACAAAGTAGTACGTGCTGCATGGGGTTATGAACGCGGTCTTCTCCTTGTCTTCCTCGGACATGAAGATCTGGTGGTATCCGGAGTAGGCATCCAGAAAGGAAAGCAGGTCACACCCGGAAGTGGAATCCACAATCTGGTCGATGCGCGGCAAAGGGAACGGGTCCTTTGGGCATGCCTTGTTTAGATCTGTGAAGTCTATGCAAAGCCTCCATTTCCCATTCGCCTTGTGCACCACCACTTGATTTGCTAACCATGTGGGATGCAACACTCCCCTGACCAAACCAGCTGCTCCAAGCTTCTTGATCTCCTCAACAATAAACTGTTGCCGCCCCAAAGCTTGCTTCTGGACCTTCTGCTTGGCGGGCCGGGCATGCGGGCAGACAGCAAGGTGGTGCTCGATTACCTCCCTGGGAACACCGGGGATGTCAGATGGTTGCCAGGAAAACACATCAACATTCGCCCGTAGGAAGGCAATGAACGCACTTTCCTATTTGTCAGCGAGGGTGGCACTGATGGTAAACATACCGTCAGCGCCAGCCAGCCCTGTCGGGACCTTCTTCACAGCAGGTGCAGCAGCTTTGGATCTCTTGCTATTGGAACTCTCCGGCAAGTCATCAACAGGCGCAGCACCCTCCGGAGAGGCACGCTTCCCGGATTCCTTGCTGGCATCCTTGCTAGCGCTCTTCATTTTCTTACTTTCCTTGGCGGGAACACTGGCTTCCATGGCCTTCACTGTGACTACTTCCCGGTACATCTTGTCCACGCATATGACTGTGTCCTTCTGATCTGACGGAATGGAAATGACTCCTATCGGCCCTGGCGTCTTCAAGGTGTTGTAGGCATAGTGGGATGCCGCCATGAACTTGGCAAGAGCTGGGCGACCAAGGATTCCGTTGTACGGCAATGGGAGGTTAACCACATCAAACATGATCTTCTCAATCCGGTAGTTTAACTCCCCTCCGAACATCACCGGCAACGTGATCTTTCCCTTAGGACGACTCCTGCCGGGGTTGATTCCTTGGAATGTGCCAGTAACCTTGAGCTCCTCATCTGCTATCTGAAGTTTGCTGATGACCTTTGGAGTTATCAGATTCAACCCGGCCCCGCCGTCAACCAACATCTTTGTGACTTTGAGTTTGCGTATTGTTGGTGAGACCAAAAACGGCAAGCACCCTACCGCGGTGGTGCGGTTAGGGTGGTCCTCTTCATCAAAGATGATGGGCATGCGGGACCACTTGAGCGGCTTTCGAGAATCTGCCGCTGACTCCATGGCATTGACTTCACGCGCCCACTGTTTAAGTTTGCGCTGAGAGGAGTGCAGAGATGCACCCCCGTCAACGAACAAGGTGTCAGTGGCTTTCTGGAACTCCTGCTCGTTGGTTTCCTCTTCATCTCCCTCATCGGTCTCATCATTGCAATCCTTCTTCTCGCGGCCTCTGGCGGGTTTCCCTTGGGGCTGAGGAGCCTTGCCGGGGCGAGTTACTCCGCCGCCCCGGCCTTTCCCGCCAGTACCATCCTGGTTTTTCTCCTTATCACGCTTCTCATACTCAGCCCTCTGCTTCTTGACGAGCTGCTCAACCTGATGACACTCCTGAAGGTCGTGGCCCTTAGTCCTATGGATCTTACAATACGGCCCATCACCCTTCCTAGCCTTCTCGACAGCCCCCGCCGCCCGGCAATCATTACACGCGGCAACCTCCTTGCCGGGGGCCTCGGCCTTGGCCTTCTTGCCGGTACTAGGTGTTCTTGATCCTTCGACAGCCATCACAACTTTCTCCTTGCGCTTCTTATTGCGTTTCTTGTTCTTCTTCTGGTTGGTGGCGGCGTCGTCATCATCTGAATCGATGTCGACGCCATCCTCTTCACCGGGAAGTCGCCTTCCCTCCTCTATGCAAGCACACTTATCAACCAGAGTGTATAACTCATACATAGTCTTGGGCAGCCGCATGTTCATTTTGGAACGTATCCTGCGGTTGCGCACGTTGGACTGGAATGCGGCTATCACGGCTGCCGGGTGGATGTCTCGGATGTCCCTGTGCACTCGACTGAACCTTTGCATGTACTTCCGTAGGGTCTCCCCTTCGTTCTGCGGGAGGAGCTGCAGATCACTGGGCCGTCCTGGTTCTTGATGGCCGCCCGTAAAGGCGCCAACAAACTCAAGGCACAGGTCAGCCCAAGTTGAGATGCAGTTCTCCGGCAGGTGCATAAGCCAAGACCTCACGTTCGGCTTGAGTGCCAAAGGGAAGTAGTTGGCGAACACCTTCTCGTCTCTTTCCCCGGCAGCCTGAAAAACGATGGTGTAGATGCTCAGGAACTCTGCCGGGTTCAATCTCCCATCATACTTTTCTGGTATCTCTGGCTTGAACATCCGGGAAGATGTCCAACGGACTTGCCGCAGTTCGCGAGTGAAGGCGGGGCACCCAACCTCGAAAGGTAGGTACCCACCCTCACCGGGTGCAGGCTCATCGACGTCAGGGCCGTTGCGCCTATCAGACTGGCGGTGGGTGTCATGGTGCCACTTGATTGTGACGCGCGCCTTCCCCTCACCTGTCTTCATGGGCCTGCCGCTGGTCCCGACGCGCTCGAGGGCCGGACAAAGCCATCGAGACGTCGTCGGGTTCTTGATCGCGTGGCTCTGGCCGTGGCCCCTGCACAGGTTGCCGCGGAGGGGACTGCACCGTGGGGGTGGCCCCCTCGGCACGGCCAGCAGTGCGGGCCATTGTCGTCGCTTGGGGAGGCCGTGGCGGGCCAGCTTACTGTGATCCTCCCGCCTCGGCGAAACCAATCAAGCTTTGAATGGTGGCTCTCCACTCATCCATCTGATCGGCTGCCGGCGGAAATCTCAACAGTAGCTGGGCCAGTGCCATGGCCTCCGAAGCGGTGCTTGGCATGGATGACGACGTAGACCGTAGCGTCGCCTGGCTCCTTATGGTGCCGGTAGTAGCTGTGACGTGTTCTCATCGTCGTGAGCCCGTCGCCATGGTAGCGTGGTGACGAGGTGGAGGCACCTGAGGGCCAACGGCTCCGTTTGGCGCATTGGCTGGGTCAGCTTGCTCTGGGAGTGGCGCACGCCCTGCGGCCGCGCCCGCAGTGGGAGCGGCCGGAGAGTTGCGATTCGCCCCAGAGCGAGTGCCACCGCTGTGGCTGTGCCCTTTGGCCGGGCGGAAAGGTGCAGATGGAATGATTTCTCCACCCGTACCTTGTGGAGCGTGGGTGCTGGGATGCTGTTGGTGCTGTCCTTCCCCGGTGCCTTCTGCCCTTGTTTTGGCCGCAGGGAAGGTGGTGACGACGCCGCCTGCACCGGCCATGTCCCCCGCAGCGTCCATGTCTCCGTGCGTCCCTGTAGCCCCCGCGGCGTCGGCGGCCGTGTGCGGTAGGGCCTGAGAAGTGGACGGATGGGCTGCAGCACCGGGCTTCTTCTTGGGCGCCATGGGCGATGGAGCCATCGATGAAGAAGATGACAAAGATGACGCGTTGCGTACGTTTCTCGGGATCGCGCAAGCGGTTCTCCCCTACCTGGCGCGCCAAAGATGTCGTGGGAAACCACGACCACCTATGGGGCCATTATCCCCTTGTGGTTCGGCAGGGGGATGGGCACATTGCACAAAGAGCATAGAACCATATCGCAGCACGGCAGAGATCACACGGGCAGTTTTACCCAGGTTCGCGCCGCCGCGAGGCGTAAAACCCTACTCCTGCTTTGGTGGTTTGATGGTGGATTGTGGTGGAAACGCAGCGCTCTTGCCCGGCAGGGTTGCCTCGGGGCGAGGGCGGCTACGCGCATACGAGTGTACAAGGGTCCGAATCCTTTCTATGGTTGCCATGGCCCTCCTTTTATAGATCAAGGGGTTACCACAGTGGCAAATCAGTCATTGTGTACTGATTAGATAGTGAACAGTGCTATCATACCTAACTCTGTAGACAGAGAAGGGTGCATTAAATGCGCTGCTTAGTGTCATATCATGGCGTGCCCAGCAAGCCTTGCCGGGCTGCTCGGCCACCTTCATCTCTGTCTGCTTGACACGTCTCTTGACGGGTGTCATTTGGAGGTGGTTTCCTCCGGAAATGGCTGCCATGTGTTGAATAATAGCCACTTAGTCACTAGGGGGCTTGACACCGTACCGATCAATGACTTGCTTCGCTGTGAGGTGGAGCGGTGGAGCCTTGGCGGGGTAGTTTGCCTTCGTTGCGCCCGGCAGGCATGCCGGGATGGTCCTGAGGCTTGTCTTCGGTGCCACCTCGTCCTTGCCAGGCTCGCCTGCCCGGCAAGGGTGGTTTCTCCTTAGTGGTGTCTTGCTCATTTAACTTGTCTTGGTCTTCTTGATCTACCCTTTGATTCCTCAAAGAGCTATCTCTCCTTGCTTGGTCTGGACTTGGATGCTGCAAGCTTGCTCCTTTAGGCCTGTGCACGGTCTGGGCAACAGACCCAGGGTTTTTTACACTGACAATTACTCTGCGATTCGAACAACTTGCTGTTAATTTGGTTCTGGGTGATGAGTGCCTTAAGTAAGAGGCAATCGTTCTCTTTCCTCTTCGCTCTCGAGGCACGCCTCCTCACGGGTGCAGCCTTTTTGCCCGCTTCCTTCTTGGTACTTCAAGCACTTCTGGTCCAAGGTCTGGTTGGCTGAAAGGCAGACTGCCGAGCAGATGGTAAAGCTTTGATGGACTGCTTACCAGACGATTTAGCTATGTCAGACTGCTGAGCTGGCGGTGCTGCTGTGATGGGCTGCTGGGCTGTAGGAGCAGAGGCATCGGACTGCTGACCATGCGTTGAAGCTATGTCGGGTTTCTGCGCAAGTGGTGCCAACTTGTTGGTGTGCTGAGGAGGCCGTGCCAACGCGTTGGTTTGCTAAGCAGGCAGTGCTGACGCATTTGTATGCTGATCACGCGGTTGTGGACCGACAGACTGATGAGCAGTCGGTTCTGGACCTACAGACTGCTTAGCAGCCGGTTCCGAAGCATCAGACTGCTTAGCAGTACGTTCCACCAGGTTGGTCTGCTGAGCATGTGGTGCAGCTAGGCCTCCCCCCGCTGCTTCAGCGGCCGGAATCTAAACAGGTGGTGCGTCTTCAACAGTTGTAGGCCTTGCCACTGGCTGCTCTGGGGCGGATGATGACATGGCATGTACGACACAATGTCGGGCGGCTGATCACAGGTTGATGCATCATCCGTCAGATTACGAGTATTAGGTTCCTTGGGGGAAGCACGCGAGAGCTGCTGTGGCAAGGAGAGCGTCACCGGTTGAGGGGCGACATTGGTTGCTCTTGGCAGGGCTTCAGGGATCTCATCCATGAAGTCTATTTCCTTTCGTGGCCACTGGATGTGATGTAATAGTGTTTCTCCCAAGGTCCTATGCTCATCAAAGTCTCCTAGGACATTCTTCAGGGCAAATTCATTGAATCCAGGCTTTACTTCAGTCACGTAGCACTTCACACAGCCCGGCTTCAATGGCACATTGTCCAACAAGATGCCCTCTTCCAAGAAGGGTGGGCAAACCCAGGCTATTGCACATTTTAATGTACCTTCATAATGTATAAGCACGCCCTTCAGTCTGTCTTTCATTCCATATAGATCAGATATGGCATCATCATGAGCAGTTGCAGTCTCAGTGTCGCTGGGGTCAGCTGATGCACTGCTACTCTTGTGCAGTGTTGTCGCGCAATAACCAACATCCTCCATGCCCGCCTCCCCTCCCATCTGCTAGCTATCTGTCAGTGTTAGAGTCTTCTGCATCATCATTGACTCCTCAATTTCCTTTCGAACAGTCGGATACATGTCCTTCCACAACCTTTCATACAATTCATTCTGCTTCATTTCACTCCTCGCCTTTTTTCATGCTGAGCCTCTCTTATTTCCTGAGTGTGAAAGACCTCTTGTGCGGGACATTAACACCCATACCCTTACACGGCGAGGGGGCTCTCTTGTTTCCAGTGCATCGGACAGAATGTCACATGGCCCTGAGTTCCTGTAGAACTTTCGAGGGATCTCGGAAGCCTTTAACATCACGCGATACAGTTTTTCGTCATGTGAGTTTTCAAAGTAATAAGTTCCGTCATCATGCCTCCTTACACGTGCCCGCAAGTAGTCTATCGTGGGAAACCACGGCCAAATATGGGGCCATCGGCCCCTTTGTGGTTCGGCGGGGGGAAGGGCACATTACACAAAGAGCGGAGAGCGTAGCACAACACAGAAGAGATCACACGGGCAGTTTTTACCCAGGTTCGGGCCGCCGCGAGGTGTAAAACCCTACTCCTGCTTTGGTGGATTGATGAGAGGACCGTGGTGGAGACGCAGCGCTCTAGCCAGGCAGGGTTGCACCGGGGCGAGAGCAGCTACGCGCGTATGAGTATAGAAAGGTCCAAATCCTTTCTATGGTTGCCATGGCCCTCCTTTTATAGATCAAGGGGTCACCACAATGGGAAATCAGTCATTGTGTACTGATTAGATAGCGAATAGTGCTATCATACCTAACTCTGTAGATAGGGCAGAGCGCATTAAATGCGCCGCTTAGTGTCACATTGTGGCATGCTCGGCAAGCCTTGCCAGGCCGTTCGGCCACCTTCTCATCTGTCTGCTTGACACGTCTCTGGACGGGTGTCATTTGGAGGTGATTTCCTTAGGAAGTGGCTGCCACATATCAAATAACTGCCACTTAGCTACCTGGGGGCTCGCCACCGCACCGATCGATGACTTGCGTTGATGTGAGGTGGAGCGGTGGAGCCCTGGCGTGGTAATCCGCACTCAGCGTCCCCGGCAAGCTTGCCGGGGGAGTCTTGAGTCTTGTCTTGGGAGCAACCTCTGCCCCGCCAGGCTCGCCTGCCCGGCAAGGGAGGTTTTTCCTTACTGGTATTTTGCTCCTTTAGCTTTGACTTGGTCTTCTTGATCTGCCCTTTGATTCCTCAAAGAGTTGATTTTTCCTTGCTTGGTCTGGATTTGGACGTTGCAACCTTGCCTCCAAGCCTGTGTACAGTCTAGGCAACATACCTGGGGTTTATTGCACCGACAGGAGCCCCCGAGCCTGGCCTGAATGCACTGCCGAGCGTCGTCGAGGTAGGCTCTGTCATGTACATAGGCGTGGAAGCTGCGGTAGTTTGTCCTTTGGGGTCTTCTTTGCTTCTTCATTAATCTGAGCTTGGATCAGTTTCTAGTTTTCCCGCGCGTCGCGTAACGCCAATTGAAGTGGGGCCATCTTTGTAATGGCCCGTGAATGACTTTAGCGCACGGGTGAGTAACTACCAATTCACTCTTCCCACCACACTCTTATCCCTGGCCACGTATGCTGCATGCATTGAGTGGGGTAGCTAACGGAGGTGCGTGGTGCGGAAGAGCGTCAAGGCAGGGGCCGGCCTTCCCGGACTGGTGAAGAGGGGTGGTGGTTACCCACCAAGGAAGGAGCCAGCCCCCAGCCTCGTTTTCCCTATTAAAGGGGATGCGGGCGGGGGTATGGGCTCACACCAAACTCCCCTCCCCCCTTGTCTTCTGGTATTGTGTCTTTGTCATGGCGAGGAGAGGGAAAGGAGGGCGCGGCCGTGCCTTCATTGAGATAGGATCCCCCTCCTGTCGTCGCGCAAAGCATCCGGCCTGGGGCGGCCGTCCGGCGCCTAGCACGAGTGAGAGAGGTCTTAGGTGGGTGCGCGGGCGGCGCGGTGGCTACGCCGGAGGTAGCGACTTCGGTGCGCTCATCGCTGGGCCGCCCGTGGATTCAACCTTAGTGAGGGGCCATGTAGGTGATGCCACGCCGGAGCCCATAATAGACACAAAGCATGGCGATCGACCGTGGCCCATCCTCCCTTTGCCCATGATGACGAGGGGAGATCGCGGAAGTGATTTGCCATTGGTTATGGCAAATCCCTTCTTTCGGGGTACTGCTGGTCTTGCGTATGGGCGGGCTCCTTGTACTCATGCTTGCTTCTTCAGGGGACGGCATCCTTCTAACTTCGGGTTGATGGAGATGACCATGCTCTCAGTGGAGTCTCTCGAAGCGCCCGGTGCCTGTCCTGTCCATCGCGGCGGGGGCTCGAGCAGCGGCAGACACACCTCTTCGAGCGACGCCGATGAGGAGGGTGGCGGCAACCCACGACGCGTCAAGAGCGGGGATGACCGCTCCGACGTGGCGTGATTGCCGGCAGCACCATCGTCTCCAGCTGTGCTTCGGCAGTGCTAACATCCGCACCCGCCCTCCGGTTTCTTCCTCCAGCCCGGGAACGGCGTCCTCCTAATCCTGGGGAGGCGCCGAATCATAGCCAGGCCCTCCCTCCGCCTTCTTCGTCTCTCTCTGTGGTTTTGAGGAGAAGAGAAACAGAGCAAAGGCGTCACGGGGCACTTATCTTTTTTTTAGTCTAAAACATGTAGGCATCGGCCAAACTTTAACCTAAATTATGTAATTTTCTTTACCCATGTTTGTGTTCTGTAAGATCTGTACTTGCTTATCAGCATATTAATGAAAAAGACAAGCTTTGCCGGGTACTTGTGCATGTATCAAACTCATGCAGAGGTGAAATGCATCCATACGTTCAAGTAAACAAGTTTCCCCGGCAGGCTATCCTGCCGGTACCCTCAGTTTGTTGCCGCTGGGCTAAGCCTGCCGGGCACAAATCACAAAGAGGGACCAGCCCCCCACCAAGCCCTCTCCGTCAAAGGCCACTGCGACCATCCTGACCGAAGCAACGTTCGAGTTAAAGGGTGGAAGCACCTAAGTTTCGAAGGTGGCGAGGTTTTCATGCACAAGTTTCTACTTACAGAACACATATGGATAAGAAACAAACTTATCTGTTTGGCTTGCGAGGGATCGTCACGTAGGCTCGTCTTCATATCTTTTCTTCGGGACCAAGTCCACGGCAAGAACCCTGCAACTTAATGTAGATGAAAACAATGCCACATGCGACCTCATCTACATGATCATGCTATGCTCATGATCTGCTTATGCATGCATGCAAGTTTCGGGGGGGCCCCAGCGCTTCGTTCATTTCTCTGTTGCTCAGGGTCTGCACCTGGCTTTGTACAAGGGGTTACATGCAACGTCGGCAAGGCCTGTACAAAATGGTGGCTGTCGGGCAGGGCCCGATAGCCGTGCCTTACGGGTAGAACTTACGAAGATGCTCAATGTTCCATGAGTTTTGCAACTAAATGAAATCTCTGGTCTCCAGACATACTGCGCCAGGTCTGGTGACTCGTACTACCCGGTAAGGGCCTTCCCACTTCGGTTTCAACTTGTTTGTACCCTTGGCGGACTGAACGCGCCTAAGGACAAGGTCACCTTCCTCAAAACTCCGGGCATGAACCCCGCGGCTGTGATAGCGACGCAGGGCTTGCTGGTAGCATGCAGCACGCGTAGCATCCCAGAGACGGTGAGGGAGTCCTGGATTAGGGGGTCCTCGGGTGTCTGGTCTATTCGATATGGGCCGTACTTATGGGCCGTGAAGATAAAGCAGAAGACCATCCCCCGTGTCCGGGTAGGACTCCTATATGCGTGGACGGCAAGTTTCGTGTCCGGATGTACTATTTCCTTCTTCTGTAAACCGACTCTGTACAACCCTAGGCCCCTCCGGTGTGTATATAAACCGGAGGGTTTAGTCCGTAGAGGCAATCAGAATAATCATAGGCTAGACAGCTAGGGTTTAGCCATTACGACCTCGAGGTAGATCAACTCTTGTAACCCCTATACTCATCGAATACAATCAAGCAGGACGTAGGGTTTTACCTCCATTAATAGGGCCCGAACCTGGGTAAACATCATGTCCCCATTGTCCATTGTTACCATCGATCCTTGGACACACAGCTTGGGACCCCTACCCAAGATCTGCCGGTTTTGACACCGACATTGGTGCTTTCATTGAGAGTTCTGTTGTGTTGTCGATAGAAGGATCGATGGCTCACCTTGTCATCGACGACGACGCTGTTTTTGGGGAGACTTTTCTCCCTGGTCAACTCTTTATGTTTGGCGGCTTCGTGCTACGTGCCAACTCAACCAGTCACCTTGAGCAGGTCGACAGCTACGCCCCTGGTCACCAGATCAGGTTTGGAAGTTTGAACTACATCGCCGATATCCGAGGAGATCTAATCTTCGAGGGGTTCACGGCCTCGGCCGCCGCTCCCCACCCATACAAAGAAGGCCCTTCAGATCCGCTATCAGATCCTGTCCAGGGATCGACTATCATGCCCGCCCTGGCCTTAGATCCGGAGCGGAACACTTCATTCGAAGACGAGGGGGTGAACCCCGTCGGACTCTCTCCCATTACGGAGCTTCTAGCCGGAGAACCATGCCGTCGGCGGACCCGGAGTCAAACGGGACTCTCCCCGTCATCGGGAAGCCAGATTCGCCTCTGGACGTCAACTCCGAACTCTCGAGGTCTGTGTCTGTCGGGCTCGGTCAAGTGGTTATTACCGAACCTAGCTCCGCAGATCCTCAGATGCCTGTCCAGCTTTCACTCTTAAACGAAGCACTGGACCTAATGCAATCTCTCGCCATCACGGAAGTATCACCTCCGAACTACGCCCAGCTTGAACTGGGGACTGAGAGTAGGGAATTTTGCGTCCCACCCACCACCCACTTAATAGCCACTGTCGAGGATTTAACCGACATGCTAGATTACGCCTCCGAAGACATTGATGGCATGGACAACGATGTCGGAGTTGAACCAGGCCAAAACCCACCCATCACTGGGTGTTGGACAGCCACTTCTACTTATGATGTATACATGGTGGACACGCCTGAAAAGAAGGACGACGATGGCACTCAAGAGAAGCCCATCGACGAACCACCAAAATGCCGGCGTCAGCGGCGCCGCTCACGATCGCGTCAGGCAAGGGAAAGCAATACCGGCACCGGAGATAATGACACTCCGGACAACGCCGAAGACTCCGACCACCCCGCTGAGCCTGTGTTCGAGCAGGATGAGAGGGAAGAGGGTCAAGTCAACCCCGACAAACTTGCCGATCATGGGGGTTCGGAAGATAGTAACTACTTACCTGTCTCCGAAGAGGATATTAGCCTCAGTGATGAAGATCTCATCGTCCCAGAGGAACCCCTCGAACAAGAACGCTTCAAGCGATGGCTGATCGCCACTGCACGGAGCCTGAAAAGGAAACAACAACAAATTCAAGCCGAACAGGATATGCTCAACGACAGATGGACTAAGGTCCTAGCCGCCGAAGAGGGATACGGCTTTGAGCACCAAACAAAGAGCTATCCTAAGCGCAGGCTACTGCCACAATTTGACGAGGAGGCCTTTGAGCCAATACTGTCAAAATACAATCATGCTGATCAATAGGACCGACCACCACATGGACGGGACAAAACGGCCAATTATGCCGAACATCAGCCGCGCCCTCTCGTCGTAGAGGCAAGGAGACAGCGGCTCCGGGCTACACGTATGACCTACGTCAGGACCTGACCAATAGAGCCGACCAGACCAGATCAATCTATGGATCAAGAGGACGTGCTCCAGCACGAGATAATGGCCACCAGGCCTAGAACGACAAACATAACCAAATTCAGGGTCAGCCCCGAATACATATGTCATCCGAACTCCGTCGCGATGTCGCCCGGTATAGAGGTGTCGCACACCCCATGTGCTTTACTAATGAGGTAATGCAGCACCAGTTTCCGGAAGGGTTTAAACCCGTAAACATTGAGCCATACGATGGAACGACAGATCCCGCTGTATGGATTGAAGATTTTCTTCTCCACATTCACATGGCTCGTGGAGACGATCTCCACGCCATTAAATACCTCCCTCTAAAGCTGAAAGGACCAGCACGGCACTGGTTGAACAGCCTCCCAGAGAACTCCATTGGAAGCTGGGAAGACTTAGAGGATGCTTTTCGGGACAACTTTCAGGGCACTTATGTCCGGCCATCGGATGCTGATGACTTGAGTCACATAATTCAGCAACCCGAAGAGTCCGCTCGCAAACTTTGGAATCGATTCTTAATTAAAAAGAACCAAATCATGGACTGTCCGAACGCCGAGGCCGTAGCGGCATTTAAGCACAGCGTCCGTGACGAATGGCTCGCCCGACACCTCGGTCAGGAAAAGCCGACGACCGTGGCAGCTCTTACTGCACTCATGACCCATTTCTGTGCGGGTGAAGATAGCTAGTTGGCTCGTAGAAGCAACAGTACCAGCGACCCCGGCACTTCTGAGGCCCGGGACGGCAATGGAAGGCCATGACGTAGCAAAAACAAGCACCGGAACAACAACGAAGAAACAGAGGATACGGCGGTAAACGCCGGATTCAGTGGCTCTAAACCTGGTCAGCGGAAGAAGCCATTCAAAGATACTAGGGACGGTCCATCCAACTTGGACAAGATACTGGATCGACCCTGCCAGATTCATGGCACCCCTGACAAGCCTGCCAACCACACCAACAGAAACTGCTAGGTTTTCAAACAGGCCGGTAAATTAAACACCAAACATAAGGGGAAAGAACCTCCAAGCGAGGACGATGATGAGCCTAGCCCACCGTGCACCGGGGGACAAAAACAGTTTCCCCCTGAGGTAAAAATGGTGAACATGATCTACGTCACCCACATCCCCAAGAGGGAGCGCAAACGCGCGTTAAGGGACGTCTACACCGTAGAGCCTGTCGCCCCAAAATTCAACCCATGGTCGGCTTGTCCGATCACCTTTAATCGCAGGGACCACCCAACCAGTATCCGTCATGGAGGTTCGGCGGCCCTGGTACTCAATCCTATCATTGACGGATACCATCTCACTAGAGTCCTTATGGACGGCGGCAGCAGCCTCAACTTGCTCTACCAGGATACTGTCCGTAAGATGGGTATCGACCCGTCAAGAATCAAACCTAGCAACACTACCTTTAAAGGAGTGATACCTGGCGTGGAGGCCCGCTGCACGGGCTCCTTAACACTGGAAGTCGTATTCGGCTCTCCAAATAACTTTTGAAGCGAAGACTTGATCTTCGACATCGTCCCTTTTCGAAGTGGTTATCATGCACTGCTCGGACGAACGGCCTTCGCCCGCTTTAATGCGGTCCCGCACTATGCTTATCTGAAGCTCAAAATGCCTGGACCTCGTGGAGTCATCACAGTAAATGGGAATATGGAGCGCTCCCTCTGTACTGAGGAGCATACTGCAGCCCTAGCAGCCGAAGTACAAGGCGGCCTCATCAAGCCGAACAACCCATCGGTCATCAAGACCCACGACTCTGCTAAGCGAGTCCGATCTGCACTACAATGCGATAGCCTGGTGGAGCCAGAGCTTAAATAGCGGTTTAGCCTCCACTGACCGCCCCATAAGGTTGCGGCATACGTACCGTGCGTACATAACTACGCACTTAAAATACCTTGGGCAACGCCAGAGGCACACTGCAGAAAAGGTCCATAGTACGGTTTGACCCTATTCGGACCTCAACTATTTTTTCCACTATAGGTTCGCTAAAAAACCTACCTGATCTACGGAGGATCTTTTCCAGGTCCCTCTTTCTTACAGACGACCATCACCTCCTCCTCTTAAAGGATTTCCCACCAAGGAGAAACGGCGCAGACGTGCGGTAGGGCACCATTGGGATCTTCAAACCACTACTTTTAGGCCCTGTGTAAACCTTTTCCTTGTGTAAACTTTTGGCATGTAAAATAGCATCGATATTTATGGCATTATCTGTAATAACACGGCTCGACGTACTCATCAGGGTATAAAGGAAGCAGTTGATCACCACTTTTATTTGGCACTCATTTATTTTTGTCATCTGTATGCCCTCCCTACTTCAGACTGCCACACGTGCTTTAGTCTGGCCTTAACACCGGGGGCTGTATTCAGTCTTGCACATTTCAAAGTCCGAACACCTATAGGGTACTCTTCGGCATCCCGGATATTGCATTATATGCATTGGCTCCGAATCATGCCTTTAGTCTATAGTTGGGTTGCCCGGCTCCTATGCTTACCACCTTACGTTCCGCTCGTTCGGCTAAGGTAGTAAAGGGAGAACTACTGCGATTGTATTTCTGGTTCGTCCGGTCAAGTACCTCAGTAGAGAAAGCGGAAAACTGACTGTCATGATAAGCGCGAGCTGGTCGGTGATTTGGTGACTTAGTATTATACTACAAATCGTTAGCGATTCACTCCATGTTATACGAGGGGCTAGTCTTCGTCCAGCCACGTGGAAAAGGCACCGTAGTCCGGATAGCCGCACACGCACTAGGGGCTAGTACTTAGCTCCACAGTCAAACTCCTATGGCTAAGTGAAAGTAATAAAGCCGCATAGTCTAATTGCCTAGTTCACCACGCTGACACCTCCTTTACGGACCAAGACGTTGGATAAAGTGTGGTCACGCATTACACCAAACACCCCTGTAGCATCTACATGGGGGCTGAAGCCGACGACTGGCAACTTTCAGAAATAAAACAATAAATGGCCGCACAGGAGGAAAAATCACTTGAAACAAAAGGCGCAAACATAGATATATAAACAGCATGGGTTCATAAAATTGTTTGTACAAAGCGAACACACTCAATCAAATATTACGTCCTTCGAGCATTGACCCTCGATCAATCGGGCTCCTTCTAGGACGTCATCGAAGTACCTCTCTGGCTTCCGGTGATCTTTGCCTTCGGGCGGGCCTGCAGTTGCCACTTCAGTGGCCTTCATCTTTGCCCATTGCATCCTGACACGGGCGAAGGCCATCCGGGCACCCTCTATGCAGGCCGAGCGGTTCAATGCATCAATCCGAGGCTGCGCGTCGACAAGCCACTTCACCAAACCGAAGTAGCTACTAGGGATTGGCTCGGCCGGCCAGAGCTGGACTATCAGGTCCTTCATGGCCAAACCTTCCACCCTATGCAGCTCCGTCAGCTGCTTCAGCTGGTCGTTCAGAGGCGTCGGGTGTTCCGGCGCGAGAAATTGCGACCAGAACAGCTTCTCGGTCGAGTTCCCCTCCTGGGCTCAGAAGAACTGTGCGGCATCGGCGGCACTCCTCGGAAGATCCGCAAACGCGCTTGGAGAACTCCATACTCGGGTGAGCAAAGCAAACCTCTGACCTCCAAAGATACTCTGCAAAAGAAAGGCCTTACCAGCTGCTATCTGCCTCGCCTAATGGATCTCTTCACAAGCACTCCGGGACTCGATCCGCGCCTCTTTGGCATCATGGAGAGCCTTGGCGAGCTCGGTCGACTGGTCTGAAGTCTTCTGCTCCAAATTTTGCATTTGCTGATGGCATCTTTCAGCTCCTGCTCTACTTCGGCCACCCGAGCTTCGTGTTGGTGGCGGGCATCTTGCTCGGTCTTCAGTTCGGCAGCCGCCTTGTCAGCGGCTGCCTTATTCGCCTCTGCTTCTTTCCTGGCCTGAGCGAGGGCGCCTTTGAGGGTCTCGACCTCGGCTGCGCCAACTATGCTCATAATCAAAGCATTATATGAGTTAACCTCTCAATATACATGTCACTCCTGACATGCAAATAAATTCTTAACATTGTACGCATACCTTGCATTTCATCGAACCGCTTATTGATGCGGTCGAGCTCCTCCTCGGCCACTCAAAGCTTCCGATTGAGTTCGGAAACTTCTGCGGCCTGGGCGGTAGCCGCCAACATGGAGGCATGTTACAATGGTAGCACAGTACGTTACTATCCAGATTACTATATGGAAACTCTGTCCGGTTATTTCTAAACCGGACAGAGCCTCAGGGGCTACTGTCTATATACAGGCTTATTCTTCTACATGAAAAGTTTTTAGAATATTACGTCACATACCTCAAAGCCTGTCAGTAGGCTACTGAAGGCCTCATTCAGTCCGTTTTTAGCAGACTGAACCTTCTCCATAACCGCACCCATTAGGGTGCGGTGCTCCTCCACAATGGAAGTACTTTGTACTACTCCCTCCAAAGCGTTGGGCGCCTTCGGATTAATGGAGGCCGCCGATGGAGATGATGCTCCTCCCCCCTCCTTCGAAGAGGGCTGCTTATCCAATCCCAGAGCCACGTTGGTCTCCGGAATGGTGTTCGGTGGGGGCCCGGATTGTTGGGGCTCCCCACCGTCGGTTGTCATTGGGGTCGCCTCCCCTAGGTCTTCAGCGACCAAGGTATTAACCTCGGGCGCTTTCTTGGCGGCTTCGTTCGCCCCACCTCGGCCGGGAGAGGTCCTTTGGGATGACACTTCGGTGTCCTCCAGGGCGATAGGCGAGGGGGCTTGCGATGGTGTGTCACTCTCTGCCATTTCGGGCGGCAGAGAATTCCCCTCCGATAATGGAGTATGCGGGAGCTTGTGGGGAGGGCTGAAAGGCAAATAACAAAATAACTTATATAATGGAAGCAGGTAGACCGAAGATAAACAGTAAGTTTCCGAATACTTATGATTCGGCCAGGGGCTTCACCCTGGGTGGTTTCTTGGGGACTAGTTCGGTCTCTGAGTCCGAACTGTCTGGAAGGGCCATCTTCCCTCTCTTGGGCGCCTCCCCCTCCGGGTCTTCGGAGGCCGCCCTCTTCTTCTTCCTCCCCTTACAGGGGGAGTCGCTCTCCACCTCCTCCTCCTCTTCTTCCTCATCTCCTTCATGGCAAGAGAGGGCTTCGGTCTCTCCGGACACTGTTTCCGAAGGACCTTTATGGTGGGGGCCGCCCTTGGCCTCCTTGCCTTTCTTCTTCTTGGTTTTCTTCTCCAGCGCCTGATAGGGCGCCAGGACCAGCATCTCCGTTAGCTAGGGTATGGCCGGATCCTCAGGCAGCGGTGCTGAATAGTTGATCCGCTCCGCCTTTGCCGTCCAGGCCTGTAAAGAAAGCAGGCAATATAATTTCTATCATATCTGAAATATTGATCGGATAGGTCTTCGGAAAGACTATGCTTACCGCCATGGCTGGGTTCTCGATGTCGAGCCCGATGTCTTCATTCTTCTTCGGCCACTTTTTCTGAGCCTTGAAGAGCTGCTTCCATATATCTTCGTGCGTGGTGCCGAAGAAGCGCTTCAGGGTCCGTGGCTTCTCCAGATCGAACTCCCACATGGGGGAGGCCCGGAGCTGGCAAGGAAGGATACGGTGGAAAAGCATCACTTGAATCACGTTTGTGAGACTAGTGTTCTCACCCAACATGTCGGAGATGCGTTTTTGGAGCACCTTCATCTCTGGTTTGGACCCCCAATCAAGACCCTTGGCGGTCCATGAGGTGAGTCTCATGGGGGGTCCGGATCTGAAGTCAGGCATGGCCGCCCAGTTGGTGTCGCGGGGTTCGGTGATGTAGAACCACTCCTGCTGCCACACCTTAACCGTCTCTACGAATGCCCCTTTGGGCCAGACGGCATTGGGGAGCTTGCTCACCATAGCCCCACCGCAGTCCGCATGCTATCCGTCGACCACCTTCGGCTTCAGATTGAAGACCTTGAGCCATAGGCCAAAGTTTGGGGGGATGCGGAGAAGAGCCTCACACACGACGATAAACGCCGATATGTGAAGGAAGGAATTTGGGGCTAGATCATGGAAATCTAGCCCGTAGTAGAACATAAGACCCCGGACGAAGGGGTGGAGGGGAAACCCTAGCCCCCAGAGGAAATGGGGGATGAAGACGACCCTCTCACCAGGCTCCGGAGTAGGAATAACCTGATCTTTGTCAGGGATCCTATGCGCGATATCCGCGGACAAATAGACCGCGCTCCGGAGATCCTTGACGTCCTTTTGAGTGATGATGGAGGCCTCCCACTTGCCCTTGGAGCCGGAGCCGGCCATCGCTGGGGTGGGTGGCAGCGATGGAGGAGATTGGAGCTATGGGCGCTGGAGCTTGGAGATTGGGAGACAGAAGCTAGAGGAAGGCGTAAAGAAAAAGGAGAGGTTTTTACCCTCTTATAGATGGTGAAAATACCAAACGTCCCCTTCTCAAGCCATAAACCTCGCCTGTTCCCAACGAGATCGTGCGTAAGGCGCGGTTGGGTTACCCAAACCACATTGTTGGGAATCCCGTAATGGACGGGCATGATCTCTATTTTGATGGGACATGCCAATGAGGGCTAGGCCTCGAAACACGAAACGGGAGGCGTGAAAATGGTTCGAAATGTTAAAGAGTCAAGTGTGACGCTTCACCGAAAAAGTTGTCAGTAAAAGACACTGTTCCTATTTTGACATCTTGCCTTCGTGGCTAAGGGTTGTATTAATTGTGTAGAGCCGGATACAGTTCCCCTATGCAGGAAGCTGACTTAAAGTATTCAGGAGAAGGAACCCGCCTTGCAATGCCCAAGATAATCCGCGTGCCGAACACATCATCATCGAAGACTGGTTCAAGGGCTACTGAGGGAGTCCTGGATTAGGGGGTCCTCGGGTGTCTGGTCTATTCGATATGGGTCGGACTGATGGGCCGTGAAGATAAAGCAGAAGACCATCCCCCGTGTCTGGGTAGGACTCCTATGTGCGTGGACGGCAAGTTTGGTGTCCGGATGTACTATTTCCTTCTTCTGTAAACCGACTCTGTACAACCCTAGGCCCCTCCGATGTGTATATAAACCACTGTTCAAGATATCTTCCGATATTCCGATAAATCGGCCGATTTATCGCTTACCGTTGTCTGACCGATAAGATAAATGGGCCGATAAATCAGCTGATATGGAGATAAATCGGCCGATATGCCGATAAACTGGCCGATTTACCCCTTATCATGGGTCGACCAATAAGTTCCCGATAAGCGATATCCCCAACATTGATATAAACTGGAGGGTTTAGTCTATAGAGGCAATCAGAATAATCATAGGCTAGACAGCTAGGGTTTAGCCATTACGATCTCGAGGTAGATCAACTCTTGTAACCCCTATAATCATCGAATACAATCAAGCAGGACATAGGGTTTTACCTCCATTAAGAGGGCCCGAACCTGGGTAAACATCGTGTCCCCATTGTCCATTGTTACCATCGATCCTTAGACACACAGCTTGGGACCCCGTACCCGAGATCTGCCGGTTTTGACACCGACAGACGGTTCTCCTCAAGTAGCACAGCCTCGTCACGCCGGTGTTGTTCCTGCGCTACTTCATCGTAGGCAAGCACTCGAGGAGATCCAAATATGAGTTCCGTGGGGATAACTGCTTGTGCCCCATAGACTAGGGAGAAGGGAGTCTGCCCAGTGGCTCGATTTGGTGTCGTACGGAGGGACCAAAGAACCACCGGCAGCTCGTCGATCCATCGCCTGCCGCACTTCTGCAATCTATCAAAGGTTCTTGTCTTGAGACCTCGCAGCACTTCAGCGTTCGCCCTCTCAGCTTGCCCATTGCTTCTGGGATGGGCGACAGAGGCAAATGAGATCTTGCTTCCGAGGGCATGAACGTATTGCATGAAGGCGCGGCTCGTGAATTGGGTGCCATTGTCGGTGATGATTCGGGCAGGTACCCCGAAGCGGCACACCAATCCTTTCAAGAACTTGATAGCTGACTGCGTGGTCACCTTTCTCATGCGCTCCACCTCTGGCCACTTTGTGAACTTATCGATAGCGATGAACAAGAACTCAAAGCCCCCGGTAGCACGGGGGAAGGGGCCCAAGATATCGATCCCCCAGACCGAGAAGGTCCATGACAAAGGGATCGTCTGAAGAGCTTGGGCAGGCTGGTGCATGTTCTTGGAATGGAACTGGCAGGCTTCACATTTGGTGACTAGCTCAATTGCATCTTTGAGGGCTATGGGCCAATAGAAACCTTGCTGGAAGGCTTTTCCAACTAGAGCTCTTGATCCAATGTGGGAGTCGCACATACCATTGTGTATCTCTGCCAACAGTTCCTTTCCTTCATCCCGGCAAATGCACTTCAATTTCACACCGTTGGGCCTTCTTCTGTATAGTGCATCATCGACGAACTGATACATACTGGCCCTCCGGGCTACTCTTTCAACTTCTTCTTGCTCTTCGGGAAGTTCTCCTGTTTGGAGGAAATGGACTGTGTTGTGCCCAAGTTGGAGCCAAGGGCTCAGCAACGAGGACCAGCGGCACCTCCTCATTCGTGGGAGCACACTCCTCGACCACAGGGACCAGTGGTCTGGCGGGAGGGTGCAACCCGGTGATTGAAGGGGAGTTGTTCCCACCAATCTCTCTGTCGGGGGCTTCGGGAAGCTCTGTCGGGAGAGGCTTGCCAAAGTCTAGTTTTCTACTCTTTCTTGCCATTGTTGCCAGGGATACGAAGGGCTGAGTCAGATGGAGAACAAAAGTCCCTGGTTCCGCAGGGAGTTTTTGCGCAGTGCACTTTGACAGATGATCAGAAATGCTGTTTTCCGCACGAGGCACGTGCTCTGTTTGCAATCCATCAAAGCGCTCCTCCAACTTCCTCACTTCCTCAACGTATGCCTCCATCAATGGTCTTTGGTAATCCTTGTTGACTTGTCTCGCCACAAGTTAAGAATCTCCACAGATGATCAGCTTCTTGATTCCCAGTTCTGTTGCAATCCTGAGCCCGGCAAGGAGCCCTTCATACTCTGCAGTATTGTTAGTAGCCTTCTCCTGAGGAAAATGCATCTGGACGACGTACTTAAGGTGCTCCCCAGTGGGAGCAACGAGAAGCACACCAGCCCCTGCACCTTGTAGGGAGAAGGCACCATCGAAATACATGATCCATTCTTGGGGCGCCTACTTGCCGGGGATGATTGTCTCCAACACTTCTTCATCAGGAGTTGGCGTCCACTCTGCAATGAACTCTGCTAGTGCTCTGCTCTGAATGGTTGACCTGCTTTCAAACTTCAAACCAAAGCTGGACAACTCCAAAGCCCATTCCACAATCCTACCAGTGGCCTCGGGGTTTCTGAGTATGCGTTGCAAGGGGAAGCGGGTGACAACTATGATCTCGTGGGCTTGGAGGTAGTGGCGCGGTTTCCTTGAGGCCATGATGAGGCCAAAAATCAACTCTTGCATGCCAGAGTACCTCGACCTAGCCCCCTGCAGCAGGGAGCTGACGAAGTAAACCAGGCACTGCACCACCTTCTTCCTTGCCATGACCTTGGAGCTGTCTCCGCTGCCTTGCTCTTCTTTGTCTTGAACTGCATCTGACCTTGCCGGGACGGGTTCGCTTTCCTCTCCAGAAGGGACAGTGGTTGTGGCTGCCGCTTCATCCACTTCCCGCTGCGCCACCAGTGCCGCGCTAACCACTTGATTGGTAGCCGCTAAGTATAGTAGCAATGGCTCTTGTGGTTTGGGAGCGACCAAAGTGGGCACAGAGGAAAGGTAGGTCTTCAAATCTTGCAGCGCAGGGTCTGCCTCCCGGTACATCTTGTCCACGCATATGACTGCATCTTTCTTGTCTGATGGAATGGAAATGATGCCCATTTACCCTGGCATTTTGAGAGTGTTGTAGGCATAGTGGGATGCCGCCATGAACTTGGCTAGGGCTGGGTGACCAAGGATTCCATTGTACGGCAGGGGGAGGTCAAGCACGTCAAACACGATATTTTCAGTCTGGTAGTTTAACTCCCCTTCGAATGTCACCGACAGTGTGATCTTTCCCTTAGGACGACTCCTGCCGGGGTTGATTCCTTAGAACGTACCAATGACCTTGAGCTCCTCATCTGCTATCTAGAGTTTGCTAATGACCTTTAGAGAAATCAGATTCAACCCGGCCCCGCCGTCAACCAACATCTTTGTGACCTTGAGGTTGCGGATTGTTGGTGAAACCAACAATGGCAAGAACCCTACTGTGGTGGTGCTGTCAGAGTGATCCTCTTCATCAAAGATGATGGGCATGCGGGACCATTTGAGCGGCTTCCGAGAATCTGCCGCTGGCTCTACAACATTGACTTCATGTGCCCACTGTTTAAGTTGGCGGTGAGAGGAGTGCAAAGATGCACCCCCGTCAATGCATAGGGCGTCAGTGGCTTTCTGGAACTCCTGCTCACTGGTTTCCTCTTTATCTCCTTCATCGCTCTTGTCATCACAATCCTTCTTCTCACGGCCTCTGGCGGGCTTCCCTTGGTATTGAGGAGCTTTGCCGGGGCGACTTGCTCTGCCGCTTCAGCCTTTCCCGCCAGCGCCATCTTGATCTTTCTCCTTATCACGCTTCTCGCACTCATCCCTCTCCTTCTTGACGAGCTGCTCAACCTGATGACACTCCTGAAGATCGTGGCCCTTTGTCCGATGTATCTTGCAGTACGGCCCATCACCCTTCCCGACTTTCTCGGCGGCCGCGGCCGCCCGGCAGTCAGTGCACGCGGCAACTTCCTTGTCGGGGGCCTCGGTCTTGGCCTTCTTGCCAGTACTAGGTGCGCTCGATCCTTCAACGGTCATCACAACTTTATCCTTGCGCTTCTTATTCTTCTTCTTCTGGTTGGTGGCGTCGTCGTCATCGTCTGAGTCAATGTAGATGCCATCCTCTTCACCGGGAAGTCGCCTTCCCTCTTCTACGCGAGCACATTTATCCACCAGAGTGTATAGCTCATTCACAGTCTTGGCCAACCGCATGTTCATTTTGGAACGTATCCTGCGGTTGCGCACGTTAGACTGGAATGCAGCTATCACAGCTGCTGGGTGGATGTCTAGAATATTCATGTGCACTCGACTGAACCTTTGCATATACTTCCACAGACTTTCTCCTTCCTTCTGTGGGAGGAGCTGCAGATCGCTGGGCCGCCCTGGTTCTTGATGGCCGCCTGTGAAGGCGCCAACAAACTCATGGCATAGGTCAGCCCAGGTTGAGATGGAGTTCTCTGGCAGGTGCATTAGCCAAGACCTCACATTTGGCTTGAGTGCCAAAGGGAAGTAGTTGGCGAATACCTTCTCATCTCTTCCCTTGGCAGCCTGAACAACGATGGTGTAGATGCTCAGAAACTCAGCTAGCTTCAATCTCCCATCGTACTTCTCTGGTATCTCTGGCTTGAACATGCGGGAAGATGGCCAACGGACTTGCCACAGCTCGCGAGTGAAGGCGGGGCACCCAACCTCGAAAGGTAAGTACCCACCTTCACCGGGCGGGGGTTCGTCGACGTCGGGGCCATTGTGGCTATCAGACTGGCGGTGGGTGTCGTGGCGTTGCTCGATGGTGACGTGCGCGCCTTCCCTTCGCCCGTCTTCCAGGACTCACCGCTGGTCCCGACGTGCTCGAGGATCAGATGAAGCCATCCACACATCGTCGAGTTCTTGCTGCGGCCCCTGCGCCAGCTGCTGCGGACCGTGGGGGTGGCCCCTTCGGCACGGCCAGCGGCTCGGGCCATCGTCGCTGATTGTGGAGGCCGTGACAGGCCTGCTCATTGTGATCCTCCCACCTCGGTGAAACTAATCAGGCTCTGAATAGTGGCTGTCCACTCATCCATCTAATCGGCTGCCGGTGGGAATCTCAACAACAATTGGGCCCGCGCCATGGCCTCCGAAGCAGTGATTGGCATGGATGACGATGTAGACCATAATGTTGCCTTGCTTCTGACGGTGCCAGTTGCGGCAACGCCGTGCTCTCTTCGCCGCGAGCCAGTCGCCAGGGTGGTGTGGCGGCGAGGTGGATGTGTTTGGGGATCGGCAGCTCCGTTCAGCGCATCGGCCGGGTCAGCTCGTCCCGGGGGTGGTGCATGCCCTACGGCCGCGCCCGCAGCGGGGGCGGCCAAAGAGTCGCGGTTCGCCCCAGAGCGAGCGCCACCGCTGTGGCTGTTTCCTTCGGCGGGGCGGAGAGGTGCAGACGGAATGATCTTTCCACCCGCACCTTGTGGAGCGTGGCCGTTGGGATGCTGCTGGCGCTGTCCTTCTCTGGTGCCTCCTGCTCCCACTTCGGCCGCAGGGGAGGTGGAACAACGCCGCCTACGTCGGCCATGTCCCCCACGGCGTCCTTGCTCCCGTGCGTCCCTGTAGCCCCCGTGGCCGTGGCGGCCGCGTGTTGGGGGGCCTTCAACGTGGATGGGTGAGCTGCAGCACCGAGCTTCTTCTTGGGCGCCATGGATGATGAAGCCGTCGATGAAGCAGATGATGAAGATGACGCGCTGCGTACATTTCTCGGGTTCGCGCAAACGCATCCCCCTACCTCGCGCGCCAAAGATATCATGGGAAACCATGGCACCTATGGGGCCATCAGCCCCTTTGTGGTTCGTCGGGGGGAAGGGCACATTGCACAAAGACCGGAGAGTGTAGCACAGCACGTCAGAGATCACACGGGTAGTTTTTACCTAGGTTCGGGCCGCCGCGAGGCGTAAAACCCTACTCCTCCTTTGTTAGATTGATGAGAGGACCGTGGTGGAGACGCAGCGCTCTAGCCCGGCAGGGTTGCCTCGGGGCGAGAGCAGCTACGCGCGTATGAGTATACAAGGGTCTGAATCCTTTCTATGGTTGCCATGGCCCTCCTTTTATAGATCAAGGGGTCACCACAATGGCAAATCAGTCAATGTGTATGATTAGATAGCGAACAGTGCTATCATACCTAACTCTGCAGACAGGGTAGAGCACATTAAATGTGCCGCTTAGTGTCACATCGTGGCATGCCCGGCAAGCCTTGCCGGGCCGTTCGGCCACCTTCTCGTCTGTCTGCTTGACACGTCCCTGGACGGGTGTCATTTGGAGGTGATTTCTGTCGGATTCAGGGCTCCGCAGACCCAAGAAAGGTTCGAACTCTGGGGTGTGTGCGAAGAACTCAATCTCTCCAGCCCGCCGACTCGTCGATCTCACCACCTAGCCCAATGAATAGGAAAGGAAAGGGACTCAGCAGTTTACCCAGGTTCGGACCACCTTGCGGTGTAAAACCCTACTCCTGCTTTGTGGTGGATTGGCCTCGAGGTGGGCTGAGGATGAACTAGTACAGAGGGAGAACAACCTCAGGAGTAGCATTCTAGTGCTGGTGTGAGCTGGTGAGGATGATCTGCGCCCTCCTATGTTGGTGGCCTAGCTATATTTATAGTGGCCTCGGTCCTCTTCCCCCAAAATGAAGGCGGGAAGGGATCCCACAACAGCCAAGTTTGAAGGGAGACAAGTAGTACATCTTATCCTGACGAAAGGTGGTCTTCGCCTGGAAAGCTTCTGGTCGTGATGTCGTGGTGGGCTCGGCGATGACCTCCGTCCTGCCGTCCGGGTCTTGTAGCACGGGAATGGAAACCTTTGGCTGATTCCTTGGGACTCTGCGTCTGCGCTTGCTTCCTTGGCACCAAAGAGGAAACCTGCTGTACTGCGCCTGCTGGCGCCCGCTTGGCCTTGGTCGTCATGGCTTGCGTCACCTGAACCTCATGAGGTGGGGCTTGCATGGAAATCTCCGCTCCTCAGGAGCCGACCTGGTGAAGCCGCTCCCTCCGGAGGTCTGGGCGTCGTCCGCCTCACGAGGCTTCTCCCCTCGTGAGGGTCTTGTGTTGTTGATGCTGGAGAAGGGCCATACCAGGACGCTGATGAAGCCATGTTGTGGGCCGCAGGCAGGCAAGTCTAGGTACCCCGGTTCCCAGAACACCGACAGTAGCCCCCGGGCCCAGGGCGCGCTCGGACTTGGCTTCGAGGCGAAGCCAAAGGGCAAGGGCGAAGCGCCGCGGGCCCTAACCGTGTGCGGACCCGGTTGACTCGTGGCGCTTGATGGGACGTGGGCGTCTCCGCTTCCCCACGCTGCCTCGGCAACCGTCCGACTAGACAATAACCTGCTGCATGCAAAAAGATCATCATTACCAGAGATCGTGGAGGCCAGTGGTTGGCCTCCCTTTGGCTATAAATGGGAGGGGGGCAGAGCCCCCTGCTCATCTCCGTCTTCCCGCTTCTTGCTTCTTCTTCTTCCCTCTTGTCTCGCCATCTTGTTGAAGCACCATGGCGCCGGGGAGGAGGTTTTCTGCGGCGGAGAAAGGGAAGGCCCCCAAGGAGGGGCCCGACTCGCCGCCGCCCAAGAGTGGCCATGGGAGACCCCGAAAGCACGCAGCGACTCTGGCGGTGGCCCCTCGAGGGCGTGGGCGTGCCCCTCTGACAGCCGGCGCCGCCTCCGGCAGCCGCGGTGGAGCTTTTTCCCATGGAAAGGGCTGCCGCGGTCGGGGCGGCTTCGGCGATGAGGGGAGGTGCGCGGTGGCCGTCCGGCTGCCACGACCACGCCCCCACTCAGCCGACGCGCTCCCGGAGTTTGTCGTGTGGTCGGAGAGGCTTGTGGGCATCTGGTTCCAGCTGTCACACAACTTTGCGAGCGCGCTACCGGCCGAAGGGCCTAGCGGCCTCTGGTTGCAGGCTGACGGCTGCTGCAGCAAGGCCTCCTGGGTGGATGTCGAGGTCACCACCGCCGGCAACATGTTCCTGAACCGCGGGCGGCAGCCGTTCGCCCGCGCACGCGGCCTGCATGGGAGGTGCACCCTCCACTTCAGGTACGACGACGCCGCGACCCACTATGTCAGGGTCTTCGGGGAAAGTGGCCGGCGCCTGGGGTGCTGCCCGGAGAGGGACAGCGACGACGAAGATGACGGTGACAGCGGCGTTGCTGGCGGTGAGCTTGCCCTTGGCGACGGTCGCGCCGGCTCCAGAAGCGGGGGCTCCTCTTCCAGGCAGAGTACGAGCGGCAGCGACTGTGACGAGCCGCCATGCCGCCGGGCTCGGACCGGGGAGGGCGACGAGCCGCATCGCCGGCGCGCCCCGGTGAAATAGGAGGAAGACTCCGACTGAGCTTGGGTGTCGCCGGGGCCGAGCCTCAGGAGTCGCCCTAGTCGCGCAGCTTGCTTTTGTTTCTTTTTTCCTCCTGCATTGAAAGAAGTAGAGGGCCGTGTTGGGGCGTGTAATGAACCCTGGCGCTTGCGCCGTTATGCTATGCTCGTTGTTTTCATATCATGTTGTGATGTCCATGTTTCTACTAGGTGCGTTCAGGCTAACTTAGCTCGATGTGCTCGCAGTAGGCTTCCATGTCGCGAGGGCATGCCCTTCCAGGGGCATCTTCCAAGGGCTTCCTTCTTGAAAACTCGGGAGTCACTGAGCCTCGGGAGGCGTCGTGTAGCTGCAGGGTTAGAAAACCTCATGAAGCATCTCGTCCTACCTCGCACAAACCCCTGAGCACGGGTTGGTTGTAGCCAGCACACCGCGTCGCGATGCCCGGAGGCATGGACTTAAGATGGTGCGCATGCCCATGAGCTCATTCAAGGGCGTCACGTGAGGATTAAGGCGCCGAAGCTGGGGCAGCAAGGTTTTGGCGAGGTGTGGTCGCGGGCGAGCCTGGGCGCACACACACCGTACCTAGCCCCCGCGCGCGGGGTGCGCGAGGAGGAGCGACGGGCAACTGCCGCTCTTCCTAGGACAAGGTTGGAGAGGTGAACACTGTGAAGAGAGAAGAAGAAGAAGAAACTTTCCAACTCTTGCAAATGAAAGACGCGAAAGCTCCAAATTTCACTCAAGAAGTCGAAAACCAGCTACAGAAAGCAAGCAAAAGAAAGGCCGCGTCCGGCACCTAGACTAGTCTTCTTGTCTTCCCACCAGCGCGGAGCATGGGGCCTCCACTAGGACGTGGGTGGGAGCCCCCATGAGGCCCAGGGGCGGCACTCAGGAGACTCCGGGGTGTGTACAGCCCCAACTCATTATTACGTGAGAGTGTCACGAGCGGAGACCTTCACAGGCCGGGGACTTGCTTCATGGGTAGAACTTCCGGAGGTGCTGGATGTTCGAGGCGTTCTGGATGGGGATCCCGTCCTACTTCTCCAGGCGCGTGGCGCCAGGCCTGGAGACACGGGCGATCCTGAACGGGCCCTCCCACATGGGCGAGAGCTTATGAAGCCCTTCCCTAGAGAGCACCCGCCTCAGGACGAGATCACCCACCTCGAGCATCCTGGAGCGGACGCTGCGGCAGTGGTACTGCCGCAGCGCCTGCTGGTACCTCGCTGCCCGGAGCGAGGCTGGCGGCGGCGTTCCCCCCCCAGCATGTGGTCCATCCCCCGCGAGGTGTCCTGGCATGCCTCGTCAAACGCCAAGACCCGCGCGGAGCGATGCCTGACCTCGTGAGGGAGGACCGCCTTGGCTCCGTAGACGAGGAAGAACGGGGTCTCACCCGTCAGCTTGGTCGCGGTGGTGCGGATGGACCACAGCACAGACTGGAGCTCGTCGAGCCAGCCCCTACCGCAGGCCTCGAGCTTCTTCTTGAAGGTCCTCGCCTTGAGGCCTCTCAGGACTTCTGCGTTGGCGCGCTCAGCCTGGCCGTTGCTCCGAGGGTGTGCCACCGAAGCGTAGCATATCTACGTTCCAAGGTTAGCACAATATGTTTTGAAAAGGTTGCTGGTGAACTGCGAGCCGTTGTTGGTGATGATGTGGTTAGGGACCCCGAAGCGGCTCACGAGGCCCTTGATGAACTTGACGGTCGAGCCGGCCGGGATGGCGTGGATGGCCTCCACCTCCGCCCACTTGGTGAACTTGTCGATGGCGACGTAGAGGTAGCGGTAGCCCCCGGGCGCTCGAGGGAATGGACCCAGGATGTCCAGCCCCCAGACCGCGAACAGCCATGAGAGCGGGATGGTTTGGAGTCCCTGGGCAGGCTGGTGAATCTGCTTGGCATGAAACTGACAGGCCTCACAAGATCTTACCAGCTCAGTGGCATCATTGAGCACCGTGGGCAAGTAGAATCCGCTGCGGAACGCTTTGCCGACGAGGGTGCGTGATGAGGAGTGATGCCCGCAGTCTCCACCATGTATGTCGGCCAGCAGCTCACATCCCTGCTCCTTGGAGATGCATCGTAGAGAAACATCGTTCGGTCGCTTCCGGTAAAGCTCACCGTCCTGAATGCAGTACGCAGTGGCCTGGCGGGCGACTCGCTCTGCGTCTTCCTCCTTCTCTGGCAAGGTGCCTTGGAGCAGGTATGTCTTGAACTCCTCGGTCCAGCACCCCTCCTGAGGCTCGAGCGCGAGGAGCGGGCGGGCTCCCGAGGTTGGGCCGCAAGCTAGGGCGCCCGAGAGGGGCGCCTGGGGAAGCTCCTCCTGAAGTGGTGCTGGTGCTGCAGCGGGTGGAGCCGCCGACGGCTTGAAAAGCCGCTCCTCGAAGACGCCGGGCTCCTGAGGTAGATGTCGGGACGCCCTCTTGGTGATGTCATCTGCCTCCTTGTTTGTGCCTCGCGGTACGTGCTGCAATTCCAAGCACAAGAATCATTTCTCAATTTTGCGTACCTCCTCGAGGTATGCCTCCATGTGCTCGTCCTTTGGCTTGTACGCCTTGTTGGAGAAGTTGACGAGGAGCTGGGAGTCGCCCCTGATGGTGAGGCGCCTTATCCCTAGGGCCGCCGCAGCCTTGAGGCCGGTGATTAGGCCCGCATTTTCCGTGATGTTTGTGGGAGACCTTCTCGCCGTGCTGGAAGCAGAGCTGCATGGCGGAGTAGAGCTTGTCTTGTGTGGGCGAGATGAACACGGCTCCAGCCCCCGCGCCCTGACGCGCGAACGCTCTGTCGAAGTACATGGCCCAACCATCCGGCGCTTCGCTTCCGGGTGCGAGAGAACGGTCCTCACCCACTTCCCGGCCGGGAGCGTCAATCCATTCTGCCAAAAAGTCAGCGAGTGCCGCACCTTTGATGATCCTGGTGGTGCTAGACTTTAACTAGAATGCCTGCAGTTTGATGCTCCATTCGGTGACCCTTCCCTTGGCGTTCGGGCTTCGGAGCACCCTCTCCAAGGGGTAAGCTAAGACAACCTTGATGGGGTGACCTTGGAAGTAGTGTCGCAGTTTACGGGAGGCGACGAGGGGTGCGAGCAAAAGCTTCTACGGCATGGGGTAACACGCCTGAGCATCGCGCAGCAGCATGCTGACGAAGTATACTGGGTGCTCGACGAGGGCGGAGGCATTGGAGGGGTCTTGCACCTCCTGAGGCTGAGGGACCTCGGGAGCTTGGTCATTGGTCGAAGAAGCCGTGGCCTCCGAAGCGCCATCCTCAGGGGCTCGGCTGACTGGTGGGGTGGCCGAGGCCTCAGGAGCGCCATCCTGAGGCCGCGGCGAGTCGGCCGGGCGCGAGGTGCTGCTCCGCGAGCCCTTGATGGGGAACTCCTCCCGGACCGCCACCAGCGCTACGCTAGCAGAGTGAGGGGTGGCAGCCAGGTAGAGCACCAAGGGTTCAAGGGGGCGCGGCGCCACCATCACCAGTGGGCTGGTGAGGTACCTCTTGAGGTCTTGAAAGGCCGCATCAGCCTCCGGAGTCCACTCGAACGGGCCCTTCTTTTTCATCAGCTTGAAGAAGGGGAGGGCGCGTTCTCCTAACTTGGAGATGAAGCGCCCGAGCGAGGTCACGCAGCCCGCCAGCTTCTGCATCTCCTTGAGGGTTTGGGGCGGACTCATCCTCTCTATAGCCTTGACCTTCTCTGGGTTGGCCTCGATCCCTCGGTGCGACACCAGGAAACCCAACAGCTTGCCGGACGGGACGCCAAACACGCATTTTTCTGGGTTGAGCCGCAGGTTCACTTGGCGCAGGCTGGCAAACGTCTCTTCCAGATCTTCGATAAGGGTTCTCGCCTCCCAAGATTTCACCACTATGTCGTCGATGTATGCCTCAGCGTTCCTCCCGAGCTACTGCCCCAGGGCGATGTGCATCAAACATTGGAAGGTTGCTCCTGCATTACGCAGCCCGAACGGCATGCAGGTGTAGTAGTACACCCCACACGGGGTCAGAAAAGCCATCTTCTCAACATCCTGCACCGCCATCTTGATTTGGTGATAGCCCGAGAAGGTGTCCAGGAAGCACAGTAAATCACACTCGGCGGTGGAGTTGACAATCTGGGCGATGCGCGGGAGAGGGAAAGGGTCTTGAGGACAAGCCTTGTTGAGGTTGGTGAAATCAACGCACATGCACTCCTTCCCACCCTTCTTGGGGACGATAACTAGGTTTGCAAGCCAATCTGGGTGCCACACTTCCCGAATGACGCCGGCTTCCTGCAGCTTGTGGGTTTCCTGGACGATGAACGATTGCTTCTCTAGGGCTTGCCGTCGTGCCTTCTGCTTCACTGGGCGTACGTTGGGGCACACCATCAGGTGGTGCTCGATTACCCCACGTGGAAGCCCGACCAGGTCCGCAGCTTTCCACGCAAAAACGCCCTTGTTTGCGCGGAGGAAGCTGACCAGTGCCTCCTCCTGGTCCGGAGGGAGGTCGGCGCCTATGGTGAAGGTAGGGCCGGCCCCTCCGTCTTCATCGACCGGCACCTGCTTCGTTTTAGCCTTGTCTTGAGAGAACAATTGCTTCTTCTTTTTTGGCGCAGCCCCCGGGCCCTCCGGAGCCTTATCCTCGACTGGTCGCGCGACCGCCACAGCCTTGTAGGTGAGCTTGAGGGCCGAGAGCGCGTCCTTGGTGTCCCCCGCCACGGTGAGGATGCCGCTGCTTCCCGGCATCTTCATGAGGTTGTAGCCAGGATGGGTTGCCGCCATGAACCTAGCCAGGGCCGGGTACCCGAGAATGGCGTTGTACGGGAGGCCGATGCGGGCGATGTCGAAGTCGATTAGCTCGGTGCGGTAGTTGTCGCGCATGCCGAAGGTGACGGGGAGGCGGATCTGCCCTAGGGGGCAGGTGGAGCAATCAACGACCCTAGAGAAAGGCTTGGTGGGGAGGAGCCGGCCATAGGGCACGTGAAGCAGGCCGAACGCCTCCACGAAGAGGACGTTGAGGCCGGCGCCACCGTCGATGAGGGTCTTGGTGACTGCTACGTTGCAGATGGTGGGGGTGCAGAGCATAGGGAGCGCGCCGGCGCTGACCGTGGTCTTGGGGTGGTCCCCTGAGTCGAAGGTGAGGTCGGCCTTAGGCACCGCCCAGCCCGGAGGAGCTCCCCGCTGCGCGCGAGCGGCACCCACTTTGTCACACCCTAGCTAGTTCATGCATTTGAGTGTTGCATCATGTTTAAACTTACCAGAAACTTGAAATGGGGATGACAGAACCCCCAGCACCCCCCCTGGAAACAACTAGGATTTACTAAAATCTTTTTCAATGGACCTGAAATGCCCTTCTAAAATGTCCATCATTTTTGTCTTGGGTTAGAACCTCTGCCAAAATTGATTCACAATTTTCTAGGTCTTCATAAGGTCATTGAATTAAATCATATGTAACTTGCATTTGGGCATTTAAATGCTAGTAAATATTTTAAATGTCCAAATAATCCCAAACTGAAATGTTCCATGTTGGATATACTCTATACAGTGGGCATGAGCAGTTTGGTGATTTTTGAAAGTGCCTAGGTATTTTTAGAAAAGCCACAAACTTGCAGAAATAAAGAAAACAGAAAATAAAAGGGAAAACAAACTTACCTGGCAAAGCCACCAGCCGGCCCACCTGGCGGCCCAGCACTGTGCTGGCCCGTGCCAGCCAGCTGCTTCGTCCCCGCCAGGCAGGCAGGGAGGTGACGCCGGTGTGCGCGAGCTCGCCACGACGCCAGCTGCTTGCCGCTTCGCCCCTGGACGCGCTGGTCGACCTCCACGTAGTCCCCCCAACCGCCTGGACACGTCCATTCTCCCCCCAATGCCTCTTCCTCGCCCTCTCCCACCATGGCCGATGCCGCCGCAGCCGCACCGCCGACGTAGACGCGCCCACCGTCGCCTCCTCGTCGCCCCACCGTGTCCAGCAGCTCCGCCGCCCTCCTCTCCGTCGATCAGGCCGAGCCCCAAGCGCTCGCTTGCCCCGAAGCCACCGCAACGACCACGCCCGACTCCACCACCGCCGGAGATCCCCTTCGCCGTCACCGCTGCAGCAGCTCGTCCCCGACCTCGCTGTCTAGCCCGCTGCAACCGCCGTGAGCCCAGCTATCTTCTTCCCCTTCCGTTCTCGCTCTCGAGCACCGTAGCGACTGCATGAAGCTTCACCGCACACGCCACCGCCGAGCTCGCCGCCGACGATGCTGCGGCCACCCAACGGCCACACCACCATGTCCACTTCACTCACCGCATCCCCAGGAGCCCGCAGCACCACTCCACGCACCTCGCCGTGCCCCCTAGCGACAAGCCCGAGCTCGCCCGAACTCCGGCAGCCGCACAGCTTGTCGCCGGCGTCGTTTCCGGCGACCCCGAGCCCCACCGCCACCACCACTCGACGCGGCTCACTCCTAGCTACCCGTAGATGGTCTCCGCCGCCCATTTGGTCGTCGGAGGACAAAACTGGCACCGCCTCGCCGCGTCTGGCCTCGCCGGCGGCTAAACGCCGGTGAGTTTGACCCCGCTGACCCAGTTTGACCCCCTGGGTCTATGACAGGTGGGACCCGTCTGCTAATTAACTTAGGATTAGGACTAACTAAAATTAGTTAGACTAATGACACTGACACGCGGGACCCACTGGCCTGGTTTGACCTGGACCGTCCCCGTTGACTGCTGACGTTACCCTGAGGCAATGCTGACGCAATAAGTATTTTCTGGATTTATTTTTATACAGGAAATTCCAGAAAATACTACAAACTTCAAAAATTCATAGAAATTAATCTGTAACTCCAAATGCAAAGATTTATATATGAAATTGGATCAGAAAAATCCAATCTTTCCATCTGTACTAGTTTCATGCATGTCAGAACACTTTAACCTTGCTGTTTAGATGAAACAAGTTAATGCACTAATATGACCTCTTATTTTGGGTTTGCATTTGAATCCTTGATTCAAATGAACTCAAACCAATCTGTTCTAAGTTGCATTAGCCAAAACACACTCATTTTGCCATGTCATAGCATGCATCATATTGTTGCATATAGCCATGTGATGATTGTGTTTCGATGTGTTCTTCGTGGTAGGTTCTGCCTCCGAGGATATTCACGAGTATCCAACTGAAGGGCAGTATCCCACTACCACTCTGTCAGGCAAGCAACCCCATTGATCATTTCGATACAAACCCATCTTCTCGCTTCTGCTCTCGTTTACTGCATTAAGACAACAACGTTTCAAACTGTTGTGTGTTGCGGTAGTTGAACCCATATCCTCTGCATGACCTGTCATTGCCACAGTAACTAGATGAAACCCACTAGCATGTGTAGGAGTTGATTGAGCCATGTTTGTGTTTCCTACCATGCTATGCTTGCTATGCTTAGAGTCGTGTCAAGTCTGGCTCATCAGGGTGATGGACCAGAGTGAATGGTTGTGTCGGTAATGAGAGTGAAGTGTTGAACATGATTTGGTAAAGGTATCGATGAGAGGCCATGTAGGAGTACATGGTGGGTTGTTTCATTGAGGCCGTCCTTAAGAACTGAGATCTGTATGCGTGATTTAAGATTCAGTTACTACCACACATTGGGATCCTTAATTGACTCTCTCGACTTATTAACCACCCCGTCCTCTGTCCAGGAGTTGCAAGTAGTTTCTGGTGTTTGTAGTTGCTGGAGGCCGTGCGCAGCGCTGACCTTAGGGGTGGGCTGTGATGCGATAGGCACGTGGCACGATGTACCGGGTCGCCCGTTTGGTGTCTCGGGAACCATGCACACATCGTTTGGGGCCGTTGAGGACACCCTGGCTGGATTTCCGTGCGGATGGAACCCGAATAGGTGATAAACCTGGACTAGAGACTCATGTGTTTAGTCAGGTCGTGGCCAACACCCTCGCTGGGCTTCCGCTTGAAGGTTGCCGGGTACATGTCGTGTAGCGGCGATAAGTGGTGAAAGCGTGTGTGAAGAAGTACACCCCTGCAGGGTATAAAACTATTCGAATAGCCATGTCCGCGGTAAAGGACTACTTGGTCGCTTATGCAGTTCATAGACAAGTTAATGGTTACTACTAAAAGACTCAAGATAAGTGTGAGTACCGCGGATGGCCCTCTCGTAGGATGACGAGGGAGGATCCACGGTAGAGTATTGTGATGGTGATTAGTGGACTCGTGTGCGAAAACTAATTTTACAAGTGGTGTCTCGTAGGGTAGCTTAGCCAAGAGTCAAAGTTGGCTTGCTGCGATAACTCCACCACCCTTCTTGAGGATGTGCATGTATAGCAGGATCTGTTGTAAGACTTGTTGAGTACCTTTGTACTCATGTTGCTTTAATAATTGTTGCAGACGAGAACACCGCCCCCTCCGATGGGTTCTATGTAGATCTCGACGTTGACGAGTGACTTGCCACCCAGGTGGTGACCTGAGCTTGTGAAGGGCCTATGTAGATAGACAGGCTTCGTCAAACCTTCTTTCTTTCTAGTGTCTGTACTCAGACTAGTTGCTTCCGCATGTGCTTGTATGTTTGTATGACTTGAGTGTCGGGTCGTGTGACCCCTATCTGTATGAACATGTTATGTATGGCTCCCCGGAGCCTTTAAATAAAGTACTTTGAGTTGTAGAGTTTTGTTGTGATGCCATGTTGTATTTACACATATCAAGCATATTGTGTGTATGATTGAAATGCTTGGTATGTGTGGGATCCGACTATCTAGTTGTTTATCCTTGGCAGCCTCTCTTATGGGGAAATGTAGTCTGGTGTCTCCAATGAGCCTTGGTAGTCCGTAACAGCCCGGTTTACCGGAGTCCTGCTAGCCCAGCACTACTGCTCCGGAACACTTAGACTGGCCGGCATGTGTTTCACTTCGTTCCTGTGTCTGTCCCTTCGGGGAAATGTCACGCGGTGACATCCGGAGTCCTTCCAAGCCTGCTACAGCCCGGGTTCCCGGAGTCCTGTTAGCCCAGTGCTACAGCCCGGATTCACACGCTGCTGATCGACATGCTCGATGTTGATTCATGTATGCCTGTCCCCGTAAGTTAGCGCCGCTTTGGGTTCACGACTAGCCATGTCGGCCCGGGTTCTCTGTCATATGGATGCTAGCGACACTATCATATACATGAGCCAAAAGGCGCAAACGGTCCCGGGCCATGGTAAGGCGACACCCGTGGGAATACCGTGCGTGAGGCCGCAAAGTGATATGAGGTGTTACAGGCTAGATCGGTGTGACTTAGAATTGGGGTCCTGACACACTTGGCGGAAGAACTGCTTGACATGGCGATCCGAAGCTGGTGCCTGCGACCCGCTGAAGATGGCCGCGACAGCGTGAGGCGCTGGCACCGCGGGGCGCGCGATGGAGAGGTCGTCAGCGCTCGCCAGTGCCGTCTGCGCGATGTGGGCAGCGAGAGCGGCCCGACGCTCAGCACGAACGATGGAACGGCGGTGAATCGGCCGGCGGAAGAGAGGCTCCGACGCACCCCTACCTGGCGCGCCAAATGTCGGATTCATGGCTCCACAGACCCAAGAAAGGTTCAAACTCTGGGGTGCGTGCGAAGAACTCAATCTCCCCAGTCTGCCGACTCGTCGATCTCACTGCCTAGCCCGATGAACAGGAAAGGAAAGGGACTCGGCAGTTTACCCAGGTTCGGGCCACCTTGCGGTGTAAAACCCTACTCCTGCTTTGTGGTGGATTGGCCTCGACGTGGGCTGAGGATGAACTAGTACAGAGGGAGAACAACCTCAGGAGGAGTGTTCTTGTGCTGGTGTGAGCTGGTGAGGATGATCTGCCCCCTCCTATGGTGGTGGCCTAGCTATATTTATAGTGGCCTCGGTCCTCTTCCCCCAAAATGAAGGCAGGAAGGGATCCCACAGCGGCCAAGTTTGAAGGGAGACAAGTAGTACCTCTTATCCTGACGAAAGGTGGTCTTCGCCTGCAAAGCTTCTGGTCGTGACGTCATGGTGGGCTCGGCGATGACCTCCGTCCTGCCGTCCTGGTCTTGTAGCACGGGAATGGAAACCTTTGGCTGATTCCTTGGGACTCTGCGTCTCCGCTTGCTTCCTTAGCACCAAAGAGGAAACCTGCTGTACTACGCCTGCTGGCGCCCGCCTGGCCTTGGTCGTCATGGCTTGCGTCGCCTGAACCTCACGAGGTGGGGCTTGCATGGAAATCTCCGCTCCTCAGGAGCCGGCCTGGGGAAGCCGCTCCCTCCGGAGGTCTGGGCGTCATCCGCCTCGCGAGGCTTGGCCCCTCGCGAGGGTCTTGTGTTGTTGATGCTGGAGAAGGGCCGTACCAGGCCGCTGATGAAGCCATGCTGTGGGCCGCAGTTAGGCAAGTCTGGGTACCCCGGTTCCCAGAACGCCGACAATTTCCTTAGGAAGTGGCTGCCACGTATCAAATAACTGCCCCTTAGCCACCTGGGGCTCACCACCGCACCGATCGATGACTTGCGTTGATGTGAGGTGGAGCGGTGGAGCCCTGGCGGGGTAATCCGCACTCAGCATCCCCGGCAAGCTTGCCGGGGGAGTCTTGAGTCTCGTCTTGGGAGCAACCTCTGCCCCGCCAGGCTCGCCTGCCCGGCAAGGGAGGTTTTTCCTTAGTGGTATTTTGCTCCTTTAGCTTTGAGTTGGTCTTCTTGATCTGCCCTTTGATTCCTTAACGAGTTGATTTTTCCTTGCTTGGTCTGGATTTGGACGTTGCAACCTTGCCTCTGATTTCACTAAAGGTCGGTTTCCCACCCGCAGCTACTGCTTCTTTGTCCTCCTGGTCCCATATCGGTTTCATGCCATAGTATCCTGCCACACCCATATGGTGGGGGTGTGTGTTCCTCTTCTGAAGTTCCGATTGCTTGGCACTCTTCGTAGCAAACTCTGTAGTTGCCCTAACATTTTGAATTCTACCCAATCTGCCTTTGTAATTTGGGGGTATGCGGGGATTGGGTCCTTGCCTTCACTCAAGTACTTCTTGTACATCACGTGCTTCCAGTTTCTCCAAGCATCCCTAGCCTTATTCAGTGCAGCGTGTTCCACCTGCATTCTCCACTACTCTGGAACGTTGAAGTGATCCATGATCTCTCGGACTATCCTTTGTCGTGTTTCTGTGTCAGCCTTCCGAAACCCCGGTAGATTAATGTTGAGCCTTGCCCTGCCATCAAATCCACACACACTCCTGAACCTCGTGCGTGCTTTATCTGGTTTAGTTGGAGCCCAAGACTTTAAATCAATCTCGGTTACTTCATATACACCTTTAGGCTGGTGTGTGGGCTTCCTTGGAGCGTTCCTCCATGTCCTGACCGGAAGGGTAATTACTGTAGCTCTACCCTGTTCCAGATTACTTGATCCCTCACCATCTGTTGAAGACCTAGGTTTGTCGGAATCAGATGAAGATACATCACCTGAAGCATAAGTGCTGTCGCTGCTACTCGGCACCTACAGAGAACACATGCGAAACTCAGGAAACGAGGATAAGCATAAAGCTAACAACTTGGTATCAAGCTGTCTAAACATGTCATGCAATAATTTAGAAAATGTATGACTTATTTGTTAAGTTTGTGTGACTGTGGCGCCCACGATCTGTAAATCGACAGTAACTTATTGGAACAAATACAGCTTATATGTACTAGTTAGGAAGGTAGATAATGAACATATATATGCTCTCCATTATTTTATAGCCAATTTGGGAACATACGAAACGAAATAGGAAGAGGGATTGCGAGGAAATATGCCTCACCACGATGGACAGCAGTAACTAACAGGTTTCTTAATGCAAACCCGGTAGGACCACAGGAGAGGCGAGGGTTACAGGATCGATATGCTCGAGGGTGGCTGGCGAGCAAATGAAGACGGTGAGGCATGGGCAGCCGCGTGTTGGGAACGACAGTGGAGGTAGGGTTAACGCCGAAGAGCGGGCACACGGCCGGGTTGAGCACGCCGGCGCCGGAGAGGGTTCTGCTGTGGATCTGGGGGAGGGGGAGCTAGCGATGGAGATTGGGTGGACTAATTGAGTGAAACGCGGGCGGGCGGTGTGGCGGGGGGTGTTGGCGGCCTAGGTGAAAAGGGTGAAAAAATATACTCGGTCGCCGCGCAGAAAGGCCTATGCAAATTGTTGCCTCTAAGCGCTAGTGTGCACAAACAACATAATTTCGTTTGAAATGAAGACGTGAGTTCATTGTTTCGCCTCTAATTTTTTCCCACGGTAAGCAATCACCATTATACCACATGTTTGATTTGCTGGCGCATTTCAGGTCTCGTGTGCTATATTTAAGACATTTTTTGGCATTTACCATGCATTTTGGCATATAAATCAAATCCTAGCCAGAACTGTATGTGCTGATGAAAGGGATGAGGATTCCATTCGATCTGGGAGCATCCAACGGTGCAGACGTGCGGTCCATGGGGTTTGGGTTCTGGCCAATCAGAACGCATGACTCAGATCGCGCGCGCAGCAGGGGGCATCGGCCACGGTTTGGTAGGCACGCAGCTTTCGTGAGTGAACCGTGTGCCATTTGAAAACATTTACATGAACTAACAACATATTTTTGTTTGAAAGAAAACATGAGTTCACTGTTTCGCCTTCAATTTTTTTCCATGGTAAGAAATCACCATTGTACCCTATGGTTCGATTTTATGGTGCATTTGAGATCTCGTTTGCTATATTTGAGTCATTTTTTGCATTTACCATGCATATATATATATATAGTCGCAACTACACGTGGGTGTTAGCAAGATCATTTGTGTGTCGCTTTGCGAGTTTTCATTCATTGTTCGAGAAACGGGAAAAAACTTCAAACAGTTCGGCCGCAGGGTGCGGCCAGAGGCGTAGGCCTTGTTGGTATTTTAATTACAGGAAATGCATATAGAGTCCAGAAATAACGAAAATCGGTGTGTCACCGTGGCGTGCTCTCAGGATCCCATGCAAAAAATTTGGTAAAGTTTGGCACAAGTTTTGATGCGCACACCTTCCAAATCGGAGCATCTCACAAGAAGGATCATAGTTTCCAAAAGGAGACACGGCACTTCGGACTCCAATCGTCGGTGACTACATCATTCCGCCTCAAAAAAAATTTCACGATAAACAATCACGGATATACCCTAGGTTTGATTTTCTGGCCCATTTCAGGTATCGTCTGCTATATTTAAGTCATTTTTTTGCATTTACCTTGCATTTAGTGCATATAAAATCAAAACCGTACTACAACTACATGTGGGTGTTAGTTAGCAAAGAAGGTGTACAAATCATTTGTGTGTTGCTTTGCGAGTTTTCATCCATTGTCCGAGAAACAGGGAGAAGTTTCAAACATTTCGGCCGCGAGGTGTGGCCACCGGCGTAGGCCTAATTGGTATTTTAATTACAGGAAATTTAGATGGAGTCCGGACATCATCAAAATCGACGTGTGCCCGTGGTGTGCTCTCACGACCCCGTGGAAAAAATTTGGTGAAGTTTGCACAAGTTTTGATGATTGCTCCTTGGAAACCGGAGCATCTCACAAGAAGGATCATGGTTTCCAAAAGGAGACGTGTCAATTCAAGCTCCAGTGGCTAGTGACTTCATCGTTTGGCCTCATAAAAATTTTCATGGTATGCAATCACAATTATACCACGGGTTTGATTTTCTAGCGCATTTTAGGTATCGCAAGCTATATTTAAGACATTTTTTTGAATTTAACGTGCATTTTGTGGATATAAATCAAATCACAACTGGAACTGCATGTGCTGTCGAAAGGGATGAGGATTGCTGCTCGATCAGGGAGCATCCAACGGTGCAGACGTACGATCCGTGGGGTTTGGGTTCTGGCCAATCAGAACGCACGACTCAGATCGCGCGCGCGGTAGGGGGGCATCGACCACGGTTTAGTAGGCACACGGCTTTCGTGAGTGAACCGTGAGCTATTTGAAAACATTTACATGAACTAACAGCATATTTTAGTTTGAATGAAAACATGAGTTCATCGTTTCGCCTCGAATTTTTTTCCACGGTAAGAAATCACCATTGTACCCTATGGTTCGATTTTCTAGTGCATTTGAGATCTCGTTTGGTATATTTGAGTAATTTTTTGCATTTACCATATATATATATATTATATATATATACCGGTCTATTCTGCTAATATTAGCAGAATAGTTATTCTGCTAACACTTCCGCACTGCACGCTCAACACAAGTGCACGCCATTGTTTAAAGTAAGAGCACTGCACTACTGAGGCGAGTGAACTTCCCGTCGCAAAAAACTGCACGCAGTGTTTTTTCGGTACTATTTTTGCTTCAGTTTTTAAATCGTTTGTCAGAACGAGGCGTGTAATATACCGTTGAAAAGCTATGGATTAGGCGCAATTTCGCCATGTTGAAATTTTTTCAAGATTCATCACGGTTTAAGAGCAGTTTCGAAAACGGTGCGTCGCACGACGAGTGGCAGCGAGCGTATTTTCGTGTTTTTTTCTAAACCGCTCATCGGAATGAAGCAAATGATACCCCGTTGGAAAGATATCGTCGAGGCGCATCTTTTTCATATGTATTATTTTCTCTAATTCATTACGGTTTAAGAGCAGTTTCAAATTTACTAAATCGCGGAATTGTGTTTTTCAATTTTTTTTGAATCTTTTGGTACTGTTTTCGCTCCATTTTTTAACCATTTGTCGAAACGAGGCGTGTGATACGCCGTTGGAAAGCTACGAATGAGGCGCAACTTTCATCTGTACAAATGTTTTTGAGATTCCTTACGGTTTTGAATTAATTTTGAAAACGGTGCGGCGGATGACGAGTGGCAGCGGCCGTTTTCTCGCGAATTTTTATAAACCGCTCGGCAGAATGATTCAAGTGATACACCGTTGGAAAGATATCGATGAGACGCAACTTTTTCATGTATTTTACTTTATCTAATTCTTTACGATTTAAGGGCAGTTTCAATTTTACTAAATCGCGGAAACTCTGTTTTTCGCGACATCAAAATCAACGAAGGAACTTCATCAGACAGAAAAATGCACTGCATCAGACTAAAAACCACACTTCATCAGACGGGCAAACGAACTGCATCATTTTTTTGTTGGACCAAAATTTTCTCAGACAAGGAAGTGGAGTGCGCTTCACATCGGGTGTACGTGAACCGCAACACAATCGAAAAGTGAACCACATTACTTTTTTTGTCGTTTTTGTATCATTTTTTCTCTACTCCACATTGGGCGTAAGTGAACCGCATGAGTTTTTGTTGTCCTTTTCTTTTTATGAATAAGAGTGAACCGCGTAGATGAGGGAAAGTGAACCACATCAAGCGAAAAATGAACCGAGACACAAGTCTAAGTGCACCGTATGATTTTTCTTGTCTTTTTCTAACTTGTTTCATAGGGTTAAGTGGACCATATTTGTCAATGTTAGTGTGCTGCATCAGACGGGAAAGCGCACTGCAATGTCTTGACAGAGGACTGCACACGATTATTTTTGTTATTTTTTTAAAACAAAAAGAAATGCATAATACAGTTGAGCGAACCTCTAAAAAAACAAAAAAGACGTGCATAGTATAGTGGAGCGAACCTCTCCACACAATAGAACTGAACCTCTCTGTGGACAAAAGTGAATCTCTCGACACAGTTTTTTTGCATGTGCAATGTATATTGAGGGGGAACTGAAACTTGGATACAACAACAGTGCACTTCATTTTTATGCTATTTTTGCATTGTACAGGAACATAGGCCTCCAGCCGCTACCATGCAAAACACACACATACACACAAAACCATCATGAGCACACCATACTGCAGTGGGGATGGCATCGACAGCAACCAAAACGAACTGAAAGGCCGTCGACGGTGAGCTGCATGTTGGGGAAGGAGAGAGCTGCGAGGGGGTGCTCCGGTGAACCTCCGGTGAAGTGTGCGAGCAGCAGTGAAAACACTAGAGATTTGGGTACTGCACCAATGATCCAACCGACCTGCAACGAAGAGCAACCTGCACTGCTCGCCGTCAGCGGAGAACAATAGTGAAGATTTTGATCTGGGCATCTTTTGTTGTAACTGGACTGCATCGCTTGCTCACCATCTTCCTTAGTGTTCCTCCATGCGCAGCAACACGACACACCGAATTGCATGCACACTTTTGGCGGTGGAGGTGACACACAATCGAAATAGCACAGGTGATTCAACTTTTTTTACAATAAGTTGAAGTGAAAAGAAAAGGAACGAGCTGCACTGCTAGCCTTGTGCACCGCTGGACTACACTACAAACGGCTCGCCGTCGAACTGCACTACAAGCAGGCTCGCCACCGGACTGCACTACAAGCGCGGCTGCCATAGGACACCACCAGGGGTGCGTTGAACCAGCGCCTCCCCAATATGCTGGGAGAGGAGAAGGAGCTCGCCGGCGAGGGAGAAGAAGCTCGGCCGGAAGCTACCGACGCGCTCGATTCCAATCTGGATCAAGATAGGATAGGTGTAGCTGGGCGGATCAGGGCATGGCGGACCCTGGAGGAGGTTGAAGGGGCAGCGCAGGTGTGGTGGCGCTCCTCCGTCCAGTGCGTCGCGGGGCGGAGCACTCTGTCGAGGAAGGTGGATTGGGCGGGGTAGCTCCGGTGAGCCCATCTGTCTTCTACACGACCGTGGATCGAGCTAGATTTGGTAAAACGGGGCTGGATCTGGATGCATATCCGGTGGTTTTTGTGGGATTGAGCGGGACCCCGACGGCGGCGGCGGGGTGAGAAAAATCGGGGAAGGAGGTCCAGGTCACCGGGGCGGCACCACGGATCCGGCCGAGGAAGGTGGCGTGCTGGCCGACGGTGAGCCAGGCCGGAGAAGGTGGGAGGGTGGGGCGGCGGCTTGGGTGGGTGGGCCGCCTAGCAACGAAGAAGGTGGGGAGGATGGGGTTGCGTCTCGGGTGGGCGCGGTGCGCCGGAGAAGGTGGGTGCCGCGCCGATGCCGGCAGTGTGCCCCGTTGTGGAAGGTGGCTATGGGGAGAGGGAGTGGGTGGGCGCGAGGTGGTGCGGAGGAAAGTGGTCGAGGTGGGGGGCTCGAATGGATAAGGTGGGATGTAATCTAGCTGCGGTTCGTTTTCGCGGTGGGAGGCAACACGAAACTGTTAGCAGAACAAGGCGAAGGTGTTAACAGAATAAGGTGTGTTAGCAGAACAAGGTGTTAACAGAATAAGGTGTGTTAGCAGAACAAGGCGAAGGTGTTAACAGAATAAGGTGTGTTATTAGAATAGACCATAGTGCATATATATATAGATATATATATATATATATATATATATTATATATATATATATATATATATAATATATATATATATATATAGATATATATATTAATATATAGATATAGATATATATATATGACATGACTATTCTGTTACTAGTAACCGAATAATATTTTGTTACCCATCGGCCCTATATAGGCCCCGGTTGAATCTGGACAGACCACCCACATGAATGAAAAAACTAAAAAAACAAAACCAAGCCCACCCCGAAACCTATCTACCTAAGACGCACACCAATCCTCCCTGTCCCTACCGGCCTACCCACGCGATGCCGCCGCCGGCCGCTCGCCCCTCCCTACCCGCGCACTGTCGCCGCCGGCCGGCCGCCCCTTCCTACCAGCGCGCTGCCGCCGCCGGCCGGCCGTGCCTCCCTCCCGCGTGCTGCCGCCACCGGCCGCTCGCCCCTCCCTACCCGCGCACCACAGCCACCGCTCTGTTGTCGTCCTGCGCCACCCAGCCAGTCTCCTCCTTCCGCATCGCCGGCGACCTCCTTCCTCCAGCTTGCCGCCACCCACCCTCGGGTCCGCGCGCCGCCGCCCACCCCTAGGTCCGCGCGCCACTGGCCATCCCCGAATCCGCGCCTCGCCGGCCATCCCCAGATCCCTGCGCCACCAGCTGTCACCTCCCTCCCACGCGCCACCCGCGGCTGCAGGGGGAGCCACGGGGTCGAGATTGTTCCTCTCGGCAGTACAACTGCACGCTCCGTCGTCGGTCACGAGAAGAGCTGCGTGCAGGGCACCCTCGATCCGTTCAACGATCTGGTAGCCGGCGCCCTGGTTCCTTCCCAGCGTCCATCGTACTGGTTCACGCACCATCACCGTCGGTCTTTTCCCGGTTTGAGAGAGTGAGCGCCACCTAGGAGGACTCTCCGGGGACAACGCTGCACCATCGGCAACCCCCTCCACCAGTACGTCTCCTGCCACCCCTCGATCGTAGTTCTTCTCCACCATTAGAAGGTCCATCCTCTCATCACCTGTCCATACATGCTAAAAAATTGATGGCAAAGCCGATGATAATTTTCATCCATTTTCTGAAGAAAACTGAACTTGGTCAGAGTAAGAACACAACTTCGGTTGATGATTGCAGGTTGTGTTTGGAACTGGATGTGTTTGGAGCTGCTTCGCTATATTTCTTTATTGGTTCTACATGATAATTGCTCTAGATTTTTTTCTAGTATAATGTTAAAAGTTCACTAGATGAAAAATTCTCTGTGTTAGCTAGATCAGTACTGCTCAGCAGTATGACAAGTAGCAGTACTGATTAGTACAACTTACACAATATTAGTACCGATCAGTACTATTCTTAATGTTAAAAGTAACATCCATATAGTACTAATGAGACATACTGACAAGGATGTCGTCTACAATTCTGAACTTATTGTTGATTCATACTAGTACTGATGAAATGGGAAGCAAGTGTCGCATGTGTAGGATCGAAATAAGGTCTAGAGGGGGCGTGATTAGACTACTTGACCAAATAAAAATCTAGCCTTTTCCCAATTTTATGTCTTGGCAGATTTTAGCAACTTAGCACAAGTCAAGCAATCATCCTACACATGCAATACTAAGAGTGTAGCAGTGGAAAGTAAAACATTGCATATGAAGGTAAAGGGAAGGGTTTGGAGAAGGCAAACGCAATGTAGACACGGAGATTTTTGGCGTGGTTACGATAGGTAGTGCTATCGTACATCCACGTTGATGGAGACTTCAACCCATGAAGGGTAACGGCTGCGCGAGTCCATGGAGGGCTCCACCCACGAAGGGTCCACGAAGAAGCAACCTTGTCTATCCCACCATGGCTATCGCCCACGAAGGACTTGCCTCACTCAGGTAGATCTTCACGAAGTAGGCGATCTCCTTGCCCTTACAAACTCCTTGGTTCAACTCCACAATCTTGTCGGAGGCTCCCAAGTGACACATAACCAATCTAGGAGACACCACTCTCCAAAAGGTAATAGATGGTGTGATGATGATGAACTCCTTGCTCTTGTTCTTCAAATGATAGTCTCCCCAACACTCAACTCTCTCTCACAGAGTTGGCTATGGTGGAAAGATGGTTTGAGTGGGAAGCAACTTGGGGAAGGCTAGAGATCAAGATTCTTGTGGTTGGATTGGAATGTCTTGATCTCAACACATGAGTAGGTGGTTCTCTCTCAGAAAATGAGTAGTGGAAGTGTAGGCACGTTCTGATGGCTCTCTCTTGAATAGAGAAGGGGGTGGAGGGGTATATATAGCCTCCACACAAAATCCAACCGTTACACACATTTGACCCAACTCGGTCAGACCAAATAGAAGAACTCGGTGAGACCGATTTAGTTCAAAATGTGAACGTTAGGAATTTCGGTGGGACCGATGTGCTAGGGTTAGGGCAAGACCTCATCTCGGTGTGACCGATTGCATGAACTCGGTGGGACCGATTTCAGCAATGAGTTAAACAGAGAGTTGGTCAGGCAAACTCGGTGGGACCGATCGCTCATTTTGGTAAGACCGAAACATTACGAAGGGACTTAGAGAGTTTGCATTGCAAACTCGGTGGGACCGATCGCTCATTTCGGTAAGACTGAAATGTTACGAAGGGAAACAGAGAGTTTGCATTGCCATCTTGGGTTTTGTCGATGATGACTTCATGTAGGTGTTGAAGATGTAGATGCTCAATGTTGATGTAGATCATTTGGAGCAATCCATTTGAGTGAGTTGCACTTTCAATACCTACATGGGTTAGTCCCACAAGGAACAGACACGGATACCCATAGACATAGAGTGAAATACACATATGATGTTGTCCATGAAAGCATTAGGTTACCTTGTCCCTTGTCTTACCAACAAGAGGGTTTGTGACTCCTTGAACTAGTGCAAGATATGAAATTTGATTGCACTTGTCCTTGCCAAAATGAATATGAGTGAAGTATGTTGGCAAAGTCACCCTCAAGAACTCTTTAGTTCTTCTTCTTTGGGACCCACATCACCTTGATGGGAATCCTTGGAGTTGTAGTCGTACTTGATGAAGTAGAACTTGATGTAGTCTTGGGAACCCACTTGACCAAGGCCTTTGGAGCTTCTTCAAATGAATCAATCTCTTCTTGAAGCTTGTCCTTGCCTTTTAGCTTGTGGTCTTGTGGTGGAAGATCATCTTGAGCTTGTGTTCCCTTGAAAGAAGTGGGATCATACTTCTCTTCTTGCGGAACAAACTTCGTCTTGGGGTATTGATCTTCTTCCCACTCAACTCCATTGGCATTGAACTTGCGTTCAAAACCAACACCTTGATTCTTCCGGTGTCTTCCTTGCTTGCGTACAATTTCCCCAAATTGCTTACTTCTGGCAAGGCTCTTGTAAACACCTTTCTCTATAATTCCCTTCAATAAGCTATTTTCTTGCTCAAGTGTAACTTGGCTAAGAGAATCATTAGTGGAATCAAGAGAACTACTAGAAGCAACAATATTGGATTTAACATGATTATTGTTACTACTAGAAGAAGAATCTTTCTTGCTCTTGTTGCTAGATCTTACTTGTGGCATGTAAGTAGACAAGAGTAAACGCTTGGCAATGTAAGAAGAACTTTTCTTACGAAGATCATCATTGATTGCTTTTAAGAACCCATGCTCTTGCTCTAGATTGAGCTTTTCAAAGCGTAGCTTCTCATGAGTCTTTAAAAGCTCTCGATGATCTTCTAAGGTAGTTTCGTGAGCTAACTTAAGAGTGTTCAGTTCTTTAGTTAGACGCTCAATTTCCTTATCATTGTCATTCGTTTCATCTTGATTAGCGTGATTAATAGCAATTTCATCATAGTTTTCATCACTATTGTTGTCAACAAGTAAATCATCATCACTTAGCAAATCATCTTCATCACTATTGAAATCAACATACTCGGGGTGTGATACCTTGGGGCCTTTAGCCATGAAGCATCTTCCAATCCCTTCATTTGGTGAGTCAAATATGTCGTAGGAGTTGGATGACGCAAGTCCGGCAACACCTTCATCTTGAGTATGTTCGGAGTCGGAGTGATAACTTCTCTTGGAGTAGTTGTCGGAGTCGGAACCGGATACCCATTCACCAACATGATCTTGATGTCTTCATCTTGTGTAGCTCTTTGATGACTTGTCCTTCCTTTCCAAATCCTTGCTTCTATGAGAGGGTCTTCGTTCATAACGATCATCTCTACTCCTTCTCTCTCTTGCAGGTGATTCATCTCTTTTACTTCTCCTTTTAGGTGAGTCTTCTCTTCTTTTGTAGTGAGCGCCATACTCATCGTCGAGCGAGGGGAAGAGGGACATAAATTCCCCATCCAAAAGCCAGTGTATTACGTATTGGAGGTCCTTACACCCTGCAAATCCCGATACCCTCACTACCAAAAGATAGCTTACGCGGTCTGTATGGCATCCCGAAAACTCCGACACTATTTTCAAGAGTGTTCGATATCGGTGGCATCCGAAGTACCACTTAGCGACATTATAAATAACAGGGATGCCACTGGCCGCATAGCTAAATGGGCCATTGAGCTCTTACCATTTGAAATAACATACAAGCCACACCGAGCTATTAAATCTCAGGTGCTGGCCGACTTCATCGCAGAGTGGACGGAAGCCGAGCTCCCCAAATAGTACAGTTCCTACTCCAACTGGATCATGTACTTCGACGATTCTAAAATGCTAGCCATACTGGGGGCTGGCGTCATCTTGACATCCCCTACGGGGGACACAGTCCGCTACGTGTTGCAAATCATGTATACGGACTCCAATAACACAGCCGAATACAAGGCACTTCTACATGGTCTCCGCATGGCTGTCTCCATGGGCATACAACGCCTAGAGGTGCGCGGCGATTCAAACCTCACAATATCTCAGGTAAATGGAGAGTTCGATGCAAAAGATCCAAAAATGGCGGCCAAAAGATCCAAAGGTGTATCTCCGAAGAGGAGGGATGGTAACTCTTGGCTGAAATACATGCGGGTATGGGCGGCCATCACGCCACAGCTCGGGCCCTCGTAAGCAAAGTTTTCCGGACAGGTTTTTTCTGGCCAACAGCCCGAGCAGATGCACAATCCCTTGTCCAGCATTGTGTGGGATGTCAGCTTTTCACCAATCAAAGTCATATGCCTCCCACAGCCTTAAGAACAATCCCCATTACTTGGCCCTTTGCGGTCTGGGGGCTCGATATGGTCGGACCCCTTAAAGGGGGAAGCCATAAAAAGAAATATTTACTGGTTATGGTGGATAAATTCACTAAGTGGATAGAGGCCAAATCAGTAAAAATGGCTGAAGCAGGACCAATGATTGACTTTATATCCGGCGTGGTACACCATTATGGTGTCCCGCACAGTATCATCACTGACAATGGCTCCAATTTCACAGCTGATGAGGTGAAAAACTGGTGTGCTAAATTGGGCATTAAAATCGACTATGCATCCGTCTACCACCCTCAAACTAACGGTCAGGTTGAACGGGCCAATGGCCTGATAATGAGCGGCATCAAACCCCGACTGGTGCGCTCCCTATAGGAGTCAGATAAACACTGGGTTGAGGAACTCGATTCCGTGCTCTGGGGGCTGCGGACTACACCTAACCGGACAACTGGACACACACCTTTCTTCATGGTGTATGGCGCAGAAGCTGTTCTGCCCTGCGACATTATTCATGACTCACCTCGAGTGCGCACATACGAAGAGCGAGAAGCCGAGCTCAATCGGCAGGACAACCTTGACGGTCTCGAAGAGGAGCGTAATATTGCACAAGCCCGTTCCGCAATTTATCAACAGCAGGCCAGGCGATACCAAAGTAGAGAAGTGCGGGCTAAGACTTATAACGTTGGTGAACTCGTCTCATCTCCCGGAGAAGAAGAAGGATAAGCTCAAACCAAGATGGGAGGGCCCCTTCATCATCGATGAAGTTCTCACAGGAGGAGCCTATCGCCTTCTTAACGCATCAGATAATCGCCTTGAGCCAAATCCATGGAACACTGCTCGGCTCCGACGATTCTACGGATAGTTCGGTCGCATCCTTTTTTCTTTTTTTAGGTTCCTTTTTTCTCCTCTTCTTTTTTATTTTTTCCTTCTTTTATCCCAGGGTATGTTCGGATCTACCGAACTATTAGGGGTACACATCTTTAAATGTATACACCCCACTATAACTGGGGGCTTCTTTGATGAAGCTTATTACTGAAAGCTTGTTGCTTACAATGTTTACGTCGTTTGTTCTATACATCTTTTCCCATTATATGCACCACTATGACTTAAGTTTTGGCCAAGCCGGGTTGCCTCGCTCCTGTGTTTATACCCTACGTTCCCGATTGTTCGGCTAGGGTGTAAAGGGAGCACCTCTGCGATTGTTACAACCGGGTACTCCGGATTTGTACCTCAGACGGGTGAAGCCGAAAGCTAGCATTCTTAAGGGAATAATTGGTCGGCAAGCAACGACAGATTATTTACATTTGTGTAATTCTTCTAACAAATACGGGATAGGCTGCCCGTAACTCGGATCAAAGCCTAGGAATGCATACTTAAGCGTGCCAACCCAAGGAAAGGAACCCTTAACGGAACTATTTTCCCTGGAAGATGTTTCTTACGTTAAAAAGTAATATAACATAACTCCCCGAACAAATTTTGTCTGTTCGAGCAACATGACCGGATTGCCTAGTTTCCGGGCATAGTGAATGTTTATTACATTCTAACATGGTATCCGGAAACACTCCAACTTCTTGGTTTGGAGGTTGAAGCCGAAGGCCTGCGATGACAAATTTTAACAAGTTCGGTTGGAGATAAGTTCGATGATAAAGTACATTGATATATTGAGTCGAACGCCTACTCTTTATCTATGTCATCTATAAGACTGCTTAAGCTATAGTCTTCTTGCGAATATTTCGCAGCTATCATCACTTGGTCATATACCAAGTTAGCGGGAATCTCTTTTCCGTCCGGTCCCTACGGTCCAACTCAGGACATACGATTCGGATCAAGCCCGGTGTAGCGTGTCTTCACCATTGCCCATGCCTCTCGTGCACCTTCCCGACATGCTGATGTCTTCCATAGCTCAAAATGGCGCCGGGCACCTTTGAACAGGTTTGCCAACCCCTCCATACTTTCTGGAGGGGCATCGGATGGCCACAAGGCCTTGGCCATACTTCTCATGGCTTTTCGGGCTCGCTCATACACTACGGACAGTTCTTTTAAAAGCGTCGCCTCGGAATCCGGATACTTCTTCTTCATGACGCCCGGTTAATAGACCTGCACAAGCAACATTATAACACTCCGAATTACGGGATAATATGAGAAACTGGGATGGTTCAAAGGTCATACTGAATATGCCGCCTTTGAACCTTTTATTCTCTTTTTGAGCGTCCGATAATTGAGCCTTTAAGCTCTTTATCTCTTCGGCTTGCTTATCATTTTCCTCCTCCAGTTTGTTCTTTTGATCAACGGTCATCGTGACCTTCTTCAGTTCTTCTAGCTCTGTGTTGGCGGCGTTTAGCTTTGTCCGGCTCGTTTCAAGCTCCTGGGACAGTGTGTTGTTCTTCTCTTTGAGGACCTGCGGTCATAACGATCCTTAAATCGGTTGGCCTAAACCGCTTCAAGTCTCGGGGGCTACTGGCATATATCTATTAAATTTTACACAAACCATTACCTGCATATCTTTTGAAAATAGGTGGGCAACTCTAGCCAGTCCGTCCCGGGCGGCCCGGATATATGCATCCACGGTGCTGAGGGCATTAAATTCTTGCTCCGTAAAAGCTGGAGCGCGCATGGTCTCTTTCAGTCGTCGATGATTCATCACGCTCTCTACTTCGGAATTTGTGACGGATACGTCATCTGAATCTTCATGAGGCAGATGAGTTGGTGTTGCATCCGTATTGGCTCTTGTCCTGGTTGATGAGCCCGGCGCTAGATTAGCTGATGATCGGCTAACAGGGATTTTGGACACGGTTCATCGTGTGCTCCTCCTGGAATAAGATGGGAGGAGAAATATGACAATCTGGTTTTATGCCTAGGCATATATTAAAGGTTATACCTCTTTGATGAAGGAGGGGGGTCGACGGCGCTCCCGGCTTCCTTTCGTTTTAAAGGCTCACCCTGCACAGATGCTACCTTCCTAGGGGCCGCCCTCGATGGAATACGGCTCGCCGAGCGCCGATCCTATAAAGCACGATTCAGTGTGATGGGTGAGGTGCAAGTGGGGACTCCTCTTTCTGAGGATGATTTCTGAATACTTACCTTAGAGAAAGGGAGATGGCCGGGGTAGTCGGCTATAATGGCCACTTCCGAACTATCATGGCTTGCTTGGTAAAAGACTCCGTCATCAAACTCTATAAATATATCCGGATCCTCGCAGAGGCCGGGATCTTCGTGGCGAGCATAGTCCTCTGGTTGTGGAGAGGGGCAGTACACATTTTCGACGACCTTCCTCCATGTCTGTTTTAAAGACGACCAGAACAATTCGATTAGTATGCCTCGATAATGAGGTAGGACAATGCTGATAATCAAAAAACTCACCCATTCAATGGGGTTATACATGGAGAAACCTTCCCGACAATTTAAACGGAGGAATTCTTCTTTCTCCCCCTTATAAAGATCTGCCAGAATGGCGGCCAGAGCGGCGGGGGTATCCGGGCCCTCGCGCCTATAGCGAGATGCGTCGTCCTCCCCGTTGTAACACCATAAAGGGGTCACTCTGGACTGAAGGGGTTGGATGCATCACTTTATCGCGATAGCCATGACTTCAATTATCGAGAGTCCAGAATGGGCAAGTAACCTGACCTTGCTGACCAACCTGTTTACTTCCACATTGTCTTCTTCTTTGGGGCTCCGGGGGCGCTAGTTGAGGCATTTCTTTAAAGGAGCACTGGAGAATTTGGGGAGTCCACGTCGAACTGGGTCCGGAAGAGGAACATCCTCGATATAAAACCATTCTGAAGCCCATTCTTCGGATGCCTTCTTGGGAGTTTCGACGAGGTAACCTGATCCGGCTATGCGCCATACTTCGGCGCCGCCCACTTCAAATATAGAACCCCCTTTATGACGGGGGACGAGGCAAAAGAACTTTCTCCATAGTTCAAAATGAGCCTCGCAGCCTAAGAATAGTTCGCAGAGAGCGACAAAACAAGAAATGTGCAGAATAGAACCTGGTGTGAGGTTGTGCATCTGGATCACATAGAATTCCAATAGACCTCTGAGGAAGGGGTGGATTGGGAATCCTAAGCCCCTTAGAAGAAACAAGACGAAGCACACCCTCTTCTCCTTGTTGGGATTGGGGAAGTTCTCTGCTAGCACGTCATGGCCAATCGAGGCCAACCCCGCCCGCACGGAGACTAGATCTGCGGGAGGGAGATACCCCTGCATCTGAAGTTGATTCAGCTGAGGGTGAGACACTGAGCAGCTTTGCCAATCACCCATTTGAGGGTGCGAGGAAGAGCCAGGAGCGCCCGCCATGTTTTGATTTTTCGTGGTTTTCTTTGATGCTCTTTGCGCGATATGGGATGGCATCAGGAGATCTAACCTCCTTATATAGATACCACCCTTGCATGATAAGGGGCTTATTTGTAAAAAATTATGGACTGTTCACATTCGCCCAACGCGTGGAAATCGAGGAGACGACAGGGAGGAATCATAAAGGCAGAACATGGAGGTTAAAACCGGACTGTCGTCAATCCGGAGTATGATGAAGAACCCGCCTTGCAAAGCCGAAGACATAAGCCAGATACTCTATCATCATTGAAGGCAAGTTCGGGGGCTACTGAGGGAGTCCTGGATTAGGGGGTCTTCGGGTGTCCGGTCTATTCGATATGGGCCGGACTGATGGGCCGTGAAGATAAAGCAGAAGACTATCCCCCGTGTCCAGGTGGGACTCCTATATGCGTGGATGGAAAGTTTGGTGTCCGGATGTACTCTTTCCTTCCTCTGTAAACCGACTTTGTACGACCCTGGGCCCCTCTGGTGTGTATATAAACCGGAGGGTTTAGTCCGTAGAGGCCATCAGAATAGTCATAGGCTAGACAGCTAGGGTTTAGCCATTACGATCTCGAGGTAGATCAACTCTTGTAACCCCTATACTCATCAAATACAATTAAGCAGGACGTAGGGTTTTACCTCCATTAAGAGGGGCCGAACCTGGGTAAACATCGTGTCCCCATTGTCCATTGTTACCATCAATCCTTAGACGCACAGCTTGGGCCCCCCTACCCGAGATCTGCCGGTTTTGACACCGACAGGGAGCCGTACACTCACTAGAGTAGTGTCCGGGTCTTCCACAATTGTAGCAATTTCGATCACGATTAGAAGATCTTTTGTCATTGGAGGACCTTGACTTGGAACTTCTCTCTTTGCTTCTACTCTTGTAGAACTTGTTGAAGTTCTTCACCATTAGGCTCAATTCTTCATTGAAGACTTGTTTCTCACTTGATGTTGTAGGGGCTTCACATGAAGCTTTGTAAGCACCACTAGACTTGTTGTGAAGCTCTTCCTTATCCTTAAGTGACATCTCATGAGCAACAATTCTACCAATGACTTCCGTTGGCTTGAGATCTTTGTAATTGGCATCATTTGGATCAAGGTGCACACGGTATCATATTTTCCATCCAAAGCTCTTAGAATCTTCTTGATGATGAATCTGTCGGTCATCTCTTCACTTCCTAAGACGGCAATCTCATTTGTGATGAGAGCAAGCCTAGAATACATTTCAGCGACTCCTTCACCATCCTTCATTTTGAACTTGTCAAGTTAACTTTGAAGCACATCCAATTTGGATTCCTTAACGGACTCGGTACCTTCGTGCATATCAACCAAAGTATCCCAAATTTCCTTTGCATTCTCAAGGCGGCTGATTTTGTTGAATTCTTTGGGGCACAATCCATTGAAGAGGATATCGCAAGCTTGAGCATTGTATTGCAACATCCTCAATTCTTCTGCGGTTGCTTCACGATTCGGTTCTCTTCCATCTTCAAAGAATTCACCTTGCAAACCAACACACACAATAGCCCAAATGGTGGCGTTCTGTCCAAGAATATGCATTTTCATCTTATGCTTCCAACTTGCAAAATTAGTACCATCAAAGTAAGGACCTCTACGGTGGTAATTTCCCTCGCTAGACGCCATACTCTCCTAGGTTGTGAAACCAAGGCTATGATCACCAAAGCTATGGAAATCAAGGCAAATGGAGACCAAAGCTCTGATACCACTTGTAGGATCGAAAGTAGGTTTAGAGGGGGGTGATTAGACTACTTGACCAAATAAAAATCTAGCCTTTTCCCAATTTTATGTCTTGGCAGATTTTAGCAACTTAGCACAAGTCAAGCAATCATCCTACACATGCAATACTAAGAGTGTAGCAGTGGAAAATAAAACATTGCATATGAAGGTAAAGGGAAGGGTTTGGAGAAGGCAAACGCAATGTAGACACGGAGATTTTTGGCGTGGTTACGATAGGTAGTGCTATCGTACATCCACGTTGATGGAGACTTCAACCCATGAAGGGTAACGGCTGCGCGAGTCCATGGAGGGCTCCACCCACGAAGGGTCCACGAAGAAGCAACCTTGTCTATCCCACCATGGCCATCGCCCACGAAGGACTTGCCTCACTCAGGTAGATCTTCACGAAGTAGGCGATCTCCTTGCCCTTACAAACTCCTTGGTTCAACTCCACAATCTTGTCGGAGGCTCCCAAGTGACACCTAACCAATCTAGGAGACACCACTCTCCAAAAGGTAATAGATGGTGTGATGATGATGAACTCCTTGCTCTTGTTCTTCAAATGATAGTCTCCCCAACACTCAACTCTCTCTCACAGAGTTGGCTATGGTGGAAAGATGGTTTGAGTGGAAAGCAACTTGGGGAAGGCTAGAGATCAAGATTCTTGTGGTTGGATTGGAATGTCTTGATCTCAACACATGAGTAGGTGGTTCTCTCTCAGAAAATGAGTAGTGGAAGTGTAGGCACGTTCTGATGGCTCTCTCTTGAATAGAGAAGGAGGTGGAGGGGTATATATAGCCTCCACACAAAATCCAACCGTTACACACATTTGACCCAACTCGGTCAGACCAAATAGAAGAACTCGGTGAGACCGATTTAGTTCAAAATGTGAACGTTAGGAATTTCGGTGGGACCGACATGATCAACTCGGTGGGACCGATGTGCTAGGGTTAGGGCAAGACCTCATCTCGGTGTGACTGATTGTATGAACTCGGTGGGACCGATTTCAGCAATGAGTTAAACAGAGAGTTGGTCAGGCAAACTCAGTGGGACCGATCGCTCATTTCGGTAAGACCGAAATGTTATGAAGGGAAACAGAGAGTTTGCATTGCGAACTCGGTGGGACCGATCGCTCATTTTGGTAAGACCGAGACATTATGAAGGGAAACAGAGAGTTTGCATTGCCATCTCGGTGAGACCGAGATCCCGATCGGTGAGACCGAATTGATTAGGGTTTCTGGGAGTGGCTATGTCAAAGAAACTCGGTGGCGCCAGATAGAAATCGGTGGGGCCGAGTTTGACTTTAGGTTTTGGGCATATTTGGAAATGAGAAAGTGGTTGAGGGCTTTGGAGCATATCACTAAGCATTTTGAGCAAGTAGACCACTATGCAACACCTCATCCCCTTTTAATAGTATTGGCTTTTCCTATAAACTCAATGTGATCTTGGATCACTAAAATAGAAATGAAGAGTCTTGAGCTTTTGCCTATCTTTGTCCTTAGCATTTTGAGGGGTCCACATCTCTAGTCCATGCCATGCCAATCATTAAACTTTCTGAAATATTTAACTTGAATGGATATTAGTTCAATGAGCTATATGTTGTTATGAATTACCAAAACCACCCGGGGATTAGTTGCACTTTCAACATGAATCCTTAATTGAATAGGAAGCAAGGTTGCAATGAGACCCTGGAAAATCACTATTTATTTTATCCTCGGTTCTTAGAAAAGCATGGAAACAATTCTTTGTGTGTTAGAGTATCAGTTCATGTGGAGAAGAACATGTTTCCTATATGAAAAAATAATATATTATTATCAGTTCAATGTATATTTTATCATTAGTTCATACAGAACAACCGTAAAAATATTTTGATGTGTGTTAGAGAGAGCTCAACTTTATATTATATGGTAGCTCACTCATTGCACGATTGCACAGCAGTTTGGCAAGAAAATTCACATCAGTTCAGGGGCGCCCGCATCACGGCCTCACCGTGCCACCGCAAATCTCTCCTTGATACGCCACCGGACGAGCCCCTCGTCACACTTTGGCAAGCTGTCACTTCTTGCTCCTGTGGATGTATCCCGTGTGAGGACTGCTTAGATCTTGGTCGGGCGAAGGCCATGTAGGTTGCAAATTGCTCTTCTGGTGGAATTAGTTATGTTGGGGGTGTGGCTAGGCCGGCCGCTTCAGATTTGTTTTGTGTTAGCTAGATTCTAAGATAGAACGGTCTGATTTAAGCAATTGGAATTTGAATAATCAAGTTGCCATCTGCCCTACTGTCACAAAGAATCTATTTTTTACCAATGCTGTACTTTTTTTGCAATTGTCGTTGTAGTTGTACAATAGTTCTGTCTCCTAGTGCTCTTAGTTGTGCACTTAAATGATCCCACAATATGGCATTATCTTTGAGAATAGGGTTCATCAATAGTTCAGAGTTGTGAATAGGTGGGTGTGCCTGTACCTTGTGGGATTGCTTATGATTCTGATGTGCTTACCAGTTTGTCCTATTCGTAGTTGTGTAGTTTGCAATTTGTTTTTCTGGTGGCAGCGGTCCACCATGGTTGATGGCAGCCGTCCAAGTTGAGCGCTGATGGTAGTCCTCTGTGTGCGTCAATGGCACTCTCTCACAACAATCTCTCTCTCTTTCTTTGCTCCTGCTATGAAAATGAATAGATGTGGTATTCTGCTAACTGAGTAGTTGGGAAGATGTGAAAAGAACATGCTCTTTAGGTGTTTGTGACTATTCTTGTGAGCACCAATGTATTTAAATGTTTATTTTGTGCTTCCGTGTATGTTTTTGGGCAGCACAAGTACATCGTCATAGTAAGTACAAATGCGGTCTTATGGAACTCTGATAGTTGTTGGATGCTATTCCAAATGCCAATGATCATGCAAAACGATTGTTGCTAGAATCTAGATGATATTTAATGTAGATACCATAGTTTCACCCTATTTTTTGGTTCTAATTATTGCTGCATACCTCTTTAAAAGAATGTTCCGTAAATGTTTGTGATCATTGCTTGTAGGTATTCATGTGGACTTTAAAAATAATGATTGTTCTTGTAGGAGGTTCGAAGATTATCATGGAGCGAGTTCAAGAGATTAGTTTCATGAAAATAAATGTGATCTTTTGGTCAGGATTTTGCATGATCTTATAGCCATCGGTGGCAACAAGCGAGCAGTTCGAGACCTCCTGCATGAGTCATCCATCGTCTTCTATGCGTGATCTTGTTGTCTCTACACATCTAGCATCAGAGTATCTCCTCCCCTTGCCGCACACACATGTCAGGCGGTCGAGCTAGTGTTGTTTGTGATTACTGGTCGTGACTCTTACGTTGTCATTCGACAAAGAATTTTTTCTGTAACTCTGTATTTGCAGGACCGTTAGCAAATATTGTTGTGTTCTGAGTACTCTGATGTAGGCCAAAATGGTGAGCATTTAATCATCATCCCGAATTAATAAAACTAAGAAGTTCTACTTTCGGTAAACGGGTGAACCTAGATGCAACAAAGCTCTGCCATTAGCCGTGGGGATTATCAGTTCATGTGTATTGTGTTCTTTTTGTCGGTTAATGTATTTTCTTGTTTGCCAGGTCGTGTGCAAGTTTGTTATCAGTTCATGTGTATGTGTATTGGTGATCACTGCTATTGCTGCTAGCTATCGATCAGACTTTGGTATTACTGCGGCTGCTCCATGTAATTAGCCCCTTTGTTGGGTGAATCTCCTACTACTTGCTAGCATTGGAATTGTAAAAACACAATAAGTTCACGATTTAAAAAGTTGTAAGTTCAACACGACGTCCCAGATAAGTTTTAGCAAAAAACTCAAACAAAAAGAAACCCCATGCAAATTCAAATGGTAAAAGTTCAAGTCGTGGAATGAGAGAAGTCCAGAACAATGTTGAAAAAAATGTTAGAGTTGAAAAAAAGAAACACACAATATTTTTCTTTAAATAAAATGTCATTCAGTTCAATGATATAAAACCATGCAAGTTCGGGGACGATGATATTGTAAACCGTTGAAAAGTTACGAGGAAAACGATACCGAAAAAACAGAGTAAAATATAGTATGTGAAAAACACGCTCAGTACAAAACCATACGGGCATCCGTTCAAGTACTTTTTTTGGTACCATTCAAAACTACCGTGAAAAATACCTCAGTACAAACACATACATAGATCAGTACAAGTACTCTGTTTTTTCTGACGGGAAAACAACACGATGTATCTCACCGTATTTCGAATTACTCATCAACGGTTGCGAATTTGCGAAAATGTCCAACATGACTAAGTTTTGCATTTTCAATATCTTTCCAACGGTATATTATTTGCACCATTTCGACAAACTTTAAAAAAATCACGTTCGAAATCAAATTTGACCGTATTCGACTTCGAGTTTAAACCATAAGGAATTAGAAAAACATTTATATATGAAAAAGTTGCGCATTTTCCATAGCTTTCCAATGCCATATCATTTGCGTCAATCCGACAAACTGTTTGCAAAAAAGCGAAAATACGTTTCGCCCAGAATTTCACCATTTTTCAAATTACTATTAAATCATATAGAATTTGAAAAATCATTAGATATATGGAAGAAGCGGATTTTCACAAGCTTTCCAACGCCATCTTATTTGCTCAAGTCTGACAAACCGTTTGAAAATTAAGTCCAAAATACGATTCGCGTTTTCGGTTTTGCAAAAAACGGTTTTTTTAAAACTGCTCTTAAACCATGATTATTTTGCAAAAATGGTCAATATACTAGAAATATAGTTGTCAAGAGCTTTCCAACGATATATTACACGCCCCGTTCCGACAAAAAAATTGCAAAATGTTTTGAACTAAAGAATACGATCTGTTCAACAGAAATGAAAGCATCAGTTCAACCGCTCGAATTCATCAGTTCAATAATGGTAACAGAATAATATTCTGTTACGCGAAATAGAATAGCCCAGATGTATATATATATATATATACATATATATAGTCGCAACTACACGTGGGTGTTAGCAAGATCATTTGTGTGTCGCTTTGCGAGTTTTCATTCATTGTCCGAGAAACAGGAAAAAACTTCAAACAGTTCGGCCGCAGGGTGCGGCAAGAGGCGTAGGGCTTGTTGGTATTTTAATTACAGGAAATGCATATAGAGTCCGGAAATAACAAAAATCATTGTGTCACCATGGCGTGCTCTCACGATCCCATGAATTTTTTTTGGTAAAGTTTGGCATCAGTTTTGGTGCTCGTACCTTCCAAACTGGAGCATCTCACAAGAATGATCATAGTTTCCAAAAGGAGACGCGGCACTTCGGACTCCAAACCGTCAGTGGATACATCGTTCCGCCTTGAAAAAAAATCACGGTAAATAATCACGGATATACCCTTTGTTTGATTTTCTGGTCCATTTTCAGGTCTCGTCTGCTATATTTAAGTCGATTTTTTGCACTTACCTTGCATTTAGTGCATATAAAGTCAAAACCCTACTACAACTACATGTGGTTGTTAGTTAGCAAAGAAGGTGTACAAATCATTTGTGCGTCACTTTGCGAGTTTTCATCCGTTGTCCAAGAAGCGGGGAGAAGTCTCAAACATTTCGGCCCGCGAGGTGCGGCCACTGGCGTAGGCCTAGTTGGTATTTTATTTAAAGGAAATTCAGATGGAGTTCGGACATCATCAAAATCGGAGTGTGCCCGTGGCGTGTTCTCACGATCTCGTGGAAATTTTTTGGTAAAGTTTGGCACAAGTTTTGATGATCGCTCCTTGGAAACCGGAGCATCTCACAAGAAGGATCATGGTTTCCAAAAGGAGACGTGTCAATTCAAACTCCAGTGGCCAGTGACTTCATCATTTGGCCTCATAAAAATTTCCATGGTACGCAATCACCATTATACCACGGGTTTGATTTTCTGGCGCATTTCAGGTATCGTTTGCTATATTTAAGACATTTTTTGAATTTAATGTGCATTTTGTGCATATAAATAAAATTACGACGGGAACTGCATTTGCTGTCGAAAGGGATGAGGATTGTCGTTCGATCTGGGAGCATCCAACTATGCAGACGTATGAACCGTGGGGTTTGGGTTCTGGCCAATCAGAACGCACGACTCAGATCGCGCGCGCGGTTTGGTTAGCACACGGCTTTCATGAATGAACCGTGTGCTATTCGCAAACCTGATTGCATATCTTCTGTTCATACATACTGGAGTGAGATCAATTGAGTGTGCTACCTCTATGGTATAATAATAATAATAATAAACAGTACAAATTAATTGCCTGAGCTAACAACATATCAAGGTCAACATATTAACGGTTCTTACATCAACAGAAAACCGGGGCATAACTCACAAATTCAGTACACACGACAGTTCTAAATTGAACGAATTAAGTTGCAGGGTAGGCATAAAAACTAGTCTTATGGCTTAATTCCCATGTACATGGGGGCACTGGGATCATTACGTTGACCCCGAATGAACTTGGGTTTTTTTGATGATTTTACGCTTCTCTGTTTGAGGGGTGCGTGATCCCTTGGCTGGCAACTCAGCAAATTCATCGTACTCGTCCTCATCGGCAACATCCTCGACACCCAGTACCCTCCTCTTCCCATGCATCACTACATGGCAGTTCTTATGCAAGGGGTCTTCTGCATAGAAAATCTGGGTAGCATCACTGGCAAGAATGAACGGGTCCGCGTGATATGCCATTGTTGTCCTGTTAACACATGTCTTCCTGTAATCATCAACCTTTACATGACTAAGAGGGATCCATGTGCACCTGAATAATGACACCTTAACTTTCACATAGTTAAGCTCCCAAATCTCTTTGATGGTTCCATAGTATACCCTTCTCACACGATTTGGTGCGGAAATCGTGTGTGAAGTTGTAATACCTAACACAGACGACATGTATAAACAGTGTGCTGTATATAACATATAGTGCGATAAGTAGTTCCCGACCGTTAGCTTATCCCCACAGTTTCCCCATTTCCCCCAAATCCCTAGATAGCCTCCAAATTCCCTCGCGTGGCGCTGACATTGGGGGAATGCAGACGAGTGGTGCTGATGGTTTCGGTGTGGCTGCTCCTGCTCGTATCATCGCTCTCGGCAGCGCCGCCACAATGGCGGTCACTGCCGAGCACTTACCTAAGGTCATCAAAAGGCATGTGTACTACGGATCCGAATCGTCCTGTCAGGTTCCAATCTATCCCGATCTTTTTTAGCATGTCCAAAGTAGCTCCCTGCTGAATCCGTCCTGAATGACTCCCCCCCCACACAGGAAAGCGATCTGCCACTGGATCCGGAGCATGACTCGAGACTCCCGCAACACAAGTTCGACTCCGAGTTTTGCGCCACTGAGAAGTACCAAAAGCTGAGTTGTGTGCACGAGCACACTCCAGCTCGACGTGTATGCACAGAGGGATTTGACATTGGCAGGCGATTTCTCAGTTGCCCCTTAGAGGTTAGTGCTAAGTTCATCATTTTACTTGAGTTAATGCCACCGCTCATCCTGAATACTATTTAACATTGGCAGGGATATGAGGCTTGTGCCTTTGTTAACTGGCTAGATGTAGAATGGCATGGTAGGGCTCGGAGTGTTATCACCAAGCTCGCAGAAGATAACGTAAAGCTGAAGAAGATACTGGCTGATCTAGAATGTACAATCAGTACGATGAAGCAAGAAAGAATCAATCACAGGCAACAAATGAAAGCAAGAGACAAGAAGGAACTAGCATGTGTAGTTGTGGTTGTCGCATTAGCCATGTTCTATGCATTGTTTGTAATGATGATTAGGGGTTTTGTTTGACAGTATTGCTAAAGCACATCTAGATGTGCTCTAAGTAATGCACATCTAGCTCCTATGCCATTGATGTCACGCGAAGATTCGTGCAGATATTTTCCTTTGTCTTTTTTTCTTTTTCTTTGTAGTTTGATTATTACTGGCTTCATCAATAAGAAGAGCTCAATGTATTGCTTGCCAACTATCCTACTCTGTTCGTACCGGTGCATAAGTCACATTACGAAAACCAAATAATCCCAAAACTCGTTCCTTGTTTTTGTCCTGAAAAAGGAAATCAGCCAATAGGAGTCCTGCGGCTAGTATGCATTCAATGACTTCAGACTACTTAGCATAACATGCATGAAATGGTCAATTCTCTGCACGCAATGGTATTGATTACCAAATAATCATCAAGTTCTCTCGTTTTTCCCCCACCTAGGTCGCCGGTACGGAGGGAGTAGAAGTACTACTATGAAAAATGCTTGTTTCATATTTGTACGCTCCAACGCGTGTGCGTAATTAATTATCACATTGAGAACTGCGCAACCCCGGGAATTTGGAGCGACTGGGTACAAATAATTGTGGTTGATTATATCAGCGGTTAGATAATACGTCAACACCCGCTTCAATTGGCATTCCTCTTCTCTGCATACCCCGCTTAAGTGTCCACCATCTTCATCGTCCCCGGCAGGCCGCACTACACACTTGCACACACTCTGCAATCTCGCTTTCTCACGGTTTTTATACGACCGCAGCCATGTCGAGCGATAGCAAGGACGACAGTTCCGCCAGCAGTCTGGCGCCCGATGATAGGTCAACATCAGAATCATCCCGCTCGTCTTCCATGAGTCCGGCGTTGAGCCCAGACCTCGATTATATCTGGATCATGGAAGGGATGCCGCCTCCGAAGTCATCAGACGACAACCGGACGGACGAGGAGCCATCGGAGGACGAAGAAGAGGACGACGATGATGATGAGGAGGAATGGTCGAACAAGGAGGAGGACGACAATGACGATGGCGGCAGCGATGAAAAGCCAACGGTCAGCGGCAAGAAGTGTCCTCGCCAAGACGATGTCGTGGGGCCATCCAACAACAACAACAAGAAGAAGAAGGACTAAATTAAGCAGACTCTATATATCTCTATTTCCGTTCGCTCATATTAATTCGTTATCTCTGTTTCCCCTATCAATCTCATCGCAGACGGTTAGTAATACGTATTTGACAGAGATCTTTTACATTATCGCCCACAGGTTGGTTTCTTGAATTGTGTGCCCTGACGAGCGCACAATTCACAAAAAAAGACCATATGGGTTGCCTATAATGATCGCACACAATTCTGATTACCGACCTGTTTCCCAGGCATCACACACATCTTGTTACGCCAAATCGTTTGTGTTCAACTCGATCATCGCAAACGGTTCATCGGAGCGAACTGTATGTTGTATATCGCACACACCTTGATATGGCTGCCCGTTTTGGCGTTTTTTTACATCACTGTTTGCGATTAATGCATCACACACAGTTTCATCAAAGGGTCTCTGATCGTAGTTTCACATTAGCAGCATCCTGTAGTAGTGCCACCCTGCGTCAATTCCTTTACCCAAATTTTAGTAGTCGTGGTATTTCAACCATCGCACCCACTCCTCCACCACCGACCTTATAGTAAAATTCCAGTAGCCGAGGCATTTGAACCATCGCCCTCCCTCGTCCACCACCATCTCCACCCACCATTACTAAAATTTTCAGTAGCTGTGGCGTATCCTCAAACACCACCCCGCCCCCCTCCACAGTGCACACCCCCCGCTCGAACCCTAGCTCGCCGCCACCGCCGCCGCCAACCCCTGCCGGTCTGCCCGTGCCTCCTAGCTTAGATAATAAAGTTCAGGTTACCCACACTACAAAAAAAATACACTTCCGTGATGATACGTGTTTGTCACAGTAAGTCGCGTTTTCTATCATGCATGTACATTCATGACGATTTTATGACAGAATCAAGATAGTCATACCTGTGTTGTCGTAGAAGTGTTCCATGACAATACCAAAATTATCATAACGGAAGTGTCCACTTCCATGACAATAAATGGTGCGTCATGGAAGTGTTTTCATCATGGGTGACCGACACGTGGCATCCACCGTAATGGGTCGCCGTTAAGCTATCGGGTTCCGGTTTGGATCCGATAACCCGTTAACAACCCTGGCCAATGGGGATTTTCCACGTGTAAAATTCTGATATGTCGGAGGATCCACGTGTCAGCTCAGCCTTGGGACAGATGACATCCAGCCAATGGACGGGACGCGCCTATGATAAGTCGACACGTGGCTTGGTCCAACAAAGGCGCATTCAGGTGAAAAGGCCGGCCCATTTGACTTGGTCAAAAGGTAACGGGCCGGCCCACGGAAAGCCTATTAACAGCCTGTTCGCATATAGCCCATTTACAGCCCCCTAACTCACAGCCTGTTTTGGCCTATCCGAATTGGGCCAAGTAGCATCATCTGGGCCATCCAATAGGATTCCAACCCGTTGTAACTTCTGGCCCATGTATGGCTCATGACGTATTTCGGCCCACACGAGGCCCTTCGTAACTCTGGGCCCATTAAAGGCCCGTGGTGAAACTGGCCTATAATGAACAGTGTATCGCTTTACACCCATTAACAGCCTATTATTTCGTTGGGCCGTTTCCAGCCCGTATTACCTTTCGGCCTTCTAAGGGCCCATTTATTCTAGGGCTCATTTCCAGCATTCGTTACTTACGGTCCGTTACTGACCTGTTCCGCTTGTGGGCCAAATTCAGCCCGTGGTTACAGTCGCCCATTTGTGGCCCGTTGGGTTGTTTCCATGGCGTCATCAAATACGGCCCATTAACGACCCGTGATGCCTGCCGATAGAATTAAGCCCGTTATACATTTTGGCCTATTAACGGCCCGTTATGGTCGGGCCATAAACACACGATTTCCACTCTAGTCCGTTTACGGCCCATTTTGCGGATCGCTATAATACGGCCCATGTTTGGCCAATCGATCATATAGCCCATAGAAGGCCCATTGATTATATGGCCCATCAAAGGCCCATGGATTCTACGGCCCGTAGGAGGCCCATGGTCACTACAGCACATAGCAGGACCATGGTTACAATGGTCCGTATGTTGCCCATGGTTATTGTGGCCTAGTTATAAAAAATAGGTTATTGTGGCCACTAGAAAAACACGGAAAAAGAACTGCAGTGACTACAAGCAAACAACTAAACAAGACAATAAGGAAATAAATAAGCAAGTAACTAACGCTAGGCTATTACGGCTATCACACATACTGCATCCATTGGGCATCAAAGTTCGCCACCAGTGCAAATATAGGGAACAAAGCAGCATATCACATACACTGGTTGTCAAAGTTGGCGACCAGTGCAAATAAATGCCACAGCAAAACAAGTCCATAACTGAAACCACTTCAGAAGAGCTCAAGAAACAATATCCTGGGTACCCAACCTACTGGGAAGATGCTTAGCAAGCTTATTACCTTTCTCTTGTTTGGCGCTTAAATCCTACAGTGCTTGCTGTTGCACCAGAAAGTATGCATCTGAATTCTGCAGGGACTTCCTCAGTCCTTCAGCTTCCTGTCGCAGCACATCTGATTGATGTCTTTCAACTTGAAGTTGAGACTCACGAAGCCAAACTAATTCAGGCAGAGAGTTCGAGGAGCTTGTGCTAGCAGTAGTGGCCAGTAACTCGAACACTACATCAAGACAGGACCTTGGGGTTGTCTTACTATCTTCAAGATAGTTTTTATCAACTTTCTTGGAGACCAACAGGGATGTCTCACTATCTTGAACCTTATCTGCATTACTTCCTTTACCACTGCATAACAGGGTACTCTTCTCCAATATTTTGTCCGCATTCTAAAAGAGAAACAAGCAGGCACATCACAGGTTTACCATGTTGTATATGAAACTCATTTTGGTAAGCCAGTTCAGTAGTAAGGTGGATAGGATAACAACATGAAACAAACATATATCTATGAACTATGGTCACTGTATGGTCTATATCATTCTAGTGTATGTTGTCAAATCAAGATAGAGACAGTTCAAATCATATATGTTTAAGACAAAGCAGCATAGACAGAATATAAGTGCGGGAAACCACACAGCATGACATGAGAACATAACTGTTTATTCAATTGAAACTGAAATCAACATAGAGCAAGTTACAACAACAAACCAATTAAAGAAACAGGTTTAAAACATACCTGTTGCACCATTGGAGTTTCAATTGCATCCTTCAAATTTGAAATTAGTTGGTATAAGTAAATACAGTGATGCAAGAGCAAAGGAGTATGAACCATAGCTACGGAACCTGACCCGAGAACAATTCTTCTTCTGCTTTAAGCGTTGAGTTGGGGCTCGGAGTGGTGGTCCTCATGCTTTGGGCACTGCAGTTGCCTTACTAATTGCTCGTGTTTGGGTGCTCTGTGGTGGAGACGGTGCTGTGTCAACTGGAACTGGGTTACTATCTGCTGGGGTTGGGGTTATAAGAGGTGTAGCTAGTTGTCTGTCGAACTGGGTAGGGGTGCAATCTGCAAGAGTCTGGGTTATGTGTGGTGGGGCTGGTTCTTGGGCAAGTACAACCGTGGTTCTATCTGCATCGAGGGTAGCACTATCTTTTCTGAAGACCGTGTTTTTACTCCCTTAGATACTGCCATCACCCCCTCCAATTCAAATGGCTGATAAACAAGAAAAGTAATTGAATGTACAGACATTGTATGATAGACAGGTGCAATGGATAGTGGGGAATAAAAGAGGGCATGAAATAATTCACATTTACGTTGTCTAATCGAACAACATAGCATGACACAATTTCAAATATATGATGGCTAACTAAACATGATAGCATGACACAATTTCACATATATGATGGCTAACTAAACAGGATAGAATGACATAATTCAAAATATGATGACTATGTAAATAGGATGACATGATATAACTATATGATGTGTCTATTAAAGTGGTTGGCATGCTATAATTCACATACATGCCGTCTATGGAAACCAGATGGCATGATATAATTCACGGATAGAATGACAAAATTCAAAATATGATGACTATGTAAACAGGATGAGATGATATAACTAATATGATGTCTTTATTAAATGGGATGGCATGGCATAATTCAGATACATGCTGTCTATGTAAACATGATGGCATGATATAATTCAAATACTGTATATGATTTGTGTAGTAAGCAAGTAAGCAGATGGCAATCGCATATATGATGTCTAAACTAAGCAGATGGCATTCAATATTTTGTATATGATGTAAAAACTAAGCAATGCAAGACAACATACGCATGATATGGGTAATATAACCCTGCCAAGTTTGAGCATACACCTCAGGGGGAAAATAGGACTGGTCATCTATCTCTGAATCCTCCTCTGAGGAGCTACCTGTAACCCGCAAGATATCTGCTTCAGCAGGTAGCATTGTCTGATCTGAAGACCTTGTTTTCACTCCAGATTTTTCCATCACCAATTCAAATGGCTGATGCACAGGAAGAGTAGTTGAATATAAGAACATTGTCGATAAATGGAATACATGATACAAAAAAGGATGGCATGATATAATTCACATACATGATGCTTGGCTAAACAGCATGGCATTGCATAATTCACATACATAATGCCTTGCAACAAGATAGCATTGCATAATTCACATATATAATGCCTTGCAACAATATGGCATTGCATAATTCACATATATATGGTAATTAGACACTAAACAGGTGGCATTCACACAAAGAATGTCTAAACTAAGCAAATGACATAGCAAGGCAAGACACCATATGCATGATATGAGCAAGATAACCATGCCAAGTTAAGAGCATACACCTCGGGGGGAAATAGGACTGGTCATCTGTCTCTGAATCCTCCTCTGAGGAGCTATCCGTAACCAGCAAGATATGCGCTTTGTGAGATAGCATTGTCTGCTCTGAAGACCTTGTTTTCACTCCAGATTTTTCCATCACCGTGTCAAATGGCTGATGCACAGGAAGAGTAGTTGAATGTACTTACATTGTTGACAAATGTACTACGTAATGAAAAAAAAGGATGGCATGATATAATTCACATATAAGATGACTGGCTAAGCAGGATGGCATTGCAAAATTCACATATATGATGCTGGGCTAAACAAGATGGTATTGTATAATTCACATATATGATATAGAAAGTAAACAAATGGCATTCACACAAAGCATGTCTAAACTAAGCAGATGACATTTTTAATGTATAAAGTAAGCAATCCAAGGCGCCATATACATGATATGACCAACATCAGCATGGCAAGTTAGAGCAAAGACCTCAGGGGGTAAATAGGAGTGGTCTGCTCCCTCTGAATCCCCCTCTGAACAGTTATCTTCCTCTTGATTACAATCTGGAATGGGGAGAGGGGGGCTGCCTTTGCGCCCACCATGGAGCGACGTCTGCATGAAATTTTATTGCCACGGAAGGCTCGTCTCTTTTGCTCTACATGTTCAGTACCATTGTGTACAATAACTGACATGCATAGGAATAAAACATAGTGAGATTATGTAAGGAGTGCATGCAGAAATCTGGAGTGATGGTAGCAACCTATGGACAGACCCAAAACCAGTGATAGCAGGTAGATAATAGCTGTCATTAAAAAATACAGATAATGGCTCATTTACTATTTGTTTCCCACCCAACATGAAACTCATAGTAGACAGTCGAGATTAACCAGGTAGTAAACAGATAATATTCGTTGTTGCGCCGATATGTACCCCACAACCATTTAAAAACTTAAGTTTGAGCATTAGTTTGGAGTTGACTCGGAGTCTAACAGGTGAAGAGGACAATAAAGTAGCAGGTAATATTAAGCGATGCATAACGTAAGCAGACACGAAAGGGTGCGACCTCTCTTGCGGACTCGTGTAGTCCTCAAGGTCATCAGCTCAATTGATGATGGCAATGCAGTTGTGGTGGCTGCCGGCGGTGTGGAATTAGATCTGAGGCGGCAAAAGACAGTCTAGAGGGCGGATCCGTGCTGTGCTGGACCCTTCCGTCATTGGAGCAGCTGAGCTGGGGTGGACGACGGTGCGGCAGGGGTGGAACAAACCACACAAGTTTTTCTTCGACACATATCTATAACAGAAGTAATTCTGTAAGGGCTCATTTGAATTGGAGGATTCTAACAATGCAGGGATAGGAAATACACAGGAATAGGATAGGAATGCACGTGCAAAATAGAGCATTTGCAAATATAGGATTTCTATCAATCTGGGTGTTTGGTTCACAGGAATGCAAATAAGCATGGTCAAATTAAGTCAAACCACAAGAAAATGTACAGTTATAATGCTATTATGCTACTATCACTTAGTCTTGTTCTTTATGAATAAGAATTTAAAAAGGAGGGCCAAGTGGATATTAAAATTCCTATGGTTTTTCTTTGAAAGAGACACTAAAGGAACAAATAATACTTTGGACCCAGGCCACTGCCCTACTAGCTCAACTCCCAGGCCCATCTACACATGCACAACTCCAACGCGCAGAAGTAAATAATGATGGCTTTCGAGAGAGTCCATCACGGATAGCTAACTTGCCTAGTACCCACTGTTGTCATATAGGAGAAACTAATCGTATTCCTCATTACTACGCGTGCTCAATTGACAATATATATAACCTGTAAAGTAAAAAAACAATGCAACAAGTGTACAACCTCTATCGCGAACCCATGTCGATCCCAGCATCATTGGGTTGGTAGCTAAGGATGCTGAGGATGCTGGGGCTGATGCGGCTATCGGAGGAGGGGAAGAAGATCTTAGGCGTCTGGAGATGGAGTAAAGGGTACTGCTCCGCTGTGATGGAGGGTTTCGTCGTTGGAGCAGCTCCGGTGAGGTGTACGACGGCGAGGCTGAAGCAGGACAAGAGAGACAACGTTAACCTGAAGTGGTATTCTAATAGCATCTGCAATAGATGATGTAAATAAAATACATGACCAAAAAGTGCTAGATGTAAAATACATCAGCCGCTCATCTCTGAACTTAACTGTTGAAACTGAATTTAACCGTCGAAACTGAATTTTGCTGTCGAAACTGAACGCACTAGTAGCGGAAAGTGCACTAATAGTTTTAGCCACTCGAGCACTAGTGACAGAGGAGCAGTGATCTAAATCGGTAGCCGTTGTCGGCATTCTGGGAACCAGGGTACCCAAACTTGCCTACCTGCGGCCCGCGGCGTGGCTCCATCGACGGCCTGGTACGGCCCATCTACAAGGCCAACAAGACAAGACCCTTGCGAGGGGCCAAGCCTCGCAAGGAGGACGACGCCAAGACCTCTTGAAGGCGCGGCCTCCCCCTGGGCTGCTCCTGAGGAGCGGAGATTTCTATGCAGGTATCCAACCTCATGAGGTTGCGGTGATGCAAGCCATGACGACCAAGGCGAGGTGGGCCCCAGAAGGCGCAGAGGAGCAGGTTTCCTCTTTGGTGTTAAGGAGGCAAGCGCGGGCATGGGTTCCCGAGGAATCATGCAAAGGTTTCCATTCCAGTGCAACAAGACCAAGACCGCCAGGACGGCAGGACGGATGTCATCGCCGAGCCCACCGTGGCGTCACGACCAGACGCTTTGCAGGCGAAGACCACCTTTCATCAGGATAAGATGTACTACTTGTCCCCTTTCAAATTGGCCACTGTGGGATCCCTTCTCGCCTTCGTTTTGGAGGAAGAGGACCGAGGCCGCTATAAGTATAAGCTAGCCACCACCGTAGAGAGGACAAGACAAGACCAGACCGGGGAGACCGAACCCAAGGACGACTCACCCTCACCCCAGAGCAGACCTCGCGAGGTTGTTCATCCCTTGTACTATTTCATCCTCAGCCCCTCGTGAGCCTAATCCACCACAAAGCAGGAGTAGGGTCTTACACCGCAAGGTGGCCCGAACTTGGGTAAACTGCCGTGTCCATCTTCTTTCCTATTCATCGAGCTAGGCTGTAGGGTGACGGGTTGGTTGGCTGGAAAGGTTGAGTTCTTCGCACACGCCCCAGAGTTCGAACCTTCTTTGGGTCTGCGGAGCCCTGAATCCAACATTTGGCGCGCCAGGTAGGGGTATGTCGAAACTCGGCCTCTTCATCAATAACGTCCCGTCCTCGCCTCGTCGCGCCCATGGCAGAGGATCCCCGAGCTTGCGCTGAGCATTGGGCCGCTCGCCCCGCCCAGGCGGCGCTTCCCGGCCACGGAGCTCGCCACCCCGTACTCCTCGCGGCCAGCACGGCCGCTGGCGTCATCGACCATTGGCGATAGGGCCGCCCCCGCCCTCTCCCGTGCGGCGGTGCAATCGTGCCACCGCGCGGTCTTCTGGCTATGCCGTGGCGTCGACCCTACGCACTCGCCGGGAGCAGGCGAACACGCGAGCCGCACTCGTCGTGGTGCGCGAGTTGCTGCGATAGAGGTTGGCAGAAGGCGGCCACGACGCCTTGCTTGGGCGGGTCGCCGAGCTGCTTGACGCTGCATGTGAGGGCACGGCGCCTTTCTGCATCCCGCCTACATCGCGAGCACCGCCCGGGGTTCACGCTTGCCCCCGCTGCGTCTACCTGCCTCTTCGAAGGGGGTCCGGAGGGTCTCACAGTGGCGGCCTGGCACACGACGCCGCCTGTCTGACCCAAGATGCGTTCCCCGGAGGATGGCCGGGGTAGGCGGCCCCTCCCGGGGTCGCGTCGAAGGACCACTCCCTGGTCGGCATGACCCGGCACCGAGGATGGTGGGCAGCAGAATGGAGGGACTAGGCCCCAGCCCCGGGACGACGGCCCCCGGTTCCCCCGTACCACCATCGAAGCGCTCGTTGTATGAGCAAAGAAGAATCCCGCGCATGTTCCCCTCGTCGGCCTGGACATCAGGATCGCCGAGGCCGCGTGGGACCGGGCCCCCTGGCGAGCCGACTCGACACCTCGTCGGCACCTTCGAAGGCCACGGTCATCAACTACAACCCATATCTTTGGAACATGTCGCACTAACCTTGGATCGCAGGTAGACCGTGCCACGACGGTACGCCCCCGGGCGCCGGCCCCGCCTAGGGTAGGCAGGGTGCGCCAGGGGCAACGCGGGGATGCGGCCCGTACACAGCGGGGGAGCCCCAGCGCCAGCCCCCCCCCCCCCCGCGTCGCGGGGCGTACGTCGCCACTATCACGGAGGCGTGAGTCATCCGGAAGAGGGTCCTCTCCCGGGAAAGGCGCCGGCGAGCCCTCCACCCGGCCGAGGGCCCATGGCCCCATCACCACCGCCCGCGTAACCCCTTGCCCCTTGGTCCTGTCCTGGTTTCCGGACGCCCCAACGGTGGTCGGGGTCTGCGCAGAGCGGGGCTCCCGCCCCAGGGGGCAAGAAGGCTCCTCAAGTCTCCGCTCGTGACACTCTCACGTAATAATGAGTGGGGCTGTACACGCCCCGGAGTCTCCTGAGCGCTGCCCCTGAGCCTCACGGGGGCTCCCGCCCACGTCCAAGTGGAAGCACCATGCTCCGCGCTGGCAGACGACACTGTCCTCCAATGACTATGCCCACGCCCAGTGCAAGCACTGAGCTCCGCGCTGGTGAGAAGACTAGAATAGACGCCGGACACAGCGGTCTTGTTGCCCTCTTTTGTAATCCGGCTCACTGTTTTTGAATGAATTTGAAGATTTGTGCGTTTACTAAAAAAAGAGGGGGGAATTTTTTCGATTCGCGGTGTTTTCTTTTCTACCATTTGTGTTTCGGATGTACGGCCGCTGCCCGCTGTCTCCTCTCGGGCACCCCGCGAGTGGGGGCTGGGTATGGCGTACGCATCTTGGCTAGCCCCAGCGGCCTCAGGGCCCCCTCGGGACTGAGGACATAACTGCCACGGGTTTGCCCATACGCACACCTCGCCAGGGATCTGGCGCTTGGCTCCTTGCATGACGCTCTCGAGCGAGCCAGCAGGCATGTACCACGTCCGGCACCCGGCTCTTGGCTTCAGGAGCGTTCAGCTCCCAGCCTCGGGAGCACTCAGCGTCGGGCGCCTCTAATGCTCCCGCGAAGTTCGACGCCCAACAGAAGGCGCGTTGGGAGACCCCGAGCTCTTGCAACCCCTTCCTAGGGCTTCGCGGGCTGGGGGCTCCGTAGGGCCCGCCCCAGGAGAAGCACGTCTCTGTAGTCCAAGAACCCGCCAAAGGTCGCGAACACCAAAAGCTAAGTCATACCGACCACTCCAGTCAAGAGCCTCACAGCTCACGGCGGCGTATCTTCAAAAATAATTTAAAGGCATATCATCGTTACCTACATCACAGGGGAACCCTCTCCAAAAAATGCTTTCATGCCCCCACGGGGTTACAATCAAGTCTTGACAGAAAAATAGGGAAATACAAGCCTAGCGAGGCGCGTTACCATCAGTGTCGATGTCATCATCGTCGCCATCGGCTCCGCCCTCTTCAGCTGCGGGCGCGACCACATCGCCGGCAGGGATGAGTTCTGCGATCAGGTCGTCCACATGGTCGTCCACCTAGTTCACCACGGCTACAATGTCCTCAAGATGCCAGGGAGCGGTGACATCATCACGATCGCCTGCGACGAGAAGGCTGCGGTGTGCTCCCTTGAGCGCGCCTACCAGGCTGCGGCAGTCGAGAACTCAGACGATGAGGGTGCCGTTCGACCTCCTGAGGCCATCCCCAAGGAGAAGAAGCAGCTCCTCCCCAAGGGCCGTCAGGAGGCTGGCGCATCTGGCGATCCAGCCTCAGGCCCCGCGCCCGCCGCTGGGGCGCCCTTCCCTCTCGCATAGGAAGGCGCGCCCGGCGCCCTTCTCAGGACGGGCTCGGGGGCTCTTGTCTGGAGGGCCTCTGACCTGACCAGCGTCACGAGGGAGGCGTTCGGGCACCACATGGGGGCATGCTTCAATGCGTTCCTCTGTGAGCAAGGCGCAAGGCGTGAGGCGCTAGGCATTCAGGAGTTCGTCACCAAGGCGATCGAGGAGCTTCAGGAGGCGCGAGCCATGCGTGGCGAGCATCGCCCCGCATCAGCCAGTGCAGCTGCCGCCCCTGACATGGGCAGCGAGCTGCGCATCTGCGTCAACATCCCAGGTCTCAACAGGGTTGCTTCTCAGGAGCTCTTCTGGCCGTCCCGTGTTGGACGGAGTAGGGGCTGCCCCCGCAGCTACGTCTGCATGCCGTTCGGCCTGCTGGACACGGCTGCCTCACACCAGCACTACATGCAGGGCGTCCTGGCGGCTCACGAGGCCCGGCGCCAGGCGGTCCTGACAGAGGAGGTGTCGGACCCTCATGAGCTTCCCGGGCCTCCAGAGCCTCCCGAGCCTCAGGAGCCAGCCGGCTCGTGAGGAGCGATCTCCGCAGCACGCGTCTTCAGCTACTCCAACGCTTCTACAACAACGGTGCCAGGTAACTTTTTTGGTTTGTTCAGTTGAGGGCGCCCCTCGGGCTGCATTTTCCTCAAGCTGTCAGGGCCCGTCCCTGCAGCCGCATCATTTTGATTCATGTACTCCGGACCGGTTATGCATGCTCAGGCTATTATGTTTGTTAATGTTATGCCTGTCATCTCGTTATCTGTGGAGTTGCCCTTCGCGGCCTCCACGCGTTGCTAACCTGCCTCTTGCTCATCCCGCAATGGGGGCTGCTGGCACGGCGCCTGTGCTTGGGTCCGTCCCTGCAGCGCTGATAAACCTAAGAGACCGAGCTCTGGCTCGCGTCCAGCCCCACGCATGTCACCTCATCGGGTCCTTAGTGCCTTCATCTTCTCTCGAAAAGATCATCGGCAGGATAGCGAGCGCAGCTGTCTGTTACGTTTTTGGCTAACTCACAGGAGCCCCGGAGGCAGGGTCACCAACGGCCTTGCCAGCACCTCATACCTTGGAAGGATGCCATGCCACATGTCAAGGGGCACAACCCCTCCTTGCAGCCAGCCACTCTTTCCTCGCGCAAGCCGCTTGCATGTTAAAGGAGGGGCCCCTGAGCATCGCGACTCAGGGGCTCCTACCGGCTCTCGGGCCCGCACCCCCTGGCTTTGACCACGGCATCGCAACCTGGCATACCAGCGGCGGCCGAGCCTCGCTCAGAGCCGGGTCCCGAGGACGTAGAGCACCCAGGCAAGCGGGGGAGATGGAGTCGGTAGGAGCCCTGCGGAAGGGGCGTCATCAGGAGAAGGGCATGGCCTAACGTCGCACGAGAAGCTCGTCCACGCAGCAAAGGAACCACCACAGGATCGTCAAGATAAGTCACCTCACATGCGCAGGCGTGAACCTCATGACCAGCGTTATGTCCCTCACGATCTCGCTCGGGCAAGGAAACTTCCCTTTTAGTTCTTTGGGGGCCGCTTGTGCGCCAAAGGGGACCTCCTGAGCATCGCGACTCAGGGGCTCTTACCAGACCTCGGGCCGCTCGCCTCCTGGCCTTGACCACGGCATCGCGACCTGGCATACCAGCGACGGCCGAAGCCTGCCTGGGGACTGGGTCCTGCTGGTGTAGAGCACCATGCTTCTGCGAGAGTGAAAGGGGGAACCATGCCAAGGCGAGAGACGCAGACACGACATCGAATCAGGAATGATAACGTTAAAATGCGAGCGTCATAGTCTCTTACATACCCCCACGAGGCCCGTAATGGTTTTTGCGCAGGAACGAAGGAGAAGAAGGAGAAGCGAGGAGCAAGAAGATGAAGACGAGCTGGGGGCTCCGCCCCCTCTTCCATTTATAGCCGGAGGAAGGCTAACCGCCGGCCCCTCATGTTCCGAGCAACGATGGCTGATCTGCATGCACCAGGTAGTTGTCAAGTCGTGCGGTTGTCGAGGCGGTGTGGGGAAGTGGAGACGCCCACGTCCCATCAAGCACCACGCGTCGGCTCGGTACACAGGCAATTGGGGCCCGTGGCGCTTCGCCCTTGCCCTTCGGCTTCGCCTCGAAGCAAAGTCCGAGCGCTTCTTGGGCCCGGGGGCTACTGTCGGTGTTCTGGGAACCAGGGTACCCAGACTTGCCTGCCTACGGCCCGCGGCATGGCTCCATCGACGGCTGGTATGGCCCATCTACAAGGCCAACAAGACAAGACCCTCGACGATGCCAAGACCTCCTAAGGGTGCGACCTCCCCCTGGGCTGCTCCCGAGGAGCAGAGATTTCTATGTAGGTATCCAACCTCACGAGGTTGCGGTGACGCAAGCCATGGCGACCAAGGCCAGGCGGGCACCAGAAGGCGCAGAGGAGCAAGTTTCCTCTTTGGTGTTAAGGAGGCAAGCGCAGGCGTGGGTTCCCGAGGAATCATGCAAAGGTTTCCATTCCAGTACAACGAGACCAAGACCGCCAGGATGGTAGGACGGATGTCATCGTCGAGCCCACCGCGGCGTTACGACTAGAAGCTTTGTAGACGAAGACCACCTTTCGTCAGGATAAGATGTACTACTTGTCCCCTTTCAAATTGGCCACTGTGGGATCCCTTCCCGCCTTCGTTTTGGAGGAAGAAGACCGAGGCCGCTATAAGTATAAGCTAGCCACCACCGTAGAGAGGACAAGACAAGACCAGACCAGGGAGACCGAACCCAAGGATGACTCACCCTCACCCCAGAGCAGACCTCGTGAGGTTGTTCATCCCTTGTACTAGTTAATCCTCAGCCCCTCGTGAGGCTAATCCACCACAAAGCAGGAGTAGGGTCTTACACCGCAAGATGGCCTGAACTTGGGTAAACTGCCGTGTCCATCTTCTTTCCTGTTCATCGAGCTAGGCTGTAGGGCGACGGGTTGGTTGCATGGAAAGGTTGAGTTCTTCACACACGCCCCAGAGTTTGAACCTTCTTTGGGTCGGCGGAGCCCTGAATCCGACAGCCACTCCAGCAGGGAATGTACTACCAGAGAGCAGCCGGGGCAGCTGGTCCTGTAGCAGCAGTAGCGCCCAGAGCAGCAGCGCGTGCGAGAGCCGGGGCAGCTGGTCGTGTAGCAGCAGCAGGGACTCGAGTGAGAGCCAGAGCTGCTGCTCATGCAGCAGCAGCGCGAGCAAGAGTAGGTCAGCAGTGCAAGCAAGAGCAAGAGCAGCAGTGGGAGCTAGAGCAAGAGCAGACGAGGCAGGGGACCGATAGCAAGAGCAGAGCAGCAACACAAGCGAGGGTCGAAGCAGCAGCAGCAGCACGGCCAGCGAGAGCCAGAGTAGCAGCAGCTCCTACTGATGTGGACGTCGCCGACGAGGGATTGATGCCGTGGAGGAAGTGGCCGGCGACGCTGCCGTAGCTGGAGCCGCGCCATGGCGGCTCAGGACCGAGCACCGGCAGCACCGTGAGATCGAATCAAGAAGAAAATCTAGCGATTAGTGTAGAACCTCTTTGGTGGCACCGATTAGGCCTCAGCTTCAGCCGAGGAATCGATGATGGTGCTGCTCTTCCGGTGCTGCAGGTGAAGACGGCACTGTGGGAATGGAGGTGGCACGAAAGACGAGGCGAACGTCGGGGCAGCTCCTTGGAGGTGGAGGACGGGGTGGCTGAACCAGCGGGACGACGAGATCGATGATGGATCCTCATCTGGTGCGGTGGATGAGGACGTCGAGGTGTTGCAGTGGATGACGTCGTCGGGGATGAGGCTCCAGCTGGGTGGCGGACGGAGGTGGGTGTGGGGCTTCGCGGGTTTTCGCAGCCTCGGTGTACGAATGGGTGGGGCGGAGGGGATGGGAGGGGGGAACCATGGCTTAGGGACGCGCTTGTCCGAAATGTGGGGTAAGTTACGAAAGTAGCGCCACCGATTTGAACTAGGAGGTTCTTTCGGTTCAGGGGTATCACGGGAATTTCGCGTGTCAGGATTTCGCAGGAGGTGGGAGTTTTCGCGCGCGTTGTAATTTTGGGATAGCAAGGCACGGGTTGAGATGGAGGGACTTTTAGGAGCACAACAAGACAAAGAGATATCTTAAAATTTCGGGATAACAAGGCGCGGGTTGAAATTTCCGGACAAGCCTAATGTGTACTCTACCAAATCAATTCGCACTTCCCTCGATGAAAAAACGAAAAAGAAATCAATTCGCACCACACAAGAGAGTCTAGTCCCGTTTTATGATCTTTGTTAGTCTCTTACACCCACACAATCCTCTAACCTTTGTAGCTAGCACTAACTTTCTCTCATGCATGCACACGCCCTCCTCGCCCTCCCCCTCCCTCAGCATTCTATCCATCACGCACATTCATTTTTTTTGTTTAGGTCGTTCTCCCACGGTCTCCACAACTCCTTCTTTCCGACACACACTGATCGATAAACCTCTCTAGCGATGTCTGCCTACCACATACACACACACTTTCCATCTCCTCCTTTCTCTGTCAATGCCTCATGTCTCTCATACGGTCGCACACACGTGTAAACTCTCGCCCCTCTTTTCATCGATCTCACAATCGCACGCTCCTCCCCCTATCTAGTAGGCCTCTCGCACCACCTCCTAGCTCCATCCCTCTCTCTCTATCTGTCTCTCTGGGCCTTATTTGCCTCTAACAAATGAATGTACACCGACCGATCTCTATCGCGGGAAACCGCGGCCACCTATGGGACCAGGAGGCCCCTTGCTGGTTCGGCAGGGGGCGTCATGTTGCACAAAGAGCAGACGAGCGTGTGGCAGCACGGCAGAGATCACACAGGCATTTTCACCCAAGTTCGGGCCACGGTGAGGCGTAAAACCCTACTCCTGCTTTGGTGGATTGATGGTGGAAAGGTGGTGGTGGAGCGTAGTACACTTGCCCGGCAAGGGTTGCCTCAGGGCGGCCGTGGCTACGCGCGTATGGGGGTCTGAGTTATCCAACCTTCTAACCCTCTCTACGGTTGCCATGGGCCTCCTTTTATAGATTAAGGGGTCACCACAATGGCAAAATAGTCATTATGCACTGATAAGATAGCAAACAATGCTATCATACCTAACTCTACGGGCTGACAAGGCACATTAAATGCACCGCTTAACGACACATCGTTGGTTGCCCGGCAAGGCTTGCCGGGCTATCTCGCCAGCTCCACGCCTGCTCACTTGACACGTCGCAGGACGGGTGTCATCTGCAGGTGTTTCCTATAGGGAGAGGCTGCCATATGGTGAATGGCTGCCACTTAGTCACTCCGCGGTTTGACACCGCACTGATTGACGACGTGGGTCGTGGTGAAGTAGTTGGTGAGCTGGTTTTGCCTCCGTGTGCCCCGGCAGGCCCTGCCGGGACGTCTTGGATGTCGTCTTCCAGGGGTGGCCTCGCCCCTTGCCGAGCTCGCCTGCTCGGCAAAGGAGGCCCTTCTCCTGATGGTGCCTTGCTTCTTTGGCTTGATCTTGGTCCCTCTTGATCTGCATGTTGGGCTCTTTGATGATCTTGGTCTCTTGTACTCTGGCATGGCCTTGGTGTGTCCGTGCATGAGTCAGGGGAAAATACATGCCCCTGTTTGTTTTCCCCGACATAAGCCCCCGGGCCTGAGCCATACGTGTCGCGTGGCACGTTGGGTTAGGTCCCAAAAAGTGCACGGACGCGTTGCAGGAGCGGGCTGCGCATGCCGTTTTGCCAAGGTGACTAGTCAATCCAACGTCCACTTAACGCAATTACTGCTCGTCGTGGGGTCATGGGACCATTGCAGTTGAGGTAAAACGGTAACTTTCTGAAGCGCCGCGCCTCTGTTCCGCATTTCCCTCTTTAAAAATGGGGGAAAACGGAGCGGCACGGTTCACCTGTTGCTCGTCTCGCTCCCCCATCTTCTTCTGCAAGTCAATCGATGGTTCCCCCCTTTCTCTTTCCCGTCCGCCGCCGCCCTTTTCACTGAATCCCTTCCCCTTCCATATCGCCTCCGCGGAAATGGGGAAGAAACCCGCGGAGAAGGTAAAGCAGACAGCCGCGACGAAGGAAGTCACCGCCGAGGAGGGCAAGAGGGCGGCGGAGTTGAACAAGAAGCGGAGGGGAGATGTCTTCTTCATTCCGTCAACCTTGAGCGGCCCAGTTCTTCAAGCGAGGTATGGGTATCTGTGGGGGAGGCCGGTCCCAAAAGGGCATGGAGCGCCCATAGTTTATGCGGCGGGGAAGGAAGATCCGCCAGACTCATATCACTTTTTCTGTGCTTACTTTATCTGCGGCCTATGTCCCCCCTTCTCCAAATTCTTTGAGGCAATCATGAATATCTATGGATTTCACCTCCTCGACTTCACGCCAAATGCAATGGCAACCATGGCCATTTTCGTGCATTTGTGCGAGAATTTCGTTGGAGTTAGGCCCAATGTGGATCTGTTCTGGCATTATTTCGTTCCGCGGGTGGAGAACAGAGGCCACCGCTCCGGAAACATTAGCTGGATGCCACGGGTGGCGAGGAAGCTCTGGGATTACATCCCTGGGAGGTAGCGTGAGAGGTGGGACGAATGGAGGGGAGATTGGTGTTGGATTCAAGATAAGGAAGCCCCCGGGTTTTGCGAAGCACGGAAGGAATGTGTTGAGCGCGGCAAGGAATGGAGCACCAAGGGCCTCACTGAGGATAGGCTGCGCCCGGCAATCAACAGGATTACCCGTTTGAAGGCTGCCGGGCTTACCATTGAGCACGTGGGGTCAGATTTTCTCCTCCACCGCATCTCGCCGTTGCAGGAGAGGGATAGACCCGCCTGGCTGTATGGAGATGCTGCCAACAGGATGAGGCTGCTCCCAGGGTTGCTTAACAACCTGTCAGTTTATGGCCACGGCTGGTTGTGCGACCAACTGTTCGGCCGCTTCGAGCTGTTCAAACTCCCGGCAACCGTCATACCCATGAACATCAACTCTGCCCGGGATCAGATACTGAAATGGATGCCGGACTATAATGCCGAAGGGGTAGCGAGTACCTGGCAGCTACCTACCCTGGATGAAGAGCTCCAGTGGTCGAACACCCTGGTGGAGAAGGCCACTAGGGTTGAAACAGGGATGTACAAATGCACCTCCTCCGCGGAGGTGGCGTATATCTTGACGAGGGTCGAGGAGCACAAGGCGGCCCGCCTCACGGAGATGGCGAAGGCTGGGAAGGGCAAGGGAAAAGCTGAGGATGAAAGTTCTTCCCATGGCGGCAGCAAGGCACAGGCCACGGAAGGGGCTGCCGGGGAAGAGCTTGCCGGGGATAACCTTGCCGGGCTGGAGACCCTAGCCGTGGCAGCAACAAAGTTCCAGGAGGAGGAGGATGTTGGCGAGGTGGCGGAGCTTGGGGAGGAGTGGCTGGCGGTTGGGCCTCAAGCCCCCAAGCTAGTCCCAGACCAGCGCACCCGTAGGCGCGCCGGCAACCGAGGGGCGGTGGTCTCCAACCGAGCGCCAGCCACCAAGAAGGTGAAGAAGACCACCACCAAGGGCACCAAGGCTGAGGTGGCATGCCGCCAGTCTCCCCACCTTGCTCGGACCAAGGTTCCCTCCGCCAAGCAATCTACGGGCACAAAAATGGATTCCAGCTCCCAATCTGGCTCGGGCTCCTCACAGAGCTCGTCTTCCCCGGAGCCCCCAGCACCGCGTCAGGCACCGAAGCTGCCGGGGAGTTCTGTCCCTCCCCCTCCAAAGAGAGGAAGGGACTCACCGCCTTCCATGGAGTTTAATTTGAACTCCATGCTTATCGTAGAAGATTAAGGAAGATCTTTCCTGCCCTTCCAAAGCTCTCCCTGTCGGTGTACTAAGTATTGGGCCACTAGTACCCCGTACTTGTGCACGGGCAGTTGTAGCCATCCTCACGGCAAGGCTTGCCGGGAGGAGCTCGAGGTCGATTCAAGCCATCAAGGAAATCATCAAGTCAGAGATCTGAGGATCAGCAGATAAGCAAAGCTGGGGTCCGAAGGCCAGCCTTCCCGGCAAGATCCTTGCCGGGATAGCCTATGGAGCCCGACAAGGCTTGGTGCCCGGCAAGGTTTGGAGCCCGGCAAGGCTTGGCGCCCGGCAAGGCTTAGAGCCCGGCAAGACTCGGCGCCTGGCGAGATTCTGCCACTGTGCCACCGCTTCGGCACAGTAACAAGTCTGACATTCTGGGTCCTTCCCTGGATGCGTGGCGATGTGCCAGTGGAGGAGAGCTTAAGCGGTGCTGATGGGATGGCTCCTTTTTCCATCCCCAAGAAAGTGAGGACACCTCATGGTGCATTAAATGCGCTTGTCCTAATCCGTCAGGGGTTAGGTATGATACCCTGTAGCTACTTTACACCTCAATGTATGTACATTTTGCCACTGTGGAGACCCCTTTGAGCATATAAAAGGAGGCACAAGGCAACTGCTACAGAGGAGGAGAACTTCTGGCCCATTCTGCATGCGTAGCTACTCTTTGAACGTACTGTTCATTGTGAGCGCTCCTGAAGGCTGGGCTCAAGAACATCAATAAGAACACAAAGCAGGAGTAGGGTTTTACGCTGATTAGCGGCCCGAACCTGGGTAAAAACTTCCCGCGTCGATCATTGGTTCTGCTCTTTGCGTATACCTCTCCCCCCGCCGAATCGTAAAGGGGTCTCTCGGGATCCCATAGGTGTCGTACCCCGACATCTTTGGCGCGCCAGGTAGGGGGATTGAAGGTTGCGTGAACCTGATCTAGTGCTCGGCGCCTTAGTTTCTTCATCATCTTCATCATCATGCCACCCAAGAAGAAGAGCGCTGCGACGGCGCAACCGTCCACGTCCGTTTTGCCTACACCTTCGCGTACGGGCGACGGCGTGGGTGCAGAAGGAAGAGTACTAGAACCCCCGCGGCGTTCTGGTGATCCAAGCTAAGCGAGCGGTATTGTTCGTAGTGGCAGTGGTAACCTGCACGCCGCTGGATCTAGAGATGGCGCTGTGTTGCCTACGGGTGGCACAACGAACTCGAGAGATCGAAGGGCGCCTGCTGGAGCTCCCGCGCCGGCCCAAGCTTCATGACCTACCCAGGTCATGCGTGATGAGCGACGTCATGGCGCTGGTGGTTCAGGGCGTCCCCATGAAAAGGTTTCTGCGCATAGATCCCAAGATGCGCGGGACCAGCATGCACACCGGGCTGCCGGCGGAGGTGGCGCACGGTCGCGTGACCGTGGTGGTGCTCCTTCTAACATGGTTAGGAGTCAGAGCACCTCACGTACCTCGCACTTGTCGCCGCCACCTACGCCAGCGGAAGCCTTGCCACGTGCGCAGCTGCTCCTCGATTTTCCTCCTGCCCCGGAGAAGATGGAGGAGTGGCGAGCTACCATCCAGAGCCTCATCGGCTTCGCCAACAAAGATGGACCGCAAGAGGCAGGGCCCTCGCAGCGGAGGCCCATCGATCCGGCGTGAGCCGATGTACAGAAAACCGGAGGTGGTGCTACCACAGTGCACTCCCCTCTGTGGCACCAGCGGCGGCCGACAACTCAGCACGTCGACCGCCATGAAGAAGTTTCCACGGCGTCGTCCGACCCACGGATGCGCCGCGATCAGCGTCAAGTTCTCCAGGAGCGAGGCAAGGAGGACGCTCAAACTACCATCGAGCGATGACGGGAAGCGCGCTATTAGTCTAATAAGCGCGCGGGGCCGGCTGTTAACGAGCCTGCACCAGGGGACGTAGGAGACTTGCCTTATGAGGTAGGGACTCCAGTGTTTACCCGTGAGCTGTGGCAAGTCCGGTGGCCCAATTCCCGAACCTTCAAGCCGGAGGTCCCGGAGAAATATGACGGTAAGACCCATCCCTCGGAGTTCCTGAGCATCTACACCATTACGGTGCAGGCTGCCGGGGGCCGAGATGACAAGATACTTGCCAACTACTTCCCTTTGGTGCTCAAGCCCAACGTCAGGTTGTGGTTGATGCATCTGCCGAAGAATTCTATTTCTTCCTGGTCAGATTTGTGCCATCAGTTTGTTGGCGCCTTCGTTGGAGGCCACCAAGCTCCTGGCCAAGAGAGCGATTTGTACATTATCCCTCAGAAGGAGGGCGAGTCCCTGCGCAAGTTTATCCAGAGATTTAGCTGGGTGCAGTACAATATTCCTGACGTTCATCCTGCCGCTGTTGTTAGCGCGTTCCATCAGAACATGCGTAACCGCAAAATGCGGGAAGAGCTAGCAATGAACAAAGTCAGGAGTATCGCCGAGCTTTACGCTCTGGCCGACAAGTGCGCTTGAGCTGAAGAGGGGAGGAAACTCCCTGGTGAGGCTGTTGGCGCGGCGGGCGAGTCCGAAGATGAAGACGCCGCGGCCCCGTCAAGGAAAGGCCGGCGGTGGAACAGGAAGCGCGGAGGCAAGACCGTGCTTGCTGTCGAGGAATCCGACAACCCCGGCGCCGCCAAGAAGGCCAAGGTTGGCGACCCCGGCAAGGATCTTGCCGGGTGCCCTTCCTGTCAGGCCTTGGCGGCTGCCGACAAGTCGGAGAACTCCGGCAAGCAGTATTGCAAGATCAATCGCACCAAGGGCCACGATCTCCAGAACTGCCGGCAAGTCGAGCAGCTTGCCGAGAAGCAGAGGGCCGAATACGAGAGGCGAGATAAGGAGAAGGCCCAAGATGGTGCTGAGGGGTCTGGCAAGAAGCGCGGTGGCCGAGGAGGTCGCCGCGGCAAGGCCAAGCAACAAAAGGATCGGCCCGCTCGGGGCCGAGATAAAGAAGGAGATGATGATGAGGAAGATGATGAATCCAGTGAGCAAGAATTCCAGAAGGCTACGGAGGCCATGTGCATTGATGGGGGTGCCTCGCTACATTCCTCCCACCGCCAACTCAAACAGTGGGTACGGGAGGTCAATGCGGTGGAGCCATCCCCAGATGCGTGTAGGCCCCTGAAGTGGTCCAGCACGCCTATCATTTTCGACGCCGAGGATCACCCTGATCGCACAACTGCGGTCGGGTGCTTGCCATTGTTGGTTTCGCCAATGATTCGCAACCTCAAGGTGATGAAGATGTTAGTTAACAGCGGGGCCGGCCTAAACTTAATCTCACCGGATGTGCTCAGAAAGCTTCAGATTCCCGACGAGGACCTCGAGGAAATGGGTACGTTTCAAGGGGTCAACCCGGGAAGAACCCAGCCTAAGGGCAAGATTACGCTGCCGGTAACATTTGGCAGTGAGCTTAACTTCAGGACCGAGAAGGTGGTGTTTGATGTCGCCAAGATCCCCATGTCATACAATGGGATCCTTGGTCGGCCAGCACTGGCTAAGTTTATGGCGGCATCACACTACGCGTACAACGTCTTGAAGATGCCTGGCACGTTGGGCGTCATCACTATCCATTCCGATAAGAAGGATGCGCTTATCTGTGCCGACCAACTTTACCGGGAAGCAGTTGCAGCACCTGCCATCAAGGCATCTGCTCCTGCCGCTGGAACTCCCGGAGGGAAGAAGAAGACCGGCAGGAACCTTGGCGCGAACTCCGGCAAGCGCACCTCCTCGGAGTGCTGCGCTTCCGTCGAGGACGTACCAGAGAGTTCCACCGGCAAGAACAAGAAGTCCAAGGCCGCTCCGCCGGAGACCAAGAGGGTGCCTGTCAGAGAGGACGGAATGGGGGGAACTTTCACCATAAGTTCCACCCTAGATGACAAATAGGAAAGCGCGCTCGTTGCTTTCCTGCGGGCGAACGTCGACGTGTTTGCATGGCAACCGTCTGACATCCCCGGTGTTCCCAGGAAGGTAATTGAGCACCACCTTGCTGTCTGTCCTCATGCACGGCCCGTCAAGCAAAGGGTCAGGAAGCAGGCCTTGGAGCGGCAAGAATTCATTGCCGAAGAAATTAAGAAGCTGGAGGCGGCAGGATTGGTCAAAGGAGTGCTTCACCCAACCTGGTTGGCCAATCCGGTTGTAGTGCGGAAAGCGAATGGGAAATGGAGGCTTTGTATCGATTATACAGATATCAATAAAGCTTGTCCAAAATATCCTTTTCCCTTGCCGCGCATCGACCAGATTGTGGATGCCACCACTGGTTGTGATCTCCTATCCTTCCTTGATGCCTATTCAAGGTATCATCAGATTTTTATGGCAAAAGAAGATGAAGAGAAGACCGCCTTTATCACCCCATGTGGTACGTATTGTTTTATATGAATGCCTTTCAGGTTGAAAAGTGCTGGTTCAACATTTGCCAGAGCAATCCAGATTGGTTTTGAGCCACAACTCCATAGAAATATGGAGGCGTATATGGATGATATAGTGGTCAAAACCAAAGACAAAGCAACGCTCATTCAAGACTTAGAAAGAAACATTTGCAAACTTGCGCAAGATCAATTTGAAGCTCAATCCTGAGAAGTGCATGTTTGGTGTTCCTTCCGGCAAGCTCCTCGGATTCTTTGTATCTTGCCGGGGAATCGAAGCGAACCCCGACAAGATCAAAGCTATTGAGCAAATTGAAGCGCCGAGACGCGTCAAGGATGTGCGTCGACTTGCCGGCTGTGTTGCTGCTCTAAGCAGGTTTATTTCCAAATCTGCTGAGCGCGCCCTGCCCTTCTTCAAAATTTTGAAGAAGGCAGGTCCAATGAAATGGACTCCGGAGGCGGAGGCTGCGCTGCAAGATTTGAAGAAATACCTTTCCTCTCCGCCGACGCTAGTCGCGCCTAAACCACAAGAGCCATTGCTGCTGTATCTGGCAGCAACAAATCAAGTGGTTAGCGCTGCGCTAGTGGCGCAGAGAGAAGCTAATGAGGAAGCAACGCCAGCGGCAGGACCGCCAAATGATGCGGCAAGATCTTCCCCGGCAAGGGTTGATCCCGGCAAGACAGGATCTGCGCAAACAGAAGAACCCGTGCAGAAGAACAAGGCGGTGCAGCGCCCAGTTTATTTTGTTAGCTCTCTTTTACAAGGAGCTAGGTCAAGATATTCTGGTGTGCAGAAGTTGCTTTTCGGCCTCCTTATGGCCTCGAGGAAGCTGCGCCATTATTTTCAAGCACATGAGATCACCGTCGTCACTCGCTTTCCGTTGCAACGGATTTTGCAAAATCCGGAGGCAACTGGCAGGATTGTGGAGTGGGCGTTGGAGTTGTCCAGCTTTGGCCTTAAGTTTGAAAGCACTTCGACGATTCAGAGCAGGGCCTTGGCGGAGTTCATTGCAGAATGGACCCCAACGCCAGATGAAGAAGTTCAAGAAACAACCCTCCCCGGCAAGGAAATCGATCAGCAATGGGTTATGTACTTTGACGGGGCTTTCTCGCTGCAAGGCGCCGGTGCTGGCGTGCTGCTTGTTGCACCCACCGGAGAGCACCTCAAGTACGTAGTCCAAATGCACTTTCCCCGGGAGAGTTCAACCAACAACACTGCAGAATACGAGGGTTTGCTTGCCGGTCTCAGGATCACGGCAGACCTTGGTATCAGAAAGCTCATCATCAAAGGCGATTCACAACTTGTCGTCAGGCAAGTTAACAAGAGTTATCAAAGTCCATTGATGCAGGCCTACGTAGATGAAGTGAGGAAATTGGAAGAGCGCTTTGACGGTCTGCAGATGGAGCACGTTCCTCGTGCCGAGAACAATATAGCCGACGACCTGTCAAAGCGTGCCGCCCTCAAGTTGCCTGTGGAACCAGGAACTTTTGTGCTCCAATTGACTCAACCATCCGTGGCGCCATCGATGCGGCGAGAAAAGAGAAGAAAGTTGAACTCTGGCCAGTACTTCCCGGCAGAGCTCCCCGGAGATGCCGGCAAGGAAGTTGCCAAGATCGACATACCTGCCGGGGAGCAACAGGCTCCAGCAGGGCCTCAGGTCCTTGCTGTCGAGACAAACGTTCCCCCGGCAGAGGAGATGCCTTTAGTCCTAGCTGTCGAGCCTCAGGCCCCAGCATGGGCGCAACACATTGTCCATTTCCTTCAGACAGGCGAACTCCCTGAGGAACAGGAAGAAGCAGAGAGAGTAGCCTGTCGGTCTGTTATGTACAAGTTCGTCGATGACGTCCTGTACAGAAAGAGACCAAACGGTGTGAAATTGAAGTGCATTCCTCGGGAGGATGGACTAGAGCTGTTGGCACAGATACATGGGGGCATATGTGGTTCTCACATAGGGTCAAGAGCGCTTGCCGGGAAAGCATTCCGGCAAGGTTTCTTTTGGCCTACCGCCCTCCAGGATGCGACTGCACTAGTAACCAAGTGTGAAGCGTGCCAGTTTCATTCGAAGAAATTACATCAGCCAGCTCAAGCTCTTCAGACAATCCCTCTCTCCTGGCCATTTTCGGTCTGGGGGCTCGACATACTGGGCCCTTTCCCCCGTGCTTCCGGGGGCTTTGAGTACTTGTACATTGCTATCGACAAGTTCACAAAGTGGCCGGAGGTGGAAGCAGTGAGGAAGGTGACAGCGCAGTCAGCTGTCAAGTTCTTCAAGGGAATTGTTTGCCGTTTCGGTGTGCCCAACAGGATCATCACCGACAACGGCACGCAGTTCACAAGCCGCACCTTCATGCAGTACGTCCAAGACCTTGGCGGCAAGATTTGTTTTGCCTCTATTGCTCACCCAAGAAGCAACGGCCAAGCGGAGAGGGCCAATGCTGAAGTGCTGCGCGGTCTCAGGACCAGAACCTTTGACAGGCTGAAAAAGTGTGGAAAACGCTGGATTGATGAGTTGCCGGCGGTTCTTTGGTCAATCAGAACGACACCAAATCCAGCCACCGGCCAGACGCCCTTCGCTCTGGTCTACGGAGCGGAAGCAGTTCTCCCCACGGAACTCATATACGGATCTCCTCGAGTGCTCGCTTATGATGAGCTCGAGCAAGAGCAACTGCGGCAAGATGACGCTGTGCTCCTTGAGGAGAATCGTCTTCAGGCTGCTGTGCGAGCTGCACGCTACCAGCAAGCTTTGCGCCGCTACCATAGCCGCAAAGTTCATGCCCGAAGCCTTGAGGAAGGCGACCTTGTTCTTCGACGGATTCAGTCCGCCAAGAATTCTAACAAGTTGACGCCAAAGTGGGAAGGCCCTTATCGGGTAGTACGAGTCACCAGGCCTGGCGCTGTCCGCCTGGAGACCGAAGATGGCATTCCAGTGAGTAATTCCTGGAATATCGAACATCTTCGCAAGTTCTACCCATAAGGCGCGGTTGCCGGGGGCTCCCGGCAACCACCCTTTTGTACAAGTCTTGCCGGCAAGGCATGTGATCCTTTGTACAAAGCCAGCCGCAAACCCTGAGCACAGATGAATAAATTTAAGTGTTGTACATTCCCTTATTGATTCCCATGTTCATATTTATATATATGCATGTTTGTCTAAGATGTCGTATGACACCTAATCCCGGTAAGTTCTAACGAACCGCCAAAGTTTCATGTCTTTATTTTCTCTTCTTTCTTTTTCTCAAAAGACAGAAGGATTCCTCGCGTGCACATTTGCCGGGTGGGGAAGGGGGATATGAATACCAGTTGGCGACGTTCGGAATCGACGCTTGCCCGAGGAAGGACAAAGATGGAAAGCTAAGTCCTAAAAACTTAGAGCAAGTTTTTCTTTTATTACAAAGTTATTTCCTTGGACGATTCCGACTCTTGTATGGAAAATCTGCACGCGAAGGAACCCTTGTTGTAATCGGTCGCGCCCTTATTTTGTTTCGAGCCCGCTCAGCGATTTAAGTGGCTGCACTGAGAACACCAAGGAGTCTTGCCGGCTGCTGCGCCTCCAGCAGGCTGCTGAAGTCCCGCACCTAGCGCTCGCGGCAGGTTGCGTGCCGGCAAGTTTTTCAATAAGCGTAGGATGAACTCCATACATGAAGGAATCAGACAAGGAAAATAGCAAGCATGAGCCTAAACATAGTCAAATTGTATTACATCCATGAGTTGCCGCAATTCTAACTTGAGACTTAATTGTCTTTTACATGAGATGACGACGGCAAGAAAAAGGGGGAGGCACTCAATCCCTGCGCTGGCCTTCGATCCTTTTGATGGAGTCCACCTTCTCAAGGATAGGCACGATGTACTCTTCAAGCGCCTCAACATTTGTATCCCTTGGCAGATGGCCGAGCACGTTGGAGAGGTCGATGCCGGGATTGCTGTGCACCACCTTGATGAGCACCTTGCGGAGGACGGCCCGGCAAAGCCGGCGAGTCTCGTTCGCCAGTTGGGTCGTGCGGCTAGACTGGAGCACCCTCAACGCGTTGATGATGCTTTCAAAGAACATCGTCAATTTGGCACTTGGAGATATTCTTTCCTCGGAAGAATACTTGAAGTTCGACAAGCCCATGGTTGACAGTTCTGCGGCAAGCTTCTCCGCGGTAGCGATGAGACGGCCAGTCCAGATCTCCACTCCCTTCTCGTACTCGTTTTGGGCGGCGGCGGCGCTCTTGAGCAGGTTCCTCTCTCCTTGGAGATCCTTGAGTAGAGCCTTCTCACGGGCCTTGCCGGCCTCGAGAGACTTCTGCAGCGTGGTCAGCTTCAGCTCCAGAACCGCAATATTATCAGCCGCAGAGGAGAGCTGCTTGGTCTTGTCGGACAGGGCGACTTGCATCTCCGCCAAGGAGTGGAGGGTTTTTTCACTGTCCCCCTTGAGCGTCAAGAGCTCCTTGCCGTGCTCTTCGAGATCTGTTTCCAGCCTCTTCACTTTGTCGTTCAGCTCGTTCTTGGCGGCCTCTGCAGCTTCGGCAGCATCGACGGCCTCCTTGAGCTAGCCGGCGTGACTTGCAGTCAGAGCTTCGAGCGCCTCCTTATGTTTTTGCTCCAGCTCCTGGGTCCGCCGCGCGATAAGATTTTCGATATCCTCATCCTTGCTATGAAGCTTGGCAGCAAGCGCCTGCTCATGTGCGGTGAGATCTTCCTCATGAGCATCAAGAGCAACGCGGCGCCCCGTCAGGAGGGCATCTTCGGCAGCAATCCTTTGAACAGCTTCATCATGCACCTTCTCCATATCGGATTGCTTCAGGAGGATCTCATTCCACTGCTGGCTCACTTGTTCCCGGCCGGCAACCAACTCTTGGAGGGCCTCGGCGTGCCAGATCTGCATTTGTGCGACGCGCCTTTGGAAATCTGCTTCGGCCGCCTCAACAACTGCCATTCTGGAGTCCGCTTTGTCTTTCCGGGCGCGATGGAGAGCCTGGAGTTTGCGGAAGTTCTCGCCCATGGCCTGAAGGAGCTGATCCTCTTCAGATTTGCCGCTGCTAGTGCTGGGATCGTCGACAACTTCAAGCCCGGCAGCAGCGATGATTTCTTTGAAAACTTCTCCTTCGGCTGGTGCCCCAGCACTTGCCGTCCCAGGCAAGTTGACGAACAGGTTCTCGCCAACCTTGAGATATTTGCTGGATGAGGGGCCTTCAGATGTTGATTGCTGGTCTTCAGTGGCCGCCTCACCAGTGACAGGGGGCTCTGTGGCCGGTGCAGCGCCTGGCGCTCCTGTGGCAGGAATGCTGTCAGTGCGGTCCTCAGCCTCCCTGTCGCCCCCTTCTGCAGGTTTTTCGGCGGTTTCCTCTTGTGCTGTCTTGGCGGCCTCCCCATCAAGAGCACCACCAGCCTCGACAGTGTCATCCTTGGTGGCCTCGCTGGCAGCGATCCTGTCTACTTCGGCGGCGGCATCCCTGGCGGTCTCCTCGATCACAACATCGACGTCCATGTGTTCCATCACAGGGAACTGTAACACCCCAAAAATCGGGTTATCGATTTTTGTGTTGTTATTCCTTCCTAGCTTTTCTCTCCCGAATTTTTCCTCTGGAATCTGGTGAGTGACCAGGTGAATCCAGACAATCCTCAATCTCTCCATGAATTTTTCATGTTCTTGTGCCAGTCAAGTTTCCGTCTGTAAACCCCGAACCTCATTTAAACCCTAGTTCCAAAATATCGGAACTAGAAATCCTGCCTTTGTGTTTACAAAGGAGCTATCATTTTTCTTGCTCAGTTGGTCCTCCCAAAATTTCCGGAGATCATCCTTCACTCATAAACCCTAGATGTGCAAAAATATTGCCAAGTCATATGCAATATTTCTCATCTAGAATTAATTCCTTTTTCTTCCTTTCCGAGGAATTAAATCCAGAATAATATCTATCCATCTCCAAAGATCATGAAAACTTGTGGAGATATTCTTTGTGATCATATTGAGCTCTCATAAAAATATTGGCCATAATTAAATAGGGGAAATTGCATTTTCCTATTTAAAGCCAATATATCAATTTGGGGCCTTTCCAAAGGAACTACCATTTTGGTAGTTGGGAAAAATCCCAAATAATTTGTGGAGCTTGTCCTACCCCTATATTCACTATTTCCATCAAGATCTCAAGTTCCACCCATTAAATTTTGAGCACAACACCACTTTGCAAATTCTGTCCAGATTTTCAGTTTGCAAAGGAAGTGCTTGATTCCTTGATCTCCTTGGGCTGAAATTTTGCAGGGTGATTCATTATGATAAATTACCCATGTATACCAAAAATCAGCTCATTCCATCTAGCCAATCTTCCTCAGGAAATCATCTAAGTTTCTGTCCAGATTGCATCTCTGAAAAGGAAGTACCCTCATAGATGATCAATTTGAGCTGAAACTTTTCCAGCTATCTCTCTTGATCACATCCTTGCTGTCCACCAAATATCATCCAAATCCATCTATCCATTTGACCCCTACTTCCCCATTTGCATTTCTGGTCAGTGTGCCAAGTTGCAAAGGAAGTGCTAGTTCTGGTTTTCCAATTGAGCTGAAACCTTGCCAAGTTAGTCACCCTGGCAGATGATTAATCCTGGCGCAAGATCATGCCAAGAGGAGCACTGTGGTCGCCACTGCACATATCAAACACATTGCTGCCAGAAGTGTTTGACCCAGGCAGTGGACACACCAGAGCTCCCTGTTCATGCTCGTAGGGTCAGGTCAACTCACGGAAGAGTGGAGAATACACTGGACATGGTTTGGCACGAAGTGCAGCGTGGCATCGCCTTGGCCACGCGGTGACCGTCGGCAGAACATGCCAACAGCGTGCACTGTGCTCGGGAGACTTCGGGAGACCGCTTCTAGTGAGCTCCATCTTGTCCACGAGCTGCCCACCGCATTCGTGCATCGTCTAGAGTCCTCTCCGCCTCGTCCCGAAGCTCGTAGCCGCCTCTGCCAATCTCGTTTCTCGCCGGATGTCGCCGCTTCGCCGTGGCTCTGGAAGCTGCTGCGTCCGTCACGAGACCCCCCCCTCCCTCAGCTATAAATAGCGCCTTCCTGAGCCCCTCCCGTCGACCAGCAGCCCCAGTCCCTCCCCAGCTCTTCCCCTTGAGCTCCCCTAGCTCTCTGTCTTCGCCAATGGGAGAAGCTCTGTCGCCGATCTTCCTCGGTCGCTCCCCGCGCCCAGGCCTTCCCCTCCTCCCCATCCTTGCCCTCCGCCTCCTCCAGAACCTGCACAGCCGCCGGTGTCCTCGAGGGAGCCGAGGAGGTGCTACCGGAGCAGCCTCCCTGGCGCCCGCTGCCGCCTCTTCTGTTACCATGGCCGTCGCCCCTCCAGGCCTCCCCGAGCGCCTGCACGGCCACCCTCGGGCGCGGTGAGGTTCTCCGGCTCCAAAGGGAACGCCGGCGAACACTCTGGCGTCGCCCAACGCCGGCAGCCGACGAGGCCCGAGCCGCTGCGGCGCTGCTCTGCTTCTATCGGGGAAGAGAGCGACCAGGGCAAGAGAGAGGAAGGAGATAAGGCGGGGCCCGCTCATCAGCCAGTGAGAGAGAAGTCTACCCGGGCCCGACCGGTTTTAAGTGAAGGCGTAATTCGGAGAATACGCTTTCTTGTTCGAGAAACGTATTCTCCCGCAGCTTCAGAGGGAAATACGTTTTCTCTGCAGTGAAAGCGTAAACACAGAAGGGCGCTTTCATTTTATTAGCCAGCGGCCGAATTGACTAAACAGTGAGTGTTAGTCGGTTAAGAGCTAAAATGGACAGTTTCTGTCTGTTTTACCGCCTAATGAACGAACGGCCCTAACTTTGCGACCGTAACTCCGATTGAGGTAAAACCAACGCCCACGTCTTCAGGTCGACGAGCCCGTTCTGATGGCATCACTTTCATAATGTTTTCACACTGTAAAAATGACCATTTTGCCCTTGCCCTTCAATCAGCCCCTCCGAGAGGGAAACTTTTCAGTAAATCTTCCCGGAGTGTTATTGCACTTCCACCCGGTGTATTCCTCTACCCCAGGCAAGCCAACCTCTTCCATGAGCTCCGGACTTGCGTGATGACTTTGCTTGCACCCTGTGTGTTCATTGTAGTACATCTGTATCACCTGTTAGCCTGCACTTGCATACACCTGTTATGTCATCTGTTTTAGATGTTAGCATTACGTTTCATCTAATATCATGCCTTGTTTCCATGCCATGCCCTGCCATGCTAGTAACAATATTTTGGATACCGTTATCATGTGAGTACCATGATCTGATATATTGCCATGTTTGTCAACGTTGTAATGATTCTGCTATGCTGATGTTAAGTGGCTGTTCACACTTATAATTGTTAAGGTAATGGTGGGATGATGGAGATATATTGATAAACCTAGTCGGTTGATCAGAGTCACCTTTCCGGGCTTATCCGTGCAACCACATTTGCCGGTATGGGACGGCCTTGACTTGGTCTGATCGCGTGCTCTTTCACCGGTACCTCCAAAGAGGGAGGGTTATGCGCGCGCGCTGCCCTGGCCCGGTAGGCGGCGATAACCCTGTGAGCCCAGTTGAGTTGTTTGGGTACCCGTCCCCGTTTGGGACAGTTTAATTTGGCCACGACGGTGGCAGGGTGTCACGAGGTGACACGGGGCCACCCAGGGCGTGACTCCAAGAAGGAGTGTGATGGCCGGTGGTACGATGGAAGAGTCACGGGCCAGACAGGTTTCGTCGGAACGTCGTTGGTCCACCCGAATGGGAGTACGAGGCCATGAGTTCCGTGGTGTGGGTAAAGTGTACAACCTCTGCAGAGTGTTAAATCTATTCGAATAGCCGTGTCCACGGTATTGGACAGCCTGTCCAGACCTTGTTAGGCGATCAACCGTAATGATGATAATGATGGTGGAAGAACCTGTCCTGCATGGACAGCAGATATTGTCAGGAGTATGGTATGTTAGCCATGAGATGGCTATGGAGGAGATGGTCAGATGACCGAAAGACTTGGATTTGGATCAGGTTCAGATTGGATCATGAGATATTCGGAATATGGACTATTTACTTGATGCATGCTTTACTTTACTGTACTTTACTTCAGTAGTTACTTTGCTAAGATAACCCCGTTATATCTTGATGATTAATGCTGCTGGATGTTTAAACATGCCAGATAATTTTGCTACGACATGATGATTAATAATGCTAGATAGGTATGCTATGCTATGCTTGATTCGTGATTTCCTGTTAATTCCATGCCATGTTTAGAATAAATTCTTGCATAGCATAGGGTTGGCTTTGTCATCTGCTTGTTTGGATGCTATGTATTTGGTTGTCTTGCGAGTACATTCAAGTACTCACCTGGCCTTGCACGTGGCCAGTTGCAGGAGAAGATTCGTCGTGCTAGATCGTAACCCAGCCAGTCCTGTGAGTTATGGAGCCCAGCCATAGATGATGTCACCACTGAGCCAAGACCTTCGCTGCCATCTTAGTTAGCCTTGGAGCTATGTAATATTGTTGTAAGCAACAGTATTGTAATACTCCATTTAATATAATAAAGCCATTTTGTGCCTGGAATTGCTGTATCATGTCTTTGACGTGCGTCAGGTCTTATCCTGGGACTGGCGTGCGTCGGCCCTCTATCGGGGTGCCACAAGACTTGGTATCATAGCCAGGCTGGCTATAGGTTACCCTAGCACCAAACCATCCCTATCCTTTACCCGGTAGTGAGCCCCATAGATTTGACCCATCCCTGGCATCCGACATGGCCACTGTTGATCAACAGGCGGTGCAGTCGGAATGGACGTGTCCCTGCTCAGTTGTCCACCCGCCCAGCCGTCCCTGGATTAGACCGTGACCCTACCTAGTTGTCGGCCGTGCCGGCATATCTTCTGCTCGGCACGAGAAAGACCCAGGTCATGCTGGTGTGTTCCAGCCGAAAGCCTATTAAACCCCCACCTGTGAGTCGCAACTCTCTCCATTCAGCAAGCCAGATCCCCGTAGGAGAATCCAGGCCAGTATCCGCAAACCAGCAGCCATGGCCAGTTCTTCCAAAATGCATAAGTTCCATAGCCAAACCGTGGCCAAAGGGTATGACGGATTTCCACCTATCCTTTCCAATATGCTCACCCAAGCCCTTGGCTGTAATACTATCCCAGTGTATCTGGTGTTCCAATCGGAACCCGTTCCCCACCTTTGCCGATTCCATGCGAAGGTGTTTATCGACCCAGGTCCGGCAGCGGATGGGAAGCCCATGAAGTTTCAGGGCAAACCCATGCCCACCCCCACGTTGGCTGTCCAGACAGCTGCCGCGGAAGCCATCACCCGTCTTCGCTTCCAGTTTCCGCAAGTAGCGGAGATGAGGGAGTTCCGCTATTTTCCCGCTTCGTCCAATACAGGTTGTGAGTTCTTCAGCGCAGTTGGTGAAGCCGACCCGGCAGTAGCTCGCCTGGCTCAGTTCATTGATGCCCAGGGACTACTAATTGCCGGCATTATTCGAGAGTTCCAATTCATTGACCGTGACACCACCCGGGTTGTTACGGAAGCATACCGTGATGCCCGTCAAGCTGCATCCCAAACCACCCTTCCCCTGCTGCCAAACCCAGTGCCACCTTCTCAACTAGTGCCACCCTCTCAGCCAGTACTACCCTCACAGCCCGTGAACCCATGGCAACTTGGCATCATCCACCCAAGTTATGTTGCCAGAGCTATTCGTCGTCTTCGTCGCCAAGATGTGTTCCGTCAAGTGCCAGCCGTAACTCAAGCAGTTGTGCCCCAACCTATAGTGGTGTCCGACGATGAAGATAGAAGTTGGCTCAGCCTTCGTCCCCCAGGAGAGCCCCAGCAAGAGTAGGCCTATTTGTGGCTCTGGCAATGAGTGTAGCCAGTTGAGGCCGCAAGTGTGTGTGTTGCGAAGACTATTTCTTCATCCTCGTCTAGGATTAGGATCCTGTAGTTCGGAGTGAGTTGTTGCTGTTAGCTGTCTAGTAAGGTTGTGTTTTGTTGTAATGCTTGTATTGCTTGTGCCTGTGTGCTGTTGTAATATTATGTATGTTTGTTTGCTCTGTGTGTTTAGTTCATCTGTCTCTCTGTTAAGCAGAAATGTTTAACAGAGTAGGCAATGGATTTTAACAAGATTTTAGTCAGTAGAGCACTTACACCCAATAACATTGGACTCGCCCAGAGTCCCTAATAAAATGCGAGCTGGTGTAGGTGTATGTATACCAGGAGTACATACACCCACTAGCATTAAAAACACCTTAGTGTAATCTGCTCGATATGTTTTTTCCTCTGTTTGTATTTTGCTACGATGTGCATTCCGTATGTGCTTGCATATTAATCTGAATAGATTGCTTGTGCATCATGTGAGCAATGTCTGCACGCCAAGTTCTTTCTCCTGAGTACAGTCGCCGCAGTACTCGGGTAGAATGCAAAGCCACCTATCCATACCCATCTATGCATACTCCCTTTGTCAGTTTTCCTGAACTCAGTGTTCTGGAAAACCAGCTCTATCCAATATTTTTTTCCCCGGTCCCAAAATCTTTTCCCCGAACCCAGCTACAATCTCGGAGAAATTCTGAGAAATTTTATTGCAGCACAAATCATTACATCCCCTCTAGTCCAAGATCTAAACCCTGATGCTACCTCAACCCTCACTCGTTGTGGATGTCGATCAGCGAGGAGCAACCTGCAGTGTGGCTTCCACACTGGTACAACTGCGCTAACCACACTGCACTAACCCTAGACTCAGCGACGCTTCTGGCACCGTCCTGTGTGATGCTGACCAACCACCCCCTTCGCCCCACCGCAGCCCGCGCTCATTCCGCCGGCCTAAGACGGCGTGGATGATCACCAGCTACCGCTCGGTTAGCAGCATCTCGACGATCATCGAGGATCATCGCACACAGCAGCAGCGAGGAGCCAACCAATGCCGCCAGCAGACCCACCAGGAGGATGAAGATCAGCTCCGAACCCATGTCCGCCATTAAAGCCTCGCCTCGCGCCCCTACAACCCGAAGGAAAAGGAGAAGTGGAAGAAGAAGTGAGGTAAGATGCGAGGTGGAGGAAGAAGAAACTGCCGTCGTTTTTATAGCCCAAGTCCGGTGTACGGTGAGCGAGGTCCAGGAGAACCGCGCGTCGCTCGATCACCGGCGTCCAGGAGGCGAATCCGCGAACAGTGCCGACTGGCGCTGACCCGCGATGGGAGTGCTCTCTGCATTGGCCTCGTGCACGCCGCGCACTGTTGTTGTAGGGTGCTCAGTACCCTAGGAGCCAGGCGTGCGCAGTGCCTAGCCGCACTCAGGACAGCGCGGGACCGAGAGAGAGCCGTTGGCCGGAGAAAGAAGAAGCTGCCAGTGGGCCCTAGGCCCACCTGCCAGCGAGAGAGGCCATTGTTCACTGTGGTGTCCCGAGCATTTTTGGAAGAAGGAAATTCTGCTTTTTCTAAAAATGTCAGGGCTACCCAGTGGCCCCTACCCGTGGAGTAAATCCCGCGATATCCGTATCTCGATCTGGGTGTACCAATTTTCGGTACTTTTAACTCGGTTGTTTTCAACCACAGGGTTAAAACCCAACCCAGAGGTTTATTTTTCCAGGAGGCATAATTTTTGTTCCGAGCTAACCCTAGGAATCTCGAGGACGAGATTCTCTTAAGGGGGCAAGGTTTGTAACACCCCAAAAATCGGGTTATCGATTTTTGTGCTTTTCTTCCTTCCTAGCTTTTCTCTCCCGAATTTTTCCTCTGGAATCAGGTGAGTGACCAGGTGAATCCAGACAATCCTCAATCTCTCCATGAATTTTTCATGTTCTTGTGCCAGTCAAGTTTCCGTCTGTAAACCCCGAACCTCATTTAAACCCTAGTTCCAAAATATCGGAACTAGAAATCCTGCCTTTGTGTTTACAAAGGAGCTATCATTTTTCTTGCTCAGTTGGTCCTCCCAAAATTTCCGGAGATCATCCTTCACTCATAAACCCTAGATGTGCAAAAATATTGCCAAGTCATATGCAATATTTCTCATCTAGAATTAATTCCTTTTTCTTCCTTTCCGAGGAATTAAATCCAGAATAATATCTATCCATCTCCAAAGATCATGAAAACTTGTGGAGATATTCTTTGTGATCATATTGAGCTCTCATAAAATTATTGGCCATAATTAAATAGGGGAAATTGCATTTTCCTATTTAAAGCCAATATATCAATTTGGGGCCTTTCCAAAGGAACTACCATTTTGGTAGTTGGGAAAAATCCCAAATAATTTGTGGAGCTTGTCCTACCCCTATATTCACTATTTCCATCAAGATCTCAAGTTCCACCCATTAAATTTTGAGCACAACACCACTTTGCAAATTCTGTCCAGATTTTCAGTTTGCAAAGGAAGTGCTTGATTCCTTGATCTCCTTGGGCTGAAATTTTGCAGGGTGATTCATTATGATAAATTACCCCTGTATACCAAAAATCAGCTCATTCCATCTAGCCAATCTTCCTCAGGAAATCATCTAAGTTTCTGTCCAGATTGCATCTCTGTGAAGGAAGTACCCTCATAGATGATCAATTTGAGCTGAAACTTTTCCAGCTATCTCTCTTGATCATATCCTTGCTGTCCACCAAATATCATCCAAATCCATCTATCCATTTGACCCCTACTTCCCCATTTGCATTTCTGGTCAGTGTGCCAAGTTGCAAAGGAAGTGCTAGTTCTGGTTTTCCAATTGAGTTGAAACCTTGCCAAGTTAGTCACCCTGGCAGATGATTAATCCTGGCGCAAGATCATGCCAAGAGGAGCACTGTGGTCGCCACTGCACATATCAAACACATTGCTGCCAGAAGTGTTTGACCCAGGCAGTGGACACACCAGAGCTCCCTGTTCATGCTCGTAGGGTCAGGTCAACTCACGGAAGAGTGGAGAATACACTGGACATGGTTTGGCACGAAGTGCAGCGTGGCATCGCCTTGGCCACGCGGTGACCGTCGGCAGAACATGCCAACAGCGTGCACTGTGCTCGGGAGACTTCGGGAGACCGCTTCCAGTGAGCTCCATCTTGTCCACGAGCTGCCCACCGCATTCGTGCATCGTCTAGAGTCCTCTCCGCCTCGTCCCAAAGCTCGTAGCCGCCTCTGCCGATCTCGTTTCTCGCCGGACGTCGCCGCTTCGCCGTGGCTCTGGAAGCTGCTGCGTCCGTCACGAGACCCCCCCCCTCCCTCAGCTATAAATAGCGCCTTCCCGAGCCCCTCCCGTCGACCAGCAGCCCCAGTCCCTCCTCAGCTCTTCCCCTTGAGCTCCCCTAGCTCTCTGTCTTCGCCAATGGGAGAAGCTCTATCGCCGATCTTCCTCGGTCGCTCCCCGCGCCCAGGCCTTCCCCTCCTCCCCATCCTTGCCCTCCGCCTCCTCCAGAACCTGCACAGCCGCCGGTGTCCTCGAGGGAGCCGAGGAGGTGCTACCGGAGCAGCCTCCCTGGCGCCCGCTGCCGCCTCTTCTGTTACCATGGCCGTCGCCCCTCCAGGCCTCCCCGAGCGCCTGCGCGGCCACCCTCGGGCGCGGTGAGGTTCTCCGGCTCCAAAGGGAACGCCGGCGAACACTCTGGCGTCGCCCAACGCCGGCAGACGACGAGGCCCGAGCCGCTGCGGCGCTGCTCTGCTTCTATCGGGGAAGAGAGCGACCAGGGCAAGAGAGAGGACGGAGATAAGGCGGGGCCCGCTCGTCAGCCAGTGAGAGAGAAGTCTACCTGGGCCCGACCGGTTTTAAGTGAAGGCGTAATTCGGAGAATACGCTTTCCTGTTCGAGAAACGTATTCTCCCGCAGCTTCAGAGGGAAATACATTTTCTCTGCAGTGAAAGCGTAAACACAGAAGGGCGCTTTCATTTTATTAGCCAGCGGCCGAATTGACTAAACAGTGAGTGTTAGTCGGTTAAGAGCTAAAATGGACAGTTTCTGTCTATTTTACCGCCTAACGAACGAACGGCCCTAACTTTGCGACCGTAACTCCGATTGAGGTAAAACCAACGCCCACGTCTTCAGATCGACGAGCCCGTTCCGATGGAATCACTTTCATAATTTTTTCACACTGTAAAAATGACCACTTTGCCCTTGCCCTTCAATCAGCCCCTCCGAGAGGGAAACTTTTCGGCAAATCTTCCCGGAGTGTTATTGCACTTCCACCCGGTGTATTCCTCTACCCCAGGCAAGCCAACCTCTTCCATGAGCTCCGGACTTGCGTGATGACTTTGCTTGCACCCTGTGTGTTCATTGTAGTACATCTGTATCACCTGTTAGCCTGCACTTGCATACACCTGTTATGTCATCTGTTTTAGATGTTAGCATTACGTTTCATCTAATATCATGCCTTGTTTCCATGCCGTGCCCTGCCATGCTAGTAACAATATTTTGGATACCGTTATCATGTGAGTACCATGATCTAATATATTGCCATGTTTGTCAATGTTGTAATGATTCTGCTATGCTGATGTTAAGTGGCTGTTCACACTTATAATTGTTAAGGTAATGGTGGGATGATGGAGATATATTGATAAACCTAGTCAGTTGATCAGAGTCACCTGTCCGGGCTTATCCGTGCAACCACATTTGCCGGTATGGGACGGCCTTGACTTGGTCTGATCGCGTGCTCTTTCACCGGTACCTCCAAAGAGGGAGGGTTATGCGCGCGCGCTGCCCTGGCCCGGTAGGCGGCGATAACCCTGTGAGCCCAGTTGAGTTGTTTGGGTACCCGTCCCTGTTTGGGACAGTTTAGTTTGGCCACAACGGTGGCAGGGTGTCACGAGGTGACACGGGGCTACCCAGGGCTTGACTCCAAGAAGGAGTGTGATGGCCGGTGGTACGATGGAAGAGTCACGGGTCAGACAGGTTTCGTCGGAACGTCGTTGGTCCACCCGAATGGGAGTACGAGGCCATGAGTTCCGTGGTGTGGGTAAAGTGTACAACCTCTGCAGAGTGTTAAATCTATTCGAATAGCCGTGTCCACGGTATTGGACAGCCCGTCCAGACCTCGTTAGGCGATCAACCGTAATGATGATAATGATGGTGGAAGAACCTGTCCTGCATGGACAGCAGATATTGTCAGGAGTATGGTATGTTAGCCATGAGATGGCTATGGAGGAGATGGTCAGATGACCGAAAGACTTGGATTTGGATCAGGTTCAGATTGGATCATGAGATATTCGGAATATGGACTATTTACTTGATGCATGCTTTACTTTACTGTACTTTACTTCAGTAGTTACTTTGCTAAGATAACCCCGTTATATCTTGATGATTAATGCTGCTGGATGTTTAAACATGCCAGATAATTTTGCTACGACATGATGATTAATAATGCTAGATAGGTATGCTATGCTATGCTTGATTCGTGATTTCCTGTTAATTCCATGCCATGTTTAGAATAAATTCTTGCATAGCGTAGGGTTGGCTTTGTCATCTTCTTGTTTGGATGCTATGTATTTGGTTGTCTTGCGAGTACATTCAAAGTACTCACCTGGCCTTGCACGTGGCCAGTTGCAGGAGAAGATTCGTCGTGCTAGATCGTAACCCAGCCAGTCCTGTGAGTTATGGAGCCCAGCCATAGATGATGTCACCGCTGAGCCAAGACCTTCGCTGCCATCTTAGTTAGCCTTGGAGCTATGTAATATTATTGTAAGCAACAGTATTGTAATACTCCATTTAATATAATAAAGCCATTTTGTGCCTGGAATTGTTGTATCATGTCTTTGACGTGCGTCAGGTCTTATCCTGGGACTGGCGTGCGTCGGCCCTCTATCGGGGTGCCACAGGAACTCTGAAGGGCGAAGGAGGAAAACAGAATAAGATCGAGGTTGAAGTTTGAAGTGACCGAAGACAGAGAGATAAGAGTGAAATAGTAACAAGCACCCTGAGGCAATAGAGTACCTGCGTCGGGCCATCGGGAGGTGGCTTCACCCCTCCCAGCAACTCCGGTTGCCGGGGGCGTGTCGCCGGAGTCCGCGCTTGCCGGCTCCTCCTCAATTAGGACGGGCTCGTCGGCAGGATCTCTTGCCGGGGACGTGCTTGTGGGCAGAGCGGTCGATGAAGGAGGCACAATGGGGACGTCTCCTCCTTGTGCCGTTCTTCTCCTGCGAACCCAAAGATATTAGCAGGCAAGAATGAAAGCCTTGGCACCCGCCAGCGGAAAAAGAACAATGAACTTACGCTGGGGGTTGTGCTGGGGGCTGCGCTGGGGGCTGCGTTGAGGACTAGACTCCGGGCTCACAATGACGGTTTCTGGCATGCTAGTGGAGCCTGCCGAGGGCTCGTCACCCATAGAAGTCCTTGACCTCTTCGCCATCCTCTCCAGCAAGGTTTCTGTGTCACTGCAGAGACAATACAAGCAAGTCAGTAAGATTGATGCAAGATTGGAAGGTAAAAGCTATGGCAAAGTACTTACTCTTCTTCCTCTCGCTCCGGACTAAAGCCGGAGATGTCGAAGTCGACCTCCGTTGCAGTGTCTGAGTGGGGAGGCGGAGGGGGAGTCCTAGGCCGCTTGGCTGTGGCAGGCGCCGGGGTAGCTTCCGGTGCGGTGGTGCGAGACCCTCCTGCCGCCCCAGCAGTGGCTGCTGGTGTGGGTCTCACACGCCGTGCAGGCTGTTGACGAGCCCCCTGCCGCGGTCCAGTCTTGCCGGCCACTTTCTTGCCGGGGGCTTCGCCGCTCGAAGAAGGCTAGCTTGCCGGGATGCCAGATGCAGCCTTCCGAAGAACATGCTTCGTCTTCGTCGGGGGTGGGGGCTCTTCTCGCGTCTCTTCTTCTTCGACCGAGTCCTCGCCGGACGAGCTTTCAGCGGCTGCACTGCTCTCCTCCCCGGCAACCTCGCCCTCCCCGGCAGGCTTTACCTCCACTACCACCTCTGCGTCGCTAGCTTCCCACTCTGTGAAGCCGACGCTGCCGGCCTCCGCGGCAAGATTTACCTCTTCCACCCTAGTAGCAATATAAGCTACTTCTTGGTTGGTGGTGGCTCGGATGAAATCTGACTCTTGCCAGACAGGCCTCTCTGTCAAGCTATCAAAGAATTTTTGCGCTTCCTCCTCGCTTGGCTCGGCCCAGGTCGGGTCAAGGCTGTGGGCGTTGAACATCGGCAGGAAGGCAATGATTGACCCCAAGGTAGAGTTGTTGCACAAGGGGACAATCCTTGCCGGCAGCCGGTGCTTGTCTTCGCGCTGGAATAACATCTGACGGAGAGCGCCAAGCTACATAGCGGTCAGATTGTTGTTCAGCCCAGGGCGCAATCTCATGATATCTGCCGCGTTCTTGTCTTCCCAAGCTAGCCTTCCCCTGTTCTGCAGAGGGGCGATGCGGCGGCGGAGAAAGTCGAAGCCGATCATCTCCATCGTCAATCCGGCAGCCTTCAGGCGGAGAATCCTGGTGGTGGCGATTGTGAGCCTCTCGTCTTCCGTAGCGAGATCGCTCCAATCCTTGCCGCGGACCACCTTCTGTTGCCGGGGATGACAAAAAGGATGGGGATCTGCTTCCTGGATCCAGCACCATTCGGCCTGCCACTCGTCCCACTTTTCGCGGTAAACTCCCTCTGGGTATATTTCTTTATTCCAAGCCCTTGGAATCCAGGCAATAGAACCAGAGAGAGCCTCTCCTTTTTGGATACGAGGGAAGAAATAATGGCGAAAAAGAGCAGAATTGGGGATCACGCCAACAAAATTCTCACAGAGATGGGCAAAGATAGACATGCAAAGTACTGCATTCGGCGTGAAATCAAGAAGACGGAAGCCGTATGTGTACATGATGTCATTGAAGAAGTCGGAAAAGGGGGGACAGAGCCCGCAATAGAAATGTGCAGTGAAGAAAGGGTATCTGTCCGATCCACCTTTGGAGCAAGCACCTGGGATTACGTGTGTGGCGGGGTGAGCTTGCGTTCCCTTCGCCCACATGCATTGGTATCGCCCCTTCAGAGCTTCAGCATCAAGCGTCGGAGGGAAGACAACGAGCCTCTTCCGCATCTTGGCCAGTTCGCTCTCAGGGACCTTGGCTTTCGCCTCCTTGCCCTTGCCTTTGCTGGCCTTGGGCGGCATGGCGACTGTGAGGACGGAAGCTGGGGGTAGAGCGAGCGTGGGAGCAGCGGCCGGAAGAGGAAAAGGTTTCGCTCTCAGCTCGAGAGGAGGAAGGCGATGGCGATGGCCAGATTGAGAAGAAGAGGGGGGTAAATAGGTTTGTGCCTCTGCGACTTCTCCTTTTTATGGGGAAGGAGCGGGGCCGCCTCTTTTATTCCCCAATGTGAATGCACCTCTATAGGCGCGAGGCAGTTGCAGCCTTTTTGGCATGCTTCCCACGTCGCGCGCTCCGTGCATGTAGTGGGGGGCACAGTAAAACGACATATTTACGAGCAGTTAATCCCATGCCACGCGTGCCCGTGCACTATTTGGGCCTAGCCCAACAACGCCTCGCACTCGTGTATGGCCTAGGCCCGGGGGCTCCTGTCGGTGTACTAAGTATTGGGCCACTAGTACCCCGTACTTGTGCACGGGCAGTTGTAGCCATCCTCGCGGCAAGGCTTGCCGGGAGGAGCTCGAGGTCGATTCAAGCCATCAAGGAAATCATCAAGTCAGAGATCTGAGGATCAGCAGATAAGCAAAGCTGGGGTCCGAAGGCCAGCCTTCCCGGCAAGATCCTTGCCGGGATAGCCTGTGGAGCCCGGCAAGGCTTGGCGCCCGGCAAGGCTAGGCGCCCGGCAAGGTTTGGAGCCCGGCAAGGCTTGGCGCCCGGCAAGGCTAGGCGCCCGGCAAGGTTTGGAGCCCGGCAAGGCTTGGCGCCCGGCAAGGCTTAGAGCCCGGCAAGACTCGGCGCCTGGCGAGATTCTGCCACTGTGCCACCGCTTCGGCACAGTAACAAGTCTGACATTCTGGGTCCTTCCCTGGATGCGTGGCGACGTGCCAGTGGAGGAGAGCTTAAGCGGTGCTGATGGGATGGCTCCTTTTTCCATCCCCATGAAAGTGAGGACACCTCACGGTGCATTAAATGCGCTTGTCCTAATCCGTCAGGGGTTAGGTATGATACCCTGTAGCTACTTTACACCTCAATGTATGTACATTTTGCCACTGTGGAGACCCCTTTGAGCATATAAAAGGAGGCACAAGGCAACTGCTATAGAGGAGGAGAACATCTGGCCCATTCTGCATGCGTAGCTGCTCTTTGAACGTACTGTTCATTGTGAGCGCTCCTGAAGGCTGGGCTCAAGAACATCAATAAGAACACAAAGCAGGAGTAGGGTTTTACGCTGATTAGCGGCTCGAACCTGGGTAAAAACTTCCCGCGTCGATCATTGGTTCTGCTCTTTGTGTATACCTCTCCCCCCGCCGAATCGTAAAGGGGTCTCTCGGGATCCCATAGGTGTCGTACCCCGACACTCCCTCTCTCTTTTTTTTGCTTGATTACCTTCGCTGATTGATCTTTTGTTTTGCTATTGCTGGCAGGGAGGTGGAGGAAGACACGGAGACCCTGGTCCACCGCCCACGGAAGAGACTCCGTCGTCTCGGGTCGTTGAAGGGTGCAGCGAGCTCGGCCTTGGCGGGGAGCGATGCAGAGGATCTCGTGTCGAGCCCCCAATCCAGCCCCCGGCCCAGGGGCGGGGATTTGGCACCACCCGCCGGAGGCGACGGAGGTGACCTGCCAGTTCCCCCGGACGGAGGAGGAGGCGAGATGGTGCAGAACGAGCCCCCCCCCCGGAGGGGCGCACTTCCCCCGCCGCCCGAGCCGAAGGGGTCCCCACGGAACCTTCCATGGATGAGGTCGCGTGGAAGGCTGCCGTGATTACCATGGCAGAGGGCGAAGTTCACGGCCCGGCAACAGACGTTGCCGGGGAAACTGAGAATCCTGCCCGGCAGACTTCCCCAGGTGCCCCACTTATTCCTTTTCTTCTTTTCTTGTTCTGACCATTTCTTTTGATTCCCCAATTGCTTGAATTTCCATTTCTTCTTTGTTCGTTGGTTTCCTTATCCGCAGATCCCCGAGCTGAAGAGCCAGAACTGCTAGAGGTGGTGGCTGACATAGGGAGGGCCGCCGCAGACGAAGCCGTCAAAATTGCTGCTGCCGAGGGGCAGGTCCTGGCTGCCGGGAATGTTCAACATTCCTTGGCGGTGGTGGAACATTCCCCAGCAGACGTCCCGGAAGAGGAGGTGGTGGTTGAGATGAAGGTCCCACTTCGGACCATGGACCCGCTCCCCTCCTCCGGGATCGTTATGGAAATTCCACCGCCCCTCAAGTACACTGGCTATGGTGTTGTCACCGCCTGACATGGGAGCCCCTGGCCCATCTCTGTCGACAGGCGTGGAGCTTGACGAAGAGCTTCAACGTCTCCTGGCGCCGCTATGCCAGGAAGCTAGGGAGGCCGATGACTCAGCCGCTGTCGCAATGGACTTGTCCTTCATGGAATCCATGGTGACGGGCGTGAAGGAGATGCAGGCCCGGCACAACCAGAAGTGGTAGGCGCTCAAGGAGCGGCGCGAGTCCACCAGCAAGGTGGACCAGAAGCTAAAGGACAAATGCCTGGAGTTGCGTGAGTGGCACGACAAGCAGTTCAAGGTGCTTATGAGGCAGCAGAAGACGCTCCTGATGACAAGGGAGGATGTCTTGGCCCGCGAGGTGCGCCTGACGGACCGCAAGGCATCCCTGGGCACCAGGGAGCTGGAGATCTCCCTCCGGGAGGAGAAGCTCGAAGCCACTCTCCATGCCAAGGATGATGATCTTGAGGCCCTCGTGCGCCAGCGCACCAAGGAGCTAGAGGACAAGCACGGAGCCGCCCTGGATGCCCTTGCTGCTGACTCTGCTGCCCAACTGAAGAAACTCACTGATGACCTGGCTGCCGCGTCCGCTGCCAAGATTGGCCTTGACCAGCAGGTGGCTAAGCTGACGGAGGATCTTGTCGGGAGCGCCAAGGAAGTGACGGCCCTCAAGGAAGAAGCACGGCAGGCAGAAATCCTCTTGGCCGATACGCAATCGCAGCTCTCCTCCAAAACCCAGAGCCTTGAGACCGCCAACGGTGATATCACAGACATGAAGGCTCGGATCGGCACGTTGGAAAGTTCGGCAGAGTCTCTTGAGTCCCGCCAACAGCTGTTGTCCAAGGACTTGGACACCGCCAAGCATCTCCGGCAGGATGCAGAAGACAAGCTGAAGAATCAGTATGAGCAGGTCGACCTCTGGATCAGAACCTGATTGATATCGCTGAGCGTCTTGGCGCCCAGGCTGCGGTGATGGGCATGGATGGTCCAGTCTTCTTGGTCAGCAAGCACGAGGTCCCGAGCGTCAAGCTGGGACTCTTCTTCAATGAGCTGATCGAGAAGTTGAAGGCGCATGACGAGGGGAGGGCTGGGCGTTTTGTGACCGAGTCTCGGAAGCTTGCCCACGACGCCCTCTTCATGGTCTTGAGCAATATCGCCTGCCGCCATCCGGACCTCGACCTCGATGACGGATTCAAGAAACCGCCAGTGGGCGCCGATGTCGCAGCTGCCAAGGAGAAAGCTGCCCCCCGGGCCGACAGGGTCCTCCACGTCTGAACTGCTTCGCCCAGCCATCAGGCTAAGTATCGGGCCGCTGTTGCTCCTGCGTTGCCCTGTAATGAAAACATGACGCATATCTTGTGTTTAGTCACTCTATCTCTAGTGTTTGCGTGAAACCGATATTCTCTATTAAATCTTCAAATGCGTGTTTATCCCTTTGAGCCCTTGTATGCTTGTGTTCGTATGATCCTGTCGGCGTTCTGGGAACGGGGGTACCCAGACTTGCCTGCCTGCGGCCCACGGCGTGGCTCCATCGATAGCCTGGTACGGCCCAGCTTCAGCGACAACAACTCAAGACCCTCATGAGGGGCCAAGCTTCACGAGGCGAACAACACCAAGACCTCCACGAGGAGCGGCCTCCTCAGGCTGGCTCCCAAGGAGCGGAGATCTCTCTGCAAGCCTCACCTCATGAGGTCCGGATGACATGAGCCATGACGACCAAGGCCAGGCGGGCGCCAGCGGGCGCAGTGTACCAGTTTCCTCTTTGGTGCTAAAGAGGCAAGCGCAAGCACGGAGTCCCGAGGAATCAGCCAAAGGTTTCCATTCCCATGAAACAAGACCAAGACCGTCAGGACGGCAGGACGGGGGTCATCACCGAGCCCACCATGGCATCACAACTAGACGCTTTTGCAGGCGAAGACTACTTTTGTCAGGATAGCATGTACTAGTTGTCTCCCTTCGAATTTGGCCATTGTGGGATCCCTTCCCGCCTTTCATTTGGTAAGAGGACCAAGGCCACTATAAATAGGACTTAGCCACCACCGTAGAAAGGGATCGGACCCCCGGACGGATCATTCAGATCATCCTCACCCCACCAGCTCACTCGAGCTCAAGAACACCTCTCCTCCTGAGGCTGTTCACCACTATACTAGTTCATCCTCAGCCCCTCGAGGCCAATCCACCACAAAGAAGGAGTAGGGTTTACACCGCAAGGTGGCCCGAACCTGGGTAAACTGCTGTGTCTCTTTTCCTTACAGTTCGTCGAGCTAGGCTGTGAGATTAGCGAGTAGGCAGACTGGGGAGGACAAGTTCTTCGCACGCACCCCAGAGTTCAAACCTCTCAAGGGTTTGCGGAACCCGAAATACGACATTTGGCGCGCCAGGTAGGGGTGTGTCGGAGCCTCTCCCCCGCCGGTCGATCCGCCACCACTCCACCGCTTCCATGGCTGATGCTCGTCGAGCTCGTGCTGAGCGCCGGGCCACCCTCGCCGCCCGTGTCGCTCAGACAACGCCTGCGGGTGATGGCTGCCCTTGCCTTCCCCCGTCTCCAGTGGCGAACGCCACCACTGGCCCCACGGGGCACGAGCAGCAAGCTTCGTCGCTGCACCCTTCTGTGCGGCGGGATGGGCGCACCGCCACCCCATCGCTGACTCCGGTTGGTTTGTCATCTCATGCTCGTCGCGGGCCGGTGAACGCGCAGGCTGCGTTGCTCATGGCGCGCGAGCTCCTGCGCTACTGCCCCATCGACGACCTCTACGAAGACTGGCTAGACCGCATCACCAAGCTTGTCAGCGCCGCCGGGGACTCTCCTGCACCGTCTCGCTCGCTGCCTCACCCGCCGCCTGCTGCAGGTGATGTAGCTCACGGAGCAACTCCTCCACCTCCCCGTCAAGACGTCGCCCTCGGGCCAAGGCGCAAGGCCCCGCGGCGCGACCCACCGCGCAGGCCGCCGGCGCGTGAAGAGGAAAGCTGCCAGGTGGTGCAGCGGTCGCAAGAAGATGCTCGTGCACTCCCAGCACTGCCATGTCAAGACCGCGCGCCGCCTGCAACGGTGGCGTGCGAGCGCCAAGACCAGGCTCCACCTCCACGATGGGCTCCCGTGACCACAACAGGTTGCCGCGCATTCACTCCGGAGCTACACAGCATCGTCTGGCCGGGGAAGTTCAAGCCCGACCTGCCTCCGCGCTACGATGGCACCCCCGACCCTGCCGAGTTCCTGCAGCTCTACGATTTGAGCATCGAAGCAGCCAACGACGACGAGAAGGTTATGGCGAACTGGTTTCCCATGGCCCTCAAGGATGGTGTGCGCTTGTGGCTCCTGAACCTGCCCGTGGGATCGATCTCCTCCTGGGACGAAATGCGAGAGTGTTTCGTCGCCAACTTCCAGGGCACTCACGACCGTCCACCGGCTGTGGGTGACCTGCGGCGCATCAAGCAGCAGCCAGGAGAGACCTTGCAGAAGTACATCCAGTGCTTCAACAACGTCCACCTCAAGATCCCCCAGGTGTTGAACGAGGCCATCATCTCGGCGTTCACTGACGGCGTCCGCGACGTCAAGATGAAGGAGGAGCTCGCCATACATGAGGACCTATGCACGGCTCTGGAGATGTTCAACATGGCAACCAAGTGTGCGAGAGCTGAGGAAGGTCGCCTCTCTCTCCTGGAGCTCCCAGGGGCTAACCCAGAAGACAAGAAGGCCAAAGCCAAGGACGTGAAGCGCAAGGGACCGGCCGTGCTCGCGGCCGAACTAGAGATGAAGCACGGCTGCGACCACCCAGAGTCATCCAAGGGCAACCGCCCGTTCTGCGTCTTCCACAATGTGCACAGCGACAACACCAATGACTGCCAGGAGCTCAGGGCCATCCGTGACGGGCGCCTCGGTCGACGCCCCGAGCGCAGCGACCGAGGCTACGGCCGCGGAGGAGGCCGAGGTGGAGGACGCTGGGACGAACGCGACCCCCACCAAGAATGGCGCGATCAGCCTCGTGAGGACCGTTGGCAGGGCCAACCTCGTGAGGGCCCCTAGAGAGACCAGCCTCATGAGGACCGTCCTCAGGGCAACGCTAGCCTTCCTCCGCTGCCGCCACCACCAAGAAGGAATGACGACCACCACCAGGACGAGGGGGCTGGGGGCTTCCAGGAGCCTCGTGCCATCGCTTGCATCCTGGGCGGCGCTCAGGCCCCTGCCTCTCATCGCATCTTCAAGTAGTTTGCCCGTGAGGTGAACACGGCCCTCCCCAAGCTCGAGGCAACGCATCCACTCAGGTGGTCCAAGTGCACCATCACCTTCAGCCCATCCGATCAGCTCAAGTGCGCGGCAACTGTCGGTGCTCTCCCGATGCTCTGCTCACCTACCATCAGCAACGTACTCGTCACCAAGACTCTCATCGATGGCGGTGCGGGGCTCAATGTTCTCTGCATCGAGACATTCGACCGACTCCAGGTGCCCTATGACCAGCTGCAGCCTACCAAGCCTTTCTCAGGAGTGACCGACGGCTCCAACACCCCGATAGGGTAGATCCGCCTCCCTGTCACCTTTGGCAAGTGCGACAACTACCGCACTGAGCTCATCGACTTCGACGTCGCCCACATTCGCCTTCCATACAACAACATCCATGGGTATCCGGCCCTGGCCAAGTTCATGGCGGTGACTCATCATGGTTACAATGTCCTCAAGATGCCAGGGAGCTGTGGCGTCATCATGGTCGCCTGCGAGGAGAAGGACACGGTGTGCTCTCTCGAGCGCGCCTACCAGGCTGCGGCGGTCGAGAACCTAGACGATGAAGGCGCTGTCTACCCTCCTGAGGCTTTCCCCAAGAAGAAGAAGCAGCTGCTCTGCCAAGGACCTCAGGAAGCCGGGGTGTCCAGTGGCACCACCTTAGGCCCAGCGCCCACTGACGGGGCACCTCCCTCTCTCGCATAGGAAGGCGCGCTCAACGCCCCTCTCAGGCTGGGATCGGGGGCTCTCCTCTGGAGGGCCTCTGACCTGGCCAATGTCACGAGGGAGGAGCTCGGGCACCATGTGGAGGCGTGCTTCAGCGTGTGCTTCCGCCAGGAGTGTGCAAGGCGCGAGGTGCCAGGTGCTCAGGAGTTCATCACCAAGGCAATCGAGGAGCTTCAGGAGGCAAGAGCTATGCGAGGCGACCATCGCCCACCACCCGGCGTGGCTCCTTGTCCCGGCGAGGACAGCGAGCTGCGTGTCTTCATCAACATCCCAGGGCTCAACAGGGCCTCATCTCAGGAGCGCTTCTGGCCGTCCCACGCTGGCCGGTGCGAGGGTCTCCTTCACAGCTATGTTCGCATGCCTTTGGGCTTGTCGAGCGCGGCTGCTACATTCCAGCGCCACATGCGGGGCGTCCTGGCGGCTCATGAGGCCAGAAGCCAGGCGATCCTGTCAGAGGAGGAGATGGATCCTCGCGAGCCCCCGGGCTCCCAGAGCCTCCCGAGGTTCGGGGCCTGGGCGGCTCATGAGGAGCGACTTCTGCGGCGCGCGTCTTCAGCTACTCCAACATCTCTTCAGCAACGGTGCCAGGTGACATTTTCTGGTTTGTTCAGTTGGGGGCGCCCCTCGGGTTGCATTATCCCCAAGCCGCGTGGGTCCGTCCCTGCAGCATGTATCGTTTTGCATCTATTAGAGCTAGCTCTACCCTATCCATGAGTTTATTTATGATTATCACTTGACTGTCCGGTGCTTTGTCACCACGAACGTCATATGCCCTTGCAAGCCCACCCATAACCGCCTCATGATTAAGGACTGGCACGGCGTCTGTGCTCGGGTCCGTCCCTGCAGCATCGCTAAACCCAAGTGGCTAAGCTCTGGCTCGCGGGCCAGCTCCCGTGTACGTCACCTCCCATGGTCCTTGGTGCCTTGTTCTCACATGAGCTAATCGGGAGCGAGTAAGTTAGGGCGCGTGACCCGGTGCCTCGCCACCGCGGGAGCCGCGCGCCGGTTGTCTTTCCTTAGGACATTCACATGAGAAGACTGGGCATGGCGTCTGTGCTCGGGTCTGTCCCTGCAGCGTCGACAAACCCAACGGCTAAGCTCTGTCTGGCGGGCCGGACCCGTTCACGTCACCTCCTGGGGTCGTTGGTGTTTGGCCTTCTCATGCGATAACCTCAGGAGATTCCCTCGGCGTAGGTTGCCTAACCATCTCGCAGGACTATCACAAGTGTTACGAATCAAATTCAGGCGCAACCCGCCTTGAGGTAGGGCCTCGTGAGTCCCGTGCTGCCTCACGAGTGCCCATACACACCTTCTCTTGCCCTGCCGTGCAAGCCACGTGTCAGGGCAGGGTTGTACATGCCCCGGGGTCTCCCCTCAGAGGGAGCCCCCACCCACGTACCAGTGGAAGCACCATGCTCCGCGCTGGCAGTCGACACGGTCGAGGAGCGGCTATGCCCGTGCAAGAGCGGAAGGGCCATGCTCCGCGCTGGTGATAAACAACTGGGGGCAGCCTAACGGCTGCACTAACCTCAGGAGAGCCACCAGGCTTGGTGTTCAGCCTCACCGCGCTGCTTTCCCCTCGGGAGAGTAGTGCGAGGGGGTTGGGCACGGGGGCTATGCTCAGGTCACATGCCAGGTCCCTCGGACCTGGTCTTCGCACATCCCCCCCGAGCAAAAGCCCGGCGAGGACAGGTATGGGGGGTTTTGTTCGTACGTCAAGGGGGACTCCTGAGCATCGCGACTCAGGAGCCTAACTGGCCACGTAGCCCTTCACCCCTTGGTCTCGTCCTGGTGATCCGGACGCCCCAACGGCAGCTGAGGTACGCGCGGGGCCGGGCCCTGCCGACGCAGAACGCCAAGACTCACTTTCGCGTCTCCTTCCCGAGGGCTGTTCGTACGTCAAGGGGGACTCCTGAGCATCGCGACTCAGGAGCCTAACTGGCCATGTAGCCCCTCACCCCTTGGTTTCATCCTGGCGATCCGGACGACCCAACGGCGGCTGAGGTATGCGTGGGGCTGGGCCCTGCCGACACAGAACATCAAAGCAAACGGAAAGGAAATCGTAGAACCTTAGCAAATTATTACACAGCATACTGTCTCTTAAAGTTCCCAAGCATAAGTTCTTACGCCTACACGAGGCATGATACATGTTGGAGGAATAGAACAAGGGGAAAGCGCGGCCATCTCCTTCAGCCTTAGACGCCACCGTTGCCCGCTTGGGGAGTCCCGTCACCGATGACGTCGCCACCGTCCTTGCCGTCAGCCGTAGGCACGGGGTCAACGGCGAGGAACTTCCACAGCAGGGCCTCCACTTGACCCTTCACGGCCTCGGCAGCAGCGTCTTGGAGCTCAGGGTCCACGGGCTCGAGCAGGGCACCAAAGTCAAAGCTGGAGTCCCAGAGATGGAGGTGGCTGAAGACACGCATCGCAGCCGAGGCCGAAAGCGCGCGGGCTTCTCCCTCCACCATGGGGCCCACTCCGACGACGATGCCCTCGAGCGCCGCGACGAGCTTGGGGAGCAGCCCGGCGGGGCCTTCCTCCGGAGTCACCAGCGGATCCTTGTACCCGCTCCCGTAGAGATCCTGCAGTGCCTTGCGGGACCTCTGCTCGAGGGAGTCGAAGGCGGCACACCCCACGGTGGCCGCCTCCTCAGCCTTGGCAAGGAGTTTCTACCCGGCCTCTAGCTGAGCCTTCTCGTCGGAGACAAGCTGGGCGTGGGACGCCTGGGCTGCCTCCACCTCGTCCTTCAGCTTCTCCAGGCGGCTGCGCTACGTGGCCTGCTCCCGAGATGCCTACTCCAGCTCGGCGTCACGACCGGCCACCGCAGACTCCCACTCCTTCAGCCTTTCCTCCTGCTCCTCGAGTTGGCGGGCGCGGGTAGCCTGCTCGTCGTGGAGGGCTTTCAGCTCGGCCTCCGCCACGCGGTAGCGCTCCTCGGCGTCCTTCAATGCCATATCACGGGCGGCGGTGGCCACGCCGGCCACCTTCTGGCCCTCCTCTTCAGCAGCGTCGGCCTGGTCCCAGGCCGCCCTGATGGACGAGTCAGCCTGGAGCCACCCCGAGACCAGCTCCAGGCGCCCCGACGCCCGGCGTCGGTCGGGGCCCCGAAGATCATTCCAACGCGGAGAAGGCCTGCTCCAGAGCACCGGGCGCGGTAGAAGAGCCGCGGCCCACCAGCGTGGCGGCTGGAAGAAGAGACGGCGATGGCATCAAGATTGGCGAAGCAGTAGCAGCAAGGATGGCCGGGGGCTCCGGAGCCCTCGGGTCATCAACAGGCGCACTGAAGGCAAGCGTCTCTGAAGCCGGCATAGCCCCAGGGGCATCCTTCTCCTGAGGCTGGGACCTTGAGCCTCACGTGGGCAACCCTGCGGCAGGAGGACGCGGGCTAGCCTCGTCCGTCTGTGCTAGAACCTCCGGGGCCGAGGTGGGCTGCTTGGCCTCAGGAGCCCTCGCCTCCTCCTTCTTCCTTTCGCCGCCGGTATTAGACTGGCCGCAGAGAGGAAAATGTCAGAGCACTACGTCAAGAGCAGGATGCAAAGACAAGATGGTGCACTTACTGATCCGTGGCGACATACTCCCTCGTCCTCTTCAGGAGCGCAATGCCCACAGGCTTCGTGGGCGCGAGCCGCACCGCGCTCTCGGGAGCGGATGAGCGCGCGGCGGCGGCGGCCGACGGCGGGTCTGAGGCGCCACCTCGGGGAAGCAACGTCGACCTGTCCTTCTTCGGGATACCCTGCTTCAGCTTCTTCGGAGGGGTGCCCCTGGACCTCGTGGTGACCCTGGCGGAGCGCGGCGACTCCCTGACTGGGTGCTCGTCGGCGTCGTCGTCAGAGAAGGCGCGGAGGAGGTCGCTCCGCCGTGGGGGAGAAGTCTCCCCCACCTCCTCCAAGGTCGCCTTCGAGCTCTCATTCCCCTCCTCCCCGGAGGGATCTCCGGAGGACACCGACACCGGGGAGCCTGCGGGAAGGGAAGGCTCCAGCGGCATGAGCCCTCGCTCATTGAAGACAGGCATGGCGGCGGCTATCTTCTCCCCGTCGGCGTGGTGGTACAATGGGAGATGGGCGTTCGAGGGGCCACCCTGGTCCTTCCCGAGCAAGGTACGCACGACCTTGCTCAGCTCCTAAGTTGTCCGGGCGCAACCGGAGGTCATCTTCCGTGCCCTTGAAGCTCCACAGGGGGCGCGAGTGCGCCTGGAGCGGAGCCAGACTCTGCGCCAGGAACTCCTTGAGAATCATGGCCCCTGTCAGCTTCTCCGCCTTTGGGTCCTCCGCCTTCAGGTCGGCCGTCATCCTCTCCAGCAACTGCTTCGCCCTTGGGTCGGTGAGCTTCTCGTGAGCTCATCAATCCAGGGGCGTCGGCAGCGCGGTCGGCAGCTCCAGCCGAGCGTGGGAGCGCTTGGCATCCATGAAGATCCACTTGTTCCAGAAGTCCTCCACCTTCTTCCCGGCCCGCAAGATCGCGTTGCTGTCGTTGGCCGCGATGAAGCTGGCACACCCAGAGCACTGGCCGCTGCTTATCCGGAGGTAGAAGAAGTGGTGGAACAGCGCGACGGAGGGCATCACCCCCACGAACGCTTCGCAGTAGAAGGCAAAGATCGACAGGAGGAGGATGGAGTTGGGATGAATATGGAGGGCATGGAGACCATAGTGGTTGAGGACGGCATAGGAGAAACGGGAGAAAGGGGGAACCAGCCGAGCGAAGACGCTGTGCAGGAAGAAGGGGTAGAAGGTGTCACCCAAGGCTTCCAGCAGGGCGGAGCCGACCCGGAGCGCCATCTCCCCTCCCTCATTGTCGCCGACCACCGTCAGCGGGAGCACGGCGGCAAGGTGCTTCTCCTCGGCGATGGAGGACGCGCTCAAGGCCGGCTCAAACTAGGGAGCCGAGCGAGCGGCAGAGGCCGATGACTTCACCTTGTCGGTGGCCATCGGTGGTGAGTCCGGGGAAAGGATTCAGCAGATCTGGAGGTGCGCTGAGCAGAAGGAGAAGGGGATCTGGAGCAAGATGGAAGAAAGGCAATGAAGGCTCAGCGGCAAGCTCCAGCCTTTTTGTCAGCCAGGGACAATTGTCGAGGCGGCGTGGGGAAGCAGAGACGCCCACGTCCCATCAATCGCCACGCATCGACCAAGGCCACAGGCGGTTAGGGCCCGCGGCGCTCCGCATTTGCCCCTGGCTTCGCCTCGAAGCCAAGTCCAAGCGCGCCTTGGGCCCGGGGGCTACTGTCGGCGTTCTGGGAATGGGGGTACCCAGACTTGCCTGCCTGCAACCCACGGCGTGGCTCCATCGACGGCCTGGTACGGCCCAGCTTCAGCGACAACAACTCAAGACCCTCACGAGGGGCCAAGCCTTGCGAGGCGGACGACACCAAGACCTCCACGAGGAACGGCCTCCTCAGGGTGGCTCCCGAGGAGCGGAGATCTCTATGCAAGCCTCACCTCATGAGGTCCGGATGACGTGAGCCATGACGACCAAGGCCAGGCGGGCGCCAGCGGGCGCAGTGTACCAGTTTCCTCTTTGGTGCTAAAGAGGCAAGCGCAGGCGCGGAGTCCCGAGGAATCAGCCAAAGGTTTCCATTCCCACGCAACAAGACCAAGACCGTCAAGACGGCAGGACGGAGGTCATCACCAAGCCCACCACGGCGTCACAACCAGAGGCTTTCGTAGGCGAAGACTACTTTTGTCAGGATAGCATGTACTAGTTGTCTCCCTTCAAATTTGGCCGTTGTGGGATCCCTTCCCGCCTTTCATTTGGGAAGAGGACCAAGGCTACTATAAATAGGACTTAGCCACCACCGTAGAAAGGGATCGGACCCCCAGATGGATCATTCAGATCACCCTCACCCCACCAGCTCACTCGAGCTCAAGAACACCTCTCCTCCTGAGGCTGTTCCCCACTGTACTAGTTCATCCTCAGCCCCTCGAGGCCAATCCACCACAAATCACGAGTAGGGTTTTACACCGCAAGGTGGTCCGAACCTGGGTAAACTGCTGTGTCTCTTTTCCTTACAGTTCATCGAGCTAGGCTGTGAGATTACCGAGTAGGCAGACCGGGGAGGAAGAGTTCTTCGCACGCACCCTAGAGTTTGAACCTCTCAAGGGTTTGCGGAATCCGAAATCTGACAGATCCATCCCTGTGTCTGCTCTGGATGCCTGTCGGTATCATATTGCCGCGATTGTCGTAAGGGTCTGGCCCATAATAGTCATCTTGGCGTGGATGTGTCCCGGCAGGTTTTTCCTAGGTAGCTCTCGACGCAGCCTCTCGTCCTGTGAGCATGGCTCGGCACAGGACGATGGTGCGATCAAAGAAACTAAGCAAGGTTCCATCACATGAGGGTTCTCATGATACGAGCACTCGCTAAAGTTAATGGATAAACAGCTGGAAAGGTCCGGAATGTGTCAACAAGAAGTGATAATGTATACTTAGCTTTCGTTTTAAGCTTCTTTTCTCCTCTGTCGGGCCGCGCATGCGTGGCGCACGCGTGCAATGCCCGGTGGATCGAAAGCCAATCGGGTAGCTCTTCTATTCCCGGCAGGGATCGACACGTGCTTCGTGCGGCTGGCGGGCGTCGGGGTATATTGTCGGGCTCCTCTGGTCCCCCTCCCCTTTTCCCCTTTCCTTTCGAGTCAGCCAGGCGGCTGCCGTTGCATGGGTCATGCCGATGCAGGCGGCCTTGCCGAAGAACGCTTGCCGGGGTATCAATCGACGGACTCATACCGGCGCTTTGCTCAGGATTGCCCAAAATAGGGGAAATACTGAATCGAGCGTCGCGCGGTAATCATCGACATCGACGATGCCGGGGCTGAAGCAGTTTGACTGCTGATGAAGGGAAAGGACGGGAAGGGGGGGAGCTCGCACCCGCATGTCTTGTGCCCTTTCTCCGAACGGCGCTCGAACGGCGGGTACGCCATACGGGCCGCCGAGGTGGGCATATTGCCACAAGCAGCGATCTTCGCCGTAGTCGCGGCTATGGCGAGGCGTGGAGACCAACAATATGGCGCGGGGATGGCCCCGCTTTTGTTTCTGTGTCTTCGTGGGCGCTGCGAACGCCAGAGGCTTCCAGCAGGCAACCATGGGCAAAGCGCGCTGCACATGCCTTCAGGTTCGCGCAAGCGGTCCCCCTACCTGGCGCGCCAAAGATGTCGTGGGAAACCGCGGCCACCTATGGGACCAGGAGGCCCCTTGCTGGTTCGGCAGGGGGGCGTCGTGTTGCACAAAGAGCAGACGAGCGTGTGGCAGCACGGCAGAGATCACACAGGCATTTTTACCTAGGTTCGGTCCGCCGTGAGGCATAAAACCCTACTCCTGCTATGGTGGATTGATGGTGGAAAGGTGGTGGTGGAGCATAGTACACTTGCCCGGCAAGGTTGCCTCAGGGCGGCAGTGGGTACGCGCGTATGGGGGTCTGAGTTATCCAACCTTCTAACCCTCTCTATGGTTGCCATGGGCCTCTGTTTATAGATTAAGGGGTCACCACAATGGCAAAACAGTCATTATGCACTGATAAGATAGCAAACAGTGCTATCATACCTAACTCTGCGGGCTGACAGGGCGCATTAAATGCACCGCTTAACGCCACATCGTTGGTTGCCCGGCAAGGCTTGCTGGGCTATCTCGCCAGCTCCACGCCTGCACACTTGACACGTTGCAGGACGGGTGTCATCTGCAGGTGTTTCCTGTAGGGAGAGGCTGCCATATGGTGAATGGCTGCCACTTAGTCACTCGACGGTTTGACACCGCACTGATTGACGACGTGGGTCGTGGTAAAGTAGTTGGTGAGGTGGTTTTGCCTCCGTGTGCCCCGGCAGGCCCTGCCGGGACGTCTTGGACGTCGTCTTTCGAGGGCGGCCTCGCCCCTTGCCGAGCTCGCCTGCCCGGCAAAGGAGGCCCTTCTCCTGATGGTGCCTTGCTTCTTTGGCTTGATCTTGGTCCCTCTTGATCTGCATGTTGGGATCTTTGATGATCTTGGTCTCTTGTACTCTGGCACGGCCTTGGCGTGTCCATGCACGAGTCAGGGGAAAATACATGCCCCTGTTTGTTTTCCCCGACAATCTCCCACTATACATGTAGCTAGCTAGGTCGTTTATAACTCGTTTTCCCCACGCGCCGATCGATCTACCTCATTAGTTATTTCTCTCCCTTCCTCCGACACACAACAATTGATCTACCGATCTAGTTAGGTCTTCTTACCAAACACATATGGTCCCCCTTCATCATCCATGCATGCCTCCTGACACATCTATCACGCACACGCACACACAGAAACACATCTTCTCTCTTCTTGATATTGTAGTTGTACCCTTAGTTTGTCTAGTAGGCCTCTCCCACCATCTCCGAGAAGCAACTCCACCACCCCTCCGGAACTCTACCTCTTCTCTCTCTATCTCTCTCTCTCTCCCTCTCTGTCCCAACCTATTACCCGTCCTTCACTTATGTATGGATGTCGACCAATCTCCCTCAAGACATAGCTAGGTCTCTCCTTCTCAACACATATATGAGTCGATCTACCTCTCTAGTTAGGTCTCTGCCTCCCCCTCCCCCCACACACACACCGATACATCGAGCGCTCTAGTCATGTCTCCCTGCCACACACAAACTTACCCTCAGCCCTCTGACATTCCGGTAGGTCAGTCGCCTTATATCTTTGACATGCACACACACAATTTCGATGGCTCTCTTCATCGATCTGGCACCCACACACTTGATCCTCTCTTCAACTCTATTGATATCTATGACCCCTCCCTCTCTTCTCACGGATTGCCCCCTCTATATATGATATATATAGGCCTCTATTTCACACTCATTGCATGTGTCACTTTTTTGTTTGAGATATCATCGAAACATATTCCCACAGATACATTCACGAAATCACCCCCCCCCCATAACAAAAAACACTCATGAACGCACACGCCATCTCTTAGGTTTGTATCTCTCTCGCACACACCCACGTAGGTGGGGGATGTGCACAAAGAGAAGAGGTGCACGCACGGCGCATGTACTCCCGTCTCTTTCCCAACCACACCCGCACGGGTACATGGTGGAGCTCATTTCTGTACGAAAAGTCAGCCCACGTGGTAATTTGACGCGTGTACTGGTTGTCCACTTGATGGAGGATCGTGTACCACGGGTGAACAAACAAATTGCGACTTGCCACGTTATTTAAAAAAAGAGGCAAACCATGTGGGGCCTACCTTAGAGGCAAGGCTCTATACACTGGAGATGCTCTGTACTACTTTTGATGTGTCCCGTCAACTCGCAGAACAAGGAGAAGCTTGCTTAGTACACCCTCTCCCCCGCCCACGGGCGCAGTGGCTCGCAGAGTCGCATGACGAGGAGAAGCTTGCTTACTACACCTATGCCCTCTCCCTCGCCCACGCGCGCGGTGGCTTGCAGGACGAGGAGAAGCTTGCTTTACTACACCTACGCCCGCTCCCTCGCCCACCCGCGCGGTGGCTCACAGGACGAGGAGAAAATTTTAATACTCCCGCCGTTAGATGTATACTCCTCGTCTCTACCTTGGTTAGAGAGATTATCATATTGTTTGAAATATATGTCTTTTAGCAGATTTCAATATGAACTACTAGTACATACTCCAAATACTGATGTATATAAACGTATTTTAGAGTGTAGATTCACTCATTTTGCTCCGTATGTAGTCCATATTGAAATGGACGTAGTAGTACGAACTCTCCCTCGCCCCTCGCCCCTCGCCCACGTGATGGACGTGCAGCAATTTCATTCGGTCTCAGAAAGGCAGAACAATATACTGTAGTACCATCATTGCTCGACTTCCCGAAGAGGCGAAGAGCCAAGCGCAAGGTTAATACGGAGTATTTTTTAGATGCCAAGCGCAAGGTTTATAGGAGAACGAGTAGTAGTACTACTAGTAGTACGTACTGTATGAGGAAGAAGGCAACAAGAATATACAGTATGTTTTGCGTGACAGTCTCTTCTTACAGGACGTGCTAGACCTAGTGGACCTCATTGTTAAAATGGGAGTATCATACAAGTACGTATCATAGATGGCACGATTCAGAGTGGTGGGCTGCGGGAATAATATTCGGAGCTTCTTAGTCTTAAACCCCATGAAGAAGTCCCATCGAAAGGAATAACCATCCTCTACAGGTGCTCCTATTTAAAATGAGTAAATGAGACAAAAAGAGAAAGAGACAAAGTAAAAAATATCACCAGCCTTAGAGCCAGCCCTATTGTAGCAGCGAATGATATTTCTACGTCGTGATTGACCTAGCTATATTAGAGCAAGTATAATAGTACCCAGTCAGCAGGCTATAAGAACTTCCACGTCATCAAAATCATAGCTGGAAGAAAGAGAAGAGAAAAGAAGCGAGCGGGCGCTCCGGCTATCGCCGGCTATAGCGCAGGAAACAAGAAATCCAGCCCGCATGCAGCCGTGTCAGCTAGCGCTCCATTCCTTTCCACCAATTAGCATGCGTCTCCTTCCCTCCTTCCACATGCAGACATTAAATATTGATAGCTAGTTTATAGCCAATCTACTATACTAGTAGGCTATTACGAAGGCTCCAAGTGACATGGCATACATATATAGCCAGCAGCAGGCTTTCTTATTAACCATGCTCTTAGACTACCCACAGTGGGAGTAACATAGGTAGTAACATCACACATATCTAGATAAAATAGATGATGTGGCAAGGAATTAATCAAGAAAGAGAGGCATGTGGTAACATAGCTAATTACTAGTAGTATGAGTAACATCACACGTACCAAAGCAAGATGAGTCTATAACCTAATAAATGAAGTGTTGCATGACACCACACATATGTTATTCCCCACTATAGAGGTAGTAACATAGACTAGTAACATATGCATGTTACTAGTCTAAGTTACTCCCCACTGTGGCTAGTCTTATTAACCATGCTGCGGAGGTAGCAGCGGATTTTTATTTATTTGCGGAGGTAGCAGCGGATGGATATTCAACGAGGAGTGAAATGATGACTGCTTCATCGGTCAAACATAGAGAAAGGAGGGCCTCGTGATTTGACGGTTCATTAGTCATTATTACTGCCTATACTCTTTGCCCATATAATAACCGCGTGGTAGAGTATTTTTTTCTTCAGCGGAGAGAAAAAGAAACCGCTCCACTATATACATAGCCAGGAGCCTACACGGTTGCTTGCTGGGGTTGCTCTCTTCACACTCTCTCGCACAAAACGACTGTGGCCACATTTTTTAGAAGAACGACTGTGGCCACATCTCTAGTCACACATCTGGAAGGATCACATCCGCCGGGGGAAGGGGTTGATGCTTTGTATAGATGCGGTCGCCGTCGCCGACGGTGAAAACCCACTGTCGGGGCTCCCCGATCAGGGGTCTCCGCCGTTCTCTCTCACAAAGCCGGTGCGGTTGCCTTCGTCTCTTGCTCACTGCCGCGACGTGGGTAGTTGCCGCTTCCTGCTGGCCACCCTCCTCTAGCTACATCCCGACATCCCTCAGGTACAACTTCCTTTACAGCCGGCTTGCACCACTGCCCCAGCTGCCCAAATCACTCCATGTAGATATTTCTCTACTTCTTTGCCCCGCATGTACCTCTACTGGCTTCTACTGTATTTGTGATGAGTTTATGTCTCATAAACTAGTCCCACTAGTCTTATTCTAATCACACTTCTTCAATTTCTTTGCCACAGGGATGCTCAGCTCAATTTTAGTGAAACTGCACAAAATGGTCCGTTGGTCAAAGGGGTTACAAACTTCGTTTCTTCCGAAGGTTCAACGTCGCCAGCAAATTAAAGCATGGTTAGGGTTTAGGGTTCAACGCCTAGGGACTGCATGGATCGTTTTTTTCTTTAGTTGTCTCTGTTCCAAAATAAGTGTCAACTTTAGTACAACTTTGTACTAAATTTGGCATAAAGTTGAGACACTTATTTTGGAACGGAGGGAGTACATATTGGCTATGGTCTGTGAATCATTGAGATGCAATGGCATGCATGTTAGTCTCCTTTGTATTTGATTGTCGGCGTTCTGGGAACCAGGATACCCAGACTTGCCTATGTGCAGCCCACGGCGTGGCTCCATCAACGGCCTGGTACGGCCCATCTTCAGCATTGACCAAGCAAGACCCTCGCGAGGGGCCAAGCCTCGCGAGGCGGACGATGCCAAGACCTCCAGAGGGAGCGGCCTCCCAAGGCAAGCTCCTAAGGAGCAAAGATTTCTGTGCAGGCGCTCACCTCATGAGCTTAAGGTGACGCAAGCCATGACGACCAAGGCCAGGCGGGCGCCAGCGGGCGCAGTACGGCAGGTTTCCTCTTTGGTGCAAAGGGGGCAAGCGCAGGCGCAGAGTCCCGAGGAATCAGCCAAAGGTTTCCATTCCAGTGCTACAAGACCAGGACCGCCAGGACGGCAGGACGGAGGTCATCGCCAAGCCCAGCACGACGTCACACCTAGAAGCTTTGCACGCGAAGACCACCTTTCGTCAGGATAAGATGTACTATTTGTCTCCCTTCAAACTTGGCCGTTGTGGGATCCCTTCCCGCCTCTATTTTGGGGGAAGAGGACCAAGGCCACTATAAATATAGCCTAGCCACCACCATGGAGGGGGATCGGGCCATCCGAACCCTCACCAGCTCACACCCACACAAGAACAGACCTCCTGAGGTAGTTCTTCCCCTGTACTAGTTCATCCTCAGCCCATCGCGAGGCTAATCCACCACAAAGCAGGAGTAGGGTATTACACCGCAAGGTGGCCCGAACCTGGGTAAACTGCCGTGTCCCTTTTCCTTCAAGTTCATCGAGCTAGGCCATGAGATTGACGGGTTGGCAGACTGGGGAGATCGAGCTCTTCACACGCACACCAGAGTTTGAATCTTTCTTGGGTCTGCGGAGCCCCGAATCTGACATTTGGCGCGCCAGGTAGGGGCGTGCTTCGACGCGCACTTCCGCGAGAAGAGCGCACCATCTAGAGGCGTGCTTCGACGCGTGCTTCCGTGAGAAGAGCGCAGGGCGCGGGGCGCCAGGTGTTCAAGAGTTCATCACCAAGGCGACTGAGGAGCTTCAGGAGGCGAGGGCCATGCGAGGCGAGCGTCGCCCCACTCCACCTGGCGTAGCTCCCTCCCCTGACGAGGGCAGCGAGCTGCGCGTTTGCGTCAACGTCCCAGGGCTTAATAGAGCTACGTCTTAGGAGCTCTTCTGGCCGTCCCGCATCGGCCGGTGTGAGGGCCCTCCTCACAGCTATGTTCGCATGCCTTTCGGCTTGCCGAACGCGGCAGCGGCGCACCAGCGCCGCATGCGGGTCGTCCTGGAGGCTCACGAGGTCAGGCGCAACGCGGTCCAAATGGAGGAGTTGACGGACCCTCGTGAGCCCCCCGGGCCTCCGGAGCCTCACGAGGTTCAGGAGTCGGACGCCTCGTGAGGAGCGACTTCTGCGGCTCGCGTCTTCAGCTACTCCAACACTTCTTCAGCGATGGTACCAGGTGACCTTTTTTGGTTTGTTCGGTTGGGGGCGCCCCTCGGGCTGCATTATCCCCAAGCTGTATGGGTCCATCCCTGCGGCATGTATCGTTTTGCGCATACTTCAGAACTGGCCTTACCTTCTTCTGAGTTGCTTTATGTTTATCATTTTCCTGTCCGGTGCTTCGCCGCCATGAACGTCGTACGCCCTAACAAACCCTCCCGCGACCGCCTCATGATTAAGGACTGGAACGGCGTCTGTGCTCGGGTCCGTCCCAGCAGCGTCGCTAAATCCAAGTGGCTGAGCTCTGTCTCGCGGGCCAGCTCCCGTGCACGTCACCTCCCATGGTCCTTGGTGCCTTGTTCTCGCATGAGCTAATCAATAGCGGATGAGTTAGGGCGCACGACCCGGTGCCTCGCCGCCGTGGGAGCCACGCGCCGGTTGTCTTTCTTTAGGATTTTCGCATGAGAAGACTGGGCACGGCGTCTGTGCTCGGGTCCGTCCCTGTAGTGTTGACAAACCCAACGTCTGAGCTTTGTCTGGCGGGCCGGCCCCGTTCATGTCACCTCCTGGGGTCGTTGGTGTTTGGCCTTCTCATGCGATATCCTCCGGAGATTCACTCGGTGCAGGCTACCTGACCATCTCGCAGGACCCTCACAAACACCCCGAACCAAAATTCAGGCGCAACCCGCCTTGAGGTAGGGCCTCGTGAGTCCCGCACTGGCTCACGAGTGCCCATACACACCTCCTCTAGTCCTGCCGTGCAAGCCACGTGTCAGGATGGGGTTGTACACGCCCCGGAGTCTCCCCTCAGAGGGAGCTCCCACCCATGCACCAGTGAAAGCCCCATGCTCCATGCTGGCGGACGACACGGTCGAGGAGCGGCTATGCTCGTGCAAGAGCGGAAGCACCATGCTCCGCGCTGGTGAATAAACAACTGAGGGCACCACAACGGTCGCAGTAACCTCAGGAGAGCCACCAGGCTCGCTGCTCAGCCTCACTGCACCGTCTTCCCCATGGAAGGGTCGCATGAGGGGGCTGGGCACGGGGGCTACACTCAGGTCACGCCTGGCGTATGCCACCTCACCAGGTCCCTCGGACCTGGTCTTCTCGCTTCCCTCCCGAGCGAAAGCCCAGCGAGGAAAGGTATGGAGAGTTGTTCGTACGTTAAGGAGGACCCCTGAGCATCGCGACTCAGGGGCCTCACTGGTCACGTAGCCCCTCACCCCTTCCTCTTGTCCTGGTGATCCGGACGCCCCAACGGCGGCTAAGGTATGCGCGAGGCCGGGCCCTGCCGACGCAGAACGCCAAAAACGACACTCGCGTCTCCCTCCTGAGGGATGTTCGTATGTCAAGGGGAACCCCTGAGCATCGCGACTCAGGGGCCTCACTGGTCACGTAGCCCCTCACCCCTTGGTCTTGTCCTGGTGATCCAGATGCCCCAACGGCGGCTGAGGTATGCGCGGGGCCGGGCCCTGCCGACGCAGAACACTAAAGCAAACGGGTAGGAAATCACGAAATCCTAGCAAATTATTACAAAACATATTGTCTCTTAAACTCAAAGCAGAAGTTCTCATGCCTCCACGAGGCATGGTAAATGTCGCAGGGTTAAAACAGGAGGAAGTGCCGCCTTCAAACCTCTTCTTCAGCCTTGGACGCCACCGTCGCTCACCTGGAGGGGCCCGTCATCGACAACGTTGCCACCATCCTCGCCACTGGCCCCGGTCGTGGGGTCGACGCAGAGGAACTTCTGCAGCAGGGCCTCCACTTGCTTCCCCACTGCCTCGGCAGCAGCATCATGGAGCTCAGGGGCCACAGGTTCGAGCAGCACACCAAGGTCGAAGCTTGGGTCCTGAAGGTAGAGGTGGCTGAAGACGCACGTCGTAGCCAAGGTAAAAAGCATGCGAGTCTCCCCCTCCACCATGGTGCCCACTCCGGCGACGATGCCCTCGAGCGCCACGGCAAGCTTGGGGAGCAGCCCGGCGGGGCCCTCCTCCGGAGTCGCCAGCGGCTCCTCGTACCCTTCCCCATAAAGGGTCTACAGCATTGTGCGGGACCTCAGCTCAAGGGAGGTGAAGGCGTCGCGCCTCACGGCAGCCGCCTTCTCAGCTGCGGCGAGGGACTTCTCCCTGGCCTCCAACCGGGCTTTCTCCTCGGAGACAAGCTTGGTCTGGGACACCTGGGCCGTCTCCGTCTCTTCTTTCAGCTTCGCCAGGTGGTTCCGCTCCGCGGCCTATTCCAGGGCTGCCTGCACCAGCTCGGTGTCTCGGTTGGCGAGCGCAGCTTCCCGGGCCTTGAGATCCTCCTCCTGCTCCTCAAGCTGACGGGTGTGGGCAGCCTGCTCATCACGGAGGGCCTTCAGCTCGGCCTCCATCGTGCGGCAGCGCTCCTTGGCAGACGCTGCGTCGGTCAGCGCTACGTCGCGAGCCGCTGCGGCCTCGCCGGCCTCCTTCCTGCCCTCCACGACGAAAGCCTTGGCCTGGCCCCAGGCCACCCTGATGGATGAGTCGGCCTGGAGCCACCCCGAGATCAGCCCTAGGAGCCCCGTCACCACGCGCCAGTCGGTGCCCTGAAGATCAGTCCGGAGCTGGTCCAGCGCGCCGAAGGCCTCCTCCAAAGCGCTGGGCATGGCAGAGGAGCCATGGTCCGCCGGCATGAGGACTTGGGGAGGAGGTGGCACCAGCACCTGGGTTGGCGCCACTACAACAGCAAGGGCGGCAGGGGGTTCTGGAGCCCTCAAACCCCCCGCGGGTGCGCCGGAGATGGGCTCCCTCGGAGTCCGCTTGGCCACGGAGGCGGTCTCCTCCTGAGGCTTGGCCACCGGGCTTCGAGGGGCTCGCTCCATCGCGAGCAAAGGCGAGGCGGCCTCTTCCGCAAGTGCCGGGGTCGCCGCGGCCACGGCAGGTCGCATGGCCTCGGAGGCCCTGACCTCCTCCTTCTTCCTCTTCACCACCGGCTTTGGCCTGGCCACCAGGAGGAGAATATCATGAGCATGGCATCAAGGATGGAAAGCAAAAACAAGGTAAAATACTTACTCGTTAACAGCAACGTACGCCCTCTTCTTGGCTAGGAGCGTGGCGTCCCCGGGCTTCTTGAGCACGGGCTTCGCCGCGCCCTCAGGATCGGTCGGGCGCATGGCAACTCGCTCCGGAGTGGCGGCGACGGGCGACAAGGCGGGGGCATCGCCCCGGGGTGGCGACACCGCCTCGCCCTTCTTTGGGGTCCCTCACTTCGGCCTCCGCAGAGGGGCGCCCCCGGACCTCTTGACAGCCCCAGTGGAGCGCGAGGACCCTTCAACCAAGTGCTCGCCGGCGTCATCATCATCGGAGAGATCGCGGAGGAGCTCGCTCTGCAATGGAGAAGTCTCCCCCACCTCCTCCATGGTTGCCTTCGAGTCCTCCTCCCCCTCCTCCTTGGAGCTCTCGCCGGAGGACACCGACACCGGGGAGTTGGGGAGCTTGGGCGGCACAAGCCCCAGCTCGTTGAAGACAGGCATGGCATCGGCCACCTCCGCCCTGTTGTCACAGTGGTACAGCGGGAGGTAGGCCTCCGGGAGGCAGCCCGGGTCCTTCTCAAGCAAGGTGCGCAAGGCCTTGCTCAGCTTGTTGTCCGTCAAGCTTTTCGGGCGCAGCCGGAGGTCGTCTTCCGCGCCCTTGAGATTCCACAAGGGGCGCGAGTGCGCCTGGAGCGGGGCCAGGCACTGCGTCAGGAATTCCTTGATGAGCATGGCCCTTGTCAGCTTCTCTGCCTCCAGATCTGCTGTCATCTTCTTCAGGACCGACGCCGCCCGGGGGTCGGTGAGCTTCTCGTGAGCCCACCGGTCCAGCTTCGCCGGCATCACGGTCGGCAGCTCCAGCCGAGCATGGAGGCGCTTGGCATCCATGAAGATCCACTTGCGCCGGAAGTCCTCCACCTTCTTCCCGGCCCTCGAGAGCGCATTGCTGCCGTGGGACGCAATGAGGCAGACGCACCCAGAGCACTGGTTTGAGCTGCGCATCCGGAGGTAGAAGAAGTTGCGGAGTAGCGCGACCGATGGCGCCACCCCCACGAACACCTCGCAGTAAAAGGCAAAGATCGACAGGAGGAGGATGGAGTTGGGATGGAGATGAAGGGCGTGGATCTGGTAATGGTCGAATACAGTGAGAAAGAAACTGGAGAAAGGAGGGATGAGCCCCGCGAAGACACTGTGAAGGAAGAAGGGGTAGAAGGTCCTTGCCAAGCTGTCCTGCTTGGTGCAGCCGACCCGAAGCGCTGTCTCCCTCCCCTCATTGTCATTACTCACCGTCAGAGGGAGCACGGTGGTGAGGTGCCTCGCCTCGGTGATGGTGGGCACGCTGAGGGCCGGCTCGGGCGAGGAGGCGGAACGCGCAGAAGGGCGGCGGACTTCGCCTTCTCGGTCGCCATCGGTGGAGGGCTCGGGGAAAAGGTTCGACAGATCTGGAGGCACTCTCAGCAGGGAGAAAAGGGGATCTGGAGCAAGACGAAGGGAAGGCAATGAAGGCTCAGCAGCAAGCACCAGCCCTTTTGTCAGCCCGGGACGGTTGCCGAGGCTATGTGGGGGAGTGGAGACGCCCACGTCCCATCAAGCGCCACGCGTCGGCTCGGTCCGCATGCGACTAGGGCCTGCGACACTTCGCCCTTGCCCTTTGGCTTCACCTCGAAGCCAAGTCCGAGTGCGCCTTGGGCCCGAGGGCTACTGTCGGTGTTCTGGGAACCAGGGTACCCAGGCTTGCCTGCCTGCGGCCCACGGCGTGGCTCCATCAATGGCCTGGTATGGCCCATCTTCAGCATTGACCAAGCAAGACCCTCGCGAGGGGCCAAGCCTCGCGAGGTGGATGATGCCAAGACCTCCAGAGAGAGCGGCCTCCCAAGGCAAGCTCCTGAGGAGCGGAGATTTCTATGCAGGCGCTCACCTCATGAGCTTAAGGTGACGCAAGCCATGAGGACCAAGGCCAGGCGGGCGCCAGCAGGCGAAGTACAGCAAGTTTCCTCTTTAGTGCTAAGGGGGCAAGTGCAGGCGCAGAGTCCCGAGGAATCAACCAAAGGTTCCCATTCCCGTGCTACAAGACCAGGACCGCCAGGACAGCAGGACGGAGGTCATCGCCGATCCCACCACGATGTCACGACCAGAAGCTTTGCAGGCGAAGACCACCTTTTGTTAGGATAAGATGTACTATTTGTCTCCCTTCAAAATTGGCCGTTGTGGGATCCCTTCCTGCCTCTATTTTGGGGGAAGAGGACCAAGGCCACTATAAATATAGCCTAGCCACCACCATGGAGGGGGATCGGGCCATCCGAACCCTCACCAGCTCACACCCACACAAGAACAGACCTCCTGAGGTAGTTCTTCCCCTGTACTAGTTCATCCTCAGCCCATCGCGAGGCTAATCCACCACAAAGCAGGAGTAGGGTATTACACCACAAGGTGGCCCGAACCTTGGTAAATTGTTGTGTCCCTTTTCCTTCGAGTTCATCGAGCTAGGCCGTGAGTTCGACGAGTTGGCAGAGTGGGGAGATCGATTTCTTCGCACGCACCCCAGAGTTCGAATCTTTCTTGGGTCTGCGGAGCCCAGAATTCGACATTGATGGAATGTTGCAACGGGCCAACCTGGGACGCAAGATACATGAAACAGAAGCTGAAAGCTTCATAGCATTGTACAATTTTATCTCGCTGAGAAATTACAGTACTGTGTACTAAAGAGTTAGGTGTCGCACGGTGTCCAAAAAATATGGTCATAGTGCAAGGCGGGCCATGTAATCACTGAGCTGCCGTGTTTTCGCTGATTTCGCACTCCTCCGCTGTAAGAGAGGAGAAAATTGTAAAGAGTGGAGATGCTCTACCTCCTTTCGCCGAAACATGGGACATCCAGCATCCGGTGCATGCTTCATGCACCAAAGTAAAATGTACAGTAAACTAAGACTCAGCACGGTCGTACCACCTCAGTAATAAGGACCAATGAGCTGTCAAATCCCATAGACCGGGCAGTAAGTTGGACGGACGAAGCAACCATCACTCTTTGTTGAATCTGCTTCTCCCAATGCATGTGCCAGAGAGAGGTCGCGTCCGCTCTGCCCGGGCATAAATGCGGCATCGATTCTCTAGAGCGGCACTGACCGTTTTGGGCGGGAAGCACGTGCGGGCAATGGAGGGGCTTTGTGTGGGCCGGGCTGGTCAGGAGCGAGCGTGGTAGCTGTCCCAACCGGACGCCCGGAAACGAGAGGATGACTCTCGCGGCTAAATCGTAGTACTACACACCATCTCTCTATAGGAGTACGTCGATGTGTCGCTCTCTCTAACACACACACGCTGTTAAAACACACACACGCACACACACACAGGTTCATAGAATAGGAATAGGAGTGGGAAGCCACAGGAAGTGAGATAAATGGAGTACATACAAGAAGAGAAGAGGTACACGCACGTCCATCAGAGACACAGTCGCTGCCTCACACTATAGCCCAGCCGACCATAGCACGATGGCCGGATCTGTGCCTCTCTTGTCCCGGTGCCGGAGGGTCGTGTACCACACGTGAACGATAGTAAGTGCGACCGGGAGGCGTGGAGCGTCAATTGCGAGTTGACTCCTTCGAGCGTTAAATTTTCTTCATGTATTAGCTTTGCCCTAGTATTTTTCTTCACTAGTACATTAAATAAAGAGTTCCATTTCGTGCACAATTAAAAATGATTTTTATGGAGAGAAAAAGAAAACCACTCCAACTATATACGTTGCAGCCTCAGCGCTTGTTTTCTAGGGTTTGCTCTCTTCACACACTCTCTCCACTATATATATACACGCTGAGCCTCAGCGCTTGTAGTTGCTCTACTCTCTCACCCTATCCAGATCTAAACAAGACTGCATTGGCCTCTCGCTCGTCGGGGAAGGCAAGGAGTCATAACGCTGTCGCCGTCGGTGAGGGAGGGAATCCACTATCGGCGCCGCTGTTCTCTTTCATCCAGCGGCGGCGCGGGAGGGCCTTCGACCCCTTCTTCCTCGCCGTCGTACATAGTGTGCGCAGATCGGCCTCTGGCCGCCCATTGAGCCACACCCCGAGAACCTTAAGGTATAATTTACTTAATCCACAGGCATTGCTCTAGCTGCATGTGGAATTTTTTCGCTTCTGCACTCGAATCTAGGTGTTGAATCAAACAGGAAAGTAGTGGGGAAAGTTGTATAGCATGAATCTGGGATGTGGTTCAAAGAGAAAAGGAAGGGGGAAAGTAGTACAGACTAGCTATCCAACACCTATGTTGGTCAAAAAGGGAAAACAATGACAAACGCAGTACACACATCTGTAAGGAAGTGATCTTTCTGTGGGTGGGGGACAAGGCTGTAGAGTTTGAGCAGGACTAGATTTGCTGCCCTCACATAGGGAAAGGTGTCTAAAGATAACAAAAATGGGACCAACACAAATATGCTCCTTGGTTGTTTGTTGCAACAGACTGTGCATCACCCCTTTATACATCGATAGATGCACATAGTGCTTGGGCGTCCACTGTCCCATACAACTCTTTAGCTGTTGTTAATCTAATAATGCCACTGGACAATTGAAGCAATGCCACAGTTAAAAGAAAATTACATGTTTAACTAATTTTATTGTTAATATAATCTCTCTGTTAATAAGAATCAATGCCACTGTTTGAGAAATGCTACTATCTTGCTTTTTTCCCATTTAGATAAGTTAGATGATTCTTTTTGTGGGCTTCTGTGTCATCCACCATTATTGACCAATAATTGTTTCCTTTGCACCTCTGTGTAAACAGGGTTATCTACTTCACCTCGTTGCTATTGCGACCTTTTGTTGCACTGCACAAAACACTTTTGTGTTTAAGAGTGTTTTGTGCAGTTCAACCAAAATGTCACACCGACAACGTTGCTTGATTGCTTTATCTTAGTGGAATTGCACAAGAGGAGATCTGACTTCCTATCCGTGTTGGCAAATTTGTTTTAGATCTTCTTCTTGTGAGTTGTTTGAATTCTGCATCATGAGAGGTCAGTACTGGCCTTCTTCCACATGATTGTGTAGTGTGCTTTCATATGTTGTGCTACTTACACAGTAATGTTGCTTGATTTTTGTGAACTGCACAAAAGGAGACCAGACTTCCAATCTATATGTGCACTGTAATATCCCATTGAGGTAAGATAATGATATTTCGCAACTGTTGTCCTGTATTTTGCTATTGTTATCAGAAAAGTAATGTTGTTGTTTAGTGCTATACTTGTGCTCCCTAATTGACATGCCAAATCTTACATTGAAGGCGAAGCTTCTCTGTTATTGAACCAAGTGATGAAGGGGAAGAACAAGCGGAAGAAGAACAAAAATCAACTCCCGGTGCTGTAGTGAAGCACTGGAACTGTGATGACACAAGTAATGATATAGCTTTGCATCTTAATTTATTGCTATGGCTGGAACGAGCAATTGTTTTGCCACTGTGATTTGATGCCACTCTTAATGTAATATGTAATTATCTCTACTTGTGCAAACAGGGATCTTGTTTGAAGATAACATATATTTTTGTGGAACTGCACAAGAAGATGTTTGAAACATTAAACTAATCGAGGAGTTTATAGTAAGCATGGCAACCACAATAGATAATAACGGATGGTTCTGGAGAAGTGCTTCATCAGCATGCTCTACACAATAAGCCTCCTAACAAAGGTTGGTACTGGCCCACGGATTTCATCCATATGATTGAGCTTTGTCATCTCTATTGGTATTGCGCTACTGTTTAGCTACTGTCATGAGAAAGTGGTATTGTTTCGCATGTTAATCTAAGGCTGCTAATAAATTGAGGCACCGGTTTGCCACCGTATATCAACTGATAAAATTAAGTAATAATACAGTTCAAGTTGAGCTGATGTGTTTGGTATCATATCATTTCCTATGAGGATAATGAGGATGCATCTCTTTGTGACTATACATTTCATCAGCTACTCCCATTGTTAATGTAATGGCTGTTTTAAATATTTCCTTTTCTTTTTTTCGAGCAAACGGGGATGCTAGCATTTAGTTGTTCTCTTGTCTTTGCACAACAGGATCATCCTCCTCTGAAGAAGAATATGGAGTACGTGAAGTGCCTAGTTTTGATTATGCCAGGATGAAGAAGCCAAGCCTCTCTTCTTATCAGAAGGAGCAGTTGAAGGATGGTTACATTACTGCCCACAAGAACAAACTAACTTCAGCTCAGAAGGACTCATAGATATCCATCTTTGTTGCTGTGATGGCCAATACAATGTTGTTTCAGGATTCTTTCCGGCGAGTTCCATTTTTTTAAATGTGTGCTCTGCATGGATCATGTAGGTGCCTGTTTAAACTATAGATTCATAACTGTAAATTCATAATATAGTTTGCTTTATACAAATCATTTTTTTTTGTATTTATGCAAACATGGATGCTCAGCTTGATTTCAATGGGAACTGCATAAAATGTTCTGATGGTTCGTGCCCTCCATTATACTTAATCATGCATAATACATCGAATGTTCTCGAATCATTCATTTACACCTCCAGCCACAAAATTAGCTACAAGAAAGGCGGTGCCGATATGTTCAAGGCATTGCAACATATAAAGGCGAAATCCTACAAGCTACGCGTGAAGTTGGTTGATTTTAGTGGAACTGCACAAAAAGAACAACTGGTTTATTTAGCACGAGGTGATGTGCAAACTGATGGCAAACCCCGCCCATTCCACAATCGTAGGCATTTGATATTTTGGAATGGGAAAACCTTGTCAAAGTTTGCTCATTTATGTACGCAAAGACACGCATTTGATATTTTGGAATGGGACACCCTTTGATGTTAGCAAGAAGACATGCGTTTGATATTTTCGAATGGGACGCCCTTTGCTGTCAGCAGCATCGATCGATTTTTCTTTGTTATTTAGTTGTGAAGTAAATATTGGCTCTAACATGTGAATAACTGAGATGCATAATCATCGATTATTTTGAATGTTCTCTATGAATTGCCAGGCATGTGAGTTTGATTGCAATGTACAGGCACGCTAAAAAGCTGCTCAAACTTTTTGTACGTGTGAAACTGCTGCAAGCAAGGCACCGTGTGTCCTGGGAATAATGCTAGTACGTATTGTTTTGCATGTTCATCCAATGCCAGTGATACAAGAATTTGAACTAATCGAATTAAATTCATTCAGACACGGCCATATTTCATATAAACATGTCGGATTTCATTACATTTCATACATTCTTCAACTAAAAAGGGGTGCGCTGGAGGTATAATTAAGTAACCTAATCTATGATCTCCGACGCCCATTTCCTGTGTCCGGCTGAGCCGAACAGAAGCTTCTTCTCCAGCACAGCTCTCCGACTCCACGTCGCCACCAAGAATCTAATCGGCCGTCAATGTTCAACCCGCCAAGCTTGGCTTCAACCGGAGGGTAGCAGCGGTGGCCTTACTTGGACCCGAGCGGCGGCGACCTACCATGTTCTACTCTTCCTCATTTTCTGTGTGGTGCGGCCTCATTGGCAGTGGGGCGGGGCCTCGACGGAGCCGGCGATGTCCTCTGTCTCGTTGCCGGTGGGTCGGCGCCTCGACGGAGTGGGGGAAATCCTCCCCCTCGTTGCCGGCAGGGCGGGACCTCGGTGGAGCCGGTGATGTCCTCTGCCTCGTTGTTGGCGGGGTGGAGCGAGGCCTCGGCGGAGCAGGGCCTCGCCGAAGCCGACGAAGTCCTCCGCCTCGGTGCTGGTGGGTCGGGGACTCGGCGGAGCCGGCATTGTCCTCCGCGTCGTCGTCGGTCTCGCCAAACAGCGCCTCGCCCGCTTCATCTCCCTCTTTGTAGGCGGCCGCAACCTCCACTACCAGCATGCGGTACCGCCAGCTTGCGAGGCGGCTCTCGCAGGTGGAGCAGTACGACTCGAGCAGCGCCTCCTGCTCCGCCCGCTCTGCGGCGATCTGCTCCTTCGCCTGCAGGTGCTCCTGAAGGACATGGTGGTTGTAGGCGGTGTCGGCCTGCGCCTCCCACAACTGCTCCTCACGTTTCTGCCTCACCATGTCCATGTATTGGGCATGGGCCTCGCCGATGGTCATGGTGCAATGCACCAGCAAGGATGGCGCGGAGGAGGGGGTTGGCGCCGGATCATCGACTACCATGTTCTCCATTGGGACGTCGTCATCCTCCGGCTGCCTGCCAGCCAGCCAGTCGGCAGCAATGGCTGCCATCTCCTTCCGGTCAATCGTCCACCCGTCCCAAAGAGCGCTGGAGCACGAGGAAGCCATGGTGGGAGTGGTGTGGAGAGGAGAAAGGGAACGGAGGCGGATGACTGCAGCTATGGCCGGCGTAGTAGTTTATATAGCAATGGTGGGCGGCAGAGGGACAGACTAGTGGCGCCAGAGTAGCCGCCTCAGCAACCGTGTATCATTAATGTGGGCGGCAGACGGACGGACGGATGAACGGACGGCACTTGTGTCATTTGAACATGGAGCAATCGCCTGCACTGGGAAGCGGCGTGGGCGGCGCTGACCATTTCGGGCGGAAAGGGCACGCGGGCGAGGGAGGGGGTCTGGGTGGGCCAGGGCAGTCAGACTCGTGCTTGGCAGCAGTCCGGTCCAGCAGCCGGACATGCTGGCTTGCCAGCGAGATCACCAAGCTCAGCGACGACAATCATACGATGGACGTGGCTTCCGACCAGGAGCCGGCGCCACCGCCCAAGCTGGTTCATGCCGTGTTCACCATAGAGCAGGTGCGGCAGCACTTCGACGCCCTAATGGCGAAAGAGCTACCAGCACAGGAGGACCTGTGCTGCAACCTCCGTCTCCTCAACGAGCACCGGCTGGCGGAAGGATGAATCGCCGGCAAACAAGCGAACAACAATGCCGTCGTGGACATGTGGCCCTATGATCCTGGCTTCCTGAATGAGTAGGGGGCGCTATATCAGACCATCCGTAGGGCACGCGAGACCCTCTCCGTCGTCCTTCGAGTTGTTGCGTTCGCCATGGTGCCGCCGTCTCGCATTGTCAACATGGTCAACGAACATGAGGAATCAGGAGATGACTTTACTTGGAGAGGATGACAGTGGGGACCCACCAGGGCCATAGCCGCACGTACACAGGTGCCTCCTTATTATATACAACTATATTTTTTTTTGCTTCCACCTGGTTTCCTGACATCACGGTCTCACACAATTGTCAACCTATATCCCTACTCTTATAAAAAACAGAGTTGGTGATGATGGTGTGCCTGGCATCCTGCAATATAGGTCGTCCAATTTATATCTGATGGATAGGAAGGAAACTATGGCAATTTTGCAAAAAGATACCCACACCCCTCTCCATATTTGCAAATAAGGCCTTCCCTCGTTCATCCTTGTCTCCCACAAGATAAACTACTCATACAAATGCATCTTGATGTTCCGTACAATGCACGGGCATCTTGCTAGTAGTCAATAAACTAGAGAATTGCACAAGGAGCGGCCGACAACTGTGACCCAGCAGCTCGAGCAGTATTTGTGTTTTTGAGGTGTGAGCAGAGTTTTTCTTGAGCGATGTATTTGTTGTTGTTTAGAGGAGCAGGGTATCAACTAGGCGGGCTGTAGCCCGTCTAGGCCAGGCTATTATTTTATGTCGACCAAATATCCAGCCCAGATATTAATTTTTTTCAAGGTGAAAATGGCTAGTCCAGCTATACTTTTTTTTGAGGAATACCCAGCCCAGGTTAACTTGTTATTCTCCACCCCGCTAGGCTGCAAATCTTTCCTAGGAGGGATGCATTAGGCTTAACAAGAAAATGGGCTTTAAGAAATAATAAATGGGATGTAATTATGAAAACTGGGTTGTAACTATAAAACAATGCACCAAACACGTAATTAGTTCAAAAAATAATATTTTTGGATTTTGAAATTTTAATTTCATTACTTGTTGCACGCGCAATATTTCGTTGGATTTTTACGTAATACAAATTTATTTTGAAATATTTAATCTGACTCGAAATTTCAGGATAAAAATATTTTGGATCCCATAAATATGTGGGAAATTTTATTTAATTCTATTTTGTGCGGTTGGTTGAAATTATTAATCGTTGTCCTAGCTAGAAAATGGGCTGTAATTTTAACAAACTGTAAATGGGCTGTATTAAATTCCATTAGAATTAAAAAAGGGATAATCGGTTTTATACCCTTAGATGGGTACCACTCGTCAGGATTGCCCCTACTTTTGGAAAACACGCGGTCTTAACCAACTCGGTTTGCTTGTCTTGTGCTTTTGCCCTTCCGGCACGGCTCCGTCCAGTCAGCGCTGTTTGACCGTAAGCGGCGCTAGATTTTGGACATTTTTGCCCCTGTCGGTGCAACACTTAGTACCCTTTCGTCCTCAGTGAGCTCACGCTGAACAAAACAGAGGAGCAAAGCCGGCGAGGCGAGGCCTTACAAGGAAGAGGATGGAGCGGCGCAGCACGGCGAGCTCGGGCTCGTCCAACTACTCGCAGGTAGCCGGTGAGGTAAGTGAACATCAGCTTGTGCGCCTTCCTCCACCCCCAATTCGTTCTAGGGTTTCTAGGGTTTGTGACATTTGGGGGAAATTTTGACCTTCCTTCCCTTCCATTTGGTTTAGGTTGATGGGGTCGGGATTATGCAGCTTGTCTCCGAGTTCTATCCTCCCGATGACACCTATTGTGGATTGGAGTATCGTTCAAATCATCATTGCCCTGGTCACGGCCTTGTTCCAGCCCGCCGTGTTTCCTGGGGAGCGGAAAGCACTGGCCGCCGGTTTTTAGGGTGTCCTTTAGATGTAAGAGTTTGTGAATTTGAGCATCCTTTAGTTCTTGTTTATGAAATATCTAATTTTTGGTTAATGTGATGTGCAATCAGTTACCACAGGAGTGTCAGTGGGTGGTTTGGGTTGATCCTCCTCCTCCATTGCGTGTTGCCTTGGCTTTTGAAGACCGGCACGCAGAGGTAGAACAGAGCTGGATCAAAAGTCACAATTTGAAGAAGGAAAACCTTGAGCTGTCAAGAAAGGATGATCATCTGCATTATCTGCTCCCCAATGTTCTTCTTCTCCAAAGGCTGGATCAATAGATTCTTTGTAGCCTTTGGTTTTGTGTCCACATCTTCCACATCTCTTGCACTTATAATTCCTAGGACCAAGGCCCTTTCCTTCACTGGTAGATCTTATCCTCTGCTTTTTTGGTCTACCTGGTGGTCTGTTCTGAACAAGAGCACACAGCTTGAATCTTGGATCTACACAGTCCCACTGTTGTTTGCCTTCTAGAGCTGGTAGATTGTCAGCATAAGTAGCTCTAAACATCTCAACTGAGTAATATTTGTGGACATACTGATCTATTCCACTTGCTTCACCTCTTAGAGCAGTGATGAAAAAAAAGGGCATGGATGCAGGGTTTACCAGTGATCTGTCACTGCCTACAACTGCAAGACCACTTCTCTAAGTCAACAGGGTACCTCCATTCTCTTTTCTCTCTGTCAGTAGCAGTCACCTCAGCCTCTGTTGGGCTTCTCCTAACTATACTCATCTCCAAACCTTTTGTCTTCTCCATCAAAACCTTCATTACTGCTGGTATGATGTAGTGCCCAATGAAATGGTCAGTGGCAATTCTGTTTCTTAAGTCAAATTTCTCCATGATGTATTGCCTAATCTTGTCTAGTAGGTCAACTATGTGAAGACTCTTGTATTTCCTGATTCTTGAGTTGAATGATTCAGCAAGGTTGTTGTTCACATAGTCAACCTTGCACATCTCATAGAAATTAGCTCTTGCCTAGATTTTTGTGTGGTGCTCCTCCAGAAATTCCTTCACTTTGGGTTTGCTTTTAAGCTAGTTCAGATGATAATTATGCTTCTTGATACTGTAGGTTAGTGAGCAAGGCCATAAGTTATCATCATAGAACTTCCCCTTAAATTTCTTACTGAAATTCTGAGCCAAGTGTCTCATACACTCTCTATGCTCCACTCCAGGGTACACATCATCAACAGCAGTTTCCAATCCCTTGCAAGCATCAGTATGTATCACTAAACCTTCTGGATGACCTAGCATTTTCTTCAGGTTTGTGAAAAACCATGTCCAACTCTCAGTAGACTCCACTTCTAGAACACCATAGGCAATTGGAAACAACCAGTTGTGTCCATCCAGTGCACAAGCTGCTACAAGCTGCCCTCTAAACCTACCATTCAATGATGTAGCATCTACAGCTAGGTATGGCCTGCACCCCTCCAGAAAACCCTTCTGACATGCTTTGAAGCAAACAAACACCCTTCTAAAACACTCCTTGTAATACTTCTTGCCTTTAATCTGATACTCAACTGTGTGCCTGTCAATTTCTACAAGACTGCCTGGTGATGCCCTCTCCACTTCAGCTTTGAAAGAATAAAGAAGTTGGAAACTATCACTGTACTTGCCATATATTTTGTCAAGTGCCATCTCTTTACCATCGTAGCACCTGTCATATGGCACCTCCACACCATACTTCTCTAACAACTTCATCTGAATTTCCTTAGGACCAATAGATGGATTTTGTCTGATCCAAGGCATAGAAGCATCTGCAATCCACCTTCTTTTTGCAGCTCTCAATCTCTGAGATCTGTTGACACTAGGACAAGTATGCTGTTGTTGGTTCACTTTAATCTGAAATAAGACAGCACAACAAACAATAAGACAAACAGTAAATACATATAACAGAAGTGAGTGCAGAAAATATAACAAACATTTAAGGGATCACAACATTTAATACCTGAAACAGTGTGCTCCTCCTCATTAAAGAGGCATGTAGCCTCCATTTACACCTGTCATAAGAACATTTGACAGTAAACCTAGTTGGGTCACTTTTCAGAATAGAGAACTTAGTTTCAGTTTTGATTGAGTAGGTTGCAACTGCATTTCTGCAATCAACTGCAGAAGGGAAGACCACACCTTCCTCAATAGATGGATTTTCCCTGTCATACATCATTACAGGTCTGTCCTCATCTGCATCTTCAAAAGCTCCCATTTCATGATCCTCTTGCATCTCATCAGCATCTGTATCTGAAAATTCTGCAGGGATATAGTCCTTGTCTGCTTTTTCTTCTTCATTATTGTGTTGAACATATCCAGGATAAAGTATCTCATCCTCCAGACCTAGTGCATCAGGCAATGCCTCCTCAACAACTGGATCACCTATTTTGTTTGGTTGTTCTTGACTTTCATTAACACTTGGAGTTCCAGGAGTAGTAGAGGTGTCACTTGCTGCCCTACTTCTACTGCTAGCCCTAGTTCTAGCCCTTGTCCCTCCAACAGTGGGATTAAAACAAGATGGCCTAGATGCAGAGGGCCTAGAAGTAGATGGGTTTTCAAACCTTTGTGCTCTAGTTCTCTATATCACTGTGATTTCCAAGTTGCATGACATAGTTTCCGCATTTGTTGCAAACATCACACCTAACTCTGAATCACACTGTACAGGGACCCAACAAAGATTGCTACTATCCCAATATCTCATCTTAACAGCATCAAACAATCCCCATGGATACTTAGCACAAATGGCAGCCTTAAAATCCTGGTAAGAAGTAGTGTTGTCCACAAACAATGGAAATGTGAAGCCACAATCTTTTCCTTTAGTACTCGCAGAAACTAGAACAGTGGTCTCCATTCTAATAGAAAGATAGAACGCGGTCGCTGGATTCATCCTATGATAAAAAACATGACATCTCCCATGAAAAAATGAACAAAACCGAGCCTAAAGCATCGTTGAATGAGTCCTACGGCAGTAAACACGAGCAGATCTAGGTCTGATACTTACCCAGCAGGAATTTCCCGTGCACATCCGTTGCCCTTGTCGTTATGGGTGCTGCCACCGTCTCCTTGTACGCGCTCCCATGCAGATCCGCTGCCCTTATCGCCATTGGCTCCACCAGCACCGCCGCCTTCTCCACGCTCAAGTGAAGATGTGGTGTCCCTGCGGCGGCGGCCGCGGCCGCCGACGCTTTCTCCGGTCTCCCCCATCGCCTGGCAATGGATCTGGCGGTGCGGGTTTCGCCGCCGCCGAGCGAGCTAGGGTTGGTGAGAGAGAAAGAGAGACAGTGGGGAACCAGAGAGTGTGAGCTGGTTAGGTCGACCGAGGGGCAAGCCTTGTCCAAAATCTAGCGCCGCTTACGGTCAAACGACGCTGACTGGACGGAGCCGTGCCTGAAGGGCAAAAGCACAAGGAAAGCTAACTGAGTTGGGCAAGACTGCATGTTTTACAAAACTAGGGGTATTCCTGTCGAGGGTGACACAACTAAGGGCACAAATACAATTATCCCATTAAAAATGGGTTGTACATTCTTACAAATCACAAATGGGCTATATGTTCTCTGCCACACACTTCTGGGCCTACTAAATTGACGCATACGCAAGGCTTTGTCAACTTATAGTGAACATACGATTTTAGCAGCAGTGGCCGTTGGATGTCCATCCAACGAATGTCGTGCTTCTTCTTCAATCTCGGATATTCTTGCTTCAGCCGCCCAAACCACTGCTGACGGTACCGCCTGCTACCGCCTCTCGTGGTCGGCTGTGCTGCCGCGCAGGACTCACCGGCCCACCCTACTCCCATCGCCGTCCAGGACATTCCTCTACTCACCAACACCTCCTGTTATTCTCCGGCGACGGCAGCCTCACACCGCAGCCGAACCAGTGAACCCTCGTACTCCCCTTCGCGTGGGCATCCACCTACCTCGTCTTCCCTGGCTCCGCGTCGTTCCCTTCCTAGGCCACGCCGTCGTCCACCGCCTGGGTGCTATCTGCGCGGCGTGGTCAACGTGGTCAACGAATGACAGCCATCGAAAGAGGACTCTACGCGGTGAGGCTGACAGATGGACCCACCAGCTACATCTTCGCACGCAAGGAAGTGCGTCCATATTATGGGCAAAAAAATGATTCTTCCCCCTGACAGCTGTGACCCACCATCTATATCTTCGCACACAAGGAAGTGCGTCCTTATCCTCCCTGACAGCTAGGACCCACCCGGTCGAAGCGTACGTAGCATTTTTTGTCTGGTCGCAAACGTGTACGTACATACTGGTCGATCGGTCTCTCTGCAACGATGAACCTTGGCCGAGCAAGCAGCGACACGTGTAGTAGTAGAGCCCCCGACGTAGCAGTTCAGGCAGTCCCTTCTAAATCGTGTACACGTACGGATAGCCACATGCCAAAAAATACGGCCACGTACGTACATACAGGCGGGGTCTCGAACGCCTAGCTACTCGCGCATACGTACGACTAGGACACATGTACATGGAGAGGCAACGGACGGCAGCAACCGCGTCTTGTTCATCGGAAGCCTACCGGCTGGGTCGGAATGGAAAAACTTCGTCGTGTTCATCGGGAGGCAACGGAATGCGTCGTGTTCATCGGGAGCCAACCTGCTTGGACGGAACAGCCGAAACAGGGTCTAGCGTACCGCAGTACGGAGGAAACGTCCTTCTGTTCGACCGGCTATGGTCGAAACGGGATCCTGTTCATCAGGAGGGGTCTAGCGTACCGCAAAATGGAGGAAACGGACTTGTGTTGGAGCACTACGGTCGAAACGGGGGTCCTGTTCATCAGCAGGGGTGTGGCGTACCGCAAAATGGGACTCCACGGGCTACTGTTCACCCACCGTCGACTTCCTTCAGCCTCCACCTGCACTGTTCATCCACCACGTCTTCCTCCTGCCTCCACCAGCTACTGTTCATCCACGGGCTACTGTTCATCCAGCCCTCCACCGGCTACTATTCAACCAGCCCTCCACGGGGTCCTGTTCATCCACCCCCAACCAGCTCGGCTGTGGCGGCCTCCTCTTGGGGTCCTGTTCATTCAGTGGCAACGGCCTACTACCACGGGGTCCTGTTCATCCAACCCCCACCAGAAACTGTTCATCCAACCCCAACCACGTACGTCTCGACTCGTTCAACCAACCCCCCACATTCACTGTTCATCAAGAGGCAGCAGGTTCGATTGGCTTCAGTAAGCAGCAGCAGTAGCAGCGATCGATCGATCGATCGCATGGGTTAAGTTAGCAGCAGTAGCGAAGGAATCGCTCGGGTTCAGTTAACAGCCAAGGGATCGAGCACTCGGGTTCAATAACATAGCTAGTGCAATCGCTCGGGTTCAGTAAGCGAACGCCTCGCTCGGGTTCAGTTAGAGCCTAATGCCTAGCACACACGCGCGTACGTATACAAACCTCCGTGCATCGCTCGGCCCCGACCACCCATCGTAACCGGGAACTCCCCGATATTTTCCTCGCCCTCGCTTCTACCACAATTTTTCCGTCATGGACGGCCCAAAGAATGTCATGTAAGTGCGTCTCCGGCCCGCCCAGGACGAAAAGCTCATTTTCTATCATGATTTTTTGTCATAGAAGTAGGAGCCCACCACATCTATGATGATACCGGGTTTTGTCACAATTATCGTCATAGAAGTGTCATAAGCATGATATAATTTTTTTTCATTCGGGCCAAAATGTCACGGATGTGTCTTTTTTTTGTAGTGCTAGCGATTCCCATACCGTCGCCCCCGTGAGTTTTTAGATGAGGCTTGCGGTGTCCCTCCCCGCCAGATCCACTTCCCCTACTCCAGAGAGTCGCGTCCAAAGCCTGACCACGTATCACGGGGAGCCCGACGGGCGTACGGCCAAAAAGAGGTTTATCATGGCCTCTCCGGCGGATGATGGCGAGGTGGTCGCCGTTCGTCTCGACCTGTCGATCCCGGAGCAACACCTCACCACGAAAGCCGGCGAGGACGTTGACTGCGTTGCCATGCCAAAGGCTTCATGTCAGTGGCCTCGCGTATTACTGGATCTTCGGAAAGCTAGATACGACATCAAGCTCGTCGACAGCGATGACTTCACGCGGGCCATGTCACATGTTAACTAGTCCATCCCCAACCCCTCTGGTTCAACTGCCATCGATCTCTTCGAAGGCCCTGCCGCTGATCTCCTCAGCCACGTGGTCAAGGATTTGTGGCCCTTGTACGCCATCGAGCCCATTTTGTCATTTCTTAAGGACACGTTCTACGGTGGTGGCATGGGATCCTCAATTGCCAAGTCAGATCTCATCGACCATGACCACGAGGAGGGCACACACAAAGGGTCTTCCAAGGTGAAACAACCCATCTGCGACATCGGAGATCGCACCATGGGTCTTTGCTCTTCCAACTTGAAGGATCCCGTCCATGACAAGTGAGGCAATATCCTATCAGCAAATCTTACTTTTTCTAGCTAGCCAACCCGTACCCTTTGTTGTAGTAGCTTTTGCCATGCGGTGTTTTAACTATGTCATGTTTAATTATTTCAGTTATGCAAAATTGTAATGCTCAATAGGGCTATGTGATGTTTAAGTATGAATTGTCCACTTCAGTATCACGAATGGCTATATTTGGTTGTTTATAGTGAGTAGATGCCTTGTTTATCTATATTTGGTTGTTAGGTTGGTTGCAGTGAGCATTTGTCCAGTTATCAAGCAGATGCCCTGTTTATCTGTATTTTCTTGTTAGGTTGGTTGCAGTGAGCATTTGTCCAGTTTTCAATCAGATGCCTCTATTATCTGTATTTGCTTGTTAGGTTGGTTGTAGTGAGCATTTGTCCAGTTTTCAATCAGATGCCTCTATTATCTGTATTTGCTTGTTAGGTTGGTTGCAGTGAGCATTTGTCCAGTTTTCAAGCATGTGCCCTGTTTATCTGTATTTGCTTGTTACGTTGGTTGAAGTGAGCCTCTATCCAGTTTTTAGTGGCTATATTTGGTTGTTATACTGATCATATATGCTTTGTTTTTTTCAGTTGTTCACAATGTGATGTTCATTATGTGCAAGTCGGAACTGTGCAGTACGATTTCATCAATACCAGTTTGAATGGATATATTTGGTTCTTATTATGCCTGGTGTAGTTAACACATGCCCTTTATTTCAGTTTTACACACTTATCCAGTGTGATGTTTAAGCATGATATATGTTCTATTCATTTTCAACAATACTAGTGTGGCACCCCGGCTCAGAGAGACCGGAACACCCTGTATTCTAGCCCAGAGATCAAGTCTTCTGGAATACGGCACTGCTTGGAAAAAACAAATCAGCTCTTTATTACATATGATATGGGTACAAGGGATCTGATAATACAACGGATCACATAGGCCCGACAACACTACGCCTGCCAAGGTAGCTCTATGCTAGCAGCAGAATGACTCGTGGAAGTGGATTAATGTCTAGCAGCGGAACAACGATGATGGTGATGAACTCCACTCCGCAGGGACTATGGCTGGAACACATATCCTAGCTCGCAAACTCGGGATCCTCGACAAGCAAGCAATCACAGCATGACCTGCAATCTGGCATGACACGCCAGGTGAGTACTTTGAATGTACTCGCAAGCTCACAGCAACCAAAGCAATCAAGACAAACAACAACATGGCACTTACAGGTTAATTAAAGATGATCATGATACACTAGAGCAATATCAGATGAGCATGGCATGAACATGTTACATGATATGAACAGGATGATACTCGCATGCATCATGTTTAAAATATCATGAACCAACTTACTCTGTTCGGAGGTTACCTCGTAACCACCACATGTATCAACTTACCATCATAGACATCACACGATCACCTCAGGATCAACCAAGCTTGGTATTAACAATACCATAGTGATCATCACATGACCACAAGGAGCTCAATCTTTACCTGCGGTCATCACATGATACCATACAGATCATCTTGTGATCCTCTCACGATCACTTAAAGATCAACCAACTTATTTCCTCATCGAGCCAGGGTTGTTTATTAGTCAGGTTATTATTACTGTTGACCCATAGTGTGACCTACTACGAAGTAGGCCCATATCCGCGGGCGCGGCTATCAATAGATTATACACTCTGCATAGGTTAGTACACTGTACCCACACTACAGAACGCAAGGCCTCGTGCTCCCATTCGGGTGGACCAACGGCGTTGCGACAAAACCAATCTATTGCATGGCACTCTCCCGGCCTCTCCGACAAACTCCCCTTTGGGCTAAGTCATGGGTGGCCCCGATGTCACCTCGTAACATCCTCCACCTATGTGGTCGGCCACCGTCGTGGCAAAACAAAAACGTCCCAAATGGGGGCATGTGCACATTACCAAACTTGGGCTCACAAGGCTAATGGCCGCCTACCTGATCAGGGTAGCACACGCACATAACCTTCCCTAGTTGGAGGCACTGGCAAGAGGCATGACAATAGACCGAATCAAGGCCCCCCATAAGGCAAGTGTGGCTGCACTAGTCAGCTCGATTCGATGGCACTATGACTCAGCCAACAGACTTGTTCAAGTTCGATTAATGTCTAGTTAAACTTGAATGGTGATGAGCTGATTCATAATAACATGATGAAATAACAATGCATATGAGCATGATATCAACATAAGTATGGATGAGAAGCATAACCACTTAACATATGAAGCATTAGCATCAACAATAATAAAGCACTTAGTCTACTAGATGCAGATGAACATGGCATAGCGATGGTCATGCATATCACAGGTACTTTTCATAACAAACGATCATAATGCATCAGAGAACATCACTATCACTAGCATGTAATAATAGCAAGAATGACATAAGAGAATAATAATACTAGCAAATGTGTGCATAAGAATCAGTATGGTTTCATAAAGTCAAGAACAATTCAGGATTGTCTTGCTTGGACTTTTGAGTATATTCATCAGTGTAATCAGTCTAAAAAGCCCATCCTCCTGCTTAAGTTAGATTTTGAAAAGGCTTTTGATTCTATCCAGCATGAGGCAATTCTAAAGATTCTTGTAGCAAAAGGTTTTGACAACACATGGATTACATGGATTAAACAGTTGTTGTCCTCTGGAACTTCCTTTGTTCTGCTTAATGGTGTTCCTGGCAACCATTTTAAATGCAAGTGTGGAGTAAAGCAGGGAGACCCTATTTCTCCTTTGCTCTTTGTTATTGCTGCAGATCTCTTGCAGACAATGATTAATGATCTACTGCAGCAGGATTTGATATGTAGGCCATTGCCAACCCATGATCCTGATTTCCCTGTTGTTCAGTATGCTGATGATACACTGCTTTTTCTAAATGCTGAAAGGGGTCAATTGGAGACACTGAAATCAGTGCTCTGTTCTTTCTCAAAGGCAACTGGTCTCCAGATCAACTTTCATAAATCTTCCATGTATCCTATTAATGTGAATGGTCCTGATGCTACAGATCTAGTTGCTTTTTTTGGCTGCAAGTTAGGCACAATGCCTTTCACATATTTGGGCCTGCCAGTGGGGACTACCAGACCCAAAATTGTTGACCTTCTTCCCCTGGTGGACTGCATGGAGAGAAGACTGACAGCTAGTTCTTGGTTTTTGCCTCAAGGGAGCAGATTATAATTGGTGAACTCTGTCATTTCTTCCTTGCCTATCTTCTTCCTTTGCAGTTTGTCAATTCCTCAGGGTATTCTGAAGCAGTTGGAAAGGATTCAGAGGCAGTGTTTATGGAGGAAATTTGGTCAGGAGAGGGGCCACTCCCTGGCTGCCTGGCCTCTTGTTTGCAGACCCAGGTCCAAGGGTGGTCTTGGAATCTTAAACCTTGGTTTGCAAAATGAAGCTCTTCTTCTTAAGCATCTCAATAAATTCTATAATAGGATGGATGTGCCATGGGTTCATTTGGTTTGGGATTCTTACTATTTTCAAAGGGTCCCCCATGATACTACACTGTGTGGATCCTTTTGGTGGAGAGATGTCTGCAAATTAATGGATAAATTCAGAGCAGTTACTTCTGCTGATGTCCACAGTGGAGATACGGTATTGTTCTGGTCTGATTATTAGCAATTTGGGAACAGTTGCATTTCTCTTCAAGATCGCTTTCCTAGGCTTTATTCTTTCTGCCTCCACAAAAACCTCTCAGTCAGGGAAGTCTTTCAGGCTAATAATTTCCAAGAGCTTTTTTATTTGCCTCTGTCTGAGCAAGCCTTCCAAGATTTACAATAGCTCTCGTCCTTGATGGGTTCTTTCCAATTGGACAATGTTTGCCATGATTCTTGGGGGTGGAGACATGGTAAAAAGTCCGAATATACTGCAAAGAAGTTTTATGACTTTGCTTTTCAGCCAATGGTTGCAAATCCCATTCTGGGGTGGGTCTGGAAGAGCTGCTGCACCATGTCGATCAAAATGTTTGCCTGGCTAGTCATAATGGACAGGGTAAACACCAAGGACATGATCCAACGGAGACATTGGAAGATTAATGATGGGCCTGAATGTGTACTCTGTCCAACTGGGACTCTTGAGGACAGAAACCACCTTTTTTTCCAGTGCAATTTCAGTGTCCGTGTGTGGAATTATCTGCAAATTGTTTGGAAGGATTGTGATGACATGGTGGAAATTGCTTGGCATGCCAGAAAGGATTTCAACAAACCTTTCTTTGGGGAAGTGGTCTTCATTGCTTGGTGGAATATTTGGAAAGTCAGGAATGACAGAGCTTTCAGGAACATTCGACCTTCTTTCAGGGCATGGAAAAATGGATTCATTCATGATCTAACGCTCCTCTCCCATAGAATCAAAAGGAAATATAGAGATGCCTTGCTTAAATGGATTGATTTCCTTCCTCCTTGAGGAGGTTTTTATTTGTGTGTAATGCTGTAATTATTTGGTATAATATCCTCCCCCCTTCCTTTGTATAGTTTTCTTTAGCTTTATGTAGTTTTCTTTTTCTTGTTTCTTTCTTTTCCTCATCTTGAGGAATCCCTGTACTGGTGCTATTTTTTAATAAAATGCTGTGGGGAGCAAGCCCTGCAGTCTTCAAGGTAAAAAAAATAATACTAGCAAGTAGTCACAAGGTGCATAAGATCTAAATATGATGATGAGCATGGATCCACAAGCATAACCGAAAAAGTAATAACAGTAGTAAATGAGCAAACAATTATTAAATATTTGAGTGTAAAACCATGGCTACTGCAAGACCATCATGCAAGTGGTTGTCGTGGCTTGCCTGGGGATGAAAAATCCATCGGGAAGAGGTGTGAGGAACTCGCGGAATGATTCACCGGAAATGTTTCTCTCTCGAAGGGGGGTGATTAGGGGCAAGGGCAAAATGTTCATTTTCATAATGTTAGAACATCATGAAAATGGTACCAATGGAACGGGCTCGACGAATAGAGCACGTGGGCTTTTGAATCACCTGATTCGGAGTTACGGATGAAGATATACGACCGTTCGTTCGTTAGACACGAAAAGAATAAAAATTATTCCTTTTTGCGCTTAACTAGTGAACGTCCCCTATATAAGGATTTCGGCGGCTGGGCTGAAACAGAAAACGTATTCCTGAAAACACGTCTTCGCTGCGGGAAAGTGTACTTTCAATTAGAACTGCGCCGGATTACGCTTTCAATACAAGAACACGTATTCGCAGAGGGCGCCTCCACTTACTCTCTGCGGGCCCAGGCCGTGAGCCACTTACAGGCGGGACCTGCATGCTCTCTCTCTCCCCTCCTCGTTCCTTCGTCATCCTCCCAACGCGGCACAGGAGGGAGCGAGGCCGGGCGCGGCCGACGCCAGCCCCGGCGGCTTCGGCCGTCTCCGGCCGAGGGGAGGGCACCGGCGGCCCCGGGAAGGAGCACCGCAGTGATACGTCTCCATCGTATCTACTTTTACTAACCCGAACTGACGCTGTTTTCAGCAGAACTACCATGGTGTTGTTTTTGTACAGAAATAAAAGTTCTTGGAATTGGACGAAACTTTTTGGAGAATTATTTTGGAATAAATAATAATTTTTGGAACCAAGACCCACTGGGGGGCCTGGCTGCCCACAAGACACTAGGGTGCGCCACCCCCTGTCGGAGTAAATCACCATGGGTAGCCCCATCAGCTCCCTTTGCTATTTCAAGACATCGGGGCAGGCTGCGCCCCTCAAACATCAAGGACAAGGGCCGCCCTCTTGAGGCCGGCTGGTCCAAGCAGCCGGTTACCAAGAGGCGGCGGAGTCCACAAGACGGCCATGAAGTAGGCCGACTCCTGGCAGGCGGCCTCCTGGGATGCCGAGTCCTAGCAGGCGGCCCCCCGCGCCCTCAAAGTCAACACCAACATAAACATGATGAGACAGGGCATGGCTACAGTACAGGCCTGCCACCCCCAAATCCAGGGAAGGGCGTGGCCACGGTACTGCGTACCGAGCAGGTATCCTGCGCCCAACGCAGGACTGTTGCCATGCCACTCATGACGACCCCATGGCAGAGGGAGCCATGCTCCCGTGACGGGCGGCCAGTACGGCCCGCAGGCGGCGGGCCCTACCTGTCCGTGACAAGCCAGAAGGCGGCAAGCCCAGACCAGTCGGCCCAGTGGGAGGCCGGCTCCCAGCAGGCGGCCCTCCTCCTCCCTCGAAGTCCGTGCGCCATTAACCAGATACGACGGGGTATGGCTACAGTGAGTCCCCGCCAGGCGGCGGGACTGTATCCACACTCTCCCCGACCAAGCATGCATCATCAGTGGCACGGCTACAGTGCTACACAGCTGACAGGACCCGCAAGCGGCGGGCCCAGCTTGTCGGCCGAGGACGAGACCGCCGGGGGGACCCACCAGGCGGCGGGCCCCTGCAGTCGGCGGAGAAGTCGGCGACCAGAGACACTGATGGCCGGGTCCTACACCCGGCCGGATTACCATTGTATCCCTGGGGGGTAGGCCTATATATACCCCCCAGGTCACCCCATGCAAGGGGGCTGGCAGTTGGCTCCTGGGCAGAGGCCTCGTCGAGCACTCACAGCACCACACACACACACACAGAGAGTGGAGTAGGGCTAGCCTTGCCCTTCTTCCTCCTCCAGCTAGGAGGCTCAAGGAGCAAGCTTATAGCCACCTGTTGAAATAGTGATCATGCGGAGACCCCGCAGAGCAGGACTAGGGGTGTTATCTCCTAGGAGAGCCCCGAACCTGGGTAAGATTCGCAAGCGTACGTGGTCTCGCTCACTCCCGCTTCTAGAGCCCGGCGACGTACTTTTGTCCCCATCCACGATAAGCCATCCCCTGGCATATGTCGCACGATATCCCCGACATTTGGTGCCCACCATGGGTCTAGGTGCACCGTCGTCCGGAAACACGTTCTGGACGGGAACCCTCTTCCTGGCGATCGCAGCCAGCCCGGCACGCCCGACGGCATTTGCGCCGACACGCTGCACGGCGCGGAAGTTGTTTGTGCCGCAAGCAACCTCGCCGATCTCATCGGTGGGATCCGCCTCTTCGACGAGCCCGCACTCGACGCGGGCGCAGCTAGCTCTGAGAGCTGCCTCGTCGATCTCCTCGGCAAGCTTCACATCGCCGACGAGCCGGTCTCCGACCCGGAGTCCGTTGGCTCCACCGACCTGCTCGTCGACATGGTTGTCGACGCCGACGTCGCGCTTCCTGATGCCTTCCCTGGTGACGTGGTGATCTTCGACGATCCACTTCCCGCTGCAGACAGCAGCGCCGGCACCAGCACCGTCACTGAGGTGCTAGTCATCAGCCACGACGGAACCTCCGACCAGGCCGGCCGGGACCCGTTGCAGGCGGCAATGTGGGACCTGTCCGCTCCCGTAGCGCCCGGTGCGAGCGGTGAAACACTGGAGGCATGCCGTATCGCACTTCTCGACAGCGCCAACAAGTTGGCGGCCATGAGATGCCTCACCGAGGCTTACCACCGCGAGATCGACCGCGCCGTTTGCGTCACACCGGCTGCTGATGAGCCCAGCCGCGTGGGCACGGTCTGACAGCGCGGCGCTGCCATCGCCAGCATGTTGGGGGCCGACCGCCCGGTCTATGCCACGCCCATGGAGAACTTGCGCGCCGCCCAGGCAGCGGCAGACCAGCTGGACTGCCTGGAGGGCGACGAACGTCGCTGCATGACGGAGCGCGTCCAGCAGCTCATCGACGCGGCCACCGCGCAGCAAGAAGCCGGCTGCCGCATGGTGGAACCCGGCCTACAGGCTGGGAACCTTCCCCCTCGCCGGGAGCACGGCGCAACCTCACGGACGCCGACAGCCGGTGCCCGCGACCGAGTAGACCCAGAGCCGGTTGCCAGCCGCAGCCGCACCCACATTTCCATCGAGCGCGACCAAGACGGCCGCCCACGAGCAGTGGAACGGCGGGACGGTCGTCCGCCTCTCCCGCGCAGGGAGAGGCGCGCCTCCCCGCCGCTTGTTGAGCATCCGACTCTTGGAGGCCGGCTGGGCCCCCGTGAAGGAGTCGGAGAGAATGACGCCCGCAACCGGATCGACCGCTTGGCTCGGTCCCTGGCGTTGGAAGAAGAAGATGCAATCGGCCCGCCTTCTTTCGGCCCCCGCATTCACGATGAGCCCTTCCCCAAAGGGTTCTCGCTCCCTCGGGACACTCCTAAGTACAACGGCTCTGTGAAGCCGGAAGATTGGCTGGTCGACTACTCCACTGCCGTCAACATAGCGAATGGCAACAAGCGTGTCGCCGTGAAGTATGTTCCGCTCATGCTCCAGGGCACGGCCCGGGCATGGCTGAACAGCCTCAAGCCCTACAGCGTCAACAGCTGGCTAGACTTCACCGAAGTTTTCATCCGCAACTTCACCAGCACCTACAAGCGGCCGCCCAAGCCTCGCCAGCTCTCCCTGTGCATCCAAGGCCCGATCGAGTCCACCCACGAATACTTAACGCGGTGGGCCGAGTTGCGCAACTCCTGTGAAGGGGTTCATGAGGTGCAAGCCATTGAATACTTCACTGCCGGATGCCGGGAGGGCACCCTACTCAAGCACCGGCTCCTCTGCGACGAGCCGGCCACGCTCGACGAGCTGTTGATCATAGCGGACAAGTATGCCACTGCCGACTCCTCCATGAAGTCGGAACTCCGGGTGGATGCATCAGGAAAGATGCTCCCTCCGGCTCCTCAGACACCGGCTGGTGATTCCAGTCGGCGCCAACAGTCAAACGACAATAAGCACAAGGCCCCACAACCGGCTACCACCAGCCGGCAGGTGGCGATAGTCGAAGACCAGTAGCCAGAAGAGCAGCCCGGCCCCAAACGCCAGAAGGGCGGCAAGCCTGCCTGGTTGCCCGCCTTCTCGTTTGAGAAAACCCTCGACGCTCCCTGCAAGTTCCACAGCGGTGCAAAGCCATCCAACCACACCACCCGGAAGTGCCACTGGCTCACTCGCATCGCCAGAGGCGAAGGACTGCCTCCGCCGCCTGCTGGCCCGCCGCCTCCGCCTCCCCAGCAGCCGGCGGTCCGACCAGTCGGCGCAATCCAAGACGAGTTTCCTGAAGAGCATGGAGCTTACGTCGTCTTCACCAGCGTGACTGACGACAGGCACAGCCGGCGTCAACAGCGCCGAGAAGTGAATACTATCACCTCTGTAGCCCCAGAGTTCATGCACTGGTCGGAGAAGCCGATCAGTTGGAGCCGAGCTGACCACCCGGAGGTGATGCCTTCTCCGGGTTCCTATGCCCTGGTGTTGGATGCCACCTTCGCAACAGAGAGGCGAGCTGCACGTTTCTCCCGAATTCTGATAGACAGCGGTAGCAGCATCAACATCCTCTACCGCGACACCATGGAGAAGTTGTGCATCAAAGAGAAACAGCTCCAGCCCAGCCGGACTGTCTTCCATGGCATTGTGCCTGGCCTATCCTGCTCACCAATCGGCAAGATCAAGATAGATGTCCTCTTTGGAGACAAGAGTCACTTCTGCCGAGAGCCAATCTGGTTCGAGGTGGTTGACCTTGAGAGCCCCTACCACGCGTTGCTTGGCCGGCCTGCTCTGGCCAAGTTCATGGCGGTCCCCCACTACGCCTACCTCAAGATGAAGATGCCGGGCACCAAGGGCATTATCACCATAGCCGGCGACTACCAGAAGTCTGCCGACTGTGCTGCAGCCAGCAGTCGGCTGGCCGAGTCCCTTGTGATTGCTGCTGAGAAGCGGCTCCTTGACCGGGTTGTGTCCATGGCCGGCAAGCAGCCGGACCTATCGCCAGATCCCAAGGAGTCAGAAGCTCAGGGCTCTTTCCAGTCGGCCAAAGAAACCAAGAAGATACCCTTGGACCCAGAGCACCCAGAGAAGTTCGCTGTCATAGGAGCTCACCTTGACAGCAAATAGGAAAGCGAGCTCATCGATTTCCTCTATGAGAATCGGGACATCTTTGCGTGGTCTCCAAAAGACATGTCGGGTGTTCCGACAGATTTCGCCGAGCACAAGCTACATGTCAGAGCAGATGAAAAACCAGTCAGACAACCCCTCCGCTGCCTGTCGGAGGAGAAGAAAGGAATTGTTGGTGAAGAGATAGCCCAGCTTCTAGCAGCCGGCTTCATTATGGAAGTATTCTTCCCAGAGTGGCTAGCCAACCCAGCCCTTGTACTAAAGAAGAACAACAAATGGCGCATGTGTATTGACTACACCAGCCTCAACAAAGCTTGCCCGAAGGATCCGTTCGCCTTGCCTCGGATTGACCAAGTGATAGACTCCATAGCCGGATGCGAGCTGTTGAGTTTCTTGGATGCCTATTCGGGGTACCACCAGATTAAGTTAAGCCCGGCCGACCGCCTGAAGACTGCCTTCATCACACCATTCGGAGCCTTCTGCTACCTGACCATGACATTCGGCTTGAGAAATGCCGGTGCCATGTTCCAGCGTTGCATGCAGAAGTGCCTCCTCAAGCAACTCAGCAGAAATGCCCATGTCTATGTAGACGATATTGTGGTGAAGACAGAGAAGCACGGTACCCTCCTGGAAGATCTCAAGGAAACTTTTGATAATCTGCGCCGTTTTCAAATCAAGCTCAACCCAGAGAAGTGTGTCTTTGGAGTGCCAGCTGGCCAGCTCCTCGGTTTCCTTATCTCAGAGCGCGGCATAGAGTGCAACCCTGTCAAGATCAAGGCCATCGAGAGGATGGAGAGGCCCACCCGACTGCGAGACGTTCAGAAGTTCACCGGCTGCTTGGCATCCATCAGCTGCTTCATCAGTCGGCTGGGCGAGAAGGCTCTTCCCCTGTACCAGCTGATGAAGAAGACCACTCATTTTGAGTGGAACGACAAGGCGGACGAGGCATTCCTCCAGCTCAAGAAGATGTTGACCACACCGCCCGTCATGGCTGCCCCGGCTGCCAAGGAGCCTATGCTTCTCTACATCGCCGCCACCAGCCGGGTGGTCAGTACAGTTATGGTGGTAGAGCGCCAAGAGGACGGTAAGGTGCTGCAGGTCCAGAGGCCCGTCTACTACTTGAGTGAGGTGCTGTCAGCTTCCAAGCAGAACTACCCCCACTACCAAAAGTTGTGCTATGGCGTGCATTTTGCCGCCAAGAAGCTCAAGCCATACTTTCAAGAGCATCCCATCACGGTCGTCTGCACTGCCCCGCTTGCGGAGATCATAGGCAGCAGAGACGCATCGGGCCGAGTGGCCAAGTGGGCCATCGAGCTGGCCCCTTACACCATCTTCTACCAGCCTCGCGCCGCCATCAAGTCCAAAGCACTGGCCGACTTCCTCGTCGACTGGGCCGAGACCCAGTACCTGCCGCCAGCTCCAGACTCCACTCACTGGCGGATGCACTTTGATGGCTCGAAGATGCGCACCGGTTTGGGAGCCGGCATCGTCCTCACCTCTCCCAAAGGCGACAAGCTCAGATACACGCTGCAAATCCACTTTGCCGCCTCCAACAACGTGGCCGAGTACGAGGCGCTAGTACACGGACTCCGGCTGGCCAAGGAGATTGGCATCCGCCGGATTCTGTGCTACGGCGATTCGGACTAGGTGGTCCAACAGTCGTCCGGCGACTGGGACGCCAAGGATGCAAATATGGTGAGCTACCGCTTCCTCGTCCAGCAGATCAGCGGATATTTTGATGGGTGCGAATTCCTTCACGTGCCACGGGCCGACAACGAGCAAGCAGACGCCCTGGCACACATCGGCTCCACCAGGCATGCCATACCAGCCGGCGTGTCCCTTCAGTGCCTCCGCAAGTCGTCCATCAAGCCTTCCCCGGAAACAGAATCCATCTTCGTGCCGGCTACTCCTGAAGTAGTCGGACCCGGCCCGGGGGCTGCAGCAGCCGGCCCGGGGACTTCGGCAAGCGGCTCAGGGACTGCGACAGTCGCACCCGGCCCGGGGACTCTACAACCCGGCCCGGGGGCTGCAGCAGCCGGCCCGGGGACTTCGGCAAGCGGCTCGGGGACTGCGGCAGTCGCACCCGGCCCAGGGACTCTACAGCCCGGCCCGGGGGCTGCAGCGGCCATCCTGGGGACTTCAACAACACAGCAAGACGCGGCCGACTCCGCCCCACCACCTCCAGACCCAACCACCCTAGTTTCAGTAACCGTAATGACAGTGGATGAAGTCAAAGCACCATTATGGGCGCAGCCCATCCTCAACTTTTTGGTAAGCGGAGAGCTACCAGTTGATGAGATCTCGGCCAGGCAGGTGCAACGCCGGGCAGGAGCTTACACGATAGTAAATAGAGAGCTTGTCAGGCGCAGCGTGACTGACGTTTTCCAACGCCGCGTCGAACCAGAGAAAGGCAAGGCAATCCTCAGAGACATACACCAAGGCGAGTGCGGCCACCACGCGGCCTCCAGATCCCTTGTCGCCAAAGCTTTCCGCCATGGTTTCTTCTGGCCGACTGCTTTGGAGGACGCCAAGGATCTGGTCAAGAAATGCAAGGGGTGCCAAAAATTCAGCTCCAAGCAACATCTGCCGGCCTCTGCACTCAAGACCATCCCCCTTACCTGGCCCTTTGCCGTCTGGGGGCTGGACATGGTGGGCCCATTCAAGACAGCATGCGGTGGCATGACCCATCTGCTAGTCGCCGTGGACAAATTCACCAAGTGGATTGAAGCAAAACCAATCAAGAAACTGAATGGTCCGACTGCTATGACCTTCATCGCGGATCTCACCGTCCGGTATGGTGTACCACACAGCATCATCACCGACAATGGCACTAACTTTGCCAAAGGCGCCTTGGCCCGTTACTGCTCGACACAGGGCATCCGACTGGACTTAGCGTCCGTTGCCCATCCGCAGTCAAACGGCCAAGTAGAACGAGCAAACGGCCTCATCTTATCCGGCATCAAACCCCTACTGGTCGAGCCGTTGGAGCGCTCGGCCGGCTGCTGGATCGACGAGCTGCCAGCCGTCCTCTGGAGTCTCTGCACCACTCTGAACAGATCAACCGGTTTCACTCCCTTCTTCCTCGTATACGGGGCCGAGGCCGTCATCCCAACTGACATCGAGTTCGACTCGCCTCGCGTCACCATGTACACGGAGGCGGAGGCGAAGGAAGCACGAGAAGACGGCATCAATCTGCTGGAAGAGGGCCAGCTGTTAGCACTCAGCCAGTCCGCCATCTACCAGCAGAGCCTGCGCCGCTACTACAGTCGGAAGGTCAAGCAACGATCCTTCCAAGAGGGAGACCTTGTGCTCCGGCTGATCCAGCGAACAGCCGGCTAGCACAAGCTCTCGGCCCCTTGGGAAGGCCCCTTCATCATCAGCAGAGCCTTAGGCAATGACTCCTATTACCTCATCAACGCACAGAAGCCCAGGGCGCGCAAAAGGGACAATTCCAGCAAGGAAGCAGAGCGCCCATGGAACGCAAATCTTCTCCGAAGATTTTACAGTTAAATACAGTATGTACCACACTACCTTTTGTACTAAGGGCAAAGGCATCGGATCCCTCGAGGAGCACTCGAGGGCTACCTTTCTTATCTGTATGATAAGTTTCATGCCTGTGAATATGTTATTTCGTTCCTACGCCCGGCACCGGGTCCGACCAGTCGGCCCGGGGGCTTGCCGCCTTGTACTATGTTGGCTCTACCTGCAGTCGGACAAGTAGTGTGCCGGCATCTAAGCCCACCCTTGCCATAAGCCGCAGCTCGCAGAGCGACTGTCTGGCAGGCAAGAGTCGAAGGCAAGAAATGGTGCTCACATGAAAAATGGCTAAGGACGAAAGCACCCACATAGGCCAAGTCGGCTCCTTGCCTAGCCGTCCGGTTGCTGAGCAGCCGGCCGGCCGGCTTCTCACTTAAATTGCTACGTTCTAAGCGGCCAAAGTACTTGTTTTCCCAAAATGGCCAAGTACTTGACCCGGCCAGCAGACCGAGAATGGCTGCCTGGCCGGCAAGGCGGCTGCCAAGGGAAAGCGGCAAAGGAAAAAGCCAAAAGAACAGAAAGCAAGACAAGTCAGAGCTCGGCGAAGCACATCTTGTGCGAGAATTAAATTCACATAGCAAGAGGCCCTCGGCCAGCATTCAACAAAGTTTGAATACAAACAGCGGGTGGAACTGCGCGAATTTAACAAAGTTTGTTCTAAAGATTACCAAAGCAGGAAAAGATAAGATAAGTTGGCAGCCTAGGCCAAATGAGCAACAGGTGGGTCCGACAGGTTGGTGGAGTCGGCGGCGCCAGTTGGTGGAGTGGCCGTCTGGCGAGTATCGGCTTGGTCGCCTTCAGCAGCAGTCGGTGCACTCGCACGCGGCTCGTTGCTCGAGGCCCGATCAAGCTGAGGCTGGGCGTCCACTCCACCCTCCGGTGCGTCGCCTTCACCATCCTCATCTTCCTCGTCCTCGCCTTCATCGCTTGAGGTGATTTCTTCCGCCAAGTCCTCGCCGACATCCGGGTTCAGCCCGAACCAGTCCATCGGCACCTCGGCACCTTCCTCGTCCAGCTCGGGGAAGAAGACGCCGGTGTCGATGTACTCGGCGATGGCCACCGCACGATGGGTGAGCGCGGGCCCCGCTGCCACCAACTCTTCCATGGCCTCCTGCCGGAACGTGGCCAACTGGGCTAGGTCTAGCCAGGATACCACGCCTTGACAAACTCCAAGGCTCTTCGGGTGCCTGCCCGAGCGGAGGAGCCCCTCCAAGCCTCGAAGCGGCCGATTGCCGCCTCCAACCAGTCGGCGGTCCGACTGGGGGTGCGTGGAGCCTGGCCGCCTGGCCAGAGGGTGGAAACCAGCTGAGACCTGGCACGCTGAAGGCGGCAGAGCAGACGGTGAATCGGCTGTAAACGCGTCCTGACGGCCAGGAGCTGCTCGTTCATGTTCCGAGGCACGTCGGGCGGGATCTCCACTCCTTCCCTCCTACGCCGGTCGCACCGCGCCTCGATGGCCTGGCTGGCGGTGATGGCGTGGCCAGGAAAGAAGTCTATGCAAAAGAAAAATAGAGATCAGAAGCCGACTCCCGATGCAGTCGGCAGCTATTCCAAACAAAGAAGCTTACCGTCGATCATGTCCTCAATCTTGCCGTAGCCAGCGGCGAGGATCGCCTCCTTCTCGGCCCACTTTGAGCGTTCGACCTCAAACTCAGCCTGAAGGGCGCCTTCCGCCTCCTTGAGCTTCTGGAGCTCCGCCTTGTGCTGGTCCGCCAACTTCTTGGCCAGACGATCGCGCTCCAGGGCCGCCTTACGGCGCTCCTCCTCCTTGACGCGCAGCTCGGTCTGGACTTCGCCCAGATGCTGCTGCAGTGTGGCGTTGGCTCCTGCAAAAATGAGAAAGAGAGGACAATCAACAAAGATGACGAAAAAAGAAAGTGGTTGCCAGAAGATCCGGCCCGACTGCTCAGCAGTCGGCCCGAATCTCGGGGGCTACACCCAGCGGGTGCGCTGACGCGCCCCCGCGAGGAAGTAGACAGAATGCTTACGCCGGCCTTCGGTGAGGTCGGCGGTCCACTTAGCCAACTCCTGGACCTGGGAGTTGAAGGCGGCTGCGCGGATGTTGTGGTAGTCCTGCAACGAAGACAAAAGAAGAGAAAACAAGTTAGCACTCGGAACCTACCTTAAAGTTCCGAGCCGCCTGCTCAGCAGCCGGCCCGGAACTCGGGGGCTACACCCAGTGGGTGCGCTGGCGCGCCCCCACGGAAGACTGCAAGAATCAAAAAACAAAGCAAAGAAGCATACCCGAACGGCCGTCCGCGTCGCCAAGAACGCCTTCGTACACTGCTGGAGGGCGGCGCCTTGGGCCTGGAGCTGGGCCTGAACGTCCTACGCGGCCTTGTTCAGTACGCCCGTCCCGCCCCCAGGCGTCCATTCCGGTGGGGGGGCACTGGTGGCCTCTGCGTCTAGGGCCGACGAGCTTGCGGCCCCGACCTCCTGCGCCCGCGGCGCCGAGGCCGCCTTCGCCGCACGCCGGCGCACCGAAGGGCGGACCACGGGAGTCGCCCCCACCACCAACTCGACACCGATCGGCGACGCCGGTGGCACGTCAGGCCGATTGCCTCGGGCCTCGGCAGTCGGCGCTTGCGGGGGCACCTCCGCCTCCGAGACGATGGCGTTGCCTCCTCCCCTCTCCATGACCGGATGGTCATCGCCGGCTCCTCCAGTCGGCACCGGGATCTCTGGCGCTGGTGGCGCCGCGCGCAACAGAATGACGAGTTGCGGGGCCTGGCCGCGTGCGGTTTCTTCCGCCTGCGCCCTAGCGGCCGCGTCCGCCCGAGCCTTGGCGGCGGCATCCACCCGCGCTGCCTTGGCCGCCTCCGCCTCCTGCCTCTCCGCCTCCTCCCGCTCCTCGCGCGCCTCCCGTGCGTTCCTCTCCGTCGCCGCCCGGAGGTCGGCGAGCGGGTCCACGCGGCGGTTATTGGCGGAGCCTTCCGCCTCCCCGGTCACGGAGGCGGCGGCAGACCGCTCAAGAGTGAGTGGGGCCCTGATTCAAGCAAGACAAGAGAAAAACTCAGAAAAAGTTTGGAAGGAAGAAGAAAGGAAACACAGCCAAGCACTTACGCGGACACCATCGGGGGCTGCTTCGGGGCCCTCTGGAACTGGGCCGCTCTTGCAGCGGCCTCTTGCCTCCTGGTCACGGCGGCCGTGTTCTTGGACTTCTTCGGCCGGCTGCCGAACAGCAACGAGCCGGCCCGGCGCTTTTTTGGGTCGCCTGGTGCGGTCGGCGCGGCTGAGGAGCTCGCGCCCGCCCTGTCGGTGCCGTGCGGGCGGCGCGGCTCGTTCTCCTCTTCATCGTCGTCCGGCCAGTCCTCAAGGCCGCCTCCTCCCCCGGAGCCGCCTGCTCCACCGCCTCCACCTGTGGCGTCATCCTCCTCCATGGCGGCCGCCCCCAAGTCGGGGTCTTCCACGTCGCTCCTCGTTCGATCTGGCATATACTCCTGACCTGGATCCAGAGCGCCGGCGGCCGACTGGAACGGGAGGACCTACACCATGGCCGACTGGTCAGTCGGCAAAACAAGAGCTCGGACCAGCAAAGAGAAAAGAATTACAAAACTCACCGCAGGCGGCGGATGTGCGTGGTCGTACGGCCGCATGCCGAACCGCCAGTCCACCTCCGATAGATTGCAGTTGGAGATGTAGTTGACCAGCCGGACCACCTCCACGTCCGGCAGGTCCCGTGTGCACATCCGGCACGGGTCCCGGTGCCCGCTCATGCAGCTGATGATGTGAGGCCGGACTTGGAGGGGGAGCACTCGGCGCGTCACGTAGGCAGCCAGCAAGTCCGAGCCCTTCAGGCCCTCCGACTCCGACATCGCCTGAAGTCGGGCGAGGGCGGCGGAGAAGGCGGCCGACAGAGAACTCGGCCTGTACTGCCAGTTGGCGCGCGGCTCGGCTGGCGGGCCGGCTGCGTAGGCCGGCAAGTTGACGTAGTCGCTTGTCGGGTGGATGTTCTTGACGTAGAAGTAGGATTTCTGCCACAGCTTGGCCGACTGCAGCAAGGAGATAGGCGGGAAGCGGTTCCCGGTGCCCGGGCGCCGCACCGCCACACAGGCTCCGCATTGAGCCGCCTGGCCCTTGACGGCGGTGCCTAGCTTGAGGTAGAAGCACTCCCCCAGAGTTCGAGAGTGGGGACAGTGCCGAGGTACCCTTCGCACATGGTGACGAAGGCGGCCAGCAGCACCACCATGTTTGGCGTGAGGTGGTGCGGCTGGACTCGGTAGAAGTCGAGGAAGGAGCGGAGGAAGTCGCTGGCCGGAAGGCCGAAGCCGCGAAGGAAATGGGACCGGAAGACAACGCATTCATCGTCCTCCGGTGCCGGCGAGATTTTTGCTTCGGGGGGAACGCGCACCTGCACGTTCGCCTCCTGGGGCAGTCGCCGTGTTTGACGGAGGAAGAAGAGATGGTCATCGTGGACGTTGGAGCCGTCCCAGTCGCCGGCTCGTGAGCGCGCCATGGACGAAGGAGCTCGTCGCAGGCGTGGCGCGGTGGCGAGCGGGCGAGGCTGCGGCGGAGCAGGGCAGCCGCAGCGAGAGGACGCTCGACGACGGCGGGCTGCGGCAGCACTTCGACGGCAGCGGAGAAAATGGAGAACGGCGAAGGGAGAGGAGGCCGCGCGTGCCTCTGCCGCCCCCCTCCTCCCCCTACTTATAGCCCCAGGCAGCGAGGCCGAGGGGATGGGGGCGTGGGGGATCGTGGGATTAACTACGCCCACTCCCCCACGATCCCACTATTACGGCGCTAGTAAAGGTGCGTATTAACTACGACAGAAGTCCGACAGTCCGCCTCAGAAGCAGCGGATCCGCGCGCGGGCCGAGGCACTGTTGTAGTGGGCCCCGGCCTGTGGCACCGTCCCGTCGCACGCCTGGGCTGGCAGGCCGGCTTGACCTGATGACGCCACGTGGCCGATATGTGCGGGCGGCGAGCCTGACGCCTGGCTAGCGTGCCACCTGGTCCCCAAAATGATGTTTCGAAATCGCCAGACGGCCTGCCTGGTCATGGCCGACAACTGCCAGTCGGCACCTCGGAAGGCGGACGAAGCAAATTTCCAGACGACTCGGAATATGAAGCTGCCGAGGCTTCTCGCCCCTTCAGCCGCAGCGCCTCATCAGCTTCGGGGACTACTGTCGGAGTAAATGACCATGGGTAGCCCCATCAGCTCCCTTTGGTATTTCAAGACATCGGGGCAGGCTGCGCCCCTCAAACATCAAGGACAAGGGCCGCCCTCTTGAGGCCGGCTGGTCCAAGCAGCCGGTTACCGGGAGGCGGCGGAGTCCACAAGACGGCCATGAAGTAGGCCGACTCCTGGCAGGCGGCCTCCTGGGATGCCGAGTCCTAGCAGGCGGCCCCTCGCGCCCTCAAAGTTAACACCAACATAAACATGATGAGACAGGGCATGGCTACAGTACATGCCTGCCACCCCCGAATCCAGGGAAGGGCGTGGCCAGGGTACTGCGTACCGAGCAGGTATCCTGCGCCCAACGCAGGACTGTTGCCATGCCACTCATGACGACCCCATGGTAGAGGGAGCCATGCTCCCGTGACGGGCGGCCAGTACGGCCCGCAGGCGGCGGGCCCTACCTGTCCGTGACAAGCCAGAAGGCGGCAAGCCTAGACCAGTCGGCCCAGTGGGAGGCCGGCTCCCAGCAGGCGGCCCTCCTCCTCCCTCGAAGTCCGTGCGCCATTAACCAGATACGACGGGGTATGGCTACAGTGAGTCCCCGCCAGGCGGCGGGACTGTATCCACGCTCTCCCCGACCAAGCATGCATCATCAGTGGCACGGCTATAGTGCTACACAGCCGACAGGACCCGCAAGCGGCGGGCCCAGCTTGTCGGCCGAGGACGAGACCGCCGGGGGGACCCACCAGGCGGCGGGCCCCTGTAGTCGGCGGAGAAGCCGGCGACCAGAGACACTGACGGCCGGGTCCTACGCCCGGCCGGATTACCATTGTATCCCTGGGGGGGTAGGCCTATATATACCACCCAGGTCACCCCATGCAAGGGGGTTGGCAGTTGGCTCCTGGGCAGAGGCCTCGTCGAGCACTCACAGCACCACACACACACACAGAGAGAGAGTGGAGTAGGCTAGCCTTGCCCTTCTTCCTCCTCCAGCTAGGAGGCTCAAGGAGCAAGCTTGTAGCCACCTGTTGAAATAGTGATCATGCAGAGACCCCGCAGAGCAGGACTAGGGGTGTTATCTTCTAGGAGAGCCCCGAACCTGGGTAAGATTCGCAAGCGTACGCGGTCTCGCTCACACCCGCTTCTAGAGCCCGGCGACGTACTTTTATCCCCATCCACGATAAGCCATCCCTTGGCATATGTCGCACGATATCCCCGACACCCCCTCTGGCGTGCCTTGGTGGGTGGTGGGGCCCTCGAGGCCCCACTGACCCTAATTCCAACGCTATAAAATCCTATTTTTCCAGAAAAATAGGGGATGAAGTTTCATCTCGTTTCAAGATACGGAGCCGCTGCCACCTCCTGTTCTTCATCAGGAGGCTAGATCTGGAGCCCGTTCGGGACTCCAGAGAGGGGAATCTTTGGTCTTCGTCATCACCAACCCTCCTTCATCACCAATTCCATGATTCTCCCCATCGGGAGTGAGTAACTCCTTCGTAGGCTTGTTGGTCGGTGAGGGGTTGGATGAGATTCATCATGTAATCGAGTTAGTTTTGTTAGCGCTTGATCCCTAGTATCCACTATGTTCTGAGATTGATGTTGCTATGACTTTGCTATGGTTAATGCTTGTCACTAGGGCCCGAGTGCCATGATTTCAGATGTGAAGCATTTATGTTTTCACCATTATATCTATGTTCTAGATCCGATCTTGCAAGTCATATGCACCTGCTATGTGTTATGATCCGCAATCCCCAGGGTGACAGTAATTGGGATACTTTCCAGTGATGACCGTAGTTTGAGGAGTTCATGTATTCACTGTGTGGTAATGCTTTGTTCCTGTTCTCTATTAAAAGGAGGCCTTAATATCCCTTAGTTTCCTTATGGACCCCGCTGCCACCGGAGGGTAGGACAAAAGATGTCATGCAAGTTCTTTTCCATAATCATGTATGACTATTTACGGAATACATGCCTACATTATATTTATGAACTGGAGCTAGTTTTGTGTCACCCTATGTTATGGCTGTTATATGATGAATATCATCCAACGTAATCACCTATCCAATGCCTACAAGTTTTCCACATATTGTTCTTGCTAAGTTACTATTGCTATTGCTACTGTTCCAACTGCTACAAAACTATTACTGCTGTTACCGTTACCACTGTTACTGTTACTACTACTATCAAAACCATCATATTATTATGCTACTGATCACTTTGCTACATATATTTAATCTTCAGGTGTGGTTGAATTGACAACTCAACTGCTAATACTTGCAAATATTCTTTGGCTCCCTTTGTGTCGAATCAATAAATTTGGGTTGAATACTCTACCCTCGAAAACTGTTGCAATCCCCTATACTTGTGGGTTATCAAGACCTTTTTCTGGTGCCATTCCTGGGGAGCATAGCTATATTTGTTGAGTCCCTTGGGATTTATATCTATTTATCACTATAAAGAATCTGAAAGATACAAGAACCAAGATCTTTTCCTCTAAGACGAGGGGAGGTAAGGAACTGCCATCTAGCTCTGCACTTGATTCACCTTCTATTTTGAATAGACTTGCAACACCACCACATGATATTAATCCTGATATGTCGCAAGTTATTGATGATGTTACTTCTGCTATGAAAAATGCTTATGATGTTGCTAGTACCTTGCTTGCTGATAATGTGACACTAGGTGAATTTCTTGATGAACAAATTGCTAGAGCTAAAGATATTGAGAATGCTGAAACTGATGAAATTACTGAAACTAATGAAGTCATTGAAACTGAAAATTATGAAACACCTATTAGACCTAGCTCTCCTAGAATTGAAATGCCTAAGATATCTAAGGGTTATGTTATGGATGGAGAGGTACCTAGAGAATTTCTTGCTTGCAAGGATAGAGATGATCTTAAGAAATTATTATGCAAGTTGAAAGAAAAATCCTTGAATGCTAGAATGCAATATGATCCTCAGTTTGCTACTTCACCTATCTTTAGTACTGATAAGGATTATGAATTCTCTGTCGACCCAGAGTTAATTACTTTGGTTGAATCTGATTCTTTTCATGGCTATGAAACTGAAACTATAGTGGCACATCTTACTAAATTAAATGATATAGCCACCCTTTTGCTCATGAGGAAAAAATTCGCTACTACTATATTCTCAAGTTATTTCCTTGCTCGCTAAAGGTTGATGCTAAGATATGGTACAATACTCTTGCTCCTGGTTGTGTGCGTAGTCCCCAGTATATGATTCATTACTTCTCTCAAAAATATTTTCCTGCTCATAAGAAACAAGCTGCCTTACAGGAAATATTTAACTTTGTGCAAATTGAAGAAGAGAGTCTCCCACAAGCTTGGGGGAGGCTTCTCCAATTGCTTAATGCTTTGCCTAATCATCCTCTTAAGAAAAATGATATACTTGATATCTTCTATAATGGGCTAACCGATGCTTCTAGGGACTTCCAAGATAGTTGTGCTGGTTGTGTTTTCAGGGAACAGACTATCGAACAAGGTGAGGAATTATTTAATAATATATTGAAGAATTATGATGATTGGACACTTCCTGAACCACCGCCTAAACCCACTCCGAAGAAGAGGGTTATCTTATTTCTCAGTCCCGAAGATATGCAAGAGGCAAAGAAATATATGAAGGAAAAAGGTATTTAAGCTGAGGATGTTAAGAATTTACCACCTATTGAAGAAATACATGGCCTTGACACACCACCACCACGGGTGGTAGAGGTAAACTCTTTATTGAAATTTGATGAAGATGATATCCCTTACAATAAACATCCTAGTCAATGTTTATATGAATTTGACAACTACATTAAGAAACAAGATCACTTCAATGCAAATGTTATGAAACAATTGAAACAAAATTCTGATATGATTGCTCGCTTGAGTGACTTGTTATTTAGAATCACTAATGATGTTAGAGGTGTAGGAAAACATGCCTCTATGGTTCAACCCTAGTTAGAACAAGTTGTTAAATCTCAGAGTGAATTGCTAAATGAAAGGAATAATAATATGAATGATTACGCTGTTAGAGTAGCAACTAGATGAGGCAAAATGGCTCAGGAACCACTTTATCCTGAGGGACACCCTAAAAGAATTGAAGAGGACTCTCAGAGAATTAATACTGATGCACCTAGTCCTTCTAAAAGGAAAAAGAAAAAGAAAAACGATAGGACTTTGCATACCTCTAGTGAACCTGAGAAAGAAAAACCCTCTGAAGATAACAATGATGTTTCTATTTCTGATGCTGAAACCCAATCTGGTAATGAACATTCACCTAGTGATAATCAAAATGATAATGATGATGTTCATGAAGACACCCAACCAAACAATGAAAAAGAACCAGATAATGATGTTGAAATAGAACTTGTTGTTGATCTTGATAACCCACGACCTAAAAATAAACGATATGATAAAAGAGACTTTGTGGCTAGAAAACATGGTAAAGAAAGAGAACCATGGGTTCAGAAACCCATGCCCATTCCACCTAAACCATCTAAGAAAAAGGATGATAAAGAATTTGAATGCTTTGCTGAAATGATTAGGCCAGTCCTTTTGTGTACTCGCTTGACTCATATTTTAAAGATGACCCCTTATGCTAAATACATGAAAGACATTATCACTAATAAAAGAAAAATACCTGAAGCTGAAATTTCCACCATGCTTGCTAATTATTCTTTTAAGGATGGAGTGCCTAAAAAACTTGGAGATCTGGAAATACCAACTATACCTTGCTCCATCAAAAGAAATTATGTCAAAACTGCTTTATGTGATTTGGGAGCTGGTGTTAGTGTTATGACTTTCTCTTTATATAAAAGACTTGATTTGAATAAACTCACACCTACTGAAATGTCTTTGCAAATGGTGACAAATCAACTGCCATACCTATCGGTATTTGTGAGGATGTGCCCGTTGTTGTTGTAAATGTTACTATCTTAACAGACTTTGTCATACTTGAGATGCTCGAGGACGACAACATGTTGATTATCCTTGGTAGACCCTTTTTGAATACTGCAGGGGCTGTTATTGACTGCAATAAAAGAAAAGTCGCTTTTCATATCAATGGTAATGAGCATACGGTACACTTTCCGAAGAAACAATTTCAAGTGAATGGTTTTAATGTTATTGAAAAGTCTCCGACAATTACTATTGGAAGTTTTCAACTCCCTTTACCTACTGCCAAAAAGAAATATGAAATACGTATTGTTGGGGATATGCATATCCCTGTTGAGGTAACTTAGTGTTTTTACGAAAGTTCTTCGGGTTCATGCTAATCGAAAGTGGTTGTTAATAAGACTTGATCAACCTTATTAATGGATTACTTTCGAGAGGCATGTGGTTGATGAATTTAGTAAGCATAACCTTCTGTCCCTACTTTTAGTTTTCTGTTTTTCTTAGTTAAATAAAATAAAATGCCATGTTTAGCCTTTTTTCTGAATTTTTCGTGCAATAAAAAAGTGCCCAAAAATAAAAGTGCTCAGAATGCTCTGAAATTTTTACACGATTTTTCTGAATATTTAAGAATTTCTGGCACAAATAACATCACGAGGAGGTGCCCCTAGTGCCCACAAGACACCATGGCGCGTCAGCTACCCTAGGCGCGCCCTGGTGGGTAGTGGCCCCCCTCACTTATCCCTCGAGCGCATGTCATCTCCTACCTCCAGGAAAAAAAATCACCATTGCTCTCTCCCTCGTGTTCTTGCTCTCAAACCCACGGATTTCGATCTCTTTGCTTGAAGCTCCATTTCCGAAACTATTTTGGGGGATTGCTACTTGGTATGTGACTCCTCCATTGCTCCAATTATTTTTTGCTCTAGTGGTTTGTATTTTGAATAATTAGCTACACTTGGTGTTGCTGTAAAAGGGCTTGCATGTTGAATTCTTGGAGTTCCAGGTAGTTTGAATGCTTGATATAGCCTCTAGGCATCCATATGAGTAGTTGCTATCAATCTTGTGAGGTTTTGTTGACAAAAAAATTTGTGGCCAAAGTATTCAGAATTTTATTCATAGGAAAAAGATGAGTATCTTCCAGAAGTTTTCCTCCAAAAAGAATGCCAAGGGAGTCATTGGGGAATCATCGGACAATGACCTCAACACTCCAAGAACGGCGGAGGTGCGGCCGTGCGAATGGCCACATAATACCTTCATGGACGAGTCAGGGTTCCATCAAGAGTTTGCCCAATTCGTTGCAAATGTTGGGCTGGCCGACTTCCTCGTAGATGAGTGTGACTAACACCACCTCGACACGAATTCCTTTGTGCAAAAGTTTTATTTTCTGAATAGGAAAAATCCTCCTGAGGTGCAGTTTAATTTATATTCTGAAACCCGTCAAATACCGCTCACTGAATTTTGCGAGATATGTTTGATTCCCTCTGACGGGGAATTAAGAGAGCCTAGACCGGCAGAGTTTGAGGACTTCCTCCTCAGTTTGATAGTGGGTGAGGAAAGAGGCGTGCCGAAAGCCACCGCCACTAGTTTGCAGTTTCCTTCTGTGCATTACTTTACTTTATTCAACGCGAAGTGTTTAACTGCTAGGGAGAAGGCTGGTGCACTGAGTGCTCCCGACCTCGCCATTTTACGTCGTGCACTACACGATGATCACACCTTTAACCTAGGAGCTATTATTGCACGCCATTTGCACATTAACAGAACTAAGGGCAAGATACATGGTGGTATTTATGCCACTCGCTTAGCGAGTCACTTTAATGTTCAGATACGCCAGCATGGCTATCGGTTCCCCAAGTTTATATAGATCAACAGGCGCTGGAAGATCACCAGTTTATTGACATTGCTGATTCCTTTAACAACATTCCTTACAACTTGCTTTTCAGTGAGAAAACCCGTGATATTATCCTATTGTCTGCACCTGCTTTTTTTTATTCTATTGCCAGGACGGGATACAGGATCATGCCAGCGGACATTATCGCCTACCAGAATGCCAAGGCAGCGGCAGAGCAGGAGCCCCAGGAGTGGGACGCTCAGGTGCCGCTGCCCTAGCACTTCCGCATGGGACCGGATGGCTACTATGGATGGTGATTACCAAGCTAGGCTAAAAGCCTAAGCTTGGGGGAGTACGTATTTCCATCGACATTACATTCATGTTCACACATTTCATTCCAGTTCTCGGTGTCCACACTTTTTCATTGTATTATCCATGTTAGATTTATTTTCTTGCTTTCTTCTTGTGTGTTTGAAAAACTTTGAGAAAATCAAAAAATATTTCTTGCTTCTTTTCGGTTTTTCTTTCTAGCTTAATTAGTTGTAGTATTAAAAGAAAACCCAAAAAGATTTCTCGATTCTTCTTTTGCTTGTTGGGAGCTTTCCCGTGTACATAGTTTTTCTCATTTTTGTTTTTCCTTCTTTAATTTGCTTTCTTCAAGAAAAAATAAAAACTCCAAAAATATTTTAGTGTGTTTCTCTAAAATTCTTTTCTTTTTATTGAGTCGTACCAAGGGGAAGACCACGATGAAAATGTTGAGTGGCTCTCATATGCATTGTTGTTGATCTAACAAAGACCCCAAATTACCTTGTCTTCTCCGTTTGAATAAAATGTTGCAGATTCCAGCTTAGTCCACGACACTCTTGCACTATTATTATTTTTATATCATTCGGTTGTGCAAGTGAAAGGCAATAATGACGATATTTGATGAAGTGACTGTGGCAGAGAAAAGCGGGTATGAGCTCAACTTGTTTTTGTTTTTGTAAATATGTTTAACTCAGTATCCATGATTTAGCATACTATGATCAAACATGTTTGCAATGACAATTAGAGAATATAGTTGCTCATGCCATGCTTAAGTAGCTAGGAGTGGATAATGATTTATCTTAGGTGTCAACATGCATTAAAATGATTGTGATGTAGTATGATGATATGGTATCCTCCTCTGAATGTTTCAAGTGGCTTGACTTGGCGCATGTTCACGCATGTAGTTGAATCAAAACCAAGATAGCCTTTATAATATTTATGTTCATGGTGTCTGTATCCTACTCATGCTAGTATTCAATGTTAAATATTCATAATGCATATTCATGACGGTTTTCGCTCTCTAGCTGGTTGCTTCTCAACCTATTTGCTAGCCTTCGCCTGTACGAAGCGGAAATACTGCTTGTGCATCAAGATCCTTAAACCAAAGTTATTCCAGATGAGTCCACTATATCTACCTATATGCGGTATTACCCTGCCGTTCCAAGTAAATTTGCATGTGCCACCTCTAAAATTTCAAATGAACATCTGTTTTATGTGCCCGGACCGCTCATGGAGTGATTGCTTGTATCAGCGTTGGTTTTTACCTTGAAGAGGAAAGGGTGATGCAGCACAACAACGGTAAGTATTTCCCTCAGTTATGAAACCAAGGTTATCAATCCAGTAGGAGAACCAAGCAACACTATGTAAATGGTACCTGCACACAAAGAACAAATACTTGCAACCCAACGCGTAAGAGGGGTTGTCAATCCCTCCCCGGTAAAAAGATAGATTAAATTGTATGAGATCGGATAAATAGATCTTGCAAAAACACAAAATAAAATAAAGAAATAAAAAGTGCAGTAAGGTATTTTTGGTTTTTTGGAATAATAGATCTGAAAACAATATGATAGAAAATAGACCCGGGGGCCGTAGATTTCACTAGTGGCTTCTCTCGAGAAAATAGCATACAGTGGGTAAACAAATTACGGTTGGGCAATTGATAGAAAAGCAAGTAATTATGACGATATCCAAGGTAAAGATCATGTATATAGGCATCACGTCCAAGATTAGTAGACCGACTACTGTCTGCATCTACTACTATTACTCCACACACCGACCGCTATCCAGCATGCATCTAGTGTATTAAGTTCATGGAGAAATGGAGTAATGCAATAAGAATGATGACATGATGTAGACAAGATCTATTCATGTACGAACAGACCCCATCTTTTTATCCTTAATAGCAACGATACATGCGTGCCTCGCTACCCCTTCTGTCACTGGGTGAGGACACCGCAAGATCGAACCCATCACAAATCACCTCTTCCCATTGCAAGAAAAATCAATCTAGTTGGCCAAACCAAACCAAACTTTTCGAGAAAAATACGAGGCTATAATAATCATGCATATAAGAGATCAAAGAAGACTCAAATAATATTCATGGATAGATCTGATCATAAACTCACAATTCATCGGATCCCAACAAACACACCGCAAAAAGTCATCACATCAAATAGATCTCCAAGAACATCGAGGAGAACATTTTATTGAGAATCAAAAAGAGAGAAGAAGCCATCTAGCTACTGCCTACGGACCCATAGGTCTGTGGTGAACTACTCACGCATCATCAGAGGAGCACCAATGAGGATGATGAACCCCTCCGTCATCGTGTTCCCCTCCAGCAAGGTGCCGGAATAGGGCTCTAGATTGGATCTTGTGGTTCTGGAACTTGCGGCGGCTGGAATTGTGTTTCATCTGCTCCCTAGGGTTTCTAGAATATCTGAGAATTTATAGAGCGAAGAGGCAGTGGAGGAGACCTCCATGGGCCCCACCACCCATCAGGGCGCGCTAGGGGCCTCTGGCGCGCCCTGGTGGATGGTGGGCCCCATGGGCCTCCCCCAGGTGCTTCGTTGGCTCCCAAGTTGTCTTCTGGTCCAAAAAAATCACCAAAAAGTTTCATGGCATTTGGACTCCGTTTGGTACTGATATTCTGTGAAGTAAAAAACAAGCAAAAAACAGCAACTGGCGCTGGGCACTATGTCAATAGGTTAGTCACAAAAAATGATATAAAGTTGCTATAAAATGATTGTAAAACATCCAAGAATGATAATATAACAGCATGGAACAATAAAAAATTATAGATACATTGGAGACGTGTAAACATCCCCAAGCTTAATTCCTGCTCGTCCTCGAGTAGGTAAATGATAAAAACAGAATTTTTGATGTGGAATGCTGCCTAACATGTTCATCACAGATTCTTTTCTTTGTAGCATGGACATATGGACTTTTATATGGTTCAAAGCAATAGTCTAGTTTTGACATGAAGATTTCAATACTCAAGCATATCAACAAGCAACCATGTCTTTCAAAATATCAACACTAAAGAAAGTTATCCCTAGCCCATCATGCTCAATCATTGATACATTCATGAAACACACTCGAATATTAGCTACATCCACTGGACAAGTATGATCATAGTGTTCCCTAGTTGGTGCTTTATAAGAGAAGTTGGAGACTCAAAATAAAAAATAAAAATTGCATAAAGTAACTAGATAGGCCCTTCGTAGAGGGAAGTAGAGATTTGTAGAGGTGCCAGAGCTCAAAGCAAAAATTGAGAGATAAAATATTTTGAGAGGCATGCTTTTCCCGTCAACGAAAATGACCGATAATTCCCAATACTCTCCATGCTAGATACATCATAGGCGGTTCCCAAACAAAAAATAAAGTTTATTCCTTTTTCCACCATTCTTTCACAATCCATGGCTAGCCGTATCCATGGGTGCCTTCCATACCAACACTTTCCAAGGAATTTATTATTTGGCAACATAAAGTAAATTTCTTTTTCATTTCGGGACTGGACATCCCTATTACCGCCACACTCTCGTGCAATGACAAGTGAATAAACACTCATCTTGAGAATAACACATCTAGCATGGAAAAATATTGGCCACCCCCTACCGCTTCATGAGCGGTACGGGCACACAAAAAGGAAATTCATTTTGAAAATTAGAGTTGGCACATACAAATTTACTTGGAATGGCACGGAAATACCGCATATAGGTAGGTATGGTGGACTCATATGGCAAGACTTGGTTTAAGGATTTTGGATGCACGAGTAGTATTTCTACTTAGTACAAGTGGAGGCTAGCAAAAAGATAGAGAAGCAACCAACCAAGAAACGAAAATTCTCATAAACGAGCATTAAGCATAACTAACACCAAATAATGCACCACAAGTAGGATGTAATTTCATTGCATAACTATTGACTTTCATGCTTGCATAGGGAATCTCAAATCTTAACACCAATATTCTTACTAAAGCATAATTACTCACCAACATGGCTCACATATTAGTATTATCATATCTCAAAACTATTACAAAGAATCAAATTTATTTTGTCCAATGATCTTCATGAAAGTTTTTATTATATCCCTCCTGAATATCTATCACTTTGGGACTAATTTCATATATCACCATTGCTTATAACAAGCTCAAACAAATTTAAGTGAAGAACATGAGCATAAAAATTTTCATCTCTCAAAATAGTATAAGTGAAGCATGAGAGAATTTCTTCAAAAATTTACTAACTCCCAAATAGATCTAAGTGAATCATGAGAGTATTTCTTCAAAAATCAAAGCACCACCATGCTAAAAAAGATATAAGTGAAGCACTAGGGCAATTCCATAGCTCAAAAAATTTAAGTGAAGCACATAGAGCAATTCTAACAAATTATAGCATCATTATGGCTTTCTCAAAAGGTGTGTACAAAAAGGATGATTGTGACAAACTAAAAAGCAAATCAAGCAAAGACTCGTATAATACAAGACGCTCCAAGCAAAACTCATGATATGTGATGAATAAAAATATAGCTCCAAGTAAAATTACCGATGGTCATTAGAAGAAAGAGGGGATGCCTTCCGGGGCATCCCCAAGCTTAGTTGCTTGGTTCTCCTTGAATATTACCTTGTGGTGCCATGGGGCATCCCCAAACTTAGGCTCTTGACACTCCTTATTCCTTCATCCATCGTGATCTCACCCAAAACTTGAAAACTTCAATCACACAAAACTCAACAAAACTTCCATGAGATCCGTTAGTATAAGAAAACCAATCTTTACTTTAAGTACTGTTGCAAACCCATTCAAATATTTTTATTGCATTATACCTACTGTATTCTAACTTTACCATGGCTTATACCCCCCGATACAACCCATAGATTCATCAAAATAAGCACACAATGCAACGAAAACAGAATCTGTCGAAAACAGAAAAGTCTATAAAGATGCAAATTTTACTCATACTTCTGTAACTCCAAAAAATTTGAAAAAGAAGGAAAACGTAGGAAATTGGTATGTCAATCTGGTGTAAAAAATTCATAAGTTTTAGATGTTCTGTGAATTTTAAAAATTCTACTACTGGACGCAAAAGTTTCTGATTTCCAACAAGATCAAATCAGCTATCACCCAACATGATCTCAAAGGCATTACTTGGCACAAACACTAATTAAAATAGAAAAAACACAATCATAATAGTAGCATAATTGTGCAAACACTCAAGAATAGAAAGAAAAAAGGCAAAAATAATTTTTATTCATTGGGTTGCCTCCCAACAAGCGTTATTCTTTTATGCCCCTAGCTAGGCATAAGAATTTATTGATGCTCACATGAAAGATAATAACTGAAACACAAAGAGAGCATCATAAAACATGTGACAAACACATTTAAGTCTAACATACTTCCTATGCATAGGCATTTATAAGAAAACAAATTATCAAGGCAAGCAAAACCTAGCATATGCGAAGAAGAAAGAAACAATAGCAATCTCAACATAACGAGAGGTAATTTAGTAACATGGAAATTTCTACAACCATATTTCCCTCTCTCATAATAATTACATGTGGGATCATATTCAAATTCAACAATATAACTATCACATAAAATATTCTCTTCATGATCCACATGCATGCAAAGTTGACACTCTTCCAAAATAGTGGGATTATCATCAAATAAAGTCATGACCTCTCCAAGCCCACTTTTATCAAAAATTTCATAAGATTGATCATTCTCCAAAGTAGTGGGATCATTATTACCTAGAGTTGACACTCTTCCAAACCCACTTTCAATATTATTGCAAACACTATTATCAATATCATATTCATCATGAGGCTTAACTAAATTTTCAAGATCATAAGAAGAATCACCCCAATCAAGATCATTACAATAAGTAGTGGACATAGCAAAATTAGCATCCCCAAGCTTGGGGTTTTGCATATTATTAGCATAACTGACATTAATAGAATTTATAACAACATCATTGCAATCATGCTTTTCATTCAAGGAGATATCATGAATCACTTTTATCAATTTCTTCTTTCAACACTTCATCACAATTTTCAGATTCATGAATTTCAAGCAAAACTTCATAGAGATAATCAAGTGCACTCAACTCACTAGTAATTGGTTCATCATAATTAGACCTTTTGAAAAGATTAGCAAGTGGATGAGGATCCATATCACTAGATTTTTAGCAAGCGAAGATGCAAGCAAATAGAAGACACATGGCACACAAGCAAAGATAGCAAACGAACAAAAAGGCAAACGAAAAGGAAGGCAAATAAAAAGGCAAATATTTTTGTGTTTTTCTGAAAACGATTTAGAAGTGGGGGAGATGAAAACGAGAGGCAAATGGCAAATAATGTAAATTGCAAGGAGATGAGATTTGTGATTGGGAACCTGATAGACGTTGATGATGTCTCCCTGGCAATGGCGCCAGAAATTCTTCCATATTGCTTGTATCTGCGTTGGTTTTTTCCTTGAAGAGGAAAGGGTGATGCAGCACAGCAACGGTAAGTATTTCCCTCAGTTATGAAACCAAGGTTATCAATCCAGTAGGAGAACCAAGCAACACTATGTAAACGGTACCTGCACACAAAGAACAAATACTTGCAACCCAACGCGTAAGAGGGGTTGTCATCCCTCCCCGGTAAAAATATAGATTAAATTGTATGAGATTGGATAAATAGATCTTGCAAAAACACAAAATAAAATAAATAAATAAAAAGTGCAGCAAGGTATTTTTGTTTTTTTTTGGAATAATAGATCTGAAAACAATATGATAGAAAATAGACCCGGGGCCGTAGATTTCACTAGTGGCTTCTCTCGAGAAAATAGCATACGGTGGGTAGACAAATTACTGTTGGGCAATTGATAGAAAAGCAAATAATTATGACGATATCCAAGGCAATGATCATGTGTATAGGCATCACGTCCAAGATTAGTAGACCGACTATTGCCTGCATCTACTACTATTACTCCACACATCGACCGCTATCCAGCATGCATCTAGTGTATTAAGTTCATGGAGAAACGGAGTAATGCAATAAGAACGATGACATGATGTAGACCAGATCTATTCATGTAAGAATAGACCCCATATTTTTATCCTTAATAGCAATGATACATGCGTGCCTCGCTACCCCTTCTGTCACTGGGTGAGGACATCGCAAGATCGAACCCATCACAAAGCACCTCTTCCCATTGCAAGAAAAATCAATCTAGTTAGCCAAACCAAACCAAAGTTTCGGAGAAGAAATACGAGGCTATAATAATCATGCATAAAAGAGATCAAAGAAGACTCAAATAATATTCATGGATAGATCTGATCATAAACTCGCAATTCATCGGATCCCAACAAACACACCGCACAAATTCATTACATCAAATAGATCTCCAAGAACATCGAGGAGAACATTGTATTGAGAATCAAAAAGAGAGAAGAAGCCATCTAGCTACTGCCTATGGACCCGTAGGTCTGTGGTGAACTACTCACGCATCATCGGAGGAGCACCAATGAGGATGATCAACCCCTCAGTGATCGTGTTCCCCTCTGGAAAGGTGCCAGAATAGGGCTCTAGATTGGATCTCATGGTTCTGGAACTTGCGGCGGCTGGAATTGTGTTCCGTCAGCTCCCCTAGGGTTTCTGGAATATCTGAGAATTTATAGAGTGAAGAGGCGATGGAGAAGACCTCCATGGGCCCCACCACCCATCATGGCGCGCCCTGGTGGGTGGTGGGCCCCATGGGCCTCCCCCAGGTGCTTCCTTGGCTCCCAAGTTGTCTTCTGGTCCAAAAAAATCTCCAAAATGTTTCGTGGCATTTGGACTCTGTTTGGTACTGATATTCTGCGAAGTAAAAAACAAGCAAAAAACAACAACTGGCACTGGGCACTATGTCAATAGTTTAGTCCCAAAAAATGATATAAAGTTGCTATAGAATGTTGTAAAACATCCATGACTGATAATATAATAGCATGGAACAATCAAAAATTATAGATACATTGGAGACGTATCATGGAGCGATAGGGCTGGTCAGTATCTTCCATGCTAAGCGGGTTATTCTCATGATGAGTGTTTATTCACTCGTCCTTGCACGAGAGGGGCTGATAATAGGGATGGCCAGTCCCGAAATCAAAAAATGCAAATAATTAAACAAAACTCACTCGGGACTATTGTTGGTATGGACGGCACCCGTGGATTCGGCTAGCCATGGCTTGTGTTTGTTGGTGGAGGGGGAGTAAACCTTTACTTTTACCGCTTGGGAACCGCCGCTAATTTGTTTAGCATGGAAGATATTGAAAACTTTTGGTCATAATGTTGATAGGAAGGGTGCACCTCCCAAAATTATATTTATCTCTGATTTAAGCTTTGAGCTCTGGCACCTTTGCAAATCCCTGCTTCCCTCTGCGAAGGGACTATCTATTTACTTTTATGTTGAGTCATCTCCTTCTCAAACAAGTGCCAGACCTGAGAGCAGTATTGTCATCCTTATGCATTGTGTATAGTTAATGTTGAATGCATCATGACTGGATCCTTTCTACCATGAATTACAATGTTTAGTCGCTGCTTGAACTTTGGAGGTGCTCTGCATTTATGTTTTGCGGTCTCAGAAAGGGCTGGCGAGATACCATTGTTATCATATTATATCATGATTGTTTTGACAAAGTGTTGGCATTTGAGATATCTTATTAATGCTCGCTAGTTGATTATGCCATTGATATGAGTAAATATAATTTCTAAGAGTTATTGTTGATATGGTTAGTCATGATCTTTGCTGAAAACCTGGGTGCTATTTAAGCATATATATGTAAACAAGAACAAAAGAGTTCGTAAAAGTTTTTCTTTATCACTTTCAGTTTGTCAACTGAATTGCTTGAGGATAAGAAATGGGTTAAGCTTGGGGGAGTTGATACGTCTCCATCGTATCTACTTTTCCTAACGCTTTTGCTCTTGTTTTGGACTCTAATTTGCATGATTTGAATGAAACTTACCCGGACTGACGCTGTTTTCAGCAGAACTACCATGGTGTTGTTTTTGTGTAGAAATAAAAGTTCTCGGAATTGGACGAAACTTTTTGGAGAATTATTTTGGAATAAATAATAATTTTTGGAACCAAGACCCACTGGAGGGGGGCCCTGGCTGCCCACAAGACACCAGGGCGCGCCATCCCCCTCTGACGCGCCCTGGTGGGTGGTGGGGCCCTCAAGGCCCCGCTGACCTTCGAGTTCGGGTGACATTGGCCCGTGCGGTGTCTTCGGACGCTGCCCTCTTTCTCTTCGGGGAAGAAACACCTTACTCCCCTTCTTCTCCTTCTTCTTCTCTTTCCTCCTCGTTCGAGGAAAGAGCTTGAATGTCCTCGGACGCGGTCTCAAATCCGAAGACCTCTTCTCCCCCTCTCCGGCTCCTTCTTCACCTTGGCCGGGGCCTTTGGCATCACCATGGTCAAAAGGGCCTGGAGTTCGAGGGTCCTGTTGTCCTCGGGCAACGACGCCGAGCACTTGATGAGTGCCGCCTTGGATGCCCATTTCTAGAAATAAGGGGACTATTCAGATTAGTACAAAACACGGAGTTATTGAGGAACGTGTGCGATGATTGTTACCTCGGATGGGCCGCAGACAGCGGTAAAACCACGGTCCAGCCCGTTTGCGGGGAAGTCGTTCTTAGACAGCTTGAAGAGAGCCATCCACATGCCATCTATGTTGGTGAGGAAGAAGTTCCGCAATGTTGGTGTGTCTTCAGGCTTGCTTAGCCACATGGGGCTAGCCCGAAGCTGGAGTGGGAAGATGTAGCGATGCAGCATGACGTTCACCACATCCACCAGCTTAGCTTTATTTTCTTTTTGAGGACCCAGATCCTCTCCTGGAAAGAGACGACCTCATCCGGACTGCCCCACTCCAAGCCCTATTTTTGCCAGGACACCAGCTTCCTCGGGGCCGTACCTGTGAAGGCGGGAGCCACGGCCTAGTTCGCGGCGACGGGCTAGGTGATATAAAACCACTCATGCTGCCAGACCTTCATGATTTCAATGAACGTGCCCTCCAGCCACTCCGGCTTCTGGAGCTTGCTGATCATGGCACCCCCGTATTCGGCGAACTCGGTGCCGCTGCTCTTCGGCTTGACACACAAGGTCTTCAGCCACAGGTCGATGAAGGTGGTGAGGTGCATAATGGAATTTGGGGCTAGATTGTGGAAATCTAGCCCGTAGAAGAAAAGAATCCCCCGTACAAAAGGATGCAAGGGGAACCCCAGACCTCGGACGAGGTGGGGGATGAAGACGACCCGTTCCCTAGGCTTGGGAGTAGGGACACGTTGGTCGGGTCTGGAGCCCTGCAGACGGCGTCGGCAGGGATGTATCCCGCCTCCTGGAGCTCGCTGATGGTGGCGTCGGTGACCTTGGAAGGCACCCACCTTCCCTTCAAATCCGCATCAGGCATGGGCGCGAGATGCGGAAGCTAGAAGATGGCTCTAGACCTGGAAATAGGATTGGGGTGAGGGAGCTTTGGAGATTTAGGCGTCGGAGCGGAATGAGAGCGTAAGGAAAAAGATTCGTCGCCCTCTGCTCTTTATAAGTCAGTAAAAAAAACGAAGCGCCCCCTCCATTACATTGTAAAAATCGCCACATTTCGGCTAATCATGTCGTTATGGCAAGCATCGGGCGAACCGATTGATTGATGATATCCCCCATAATGCAGGGCACGATCTCCCTTTTTATAAGACGTGCCAGTAAGAGGGTTACCTCGAACCGCAATTCAAATAAGTAATAACTGACGTACATGATGTCATGGGAGGTGACACTTGGGAAAAGTTATCAGTAATTGGCCGTTGAGCACGCCTGCGTTTTCGGTCTTCAAGACTAAGCATGCCATGCACTTCGGACAAATGAAGATGCGTTTCTCAGGTACATGGTCGGCTGGCCATGCTTCTTGGTTAAATCAGCCAGTTGGGGATCTACAAGCTTTAAGCGAACTCTTGGCTCGGGGCGTCGAAACTTGCCTGCTAAGCCGAAGACTCTCACGCCAAAGACATTTAACCGAAGAAGATAGCCATCCTCGGCTTTGAAGACAAGTTCGGGGGCTACTGACAGTGTCCTAGACTCGGGGGTCCTGGCCTAGCCGGTATAGTCCATGGGCCTGACTGATGGCCCGTTAATGAGGAAGGACCCCTGAGGCCTCTAACCTGTGGCGAGTGCATAACGGGCTTCACCGAGGACTTGGTGTGTACTCCAAGTGTATCTATTAGATTCGGCATGTAGCCTCTAGATGGCAACCAACCATGTGTAACCCTAGACACCCCCGGTGCCTATATAAACCAGAGAGTTTAGTCTATAGAGCCTTATTGATTACCATCACCATTAGCCTTAGGGTTCATCCCACAACTTACGATCTCGAGGTAGATCAACTCTGTACTTTGATACATCGACAATATAAACAAAAGAAGGATGTAGGGTTTTACCTCCACAAGAGGGTGCGAACCTGGGTAAACACCATGTCCCTCGTTTCCTGTTATCCATCGATCCGATCTGACAGCTCGAGCCCCCCTACCCGGGGTCTGCCAGTTTTGACACCGACAATGTGAGTTTTCTCGTCGAAGGCGTAGTTCAGAATGTCGGTTAGGTCCTCGATGATAGCAACTAGGTGGGTGGTGAGAGGGACATAAATTTCCCTATCATCAGCTTTACATTTGATTTGTTCGTATACCGTGGATGAGATCGCCATATTCTGGATTCGATCTAGCATGTAACTGCGAGAGATCATTAGTATCCATGGCTTGCCTGTAGGCCGGATTAAAATGAAATATGTTCCGTGGGTTGCTTGACGCAACTTCGGAAGCTTGGCTGACCAGGGTTGAATCCTGGTTCACCGGCGAAGAGATCAGACCCAAGTTTAATGCTGAGTCCGAAGTTGGACTGGACTCGAGGTCGAGATTCGATGAGGCAGTGGTCGGATCCACACTTGAGGCTGGTTCCGAGGTGACAACAACCGGCTCCCTAACTGAGGTTGGTTCTGATGCGAGATCTGGCCCGAAACCTAGATCAGGGGTCAGCTCTGGGGTCAAGGTCGCAGTGCTTGAGGAGTTCTCGAGCCGATCTGGTATCCAGCCGGAGAGGGTGAGATCACCGCGGGAGTCAGCGGTGTACTCTAGACTCCCAAACGTAATGACTTGGTTCGGGACGAAGCTTTCGATGTGATCAAGACGACTGGTCGAGTTGGCGTGCAGAACGATGCTGCCGAAAGCGAAAAGCTAGCCGGGGACGAAGATGTCGTCGTAGCCGATGTCGTAGTTGATATGCAGGTGAGCCATTGATCCTTTTTTACCACACAACGGGACCTGTATGGGCCACCAATGTTGATGCTAAAACCGGCAGATCTCGGGTAGGGGGGTCCCCGACCTGTGGATTGTGACGCCCCGGCTTAATCGTGCACTAACCATACACGCAAATGCACACGATCAAGCCTAAGGACTCACTTGAAGATATCACAACACAACTCTAAAACATAAATAAAGTCATACAAGCTTTATATTACGAGCTAGGGGCCTCGAGGGCTCGAATACATAAGCTTGCGAACAAGCGTCAGCGGAAGCATCAGATATCTGAGTACAGATATGAAACAGAAACAGAGAAGCCTTTAGAAAGGCGGGACAAAACAAAAGCTACGATCGAAAGGCGCATGCCTCCTGCCTGGGACCCTCCGAACCTACTCCTGGTCGTCGGCCAGCTCATAGTAGTAGCCACCCTCGGGGTGGTAGTAGTAGTCGTCGGCGGGGGCAGCTGGCTCCAGAGCTCTGTCGTCTGGTTGCATCAAAAGGATAAATGGGGAAAAAGAGGAAGCAAAGCGACCGTGATTACTCATCCGAAGTACTCAGCAAGCAAGGATCTACACTACATATGCAATATTTTCAAAGAGAGGTTGTATATGTGGACTGGGCTGCAGAAATGCCAGAATAGAGAGAAGGCCTAGTCCTATCAAAGACTAGCATCTTCAGCGTTCTTGCAGCATTAGAAGAGTGTAGAATAGTACAGTATAAAGTAGTAGCAGTAATCAGTATCAACCTCGGCCAGAGATCCTTTCTCGACTCCCTGCGAGAAAGCAATCCCAGAGCCCTAGTATCCATTTCTCATCACAAGTATCCAGTTCTAGTTGTATCGATTGGGATACAACTCTGAGCGTCCGTTATCGAGGATCGGCTATGCATAGATTAGTTCTTCCCTGCAGGGGTGCACCAACTTACCCACCACGCTCGATTAACTCCGGCCGGACACACTTTTCTGGGCCATGCCCGGCCTCGGCCAAACGATACGCCGCAACCCGACCTAGGCTTAACAGAGAGGTCAGCACGCCGGACTAAACCTATGCCCCCAGGGGTCTTGGGCCATTGCCCCAGGAACTCCTACACGTTACGTTCACGGCCGAGAGCAGACCTGGCAACCTCCAGTACAACGGAGGGTGCTGAACGCGGTCCAACTCGGCGCGCGCCGCTCAAACGCTGACGTCCATTAAGCTTCGGCTGATGCATACAACGCAGAGTGCCCATAACTGTTCCCACGTGATGGTTAGTGCTATCGGGCCAGAGGCCCACTCGGATCAAATATCCAAACCGTTAGTGAATTAGGAGCGTGCGATAACGAGCAGAGACTCACGATAGATGTGACCCCGTCGCCCCGTCTCGAGGACTTGCGGCAAGGGCTAAGAATGCCCAGCCACACCTCGTAATTATCTCGCGGGTACTTTCTCTGGTCACCCGACTACACATCAATCGCATCACTTGCTCGCGCGGGTACCCCTCAGGGCCGACCCGACTTTAGTATCATGGTTATGTGGTAAAGTCATAGTATCCGTGTGTCCAGAACACCAAGGGGAACCCTGAGGAATCACCCTCGATGGAATTCCACCTGATGTAATCGTCAAGGTGAACTAAGGAGGAATCACCCTCGAGGTCCACTCTTGTGGATTTGCATGACAACGTCGTTACCGGGACTTGGGAAAGAGGAATCACCCTCAATGACCACAACCGATGAACTAACCTACAAGGTTAACATCAGAAGTGCTGACGAGGTATCACCCTCGGCACTCGATAGTAACCCGATAGTGTCATACAACTAGGGGGGTGATGTGCGGTGCCGGGGCCTGGTCTTCAATCCCGTTGATCGGGTCTTCTGATAATCCAGCGGGGCAGTTGGGTTAATAAAGGTCTCTGACGGGTCTCTAACCAGCCTATGCTAAACAGTTTAGGAAAGCAGGTAATTATCAACAGCAGGTTACAAAATCAGGCTATGCATCAGAATAGGTAAAGCAGTAGCAGCAGCAATTCTAATGCAAGCATAAGAGAGAAGAGAATAGGCGATATCGGAATGTTCAAAGGGGGGGTGCTTGCCTGGTTGCTCGGCGGCAAGGGCAAGGTCGTCAGTGGTGTCGTCGGTCTCCGGAGCAGCGTCGGTGTCGGGGTCTACCGAAAGAGAAGAGGGGGAGGAAACAAATAAATACACAGCAAACAAATGCATCACAGAGCATGCTATGCTAACGTGCAGTGCAGGGTTGCCTAAAGACATGTCTAAATCATTTTAGTTATTTTAGGATTAAAGTGGGATTTATTAACCGGTATATATGCACTATTCATCTACCGGAAACGGGCGGAAAGTTACGGGTTCACCTACGTAGAGGGTTCCGACATGGTAACAGACGACACGATCAGATTCGTCTCGTCGTTCTGATCAACTTTCATGTAGAAAGTTTTTTGATCCGAGCTACGGTTTATTTTCCACGGATTTTCAAAGATTAAAGTATTTTCTGGAATTTTGTAAATTAACAAAAATTAATTATGACATCAGCATTGCGTGGGGATGATGTCACCAGTCAACAGGTCAGCTGACCAGGGTCAAACCTGACCTGTGGGTCCAGTGGGACCCACTGGTCAGTGACAGTGGCTTTAACAGATGATTATTTTAGCTAAACAGAGGTATTTAGCAGGTAGACCCCACTTGTCATAGACTAATTAGTTTAACTAATTAAGTTTTAATTATAAAACATTTTAATTAATCTAAATATGCGGTGGGGCCCACGTGTCAGTGTCACTGGGCTGCCCAGTCAGAAGTTGACTGGGTCAACCCAGTCAACTGGGACCCGCGGGGCCCACTGTCAGCCACCCAGAGGTGGGGCCCGGCCGGCCACGTAGGTGGCCGGCGCCGGAGTTGCTCCGGTGGCCTCCCGCGGCGGCGAGCTCGCCGGAGATGCTCAGAAAATCGCTACGGGGCACCGTTTCACGCGGTTTTGCTTGCGTTCGAACGAGAGCTCAACGCCGCGTCACGTGGTGTGGTCGGTTGGGCTCGGGGGTGACCGGAGCTGCGCCGGCGACGAGTGGAGGCTGCGGTGGGTTTCGGGCGATTGGCGCAACGCAGCAGCAACGCGCTAAAACGAGAACGAACGGGCGTGAGAGGTGCTGCGCAACGCGGCGAGCGCGTTGGACACCAGCCCGCAACCAAATGGTCGACGGAGGCACGCCGGCGACGTGCGCGGGTGGCGGTGCGTTCAGGCGCCGTGGAAGAAGCAGCTAGCGCGCGTGCGGAGGCGAACAGAGAGATGGGGAAGGAAGAGTGGCTCACCGAGTGGCACACAAGATGGCCCGTGGAGGTTTAGGAGCAGCAGGAGCTCGAGGTCGCCGGAGTTCGTCGGTGGCCGATGCAGAAGGGGGCGAGGATGATCCGGTGCTGCAGGGCCCTCTGGCTCCGCCTGAGGCCACCAGGAGAAGTGGCGGAACGAGGCGGAGCTAGCAGACACGGTGGACAAGCGCGGGGTCGCCGGTGGCCGCGAGGAAGACGGAGGTGCGACGGCGACGGCGCTCGGTGGCGACAGATCTGAAGGGAATGAGGAGAGGAGCGAGCGAGGGAGAGGGGGAGAAGTGACGGAGGAGGCCAAGGGGGAAGGAACGGGGTCGGGGCCTTATCCCCTCGTCGGTGGGGCGTCGGTGGCCGTCGCGCTGTCGACGCCTCGGCGGCGCGTGCGCGGCTTCCAGGGGCATGGCGACACCGCGATGAAGAGAGAGGGAGATGGGCCGGCTCAGGCACTGTGCACTTGGGCCGGTGCACAGTGGCCTTTTTCTTTTTCTCTTTTATTTTCTGATTTTTCTTTTTACAGAGAGGGTTGGGTAATATTTTGAGCTATCAAATGATGTTGCAAAAATGTGAAACTAGGTCACATAAGTGCATTGCAATATCCAGCACTGCCCTGAAAAGTTTGGGCATTTTTGAAGTTCATTTGAATTTATTCAAAAATGAATAGGGCATTTTAAGTGCTGTTTTGGCTCTATTAAAATGCATTAGGCCCATTTAGAGTTGATGATGATGTTGTGTTCCTTAACAGCAAATGGTTTTGGATTATTTGCTATAAGGTGAACATTTTTCCAACAGGATTTGAGCATCTTCATTTTGCACTTTTGAATTTGAGTTGATTTTAGAGAGAAATTTGACATGAGGTGTTTAAGCACTATGATGAAGCATTGCAAATGGAGATGACATGGCATGTTTAGCTGAGGCAACACAGTGCTTATTACACAGGGGTGTTACATGGATCTAGGAAAGATGGTGAACAGGAGACAAAGGGCACAATATTTACCCAGGTTTGGGCCCTCTCGAAGAGGTAAAACCCTACGTATTGCTTGATTATATTGATGACGGAGTATCGAGTACAGGTTGATCTACCTCGAGATCGTATATTGTGTTCTAAACCCTAAGGCTGGTAATTGTGATTCTGTCCCTATGGACTAAACCCTCCGGCTTATATGGGCACCAGGGGTATCTAGGGTTACACATGGTCGGTTGCCAACCAGAGATAAACATGTCGATATGTAGAGTAGTCCTTGAAGTACACGCCAAGTCTTCGGTTGAGTCCGTCTTGGTCACGTCTGAGTTTGAGGCTTCCGGAGTCCTTCCTTATGAGATCGGTGGGCCAACTAGTTTGGTACCTCTTAGTCCAGGACACCGTCACCCCCTTAGACCACCCAACTCCCAGGCATCACAGAATGATAACCCAACGCAAGAAACCAACGCTCACACGCTGGGCGCATGCGCGTACCCGGCTCACACGAACCAAACAGCCTGACAGGAAATGAACAAACATTGACATGCCGACCCGGCCTCACCCTGCGCATGCGAACCAATGCACGAGACGACACACGCAGGCGCAACAAAAAAAAAACACAGAAAGGTGATCCTGAGCACGCCAGCAGCCCAAGCGTCATGGGCCCTTGAGAAAATCGGCGTGTGCGAAGCGCCAGGGAAGATCAGACGGTCGAGAGCGCGTCATCCAGCCAACGGCGCGATGAGCACACGGAACGGCCGGCGTAGAGGGCACTTGGGAATGAGGATGCCCCTAGGAGGCGGATACTCTAGCATCCTCTGTAGGAGTAATGCTTCATGCATTTGTTACCCGCAAAATTTTAGCTCTGTAGTGTCCCTTGGCCCCAAGGAGTCACAGGATCGGGCTTGAATTCTAGGATCTGTTCGTTATCCAATAATGAAAGAGTGTGTTGCAGAATTGCAGACAAATCCTATATATAACTAAGTAGTTGATCCCTCCTAACATATTTCTCTCATCATGCAACTAAATTACCTCAACAGGTAATCATGTATAAAAAAACCACCTCAACATGCAACACATGCATGGAAAAAGACTTAGATGTCTTAATTATATTATTATGATCCTTATATTCAATAAATATGTTGTAATTAAACAATAATCATATGTATTTTCAGTTTAATCTTTTATATTATTAATCCAAATATTCATGTTCATGTAACAAAACTCATTGAAATTATCGCAAACAATTCCCGCGGCAATGCGCGGGGTATCATCTTGTAAAAAAATAGATTGTACACTGCAAGAAAAATAAATAAAAAGATGAATTGAATGAGGAAATAAATACAAAATCATATTGATTTCATTTTTTGAGCAATAATCACATGGATTTCTAGTACTTGGCACTCATGCATATCAACGTATCATGTCATATTTAACCCTACAAACTGAAAACACATGAATTTGTATTCTATGCCTTTTAGCTTAAGGAATTTCTTACCTTTTTTGAGAATTCAATTCCATAGTGATTTTTATTCCCCTTAAAGAGTTTGTTAGGTTTGTATGATCGAAACTTCCTATGGTCTATTTGTATGGAATTCCAATACTAGAAAAATTCCATTTAGCCCAACCCCTACAAACTGAAAACACATGAATTTGTATTCTATGCCTTTTAGCTTAAGGAATTTCTTACCTTTTTTGAGAATTCAATTCCATAGTGATTTTTATTCCCCTTAAAGAGTTTGTTAGGTTTGTATGATCGAAACTTCCTATGGTCTATTTGTATGGAATTCCAATACTAGAAAAATTCCATTTAGCCCAACTCCCTGAAAAATGTTTGTAATCCAAAGAAAGTGGGAAAGTAGCATTCTGCAGTAAATCTAAAGCCAGCCCCTTAATTCAGAATTTCAGAGACGCCTTCATAGAATTGCATCTTTTTAATACATCTTAAGCTCCCATCATATGAAATTCCAACAACAATTTTTCGCCCCAATAAGAGATCAAGCCCTGTTGCAGGGGATTCAACCGCCATTGCTAAAAAATAAAAGAACAAGAAAGAACATGGTAAGCCAACTCTATAGAAGAAGTAGAGCGGAGCCCGGGGGAGGGATGATGACGGGGATAAACAAAAACACGGTGTATATAATCAGCATGCTAGTTACAACACCAGCCGGCACCGGCACCTAGAGATACGAGAGGGAGGGGGAGGGGGGAAGAAAAACAGCAACTTCTACAAAAGCAAAGCAACAATCCAGGCACGCACGCAGCTAGAGGGAGGGAGGGAGGGGTGAGAGATCGGCGCGTGCGGCAACTGAATCCTTCCATATCATTCCTTTCCACTGATCCTCGAGAGCTCCACGAGATGGTATCATGGCAGCGCAAAAAGGAGCGAGCACCAACTCCCCCGTCTTATCTGCCTCCATCATTGGCTCGACCTGCATTGCCATGTGAGGTCGCTATCCCTCCCTAGCTTCTTGATCCGCGCACCCCGAGCTTCTTCACCTCCACCTTGAGCGACTTGAGGTACCTGACGGCCTCGTCCAGGACGGCGGGCGTGTCCATCCGGTCGCCGCCGGGGATGATCCCCTTGAGCGTCTTCATCATCTTCTTCATCCGCTCCTTCTTCCTCTCGCCGCCCCCGCCGGCTCCGGCGGCGTTGCCAGTCGGGCTGACGCTCACCACGTACCCGGAAGAGCAGGTGGAGTCGGGCGAGCCCCCTCCGCGGCAGGCAGGCGTGCGACCCGTGCTCAGCACGTCGTCCTCCTCGTCGCCGTCCCCGGAGCTCATCAGCGCGTCGATCTCGTCGGTGTCCTCCTTCTGCCGGATTGAACACTCGCCGCCGTCCTGGTCGCCGCCGTAGTAGGTGCTCTTGCCGACGTAGTTCTGATCGTAGCCGCCGTTGTTGCAGTGCTGTTGGTCGTAGCCCCCGGAGGAGCCGAAGTTGTTGGCCAGCGACGGGTGGTACATGACCCTGCTCCGGTCATAGGTCTGATCAAAGATGACGTAGTTCTTGGGGCAGGTGTCCGACGGCTGGAACTCGAGCCCGGTCAGAGGAGCCGGGAAATCGTGCTGCCTCCGACCGGCGAGCGGGTCCTCATAGGCAGGCGGCGCCACCGCGGGGTACCGGTCGTTGGTGTAGTAGGCTCCTCCGACTCCGTTGCCGTACCCGGCCATGTCATAGCCGGCGCCGTAGCCACCGCCGTAGCCGTACCCGTAGCCGGCGCCGTAGCCACCGTACCCGTAGCCTGGATCTCCCTGCATCGCTTCACTTGTTGCTGCTAGCTGCTCAACTCCTAGAGATGTCTTTGTGGATGGATCGGTTTGGTGGAGAATTCAAGGAAAATGACAGGTGTTGCTTTCGGATGGAAGGAAAACGAACAAGAATTCAAGGGTGTTTAGCTGGACTTTCTCTGGTTCAAATTCAAAATTGATTCGGTTAGTCTGTCTGGGTTTGAGGCTGTTTTGGATGGAATTTTGTGGTCGAATCTACGTCACGGGCTTGAGCAGCTGGCGGAAGTATTCAGCCTGCAAGCAGGAAGGCAGTGGCAAGATACGTTAGTGAACGAATCACGAGCAGACAATCAAACAGAAGTTAAAAGAAATGGAAATGCAAACATGAGTATGATGGAAGTGCAATGTATGATTATGGCTTATGAGCGTATGATCTTATGATGCCTCTGATTGTTCTGAAGCCTGCCGAGATTTCCCAGCGTGAGAAGAGAGCAAAATGAGTACAGAGGGTGGCAGCGACTAGTCTTTGAGACTGAACATGAATGCATACATGCACGGACAGAACAGAGTAGACGACTGGTAGCACATAGCACTCGTCAAAAGGAAAAGGTACTTGGCTGCAAGTAATGACCAGGGCGGTACACACCGTACTGTAGTACACTAAAACATAACACAAGCTAGTCGTCCTACTCGATTCTCCAAGGGAAATGCTCTAATATTACTACTAGCAATGTGGCTTGCATTGTTACTGAATAAATCTGAACTTATTTGAACTGTCGCTACTGTTTCAGTATGCAGCTACGATACTAGAAGAGGAACTACAGAGTGTACTGTTCTTTTCTCCATACGATCCGAAAAATGGAACTTCAGAGTGCGCTGTGATGCGAAATTATTTCGATTCACTGACGTGCCAAAGGGCATTATGAATCAAACAAACTACTGAATTGAACTAAAACCACGACGAGTAATTTGGAACGGAGGGAGTATTTACTAAATTTCATGTACCTCAGGATCTACTGCTGTTCTTTAATTTGAAGTTACTAGTGCTACTTATTTTAACTATGCATGTTAAGAAGTACAGACAGTATATTACGGTAGCAACCGAAGAAGCGCACGAACATGCTCCCCTGTCTGAGGCAAAGAATACATAAACCAAAGCAGCGCTGGAGTAGTACTACTAGCTGCAACCCCCATCTTTTGTCGACCAACAAAAAAGAAGGCAAAACAAAAAGACACTGCTTGAAAACGCCGTGTCTTTTTCTTTTGACCACTAACAGACCACTTTGTCAACACGGCCGTGGACGTCGAGTTCAGTCAAAACGCGGGCCCCGATCGCAAGCTTTCCTGTCTGCATGCAACAGCATTTCCTTTCCTATCTCAACACTAACGGACAGCACCAATGAGAAAGTTGCTGCTTATCTACAACTATACTAGCTACAAGATGAGATGATGCATCATGATTCATTCCCGCTCCCACTAGCAATACTACTGATGCTCAAAAGCTAGGAAGAAGTCATCAAGAAGAATTAATCTGAAGCTAAACAAGTAGGAGTGGTCGAAAGAAGAACATTGTAGTAGTAGCTTACTAGTTTTTCGTTGCGCGAGGCTCTGTCCTCACCTGGCAGACTTGCGTCAATCTGTAGTAATACGCGACGGCGCCACTTGTCATAACGATCGCGTCAGGCCCGTTGAACCCAGCTCGCATGTCCTCCTGGGGCGCTGTCAATCAGCGGAGCAGCGGCGATGATCAGAGGACGACATGGAAGAACACCCACGGCATCCTACTCTGCATCATCAAACGGAAAACGGCATCAAGGCACTGCTGGCGCGCGCTGGAGGCAGCAGAGCAGGCGAGAGATGTAATGGCGATGGCTGTGTGGTTACCAGTCAGTGGACGAGGTGTGTGTGGTATGGTATGATCTTGGCGAAGAAGAATTGCAGACGGCGAGCGAGCAAGCAGGCCGGTGGAGAGCAGGGAGAACAGAGCGGATGGATGGATGGAAGGCGCTGGCCGCAGCGCGGGGTTTTATACAAGGGATGAAGGGAGCGTTGGATGCTCGGATTGGTGCGTGCGTGTGTGCGTGGGTTCATGCCCCGCCATCCCCTCTCCCTCTCTCTATTGATTCTTTTTGCCTTGCACTCCTTTTGAGTAGATACAGAGAGGAAGGAGGAGGGAGGATGGCGAGCACCGCGGCGCAGCGCAGTGATGGAAACGAATGAATGAATGGGGCCGGAGGCGGGGGCGCGAGGGAACGAAATTAATGAGGTGGCGTGCGCACTCGATGGGTTCGTGCTCGCTGTGGGTGCGCGTGCCGCTTCCCACCGCGCCCGAGCCCTCGACCCGCCCCGCGGCCCACGCCGTCGCCCCGCCCGCGCGCACGATGACGAGCGGGCCCCCGGGAAGAGGGGCGGCCCACATGTCCGCGACTGTGAAGACGCCGCGCGGCGGTGCGGAGAGGAGGCGAGGCCCCGGTCAATGGAGGTGGGCATCGTGGCAGGGCAATCCACCCATTCCAACCCAGTCCCAAGCACGAAGCAAGCCGAGCCGCACGCACGCGTCCGCGGGAGGGAACCATTGAGTGCATGCACGAACGCCTGGCGCGCCGTCGGATCGGGATCGGGCGGCGGAGGGGCCGGGCGCCGTCGGATGCGACGCGCGTGCCCGCCGTGGCCATCGATCGATGCTGCTGGCCTAGGGCCGCCCCGTCGGTAGGGTAGGCGCCGGCGGGGCGGGCGGGATAGTCATGGCGGCGCGCCGGGGCGCCCGGGGGACAGCCATGATGGCCGAGGAGTACTGGCAGCGGGGCTTGCCCCGATGGACCACCGGACATGCGAGATTACTCATCGAGATTGTACTTCACGTGCTGTCTCCTGGTAGTGGATTACACTCGCCTCGCCTCGCCTCGCCTCTGCTTTAGGTTTGGTTTGCTTCCATGTGAGAGTACGAGTCGTGACACGCTACTCCAAACCCAAGTAGCAATTCCATTGCTTGCTGCATTAGGAAATTTTATTTGATGAAAATAAAAATGGGACGCAGCAAACGGCTGCTCGACACACATGCCCGGGGAAGCATGATAGCAATGCAACATATGGCCCTGGCGTCACCGGGGCGTCACCCGGCCCGCGCCGCCTGATTGGTGTGGGCGGAGGCCCGTGCGACCGGAGCATCATGGACGCCACCGGAGGCCGCCGCTGGCAGTGATGGTGTAGCGGCGCAGGGGAACGCCCCGATGCAACCGCCATTATAGGCCATCAAACGGGCTGCCCTGCCTGCCTCGTTGCATCGCGAGCGACGCAACTCGAGCGCCCTCCTACTGCGGGGTGGGGACCCGCCGTAGACCACGTCCAGGGCGCACACTCCACGCCGTAGGCGCTCTCGTGTCGGGGGAGGCGCGCCGCGCCGTGGAGGCCATCATCGCCGTCAAATGCCATCATGCGTCGAACCCCGATCGAGCGTTCACGTCACGACGGGGCGGCGACCGCCATGCGGCCCTGGCTTGGCCGACTCGAACGCCGGGCGCAGAGCTCTGATTTCATGCATAGGTGCTAGCCAGCCCAGCCTGTCAACGTAGCGGGGCCGGCTTCGGGCACGACCATACGTGAATTGTTTCGAGCACCAGGCGCGTGCGTGCATGAACTGCGTCCTGCCGACTTTCAGAGTGAGTTGGATTCACGTGCTAATCATTGACTACCAAACGTATTGCAGTGAGATTTCCGCAAGTGCTACCGTGCAAGTAATCTCAGCTACAATGTCTCAACAAACCACCAAAGTAAGTATGGTCCTTGTAGCACGGTGCTAGGAGTTTGGAGCATTTTGACGATAGACATGTGCGCACACCCAGGTATGGCCAGGATCTAACTTTCAGCCACAAATGGTAGTATTGGTCAGAGTATATCTTCTAACTCTCAAAATCATTTATTTTGACTCTTTTAATCTAAATTAGGATGATCTTTCGATGTGGCATTTTAGTTTTCAGCATATTTTGTTGATATGTGTTTAGGTGCTATGAAAGTGGAGTCATTATCATTCAAATTTCAATACATTTTAATACCAATTAATAAAATCCATGATTACTTTAGCAAAAAAAGGAGGTCATCTTTTGAAAAGAAGATCATAAAAGAAACTACAAAAGATAAACAAATAAAACAAGAAATTAAGAGAAGCTAAATTACAACAATGGAAGAAATTAATTTGAGAATGTAGAAAAAAAATATGGTGCGGTTATCAAATGGCTAGATATGTGTCGCCAAAAAACTTGCTAGCTTTTAAAATTATAATATTTGTTACTGTTTGCTATACTTCTAATCTTTTTAGTTTGGGGTTCTACTATTATTCGGTTCCCCCTATAATTGTCACTCTAATATTTAAAAAAATTATCCATTTTTAAAAAAAATCACTAATATTTTATGCTTTTTGTCCAAAACTGACTTTCAGCTATAAGTTAGTTGTGCTTACTTGCATATGTGTCCAGAAGGACATTGTGTAAGAAAAAAATTGACACATAGTCACCACATCAGTCCAAATAAACGACTGTGTGTAGAAGAGGGTAGAATTAACGGTTTTGAGAGCTAGCCTGGGTGTTGAAGGTTGTATCGAAGCTTGAGTTTGAAAAAAGAGGGTTTATTGCTAGTATTGTTCAGAACATCTTTCTCAACTCTAGGTATCATTTTCTTAAGCTCTGTTAATCTAAAGTAGGATGCTTTTCCGACATGACATCTAGTTCGCTTAGTTTATTTTCCATAATGTTCGCGTGGTAAAAAGCAAACTGGACATCAATAATTTAAATAACATTTTAAATAAATATTAAATTTCAAGGAAACATTTTCTAATATATAAAACTTCTAGCCCCTTGGTAGAAAATTAAACCAGATGAGAAACTACAGAATAAACCGATAAAAGAAGAAATTGTGAATTTGAATTATAAAAATTGAAAGAAATTCATGTAAAAATACGAGTGTATTCCATCTAGAGCAAAGATCGTCAGAAAGCCTGAAACAAATCCAGAAAAATGCGAGCACCAGTGCTAAGTCTAGGACTTGTCCCCTGGTGGGCTGATTTCCACCAGAAAGAACCTAACCTTCTGAGCTAGGCTCAGTTATATTCATGTGGTACAAAAAGTGGAGTCAATATCAATCAAATTTTCAATATCTTCAAATCAAAATATATTAAGGAATGAAAACCATGAGAACTTTAGAAAACGAGGAGAGCATCTTTTGAAAGGAAGATCGGAAATGAAACTACAAAAATAAACAAATAAAACAAGAAACTGCGGGAAGTTAAATTACAACAATAAAATAAATTAATACGAAAATGTAGAAAAAATATGACGCAATTATCAAATGGCTAGATATGTATCCCCAAAAAACTTATGTATTTTTAAATTTCTAATACTTGTTATTGTGTGTTATACTTCTAATATTTTCTTGTGTTGGGTTTTACTATTATTCAATTTCCCCTACAACGAGCACTTCGATGTTTTTCAAAAGTTCTCAATTTTCTAAAAAAATGTAATATTTCTGTTTTTCTCAAAAATGGCTTTTAACTAGAATTTATTTATGCTTACTCAAATATGTGTCCACATGGGAATTTTGCAAAATAATTGACACATCGTTACCACATTAGTCGAAATAAACGATTGTGGGTAGAATTAATGGGGGTGTTGTAAGTTGTATTAAAGTTGAGTTTGAAAAAAATGATTTATTACTAGTATTGTTTAGAACATAATTCACAACTCTCTGTATCATTTTATTTAAGCTTTATTATTCTAAATTAGGATGGTTTTCCGACATAGCATCTAGTATAAACTTAGTTTGTTTTCCATAATGTTCGGGTGGTAAAAAAGCGAACCAAGCATAAATAACTTTTTAAAACAATAAATAGATATTCAATTTCAAGGAACATTTCTGAATATATAAAACCTCGAGTCCTCTGACAGGAAATAAAAACAGATAAGAAAGTACAAAAAAACCAATAAATCAACAAATTATCGAATTTGAATTACAAAAATTCAAAGAAATCTATTTTAAAATACGAGTCTATTCTGTCTTTTCCCTCAAGTTGTGCATTTGTGATAGACATTACCTTATTTATGAAAAATTGCCACCTTTTACCTCCAAGTTTTCATGAAATGACATGTTTAACCCCCCCCCCCCCCCCCCCCCCCCCCCCCTCTAGTAGCTGGTCTCCCATTTTCTATCAACTTGGGCCCAAACCCCGTTAGATTTACGTGTGCGGGAGATCAGTTTGGTTAGGTCTAAGGTTCTCAGCCGGCAACTCGCAACCATTTCGATCTTGGTATGAGACATTGTGTTGGCGCCATTGTCACTTCCTCTAAAACACCTACCCTAGGCTCGCGCGTGAGGAATGGTGGGGTGATTTGGATGCGGCTCGGTATTGGGTGTGGCTTAATCTCGTGGGTTTTTTTTTGGTTTGACTGCACACCGTATCGCACCACGTTGAAAAATAGATATGTCCTAGCGACATGTTTACTACATGCAAATCCACACAGACATGATGAGTCGGTCCATCTTAAACAAATTTGGGGAAGGGAGGGGCAACTACTAAATGTGGGTAAAATCTATCATTTTTGTAACAACATAGGGGTAAGTGGTAGAGGGAATTCTGAAGTGGAATAATTTGTGTCACAAATGCACAAGTAGGAGGTAAAATGGTGGGATAAACTCTAAGAATATATATAAAAAATATGAGGCAATTATCAAATGGCTATGTAGCATAGAAAACTTACCTACTTTTTGTATGTTCTACTAGTACTTGTTATGGTTTGCTATATTTCTAATCTATTCATTTTGAATTTTAACATTATTCAATTTTGCTTAAAGTGGCGAGTCAAAAAAAAAATTGACTATTTATTCATGATTTACGAGTTTTGTCTACAATTCAGTGTGCTTACTCGAATTTTTGTCTACGTGGACAGTGTGTAACAAATATTGACACATAGCCACCACATCAACTAAAAGAGACATGATGTGGGTAGAAGAGGGTAGAATTGCCGGTTTCTGAAAGTTGATGGCAGCGTTGTATGTCTTATTGAAGCTCAAGTTTGGAAAAAATATGTCATAATTGGAGGGAGTAAACGCGAAGAGCACTTGGTCGTTTGGAATAGTGTAGAAGAAAACCATTTGATCAAGAGTAAACGCGAAGAGCACTTGGATATCACATTTTAAATCATGGCAAATCATTCGATTTGCCATGCTTGCTAAAGAAGATTGCCATCCTCGCGACAACATTATTTGTCATAAAAAGGTTTGATTTACCATGCTAAAAAAAATATGGCGTTTGATTTGTAGTGAAATCCTTGACTAAAATGATCAAGTGGACACTATCTTTTGCTATTGTGCTACCATTGGAGCAAACAAAGGGAAGGGAGGGAAGGAAGAAGAGGAGAGTTGGAGGTGGTCGTAGCGTAAAAGACAACAATCGATGCAAACCCGCTGGAAACATGGGTAAATGGCACACGGCCAAGGTGATGATGGGTGGCTTTATAATGATCATGCCGTCTCGATCTAGCATGATCCTCCCTGGTGAGACAGGAGGAGGGCTGTCTGCCCGTGGGAGTTGCTTGATTACTCAGTTCCAAGGCGCATGATGTGCATGCAGCGGCACGGCAGAGGGGGGCATGATGGCTTTTCTCGCACACCGTGTGTACCGGAGTATCATCCATCATCTCAGATCTTCTCCCGAAGAGACAAACGCTTCTTAAAGAAAGGCCATGGATATATGCGTACCGAGGAAAAGGCAGGCCAAAAGACGATGAATCTTGGATTCTTCTCCTCCCTTCCTCTTACGCGCAATCATGCGCGGGCTGCCCGCGTGTCGGCCTCCTGTCCTGTCCCGCACCCGCCCCCCGCCCGGGTTTTGATTTTCCTGTCTTTTCTTTACTTTTCTTTTCTTCCTGGCCATGGCTGTACGTACTCGTGTTACAGAGTAGGAGTACGGCGGACAACGGGTACGTGATTACGCATGTTGTCTCCTGGCCTAGTGCCATCGCGCTCTAAAATTTAGGCAGGGAGAATGTTCCACTGCGTGCATTACCCAAGGCTCGGCCTGCTCTTCGACGTAGTAGTACTAATTAAGGACAATTTTTGAAGCGGTTCTCCGAAACAAAAATGGAAGTGTACGTTGGAATTATGTGTCCTGCAATTATATTCAAATTACTTGGAATTGTTAAATATTCGGAATAACTCATTATGAAATTATACATGTATTTGTACATGGAATTGTTTTACATGTTTAGCATGGAATTGTTACTTGCTGGAACATAGTACTTAAGTTTTATATATACTTAAGGAAGCTGGTCGATTATCGGTGGAATACAATATACTATTTATATTGGAAAGACTACCCGGGTACACTGATGATTGGAAGAAGCTAGATCGTATAATTAGATTACAGCCCTAATGTTGATTTACATAATTAGAGAAATTTACACTCTATTATGACGCGTTGCTCACAAGCGCGTGCTCCGGGGACAAAACGGATATAATCCGTTAAACAGACAAATATGATCGTGGTTGGTAATTTGATCTGGACTCTATCCCGAAAACTAGTGAAAAAGACTAGGAATCTTATATCTGTATAAGAGGCGGACTCTTTGGAAAGACAATATAAAAATGTCCCTATCCCCTAGCCTCAGATAGGCGAATTATGAGCGGCACCACGAATAAGTGCAGAGAAATTAGGGGGTAGACCGCAAACCCTAAATATTGGCATCGGAGCTAAGACGAAACCATCGCCGCCACGATCCTAATCCGCTGTGCAACTCTGCGGACGGTGGCCGCTCTATCGCTGGAACTCCGCAAGAGAGCCAGCGCTCGCCGCTTTTTTCATGATGCGATTGATCCTGCTACTTCCGCTGTTCTATGCAGCAACTCACTCGCGTAGGCCATGGAAGGAATCAAGCACGTCCCAACTTTCTTGGCACGTGAAGCGAGGAAGGGAAAGAATTCTTGTATATTCGCATGGATTAAAGGACGGAGGAAATCAAGTCTATAATTGCTACGAACTACTACTGGGAATCAATCAGGCTAACTTCTACGTACGTACGGATGGATCCTGCTGGTGCCTTGCTTCGGAATCGAGCCACGACGAAGCCCGTCGATGAATCTTGCTCACGCGCACCTTGGCCCTTGCCGACCTCACTCGGAACCGTCAACGAATCCTCTACACGCGGAACCGGCGCCTCCTACAGCGTACGTTTACGTTAGTCCGTATAATCGCCGAATCCGCTGCCACGACGAGGTTGCCGCTGCTCCGAAATCCTCGACGACTTGGCAAGCGGAACGAGCGACTGCTCGGAAACTGCAGGTCTCACCCACGCCTGCTACCACAGCTACCTGCATCAACAGGAACAGTATATCTGTCTGAAAATTACTGGAATTAGAAACCATCTAAGGAAGGCACGCCAAGGAATAGTAGAAGTATAATACTTGGATTGCGACAAAAAGCACGTACGTAGCTAGCTGCTGATGTTTGTGGAAAGTGAAAAGCAATCGAGGAATCTAGAAACATTTGGGTTTTCTTTATTATTAGAAAATTAGCTAGAACTAGTTGTAACAGGAACACTCGATGGCATACTCTGGAAATAGTGAGAACACACATTGCAGTAGTCGGGAACCGGATGTCGCACGCCAGAAGGAGTGCACAGCAAAAGGATCTTGCTGGAATACCATGGAACCCACCGGAATACAACGGACTTTTGGACGACATACGGATGCCGAGCATTGTTCGCGCTCCATTGAGTTTTTTTCTTCATATTATCGCCGACTTGGAATAATTTCATTGGTGCATCGCGACACGCTGAAAGGAATCATTTTCAGTGGAATCATTTATTTTCAGTCTAATTAGTGCAAAATTATTGTTGGAGAAGAGTGATATTGTGCGGATAATTATGCATAACCTGAAAAGGAATTTCAGGGAAGTGTTTTTTTAATTGAGCATCACTTATTTAAAGAGGAAGATGGGAGTCACTCCAGGAAATTTGCTCTTCATTTATCGGTATGCCTGATGTTACTATTTGCACTATATTTTTATTTGTGGCTATTTTTGGGAATATGGTGTTTGTTTATACACATCATATATATTGGAGTACAATAGCAATTTTATTGGCATGCAACAATACCAAAGGGAAAACTAATGCACTTAGGAATTAATGCTAAATATTATATACTTTGGATTGGAAATTATGCCATCAAACTCTTTCGAGGAAAACTATTATTGTTATCGGACATGTTATTGAACTTCAATGAAAAGGGGTTTAATTTATTGCTCCTTCTTGGAATCTATTGATTATGACATACTGTTTAGAAAAAGAAGAGTGGAAATATTGCTCAATGGTTAACTTAGTGCATTTTGGATCTTCACACAATGATCTATCTTTCTTGATGTCCATTGGAAGTTGGCAAACCAAATTGTTTATATTTGGCCAAGATTACTCTATATGGAGGAATATCGACAATGGGAACACATGCTTGGAATCTTACTATCTACATCATCAACGACTTGGTCACATATCTTGGAACTGGATCAAGAGGCTTATTGATTCTGGAATTTTAAACTTTAGTGGGAGGACTATGGTACATGTGAAGCATATATGATATTTTTAATACACCTTGTTTATTAAGGTGGAAGGAGATGAAAGGGCTTCACATCGTTTCTTTTTGATATACTTATGATATTTCTTTTGACATCCCCACTAGAGGTCAGATTATTTATTTTATCTCACTCTTCGATGATTACACTTTTATATGGTTATCTTTAATTATACAAGTCGGAAGCTTTTAGTGTGCTGGTCACATGTTATACTGAAGTGGAAAACCAGTTGATTAAATAATATCATAGTTTTAGCAGGGGGAAGTACACTTCAGGAATATATCGTTTGTATGTAGAGAGCATGGAACTATTCACCATTGTAATATACCGTACACTCCACAATTGAATGAAGGAATTGAATGTCTTATGTACTCCCTTGTTTCCTTGGAAAGAAGCATTGCATACTGTCATTTGTTGATATCATTCTCCATCTAGTACAGTCACTTGACTGGAAGGAAATCTTCTATTTTGATAGGAAATTCTCAGTTACTACAAAGCGCACACCAGGAATTTTTTCATGGTTATTTTAGTGGATCAAATGGTTGTTTTCTTTTTGATTTGAAAAAGGAAAACTGGTGGAAAGTAGGAAAAAATTATTTTTATGATCAAGGGTGGAAATATTAACAATCATACTGGAATATAATATTGACCCCAAAGGAAACTACAAGTGAAACTCCCGATACTAACATGCTTAGGATAAGTGGGAGGAAATAGCTTGGGCTATCATGTCTGGATAATTATTATCTATTATTGGGGGATGACACTCTAAATTTTAGAGGAATCACTAAATTCACTTAAGAAAGTTTTTTTATAATGTCAACTATGGGTGGAAGAATTGCGGGAAGGAATAAACTCAAATGTGGAAGAGCATAGTTTGGGAACTTAATATCATACCAAATAACCGCAAGCCTATTGTCTAGAAGTGATTTTTTAAGGATATTTGGCTCACTGGAATATTATAATGTCACTCTTGTTATTCAATTATTCACACAGAGGGAAATATACTTTGTGGAAACTCTCTCTCCTGGAATTTTGGGAAAGAGGAACTAAAGACATGGTTTGCTAATTGAGTATATTAATGTATGGTCTTATAACAAGCTTCACATCAATGGAATAGCAGGTCATCTACAAACGTAAGTGTGAAGTATTTTGCATTATTATTGTATATGTTAATATTGTTTTGTTGTTTGTAATGATAAAGTCACATTGATGGAAGTGAAAGCTTGGTCATCTTTTAACTTTCATATGAAAGGAACATTTGAAACAGCCTATGTTTTACGAGTGGAAATACATACTCCCTTTGTTCCTAAATATTTGTCTTTCTAGAGATTTCAACAAGTGACTACATATGGATCAAAATGAGTGAATTTACACTCTAAAATATGTCTATATACATCCGTATGTGGTAGTCCATTTGAAATCTCTAAAAAGACAAATATTTAGGAACGGAGGGAGTAGAAAATATTTTGAAGTGTTTCTCTATGGAAAATTGCAAATCTGTTAAAATACCTTTGATAAAGGGAATCATACTCAGTGAGGAATTATATTTGAACTCCCGAGGAAAATGAATAATAAATGGTACTGGAATTCGTATGTGTCTTCATTATATTATCATACCTTAGTTACCGGAATTTATGCTGCATTCAAGCAGTGGAAGGAAAGAAGAGCAGCTAAGGGAATCTCACACATCATATAAGATTGTGGAAAGTGCATCACATGTCACTTGTTCTGTAATTTATATTGAAGTTAAACACATTGAGGAAGCTAGCTATTACTCTATCTACAAGATAAGAAATAAGTCCAGGTACGCATATTCAAATGTTTTTTTTGTAGTACTAATATGGTGCAGGTTCACTGACCGAAGTCGGGAACTTCTTTCAAAACATGGTTAATTATGGAACTTCATTTACTGATTGGATTTGATATTTATGTGGTTTTGAAAATGTATTCAACATGGTTATCTTATACTTGACTCGATGTGGAATTAATCATATTATTATATATGTGATGGAAAATAATTGATGCGGAATTACTTGAGGAAAAAAAATACTCAAGGTGCCTACAAAGGTGGAATAACACTAGAGGAAATAATACTCGAGGCGCCGAGGACAGCTATGCTGGAATAATTAGGCAGAAACTAAAGGTCTCTAGTGATCTTAAGTGTCACAGCAAAGAAACATATTGAAGGGAAGTATCACCATATATATATATATATTTGTGGGTTTTCAACGTAGTGTTAATATGATTGTTGATCCCTTGACTAAGTCTTAGTCAGGAGGTATTTGGCAAGCATGTTAAGGCTATGGATTTATGAATATTTGAATGATTGTTTTGGACAAGTGGGAGATGTTGGAACTATGTGTCCTGCAACTATATTCAAATTACTTGGAATTATTAAATATTCGGAATAACTCATTATGAAATTATACATGTATTTGTACATGGAATTGTTTTACATGTTTAGCATGGAATTGTTACTTGCTGGAACATACTTAAGTTTTATATATACTTAAGGAAGCTGGTCGATTATCGGTGGAATACAATATACTATTTATATTGGAAAGACTACCCGGGTACACTGATGATTGGAAGGAGCTAGATCGTATAATTAGATTACAGCCCTAATGTTGATCTACATAATTAGAGGAATTTACACTCTATTATGGCGCGTTGCTCACAAGCGCGTGCTCCGGGGACAAAACGGGTAGAATCCGTTAAACAGACAAGTATGATCGTGGTTGGTAATTTGATCTGGACTCTATCCCGGAAACTAGTGAAAAAGACTAGGAATCTTATATCTGTATAAGAGGCGGACTCTTTGGAAAGACAATATAAAAAGGTCCCTACCCCCTAGCCTCAGATAGGCGAATTGTGAGCGGCACCACGGATAAGCGCAGAGGAATTAGGGGGTAGACCGCAAACCCTAAATTTCTAACAGTGTAGACACTGCTACTGTGTCTCTTGTCGTTTGAATGTCTCACCATCATTATTTTAGCGTGAAATCCAACGGACCCCTCGGTAGGATGCCATGACTAACCAGAAAGACCAGAGGGGAAACATGAGACAGTTTACCAGGTTCAGAACCTTTCTCTGAAGGTAAAACTTTACTTCTGCTCGTGTTGTATTGATTTGATGGGGCGTACAATGGCAATTTCTAAGATCGTAGGTATACCAAGGATGATCATGATAAGGTGTCCTAAAGACTACCCCGGTCTCGGCTTACAAAAGAATGTCGAGGTCTAGGACGCATGGGCCTCTACACCATCAGCGGGTAACCCATTTGAAGTGCTGAATAACAAGCTACGGGCCACCACGAAGCAGCTCTAAAGGTGGAGCGATAAGTGGATCGGTAATATTCGCATGCAGATTGCCATCGTGCTTGAGTTGATACTCCGCTTTGATGTGGCTATGGAGTCCAGGGAGCTGAGCCCGGCGGAGTTGGAGCTTCGTAAGCTTCTCAAGAAGAAATTACTTGGCCTCTCATCCCTAGAAAGGTCCATAGCACGATAACGATCGAGGCTCCTGAACTTGAAGGAAGGAGACGCGAACACAAGTTTTTTCCATCGTCATGCCAAGCATAGGCAACGGAAGAACATCATCATGTCGCTGTGGCATAATAACGAGGTCATCACCAGCCAGGATAGAATTGCGGAAGTGGTGGATGAATACTATGGGGCCCTATTTGGTTCTACCCCGGCCCGAGAGCATGCGCTGAATCTTGAGATGCTAAACCTACCCGCCCTAGACCTGCAGCACCTTGAGGATCCTTTCACGGCAGAGGAAGTGCTAAAAGTGATCAAGTCCATGCCTTTGGACAAGGCGCCCGGGCCGGACGGCTTTACGACTAGATTTTATGTGGTGTGCTGGAGCATTATTAAGGACGACTTCATGGAGGCGATGTCCTCCTTCTATCGCAGCGACATGCGAGGGCTGGCATCAATCAACAAAGCACTTGTCACGCTGCTCCCTAAACATGAAGGGGCAGAGGAGCTGAGGGACTATAGACTTGTTAGCTTGGTGCATGGGGCAGTCAAAATATTCGACAAGGTACTAGCATGCCGCCTAACTGACGACCTCCCTCGCTTGGTGGGGCAACATCAGAGTGCATTTGTGAAGGGGAGGTCGCTGCATGACAACTTCATGTTGGCCCAGTGCACGGCCCGCCGCCTTCACGCGCTGAAACAGCCGGCAATCATGTTGAAATTGGACATCTCAAAAGCTTTTGATATGGTACAGTGGGCTTCGGGCTATGGGGTTTGGCATGAGGTGGCTGTCTTGGATCTCGGGGCTTCTCGCTACCGCGACCACTCGGATCATGGTGAATGGCGTGCCGGGAGCACCGATTTACAATTGTCGTGGCCTTCGGCAGGGTGGACCGTTATCACCGATGCTCTTCATTCTCATCATGGAGCCTCTACAGCGTATGTTCGAGCTGGCCTCGGATCTGAGGATCCTAGCGCCGCTAGCTCGAGTAGGCTTGTGTCATCGAATGTCTATCTTTGCAGATGACGTGATCATTTTCATCAAACAAGTGGATCTCGAACTAACGGCTTCAACACGGATCATGGATATGTACGGAAATGCATCCGGGTTACACGTTAATTTCCAGAAAACATCTGCCATGCCAATACGATGTTTGGAGGTGGAGACGACACGCACCGAGACCATCCTGGGTTGCCGTATTGGGTCGTTCCCATGCAAATACCTTGGACTACCATTGTGCCTCAAGAAACCATCATCGACTCAGTTGCGCGGATTGGTGGAACACTTGGCAAACTACTTGCCCACATGGAAGGCAGCCATCTTACCAAAGAGCGGCCGATTGATCTTGATCCTATCTGTTCTATGCTCGGTTCCCCTGCATGCAATGTTGGCACTTGACCTGCCTATGAAGACTATTGTGGACATGAACAAGATAATAAGGGGCTTCCTGTGGTGCGGTAAGGCTCAAGCAAATGGTGGTAATTGCTCCGTGGCCTGGAAGGATGTGTGCTTACCAAAGTGGGCAGGAGGCCTAGGAATCCCATCTCTTAGATGGTTGAACATAGCGATGTAGACCCGATGGGACTAGTTACAACAAGTGGATCGGAGAAGACCGTGGAAGGAGTTTGATATTGTTGTTCCTAGAGATTCTTTGGCCCTGTACGCGGCGGCCACCAGGGTGCGGGTAGGTGATGGCAAGGATACTTTGTTTTGGGAGGGCCGTTGGCTGCAGGGGATGCGGATGTAGGAGCTAGTGCCGGCGCTCTACGCGCACATTCCAACACGTGCCAAGTCGACCCGTACAGTCCACGAAGTGATTACACTTGGAACCTAGGTGCAAGACGTGAGCCCTGACATGGCATTTGCAGCACTATTGGAGTATTTGGGGATGTGGCAACGGTTGGGGTAGATCCAACTTCAGCAAGGCCTCGCAGATTCCGTCACTTGGTCATGGGAGACTAATGGACAATTTTCTGTGCGCTCCGCCTATGCTGCCATGTTTGCCGGAAGGGAGGTGGCGCCAACAGCAGATTTCACGTGGAAATCTAGAGCCCCGCTACAATGTCATTTCTTCAACTGGCTGGCAATGAGAAACCGGCGTTGGACGTCCGACCGTCTCGCTCGGCGCGGACTACCTCATCAAGACACATGCCCTTTCTGCGATCAAGAAGAAGAAACCATCGATCATATTCTAGTGGCATGTGTGTTCACAAGAACGGTGTGGAGAGCGCTTTGTTCGGCATTGGGCAAGCAAGAATGGACGCCTACAGCACAAGACACACTGAAGAAATGGTGCGTGGAGAGATCGGCAGGGGTGAATAAGCCTAAGGAAGTAAGAACAATCTTCACTCTCGTGCTATGGGAGCTTTGGAAACATAGGAACGCGGTAGTCTTCGATGGCGCTTCTCCGTCTTTAGAAGTGGTAGTCACGAGGATAGTGGCTGAGGGTAGAGCGTGGCAGCAGGCGCATCTGTTGAAGGGAGAATTAGATACTGTGTTTGAGTTGTTAATAGGGTGGGCGAGACACGAGTGATTCATTCTGTAAACCCAATGTGGAGTGCCGATGTTGTAGTGTCTAACACGCTGTAACATCGATGGTGGTTTGGGTTCTTCACCCTCCCCTTTCTATAAGATATGATACGCACACTCGTGCGTATTTGAGAAAAAAAAGGGTTACATTGATCCTAGTCAGCTAGGACGGTTGGAGAGTCCTCCTGGAGATCTGGTCTTTTTGCCTTGGATGTCAAGATGTCGGTTCCTTCCTTCTAGAGGCCCATGGGCTGAGTTGATGGTCGGGGCCGTGTAGCCACCTAAGGGCCCTCGGACCGTCCTAATGGGCCGACTTCCGATGGCTTGACACACCCTTGGGCGGTAATATCATCAGTAGCTCTTGAACGGGTCCATGGATTTAGCCGTTTCGGATTGATGTAGAGCTGAATGTGTCGTCTTTCAGTAGCGTGTCGAAGTCTTGGCTGGTTCATGAAGCTCTCTAAAAAAATGTTCCTTACCGACCAGCCCTTGGGGATATGTGCGGCACTTTCCGCTGTGTTCTTAGGCCGGCAGAAGATCCCGAGGTTGTCTTCTCCCGACAAGTAGTAGCCGACCTTTGCTCTTGAATTTGTTGAAGCAGATGTTCAACCTACGGAAAAGCCGACCTCCGGTATTGAATTTGTTGATGTAAATGTTCAACTTACGCAACGCCTTCCTTGCGAAGCCAAATTCTGCGAGTTGATCTCCCACGAAACACTTTGAATCCTGATGACAAAAGCACTAGACCAGGACCACGCCTCACCCATCCAACTGGTTGGCCCCTTTAACCAACAGTCAAGGCGAAGAACTTGGAGTGACATGGAGCCCACACATACCATGTGTTGGAAATATGCCCTAGAGGCAATAATAAATTGGTTATTATCATATTTCCTTGTTCATGATAAATGTTTATTATTCATGCTAGAATTGTATTGACCGGAAACTTAAATACATGTGTGAACACATAGACAACACAGTGTCCCTAGTGAGCCTCTACTAGACTAGCTCGTTGATCAAAGATGGTTAAGGTTTCCTAACCATGGACATGGGTTGTCATTTTATAACGGGATCACATCATTAGGAGAATGATGTGATGGACAAGATCCAACCATAAGCTTAGCATCAGATCGTTTAGTTTATTTGCTATAGCTTCCTTCATGTCAAGTATTTGTTCCTTAAACCATGAGATCGTGTAACTCCCTGACACTGGAGGAATACTTAGTGTGTATCCAAACGTCACTTCGTAACTGGGTGATCATAAAGGTGCTCTACAGGTATCTCCGAAGGTATCTGTTGGGTTGGCATGGATCAAGACTGGGATTTGTCACTCCGTATGACGGAGAGATAGCTCTGGGCCCTCTTGGTAATACAACATCTTAAAGAGCTTGCAAGCAATGTGACTAATGATTTAGTCATGGGATCTTGTATTACGGAACAAGTAAAGAGACTTGCTGGTAACGAGATTGAACTAGGTATGGAGATACTTACAATCGAATCTCAGGCAAGTAACATATCGCCGGACAAAGGGAATTGCATACGGGATTAACCGAATGCTTGACATCGTGGTTCAACCGATAAAAGATCTTCGTGGGATATGTAGGAATCAATATGGTCATCCAAGTCCCGCTATTGGTTATTTACCGAAGAGGTGTCTCGGTCATGACTACATGATTCCCGAACCCGCAGGGTCGCACGCTTAACGTTCGTTGACGCTAGAGTAGTATTGGGATATTTGATGATTATTGGTAACCGAATGTTGTTCGGAGTCCCGGATGAGATCCCGTATGTCACGAGGAGTCTCGGAATGGTCGAGAGGTCAAGATTTATATATGGGAAGTCATATTTTGGGTTCCAGAAAAAGATGCAGTTTTTTCGGTATTGTACCATGAAGCTTCTAGAAGGCTCCGGAGGGGTCCGAAAGTCCACAAGTGGGTCCACCACGACCCAAGGGCTGGCATGGGCTGAGGGGAGGTGCCCTGGCCTTATTGGGCTAGGTGCACCAAGTCCTCAAAAGCCCATGTGGCTAGGGAAGGAAAAAAAGGGGAGTCCTAGTAGGAATAGGATTGGACTTGGAGTCCAAGTCCTCTCCCCCTTGGCTGCGCCCTAGGGCTTGGAGGGGCTGTTCCCCACACCCCTCCACCTATATATAGAGGGGGGAGGTGCCCCAAGAGGACACACCAAGCCCTTGGCGCCCCTCTCTCTCCCGTTACTCCGTAGTTCCTCCGTCCTCGTTCTAGTAGCGCTTGGCGAAGCCCTGCTGAACTAGCTCCACCACCACCATCACCACCACGCCGTCATGCTGGTTGTGATCTAATTCTCCTCCTTCTCTTGCTGGATCAAGGAGGAGGAGACGTCATCGAGCCGCACATGTGCTAAACTCGAAGGTGTCGTCCGTTCGGCACTAGATCGGTTGGATCGTGATCGGATCGCGAAGAGTACAACTACATCAACCGCGTTATATATGCTTCAACTTTCGGTCTACGAGGGTACATAGACACACTCTCCCCTCTCATTGCTATGCTTCTCCTAGATAGATCTTGGGTGTTCGTAGGATTTTTTTTTTGATTTTCATGCTAAGTGCCCCATCAGTGGCATCATGAGCTAGGTCTATGCGTAGATGTATATGCACGAGTAGAACACAAGAGTTGTGGGCGTTGATGCTCAAATTGCTTACCTCTCTTGTCTTATTTGGATTCGGCGGTATTGTGGGATAAAGCAGCTCGGACCAACCTTACATGTCCTCGCACATGAAACTTGTTCCACCGACTAACATGCAACTTGTTTTGCATAAGGTGGCTAGCGGGTGTCTGTCTCTCCTACTTTAGTTGAATCTAATTTGACGAAGATGGTCCTTATAGAAGGTTAAAAGGAAACTTGATTATCACTGTTGTGGCTTTGCGTAGGTAAGAACGGTTCTTGCTAGTTGCCCATAGCAGCCACGTAAAATTTGCAGCAACAAAGTAGAGGACGTCTAACTTGTTTTTGCAGGGCATGTTGTGATGTGGTATGGCCAAAATGTGATGTGATATATGTTGATGTATGAGATGATCATGTTTTGTAATAGGTTCACGACTTGCATGTCGATGAGTACGGCAGCCGACAGGAGCCATAGGGTTGTCTTTAATTTATTAATCGCCATGTAATTGCTTTACTTTATCGCTATGCGTTAGCAATTGTTGTAGAAGCAATAGTTGGCGGAGACGACCACGTGATGACACGATGATGGAGATCATGGTGTTATGCTGGTGATGATGGAGATCATGTTGTTGCTTTGGAGATGAGATCAAAGGCACGAGATGATAATGGCCATATCATGTCACATATTGATTGCATGTGATGTTTATCCTTTTTATGAATCTTATTTTGCTTAGAACAACGGTAGCATTATAAGATGATCCTTCACTTAATTTTGAGAAATTGTGTTCTCCCTGAGTTTGCACCGTTGCAAAAGTTCACGTTTCGAAGCACCTCATGATGATCGGGTGTGATAGACTCTACGTTCGCATACAATGGGTGTAAGCCAGTTTTACACATGCAGAATACTTAGGTTAAACTTGGCGAGCCTAGCATGTACAAACATGACCTCGGAACACAGGAGACCGAAAGGTCGAACATGAGTCATATAGTAGATATGATCAACATGAAGATGTTCATCATTGATGACTACCTCATCTCACGTGATGATTGGACATGGGTTAGTTGATTTGGATCATGTGTCACTTAGACAACTTGAGGGATGTTGATTTAAGTGGGAGTTCATTAGTAATTTGATTAACTGAACTAAATTATCATGAACTTAGCCTTAATTGTCTTTACAAAATGTGTGTTGTAGATCAATGGCCCCCGCTGTAGTGCCCCTGAATTTTAATGCGTTCCTAGAGAAAGCTAAGTTGAAAGATGATGGAAGCAACTATGCAGATGGGTCCGTAACTTGAGGATTATCCTCATTGCTGCACAGAAGGTTTATGTCCTTGATGCACCGGTATGTGACGCACCCCCTCCAGCGTCGTCTGTGGATGTTGTGAACATCTGACAGGCATGTTCTGATGACTACTCAATAGTTCAGTGCGCCATGCTTTACGGCTTAGAACTGGGGCTCGAAAGACGTTTTGAGCACCACAGAGCATATGAGATGTTCCATGAGCTGAAATTGGTATTTCAAGCTCATGCCCGGGTCGAGAGGTATGACATCTTCGGCAAGTTATTTAGCTATAAAATGGAGGAGAACAATTCTGTTAGTGAGCATATACTCAGAATGTCTGGGTTGCACAGCCGCTTGACTCAGTTGGGAGTTAATCTTCCAGATGACTCGATTATTGACAGAATTCTCCAATCACTGCCACCAAGCTATAAGGGCTTTGTGATGAACTATAATATGCAAGGGATGGAGAAAACACTTCCCGAGCTCTTCGCGATGCTTAAGGCCGCGGAGGTAGAAATCAAGAAGGAGCATCAAGTGTTGATGGTTAAAAAGACCACTAGTCTCAAGAAAGGCAAGGGAAAGAAAGGGAACTTCAAGAAGAACGATAAAGCAGTTGCCCCTCCCATGAAGAAACTAAAGGCTGGACCCAAACCTGAGACTTAGTGCTTCTACTTCAAGGGGAATGGTCACTGGAAGCGGAACTGCCCCAAGTACTTGGCAGATAACAAGGCTGGCAACGTCAACAAAGGTATATTTGATATACATGTTATTGATGTGTACCTTACTAGTGCTCATAGTAGTGCCTCGGTATTTGATACTGGTTCGGTTGCTCATATTTGTAACTCGAAACAGGAGCTGCGGAATAAACGAAAACTGGCTAAGGACAAGGTGACGATGCGCGTCAGAAATGGTTCCAAGGTTGATGTGATCGCAGTCGGCACGCTACCTCTACATCTACATTCGGGATTAGTTTTAAACCTAAATAATTGTTATTTGGTGCCTGCGTTGAGCATGAACATTATATCTGGATCTTGTTTATTGCGAGACTATTATTCATTTAAGTCAGAGAATAATGGTTGTTCTATTTATATGAGTAATATCTTTTATGATCATGCACCCCTTATGAATGGTTTATTCTTGTTGAATCTTGATCGTAGTGATACACATATTCATAATATTGATGCCAAAAGATGCAAAGTTAATAATGATGGTACCACATATTTGTGGCACTGCCACATAGGTCATATTGGTGTAAAGCGCATGAAAAAACTCCATGCTGATGGACTTTTGGAATCTCTTGATTATGAATCATTTGAGACATGTGAACCATGCCTCATGGGAAAGATGACTAAAACTCCGTTCTCTGGAACAATGGAGTGAGCTAGTGACTTATTGGAAATAAAACATACTGATGTATGCGGTCCGATGAGTATTGAAGCACGTGGTGGATATCGTTATTTCCTTCACAGATGATTTGAGTAGATATGGGTATATTTATTTAATGAAACACAGGTCTGAAACATTTGAAAAGTTCAAGGAATTTCAGAGTGAAGTGGAAAATCATCGCAACAAGAAAATAAAGTTTCTACGATATGATCGTGGAGGTGAATATTTGAGTTACGAGTTTGGTATGCATTTAAGACAATGTGGAATTGTTTCACAACTCACGCCACCTGGAACACCACAGCGTAATGGTGTGTCTGAACATCGTAATCGTACTCTATTGGATATGGTGCGTTCTATGATGTCTCTTACCGAATTTCCACTTTCATTTTGGGGTTATACATTAGAGATAGCTACATTCACTTTAAATAGGGCACCATCTAAATCCATTGACGACACCGTATGAGTTGTGGTTTGGCAAGAAACCTAAGCTGTCGTTTCTTAAAGTTTGGGGATGCGACAGTTATGTCAAGAGACTTCAGCCTGATAAGCTTGAACCCAAAGCGGAGAAGTGCGTCTTCATAGGATACCTTAAAGAGACCATTGGGTATACCTTCTACCACAGATCCAAGGGCAAGATTTTTGTTGCCAAGAACGGGTCCTTTCTAGAGGAGTTTCTCTCGAAAGAAGTGAGTGGGAGGAAAGTAGAACTTGATGAGGTAATCGTACCTTCTCTCGAATTGGAAAGTAGCACATCATAGAAAGCTGTTCCCGTGATGCCTACACCAACTAAAGAGGAAGCTAATGATGATGATTATGAAACTTTGGATCAAGTTACTACCGAACTTCATAGGTCGACCAGGGTACGTTCCGCACCAGAGTGGTACGGTAATCCAGTCCTGGAAGTCATGTTGTTAGATAATGGCGAACCTATGAACTATGAAGAAGCTATGATGAGCCCGGATTCCAACAAATGGCTTGAGGCCATGAAATCCGAGATAGGATCCATGTATGAGAACAAAGTATGGACTTTGGTGGACTTGCCCGATGATCGGCAAGCCGTTGAGAATAAATGGATCTTTAAGAAGAAGACAGACAATGATGGTAATGTCACCATCTATAAAGCTCGACTTGTCGCAAAAGGTTTCCGACAAGTTGAAGGGGTTGACTATGATGAGACTTTCTCACCCGTAGCGATGCTTAAGTCTGTTAGAATTTTGTTAGCTATTGTCACATTTTATGATTATGAGATCTGGCAAATGGACATCAAAACGGCATTCCTTAACGGATTTCTTAAGGAAGAGTTATATATGATGCAATCATAAGGTTTTGTCAATCCTAAGGATGCTAACAAAGTATGCAAGCTACAGCGATCCATCTATGGACTGGTGCAAGCATCTCGAAGTTGGAATATTCGCTTTGATGAAGTGATCAAAGCTTTTGGTTTTATACAAACTTACGGAGAAGCTTGTATTTACAAGAAAGTGAGTGGGAGCTCTATAGCATTTCTGATATTATATGTGGATGGCATATTGTTGATTGGAAATGATATAGAATTTTTGGAAAGCATAAAAGGATATTTGAATAAGAGTTTTTCAATGAAAGACCTCGGTGAAGCTGCTTACATATTGGGCATCAAAATCTATAGAGATAGATCAGGACGCCTAATAGGACTTTCACAAAGTACATACCTTGACAAAGTTTTGAAGAAGTTCAAAATGGATTAGTCAAAGAAAGGGTTCTTGCCTGTATTGCAAGGTGTGAAGTTGAGTAAGACTCAAAGCCTGACCACGGCAAAAGAAAGAGAAAGGATGAAAGTCATTCCCTATGCCTCAGCCATAGGCTCTATAATGTATGCCATGCTGTGTACCAGACCTGATGTGTGCCTTGCCATAAGTTTGGCAGCGAGGTACCAAAGTGATCCAGGAGTAGATCACTGGACAGCGGTCAAGAATGTCCTGAAGTACCCGAAAAGGACTAAGGACATGTTTCTCATTTATGGAGGTGACGAAGAGCTCGTCGTAAAGGGTTACGTCGATGCTAGTTTCAACAGAGATCCGGATGACTCTAAGTCTCAAACCAAATACGGATTTATGTTAAATGGTCGAGCGGTCAGTTGGTGCAGTTCCAAGCAAAGCATCATGGCGGGATCTACATGTGAAGCGGAGTATATAGATGCTTCGGAAGCAGCGCAAGAAGGAGTCTGGATGAAGGAGTTCATATCCGATCTGGGTGTAATACCTAGTACATCATATCCAATGACTATCTTTTGTGACAACACTGGAGCTATTGCCATTGCCAAGGAACCCAGGTTTCACAAGAGAACCAAGCACATCAAGCACCGCTTCAACTCCAATTTGTAATTATGTTAAGGATGGAGACATAGAACTTTGCAAAGTACATACGGATCTGAATGTGGCACACCCGTTGACTAAACCTCTTCCGCGGGCAAAACGTGATCAGCACCAAGACACCATGGGTGTTAGATTCATAACTATGTAAACTAGATTATTGACTCTAGTGCAAGTGGGAGACTATTGGAAATAGGCCCTAGAGACAATAATAAATTGGTTATTATCATATTTCCTTGTTCATGATGAATTTTTATTATTCATGCTAGAATTGTATTGACCGAAAACTTAAATACATGTGTGAATACATAGACATCACAGTGTCCCTAGTGAGCCTCTACTAGACTAGCTCATTGATCAAATATGGTTAAGGTTTCCTAACCATAGACATGAGTTGTCATTTTATAACGGGATCACATCATTAGGAGAATGATGTGATGGACAAGACCCAACCATAAGCTTAGCATCAGATCGTTTAGTTTATTTGCTATAGCTTTCTTCATGTCAAGTATATGTTCCTTAAACCATGATCGTGTAACTCCATGATACCGGAGGAATATTTAGTGTGTATCCAAACGTCACTTCATAACTGAGTGATCATAAAGGTGCTCTACCGGTATCTCCGAAGGTATCCGTTGGGTTGGCATGGATCAAGACTGGGATTTGTCACTCCATATGACGAAGAGATATCTCTAGGCCCTCTCGATAATACAACATCCTAAAGAGCTTGCAAGCAATGTGACTAATGAGTTAGTCACAGGATCTTGTATTACGGAACGAGTAAAGAGACTTGTCGGTAACGATATTGAACTAGGTATGGAGATACCGACGATCGAATCTCGGGCAAGGAACATATCGCCGGACAAAGGGAATTGCATATGGGATTAACCGAATCCTTGACATCGTGGTTCAACCGATAAAAGATCTTCGTGGAATATGTAGGACGGATATGGGCATCTAGGTCCCGTTATTGGTTATTGATCGGAGAGGTATCTCGGTGATGACTATATGATTCCCGAACCCGCATGGTCGCATGCTTAACGTTCTTTGACGCTAGATTAGTATTGGGATATCTGATGATTGGTAACCGAATGTTCTTCAGAGTCCCGGATGAGATCCTGGACGTCACGAGGAGTCTCAGAATGGTTGAGAGGTAAAGATTTATATATAGGAAGTCATATTTTGGGTTCCGAAAAAAGATGCAGTTTTTTCGGTATTGTACCATGAAGCTTTTAGAAGGTTCTGAAGGATTCCAGAGAGGTCCGGAAGTCCACAAGTGGGTATACCACGACCCGAGGGCTTGCATGGGCTGAGGGGAGGCGCCCTGGCCTTATTGGGCTAGGCGCACCAAGTCCTCAAAAGCCCATGTGGCTAGGGAAGGAAAAAAGAGGGGGGGGGGGTCCTAGTAGGAATAGGATTGGACTTGGAGTCCAAATCGTCTCCCCCTTGGTTGCGCCCTAGGGCTTTGAGGGGCTGTTCCCCACGCCCCTCCAACTATATATAGAGGGGAGGGGGTGCCCCAAGAAGAAACACCAAGCCTTTGGCGCCCCTCTCTCTCTCGTTACTTCGTAGTTCCTCCGTCCTCGTTCTAGTAGCGCTTGGCGAAGCCCTGCTGAACTAGCTCCACCACCACCATCAACACCACGCCGTCGTGCTGGTTGTGATCCCATCTAATTCTCCGCCTTCTCTGGGTGGATCAAGGATGAGGAGACGTCATCAAGTCACACGTGTGCAAAACTCGGAGATGTCGTCCGTTCGGCACTAGATCGGTTGGATCGTGATCGGATCGCGAAGAGTACAACTACATCAACCGCGTTATATACGCTTCCGCTTTCGGTCTATGAGGGTATGTAGACACACTATCCCCTCTCGTTGCTATGCTTCTCCTAGATAGATCTTGGGTGTTCGTAGGAATTTTTTTGATTTTCATGCTTCATTCCCCACCACCATGTCCCATTTGTCAGTGTGACACGACGAGACAATGATGCTTCGGGTATGGTGTATTTAAGAGGAATGCCTCAATTCCCGTGCAAAGTGGGCATCCGACATGATTTTGTGGGGATTCAACATGGTCGTCGTAGACACCACTACCATTGACGACCTTGCCCTTGCCGCCGAGCAACCAGGCAAGCACCCCCCTTTTTGAGCATACCGATACCGCCTATTCTTTCTCTCTCATGCTTGCATTAGAATTGCTGCTGCTACTGCTTTACCAATTCTGATGCATAGCCTGTTTATTGTAACCTGCTATTGATACCTTACTTGCTTACCCTAAACTGCTTAGTATAGGATGGGTAGAGACCTATCAGTGACCCCACTTATACCGACTGCCCCACTGGATTATCCGAAGACCCGATCAACGGGATTGAACACTAGACCCCGACACCGCACATCACCCCCCTTAGTTGTAACGACACTGCAGCGTTACTATCGAGTGCCGAGGGTGATACCTCGTGTAGCACTTCTGATGTTAACTCTGTAGAGTAGCTGATCGGTCGTGGTCATCGAGGGTGATTCCTCCTTCACCGCTTCCGATAACGACGCCGTCGTACAACACCTCAAGTGTGAACCCAGCGAGGGTGATTCCTCCGAGTTCACCTTGATGGATACATCGTGTAGGAATCCAACGAGGGTGACACCTCGGATTCCCTTGATGTTATGGACACACGGATACTTGGACTGTACTATTGTTACTTGGAAAGGCGGGTCGACCCAGAGGGGTACCCGCATGTGATGTGAAGACGGGTTGCCTTTATGGTGCCCGAGTGATGAATACGAGGCGTGGCTGGGCATTCTTGGCCCTTGTCGCAAGTCCTCGAGATGGGGTGACGGGGTCACATCGATCGTGAGTCTCTGCTCGTTACCATAACCCCAAGGTACTAACGGTTTGGATATGTGATCTGAGTGGGCCTCTGGCCCGATAGCACTAACCATCACGCGGGAATAAATATGGGTACTCTGCATCGTATGCATCAGCCGAAAGCTCTGTCAGACGTCCAGTTCAGCATTGCGGCCGGGTCGGATCGTGCCGTTGGCGCTGGTATCCACCCTGCTCGCAATGACCCGGAGTGCACACGGCGATGGCCCAAGACCCCTGAGTGCTTAGGATGTACACCGGCGGGGACCTCTCTGCTGAGCTTTAGGTAGGGATGCAGTGTGTCGATTGGCTGAGGCCGGGCATGACCCGGAAAAGTGTGTCCGGCCGGAGTTAAGCGAGCGTGGTGGGTAAGTTGGTGCACCCCTGCAGGGAAGAACTAATCTATGCATAGCCGGATCCTCGGTAACGGACACTTGGAGTTGTATCCCGATTGATACAGCTAGAATTGGATACTATGGCTCTGGGATTGCTTCTTGCCGGGCGTCGAGAAGGGATCTTCGGACGAGGTTGATGACAGTATGGCTTTGGGATTGCTTTCTCGCAGGGAGTCGAGAAAGGATCTCTGGGTGAGGATGAGACTTAATGATACTACCACTTTATACGGTACTAATCTACACTCTTCTAATGCTGCAAGACCTCTGAAGATGCTAGTCTTCGATAGGACTAGGCCTCCTCTCTATTCTGGCTTTTCTGCAGCCCAGTCCACATATACAGCCTCTCTTTGATAATGTTGCATATGTAGTGTAGATCCTTGCTTGCTGAGTACTTCGGATGAGTACACACGGTTGCTTTGCTTTCTTTTCCCCCCATATCCCTTTTGATGTAACCAGATAGCGGAGCCCCTGAGATAGCTGCCCCCGCCGATGATCACTACTGCTACTACCCGAGGGTGGATACTTCTACGAGTTGACTGACGACCAGGAGTAGGTTCGGAGGGTTCCAGGCAGGAGGCCTGCGCCTTTCGATCATAGTGTTTTCTTTTGCCCCGCCTTCTAAGGGCCTATCTGTGTTTTCTTTTATATCTGTACTCAGATATCTGATGCTTCCGCTGACGCTTGTACGCAATCTTATGTATTCGAGCCCTCGAGGCCCCTGGCTTGTAATATAAAGCTTGTATGACTTTATTTATGTTTTAGAGTTGTGTTGTGATATCTTCCCGTGAGTCCTTAGGCTTGATCGTGTGCATTTGCGTGTATGATTAGTGCACGATTGAGCCGGGGGCGTCACAAGTTGGTGTCAGAGCCAACTACCTGTAGGAACCCCCCTTTCCAACTCCTTGGCCGAAGTTGAGTCTAGTCATCAAAAACTATTTTACTAACTTGGCTGTGTGGCTTACGGGCCCATGTCGCCAATTGGGTGGTATTAGGATCTTTTACTCCTCGACCTTTAATCTGGGACTCTGATCTCTCTTCTATTCGGGATAAATGATTTTTACTAACGCCGACTCTAGGTTCTTGTAACTACTTCCTCCCGGAGAGCCCTTACTCCAGATGATTACTTGGTGCACTAGAAGATTCCAAAGATACTCTCCGATGTTCTTTCGAGAACTTGTGCTCATCGGATTTGCAATTCCCTACCACCGAGACATCCCTATGGATAACTACTTATACTTGCCATCCATACCTTCATTCTCGATAACTCTTGTTAGTACAAGATACCCTGAACTACTTCCCGCTACTCCGAGAATCCTTTGTGATTACTGCCTTGCACCTCTTTTCTGCATGATTACACCTACAAATAATTCCTCACACTTATCGAGGATTTGTTCATTCCTAATTGTTCTTGTGTTACACAAAATTCTTCAAAATACTATTCGACTAGTAATCTCCGTTGACATCCTCTGTCACTATCATTTCGAGTTCCTTGATTCAATATATTGAGAATGCTCGCAATCCTCAATCAGATCCTAGAATTCATCCTTCCTGCTCAAACATCATTTTTAACATGAGCTGGATCTCGATCAATCAAATAGCCATCGATTGTACCCTTAAGCCTACTCTACTTACCCATCCTTAATCGGAGCGTTTGCTTCTGATTCCTTGATTTGGAAATCATAAATCCTTTGCAATTGAGCTTTGAATTAGTCATTTGATTCTATAATCCAGTGCCTTTGCTTTGTTTCGTCCTCTGATTGTGTGCCGATGCTCACATCAACCCCGATATGGACCGTCAGATCCTTTGTTGAATTATCATTCGACAGTGTCCTTTTGTATGCAAAAACCTCAAGTTCTTCTCTGATACATAATGCCATTGGTAAATCCTATTCTCTGATTTGTCCAACCATGCTTTGCTTTTGAGCTGGTAATAATTACCCTCGAAGCTTGTGGTATATGTTTCTAAGATGCCCCGATGGGTTGAACCTATGCCTTCCTTAATCTGTGTGACCCGAAAGTTTTTCAAGGTTCATACTCCTCTGGTAATTCACGATGTAGGTCTTCACACTCAAATCATTTTTTTAATAGAGCAGCGTATGAAAGGTTATGCATTGCAGAAGTGGGAGTCGACCTTGAACTTTGTGTTCATGCCCATGGACACGATGTATATCTAGTCATTAAAGCTTCTCTTAAATTAATTATTCCCTTGGTATAAGATCATCTTTTATCTGGGATATGGCCTTTTGCAATCGTGTTTCCGACCATGTCCTCCTTTTAATTACCATCTCTTGTGCAAGTTGAGCACTTGTCTTCTGTAGAGCAATACCCCAGTCCAACCCCTACTTTGATCTGTCGTCGAGTATTACCCCTGGTATCTCGAGATTATCACGGAACTACATAACTCCTTATGAGTTCTTCATCTACTATTCTTTCTCACCGATTCCAATTTTTCCCCGGGTTCTGAGTTGTTAGACACTCAAGGACACCGATAACGGAATCGAGCCCGCATTGCGATTCGACAAGCATTCGAAATCTTCATTGATTACAAGTATAATACTCCATAATGTTAATCCTAGCCTGAACGGCTACATCATTATCTTGCTAATATTAACGGTGCTACCTGGTCCTTCTCCCCAGAGCACAAATTTTGACGGTGAGCTAATCTTACGTCGAATTTCCTCATCATATCATTTCTCCTTGAACAACAAACTTGATTTTGAGTTTGTGTCGTACCCATGGTTCCAATAACCTTTCGCTTCATCATTTCTTTGACTTGATGTCATCGCCGATCAATTACATCTTCATGGAATCTCTCGACAAATGTGTCGTGAACATCATCAGCATTCTGAGCTCTTCCAGGATATCAATTGAATTCATGATGTGAAATACCATCCTTGCCCTCGATGATTTGTGATATCATCGGCCACTTTATTGCCTTCCCCCCCCCCAACACAAACTTGTTCGTGTTTTGTGTTATACCTTGAGTTCCTTGCTATCCAGCATTTGTTCTTCTTTACCTTGGAAAATTACCACCTTTTATGTCAAGAATGTCGTGGGAATTTCACCACCTCTTGAGAATTCTTGATACAAGTGTTACTTCTCACCATCACCCTTCCTTCTTGGTCGCCGTGTTGTTTATAACCTGAATGCCGACAAATGAACTATGATGTGTGAATTTGAAACTTCTAGCAACCCTATTGCCTCCTGATGGATCCTTTGTGTATCCAAAGTCTGACCTTTACTGGAACACCATGTCAATGTTATCTCGAAGCTTGACTGTGGTACTCCGATCTTCGATAAGAACATTTGACGCACAATGCTAAAATTTCTTTATCAATTATCCAAACACCGTTGAATGGGTAATGCCATGAAATTTTTCTCCCCTCACCTAAAGGGTTTTCTACTTTTTATCCTGTCATGGATATCATGCTCTGCTTGTCCTTGCGAAGGATATACCCTTGAAATATGTGTTTAAACACATTTTCCTTTCCATTGTTCTGTTTAATCTGATAATCGTATTTCCTTTCCATTGTTTTGTTTAACCTTTCTCGTAATCTGACTTAACTGAGCAGTGATAATTCCCTGCTTAGGTAAGCACCTCGTTGTACCACTCTATCAGTAAGACCCTGTTACTATTGTTGATGACCTTCTGGTAACCACCGATGGACGAGAACTTTGCCTATTGGTCCGCCTCGTTCAACGAGCAGGAAAATTGTTCTCTTTGTCCCTTGCCCTTGGTACCGACGTTGTTGCCGACATAATTGACAGGCTATCCTCTGACATGCCTTGCTTACATGATCGTACAAGATGTCACCGCCCTTCCTACTTTTAACCCACATGGTGGGCCCATAACCCACAACTCCACAGGATTGAAACCTGACTCTCCTGTACACCCCTGGTTTCCTAAGATATTCCTCGCGCGTGGCCTCGTATGTGATTCATGGGCCAGCTTCCTAGTGATCTAATCTGATACCAGACACAATACTTATTCTCGTTGCTCTGGACCCCTTTCACACCTTGTTCAGACATCGAACGATTATCTATCCATTTGAAACTTCTTATCGTACCTTCTCACTTTGCTCTCGAGCTGTTTTATTTGTTCAACTCGAGAGATAATCATGTGCTCATTCATGGGATAACCCCCAGATGATTACCCCTTATAGCACCCTATCGATGTCAAGCTACCCCTTACCTATTCGTAAGTACGTTGTAATTCCCGAAGAAAGGATGACGACTTCATCATGATGACCGGAAGCAGAGGGATGAAGACATCCATGCAATGGATCGACCTCTTCGAGAAGAGCAATCAAGACTGAAAAGATTCGTTAGAATTTCACAACCAGATCTTTCCCCCTTACTCCACCTCTTAAATCTCGGGACGAGATTTCTTGTAGTGGAGGAGATTTGTAACACCCCGGAAGTTAAGCTACAGTAACCACATGCTAATGGTGCCATGTCATCGCACTTACTGTTGCTAGATCCCCCTTTGATTCAAAACCGATTCAAATTCGAATTCAAAATCAGTCAAACAATAAAAGTTTTCAAATATTAAAACTAAAGTGTTTGAAATATAGCAACTAAATCATAGCTGATTATAGTGATGTAACCACATTTTTCATAAATTATTTAAATGCACGAAAATAAATAAAACAACAGCTTAAACAATTGGATAAATGCCTTTTATTAAATATAAAATATTAGACTATTTTATTTGGGGCTTAAACTTTTTGTGGCAGTGGTGTAATTAGTAAAACTAATTTAGGTACTAATAATATGTTTTACAAAACTAAAATAAATTGGAAACAAAAATAAAACAAAAAAAGGTAAAATAAATAAAAGAGAAAAGAAAAAAAAAGCAAACCCCCCCGGCCCAATCGGGCCACGGCCCAACCGGCCGTCAACTAGGCCGGCCCACCTCCCCCTCCTACTAACTCCCCGAAACCCTAACTGCCCACCCCACTCGCCCCACTCCCTCGCCCCTCCTCTGCCTCCCCCGATCTGGATCGGGGGGATCGGCGCCCCATCGCCGCTCGTCGTCTCCGCCACCTCGTCGCCATCGCCGCCTCACCTCGCCCCCGAGTCGCCTTCAACGCCCGTCCGCGTGCCGCCCCCGTTCTGGAACTAGGGCTCGGCCCCGACGCCACGATGCCGCCGGACCGCGTCCTCGTCTCCTCCTCGCCGGCCGACCCCGAGCCACGCCGCCCCTTCCCTTCAACGTCGGTGAGGGCCTCGCCCTCCCCCTCTCTCTGCCGCGCACGCGCTCCGGCGCCCGCTCGTGCTCACCGCCGTCTTGCTACGCCGCGTTGTGCCTCCCTCGCCTCTGCCTCGCCGCCCCGCGCGCGCACATGCTCGCCTGCGCTGTCCGCAGCTCGCGCGCGCACCCCCGACGCGGCCTCGCTCCCCTGCTGCTCGCCCACGTGCAGCGGCCGCCCTGCTGCTGCCTCTGCTCACTGCCGCCGCCATGAGCTCGCCCCGGTCGAGCTCCGGCCTCGTCCGGTGACCCGCAGCCTCCACCGACTGCGCCTGCCCGCGCCCTCCGCCCCGCTCCGCCGCACGGTCACCGCGCGCCGCCTGGCCCCGCTGCTCGCCGCTCCGCTACTCGTCGGCTCCGCCCCGCCCCTAACCCTACACACCACCGACCCCAGCCGCACCGCTCCGGCCGGCTGCTCCCGCCCGGCCGAACCTCGCCGGCGCCCTACCGCGGCCGCTGTCCGGCGGGCCGCGCCTGACCCCGCTCGGGCGCCCAGCGCCCACGCCCGTTAGGGCGGCGCCCACGCCAGCCCGTCGCCCGTTAGCCCACCCCGCTTTGGCCTCTATGCCACTGGCAGCTAGGGCCCAGCCTCGGTTAAAAGAAAAAGAAAAGGAAAATCAAATAAAAATAAATAAATAAATATAATTAATCAAAAAAATAAAATAAATAATTAACTTATTAATTCTATTTAATTAAACTAATTAATTAGTTAGTCTAGTTAATCTATAATTAACTTAATTAAACCCTAATTAGACTAATGTGACAATGACAGGTGGACCCCACATGTCAGGTTGACCCAGTCAACGGTCAACGTTGACTGCTGATGTCATGCTGACGTCAGGCTGACGTAATAAAAAATTTCAAATTAAATTAAATCTGTTATTTCCAGAAATTGATTAAATCTTTATAATTAAAATAAAATAAACCGTAGCTCGGATCAAAAAACTTTGTACATGAAAGTTGCTCCGAATTTTGAGACGAATCCGAATGCGCGGTCCGTTCGTCCGTCACACGTCCCTAACTATCCGAACATGGAACCGTTCCCCTCCGGTCATCTGTCTGACAAATGTCTGGAACCGGGAAAACATTCCCGGATGGATTCCCCTTCCTCGGTGACGTGCAACCATACGTTAGGACACACCCGGCACTGCATATTGTCATGTCGTACATTGTGTTGCTCATGTTTGCTGTGTATTTATACTGTTTCCTCTCCCTCTTCTCTCTCGTTAGACCCCAACGCAGTTCTCGGTACCGACGCAGCTCCGGAGACCGACGACACCATTGACGACCTTGCCCTTGCCGCCGAGCAACCAGGCAAGCACCCCCCTTTTTGAGCATACCGATACCGCCTATTCTTTCTCTCTCATGCTTGCATTAGAATTGCTGCTGCTACTACTTTACCTATTCTGATGCATAGCCTGTTTATTGTAACCTGCTATTGATACCTTACTTGCTTACCCTAAACTGCTTAGTATAGGCTGGGTAGAGACCTATCAGTGACCCCACTTATACCGACTGCCCCGCTGGATTATCCGAAGACCCGATCAACGGGATTGAAAACTAGACCCCGACACCGCACATCACCCCCTTAGTTGTAACGACACTGCAGTGTTACTATCGAGTGCCGAGGGTGATACCTCGTGTAGCACTTCTGATGTTAACTCTGTAGAGTAGCTAATCGGTCGTGGTCATCGAGGGTGATTCCTCCTTCACCGCTTCCGATAACGACGCCGTCGTACAACACCTCAAGTGTGAACCCAGCCAGGGTGATTCCTACGAGTTCACCTTGACGGATACATCGTGTAGGAATCCAACGAGGGTGACACCTCGGATTCCCTTGATGTTATGGACACACGGATACTTGGACTGTACTATTGTTACTTGGAAAGGCGGGTCGACCCTGAGGGGTACCCGCGTGTGATGTGAAGACGGGTTGCCTGTATGGTGTCCGAGTGATGAATACGAGGCGTGGCCGGGCATTCTTGGCCCTTGTTGCAAGTCCTCGAGACGGGGCGACGGGGTCACATCGATCGTGAGTCTCTGCTCGTTACCGCAACCCCAAGGTACTAATGGTTTGGATATGTGATCTGAGTGGGCCTCTGGCCCGATAGCACTAACCATCACGCAGGAATAAATATGGGTACTCTGCATCATATGCATCAGCTGAAAGCTCTGTCAGACGTCCAGTTCAGCATTGCGGCCGGGTCGGATCGTGCCGTTGGTGCTGGTATCCACCCTGCTCGCAATGACCCGGAGTGCACAGGGCGATGGCCCAAGACCCCTGAGTGCTTAGGATGTAGACCGGCGGGGACCTCTCTGCTGAGCTTTAGGTAGGGCTGCAGTGTGTCGTTTGACCGAGGCCGGGCATGACCCGGAAAAGTGTGTCCGGCCGGAGTTAAGCGAGCATGGTGGGTAAGTTGGTGCACCCCTGCAGGGAAGAACTAATCTATGCATAGCCGGATCCTCGGTAATGGACACTCGGAGTTGTATCCCGATCGATACAACTAGAATTGGATACTATGGCTCTGGGATTGCTTCTCGCCGGGCGTCGAGAAGGGATCTCCGGACGAGGTTGATGACAGTATGGCTCTGGGATTGCTTTCTCGCAGGGAGTCGAGAAAGGATCTCTGGGTGAGGATGAGACTTAATGATACTACCACTTTATACGGTACTAATCTACACTCTTCTAATGCTGCAAGACCTCTGAAGATGCTAGTCTTCGATAGGACTAGGCCTCCTCTCTATTCTGGCTTTTCTGCAGCCCAGTCCACATATACAGCCTCTCTTTGATAATGTTGCATATGTAGTGTAGATCCTTGCTTGCTGAGTACTTCGGATGAGTACTCACGGTTGCTTTGCTTTCTTTTTCCCCCATATCCCTTTTGATGTAACCAGATAGCGGAGCCCCTGAGATAGCTGCCCCCGCCGACGATCGCTACTTCTACTACCCCGAGGGTGGATACTTCTACGAGTTGACTGACGACCAGGAGTAGGTTCGGAGGGTCCCAGGCAGGAGGCCTGCGCCTTTCGATCGTAGTGTTTTCTTTTGCCCCGCCTTCTAAGGGCCTATCTGTGTTTTCTTTTATATCTGTACTCAGATATCTAATGCTTCCACTGACGCTTGTACGCAAGCTTATGTATTCGAGCCCTCGAGGCCCCTGGCTTGTAATATAAAGCTTGTATGACTTTATTTATGTTTTAGAGTTGTGTTGTGATATCTTCCCGTGAGTCCTTAGGCTTGATCGTGTGCATTTGCGTGTATGATTAGTGCATGATTGAGCTGGGGGCGTCACAGGGCACACGGCACACGAAGAGCAGCAACAACCACGAAAACACACGATCAGTTTACCTAGGTTTGGGCCGCTGTGAAGCGTAAAACCCTACTCCTGCTTTGGTGGATTATGAGTGTGGAAATGCCCAAGTTACAAAGAGCGCGACCTTCTTGGCAGAGTGTGATATGTCTCCAACGTATCTATAATTTTTGATTGTTCCATGCTATTATATTATCAATCTTAGATGTTTTATATTCATTTACTAGCAACTTTATATCATTTTTTGGGACTAACCTATTGACATAGTGCCCAGTGCCAGTTGCTGTTTTTGCTTGTTTTTTACTTTGTAGAAAATCAATACCAAACAAAGTCCAAATGCAATGGAACTTTTTGGAGATTTTTTCTGGATAGAAGACACCCGTGGAGCCAACGGAGCACAAGGGAGGAGGCCCGTGGGGCCCATTAGGCACCAGGGCGTGCCAGAGGCCCCAGGCACGCCCTGGTGGGTAGTGGAACCCACGGGAAGCTTCTCCACCGACCTTCACCTCTATAAATACTCTAAAATCCCCAAAACCCTAGGGGAGTCGAGATAAACCAGTTTCTGCCACCGCAAGTTCCAGAACCACGAGATCCAATCTAGAGGCCTTTTCCGGCACTCTGCCGAAGGGGGCAACAATCATGGAGGGGTTCTTCATCATCCTTGTTGCCCCTCCGGTGATGCGTCAGTAGTTTACCATAGACCTACGGGTCCGTAGCTAGTAGCTAGATGGCTTCTTCTCTCTTTTTTTATCTTCAATACAATGTTCTCCTCGATGTTTTTGGAGATCTATTTGATATAATGACTTTTTGCGGTGTGTTTGTTAGTATCCGATGAATTGTGGGTTTATGATCAGTTCTATCCATGAATATTATTTGAGTCTTTTCTGTAATCTTTTATTCATGATTGTTATAGCCTCATATTTCTTCTCCAAAATTTTGGTTTGGTTTGGCCAACTAGATTGATTTTTCTTGCCATGGGAAGAGGTGCTTTGTGATGGGTTCAATCTGGCGGTGCTCAATCTCTGTGACAGAAAGAGACATGACACGCATGTATCATTGCTATTAAGGATAAAAAGATGTGGTCTATTCCTACATGAATAGATCTTGTCTCTGTCATGTCATCATTCTTATTGCATTACTCCGTTTTTCCATGAACTTAATAAACTAGATGCATGCTGGATAGCGGTCGATGTGTGGAGTAATATTAGTAGATGCAGGCAGGAGTCAGTCTACTAATCTTGGACATGATGCCTATATACATGATCATTGCCTTGGATATCATCATGATTATTCGCTTTTCTATTAATTGCCGAACAATAATTTGTTTACCCACCGTATGCTATTTTCTTGAGAGAAGCCTCTAGTGAAAACTACGGCCCCCGGGTCAATTTCCTATCATATTAAAACCAAAAATACCTTGCTGCACTTTTTCTTTCTTTCTTTATTTTATTTTGTGTTTTGTTAGATCTATTTATCAAATCTCATACAATTTAATCTATCTCAATACCATAGAGGGATTGACGACCCCTCTTACGCGTTGGGTTGCAAGTATTTGTTATTTGTGTGCAGGTGTTGTTTACATAGTGTTGGTTGGTCCTCCTACTGGATTGATAACCTTGGTTTCATAACTGAGGGAAATACTTACCGTTGTTGTGCTGCATCATCCCTTCCTCTTCGGGGAAATACCAATGCCGATACAAGCAATCAGGAAGAATTTCTGGCGCCGTTGCTAGGGAGGATCAAGTCAAGATAGTCTCCTGTTCACGTGTCAATTTCTGGCGCCGGGGAGACATCACCAACATCTATCAATTACCCAATCACAACTCTCATCTCCTTGTAATTTAATTTATTTGCCATTTGCCTCTCGTTTTCATCTCCCCCACTTCTAAAACATTTTCAGAAAAACACAAAAATATTTGCCTTTTTATTTGCCTTCTTTGCATTTGCCTTTTTCTTGTTTGATCTCTTGTTTGCGTGTGATCTTGTTTGCGTAGTCACTATGTCTCAAGAAAATACCAAGTTGTGTGATCATTAGTACTCCAATTGCTCCTCCCGCCGCTAGTGCGGAGTCTTATGATATTAATGCCGCTTTGTTGAATCTTGTTATGAAAGAGCAATTTTCCGGTAGTCCTAATGAGGATGCCGTGTCCCATCTAAACACTTTCGTGGAATTTTGTGATATGCAAAAGAAAAAAGATGTGGACAATGATATTGTGAATTTGAAATTATTTCCTTTCTCTTTGAGGGATCGTGCAAAAATTTGGTTTTCATCTTTGCCTCGTAATAGTATTGATTCGTGGGATAAGTGCAAAGATGCTTTTATTACTAAGTATTTTCCTCCCGCAAAAATTATTTCCCTTAGAAATCAAATCATGACTTTTAAGCAACTTGAGCATGTACATGTTTCTCAATCTTGGGAAAAAATGAAATTAATGCTAAGAAATTGTCCTACTCATGGTTTAAATCTATGGATGATTATACAAAAATTTTATGCGGCATTGAATTTTGTTTCTAGAAATCTTTTAGATTCCGCCGCGGGTGGTACTTTTATGGAAATTACTTTGGGTGAAGCTAATTAATTTCTTGATAATATTATGGCTAATTATTCGCAATTGCATATCGAAAGAGCACCTACCAGTAAAAAAGTTAATTCTGTTGAATAAATTAGTACTTTAGTGAAAAAGTTGATGCACTTATGAAATTGCTTGCTAGTAAAAATTCTCCTATTAATCTTAATGAAGTGCCTTTGTCTACTTTGATTGAGCAAAATAGTGATCCCGTAGATGTGAATTTTGTCTTGTGAAATAATTTTAATAACAATGCTTATAGAGGTAGTTTTAATCCTAGGCATTTTTCTAGAGATTCCTCTAATAATTATGGCAATTCCTATGGTAATTCTTATAATAATAATAATAGGATGCCCTCTGATCTTGAGAGTAATATTAAATAATTTATTAATGCTAAACAAATTCAACACTACGATAGAAAAAAAATTGAGTAAGATTGATGATATGTCTAGGAGCATTGATAGAATTGCGCATGATGTAGAAAATCTCAAGATTAAAATTGTTCCACCCAAGGTTGATATCAATGAATCAATTAAAGCATTATACGTTTCCATAGATGAAAGTAAGAAAAGAACCGCTATGCTTAGAGATAAAAGAGAATTTTTAGAAAGAGCATTTTCGCCTGATTGCTTTCACCACAATGATGAAGATGTTAAGATGATTGGTGTTTCTTCTATTGATTCCTTGTTTAGTAATATTAAAATTGATGATAAGAGGACTGGAGAAGAGTCAACTTTAGTTAGAAGGCGTCCTCATAATTTGAAGGGTGAAAATCTTGTTGATTTTTTTTGACAAAAGTGGGTTTGGAGAGCTAAAAACTTTAACTAGTGATGTGCCTAGTCTCTTGGATAACAAAGACTTTAATTATGATAGTTGTTCTTTGATTGAATGCATTTCTTTGTTACAATCCATGATAAATTCACCCAATGCCTATGAACAAAATAAAGCTTTTACTAAACATATTGTGGATGCCATGCTGAAAGCTTTAGAAGAAAAGTTGGAGTTAGATATTTCAATTCCTAGAAAATTATATGATGAATGGGAACCCACCATTAAAGTCAAGATCAAAAATTATGAGTGCAATGCTTTGTGTGATTTGGGTGCTAGTGTTCCACAGTTCCAAAATCTCTATGTGATGTGCTAGGTTTTACCAAGTTGGAAGAATGCTCTCTTAATTTGCACTTGGCGGATTCTACTATTAAAAATCCTTTGGGAAGAATTAGTGATGTTATTATTCTTGCAAATATGAATTATGTGCCCATAGACTTTATATTTCTTGATATCAATTGCAATCCATCTTGTCCCATAATACTTGGTAGACCGTTTTTGCGAACTATAGGTGCCGTGATTGATATGAAAGAAGGGAATATTAAATTTAAGTTTCCTCTAAAGAAGGGTATGGAACACTTCCCTAGAACTAAAATTAAGCCACCATATGAGTCAATCACGAGGGAATCCTATGGAGCAAAAACTAAAGATGAAATACTTGAATCTATGCATTATGCCTTGCTATGGGCATAAAACAATAGCGCTTGTTGGGAGACAACCCAATGAATAAAATAATGTTTTGCCTTTTATTCCTGTTCTTGTGTGTTTACACAATTATGCTACTATTATGATTGTGTTTTTTATGTTTTAATTAGTGTTTGTGCCAAGTAAAGCTTTTTGGATTGTGTTGGGTGATAGTTGATTTGATCTTGTTGGAAAATAGAAATTTTTGCGTCCAGTAGCAGAATTTTATAAAATCATAGAAGCGACGAAAAATTCTGAATTTTTACACAAGATTTATATACAAATTTCCTACGTTGTCCTAATTTTATAGGATTTTTGGAGTTACAGAAGTATAGACAATATTCAGATTGCTACAGACTGTTCAGTTTTTGACAGATTCTGTTTTTGTTGCATTGTGTGCTTATTTTGATGACTCTGTGGATTGTATTGGGGGTATAAGCCATGATAAAGTCAGAATACAGTAGGTATAATGCAGTAGTAAAATATGAATGGGTTTGCAACAATACTTAGAGTGGTGATTTGTTTTATTATACTAACAGATCTCATGAAGGTTTTTGTTAAGTTTTGTGTGATTATAGTTTTCAAGTTTTGGGTGAGATCACGATGGATGAAGGAATAAGGAGTGAAAAGAGCCTAAGATTGAGGATGCCCATGGCACCCCAAGGTAATATTCAAGGAGTTCCAAGCAACTAAGCTTGGGGATGCCCTGGAAGGCATCCCCCCTTTCTTCTAACGACCATTGGTAATTTTACTTGGAGCTATATTTTTATTCGTCACATATCATGAGTTTTGCTTGGGCGTCTTGTATTATATGAGTCTTTGCTTTTTTATTTTTAGTTTGATACAATTATCCTTGCTGGACACACCTATTGGAGAGAGCCATAATGATGCTATGATTTGTTAGAATTGCTCTATGTGCTTCACTTAAATTTTTTGAGCTATTGAATTGCTCTAGTGCTTCACTTATATCTTTTTGAGCACGGTGGTAGTTAATTTTTTTGAAGAAATACACTCTCATGCTTCACTTAGATTATTTTTAGAGTTAGTAAAAAGAAATATCCTCTCATTTGCTTCACTTATATTATTTTGTGACATGAAAATTATTTTGAAGAAATATTTATGCTCTCATGCTTCACTTAAATTTATTTGAGAGCTTTGTTAGTAGCAATGGTAATATATGAAATTAGTTCCAAAGTGATAGATATTCAAGGGGGATATAATAAAAACTTTCATGAAGATCATTGGACATTATAAACTTGATTCCTTGTAATAGTTTTGTGATATGGAGATAGTAATATATGAGTCATGTTGGTGAGTAATTATGCTTTAGTAAGAATATTGGTGTCAAGGTTTGTGATTCCCTATGCAAGCACGAAAGTCAATAGTTATGCAATGAAGTTATATCCTACTTGTGGTGCATTATTCGGTGTTAGTTATGTTTAATGCTTGTTTATGATTGTTTTTGTTTCTTGGTTGATCGCTTCTCAATCTATTTGCTAGCCTTCATTTGTACTACGCAGGAATACTGCTTGTGCATCCAAACTCCTTAAACCAAGTTGTGCCAAATGAGTCCACCATACCTACCTATATGCGGTATTTCCATGCCGTTCCAAGTAAATTTGTAGGTGCCAACTCTAATTTTCAAAATGAATTTCCTTTTTGTGTGCCCGTATCGCTCATGAAGCGATAGGGGGTGGCTAATATTTTCCATGCTAGATATGCTATTCTCAAGATGAGTGTTTATTCACTTGTCTTTGCACGAGAGTGTGGTAGGTAATAGGGATGCCCAGTCCCGAAATGAAAAAAATTTACTTATGTTGTTCATAATAAATTCCTTGGAAAGTGTTGGTATGGAAGGCACCCATGGATACGGCTAGCCATGGATTGTGAAAGAATGGTGGAAAAAGGAATATAATTTATTTTATGTTTGGGAACCGCCTATGATTTATCTAGCATGGAAAGTATTGGGAATTCTCGGTCGTTTTGGTTGACAGGAAAAGCATGCCTCTCAAAATAATTTTATCTCTCAATTTAAGATTTGAGCTCTGGCACCTCTACAAATCTTTGCTTCCCTCTACTAAGGGCCTATCTATTTACTTTATGCAATTTTTATTTTTATTGAGTCTCCATCTTCTCTTATAAATCACCAACTAGGGAACACTATTATCATACTTGTGCATTGGGCATAGTTAATATTTGAGTGTGTTTCATGAATGGATCAATGATTGAGCATAATGGGCTAGGGATAGCTTTCTTTAGTGTTGATATTTTGAAAGACATGGCTGCTTGTTGATATGCTTGAGTATTGATGTCCTCATGTTAATTATAGACTATTGCTTTGAATCATCTAAAATTCCAAATGTCCATGCTACAAAAGAAAAGAATATGTGATGAACATGTTAGGCAACATTCCACACCAAAAATTCTGTTTTTATCATTAACCTACACGAGGACGAGCAGGAATTAAGCTTGGGGATGCTGATATGTCACCAACGTATCTATAATTTTTTATTGTTCCATGCTGTTATATTATCAATCTTAGATGTTTTATATTCATTTACTAGCAACTTTATATCATTTTTTGGGACTAACCTATTGACATAGTGCCCAGTGCCAGTTGCTGTTTTTTGCTTGTTTTTTACTTTGCAGAAAATCAATACCAAATGAAGTCCAAATGCAACAAAACATTTTGGAGATTTTTTTCTGGACAGAAGACACCCAAGGAGCCAAAGGAGCACACGGGAGGAGGCCTGTGGGGCCCACTAGGCACCAAGGCGCGCCCTGGTGGGTAGTGGAGCCCACGGGAAGCTTCTCCACCGACCTCCACCTCTATAAATACTTTAAAATCCCCAAAACCCTAGAGGAGTCGAGATAAAATATTTTCCGCCGCCGCAAGTTCCAGAACCATGAGATCCAATCTAGAGGTCTTTTCCGGCACTCTGTCGGAGGAGGCAATGATCACGGAGGTGTTCTTCATCATCCTTGTTGCCCGTCGGCTGATGCGTGAGTAGTTTACCACATACCTATGGGTCCGTAGCTAGTAGCTAGATGGCTTCTTCTCTCTTTTTGATCTTCAATACAATGTTCTCCTTGATGTTCTTGGAGATCTATTTGATGTAATGACTTTTTGCGGTGTGTTTGTTGGGATCCAATGAATTGTGGGTTTATGATCAGTTCTATCCATGAATATTATCTAAGTCTGTGCTGAACTCTTTTATGCATGATTGTTATAGCCTGTCGGTGTACTAGAATAGGGGTACCCTAGTACCCCGTACTTGTGCACGGGCAGTAGCAGCATCCCGCGGCCAGGCTTACGGGAGGACAGCCAGAGAGAAGCTCAAGATTATTAAGCCATTCAAGAACAAAGTATACAAAGCAAGAGTCAAGGCCCCGGCAAGAGGAGCTTGCCGGGAGGGATAGTTGAGGCCCAGCCTGAGGTTTGCTGTAGCAGAGTACTTGCCGCGGCAAGGTACTTGCCCCGGCAAGTCATTGGCTGCGGCAAGGTATTGGCTGCGGCAAGATAGCAGCTGCGGCAAGGTACTTGCCCCGGCAAGTTACCTTGCGCGGCAAGCTATTGGTTGCGGCAAGCTATCAAGTGCGGCAAGGTCTTGCCGCGGCAAGCGTTACTGTACCACTGTGCTACTGTGCTGCTGCTCCAGTGCCTCTGCCAGCGTGGCGCTCTGGGTCCTTCCAAGCGTACGTGGCAGGGCACTGTGTAGACGGTGGTACTCTGTAGCTAGCGGTGCAGGAGCAGGTGGGATAGGCTTTTCCCACGTCCAAGACGTCCAGATACATGTATCTGGACAGCTAAGGCATGGGCATTTAATGCCCTTGTCCCCTGCCGTCAGTGGTAGGTAGGACATGTCATCCTAGTAATAATAGACTTACTGTAGCAACTTTCCACCTCTACCTTTACTGTTTGCCACCTGTTGGTGACCCCTTTGTGCGTATAAAAGGAGGCCCATAGGCAACGTGGGGGAGGTTAGGAACTCGAAGATTGAGAACTCCAGTATTGTACGCAGCTGCTCTGTACTGTAGCGCTTCTGGAGCTAGAACAATCATCCAAATAATATACCAAAAAGCAGGAGTAGGGTTTTACGCATCCGTGCGGCCCGAACCTGGGTAAATCTCTCGCGTGCGCTGTCGTGTTCTTCGCTAGATTTGCTCTTCGTGCGACCGTCTCTCCCTGCCGAACGTAAAAGGGGTCCTTCCCTGGGTCCCATAGGTGATCGTGGATTCGTCCCCGACATCTTTGGCGCGCCAGGTAGGGGTGAGAGGTTGTGTGAACCTGATCTAGCGATTTGCGCGTTAGTTTTTGGGCCATCCTCCGCCTTATGGCTCCAAAAAAGAAGACTTCGGCCATCGGTGCGTCTACGTCCAACCCGCCTGCTCCCATGCAGGAGGGTGCCGACGTGATTGCGACTGCTGGAGGGACTGGAGAGCGAGAGCTCCCATTACCTCCACCTGTCCAAAACCGGGCCAACAACGCCAATCTTGGCGCTGCTGGGTCTGGGAACGCAGCGCTGCTCGCTGCTGCTGGCCCTGCAAGCTCCAGAAACGGTGCTGCGCGTTCTAGAACGCCTGCGCCGGTTCAGACGCCGCGGCCTTCGCAAGAAGCCCGTGACAGGCAGCGTCCTGACGCCCCAGGTGCCAGGCGCTCCCTGGATAATGAACTTGCGCATCGATCTCGAGATGCGCAGGGTCACCATACGCATCAACACGCTGGCGGGGTCGAGGTACGGTCGCCTGGGCGTGGAGATGCTCCTTCTAACACTGTTAGGAGTAAGAGCATCCCACAGTCCTCACGCCACTCGATACCTCCCTCACCAGCAGAAGCGTTGGCGCGTGCGCAGCTGCTCCTGAACTTCCCTCCACCAGCAGATAAGCTTGACGAGTGGAGGGCAACCATTCAGAGCCTTCTCAGTTTCGCTGATGCCGATCCGGCGCGCGCGGCCGACAAGAGAACTGGTGACAATGCTGTCACCAACAAGAATGGCGAGGGGGCAACAACCGTACACTCCCCGCCCAGACGGCCTCGGTCGCCGACACGTCGAAACGACGCCCGTGGCGATGATTCCACGGCGTTGTCTGACCCGCGAGCTCGTCGTGACCAGCACCTCGTTCTTCAGGAACGCAGAGGAGAAGACGCTCGTACCACTATCGAGCGAAGGAGAGAAGCGCATCGTCAGTCCGACAGATGCGCAGGGCCCGCTATTGACATGCATGCGCCAGGGGATCCTGGCGACTTGCCGTACGCGGTAAGTTGTCCAGCGTTCACCCGTGAGCTGCGGCAGGTCCAGTGGCCCAACCGCAAGGCTTTCAAGCCTGACGTGCCGGAGAAGTATGATGGCAAGACACACCCGTCGGAGTTCCTCAGCATTTACACCATTGCGGTGCAAGCTGCCGGGGGACGAGACGACAAGATTCTTGCTAACTACTTCCCGCTCGTGTTAAAGCGCAACGTCGTCTCATGGCTCATGCATTTGCCGGGAAACTCCATTTCTTCATGGGCGGACCTGTGCCATCAGTTTGTTGGTGCCTTTACTGGCGGTCATCAACCTCATGGCCAGGAGAGTGATCTTCATCTCATCCCCCAGAAGGAAGGAGAGCCCCTGCGCAAATACATTCAAAGGTTCAGCCGCGTACAGTACAACATCCCAGATGTTCACCCCGCTGCGGTTATTAGCGCGTTCCATCAGAACGTGCGTAACCGCAAGATGCGGGAGGAAATGGCGATGACCAAGGTCAGAGACATTGGCCAGCTATATGCTCTCGCCGACAAGTGTGCGCGTGCTGAAGAGGGAAGGAAACTTCCCGGTGAAGGTGTTGGCGCAGGGGGGAGCTCTGACAGCGAAGGTACCGCCCCGGCAAAGAAGGGCCGGCGGCGGAACAACAGGAAGAAAAACGGCAAAGCTGTGCTTGCCGTCGAACAGTCCAGCGGCAACGGCAGCGCCGACAAGGCCAAAGTTGAGGGCTCCGGCAAGGAGATTGCCGCGTGCGCCAACTGTCAGGCCTTGGCGGCTGCCGACAAGCAGGACGGCTCCGACAAGCAATATTGCAAGATCCACCGCACCAAGGGACACAATCTCCAGAACTGCCGACGAGTCGAGCAGCTTGTCGAGCAGCAGAAAGCTGAGTATGAGAGGCGCGACAAGGAGAAGGCCCCAGAAGGTGCTGGCGGGTCCGGCAAGAAGCGCACTGCCCGAGGAGGGCGTCGCGGCAAGGCCAAGCAGCAGCAGAGAGACATGCCTCCTCGTGGCCATGACAAAGATGATGATGATGATGATCTAGATGATGAAGAATCCAGTGAGCACGAATTTCAGAAAGCCACAGAAGTCTTGTGTGTTGACGGTGGTGCTTCGTTGCATTCTTCTCACCGCCAACTTAAACAGTGGGCGCGAGAGATCAATGCGGCGGAACCATCTGTTGACGCCAGAAAGCTTCTGAAGTGGTCCGACACGCCTATTGTCTTTGACATTGAGGACCACCCTGATCGCACAACGGCGGTCGGGTGCTTGCCGATGTTGGTTTCACCAACGATTCGCAACCTCAAGGTCACGAAGATGTTAGTTGACGGTGGGGCCGGCTTGAATCTGATTTCGCCCGCTGTGCTCCGGAAACTTCAAATCCCTGACGGCGAGCTTGAGGAAACTGGTACTTTCCAAGGAGTCAATCCAGGAAGGAGCAAGCCGAAAGGGAAGATCACGCTGCCAGTGACATTTGGCGGCGAGCTGAACTACCGGACCGAAAAGGTCACCTTTCACGTTGCCGATATTCCGTTGCCTTATAATGGGATACTTGGCCGTCCAGCGCTCGCCAAGTTCATGGCAGCCTCTCATTATGCCTACAACGTGTTGAAGATGCCAGGCCCAGTAAGTGTTATCACAGTTCCCTGCGATAAGAAGGATGCACTTATTTGCGCCGACAAGATCTACCGGGAAGCAGCTGCCGCAACTGCCGCCAAGGCACTTGCCGCTGAAGCTCTCGGGGGGAAGAACAAGAGGAAGTCCGGCAAGAGCTCCTATGCCCACTTTGGCAACCGCACCTCTTCGGAGTGCTGCGCTGCCGTCGAGGACGCACCAGAGAGCTCCACCGGCAAGTGCAAGAAGAACAAAGCCGCTCCGCCGGTGACAAAGAAGGTGCCCGCCAAGGAGGACGGCACTGGTGGTTCCTTCACCATCAGTGCCACACTTGACAACAAATAGGAAAGCGCGCTCGTTGCTTTCCTGCGGGCGAATGTCGACGTGTTTGCATGGCAACCGTCCGACATCCCCGGTGTTCCCAGGAAAGTAATTGAGCACCACCTTGCCGTCTGTCCCCACGCGAGGCCCGTCAAGCAGAAAGCCAGAAAGCAAGCTGTGGAGCGGCAAGAGTTTATTGCGGAAGAAATCAAGAAGTTGGAAGCAGCAGGCCTCGTCAGAGGAGTGCTCCATCCTACGTGGTTGGCCAATCCTGTTGTCGTGCGCAAAGCGAATGGAAAATGGAGGCTTTGTATTGATTTCACTGATGTCAATAAAGCTTGTCCCAAAGACCCATTTCCTTTGCCCCGCATAGACCAGATTGTTGACTCCACGGCAGGATGTGATTTGCTTTCATTTCTTGACGCATATTCAGGGTATCATCAAATCTTCATGGCTAAGGAAGATGAGGAAAAGACCGCATTTATCACACCCTGTGGCACATACTGTTTCATACGTATGCCATTTGGTTTGAAAAATGCTGGTTCAACATTTGCAAGAGCCGTCCAGATTGCTTTTGAGCCTCAGCTGCACAGAAATGTGGAAGCCTATATGGATGATATAGTGGTCAAAAGCAAGGACAGGGCTACTTTGGTTCAAGATCTAGAAGAAACTTTTGTAAATCTGCGCAAGATCAACCTGAAGCTCAACCCCGAGAAGTGCGTGTTTGGAGTTCCCTCCGGCAAGCTTCTCGGGTTCTTTGTGTCTCAACGTGGGATTGAAGCCAATCCTGACAAGATCAAAGCCATTGAGCAAATGGAGGCACCGAAGCGCGTCAAGGATGTACGACGACTTGCCGGCTGTGTTGCTGTTCTCAGTAGGTTTATCTCCAAGTCAGCTGAGCGCGCCCTGCCATTTTTCAAAATCCTAAAAAAGGCAGGTCCATTGAAATGGACTCCGGAGGCGGAGGCAGCGCTGCAAGACTTGAAGAGATACCTCTCCTCTCCTCCAATACTTGTCGCACCTAAACCACAAGAGAAGTTGCTACTGTATCTAGCGGCAACCAATCAAGTGGTTAGTGCTGCGCTAGTAGCGGAGGGAGAGGTGGATGAGGAGGCAGTAACTGCGGCAAGCACGTCCAGCGACAAGCTGGGGGCTCCCCCGACAAGTTTTGGTGCCGACAAGGATTCGTCTACGCAGTCAGGCGAAGTGATACAAAAAAAGAAAATGGTGCAGCGCCCGGTCTACTTTGTCAGCTCTCTTCTGCAGGGAGCTAGGTCAAGGTATTCTGGTGTGCAGAAGCTGCTTTTCGGCCTTCTCATGGCCTCGAGAAAGCTGCACCATTACTTTCAAGCACATGAAGTTACCGTCGTTACTCGCTTCCCGCTGAAAAGGATTTTGCAAAATCCAGAAGCGACAGGCAGGATTGTCGAGTGGGCGTTGGAGTTGTCGAGCTTTGGTCTCAAGTTTGAGAGTACATCAACCATACAGAGCCGAGCTTTGGCAGAGTTTGTCGCAGAATGGACACCAACGCCAAACGAAGAAATCCCAGGGACGACTCTCCCCGGCAAGGAGACAAGCAAAGAGTGGTTTATGTACTTTGATGGTGCCTTTTCGCTGCAAGGCGCCGGTGCTGGCGTACTGCTTGTCGCACCCACCGGAGAGCACCTCAAGTACGTGGTCCAAATGCGCTTTCCCAAGGAACAGGCGACGAACAATACTACAGAGTATGAGGGGTTGCTTGCCGGTCTCAGGATCGCGACAGACCTTGGGATCAAGAAGCTTATTGTCAGGGGAGATTCGCAGCTTGTCGTCAGGCAAGTGAACAAGAACTACCAATGCCCATTGATGGAAGCTTATGTAGATGAGGTGAGGAAGTTGGAAGAACGCTTTGACGGCCTACAAATGGAGCACGTCCCACGTGCTGAGAATGACATTGCCGATGGTTTGTCAAAGCGCGCCGCACTCAAATTGCCTGTGGAACCAGGCACTTTTGTGCTCCAACTAACTCAGCCATCCGTGACGCCATCAGTTGGGCAAGGCAGGAAGAGGAAGTTGGCTTCTGGCGACTACTTCCCGGCAGAGCTCCCCGAAGCCGCCGGCAAGAAGGCTGCCAAAGCCAGCGTCAAAGATGCAGAGGGGCAACTTGCTCCGACAAGGCCTCACGCTATTGTCGTTGAAGCGGGTGCTCCTAGGCAAGATGCAGAGGGGCAACTTTCTCCGACAAGGCCTCACGCTCTTGTCGTTGAAGTGGGTGCTCCTAGGCAAGATGCAAAGGGGCAACTTGCTCCGACAAGACCTCGGGTCCTTGTCGTTGAAGCAGGCGCTCCTGATCAAAGCGCTGAGGAGCAAGATGCTCCGGCGAGGCCTTGGGCTTCCGTCGTTGAAGCAACTGCTCCCGACGAGCTTGTTGAAGGACAACACGCTCCAGCAGGGCCCCAGGCTCTTGTCGTTGAAGCAGCTGTTCCCGCCAAGCTCGTCAGGGAACGGCCGGCTCTGGTAGAGTGACAAGCTCTTGCCGCAGGGCCTGATGTTCCCGCAGCAGAAGAAATGCCTTTTGTCCTCGTTGTCGAGCCACAGGCTCCAGCGTGGGCGCAGCAGATCGTCCGTTTCCTTCAGACAGGAGAACTTCCCGAAGAGCAGGAAGAAGCAGAGAAAGTAGCCCATCGGTCCAATATGTATCAATTTGTCGATGACATGCTGTGCAGAAAAAGACCAAACGGTGTGAAATTGAAGTGTATTCCCCAGGAAGAAGGACAGGAGCTGTTGGCGGAGATTCATGGAGGCATATGTGGTCACCACATAGGGTCAAGAGCCCTTGCTGGAAAGGCCTTCCGACAAGGTTTCTTTTGGCCCACCGCCCTCCAGGATGCAACTGCACTAGTAACCAAGTGTGAAGCGTGCCAGTTTCATTCCAAGCAGATTCATCAGCCAGCTCAAGCTCTCCAGACAATCCCTCTCTCCTGGCCATTTTCGGTCTGGGGGCTCGACATCCTCGGCCCCTTTCCCCGTGCCACCGGGGGCATCGAGTACTTGTATGTGGCCATCGACAAGTTCACGAAGTGGCCGGAAGTGGAAGCAGTGAGGAAGGTGACAGCACAATCAGCCATCAAGTTCTTCAAGGGAATTGTTTGTCGCTTTGGTGTTCCTAACAGGATCATCACCGACAACGGTACCCAGTTCACGAGCCACGCCTTCATGCAGTATGTCGAAGACCTTGGCGCCAAGGTTTGTTTCGCTTCTGTTGCTCACCCGCGAAGCAACGGTCAAGCTGAAAGGGCAAATGCTGAAGTGCTGCGTGGGCTCAAGACGAGAACTTTCGACAGGCTGCGCAAGTGCGGTAAGAACTGGATCGAGGAGCTGCCAGTGGTTCTTTGGTCGATCAGGACGACGCCAAATCGAGCTACTGGCCAGACGCCTTTTGCTCTAGTTTATGGAGCAGAGGCAGTTCTCCCCACGGAACTCGTATACGGGTCACCTCGAGTGCTTGCTTACGATGAGCTTGAGCAAGAGCAACTGCGGCAAGATGACGCTGTGCTCCTCGAGGAGGATCGTCTTCAGGCTGCTGTGAGAGCTGCTCGCTACCAGCAAGCTTTGCGTCGCTACCATAGCCGCAAAGTTAATGCCAGAAGTCTCGAGGAAGGCGACCTTGTTCTTCGGCGCGTTCAGTCGGCCAAGAATTCAAACAAGTTGACGCCAAAGTGGGAAGGCCCTTATCGGGTGAAACGAGTCACCAGGCCTGGCGCTGTCCGCCTGGAGACCGAGGATGGCATTCCAGTGATCAACTCCTGGAACATTGAGCATCTTCGTAAGTTTTACCCATAAGGCGCGGTTGCCGGGCCCTTCCCCGGCAACCACCTCTTGTACAAGTCCTGCCGCTGTTGCATGTAATCCTTTGTACAAAGCCAGGCGCAGACCCTGTGCATAAATAAAGCTTTTGTATTTCGCAGTTTTTGACGATTTCATGTTTACTTTTATTTTGCATGATTATCTGACATACTGTGCAGTACAGCCTCCCCGGTAAGCATTAACAAGCCGCCAAGCTCCTATATCTTTATTTTCTCTTCTTTCTTTTTCTCAAAGAGACAGAAGCTTCCCTCGCGCACAAGTTTGCCGGGGGGGATGGGATAATGATATGGACCAGGCGTCGTTCAAAGAAACTTTGCCTTGCCGGGAAGAAGGCAGCGGCAAGCAGTGACAAGACCTTGCCAAGGAGAGATCAACGACAAAGCTAAGTGCCAAAGTTTGAGCAATCAAATTCTTTTTTATTTTCAAGGTTATTTTCCTTGAACGATACTACTCTTTGTATGGAAAACCTGTGCGCGACGGAACCTAAGCGTAATCGGTCGCGCCCTTATCTTGTTTCGAGTCCGCTCAACAACCTAAGTGGCTGCACTGAGCACGACAAGGTTGCTTGCCGGCAGCGGCACCGCCAGCAGGCTGCTGAAGTCCCGCACCCAGCGCTCACGGCAATGGTGCGCGCACCGGCAAGTTCCCTATAAGCGTAGGGCAAATACACACAAAGAAAGAAATTGCTCAAGGGAGATGACATGCATTAACTCCAAAATATTGCAAGTTATATTACAAGATAAGTTGCCGCGGCTTAAACAGATTGTTCTTTAACATGTCTAGCGGCGGCAAGGAGGGAGAAGAATGGGCTCTCTAATTGCGGTGCTCGCCTTCGACTCTCTGGATATGGTCCACCCTCTCCACGATGGGCGCGACAAGGGCCTCTAGTGGCGCGGGGTCGTATCCCTTCGGCAAGCTTTTGAAGATGTTGCTGAAGTCAACGCCCGGGTTTCTGTATGCTATCTTCACCAACAACCTCTGGAGAACTCCCCGGCAAAGCCTGCGTAACTCGTCGGCCAGTTGAGCCTTTTGATTGACTTGGAGCTGTTGGAGTGCTTCTACTACTCCGTCGAAGAACTCGGCTAGCTTGACGCTAGTTTGCGTGTTCTTGTCGGTGGAGTACCCGAAGTCCGGCACCTTCAGGGCAGTCAGCTCCTTGTCGATGCCCTCGGCGGCGCTGGCAAGCCTGTCTGTGAAGATCCCCATGTTATCCCTGAACTTCTTGTGGGTTGCAATAGCGTCTTGAAGCAGACCCTTTTCCTTCTGGAGCTCTGTCATTAGAAGCCCTTCGCGCTTTCTGGTGGTGTCGAGCGTCTCCTTCAGCGTGGTCAGCTTCAGCTTCAGGTCTGCTATGGAGTCGTTGGCGGCGGCAAGCAGATTGTTCTTCTTGGCTATGGTAACTTGCATCTCCGCCAAAGTGTGGGTCACCTTTGCCCTCTCACTTTCAAGCGTTGAGAGCTTGTCACCGTTTGCCTTGAGGGCGGCCTCTAGTCTTGCCACCTTCTCCTCCGCTTCCTTCCTGCTCACTTCTGCAGCAGCGACAGTGTTGGTGGCCTCCACCAACTTGCTGGCATACTCTTGGGCCAAGGCTTCGATTTCCTTCTGGTGTTTTTGTGCCTGCCCCTGGGTCTGCTCTGCGACAAGTCTTGCCACCTCCTCGTCTTTCTGCTGGAGGGTTTCGGCAAGTTTCTTCTTGCGCTCGGCAAGTTCCTCTTCATGGGCATCGAGGTCCACTTTCCGCTGGTTCAGATCACCGGCCTGAGCAGACAACTCCTTGGCGGTCTCCTCCTGTTTTTGTTCAATGTCTTGCTTCATCAGGAGGAGGGCCTGCCGTTCTTCGGCCAGCTGTGCCCGCTTGACCTCTAACGCATTAAGAGATCGCGCGCGGACGTCCGCCAAGATCTCCGCGCGCCTCAACATGTCAGCTTCGGCCTTCTCGATGAGCGCCTCCCTGGAAGCTAGCTTCTCCCGTCGGGCGCGATGAAGATTTAGCAGCTTTTGGAGCAGTTGCTCCTCTTCAGACGTGCTGCTGCTGCTGGCGCCTGGCGCATCCACAAGCTGGAGCCCGGCAGCGGCAAGGATCTCCTCGTCCACAACATCCTCCTCGGTTGGCGCTCTGGAGCCCGCCGTCCAGGGGAGGCTGACGTAGACGTTCTCGCCGACCCGGATGTATTTGCTTGGCGGAGGCGAGTTGGGCGCTGCCGCCTCTTCAGTGGTTGAGGGACCCGTGGTTGGAGTAGCGCCTGGCGCTCCTGTGGCCTCAGGGCCGTCAGTACGACCACCGGCTCCCTCGCCGGCCTCCTCAGCAGCCTTCTGGGCGGCCTCAGCTTCAGCAGCCTTGGCGGCTTCATCGGTGGGCGCCTTGGCGGTATTATCCTCGGCGGCCTTGCCGGCCTCTTCGGCAGCCCTGGCAGCTTCTTCGTCGCCAAGCTTGTCGGCTGCCAGCTTGTCGGCCTTGGCAGCGGCGGCCTTGGCTGCCTCGTCGTCGACGGCCCCTGCGGTGTTCTCCTCGGCAGAAGAGTCAATGTTCATTGGCTCTACCGAGGAGGGCTCTGCCAACCCGAGAAGTAAAGCAAAAAGAGCTTCAGGAAGAAATTCAAGAAGACAAAAGAAAGAAAGCAGAAAGAGTTTTGCGGCAAGTGGGTTTACCCGTGTTGAGCTCAGGAGCGGTGGGCTCCCCTCCCCCGTCAACGTTTGTCATTGGGGTGGGGTCGCCAGCACTGGTGCTTGGCGCTTCGGCGCTTGCCGGCTCCTCTTCGTGGCTCGGCTCGCTAGTGGGAGCCCTTACCGGAGATCCTCTCCTTGGCGGTGTGGTCGAGGGGGGTGGTACTTCTGGAGTACCTTCAGATGGCTCCACTTGCTGCTCCTCTCCTACACGCCCAAAGATGTCAGCGACAAATGCTTGTTCCTTAGCGACCGCCAGTGAAAGGTAGTTGGAATACTTACGCTGGGGGCTGCGACGAAGGCTGGGCTCCGAGCTGGTCGGGATGGTCTCAGACGCTCCCCTGGTGGTTGCCGTGGGCTCATCTTCGACGACCACCACGGCCTTGCTCGTCGAGACCTTAGCTCTCTTCCTCATCCTCTCCGCCAAGGTTTCCTCCCTGCGGAAGCAAGGCCGGAGTGCGACAAGTGAAGACAGAAACAAAATCTTACAAAGATTGAGGGTCGTGGCAAGGGAACTTACTCTTCCTCGTCATCCTCTTCGCTGAGAGCGGAAAAATCAAAGTCCGCCTCCGTGTGAGGAGGGGGAGGAGGGGGAGCTGGGCTCCTTGGCCGCTTGGCGGAGGTAGTAGCAGCGGTCTTTGATGACCCTGCTCCAGTTGCCGGGGCCGCGTGAGACGCTCCCGCGGCACCAGCCCTTGCCGCGGTCGAGCGCGTCGAATGGCGCTCCGGCGGTTGTTGAACTTCTTGCCGCTCAGCCACTTTGCCAAGCCTGCGGAGGCGTTTCCTCCTCAGAGGGGCTGGGGACTCTGACTGCGGTGGGCTTTTGATGCCCTCCTCGGAAGAGGAGCCCTCATCCTCCGAGCTGCCTGACTCGTCGGCAAGCTGGCTTGGCCCGACATCCTTGCCGGGTGCGGCGAGCTCGCCCTTCCCGGCAAGCATCCCCTGCTCGGCAAAGCTCTCCTTTTGTGCCTCGTCGAGCTCCGCCAAAGTATAACCAAAGTCGCCAGCTTCCCTGGCGAGCCTGTCCTCCTCCACTCTTCGAGCAATGAATTCTATTTCTTGCTCAGTGGTGTTGCGGACGAGCCACTCCTCCACCCGGACCTGCTTTTCGACCGTGGAGTCAAAGAATCGCCGCACGTCTTCTTCGAGCGGCACGTCCCAAGTTGCTTCAACGCTGTGCGCATTGCAGAGCGGCATCATAGCGATGATTGCACTCAATGCGGAGTTGTTGCAAAGGGGCACGATGTGCTTCGGCAGCGTGAACGCCTTGTCGCGCTTCTCTGGATCTGTCTCTTGCTTGAACATTTCTCGCATGAAGAAGTCGTGCTGCAGAACTGTGAAGTTGTTGATCAGTCCAGGGCGCAGCCGCATGATATCGGCTGGGTTCTTCCAATCAGAGGCCGGCCTTCCTCTCTGCTGCAGAGGAGCAATGCGGCGGCGGAGGAAGTCTGCGCCAACCATCCCTATGGTGAGCCCGGCCTCCCTGAGCCGTATGATCCTGGTAGCGGCAATCTCCAGCTTCTTGTCCTGGGGATCCAGATCGCTCCAGTCCGTGCCACGCGCTGCTGGGGTCTTGCGAAGCTCACAGTATGGTGGCGGGTCGTCGTCAATGATCCAACACCATTCAGACCGGATTTCTCCCCATCTTGGGCGGAGATCCCCCTTCAGATAATGCTCCTTGGCGCCCAATCATGAAACGAACGAGACGCCGACAGTGAGAGGCTCCCCCTTTTCAGCACGGGGAGTGAAGTAATGCCTGAACAGCGCGGTGTTGGGTGCGACGCCGACGAAGTTCTCGCACGGATGCGCGAATATTGCCATGGTGGATACGGCATTCGGTGTGAGATCCAGCAGACGGAGATTGAAGGTGTACATGACATCGCTGAAGAAATCCAAGTACGGAGGGCAGAGCCCGCACCAAAGGTAGCAAGCGAAGAAGGGGTACTTGCTCACTTCGCTCTCGTCGGTGGCTGGACGAACGCGGGTGGCCGGATGCGCCTTGGTCCTCACGGCCCACATGCCTTGGAACTTGGCCTTCAGATCCGCCCCCGTGAGCGTCGGAGCGAAGAGCGCGTACTTCTGCCTCTTCAATTGCGCCTGGGTCTCCGTCCTTGAGGACTTCCCCGTCTTCCCCTTTTCTCCTTTGGGAGGCATGGCGAAGGCGGAGCTGAGGTCCGAGGGAGATGCGGACGCACGCGGTGGCGGAGGATTGGGAAACCGCTTTGTTTTGGAGCGGAGGAAGAAGAAGGCGGAGATTTGGAGATCGAGAATGGTGAGAGGAGTGTGTGAGTGCTTCTGCAGGTCCCTCCTTTTATGGGGAAAGATGCGGAACCATCCGCCTCTTCGTCATTCGAGATAACTGCGCACGCTTCCCACGCTCTGCATTCAACGCGCGACCCGTGGGAGAGCGTGCAATTAAACAGCGTAGAGACGTTTTGGCTTATCCCAGCCACGCGTGCCCGTGCACTGTTTGGGCCTGGCCCAACAACGCCCGGCACCGTGTGTGGCCCAGTCCCGGGGGCTCCTATCGGTGTACTAGAATAGGGGTACCCTAGTACCCCGTACTTGTGCACGGGCAGTAGCAGCATCCCGCGGCCAGGCTTACGGGAGGACAGCCAGAGAGAAGCTCAAGATTATTAAGCCATTCAAGAACAAAGTATACAAAGCAAGAGTCAAGGCCCCGGCAAGAGGAGCTTGCCGGGAGGGACAGTTGAGGCCCAGCCTGAGGTTTGCTGTAGCAGAGTACTTGCCGCGACAAGGTACTTCCCCCGGCAAGTCATTGGCTGCGTCAAGGTATTGGCTGCGGCAAGATAGCAGCTGCGGCAAGGTACTTGCCCCGGCAAGTTACCTTGCGCGGCAAGCTATTGGTTGCGGCAAGCTATCAAGTGCGGCAAGGTCTTGCCGCGGCAAGCGTTACTGTAACACTGTGCTACTATGCTGCTGCTCCAGTGCCTCTGCCAGCGTGGCGCTCTGGGTCCTTCCAAGCGTACGTGGCAGGGCACTGTGTAGACGGCGGTACTCTGTAGCTAGCGGTGCAGGAGCAGGTGGGATAGGCTTTTCCCACGTCCAAGACGTCCAGATACATGTATCTGGACAGCTAAGGCATGGGCATTTAATGCCCTTGTCCCCTGCCGTCAGTGGTAGGTAGGACATGTCATCCTAGTAATAATAGCCTTACTGTAGCAACTTTCCACCTCTACCTTTACTGTTTGCCACCTGTTGGTGACCCCTTTGTGCGTATAAAAGGAGGCCCATAGGCAACGTGGGGGAGGTTAGGAACTCGGAGATTGAGAACTCCAGTATTGTATGCAGCTGCTCTGTACTGTAGCGCTTCTGGATCTAGAACAATCATCCAAATAATATACCAAAAAGCAGGAGTAGGGTTTTACGCATCCGTGCGGCCCGAACCTAGGTAAATCTCTCGTGTGCGCTGTCGTGTTCTTCGCTAGATTTGCTCTTTGTGCGACCGTCTCTCCCTGCCGAACGTAAAAGGGGTCCTTCCCTGGGTCCCATAGGTGATCGTGGATTCGTCCCCGACATAGCCTCATATTTCATCTCCGAAATTTTGGTTTGGTTTGGCCAACTAGATTGATTTTTCTTGCCATGGGAAGGGGTGCTTTGTGATGGGTTCGATCTTGTGATGCTCAATCTCAGTGACAGAAAGAGACATGAAACGCATGTATTGTTGCTATTAAGGATAAAAAGATGTTGTCTATTCCTACATGAATAGATCTTGTCTACATCATGTCATCGTTCTTATTGCATTACTCCATTTTCCCATGAACTTAATACACTAGATGCATGCTGGATAGCGATCGATGTGTGGAGTAATAGTAGTAGATGCAGGCAGGAGTCGGTCTACTAATCTTGGATGTGATGCCTATATACATGATCATTGCCTTGGATATCATCATGATTATTCGCTTTACTATCAATTGCCCAACAATAATTTGTTTACCCACCATATGTTATTTTCTTGAGAGAAGCCTCTAGTGAAAACTACGGCCCCAGGGTCTATTTCCTATCATATTAAAACCAAAAATACCTTGCTGCACTTTTTATTTATTTATTTTATTTTGTGTTTTTGTTAGATCTATTTATCAAATCTCATACAATTTAATCTATCTCAATACCATAGAGGGATTGACAACCCCTCTTACGTGTTGGGTTGCAAGTATTTGTTATTTGTGTGCAGGTGCTGTTTACATAGTGTTGGTTGGTCCTCCTATTGGATTGATAACCTTGGTTTCATAACTGAGGGAAATACTTACCGTTGCTGTGCTGCATCATCCCTTCCTCTTCGGGGAAATATCAACGCAGATACAAGCAATCAGAGTGCTTAGGAGGTGGAGCTGGCTAGTGCATTTGGGCAGGGTTTTGACGCTTGTAAAGGTAGCCATGGGCCTCCTTTTATAGACAAAAGTGGTAACCACAGTGGCAAAATGGTAATTATAGAGGGTAGATAGTGGCTACAGTGCTATCATACCTAACCCCAATGGTATAGGACAAAAGCAATAAATGCGTTGCTAGGAATAAGCTTGTCTTCCGTCAAACCCTTCACGACGAGGAGGCTGCTACTGTGTGTGAATAGTCAGGGGTATTGAACACCTGTTTTCAATACACCGACACTACTATCCAACCGTAGAACCTTACCGTCGCACAGGGTTACCTCGTTTATGAAGGATTTATCCATACTAACACATCGGGCATTTAATGAATGCACCACACATTTCCCCCAAGGAATTGTTTTTAGCTATTGTACTCATCCTTGCTGTCGCGGGCTTTCGACATAGCCTTCCACGCATCCCTAGACTTTACCTCCTCCTTGACCGGTCTTGGGGATTTGGGGAACCTGCGGGGCCTAAGAACAAGAGAAAGACGAGAGACAAATCCATTGTGATACACATAATATGTTTGGATTTAATGTCAATACCAGCAATCCCATGCACAAATACTTAGGGGTTGCAAGGCTATACCTCACCCCGTTGCCCGAGCTCATTACTCACACATCATAGATGAACTACAGAAGAAAGACATTGTCGATCGAACTTAGATGAATGATTTATAATAGTCTTACAATGTCGTGGTATGCGAGGTATCTCAATTACAAGTGATGGCTATGGCTAGGGGATGATTGCTACGGAGACTGAGATGGGGATGGCGGCGACTGAGGAAAAAAATATATAGAGAGAAAAAGAAAATACTTTTATATAGGACATATATATATATATATTCAAAAGATCAGAAAAATAAATCCTACAAGATGAACTATTTTTCAGAGGCATAATAAAAACTTTAATACAATTTTTTTTGAAAATTCCAATTAAAACAAATTTGAATTCAAACTTTTGGCATTTTTTTCATCTGACATTTTTGGAGTGTGATGTTAGCTCCTCTCATACCTCTGACCAAAGTATTTTTCAGGGAGTTTTGAAATAAATTTCAAATGCCTTTTTGAATCCAAATTTAAATAAAACATCAAGTGCCTCTGAATTCTCCAAATACCACTCAATTCAAACAAAATGCATAGATACTTAGCTAATAATTGTAAAACATTCCAAATTGAAAATTTGGGATGTTACAATTGGACTCATCCGATGACCTAGGATGATGGGATTCACAGCTACAGTAAAAACACCCGCCCACCGCGTGAAGCATGTGAAGCTAACTAGTAGTACTATTGTTGATTGGACTCATCCGATAACCTGTTGCAATGCACGAAAAATTATGTATTCCGAAAAAAATTGCCGCGTCGCAGCACCCACTCTGAGAAGTGACTCGAAAGCCATTCATAAATTTAGTAAGTTTATCACAGGCATATCATTTAGTATTAAATACAACAAGTCATCAATGCACAATGACAACGAGGATACATTCTAAATACTAAAGTTTTTATCACATAACAAATAACAAAGCAATGAAATAAAATTTAGGTTAACCAATCCTTAGCATTGGAAACACTTGCTTTGAACCATAAGTGATTCTCTGGGCAGGGCCAGCTATTGTCAATATCAAGACCAATGCAAGACTCATCATCCAGGATGAAGCGGCCTATATTAGGACGCATATTGTGATAGCCAGGGTAGGGAACCATAGCAATGTCCGAGGTATAGATACATTTGCTTCTCATAAATGGTAGTAACGTTGTGCCAACAGCAGCTGGATCGCCTTTCACCATCATTAGATAGTTTAGTCCAAGGAAGAGGGAGTTTTCTCCAAGACTATCAATATTGAACCAAGGAGAAGGTGCTGGCGCTAGCACACTAGTATCCATCCCGAATACCCTGCAACGGATGTTGGAATAGGTCCGGAGAGTGCGACCATGGGAGACAACACCTGCTTCCTCTATAACATCAGTTGTGCCCTCTATACAGACAAGAAGAGGTGATCCATCGGAATAAGTTGCAAGGCGCCACTGAGTATGTAGATCCTGCTCGTCTTCATGCTCGTGATCATCACCATCGTCATCTCCCCCTTAGTTACAAAATTTTCCAAGTGTCGGTGGGGAAATGTTGACAGAACCTTGGAAACACAAGAAGGTTAATTAGTACGGGGATACTAACTCACATTCATGGTGAATGAAACAATTATAATTATAGTTGAAGACAAACATACCGAAATAATAAGGATCCTATGCGAAAATACTGCCAGAAGTGGTGGCAGCAAACACAAGACCCTCGTATTGAATTGCATCATAGTACACAGCCGTGTACAGTAACTGATTTCTGAGCAATATCCATCGATTCGAAGGACTAAGGATGGTAACAAGCTTGTCGAAGATAGCGACAACACAAGCGTTCCTATAATCCCAAGAGCAACTGGGCAGTCGACAAATTGCTATCTTCTATAGACGTTAGTCACCATGATCGTATTTGAACTTACGTATATCATCAGTGTGCTGAACCTTTCAGCAGTCTGAGATTTTTGGAAGTGGAATCCGGTGACGAGTGTACACATTCACAAGTTCCCACTCGCAGTTTTACCCAATATAAACAACCCAATCTCCATTTGCGCCTGCCTAGGCCTTACGCTTAAGCGATGGCATCTTAACATCACATGTATCATTATCAAGCGACATCAACTTGCACAAGGCAAGGCTTCCGTCGTCCCCACGCCAGCGAGCAGGTGCTACTTGTGAGCTGCGTTGGGATTTCCTCGAAGAGGAGAGGATGATGCAGCACAGTAGAGATAAGTATTTCCCTTAGTTATGAAACCAAGGTTATCAATCCAGTAGGAGAACCAAGCAACACTATGTAAACAAGACCTACACACAAACAACAAATACTTGCAACCCAACGCGTAAAGGGGTTGTCAGTCCCTCAACGGTTACGAGCAAGATTAAATTGTGTAGGATTTGATAGATATATTAAACAAAAATCCAAAATAAAATAAATAAAAGGAAATTGCAGCAAGGTATTTTTAGAATTTTTATATGATAAAAGATAGACCCGGGGGGCCATAGTTTTCACTAGAGGCTTCTCTCGAGAAAATAGCATATGGTGGGTAAACAAATTACCGTTGGGCAATTGATCGAAAAGCAAATAATTATGACAATATCCAAGGCAATGATCATACATAGGCATCACGTCCAAGATTAGTAGACCGAAACGATTCTGCATCTACTACTATTACTCCACACATCAACCGCTATCCAGCATGCATCTAGTGTATTAAGTTCCTGAGAAAACAGAGTAATGCATTAAGCAAGATGACATGATGTAGACAAGATAAACTCATGTATGAATAAACCCCATCTTTTTAGCCTTAATAGCAATGATACATATGTGTCATGTCCCCTTTTGTCATTGGGATTGAGCACCGCAAGATCGAACCCATTACAAAGCACCTCTTCCCATTGCAAGATAAATCAATCTAGTTGGCCAAACCAAACCAATAAAACGGAGAAGAAATACGAGGCTATATTAACCATGCATAAAAGAGTTCAGAGAAAACTCAAATAATATTCATGGATAGATCTGATCATAAACTCACAATTCATCGGATCCCAACAAACACACCGCAAAAATTCATTACATCGAATAGATCTCCAAGAACAACGAGGAGAAAATTGTATCTAGAATGAAAAGGAGAGAAGAAACCATCTAGCTACTAACTATGGACCCGTAGGTCTGTGGTAAACTACTCACACATCATCGGAGGGGCAACAAGGATTATGAAGAACCCCTCCGTGATCGTTTCCCCCTCCGGCAGAGTACCGGAGAAGGCCTCCAGATGGGATCTCTTGAGAACAGAGGCTTGCGGCGGCGAAAAAAGTATTTCATGGACTCCCCCGAGGGTTTTATGATTTTAGGGTATTTATAGGGGCCAAGTTAGGTCAAACGGAGGTATGTGGGCCCCAATTCCCACCAGGGCGCGCCAGGGGCCTATGGCGCACCCTGGTGCCTAGTGGGCCACTCCTCCATCTTCTCGTGTACTCCAGAAGCTTCCAGGGTCTCTTATTGCCAGAAAAAAATCTCCAAAAAGTTTCATGGAATTTGGACTTCGTTTGATATTGAAATTGTGCAAAGTCAAAAACAAGCAAAAAGCTGCAACTGGCACTGGGCACTAAGTTAATAGGTTAGTCCCAAAAATGATATAAAGTTTCTTGTAATTGTATATAAAACATCCAAGATTGATTCTATAATAGCATGAAACAATAAAAAAATATAGATACGTTGGAGACGTATCAGAAGGGTCATGGCAAAGAAGATAGGGTAGATCAAACCGCTCCTGAACCCTTGGGTTCTTTGTAATGATGTTATTTGTTGAGTCGAGAATGCTCTTGAACAAACCTGCCATGCTAGTCATGGTGATGATGTTGCACCGATCAATAAGTTCCTCAACCACGTCATCTTTCAGATCAGGGCAAGAATAACGGGGTCGTTTCCCGCCTGTTCCCTCCTTCGAGAATACGAACAATGGTAGAAGGAAGAGTGAAGGAAAATGAAGGGAGGAAGAGCGCGTGACAGTAGTTCCAAATGGAGAGGGAAAGGCGAAGAGGCGGTGGACGGTTGCCACGGTACAGGAAGAGGCTAGTGGGGATTGGACGGTTGCCATGGTATAGAAAGAGGTGCCCCGGCCTACATAGACGTCTGTTCAGAAATTATACAAAAGGACTCACCATCGTCTCACTGACATGTTGGAATGGGACCACATGACAACGAAACATGGTGTATCATTTCTCGTGCAAAATGCGATCTGGCCGCATTGGCCCGAGGTGCCGCCTTCTTTCTTGACTTTATTTTTTTAATGGCGTGCTGTTCAGTTTTGAAGCACAAGTAATTGGTATTGTATGTGGAGAAAATATAAACTACTCTACCACTAGTCTACCTCTAGTACTATTACTAGTAAGATATATAGGCTGGAGCTTCAACGCTTGCTTGCTAAGGGCTTCCCACTTGCTTCTCACACTATCACACTCTCTCCATATCTAAAAAAGATGGTGGTGTCCCCTCTCTCTCCCTCCTCATTGGTGGTCACAAATCCGCCAGGATCCCATCCACCGGGGAAGAAAAGGACGTGCAGCATTGACGCACTCGTCGTCGGCGAGCGAGGTCACACACTGACGACAAGGCTGTCCTCTCAGACCTAGCGCCAGCGCTGGATGGCCTCCGTCCCCAAGCTTGTTGTCATAGTGTGTGTGGAGGAAGACGACCATGAGCTAAGCCACTTCCCGCCGACCATCGGGTATGCTACCTCTTTTCGAACCATACCCTTGTTCTATTGCCCCATCTGCCACGTCGCTGCATGTGGATCTTTTTCCACTCCCCCATCTCCCCAATTTACTATCCTTTGCTCTGCTGGTCACGCAAACGAAAACCTTAATTTGCACTATTAAAGGAAACCCTACTTCATGCAGACTAATCCATGTCTGGGTTGAATATGGAAAGGAAGGGGGAAAGTACTATCGAAGAGACTAGGTATCGAACCTTCATCTTGGTTGAAAAGGGGAAAAGCAGTAGCTAAGGAATGAGTCTCTTGTCTCTTGGTTGAAAAAGGGTAGAAAGGCAGGACAATGCAATAGAGAATGACCAGGTCAATAGGTTTGTTTTCCTCACATAGGAAAAAGGCGGCTAAAGAGAACAAAAATGAGACATAATCCACATATGTTGCCTGTATATTTGTTACTCTGGGCAACCATCCCTCCCTCGCCACTCTATGCATCTATCGAGATACATCATACTGGTGCGCCCACTGTCCGAATGGGCCTCCCCATGCTCTTATTGCCACTTTTTTGCTGTTAGTATAACGCCACCGGTAAAATCAAGCGATGCTACTACTAAAGTGATGCCACATTTAACTAATGCCGCAGTCTGTCTAATGCCACCGATAAATTGAAGCAATTCCAAGTAATGTCACTGGATTATTTCAGGGTTAGCTGTTGATTGTGGATGTATTAAAGATTTTTGAGCTAAGGCATTCTAATGCTGTTGCACAGCCAGTATACCAACGATGAAACTTGTTACTACCTTTAGATTTTTGCATTGTTAATGCTTATAGATTACAAACCTCACTTCATGATGTAATGACAAGTCAATTTTTTTTGTACAGTGTTACCAAAATGTCAAGGCGGCGATGGCATTTTATTTCAGTTAAACTGCACAAAAAAATATGAGGAGAAGAGGAAACGTCAGGAGTGGGCACCTCCTCCTCCTACCGTTTCCTTGATTCGTTTGATCAAGTTTTTATGTTTGATCGATTATCAAGATTGGGATAGCAATTTTTTAGGTCCCCTCGAGTTCGAAATGATATTTACCTTGCAGGTACATGGTTTTCAATTTTTTTAGACTGTCATTAGTTAATAATGCTAGTTACCTCAGACTTTTGTATTTGGTCTAGTGCTGTTGCACAACTAGTATACCAATGCTGAAACTTGTTACCTTTAGATTTTGTATAGTTAATGCTTATAGAAATCTTCTAGTGCTAGCTTATGGAAATATGTTCGGTAAAACAATTGTACTGTACCCCATAATAAAATAACTACTCTACAGTTGCACTAGCCACTAGATTAGTGTATATTTGTACTATTCGAGTGGTGTTGCATTAGCGTATGGAGATATATAAGGTGTGGAAGCTTTCCCAGAATGTGCTCAAGAAAACTACTACCTGTTTTTCTAAATATTAGATGTTTGGGTACTTTAAATTGAACTGCGAAAATGTCTTATATTAAGGAACAGAGGGTGTAGAATTCATTCAAATTATGCCAGCAAAGCTAGTCACACCTTTGTTAAATTAATATTCATTATGTTATCGGAGGAGGTCTGCATGTTTGTCTCTATTGCCTGTCAATTACATACCGGACATCATGATGTAATGTTAAGTCATTTTTTTGTATAGTGTCACCGAATTGTCAAGGCGGTGATGGCATTTTATTTTAGTTGAACTACACAAAAAATGCTTAAAATAAGAGGAAAGGTCAGGAATGGTTCAATCTTTCAGAAAATACTATGTATGCCTTCCTGACATTCACCGATGTTGCCTTATTTATTCCTTTAAACAGGTGGTTAGAAGCAATCTTGCTATCTTTTCCCATTAAGAAGTTGGAATGCTTATATTTGTGAGTCTATGCTTCAACCAGTGCCACTTTTATAGTAATCACACTTTAAATATCTGTGCAAACAGGGTTGCTCGATTTTAGTGGAACTGCACAAAGAGTTCAAATGGTTCAACATTATGAGCATTTTTTCCTCCAAACAGTTATATCTAATTGGTGGCACTATGAGCTGTTCATTACGAAGGTACATGGTTTGCGAATATCTTGCTACTATTTTTCTACTATCATTAGATAGTAATATTAGTGGCTTGCATGTAAATTTATTGGTATGGTGGACCTACATTGGTGGTGCAGGACATGATTCAATGATTGGATGCTCAATTTTGGTTGTATCGATTTCACCTTTTCCATCACTGCAAACATGGATATCCTTGGTCCGATGAAGAATAGGTGCTATATTTCTACTCTGTACCAGCAAATCAATTCAGCACCAAATTGTCTAGTGCAAAACATGATAGTATCATATTGTCCAATGCAAAACATGACAGATGCTAAGCGGAAACGACTAGCAGAGACGTGTTTAAACCGAAAATACAAGGTGGGGTATATGTTCACTAGCTGCTTGATATCTATGCAAACAGATGTCTGCCCATTACTATTTGGCAAACCAACAAAGGGACCTCAATTTTTGTGGAACTGCACAAGAGAATAATATAGTCACTACATGCACTGCCATTTGAAAATAGACACAGATAGATTGGATAGTCACTTCATGGACTGCACAAAAGTAGTATTGTATATTTATTGGCCAACACTAGGTGCTTCATTGCTTTGGTCTGATTATCCAATGGGCATCATTTTGCCAAAGTTAAAGTTGTATTCGAAATATAGTCTCGCCAGTGATCGACAGATGACAAATTCATATTTCAGTGGATGTTCCTCCATCATGTGTGGTTGATTCTCATGGTTCCATCTGTTGGTGAAACCACTTACGTTTACAAGAGGAAATGTAGACTTCACAAAGAAATTTGTCTTCATTCTGTACTGAATGTTGGCCCAGAGAAGCATCCATGTTAGTAGCAAAAACAGATTTTTTTCCCGATGTTTGCTTTAGGAGCTACATATTGTATATGATCTTTGAATCATTGAGATGCATTAACATGTTGATCTTATGTATGGGAATCGTACTAGTTGGTTGTGAATTTAGGCTATTAATGTGAACATATTACAAAGCCAGGCCTGTGAGTCTCGTGTGAACATTTCGAATGGATCAACTCTTACTACTGTGCACAACATGATCCTTATTTCTGTGTGCTCAGTGTTTACAAGTTACTAGGAGTTCCTTATTTCTCTTCCTTGGTGTTTACAAGTTACTGATCGATCACTAGCTAGCCTACTAATACGTTCCTAGCAGTTTTAGTTGGGATGCAAGATCTAAAGGTGGCAGTTTTTTGAATAAAAATGCCTACCTCTGAAGAAACTAACATGTTGTTCTGAAGAAAATGCCATGCGAATCTGAAGAAACTGCCAGCAAAAACGTTCGCAAATGCCTTATCTCCCAGTGAACGTTCATCAGCTATTGCGATCCTACACATACACTATCCGTCCGATCGATACTACACGAATAACCAGCGGATCACGCACGTACCTCATCTGGATGAATCGAGTGCACTTGTTTGACCGTCATGCCGATATGCGACCCAACACGGATGGGACGCACCACTGACGGGACGACACAGTCATAATTTTAATTTTTCCAGTTTTCCATGCCAAGCTGGTGCGCTAAGCCATGCCTGCTTATGCATTGAATTCTGATGACTATCATGTTTCCCGTGACACGCTGGTTCACCTACCTTCCACCTATAATTAGTGATTCCCGGTGTTCTTCGGTGGATCCATCACCCAACTCACCCTATCCTCACAAGGCCCCATCGGCCCGATGTCGCTCGCCATTTGCCATCGCTCTCGCCACATCCGTCATGCCCCCACCCATCCACAATAGGCGAGACTAGAGGCGCTCATCGTCGGAGCCAGTGTTCGGTTTTTCACGGGAAGGTAGATGGAGGGAGGAGGCATTCTATCGGTCTTTAGATGGCAATGCGGAGTATGAGGACTTGTTGGAGCGCGACCGCCTAGCGGAGGAGTAGCGTATCACCTATTTGTGCCACTAGCGGGGCATGGAGGAGCAACACACCGCCGCTCTGAATCGCGAGCAGAGCGCCCGCAACTGGGCCGACTACATGGAGGCCGGCGCCCAGCAAATTGCCCTAGAGGCTGTCGGGCACACACGCGTGCACGATGTCGAATTTACTACCAGCTCGTCAAGTGGATTTCCCGCTTAGAAGACGAAGCTTCGGTGGACCACACCGGCATGGAAAGGGCCAACGCACATGAGCAACACGCACTATCGCACCTGGCATTTAGCGTGTTCTGCAGATGGCGGCGTTTAGCATGTACCGCAGATGGCGACCGGCATAGTCTATTTATCTAAGAGTAAGTCAGTACTTGTATACTAGAGCATTAGTGGGAGTAGATAGTTAAGTTGGCTATGATGGTTGTCAATGTGGAAGTTCAGTACTCTATCTCTGGATCCGAACTGTTACTTTGCTGTGAATGTTGAACTTTCCGTGTGAACGTTTGGAATGTGATGTTATTTTTTAAATGGGTTGTATTTGTCCGCCATGGATTTAGAGGCTAACTTGTGGGCCTACCAGGTCGATGCGTACACAAGGCTTCCTCAACTTAGTCAACAAACTTCCCCGCCAAAAAATAAAACATAATCAATAAACAATTCTAGCAGCATAAGCCGTTGGATGTCAATCCAACGTCTATCGTGTTTTTTCAATCTCTTATCTTCTTCCTACAGTCTTAAGCCACCCAAACCAAACCCGTGTCAGCGGGATCGCCTGCTCCCACCTTCTGTGGCTTACGGCGCAGCCGCGCACGTATCGTTGTCCCACCGTACCCTAACTGGTGCCAGGACATCCCTCTACACCCCCACCCACCTCCTGTTATTCTCGGACGACAGCATCCCCACCCCGCACAAAACCTCGTACTCCCCTCCGCTTCCGACCACACTGCTGCATCTTCCACGGCTCCTTTTCGTTCCCGTCCGAGGCCTTGCCATTGTCCTCCACCTTGGTTAGCTTGCCGCGGTGTCGCCTTCTGGCATTGTCAACATGGTCAAAAACCGAGTGGAGTCAGGAGATGATTGTACGTGGAGAGGATGACAGCAGGGACCCACCAGGGTCATGGCAGTACGCAAGCGAGTGTCTCCTTATTTCAAGCCAAAAATAATGGTTCCTCCTAATGGATCCTGACATCTGGGTCCCAAGCCATTGTCAACATAGTCAATAAACAAGAGAATTGCACAACGAGCAGCTCACTCCAGGGACCCAGCAGCTCGCACAGTTCTTTTTATTTTTGAGATGGAGCAGGGTATCAACTGGGCTGTGTGGGGCACTCTGGCCAGTCTAGCCAGCCTTTTATTTTATGTTTACCACAAGACCAGTGTCGGTGTCAAAACCGGCAGACCTCGGGGTAGGGGATCCCGAGCTGTGGATTCTCGGATCAATGGCAACAGGAACGAAGGAGATGATGTTTTACCCAGGTTCGGGCCCTCTTGATGGAGGTAAAACCCTACGTCCCGCTCTTGTTTATATTGATGGAGTATCAAGTACAGAGTTGATCTACCTCGAGATCATATGTTGTGGTCTAAACCCTAGGGGTATGATGATGAATGTCATAATAATCTATCGACTAGCCTGGCCTCGGCTTATATAATGTACCAGAGGCCTAGGATAACAAGAGTCCTAGTCGGATACGTCATGGAGAGGAGTCCTTGTCTTGATCACCAAGTCTTGTGGAATCTTCCTCGTATATGTCATGGGCTACCGAAGTAGCTGAATAGTGAACCGCCATGGGGGTCCTCGGCCCGACCCACCGGTCGGGAGATGACATTGTGAATACCCCCTAGTCCAGGAAACCGTCAGTAGCCCCTGAACCGGCAGTACAGCAGGATGCTGCTAACATGATACTACGATCAGAGACCCTTTAACGAAACTATGTGCGATGCATTAATCGCAAATGATGATGTAAAAAACCATAAAAAAAGATGCAAAACGTTTGCGATGAAGGATACATCAAACACGGTTCAAATTTTAGTTGCGTGTGCAATGCGGGGCATATGGTTGATCCATACAAACTGTTTACGATGAGACACAACAACAGAAACGGGTAGCTAGATCAAGGTGTGTGCGATATACGGCATACAGTTCGCTCGGATGAACCGTTTGCGATGATCGAGTTGAACACAAATGATTCGGCGTAACAAGATGTGTGTGATACCCGACAAATAGGTTGGTAATCAGAATTGTGTGCGATCATTATAGACAGCCCATATGGTCTTTTTTTCTGAATTGTGTGCTCATCAGGGTACACAGTTCAAGAAACCAACCTGTGGGCAATAATGTAGAAGATCTCTGTCGAATACATATTACTAACCGTCTGCGATGAGATTGACAGGATAAATAGAGATAACAAATTAATATGAGCGAACAGAAACAGAGATATATACAGTCTGCTTAATTTAGTCCTTGTTGTTGTTGTTGTTGTTGTTGTTGGATGGCCCTGCGACATCGTCTTGGTGAGGACGCTTCTTGCCGCTGACCGTTGGCTTTCCATCGCCGCCGCCGTCGTCATCGTCGTTGCTATCGTCGTCGTCCTCCTCCTCGTTCGACCATTCCTCCTCATCATCATCGCCGTCCTCCGACAGCTCCTCATCCGTCTGGTTGTTGTCTGACGACTCCAGAGGTGGCGTCCCTTCCATGATTCGGATATAATTGAGGTCTGGGCTCGACGCCGGACTCATGGAAGACGAGTGGGATGATTCCGATGTTGACCTAGCATCGGGCGCCAGACTGCTGGCCAAACTGTCGTCCTCACTGTCGCTCGACATGGCTGCGGTCGTATAAAAACCGCGAGAAAGCGAGATTGCAGAGTGTGTGCAAGTGTGTAGCGCGGCCTGCCGGGGACGATGAAGATGGTGGACACTTAAGCGGGGTATGCAGAGAAGAGGAATGCCATTTGAAGCAGGGGTTGACGTATTATCTAACCGCTGATATAATCAACCACAACTATTTGTACCCAGTCGCTCCAAATTCCTAGGGTTGTGCAGTTCTCAATGTGATAATTAATTACGCACACGCGTTGGAGCATCCAAATATGAAACAAGCATTTTTCGTTGTACTTCTACTCCCTCCGTACCGGTGACCTAGGTGGGGAAAAAATGAGAGAACTTGATGATTATTTGGTAATCAATACCATTGCATGCAAAGAATTGACCATTGCATGCATGTTATGCTAAGTAGTCTGAAGTCATTGAATGCATACTAGCCTCATGACTCCTATTGGCTGATTTCTTTTTTCAGGAAAAAAAACAAAGAACGAGTTTTGGGATTATGCACCGGTACCAGTACGAACGGAGTAGGACAGTTGGCAAGCAATACATTGAGCTCTTCTTATTGATGAAGCCAGTAATAATCAAACTACAAAGGAAAAGAAAGAAAGACAAAGGAAAATATCTGCATGAATCTTCGCGTAACATCAATGGCATAGGACCTAGATGTGCATTACTTAGAGCACATCTAGCTGTGCTTTAGCAATACTGTCAAACAAAACCCCTAATCATCATTGCAAACAATGCATAGAACATGGCTAATGCGACAACCACAACTACACATGCTAGTTCCTTCTTGTCTCTTGCTTTCAGCTGTTGCCTGTGATTGATTCTTTCTTGCTTCATCATACTGATTGTACATTCCAGATCAGCCAGTTTCTTCTTCAGCTTTACATTATCTTCTGCGAGCTTGGTGATAAAACTCTGAGCCCTGCCATGCCATTCTTCATCCAGCCAGTTAACAAAGGCACAGGCCTCATATCCCTACCAATGTTAAATAGTATTCAGGATGAGCGATGGCATTAACTCAAGTAAAATGATGAACTTAGCACTAACCTCTAAGGGGCAACTGAGAAACCGCCCACCAATGTCGAATCCCTCCGTGCATACACGTCGAGTGGGAGTGTGCCCATGCACGCAACTCAGCTTTTGGTACTTCTCGGTGGCGCAAAACTCAGAGCCGAACTCGTGTGGCGGGAGTCTGGAGTCATGCTCCGGATCCGGCGGCAGATCGCTTTCTTGGGGGGGGGGGGTCATTCAGGACGGATTTCAGCAGGGAGCTACTTTGGACATGCTAAAAAAGATCGAGATAGATTGGAACCTGACAGGATGATTCGGATCTGTAGTACACCTGCCTTCTGATGACCTTAGGCAAGTGCTCGGCGGCGACCGCCGTCGTGGCGGCGCAACCGAGAGCGGCGATACGAGCAGGAGCAGTCGCACCGAAACCATCAGCACCACTCGTCCACATTCCCCCAATGTCAGCACCACGTGAGGGAATTTAGAGGCTATCTAGGGATTTGGGGGTAATGGGGAAACTGTGGGGATAAGCTAACGGTCGGGAACTACTTACGGCACTATATGTTGTATACGGCACACTATTTATACATGTCATTTGTGTTAGGTATTACAACTTCACACACGATTTCCGCACCAAACCGTGTGAGAAGACAACATAGGTGAGACACGGTTGCCGTGACATAACCGTATGTGATGTACTACCCTGTACATATAGTTGAGTTACAGTGATACCGTGTAAACAGCCGCTCTGTGGATATCCGTCAAAAACTAAAATAGCCGCTCTGCAGATAGAGATGGCGGTGGCGGCCTAGGTAGCGGCTACTGGATAAGAGGTCAATCCTCGGTCGGTGGGCAGTGGCGGCGTCATAGGAGGTCAATCCTTGGTCTGCGGCGGGAGATAGGAGGAGCTCAACCATCGAGGTCGGCGGTGGCGTGATTGGAGCACATCCATCGCGGTCGATGGCGGGATAGTGGAGGTCAAACTTTAGGCGGCAGCCGCCCTAAGCTTTGCTCCTCGACCCTGCTGTCTCGGTGTGCCGCCGCATCGCGCTTCTCTATTTGCTGGGTGGAGGTTGCCGTGCGGCTAACTAATTAAGGTATTCTTTTCATGAGTGGCTTAATTAAGGTATTCAATTCCTAAGGGTAGTGCTATAGTACTCTGCATGTAAATTGATTGGCCATTAATTTTTGTCACTGCACGTCTGGATAACAATATGGAGCGCTCTCAGTAGTTATGAAATAAAACCTTGTGATTTATGCACACATCTTTGCGCATCAGTTAATCTGTGTATTAATGTTGTTGTTTTGTATTTAATTACCCTCTGTTTGGTGCAGATGGAACGATCGGAATGGATGATGAATCGGAGAAGCTCATATTTTATAAGTGGCGTGGCGGAGTTCATGAATTTGGCTGAAAGTACAAACAAGAGAATTGGTGATGAGGATTACATCCTGTGTCCATGTACTCATTGTGCCAATACAGAGTCACGTGTAGTTGCAGATGTCGAGTGGCACTTACTCTCTCAGGGATTCATGGATGGATATACACGTTGGACCAGACACGGTGAAGAGCAGGTCATGGATGAATATACCCAGGGCTGCGAGATGCCAAACCCCAGTCAGTGTCACATGGATGTTGAATCTAACATCGGGGCAGATGCGTCAAGCTACCAATGGAACACCGGAAAGCCGAAACGCCCACTGGAAAACCAAGACGGCGACGCAGACGATGATGATATTGATATGCCAGATTTTGCTGCTATGATTGCAGATTTCAAGGGCCCAAAAAAGGATATGATTGGGTACAAGGATCTGCCAACCATTGATGCGGACTCCAAGAAAGAATTGTATCCAGGTTGCAAAAAGAAATATTCCAAGTTGAGTGCCACCCTGGTGCTTCTTAGATTTAAAGCAGCAAATGGTCTATCAAACAAGGGCTTCACAGAGTTGTTAGGTCTTTTCAAAGAAATTCTTTCGGAAGATAATGTGCTCCCCAGAAGCACAAACGAAGCGAAGAAAATTGTTTGCCCATTGGAACTTGAAGTATAGAATATACACACTTGTGTGAATGATTGTATATTGTACCGTGGTGAGTACAAAGATTTGCTTGCATGTCCCACATGCAAGCATGCACGATACAAGCGTAGGAGAGCAAAGGACAAGTACAAATTGGACGACGAGATCAAGACAGGAATCCCGTTCAAGGTTGTTTGGTACTTGCCTTTAATCCAAGGTTGAGGCGTTTGTTTGCAAACCCTAGAGAGGCAAAGAGGTTGTGGTGGCATCATGATGAGAAAACTGCGGATAAATATATGAGGCACCCGAAAGATGGGGCTCAGTGGGAATTAATCGACAACAAGTTTATTGACTTTGCCATGGATCCTAGAAGTATAAGGCTCGGGGAGTGTACTGACGGGATGAATCCTTTTGGCGATATGAGCACCAATCACAGCACATGGCCGGTGCTTCTGTGCATATATAACCTAGCTCCTTGGTTGTGTATGAAGAAAAAATACATTATGATGTCAATGATTATCCAAGGCCCGAAGCAACCTGGAAATGACATCGATATTTACTTTCAGCTACTGGTAGAAGAACTGCTGGCAGTGTGGGTAGATGGGCCTGCTGTAAAATGTTATGATGCTTACAAAAAGGAGATTTTTGATTTACATGCGATACTGCTGCACACCATTCAAGATATGCCGGCATTAGGCAACACATCAGGGCAGAAAACAAAGGGAGATGTAGGGTGTGTCACATGCATGGATAGGCCAGCTAGCAGATTTCTTCCAAACTCGCGCAAAACCATGTATTTGCGTTATCGTAGGTTCTTACGGAGAAATCACCCATACCGAAAGATGAAAGCTGAATTTTATGGTACGGCAGAGGTAGATGTGGGCCCAAGACCCTATGATGGGGAGGTGGTCCACAACATGGCTAAACAAATTAATGTTGTGCTTTTCAAGAAGCATGCTTTGACGGTGAAATAAACACCCAAGGGTTAAGTGTTTAAGAAGAAATTGGTGTTCTGGAAATTACCTTACTAGGAGATTCTACGTGTACGTCACTGCATCGATGTCATGCACATAGATAAGAACATATGTGAAAGCATCCTTGGTACTCTGCTCAAGATTAAAGGTAAAACAAAGGATGGTGAAGGTGCACGGCTCAATATGCTTGCCGATCAATCAAAACGCAAGAGTGAAGCAGAAGATGATAACAAATTCATCCACGCTCGCCAGAGTTACAATTTCAGTACAAAAGAAGCAACAGAGTTCTTCACCTATTTGTTGTCAGTTAAGACACCCTCTTCCTACTCCGCAAACATTAGAAGTCTCGTGGATGTGAGCTCAGGTAAAATGAAGTTGGGACACATGAAGTCACATGATTTCCACGTAATGTTGACACAAATCCTCCCGGTGGCCATCAGGAATTTGATGGACAAAGATATAAGAAACACACTCATTGAGCTCTGTGATTTCTTTAACCAACTATGGCAGAAAGTTGTAGGTCCTGAAGAGTTGGATCATATGTAAGATGATATTGCAAGAATATTGTCCAAACTAGAGATGTTTTCCCACCGTCATTCTTTGATGTCATGGTCCATCTCACTGTGCACCTTGTCAACGAGATAAAGTATTGTGGTCCTGTGTTTCTTCGTAACATGTGTCCCTTCGAGCGGTTCATGGGAATACTGAAACGCTATTATCGAAACTGAAACCATCCAGAGGCAAGCATCCTACAAGGTTATACCGTGGAGGAGGTGGTTGAGTTTTGCACCGAATACATGAAACAAAGACCTGTAGGTTTGCCCCTCTCTCGCCACGAGGGAAGGCTGAAAGGTAAGCCGGTCCTTGCTGGCACGCAAAAGGCTGCACCCGGAGAATTGGCAGAGAAAGCCCATTTGACGGTACTGCTTAACAACCCAGTTCTCAGCGCTTATGCCGAAGAACACTTGGCGGAGATACGCCAAAGCTTCTTACCAATGGTGTATCCATTAGATGCGGAGATGAAACTAAGAACTACGCCGAATGGCTGAAGAATCGTTTGGAACAAGGATCCATGGATGACATTGCTACGTGGTTGGCACAAAAGCCATCACCTACGATGTTAACGTACCAAGCATATGACATAAATGGCTACACATTATACACTGAGGAACATGATCAGAAGACCTCATATCAGAACAGCTGTGTTCGAATAGAATGCATGACTATAGATGAAGCTGATAAAAGGTTATACTATGGAACCATCAAAGAGATTTGGGAGCTTAACTATGTGAAAGTTAAGGTGGCATTATTCAGGTGCACATGGATCCCTCTTAGTCAGGTAAACGTTGATGATTACAGGAAGACCTGTGTTAACAGGACAAAGATGGCATATCACGCGGACCCGTTCATTCTTGCCAGCGATGCTACCCAGATTTTCTATGCGGAAGACCCCTTGCATAAGAACTGCCATGTAGTGATGCATGGGAAGAGGAGGGTACTGGGTGTCGACGATGTTGCCGATGAGGACAAGTACGATGAATTTGATGAGTTGCCAGCCAAGGGATCACGCACCCCTCATAGAGAGAAGCGTAAAATCATCAGAAACCCAAGTTCATTCGGGGTCAACGGAATGATCCCAGTTCCCCCATGTACATGGGAATTAAGCCGTAAGACTAGTTTTTATGCCTACCCTGCAACTTAATTCGTACAATTTAGAACTGTCGCGTGTACTGAATTTGTGAGTTATGCCCGGCTTTCTGTTGATGTAAGAACCATTAATATGTTGACCTTGATATGCTGTCAGCTCCGGCAATGAATTTGAACTATTTATTATTATTATTAGTATTATTATACCATAGAGGTAGCACACTCAATTGATCTCACTCCAGTATCTATGAACAGAAGATATGCAATCTGCTTTGCAAATAACACACGGTTCGTTCATGAAAGCCGTGTGCCAACCAAACCGCGTGCGCGATCTGAGTCGTGTGTTCTGATTAGCCAGAACCCAAACCCCACGGATCGTACGTCTGCAATCCTCATCCCATTCGATAGCAAATGCCACGGGCACACACCGATTTTGATGATGTCCCATTCGATAGCAAATGCAGTTCTGGTTGTAATTTTATTTATATGCACAAAATGCATGTTAAATTCAAAAAATATCTTAAATATAGCAAACGATACCTGAAATGCGCCAGAAAATCAAACCCATGGTATAATGGTGATTGCGTACCATGGAACTTTTTATGAGGCCAAACGATGAAGTCACCGGCCACTAGAGTTTGAATTGACATGTCTCCTTTTGGAAACCATGATCCTTCTTGTAAGATGCTCCAGTTTGGAAGGAGCGATCATCAAAAGTTGTGCCAAACTTTACCAATTTTTTTTGATGGGGTCATGAGAGCACGCCATGGGCACACACCGATTTTGATGATGTCCGGACTCCATCTGAATTTCCTATAATTAAAAGACCAACTAGGCCTACGCCGGTGGCCGCACCTCGCGGCCGAAATGTTTAAAACTTCTCCCCGCTTCTCAGACAAACGGATGAAAACTCGCAAAGTGACTCACAAATGATTTGTACACCTTCTTTGCTAACTAACACCCACATGTAGTTGTAGTAGGGTTTTGACTTTATATGCACAAAATGCAAGGTAAATGCAAAATAATGACTTAAATATAGCAGACGAGACCTGAAATGGGCTAGAAAATCAAACCTAGGGTATATACGTGATTGTTTACCATTAAAAAGATTCGAGGCGGAACGATGTAGTCACCGACGATTAGAGTCAGAAGTGCCCCGTCTCCTTTTGGAAACTATGATCCTTCTTGTGAGATACTCCGGTTTGGAAGGTGTGAGCATCAAAACTTGTGCCAAACCTTACCAAATTTTTTCCATGGGATCGTGAGAGCACGCCACAGTGACACAATGATTTTCGTTATTTCCGTACTCTATATGTATTTCCTATAATTAAAATACCAACAAGGCCTACGCCTCTCACCGCACCCTGCGGCCGAACTGTTTGAAGTTTTTTCCTGTTTCTCGGACAATGAATGAAAACTCGCAAAGCGAGACACAAATGATCTTGCTAACACCCATGTGTAGTTGCGACTATATATATATATATATATATGCAAAAAATGAGTCAAATATAGCAAACAAGATCTCAAATGCACCAGAAAATCGAACCATAGGGTACAATGGTGATTTCTTACTGTGAAAAAAAAATTGGAGGCGAAACGATGAACTCATGTTTTGTTCAAACGAAAATATGTTGTTAGTTCATGTAAATGTTTTCAAATAGCACACGGTTCACTCACGAAATCCGTGTGCCTACTAAACCATGGCTGATGCCCCCCTGCCCCTGCTGCGCTCGATCTGAGTCGTGCGTTCTGATTGGCCAGAACCCAAACCCCACGGATCGTACGTCTGCACAGTTGGATGCTCCCAGATCGAACGACAATCCTCATCCCTTTCCACAGCACATGCAGTTCCGGTTGTGATTTTATTTATATCCACAAAATGCACGTTAACTTCAAAAAATGTCTTAAATATATTAAATGATACCTGAAATGCGCCAGAAAATCAAACCCGTGGTATAATGGTGATTGCATACCGTGATTTTTTTATGAGGCCAAACGATGAAGTCACCGGCCACTGGAGTTTGAATTGACACGTCTCCTTTTGAAAACCATGATCCTTCTTGTGAGATGCTCCGGTTTCCAAGGAGCGCTCATCAAAACTTGTGCCAAACTTCACCAATTTTTTCCACGGGGTCGTGAGAGCATGCCATGGGCACACACCAATTTTGATGATGTCCGGACTCCATCTGAATTTCCTGTAATTAAAATACCAACTAGGCCTACGCCGGTGGCCGCACTTCACGGCCAAAATGTTTGGAACTTCTCCCCGCTTCTCGGACAATGTATGAAAACTAGCAAAGCGACACACAAATGATTTGTACACCTTCTTTGCTAACTAACAACCACATGTAGTTGTAGTACGGTTTTGATTTTATATGCACTAAATAAAAGGTAAATGCAAAAAAATGAATTAAATATAGCAGACGAGACCTGAAATGGGCCAGAAAATCAAACCTAGGGTATATACGTGATTGTTTACTCTGAAAAAATTCAAGGCGGAACGATGTAGTCACCGACGATTGGAGTCAAAAGTGCCGCTGTCGGCGTTCTGGGAACCAAGGTACCCAGACCTGCCTGCCTACGGCCCACGGCGTGGCTCCATCAATGGCCTGGTACGACCCATCTACAAGGCTATCAAGACAAGACCCTCGCGAGGGGCCAAGCCTCGCGACTTGGACGACATCAAGACCTCCCGTGGGAGCGGCCTCCCCAGGTGGCCTCCCGAGCAGCGGAGATTTCTATGCAGGTACCCAGCCTCATGAGGCTACCATGACGCAAGCCATGATGACCAAGGCCAGGCGAGCGCCAGCGGGCGCAGAGGAGGCAGTTTCCTCTTTGGTGCTAAGGATGCAAGTGCAAGCGTGGGTTCCCAAGGAGACTGGCAAAGGTTTCCATTCCAGTGCTACAAGACCAAGACCGCCAGGACGGCAGGACATATGTCATCGTCGAGCCCACTGCTGCGTCACAACCAGACGCTTTGCAGGTGAAGACCACCTTTCATTAGGATAAGATGTACTACTTGTCCTCTTTCAAATTGGCCACTGTGGGATCCCTTCCCGCCTACGTTTCGGGGGAAGAGGATCGAGGCCACTATAAATATAGGTTAACAACCACCGTAGAAGGAGACCCCAGATCGGATCCGAACCTCCTCGACTGATTCCCTCACCCATAGACCTCGCGAGGTTGGTCATCCCTTGTACTAGTTCATCCTCAGCCCCTCGTGAGGCCAATCCACCACAAAGCAGGAGTAGGGTCTTACACCGCAAGGTGGCCCGAACCTGGGTAAACTGCCGTGTTCATCTTCTTCCTTGTTCGTGTGCATCGAGCTAGGCCGTAGGGCGATGAGCTGGTTGGCTAGATAGGTTGAGTCCTTCGCACACGCCCCATAGTTTGAAGCTTTGTTGGGTCTGCGGAGCCCCGAATCTGCCATTTGGTGTGCCAGGTAGGGGCGTGTCGAAGCCTCTCTTCCACCGTTCACTCTGCCGCCGTTCCGTCGTTCCTATGGCCAATGCTCGCCGTGTCCGTGCCGAGCGCCGGGCCGCTCGTGTCGCTCAGATGGCACCCGTGGGCAACATCGCTCCTCGCCGCTCCGCCTCCCCGAGCCCAGGCGTCGTCTTCTCATGTTCATCGCTGGCCGGTGAACGCCCAGGCTGCGCTGCTCATGGCGTGTGAGCTTCTGCGCTACCGTCCGGCCAACGGCCTCTACGACGACTGGCTCGGCCGCATCGCCGAGCTCGTCAGCGCCGCCGGTGAGGCCCCTGCACCATCCTGTTCGTCCCGTCCCCCGCCGTCCCTGGCGGGCGATGTGGCTCATGGCGTGCCTCCTCCTCCTCTGCACGGCGCGCACCCCGAGCCCAGGCGTGAGCCACCCCAATGCGACCCACCGCGCAGGGCGCCGGCACGCAATGAAGAAAGCTTCCAGGTGCTGCGCGCGCGCTTCCAGCGCTGCTGCGTCAAGACCGTGTGCCGCTGGAGGCGGTGGCGCGTGCGTGACAAGATCAAGCTCCCCCCATGCGACTGGTACCTGTGAGTGCGGCAGGCTGCCGTTCTTTCACCCCGGAGCTGCGCCGTGTCGTCTGGCCCGGCAAGTTCAAGCCGGATCTGCGTCCACGCTACGACAGCACTCTTGACCCCGCTGAGTTCCTCCAGCTCTACGAGCTGAGCATCGAGGCGGCGAACGGCAACAACAAGGTCATGGCGAACTGGTTCCCCATGGCCCTCAAGGATGGCGCGTGTTCTTGGCTCCTGAACCTCCCGGTGGGGTCAATCTCCTACTGGGACAAGCTACGCGAGCGCTTCATCGCCAACTTCCAGGGCACTCGTGACCGCGCTCCTGCAGTAGGCGACCTGCGGCGCATAAAGCAGCAGCCGGGCGAGACCTTGCACAAGTACATATAGCGCTTCATGAACGTTCGCCTCAAGATCCTGAAGGTGTCGGACGAGGCCATCATCACGGCGTTCTCTGATGGCGTCCGGGACATCAAGATGAAGGAGGAGCTCGCCATCCACGAGGACTTGTGTTCGGCTCTGGAGATGTTCAACATGGCAACTAGATGCGCGAGGGCCGAGGAAGGTCGCCTCTCCCTCCTGGAGCTTTGGGAGGTCGATCCTGAAGACAAGAAGGCCAAGGCTAAGGAAGTGAAGTTTAAGGGCCCCGCCGTGATGGCTATGGAGCCCGAGATGAAGCATGGCCGTGACCATGATGAGCCTCCCAGGAGCAACCGCCCGTTCTGCGTCTTCCACAACGTCCACAGCCACAACACCAACGACTGCCAGGACTGGCACTTTGGCCGCCGCCCCGAGCGCAGCGACCGCGGCTACGACCACGAAGGAGGCCGCGGTGGAGGCCGCTGGGACAACTGCGACCCCCGCCAGGACTGGCGCGACCAACCCCATGAGGACCGCTGGCAGGGCCAGCCTCGTGAGGGCCCTTGGCGGGACCAGCCTCATGAGGATCGCCCCCAAGGCAATGCTGGCCTCCTTCTGCTGCTGCCACCGCCAAGGAGAAACGACGACAATCGCCAAGATGATGGGGCTAGGGTCTTCCAAGAGCCTTGCGCGATCACCTGCATCCTGGGTGGCGCTCAGGCTCCCGCCTCTCATCGCATCTTCAAGCAGTTCGCTCGTGAGGTGAACGCGGCCCTCCCCAAGCTCGAGGCGTCACGCCCCCTCAGGAGGTCCAAGCACGCCATCACCTTTGACTCCATAGACTAGCTCAAGTGCTCAGCCGCCACCGGCGCGCTCCCAATGCTCTGCACGCCAACCATCAGCAACGTCCTTGTCACGAAGACCCTCATCGATGATGGCGCTGGGCTCAATGTTCTCTCTATCGAGACGTTTGAAACGCTCCAAGTACCATATGACCAGCTTCTGCCCACCAAGCCTTTCTCAGGGGTGACCGATGGCTCCACCGTTCCCATAGGGTAGATTCGCCTCCCTGTCACCTTCGGCAAGCGCGACAACTACCACATCGAGCTCATCGACTTCCACATCGCCCACATCCACCTCCCGTACAATGCCATCCTCGGGTATCCGGCCCTCGCCAAGTTCATGGGAGCAACTCACCATGGCTACAATGTCCTCAAGATGCCAGGGAGTGGCGGCATCATCACGGTCACCTGCGACGAAAAGGATGCGGTGTGCTCCCTCGAGCGCGCCTACCAGGCCACGCCAGTCGAGAACTCAGATGGCGAGGGTGCCATCCTGCCTCCTGAGGCCATCCCCAAGGAGAAGAAGCAGCTCCTCCCAAAGGGACGTCAGGAGGCTGGGGCGCTCGACGGTCGTGCCTCAGGCCACACGCCCTCTGCTGGGGCGTCTTTCCCTCTCGCATAGGGAGGCGCGCCCAGCGCCCCCCTCAGGATGGGCTCGAGGGCTCTCCTCTGGAGGGCCTCTGACCTGACCGATGTCACAAGGGAGGTGTTCGGGGACCATGTGGAGGCGTGCTTTAACGTGTGCCTCCGTGAGCAAGGTGCAAGGCACGAGGCGCCGGACGCTCAGGAGTTCATCACCAAGGCAATCGAGGAGCTTCAGGAGGCGCGAGCGGGGGCTACCCCTGCAGCTACGTCCGCATGCCGTTTGGCTTGCTGAACGTGGCTGCCTCTTACCAGCCCCTCATGTAGGGAGCCTCGGCGGCTCACGAGGCCAGGTGCCAGGCGGTCCTGGCCGAGGAGGTGACGGGCCCTCGCGTGTCCCCCGGACCTCCGGAGCTTCCCGGGACTCAGGAGCCAGTCGGCTCGTGAGGAGTGATCTCTACAGTACGCATCTTCAGCTACTCCAACGCTTCCACAACAATGGTGCCAGGTAACTTTTTAGTCTGTTCAACTGAGGGCGCCCCTCGGGCTGTATTATCCTCAGGCTGCTAGGGCCCGCCCCCGTAGCTGTATTGTTTTGCACATGTATCAGAACTGGCTTTGCCTTCATGAGTTTCCTAAGTATCTCGACTGCCTGTCCGGTGCTTCATCACTATGATGTCGCTGCGCCCTCGCGAACCCTCCCGCGACTGCCTCATGATTAAGGACTGGAATGGTGTCTGTGCTCGGGTTCGTCCCTGCAGCGTCGACAAACCCAAGCGACCGAGCTCTGTCCCATGGGCCAGCTCCCATGCATGTCACCTCCGGTGGTCCTTGGTGCCTTGTTCTTGCATGAGCTAATCTCGTGTGGGCAAGTGCGGGCGCACGACCCGGTTCGTACAACTGCAGTTCGGCGCTTCGCCGCAGCGGGAGCCGTGCGCCGGCTGTTTTTTCATGGGATCGTTGCATGAGAAGACTTGGCATGGCATCTGTGCTCGGGTCCGTCCCTGCAGCATCGATAAAACCAATGGTTGAGCTCTGTTTGGCAGGCCGGCCCCATTCACGTCACCTCCTAGGGTCATTGGTGTCCGGCCTTCTCATGCGATAACCCTCGGAGGGGCATTCGGTGCAGGACCCCCCATCGCCCCGCAAGTTTCTTACGTGCACCCCATGCCACAAAAATCAGGAGCAACCCGCCTTGAGGTAGGGCCTCGTGAGTCCCGCGCTGGCTCAGGAGTGCCCAGATACACCTCCTCCAGTTCTGCCGTGCTAGCCACGCGTACGAACGGGGTTGTACATGCCCCAGAGTCTCCCACAGCGGGAACTCCCACCCACGTACCAGTGGAAGCCCCATGCTCCCTGCTGGCGGACGACACGGTCGAGGAGCGACTATGCCCATGCACCAATGGAAGCCCCATGCTCCACGCTGGCGGACGACACGGTCGAGGAGCGACTATGCTCACGATAAAGTGGAAGCACCATGCTCCGCGCTGGTGAATAAACAACTGAGGGCGCCCTCGCGGCCGCACCAACCTCAGGATAGCCTCTCGGCTCTACGGCCGGCAACACTCCACAGCTTCCCCCTCGGGAGGATCACGCGAGGGGGCTAGACACAGGGGCTGTGCTTAGGCCCCGCCTGGCACATGCTACCCTACCAGGTCCGGGTACCTGGTCTTCTCGCGTTCCCCCTAGGCGAAAGCTGGTGGTCAAAGGTATGAGGGCTGCTCACATGACAAGGGGGACCTCCTAAGCATCGCGACTCAGGGGCCTCACTAGTCACGTAGCCCCTGGCCCCTTGGTGTCGTCCTGGTGATCCGGACGCCCCAACGGCGGTCGAAGTATGCGTGGGGTTGGGCCCTGCCGACACAGAGTGCGAAGTCCTACACCCCGGCGTCCACGTTTCCTTCATGAGGGCTGCTCGCACGTCAAGGGGGACTCCTGAGCATTGCGAATCAGGGGACTCACTAGTCACGTAGCCCCTCGCCCCTTGGTGTTGTCCTGGTGATACGGACGCCCCAACGGCAGTCGAGGTATGCGCGGGGCTGGGCCCTACCGACACAGAGCACAAAAGCAAGCACGAAGGAAACTTGGCGCAATAAGGAAACCACGGAGTCCTAATAATTATTACAAGCATAGATTGTTCCGCAAGCTTAAACAGAAGTCTTACGCCTCCACGAGGCACGGTAAATGTTGCAGGGTAAAACTAAGAAGGAACACCACTGCCGCCACCTGCCCCGCTCGTTGGAAGCCCCTCGTCGACAACGCTACCACCGTCCTCACCGCTTTCGAATTCTGCTGCTGGAGGAATCGTAGACAAGGCCAAGGGCAAGTTCACCGCGTGGGGCCTCGCCAATTTATCGGCCTATGAGGGGGTCGCCGTCTCGATCGCCCCCCTGGGGCAGCACTCCAGATGTAGGCCGTCCCCTCCAAAGACCTTGAAGCTGAGCGTCGATGCCCCGTCGTACTCGAAGTGGATGGCGTGCCTCTGCTCTGAGTTGCAGGCGCGGGCAATCACGCCCCATCCCCGGGTCATGAAGACGTCGCCAGAGTCGATGGCCTCGACCTCCGCCTTTGAAGCTTGGCTGCAGCAGCCATCGTGCTGCAGCCACAACTCGACGAATCCCTTCGACGGTATCTCCCTTGCCAGGGACTGCCGGAGCCGGATCCATGTGCGCAGCGGTGTCGCTGCCCACACCATGAACTCATGGGCCGTGCCACCGGCATAGGCCTGCGGGCAAGGTGGTCGCGCAGTCTCTGCTTGTCCTCCTTCCGGCTTCATCCTCCGTGACTCCCACGGCCGCTATCGCAAGAGGGACCTTACGCACGGATGTCTGCACTAATGGGGAAACCCGGCGGGGCGCGTTCGTGCCAAGGTTGCATGGCCATAGGCGCTGCGGCGGTCTCGCGGGGGCAACCGTGCCTTTTCTTCGGCGGGAGCAACTCTGGTTCTACCAGAGGGGTTTTTCCCTTCTCGGCGGCCGAGAACCTCCTCAGTGGCGCCATGGATGCTCTAGTGAGATGGCGGCGCGGTGAAGAAGAAGAAGGAGCGAGCAACAAGAAGATGAATATGGGCTGGGGGCTCTGCCCCCCTTTCCCCATTTATAGGAGGGAAGGCTAACCAGCGGCCTCTCGCGTTCGAAGTCATGATGGCCCCGCTGCATGCGCCAGGCAGTTGTCAAGTTGGGCAGTTGCCGAGGCGACGTGGGGAAGCGGAGGCGCCCACATCCCATCAAGCGCCACGCGTCAGCTTGGCCTGCAGGCGACTGGGGCCCGCAGCACTTCGCCCTTGCCCTTTGGCTTCACCTCGAAGCCAAGTCCGAGCACGCCTTGGGCCCGGGGGCTACTGTCGGCGTTCTGGGAACCAGGGTACCGAGACTTGCCTGCCTGCGGCCCACGACGTGGCTCCATCAACGGCCTGGTACGGCCCATCTACAAGGCTATCAAGACAAGACCCTCATGAGGGGCCAAGCCTCGCGAGGCGGACGGCATCAAGACCTCCCGAGGGAGCGGCCTCCCCAGGCGGCCTCCCAACGAGCGGAGATTTCTATGCAGGTACCCAGCCTCGTGAGGCTACCATGACGCAAGCCATGGTGACCAAGGCCAGGCAGGCTCCAGCGGCGCAGAGGAGGCAGTTTCCTCTTTGGTGCTAAGGATGCAAGCGCAAGCGTGGGTTCCCAAGGAGCCTGGCAAAGGTTTCCATTCCAGTGCTACAAGACCAAGACCGCCAGGATGGCAGGACGGATGTCATCCTCGAGCCCACTGCTGCGTCACAACCAGAGGCTTTGTAGGCGAAGACCACCTTTCATCAGGATAAGATGTACTACTTGTCCCCTTTCAAATTGGCCACTATGGGATCCCATCCAGCCTACGTTTCGGGGGAAGAGGACCGAGGCCACTATAAATATAGCTTAGCCACCACCGTAGAAGGAGACCCCGGATCAGATCCGAACCTCGTCGACTAATTCCCTCACCCATAGACCTCGCGAGGTTGTTCATCCCTTGTACTAGTTCATCCTCAGCCCCTCATGAGGCCAATCCACCGCAAAGCAGGAGTAGGGTCTTACACCTCAAGGTGGCCCGAACCTGGGTAAACTACCGTGTTCATCTTCTTCCTTGTTCATGTGCATTGAGCTAGGCCGTAGGGCGACGAGCTGGTTGGCTAGATAGGTTGAGTCCTTCGCACATGCCCCAGTGTTCGAACCTTTCTTGGGTCTACGGAGCCCCGAATCCGCCATTTGGCGCGCCAGGTAGGGGCATGTCGAAGCCTCTCTTCCACCGTTTGGAAACTATGATCCTTCTTGTGAGATGCTCCGATTTGGAAGGTGTGAGCATCAAAACTTGTGCCAAACTTTACCAAACTTTTCCGTGGGATCCTGAGAGCACGCCACGGTGACACACCGATTTTCGTTATTTCCGGACTCTATATGCATTTCCTGTAATTAAAATACCAACAAGGCCTACGCCTCTAGCCGCACCCTGCGGCCGAATTGTTTGAAGTTTTTCCCGTTTCTCGGACAATGAATGAAAACATGCAAAGCGACATACAAATGATCTTGCTAACACCAACGTGTAGTTGCGACTATAGCAAACGACCCAAATATAGCAAATGATACCTCAAATGCACCAAAAAATCGATCCATAGGGTACAATGGTGATTTCTTACCGTGGAAAAAAATTGGAGGCGAAACGATGAACTCATGTTTTCATTCAAATGAAAATATGCTGTTAGTTCATGTAAGGGGCTTGTTTGGTTTGTGACTAACTTTGCCAAAGGTTGCCACACGTAAGGTTAGTCAAGTTTGACCAGCTTAGGCGAGTGTTTGGTTCAAGCCACACCTTAGGCAAGCCACAGAGTGTGCCCCACATGGCATACACACAAAAAGTGTGGCCAAATTCCCTTAGGCTTGCCAAGTTGTGGCTCTCATTTTGATGAACTACCAAATGGTTCAAGTTGTTTTCAAATAGCACACGGTTCACTCACGAAAGCCGTGCGCCTACCAAACCGTGGCCGATGCCCCCCCTGCTGCGCGCGTGATCTGAGTCGTGCGTTTTGATTGGCCAGAACCCAAACCCCACAGATCGTACATCTGCACCGTTGGATGCTCCCAGATCGAACAACAATCCTCATCCCTTTCATCAGCACATACAGTTCCGACTAGGATTTGATTTATATGCCAAAATGCACGGTAAATGCCAGAAAATGTCTTAAATATAGCACACGAGACCTGAAATGTGCCAGCAAATCAAACCTGTGGTATAATGGTGATTGCTTACTTTGGGAAAAAATTAGAGGCAAAACGATGAACTCACATCTTCATTTCAAAATTAGCTCGTCTTCATTTCAAACGAAATTATGCTGTTTGTGCACTCGAGCGCTTAGAGGCAACCGTTTGCATAGGCCTTTCCGCGCGGCGACCGGGGATATTTTTTCACCCTTTTCATCTAGGCCGCCAACACCCCCCACCGCATGCCCGTGTTTCACTCAATTAGTCCACCCAATCTCCATCGCCAGCTCCCCCCTCCCCCAGATCCACAACAGAACCCTTTCCGGCACCGGCGTGCTCAACCCGGCCGTGTGCCCACTCTTCGGCGTCAACCCTACCTCCACTGCCGTTCCCAACATGCGGCTGCCCATGCCTCACCGTCTTCGTTTGCTCGCCAGCCACCCTTGAGCATATCGATCCTGTAACCCTCGCCTCTCCTGTGGTCCTGCTGGGTTTGCATGAAGAAACCTGTTAGTTACTGCTCTCCATCATGCTGAGGCATATTTCCTCACAATCCCTCTTCCTATTTTGTTTCGTATGTTCCCAAATTGGCTATAAAATAATGGAGAGTGTATATATGTTAATTATCTACCTTTCTAACTAGTACATATAAGTTGTATTTGTTCCAATAAGTTACCGTCGATTTACAGACCGTGGGCGCCCAAGTCACACAAACTTAACAAATAAGCCGTACATTTTCTAAATTATTGCATGACATGTTTAGACAGCTTGATACCAAGTTGTTAGCTTTATGCTTATCCTTCTTCCTTGAGTTCCGCATGTGTTCTCTGTAGATGCCGAGTAGCAGCGACAACACTCAAGCTTCAGGCGATGTATCTTCATCTAATTCCGATAACCCTAGGTCTTCAGTAGATGGCGAGGGATCAAGTAATCTGGAATGGGATAGAGCTGTAGCAAATACCCTTCCGGTCAGGACACGAAGGAACGCTCCAAGGAAGCCCACACACCAGCCTAAAGGTGTATATGAAGTAACCGAGATCGATTTAAAGTCTTGGGCTCCAACTAAACCAGATAAAGCACGCACGAGGTTCAGGGGTGTGTGTGGATTTGTTGGCAGGGCAAGGCTCAACATTAATCTGCCATGGTTTCGGAAGGCTGACACAGAAACACGACAAAGGATAGTCCGGGAGATCATGGATCACTTCAATGTTCCAGAGCAGTGGAGAATGCAGGTGGAACACGCTACACTGAAGAAGGCTAGGGATGGTTGGAGAAACTGGAAGCACGTGCTGTACAAGAAGTACTTGAGTGAAGGCAAGGACCCAATCCCCGCATACCCCCAAATTACAAAGGCAGACTGGGCAGAATTCGAAAGGGTCAGGGCAACTACAGAGTTTGCTATGAATTGTGCCAAGCAATCAGAACTTCAGAAGAGGAACACACACCCTCACCATATGGGTGTGGCAGGATATTATAGCATGAAACCGATATGGGACCAGGAGGACAAAGAAGCAGTAGCTGCGGGTGGGAAACCAGCCTTTAGTGAAATCAGGGGCGAACGCGCTAGAGACTACTTGCGGGCACGTGCAAGGAGGCATGATGACGGAACTTATTACTTTGAAAACTCACATGACGAAAAACTGTATCGCGTGATGTTAAAGGCTTCCGAGATCCCTGGAAGGTTCTACAAGAACTCAGGGCCATGCGACATTCTGCCCAATGCTCTAGAAACAAGAGAGCCCCCTGGCCGTGCAAGGGGTATAGGTGTTAATGTCCCGCACAAGAGGGCTTTCACACTCAGCAAAGAAGAGAGGCTCAGCATGAAAAAAGCGAGGAGTGAAATGAAGCAGAATGAATTGTATGAATGGTTGAGGAAGGACATATATCCGACTGTTCGAAAGGAAATTGAGGAGTCAATGATGATGCAGAAGACTCTAACACTGATAGATAGCCAGCATATGGGAGGGGAGGCGGGCATGGAGGATGATGGTTATTGCGCGACAACACCACACAAGAGTAGATGTGCATCAGCTGACCCCAGCGACACTGAGACTGCAGCTGCTCACGATGATGCTATATCTGATCTATCTGGAATGAAAGACAGACTGAAGGGCGTGCTTACACATTATGAAGGTACATTAAAATGTGCAACAGCCTGGGTTTGCCCACCCTTCTTGGAAGAGGGCCTCTTGTTGGACAATGTGCCATTGAAGCCGGGCTATGTGAAGTGCTACGTGACTGAAGTAAAGGCTGGATTCAATGAATTTGCCTTGAAGAATGTCCTAGGAGATTGTGATGAGCATAGGACCTTGGGAGAAACACTGTTACATCAAATCCAGTGGCCACGAAAGGAAATATACATCATCAATGATATACCTGAAGCCCTGCCAAGAGCAACCAATGTCGCCCCTCAACCGGTGACGCTCTTCTTGCCACAACAGCTCTCGCGTGCTTCCCCCAAAGAACCTAATACTCGTAATCCGATGGCTGATGCATCAACCTGTGATCAGCCCGCCCGACTTTGTGCCGTACAGGCCATGCCATCGTCCGCCCTAGAGCAGCTAGTGGCAAGGCCTACAACTGTTGAAGACCCACCACCAGTTCTGATGCCGGCCGCTGAAGCAGCGGGGGGAGACCCAGCTGCACCACATGCTCAGTAGACCAACCTGGTGGAACGGACTGCTAAGTAGTCTAATGCTTCGAAACTGCCTGCTAAGCAGTTTGTAGGTCCAGAACCGACTGCTCATCAGTCCGCCAGTCTGCAGCCGCGTGATCAGCATACCAATGCGTTAGCACTACCTGCTCAGCAAACCAACGCGTTGGCACGGCCTCCTCAGCACACCGACAAGTTGGCACCACCTGCGCAGAAACCCGACATAGTGTCAACGCATGGTCAGCAGTCCGATGCCTCTGCTCCTACAGCCCATCAGTCCGTCACAGCAGCACAGCCAGCTTAGCAGTTCGACATAGCTAAACCGTCTGCTAAGTAGTCCATCGAAGCTTTACAATCTTCTCGGCAGTCTGCCTTTTAGCCAACCAGACCTAGGACCAGAAGTGCTTCAAGTACCAAGAAGGAAGCAGGCAAAAAGGATGCACCTATGAGGAAGTGCGCCTCGAGAGCGAAGAGGAAAGAGAACGATTGCCTCTTACTTACAGCACTCATCGCCCAGAACCAAATTAATAGCAAGTTGTTCGAATCGGAGAGTAATATTATTTCTGACGGCATGGATGATGAAGAAATAGCTTTGCTGCTTGCTAAAAATAAAGCAGACGTACCTGGAGCACGCAATTACGTCCATGGCCAGCCATTTCTTGTTGGCGAATACTTCGATGAGTGCAGCTCCAGTTGCTGCGAGTTACATAAATATTGCATGGTTCAAATGTTAGCAGATCATCATGCTCTGCTAGTCTACTACAACAGAGATCATTTCCGACACGATGCTGGTTCCATTAGTGTGAGTTTCAAGGAATTACATCTCTTCTTCAACTTCAACGAGCTCAATGCCACTCTTGTTAGATGCCTGATTTTGTAAGTACTTAACAAACTCTGATCAACTTCTCCATACAAGGATGTAAATGATAAACAGCTAACTGCATTTTATTCCTCTCAGGGGATTGAACACGCAGAGAAGAAAAAGGGAGAGTGTGTATTTCATAGATCCTGCATTAGCAAATGGCATAACATTACCTGGTAAGGATGAACGGGAGTGGGCCATTAACACGGTCGCCCATCTCTTCGAAAACACGTCCCATGCAGAATCATTTCTCTGGCCATATCATGAACGATAAGTTGAATAAACAACCACCCATACACTGATTGTCTTTCAGATTTCGACATAATTCGTAAGTTCATGGGTTTCTTAATATGTAGCAATCACTGGAACAAGGTATTCATTGTTCCAAACAAGAACACAGTTTACTACATGGATTCTCTCAGAGAGTCAACAAACGCTCAGGATCTGACACATCTTCAGCAATTCATGGATAGGTATTGAATTCTATGATGTTGAAATTAATTTGCATTCATATCTGGTTCAATAATTGAGGTTGTCAAAATTCATCTTCATTTGCAGTGTGCTCGCATTGTGGAAAACTAAACCAGGGAACCTGTTCAAGAGGGAACTACCTCTGCAGCACGAGATCATTTCTCCAGTAACACAGCGAAATCTGTTATTTTTGGATAATGTATCCAATAGTCTGCAAATACATTTTCTTACGCTAGTCAAATGTTCAAGCTTCTAAATAAACCTCTTTCTATTTCTGTGAAAAGATAAAAAATACATCTAACACCGGTTAGGTTGTTCCTAATAGGACAAATACATGACTAATTCTGTACAAAATATTTCAGTGTCCTCAGCAACAAGCAGGGACCAACCTTTGTGGATACTATGTTTGCAGACACATTATCTCCATCTGCAAATCTGCTGATAGTTGTGAAGATGCTCACGAATTAGTACCAATAAATCTATCTTAATTAATATCTTCTACTCCACTCATATGGCACATTCTGATCTTAAAAATATTGCAGCTCATCTTACAACCGAGGACCCCTGAACCGCTCCCCGCTGGTGAATTGCTGATGGTTCAAAGATTTATCAGCGACTTCTTCCTGAATCACTACATCAATCCCACTAGTGATAATGAAGATTTCAGCATACCTTCTCCTGAAACATTGAGTAAGAGTTAGCCTCTAAACATATACACATGGATCCATTGTTTTCCATCTGATGAGGTCTTCATATTTCGTACACTATGATTAATTATGTAATGCATATGTATGTCAACAAATCATTGGAATTTAGCTACCATTTGTTCAATTGCAATTGTTGCGAAATCTGATGAATGTTCTTCCTGTGGATTCTATTTGTTCAATTGCATATTGTGGCGAATTTTCTTTTTGCATGCCGATTCAAATGGGATATTTTTTCTTTAACCTGGCAATTGCTCCGCACACAGTTCAACTAAATGAGTGTGTGCGATCCACATCGGAAAGCATATGTCAATCGTAACGGAACCGTCGGTGATACACAGCAGATCGCAGACGATTTGCAGCACTACTACGTGTGCGTAGGGGCTCGGGAACCATTTGTGATATCACATTATCGCACACGAGAGCTCGGAGTAAACCGTGCCTAATGTAAAATACAATCCCAGTCGTAATTTTTTCCAGAAACATGTGGGATCCCAAACAAAAAGCACACGTCATTCTTACCGCAACCGTCGGTGATACACAACAAATCACAAACGGTCTGCAGCACTTGTATGTGTGCGGAGGGGCTCGTGAACCGTTTGTGATAGAACATTATTGCACACGGTAATTGTTCGGAATGTGTGCGATGGAGCCTTGCATGGCAGACGGGTTCCGCAGAAAACTCGTGTGCGATGGGGCACATATCGCACATAGTTCATATGTTGGCCCGTGTGCCTTACATACTCTTTCCCAAACGGTTCATTACCACACACCATTTGGTTTAACTGCATCATTAGAAACGTTTAATCACTGATCCCACACGTGTGAAAGAATTTAGTGTGTGCTACATCGCATACGATTACATTTGGCAAGGCCTCTGCACCAAGGCTCCCTATCCCCGACGGTTTCTGGGTTGTGTGGGAAGGACCCCCATATCGCACACACTCACTTGGCGATAGTTCCAAACGCCATCGCGGAAAGGGGTTAAAAACCATTTGTATAGCACCTCGCTGTACCAGTGCGGTCTTCAAGTTGGGGATGCTCCTCGATTCTTCCAAACTGTTCTTCATCTTCGGTCGTCGGTCTTGAAAACTGGTTCAACAAATCTTACCATCTTCCATCTTGACGTTTGCCGAGCTAAATCTGAAGTGTTCACACGTCGGGCATCACAGGAGCCCCTTAAGTCTTCGGCCTTTATAAATGCCTTGTTATTTTTTACGCCACACCTCGGGTTTGAAGTGTTTCCCATCGGCGGTGTCCTCTCGCATCCGAGCTCCAATGCTGGACTCTATCCAAGCTCCAATGCCAGACTGCTTTCGAGGTGTCTGTTTGCAGCCGAGCTCCAACGCTGGACTGCATCCAAGCTCCAACGCCAGACTGTATCCAAGCTCCAACGTCAGACTGTATCCAAGCTCCAACGCCGCACTGTATCCAAGCTCCAACGCCGCACTGTATCCCAGCTCCAATGCCGACCTGCATCCGAGGTGTCATAGATCACCTTGGTTCAAAAAATTTGAAGGAGTTCAGCCGAACTTAATGCTGGAAATGCCCTCTATGGAGCCAGCCACTTGTATCCAAGCTTTATGCCGGACTGCATCCGAGGTGGTGCACCACCTCAGCCTTGGGCTGATTTTTTGCAGATATATTTTTCTCGATTGGTGCAATTTATTCTCTGCCAAGATATATAGCCAGTAGCCCTCAAGGTGCGTGTCGGCCTAAAATCCGAGATGCACCTGAAGGAAAATATGAAACCGCTGATCCCAATAGCCCCTGAGACTCAGGTCGATTTGCAAAATCGACGTGAGGATCAACTCCTAGCTCGGCAGCATACGTAGGAATAGAAAAGCAGTGTAATATATTAGAGGAGATAGTGATCGATGGACGGGCCCTTGAGAGAGGGTCTTGAGAAGTTGCCGTAATATATTAGCTTGATGCTGGATAGGCCCCAGATGGTACCTATTGTTGTCCGAAGACGCGTTTGCCCATAGCTCGGTCGAGTCGAACACTGGGCACTTTATTTTTTCTGCATTGAATAGGCAATGCAGTAGCCCCCAAGCCACTGGTCGGGTGGCAACACCAAATAAGGGGATCGATATGTACCCCGTTAATGGCTTTTAAGTGAGAAGCGCGAAGCCAGTAGCCCCCGAGCCATAATTTGGGCAAGGGTGGCCGAATTAAGGATCAATATCCGGAGTAAATTGACTTTAATCACAATTTATGTGTAATGATTCTATGTATCCAAGTACTTTACATCATTAACGCTCGTATCCGCATTGTACAAAACTTTGTTGACCAGCCATCGACTTCAACCTCCTCGGCCAGTAGCCAGGGAGTGTTTGTCCTACTTTATAAATCCTTTATAAGGGCAAAGATTTATGGCAAATAAGGCAATCCGTCCATATGGTTTTATAAACAAAGGTGCGCGGAGAGATATGTTATATTACTTTTCAACGTAAGAAACATCTTCTGGGAAAAAATAGTTCCTTTATAAGTTCCTTTTCCCAGTCTATCATGTTGCCCATGATCGTGAAACCTCAACTCCAATCAATGTGGGAGGAAAATATTGAGGATTTCGTTTGGGGAGAGTTCCCGAACTCTGTGGTCTTTAGTGAACCTAAATTTTCACTTCCGTCGTTGCCGACCAATTATATTCTTAAGATGGTTAGCTTTCGGCTTCACCCAGTCTGAGGTACTAACTCAGATGACCCGGAAGTAACAATCACAGAGGTGCTCCCTTTACCCCCTAGCCGAACTATCGGGAACGTAGGGTGTAAACACAGGAGCCAGGCAACACAGCTTGGCCAAAATCTTAAGTCAAATTGATGCATATTTATGGTTTTATAATGATAATTATGGAAGGCAGCACTCGTATATTGAATAGAAACACTGATAATATATGTCTATTTTGACTCTGTTGTGACCATTTATCATTTGAAAGTGGCCTGTCGTCGGCTTCTACCCCTTTGTAGATGCTACGCAGGGTGTTTCCGCAGTAACAAGACAACCCTTAGCTGACGTCTCGGTGTCCGGAGGCGGTTGCGTTAGCGAAAACGAGGCAATCAGATATGCAGGCTTTATAACTTTCACTTAGTCATAGGAGCTTAAAGTTGGGAGGCCAGTTACTAGCCCTCGGTTAGTGTTCAGCGTCAGCCGATGTCAAGCCATTAACACTTCGGCCAATTTTATGAAAGGCCCATCGTTTAACACGGCGTGACCTCTATCGATCTATAGTTTGACAGTCATTGGATCGCTGACCAGTTTACGCTCATTGTGACAGTTAGTTTTTGGCTTTCTCGACTGAGGTGCTTAACCATTCGAGCTAGAAGCACAATCGCAGTGGTTCTCCCTTTACACACCTAGCCGAACAAAGCAGAACGTAGGAGGCAAGCATAGGAACCGGGCAACCCAACTATTGACCGAAGACACAATTCGAAACTGATGCATATAAAGCAATGTCCGGGAACATCTTGCCGAGGACTCCATGGAGTACCTTGGCTTTTGGTGGGTTTGGCTGTAGTCTCAACCCCCTGTTAATATTGCCGAAGCTTAAAGGTGTCCGGCATTGTACTGCGAGACTTATGCTGGAAACACGCAAATAGGTTAAAAGTGCCATAAGCTTGGAAAACCAAAAAACTTCAGTAAAAAATTTATGTCCGAACTAAATCAAGTTTTTTGTGCGAATCCGAAATCGGTCTTAAAATTTTTTGTGCTTCTGTCATGCTTTAACATGACACATCCGATCTCTAAACTTCAAGGAGGTCAGCCTTTGGCTTCAACCTCCTTATCCCGAAGGTGGAGTGCTTCTCCGAGTCCAGTTTAGCGAACTAAACTCGAGCGGCTTTAGAGAGAAGCCAGGCTATCCGGCTATTGACCATACACTCGAGTCAAAAAAGACTTTGCAACGACGTAGAAGAAAACACTTATTATAAAATGGCTCATACAAATTTAAGAGCCCCCAAGTTTACTTGGGTAAAAGAAGTGTTTTTAACAAACAACGTTTTTGACAAACTAAGTTTTTAACAAACAACCTTTTGTTTAACATGAATATAATGTTTGGTCGAACTGAACAAGAATAAAAAATAAAAAAAATTGAGCATGGAAGCGACTTAACTGGTTAATGTGCTCGGTGTTGCTAACGAGGTCCGAGCTCGTGGTGGGACAAAGACGTAGTCCTCGGCCTGGCCGAGGTCCCAGCCCCCAAGCTCGAGGTGACCGAGCGAGGAGTTCGGCTTGATGAAGTGGCGACACAACACGTTCGATCTGGCGAGGCGAAGCCCCCAGTCCAGCTAATCGTGACAAAGCTGGTCGGCTAGTGACGTCGAAGTCCCCGAAGTAGGTTGATGACGAAGCCCCCGGTCTAGCCGAGGTGATGGAGCAGGTCGGTAAGGTGACATTGTAGTCCTCATATCAGCCGAGGTGTCGAAGAAGGTCAGCGTGGTGGACATCGGTTTGAAGAAGCAATGGCGCGGTGATGCCTACGCAGGTCGGATCTTGTGACGCGGTCGATGCCGGCCTGATGAAGTGACCGTGCGGCGGTGCCGGTGTGCCCGCTCCGTATAATCCGTGGGGTGACGATGTTGGTGATGATTTAGCCTTCGCGATGCCGAACTCTTGGTTGGCTTGCCGAGATGATGATCCGATAAGGTTGAGCTCAGCTCGATGAAGTGACGACCTGTCTAACGCAGGTCGGCAGCCGTGGAGCAATGTTGTCGGTCTAGTTTGACACCGACGCGACGGTGAGGATTACCCCGGAAAAGACTTTTAAATTAGTGGGCACGTGTTTGAGAGCACTACACAATACCCTAAATAAAATTTCCTTTAAAAAGGATGTCCAAAATCCAGTAAGGATGAATTCGGGTCGGATTCGCTTTCGCGCAGGAAACAGGTCCGGAAATTGATGCGCTCATCGGAGGGTTCCCGAAGTTTGAACGGTCGGATCGATCTGAAATTTTGAGGGGTGGTAGGTATAGGAATTCCGCAGCCGATCAACGGTTGGAGCTTCCAAAGTATATCTGAGCTGGACGCTGGACTCCTCACCCTAAATTCGTCCAGATTCCCGTCCAGATTTGACAAGGCTCCGGATATCAGAGATCGCCGGAGATTTCTCCATCAGAACGCGACGAAATTTTACAGGGTTGTTGTAGACTCAATTCTGCACACTTCCACTGTAGGAATCGTCAAAGCGACGCTCGGGGAGGCGGTGGCAGCGGATACAAGTTCGTTGTCCTGAAAAATAGCACGGTCACCCGAGGGCAATGTTGACGTTGAGCCCCTGAGCTCCATGGATGATTCCTCCATGATCTTGATAGAGATCGGAGTTGATGTTGATGAAGTACCTCATCCGATCATGATGATCTGAGGCGGAGCGCAGTCCTCGGTCGAGCCAATGTGACCAGTTGAGCTAGTGATGAAGATGCTGACATCACAGTTGATCCACTGGCGAGCCATTGATCCTTTGTCGATCTCACAGTGGAACTCTCAATGAAAGCACCATTGTCGGTGTCAAAAACCAGCAGACCTCGGGGTAGGGGGTCCCAAGCTGTGGATTCTCAGATCAATGGTAACAAGAACGAAGGAGACGATGTTTTACCCAGGCTCGGGCCCCCTTGATGGAGGTAAAACCCTACGTCCTACTCTTGTTTATATTGATGGAGTATCAAGTATAGAGTTGATCTACCTCGAGATCATATGTTGTGGTCTAAACCCTAGGGGTATGATGATGAATGTCATAATAATCTATCGACTAGCCTGGCCTCGACTTATATAATGTACCGGAGACCTAGGATAACAAGAGTCCTAGTCAGATACGTCGTGGAGAGGAGTCCTTGTCTTGATCACCAAGTCTTGTAGAATCTTCCTCGTATATGTCATGGGCTGCCCGAAGTAGCCGAATAGTGAACCGCCATGGGGGTCCTCGGGCTGACCCACTGGTCGGGAGAAGACGTGGTGAATACCCCCTAGTCTAGAACACCGTCAACCAACCCAGTTGTTTTTCTCTTTCTGAAAATGGCTAGCCCGGTTTTTTTTGTTTTGAAGAATACCCAACCGAGGCCTACTTGCTTTTGTCAGCCCTGCTGGGCCGCAAACCGTTCAAGACGAGGAGGGATGCATTCGGCTTGCCCAGAAAATGAGCTATCAGTAATGAGAAATGGGCTGTACATTTTTAAGACACAGCAAACCGGTAATTAGTTTCAAATTTTTTTTGCATTTCGATATTTTAAATTTCATTGATTTTTATCCGAGGAAAATTATTTGGATTTCAATTGATATAAATTTATTTTTCAAATTAGTTTGAATGTGACTTGAAATTTCGGGATTAAAAATAGTTCGGACCGCACCGAACTATGAAAAAATTCTTTGAATTTTTTTACTGTGGCCACAATATGGGCTGTAATGCTAACAAAAATAATATGGGCTACAAAAAAATCTTTACGAATTAGCAAATGGGCTGTAAATTATTAGAAATAATGGCAGATGTGCTGTATACTGTTTTCCACAGATTTGAGGCTGATTCGTCGGCCTACTAGGTTGACGTGTACGCTTTCCTAAAAGAGGTTGACGTGTACGCAAGGCTATATCAACTTTGTCAACACACGAGAGCAATGACTGTTGGATGTCCATCCAATGGCCATCCTGCTTCTTCAATCTCTGATCTTCCTGCTCCAGCCGCCCAAACCATAGCCAGCAGGACTGCTTGCTCCCTCCTCTTGTGGCCGGCTATGTTGCCGCGTAGACCTCACTGGCCCACCCTACTCCCACCGTTGGCCAGGCCATCCTTCTGCGCACCCGCACCTCCTGTTATTTTCCGGCAATGCCAGCCTCACCCCGCAGCTGAACCAGTCATAGCCCTCGTACTCCCCCCAGCGTGGGCATCCACTGTTGTGGCTTCGCCGGCTCCGGGTCCACCGCGTTGATGCTCTCGGCGCGGCGTGGTCAATGTTGTCAGAAAACGATAGCCATCGGCAGAGGGATGTAAGTGGAGAGGTTGACAGTAGGGACCCACATGGTCCATGGCCGCACGTAAGCAAGTGCCTCCTTATTACGCAAACAAAATTGATTGCTCCTCCTGGCAGCTGTGACCCACCAGCTACATCTTCGCACACAAGGAAGTGCCTCCTTATTACGCGGGAAAAAAGTTTCCTACACCTGACAGCTGAGACCCACCAGCTACATCTTCGCATGCAAGGAAGTGCCTCTTTATTATGCGCAAGAAAAATGATTCCTCCTGCTGCTAGCTGGGAGCCACCAGATTTGGTGGCTGACTTGTGGGCCTACTAAGGTGACGCGTACGTAGGGCTTTGTCAACTTAGTCAACAAAAGATTCTAACAGCAGTGACCATTGGATATTAATCCAATGACCATGGTCCTTCTTCAACCTCTAATCTTCTTGCTCCAGCCGCCCAAACCGGCGCCCGTTGTACCGCCTACTCCTGCCTCTCATGGTTAGATGTGCTACTGTGCAGGCCTCACTGCCCCACCCTACTCCCACCGCTGGCCATGCCTTCCCTTTACTCACCCACACCCCTGTTATTTTTCGGCAACGGCAGCCTCACACCGCAGCCGAACCAGTCAACCCTCGTACTCCCCTCCACGTGGGCAACCACCACCGAGTCTTTCCCAGCTCAGGGTCGTTCCCTTACTAGGCCTCACCGTCATCCACTGCCTTGGTGCTTTCGGCGCGGCGTGGTCAACGTAGTCAACGAATGACAACCATCAAAAGAGGACTCTACGTAGTGACGCTGATAGCTAGACCCACAAACTACATCTTCGGACGTAAGGAAGTGCCTCCATATTACGCGTAAAAAAATGACCCCCCCGACACTGGGACCCACTAACTATATCTTTGCACGCAAAGAAGTGCCTCCTTATCCTCCCTAACAGCTGGGACCCACCCTGTCGAATCGTACGTAGCGTTGTTTGTCCGGTCGCAAACGTGTACATACATACTGGTCCATCGTTGTCTCTGAAAGGATGAACCATGGCCGAGTAAGCAGCGACACGTGTCGTATTACAGTCCCCTACATAGCAGTCCACGCAGTCCCGCCTATATTAAGTACACGTACGTACTGTTGGGAAACGTTGCATGGAAAACAAAAAAAATTCTACGCACACGCAAGATCTATCCATGGAGATGCATAGAAACGAGAGGGGAGAGTACGTCTACGTACCCTCGTAGACCGTAAAGTGGAAGCATTTATTAACACGGTTGATGTAGTCAAACTTCTTTGCGATCCAACCGATCAAGTACCGAACATATGGCACCTCCGCGTTCAGCTTGATGACGTCCTCGCCTTCTTGATCCTGCAAGATGGGCGAAATAGAAGATGAGTTCTGGTAGCTCGACGGCGTGGTGACGGTGATGGTGAACTCGTTCCCACAGGGCTTCACCGAGCACTGCAAAGAAACTGGACGGAGGACTAAACTGTGGAGAGGGGCGCCGCACACGGCTAAGAGATTGTCGTGGTCTTGTGTGGCGCCCCTTCCTCATATATATATTGTGGGGGGAGGGGAGGCAGCCAGGAGGCGCCCCAAGGGTGGCCGGCCAGCCCCCTTGGGCTCCTGCTCTCTAGCACCCCCTTCCTTGTATGCATGCGGGGGGAAGCCAGGAAGAGGTGGCGGCCCCCCTTTCCTTCCTCCTAGGTGGAGGGAAGGAAAGTTGGGCTAGCCCTCCCCCTTTTCCATCCCTAGGGCCGGCGGCCATGGAAAGGGGCGTGCCAGCCCCTTGTGGGCTTGTGTGTTCCCCCTCTTGGCCCATAAGACCCATAAACCTCCCGGGGCTTCCCGGAACCCCTTCCGGTGATCCGATGACTACCCGATACGCTCCAAAACCTTTCCGGTGTCCAAATACCATCATCCTATATATCGATCTTTACCTCCAGACCATTCTGGAGCTTGTCGTCATGTCCGTCATCTCATCCAGGACTCCGAACAACATTAGGTCACCAAATCACATAACTCATATAATACTATATCGTCAACGAACGTTAAGCGTGCGGACCCTACGGACCGAGACTCCTCTCCGGTCAATAACCAATAGCGGAACCTGGATGCCCATATTGGTTCATACATATTCTCCGAAGATCTTTATCGGTCGAACCTTATGACAACATACGTAATTCCCTTTGTCTGTCGGTATGTTACTTGCCCGAGATTCGATCATCGGTATCGTCATACCTAGTTCAATCTCGTTACCCGGAAGTCTCTTTACTCGTTCGATAATACATCATCTCATAACTAACTCCTTAGTCATTTTTCTTGCAAGCTTCTTGTGATGTGTATTACCGAGAGGGCCCAGAGATACCTCTCCGATACACGGAGTGACAAATCCTAATCTCGATCCATGCCAACTCAACAGACACCTTCGGAGATACCTGTAGAGCATCTTTATAATCACCCAGTTACGTTGTGACATTTGATAGCACACAAGGTATCCCTCCGGTTTCCCGGAGTTGCATGATCTCATAGTCAAAGGAATATGCACTTGACATTAATAAAGCAATAGCAATAAACTAAACAATCATATGCTAACCTAACGGATGGGTCTTGTCCATCACATCATTCTCCTAATGATGTGATCCCGTTATCAAGTCACAACACATTTCTATGGTTAGGAGACCTTAACCATCTTTGATCAACGAGCTAGTCTAGTAGAGGCTTACTAGGGACATGGTATTTTTTTATGTATCCACACATGTATTTAAGTTTCCGATCAATACAATTCTAGCATGAATAATAAACCTTTATCATGAATAAAGAAATATAATAATAACAACTTTATTATTGCCTTTAGGGCATATTTCCATCAGTCTCCCACTTGCACTAGAGTCAATAATCTAGATTACATTGTAATGAATCTAACACCCATGGAACCTTGGTGCTGATCATGTTTTGCTCGTGGAAGAGGCTTAGTCAACGGGTCTGCTACATTCAGATCTGTATGTATTTTCCAAATCTCTATGTCTCCATCCTTGACCTTTTCACAAATGGAGTTGAAGCGTCTCTTGATGTGTTTGGTTCTCTTGTGAAACCTGGATTCCTTCGCTAAGGCAATTGCTCCAGTGTTGTCACAAAAGATTTTCATTGGACCCGATGCACTGGGTATTACACCCAGATCAGATATGAACTCCTTCATGTGTTGCTTCCGAAGCACCTATGTACACTGCTTCACACGTAGATCCCGCCATGACACTCTGCTTGGAACTTCACCAACTGACAGCTCCACCATTCAATATAAATATGTATCCGGTTTGTGACTTGGAGTCATCCGGATCAGTGTCGAAGCTAGCATCGACGTAACCATTTACAACGAGCTCTTCGTCACCTCCATAAACGAGAAACATATCCTTGGTCCTTTTCAGGTACTTCAGGATGTTCTTGACCGCTGTCCAGTGATCCACTCCTGGATTACTTTGGTACCTCCTTGCCAACCTTATGGCAAGGCACACATCAGGTCTGGTACACAGCATAGCATACATGATAGAACCTATGGCTGAGGCATAGGGAATGGCTTTCATTTTGTCTCTATCTTCTACAGTGGTCAGGCTTTGAGTCTGACTCAATTTCACACCTTGTAACACAGGCAAGAACCCTTTCTTTGACTGATCCATTTTGAACTTCTTCAAAACTTTTTCAAGGTATGTGCTTTGTGAAAATCCTATTAAGCGTCTCGATCTATCCCTATAGATCTTGATGCCCTATATATAAGCAGCTTCACCAAGGTCTTTCATTGAAAAATTCTTATTCAAGTATCCTTTTATGCTATCCAAAAATTCTATATCATTTCCAATAAACAATATGTCATCCACATATAATATCAGAAATGCTACAGAGCTCCCACTCATTTTCTTGTAAATACAGGCTTCACCGTAAGTCTGTATACAACCATATGCTTTGATCACCTCATCAAAGCGTATATTCCAACTCCGAGATGCTTGCACCAGTTCATAGATGGATCGCTGGAGCTTGCACACTTTGTCAGCACCTTTAGGATCGACAAAACCTTCTGGTTGCATCATATACAACTCTTCTTTAAGAAATCCATTAAGGAATGCAGTTTTGACGTCGATTTGCCAGATTTCATAATCATAAAATGCGGCAATTGCTAACATGATTCGGACAGACTTAAGCATCGCTACGGGTGAGAAAGTCTCATCGCAGTCATCCCCTTGAACTTGTCGAAAACCTTTTGCGACAAGTCAAGCTTTGTAGACAGTAACAGTACCATTAGCGTCAGTCTTCTTCTTGAAGATCCATTTATTCTCTATGGCTTGCCGATCATTGGGAAATTCCACCAAAGTCCACACTTTGTTCTCATACATGGATCCTATCTCAGATTTCATGGCCTCAAGCCATTTATCGGAATCTGGGCTCGTCATAGCTTCTTCATAGTTCGTAGGTTCACCATGGTCTAATAACATAAATTCCAGGACATGATTACTGTACCACTCTAGTGTGGAACATGCTCTGGTCGACCTACAAGGTTCAGTAGTAACTTGATCTGAAGTTTCATGATCATCATAATTTGCTTCCTCTCTAGTTGGTGTAGGCATCACGGGAACGATTTTCTGTGATGTGCTACTTTCTAATTCGAGAGAAGGTACAATTACCTCATCAAGTTCTACTTTCCTCCCACTCACTTCTTTCGAGATAAACTCCTTCTCTAGAAAGGACCCATTCTTGGCAACAAAGATCTTGCCTTCGGATCTATGGTAGAAGGTGTACCCAATAGTTTCCTTAGGGTATCCTATGAAGACACACTTCTCCGATTTTGGTTCGAGCTTATCAGGCTGATGTCTTTTGACATAAGCGTCGCATCCCCAAACTTTAAGAAATGACAGCTTAGGTTTCTTGCCAAACCACAGTTCATACGGTATCATCTCAATGGATTTAGATGGTGCCCTATTTAATGTGAATGCGGCTGTCTCTAATGCATAACCCCAAAACAATAGTGGTAAATCGGTAAGAGACATCATAGAACATACCATATCTAATAAAGTACGGTAATGATGTTCGGACACACCATTACGCTATGGTGTTCCAGGTGACATGAGTTGTGAAACAATTCCACATTGTTTTGAATGAAGGCCTAACTCGTAACTCAAATATTCACCTCCATGATCAGATCGTAGAAACTTTATTTTCTTGTTATGATGATTCTCTACTTCACTCTGAAATTCTTTGAACTTTTCAAATGTTTCAGATTTGTGTTTCATTAACTAGATATACCCATACCTACTTAAATCATATATAAAGGTTAGAAAATAATGATACCCGCCGTGTGCTTCTACACTCATCGGACCGCAAACATCGGTATGTATTATTTCCAATAAGTCATTAGCTCACTCCATTGTTCCGGAGAACGGAGTTTTAGTCATCTTACCCATGAGGCATGGTTCGCAAGTATCAAATGATTCATAATCAAGTGATTCCAAAAGTCCATCTGCATGGAGTTTCTTCATGCGCTTTACACCAATATGACCTAAACGGCAGTGCCACAAATATATTGCACTATCATTATCAACTTTGCATCTTTTGGCATCAATATTATGAATATGTGTATCACTACGATCGAGATTCAACAAGAATAGACCATTCATCAAGGGTGCATGACCATAAAAGATATTACTCATATAAATAGAACAACCATTATTCTCTGACTTAAATGATTAACCTTCTCGCAATAAACAAGATCTAGATATAATGTTCATGCTCAATGTTGGCACCAAATAACAATTATTGAGGTCTAAAACTAATCCCGAAGGTAGATGTAGAGGTAGCGTGCCGACGGTGACCACATCGACCTTGGAACCAATCCCGACGCGCATCGTCACCTCGTCCTTAGCCAATCTTTGTTTATTCTGCAGCTCCTATTTACAAATATGAGCATCCGAACCAATATCAAATACCCAGGTGCTACTACGAGCATTAGTAAGGTACACATCAATCACATGTATATCAAATATACCTTTGTTCACTTTGCCAACCTTCTTATCCGCCAAGTATTTGGGGCAGTTCCGCTTCCAGTGACCATTCCCTTTGTAGTAGAAGCACTCAGTTTCATGCTTGGGTCCAACTTTGGGCTTCTTCACGGGAGCGGCAACTTGCTTGCCATTCTTCTTGAAGTTCCCTTTCTTTTCCTTGCCCTTTTTCTTGAAACTAGTGGTCTTGTTAACATCAACACTTGATGCTCCTTCTTGATTTCTACCTCCGCGGCCTTAAGCATTGCGAAGAGCTCGGGAATCGTTTTCTTCATCCCTTGCATATTATAGTTCATCACGAAGCCTTTGTAGCTTGGTGGTAGTGACTGAAGAACTCTATCAATAACACTATCAACTGGAAGATCAACTCCCTGCTGAGTCAAGTGGTTATGATACCCAGACATTTTGAGTATGTGTTCACTGACAGAACTGTTCTCCTCCATCTTGCAGCCATAGAACTTGTTGGAGACTTCATATCTCTCAACCCGGGCATTAGCTTGAAATATCAACTTCAGCTCTTGGGACACCTCATATGCTCCATGATGTTCAAAACATTTTTGAAGTCCCGGTTCTAAGCCGTAAAGCATGGCACACTGAACTATTGAGTAGTCATCAGATCGAGCCTGCCAGACGTTCATAATATCTGCAGTAGCTCCTATAGCAGGTCTGTCACCTAGCGATGCATCAAGGACATAATTCTTCGCTGCAGCAATGAGGATAATCCTCAAGTTACGGACCCAGTCCGTGTAGTTGCTACCATCATCTTTCAACTTAGCTTTCTCTAGGAACGCATTAAATTTCAGGGGAACGGTAGCACGGGCCATTGATCTACAACATAGATATGCAAAACTATTAAGACTAAGTTCATGATAAATTAAGTTCAATTAATCAAATTACTATTGAACTCCCACTTAAATTAACATCCATCAAGTTATCTAAGTGATACATGATCCAAATCAACTAACCCATGTCCGATCATCACGTGAGATGGGGTAGTCATCAATGGTGAACATCTCTATGTTGATCATCTCTACTATATGACTCACGTTCAACCTTTCGGTCTCTAGTGTTCGGAGACCATGTCTGTACATGCTAGGCTCATCAAGTTTAACCCAAGTATTCTGCATGTGCAAAACTGTCTTACACCCGTTGTATGTGAACGTAGAGTCTATCACACCCGATCATCATGAGGTGCTTCTAAACGACGAACTTTGGCAATGGTGCACACTCGGGGAGAACACTTTTATATTGAAATTTAGTGAAGGGATCATCTTATAATGCTACCGCCGTTCTAAGCAAAATAAGATGCATAAAAGATAAACATCACATGCAATCAAAATATGGGCCATGATATTGCCATCATCATCTTGTGCTTTTGATCTCCATCTCTAAAGCATCAACATGATCTCCATCATTACTAGCTCGACACCTTGATCTCCATCATTGCGTCAGGATCGTCGCGCCAACTATTGCTCCAACAACTATTGCTAACGTATAGTGATAAAGTAAAGCAATTACATGGCGCTTGCATTTTGTACAATAATAAGGCTCCTGCCAGTTATCGATATTACAAAACATGATCATCTCATACAACAACGTATATCACATCACGTCTTGACCATATCACATCACAACATGCCCTGCAAAAACAAGTTAGACGTCCTCTACTTTGTTGTTGCATGTTTTGCGTGGCTGCTACGGGCTTCTAGCAAGAACCGTTCTTACCTACACAAAAACCACAATGGTGATTTATCAAGTTTGCTATTTTAACCTTCTTCAAGGACCTGCCGTAGTCAAATTCGATTCAACTAAAGTAGGAGAAACAGACACCCGCCAGCCACCTTTATGCAAAACAAGTTGCATGTCAGTCGGTGGAACCGGTCTCATGTGCGTGGACATGTAAGGTTAGTCCGGGCCACTTCATCCCACAATACCACCGAATCAAAATAAGACGTTGGTGGTAAACAGTATGACCATCACCGCCCACAACTCCTTTGTGCTCTACTCATGCATATCATCTACGCATAGACTTGGCTCGGATGCCACTGTTGGGAAACGTTGCATGGAAAAAAAAATTATGCACACGCAAGATCTATCCATGGAGATGCATAGCAACGAGCAGGGAGAGTATGTCTACGTACCCTCGTAGACCATAAAGTGGAAGCATTTATTAACGCGGTTGATGTAGTCAAACTTCTTCGCGATCCAACCGATCAAGTACCGAACGTACGGCACCTCCGTGTTCAGCACACGTTCAGCTCGATGACGTCCTCGCCTTCTTGATCCAGCAAGATGGGCGAAGTAGAAGATGAGTTCCGGCAGCACGATGGTGTGGTGACGGTGATGGTGAACTCGTTCCCGCCGGGCTTCGCCGAGCACTACGAAGAAACTGGACGAATGACTAAACTGTGGAGAGGGGTGCCACACATGGCTAAGAGATTGTCGTGGTCTTGTGTGGCGCCCCCTCCCTCACATATATATATATATATAGTGGGGGGAGGGGAGGCAGCCAGGAGACGCCCCAAGGGTGGCCGGCCAGCCCCCTTGGGCTCCTGCCCTCTAGCGCCCCCCTTCCTTGTATGCCTGTGGGGGGAAGGCAGGAGGAGGTGGCACCCCCCCTTTCCATCCTCCTAGGTGGAGGGAAGGAAAGAGGGGCTAGCCCTCCCCCTTTTCCATCCCTAGGGCCGGCGGCCAAGGGAAGGGGCGCGCCATCCCCTTGTGGGCTAGTGTGTTCCCCCCTCTTGGCCCATAAGGCCCATAAACCTCCCGGGGCTTCCCGGAACCCCTTCCCGTGATCCGATGACTACCCGATACACTCTGAAACCTTTCCGGTGTCCAAATAGCGTCGTCCTATATATATCTTTACCTCCGGACCATTCCAGAGATTATCTTCATGTCCATGATCTCATCCGGGACTCCGAACAACATTCGGTCACCAAATCACATAACTCATATAATATTATATCGTCAACGAACGTTAAGCGTGCAGACCTTACGGGTTTGAGAACTATGTAGACATGACCAAGACTCCTCTGCCATCAATAACCAATCACGGAACCTGGATGCCCATATTGGTTCCTACATATTCTACGAAGATCTTTATCAGTCGAACCTTATGACAACATACGTAATTCCCTTTGTCTGTCGGTATGTTACTTGCCCGAGATTCGATCATCGGTATCTTCATACCTAGTTCAAGCTCATTATCGGCAAGTCTCTTTACTCGTTCCGTAATACATCATCTCATAACTAACTCCTTAGTCATTTTTCTTGCAAGCTTCTTATGATGTGTATTACTGAGAGGGCCCGGATATACCTCTCCGATACACAGAGTGACAAATCCTAATCTCGATCCATGCCAACTCAACATACATCTTCGGAGATACCTGTAGAGCATCTTTATGATCACCCAGTTACGTTGTGACGTTTGATAGCACACAAGGTATTCCTCCGGTATCCGGGAGTTGCATGATCTCATAGTCGAAGGAATATGTACCTGACATTAAGAAAGCAATAGCAATAAACTGAATGATCATATGCTAAATGTGATCCCGTTATCAAGTGACAACACATGTCTATGGTTAGGAAACCTTAACCATCTTTGATCAATGAACTAGTCTAGTAGAGGCTTACTAGGGACACGGTATTTATTTATGTATCCACACATGTATTTAAGTTTTCGATCAATACAATTCTAGCATGAATAATAAACCTTTATCATGAATAAGGAAATATAATAATAACTACTTTATTATTGCCTCTAGGGCATATTTCCATCACGTACATCCACGCTGCAAAAAATACGGGCACATACGTACATATGGACGGGGTCTCGAATGCGTACTCGCGCATACGTACGGCCAGGGCTCATGTATGGAGAGGCAATGAACGACAACAATGGCGTCCTGTTCATCGGCAGCCAACAGGCTAGGTCAGAACAGAGAAAAAAGATCGTGTTCATCGGGAGGTAACATAATGCGTCCTGTTCATCTGGAGCCAACCGGCTTGGACGGAACAGCCAAAACGGGATCTGGCGTATCACAAAACAGAGGAAATGGACTTGTCGCCAATAGCCTACAGTCGAAACATGGTCCTGTTTGTCGAAATGAGCCTGGCGTACCACAAAATGGAGAAAACGGACTTCTGTTCGAGTGCCTATAGTTGAAATGGGGTCCTGCTGATTGGGATGGGTGTGGCATACCACAAAATGGAGGTAACGGACTTCTGTTCGAGCGCCTAGGGTTGAAACGGGGTCATGTTCATCGGGAGGGGTGTGCCGTACCGCAAAACGGGACTCGACGGGCTACTGCTCATCCACCGTCTACTGCCTCGCTCCAGTCTCCACGGGCTACTATTCATCCACCGTCGACTTCCTCCAGCCTCCACCAGCTACTATTCATCCAGCCTCCACGGGGGTCCTATTCATCCACCCCAACTAGCTGGGGTGTGGTAGCCTCCTCGATCGGGGTCCTGTTCATCCAGCGGCAACCGCCTACTACCACGGGGTCTTGTTCATCCAACCCCTACCGGCTGGGGTGCGGGGCGTACGTACGAGCGGGCGGCAACAACAACGGGAACTGTTCATCCATAGATAACCAACCGGCCGCTAGGTCACCACGCCTCGACTCATTCTACGTATCGCGCACGCGGCAGCAATAGGCACTGTTCATCGAGAGGCAACCCAACACCGGCTGGCTACGACTCGCACGAGGGCTCGATCGGCTTTAGTAAGCAGCAGCAGCGATCGATCGCTCGAGTTCAGTTAGCAGCAGCAGCGAAGGAATCAGTCCGGTTCAGTTAGCAGCTAAGGAATCAATCGGGTTTAGTTAGCAGCGAAGGGATCGATCGCTCGGCTTTAGTATGTAGCACTGCGATCTCTTGGGTTCAGTAAGCAAACGCCTCGCTTGGTTTCTGTTAGCGAGTGCCTCGCGCACACACGCGTATGAGAGAAATGCCCAAACTACACTACATCGCTCGGCCCCGACCACCCACCGTAACTAGGAACTCCCCAAAATTTTCCTCGCCCTCACTGCTACCATGATTTTTTATGTCATGGACGGCCCAAAGAATATCATGCAGGTGCGTGCCCGGCCCGCCCAGGACGAAAAGCCCATTTTTTGTCATGTTTTTTTGTCATAGAAGTAGGAGCCCACCACATCTATGATGATACATGTTTTTGTCACAATTATCGTCATAGAAGTGTCATAACCATGACAGAAAAAAATTCGTTCAGGCCATAATGTAACGGATGTGTCTTTTTTTGTCGTGGATGTTGTAGCTCCCTTATGCTTGGTGATGAAGATATTGACTTCTCCTTGCCAATCCCCCCTCCGGACGATCTCCTCGGGCTAGGGTCCTGCCTTCTAGACGAATTTCTAGTTTCTATGGGCATCTCCTTCGCAACCGATTTCACAGGGTGAAAATAGTTGACAAGGTGGTGGCACAAGGACTTCATACGGCCGCCCATAGGAGTGGGCACGCTCGTATGGGACACATTCTTTGTCTCTGGTAGAGCCGCGACTCCTCCTCCTTTGGCCCCTTTGCTTGATTCTTTTATGGTAGATTATTATCACATTAAATACTCGATTTCACAACCATTTCCCCAGATTTCTTCCATAAAGTATTATTTGGTCCAAAAAGCGTCACCTGAGGAATATTAACAAAAAGAGGTGTGCAAACGCGGTAAAATTCCACAAAGCCTGCCAGGCACAAAGTAACAATAAAATCATCACATAAATTGGACTCATCAACTCCCCCAAGCTAAGGCTTGCTCGTCCCCGAGCAGGTGTCGTATCTTGTAAAGAACAAGATGAATTTGATGTTTATGAGATATGGATATGAAAGAAGTATGACTCCATCATTGGTCATAGAAAGGATTGGGGATAAAAGGATTATGATAAGTGATAGCCCATCCTCACCATGATAATGATCATGCAGGCCTCCACACATTGCCAATCAATTTTATTGCAGACATGCAACAACTTTATACCCTAGTTTATGATTGTTTCAACCGGACAAGCATATGAAAGTATTATTTATTTCTCCTCTTTTTCTTTCAGAAATTTATCACTTTGAATATTTGTCTCTTGTCATCGAAACATGTTTAAGTGCCCATCTCACACTTTAATTACATGTGATATGCAAGCTAAACATGAATCTCAGGAGAACTCTTTTTGCAACAACACACATGATTTAAGAGGCTTCATTTATCCTTGTGCTTGCCCTTTAATCAGTTGAACTTCTAATGAACTAGCATATATAGTTATTTCATCTCCTTACAAAAACGTCACAGTTGTAATGTTGAATACTTATAATCATTATGCAAGTGATTATGTGCTACTACTTAAATCATAATTATTATCTTGTATGTTCTCACAAAAGCAATAATGATTCAACACGTCAATACATCCAAATACTCATTTGAAAGGATCATCCCTCACTCAAAAAGAATTGATAGTTCAACCTTATTGAAAATAAAACTGCAAGCTAATCTCGATTTGCTGGAAATAAATGCAGAAATGTAAAGATAAAAAGTACGTGAGGATCTCGCCCAAGCTTACAATCAAGCTAGAGAGATCTAGGTACGTAGAGTTTCATGCTCACTCCTAGGTATCCTTGCCAGTGGTGGAGATGTTCCTGTAGTGTTCCCTCATCTCCTAGATCACTGTCTACTAGTGATCCACTACTTGGGTCAAAAACTCAATTTGTGCAGTGTTTTGATTGATAGTATCAGCCACGAGACCGATCTTATGGAAGAGACGATCGACCCTTGCTTCTAGGTCTTTGCTCATCAACCAATAAGAATCAATACATTCTCCTGTAGTATCCACACAAGCCTTAGAAACTTGCTCTAAATCCTTGATCTTTTCCTTTATCACCTCTGGGGTAGGTGGCTCCTTTCCCCACCCCTTCTAAGGAGGCCCAAGAGGAAATAAAGGAATAGATCCTCGGGTTTTGAACTAATAAGGGTTTGGAGGATACTCATCTGGAGTGGATTCATCATCCCCTTCTTGTGTCAGTTCTTCCTCCTTGATCTGCAATACCTTCACCTTGTTGCAGAGTGGAACATCGAGCTGCAGGCCTTCCAGCTAGAGTTCAGCATCACCAGGGTCATTAAGGGCGCGGCCCTTGCTGATTTCGTGGCAGAATGGATGGATGCCCTCGATCGGGGGATGGATGAAGGCCAGTCCCTCACACCCGGTGACGAGGCGCCTGACGGCTGGGTCATGTACTTCGATGGCGCTTTTGCGTGGCAGGGCACGGGGGCTGGAGCCGTACTCATCTCGCCAACGAAGGACAAGTTATTCCACGCTGTGCAGCTCTGCTTTCAACGCGGCGAGAAGGTCTCCAACAACATCGCGGAATACAAGGGCCTGATCGCTGGCCTCAGGGCCACGGCTGCCCTGGGGGTCAAGCATCTCACCATCAAGGGCGACTCTCAACTCCTCGTCAACTTCTCCAACAAGGAATACAAGCCTAAAGACGAGCACATGGAGGCATATCTAGAAGAGGTGCGCAAATTTGAAAAATGCTTCTTGGGCTTGGAATTGCAGCACGTCCCACGTGGCATGAACAAGGAGGCAGACGACATCACCAAGAGGGCGTCCCGACGTGAGCCCCAGAAGCCTGGCGTCTTCGAGGAAAGGGTCTTCAAGCCATTAGCAACACCCCCCACCGCAGGCCCAGCGCTGCTTTGGGAGGAGCCACCCTTAGCCCCCTCTTCAGGCGCCCCGGCCTGCGGTCCGACCTCAGGAGCCCGCCTGCTCCTGGCGCTGGAACCTCAGGAGGGTTGCTGGACCGAAGAGTTCAAGGCGTACCTGCTTTGCGGCACCCTGCCGGAGAAGGAGGAAGATGCAGAACACGTGGCTCGTCAGGCCACTGCTTATTGCTTGCAGGACGGCGAGCTCTACCGAAGGCACCCCAATGACATCTCGTTGCGGTGCATATCCAAAAAGCAGGGCGCGAGTTGTTGGCCGACATCCATGGCGGAGATTGTAGGCACCATTCTTCATCGCGCACCCTCGTGGGCAAGGTGTTCTGCAGCGGGTTTTACTGGCCCACGGTGCTCAACGACACTACCAAGCTGGTGCGATCCAGCGAGGCCTGCCAGTTCCACGCCAAACAGATCCACCATCCCGCTCACGGTCTCGAGACCATTTCACTCTTGTGGCCATTCGCACTCTGGGGGCTGGATATCCTAGGCCCGTTTCCCCAAGCAGCCGGGGGCTATCGCTACCTCTACGTCACCATCAACAAGTTCACCAAGTGGGCGGAGGTGGAGCCCATGCGCACCATCCCTGCTGGTTCGGCCGTCAAGTTCATCCAGGGCCTCATGATCCGTTTTGGCGTCCCCAACCGTATCATTACTGACAATGGCTCTCAATTCACAAGCAATCTCTTCAGGACATATTGTGCTAACCTTGGAACGCAGATATGCAACGCTTCAGTGGCGGACCCACGGAGCAATGGCCAGGCTGAACGCGCCAACACGGAGGTCCTGAGGGGCCTCAAGACGAGGAGCTTTAAGAAGAAGCTTGAGGCCTACGGCAGGGGTTGGCTCGGTGAGCTTCAGTCTATGTTGTGGTCCATCTGCACCACCGCGACTAAGCCCACCGGCGAGACCCCGTTCTTCCTCGTCTATGGGGCTGAGGCGGTCCTCCCGCACGAGGTCAAGCATCACTCCCCGCGGGTCTTGGCGTTTGATGAGACACGCTAGGACGCCTCACGGGGGACATATCCCGTGCTTGGGGAGGAGGCCTGCCGCCAAGCCTCGCTCCGTGCCACGAGGTACCAGCAGGCACTGCGGCGGTACCACTACCGCAGTATCTGCTCCAGGACCTTCGAGGTGGGTGACCTCGTCCTGAGGCGGGTGCTCTCCAGGGAGGGGCTTCACAAGCTCTCGCCCATGTGGGAGGGTCCGTTTAGGGTCGCCCGCATCTCCAGGCCTGGTGCCGCTTGCCTGGAGATGCAGGATGGGGTCCCCAAGGGTCGCAGCAAGGCCTTGTGGGTGGAGGTCGAGGTCACCCCTGCCAGCTATGTGTTCTTGAACCGCGGGTGGCAGTCTTTCGCCCATGCGCGTGGCCTGCAGGGGAGTCATACCCTCCACTTCAGGCATGACGGGGCGGCGACCCTCTACGTCAGGATCTTCGGGGAGGACGGTAGGCGTCTGGGGTGCTATCTCGAGGGCGATGACGATGGCGACGAGGTCCACCCCTTCGATGATGACGGCCGGCGGGGCGGCGACATCCTCGGCGGTGAACTTGCCCTTGGCGATGGCCGTGGCGCCTCCAGCAGCAGCGGCTCTTCCTCCGGGGGCAGCACAAGCGATGATGACTACGACGAGCTGTCACATCGTCATGCCCGGACCAGGGAGGGTGGTGAGCCGCCACGTCGTCACGCCCCTGCTCGGGAGGACGTCGAACCGCCTCGCCATCCCGCTCCAATGAAGCAGGAGGAGGACTCCGACTGAGGGCAGGAATCACCGGAGCCAAGCCTTGGGAGTTGCAGCGGTCGTGAGGCCGCTTTTGCTTTCTTTTTCTTTTTCCTGCATCAAGAAATGTAGAAGGCCCTGCTGGGGCATGTAATGTACCATGGCGCTTGCGCTGTTATGTTAACGTTTTTATTTCGTATCTTAGCATTCGTGTTGTGACCAATCGACAGGTTCTTGCTGATCGATATTAGGATACCGTAGCTTGGTGTGCTTGCGATAGAATCCTGTGTTGCGAGGCCGCGCTCCTCCAGAGCTTGGGTCCCCTGCGTGCCACTCGTTCCCATGACGGTGCGGCCGGGGCACCGGAGCGGCTTAGAGATCTTGTCAGGGGCTTCTTTCTTGAGGATCAGAAGGCTCTCGGGCCTTCGGAGACGCCCAATGGCCGTGAGGCCTCTAGTGGGTCATGAGGATGCGGGGCCTCCGGAGATGCCTCACATGGCGCCGTGCCCCACGTGAGCCCCCGAGTGAGGACCGATCGTCACTGGTACGCCGGGTCACGATGCCCGGCGAGGCCAGGAGATGAGGACTCAGGAGGACATACATGCCCGTTGGCTCGCTTGAGAGCATCGCGTGAGGATCATGATGCCAAGGTCTTGGTGACGTGTGTTCGCGGCCAGGCCCAGGAGTACACACCGTTCCCAGCCCCCACTCGCGAGACGCGCGGGGAAGAGCGACGGGCAACTACCACTCTCCCTAAAGCAAGACTCGAAAGAGCAAACGCTGCAAGGAGAAAAATTCCCATCCCGCAGTTCAAGAACACATAGCCGGCAAGGGTGACCTCAAACTGCACCCACAAGACCTCGATCCCCGTTTAGGGTCGCCCACATCCCACACCATCATTCGCTCTGTCGCCAAGTTGTTCGCTGAAGAGGGTCCATGCGACCGGGCATACGAGCAGTGGTGCTCGCATAAAACACCGTCAAAGCCTCTGTCATCACCATCATTTCTGTTCCCTCAGTGTACGACCACCCATGCAGCCGGTACTGGTCGTATGGCGCGCCGTCTTTTATACTCTTGGTTTCTTCGTCAATTTCTTCCTTAGAAGTTTTTTTGCTTCCTGAAAAGTTAGTGACGAAAATCCCCAATTATGGGCAAAAACTCCAGCGATTCTAGACGGGGTTAAATAGGCCTAACCTCAACAAAAATAAATGTTAGATTCTAAGCTAATAGTTACATCTATATCACCATACTACTCCTTCATAGCTTTCTATTTTCTTCTAAAAGTATCGGCTTCCATGCTTGTGATGAAGCTTACCTCTTCCACTTGTTCTTATTTTTGTTCATCAGCGTGGTATAGCTTCAATCCCTGGTCATTCACAATCCAAGGTGTGTCCTTTCCTCTTTCAATCGAATGGCTCTGGAGTTGTATACCTCTTCAATCTTGCGGGGCCCTTCCCAGTGGGACCCGAGTTTTCCTGGAAATAACTTGAGATGAGAGTTAAATAGGAGAACTTTATCCCCTGTAGCAAATGTTTGCCTTAGGATCTTATGATCCTGTGACATCTTAACTTTTTCTTTAAACAACCGAGCACTCTCATAAGTATTATTCCGGTGCTCTCATAAGGCATGCATATCTAACCATCTCTTCTCTCCTGCTTCCTTTAGATCAAAATTTATATTTTTTGACTCCCCAATAAGCTTTGTGCTCCAATTCTAAGGGCAAATGGCATGCCTTATCGTAAACCATCTTGTATGGTGACATACCCATGGGATTCTTATAGGTTGTGCGGTAGGCCTAGAGGGTCTCATTTAACTTCCTTGCCCAATCTTTCCTAGACTTTTGCTCTGTCTTCTATAACATTGTTTTTATCTCTCGATTCGAGAGTTCAACTTGGCCACTTGTATAAGGATGATAGGGGGAAGCTATTTGGTGAGTCACTCATATTTTTGGAGGATCCTCTTGAAAATTCCCTGCATAAAATGAGACCCACCGACAGTGATAAGAACTTTAGGTACTCCAAACCTGTGGAGGATGATGTCCTTTATCATCTTCAATGAGGTAGCTGCATCAGCGTGATGAGTAGGGATGGATTCGACCCACTTGGTAACATAGTCTACAACCACAAGAATGTGAGTATGCCCATCTAAAACAAGGAATGGTCCCAAATAATCCAGGCCCCAACATTAAAAGGTTCACAAACTAGACTGTAGTTCATAGGCATTTCTTGTGTTCTACATATATTACCTGTGTGTTGACAAGCATCAATTTTTTTGACAAACCTATGCACATCTCTGAAGAGTGTAGGCCACTAAAATCCTGATTTAAGTACTTTGGCAATGGTTGGGTTCAAACATGGTGTCATGCATAAGGGCTGCTTTGACACTTATTAAGTATAGCATTCATCTCATGCTATGTAACACAACGCCTAATTATGTCATTCGACAAATGCCGATAAAGAAAAGGATCATCCCAGTAATAGTATTTCAACTCACTGAAAAACTTCTTCCTCTCATGATAATTCATACGGTGGCATATACTTCCCTACAAGAAAGTTAGCATAATCTGAACCAAGGTTCTATTTTTTTATCATGGCCAAACTCTTAGTTGGAAAGGAATTGTTTATTGGAATGGGGTCGTAAGGTATTCTTTCCATGCATGATAGATGATCTGCCATCGGGTTGTCTTCGCCTCTGCGATCTACTATATGCAAGTCAAACTCTTGAAGCAACAATATCCATCGAATCAATTGTGTCTTAGCGTCCTTCTTGGTAAGAAGATAATGTAAGGCACGATGATCCATGTGAACTATTACTTTCGAGTTAATAGTATAAGGTCTGAATTTATCATAGGCAAAAGCAATGGTGAGTAATTCTTTCTCTGTCATGGCTAAATGCCTTTTATCTTCATCCAAACTCCTTCTAGCATAGAAGACAACATTAAGTTTTTTTATCATCCTGCTATCCTAGGACAACCCCAATAGCATAATTGCTAGCATCACACATCATCTCGAAGGGCTCACCCCACTTTGGAGGTTGGATGATCGGAGTCGTGATCAATGCATCCCTTAGTTTTTCATAAGCTTGGACGCAACTCCTATCAAAAGAATATGGCACATCTTTTTGCAAGAGGTCAGCCAATGGTGTCGGTAGTTTACAAAAATCTTTAATAAACCTTTTATAGAAACTATCATGACCCATGAAGGTTTGCATGCCTTTTATATCTTAAGGGTAAGGTAAGTTTTCTATTACCTAATATGTCTCCAATGTATCTATAATTTTTTATTGTTTCATGCTATTATATTATCAATCTTGGATGCTTTATATGCTATTTTATATCATTTTTTTGTGACTAACCTATTAAACCAGTGCCCAGTGCCAGTTCATGTTTTTTGCTTGTTTTTGGCTTTTCAGAAAATCAATACCAAACGAAGTCCAAACATGATGAAAGTTTACGGTGATTTTTCCGGACCAGAAGGGACCCTAGAAGGTTCGGGAGGAGGCTAGAAGACCTACAGTACAACCATGAGCTCACAGGGCAAGCCCTAGGGGGGTAGGCGCGCCCCCTGAGCTTGTGGGCCCCCATGCAGCTCCGTTTGACCTAATTACAAGCCTATAAATTCACATATACTCCCAAACCAACAGAGAGCCACCCGAAATACTTTTTCTGCCGCCGCAAGCTTTTGTTCTTCCGCGATCCCATTCAGGAATCGATCACAGAGGGCTTCTACATCATCCTTGCTGCCTTCCAATGATGCGTGAGTAGTTCACCACAGACCTATGGGTCCATAGCTAGTAGCCAGATGGCTTCTTCTCTCTCTCTTTGATTTTTAATACCATGTTCTCCTCAATCTTCTTGGAGTTCTATCCAATGTAATCTTCTTTTATGGTGTCTCTGTTGGGATCCGATGAATTGTGGGTTTATGGTCAGATTATTCATTGAAAGTAATTGAGTCTTTTCTGAACTTTATTATGCATGATTGTTATAGCTTTGTATTTCTCTCTGATCTATCCATTTGGTTTGGACAACTAGATTGACTTATCATCAGGGGGAGAGGTGCTTAGTAATGGGTTCAATCTTGCAGTGTCCTCACCCAGTGACAGAAGGGGTAGCGAGGCACGTATTGTGTTTTTGCGATGAAGGGTAAAACGATGGGATTTAATCAAATTGCTTGAATTTACTTTGTATACATCATGTCATCTTGCTTAAGGTGTTACTCTATTTTTCATGAACTTAATACCATAGATGCATGCTGGATAGCGGTCGATTGGTGGAGTAATAGTAGTAGATGTAGACGGGAGTCGGTCTACATGTCACGGACGTGATGCCTTGATACGTCTCCAACGTATCTATAATTTTTTATTGTTCCATGCTATTATAGTATCAATCTTGGATGTTTTATATGCAATCATATGCATTTATATATCATTTTTTTGACTAACCTATTAACCGAGTGCCTAGTGCTAGTTGTTGTTTTTGCTTGTTTTTGGCTTTTTAGGAAATCAGTACCAAATGGAGTCCAAACGCTATGAAACTTTTTGACGATTTTTTTGTACCAGAAGGGACCCTAGAAGCTTTGGGAGAAGACATGAGGAGTCACGAGGGAGCGACAAGCCTGCCAGTCATGCCCCCTGGGCTTGTGGGCCCCTTGTGGCACCTCTTGACCTAATTCCACTTCTATAAATTCCCAAATATTCCCAATACATCAGGGAGCCAACCAAAATATTTTTTCCGGCGCCGCAAGCCTCTTTTCCTTCAAGATCCCATCTAGAGGCCTTCTCCGATACTCTGCCAGAGGGGGAATCAATCACGGAGAGCCTCTACATCAACTTTTCTACCCTTCTTATGATGCATGAGTAGTTTACCATGGACCTACGGGTCCATAGCTAGTAGCTAGATGGCTTCTTCTCTCTCATTGATCTTTAATACAATGTTCTCCATGATGTTCTTAGCGATCTATTCGATGTAATCCTTTTTGCGGTGTGTTTGTTGGGATCTGATGAATTGTGGGTTTATGATCAGATTATTCATGAGAAATATTTGAGTCTTTTTTGAATTCTTTTATGCATGATTGTTATAGCTTTGTATTTCTCTCCGATCTATCGTTTTGGTTTGGCCAACTTGATTGATTTATCTTGCAATGCGAGAGGTGCTTTGTGATGGATTCGATCTTGCGGTGCTCAATCCCAGTGATAGAAAGGGACATGACATGTATTTGTATCATTGGCATTAAGGACAAAAAGATGGGGTTTATTCATATTAATTGGGTTTACTTTGTCTACATCATGTCATCTTGCTTAAGGTGTTACTTTGTTTTTATTAACTTAATACCCTAGATGCATGTTGTATAGCGGTTAATGGGTGGAGTAACAGTAGTAGATGCAGGAAGGACTCGGCCTGCTTGTCTTGGACGTAATGCCTATATACATGATCATTTCCTTGAATATCCTCATAACTATGTGCTTTTCTATCAGTTGCCCAACAGTAATTTGCTTACCCACCGTACGCTTTTGTTCAAGAGAGAAGCCTCTAGTGAAACCTATGGCCCCCAGATCTACTTTTATCATGTATAAAATCCAAAAATACCTTGCTGCAATTTACTTGCCATTATTTTATTTTGTGTTTTAATCTATCTATCTGTAACTACAAGATTTGATCCTTGCAATTAACTGCCCAGGGGATTGACAACCCCCTTGTTTGCGTCGAGTGCAAGTATTTGCTTTTGTGTGTGTAGGTGCTGCTCACGAGGTTCTGTGTGGTTCTCCTCTTGGATTGATAACTTTGGTTCTTAACTGAGGGAAATACTTATCTCTACTGTACTGCTTCATTCTCTCCTCTTCGAGGAAATCCCAACACAGCTCTCAAGCAGCAGGAAAAATTTCTGGTGCTGTTGCCAAGGAGACATGACCAAAACCTATCAAGTACATGCACACAAACTATCATCTACTTGTATTTACTTTATTTTCCATTTGCCTCTCGTTTTCATCCCCCCCAGTTCTAAAATGTTTTCACAAAAACAAAAAAAATATTATTTGCCTTTTTGTGTTTGCTTGCTTGCCTTGTCACGATGTCTCAACAAAACACTAAGTTATTTGATTTTTCCAATACTTAATAATAATGATTTTATTTGTACTCCGATTGTTCCTCCCGCCACTAGTGCAGAGTCGTGTGATATTAGTGCCACTTTGTGAAATCTTATTATGATAGAACAATTTTCTGGTAATCCTAATGAAGATGTAGCATCCCATCTTAATACTTTCTTTGAATTGTGTGATATGCCAAATAAAAATATGTGGATAATGATATTGTAAAATTGAATTTATTTCCATTCTCACTACAATATCGCGCTAAAACTTGGTTTTCATCTTTGCCTCGAAATAGTATCTATTCTTGGGATAAGTGTAAACATGCTTTTATTGCCAAGTATTTTCCTTCTGCAAAAATTATTTCTCTTAGAAATCAAATTATAAATTTTAAGCAACATGAGCATGAACATGTTGCACAATCTAGGGAGAGAATGAAATTAGTGATAAGAAATTTTCCCACTCATGGTTTAAGCTTATGGATGATCATACAAAAAAAATTATGCGGGGTTGAACTTTGTTTCTAGAAATCTTTTAGATTCCGCCGCGGTTGGTACCTTTATGGAAATCACACTAGGAGAAGCTACAAAATTGCTTGATAATATTATGACAAATTACTCTCAGTGGCATACAGAAAGGCCTCCAAATAGTAAGAAAGTAATTTCTATTAAAGAAATTAATACTTTGAGTGATAAGATGGATGCTCTTATGAAATTGGTTGCTAGCAAAAGTGCTCATGTTGATCCTAGTGATGTGACATTTTCTACTTTGATTGAGAAAAATAATGATGCCATTGATGTGAATTTTATCTCTTGGAATAAATTCAACAACAACGCTTATAGGGGTAATTTCAATCCTAGACCGTTTCCCAGAATTTTCTCTAATAATTATGGCAATCCTTGTGGTAATTCCTATAGTAATAATAATAGGATACCCTCTGATCTTGAGAATAATATTAAATAATTTATAAATTCTCAAAATATTTTTAATGCTATGGTAGAAGAAAAATTCAGTAAAGTTGATGATATGGCTAGGAACATGGATATAATTGCTCATGATGTGGATACTCTCAAAGTTAAAATTTTGCCACCCAAGCTTGATATTAGTGAGTCTGTTAAAGTTATCTATGTCTCCATTAATGAAAGTAAAGAAAGAACCGCTAGGTTGAGGGCTAAGTGAGAATTTTTAGAAAAAGCGATTCCGCCCGGTTTTTATCATAATCATGATGAAGAAATTAAAATGATTGGTGTTTCACCCATTGAATCTTTGTTTAGTAACATAAAATTTGATGACAAAGGGACTAGAGATGATTAAACTTTAGCTATAAGGCATCCCAATTGTTTGGATGGTCATGATCTTAATGAAAAAATTAATAAAAGTGGGTTTGGAGAGGTCAAAACTTTTGCTAGTCATATGCCCACTACTTTGGATTACAATGACATTAATTATGATAATTTCTCTTTGGTTGAATCTATTTCCTTGTTGCAATCCATGATAAACTCACCCAATGCTTATGAACAAAATAAAGCGTTTACTAAACATATTGTAGAAGCTGTGATGAAAGATCATGAAGAAAAGCTTGAGATGGAGGTTTCAATACCTAGGAAATTATATGATGAATGGGAACCTACTATTAAAGTTAAAATTTAACATTATGAGTGTAATTCTTTATGTGATTTGGGTGCTAGCGTTTCCACAATACCGAAAACTTTATGTGATGTGCTAGGCCTTACCGATATGGATGAATGTTCCCTTAATTTGCACTTGGCGGATTCAACTATCAAAACCTTTGGGTAGAATAAATGATGTGCTTATTCTTGCTAATAGAAATTTTGTGCCCATTGATTTCATTGTGCTTGATATTGATTGCAATCCGTCTTGTCCCATAATACTTGGTAGACCGTTCCTACGTACCATAGGTGCAATTATTTACATGAAAGAAACTAATATAAGATTTCAATTTCCACTAAAGAAAGTTATGGAACACTTACCTAGAAATATAATTAACCCACCATATGAATCCATTATGAGGGCCACCTATGGAATTAATGTGAAAGATGACAACACTTTGAAACCAGTGACGGAGCTACAGAAAACATGTTGGGTGGGCCAAGCTAAAGGAAACACATTTTTCTCTATCAAAAGGCCACTTTTCTCTCTACTCTTTCATAGTTTTGGCCATGAGCTGGCCGGGCTATGGCCCATTGGGCCTTGCTGTAGCTCCACCAGTGCTTGAAACCATGCATTACGCCTAGCTAGGGGCGTAAAGCAATAGCGCTTGTTGGGAGGCAACCCAATAGCTATCTTTATTTTTCTTGTTTCTTTTCTGTTTTTGAGTGTGCACACAATTATTCTACTTTTATGGTTGTGTTTTTGTGGATTAATTAGTGTTTCTGCAAGTAAAGACTTTGGGATGATTTGGTTGATAGTTGATTCGATTCTGTGAAAAAACAGAAACTTTTGCGCTCAGTCCAGAAAAATCTAAAAACCACTGGAATGTTTTTTTGATCTGAATTTTTTACACATGATTGATATACAAATTTCCCACGTCTTCCTAATTTATCAGAATTTTTGGATTAAAGAAGTATAGTAATTCTTTAGATTACTATAGACTGTTCTATTTTAGATAGATTCTATTTTTGTTGCATAGTTTGCTTGTTTTGATGAATCTATGGATTGTATCGGGGGACATAAGTCATGGAGAAGTTGAAATACAGAAAGTATTATGCAATAATAAAATATGAATGGGTTCATAACAGTACCTAAAGTTTGTGATTTGGTTGTTATTCTAACGGATCTCACGAAGGTTTTTGTTGAGTTTTGTGTGCTGAAGTTTCCAAGTTTTAAGTGAGTTCGCGATGGATGAAGGAATTGAGAGTGGAAAGAGCCTAAGATTGGGGATGACCTAGGCACACCAAGTTAATATTCAAGGATACCCAAGCGTCTATGCTTGGGGATGCCCCGTATGGCATTCCCTCTTTTATCTACCAACCATCAGTAAATTACTTGAGCTATATTTTTATTCATCACATGATATGAGTTTTGCTTGGAGCGTCATGTATTATATGAGTCTTTGCTTTGTTTGATTTTTAGTTTGCCACAATCATCTTTTTGTGATTTTGAGAGGGACACGCACTCATTCGTGATTTGTTAGAATACTCTTTGTGCTTCACTTATATCTTTTCAGCTAGGCAGTTGCTCTAGTGCTTCACTTATATTTTTTAGAGCACGGTGGTGGTTATATTTTAAAGAAATAGTTGCACTATCATGCTTCACTTATATCATTTTTAGAGTTTGGTAAATAGTAATGGCAATATACACTGGTTATGAAACTGGTCCAAATATGATAGGTATTCAAGAAGTATATAATAAAAACTTTCATGTAGATCACTGAATATGATAAGTTTGATTCCTTGCAATAGTTTTGCGATATTAAGATGGTAATATGTGGGAGGTACTAGTGAATGATTGTGGTTTAGTAAGAATATTCGTGTTAAGGTTTGTGATTCCCGAAGCATGCATGTATGGTCTTTAGCAATGCTAAGAAGTTGGAGCATGATTTATTATTGATTGTCTTCCTTATGAGTCGTGGTCGGGGACAAGCGATGGTCTTTTCCTACCAATCGGGCATGCATAGTAGTACTTTGCTTTGAGGGCAAATAAATTTTCGCAATAAGTATATGAGTTCTTTATGACTAATGTGAGTCCATGGATTATACGCACTCTCACCTTTCCACAATTTGCTAGCCTCTTAGGTACCGTGCATTGCCCTTTCTCACCTCGAGAGTTGGTGCAAACTTTGGAGGTGCATCCAAACCCCATGATATGATATGCTCTATCAGACATAAGCCACCTTATATCTTCCTCAAAACAGCCACCATACCTACCTATTATGGCATTTCCATAGCCATTTCGAGATATTGCCATGCAACTTCCACCGTTCCGTTTTTATGACACACGTCATCATTGTCATATTGCTTTGCATGATCACATAGCTGACATAGTATTTGTGGCTCGGCCATGGTTCATCATTTTTTATACATGTTACGCTAGACATTGCACATCCTGGTACACTGCCAGAGGCATTCATATAGAGTCATATTTTGTTCTAGTATCGAGTTGTAATTTTGAGTTGTAAGTAAATAGAAGTGTGATGATCATCATTATTCATTATTAGAGCATTGTCCCAGTGAGTAAAAAAAAGAAAGGTCAAAAAGAGCCCATAAAAAAGAGGCCAAAAAGAGCCCACCAAAAAAATGAGAGAAAAAGAGAGAAGGGGCAATGTTACTACCCTTTTCCACACTTGTGCTTCAAAGTAGCACCATGTTTTCATATAGAGAGTCTCCTATGCTTTCATTTTAATATACCAGTGGGAATTTTTTATTATAGAACTTGGATTGTATATTGCGATGATGTGCCTCCTCAAATGCCTGAGGTCTTCATGAGCAAGCAAGTTGGATGCACACCCACTTAGTTTTTTATTTTGAGCTTTCATACACTTATAGCTCTTAGTGCATCCTTTGCATGGCAACACCTACTCCTTGCATTGACATCAATTGATGGGCATCTCCATAGCCCATTGATTATCCTTGTCGATGTGAGACTTTCTCCTTTTTTTTGTCTTCTCCACATCTATCTCTACCACCGCATTCTATTTCACCCATAGTGCTCTATCCATGGCTTACGCTCATGTATTGCATCGGGGTTGAAAAAGCTGAAGCGCATTAAAAAGTATGAACCAATTGCTCGGCTTGTGAACGGGGTTGTGCATGATTCGGATCTAAATATTCAAACCACAAAAGAGAGATTACATGATGAACATGATAGGTAGCATTCCACATCAAAAATTCTATTTTTATCATTTACCTACTCGAGGACGAGCAGGAATTAAGCTTGGGGATGCTGATATGTCTCCAACGTACCTATAATTTTTTTATTGTTCCATGGTATTATAGTATCAATCTTGGATGTTTTATATGCAATTATATATCATTTTTGGGAATAACCTAGTGCCCAATGTCAGTTGTTGTTTTTTGCTTGTCAGGAAATCAGTACCAAACGCAGTCCAAATGCTACAGAACTTTTTGACAATTTTTTCTGGACCAGAAGGGACCCAAGAAGCTTCGGGAGAAAACCTAAGGAGTCACGAGGGAGCGACAAGCATGGCAGGAGCGCCCCATGGGGAGGGGCGCTCCCCGGGCTTGTGGGCCTCTCGTGGCACCTCTTGACCTAATTCCACTTTTATAAATTGCCAAATATCCCCAATACATCATAGAGCCACCTGAAATACTTATTCAGCCGCCGCAAGCCTCTGTTCCTCCAAGATCCCATCTGGAGGTCCGGTACACTGTCGGAGGAGGAATCGATCACGCAGGGCCTCTACATCAACCTTGCTGCCCTTCCGATGATGCGTGAGTAGTTTACCCTAGACCTATGGGTCCATATCTAGTAGCTAGATGGCTTCTTCTCTCTCTTTGATCTTCAATACAATGTTCTCCTTGATGTTCTTGGAGATCTATTCGATGTAATCCTTTTTTGTGGTGTGTTTGTTGGGATCCGATGAATTGTGAGTTTATGATCAGATTATCCATGAATATTATTTGAGTCTTCTCTGAACTCTTTTATGCATGATAATTATAGCTTTGTATTTCTCTTCGATCTATTGATTTGGTTTGGCCAACTAGATTGATTTTTCTTGCAATGGGAGAGGTGCTTTGTGATGGGTTCAATCTTGCGGTGATCTATATCCCAGTGACAGAAAGGGACAAGACACGTATTTGTATTGTTGTAATTAAGGATAAAACGATGGGTTTATTCATATTATTGAGTTTACTTTGTCTACATCATGTCATCTTGCTTAAGGCGTTACTCTATTCTTTATGAACTTAATACTTGATGACCCACAAGTATAGGGGATCAATCGTAGTCCTTTCGATAAGTAAGAGTGTCAAACCCAACGAGGAGCAGAAGGAAATGACAAGCGGTTTACAGCAAGGTAATGTCTGCAAGCACTGAAATTATAAGTAACGAGTAGTTTGGTAGCAAGATAATTTGTAACGAGCAAGTAACGGTAATGGTAACAAAAGTGCAGCAAGGTAGCCCAATCCTTTTGAGGCAAAGGACAGGCCATAATGGTCTCTTATGATAAGCAAAGTGTTCTTGAGGGTACACGGGAATTTCATCTAGTCACTTTCATCATGTTGGTTTCATTTGTGTTCGCTACATTGATAATTTGATATGTCGGTGGACCGGTGCTTAGGTGATGTTCTTACTTGAACAAACCTCCTACTTATGATTAACCCCTTCGCAAGCATCCGCAACTACGAGAAAAGTATTAAGAATAAATCTAACCATAGCATTAAACTTTTGGATCCAAATCAGTCCCTTACATAATAGCGCATAAACTAGGGTTTAAGCTTCTGTCACTCTCGCAACCCATCATCCAATAACTACTCCACAATGCATTCCCTTAGGCCCAAATATGGTGAAGTGTCATGTAGTCGACGTTCACATGACACCACTAAGGGAATCACAACATACATATCATCAAAATATCGAACACATATCAAGTTCACATGATTACTTGCAACAAGATTTCTCCCGTGACCTAAAGAACAAAAGTAACTACTCACTAATGATAATCCTCAAGATCAGAGGGGTTTTAAATAGCCTAATGGATCTGAACATATAATCTTCCACCAAATAAACCATATAGTAATCAACTACAAGATGTAATCAACACTACTAGTCACCCACAAGTACCAATCTATAGTTCCGGTACAAAGATTGAACACAAGAGATGAACTAGGGTTTGAGAGGAGATGGTGCTGGTGGAGATGTTGATGGAGATTGCCCTCCCCATGATGGGAGAGTTGTTGGTGATGATGATGACGATTATTTCCCCCTCCGGGAGGGAAGTTCCCCTGGCGGAATCGCTCCACCGGAGGGCAAAAGTGCTCCTGCCCAAGTTCCGCCTCGAGACGGCGGTGCTTCGTCTCGAAAGTCCTCTCCTTATTTTTTCTAGGTCAAAATGACTTATATACCAGAAGAGGGGCACCAGAGGTGGGTCGAGGAGGGAACAACCCACCAGGGCGCGCCTGGGCTCCCTGGTGCGCCCAAGTGGGTTGTGCCCACCTGGTTGGCCCCCTCTGGTAGTTATTTGCTCCAATAATTCTTATTTATTCCCTAAAAATTCCTCGTGAAGTTTCAGCTCATTTGGAGTTGTGCCCACCTGGTTGGCCCGCTCTGACGTAGCTTTTTCAGGTCCAGATTTCCAGCTGCCGGAATTCTCCCTCTTTATGTGAACCTTGCATATTATGAGAGAAAAGGCATTAGAATTACTCCAAAAAGCATTATTATGCATAAAAACATCATAAATAACAGTAGGAAAATATGATGCAAAATGGACGTATCAACTTCCCCAAGCTTAGACCTCGCTTGTAGGTGTCGATAAAAACAAAATATGGACATAGAAGCATCATGTATATTATTATAACAACAACAAACTTTAATATACAACTTTATCATAGAACTTTTATCATATAACTTCTCATGAACAAGTGACAATTCATCACAACATCGAAGTATAAAGCATAAACTCTGTTGAAAACCAACAAACTCTGTTCTCAGTCAACTTTGCAACTACAATTCATCATCTTTTCAGGAAGGGTCATGTATCGGAGCCTTTTTTAGCAAGTCCACATACTCAACCATCATATATTCTTCTATGATTGCTAACACTCACCGCATACACATGAGCAAAACGTTCCAACCGGACACATAGAAAGATAGGGGCTTATAGTTTTGCCTCCCAACATACTCACCTCGAGGGTGATGTCAACTATAATAACTCATGCTACTCATATCCAACTGGATATATCTGCCTAGATCTTTCCTCACCACATGATGCTTGCCAAAAGAGAAAATAAAAAGGAATAGAGAGAAGAACTTTGACTCTTGCATAAAAGTAAATACATAAAAGTAAAAGATAGGCCCTTCGCAGAGAGAAGCAGAGGTTGCCATGGGCTTATTTGTTTGTATGCTCAATCCCTTAATGCAAAAGAACGTCACGTTATACTGCCCCTTATGATAGCAACCTTTATTATGCAGTCTGTCGCTTTTATTCTTTGCCATCACAAGTTCGTACAACGCTTAATTTTCTCTTACACTAAATGATCCAACACTTTTAGAAGCAATTTTTATTGCCTTTTTGCACCGATGACAACTTACTTGAAGGATCTTACTCAATCCATAGGTAGGTATAGTGGACTCTCAAAATAAGATTTGGGTTTAAAGGTTTTTGGATGCACAAGTTGTATCTCTACTTAGTGCGGAATTTTTGGCTAGCAAGGATGGGGGCAAGCACCACATGTTAAAGGATCTATGACAATATAACTTCTATGTGAGTATGAACAAACATAAATCATTACGTTGTCTTCCTTGTCCAACGTCAACAATTTTGGCATATAATAATTTGATGGGGGCTCATAATCAGAAAAGATGTCCAGGATAGTGTATTTTTTCATGAATTGCATTATTGACCAATGCTATGTTTGTCAATCTCCAATAAAATTTTCTACTTATACTCTTCCTTATGTGATGTCATTACTTACCATAAAATTAGCATATGATCTTTTTCATTTATTTCCTTTCTTTTTATTGAACATGAAAGTAAAGAAAATAAAACTCAAACTAAACTTTATTATATATATCTTGCACATGATTACAAAGATAGATCACTAAGCAAACACTCGAAAAGAAAGGATCAAACTAAACTTTTATTCATCTAAAGCAAAAGATAACTATGGATCGAACTAAGATAAGTAAAGGCAAAAGATAGTGGAGGTGATACGATACTGGGGCACCTCCCCCAAGCTTGGCACAAGCCAAGGGGAGTGCCCATACCCGATTACTCAATTTTCTTTTGTGGATGAAGACGGAGGTGGTGGTGATGAAGTAGAGGGTTTGTCTGCCTTCCTTAGCTTATGCTTGAGGACGTAATTTTCCTCCTTTAAATCACTGATCTCCTGCTCGAGTTCTTGTATCCTTTTGCATAATTCTTGCTTGTTTTCCTGCAAGAGACGAAGAGGGATAAACTGGACCTTAGGTTTCTTCGCTTTGCTGGGGAGACTTGATTTCTTGAATTCCATGTGCATGTCCCCAGGTTGAGGCAATGAAACTTCAACTTCGTCTGAGCTTGTCTCCTCCTCCCTTTTAGGGTCATAGTCTTCTTCTTCCTCCGAAGTCCAGCTATAGTGTTCCACATCCCCATAAACCTTGGGGTTTGCGATATAATCAGCAACATTGCTCTCACCCTCTGAGTCTTGGGATGACATATTTTCAGATCTGTCAGGAAAACAGCGAGAAAAGAAAACAGAAGATTTCTCTGCGATACGGTGGTCAATAGGTTCGGGGGGTATATAAAGATTTTTTTATCTTGGGAAACAAGCAAACGGAAGAAAAACGGAGTCCGGGACGTACCCGAGGTGGGCACAACCCACCTGGGCGCGCCTGCCAGGCGCGCCCTGGTGTCTTGTGCCCACCAGGGGTGCCTTCCTGGTTGTTTCTTATTTTCCTAATTTTTGTTATATTCCAAAACGGACAGAAAACATTTTTGCGGATTTTTCAGAGTCCGTTTACTTACCATATCACGTACCTCCTTTTTTTCACGATTCTGGAGTGTTCCGGAAGGTTTCCTTTATGTGTTCTTCCGATGTCATGGTTTGGATAATATTGCTTTCAACGTTAATGGGCGTACCTGAGATATAATGTTTTATTCTTTGCCCATTGACAACCTTCGGGTAAGTACCTTCGGCATTATTTATCTTGATGGCTCTGGATCGATAAACCTCCTCGATAACATAAGGTCCTTCCCATTTGGAGAGGAGTTTTCCTGCAAAGAATCTGAAATGAGAGTTGTACAAAAGAACATATTCTCCAACTTTGAACTCACACTTTTGGATTCTTTTGTCATGCCATCTTTTAACTTTTTCTTTAAATAATTTGGCATTTTCATAGGCTTGGGTTCTCCATTCATCTAGTGAGCTAATATCAAATAACCTCTTTTCACAGGCAGGTTTGAAATCATAGTTGAGTTCTTTAATTGCCCAATATGCTTTATGTTCTAACTCAAGAGGCAAATGACAAGCTTTTCCATAAACCATTTTATACGGAGACATACCCATAGGATTTTTATATGCTGTTCTATAAGCCCAAACTGCATCATCTAACTTCTTAGACCAATTCTTTCGGGGCCTATTGACAGTTTTTTGTAATATTAATTTTATTTCTCTATTGCTAAGTTCAACTTGACCACTAGACTGAGGGTGATAAGGTGATGCAATTCTATGGTTAACATCATATTTAGCAAGCATTTTACGGAAAGCACCATGAATAAAATGTGAACCACCATCAGTCATTAAATATCTAGGGACTCCAAACCTTGGGAAAATGACTTCCTTAAGCATTTTAATAGAGGTGTTGTGATCAGCACTACTAGTTGGATTAGCTTCTACCCACTTAGTAACATAATCAACAGCAACCAAAATATGTGTATACCCATTAGAGGAAGGAAAAGGTCCCATGTAATTAAATCCCCAAACATCAAATGGTTCAACAGCAAGAGAATAATTCATAGGCATTTCCTGACGCTTACCAATATTACCAATTCTTTGACATTCATCACAAGATAAAACAAACTTACGGGCATCCTTGAAGAGAGTAGGCTAATAAAAACCAGATTGCAATACCTTGTGAGCGGTTCTATCTCCCGCATGATGTCTTCCATAAGCTTCGGAGTGACATTTCTGTAGGATTTGTCCCTGTTCATGCTCAGGTACACAACGTCTAATAATACCATCTACTCCTTCTTTATAAAGATGTGGGTCATCCCAAAAGTAATGTCTTAAATCATAGAAGAATTTTTTTCTTTTGTTGGTATGTGAAGCTAGGTGGTATATATTTAGCAACAATATAATTGGCATAGTCAGCATACCAAGGAGTGTTATGAGAAACATTTATTGCAGCTAGTTGTTCATCAGGAAAACTATCATTAATAGGTTGTGGGTCATCAAGAATATTTTCTAACCTAGACAAGTTATCAGCCACGGGGTTCTCAGCTCCCTTTCTATCAGAGATATGTAAATCAAATTCTTGTAGCAAAAGAACCCACCTAATGAGTCTAGGTTTAGCATCCTTCTTTTCCATAAGATATTTTATAGCAGCATGATCGGTGTGAACGGTCACTTTAGAATCAACAATGTAAGATCTAAATTTATCACAAGCAAACACAACTGCTAAAAATTCCTTTTCAGTAGTAGCATAATTTCGTTGAGCACTGTCCAGAGTTTTACTAGCATAATGAATAACATTTAATTTCTTATCAACTCTTTATCCTAGAACAGCACCAACAACATAATCACTAGGATCACACATAATTTCAAAAGGCAAGTTTCAATCAGGTGGTTGAACAATAGGTGCAGAAATCAAGGCTTTCTTAAGTGTTTCAAAGGCTTCTACACAATCATCATCAAAAACAAATGGAACATCCTTTTGTAAAAGATTTGTAAGAGGCCTAGAAATTTAAGAGAAGTCTTTAATAAATCTCCTATAGAAACCAGCATGACCGAGGAAACTACGAATACCTTTGATATCTTTAGGAAATGGCATTTTCTCAATCGCATCGACTTTAGCTTTATCCACCTCAATACCTCGTTCAGAAATTTTATGTCCCAAGACAATACCTTCATTAACCATAAAGTGGCACTTCTCCCAATTCAAGATGAGATTAGTTTGCACACATCTCTGCAAAACTCGATCAAGGTTGCTCAAGCAATCATCAAAAGAAGTTCCGTAAACGGAAAAATCATCCATGAAAACCTCAACAATCTTTTCACAAAAGTCAGAGAATATAGCAGTCATACATCTTTGAAAGGTAGCAGGTGCATTGCATAAACCAAAAGGCATACATCTATAAGCATAAGTTGTAAAAGGGAAAGTAAAGGTGGTTTTCTCTTGATCAGGTTGTGAGACAGGTATTTGAGAAAAACCGGAATATCCATCAAGAAAGCAAAAATGTGTGTGCTTTGATAGTCTTTCTAACATTTGATCAATAAAAGGCAGAGGGTAATGATCCTTTCTAGTAGCTTTATTTAGTTTTCTAAAATCAATTACCATTCTGTAGCCAGTGACAATTCTTTGTGGAATAAGTTCATTCTTATCATTAGCAACAATAGTAATACCTCCCTTTTTAGGGACACAATGAACGGGACTTACCCATCTACTATCAGCTATGGGATAGATTATACCTGCTTCCAGAAGCTTCAGTATTTCTATTCTTACCACTTCTTTCTTTTTAGGATTTAAACGTCGTTGGTGATCAACAACGAGTTTAGCATCAGGCTCCATATTAATTTTATGCTGACAGAGGGTGGGACTAATGCCCTTTAAATCATCAAGAGTATGTGCAATGGCAGCTCGGTGCTTCTTCAGAACCTTCAATAATCTTTCTTCTTCATGTTCTGAAAGGTTAGCACTAATAATAACAGGATAAATCTTTTTCTCATCAAGATAAGCATATTTCAAAGTGTCTGGCAATTGTTTTAATTCAAACACAGGATCGCCTTTAGGTGGAGGAGGACCTCCTAGAGTTTCAATAGGAAAATTGTGTTTAAGCAGAGGATGTTGTTCAAAGAAAATCTTATCTATTTCATTTCTTTCATGCAGATGCATATCATTTTCATGGTCTAGCAAATATTGTTCTAGTGGATCGGTAGGAGGCTCAGCAATAGAAGCAAGACCAATAATTTCATCCTTACTAGACAACTCTTTATTATGATGTTTTCTACTAAACTTGGAAAAATTAAACTCATGAGACTCATCACCAAAACTAACACCGACAGTTTGTTTCTCGCAATCTATTTTAGCATTAACGGTGTTCAAGAAAGGTCTACCAAAGATAATGGAACAAAAGTCATCTTGTGGGGAACCAAGAACAAGAAAATCAGTAGGGTATTTTATTTTCCCACACAAGACTTCAACATCTCTAACAATCCCAAGTGGTGTGATGGTGTCCCTATTGGCAAGTTTAATAGTAACATCTATGTCTTCTATTTCTGCGGGTGCTATATCATTCATAATTTCTTGATATAAGGTAAAGGGAATGGCACTCACGCTAGCACCTATGTCGCATAAACCATGATAACAGTGATCTCCTATTTTAACTGAGACAACAGGCATGCCAACGACGGTCTATGTTTATCTTTTTCATCGGGTTTGGCAATTCTAGCAGCTTCATCACAGAAGTAAATAACATGCCCATCTATATTTTCAACCAAGAGATCTTTAACCATAGCAACACTAGGTTCTACTTTGATTTGTTCAGCAGGTTTGGAAGTTCTAATATAACTTTTGTTGACCACAGTTGAGACTTTAGCATGTTCCTTTATCCTAACAGGGAAAGGTGGTTTTTCAATATAAGCAGTAGGCACAACTGGATCAACATTGTAAATAATAGTTTCATCTTTAGCTATTACTGGTTCTTTAATTTCTTCTTTGATAGGTGGGTGCTATTTAAACCACTTCTCCTTAGGGAGGTCAACATGAGTAGCAAATGATTCACAAAAGGAGGCTACTATATCAGAGTCAAGTCCATATTTGGTGCTAACCTTTGGAAAAGCATCGGTATTCATAAAAGATTTAACACAATCATACTCGAGCTTAATACCTGACTCTTTACCTTCGTCGAGTTCCCAATCTTCAAAGTTGCATTTAATTCTTTCTAAAAGATCCCACCGGAAGTCAATAGTCTTCTTCATAAAGGAACCAATACAAGAAGTATCAAGCCTGGATCGATCATCATGAGAAAGCCGAGCATAAAAATTCTGAATAATAGTTTCTCTTGAGAGATCATGATTGGGGCATGAATATAACATTGACTTAAGCCTCCCCCAAGCTAGAGCGATACTTTCTCCTTCATGAGGCCAAAAATTATATATATAATTCCGATCACGAAGAACTAGATGCATAGGATAAATTTTTTGGTGAAATTCCAATTTCAATCGATTCCAATTCCAAGATCCAATATCATCGCATAATCTATACCATGCTAATGCTTTTCCCTTAAAAGATAAAGGGAAAACCTTCTTCTTAGCTTCATCTCTGGGTAAACCTGCAAGCTTAAATAATCCACAAATTTCATCCACATATATCAAGTGCATATCAGGATGTTCAGTTCCATCTCCTGCATAAGGATTAGCTAGCAGTTGTCCTATCATACCCGAAGGAATTTCATAACAAATATTTTCAGTAGGTGCAGTAGGTTGAGGGGTAACTAATTGTGGTTCCAGTCGAGGTGAAGATACCCCGAACAAACCCCTCAAAGGATTGTTTTCCATAGTGACAAGTAACAATAAATTTCAGCACGTAGTAATAATTTTTCCTTACCGATTTCCACTTACCAAGAGCGCTTCACTCCCTGGAAACGGCACCAGAAAAGAGCCTTGATGACCCACAAGTATAGGGGTTCAATCGTAGTCCTTTCGATAAGTAAGAGTGTCAAACCCAACGAGGAGTAGAAGGAAATGACAAGCGGTTTTCAGCAAGGTAATGTCTGCAAGCACTGAAATTATATATAAAGTAGTTTGGTAGCAAGATAATTTGTAACGAGCAAGTAACGGTAATGGTAACAAAAGTGCAGCAAGGTAGCCCAATCCTTTTGAGGCAAAGGACAGGCCAAACGGTCTCTTATGATAAGCAAAGCGTTCTTGAGGGTACACGGGAATTTCATCTAGTCACTTTCATCATGTTGGTTTGATTTGTGTTCGCTACTTTGATAATTTGATATGTCGGTGGACCGGTGCTTAGGTGATGTTCTTACTTGAACAAACCTCCTACTTATGATTAACCCCCTCGAAAGCATCCGCAACTACGAGAAAAGTATTAAGAATAAATCTAACCATACCACTAAACTTTTGGATCCAAATCAGTCCCTTACGGAATAGCGCATAAATTAGGGTTTAAGCTTCTGTCACTCTTGCAACCCATCATCTAATAACTACTCCACAATGCATTCCCTTAGGCCCAAATATGGTGAAGTGTCATGTAGTCGATGTTCACATGACACCACTAAGGGAATCACAACATACATACCATCAAAATATCGAACACATATCAAGTTCACATGATTACTTGCAACAAGATTTCTCCCGTGACCTCAAGAACAAAAGTAACTACTCACTAATGATAATCATGCTCAAGATCAGAGGGGTATTAAATAGCATAATGGATCTGAACATATAATCTTCCACCAAATAAACCATATAGTAATCAACTACAAGATGTAATCAACACTACTAGTCACCCACCAGTACCAATCTATAGTTCCGGTACAAAGATTGAACACAAGAGATGAACTAGGGTTTGAGAGGAGATGGTGCTGTTGAAGTTGTTGATGGAGATTGCCCTCCCCAAGATGGGAGAGTTGTTGGTGATGATGGTGATGATGATTTCCCCCTACGGGAGGGAAGTTCCCCCTGCGGAATCGCTCCGCCGGAGGGCAAAAGTGCTCCTGCCCAAGTTCTGCCTCGAGACGGCGGCGCTTCATCCCGAAAGTCCTCCCCTTATTTTTTTAGGTCAAAATGACTTATATACCAGAAGAGGGGCACCGGAGGTGGGCCGAGGAGGGCACAACCCACCAGGGCGCGCCTGGGCTCCCTGGCGCACCCAGGTGGGTTGTGCCCACCTGGTGGGCCCCCTCTGGTAGTTATTTGCTCCAATAATTCTTATTTATTCTATAAAAATTCCTCATGAAGTTTCAGCTCATTTGGAGTTGTGCAAAATAGGTAGCCTGACGTAGCTTTTTCAGGTCCAGATTACCAGCTGCCGGAATTCTCCCTCTTTGTGTGAACCATGCATATTATGAGAGAAAAGGCATTAGAATTACTCCAAAAAGCATTATTATGCATAAAAACATCATAAATAACAGTAGGAAAACATGATGCAAAATGGACGTATCAATACTCTCGATGCATGATGGATAGCGGTCGATGTATGGAGTAATTGTAGTAGATGTAGGCAGGAGTCGTTCTACTTGATACTGCTCACCATCACGGTGAGGCCTATTTCCTCGTGATCCTTTTTCCTATTTGGGTTGGTATGTTCCCAAATTGGTTATATAATAATGGAGAGCGTATATATATTCATTATCTACCTTTCAAAGTACAAATAAGATAATGGAGAGCGTATATATATTCATTATCAACCTTCACTGCCGTTCCCAACACATGGCTGCCCGCGCCTCCCCGTCTTCATTTGCTCGCTAGCCACCCTCAAGCATATTGATCAAGTACCCTCACCTTTCCAGCCGGGTTTGCACAAACACATGTCAGTTACTGCTCTCCATCATGGTGAGGCCTATTTCCTCGTGATCTTTTTTCCTATTTGGTTTGGTATGTTGCCAAATTGGTTATAAAATAATGGAGAGCGTATATATATATATCCATTATCTACCTTTCAAAGTACATATAAGATGTATTTGTTCCAGTTAGTTATTGTCGATTTACAAATCCTGGGTGTCTGAGTCACACAGAATGAACAAATTAGCCGTACCTTTTCCAAGTTATTACATCTCATGTTTAGACAACTTTCTACCATGTTCTTAGCTTTATGCTTGTCCCCCTTTTCTAAATTTCGCATATGCTCTCTGCAGATGTCGAGTACCAGTGGCAGCAGTCATACTTCTGGCGATTCATCTTCATCTGAGTCCAGCAACCCTAGGTCTCCGGCAGATGATCTAGGATCAAGAAATCTAGAACCGGATAGGGCAGTCGCAATCACCCTTCTGGTCACGACACGAAATAACGCTCCAAGAAAGCCAACACACTAGCCTAAAGGTGTATATGAAGTAATCGACATCAATTTAAAGTCGTGGGCTCTAACTAAACTAGATAAAGCACGCATGAGGTTCGGGAGTGTGTGTGTGGATTTGTTGGCAGGGCAAGGCTCAACATTAATCTGTCGGGGCCTCAGAAGCCTGACATAGAAACACAACACAGGATAGTCTGGGAGATCATGGATCACTTAAGCGTTCCAGAGGAGTGGACAAAGCAAGTGGAACATGCTGCACTGAAGAAGGTCGAGGATGCTTGGAGAAACTAGAAGCATGTGTTGTACAAGAAGTACTTGAGTCAAGGCAAGGACCCAATCCCCGCATACCCCCAAATTACAATGGGAGATTGGGAGGGATTCAAAAGGGTCAGTGCCACTAAGGAATTTATTAAGAAGAGTGCCAAGCAATCAGAACTTCAGAGGAGGAACACACACCCCCACCGTATGGGTGTGGCAGGATACTACAACATGAAACTAATATGGGAACAAGAGGACAAAGAAGCAGAAGCTGCGGGTGGAAAACCGGCCTTTAGTGAAATTAGGGCAGTCGCTCTAGAGACTACTTCCGGGAACGTGCAAGGAGGGGTGACAATTTTTATTATTACTTTGAAAACTCTCAAGACCAAGAACTATATGAGATGTTAAATGCTTCCAACACCCCTGGAAAGTCCTAGATGAACTTAAGGCCATATGACATTCTGGTCAAGGCTCTAAAAACCAAAGAGCCTCTCCCCGGCTGTGCAAGGTGTATAGGGGTCAATGTACCACGCAAGAGGGCTTTCACACTTAGCAAAGAAGAGAGGCTCATCATGAGAAAAGCGAGGAGTGAAATGAAGCAGAATGGATTGTACGAAAGGTTGAGGAGGGACATGTATCCGATAGTTTGAAAGGAAATTGAGGAGTCACTGATGATGCAGAAGACTCTAACATTGAGAGATAGCTAGCAGATAGAAGGGGAGGCGGGCATTGAGGATGTTGCTTATTGTGCAACAACACCACACAAGCGTAGCTGTGCATTAGCTGACCCCAGCGACACTGATACTACAGCTGCGCGTGATGATGCTATATTTGATCTATATGGAATGATAGGCCAACTAAGGGGCGTGCTTACACATTTGAAGGCACGTTAAAATGTATAATAGCCAGGGTTACCCCCCCCCCCCACCGCGTTGATGGGGGCCTCTTGGTGGGTAATGTGCCATTGAAGTGGCCTGTGGAAAGTGCTACATGATTGAAGTAAAGCCTTGATTCACTGATTTCACCCTGAAGAATGTCCTACGAGACTATGATGAGTAGATGACCTTGGGAGAAACACTATTAAGTCATATCCAGTGGCCACGAAAGGAAATAAACTTCATGGATGAGATCCCTCAAGCCCCCCTCCACCAAAAGCAACCAATGGTGCCCTTCAACCGATGACTCTCTTCTTGCCACAGCAGATCTCGCGTGCTTCCCCCGAGGAACATAATAATTTTAATCTAACGGCTAAGGCATCAACATGTGATCAGCTCGCCCAACTTCCTGCCATGCAGGCCATGTCATCGCCTGCTCCTGAGAAGCCTGTGGCACGATGTACAACTACTGAAGATGCACCACTGGTTCAGATGCTAGCCACTCAAGCAGTAGGGGGAGACACAACGGCACTGCATGCTCAGCAAAGAAACCTAGAGGAACCGCCTGCTAAGCAGTCCAACACTTCTAAATCCCCTACTAAGCAGTCTGACGGTTTGGAACCGCCTGCTAACACTACAAAAAAAGACACATCCATGACATTAAGGCCCGAACGAAAAAAATTCTGTCATGGTTATGACACTTCTAAGACGATAATTGTGACAAAAACACGTATCATCATAGATGAGTGGGCTCCTACTTCTATGACAAAAAATCATGACAGAAAATGGGCTTTTCATCTTGGGCGGGCCAGGGACGCACCTGCATGACATTCTTTGGGCCGTCCATGACATAAAAAATTGTGGTAGAAGTGAGGGCAAGGAAATTTTTGTGGAGTTCCCGGTTACGGTGGGTGGTCGGGGTCAAGCGATGAAGTGTGGTTTGCACGTTTCTCACTCGTACACGCGCGTGGTGCGAGCCGTGTTGCTATAAATGAACCCGATCAAGAGGCGTTCGCTTACTGAACCCAAGCGTTCGCACTGCTATGTACTAAAGCCGATCAATCGATCCCTTCGCTGCTAACTGAACCTGACCGACTCCTTCGCTACTAACTAAACCCGATCGATCATTGTTGCTGCTAACTGAGCCCGGCCGAACCCCCGTGCGAGATGTAGCTAGCCGGTTGGGTTGCCTCTGGATGAACAGTGCCTGTTGCTACCGCGCACGCGATACATAGGACGAGTCGAGACGTGGTGAGTCCAGCCTGTTGGTTGGCTGTGGATGACCAGTTCTCGGTGGGGGTTGGATGAAAAGACCCCGGCTGTGTGTAGGCGGTTGTCACTGGATGAAAAGGACCCCATGGTAGTACGCAGTTGCCGCTGGATCAACAGGACCCCGAGGAGGCCGCCACATACCCCAGCCAGTTGGGGGTGGATGAACAGGACCCCGTGGAGGCTGGTTGAACAGTAGCCGGTGGAGGCTGGATGAATAGTAGCCCATGGATGAACAGTGGCTTGTGGAGGCTGGAGGAGGTCGACGGTGCATGAACAGTAGCAGGTGGATGCTGGAGGAAGTCGACGGTGGATAAACAGTAGCCCATGGAATCCCATTTTGCGGTACACCACACCCCTCCCGATGAACAGGACCCCGTTTCGACCGTAGGCCCTCCAACAGAACTCCGTTTCCTCCATTTTGCGGTACGCTAGACCCCTCCCGATCAACAGGACCCTGTTTTGACCGTAGGCACTCGAAGAGAAGTCAGTTTCCTCCGTTTTGCGGTACGACAGACCCCTCCCAATAAACAAGATCCCGTTTCGTCCGTCGGTGGTTAAACAGAAGGCCGTTTCCTTCGTTTTGCGGTACGCCAGGCCTTGTTTCGGCTATTCCGTCCAAGCCGGTTGGCTCCCGATGAACAGGACGCATTCTGTTGCCTGCCGATGAACATGATGCTATTTCTCCGTTCCGACCCAGCCGGTTGGCTGCCGATGAACAGGACGCCGTTGCTGCTGTCCGTTGCCTCTCCATGTACATGAGCCCTGGCTGTATGTATGCGCGAGTACGCGTTCGAGACCCCGCCCGTATGTACGTATGTGGCCGTATTTTTTGGCATGTGGCTGTACGTACGTGTACACGGTTCAGAAGGGACTGCCTGAACTGCTACGTCGGCGGCTCTACTATAACACATGTCGCTACTTACTCGGCCACGGTTCATCATTGCAGAGAGACCGATCTACCAGTATGTACGTACACATTCACGACCAGACAGACAATGCTACTTATGCTTCAACCGGGTGGGTCCCAGCTATCAGGGAAGATAAGGATGCACTTCCTTGCGTGCGAAGATATAGCTAATGGGTCCCAGCTGTCAGGGGAGGATCATTTTTATTTTGCGAGTAATAAGGAGGCACTTCCTTATGTTCAAAGATGTAACTGGTGGGTCCAGCTATCAGCCTCACCGCCCAAAGTCCTCTTCCGATGGCTGTCGTTCGATGACCTCATTAACCATGCCGCGCCGAGAGCATCAAGGCGGTGGACGACGGTGAGGCCTAGGAAGTGAACGATGCAGAGCCAGGGAAGACGAGGCAGGTGGATGCGCATGCGGAGGGGAGTACGAGGGTTCACTGGTTCGGCTGTGGTGTAAGGCGGCCGTCGCCGGAGAATAACAGGGGGTGTGGGTGAATAGAGGGAAGGCCTGGCCAGTGGTAGTATGGTCAAGTGGTGAGGCCTGCGCGGCAGCACAGCCAGCCACGGGAGGCTGGAGCAGGCGGTACGGCAGGTACTGGTTTGGGCGGCTGGAGCATGAAGACCAGAGGTTGAAGATGCAGCACGACTGTTGGATTAACATCCAACGGCCACTGCAGCTAAAATCGTTTATTGACTAAGTTGACAAAGCCCTACGTACGCGTCAACTTAGTAGGCCCACAAATCAGCCTCCAAATCTGCTGGGTCCCAGCTAGCAGGGGGAATAATTTTTTTGTGCATAATAAAGTGGCACTTCCTTGCGTGTGAAGATGTTTTCTGGTTTTTTAATTTCTTCATTTTCGAGTTAGAATAAAAAGAAATAAAATTAACATCTTTGCTACAATCTATATTTTCGCGAAATGGATCATAATAAAGCTGGTGGGTCCCAGCTATCAGGGAGAGGAAACTTTTTTTCCTCGCAGTAAAGGAAGCACTTCCTTGCATGCGAAGATGTAGCTGGTGGGTCAAACCTGTCAGGGGAGAAATCATTTGTTTTCGCATAATAAGGAGGCACTTGCTGCTACTTCTTGAGCTTGCATTGGTTTTTCCCTTGAAGAGGAAAGGGTGATGCAGCAAAGTAGAGATAAATATTTCCCTCAGTTTAAGAACCAAGGTATCAATCCAGTAGGAGGCACAAGCAAGTCTCCAATATATGCACCTGCACGAACAATCAAACACTTGCACCCAACGCGATAAAGGGGTTGTCAATCACTTCACGGTCACTTGCAAGGATGAGATCTAATAGAGATAGATATAAAAGATAACTAAAAGGTAAAATAAAGTAAATATAAATAAATTACAGCAAGGTATTTTGGGTTTTTGGTTTTATAAATCTGAAAATATATAATGGAAAATAGACCCGGGGGCCATAGGTTTCACTAGAGGCTCCTCTCTTGAATAAAGCATACGGTGGGTAAACAAATAACTATTGAGCAACTGATAGAAAAGTGCATAGTTATGACAATATCTAATGCAATGATCATGAATATAGGCATCACATAAGTGACAAGTAGACTGAAACGATTCTGCATCTACTACTATTACTCCACACATCGACCGCTATCCAGCATGCATCTAGAGTATTATGTTCATAAGAACGGAGTAACGCCTTAAGCAAGATGACATGATTTAGAGGGATAAACTCAAGCAATATGATATAAACCACATCCTTTTACCCTTAATGGCAACAATACAACACGTGCCTCGCTACCCCTACTATGTCACTGGGTGAGGACACCGCAAGATTGAACCCATCACAAAGCACCTCTCCCATTGCAAGATAGATCAATCTAGTTGGCCAAACCAAATCAATATATAGGAGAGAAATACAAAGCTATTTAAATCATGCATAAAAGAGTTCAAAGGAGACTCAAATAATATTCATAGATAATCTGATCATAAACCCACAATTCATCGGATCTCAACAAACACAACACAAAAGAAGATTACATCGGATCGAACTCCAATAACATCGAGGAGAACATGGTATTGAAGATCAAAGAGAGAGAATAAGCAATCTAGCTACTAGCTATGTGTCGGCGTTCTGGGAACCGGGGTACCTAGACTTGCCTGTCCGCGGCCCACAGCGTGGCTTCATCAGCGGCCTGGTACGACCCTTCTCCAACATCGACAACACAAGACCCTCATGAGGGGCCAAGCCTCGCGAGGCGGACGACACCAAGACCTCCGGAGGGAGCGGCATTCCCAGGCCAGCTCCTGAGGAGCGGAGATTTCCATGCAAGCCCCACCTCGTGAGGTTCAGATGACGCAAGCCATGATGACCAAGGCCAGGCGGGCGCCAGCAGGCGCAGTACAGCAGGTTTTCTCTTCGGTGCTAAGGAAGCAAGCGCAGACATAGAGTCCCAAGGAATCAGCCAAAGGTTTCCATTCCCGTGCTACAAGACCAGGATGGCAGGACGGAGGTCATCGCCGAGCCCACCACGACATCTCGACCAGAAGCTTTGCAGGCGTAGACCACCTTTCGTCAGGATAAGATGTACTACTTGTCTCCCTTTAAACATGGCCATTGTGGGATCCCTTCCCGCCTTCATTTTGGGGGAAGAGGACCGAGGCCACTATAAATATAGCTAGGCCACCACCATAGGAGGGGGAGGAGACCCAGAGCATCCTCACCAGCTCACACCAGCACAAGAACACTCCTCCTGAGGTTGTTCTCCCTCTGTACTAGTTCATCATTAGCCCACCTTGAGGCCAATCCACCACAAAGCAGGAGTAGGGTTTTACACCGCAAGGTGGCCCAAACCTGGGCAAACTGCTGAGTCCCTTTCCTTTCCTGTTCATCAAGCTAGGCGGTGAGATCGATGAGTCAGTAGGCTGGGGAGATCGAGTTCTTCACACGGACCCCAGAGTTCAAACCTTTCTTGGCTCTGCGGAGCCCTGAATCCGACATTTGGCGTGCCAGGTAGGGGGCAGGCGAACACGTGAGCCGGGCTCATCGTGGCACAGGAGATGCTGCGATGCAGGCTGGCGGAAGGTGGCCACGACGCCTTGCTGGAGCGGGTCGCCGAGCTGGTGGACGCCGCCTGCAGAGGTGCGGCGCCCTTCTGCACCTTACCTACGCCGCGGGCGCTGCCGAGGGCGCACGCCGGCCCTCACTATGACCACGCGCCCTCCCCCAGGGGGCTCGGAGGGCCCCGTGGCGCCAGCCTGGCTCGTGGTGCCGTTTGTCCTACCCAGGATGCGTTACCCCCGGGCGCCGTAGAGCTGGGCAGCCTCTCCTGGGCCCGCGCCGAGATGCCACTCTGCGGTCGTGGTGACCTGGTGCCAAGGATGGCGAGCAACGACGCCGGATGGCCGGGCGACGGCTCGGAGATGGCGGCGTCGGGCACCCCTGTGCCCCCACCGACAAACTCGCTGTATGTGCCAAGAGGAAGCCCCCGCCTGTTCCCTCGCCAGCCTGGGCGTTGGGACCACATGAGGCCGAGGCTCTTCGTAGGCCACCTTGGAGCTTCACCGGCATCTTTGATGACAACAGCCACCGGGTACCATCAATATCTCAGGGGCACGATTACACTAACCATGGACCGCAGGTGAACCAAGTCACGGCAACGGCCGTGGACCTCAGGACGATGGCCCCGCCGCAAGCGGACGGAATGCACTGGGAGCTGCGTGGGGGGCGCCCGGTGCCAGGGCCTCCCCCGTGCCGCATGGAGCAAGGCACCGCCATGACGGCAGCGCACGCCGCTCGGAGGTAGGTCCTCCGTCGGGGATGGTGCCGGCGAGCCCTTCCCCTCGATGGGGGGCCTGCGATCGCCGGGGCATCACCAGCGTCCCCCTTGCCCCTTGGTCTCGTCCTGGTTTCCGGACGCCGCAACGGTGGTCGGGGGAGGCGCAGGGCGAGGCCCTCGCCTGGCGCCGAGGTCACCCGTGAAGATCTCCGCTCGTGACACTCTCACGTAATAATGAGTTGGGGCTGTACACGCCCCGGAGTCTCCTGAGTGCCGCCCTCGGGCCTCACGGGGGCTCCCACCCACGTCCAAGTGGAAGCACCATGCTCCGCGTTGGCCGTCAACACTGTCCCCCAATGACTATGCCCATGCCTAGTGGAAGCACTTAGCTCCGCGCTGGTGAGAAGACTAGTCTAGGTGCCGGACGCGGCTGTTTGTTTCGCCCTCTTTCTTTAACCCAGTTGCCATTTTTTGGAATGAAATTTGGAGTTTCGTGTGCTTATTAAAAGAAAAAAAGGGGGGAGATTTTTCGATTCGTGGTGTTTTCTCGCCTTTTGTTTTACGTTAAAAGCAAGGCTCATGCCTGCTGCCCCCCCCCCCCCGTGAGCACCCCACGAGCGGGGGCTGGGCGTGGCGTGCGCACTGCGCGCGCGCTTGGGCCAGCCCAAGCGGTGCCGAGGGCCCCTCGGGGCCAAAGGCGCATCTGCCGCAGGACCACTGCACGCACACCCTGCCGCGACTCGGCAGTCGGCTCCTCGCGCGGCGCTCTTAGGAGGGCCTGCAGGCTCCTCAGGAGGCTTGAGCCCTCACATGCCCCTGCGGGGCCCGCCTTAGGAAGGAAGCGCCCTCACGACACAGGAACCCATCTAAGACCGCCAGCACAAAAGATAAGTCACAACGAACTACTCTAGTAGGGGGCCCTCCTGCCCTCGGCAGCTCGTTTCAAAATTAATTTAGAAGGCATATCATCGTTTCATGCATAACCGGGGAACCCCCACCAAAAAATACTTTCCACGCCCCACGGGGCCATGCCCGAAGTTGTGTTATGCAGGTCAGGATCGGAATGGAAACGTAAGCTTAGCAAGATGCGATGCCATCGGCGTCACCATCTTCATCATCACCATCGTCGGCACCACCCTCTTCAGCTGCGAGCACGTCCACGCCATCTTCACGGGTGAACTCCGCGACCAGGTTGTCCACGTGGTCATCCACCCAGCTCCCCAGGTCACCCCGCGTGACCCTGGGCACGAGGGCTATTGCAGCGTTGAAGTCGAAGTCAGGATCAAGGCTAAGAAGGTAGTTGAAGACACGCGAGAACGCGCGCCCGAGGAGTCCACTGCTTCTTTCCTCGACGAGCTGGCGCGCCCTCGTGGCCCGGTCTTCCAGACGGGTCACAACTTGTGTAAGGAAGTGGAGGTAGCCGGCGTCATCAGCCTCGTGCGGGCGGGAGACACTCTCTTCACAGATGGTATCGAAGGCCCGGTTGGCCCGGGCCCTGAGGTCCTCAAGCATCGAGGAGTGCTCGCGCTGCATCGTTCGGCGATGGTTCGCTTCGTTCGTAGCTTTCTCCACATGAGACGTGACGCCCACGACCTGCTACTGAAGTGAGGACAAGTCGGCTTGGGCGGAGGCCCGAGCCTCCTTGGCTGTCATCTCGCGCTGCTCTGCTACGGCAAGCTTCGCCCTGAGGGCGTCGGTCCTGCCCTGCAACTCAACCTGTCGCTGTTGGAAGCAGGTCTCCTGGAGCCTCAGCTTCCGGCGGTATTCGCCAACAAGTGCCCCGCGAATCTCCGCCACCCTTCGGTCGATCTCCTGCTGGATCTTGGCCTCCCGGGCGGCAACAGCGTCTTCAGTCGCGGCCACTTGGCCCTCCCTCACCTCCAGCCGCTCGAGCTCCAGGTTATGTTCCGAGATCTCAAGCGCCAGCGCGTCCTCACACGGCTGGCCTCCTTTCTCATCCGAGGGGGCCTCGCTTGGCAGTGTCGCCAGGGTGGACCTGTGCTCCTGGACCTGCCGCTCGAGGGTGGCGTTCGACGCTCGAAGTTCCTTGTCCCGCTCCTTGGCCGCCTCGCGACGGCAGTCAGCAGCCCTGGCCTCCTCCATGGCACAGGCGCAGGACTCACGAGAAGCCACAAGGGATGCCGCGGCGTCTGCACGAGCGCGCTCATGCTGCAGATGTCCAAGGATGATGGCAACCTTCAGCTGGTGCCACTCGCGCACCAGGCGGAGGCCTTCCGCCTCTAGGCGCGCATCGACATCGACAAGCTCTCCTCCAAGCTGACTCAGCGCGCCCATTGCTTCCTGGAAAAGGTCATGGCGGATGGCGCTGCGCCCGCGCGTGAGCTCCAGCGTGTGGCCAAGCCTTTCCTCCGCACCGGGGGCTGCCGCAGAAGCGCGGAGCGGCTCGCTCGTCTCCGACAAATGGCTGACGGGCGGCACTCCCCAGCCGTTTCCCAGGCCTTAGCGGAGGCGTTGGGCGGCGTGGCCTCGCCGCTCGAAGATGAAGCCGGTGCTGGGGCCGCCTGGCCACCGGCAAGGACTAGTGGAGGAGCCCTTGGCATGCCTCCTGCGCCCCAGAAGTGACCATGAGGGAAGGACGCTGGGAGCGCAGGCCCGCGGCCCCCCTGAGGCGCATCCATCTCGTGGGCTGACTCCATGCCTGGCGCAGGCATATTGCGCAGGGGGCTTGGAATCACGGGCGAACCAAGGGCCCCCGGAGATCGCGCCACAGGAGATTTCGCCGCCGCAACCAAAGGGGTCCTGGGGAGCTGGAGTCAGAAAAGGACGCGACACGAGAAGACCCACAAAGATAAGTTACTTACTCGTCCACAACCACCCACACCCTCTGTTTCAGGGGCCGGGGGGCGTCACCACCACAGCTCCAGAGTCCTTTCCTCTTGCGGAGCACCCCAAGGTCCAGACGAGGTGTGCTGAGGGTCGGCGCCTTGCCCTTCACGACTGGACTATGGCAGGCACCTCGGGAGTCGCCACCTTAGGAGTTGCTACCCCAGGAGCAGCCATCTCGGGAGTAGCCGCCGCAGAAGCACCGGATGGCGCCCGCCCCCCGGCAGTCACCTCGGGAGCACCCAGCGGCGCTCGCCCCCCTCCCGCAACCACATCAGGGGCGTGCGCCGCAGGATCGGCGAGCACAGGAGCCACCAAGATGGGATTCTCGCGAGGCCCTTCAAGGCCTTCCGGGCGCAACCCCCACCCGTCGAAGAGGGGCATTTGCTTCACGAAGTCCTCTTTGTTCGAGAAGTGGTACAAGAGGAATCCCTCCTCCGGAAGCACGACAGGTGCTGGGTCACCAATCAAGAGCTCGAGCATCATGCGCAGCGTCTTGGAAGGGAGCGAGGGCACCTAGAGCCTCATGGGGTCATTGGGGCCGGTGAAGGCCCACATTGGGCGAGAGTGGCGTTGGAGCGGGGCGATGCGCCGCAGGACGAACTCCCTCACCACCATCGACACCATCACCCCTGCCTTCTTCAATTTGGCCAGCCTGGACCAGACGCGGGTGAGCCGACGGTCGACGACTTTCACGTGCCCCCAGCCGGAGCTGGGTTCCGCCGACGCTTGCGGGAGCAGGAGCAGGGGGCTAAGCATGGCGGCATCCACATACACCCACTGCTTCCGGAATCCCTTCACATCCGGGCGGAGCGTGAAGTCAATGCCAGAGCCAGCCGTCGCTGCCACAGCCTGGAATGCCACGCATCCCGAGCGCTGTCGGCCGTCGACCAAATGAAGCGAGAAGAAATGACGGAGCAAAGCGACAGATGGAGCAATGCCCACCATAGCCTCACACAAGAAGGCGAAGGCGGCAAGGAGGATGATGGACCCGGGGTCCAGATGCAGCGCTTGGATCTGGTAATGCAAGATTGTAGCATTGAAGAAATCAAAGAAAGGAGGGATGAAGCCAGCCAGGAGAGCATGAAGGTGAATGGGGATCTCAGTGGCCCCCATGTCGGCCATGGCCCGGGAGGCAGGCCAGGCCGTCATTGCCTTCCACTCGTTGGAATCATCCGCGAGGGCCGACCGGACCTTGTCCAACCCCTCCTAGTTGATCACCGTCGACCGATCAAGCACGGGCTCCAGACCCGACTAGGATTCGGCGGGCGCGCAGGCCTTCCCCTTCTTCTTCAATCTCGGGGCCATGGCATCAAGGGGGATTGTCGCCGGCGTGAAATCTGGAAGAAGAGCCGCAAGTTCGCAGGAAAGAGGGGAAGCCAAAGGCAAGCGCGGCGGGCAATGATGGTAGAGCTGCGCTCGTAACAGGCAGCCGTGAAGTCTGGCAGTTGCCAAGGCTGCGTGGGGAAGTGGAGACGCCCACGTCCCATCAAGCGCCACGCATCAACCGGGCCCGCACGCAATTGGGGACCGCGGCACTTCACCCTTACCCTTTGGCTTTGCCTCGAAGCCAAGACCGAGTGCGCCTTAGGCCCGGGAGCTACTGTCGGCGTTCTGGGAACCGGGGTACCCAGACTTGCCTGCCTGCGGCCCATGGCATGGCTTCATCAGCGGGCTGGTAAGACCCTTCTCCAGCATCGACAACACAAGACCCTCGCGAGGGGCCAAGCCTCGCAAGGCGGACGACACCAAGACCTCCGGAGGGAGCGGCATTCCCAGGCCGGCTCCTAAGGAGCGGAGATTTCCATGCAAGCCCCACCTCGTGAGGTTCAGATGACGCAAGCCATGACGACCAAGGCCAGGCGGGCGCCAGCAGGCGCAGTACAATAGGTTTTCTCTTCGATGCTAAGGAATCAAGTGCAGACGCAGAGTCCCAAGGAATCAGCCAAAGGTTTCCATTCCCGTGCTACAAGACCAGGACGGCAGGACGGAGGCCATCGCCGAGCCCACCACGATGTCACGACCAGAAGCTTTGCAGGCGAAGACCACCTTTCATCAGGATAAGATGTACTACTTGTCTCCCTTCAAACTTGGCTGTTGTGGGATTCCTTCCCGCCTTCATTTTGGGGGAAGAGGACCGAGGCCACTATAAATATAGCTAGGCCACCACCATAGGAGGGGGAGGAGACCCAGAGCATCCTCACCAGCTCACACCAGCACAAGAACACTCCTCCTGAGGTTGTTCTCCCTCTGTACTAGTTCACTCTTAGCCCACCTTGAGGCTAATCCACCACAAAGCAGGAGTAGGGTTTTACACCGCAAGGTGGCCCGAACCTGGGTAAACTGCTGAGTCCCTTTCCTTTCCTGTTCATCGAGCTAGCCGGTGAGATCGATGAGTCGGTAGGCTGGGGAGATCGAGTTCTTCGCACGCACCCCAGAGTTCGAACCTTCCTTGGGTCTGCGGAGCCCTGAATCTGACACTATGGACCCGTAGGTCTATGGTAAACTACTCACACATCATCGGTAGGGCAGCAAGGTTGATGTAGAAGCCCTCCGTGATCGAATCCCACTTCGGCAGATCGCCGGAAAAGGCCCCAAGATGGGATCTCACGAGAACAGAAGCTTGCAGCGGTGGAAAAGTATTTTTGTGGACGCTTCTGGTGTTTGGGGAATATTTTGGAATTTATAGAGCAAAGATTAGGGTTGGGGGACTCCCGAGGAGTCCACAAGCGAGGGAGCCCCCCCTAGGGCGCGACCTGAGGGCTTGTGGACTCCTCGTGAGTCTTCTGACCCCCTCCCCAAGTCTTCTAGGTGTCTTCTGGTCCAAGAAAAATCATCGCGAAAGTTATATTCTGTTTGGACTCCGTTTGATATTCCTTTCTGAAAAATCCAAAAACAAGGAAAAAACAACAACTCGCACTGGGCACTACATTAATAGGTTAGTCCCAAAAAATGATATAAAATAGTACCATAATGCATATAAAACATCCAAGATAGATAATATAATAGCATGGAGCAATAAAAAATTATAGATACGTTGGAGACGTATCACTTGCTTGCGTGCGGCCATGGGCCATATGGGTCCCTACTATCAGCCACTCCACATACATGCCTCTTCCGATGGTTGTCGTTTGTTGACAAAATTGACCACGCCGCATCGAGAGAATCAATGCGGTGGACAACGATGAGGCCTAGGAGGGAACGACCCGGAGCCGGCGAAGACACAACAGTGGATGCCCACGTGGAGGGGAGTATGAGGGTTCACTGGTTCGACTGTGGTGTGAGGCTGCCGTCGCTAGAGAATAGCATGAGGTGTTGGTGAGTAGAGGAATGGCCTGGATGACGTTGGGAGTAGGGTAGGCCAGTGAGGCCTGCGCGACAGCACAACCAGCCATGGGAGGCGGTACCGCCGGCGGTGGTTTGGGCGTCTGAAGTAAGAGTATCCAAGATTGAAGAAGCACGACAGCAGTTGGATGGACATCCAACGGCCACTTCTGCTAGAATCGTGTGTTGACTATAAGTTGACAAAGCCTTGCGTATGCATCAACTTACTAGGCCCACAAGCGAGCATCACATCTGTGGCAAAGAACATATAGCACATTTGCGATTTGTAATAATGTACAACCCATTTTTAACTCTAATGGAATTTACTGCAGCACATTTACTATTTGTTAAAATTATAACCCATTTTCTAGCCAGGACAATGGTTAATAATTTCAACCAACCGCTAAAAAAAATTCAACAAAATTTCCCACATTTTGATGGGATCCAAAATATTTTTTATCCCAAAATTTTGAGTCAGATTAAATCTAATTTCAAAATAAATTTGTATTAGGTAAAAATCCAACGAAATTTTCCGCGCACAACAAGTAATGAAATTAAAATTTTCAAAATCTAAAAATAATATTTTTTTAAACTAATTACCTGTTCGGTGTGTTTTTATATATTTACAGCCCAATTTTTATAATTACAACTCATTTATTATTTCTTAAAACCTGTTTTCTTGGCAAGCTTAATGCATCCCTCCTAGGAAAGATTTATAGCCCAGCAGGGCGGAGAATAACAAGTTGACTAGTGTTGGGTATTACTAAAAGAAAGTATAGCTGGGCTAGCCATCTTCACCTTGAAGAATTAATATCCGGGCTGGATATTTGGTCGACATAAAATAATAGCCACGGCTAGAAGGGCCACAGCCCGCCCAGTTGATACCCTACTCCTTTGAATAACAACAATAACATCGCTCAAGAAAAATTCTGCTCACACATCAAAAAACAAATACTGCTCGAGCTGCTGGGTCCAGCTGTCGGCCGCTCCTTGTGCAATTCTCTTGTTTATTGACTATATAGGTTGACAATGGTGTGGGACCATGATGTCAGGAAACCAGGAGGAAGCAAAATTTTTATAGTTGTATATAACAAGGAGGCACTTGCGTACGTACGGCTATGGCCCTGGTGGGTCCATACTGTCATCCTCTCCATGTAATGTCATCTCCTGATTCCTCATGTTAGTTGACCATCTTGACAACGCGAGACAGCGGCACCACAACGAGCGCACCACCTCAAAGGACGATGAAGAGGGCCTCGCGGGCCCTACGGATGGTCTGATATAGCGCCCGCTACTCATTCAGGAAGCCAGGATCATCGGGCCACATGTTCGCGACGACATTGTTGTTCGCTTGTTCGCTGGCGATTCGTCCCTCCGCGAGCCGGGTACATGGCCGGCAGCCGCAACTGCGGCTCCTCCGGCTACTCCGCATCCATCTCCGCTTTGACCTCGTCGAAGAGGGCGTCGGTCGCCGCCTGTTCTTGTCGGATGAAGCGCTGGTTAGCTTCCACATAGGCCTCATCCTGGATGGACTCCAGGATGGCCTTCTGCTCCGCCGTCTCATCCGCATAGGCGACGGCGAACTCTGCCTCCATGTCCTCCGTGTTGATGCCCGGAGCCCATGCCAGCTCCTGCTCTGGCTGCTGCTCCTCTCCCTCCTCCTCCTCTGCCATCTCCTCCTCCTCCTCCGACTCCAGAGAGTCCAGAGGCAGCCCGACAGCGATGCGGGCGGCGTGCCTCGCTAGGATCTCTTGCTCAATCTAGTATCAATACTCCGGCGTGAGCATAGCATAGGTGGTTGTCTTCTTCTTGGCCATGGTGAAACCAGAGAGCGTGGGAAGGGTGCCGGAGTGGGAGGATTTATTATCCTCGGGAGGCGAGCCGAACCGGCACAACGCACCATTCAGACCACCCCCACCCGTTCACCGGAGGAGGTGTCCGTTGGACCGCCGGGTTTCTGGGCGATCCTGTGTGGGACCCCGATGTTAGTCCGACGTGGCGGACGCACCCGGGCACCCCATATCTGCCCCATATTTGGACTGTATATGAGGGGTGCCGGTCGGCCCGGGCGTTTGTCGCCCGTCTGGGTCGAATTTCATGACTGGGCTGTCCGCCCTATTGTTTGAGGTGGGTTAGGGTCGTCCGGCTGTAGATGCTCCAGTTTGTAAAAAGAAAAAGAGGCGGCAGATGCTCTTACGACTGCAAGGTTGTAGAATTTAAGCTATTCCGTACATTTACATTTTATAACATAGGTTATGCATGAAACAGTAAGATGATGAGTTGGTCGGAAGATCATATGGTTTCACCTCTGGCCTACCCAAACTAGTTGTTGTATAGGCTATGAATGAAACATAAGACGATGAACTTCTTAAGCACAGAAACAACAGAAGACGATGAACTTCTTAACATGCAAATCACTGGCATTAGATCAACATGCAAAACAATACGTAGCATTGTTCTCAGGAGGCACGGTGAACAGCTCGTGATGCCGCGTGCCAGAACATTCCAATCTCAACTTTGCAATCAAACTCATAAGGCCTGGCATTTTATAGACAACATTCATAACAAACTCTTAAAATACCATACACAAGTCAACATTCATGATTATGCATCTCATCAGAGCCAATATTTACTTCTGAACTGAACACACGAATAGGAAAAAATGATCGACACTGCTCACAGCAAAGGGCGTCCCATTAAAATATCAAATGCATGTCTTCTATCTAACATCAATGAGCAAAAATTGACAAGGTTTTCCAATTCCAAAATATCAAATGAATGTCTTCTTGCTAACATCAATGATTAAACTTTGACAAGCTTTTCCCATTCAAAATATCTAATGCCTATGATTGTGGAACAGGCGGGGTTTGTCATCATTTTGCACATTAAAATGGAACATGGTGCTGGATTAACCAGCTTATCTTTTTGTGCAGTTCCACTGAAATCAACCAATGTCTTGCATAGCATGGTGGATTTCGTATTTATATATTGCAAGGCCTTAAAGACATTGGCAGCTCCTTTCATGTAGATAGTCTGGTTGCTCAAGGTGACAACGAATGATTAGAGAACCATTCAATGTATTGTGCATGATGAAGTATTATGGACGACACGAACCATCTGAACATTTTGTGCAGTTTCACTGAAATCAAGCTGAGCATCCCTGTCTGCATAAATATATAAAAAGTGTGATGAATATAATAGTAGTACTAGTTGATTAAACATACGCTCACAAATATAATAATCTTCATTATCTTAACAGGAAAAGATAGCAATACAATAGCTTCAATTAAACATTTATTCAAAATAATACAATAATATAAGTAGCACAACATAACAAAGCACGATCATGTGGATGAAGACCGGTACTAACCTCGTTTGTTACAGCTGCGTCGGCCACTGACTTGGTCATAACTTTGTTGTAGAATTTTGCACTCCACGTGATGTTAATTTGCCCATAATCTCTGCAGACTAGTCATGTCACCAGCGTCTACTAATACTCTCTAAAGCTTCTCGATTATTCCTTCTGTAGTGTAGTGCAAATAGTGACTGCTTCTTTCTGCAAAGTGGAAAGATCTTTTGGGCCCAATAATGCAACAGTTTGCCTTAAACACATTGGCTCCTTTTGTGCAGTTCAACTAAAATCAAAGTCAAAATAGCAACTAGCAAAAGTTTTGATATCCCTGTATGCACAAATAGGTATAAAGGAAACAATTACTGACCAATAATGGTTGATGACTTATACGCCGACAACTAAAAACATCTACCTTATCTTAATGGGAAACAAAGCAGGACAGAAGCAATTCTCAAACAGTGCCATTCATTCATATTAACTGAGACATTATCTTAACAATACCTTGGTTAAACATGTATAAAGAACGACAAAGAAAGAAAGTATACCATTCCTAAAGTAGTGTAACTGATTCATATTAACAAACACATTATCTTAACAATACCTTGGTTAAACATGTAGAAAGAACTACAAAGCAGGATAGTACCATTTCTAAAACACTGTAACTGATTCATAATAACAGAGACATTATCTCAACAATAAATTTGGTAAACATGTACTCCCGCCGATCCCTAACAAGTGTTGCCGTTTTGAACTAAGATTCAGTAGTTAATTCTAAGAGTGGCATTAGATTAACAAAAAGCATAAATAGTTGCAGGGGAGAGTGGGCACAACAGCACCATGTGCTTCCATCGACTTATAAAGGGGTGATGTAGAGTTTGTTGTAACAAAGAAACAAGCATCATGTCTGGGTTGGTCACATTTTTTCACTCAATGGGAAAATACAGCAATACAATAGCTTAAATTCAACATTTATTTAAAATAGCACCAACACAAGTAGCACAACATCTCAAAGCACACTTCACAATCATGTGGATGAAGGCTGGTACTGACCTTTCATGTGGCCAACAAGATCAAATATGAATCTGCCAAGACGAATAGGAAATCCAATCTCGTTTTGTGCAGTTCCATTAAATCAAGCAATGTTGCTGGTGTGACATTTTAGTTGAACTGCACAAAACCCTAGCGGTAGTGCAGCGAGAGTGTACGAGAGTGTGAAGAGTGTAGACCCTAGCGAACAAGCGCTGAGGCTCCAGCTTATATAGTACTCGTATATAATACTAATGTAGTGGAGTGCTTTTCTTTTTCTCTCCATAACAATCGTTTTAAATTGTGTATGGAATGAAACTCTTTATTTAACATACCAGTGAAGAAAACTGCGATCAACTAACGATCCATGTGCCCGGGTCGCACTTCCTGTCGTTCACTTGCGGTACACTACCCTCCGTTAAGCGAACAACCACACACGCGCCAAATTATTGGAAAGGTGTGAGAGTGTGTACAAATAAGAAATTTAATTTCAATTATTTTGTATGTACAGTTTTCCCTCTCTCAAAAATTATGGTTTGTTGTGTTCAGCCTAAATCAGTGTGCCACCGTATCTCGTACTACCTCCATCCGAGATTTTACTCCACACCATATTTTTAGTCAAAGTCTGACCACATATTTAACTAGCAAATGGCTAATACATGTCAACAAAAAATAAATATTATTGCCTTCATATTTTTTATGTAATTAGTCATATTTTTTATCAAAGTGTGGCAACATAATTCAATAGTGGCAAAAATCTAAAACCAACTCATAAATAAAATGTTTATACAACTCAATGATTGATAGATCGTAGCCAACATTAAGTTAATAGCTGGTCAAATAAAATTACAGAGGAGCTGAAGACAAAGTTGTGAGAAGGCTTAGAATCAATACAAAACTTTTGCTCTTCGTACCAACATTGATGCTTCTTCGAGGAAACATTTGGTTCATAGCCATAGAAAAAATTGCACCAAGGTGAAACACGACTGTGTCTGCAATGCAACCAAGGTGCACTGATGAATGATATCTTTGTCTTTGTGGGTAACAAGCAAAGAGCACTGATGGAAAATAGCTTGTTTTTTGTCGAACATCGATTAGCTTCACCAGCCGATGCAACCATGAGACGCAACCATGAGCATCGATAGGTCATTGTGGTGACGCATCATCCATTTGGCATCAAGTTTGGGTGAGGCACCACGAAAGTTCGATAAATCGTCACTGTGGTATGTTTCTTCTTGGTAATCAAGCTCGAGAAAGGAAGAACCACGTGGCAGAGGACAGTGAGGTGGAGCAACAGTGGTCATCCAATTTTGTGCAGTTCCACTAAAATTGAGGAGGACATGCCCGAGTATGGAGACACGCATCGCTGTTTGCAAAAATATAAAAAAGGGATATTTAAGTAGTGTCGTTACTTTGTTTTGGCAGTGTACAAGATTAACAGGGGCATCTTAATTGTTAATAAGAATTAATGAAATGTACACCAACAAATAGAAGCATCATGATTATCTTGATGGGAACTAAAGCAGGATACCCGGAAGAAAAAAAAAACTAGAGTAGGACAGAAGCATTTATCGACGCCTCTAGATTGACAGCAGCATTACTTAAAAAGGGATGTTACTTTAACATGGGCATTGCTTCATTTTACTAGTGATAGTATTAGATTAGCAGTAGCAATAGGAGCATATGGACAATGACCGCACATCCACCATGTACTTTTGTCGAAAAAAACATGTATACCTCCACCGAGGCATAAACCAGGACAACTTTTGGAGTGGCCTTTCCTCTAATAGTAAAAAATAGGTGATGTTGGACCAGCCGACAAACCCTGGCTACTGTACATGGAGAGCTGTAGTAGTGGTATAGAAGAAAATCCGCATGTAGTGACCTGGGGAGCTAGACCAATACAATTAAGTATGAAATCCAAAAGAAGTTATACCTCAGGTGGGCGGGATTTGGCTTAGGCGGGCGGGCGGGATCTGCCCACACGATGGTAGCAAATAAGGGCGCGGAGGACCTTCATGTGTGTTGGCGTCGGCTCAGAGAGGACAGTGCGCATCGGCTTCCTCCATCATCGACGGCGACAATGTCAACGCTGCACCTCCTCACCTCCAGCAACGGACGGGATCCGGCCGGATCGGTAACCAGCGGTGAGGAGAGAGATAGAGTGGACACTGTCATCTTGTTTAGATATGGAGAGGGTGAGAGAGCGAGACGAAAAACCCTATCAAACAAGAGGCTACATATACAGTGGAGTAAAAAAATCTCTCCATAGTAGTGGTTTTCAATGGAGTACACGCGTTCCCGGAAAAAAGAAACAAAAACTGGCGGACAAATCTTTTTTTAACGTACCAAGAAAGAAAACTCGATCAATAACACGCTCCCGCTTCCAGGTCGCACTTTGCATCGCTCACGTGTGGTCCCTGACCCTCCATTATTAAGTGAACAAATTTGACGGAATCGGGACTCCGGGGACTCAAGAAGGTTCGAACTCTCGGGTGCGCTCGTTCCTACCGCCCTACTCTGCCTCACAACCTCACGGCAATGCTCCGGCGTGCTCGAGCTAGGGAAGAAGAACAATGGATTCGGTAGTTTACCTAGGTTCGGGCCACCTTGCGGTGTAAAACCCTACTCCTGCTTGGTTGGGATTGTTTGGGGAGCTGGAATAAAAGCGTTGTGCTCTAGTTGCCAAATGAGGCCCCCCTCAATACGGTGGCACCCTTCCCTCTTCTTATACTGCTTTTGGTCCTCTTCCCCAAAAACACTTGGCGGGAAGGGTTGCCACAACGGCCAGTTCGAAGGGGGACAGGGTTCCAGCTTATCCTGACTAAAGGCGGTCTTTGCCTGCAAAAGCCACCTGCCATGATGCGCCGGTGGGCTCGGTGGTGACCTGCATCCTGGCGCGCCCGTTGTCTTGGTCCTCTTGCACCGAATGGGTAACCTTTGGGGATTGCTTTGGGAACCAGCGCGCTGTCCTTGCCCCCTTAGCACGAAAGAGGAAAGCTTTCACATCCGCGCCCGCTGGCACGGCCACTGGCACCGCTCATCGTTGCGCGTGTCGCCCACATGAAGACACAGGACTGGGCGACTCGCCAACTGCTCCTGACTCGTTTGCCCCCACGAAGGGCCTGGGAGGCAGCCTCGGGAAACTGCCTCGCTAGAGGGCCTCGCGAGGCTCCTGACGACGCTTGCTAACGTGTGCCTCGTGAGGCGAGGGCCTCAGGAGGGTCTTGCTCATGAAGCTCAGTAGTGGCCAGCCGCTGGGCCCATGGGCGTGCGTCGCATCTTGGGCCGTAGGCAGATGGGCCGGGGTACCCCCAGTCCCACGGGCATGACATTAGCCCCCGGGCCCATGGTGCGCACGACTCCGCCTGCAAGGAGAGGAGAAACGGCATGGGCCCCATCCACCTGTGGACCAGGCTCGACGCATGGCGCACGATGGGACGTGGGGCGCCCCTACTTCTCCCACAATGCCTCGGCAACCGCCCGGGCTAACATAAAACCCGCGTGCGACGCGGGGCCATCGTTGCATCCCTTGCGTAGCCGCCTCCCAGTGCCTCCTTCTTGCATACGGCGTCACCGTTCCGACGCAACTTCACTGCTCCCGATCTCATCTACGCCACCATGGCTCCTCCCAACCGAAAGAAGAGAGCGACAGGGGCGATCCCTATGGGCACCGCACCGGAGCCCGCCCTGGACTGGTCCACGGTGGTTAAAGCCGAGGGGCTCGCCAAGGTCATTCTGATGAGTGTGGCCGCTTCCAACGAGTGGGGTGCTACTCAGCTTTGGCTGGCTTCATGCCCAGCTGGCGAGCTTGACGCCACCGTCATCGCCATCTACCTTTCCGCGCTCTTCACCGGCCTGCTGCCGCCATTCTGTGATTTCTTCGATGCCGTTCTCTCCCACTTCTAGGTCCACGCGCTGCACCTTGGCCCGAAATCCGTTGTTCTCCTTTCGGCCTTCGCCTTTCTATGCGAGGTCTTCATGGGCGTGCCCCCCTCTGTGGCACTGCTTCGCCATTTCTTCTGTCTGTGTTTGACCTCGGTGAATCAACGCTCGGCGTGTGTCTCACTCTGCACTGTGGATGTAACGGCTGGCGAGGGCATCGACATGAGGCTCTCCCACGAAACAGAAGGCTTTAGGCGGCAATGGGCATACATCGATGCAGCCCAATTCAGCCCCCTGCTGTAGCCTCCGGCGCGCCCGGCAGAATGGAGCTCCGGATGGGAGCATGACAGACTTGCCGACCCGAGGCTGACAAAGGTGTGGAAGAGGCTGGCCAACCTGAGGGCGTCGGGGGTCATGGCGGCTATCGTTGTGAGAGAGTTCCTCCATTGGTGCATCGCCCCTCTTCAGTGCCACTCCCGCCCGATGTGGGCTTTCACCGCCCCCCAGGACCCAATGCGCCTCAACAGGGGTGCTTTGCCATCGGATGTGCTACGCGAGGTGCTCCGCATGCTGACCGGCGAGGATGTGGGTAGGCCTCTTGAGGCGGGGCTCACCCTATATCATCATAAGAGCAAGGAGGCCTTCGTTGGTGCGATGCCGCGCTTCGACCAATGGGGGCCGCTTCCAGAAGGCCACGTGGGACCCCGCGACAACCCCTTTCTAGTGACTCCTGGTCCGGGCAGCCCTGGATCCAGGGGACGCCAGCCAACATCGCGGGGGGGGGGGGGGGGGGAGGGCAGCGATGGCCCTGCCCGGCACCCGACTCATCAATCTCCCCCCACACTCGCAGGCGCTAGCAACTCTGCTCCGCCCAAGGCTACGCCCGCCCCTCTCGATGCGTCGCCGGACAAGGACGGTCGCCGGGTCGCGGCCGTCGGACCGCAGGCTACCGGGGGCGGCGCCGGGGGTGATTCCCAGGGCCTCTCCGTGAGGGTTGCTAGCGCTGTAGTCGGGGCCGCGGGTTCGCTGGGTCCCCTCCCCGTGGCCAGCCGTGGAAAGAGGTCCTGCGCGGGTGATGACGACGGCGCGCTGCCGAGGGCGTTGAAGAAAAGGAAATGGGTGGCCATGGATGAGTAAGCGCCATCCACTTCGCTCTTCTTGCATCCCATGGGCCCCATAAATATGAACCTTCTCTTCGTGCATGTCATCCTCAACCAAAAAACAGAAAGAGCCCCTGGGCCCGGTCGGGACTCCTTCGTAGCTCTCCAGGAGCGCGAGGCGTGAAGTGATCGAGCGCCCCCCGACTGCCGAAGATGGGCTTGCATGCGGGAAAGAGCTGGTGACTCCTCCGGAGACGCCCTCGGGATGCCACTCCCCGGCCTCCGGGGCACCTACCACCAAGGCGGATGCTGAGCTGGTGAAGGCGGAGCCGTCGGCCGCAACGCCTATCCACGTCGACACCGGGGGCGGCCTCGGGGGCCCGGCCACCTCTGAGAGGCACCGAGCTCGCATGGTGCATCGCCTCGCCCTGGAGGGGCCGAGGGGGTGCCGACCAGCTCCCGGCCATCGACAGGAGAGGCGGGGGCTTCGCAGGCTATGACATCGGGCGGGGATGAGGGGGCTAGTCCGGACTAGGCCCTGATGCTCGTGAGCAGTCGTACCGTGATTAGGCGCGTCCTACTATAGAATGGTGCGAGCATGCTGGACCAGCTCAGGGCGGAGCTTCAAGGCGTCGGGGCACGCCTTGCCGAGGAGCGCCTGCGCTTGGCCCATGGGTGGCACAAGCTCGAAGTTGCAGTCAAGTCAGGCCGTCACCAAAACGAGGACACCCGCGTGAAGAGCAACAAGTCTGCCGCCGAGGCGAAGGAAGCCAGCAAGCGTGCTTTTGAAGAGGCCAAAGTGACAGACTCGCACCACGAGGCAGCGGAGGCCCGCACGCTGGAGCTCTAGGCCCTGAATGCAGCACTCGAGCAGCAGCTCCAGGCGCAAGAACGCGATCTCCATACGCGAAGAGGAACTGGCGGCCCGCGAGGCTAACCTCAAAATCCTCGAGTGAGAACTCGCACGGACGGCATACGAGCAAGACATGGAGCGCGAGCGGTTGGAGGTGCTGGATCGCGAGGTGGCCACCGCCCAGAGCTCCTATGCCTAGCGCATGTACAAGGCCAACTCTTTCCTGGTGGCCAAGGAGAATAAGATCCAGGCGAACACCGACAAGAAGGTCGCGGAGGCCCGAATGGCTCTCCAAGGAGTACAGTGAGAATCTAAAGTTGCAGGAAGACCACTTCATGTTAAAGCGCGAGGAATTAAAGCATGAGATTGAAGGTCTCAAGGAAACACTGACTGTGGTGGTGCAGCGACGGTAGACTATGTTGGCCGCACGAGACCACACCAAAGCTGAGCTAGCCTCGCTCCAGAAGCTGGTGGGGGACGTTCCATCTATTGTGGAGCGGGCGAAGGAGGAGGCGGACCGGGCTCAAGGGCGGCAGCATGAGTGTTCCAAGATGTTCGAGGCTCTCGAGCTGTGAGCCTGCCGGGCTCTGGGCTCGATTTGCAAGGAGGACGTCGCCAGTCCCCTCGAGACTGGTGACGCCAACTATCTTGACTTCTTTACCAAGGTCGTCGAGCGGCTTGAGGACGACGCTGAGAAGGTGGGCAAAATCATCGAAGAAGAATGCGGTGACCTCCTTACCCAAGCGGCAGCGCGTGTCTTCAGCCATGTCCTTCGAACCAACCCCAACTTTAACTTCGAAGCTGTGATAGCTCTCATCCTGAAGGACCTCCGCAGCGCGCTGGGGAAGGTAGTGGAGGACCACATGGATGCCTTAAACGCGCAATTTACTCATGACAGTGGCGAAGGCCAGGAGAAAGCCGAGGGAGGCGAAGCTAATGACACTCGTGAGGTACTTAGGTTTTAGACATCCCCTGCCGTGGCAGTGCTCTAGGCTGTTCCTCAAGGCATCCGTGCACAAACGGCTACATCATGTTACGCCGGAGCACACCTGCCGACCCGCTCATGAGCATTTCACGAGGAGAGAATACACCAAGGGCCTTGGTGGGGCGGCGTGCATGAGGGCAGGCCCGCGAGCCAAAGCCTAGTTACTTGGGTTTTCCAGTGCCGTTGGGAATGACCCAAGCACAGGCATCGTGTCCAGCCCCTTCTTGCGAAAGGCTGAGGAGAGAGGTCATGAGGGTGCGACTCATAAGGCAAAAAACATAGCAAAACATCAAGAACTTCATTGAATCAAGAAGGCCAAATCCATTACATAGCGCAGGAAAAAGCGGTTTAAGGCTGGAGCAGCCTGGGGGGTGACTTCAGTTTGTTGTTCCACCAGCGCGAAGCATGGGGCTTCCACCAGGGTGTGGGTATGATCGCTGGCCGATAGTTCCGCCAGCGTGGAGCATAGAGCTTCCACTTGGACGTGGGCATGATCATTGTTCGATCGTTCGGCCAGCGTGGAGCATGGGACTTCCACTTGGGAATGGGCATGACCGTTGTTCGATCTTCCCGCCAGCGTGGAGCATGGGGCTTCCACTTGGGCGTGGGCATGACCGCTATTCGATCATTCCGCCAGCACGGAGCATGGGGCTTCCACCTGGGCTCGGGCATGACCGATGTTTGATCGTTCCGCCAACACGGAGCATGGGGCTTCCACTTGGGCGTGGGTGGGAGCTCTCGCGAGGCCATGAGGTAGGCGCATCAGGAGGATCCGGGACATGTACAGCCCGCCTCATTCTTACATGAGAGGGTCACGGGTAGAACTTTCGGAGGTGTTGGATGTTCCACACGTTAAGCACAGGGACTCTGTCCTCCGTTTCCAGGCGGGCGGCGCCTGGCCTGGAGACATGGGAAACCTTGAAAGGGCCTTCCCACATGGGTGAGAGCTTATGGAGCCCCTCCCTGGAGAGGATCCAACGGAGTATGAGGTCCCCGAACTCGAGGGTTCGAGGGTGGATGTTGTGGCTGTGGTAGCGGCGCAAGGCTTGCTGGTACCTCGCGGCGCGTAGGGCGGCCTGACGGCGGGCCTCCTCGAGGAGTAGTAGGTTGGCCTCCCATGAACCATCCTGGCGTGCTTCATCAAATGCCAGGACTCACGGGAGCCATGCTTAAGATCTGAGGGGAGGGCCGCCCCAACCCCACAGACGAGGAAGAAAGGGGGTCTCGCCAGTGGGCTTAGTTGCTATCATGCGGATGGACCACAACAGTGACTGCAGCTCATCCAGCCAGCCCTTGTCGCAGGCTTCGAGCTTCTTCTTGAAGCTCCTTGTCTTGAGGCCCTTGAGGACCTCAGCGTATGCATGCTCGGCCTGTCCGTTGCTTCGCGGGTGCGCCACGGAGGCGTAGTAGATCGGCGTACCAAGGTTAGCGTAGTAGGATTTTAAGAGGCCACTCATGAACTGGGAGCCGTTGTCGGTGATGATACAACTAGGGACACCGAGTCGGCTCACAAGGCCCGTAATGAACTTGATAGCTGAGGCCGCTGGGATGGTGCGGATGGGTTCAACCTCCACCCACTTGGTGAACTTGTCGATGGCGACATAGAGGAAGCGGTAGCCGCTGGCTGCACGAGGAAAGGGCCCCAATATATCTAGCCCCTAGACCGCGAAAGGCCACAAAAGCGGGATCGTCTGTAGCCCCTATGCCGGCTAGTGAATTTGCTTGGCATGGAATTGACAGGCTTCGCAGGATCGGACTTGCTCGGTAGTGTCCCGGAATGCGGTGGGCCAATATAAGCCGCTACGAAACACCTTACCGGCAAGGGTGCGCGATGAAGAGTGGTGTTCGCAATCCCCTCCATGGATGTCGGCGAATAGCTAGCACCCTTGCTCCTCCGAGATGCACCGCAACGAGACACCGTTGGGGCGCCTGTGGTACAACTCGCTGTCTTGTAAGCAGTATGCGGTGGCTTGCCGGATGACACTTTCCGCTTTCGAATCCTCTACAGGGAGGGTGCCGTGAAGCAAGTAAGACTTGAACTCCATGACCCAGCTGTCTTCTTAAGGCGCTAGCGCTAGTAGCAAGCGGGCTCCTGAGGCTGGGCCACAGTCTGGCACGCCCGTGAGCGGTGCGTGCGGGGGCTCCTCATGAAGCGGTGTCGCGTGGATGACAGGCGGCGCGACCAACGACCCGAGGAGCCTTTCTTCAAAGATGCCAGGACTCTAGGGCTCGCGAAGAGATGCTCTCTTGGATATGTCATCGGCCTCCTTGTTGGCGCCACGCGGAATATGTTGCAGTTCCAAGCCAAGTAAGTGCTACTTCTTGAGCTTGTGTTGGTTTTTTCCTTGAAGAGGAAAGGGTGATGCAGCAAAGTAGAGTAAGTATTTCCCTCAGCTTTTGAGAACCAAGGTATCAATCCAGTAGGAGACAACGCTCAAGTCACTGAATACCTGCACAAACAAACACCAACCTTGCACCCAATGCGATAAAGGGGTTGTCAATCCCTTAACAGTTATTTGCAACGTGAGATCTGATAGAGATGATAAACGGTAAAGTAATATTTTTGGTATTTTTGGTTTATGGAATGGAAAGTAAAGATTGCAAAGTAAAAGAAATAGGAAACGGAAATTGTAGATCGGAAACTTATATGATGGAAAATAGACCCGGGGGCCATAGGTTTCACTAGAGGCTTCTCTCAAGATAGAAATTATTATGGTGGGTAAACAAATTACTGCCGAGCAATTAATAGAAAAGTGCAAAGTTATGACGATATCTAAGGAAATGATCATGAATATAGGCATCACGTCCGTGTCAAGTAGACCGAAATGATTCTGCATCTACTACTATTACTCCACACATCGACCGACTCCTGCCTGCATCTAGAGTATTAAGTTCATAAGAATAGAGTAACGCATTAAGTAAGATGACATGATGTAGCGGGATAAACTCAAGCAATATGATGAAAACCCCATCTTTTTATCCTCGATGGCAACAATACAATACGTGCCTTGCTGCCCCTACTGTCACTGGGAAAGGACACCGCAAGATTGAACCCAAAGCTAAGCACTTCTCCCATTGCAAGAAAAACCAATCTAGTTGGCCAAACCAAATCGATAGTTTGAAGAGACTTGCAAAGATACCAAATCATACATATAAGAATTCAGAGAAGATTCAAATAATATTCATAGATAAGCTGATCATAAATCCACAATTCATCGGATCTCGGCAAACACACCGCAAAAGAGTATTACATCGAATAGATCTCCAAGAACATCGAGGAGAACTTTGTATTGAGAATCAAAGAGAGAGAAGAAGCCATCTAGCTACTAGCTATGGACCCGTAGGTCTGAAGTAAACTACTCACGCTTCATCGGAGAGGCAATGGTGTTGATGTAGAAGCCCTCCGTGATAGAATCCCCCTCTGGCAGGACACCGGAAAGGGCCCCAATATGGGATCTCACGGGTAAAGAAGGTTGCGGCGGTGGAAATGTGGTTTTTTTTGCTCCCCTGGATGTTTTTGGGGTATAAGAGTATATATAGGCGAAAGATCTAGGTCAGAGGGGCTACAAGGGGCCCACAATGTCGGGGGGCGCACCCTCCACCCTTGTGGCCACCTCGCAGCTCTTCCGACTTGCACTCCAAGTCTCCTGGGTGTCTTCTGGTCCAAGAAAAATCATCGTGAAAGTTTTATTCCGTTTGGACTCCGTTTGGTATTCCTTTTCTGCAAAACTCTATATCAAGGAAAAAACAAAAACTGGCACTAGGATCTATGTTAATAGGTTAGTCCCAAAAATCATATAAAATAGCATATTAATGCATATAAAACATCCAAAACAGATAATATAATAGCATGGAACAGTGAAAAATTATAGATACGTTGGAGACGTATCAGTAAGCGCTTCTCAAGCTTGCGCACCTCCTCCAGGTAGGCTGCCATGTGCTCATCCTTGGGTTTGTACTTTTTGTTGGAGAAGTTGACGAGGAGCTGAGAGTCACCCTTGATGACGAGGCGCTTGACACCGAGGGCAGAGGCGGCCTTGAGGCTGGCGATGAGGACCTCATACTCCGCGATGTTGTCGGAGACCTTCTCACCGCGCCCAAAGCATAGTTGGACCGCGCAATAGAGTTATCACCAGCCGGGAAAGTAAGCACGGCGCCAGCCCTCGTGCCCTATCTGTAGAAAGCGTCATCGAAGTACAGGGCCCAACTGTTGGGCACCTCATCCCCAGTCAAGAGGGACTTGTTCTCGTGAGGCTCTTCTTCGTATAGGTCCGTCCATTCCGCCACGAAGTAGGCCAGGGCCGCGCGCTTGATTAACTTGGTGGTGCATAATTCTAGCTGGAAGGCCTGCAGCTCGATGTTCCACTCGGCGACTTTGTCGGCAGCGTTGGGGCTACGCAGGACTTGCTCCAGGGGGTAGGCTGAAATAACCTTAATGGGGTGGCCTTGGAAGTAGTGCCACAACTTTCTGGAGGCGACAAGAAGTGCGAGGAGGAGCTTCTGCTGCATGGGGTAGCGCTAGCGCGTCCCTCAGCACCGTGCTGATGAAATGCACAGGGTGCTCGATGAGGCACATGACCGTGGTGTCCAGGTCACTTTTGTCGGGAAGCTCACGGGACAGCGCCGCGGGGGCCTCCGGGAGCGGGCCACTAGGGCCCTCCCGAGGGAAGGCTGGTGCCTCCTGAGGTGACCCCTAAACAGGTGCTGGTAGGGCTGGAGCGGGCTCAGGCGACGTCTTCTTGAGAGCGGCGGGTTTTTTCTTGGCGTGGACTCGCTTTTCTCTCTCCGCCACGGGGGCCGCGCTGGCCGTCTGGGGAGTGGCCACCAGGTACAGCAGCAGGCGCTCACGAGGGCGCGGCGCGACCATGATGGGCGGGCTCGTGAGATCCTCTTGAGGTCTTCGAAGGCTGCGTCCGCCTTGGGAATCCATTCAAAGGGACCAGACCTTTTCATAAGCTTGAAGAACGGCAAGGCCCGCTCACCGAATTTGGAGATGAAGCACCCTAGAGAAGCCCAGCACCCGGCCAATAGTTGCATCTCCTTGAGGGTCCAGGGAGGTCGCATCTTCTCAATGGCCTTGATCTTTTCAGGGTTGGCCTCAATCTCGCAGTGGGAGATGAGGAAGCCAAGGATCTTGCCCGAGGGGACTCCGAAGACGCACTTGTCGGGGTTGAGCTTTAGGTTGACCTTGCGCAATTTGGCGAACGTCTCTTCTAGATCTTTGATGAGCGTCTTGGCCTCGCGCGTCTTGACCACAATGTCATTGATGTAGGCCTCTGTGTTCCTTCCTAGCTGAGGCCCCAACATGATGCGCATCAGCTGTTGGAAGGTGTTGCCAGCACTCCTCAAGCCGAACGGCATGCAGGTGTAGCAGAATACACCACAAGGGGAGATGAAGGCCGTCTTCTCCACATACTTCACTGCCATCTTGATCTGGTGGTAGCCTGAGAAGACATCCAGGAAGCACAGCTGGTCGCACTCGGCAGTGGAGTCCACGATCTGGTCGATGTGCGGCAGCGGGAAGGGGTCCTAGGGGAAGGCCTTTTTGAGGCTCATGAAGTCGACACACATGCGCTCCTTACCGCCCTTCTTGGGGAGGACGACCGGGTTTGTAGGAACGAAGTATGTCTACCAGAGGGGGGGTGAATGGGAGTTTTAAATTTTCTTCGGAAAACTTAAATCTCACAGAACCCAGCAGCGGAAAGAAAGAAAAACAAGCTATAGTGAATTGAAACAGAGTACCGTAGGGAAACTGGGCAATGCATTGAGGCAAATTATATGAAAGAAAATGCATCGAAGGTAAACAAGGGTGACAGAGATAACCGATGATGCTGGATGGCGACAACGTATTTGTTCGACCAGTTTGTCTTTCTGCACAAGGACTATGTCTGGTTGGAGGGGCTGTGACTTAACAAGGAAGAAAACTCTCTTCACCCTATTCTCCTCGACAATCGATTCGTCAATCGATGACGATTACTCGTGGTAGATACTTGAAGGCGATCTCCAAACCTTTATAGACTTCTTCGAGAACCACAATCACTCTTGGTCTCTGAAGGAATTGACACCTAACCGTCTAGAGAGTTTGCAACTCTCAAGAGTAATAGGCGGAGCGTACTAAACTTAGATTCCAGTGATGCTGAACCACTATCTAATTATTCGGCTCTATGGTTTTTCTCTTGGTGGTTTTTAACTCAAATCGCTCATCGAGTGGGTTGCTCATCAATCTTCTCAGAATCAAACGGAGCAGCCACCAGACAAAGCCGACACGGGGTGGCTATTTATAGCTGGAGCCTTCCCAGATGGGAAATGACCATTTTGGATATGAGATCTAGCCAATGGCCAACCGACACATTTGCAATGGTCGGATTTTGGAGCAATGGTAACATTAGTTGAGAAACAAGTAATGCTAACTCCTCGGTCCAAGACAAATCTCTCGCAGTGAAGAAGATCACAGTCTCTTGCTGGTAAGTATTTGCTCGGAGCACAAAGAGATTTCTCTCACATCTTTCATAGGATTTGGGTTTAGCATCAGAGAATCAAAGCTTCGAACGCTACACCCCTCTTAATAGTACGGTGGTCCAATGACTCAAAGATAGAAGAAGAATAATGAAACAAATACTACGTCATCACTTCGTCTTCATTCTTCCTCGAACGCAGTCATTTTCTCCGAATAGACACCGAACCGATTGCTTGAACTTCAGCAATTTTTAGGGGTCACTCTTGTTAGCTTCATCTTTGGTGATAACCTATGCTGCCACGCAAAGAGATTATCTTCGTCGTTTGCATCAAACTCCTCGATACTTCAGGGACCTGTTACTCTGCGTGCACTAGCAAACACATATGTCCCATACTGTTTATGTCAATAAACTCCAAAAGTTAAGGGGCCTATCATTGCACCAACAATCTCCCCCTTTTTGGACGGCTGTTAACAAAACAGATAATCATCAAAGTGAAGATAGATAGGTGAAATGTAAATCGAACAAGAGTGAACTTGCGTTACTTGACTCGATGTTGAAATATACTCCCCCTAGATGTATGCAGGTTCAATGATGTACAATGAAATTCCTTGCAATTGATTGAAATAAGTGGAGGATTTTTCAATCATTCGAGGTAATGATTCGCACTGATGATATGTAATCCATTGAGCGTATAGTGCAATCATTCATGACTTCTGATAATAATTCCACCTGCAAAACAATTGCTTCGAGAGAAAATAGTGCAGCAGGCGGGGTTACTAATATTACATCACATATTAGAGCACATAAAGTGGCACAAATAGTCTTTGAGGCATAGGGCTCAAAAGCCTCATAAACCAGAGCAAATAAACACGGAGATCAAATCTAACAGAGCATATCTATAGAAACTCTCGATGTAATTCTCCCCCCTTTTGTCAACTAGTGTCAAAAAGGTTACGAATGACATGAGTGAAAATGAGGTGAACTTGATTCACTCTGAGGCATCGCCCAAAGAACTTCCCGAAGATGTTTCTGATTCGGAGGTGGCTGGTATATCGTCATTGTCAGCAGCAGCAGAAGCTCCTTCAAGACTGGCTTGTGTCTGTGAGGATGATGGCACATTGGTATCAGCTTGTTGATCTTTGTGAGACAACACATTTCCTTCAGCAGGTTTTTCTGTGGGCGATGTTGCTTATGATTCGTCGAGCATTTTACGCACCTATAACCGAAGTAAATTGGTTGTAGGTTCACGAGCTGGAAGAGGCGGAGTAATACGATCTTGAAAATCTTCAGCTAAAAACCCTTGATCAATATACTCATAAATTTCTTTGAGATGAGAGTTGCTCAATTGCTTCTTGGAGATGAAATTCCGAAACAATTTCCATAGGCGCTTCTTGTTTTCAGCCGTGATCATGTGCGCAACTTTTGTACGGTTGTTGATTGCATTTAGTTCGGCAGCCAGATGTTCTTTCTCTTGGCAATCCTTAGTCATATGCTTCAGCAGTAGCTATTGGGTGCGCAAGCTCACTTCAAGATGTGAAGGAGGTTGGGTATTCGGTTGTCTATCATGCTGAGGTACTCGTGGCCCATTTAAAGTGCTATGATAATTTGGAGGGCTAGACACTGGCGCTTTCCCTAAAGAAAAATCTTCCATTACTTTCAGAGTATCACGTACAGGATGAATGAAGCTTTTGTGACTGACTTTGGCCAAATATTCGGTTTTCATTGCATAGTCAACCACCTTTTGAATCCAAGGCCCAAAGAATTTGACAGTTTTCAGATGCTAAGCTAAATCCAACAGGATGTGCAGAAACAAGTCTTCGACATCAAAGATGAATCCTTGGGAGATGGCATGGATGGTGTTCTGAAGAACATCAGAAATAGCGTTGTCAGTGTTCATCCCAGCTAGAGGACAAATGGTATAAGTGAGCATATGATATAGAGTTTGATTATAGAAGGTCAAATGCTCGGGCAAGGGAGGACCAGTGTAATCATGGATTTTATCTTGATCCATTGTGCACCGGAAATCTTCATTGGAAATTACATCAATGTCCATAGCAGAGCACTTTATTTCTTTTCCCTTCAGTCATCCATTCCATGATCCACTTTGTGCTATCAGATTCATCACCGGAGATATACAGTGTGGCATAAAATTGAAGGATTATCTCTCTGTTCCAGGGATGTTGATATGCAAAGACATGAGTGAGGCCGAAATCTTTGATGTCTTGCAAAACTTGATTAAAGCAGCCAATGTTCTTCATCGCAGCGATATCCGGGAACTCATGAGGAAAAAATTTCTCGCTGTCATAAAGGATCCGAGAATAATAAATAGCCTATTCTTGAGTCCAGAACCGAGGCAATTCAGAAGTTCGAGGCTTGTTGTATGGACTCTCTTGAAATAACTGAGGATGTGTGTTACGATTGAAAAGTGGCCCTTTGACGCCATTGCCGATAGAGAATAATGGTAGTTGCTCCTGAGGATATGGATATTTGAGCTCATCTTCAACGGAAATCACTTCATCGCCATAAATAACTGAATTTGAGTGATGAGCAGAAACTGACTTTACTGTAGAGGGACCAACATCTGAAGTTCTCTTCGTGGTGTCGAGTGAAATTCGAAGTGGAGAGAGAGCCATTACTTTATCCGGCACTGAAACTTTACCAGGCACAGAGGACTGGGGAGGATGTTCTTTGGCAGTCGGTTGAGGTTCCTTGGGATTAACAAATTCATTTGTCTCAACACGAACTGGAGAGGCTTGGTGCTCAGACTGATGAATTTTGCCTTCTTCTGATACATTTTGCTGAGAAGGATTTGCTTCATGAACAGGAGAGGCCACAGGCACTGGTTCAGTTGGCCTTGGCGACGTATGAGCATTGATAATTGGTTCATTAACTTTAGGGGGAATAGTTGGCTCCGAAGAGTTTTCCTTCTGTGTCACAACGTCTGGAGACTTTTCCTTCGCAGGAGGAGGAGGAGCATTCCTTGTTGCTATTTTCTTCTTCTTCTTTTGCTTTGATGGATCAATGTGCCCTTTGACAAGATCATTGTAGCCAGTAACTTGGGCTTGATGATCAAGGCAGACCTTGCGAACAATTTGATCTAGGTCAGAATGAAATCCTAGTCTTCTGTTATGAAGGAAAGTCAAAGCCTTATTGACATCCACATAGGATTCTTCAAGTTGCTTGATGACAAACTTGGATTTCGTATCTTTCATACAGTTGTCAAGCTCCTGGAGCTGGGCAGAGAGGTCATTTATCTCAACAGAATCATTTCTCATGTCCTGGACCAAAGCAGAAGCTTGAGTAATTACTTCAGAGGGAATGGGCAAAGATGCCACTTCTCCATCAAACAGGTTCTCCACAAATCTGTCAAGCTATTCCATGATGAACACTTGATTGAAATAATGCGGTGCAGCAGAATCATCGTGAGGTTGTGTGATAGGAGTGGTTTGTGTTGCATTTTTCTTGGTCGGAGGCATAGAAGCTAATGGTTGAGTCATTTCGGAGCAAATTTAGCAACCTTTTCCTTCACAACATTTGCTCTTGAAGCATTCTGCTCGTCAGTAGGGGCTTTGATTTGCTTCACCTTGGGCTTCAGAACTTTCTCCCCTGGCTAGGCTATGCTAACTGGAGCTTCAACCACCAAATCTTGCATATCAATAGCCTCTGGATGAGGAGTTATGTTTACTTTATCAACCATTGTAACAGTGGTAGGAGGAGTCTTTCTCTTCAATGGGTTCTTCTTCGATGGTGCTGTTGGGACAGCACTTGCTCGCAGATCAGGCAGAACAGTGGATGTAGTGATGTTCACTTGTTCAGAAAGAGTTGCTTCAACTTCTTCCCTTGTGAGAGGAGGATCATCTTGATCAGAGGAATCACTTTCATCATTTCTAGCAATTTTTTTAGCTAGCCTTTTCTTCGGTGCGCTCTTTTTCTTTAGAGCAGCAGATCTGGGATCATGTTTGTTCTTTGAACATCGTTCTGCTTTTCCATCAGCCTTTTTCTTCTCGACGTCTGATTTGATGAGACGATGATTTTCTTCTTCTCTAGCTTGTTCTTTCTCAACCTTCTTGGCTCTCTTTTTGGCGTTCTTCAGGTGCTTGGCCAATTCATCAGGATAAGATTTTGGAGTCTTAAGAGACGACTCATGTGCATTCGGAGGCGGTGGCGGTCTTTCCTGAGGATCACTTGCACGATCAAAACCAATTTCATGACAGTCACCCCATGGAGGATGGAAAGCAAAGTTCTTGGCAAACTAAGAATGAATCATTTTGTAGTGAAACCACTTTCGCACCCAGTGGCGTCGAATCCTTTGCAGACGCTTTCTTCTCTGTGATGAATCTTCTCCTGGAACAATGTTGTAGTCATCATGAGAGATATATTGAGCTGAATTTGTGTAAGGTTGCCTACCACCTTTCCTTTTCTTCGGAGCATCTGCTTCTTGCTTGTTTTCATTTGGTTCGGATCTTTTTCTTTTGCTGGTAGAAGGGCCTACCGTTGGGCCCTTGGCATTTGGAGCTTTGGATTCATCAGCTGTTCCCATGAATACCTCTTCTTCATCGGCCATACTGTGCAGTCTAGCAGAATCCTCAACAGAATGCATACACCTGCGAATCAGAATAGGTATGAGGGAAAATGGGGACAGGGTTACAAATGCTCACAGCAAATATTTTTCCGAACAAAGTCATCTTCAGGAAGAAATAGATTCAGAGTTTGAGATATGTTTCAAAGGAAGGAAACATATAGAATGAGCTAGTAGCTTCAAAGAATATACTAGACAGTGTGCTAGGCATTTCATTCGGGCCAATCATAACACAAACCCTAGATCTGAAGGAATCGGATGCGAGGAAGAACTACAAACCGCATCCACACTGGTAAGTGTACAAACCTAGATCTAAGATATGCGGTAAAATTGGAGAAAATTAACCGCGAACAAACTCGAATCGTGAAGGATGGAGATCTGAGTTCGAACCACACGTACCCTAGCTTGGTGACGTGCAGCAGCTACGGCAGCGGGGGAAGAAGATGTCCCACGGCGGTGAGGAAGGACTCCGGTGACCACTTTCCGGCAGTGAAGCGGCGAAGAGGTCGTCGGCGTAGAGCTCAAGGTGGAGTGCTGCGGCGAGGGTTTCGGTGGAGAAGCGGATGCAAGGAGAAAGTGAACTAGAAGAAAGGAGAGCAGTGTGGTTTTTATATGCGAATGGAAATAACCGCACACAGTGGATATAATCGAATGATCTCTAAACGGAGACGATTGTGATTCAACAGACAAGATGGAATGGCAGTTGATGTATTGTACGTTGCAGCCGTCATCAAAGATCGTGGTCCTGACTTGGGCAGGAAACCCCAAATTTTGGACAGCTTTCGCCAAAACAGATTAATGTTCGGACCGAATCTTCATCGTGGTCAAGGACACCAGATAAAGTTTCGTTCCAGATAAAGTTTGAGCATTTGTAACGGAACAACATAGACTGGAAGAGATAGAGCAGAGGGAAAATAGGGTCCTAGGCATTTCACTTAGGCAGATAAACACAAACACTCGAGCAAATAGCTATGAGAGAAATGCATTCGGACAAAAACAAAATCCATCGACCGAAGAGAAACCCAAAGAAAGAGTATTGTGGTGGCGTGACCCACCGTATAAGAACTGTATGACCCTGAGCGTCGCAGAATTATCGTGGCACCCGGTTAGTCGAGTTCTTCGTTAATGTATTCACTCTCAGAAAGAAAATTTCACTTTGTCGAAATTTTCAAACTCTTCGAGTGTTAAGCACCCATTCCTTCAAAGATGTGGAAGTGTTAGCATGGGTGCCGAGTCCAGTTTGCTGCATGTTTGCAAAGTCCAGGATATTTAGCTCACACCATAATGCATAGAATCTTTTCTCATCGAGAGGCTTGGTGAATATATCAGCAAGATTGTCTTCGGTCTTGACGTGATTGATGACAATATCCTCTCGAGCAACATGATCGCGAATAAAATGATGTCTGATGGCAATATGCTTCGCGCGAGAATGCTGCACAGGATTATGTGCAATTTTGATGGCACTCTCATTGTCACAATACAGAGGAATATGCTTGACCTTGATGCCATAATCCTTCAGTGTCTGCTTCATCCACAATAACTGAGTGCAACAAGCACCAGCAGCAATATATTCGGCCTCAGCCATGGAAAGAGATGCACAATTTCTGCTTCCTTGATGACCAACAGACCAAAGATCTACCGAGGATATGACATGTCCTGAAAGTAGGTTTCCTATCAACCAAGTCACCAGCCCAATCTGACTCTGAATAACCAACGAGATCAAACTCAGCTCCCTTAGGATACCATAAACCTAAGGTGGGGGTGTGAGCCAAATATCTTAGAATGCGCTTGACCGCTTGGTGATGCCATTCTTTCGGTGCAGCTTGATAGCGGGCACACATGCAAACACTCAACATAATGTCAGGTCTGGATGCACATAGATAGAGAAGAGAACCAATCATAGAACAATAGTCCTTCTGGTCGTAATCCTTACCGTACACATCTGCATCCAGCTTACCATTCGTGGGCATAGGGGTTTTATAGCCCTTCATTTTGTAATCTTGCATTTTGAACTTCTTCAGGCATTCTTTCAGATATTTCTCCTGAGATATGAAAATTCCATTTCCCCGTTGATGAATTTGCAGTCCGAGAAAGAGCTTGAGTTCACCCATCATAGACATTTGATATTTATCGGACATCATTTTCCCGAACTCTAAGCTGCAAGCATTGTTAGTACAGCCGCAGATAATATCATCCACATAGATTTGACATATGAATAGATCATTATCAACAGCACGAGTGAAAAGTGTGGGATCAGTGGATCCTGGCTTGAACCCTTAATCGAGTAGAAACTTCTTCAGGGTGTCATACCAAGCTGGAGGGGCTTGCTTTAGCCCATATAAAGCTTTTTTCAACATGAAAACTTTGTTAGCAAACTCAGGGTGTTCAAACACAAGTGGCTGTCTAACATAAACTTCCTCATCAATTTCACCATTGAGGAAAGCACTTTTCACATCCATTTGATAAAGGAGGATATTATTGTAATTTGCATAAGCGAGAAGAATGTGAATTGCCTCAAGGCATGCAACCGGAGCATATGTTCCGCTGAAATCAATACCTTCTACCTGTGTGTACCCTTGAGCAACAAGTCATGCTTTGTTTCTCACCACGATGCCATTCTCATCTTGCTTATTGCGGAAAATCCATTTTGTGCCGATGATATTGTGCTTTTTGGGATTTGGTTTGTCAACCAATTCCCACGCATCATTTAATTCGAATTTCACCAACTCCTCTTGCATGGCATTCATCCAATCTGGGTCATTCATGGCTTCTTCATACTTGGTAGGTTCTGCCAAAGAAACAAAGGAGAAACTGTCATGGTAGTTAGCCAAACGAGTGTGTGAACAAGTTGTGGGTCGATAACCTGGATTCTCAATTTCATCAAGAATTAATGAAGGATCAACTTGATTAGACACTCGAGGATGAGCATTTTCTTCGTGATGATCATTGTCATACTCATCAGCATTAGCATTTGCATCATCATTCCCTTCAGGATTGCCATTTTGATTGGCTTTTTGATTTGGATTGCCATTTCCATTTGGGGGAGCATTTGCTTCGGCCGTGGCTTGACGAGTTCTGCTTTGACTCATAGGAGCATCATCATCAGAGGACTCAGGTGCATTTCCTTCAACAGGCTTGATGCTCCCAATGGCCATTTGCCGAATAGCATCCGATATCAATGGTTCATCTATCACATTTGGCAGGTGCTCCTTTGGGAGCCATTAGATTCATCAAACCGCACATTTACCATTTCCATAACTTTCATGTGGTGAGAGTTATAGACACGATACATATGCGAGTTTGAGCCATAACCAAGGAGAAAACCTTCATGTGCCTTAGGTGCAAACTTGGAAGAATGATTCATATCAAGAATGTAACAAGGTGCACCAAAAACACGTAGATAAGAAACATTCGGTTTCTTTCCAGTGATAAGCTCATATGAAGTTTTCTTAAGGAACTTGTGAATATAAACACGATTGATAACATTGTCGCTTCTGACATGCTTAATTCGTAGATCATATTCATTTTGGGCCTTCTTAGCGAAACTTTTGAAGATGTCTTGGGTGCAGGTCTTGTCTTCGAGAAGGAATACCCAAGTGTATCGAGAGAAATCATCAACAATAACCAGACCATAATGACTTCCACCGAAGCTTGCATAATTTTGAGGACCGAATAAATCCATAGGAAGAATTTCCAGTGGTATTGTTGTGGTCATAACTATCTTGGAAGAGTGATGCTTCTTGCCTAATTTACCAGCCTGACATGCAGCACAGAGGCGATTCTTGTTGAATTTTACATCAGGAATGCCGCGGAGATGATTTTTCTTCACCAGGGTCTACAAATTTCTCATACCTGCATGACCAAGTCTTCGGTGCCACAGCCAACCTCCGGTTGCTTTTGCATGCAAACAAGTTTGGACTGAGGGACCCTTAGAGAAATCCACAATATAAAGATCACCCTTTCTAATACCCTCAAAGACGAAGGAGTTGTCAGAGGCCATGAAGTATAATTCATTTGGATATAGAAAATAGCACTAACATGCCTGTCGGCATTCTGGGATCGGGGGTACCCAGACTTGCCGGCCTGTGACCCAGCGCGTGGGCTCATCGACGGCCCGGTATGGCCCAGCTGCAGGACCACAAGACAAGACCCTCACGCGGGCCCCCGGCCTCGCGAGGCGAATGACGCCAAGGCCCCCAGAGGAGCGGCCTCCCTAGGCCGCCCAGCGAGAGGCGGAGACTTCTATGCAGGTACCCGGCCTCATGAGGCCCGTGATGATGTGAGCCATGATGACCAAGGCTAGGAGGGCGCCAGTAGGCGCTGAGGGGACAGTTTCCTCTTTGGTGCTAAGGGAGCGAAGGCAGGTGCAGGTTCCCAAGGAAGGCACTGAAGCTTTCCGTTCCGGTGCAAACAAGACCAAGACCATGAGCTCGGCAGGACGGACGTCATCGCCGAGCCCACCACTGCGTCATGGCCAGAAGCTTGGCAGGCGAAGACCACCTTTCGTCAGGATAAGATGTACTGCTTGTCCCCTTTCAAAATGTTCCATTGTGGGATCCCGTCCCGCCAGTTATGTGGGAAGAGGACCAAGGCCGCTATAAAGATAGGCTAGTCTCCACCATAGAGGGGGGTCGGATTCATTCCACCCTATCCACTCGAGCCCTCGCGAGGTCGCTCACCCACTTTACTAGTTCATCCACCACCTCCTTGCAAGGCAAATCCACCAAAACCAGGAGTAGGGTTTTACACCGCAAGGTGGCCCAAAACTGGGTAAACTGTCGTGTCCATCTACTTCCCCATTCACACAAATCCGACGAGGCTAGGCCCTGGAGCGGTGAGCTTGGGTTTGGAGCTGGTGGAGATCTTCGCACACGCCCTAGAGTTCGAACCTTCTTCGGTTTGCGGAGCCCTGAAACCTACATTTGGCGCGCCAGGTAGGGGCGTGTCGAAGATTCGTCTCTTCACCGGCCACACTCCACCCTCGCCTTGTGGTTCCCATGGCGGATGCCATCTCGCCGGCTTGGCCGCCCGAAGCTTATAGGAGCGCTGCGGGTTGCCCGACCTTCACCCTCAGCTTGCGTCGGATGCAGTGGCCAGCGATGTTCAGGCCGGTGCTGCCCCCGCGGTACAATGGTGCCGCGGACCCCGAGGAGTTCCTCCAGTTGTACATGCAGGCCAACCAAGTGGCGGGTGGCAATGACAAGGCCGTGGCGAACTGGCTCCCTCTGGCCCTCACGGAGATACCACGCTCCTGGCTCTGCGGCCTCCCGGAAGCCTCGGTGTCCTCCTAGGAGGAGATTCGCGGTCGATTCATCACGCGCTTCGCGGCCCCAAGACCCCACGCGGTCGCTTGTATCCTCGGCGGGTCGCAAGCGCCTGCTTCTGGTCGCCATGTCAAGCAGCTTTTCCACCAGGTGGGCGCTGCTCGGCCGTGGCCCGAGGCCCCGCGGGGCCCTGCGAGGCCAGGGACAAACATCACCTTCGACTCCACAGACCATCCCAGGACTATGCCTGCCGCTGGTGTGCTCCCCATGCTGTACACGCCCACCATCAGTAACGTGGCGGTCACCCGAACCCTCATCGACGGTGGCGCCGGCCTCAACGTCCTCTTCATAGAGGCCTTCGACATGCTCCAGGTGCCCTACGACCAGCTCGCGCCCACCAAGCCTTTCTCGGGGGTGACCAAAGGCTCTGCCACCCCCTTGGGATGGGTGTGCCTTCCCGTCACCTTCGGCACTCGCGAAACTACCGCACCGAGTTGATCGACTTCGACGTGGCCCGCATCGACCTCCCGTACAACGCCATCCTGGGGTATCCGGCTCTCGCCAAGTTCATGGCGGCAACTCATCTGGGCTACAACGTCATCAAGATGCCCGGTAGCAGCGGCAACATCTCTGTGGTCGGGGACACCAAGGACGCAGTCCGGGCCCTCAAGCTCGCCTTCAAGGCCGCGGCGGCAACGCGCCCTGACGCTGGGGGCATCACCGAGGCTCTGGAGGCCGCGCTCGTGAAGAAAACAGTTGTTTTCTCAAGACCGAGCCGAGACGAAGCAGGTGCCTGTCAACAGCGGGGGCTCGGAGCCCACCTGCACCATTGGCGCTGGCCTACCCACAGAGCAGGAGAAGTCGCTGGTCGATTTTCTCCGGGCAAACAAGGACGTGTTTGCATGGGAGGCGTCTGACTTGGTTGGTGTCCCGAGGGGAGTGATCGAGCACCACTTGGCGGTGTGTCTCGCTGCGCGCCTAGTGAAGCAGAAAGCGCGGCGTCAGGTGCAGGAAAAGTAAGCATTCATCATCCAGGAGGTGCGCAAGCTACAAGAAGCCGGTGTCATTCGAGAGGTGCGGCACCCAGATTGGCTGGCCAACCCGGTCCTCGTCCCCAAAAAGGGAGGGAAGGAGTGCATGTGCGTCTACTTCACGAGTCTCAACAAGGATTGTCCTCAGGACACCTTCCCGCTCCCACGCATCGACCAGATCGTGGACTCCAGTGCCGAGTGGGATTTGCTGTGCTTTCTGGATGCTTTCTCAGATTATCACCAAATCAAGATGGCGGTGGAGGATGTCGAGAAGACGACCTTCATCTCCCCGTGCGGCGTGTACTGCTACACCTGCATGCCCTTAGGTCTGCGGAACACTGGTGCGACCTTCCAACGGCTGATGTGCATCACACTGGGCAGCAGCTCGGGAGGAATGTAGAGGCGTACGTCGACGACATCGTGGCCAAGTCACAAGAGGCAAGGACACTGATCAAGGACCTGGAGGAGACATTTGCCAGCCTGCGCCAAGTGAACCTAAGGCTTAACCCGGAAAAGTGCGTTCTCGGTGGTCCATCTGGCAAGCTACTTGGTTTCCTGGTGTCGCACTGAGGAATTGAGGCAAACCCCGAGAAGATCAAGGCAATTGAGAAGATGCATCCGCCTCAGACCCTCAAGGAAATGCAGAAGCTAGCGGGTTGGTGACCTCGTTGGGGCGATTCATCTCCAAGCTCGGCAAATGCGCCCTCCCCTTCTTCAAGCTCATGAAGAAGAAGGGTCCCTTCAAGTGGACACAGGAAGTGGAGGAGGCTTTCAAGGACGTCAAGAGGTACCTCACAAGCCCACCTGTTATGGTGGCGCCCCGTCCTCGCGAGCCCCTGGTGCTCTACTTGGCGGCCACCCCCACTCGGCCAGCGCGGCACTTGTGGCAGTCCGAGAGGGTCGCGCTGACGTTGGAGCGGGGTCAGGCGCCCCGCGAGGGCTCGCGGGGCTGTCACCTCCTCAGGACAGTGCCCCAGAGCCCTTAGGCGATGGGGCACCCGAGTCCCTTGTGCCCTACGCGATGAAGGATGCCGTCAATGCCTCGTCCCTCGTCGAGCACCCGGTGTACTTCATCAGCACCGTGCTGCGAGATGCGCGAGCGCGCTACCCTATGCAGGAGAAGCTCTTGCTTGCGCTCCTCGTTGCCTCGAGGTAGCTACGCCATTATTTCCAGGGCCACCCGATCAAGGTCATCTCTGCATATCCCTTGCAGAAGGTACTGCGCATCCCCAATGCAACAGGGAGAGTTGTGGAGTGGAACATCGAGCTGCAGGCCTTCCAGCTGGAATTCAGTACCTCCAGGGTCATCAGGGGGGGGGCTTGCTGATTTCGTGGCAGAGTGGACAGACACTCCCGATCAAGAGCTGGGCGAGTGCCATGTGACGACCCCGGCTTAATCGTGCACTAACCATACACACAAATGCACACAATCAAGCCTAAGACTCACTTGAAGATATCACAACACAACTCTAAAACATAAATAAAGTCATACAAGCTTTATATTACAAGCCAGGGCCTCGAGGGCTCGAATACATAGCTCGATGGCATACAAGTGTCAGCGGAAGCATCAGATATCTGGGTACAGATATATTACAGAATAGAGAGATAAGCCTTCACAGAGGCGGGGCAAAATTAAAAGCTACGATCGAAAGGCGTTGGCCTCCTGCCCTGGACCCTCCGATCCTACTCCTGGTCATCAGTCGGCTCCTCGTAGTAGTAGTACTCTCCGGGCTGGTAGTAGTAGTGGTCGTCGACTGGGGCATCTGACTCAGGGGCTCCGTCGTCTGGTGGCATCAATTGGATATGGGGGAAAAAGAAAGTAAAGCAAACGTGAGTACTCATCCGAAGTACTCAGCAAGCAAGGATCTACACTACATATGCAACATTTTCAAAGGGGGTTGTATATGTGGACTGGGCTGCAAAAATGCCAGAATAGAGGGGGAAAGCCTAGCCCTATCGAAGACTAGCATCTTCAAGCATCTTCATCGGTCTTGCAGCATTAGAAGAGAGCAGAATAACATAATGTAAAGTATAGCAGTGCCATCAACCTCGGCCAGAGATTCTTCCTCGACTCCCTGCGAGAAAGCAATCCCAGAGCCGTACTATCCATTTCATCTCAAGTCATGTTCTAGTTGTACCGATCGGGATACAACTCCGAGTGTCCGTTACCGTAGGACAGGCTATCGATAGAAGTTTCTTCCCTGCAGGGGTGCACCAACTTACCCACCACGCTCACTTAACTCCGGCCGAACACACTTTACTGGGTCATGCCCGGCCTCGGCTAAGCAACACGCTGCAACCCGACCTGGGTTCTAAAGAGAGGTCAGCACGCCGGACTAACCTATGCCCCCAGGGGTCTTGGGCCTTCGCCTTGGGAACCCTGCATGTTGTGAGGACGTTTCGGAAGCAGACCTAGCAACCCCTTATACAAGCGCAGTAGCATTCCTAGTCCAATACAAAACGGGCCGCTCCTCGCTGACGTCAATAGAGCTTTGGCTGATGTATACGACGCAGAACGCCCATACTATGCCCACGTGATGGTTAGTTCTATCAGGCCAGAGGCCCCTCGGATCAAATATCCAAACCGTTTAGTGGTTTAGGAGAGCGCGGAAACAAGCAGAGACTCACGATCGATGTGACCCTGTCGCCCCGTCTCGAGGACTTGCGGCAAGGGCTAAGAATGCCCGGCCACGCCTCGTAGTTATCTCGCGGGCACCTCTCAGGTCAACCCGACTCCACATCACTTCGTATTCATGCTCGCGCGGGTACCCCTCAGGGCCGACCCATCTTTAGTGTCATGTTTCAGTATAAGTCACAGTAACAACAGTAACCGTGTGTCTAGCACCAAGGGAACCCTGAGGAATCACCCTCGATGGAGTCCCACCTGATGTTCTCATCAAGGTGAACGAAGGAGGTATCACCCTCGAGGTCCACACTTGAACAGTTGCACGACGATGTCATTATCGGGGGTGGTGTAGGAGGAATCACCCTCGCTTACCACGACCGAATAACTAACCTACAAAGTTATCATCAGAAGTGCTGACAAGGTATCACCCTCGGCACTCGATAGTAACCCAGTAGAGTCGCGTAATTTAAGGGGGAAGTGACGTGCAGTGCCAGGGTCTGATCTTCGATCCCATTGCTCGGGTCTTCTGAGAGTCCAGCGGGGCAGTCGGGACAAGTGGGTCTCTGATAAGGCTCTACCCACCCTATACTAAACAGTTTAGGAGAATAGGCAGGTATCAAAAGTAGGCTACAATAAAATAGGCTATGCAGCAAATATAGGACAACAGTAGCAGCAGTACTTCTAATGCAAGCATAAGAGAGTGGGCGATATCGGAATGCTCAAAATGGGGGTGCTTGCCTGTCTGCTCGACGGCAAGGGCAGGGTCGTCGGGGACGTAGTCGTACTCCGGAGCTGCGTCTGCCTCGGGAGCTACGTCAACGTCGGGGTCTACCGAGAGAGAAGAGGGGGGAGAAACAAGTAAACATAATGCAAACAGATGCAACACCGTGCGTGCTATGCTATGATGCAGTGCAGGGTTGCCTAAATATGCATCTAAGTCATTTAGGTTATTTTAGGATTAAAGCTGGATTTATTAACCGGTGATTATGCACTATTCATCTATCAGATACGGGTTCGGAGTTACAAGTTCTCCTACGTAGGAGGTTCCGATATGGAAACAGACGACACGATCAAACTCGTCTCGTCGTTCTGAGCAACTTTCATGTTTTAACTTTTTCAATCCGAGCTACGGTTTAAAAGATATTAATTTTTAAAAATTAATTGATTTTTTGGAATTAATTTAATTTAACAGAAATTGTATTATGACATCAGGATGACGTCATGCTTGCGTCAGCGGTCAACTGGGAGGCTTGACCAGTCAAATGGGGCCCAGGGGTCCCACATGTCAAAGACTGGGCACTGCCCAGTCAGCAAGTTGACTAGGTCAACTGGGTCCAGTGGGACCCAGCTGTCAGTGAGTGTTTAACTTAACAGTATTTTAATTAGCCTAATTTGATAATTAGAGGCGGTGGGGCCAACTGTCAGTGTCAGCGGCACTAATTAACTGCTACAGTGCCGGGACCACATGTCAGCGACTGTTAGAGGGGGTTTTGGGTGGCTAACCACGCGGGGTCCACCTGGTGGGGTCCACCGGCGTTTGAACACGGCGGCGCGCCGGCGGCGACCACCCAAGGCGGCGGCGAAGCACGGAATTCGCCCACGGGCGACCAAATGGAGCGCGAGACGGCTCGTTCGAATGAGCGAACGAGCGTGCGTCGGAAGGAGCAAGCAGCACGAGCTGGGGGTGGCCCTATCGGCGGCAACGGTGACGGTCGAGCAGCGGCAGTGGCGGATGTCCGGCCGTGGCAGCTCTACAGCTCGAGATCGAGCAAGGCGAGGGGTTAGGCGGCAGCTACGGACATCCAGGAGCACGCTGGTGCAGCTGGCTCGAGCATGGAGGCTCGGGAGCGCGAGGCTCGCCGTACATGGCAGTGGCCGGAGCTCGGGTTCCCGCGGAAGCTAGCGAGGCGGTGCACGCGAAGCAGAAAAGAGAGGGGGGGAAGGGACGGCGCTCACATCGGTGATGAGGAGCCGCTCGGGGAGGCCAGGGAGCTCGTGGTGGTGCTGAACAACGGCGAGGTCGTGCGGTGGCCGAAGGCGGAGAAGAGGATGAAGGCGGCGGCTCTGCAGCCCCACTGCTCTGATCCAACGGCGCGGAAGACGAAGACGAACACGGCGGGCATCCTGAACGTCTTGGAGAAGCTCGAGGTGGCCGGTGGCCATGGTAATGGCGAGCGGCGGCGGTGACAGTTTCGGGCGCGAGCTTGATCTACTCGGGGGGGGGGGACGGGAGATAGAAAGGGGTGGAGTGGGGGCTAGGGTTCAATGGGGGAGGACGATGGCAGCACGAGGTAGGCCTTAATGGCGTCAGGGAGCCGCGGGATCGACGGCGCGTGGCGATCGGTGGCTCGGGCGCGCGTGCCAGCCGACAGCGAGGCAGAGGAAGGGGATAACCGGGAGGTGGGCTGGCTCGGGTGGACTGGGCCGATCACTGTAGCCGCGGCCCAGATGCCAGGTGAATTTCTGATCCTTTCTTATTTTTTGTTTTTCTCTTTTATTAATAAGCAGAGAGAGAGAAGGACTTATTTAGGCATCCTAATCACTTAGGAAAAATATGGGAAAGGTCCCAATAATTCCCTGGTGATTTTAGATACTGCCACAAAAAGTTTCGGGACTTTTAGTACTGATTTGAATTTCTCAAAAATGAATATGGCATTTAATAGGGCTGTTTGTTACAGTTTGAGGTTGTTAGAGTTACTCAACTAATTTTATTAATGTGGATTACAATTTTATAGTTGCATCTGAAATATTTGCAACATTATGTACATTTTAGTTTTCTTGTTTGAGGAAATATTTATTTGACTTGCATTTTAAATTTGAATTGAGTTGGATTATTTCCTAGTTGCAATTTATTTAGATTGATCATGATGACATGGCAAGTTAAGTAGCTTAACTAGGGTGAGGTAACCTGGGGATGTTACAAATCTCCTCCACTAAAAGTAATCTCGTCCCGAGATTTAAGTGGGGAAGTAAGGGTAACTTGCGGAAGAACTGACCTTTATAGGGTGGAATATCTGACGAACAATTCAGGGAATGTGGCAGAAGTATCTCTCGAGTTGAAACTTAGGAAACATCGAGAGCAAAGTATGAAGGTACAATAAGAAGTATCAATCGAATGGACATTCGATCGATACCTGAACGAAGTGTGAACAGGGGTTCAGGGTATCGGGAGTAGATCATCTCTCGAGGGGTGGCTCGTGATAACACATAAAGTCATTATCATAGGAAACTTCGGAATCAACGTTGTATGGAAGAGTCAGGTTCCGATCCTGTGGAACTATGGAGGGGTGTCGATCAAAAGTAGGAAGAATGGTGTCATCTTACCGGTCGCGACAATAAGGTATGTCAGAGGACAGTCTGTCAGTTATGATGGCAACATCGTCGGTACCAAGGGCGAGGGACGAAGAGAACCATTTTCCTGCTCGTGGAACGAGGCGGACCAATAAGGCAAAGTTCTCGTCCATCGGTGGTTACCGGAATGTCATCAACAATAGTAACAGGGTCACACTGACAGAGTTGTATACCGAGATGTTTTCATAGGCAGGGAATTAATTCTGCTTAGGTAAGCTAGATTACTGGAAAGGTTAAACAAAACAATGGAAAGGAAAATGTGTTTATACACGAGAATCGGGAGTACATCCTGCTCAAGGAAAAGCGGAGCAGGATATACATGATGGAACAGTAAGTTCAAAGGCATTTAGATAAAGAGGCGAGTGATGAATCATGATATTACCCTTATAACGATGTTTGGATAATTGATTAAGAGACAATTGGCAATGTGCTTCCAACGTTCTTGTTGAAATTTGGAATACCACAATCATGCTTCGTTGCAGCAATGATATGGTGTCAAGTAAAAGATTGGGTTCGAAGATCTCAAGAGGTACCGAGAAACATTTACAAGGGTATCTCGGGACGTAAGGAATAACCAAATACAACCAAGTTTGTGTTGGTCGAAAGTCAAGGATGACATCGATGATATCACAATTCATCGAGAGGCAGGGATGGTATTTCTAGCCATGAATTCAATGGGCATCTCCGAGGGAGCCAAAATATTATCGGTGATCATGACACAATTGTCGAAAGATTTGAAGAAGATGTAATCAGTCAGCGATGACATCAAGCAAAAAGGAATGCCGGAGCGAAAGGTTATTGGTACCACGGATACGACGCAAGCTCGAAGTCAAGCTTGTTGTTCGAGGTGAAGTGATAAAATGAGGAAGATCGACGTAAGCTTAACTCATCGTCGAAAATTGTGCTCCGGGAAGAAGGGTCGGGTAGGACAGTTAAAAGTCGGCACGATAATGATATAGCCGATCAGGCTAGGAATGAGGTAATGGAGTATTTAACTTCCCAGTAACAAATACTAGGTATAATACCGGAAGGTAAATCGGAGTAGAGGTTGGACGGGGGAAATGATTTGCAGAGGATAAGTATTTTTATCTTATCCAGAAAATGGAATCAAGGAGGAAATATGGTCGGAACCACGATTGCAAAGGATCAATTCGTAGATTCAAGATGAACTTGTACCAAGGAAATAATTATTTTTTTACGAGCAGCTTCCATGATAAGTTCTACATCGGGTCCATGGGCATGAACACAAAGGTTCAAGGTCGACTCCCACTTCTTCAATGAACAACTTCTCATTCACTGCTCTCTGTTAAGAATGTTTAGAGTTTGAAAGTTTAACTGGTGGAACAACAGAAGGTATGGCACATGAAGCCTTGTGGGTTCTCACAGCTAGCGAAGGCATAGACTCAACCCATCGGGGCATTTTACGGATCTATACCCCACGCTTATAGAAGCAACAAACAACATTTCATAATTGAATATGGACAAAAAGAATTACATGATACCGCATTGCCAAAGGCAATTGCAACAGGGAAAGAATTCTCACAGATAGAAGATGAAGGACATTGTCGGATAATAATCCAACAAAAGAGCAGGTGGTCAGCAAAGGATCTGACGTGAGTAGCGGTACTTAACCAGAAGAAGAAAGAATGTGACGGCATCAGATTATAGAAACAGCGGAACAATCCGACGTTTAAGTACAAAGGAGTTATGGTTCAGAAATGAAGGATCAGAAGCAAAAGCTCTGATCAAAAGATGAGTAGGTTGAAAAGAACTAGATAGACAACTTTAGTGTTCCGTCTAGCGGAGATGTCCACCCATGGTTACATGACATGTCCTGGTCAGTAGTCAGTCCCAGGTCAATATGGAGAAGGAATGCACTACCTCTCCGTGGCATGCAAGTTGGGCGGATATACAGACGGCAAGATGTAGAGAATGCTTCAGTGCCAAAGGCAATGTCAACGGGGAAGGAACCGATAAGGTTCTTAGAATAGAAAAGAATCGGTTGGATAATTGTCCTCAAAAGGAATCAAGTGATCCGTAAGAATTTAACGGGGTAAGGTTTTAACAACTGGTCCCATCTGAGAGTCCTCCGAGAAAGGATGGGGGCAAGCACCTCGAATTAAGGAAGCACTTGAACAACCCAAGTATAAAATTCAGAGGGTTCACGATTTCCAAAGCCAGGAGTGACAATTAGTTCACCTGGGCAGAGGGACGAGTGATTTATACATGCTTAGTTGGAGCTCATGTCCGGAATGGTGATTGAGCCGGAAGGACGAAATCTAGGAATCAACTGATGATGGCGAATATTCACAGCATATTGGTTCAAGGGATTCAAAATGGTAATTGGTAAAGGATGTTGACGGGGATTACTAGATATATGGAATTAACCATAAGGCAAGCAGGCAAGAATTTCGAGAGCAATAGGCTGCAAAGGATTTTTGGGAGATCAGATAGCAATTCAATGAGTTCTGGAAAGCACTCGAATAACTGGGAATGAACGGATCCCATGTAGTATGAGGACTTATTCATAGGTGTGTTTAGGTGGAAAGGGACTGCAAAGCAATGGGACAGGGTCTCGGCTAACGTCGAGGAGTATCTTCAGAATCTTCTGATGAAGCAGACAATCATCTGTAGTGAAAGGGGCTCTCCGGGAGGAAATGGTTACGAGATCCTAATGCCAGAGTTAGTAAAATCTTTAACCCGAATAGAAGAGAGATCAGAGTCCCAGAGTAAAGACGAGGAATAAAAGATCCTAATACCACCCAGTTGGCAACGTGGGCCCGTAAGCCACACAGCCAAGTTAGTAAAACAGTTTTGGACCACTAGACTCAACTTCGGCCAAGGAGTTGGAAAGGGGGGTTCCTAGAGGCAGTCGGCTCTGATACCAACCTATGACGACCCCGGCTTAATCATGCACTAACCATACACACAAATGCACACGATCAAGCCTAAGGACTCACTTGAAGATATCACAACACAACACTAAAACATAAATAAAGTCATACAAGCTTTATATTACAAGCCAGGGCCTCGAGGGATCGAATACATAGCTCGATGGCATATAAGTGTCAGCGGAAGCATCAGATATCTGGGTACAGATATATTACAGAACAGAGAGATAAGCCTTCACAGAGGTGGGGCAAAATTAAAAGCTACGATCGAAAGGCATAGGCCTCCTGCCCTGGACCCTCCGATCCTACTCCTGGTCATCAGTCGGCTCCTCGTAGTAGTAGTACTCTCCGGGCTGGTAGTAGTAGTGGTCGTCGACTGGGGCATCTGACTCAGGGGCTCCGTCGTCTGGTGGCATCAATTGGATATGGGGGAAAAAGAAAGTAAAGCAAACGTGAGTACTCATCCGAAGTACTCAGCAAGCAAGGATCTACACTACATATGCAACATTTTCAAAGGGGGCTGTATATGTGGACTGGGCTGCAGAAATGCCAGAATAGAGGGGGAAAGCCTAGCCCTATCGAAGACTAGCATCTTCAAGCATCTTCATCGGTCTTGCAGCATTAGAAGAGAGCAGAATAACATAATGTAAAGTATAGCAGTGCCATCAACCTCGGCCAGAGATTCTTCCTCGACTCCCTATGAGAAAGCAATCCCAGAGCCATACTATCCATTTCATCTCAAGTCATGTTCTAGTTGTACCGATCGGGATACAACTCCGAGTGTCCGTTACCGTAGGACAGGCTATCGATAGAAGTTTCTTCCCTGCAGGGGTGCACCAACTTACCCACCACGCTCACTTAACTCCGGCCGGACACACTTTACTGGGTCATGCCCGGCCTTGGCTAAGCAACACGCCGCACCCGACCTGGGCTCTAAAGAGAGGTCAGCACGCCGGACTAACCTATGCCCCCAGGGGTCTTGGGCCTTCGCCCTGGGAACCCTGCATGTTGAGAGGACGTTTCGGAAGCAGACCTAGCAATCCCTTATACAAGCACAGTTGCATTCCCAGTCCAATCCAAAACGGGCCGCTCCTCGCTGACGTCAATAGAGCTTCGGCTGATGTATACGACGCAGAACGCCCATACTATGCCCACGTGATGGTTAGTGCTATCAGGCCAAAGGCCCCTCGGATCAAATATCCAAACCGTTTAGTGGTTTAGGAGCGCGCGGAAATGAGCAGAGACTCACGATCGATGTGACCCCGTCGCCCCGTCTCGAGGACTTGCGGCAAGGGCTAAGAATGCCCGGCCACACCTCGTAGTTATCTCGCGGGCACCTCTCAGGTCAACCCGACTCCACATCACTTCGCATTCATGCTCGCGCGGGTACCCCTTAGGGCCGACCCGTCTTTAGTGTCATGTTTCAGTATAAATCACAGTAACAACAGTAACCGTGTGTCTAACACCAAGGGAACCCTGAGGAATCACCCTCGATGGAGTCCCACCTGATGTTCTCGTCAAGGTGAACGAAAGAGGTATCACCCTCGAGGTCCACACTTGAACAGTTGCACGACGATGTCGTTATCGGGGGTGGTGTAGGAGGAATCACCCTCGCTTACCACGACCGAATAACTAACCTACAAAGTTATCATCAGAAGTGCTGATGAGGTATCACCCTCGGCACTCGATAGTAACCCAGTAGAGTCACGCAATTTAAGGGTGAAATGACGTGCAGTGCCAGGGTCTGATCTTCGATCCCGTTGCTCGGGTCTCCTGAGAGTCCAGCGGGGCAGTCGGGACAAGTGGGTCTCTGATAAGGCTCTACCCACCCTATACTAAACAGTTTAGGAGAACAGGCAGGTATCAAAAGTAGGCTACAATAAAACAGGCTATGCAGCAAATGTAGGACAACAGTAGCAGCAGTACTTCTAATGCAAGCATAAGAGAGAAGAGAGTGGGCGATATCGGAATGCTCAAAATGGGGGTGCTTGCCTGTCTGCTCGACGGCAAGGGCAGGGTCGTCGGGGACGTAGTCGTACTCCGGAGCTGCATTTGCCTCGGGAGCTATGTCAACGTCGGGGTCTACCGAGAGAGAAGAGGGGGAAGAAACAAGTAAACATAATGCAAACAGATGCAACACAGTGCGTGCTATGCTATGATGCAGTGCAGGGTTGCCTAAATATGCATCTAAGTCATTTTGGTTATTTTAGGATTAAAGTTGGATTTATTAACCGGTGATTATGCACTATTCATCTATCAGATACGGGTTCGGAGTTACAAGTTCTCCTAAATAGGAGGTTCCGATATGGAAATAGACGGCACGATCAAACTCGTCTCGTCGTTCTGAGCAACTTTCATGTTTTAACTTTTTCAATCCGAGCTACGGTTTAAAAGATATTAATTTTTAAAAACTAATTGATTTTCTGGAATTAATTTAATTTAACAGAAATTGTAATATGACGTCAGGATGATGTCATGCTTGTGTCAGCTATCAACTGGGAGGCTTGACCAGTCAAATGGGGCCCAGGGGTCCCACATGTCATAGACTGGGCACTGCTCAGTCAGCAAGTTGACTAGGTCAACTGGGTCCAGCGGGACCCAGCTGTCAGTGAGTGTTTATCTTAACAGTATTTTAATTAGCCTAATTTGATAATTTGAGGCGGTGCGGCCAACTGTCAGTGTCAGCGGCACTAATTAACTGCTACAGTGGCCGGGACCACATGTCAGCGACTGTTAGAGGGGGTTTTGGGTGGCTAACCACGCGGGGTCCACCTGGCGGGGTCCACCGGTGTTTGAACACGGCGGCGCGCTGGCGGCGACCACCCGAGGCGGCGGCGACGCACGGAATTCGCCCACGGGCGACCAAATCGAGCGCGAGACGGCTCGTTCGAATGAGCGAACGAGCGCGCGTCGGAAGGAGCAAGCAGCACGAGCTGGGGGGTGGCCCTATCGACGACAACGGTGACGGCTGAGCGGCGGCAGTGGCGGATGTCCGGCCGTGGCAGCTCTACAGCTCGAGATCGAGCAAGGCGAGGGATTAGGCGGCAGCTACGGACCTCCAGGAGCACGCTGGTGCAGCTGGCTCGAGCGTGGAGGCTTGGGAGCACGAGGCTCGCCGTACATGGCAGTGGCCGGAGCTCGAGTTCACGTGGAAGCTAGCGAGGCGGCGCACGCGAAGCAGAAAAGAGAGGGGGGAAAGGGACGGCGCTCACATCGGTGATGAGGAGCCGCTCGGGGAGGCCAAGGAGCTCGTGGTGGCGCTGAACGACGGCGAGGTTGTGCGGTGGCCGAAGGCGGAGAAGAGGATGAAGGCGGCGGCTCTGCAGCCCCACTGCTCCGATCCGATGGCGCGGAAGACGAAGATGAACACGGCGGGCCTCCTGAACGTCTTGGAGAAGCTCGAGGTGGCCGGTGGCCATGGTAATGGCGAGTGGCGGCGACGACAGTTTCGGGCTCGAGCTCGATCTACTCGGGGGGGGGGGCGGGGACGGGGAGAGAAAGGGGTGGAGTGGGGGCTAGGGTTCGATGGGGGAGGACGAGGGCAGCACGAGGCAGGCCTTAATGGCGACAGGGAGCCGCGGGATCGACGGCGTGTGGCGATCGGCGGCTCGGGCGCGCGCGCCAGCCGACAGCGAGGGAGAGGGAGGGGATAACCGGGAGGTGGGCTGGCTCGGGTGGACTAGGCCGATCACTGTAGCCGCGGCCCAGATGCCAGGTGAGTTTCTGATCCTTTCTTATTTTCTGTTTTTCTCTTTTATTAATAAGCAGAGAGAGAGAAGGACTTATTTAGGCATCCTAATCACTTAGGAAAAATATGGGAAAGGTCCCAATAATTCCCTGGTGATTTTAGATACTGCCACAAAAAGTTTGGGGACTTTTAGTACTGATTTGAATTTCTCAAAAATGAATATGGCATTTAATAGGGCTGTTTGTTACTGTTTGAGGTTGTTAGAGTTACTCAACTAATTTTATTAATGTGGATTACAATTTTATAGTTGCATCTGAAATATTTGCAACATTTTGTACATTTTAGTTTTGTTGTTTGAGGAAATATTTATTTGACTTGCATTTTAAATTTTAATTGAGTTGGATTATTTCCTAGTTGCAATTTATTTAGATTGATCATGATGACATGGCAAGTTAAGTAGCTTAACTAGGGTGAGGTAACCTGGGGATGTTACATGCCAGTCCCTCACGCTTGGTGATGAGGCGCTTGATGGCTGGGTCATGCACTTCGACAGTGCCTTCACGTGGCAGGGCGCGGGGGCTGGAGTCGTGCTCATTTCACCGACCAAGGACAAGCTCCTCTACACCGTGCAGCTTTGCTTTCAGCGCGCCGAGAAGGTCTCCAACAACATCATGGAATATGAAGGCCTAATCGTCGGCCTCAGGGTCGCGGCCGCTCTAGGGGTCAAGCGCCTCACCATCAAGGGCGATTCCCAGCTACTCATCAACTTCTCCAACAAGGAGTACAAAACGAAGGAGGAGCACATGGAGGCATACATGGAGGAGGTATGTAAAATTGAAAAGCGCTTCCTGGGCTTGGAATTGCAGCAGGTCCCGCGCGGCGCAAACAAGGAAGCTGACGACATTGCCAAGAGGGCATCCCGCCGCGAGCCTCAGAAGCCTGGTGTCTTCGAGGAGAGGCTCTTCAGGCCGTCGGTAGCACCCCCAGCCACGGGCCCGGCGCTGCTCCGGGAAGAGCCGTCGCCAGCCCCGTCCTCGGGCGCCCCAGCCTGTGGCCTGACCTCGGCAGCCCGCCTGCTCCTGGCACTGGAGCCTCAGGTGGGTGACTAGACCGAGGAGTTCAAGGCGTACCTGCTCAGCGCCGCCCTATCGGAGAAGGAGGAGGACGCGAAGCACGTGGCCCGCCAGGGCACCGCTTATTGCTTGCAGGATGGCGAGCTGTATCGTACGCACCCCAACGACGTATCCCTCCGGTGCATATCCGAGGAGCAGGGGCGTGAGCTGCTGGCCGACATTCACGGTGGGGATTGTGGGCACCACTCCTCATCTCGCACCCTCGTAGGAAACGCGTTACGCAGCGGATTCTATTGGCCTACAGCACTTCACGACGCCACCGAACTGGTCCGGTCTTGCGAGGCCTGCCAGTTCCACGCCAAGCAGATTGATCAACCCGCGCAAGGCCTGCAGACCATCCCGCTCTCGTGGCCCTTCGCGGTCTGGGGACTGGATATACTGGGCCCTTTCCCTCAGGCGGTCGGCGGTTACCGCTACCTCTACGTCACCATCAACAAGTTCACCAAGTGGGCGGAGGTGGAGCCCGTGCGCACCATCCCCACCGGCTCGGCAGTCAAGTTCATCAAGAGCCTCGTGAGCCGTTTCGGTGTCCCCAACCGTATCATTACTGACAATGGCTCCCAATTCACGAGCAACCTCTTCAGGACATATTGTGCTAACCTTGGAACGCAGATATGCTACGCTTCGGTGGCGCACCCGCGGAGCAACAGCCAGGCCGAGCACGCCAACGCGGAGGTCCTGAGGGGCCTCAAGACTAGAAGCTTCAAGAAGAAGCTTGAGGCCTGCGGCAGGGGTTGGTTCGGTTGAGCTTCAGTCCACGCTGTGGTCCGTCCGCACCACTGCGACTAAGCCCACCGGTGAGACCCCGTTCTTCCTCGTCTACGAGGCTGAGGTGGTCCTCTCGCACGAGGTCAAGCATTGCTCCCCGCAGGTCTTGGCATTCGACGAGGCGTGTCAGGATGCCTCACGGGGAACTGATCTCGTGCTCGGGGAGGAGGCCCATTGCCAGGCCTCTCTCCGTGCCGCAAGGTACCAGTAGGCGTTGTGGCGCCACCATTGCCGCAACATCCGCCCCCGGACCCTCAAGGTTGGGGACCTCGTCCTGAGGCGGGTACTCTCCAGGGAGGGCCTCCACAAGCTCTCGCCCATGTGGGAGGGCCTGTTCAGGGTCACCCGCATCTCCAAGCCTGGCGCCGTGTGCCTGGAGACGGAGGATGGGGTCCCCATCCAGAATGCCTGGAACATCCAGCATCTCCGCAAGTTCTACCCTTGACACTCTCACGTAATAATGAGTGGGGCTGTACATGCCCCGGAGCTCCCGGTGCGCCGCCCCACGGCACTGCGGGAGCTCCCACCCACACCCAAGTGGAAGCCCCATGCTCCGTGCTGGCGGACGACACGGTCTTACAACGATTATGCCCATGCCTAGTGGAGGCCCCATGCTCCGCGCTAGTGGGAAGACTAGAAGACTAGTGTAGGCGCTTGATGCAGCTGTTCTTTCGCTTGCTTTTGTAACCAAATTTGCCGCTTCTTGGAATGAAGTTTGAAGTTCTCGCGTCTTTGTTCGAAAAGGAGTGGGAATTTTTTTCTCCTTGCAGTGTTTCCTTTCTAGGAATTCGTTTTTAAGAGGAAGTGGCAGCTGCCCGTTGTTTCCCCCATCGCATCACACGAGCGGGGGCTACCTGGGCACAGTGTGCATGCCTGAGCCGGCCTAGGCCACCAGCCTCGGGCCCGCCCATGTGCACACCTCACCAAGACCTTGGCGACTGAATCCTCGCGTGACGCTCTCGAGCGAGCCAACGGGCACATATTGCCTGGGGCTCCTGGCCTCTGGAGCACTCATCTCCTGGCCTTGCCGGGCACCATGACCCGGCATACCAGCGACGATCGACCCTCGCTCGGGGGCTCTAAGCCCAAAGGGGGCTGACAGAGAAGGACGACTGAAGAAAGAGCAGTCACGATTGGGCTTGTTACCAAGGAAGCGTATGTAAGGCGCGTTTCGGCATCCTTACGGGGTTCGACACTAGGCGGAGGCATCGTCGTGAGGCCCTGAACCCTCGCGAGTCCCCCTGGGGCCTCGCGAGTGGCGAGCCCTTCAAGGCTCCGGAGCCACCTAGTCCGCGAGAAAGAAGCCTCCCAGACAAGCTCTCCAAGCTGCCTCGATGCCCCAGCGGTACCCTCGCGGGAGCAGGAGGCGAGCTTCAGAGGAGCGTGCCCTCGCGACGCAGGAACCCGTCACGAATCACGAGCGAGCCTAGTTAAGTCATTCTAACCACGTCGGCGGGAACCTTTTCAATTAGTAATGGTACAAATGCTAGAATATGAATGAGGAACATTGATATAAAAGGCGCAAGCACCGCAGTTCATTACACGCCCCGCGGGGCTCTTCATGGTTCTTGATGCAGGAAATAAAAAAAGCAAAGAAGCGACCTCCCGAGGACCGCTACACCTGAGGTCTGGCTCCGGCGCCGCCCACGCTCAGTTAGAGTCCTCCTCCTGCTCGACGGGGGCGCGGTGGTGTGGCGTCTCGATGCCCTCCTAAGCGGGGGTCACGGTGGTGTGGCGGCTCGCCGTCCTCCTTGGTCCGGGCGCGGTGACGCGTCGGCTCGTCGTAGTCGTCATCGCTCGAGGTACCCCCGGAGGAGGCGCCGCTGCTGCTGGAGGTGCTGCGGCCATCGCCAAGGGCAAGTTCACCGCCGAGGACGCCACCGCCGCGATGACCGTCACCGTCGGAGAGGTGGTCGCCATCGCCGCCGTCGCCCTCCGGCAGCACTCCAGGCGCCTACTGTCTTCCCCGAAGATCCGGACGAAGAGCGTCGACTCCTCGTCGTACTTGAAGTGGAGGGTATGCCTCCCCTGTAGGCCGCGGGAGCGGGAGAACGTCTACCACCGGCGGTTCAGGAACACGTAGCCCACGGAAGTGACCTCGGCCTCCACCCACGAGGCCTTGCTGCAGAAGCCATTGGGCTACAGCTATAGGCCGGCGAGGCCTCCGGCAGGCAGCTCCTCCGTGAAGGAGCGCGGGAGCTGGATCCAGGTGCCTGCCGCTCTCTGCACCCACACCATGAACTCCCAGGCCATGTCGGCTGAGTGGGATCGCGGGCAGGGTGGTCGGGTGGCCACCATGAGATTTTCCCCTTGACCGCGGCCGCTACGGCTGCCGCAGCCGCCTCCGCAGGAGGGACCCTTCCTACAGCTGCCGGAGGCAATGCCAGCCCCCGTGAAAGTGCGCCCGCTCCCTCGGGGGACCACCGCCGGTGTCGCGGTGTACTTGCGGGGACGACCACACCCATTCTTGGGCGGCGGTGAGCCTGGTCCCTCCTGGGGGGCTTTCCCCTTCTCGGAGGCGGAGAACCTTCTCACTAGCGCCATGGTTGTTGTGGCGGTGGTTCAGAATGGGAGAGCAAGAAAACGAAGATGGGCAAGAGGGGCTCCGCCCCCTCGCCCTCTTATAGGCAAGTGAAGGCTAACCGGCGCCCCTCCGTGTTCCGAGCGATGATGGCCCTGCAGCATGCATCAGGCTGTTGTCAAATCGGAGTGATTGCCGAGGTGACATGGGGAAGTGGAGGAGTCCGCACCCAGTCATGCGCCACGTGTCGAGCCTGGCCCGCAAACGACTGGGGCCCATGTCGCTTCGCCTTGCCCCTTGGCTTCGCCTCAAAGCCAGCTCGAGCGCGCCTTGGGCCCGGGGGCTACTGTCAGCGTTCTGGGATCGGGGGTACCCAGAATTGCCGGCCTGCGACCCAGCGCGTGGGCTCATTGACGGCCCGGTACGGCCCAGTTGCAGGACCACAAGACAAGACCCTCACGAGGGCCCCCGGCCTCGCGAGGCGAACGACGCCAAGTCCCCCAGAGGAGCGGCCTCCCTAGGCCGCCCCCGAGAGGCGGAGACATCTATGCAGGTACCCGGCCTCACGAGGCCCCTGATGACATGAGCCATGATGACCAAGGCCAGGCGGGCACCAGTAGGCGCAGATGGGACAATTTCCTCTTCAGTGCTAAGGGAGCGAAGGCAGGCGCATGTTCCCGAGGAAGGCCCTAAAGCTTTCCGTTCTGGTGCAAACAAGACCAAGACCACGAGCTCGGCAGGATGAACGTCATCGCCGAGCCCACCACTACGTCATGGCCAGAAGCTTTGCAGGTGAAGGCCACCTTTCATCAGGATAAGACGTACTGCTTTTCCCCTTTCAAAATGGGCCATTGTGGGATCCCTTCCCGCCAGTTATGAGGGAAGAGGACCAAGGCCGCTATAAATATAGGCTAGTCTCCACCATAGAGGGGGATTGGATCCATTCCACCCTCTCCACTCGAGCCCTCGCGAGGTCGCTCATCCACTATACTAGTTCATCCACCACCTCCTCGCGAGGCCAATCCACTAGAAGCAGGAGTAGGGTTTTACACCGCATGGTGGCCCGAACCTGGGTAAACTGACGTGTCCATCTACTTCCCTGTTCGCACGAACTCGACGAGGCTAGGCCCTAGAGCGGTGAGCTTGGGTTTGGAGCTGGTGGAGATCTTCGCACATGCCCCAGAGTTCGAACCTTCTTGGGTCTGCGGAGCCCTGAATCCGACAATGCCCAAATCACATAGCTTGCCAACTGAAATAAGATTGAATCCAAGAGACTGGACAAGTAAAACATCATCAATGGACTTCTCCTTGGATATAGAAATTTTACCTAGCCCAATTACCTTTCCTTTGTTGTTGTCGCCAAAAGTGATATACTTCAGCGGAGAAGTAGTTAAGTTGGGGTCGACAAACAATGACTTGTCTCCGGTCATATGACTAGTGCATCCACTATCCATTTTGTACACCCAGAGACATAGTCCTTTTCCTGCGAAGCTTTTGCCATGAAGCAATAGGCAGGAGATTCATCGTCGCTTGATGGATTCCCGAAGAAGTTTGTCGTAGGAGAGGAGGCGCATGCTATGCCTGCCATGCCAGAGTCGAAACCCTGATCGGATTCTTCTTCTTCTTCTTCAGATTCAGACTATTCTTCTTCATCATAATCCATTTCCTTGATGATGTACGCCTTGGCCTTGCGAGAGTTGATCTTGCGGTTGGACGAGGACTTGGAAGGGTTCCTTGATGAAGATCTTGATGAGGATTTTGAAGTGGAGTTGTCCTTCTTGAAGAATTTCTTCATTTTCTTCTCATCGTCAGAATTGTAGTTCTTGCTCTTGCTTTTGCCTCGATGGTTGCCCACTAGCATGGATTTTAACTTCCCAGAGAGGGCAGTCCAAAATGAAGTGACCAGGCTTTTTGCACTTAAAGCAGGTGTATTCTCCAGTGGGTTTCGATGAGGATTTTGAACCCCTAGAGTTGCTTGAACTTCTTTTCTGGAACCGGCTCTTCTTGTGGAAGCATTGGAATCTTTTTGTGATCAGTGCGAGATCTTTGCTGAGTCTTTCTGGATCATCTAAATCTTCTTTGGCATTTCCATCGGAGGAGGAATCAGCTACAACCTTCAGAGCATGATTTTTGCGTTGATTGGAACCATAGAGATCTCTCTTCTCTTCCTCCTGTTCCTTGTGAGTGTTAAGTCTCTCCATGATATCAGCAGAGTCGAGGTGCTTGAAGTCAGCTCGTTCACGTATTATCAGAACAAGTGTGTCGAAAGAACTGTCAAGAGATCGAAGCAGTTTCTTTACGACTTCATGGTCAGTGATGTCTTTGGCGCCGAGACCTTGAAGTTCATTTGCGATATCACTCAGGCGATCGAAGGTTTGTTGGGAGCTTTCATTCCCAATGCCCTTGAATCAATTGAGCTGGGCCCGAAAGTATCAATATTGGCTTCTTTCTGAGATGAAACTCCTTCATTGATCTTCTTGAGGACGTCCCACAATTCCTTCGCAGTTTCACACTGGCGATAGCGAAGAAATTGCGCCTGATTGAGATGGCCACCAATCTCATCTTTGGCCTGAGCATCCATCTGAATAAGCATCTTTTCTTCGTCGAAAGGGGCTTGAGGTACAGCAACATGGACCCCGAATTGCACCACATTCCACACATCATCATCTATTGCTCGGAGACGGATCTTCATCTTCTCCTTCCAGAAGGGGTAGTCCGTCCCATCGAATATGGGAATCTTGAGATGCAATTTGTAGTTCACTGAAGACATACTTAAACTCCAAAAGTCGTTAGACTAAAATGAGCAGAGTCAAGGAGTAGCTTGGCTCTGATACCAATTGTAGGAACGAAGTACGTCTACCAGAGGGGGTGAATGGGAGTTTTAAATTTTCTTCAGAAAACATAAATCTCACAGAACCCAACAGCGGAAAGAATGAAAAACAAACTACAGCGAACTAAAACAGAGTACCGAAGGGAAACTAGGCAATGCATTGAGGCAAATTATACGAAAGAAAATGCATCGAAGGTAAACAAGGGTGACAGAGATAACCGATGATGCTCGATGGCGACAAGGTATTTGTTCGACCAATTCATCCTTTTGCACAAGGACTACGTCCGGTTGGAGGGGCTGTGACTTAACACAGAAGATAAACTCTATTCTCCCTATTCTCCTCGACAATTGATTCATTAATCGATGCCGATTACTCGTGGTAGATACTTGAAGGCGATCTCCGAACCTTTACAGACTTCTTCTTCAAGAACCACAATCACTCTTGGTCTCTAAAGGAATTGACACCTAACCGTCTAGAGAGTTTGCAGCTCTCAAAAGAATAGGCGGAGTGTACTAAACTTAGATTCCAATGATGTTGAACCACTATCTAATTCTTCGGCTCTAGGGTTTCTCTCTTGGTGGATTTTAAACTCAAATCACTCAGAGAGTGGGTTGCTCAACAATCTTCTCAGAATCAAACGGAGCAGCCACCGAACAAAGCCGGTGCGGGGTGGCTATTTATAGCCGCAGCCTTCCCAGATTGGAAATGACCATTTTGGACACGAGGTCCAGCCAATGGCTAACCGACATGTTTGCAACGGTAACATTACTTGAGAAATAAGTAATGCTAACTCCTCGGTCCGAGACAAATCTCTTGTAGCAAAGAAGATCACAGTCTCTTGTTGGCAAGTATTTGCTCGGAGCACAAAGAGATTTCTCTCCCATCTTTCATAGGATTTGGGTTTAGCATCAGAGAATCAAAGCTTCGAATGCTACACCCCTCTTAATAGTACGGTGGTCCTATGACTCAAAGAAAGAAGAAGAATAACGAAACAAATACTACGTCTTCACTTCGTCTTCATTCTTCCTCGAACACAGTCATTTTCTTCGAACAGACACCGAACTGATTGCTTGAACTTCAGCAATTTTTAGGGGTCACTCTTGTTAGCTTTATCTTCGATGATAACCTTCGCTGCCACGCAGAGAGATTATTTTCATCCTTTGCATCAAACTCCTCGATACTTCAGGGACATGTTACTCTGTGTGCACTAGCAAACACATAAGTCACATACTGTTTATGTCAACAAACTCCAAAACATAAGGGGCCTGTAATTGCACAAACAGGGTTGGCGAGCCACTCCGGATGGCGCATCTCTCAGATGAGTCCAGCTTCTTGCACCTTGTGCACCTCCTGGACGAAGAAATCTTGCTCCTCCGGCGCCTAGCGCCACACTTTTTGTTTGACTGGGCGTGCATTGGGGCACACCGCTAAGTGGTGCTCGATTACTTCCATCAGGACCCCGGACAGGTCAGACGCCTCCCATGCGAATACATCTGTGTTCGCCTAGAGGAAGGCAACGAGTGTGCCTTCCTGCTCAAGGGGAGACCGGCGCCGATGGTGAAGGTGGGGTCCGAGTCACTACTGTCAACCGACACCTTTTTGGTCTCAGCGTGGTCCTGGGAGAACAGCTGCTTCTTCCTTGCCAGCGCAGCCTCGGGAGGCGTGGCCTCAACCCCGGCAGCCGAATACGCTCTTTCCGCGGCCTTGTAAGCGCGCCTGAGGGAGAAAACCGCGTCCCTCTCGTCGCATGCGACAGTGATGACACCGCCGCAACCGGGCATCTTGACGACGTTGTAGCCGGGGTGGGTCACTGCCATGAACTTGGCAAGTGCCGGGTAACCCAGGATGGCATTGTACGGCAGACCGATGCGCGCCACATCGAAGTCGATGAGCTCGGTGCGGTAGTTGTAGCGGGTGCCAAAGGTGACAGGGAGGCGCACTTGCCCCAGGGGGATGGTAGACCCATCCGTTACACTGGAGAAGGGCCTAGTTAGTGTCAGCTGGTCGTAGGGCACTTGGAGCGCCTCGAAGGTCTTGACAGAGAGTACGTTGAGGCCGGCGCCCCCATCGATGAGGATTTTGGTCACCGAGACATTACTGATGGTGGGGGTGCATAGCATGGGGAGCGTGCCTGTGGCAGCCATGGATTTGGGGTGATTCCTGGCGTCGAAGGTGATGTCATGCTGTGCCTAGCTTGCGGCGGCGCGACCTCGCGCCCCTGGTGGGCGGCATTCGCCCTACGAGAGAGCGGCTTGAAGTGGCGACCGGATGCGGGGGCCTGAGCTTCGCCGAGGATGCATGCCACCGCGTGGGGCCCCTGGTGACCTCCGGCAACCCCACCGGTCGGGGCGAAGCACGTGGCGAACTGGCCACGGAGCTCATCCCAGGAGGAGACCGAAGCCCTGGGAAGCTCAAGAGCCAAGAACGCGGTGCACCTTGAAGGGCCTTAGGGAAGTAGTTCGCCATGACCTTGTCGTTGCCGCCTGCCACCCGGACGGCCTACGTGTAGAGCTACAGGAACTCCGCAGGATCGGGGGCGCCACCGATGCGTGGCGGCAGCTCCGGCCTGAACCTCATGGTCCACTCTACTCGACGGAGCTCGCGCGTGAAAGTGCGGCAGCACATGCTGCCCGAAGGGTGCCACGTGCGAGGGCAAGCGCCCGGTGCTCGGCGCGCTAGCGGCGAGCTTCGGCCATGAGGCTGACAAGTAGCTCAGAGGGAAGAACAGTTGTGTACCCCTACTTGGCACGCCAAATGTCGGAATCGGGACTCCAAGGACCCAAGAAGGTTCAAACTCTGCGGTGCGCTCGTTCCTACAGCCCTACTCTGCCTCACAACCTCACGGCGATGCTTCGGCGTGCTCAAGCTAGGGAAGAAGAACAATGGACTCAGAAATTTAGCCAGGTTCGGGCCACCTTGCGGTGTAAAACCTTACTCCTACTCGGTTGGGATTGCTTGGGGAGATGGAATACAAGCACTCTACTCTAGTTGCCAAATGAGCCCCCCTCTCAATGGTGGCACCCTGCCCACTTCTTATACTGCCTTTGGTCCTCTTCCCTGAAAACACTTGGTGGGAAGGGTTGCCACAAAGGCCAGCTTGAAGGGGGACAGGGTTGCAGCTTATCCTGACTAAAGGCGGTCTTCGTCTGCAAAAGCCTCCTGCCGTGACACACCGGTGGGTTCATTAGTGACCTCCGTCCTGGCGCGCTGGTCGTCTTGGTCATCTTGTTCTGAATGGGTAACCTTTGGGGATTACTTTGGGAACCGGCACGCTGTCCTTGCCCCCTTAGCACGAAAGAGGAAAGCCTTCACATCCGTGCCCGCTGGCACGACCTCTAGCGCCTCTGGAGGAAAATTCAGCAGCAACTGAGCTCTTGCCATTGCTTCCACCACCGTCCCCATCATGGCATGGGAAGCAGAGCGCAACACTGCTCGACTCCTGGACAAGCCAGAAGGAGCGCATTGTGCTCTTGCCGCCTTAGACCAATCACGAGAGGGCGGTGTGGCGAGGCTGGGGCAGTACTTGGTGGCCAAGCTCCTGATCAGCTGGGCCCTTCCCATGCGGACACAGTCGTTGTGGGTCGACGATGCAGCTCGGGGTCTTGTCATGCTCGCCGTGCATGGGACGGAGCACGTGTCTTGACGTCGCCCCCCTGGTCGGCGCGGCTACAGGATCTTGGGTTGCGCTGGAATGGACGTTGCCACTGCGCTGATTGCGCCCACTGGTGCGGCAGGGAGGCGGAAGCTGGGTATCCCCTTGACTTGCGCCGGCGTGAGCATGCTCGCCAGGAGGATGAGGGAGCAGGGTAGTCCCAGCAGCCTTAGTTCCCGCTCCAACTGTGGTGGGGCGGCGGTCGCACCACCCCCGATGATTGCGCCGCTCACGGTGCCCACTCCACCTGTCATGGCTGCAGTGCCCGTGGCGCCCGTAGCCGCGGGTGAAAGGGCCTTCAAAGCGAAAGGGTGCGCCGCTGCACCGCTCTTCTTCCTGGGAGCCATTGACGATGTAGAAGACGATGAAGGTCGACGTGTTGGTTGTTGTCTCAGATTCGCACAAGTGAAGCCCCCTACCTGGTGCGCCAAAGATGTTATGGAGGAGCACGATCACCTATGGGGCAGGGTCGCCCCTTTGTGGTTCGGCGGGAGACGATCACATTGCACAAAGAGCAGAGGCAGCAGGGCAGGGCGGCGAGGGACAACTCTCTTTTACCCAGGTTCGGGCCGCTTGGCAGCGTAGCACCCCACTCCTACTTTGGTGGATTGATCTGGAGGAACATGAAGACACGGAGCGCTCAAGCCCGGCAAGGGTGCCTCGGGGAGAGCAGCTACGCGCGTACTAATGTTGAGGGATCAAAAGTTCGAACCTCTTGCTAGGTTGCCTCAGGCCTCCTTTTATAGCTTAAGGGGCGACTAAAGTGGCAAAACAGTCATTATGGTATGATTAGATAGCTAATAGTGCTATCATACCTAACTCTAGCAGTTAGGACAAGGTGCAGTAAATGCACCGGCTAGGTGTCATATGGAGAGGTAGCCATGGCAAGGTTTCTCCACCGCTTGCCTAACCACCTCTTATCTGCATGGCACGCCTCTGGGACGGGTGTCATTAAAGGTAATCTCATCTCCTACAGGTTGGCACGTGCTTGACAGGATCCACCTAGCCGCTTGAGAGTTTGACACCGCACTGATTAGTGACTGGTGTGTGATGAGGTGGAGCAGTGGCATCCTAGCGGATGCCTGTCGGCATGGAGCCTACCGGGCTCTAGTCTTGGAGTCTTGTTTTAGTCTTGGCGGCCCCGAAGACCCTGCCGGGGCGGCTTGGCCTCGTCCCCAGGCGCAGTCTCGACCCTGCCGGACTCGCCTGCCCGGCAGGGGAGATCTTCCTGGGGGCTTCTCTGGTTGGTTTGGTCTTATTAATGCGCTCCTTTATCTCACGAAGAGCGGTTTCTCTGGCTTATCCTGAGTCAAGGATTGATACTTGATGTATGACCCGCAGCACACCTGTGCACAAGTCCGGGCGGCAAACACAAATGTTTGTTGCACCAACATTGTGATAATGTGTGGCTTTTGCAGCTCAGGGCTAAATACTTGTCATAATGTAGGGGGGCACTATACTTTGTGTGATAAACATAGTGTACATATGAAGCATGGTTTAGATTATGAAGATCTAGCTAGTACTTCAAATGTACTATTATTTGGAATCAACATCAACTGTATTCAAAATTTTGAATTCGAGTTCATATAGTACACATAGTTCAGATCTAACTCTACAGTAATCATCTGGTGTGTTGTTAAGATAATATACATATGATGGTTTAACTTGGCAACAATCATGATTGTAGATTCTGATTCAAATAGAGAAATGAATTCAAATTTATTCGAATTGCAGCAGTAGTATATACATTTGGAATGCGGTAAAATGTTCATCTAAGTAGGTTACATGCATTATACACCTAGCGAAAAAAATTAATTGGACATAACATGCATTCCAAGTTTTGGATATCATTTGTAATAATCCATACAGTAAAACGGGACAAGACTCTCTCTTGTGTGGTGCGAATAGTTTTTTTTTGGTTTTTTTGGTTGAGGGAAGTGCGAATTGATTTGTTACAGTACATGTTAGGCTTGTCCCGAAATTTCAACCCGCGCCTTGTTATCCCGAAAATTCTGATATCGCTTTATCTCTTTGTGCTCCGAAAACTCACTCCTTATCAACACCCGCCTTGCTATCCCAAAATTACAACGTGTGCGAAAAGTCCCTCCTGCTGCCAAATCCCAACATGCGAAATCCCCATTCTAACCCTGAGCTGAAAGGGCCGCTAGTTCAAATTGGTGGGGGTACTTTTGTAACACACCCTACATTTTGGACAAACGTGTCCCTAAGTCATGATTCCCCCCTCCCATCACCTCTGTTTCGCCATTCAAAAACCCAGGCCGCCATAACCTCTCTGCTCCAGCCGTGAAACCCCACGCTCCTCCGTCCGCCACCCCAATGCTGCCCAACCGGAGCCTCTTCCCCGACGACGTCATCCACCGCAACAGCTCAACGTCCCTCATCCACCGCTCGGATGAGGATCCATTATCGATCTCGTCGTCCCGCCGGTTTAGCTGCCTCGTCCTCCACCTCCAGGGAGCTGCTCCGACGATCGCCTCATCTTTCACGGCTGCTCCATCCCCACAGCTCCACCTTAAACAGCCCCACCGGAACCACATCATCCTCACCGACTCCTCGGATGAAGCCTAGGCCTACTCGGTGCAACCAAAGAGGTTGTACACTCATCACATCACATCTTCTCCATAACTCGACCTCACGGTGCCTCCTGTGCTCGATCCCGCTGCGCCATGGCGCGGGTACCTCAACGCTGGCACCGCTGGAAACATCCTCCACGATGGCTATCCCCAGTGAGAGGATCCCTCGGCGCCGGCATCCATACCGGCCGGAGCTGCTACTGCTGCTCCGGCTCACGCTGCTACTCTGCTCTTCCTCTTGCTCGTGCTGCTGCTCTGCTCTTCCTCTCGCTCGCACTGTTGATGCTTGTACATGGGTTCCTGCTGCTACATGAGTTGCTGCTCTGTCTCTCGTTCATGCTGCTGCTCCGGGCACCGCTACTCCAGCTGCTATCTGCTAGTGTGTTCCCTGTCGAGCGGCTGCTGATTTAGATCGCTGCTTCTCTGCTACTAGTGCTCGAGTGGCCTAAACTACCTGTGAAGTGCTTCTCTGCTACTAGTATGTTCAGTTTCGACAGGAAAATTCAGTTTCGACAGTAACATTCAGTTTTGATAGTAAAATTCAGTTTCGACAGTTAAGTTCAGAGTGAACAGTTTTTACATCATCTGTTGGAGTTAGGTGTTTTTTGGTGATGTAAATGTTACATCTAGCAATTTCTGGTCATGTATTTTACATCATCTATTGGAGATGCTATTAGAATCCCTCTTCAGATTAACGATGTCTATATTGTACTGCTTCAGCCTCGATGTCGTACACCTCGTCGGAGCTGCTCCAACTACCGAACCACACATCACAACAGAGCAGTACCCTTGACGCCGTCTATAGATGCCTCAGATCTACTTCCACACCTCCGACAGCCACCTCCGCCACATCATCTTCTGCTCCCAACCCAATGATGCCGAGGTCGACACGGCTACGCCAAAGAGGTTGTACACTTCTCACATCACTTATTACTCTACATTCATGACGATCCCTTAGGGCTATTTTATTTCAAAGGAAAAAGTGAAGCAAAAACATAGGGCCTGTTTGCTTCCCAGCCTAAGGTTGCCACGCCTAACCTTAGTTATGCCACAACATCTTAGGCAAGTGTTTGGTTCACTTTCACAGTAGTGTCTTGCCACACTTTTCTAGTTATATGGTCCACATGTCATAGACTCAATTTTTTGCCAAATCTTGCCACACTTGTGGTGGCCATTTTGTTAGCCACACTTTTTGTGGCAGCCACACTTTGCTTAAGGTTAGTTGTGGCAAAGTTTAGTCATGAACCAAATAGGCCTATAGCAATAGGAAATTTACCTATGGTACTCTACTATTCAATTATTCATGCATTTGGTTGAAAGGAATGGAGCAAAACAAAATTGAAGTATAATTGTTTTTTCCTTTCACTAAAAAAAAAATACACTTCCGTGATGATACGAGTTTGTCACAGTAGGTCACGTTTTCTGTCATGCATGTACATCCATGATGATTTTATGACAGAATCAAGATAGTCATACCTATGCTGTCGTAGAAGTGTTCCATGACAATACCAAAATTATCATCACGGAAGTGTCCACTTCCATGACGATAAATGGCGCATCATGGAAGTGCTTTCGTCAAGGGTAACCGACAGGTGGCATCCATCATAACGGGTCGCCGTTAGGCTATCGGGTTCCGGTTTGAATCCGATAACCCGTTAACAGCCCGGACCAATGGGGATTTTCCACGTGTAAAATTCTCAATGGCCAGAAGAACCATGTGTCGGCTCACCGTTGGGACAGATGTCATCCACTCATTGGACCAGAGGCGCCTATGATACGTCGACACATGGCACGGCCCAATAGAGGCCCATTCCAGTGAAAAGGATGGCCCATTTGACTTGGTCAAAAGGTAGCGGGCCGGCCCACGGAAAGCCTGTTAACGGCCTGTTCGCATATAGCCCATTTACAACCCGCTAACTCACGGCCCGTTACGGCCTATCCGAATTTGGCCCAGTAGCGTCATCTGGGCCATCCAATATGATTCCAGCCCGTTGTAACTTCCGGCCCATTTATGGCCCATGATGACTTTCGGCCCATACGAGGCCCTTTGTAACTCTGGGCCCATTAAAGGCCCGAGGTGAAACTAGCCCATAATGAACAGTGTATCGCTTTATACCCATTAACAGCCCATTATTTCGTCGGCCGTTTCCAGCCCGTGTTAACTTTCGGCCTTCTAAGGGCCCATTTATTCTTGGGCTCATTTCCAGAATTCGGTTACTTACAGTCTGTTACTAGCCTATTCCGCTTGTGGGCCAAATTCAGCCCATGGTTACAGTCGGTCCGTTTGTGGCCCGTTAACCCATTGGGCTGTTTTCATAGCGTCATCAAATAAGGTCTATTAATGGCCCGTTATGGTCGGGCCATAAAACAGACGATTTCCACTCTAGCATATTTACGGCCCATTTTGCGGACCGTTATTGGTCCACGAATAGTATAGCCCATGATTGGCAAAATGATTATACGGCCCGTAGAAGGCCCATTGATTAGATGGCCCGTAGAAGGCCCATGGATCCTACGGCCCGTAGAAGGCCCATGGATCCTACGGCCTGTAGGAGGCCCATGGTCACTACAGCAGGTAGCAGGACCATGGTTACAACAGTCCGTGTGTTGCCATGGTTATTGTGGCCTAGTTATAAAAAATAGGTTATTGTGGCCACTAGAAAAATGCGGAAAAAGAACTGCAGTGACTACAAGCAAACAACTAAACAAGACAATAAGGAAATAAATAAGCAAGCAACTAACGCTAGGCTATTACGGCTATTACACATATTACATCCACTGGGCATCAAAGTTCGCCACCGGTGCAAATATAGGGAACAAAGCAGCATATTACATACACTGGCCGTCTAAATTGGCCATCAGTGGAAATAAACGCGGCAGCAAAACAAGTCCATAACTGAAACAACTTCAGAAGAGCTCAAGAAACGTTATCCTGGGTATCCACCATGCTTGCAATAAGCTTAGCAAGCTTATTAGCTTTCTCCTGTTTGGCGCTAAAATCCTCCAATGCTTGCTGTTGCACCAGAAAGTATGCATCTGAATGCTCCAGGGACTTCCGCAGTCCTTCGGCCTCTTGTCGCAGCACAGCTGATTGATGTCTTTCAGCTTGTAGTTGAGACTCAAGAAACCGAACTGATTCAGACAATGATTTTGAATAGCTTGTGCCAGCGGTAGTGGCCAGTAACTCGAACACTACACCAAGACAGGACTTTGGGCTTGTCTCACTGTCTTCAAGATAGTTTTCCTTAGCTATTTTATCAGCTTTGTTGGAGACCAACAAGGATGACTCACTATCCTGAACCTTATCTGCATTACTTCCTTTACCATTGCTTAATAAGGCACTCTTCCCCAATATTCTGTCAGCATTTCTAAAAGAAGAAACAAGCAGACACATAACAGGTTTAGCATGTACTAGTATATGAAACTCATTTCGATGAACCAGTTCATTAGTAAGGTGGACAGGATTAAACTACCAAGTCTTCTATTGCCAAGTAGTACATAATAAAATCGTCAAACAATCATATATCTATGTCCTATGGTCACTGCATTGTCTTGCCAAATCAAAATAGAGACACGGTTCAAATCATATCAGTTCAAGACAAAGCAGCACTGAAGGAATACAAAGCGTGGGAAACTACATGGCACAACAAGATTTCAGATGGGTAACACGGGTCTACATGTACAACAACACTATTGGCTCTGTTGTGATGCTAGTAATGTGCATGATATGAAAAGTCAACTGTATACACAATTGAAATTGAAATCAACAGAGCTATTTATAAGAGCAAACCTGTTAAAGAAACATGTGTAAACATACCTGTTGTGACATTGGAGTTTCGATTGGATCCTTCAATTTAAAAATAAGTTTGCATGAGTAAATACAGTGATACAAGAGCAAAGCAGTATGCACGATAGCAATGGAATCTTCAATGATAACAGTTGTTCTTCAGGTTTAAGCACTTGTTCTACATGAACAGAGTACAGCAAGACGCAGGCATATAGTACTTACAAATAAAAAATGAGCTCATAGACCTTACCACATTCTTAGTTCGGGACCAGTACAGAACAAGGCGTTCCTAGTCATCGTCCAGTAAATTTGTCTCAGGAGGACATAAGGGAATTTGATGAGTTTCTTTGCCAGTGAAGTACATTTTCTTCAGGTAATTCTGATAGTGCCACCAAGCATTCTTGAAGATAGCGGAGGTATTAGCACAGGTTACCTCATCCTGAGTTTCCAAATCGGTCCTTCTCTATGGAGAAAAATGGGAAAATTTTATGTATTATAACCATCATGGAGGTAGAATGTATGGGACAAAGCAAAGTAATTGCCATGAATAACATTACTTACACATAACTCCTGGACAAACACCTGCAACTGGCATTTTCCTTCATCTTCAGTATAATATTTCCTTGATGGGAAGATACACACATAGGATTTAACAACACCAAATGCGATAGATGCTAAACTACGAATGGCTGGTTGTGCTTCCTCCACAGGAATAGGTGTACTAACTGGTGGAGTTGGGGTTCGCCCTGGTAGTACTAGCGCTTTGGGCACTGGAGCTGCCTTACTAACTGCTCTTGTTTGGGAGCTCTGTGGTGGAGATGGTGTTGTGTCAACAGGAACTGGGTTACTATCTGCTGGGGTTGGGGTTAGATTGGGTGAAGCTGGTTCTCTGTCCATCGCAGTAGGGGTACAATCTGCGAGAGTCTGGGTTATGTGTGGTAGGGCTGGTTCTCGTGCATGTACAACCAGGGTGCTATCTCCACCAAGAGGTAGCACTATGAAAGTGCAACTATTCCCCAGGTGGTTTTGGTAATTCATAACAACATATAGCTCATTGAACTAATATCCTTTCAAGTTAAATATTTCAGAAAGTTCAATGATTGGCATGGCACATGGACTAGAGATGTGGACCCCTCAAAATGCTAAGGACAAATATTGGCAAAAGCTCAAGACTCTACATTTCTATTTTAGTGATCCCAGATCACATTGAGTCCATAGGAAAAGCCAATACTATTAAAAGGGGATGAGGTGTTGCTTAATGGTCAACTTGCTCAAAATGCTTAGTGATATGCTCCAAAGCCCTCAACCACTTTCTCATTCCAAATATGTCATAAACCTAAAGTCAAACTCAGCCCGACCGATTTGATCTATCCGGCGCCACCGAGTTCCTTTGACATAGCCACTGCCAAAAACCCTAATCAGTTCGGTCTCACCGATAGGGATTTCGGTCACACCGAGATGGGATTGCAAACTCTCTGTTTCCCTTCATAATGTTTCAGTCTCACCGAGATGAGCAATCGGTCCCACCGAGTTCGCAATGCAAACTCTCTATTTCCCTTTCGTAACGTTTCGGTCTTACCGAAAGGAGCGATCGGTCCCACTGAGTTTGCTTGACCAACACTCTGTTTGCTCATTGCTGAAATCGGTCTCACCGAGTTCATGCAATCAGTCACACCGAGATGAGGTTTTGCCCTAACCTTAGCACACCGGTCCAACCGAGTTGATCATGTCAGTCCCACCGAAATTCCTAACGTTCACATTTTGAATTGAATCGGTCTCACCGAGTTCTTCCATTCGGTCTGACCGAGTTGAGTCAAATGTGTGTAACAGTTGGATTTTGTGTGGAGGCTATATATACCCCTCCACCCCCTTCTCTATTCAAGAGAGAGCCATCAGAACGTACCTACATTTCCACTACTCATTTTCTGAGAGAGAACCACCTACTCATGTGTTGAGACCAAGACATTCCAATCCAACCACAAGAATCTTGATCTCTAGCCTTCCCAAGTTGCTTTCCACTCAAATCATCTTTCCACCATATCCAAATCTGTGAGAGAGAGTTGAGTGTTGGGGAGACTATCATTTAAAGCACAAGAGCAAGGAGTTCATCATCAACACACCATTTATTACCTTTTGGAGAGTGGTGTCTCCTAGATTGGTTAGGTGTCACTTGGGAGCCTCCGACAAGATTGTGGAGTTGAACCAAGGAGTTTGTAAGGTCAAGGAGATCGCCTAATTCGTGAAGATCTACCCGAGTGAGGCAAGTCCTTCGTGGGCGATAGCCATGGTGGGATAGACAAGGTTGCTTCTTCGTGGACCCTTCATGGGTGGAGCCCTCCGTGGACTCAAGCAACCGTTACCCTTCGTGGGTTGAAGTCTCCATCAACTTGGACGTACGATAGCACCACCTATCGGAACCACGCCAAAAATCTTCATGTCTTCATTGCGTTTGCCTTCTCCAAACCCTTCCCTTTACCTTCATATGCAATGTTTTACTTTCCGCTGCTACACTCTTAGAATTGCATGTGTAGGTTGGTTGCTTGACTTGTGCTAAGTTGCTAAAATCTGCCAAGACTTAAAATTGGGAAAAGGCTAGATTTTTATTTGGTCAAGTAGTCTAATCACCCCCCCCCCCTCTAGACATACTTTCGATCCTACAAGTGGTATCAGAGCTTTGGTCTCCATTTGCCTTGATTTCCATAGCTTTGGTGATCATAGCCTTGGTTTCACAACCTAGGAGAGTATGGCGTCTAGCGAGGGAAATTACCACCGTAGAGGTCCTTACTTTGATGGTACTAATTTTGCCAGTTGGAAGCATAAGATGAAAATGCATATTCTTGGACATAACCCCGCCGTTTGGGCTATTGTGTGTGTTGGTTTGCAAGGTGAATTCTCCGAAGATGGAAGAGAACCGAATCGTGAAGCAACTGCAGAAGAATTGAAGATGTTGCAATACAATGCTCAAGCTTGCGATATCCTCTTCAATGGATTATGCCCCGAAGAATTCAACAAAATCAGCCGCCTTGAGAATGCAAAGGAAATTTGGGATACTTTGGTTGATATGGATGAAGGTACCGAGTCCGTCAAGGAATCCAAATTGGATGTGCTTCAAAGTCAACTTGACAAGTTCAAAATGAAAGGATGGTGAAGGAGTCGCTGAAATGTATTCTAGGCTTGCTCTCATCACAAATGAGATTGCCGGCTTAGGAAGTGAAGAGATAACCGACAGATTCATCATCAAGAAGATTCTAAGAGCTTTGGATGGAAAATATGTTACCGTGTGCACCTTGATCCAAATGATGCCCAATTACAAAGATCTCAAGCCAACAGAAGTCATTGGTAGAATTTTTGCTCATGAGATGTCACTTAAGGATAAGGAAGAGCTTCACAACAAGTCTAGTGGTGCTTACAAAGCTTCATGTGATGCTCCCACAACATCAAGTGAGAAACAAGCCTTCAATGAAGAATTGAGCCTAATGGTGAAGAACTTCAACAAGTTCTACAAGAGTAGAAGCAAAGAGAGAAGTTCCAAGTCAAGGTCCTACTATGACAAGATATCTTCTAGTCATGAACGAAATTGCTATAATTGTGGAAGACCCGGACACTACTCCAACGAGTATACGGCTCCCTACAAAAGAAGAGAAGACTCACCTAAGAGGAGAAGTAAAAGAGAGGAATCACCTCCAAGAGAGAGGAGTAGAGATGATTGTTATGGATGAAGGCCCTCTCGCAGAAGCAAGGATTCGGAAACGAAGACAAGTCATCAAAGAGCTACACAAGACGAAGACATCAAGCTCATGTTGGTGAATGGGTATCCGGTTCCAACTCCGAACACTACTCCGAGAGAAGTTATCACTCCGACTCCGAACAGACTCAAGACGAAGGTGTTGCCTGTCTTGCACTTGTGTCATCCAACTCCTACGACATATTTGACTCACCAAATGAAGGAATTGGAAGATGCTTCATGGCTAAAGGCCCCAAGGTATCACACCCCAAGTACGTTGATTTCAATAGTGATGAAGATGATTTGCCAGGTGATGATGATTTACTTGTTGACAACTCTAGTGATGAAAACTTTGATGAAATTGCTATTAATCATGCTAATCGAGATAAAACGAATGACAATGATAAGAAGGAGATTGAGCGTCTAACTAAAGAATTAAACACTCTTAAGTTAGCTCATGAAACTACCTTAGAGGATCATCGAGTGCTTTTAAGGACTCATGAGAATTTACGCTTTGAAAAGCTCAATCTAGAGCAAGAGCATGGGTTCTTTAAGGCAATCAATGATGATCTTCGTAAGAAAAGTTCTTCTTACATTGCCAAGCATTTACTCTTATCTACTTACATGCCACAAGTAAAATCTAGCAACAAGAACAAGAAAGATTCTTCTTCTAGTAGTAACAATAATCATGCTAAATCCAATATTGTTGCTTCTAGTAGTTCTCTTGATTCCACTAATGATTCTCTTAGCCAAGTTACACTTGAGCAAGAAAACAACTTATTGAATGGAATTATAGAGAAAGGTGTCTACAAGAGCCTTGTCGGAAGTAAGCAATTTGAGGAGATTGTACGCAAGCAAGGAAGGCACCGGAAGAATCAAGGTGTTGGTTTTGAACGCAAGTTCAATGCCAATGGAGTTGAGTGGGAAGAAGATCAATACCCCAAGACGAAGTTTGTTCCTCAACAAGAGAAGTATGACCCCACTTCTTTTGATGGAACACAAGCTCAAGATGATCTTCCACCACAAGACCACAAGCTAAAAGGCAAGGACAAGCTTCAAGAGGAGATTGATTCATTTGAAGAAGCTCCAAAGGCCTTGGTCAAGTGGGTTCCCAAGACTACATCAAGTTCCACTTCATCAAGTACGACTACAACTCCAAGGATCCCCATCAAGTTGATGTGGGTCCCAAAGAATAAGAACAAGAGAGTTCTTGAGGGTGACTCCGCCAACATACTTCACTCATATTCATTTTGGCAAGGACAAGTGCAATCAACTTGCATATCTTGCACTAGTTCAAGGAGTCACAAAACCCTCTTGTTGGTAAGACAAGGGACAAGGTAACCTAATGCTTTCATGGATAACATCATATGTATATTTCACTCTATGTCTATGGATATCCTTGTGTGTTCCTTGTGGGACTAACCCATGTAGGTATTGAAAGTGCAACTCACTCCAATGGATTGCTCCAAATGATCTACATCAACATTGAGCATCCACATCTTCAACATCTACATGAAGTCATCATCGACAAAACCCAAGGTTAGTTCATCCCTCATAGGGGGGATATCACATCTAGGGGGAGCTTTACTCTAAGAATTGAGCTAAAGCAACTCTAACGGTGTGAACACAACAATGCATTATGTAAAAGTGGTAACCACACTTGTGTTTAAACGATGAGTATGACCTATGATCAAATGTTCTCATTTGACTCCTAAGTCAATATACTCATATATAGATGACCTAGTCATCGCCAATTGCTTGATAGATGCTAGAGTGTTTGTGCATGCTTTGCCACATATTTCATTTGCTATCTTATTGTGTGAGCATGTTGGTTGCATAATTTTCTACATTCCAGGACATCCATTTGTTGTTTTGATTGATTGGTTTTTCTTTTTGCCAAATGGATGGACAAGAATGCCTAAGTACTCCCTCTAGCTATCTATGCTTTTCTTGTCTCAAACTCTATTCATGCTACATCACAAAGTTTGATCAAGTCAAATTCGGACCCTCCGGGTGAGGAGCACTCGGAGCCACTGATCCGTCAAGGGCTTAAACTTCCAAAACCTCTTAATGGCTTTCGGTCTGACCGATTCATCCATCTCGGTCTCACTAAAATCATTGGGTTGATCTAGGTTTTCACCTCGGTGCAACCGATTAGAACAGTTCGGTCACACCGAGTTGCAGTAATCGCTTGTGATTCTGCATCTCGGTGCCACCGAGTTGTTCCACTCGGTCACATCGACAGTGACTGGGTATATATATCCGCGGGTTGAAATTTGGAAATTTCTTCAAACTCCCAACCGCGCCTGCCCAGCTCTGCCGCCCCTTGGTCTCCGGATGGTCGCCGTCGTCGCCAGCACCCTCCTACTGCTGGTCTCTACCGCCGTCAACGGGATTCTTCGCCGCCGTTGTCGCTGTAGTGAGTCCGCCACCAAGTTAGGGTACGGACTCGATCCCTTTGTGAATTCCTTAACTCTGATTCTTGCACAAAGGTTAATGCCATGCTTCTAGCCATGATTGAGATCATCCTATCCAACCAAAACTTCCTCTAGATTAGTTTTGATACAAAAACATAGGGTTAGGTTTCCGCCGAATTCATCTCGGACCGACCGATTTGAAGTATTTGGTCTCACCGATTTGGCCCAGGCCATTGCACATGTACTACCCGGTCTGATCAAAGTGTACGAATCGGTGTGACCGAGTTTACTTTCTCTATGAAACCCTAGCATCTCGGAGTCACCGAACCGCATCTCGGTCTGACCGAAACTGCCTGTTTAGACTCCAAAGTTGCTTCGGTGTCACCAAGTTAGTCATATCGGTAGCTCCGACATGCTTTCTGCAGAAAACTAAAATTAAGTTTTTGAGTCAAACTTTTTGCCAAAATAGCTGTACTTTGTGATGCTCATCTACTCTGCCTATACCTATCTATTCACAGGGTCAATGTCAGCCATGTCAGACAACAGTGACGGCCAGAACAGGTCAGAGGAGCAAGCAAATCTCAGTGAGGGCACTAGTCCCTCCAATAGCAGTTATGATGAGGGTAGCAGAAGCACCCCAAGCAACTTGCCTAAGGCTGCAACTAGGCAAAGGAAGAAGAGAACCTCATATTCTGAAGATGAGGACTTTGTGGTTGATGAGGAGGTCACCTCAAAGAAGAAGGTAGTCAAGAAGGAGTATGCTGCTGCTGCCATAAAGCCTGGCATGAAGAAGAAAGTTCCTGCCAAGAGAGTGCCTATGTTAAAAGCCAGAGCCTCCACTCAGGAAACTATGGAGTTCACTCTTGAACCAAGAGAAGAAGAGGCTGCTGGAGGCAAGAAAAGGAAGGAAAGGGTCAAGAACTCCATGGCCAGAGTTATTGGAAGATCATCAATGATGAAAGATCCAGATGAAGATGATGAGGAAGAAGTTGTTGAGCCAGCAAGAAAAGTCTCAGAAGCTTATGGGAGATGCAATCAAGTCTGGGGCAGATTCATCTAAGCCCAAGACAGCTCCAAAGCCACTTGCCCAAGATCAAGTCCTAAAGCCTACAGCATCCAAGAGATCCACCAGAAACATCCCAGCTGCTGAAAAGAACAAGGCCCCAGTGCCTGAAGTTCAAGAGGATGAGGAGCAGCAAGTGCTCAGGAAGCTCAAACCAAAAATTCCAGATCATGATGACAATCATCCCATAGCTAACAACATGAAGTTGAGAAAGGATGCAGGTCTCAGACTATGGAGACAGACAGACCCATATGCTGTGAGGAGAAGGACAGCTGTGGACTACAGATTTCACACCAAGGAGCAGCAAGACTTCTATGAGACAGTTCTTTTGGACAAGAAGCCCATAGTCAGTGACATGAGATGGGTTGACTGGAAATTCATTGATGACAATGAAGATTATTTCCCTGGAGTTCATGAGAGATTTAGGATGAATGAAGTTGACAATTTTGTTGGTCAGAAGCTGACTAAATGGAATGATGAGATGGTCATGCAATTTTATTCAACTGCACACTTCTATCCGGATGGCAAGATAGTCTGGATGACTGAAGGCACAAGATATCAATCGTCAATTGCAGAATGGGCCAAGTTGACCAATGCCCCTAAAGAAAGTGAAGATGACACAGATGTGTATGCCAAGCCCAGGAAAGATCATAACTCCATGGCTCACATGTACAAAGAAATTCCAGATGCTGCTTTAGCATCTCACAGATTTTGATCCATCTACTATCTGCCGTCAGGGCTGCCCACTATCAACACTATACTAAGGTACACTTTGTTGCCTAAGTCAGGAGATGACAGGATGATCAAAGGTCACTCAATAAACCTGCTGCATATGTTTGATGTGCCAGAGAAGTTCAAGTTGATGACTTTGATTGTTGAAACCATCAAGAGAATTGCTGCTGATCAGAAGAGGTCATGTGGATATGCCCCACACATTCAGATGCTCATCAACTCCAAGATGGGAACAGGCACATATCTACTGGACAAAGAACACCTTCCCCTGAGGCCAGACTTTGAGGACAATGTTGTTATCATGGATGCATCACATCCTACATCTGTAGAGGCTCAGGAGAAGCGAGAGCAAGCTAAGGCAGCAAAGACTTCCAAGATGCCAGATATATCAACTGTGAATCTCAAGACCAAGCAAGATCAGCTCACTTATCTGCTTGAGTCTACAATGAGGATTGAGAAAGGACTAGCCACCCTGACTCAAAACCAAGAAAGTCTTGAGAGGATCATTGAAACAAAAATTTATGATCTAGACTTGAAGGTCACAGAGGTCCAAACCATAGTTGAGCAACTTCAAGAAGAGGCAGAGGACAGGAGAGGAAGAGTCACCACAGATGCATTTCATAGAGTGCAAAGAGCACAGAGGTCTGTAGCAGAGCCAGTTGTCATAGATTCCAGAGCTACAGCTTCAGCACCTGCAGCAACTGCCACTGTTGCACCTTCAGCTACAACTCCTCCAGCTCCTCAGACTTCAGCAGAAGCCTTTGCAGATGGACTCCTCTCTACGCCATCTACGCACACCAGAGCCACCAGCCCGAAGACCACTTCAGGAGCTCCCGGAGATCGTGCCTAGAGTGCCGAATAGCACGATGCATTTTCAAGCTTTTTGGTAACTTGTTGCCAAAGGGGGAGAAAGTGTTTAGATCTTAGGCTTTGAGAGAGAGAGAGAGAGAGTGTTTTGTTTTTGTTTGCCTCTCTTGCTACTTGATATTTATTCATTTGGTTGCTACATTATTTGTGCTTGTGTGTGAGATACACTTATGATCATGTGGTTGATCATCATGCTTTAATGTGTGCTTGAATGATGCTATCTATAATACTTGTGTATGATCAATCATGTTTCCCTTGGTGATGAGTGCATGTGCTTTACATTCTATCATTTTGAGCGCTCCACCAAGATGTATGTGACATGGAAGAGTAACCCATGATCCTAATCGATTATGCATTTGCATTCAAAAGCAAATTTTAAATAATGCACAAATTTAGGGGGAGCTCTTGCTTATCACATACTTCTCAAAGCGACGATATATTTCATTCATATTATCATTTGTCGAACCTTTGATCTATATGTTGTCATCAATTACCAAAAAGGGGGAGATTGAAAGTGCAACTAATCCCCGGGTGGTTTTGGTAATTCATAACAACATATAGCTCATTGAACTAATATCCTTTCAAGTTAAATATTTCAGAAAGTTCAATGATTGGCATGGCACATGGACTAGAGATGTGGACCCCTCAAAATGCTAAGGACAAATATTGGAAAAAGCTCAAGACTCTACATTTCTATTTTAGTGATCCAAGATCACATTGAGTCCATAGGAAAAGCCAATACTATTAAAAGGGGATGAGGTGTTGCTTAATGGTATACTTGCTCAAAATGCTTAGTGATATGCTCCAAAGCCCTCAATCACTTTCTCATTCCAAATATGTCCTAAACCTAAAGTCAAACTTGGACCCACCGATTTGATCTATCCGACGCCACCGAGTTCCTTTGACATAGCCAGTGCCAAAAACCCTAATCAGTTCGGTCTCACCGATAGGGATTTCGGTCTCACCGAGATGGGATTGCAAACTCTCTGTTTCCCTTCGTAACATTTCGGTCTCACCGAGATGAGCGATCGGTCCCACCGAGTTCGCAATGCAAACTCTCTGTTTCCCTTTCGTAACATTTCGGTCTTATCGAAAGGAGCGATCGGTCCCACCGAGTTTGCCTGACCAACTCTCTGTTTGCTCATTGCAGAAATCGGTCTCACCGAGTGCATGCAATCGGTCACATCGAGATGAGGTTTTGCCCTAACCCTAGCACATCGGTCCCACCGAGTTGATCATGTCGGTCCCACCGAAATTCCTAATGTTCACATTTTGAATTGAATCGGTCTCACCGAGTTCTTCCATTCGGTCTGACCGAGTTGAGTCAAATGTGTGTAACGGTTGGATTTTCTGTGGAGGCTATATATACCCCTCCACCCCCTTCTCTATTCAAGATATAGCCATCAGAACGTACCTACAATTCCACTACTCATTTTCTGAGAGAGAACCACCTACTCATGTGTTGAGACCAAGACATTCCAATCCAACCACAAGAATCTTGATCTCTAGCCTTCCCAAGTTGCTTTCCACTCAAATCATCTTTCCACCATATCCAAGTCTGTGAGAGAGAGTTGAGTGTTGGGGAGACTATCATTTAAAGCACAAGAGCAAGGAGTTCATCATCAACACACCATTTATTACCTTTTGGAGAGTGGTGTCTCCTAGATTGGCTAGGTGTCACTTGGGAGCCTCCGACAAGATTGTGGAGTTGAACCAAGGAGTTTGTAAGGGCAAGGAGATCGCCTACTTCATGAAGATCTACCCGATTGAGGCAAGTCCTTCATGGGTGATGGCCATGGTGGGATAGACAAGGTTGCTTCTTCATGGACCCTTTGTGGGTGGAGCCCTTCGTGGACTCGCGCAACCGTTACCCTTCATGGGTTGAAGTCTCTATCAATGTGGACGTACGATAGCACCACCTATCAGAACCACGCCAAAAATCTTCTTGTCTTCATTGCATTTACCTTCTCCAAACCCTTCCCTTTACCTTCATATGCAATGTTTTACTTTCCGCTGCTACACTCGTAGAATTGCATGTGTAGGTTGATTGCTTGACTTGTGCTAAGTTGCTAAAATCTGCCAAGACTTAAAATTGGGAAAAGGCTAGATTTTTATTTGGTCAAGTAGTCTAATCACCCCCCCCCCTCTAGACCTACTTTTGATCCTACACACTGTTTTATTTGAAGACCGTGTTTTTACTCCGCTAGATACTGCCATCACCCGCTCCAATTCAAATGGCTGATAAACAGGAAACATAGTTGAATGTACAGACATTGTATGAGAGACGAATGCAATAGATAGTGTGGAAAAAAGAGGGCATGAAATAGTTGACATGTATATTGTTTAACTAAAAAGGATAGCATGACATAATTTCACATATATGATGTCTATCTAAACTGGATAGCATAGCATGACATAATTCAAAGATATGATGACTAACTAAACAGGATGGCATGAGATAATTATATGATGTCTTTAGTAAACAGGTTCGCATGACATAATTCACATACATGCTATCTAAGTAATCAGGATCGTATGATTTAATTCACATATGTGATTTATATGCTAAGCAGAGGGCATTCGCATATATGATGTCTGAACTAAGAACATGGTGTTGAATATTGTGTATATGATGTCTAAACTATGCAATGCAAGACACCATATGCATGATATGAGCAGTATAACCGTGCCAAGTTAGAGCATAAACCTCGGTGGGGAATAGGACAGGTCATCTGTCTCTGAATCCATCTCTGAGGAGATGTCGAGACCCAGCAAGAGATCTGCTTCGACAAGTAGCACTGTCTGCTCTGAAGACCTTGTTTTCACTCCAGATTTTTCCATCACCCACTCAAATGGCTGATTCACAGGAAGAGTAGTTTAATGTACAAACATTGTCGACAAATGGAAATGTAATGAAGAAAAGGATGGGCAAGACATCATTCAAATATATGATGCCTGGTTAAACAAGATGGCATTGCATATTTCACATATATTATGGCTGGCTAAAAGAGATGAGACTGCATAATTCCCATATATGATATAGAAACTAAACAGGTGGCATTATAGAACATGTCTAAACTAAGCAGATGACATATATGATGTCGAAAGTAGGCACTGCAAGGCAACATATGCATGGTATGACCAACATCATCATGCCAAGTTAGAGCAAACACCTTGGGGGTAAATAGGAGTGGTCAGCTGTGTCTGAATCCGCCTCAGAACAGATATCTTCCTCTGGAGTACAATCTGGAGAGGGGGGAGGGTTTGCCATTGAACCCACCATGGAGCGATGTCTGCTTGACATTGTATTGCCACGCAAAACTCTCCTCTTTTTCTCTACATGTTTAGCATGACTATGTACAATATCTGACATGCATATGAAAAAAATATAGTGAGATTATGTAAGGAGAGCATGCAAAAATCTAGAGTGATGGTAACAACCAGTGGATGGATCCAAAAATAATGATAGCAGGCTGATGATAGCTTTAATTTAATAAAAAGATAGTGATTGTTTTACTATTTGTTTCCCACCCAAGATGAACAACATAGGCATACCCTAGGTGAACCAGATAATAGACCAAGATACTATTCATTGCTGCCTCGATATGTGCCCCACAAGTAATTTTAAAACTCAAGTTTGAACATTAATTTGGACCTGACTTGGAGTCTAAGAGGTGAACAGGATGATAAAGTAGCAGGTAATATTAAGCAATGCATAACATAAGCAGAAACAAAAGAGTGCGACCTCTCTTGTGGACCCATGTACTCCTCATGTTCATCTGCTGAGTCGATGATGGTAATGCAGTTGCGGTGGGTGCCGGCTGTAGGGAAGGAGATCTAAGGTGGCGAAAGACGGTCAGGAGTTGTGATGTCTGGTTTTGTGGATGCTTCTGTCGATGGAGCAGCTCAGGTGAGGTGGACGACATCGCGGCAGGAGCAGGACAAACCACACAAAGTTTTCTTCGACACCTACCTGTAACTGAAGTAATTCTGTAAGGGCTCCTTTGGCTTGCAGGATTCTAAAAACACAGGGATAGGAAAAACACCGGAATAGGATAGGAATGCACATGGGAAAAAGAGCATTTGTAAACACAAGATTTCTGTCAACTTGGGTGTTTGGTTCACAGGAATTGGAAGAGCAGAGGAATGCAAAGAAACATGGCCAAATTAAAGTGAAACCATATGAAAGCGTGTACAGTTAGAATGTTATTCTGCCACTAATGCACTTGGTCTTGTTTTCATGCATAGGATTTTGAAAAGTAGGTCCAGGTGGATGTTTTGCTCCATTCCTTTCAACAAAATGCATGAATAGAATAGTATAGTACCATAGGAAAATTTCCTATTGCTATGTTTTTCCTTCACTTTTTCCTTTGAACCAAAATAGCCCTAATGGATCGACATGAATGTAGAGTAATAAGTGATGCGACAAGTGTACAACCTCTTTGTCGTAGCCGTGTCGACCTCAGCATCATTGGGTTGGTCGCTGAAGAAGTTGCGGCAAAGGTGGCTGTTGGAGGTGTGGAGGAAGATCTGAGGAATCTGTAGACGATGTCCAGGACACTGCTCTGTTGTGATGGATGGTTCCATCGTTGGAGCAGCTCCGGCGAGCCGTAAGACGTCGAAGCTGAAGCAGTACAAGACAGACATCGTTAATCTCAAGTGAGATTCTAATAGCATCTCCAATAGATGATGTAAAATACATTACCAAAAAGTGATAGATGTAAAATGTACATCACCAAAAAACACCTGACTATAACAGATGAGGTAAAAAGTGTTGACTCTGAACTTAACTATCGAAACTAAAATTTACTGTGGAATCTGAATGTTACTGTCGAAACTGAACGCACTGGTAGCAAAGAGGCACTTCACATGTAGTTTAGGCCGCTCGAGCACTAGTAGTAGAGAAATAGTGATCTAAATCAGCAGGCGATCGACGGGGAACACAGTAGCAGATAGTAGCCGGAGCAGCAGCGCTTGGAGGAGCAGCGCGAACTAGAGCTAGAGCAGCAACTCGTGTAGCTACAGCAGCCCGTGTACCAGCATCAGCAGCGCGAGCGAGGGGGAGAGCAGAGCAGCAGCACGAGCGAGGGGGAGAGCAGAGCAGCAGCGCGACCGAGCGAGAGACGGAGTAGCAGCAGCACGAGCGAGCGAGAGCCAGAGTAGCAGCAGCAGTGCGAGCGAGCGAGAGCCGGAGCAGCAGCAGCAGATCCGGCTGGTATGGACGCCGCCTCCAAAGGGGCCTCACACTGGGGGAGAGCCGCCATGGAGATGTCGCCCGCAGCGTCGGCTTCGAGGTAGCCGCGCCATGGGGGTGCGGGATGGAGCACCGTCGGCGCCGGGAGGTCGAGTTAAGGAGAAGGTGCAATGTGATGAGTGTACAACCTCTTTGGTGGCGCCGAGTAGGCCTCGGCTTCGTCCGAGGAGTCGGTGAGGATGCTGCGGTTCAGGTGGAGCAGGTTAAGGCGGTGCTGTGGGGATGGATCAGCCACGATAGACGAGGCGATCGTCAGAGCAGCTGCTTGGAGGTGGAGGACGAGGCAGCTAAACCGGCGGGACGACGAGATCGACGATGGATCCTCATCTGGGAAGGTGTATGAGGGACGTCGGGCTATTGCGGTGGACAACGTCGTCGGGGAAGAGGCTCCGGCTGGGCAGCGGTGGGGTGGCGGACGGAGGAGGGTGGGGTTTCGCGGCTGGAGCAGAGAGGTTATGGCGGCCTGGGATTTCGAATGGGGATTTTGAATGGCGAAAAGGAGGTGATGGGAGGGGCGAAACATGACTTAGGGACGCGCTTGGACGCGCTTGACCAAAATGTAGGGTGTGTTACAAAAATACCCCCACCGATTTGAACTAGCGGCCCTTTCGGCTCAGGGTTAGAAGGGGGATTTCACGTGTCGGGATTTGGCAGCTTGAGGGAGTTTTCACGCGCGTTGGAATTTCGGGATAGCAAGGCGCGGGTTGTGAAGGAGCGAGTTTTGGGAGCACGATATCTGAATTTTCGGGATATAACAAGGCGCGGGTTGAATTTTAGGGACAAGCCTAACGTGTAATATTGTACGCACCAAATCAATTCGCACTTCCCTCAACGAAAAAAACAAAAAAATAAAACTATACGCACCACACAAAGAGAAAGTCTTGTCTCGTTTTACTGTACAAATGCTATTCAAAGCTATGAATCCATGTTATGTCCAATTACATTTTTTCGCTGGCTGTATAATGCATGTAACCTACTCATACCAACATTTTAGTGCATTCCAAATGTCTATACTACCACTGCAATTCGAACTAAATTTGAATTCGTTTCTCTATTTGAATAAGAGTCTACAATCATGATTGTTGCCAACTTAAACCATCATTCGTGTATTATCTTAACAACACACCACATGATTACTATAAAGATAGATATGAACTATGTGTACTATATGAACTCGAATTCGAAATTTTGAATACACTGGATGTTGATTCCAAATAATAGTACATTTGATGTACTAACTAGATCTTCATAATCTAAACCATGTTTCATACGTACACTATGTTTATCACACAAAGTATAGTGCCCCACCCCCTACATTATGATAAGTATTTAGCCCTGAGCTGCAAAAGCCACACATTATCACAAATTCAAATAAATGTTCTATATATGATATGTAGTATGACATGTTCATAACCACACCATGTGTATCACCATTATATATATTCATGCATGCATTGGTTTAAAACACTATGATATCTTCTTCAAATATCCTAATCCACTTTTATAATGAATTATGATCTCTATTCATGTTTTACACCCACACAGTCCTCTTATCTTTGTAGCTAGCGCTAACTTTCTCTCGTGCATGCACACGCCCGCCTCCCACTCACCCTCCCTCAGCATTCTCTAGCTCCATCGCGCACATTCGTCATTTCACTTTAGGTCATTCACCCATGGTGTGTGTAGGCCCCCCAGCTCCTTTCCGGCACACACCGATTGATATACCTCTCTAGCCAGGTGTGCCTACCACAAACACAAGATTTCCCTCTTCTCTTCTCACCGTCCATGCCTCACTCCCGCCCCTCTTTTCATCAATCTAATACTCGCACACTCCTTCCCCCTCGATATAGTAGGCCTCTCACACCACCTCCTAGCTGCACCCCTCTCTCTCTCTCTATCCTTCTCTTCGGGTCTTATTTGCTTCTAACACATACGTGCATGTATACCGATCGATCTCCCTGCATATACCTAGGTCGACTATAACTCTTTTTCCCCACGCATCGATCGACGTACCTCACAAGTTATGTCTCTCCCTTTCTTCGACAAAGGACGATTGGTCTTCCTATGTAATTACGTCTGCTTACCACAGCCATACCGTCCCCCTCATATTTCATGCATGCCTCCTGACCCGTCTCTCACACGCACGTGCACAGACAGGCAGGCATCCCCTCTCTTATTGATATTGCACGCGTGCCCTCCATTTGTCTAGCAGGCCTCTCCCACCATTTGTGAGAAGCAACTCCACCACCAACCCCTCCGACACTCTAGCTCTGTCTCTCTCCCAACCTTATTCCTCTCCTACACATATGCATGGATGCTGATCGATCTCCCTCAGTACATAAGGTAGGTCTCTCTCCTCCTCCACACATATACCAGCCATTCTACCTCCATAGTTAGGTCTCTGCCCCCCCCCCTCCCCCCACACACACACTGATAGTCGAACGCTGTAGGTAGGTATCCATGCCACAGAGTCAAACTGCACCTGTCCCCTCTCACGTTCCAGTAGGCCAGCCACCCTATATCTTTGACGTGGGCACACACAAATTCGATGGCACTCTTTATCGATCGCGCGCACACACACACACTTCATCCCCTCTCTTCGATTCTATGGATACCTCACGCCGATGATACCTCCACTCTTTTCTCGTGGATCGCCCCCTCTATATATATGATATATCCAGGCCTCTGTTTCACACACATTGCATATGTTACATTTTTTGTTTGAAATATCATCGACACATATTCCCTGTCTATCTCTCATGCACCCCCCCAAGAAAAAACACTCACGAACCCACACACTATCTCTCTCTAGGTTTGTATCTCTCTCACACAAACCCACGTAGGTGGTGTACATACACGAAGAGAATAGGTGCACGTACTCATGCTTCGTGCCCAGCCACACCCACGCGGGTACACGGTGGAGCTCATTTCTATACGAAATGGCAGCCCACGTGCTAATTTGAGTGTGTGTAGCGGTTGTTTACCTACGGAGGTCGTGTACCACGCGTGCACGAAACAAAGTTCGACTTGATGTGTTGGCGCGTTATTTTTAAATAAAGTTATATTGCTCAATGGCACGTACACAGAATATAAAACAATTTTTATGGAGAAAAAAGTAGTCCACTCCACTATATACAATGGAGCCTGCCTGCCGTGGTTTGTCTCTCTTCAGAGTATCTCACACAAGGCGGTGGTGGCCTCTCTCTCTCTCATCATTGGTCACTGATCCGGCCGCATCCCGTTAGCCGGCGGAAATGGAGGATGTGCATCATTTCTCCGTTCGACGGCGCCGAGGTAGCACGTCCTGATCTGCGGTACCCGCCGTTCTCTCTGACCAAGCTCCGGCGCGGTAGAGCCTACGACACTTGCTTGCTGCTGCAGTATGGGCAGATCCCACCTGCCGCCGCCCTCCTAGTTACATCCCGATGACCCCCAGGTATCCCCTCCGGCCTTGCTCCACTGCCCATCTTCCCACGTTGTTGCATGTGGAAAATCTTGCATGTGGATCTTCCCTAGTTCTTTGCCCAAAACGTAGCTCGTCCGGTGTACTTTCCATATTGCAATCTCGTCCTCACACCGTCTTAGATAAACACAACCGTGCTATTATCTTCCCTTAGGACAAGGAATATGCTTCTTTTTTGTCGTCGTATGTGTCATCAACTGTTATTGGCCAGTAATTGTTTCCTTTCTACCTCTTTTTTGCAAACAGGGCTATCAATTTCACCTCGTTGCTATTGCGACCTTTTGGTGAACTGCACAAATCACTTTTTTCTTAAGAGTGTTTTGTGCAGTTCTACTAAAATGTCACACGGGCAACGTCTCTACATTTCAGTGCGACTGCACAAAGGGAGATTGGTTTTTCTCTATCCTCCTCATCCAACTCTGAGCCTAATCTTCTCCAACTATTAGCTTAATCTTCTCCAACTAGTTAGTCTTAAGAGAGACTGCAAAGGTGACCGACTTCTATTTGTGTGTTTATTGTTTCATCAACAGTCCTCTATTATTGTAATCACACTTAATATCTTTGGAACAGGGACGCTCAACTCTATTTTAGTGGAACTGCACAAAATGATCAGAATGTTGCATGCTCTTGACAGCTACTTTTTTTCCCAACATGCCTTGTTGATTTAGACAGAGCTGGGGCGAAGTTGCTGTCAATGAAAGCATGGATCAATTTTAATTTAACACCTTCTCACAACTTTGTCTTCAGTTGTGATGTAAATATTATCTCTGATCTGCTAATCATTGAGATGCATTAGCAAGGAAGTTAGTTTTTTATTTTTTCTGAAAGAGCATGGATGGCAAGACACACGAAACAAAAGATGAAAGCTCAGAGCTTTGTACAATTTCATGTCGCTGGAAAATTATTTGTATAGTACGTCAATTATGTAAACAAATGATGGAAGCTTGATAGCATTGCCAGAAGCCTCTTCAGCATCTGGGTCCATGTGCCATGCACCAAATTATACTCCCTCCGTTCCTAAATATTTGTCTTTTTAGAAATTTCAAATGGACTACCACATACAGATGTATATAGACATATTTTAGAGTGTAGATTCACTCATTTTGCTTCGTATGTAGTCTCTTGTTGAAATCTCTAGAAAGAAAAATATTTAGGAACGGAGGGAGTAGTGCACAACTGCATGGGAGACTCAGCCCGGTCGTTGCGCTGCACTAATAGTGAGGAATGAGAAGTCAAATCATAAGCCCCACCTTTCCCACTGTAAGTTGCTCGGAAGAAGCAACCATCAATACGCTCTTCTTTGAATCTGCTCATACTACTCCCTCTGTCACTGTTTATAGAGTGCGCTTCAACAATCACTGGGACCAAGGCGACCATCGATCGGCCTGAAAAATAGCATTGGTAGTTATAGCACGGCATCTATTACTAGAGGAAATAATGCGTACACACATGCATGCAGTGCTTCCACCCCGGGTACACACATGCATGCACTTACTCCACTTCGCGTACACACATACATCGAGAGAAAATTGTGGACTTGATTGCGGTTACCACGCCCTAATTAATTGAGCATTAAACCAAACGCGTCTAAAATCTCTCTGGTGGTGGAAATGCATGGAGAGAAATGCATGAGAATGAAGCGCGCCCTGTAAACTATGACGGAGGGAGTAGTATGAAGGTGCAAAACCAAGTACACGTATGGCCTATTGGTCAACGCACTTCCTCTTGGCATATCACTGACATGTGGGACCGGAGTGTGAGCAAACCGATCTCAATTGACGGCAAAATGGCCAACCCGCCGTTCCTTGAGAGACACGAGGAGCGAGAACACACAGACGGGCTTGCACGGAGGCCAAGATATATTCGAGCATGGTTGATCGATATCATCATTACATGTTCGATATTTTTTAATAGTACTATTGGGCTGCCGTTTTCCGCACTTCTCCCAAATAAATGTGTACTTTATCAGAGATTAAAATAAAATAAGAGTACAGACGCTCCACCATGCGGTTCCTAGTACCTGTATACTAGTAGTACTACTCATACTACTAAACCTTGCGCTTGGCTCTTCGCCTCTTCGGGAAGTCGAACAATGATGGTACTACAGTGTATGCCTCTGGCAATCTGACACCGAATGAACTGCTGCACGTCCATCGCCTGGGCGAGGGTAGGTTGCATTAGTCAAAAGCTTCTCCTCGTCCTGCGAGCCACCAGGCTTGAGGTAGATGGAGAGGGCGTAAGCGAGCTTCACCTTGTCCTACAACATTCTCCTCATTCTGCGAGTTGACGGGACACACCAAAAAGTAGTGCTAGTTGATACGTCTCCAACGTATCTTTAATTTTTTATTGTTCCAATTTGTTATATTATCAATTTTGGATGTTTTACAATCATTTTATAGCAACTTTATATCATTTTTTGGGACTAACCTATTGACATAGTGCCTAGTGCCAGTTGCTGTTTTTTGCTTGTTTTTTACTTCGCAGGAAAACAATACCAAACGGAGTCCAAACACAGCGAAACATTTTGGTGATTTTTTCTGGACCAGAAGACACAAGTTGGGCCAAGAAAGTACCTGAGGGGGGCTCTGAGGGGAGCACAACCCACCAGGGCATGCCTGGGGGCCCAGGCGCGCCCAGGTGGGTTGTGCCCACCTCGGCCACCTCTCGCACCGCTTCTTTGCTCTATAAATACCCCAATATTCCAGAAACCCTAGGGGAGTCGACAAAAATCAATTCCTGCCACCGCAAGTTCCAGAAACCACAGATCCAATCTAGACACCATCACGGAGGGGTTCATCATCCTCATTGGTGCCTCTCCGATGATGCGTGAGTAGTTCATTGTAGACCTACGGGTCCGTAGGCAGTAGCTAGATGGCTTCCTCTCTCTCTTTTGATTCTCAATACAATGGTCTCCTGAAGATCTATTTGATGTAACTCTTTTTTGCGGTGTGTTTGTTGGGATCCGATGAACTTTGAGTTTATGATCAGATCTATGTTTTTATCCATGAAAGTTATTTGAGTCTTTTGATCTCTTATATGCATGATTGCTTATAGCCTCGTATTTCTTCTTCGAATCTTTGGTTTAGTTAGGCCAACTAGATCGATTTTTCTTGCCATGGTAAGAGGTGCTTTGTGATGGGATCGATCTTACGGTGCTTGATCCCAGTGACAGAAGGGGAACTAACACGTATGCATCGTTGCTATTAAGGATGACAAGATGGGGTCTATTTCTATATAAATAGATCTTGTCTACATCATGTCATCGTTCTTATTGCATTACTCCGTTTCTCCATGAACTTAATACACTAGATGCATGCTGGATAGCGGTCGATGTGTGGAGTAATAGTAGTAGATGCAGGCAGGAGTCGGTCTACTAATCTTGGACATGATGCCTATATAATGATCATTGCCTAGATATCATCATAATTATTTGAAGTTCTATCAATTGCCCAACAGTAATTTGTTTACCCACCGCATGCTATTTTTCTCAAGAGAAGCCACTAGTGAAATCTACGGCCCCCAGGTCTATTTTCTCATCATATATTTTCAGATCTATTTTGCTATTTACCTTTTTATTTATTTTCCACTTTTATTTTAAGATCTATATTTCTAAAAACCCAAAAAATATTTTGCTTCACTTTATTTTATTCGCGATCTATTTATCCAACCTAGTACAATTTATCTCACGTCCGTTTGCCAATTTCTGGCGCCGTTACCCGAAAGGGATTGACAACCCCTTTAACACGTCGTGTTGCAAATATTTCTTGTTTGTGTGCAGGTATTGTTTACGTAGTGTTGCTTGGTTCTCCTACTAGTTCGATAACCTTGGTCTCATCACTGAGGGAAATACCTATCGTTGCTGTGCTGCACCATCCCTTCCTCTTTGGGGAAATACCGACGTAGTTCAAGCCAACATCAAAAGGAATTTCTGGCGCCGTTGCCGGGGAGGATCAAGTCAAGATAGTCTCTCGACAACTCACTAGTTTCTTGCGCCATTGCCGGGGAGACATCATCAACATCTACCAGGTTCCTAATCAGAAATCTCATCTCCTTGCAATTTACATTATTTGCCATTTGCCTCTCGTTTTCCTCTCCCCCACTTCACAAAAATTTGCCGTTTTATTCGCCCTCTTTTTCGTTCGCCCTTTTCTCGTCAGATCTGTTTTTGAGTGCAATCTTGTTGCGTAGTCACGATGACTCAAGAGGACACCAAGTTGTGTGATTTCTCCAATACCAACAACAATGATTTTATTAGCACTCCGATTGCTCCTCCCGCCACTAGTGCGGAGTCTTGTGATATTAATGCCGCTTTGTTGAATCTTGTTATGAAAGATCAATTTTCCAGTACTCCTAGTGAGGATGCCGCGTCCCATCTTAACACATTCATGGAATTATGCGATATGCAAAAGAAAAAAGATGTGGACAATGATATTGTGAAGTTGAAATTTTTCCCGTTTTCTTTGCGAGATCGTGCAAAAATTTGGTTTTCTTCTTTGCCTTGCAATAGTATCAATTCTTGGGATAAGTGCAAAGACGCTTTTATTACTAAGTATTTTCCTCCCGAGAAAATTATTTCCCTTAGGACGCAAATCATGAATTTTAAGCAACTTGAGCATGAACATGTTGCGCAATCTTGGGAAAGAATGAAATTGATGCTAAGAAATTGTCCTACTCATGGTTTAAATCTTTGGACGATCATACAAAAAAATTATGCGGGCTTGAATTTTGTTCCTAGAAATCTTTTAGATTCCGCTGCGGGTGGTACTTTTATGGAAATTACTTTGGGTGAAGCTACTAAATTGCTAGAAAATATAATGGCAAATTATTCACAATGGCATACCGAAAGAGCTCCTACTAGTAAAAAGGTTAATCGGTAGAAGAAATTTCTTCTTTGAGTGAAAAAGTTGATGCTCTTATGAAATTGGTTGCTAATAAAAGTGCTCCTATTGATTTTAATGATGTGCCTTTGTCTACTTTGATTGAGCAAAATAGTGATGCCGTAGATGTGAATTTTATCTCTCAAAACAATTTCAATAACAATGCTTATAGAGCTAATTTTAATCCTAGGCCTTTTCCTAGTAATTCCTCTAATAATTATGGTAATTCCTATGGTAATCCTTCTTACAATACCTCTGATTTTGAGAATAATATTAAAGAATTTATCAATGCTCAAAAGAATTTTAATACTGCGATGGAAGAAAAATTGAGTAAGATTGATGATTTGTCTAGAAGCGTTGATAGAATTTCTCATGATGTAGAAAATCTCAAGATGAAAATTTTTGTGCCTAAGGTTGAAGAATCAATTAAAGCTTTATATGTTTCTATGGATGAAAGTAAGAAAAGAACCGCTATGCTTAGAGCTAGAAGATTTTTTTTAGAAAAAGCGTTTTCCAGTGATTGCTTTCATAAAAATGATGAAGATCTTAAAGTGATTGGTGTTTCTTCTATCGATTCCTTGTTTAGTAAAATTAAAATTGATGAAAAAGGGACTGAAGAAGAGTCAACTTTAGCTAGAAGGCGTCCCTATAATTTGGAGGGTGAAAATCTTGTTGAGAAAATTGATAAAAGTGCGTTTGGAGAGGTCAAAACTTTAACTAGTGATGTGCCCACTCTTTTGGATTACAAAGACTTTAATTATGATAATTGCTCTTTGATTGATTGTATTTCTTTGTTGCAATCCATGATAAATTCACCCCATGCCTATGAACAAAATAAAGCTTTTACTAAACATATTGTTGATGCGATGGTGAAAGCTTTGGAAGAAAAGTTGGAATTAGAGATTTCAATTCCTAGAAATTATATGATGAATGGGAACCTACCATCAAAGTCAAGATTAAAAATTATGAGTGTTTTGCTTTATGTGATTTGGGTGCTAGCGTTTCTACAATTCCGAAATCTTTATGTGATGTGCTTGGTCTTACCGATATTGAAGAATGTTCTTTAAATTTGCACTTGGCGGGTTCTACTATTAAAAAGCCTATGGGAAGAATTAATGATGTTCTTTTTCTTGCAAATACGAATTATGTGCCCATAGATTTTATTATTCTTGATATTGATTGCAATCCGTCTTGTCCAATTATTCTTGGTAGACCGTTTTTGCGCACTATAGGTGCCGTGATTGATATGAAAGAAGGGAACATCAAATTCCAATTTCCTTTGAGAAAGGGTATGGAACACTTCCCTAGAACAAGAATTAAGCCACCTTATGAATCAATCATGAGGGCATCCTATGGATCTAGAAACAAAGATGACAACACTTAGATCTTTGCATTATGCCTAGCTAAGGGCATAAAACGATAGCGCTTGTTGGGAGGCAACCCAATGAATATAATTTATTTTTGTCTTTTTCTTTATGTTCTTGAGTGTTTGCACAATTATGCTAATATTATGATTGTGTTTTTTGTGTTTTAATTAGTGTTTGTGCCAAGTAAAGCCTTTGGGATAGCTTTGGTGATAGTTGATTTGATCTTGTTGGAAAACAGAAACTTTTACGTCCAGTAAAACAATTTTGCAAATTCACAAAAGCGACGAAAAATCTGAAGTTTTTACACAAGATTGATATACAAATTGGATATGTTGTCCTAATTGTTCAGAATTTTTGGAGTTACATAAGTATGAGAACAATTCGCATCTTTACAGACTGTTCTGTTTTTGAAAGATTCTGTTTTCTTTGCATTGTGTGCTTATTTTGATGAATCTATGGTTTTTATCGGGGGGTATGAGCCATGGTAAAGTTAGAATACAGTAGATATAATGCAATAAAAAATTGAATGGGTTTTCTATAGTACTTAAAGTAAAGATTGGTTTTCTTATACTAACGGATCTCACGAAGGTTTTGTTAAGTTTTGTGTGATTGAAGTTTTCAAGTTTTGGGTGAGATTATGATGGATGAAGGAATATGGAGTAAGAAGAGCCTAAGCTGGGGATGCCCCATGGCACCCCAAGCCATTATCCAAAGGTAAGCAAGCAACTAGGCTTGGGGATGCCCGAGTGGCATCCCCTCTTTCTTCTAACGACCATCGGTATTTTACTCGGAGCTATATTTTTATTCGTCGCATATCATGAGTTTTGCTTGGAGCGTCTTGTATGATATGAGTCTTTGCTTGTTTTGCTTTTTATTTTTAGTCATGAATCCTTGCTGGACACACCTATTTGGGAGAGCCAAAATTATGCTATGACTTGTTAGAATTGCTCTCTATGCTTCACTTAAATTTTTATGAGCTATGGAATTGCTCTAGTGCTTCACTTATATCTTTTTGAGCATGGTGTGCTTTAGTATTTTTGAAGAAATGCTCTCATGCTTCACTTAGATTTATTTGAGAGTTAGTAAAAAAATTAGAAATTCTCTCTTGCTTCACTTAAATTATTTTGAGAGAACAAAAATTTTATGCTCATGTTCTTCACTTAGATTTGTTTGAGCTATCAAAAGCAACACATTAAACTAGTCCGAAAGTGATAGATATTCAAGAGGGATATAATAAAAACTTTCATGAAGATCATTGGACAAAATAAACTTGATTCCCTATAATAGTTTTGCGATATGTTGATATAATATGTGAGTCATGTTGATGAGTAATTATGCTTTAGTAAGAATATTGGTGTTATGGTTTGTGATTCCCTATGCAAGCACGAAAGTCAATAGTTATGCAATGAAATTACATCCTACTTGTGATGCATTATTCGGTGTTAGTTATGCTTAATGCTCGCTTATGAGATTTTTTGTTTCTTGGTTGGATGCTTCTCAATCTTTTTCTAGCCTTCATTTGCACTAAGTATGATCACTACTTGTGCATCCAAAATCCTTAAACCAGTTTTGCCATATGAGTCCACTATACCTAACTATATGCAGTATTTTCGTGCCATTCTAAGCAAATTTGTATGTGCCACCTCTAATTTTAAAATAAATTTCTCTTTTGTGTGCTCGTACCGCTCATGAAACGGTAGGGGGTGGCTGATATATTTCCATGCTAGATGTGTTATTCTCAAGATGAGTGTTTATTCACTTGTCATTGCACGAGAGTACGGCAAAGGTATTAGGGATGCCCAGTCCTGAAATGAAAAATGAATTTATTTTATGTTGTCAAATAATAAATTCCTTGGAAAGTGTTGGTATGGAGGGCACCCGTGGATACGGCTAGCCATGGAAAGTGAAGTATGGTGGAAAAAGGAATAAACTTTACTTTCTGTTTGGGAACCGCCTATGATATATCTAGCATGGAAAGTATTGGGAACTACTCGATCGTTTTCGTTGACAGGAAAAGCATGCCACCCAAAATGTTTTATCTCTACTTTTTTCGCTTTGAGCTCTGGCACCTCTACAAATCCCTACTTCCCTCTGCGAAGGGCCTTTCTTTTACTTTATGCAATTTTTATTTTATTTTGAGTCTCCATCTTCTCTTATAAAGCACCAACTAAGGGGCACTATGATCGTACTTGAGCATTGGGTGTAGCTAATATGCGAGTGTGTTTCATGAATGGATCAATGATTGAGCATAATGGGCTAGGGATAACTTGCTTTAGTGTTGATATTTTGAAAGACATGGTTGCTTGTTGATATGCTTGAGTATTGAAATCTTCATGTCAAAACTAGACTATTGCTTTGAACCATATAAAAATACAAATGTCCATGCTACAAAAGAAAAGAATATGTGATGAACATGTTAGGCAGCATTCCACATCAAAAATTCTGTTTTTATCATTTACCTACTCGAGGACGAGCAGGAATTAAGCTTGGGGATGCTGATACGTCTCCAACGTATCTATAATTTTTTATTGTTCCATGCTATTATATTATCATTCTTGGATTTTTTATAATAATTTTATAGCAACTTTATATCATTTTTTGGGACTAACCTATTGACATAGTGCCCAGTGCTAGTTGCAGTTTTTTGCTTGTTTTTTACTTCGCAGGAAATCAATACCAATCAGAGTCCAAACACAGCAAAACTTTTTGGTGATTTTTTCTGGACCAGAAGACACAAGTTGGGCCAAGAAAGTACCTGAGGGGGGCTCCGAGGGGAGCACAACACACCAGGGCGCGCCTGGGGGCCCAGGCGCGCCCAGGTGGGTTGTGCCCACCTCGGCCACCTCCCGCACCACCTCTTTGCTCTATAAATACCCCAATATTCCAGAAACCCTTGGGGAGTCGACGAAAATCAATTCCAGCCGCCGCAAGTTCTAGAAACCACAGATCCAATCTAGACACCATCACGGAGGGGTTCATCATCCTCATTGGTGCCTCTCCGATGATGCGTGAGTAGTTCATTGTAGACCTACGGGTCCGTAGGCAGTAGCTAGATGGCTTCCTCTCTCTCTTTTGATTCTCGATACAATGGTCTCTTAGAGATCTATTTGATGTAACTCTTTTTTGCGGTGTGTTTGTTGGGATCCGATGAACTTTGAGTTTATGATCAGATCTATGTTTTTATCCATGAAAGTTATTTGAGTCTTTTGATCTCTTATATGCATGATTTCTTATAGCCTCGTATTTCTTCTTCGAATCTTTGGTTTAGTTAGGCCAACTAGATCGATTTTTCTTGCAATGGGAAGAGGTGCTTTGTGATGGGATCGATCTTACGGTGCTTGATCCCAGTGACAGAAGGGGAACCGACACGTATGCATCGTTGCTATTAAGGATAACAAGATGGGGTCTATTTCGACATAAATAGATCTTGTCTACATCATGTCATCGTTCTTATTGCATTACTCCGTTTCTCCATGAACTTAATACACTAGAGGCATGCTGGATAGCGGTCGATGTGTGGAGTAATAGTAGTAGATGCAGGCAGGAGTCGGTCTACTAATCTTGGACGTGATGCCTATATAATGATCATTGCCTCGATATCGTCATAATTATTTGAAGTTCTATCAATTGCCCAACAGTAATTTTTTTACCCACCGTATGCTATTTTTCTCGAGAGAAGCCACTAGTGAAATCTACGGCCCCCGGGTCTATTTTCTCATCATATATTTTCAGATCTATTTTGCTATTTGCCTTTTTATTTATTTGCCACTTTTATTTTCAGATCTATATTTCTAAAAACCCAAAAATATTTTGCTTCACTTTATTTTATTCGCGATCTATTTATCCAACCTACAACAATTTATCTCATGTTTGTTTGCCAATTTTTGGCGCTGTTACCCGAAAGGGATTGACAACCCCTTTAACACGTCGGGTTGCAAGTATTTGTTCTTTGCGTGAAGGTGTTGTTTACGTAGTGTTGCTTGGTTCTCCTACTGGTTCGATAACCTTGGTCTCATCACTGAGGGAAATACCTACCGTTGCTGTGCTGCATCATCCCTTCCTCTTTGGGGAAATACCGACGTAGTTCAAGCCAACATCACTAGTCCATACTCCCTCCTTTCTGGTTAATATGGCTTAATAATTTTTGCGGGTAAATGAGAGAGCTTTATTCATATATAAGCATTCTTAGGACGATCAGCCAAGAGACTGGTCACTAGGAAGCGAGGTACCCCGCAAAAAAAGAAGAAGGAAGCGAGGTGTTTCATCAAGCCAGCTCTCGGTCACATTCAAAGTGCAGCAAGCACGGTTCGCACAAAGATGCGCCGCAAGGTTTGCTGACCTATTTACATGCTGAATAACAAAAAAAGAAAGAAAATATTACTGAGCGCTCCTATTTCTAACAGGATAGGAGCCATAATTAAGCGAGAATTGTGGCGAGTGTTCCATGCAATCAACTTCCATTATCACATGCGAGAACCCTCAAAGAGAACCAAATGTGGTGAAGATTGCTTTATCACAGATTAAAATAAAATAAGAGTGTAGACGCTCCACCATGCGGTTCCTAGTAGTACATACCTGTATAGTAGTACTAGTAGTACTACATAATACTAGTACTCGGAGTAGTAAACTTTGCGCTTGGTTGTTCGCCTCTTCGGAAAGTCGAACAATAATGGTACTAGTACAGTGTATGCTTCTGGCAATCTGACACCGAATTAACTGTTGCACGTCCACCGCCTGAGCGAGGGAGAGCTTGCATTAGTCAAAAGTTTCTCCTTGTCTTATGAGCCACCGCGCGCAAGCTTCTCCCGTCCTGCAAGCTTCTCCTCGTTCGGCAAGTTGACAGGACACAACAAAGTAATGCTAGTCCATACTGCCTCCTTTCCGGTTAATATGGATTAATTTGAAATGATATAAATACACTGTCTGTCACTGTATATTTGTAAAAATACTGTCAGTGGACTTCATAATAAGCTCATTGCGGTTAATATATACATTTTCCGGTGTTTATACGGTCACTAGCTCACCCTAGCTGAGTATGTGTGTGCATGCACGTGTAGGTTGAGCACTTGAGCGTGACCATGTGTGTTTCATCGTGTGCTCGAACATGCATGCATTAGGGCGTCGCGCGCGTTTTTGCGTCCATGTGTACATGTGACTGTTGCATGCATGCACGAGGTTGTAGTCCCTCACATTCACATGTTCATAAGTCAATGCTTTGTCAAAACGTTGCATGCAAGGTTTAATCATTCGTTGTTCACGCATGCATTCCCGATATAAATACGTTGGTAAAGACAATTTCTTGAGGAAAACGAGCCCATGAATTGAGTACAAAGGGGACCAATAAGCCAGGACGGAGGGAGTACTAGTAGAGAACCGAAAGGAGTGAGTAGGTACTAGTAGTACGTAACAACGTGCAGTAAAAAAATTCCTCTATGCGCATCCTGTCTATGTGTCATGCAAGAAAATAGAGATAAGTACAAGTGAGACTCAGGAACGGTCATACACGTAGGGGGAGTACGTGTAGGGGCCACTCAGGAGCAGTCAAATCACACAGTAAGTTAGTCGGACGAAGCAACCATCATTTCACTCTTCAATGACACGTACGCAATATAAAATGGTTGATATGGAGAGAAAAAGAAAAACCGCTCCACTATATATACACTAGCAGGAGCCTAAGCTACAAGCCTGCTTGCTTGGGTTGCTCTCTTCACAAGCATAGAACGACGGTGGCCACACCGCTGGTCAAAGATCTGGCCTGATCCCGCCGCTGGGGGAAGGGGACGATGTTCTGTGTAGACGCGGTCGACAGCGGCGAGGGAGAAAACCCACTGTCGGTGCGTCCCGATCGGGGGTCCCTGCGGTATGGGCTGATGCCGCCTCCCAACCGCCCTTCTAGCTACACCCCGACGTCCCAGGTACAACTTTCTTTTGGAGCCGGCTTGCTCCACTGCCGCAGCTCCCCACGTAGCTCCATCTCGATGTGGATCTTTCTCTACTTCTATCGGCTTCTATTTGTGATGAGTTTATGTCTCATGAACTAGTGCCACTACTATTATTCTAATCACACTTCTTCAATATCTTTGCCAACAGGGATGCTCAGCTCGATTTTAGTGGAACTGCACAAAAGCATCGTATGATCCGAGGGTGCCAGGCTTCTTTCCTTTGACAGGTTCTACCTAGCCAGGAAATTAAATCCTGTTTAGGGTTTAGGGTTTACGGCGTAGACCCCATCAGTAGTTTTTTTTGTACACACTCTCACAACTTTTGTCTTTAGTTGTGAAGTAAATATTGGCTATGATATGTGAATCATTGAGATGCATCGGCATGCGTGTTAGTTTTCCTTTGTATTTGATGGAATGTTGTAACGGGGCAACCTTGGAGTCAGGATACATACATGAAACAAAATCATAAAGCTTTGTACTCCCTCCGGTCCTTTTTTGTATGCGTATAAGGCTACTCATAGTGGGGAGTATCATATACTAGTATCATGCATAAATTACATAGGGTACGGAGGTAGTATGTGAGAGTGTATGGTGGGTCATTGTAACACCCCCCATTGGTTGACTACAGTAATCCCCTTTTGATTATGCCATGTCATCATGATTATCAGTGCCTAATCATCATATTGCATTTCAGACTCCAAATTCAAAATTCAAATTAAAACTAAAGTGGAAAATAAAAGTTGCCCAAACCTAAAGACTAAAATGTGCATCACGTTGCAAATATTCCCAAAGCATTTATAAAAATGATTGCAACATTTATTGGAATTGGAAAAGGACTCAAACATCAAGGAACAGTAGCAAAACAGCACTATTTAATCCTTTTTAAATTAAATAAAATCCAAACAAAAAGAAATGGACACCAAACCAATTTCTAGCAGTGACTAATGTTGCACTGTGATTTATGGACCAGTTCTTATATTTTACAAAAGTCCATAAGTAGCCTACACATTTTTGCAAAACAGAAAAGAAATGAATAAAGAAAAAAGAAAAAATAAAAAAGAAAACAGAAACGAAAGAAATCGCCCCCCCCCCCCGGGCCAACCGGCCCACCTGGCCCAGCCGGCCTCCCCCACTGCCCCGCTTAACCCCCACCCCCACCGAACTGAAACCCTAGCTACCCCTCACTCTTCCCCTCGATCCCCTTTTCTCCTCGAGCCCGACACGCGCCCTGGGCGCCCGACGCCGTCGTCGCCTCGCCGGGGCCGCCCGTCGCCGCCCCATCCGCATCGCCGTTGTCCTCGCCTCCTCCCCGACCGACTCCCTCGCGCCTCGCCGCCTGATCCCCTGCCACGGGGGTCAGACCCCGAACCCCTTCGCCCCCCCCCCTCTCTGTCCTTCGACCACCGACCGGCCGCGCGCTGCGCCTCCCCATCCCCCCCCTCGTGCCTCCACCGCCGCGACGGCCTTGCGTCGTTCGGGCCACGCGCCACATGCCTGTTGCCCGTCCACCGCGCATGCACGCACGTGCACCGCCCCACCGCGCTCGTCCGTGCTCGCTGGAGCCACCCCGCGCCCGAGCACGCGCTCGCGTGGCCTCGCGCGCGCCCACACATCGTCCGCTGCCCGCTGCCCGCTGCTCCGCCTTCCCTCCCGAGGCGCCGCCCGGATCCACTACCTGCGTCGCGCTCTGCCTCCGCGGTGAGCCACCCCGCGCGCATCGCCGCCTCCCCAGGCCCTGGCCGCCGGCGCCGGCGTGCGCCGTGCGTGCCCAGCACCCCTCGGGCACGCGCCCGTTCGGGCGCTCGCCTGCGCCCGCCGCCCGCGCCCGCTGTGGCCGCATGGGCCTCTGACTATTGGGCCCCGCCCCATGTGTCTATGACACAGGGGCCCCACGCCCAGAACATTAAAAATAATAATTATTATTATTAGGTTAATAATTAATTAATTGTGTAATTAATTAAGTTAATTAACTTTGATTAGGTTAAATTAATTAATTAGTTAGTTTAATTAAACAGTCATTAAGTTAACTAAACCCTAATTAACTAAATAGAGTATGACAGGTGGGACCCACGTGTCAGGCCGACTGCTGACGTCATGCTGATGTCATGATGACGTCAGCATAACACTGTTTTGGATAATTTGAATTTAAATGATTAAATAAATTCCAGAAATTGCTAAAATCTTTAGAAAATCATATTAAATAATCCGTAACTCCGATGAAAATAATTTATATATGAAAGTTGCTCAGAACAACGAGATGTATCCGAATACGCAGTATGTTCGCCCATCACACGTCCCTAATTATCCGAACATGCAACCGTTCCCCTCCGGTCATCTGTGTGACAAATGTCCGGAACCGGGAAAACATTCCCGGATGAATTCCCCCTTCGCCAGTATCACCCGGCACTGCGTTAGATCACCTCTGTCACCGCGTATTGCCATGTTATGCTTTGTGCTGCACTTGTTTGCTCTATATTTATTGTTTCCTCCCCCTTTTCTCTCTCGTTAGACCCCGACGTCGTCCCCGAGACCGACGCAGCTCCGGAGACCGAAGACACCATTGACGACCTTGCCCTTGCCGCCGAGCAACCAGGCAAGCCCCCCCCCCTTTGATCATCCCGATATCGCCCATTCTATTTTCTCATGCTTGCATTAGAATTGCTGCTGCTGCTGCTTTACCTATTCTGATGCATAGCCTGTTTATTGTAACCTGCTATTGATAATTACCTGCATATCCTAAACTGCTTAGTATAGGCTGGGTAGAGACTTATCAGTGACCCCACTTATCCCGACTGCCCCGCTGGATTATCAGAAGACCCGATCAACGGGATTGAAGACCAGGCCCCGACACCGCACTTCACCCCCCCTTAGTTGTAACGACACTGCAGCGTTACTATCAAGTGCCGAGGGTGAAACCTCTTGTAGCACTTCTGATGTTAACTCTGTAGAGTAGCTATTCGGACGTGGTCATCGAGGGTGATTCCTCCTTCACCGCTTTCGATAACGACGCCGTCGTACAACACCTCAAGTGTGAACCCAGCGAGGGTGATTCCTCCGAGTTCACCTTGACGGATACATCGAGTAGGAATCCAACGAGGGTGATACCTCGGATTCCCCTGATGTTATGGACACACGGATACTTGGACTGTACTATTGTTACTTGGAAAGGTGGGTCGACCCTGAGGGGTACCCGCGTGTGATGTGAAGGCGGGTTGCCTGAATGGTGCCCGAGTGAGAATACGAGGCATGGCCGGGCATTCTTGGCCCTTGCCGCAGGTCCTCGAGACGGGGCGACGGGGTCACATCTTTCGTAAGTCTCTGCTCGTTACCGCAAGCCCCTAGTCCACTAACGATTTGGATATTTGATCCGAGCAGGCCTCTGGCCTGATAGCACTAACCATCACGTGGGCATAGTATGGGCGTTCTACATCATAGCATCAGCCGAAAGCTCTGTCAGACATCTAGTTCAGCCTTGCGGCCGGGTCGGACCGGCGCCCCCCTGGTGCCTGGCTTCCCCCTGCACGCAACGACTCAGAGTGCACAGGGCGATGGCCCAAGACCTCTGAGCGCTTAGGATGTAGACCGACGGGGACCTCTCTGCTGAGCTGTAGGTAGGGCTGCGATGTATCGTTTGGCCAAGGCCGGGCATGACCCAGGAAAGTGTGTCCGGCCGGAGTTAATCGAGCGTGTTGGGTAAGTTGGTGCACCCCTGCAGGGAAGAACACATCTATCGATAGCCGGTCCTACGGTAAAGGACACTCGGAGTTGTATCCCGATCGATACAGCTAGAAGTTGAGATGAGACCTGGATATGAGGCTCTGGGATTGCTTCTCGCAGGGAGTCGAGAAGGGATCTCAGGATGAGGTTGATGACTGTATGGCTCTGGGATTGCTTTCTCGCAGGGAGTCGAGAAAGGATCTCTGGGTGAGGTTGAGACTTAATGATACTGCTACATTATATGGTACTGTCTACACTCTTCTAATGCTGCAAGACCTCTGAAGATGCTAGTCTTCGATAGGACTAGGCCTCCTCTCTATTCTGGCATTTCTGCAGCCCAGTCCACATATACAGCCTCCCTTTGAAAATGTTGCATATGTAGTGTAGATCCTTGCTTGCTGAGTACTTCTGAGTACTCACGGTTGCTTTGTTTTCCTTTTCTCCCCATATCAGTTTGACGTGACCAAGATGACGGAGCCCCTGAGACAGATGCCCCGTCGATCGACTACTACTACTACCCAGAGGATGGATACTACTGCGAGCTTGCCGTCGACCAGGAGTAGGATCAGAGGGTCCCAGGCAGGAGGCCTGCGCCTTTCGATTGTAGTGTTCTATTTTGCCCCGCCTTTCTAAAGGCCTTTCTGTTTCTGTTTCATATTTGTACTCAGATATCTGATGCTTCCGCTGACGCTTGTATGCAAGCTTATGTATTCGAGCCCTCGAGGACCCTGGCTTGTAATATAAAGCTTGTATGACTTTATTTATGTTTTAGAGTTGTGTTGTGATATCTTCCCGTGAGTCCTTAGGCTTGATCGTGTGCATTTGCATGTATGATTAGTGCACGATTGAGCTGGGGCGTCACAGTCATGTGGTAAAATGTACTACTACGCAAAGAAAAAAGGACCGGAGGTGTCGCACGATGTCCAAGGAATATGGTGATAGTGGGAGGTGGGCCATGTAGTCACTGGGCTGCCGTGTTTCGTACTCCTTTGGTGTAAGAGTGGAGAAAGTTAGTTTTATCACGGAATAAATAAATAAGAGTGCAGGCGCTCTACGATGCTCTACCGACGTAGTAATAGTGACCAATGAGCCGCCAAATCACACAAACCCGGTATAGTTATTGGACGGAAGAAGTAAACCATCACTCTATCTCTCTCAAGCAGTACAGTATTCTTTTGGAAACCAACATTTCGTTTCGTTGCATCGCGCCATCGAGCAAAACCAACGTTTAAATCACGTCTGTCGCGTTCGTGTCTCACCCTCCTCCACGGCTCCACACCATACGGTCGCTCGGCATGCCACTCACCGCAAACTGAGTATACGATAACTTTCCCGCCTGCTTGTCGATGGATCACGCCATGGAGTACTAGCACTACTGGAAGAGATTGACAAGGAGGGGGAGGACAGCTAGCTGTAGCACGGACTCCCAAGAACTTTTTACATGCATGTTGTGGCCGGCCGTGGCGACGTTTGAACGCGGAGCAGTCGCGTACACTGGGAAGCGGCGCGGGCGGCGCTCTCTCGGCTGGCGCGCCACTTCAATGTCGGCGCCAGTGAGAGGTCGCGTCCGCTCTTGCCGGGCATGAATGTGGCACTGATCGTTTCGGGCGGGAATCACGCGCGGGTGATGAAGAGGGTTCGGGTTGGCCAGGGCGGTCAGGAGAGGGCGTGGCAGCGGTCTGGATGCCCGCAAACAAGAGATGTTGTACGTAAATATTGCTGCACATATAATTAATAATGTAAATTGGACAAATATGATTGGAGATGGAGATGGAGATGGAATTTTACGTAAACACAGATATATAGCCTCTTGTTTGATAGGGTTTCTCGCGTCTCGCTCTCTCACCCTCTCCATATCTAAACAAGATGATAGTGTCCACTCTATCTCTCTCCTCACTGGTGGTCACAGATCCGGCCGGATCCCGTCCCCTGCGGGAGGTGAGGAGGTCCAGCGTTGACGTTGTCACCGTCGGCGATGGAGGAAGCCGATGCGCACCGTCCTCTCTGAGCCGGCGTCGGTGCGGACAAAGGTCCTCCGCACCCTTGTTCGCTGCCGTCGTGTTGGCAGATCCCACCCGCCTCATCCACATCTCGCCCACCTGAGGTATAACTTCTTTTGGATTTCATGCTTCATTGTACTCTGCATGCGGGTTTTCTTCTATACCACTACTCCCCAGCTCCCCATGTACAGTAGCTAGGGTTCGTCAGCTGGTCGAACATCACCTATTTTTAACTATTATAGAGGAAAGCCCACTCCAAAAGTTGTCCAGGTTTATCATTTATGCATCGGTGGAGGTATACATGTTTTTTTCGACAAAAAGTACATGGTGGTTGTGCGGTCATTGTCCATATGCTCGTATTGCTGCTACTAATCTAAAACTATCACTGATAAAATGAAGCAATGCCCATGTAGAGGCGTTGACAATTAAGATGCCGCTGTTAATCTTGTTCCACTGCTAAAACAAAGTAACGACACTACTTAAATATCATTTTTTTTATTTTTGCAAACAGGGATGCGTATCTCCATACTCGGGCATGTCTTCCTCAATTTTTAGTGGAACTGCACAAAATTGGATGGCCACTGTTGCTCAGTTCTTCCTTTCTCGAGCTTGATTACTGAGAAGAAACAAACCACAGTGAGGATTATCAAACTTCATTGGTGCCTGACCCAAACATGATGCCAAAATTGATGATGCATCACACCACGATGAGTTATCGATGCTCATGGTTGCGTCTCATGGCTGCATCGGCTGGTGAAGCTGGTCGATGTTCAATGAAGAATGGGTTGTCTTCCATCAGTGCTCTTTGCTTGTTACCACAAAGATGATATCCTTCACTAGTTCATCTTGGAGCAGTCATTTACGTTGGTGCAATTTTATCACACAATTGGATATGAACCAAATATTTCCTCGAAGAAGCATCGACGTTGGTACTAAGAGCAAAAGTTTTATATTGATTTCTAAGCCTTCTCACAACTTTGTCTTCAGCTACCCTGTAATTTTATTTGACCAGCTTTTAACTAAATATGTGGTCTGACTTTGATTAAAAATATGGTGTGGACTAAAAACCCGAATGGAGGTAGTACCCCTCCGTTTTTATTTACTCTGCATATTAGATTTGACTGAAGTCAAACTTTAACACAACAAACCATAATTATTGAGAAAGGGCAAACTGTACATACAAAATAATTGAAATTAAACTTCTTTATTTGTACACACTCTCGCACCTTTCCGATAATTTGGCGCGTGTGTGGTTGTTCACCTAACGGAGGGTAGTGTTACGCACGTGAACAACAGGAAGTGCGACCAGGACGCGTGGATCGTTACTTGATCGTAGTTTTCTTCACTGGTACATTAAATAAAGAGTTTCATTTCGTACACAATTTAAAACGATTGTTATGGAGAGAAAAAGAAAACCACTCCACTATATTAGTACTATATAAGCTGGAGCCTCAGCGCTTGTTCGCTAGGGTTTGCACTCTTCACACTCTCACTGCACTACATATATATATATATATACACGCTGGAGGCTCAGCGTTCCTTTCCTAGGGTTTGCTCTATTCACACTCTCTCACCCTCTTCATCAGATCTAAACAATACTGCATCTCTCTCTCTCTTCCCTCACAGCTGGTGAAGGAGCCATCTGGATCCCGTCGCACCGGGAAGGGGAGGAGGTGCAGCGTTCACTCTCTCGCCTTCGGCGAGGGAGGCAATCCACTGCTGGCTGCGCTGTTCTCTTTCACCCAACGCCTATGCGGGAGGGCCTCCGAGCCCTTCTTCTTCGCTGTTGTATGTAGTGTGGGCAGATCCAGCCTCTCGCCGCACGCCTAGCCACATCCCGACGACCTTAAGGTATAACTTTCTTTGAAACCATCATTGCTCTAGCATGCGGATCTGTTTCGATTCTGTAGTCGAATCTAGGTCTTGGTTCAAAGAGGAAAGAAGGGAGGGTGCGGTGCAGCATGAATCTAGGACGTGGTTCAATGAGGAAAGGAGGGAGGGAAAGTAGTATAGACTGGCTATCCAGCCGCTTGTTGGTCGAAAAGGGAAAAAGGGGTAACCCAGTACACACATCTGTAAGGAACCAATCTCTTTGTTGAAAAAGGAAAGAAACTGGGGGGTCGGGTAGTTTGTGCAGGACTAGATTTGCTGCCCTCACATAGAAAAAAGGTCCAAAAAGAACAAATATGGGACCAACGCAGATATGTTGCTTGGCAACATACTCTGCATCACCCATTTATACGTGTGGACGCACATGGTGCTGGCATGTCCCATGTCCCATGTCCCATACAACTATTTTGTTGTTGTTAATCTAAGAATGCCGCTGGAAAATTGAACCAATGCGACTGTTAAAAGTAAATTACATTTTTAACGAATGTTGTTTTAAGAGAATGTCTCTGTTAATATGAATCAATGCAACCGTTTTAGAAATGCTACTGTCCTACTTTGTTTTCCATCAAGATAAGGTAGATGCTTCTTTTTGTCGCCGTATGTTTCATCCTCCTTTATTGGCCAGTAATTGTTTCCTTTTTTGCCTCTGTTAAAACAGGGATATCTATTCAACTTGTTGCTATAGCGAACTTAAATGTCACACCAGCGACATTGCTTGATTTAGCTGGACTACACAAAACAAGATTGGATTTCCTATTCATGTTGGCAGATTCGTAGGTGATCTTGACTGCGTCATGAAAGGTCAGTACCGGCCTTCATCCACATGATCATGCAGTGTGCTTTGAGATGCTGTGCTACTTGTATTGGTACTGTTTTAAATAAATGTTGAATTGATGCTATTGAATTGCTGTCTTTTCCCATTAAGTGAACAACAATGGGACCAACCCAGACATGATGCTTGTTGCTTTGTACAACAAACTCTGCATCACCCCCTTTATAAGTAGATGGAAGCACATGGTGCTGTTGCACCCACTCTCCCCTGGAACTGTTTATGCTTTTTGTTAATCTAATGCCACTGGTAAAATTAAGCAATGCCACTCTCAGAATTAACTACTGAATCTTAGTTCAAAACTGCAACACTTGTTAGGGATCGGCGGGAGTACCATTTCTGTTAGGGATCGGCCGGAGTACATGTTTAGGAAATGTATTGTTGACATAATGTCTCTGTTATTATATATCAGTTACAGTGTTTTACAAATGGTACTATCCTGCTTTGTAGTTCTTTCTACATGTCTAACCAAGGTATTGTTAAGAAAATGTCTCTGTTAATATGAATCAGTTGCATTGTTTTAGGAATGGTACTTTTCTGCTTTGTCGTCCTTTATACATGTTGAAACAAGGTATTGTTAAGATAATATCTCAGTTAATATGAATGAATCACACTGTTTGAGAATTGCTACTCTCCTGCTTTGTTTCCCATTAAGATAAGGTAGATGTTTTTTCTTCTGGGAGTATAAGTCATCAACCCTTATTTCTCAGTAATTGTTTCCTTTATACCTATTGTTGCATACAGGGATATCAAAACTTTTGCTCGGTTCTATTTTGACTTTGATTTTAGTTGAACTGCACAAAAGGAGCCAATGTGTTTAAGGCAAACTGTTGCATTATTGGGCCCAGTTGGTCTTTCCACTTTGTAGAAAGAAGCAGTCACTGTTTGTGCTACATTACACAAGGAATGATAGAGAAGCTTTACAGGGTATTAGTAGACGCTGGTGACATGACTAGTCTGCAAAGAGCATGGGAAACTCAACAACACGTGGAGTGCAAAATTCACTCCACAAGGAAAGGTATGACCAAGTCAGTTGCCGACGCAGCTGTAACAAACGAGGTCAGTATCGGCTTTCATCCACATGATTGTGCTTTGTTATGTTGTGTTACTTATATTGTTGTATTGTTTTGAATAAATGTTTAATTGAAGCTATTGTATTGCTATCTTTTCCTGTTAAGATAATAAAGATGATTATAGTTGTAAGCGTATGTTTAATCAACTAGTACCACTATTATATTCATCACGCTTTTTCTGTATTTATGCAGACAGGGATGCTCAGCTTGATTTTAGTGGAACTGCACAAAATGTTCAGATGGTTCGTGTCCTCCATAATACTTCATCATGCATAATACATCGAATGGTTCTCTAATCATTCGTCGTCACCTTGAGCCACCGGACTATCTACTTGAATGGAGCTGCCAACGTGTTCAATGCCTTGCAACATATAAATACGAAATCCACCATGCTACGCAAGACATTGTTTGATTTCAGTGGAACTGCACAAAAAGATATGCTAGTTCATCCGGCTCCATGTGCCATTTCAATGTGCAAACTGATGACAAACCCTGCCCGTCTGAATGGAGCTACCAACGTCTTCAAGGCAGAAGAATTCCCACAAGTTCAAGGGAAAGAACTCTGTCCAGCAGAATACTACCTTTAAGAAGAAGGGAAAGAAGAAAGACAAAAAGAGAGATGGCTGCTTTACTTGTGGTTCAGAGGAACACTGGGCAAACAAGTGCCCAAACAAGTACAAGAAGCCAGGACAGGACTCCAAGTCTATCAATGTCACTCTAAGCAACAATGATGGGGCATCTGGGTATGGTAATCTGTTTACCGTACTTTCAATGTGCAAGATATTGTTTGATTTCAGTGGAACTGCACAACAAGATACGCTGGTTAATCCGGCTCCATGTGCCATTTCAATGTGCAAACTGATGACAAACCCTGCCCGTTCCACAACCATAGGCATTACATATTTTGAATGGGAAAAGCTTGTCAAAGTTTAATCATTGATGTTAGCAAGAAGACATTAGTTTAGTATATTGGAATTGGAAAACCTTGTCAAATTTTGCTCATTGATGTTAGCCAGAAGACATGCATTTGATATTTTGGATTGGGACGCCATTTGCTCTGAGCAGCGTCGATCGTTTTTTCCTATTCCTGTGTTCAGTTCAGAAGTAAATATTTACTCTGCTGAGATGCATAGTCACATGAATGTTGACTTATGTAAGGTATTTTAAGAGTTTGTTCTGAATGTTGTCTACGTAATGCCAGGCCTTGTGAGTTTGATTGCAAAGTTGAGCTTGGAATGTTGTGGCATGTGGCATCACGAGCTGTTCACTGTGCCTCCTGAGAATACTGCTTCATATTGTTTTGCATGTTGATCTAATGCCAGTGATTTGCATGTTAAGAAGATCATCCTCTTCTGTTGTTTCTGTGCTTAATAAGTTCATCGTCTTATGTTTCATTCATAACCTATACGACAACTCGGGTAGGTTAGAGGTGAAACCATATGATCTTCCGACCAACTCATCATCTTAGGCCGTGATTGGATCGTCGTTTTCCAACCAAAACCACTTGTAAAACTGACGCTTGTAAATAAAAGCAGATGGTCTTGGGCGAAGCACTTGGTTGGTCAATTTCGACTGGTAAAATATACATTGGTCTCTCAAATTACATGCGTAACTCACCGGTTTTCGTTACAGACCTCGGGCCGTCGGTTTCATTACGCCTGTATTTTACGCGTTATTTCCGGTGACGAGTAAATTACACCTGTATCTTAATACAGGTGTGAAACAATCCAGAGCTCCCAAGCACGGCCTTACCGTTTCATGCCGGCTTAGTCTCTTGAAGGTGCTCATAGGTGTCCGATGATCCTGGCTTCCTGAATGAGTAGCGGGCGTTGTATCAGACCATCCGTAGGGCCCGTGAGGCCCTCTCCGTCATCCTTCGAGTTGTTGTGCTCGCCGTGGCGCCTAGTGTTGTCAACATGGTCAACGAACATGAGGAATCAGGAGATGACTTTACTTGGAGAGGATGACAGTAGGGACCCACCAGGGCCATAACCATACGTACGCAAGTTCCTCCTTATTATATACAACTATATTTTTTTTGCTTCCTCCTGGTTTCCTGACATCACGGTCCCACACCATTGTCAACCTATATAGTCAATAAACGAGAGAATTTCACAAGGAGCGGCCGACAGCTGGGACCCAGCAGCTCGAGCAATATTTGCTTTTTTAGGTGTAAGCGGAGTTTTTCTTGAGCGATGTTTTTGTTGTTGTTCAGAGGAGCAGGGTATCAACTGGGCGGGCTGTGGCCTGTCTAGCCCAGGCTATTATTTTATGTCGACCAAATATCCAGCCCAGATATTAATTTTTCAAGGTGAAAATGGCTAGCCCAGCTATACTTTTTTTGTGGAATACTCAACCCAGGTCAACTTGTTATTCTCCGCCCCGCTAGGCTGTAAATCTTTCCTAGGAGGGATGCATTAGTCCTAACAAGAAAATGGGCTTTAAGAAATAATAAATGGGATGTAATTATAAAAACTGGGCTGTAAATATACAAAAACGTACCAAACATGTAATTAGTTTCAAAAATATTATTTTTTGAATTTGAAAATTTTAATTTCATTACTTATTGCACGCGCAATATTTTGTTAGATTTTTACCTAATACAAATTCATTTTGAAATTATATTTAATCTGACTCGAAATTTTGGGATAAAAATATTTTGGATCCCATCAAAATGTGGGATTTTTGGTTGAATTCTATTTTGGGCGGTTGGTCGAAATTATTAATCGTTGTCCTGGCTAGAAAATGGGCTGTAATTTTAACAGACTGTAAATGGTTGTAGTAAATTCCATTAGAATTCAAAAATGGGTTGTACATTATTACAAATCACAAATGGGCTATATGTTCTCTGTCACAGATGTGATGCTCACTTGTGGGCCTACTTTTTTTTTAGAATTATAGTCGGTGACGCGTACGGAAGGCTTGTGGGCCTACTAAGGCGTACGGAAGGCTTTGTCAACTTATAGTCAAGACACGATTCTAGCAGCAGTGGCCGTTGGATGTCCATCCAATGGCTGTATTGCTTCTTCAATCTCGGATATTCTTGCTTCAGCCACCCAAACCACCGCCGGCGGTACCGCCTGCTACCGCCTCCCGTGGCCGGCTGTGCTGCTGCGCCGGCTTCACCGGCCCTCCCTACTCCCAAACGCCATCCAGTCCATTCCTCTACTCACCAACACCTCATGTTCTTCTCCAGCGACGGCAGCCTCACACCGCAGCCGAACCAGTGAACCCTCGTACTCCCCTTCGCGTGGGCATCCACTATTGTGTCTTCGCCGGTTCTGGGTCGTTCCCTTCCTAGGACTCGCCATCGTTCACTGTGTTGGTTCTCTCGGCGCGGCGTGGTCAACTTTGTCAACAAACGACAGCCATCCGAAGAGGCATGTACGTGGAGTGGCTGACAGTAGGGACCCACATGGCCCATGGCCGCACACAGCAAGTGCCCCCGTATTATGCAAAAACAAATAATTTCTCCCCCTGACAGGTTTGACCCACCAGCTACATCTTCGCACGCAAGGAAGTGCTTCCTTTATTACGCGAAAAAAAAAAGTTTCCTCTCCCAGACAGCTAGGACCCACCAGCTCTATTATGATCCTTTTCATGAAAATATAGATTGTACCGAAGATGCTAAATTGTTTTCTTTTTATTCTAACACAAAAAAGAAGAAATTAAAAAAACCAGAAAACATCTTCGCACGCAAGGAAGTGCCACCTTATTACGCGGAAAAAAATTGATTCCCCTGCTAGCTGGGACCCACCAGATTTGGAGGCTGACTTGTGGGCCTACTAACTTAACGCGTACGCGGGGCTTTGTCAACTTAGTCAATAAATGATTCTAGATGCACTGACCGTTGGATGTTAATCCAATGGCCAAGCTGCGTCTTCAACCTCTGGTCTTCTTGCTCTAGCCGCCCAAACCTGCACCCGCCGTACCGCCTGCTCCAGCCTCCCATGGCTAGCTGTGCTGCCGCGCAGGCCTCACCGCCGGAGGCATACTACTACTGGCCAAGCCTTCCCTCTACTCACCCACACCCCCTGTTATACTCCGGCGATGGCAGCCTTACACCGCAGCCAAACCAGAGAACCCTCGTACTCCCCTCCGCGTGGGCATCCACCTGCCTCGTCTTCCCTGGCTCAGCGTCGTTCCCTTCCTAGGCCTCGCCATCATCCACCGCCTGGGTGTTGTCCGCACGGCATGGTCAACATGGTCAACAAACGACAGCCATCGGAAGAGTAGTGTACGCGGTGAGGCTGATAGATGGACCCACCAGCTACATCTTCGCACGCAAGGAAGTGCCTCCATATTAGGCATGAAAAAAAATGAATCCTCCCCCTGACATATCGGACCCACCATCAATAACTTCACACGCAAGGAAGTGCCTCCTTATCCTCTCTGACAACTAGGACCCACATGGTCGAAGCATACGTATCGTTGTCATTCTGGTCGCGAACGTGTACGTACATACTGGTCGATCGGTCTCTCTGCAACGATGAACCATGCCGAGCAAGCAGTGGCACGTGTAGTAGTAGAGCCCCCGACGTAGCAGTTCAGGCAGTCCCTTCTAAACCGTGTACACGTACGTACAGCCACATGCCAAAAAATACGGCCACGTACATACATACGGGCGGGGTCTCGAACGCCTACTCGCGCATACGTACAGCCAGGGCTCGTGTACATGGAGAGGCAACGGACGACAGCAACGGTGTCCTGTTCATCGGGCAGCCAACCGGCTGGGTCGGAACGAAGAAATAGCGTCTTGTTCATCGGGAGGCAACAGACTAGGTTGGAATGCGTCCTGTTCAATGAGAGCTAACCGGTTTGGACAGAACAGCCGAAACAAGGTCTGGTGTACCTCAGTACGGAGGAAACGGCCTTCTCTTCGACCGGCGATGGCCGAAACAGGGGTCTTGTGCATCGGGAGGGGTGTGGCATACCGCAAAACAGAGGAAACGGACTTGTGTTGGAGCGCTACGGTCGAAACGGGGGTCTTGTTCATCGGGAGGGGTGTGGCGTACCGCAAAACGGAGGAAATGGACTTGTGTTGGAGCGCTACGGTCAAAACGGGGGTCCTGTTCATCGGAGGGGTGTGGCGTACCACAAAATGGGACACCACAGGCTACTATTCACCCATCGTCGACTTCCTTTAGCCTCCACCTGCATTGTTCATCCACCGCGTCTTCCTCCTGCCTCTACCAGCTACTGTTCATCCAGGGGCTACTGTTCATCCAGCCCTCCACCGGCTACTGTTCAACCAGCCCTCCACGGGGTCCTGTTCATCCACCCCCAACCAGCTGCTCAGCTGTGGCGGCCTCCTCTCGGGGTCCTGTTCATCCAGCGGCAACGGCCTACTACTACTACCACGGGGTCCTGTTCATCCAACCCCCACCGGGAACTGTTCATCCAACCCCAACCACGTACGTCTCGACTCGTTCAACCAACCCCCACATTCACTATTCATCAAGAGGCAGCAGGTTCGATCGGCTTCAGTAAGCAGCAGCAGTGATCGATCGCTCGGGTTCAGTTAGCAGCAGTAGCGAAGGAATCGCTCGGGTTCAGTTAACAACCAAGGGATCGATCGCTCAGGTTCAATAACGTAGCTAGTGCAATCGCTCGGGTTCAGTAAGCGAACGCCTCGCTCGGGTTCAGTTAGAGCCCAACACCTCACACACACGCGCATATGTACACGAGAGAAAATGTGCAAACCTCCGTGCATCGCTCGGCCCCGACCACCCACCGTAACCGGGAACTCCCCGAAATTTTCCTCGCCCTTGCTTCTACCATGATTTTTTCCGTCATGGACGGCCCAAAGAATGTCATGCGGGTGCGTCTCCGGCCCGCCCAGGACGAAAAGCCCATTTTCTGTCATGATTTTTTGTCATAGAAGTAGGAGCCCACCACATCTATGATGATAGCGGGTTTTGTCACAATTATTGTCATAGAAGTGTCATAAGCATGACAGAAAAAAATTTGTTCGGCCCAAAATGTCACGGATGTGTCTTTTTTTTGTAGTGTTTCGTGTCTGTTTCAAACAAAAACATATAAATTTTAACATACACCTAACTTACTTTTGAAAATCCTATGCTTGAAAACAACACTAAGTGCATTTGTGGCATAATAACTTTCTAACAGTACACGTTTTCATCTGGTTTCACTTTAATTTGTCCATGTTTCTTTGCATTCCTGTGCTCTTCCGATTCATGTTGACAGAAATCCTGTGTTTACAAATGCTCTGTTTCCCACGTGCATTCCTATCCTATTCCGGTATTTCTCTTATCCCTGCCTTTTTAGAATCCGTTAAGCCAAAGAAGCCCTTACAGAATTACTTCAGTTACAGATAGGTGTCAAAGAAAACTTTGTGTGGTTTTTCCTGCTCCTGCGGCACCGTTGTCCACCATACCAGACACCGCGACTCCTGAGCGTCTTTCGCCCCCTTAGATCTCCTTCACCGACGCTGGTAGCCACCGCAACTACATCATCATCATTGACTCAGCAGATGAACCTGAGGAGTACACGGGTCCGCAAGAGAGGTCACACTCTTTTTTTCTGCTTAATATTACCTGCTACTTTATCATCATGTTCATCTCTTAAACTCGAAATCAGGTCCAAATTTATGTTCAATCTTGAGTTTTAAAATGCTTGCGGGGCACATATCGAGGCAGCAATGAATAGTATCTCTGTCTATTATCTGATTCACCTAGGGTATGTATATGTGGTTCATCTTGGGTGGGAAACAAACAGTAAAGCAACCTTCATTTGCCTTTTTATTAAATTAAAGCTATCATCAGCCTGCTATCATTATGTTTGGATCTATCCACTTGTTGTTAGTATCTCTCTAGATTTTTGCATGCTCTCCTTACAGAATCTCACTATATTTTTTTCGTATGCATGTCAGTTATTGTACACAGTCATGCTGAACATGTAGATAAAAAGAGAAGAGTTTTGCGTAGCAATACAATGTTAGGCAGACATCACTCCATGGTGGATGCAATGGCAAACCCTCCCCCTCCTGCGGGTTGTAATCCAGAGGAAGATAGTTGTTCAGAGCTGGATTCAGAGGGAGATGACCACTCCTATTTACCCCCCGAGGTGTTTGCTCTAACTTGGCATGATGATGTTGGTCATATCATGCATATGTTATCTTGCATTTCTTACTTTTGACATCATATATGTCATCTACTTAGTTTAGACATGTTTTGTAATGCCGCATGTTTAGTTTCTATATCATATATGTATGCAATCTCATCTTTTTTAGCCAGCCATAATATATGTGAAATATGCGATGCCATCCTGTTTAGCCAGGCATCATATATTTGAATTATATCTTGTCATTCCTTTTTTCATTACATTTCCATTTTTGACAATGTTTGTACATTCCACTACTCTTCCTGTGAATTAGCCATTTGAGTGGGTGATGGAAAAATCTAGAGTGACAACAAGGTCTTCAGAGAAGACAGTGCTACCTTTCGAAGCAGATCTCTTGCTGGGTCCAGATAGCTCCTCAGAGATGGATGCAGATACGGATGACCAGTCCTATCCCCCCCGCCCCCCCCGTGTGTATGCTCTAACTTGGCAGGGATATACTGCTCATATCATGCATATGGTGTCTTGCATTTCATACTTTAGACATCATATACACACTATTCAACACCATCTGCTTAGTATATAATCACATTTGTCAATACTATTATGCCATCCTGTCTACTTAGATAACATGTATGTGAATTATGTCATGCGAACTTGTTTACTAAAGACATCATATAGTTATCTCATGCCATCATGTTTAGTTAGTCATCATATCTTTGAATTGTGTCATGTTATCCTATTTAGATAGACATCATATATGTGAAATTATGTCATCGTATCCTATTTAGTTAAACAATATATATGTGAACTATTTCATGCCCTCTTTTTTCCTCACTATCTATTGCATCTGTCTCTCATACAAGGTCTGTACATTCAACTACTTTCCTTGTTTATCAGCCATTTGAATTGGAGGGAGTGATCGCAGTATCTAGTGGAGTACAAACACGGTCTTCAAATAAAACAATGCTACCTGTTGATGGAGATACACTACTGCAGGATGGTCCAAACACGACAGTCCAATCAGAGACCCTTCGACGAAACTGTGTGTGATGCATTAATCGCAAACGGTTGTGTAAGAAAACCATCAAAAATGAGACGAACTATTTGCGATGGCGCATTCATCAAACATGATTCAGATCAGAGCTGTGTGTGTAATGCGTGGCATACGGTTAATCCATACAAACTGTTTGTGATGAGCCAGAACAACAGAAATGGTCAGCCAGATGAGGGTCTGTGCGATGCGTGGCATACGGTTAATCCATACAAACTGTTTGGAATGAGCCAGAACAACAGAAACGGTCAGCCAGATGAGGGTGTGAGCGATATACGGCATATAGTTCACTAGGATGAACTATGTGTGATTAGGCAACACAATAGAAACGGTCTGCCAGATCAAGGTGTGTGCGATGTAGGGCATACAATTCACTTGGATGAACTGGTTGCGATGAGCCAAGACAACAGAAATGGTTCAACTGAACAAGATGTGTGTGATATGCGGCAAACAGGTCCGTAATCAGAAATTTGTGCGAAGACCAATAATAAAATAGATGATTGCTGCTAATAAGCCGTGTGATTTGCTCTGTCTACAGAAGAACAACATATATATAACTAAAATAAACATCTAGTTACATAAGTGACTATACAGATCATTCGCACACACCTCAATAAACAATTGCATGCATTCTAAACTAGGAGAAACGATCGTCTAGTCATCTACTTCTAGTGACGCTCCCACCCCACTGCTCTGTGGCTCGATCCCACGTCTGGGGCAGGAAGAAGACACTTCCTCATGTCAATGATCCGCCTATACATCTCGTAGCTTGTGTACGCGTCCTTGGCCACGTACTTGACGTGTTCTTCATCCAGTCTCTGATGCCAGGCACTGTGCCAGGCGTTCTTGTCCTTCTTGCTCTCATCCTTCATCTTCATGTAGTAGGGGTCGATGATGGCTGAGGTGAGGTCAACCAGGGAGTTCAGTTTGTTGTTGGTGCTGCCCCAGACCTTGTAGTCGTCACGGATGTCGATAAGATTCTGGCAGGTCAAGCCCGAAACCTTGAGCGCTTTTAGATCGTTGGTGGTGTCCACCGTAGTGAAACTGTAGTCGGAGTTGTTGATAAACCTGGAGAAATGCTCGCAAGGCCTTGTGGATAGGTGGTAGTGGTAGACGAGGACGTCGTGTCGCACGCACAACTGGGCGACGGCAACCTTCTGATCTTGCCCGGCACGACCGCTGGTGAACTCGAGGTCGAAGCCGACCACTTGGTACTTGTCCTCAGCAAGCAACTGCTCCATGGTCTGGATGGAGCTCTCCACCAAGACAGGCTCGTTCGTGTACACCACCGAGAGGTCCTGCCCCCTCACGTGGGTGTCCACTACGTGATGCGTGGTGAACTGCCCCCTGTTGTCGTCGTCGGCCGCAGGGAGTACCATTGGAGCCACGGGGAGCGCCATTGGAACCACTGGATGTCCTCTCTGTATGTGTTGTCATGGGTGTGCTTATTGTATCGTGTGGCGCGAGAGATGAAGGTAAATGGCCGCGGGAATAAATGGGGGCCGGGCGGCCTGGATTCTCGGCATGTCCGCATGGCAGTTTTTGCAGCGGGTAACTGCATCGTGGCGCCTCGCTCGGCGCAACCGCATGCATAATGGCAGTACAAACGTACGTGATCGTGCGCAGGCCCCAAACACTGGCAGCGTGCGTGGAGGGACGCGGGTAGAGCACACGGAGGGACGCGAGAGCAGAGCGTGCGTGGTAGGACGCGAACAGAGCGCCGCGGCCGCCTCAACAGCGAGCAAAAACACGCGTAGAGCAGTTGAACACGCTGGGAATGGTCTTCTACAAGCCGGCCGATAGTTGCGACGCTGCGTAGAGAGCGGCCATGTGCTACTACCTCCGTCTTGGTCTATTAGTCCCCTTTATATTATGTGCCATATTTTGACCTTAAATTTAACTAACAAAATGTTAATGCATGTTAAAAATTATATAATTGGAAACTATGTTCAAATACAAATCCAATGATATAATCTTTGGCGACATGCATTCATATTTTATTAGTTAAATCTCTAGTCAAAATTTCGCACAAAAATACAAAGAGGACTTATAAACCAGGACGGTGTAGTAGGTAATTAAATCGCAAACGTTTTTTTATTAACTATATGTGTACGTGTCGTTTCATCCTCCTCTCGCACGTCTTGTCACCCCGCTGCCGCAGACGGCTTCGAGCGCAAGCTTGAGCACCGTGCGAAGGCGTTCTTTTGGCCAAGCAGTGGCTCAAAGTGGCGCCAATGAATCGTCGTTGAGCCCGTTCCCGCGCAATAGCGCAGGTTCCCGCGCATAGCCGCGCAAGCTTCCCGCCTGACTTGCCGTAATCCCCCGAAATCCCAATGCTTACCGGCCTGCTATATAAACCCTCACGTCCGGCAAGTCCTGCGTCGCATTTCCCCCTCCCTCCCTATAGCTTATCTCGTCTGATTCTCCCACAATCGCCAATGGCACCGGTCCGTCATTGTCGCTTAGCCACTCCATCGTCATCAGAGGACAGCTCCAACTGGGAGGCTACATCGCAGCGGCGGCGCAGTCCCCGGCGTAGTGTAGTGCACGTGGCATCTCTGTTGGGTGTGCGCGCAACACCCACCACACGCTCCGACACCGCTGCTCGTCGGTAACTGTTGCCGGCCGCCGTTGCCGCCACCCCACCATCTGCCGCCATGGCCGCCACACCACCGTCGAAAGCCAGGGCCATCGCCCACTCCGCCGCCGCGGCCCGAAGGCGGGAGGTGGCCATCGTGGCCACTACCCCACCGTGGCCATCACCCGCTCCTCCACCGCGGCCCGAAGGCGGGAGGTGGAGCCCCACAAGTTCGTCAGCGACCTTGCGTGCTACATCGAGTTCGTGCGGGAGGAGGAGGAGCGCCTCATCGAGCATGCAAAGAGTCTTACCGCCGCTGTGGCCGCAGCACACGCCGCCGCAGAGGCAAGGAATAGGAGATCTACGAGTAGTCCCGCCGCTTCAAGAGGGATCGTCTGGAGCAGCAGAGGGCGTTCGAGGTGAGCGTCGCTCAAGGTACAGCAGCGGCAGTCATCGGATTGCAGTTGTCTAGCTCGTCGGTAGGCTCCTCCTCCTCTGCCTCTTACTGAGCGCGCTTGGCAGAGGAGAGGCTGCTGGAAGTAGTACAAAGCCCCTCCGTAGTAGTAGTATTTAGGGGCTATTTTGTTCAGTTCATCTGACTATAGATGTGGTTGAACTGTACAATGTACTTAAAATTAGCTAGTATATATATTTGAACTAGCTATTTCAGTACATGGTTGGCAACAATTGGGGAAAAGTTTGGTCGGTTCATCGGTCGAGTTGAACTGTTTGTATAAAGAACGATTGCTTAATCTACGAATGAAATCTATGCTTACTGAATTTTAGTTGCAAAAATTAGATAGTGCTGGTGATTTTTAGCTGCAAATTTTGACAAATGGCAGTGTTACAAGGTTGACAAAGGGCAATGCTCCTAGATCAACAAATGTCAATCTTTCCAGTTTGACAACTGGCAATATACCCAATATAACAGATGCAAATCTTACCAAATTGTCTTTACGTGGTTGCACACTGGTCATCAGAAAAAATCGTTTGCGTTGAAGGGATGTACAAATCCTGCGTGGCAGATTTTCTCTTGGCTTAGCAGTGAAGGAACCATAGCTCTCGCTAAGCAGACCGTATACAATCTGGACTATTTGCGATGAAGAGATGAACAAATCCTGCGCGGCAAATTTTCCCTTGGCTTACTGGGGAAGGACCATAGCTCTTGCTTTGCATACGGGTGTTCTATCTAAAAAGTGTGTGATGAAGAGCTGCACAAATCCTGCTCGACACATTTTCCGTTGGCTTACAGGGGAAGCTGTCGGTTTGCATACGGGTGTTCTATCTAAAGCGTTTGCGATGAGTATTTTAATTTAAAAAGCATTGGCATTTTTTTTAAATTGTTTGATAAGTCTGTACATTCAGAGAGAAAAATGCAAGTTTGCCGAAACCATACATTTCATTCAGTCACACTGCAAATTTATATTCATACGATCGAGATGCAGTATCAAACCCAAAAAAATAATTCCGGCCGCGGAGGGGGCGGCGTGGCGCGCCAGCGTTGTCATTGTCGTCCTCCGGGCCGCCGTTGTTGAAGTCTTCAAGGCAGCACAAAATGTTCTTTCACTTGGAAATCAAACATCATGTCGTCACGCGATCGACGGCTGGGCGCGGGAGGATGGCAACTCGCGGCGCTGCGAGGTAGCAGTCGACGACGGCGTCCCATGACGTTGAGGGGGTGCGCGCACGGGCACGGGCGCGACGGGTGTAGGCAAATGCATGAGAACCAGCCCCGCGTTGGGTGCATGGACGCGCACGAGCACGGGCACGGGCGCTGGCGCTAGCATGTACACAAGCTCACGCGGGTCCGCAGGGACCTCGCTGACGCCCGCGGTTTCCAGCTCTGCGATAGTGCTTGGTGACCAGCCCGTCAATGCTATGGGGATGGTCGATGGTGCGGGCGCAGGGATGGGAGCTGGGACAGGCGCGGGGGCAGCAACCACCGCGGCCAGCTGGTTCAGGGCCATGTCCATGAGGCCCCATTCCTCCTTATGTTCTATCTCATCTGACTCGGAGTCGACTTCACCAAACCAGAAGACTAGTGGCAGATGATCCGTCTGCGCCATGGCGTTGGTGGAGGTCTGCGGGAGGGGAATGGGAGGCGAACAGTAAGGCTGCCCGTATCAAACAGTGGATCGGGCGCCACTAATGGAGAGGATGCGAGCAAGGCGGGCATCCATGAAGTCAAAGGGCTCGCTTCCCAGTGAGCCTGCAGCGTACAGCTCGCACGCTTTCCAGTGAGCCTGCGTATTGGAGGACAGCTTGCATGCCTCCCGGTCAGCCTGCGCACCGGCCTGGGCTCGCACGCCTCCCGTCTACTCAAGCAGTTGTCCACACGGCACCTCCTAGCCATTAAAAGTGTGACGCGTGGTGTCACGTGAGTGGTTAACAGAACGCCCATGATTTAAATTATACAAACATTTGAGATGATAAGGTGGCAGCTATTTGTTTCAAAATGCCTTTGTTGGTTGTTGATTCCAGTGCGCCTTCTCTCAAATTGGACACGAAAAATACCACAGTGTGTCTGGTGCCATTCCATGATAGCATGCCAAGTTTCATGAAATTCAGATGAGTTTTGGATTTACTTGAATTTAAAAACAAAGTATCTCAATGTTTTGCTGGCAAGCAACGGTGCCCTGGTGTTTGAAATTCATTCCCATTTCTTGCATGGGACCTAAGCATGCACCCAAGGACACACATTTGATTTTTGAACCCATTTTTCTACACTGGAGCATGTGCCTGTAGTTCAAATTTGAATTATGCACATAAAAGCATAGAAAACTCAGTTAATTTATAAAAATGTCCAAACAAACCCCAAAAAAATCCAAATTTTAACAAGACACGCCCGTTGCTCTATGTTGCCACTAGGAAAAAAATTAAAAGCAAGAAGAGCCAACGAATATCGTTTCATCCATGAAGGAGGCACGTTCCCTACCAGAACCATAAGGCTTGTTGTGAGAAGCTCTGGTTTGTGAGAAGCTTATACCCAAACCTGCCCCAAATGGGATAATTTTTTTTACCACAGCATGTTGATGTCGTTCCATGATAGCATGCCAAGTTTCATGAATTTCAGACAAGTTTTGGATTTACTAGAATTTTAAAACCATGTATCTCAATGTTTGCGGCCAAGCGACGGTTAGGGACGTAAACGGATCAGATCGGCTCGGATAATGCTTTTACCATATCCTTTACCATATTTTTCTGGCGGATTCGGAGCGGAGCGGATAATGACCGGATTAGGATTATATCGGACTACGGATTAGGAGCGGATTCGGAGCGGACTCGGACCAAAAACGGGCAAAAAATATCGGATGATATGTGCAAAGAAACATGATTTTATTTCCTTATGCAAACAATATGACATCAGTGCATTAAAAAACATAAATTCGTAGTATTTTGTAGTCTATTAAGATGAAGTCTACTCTCTTTTTTTAGGGGAAAGATATGAAGCCTACTCGACCACTACAAACTTGTGTTCATCTTGTACGTGCATCAGCGCATGCAAGGAATCACTACCAGTGGTACTGATCGCTCAATATTCCTACGTATATGTATGTGGACCACTGTCCCGACGCACCGCCGGAGTCGCAGACCGCCGTCTGGCGTATATGTACGCAGACCGCCATCTCGACGCTCCACCGGTGTATATGTACATAGACCACCGTCTCGACGCTCCGCCGGCGTATATGTACGCAGACCGCCGACGTATATGTGTGCATCGCTTAGGGCCGCAAGTGGAGTGCTCATTGTCATGACCGTGTGTAGATCATGGTCGTGAGCAACACTAATTTCGCTCCCCAGTGTGATCTACCAGACTACCCACCATGACTAGCTATCATGTAGAGGTAGCATGGCGTAGATGCATACCCTAACTTCAATGCCTAAACTTATGTGATTCATTTTGCATCTAAAAAATCATGGAATGTCAAATAGAGTGCTCACCTCCGTTGCTTGGACCGACGCTGGCATCATTGCCTGTTGTGCTAGACAACCAACCATCCGGGGAGATGCTGCGCAAGACAAGACCACGTTGCCAAGACCATGGTCGACGGCAGCCAGTGAATTATGGTCGTCTCGTACTAGGGTTAGGTTAAATTCTATTTATATGTGGTGATTTTAATTAGTGGTCCATGTAGGTATTTGGGCTTCTCAATTAGGCTAAATTTATCGGATAATCCTATTTGACAACCTCGGATAATCCGCAAAAAATACCGGATATTACCAATACCATATCCTCTACCATATCCGCCGGATATCCGATTGACCAAAATCTGTATCCACATCCATATCCGTCGGATTTGTGACAGTGCATACCATATCCTTAAAAACGGATGCGGAAGCGGATTCGGAACGAAATTATCCGTACCATTTACATCCCTAGCGACGGTGCCGACGTATTTGACATTCATTCCTATTTCTTGCATGGGATCTAAGCATCCAACCAAGGACACACATTTGATTTTTCAACCCATTTTTATGCACTGGAGCATGTGCCTGTAGTTCAAATTTGAATTATGCACATAAATGCATAGAAAACTCAGTTAATGTATAACAATGTCCAAACGAACCCCGAAAAATTCCAAAATTTAACACAACACTCCTGTTGTTCTATGTTCACACTAGAAAAAATTTGAAAGCAAGAAGAAGCAACGAATATCGTTTCGTCCACAAAGGCGACACGTTCCCTACCGGAACCATGAGGCTTGTTGTGAGAAGCTCTAGTTTGTGAGAAGCTTATACCCGAACCTGCCCCAAATCTGACAATTTTTTCACCACAGCATGTTGATGCCGTTCCATGATAGCATGCCGAGTTTCATGAATTTCAGGCGAGTTTTGGATTTACTAGAATTTTAAAACCATGTATCTCAATGTTTGCGGCCAAGCGACGGTGCCGAGGTGTTTGACATTCATTCCCATTTCTTGCATGTGACCTAAGCATGCAACCAAGGACACACATTTGATTTTTCAACCCATTTTTATGCACTGGAGCATGTGCATGTAGTTCAAATTTGAATTATGCACATAAATGCATAGAAAACTCAGTTAATGTATAAAATGTCCAAACGAACCCCGAAAAATTCCAAATTTTAATACGACACTCCTGTTGTTCTATTTTGACACCAGAAAAAATTTGAAAGCAAGAAGAGGCAACGAATATCGTTTCGTCCAAAAAGGTGACACGTTCCCTACGAGAACCATGAGGCTTGTTGTGAGAAGCTCTAGTTTGTGCGAATTTTTACCCAAACCTGTCCCAAATGAGAAGCTTATACCCCAACCTCCTTTGTGTACCCAAATTATGCAATGACGTGGATGACCACTGTAACCAGGGAAATTTGGACCAAAATTTGCACGTTCAAACTCATCACACACGGGGTTAAGCTATATGAATCGTTTGTGATGTTCACATATCATACACAGTGCTGAATAAGGGACCGTGTCTGATGACACTTTGCACGCCAGTTTTTTCGCTGCACCGAGCCAAAATTTTCGGCTTCCGCGGAAATATCTACCTCCCCGCCCCCTCCCCCTTCCCACAAGCCACATTTCCCCTATTTCCGCCTTCCTTTGCAAGTTCAAACCTTCACTCCTTGCTTGCAGCACCGCCTCCTTGCCAGCGGCCCTCCTTCACGCTGCTTGGCCTCGTCGATCCAGGCAGGTAATCCACATCCGACCCCCATCCTCCTCCTCCTCCTACATCCCACATGCCCCGACTTTCGGCGCGACACCTTCCACCCAAATCACCGACCCCTACCCCAAATAAGCGCTGCCTTAAGCCATGGTGCATGCAGTATAGCCAGTTGCTCAAGGAGCATTTGGCAGCGGAGAAGCAAATCGCGGCCGCACGCGCGGATGAGGTCGCGATGCCTGCCATTCGAGGAGGAACATCTCACCGTGGAGGCCACCGTCGACGCCTCACGCGCCGACGCCGCAACGCGGTTCGCTGCTTTAAATGACAGTTCATGGCGTTTTCTCGAGGCGACCATTGGTGCCTTCGACGAAGACTATGAGGTGTTTTCTCAGCACGCCCGTGCTTACCTCAACTCGAGAGCCAGCAGGTTGGTGGCCGGAGCGGCTCAGGCAACTCACCACTACGAGGAGGGCACCCACGATGTGGAGGCCTCGCCCTCTTCCATGTCCAAGGAGGCAATCATCATCGATATCTTCGACGATGAGGAGTAGCTTGTCTTATTAGCTCACTATAAGGACCTATGTTCAGCTAGCTAGCTACCCTGGTTAAGCATGCTTGGTTTACCCGTTGCATGTGCTGCTCCTGCCTTTCCTTAACAAATTCTAGTGAATTGTCCTATGTACTTTTACCATGCAATCTGTTCCACTAGTGTATATGTTCTATATGTCGTCCAATGTGGTGCTCACTTATTAACTGTTTGGTTAATTTGTTGTCATGTTCAGTTAACTGTTTGGTTTAATTCTGCAATGTGACGTTCAATTCTTTTGGGTGCAATTTTGTATTGACTTTAAATCGAATTTGGCTGTACAAAATATGAGAAACAAATACAATTGCTATATTTCCAAGTTGTCATGCATGCTTGGTTTGGTTAACTGTCTGGTCCTCTAGTATGTTATATATTGTGCAATATGGTGCTCAGTTAATGTTTGGCTCATTTGTTGTGGTGTTTAGTTAACTGTTTGGTTCAATTCTGCAATGCGATGTTCAATTATTGTGGGTGCATTTTTTTATTGTCTACCATGTGAGAAATAAATTGAATTTGGTTGTACTAAATACATGAGAAACAAATACAATTGCTATATTTTAAAGTTGTTAAGCATGCTTGGTTTGGTTAACTGTCTGATCTTCTATTAGGAGTATGTTATATTGTGCGATGTGGTGCTCAGTTAATGTTTGGTTCATTTGTTTTGGTTTTAGTTAACTGCTTGGTTCAATTCTGCAACGCGATGTCCAATTATTGTGGGTACAATTTTGTATTGTTATGCATATGAGGAATAAATCAAATTTGGCTGCACTTAATACATGAGAAACATATACAATTGCTATATTTTCTAGTTCTTAATCATGCTTGGTTTGGATAAATGGCTTTTCCATGTGGCTCAAATTAATCTGATGAATCTGCAATGTGTTTATTTTTCATCAACATATTTTGCTGCTAGCATGCCAACCCTCACTTAACCTGATCACTAACTACCTTATATGTGTTGCAGGGAAATAATGGGAAGCACTGAGGTTTACAATCGAGGTTTGCACATGCATGGTCCTTTGTCTAATAGCACATTATTGTGCAATTGCAAGAACCATTCTAATATTTAGGTTTTTAACAATTTGGTCTTGCACATGTAGGTCCTGCTATCAGAGGTTTTGACCCACCCTTCGACCCTTTTTGCATATGGGGAAATGAGTTGTCCATGAATATCAGTCAAGTCAAGAAACTCAGAAAGATTGTTAGGATAAAGAAATTAGCGACAAAAAACAACAAGATCTTTGTCTGCACAATGAAGAAGACATCAGTTCACTACAGGATGGTACTAACTACTATACCTTGTCTTTTTTATTCCTTTGCGCCATTTCAAATATAGAGAAGATATTTATGCATATCCTTGTTTTCAGGCCTTTCCAAAGCAGTTCACTGATGATTACCTCTCAAACCACCTGTATGGTCAGGAGACGAGGAAGGTATTCATACAACACCCACGGTTCAATATTGAAGTGTTCCTGAAGAGGACGAAGGATGGACGGTCAATCATCCACACGCACTGGCCTAAAGTTGCAAAGACCTTCAACATCAATGAAGGCTCAATATTCGCCTTCCGCTTCAGCAGTTTTCTAGATGAGATTCATCTGTCTATGTACCATCTATGATGCTAATTTCGAAAGGTTATAGATGTTGCATGTGAAACTTGGTGCTGGTGCAGTTGTGTAATGGGGTAGCTGAGTGCTGAAGCTATATGATGTTGTACTCTGATGTATTTCAATTATGAAATCCTGCTTCCTTAATATGAAAATGAAATATATTGTGTGCTTAATATGAAATAACAATTAGATTAATAAATGGATTATTAATAATAGGACAATTACCCTACTAATGGCCACTTAGCCTGCTAATTAGGTTTTTCTATTGCAAACTGTTATTGAGAAAACACCGTGGGCGATGACCTCAGGCAACGCACATAGTTTCTAGGAATAAACCATGTTGGATCAATGAACAATCACACACGACATCCTCTTGAACACTGTTTGCGTTAGGCCACCTTGCGCAAATGTTTACCACATAAATAGTGTGTGTGATGGACAACCTTTGCCACACAATTTCTTCTACGCACCGTGTGTGATGCATTCAATAACGCAAACGACAAAATTGTTAATATCGTCTGCAATGGCAACGCTATCACAAACGATTTAATGGGGAAAATTGTGTGTGTTGTACCTGCGAACTGAAACGTTTTCCTTGGAGTGACTGTGTGGGATGTATATACGAACAGAAACGTACTTCTTGGATTAACTGTGTGGGATGTACATACTAACGGAAATGTATTCCTTGGATTGACTGTGTGGAATGTACATACAAACGGAAACGTTTAGCCGGGACTGGCTGTGTGGGATGTACTTACGATCGGAAACGATTTGGCCTGTATAATTGTATTTTTTTTAGCACAACTGTATGTATAACCGTATTTGATCGCTCGCCCGTCGCACACGACCTCATTTTGCCAAGTGTGTGTGCCAGGAGGGCCTATCCCGACAGTTTCTGGGTCGTGTGGGAAGGACCCCCCTATCGTAGTCACTCACTAGGCGACGGTTCAAATCGCATCACGGAAAGGGGTTAAAAACCATTTGTTTAGCACCTCGATGTACCAGTGAAAGGCTATGGGAATAAGAGTTGTGAAGTTAGCTTCTGCAACTATGAAGAGAAAATCAGTGAAGTTAGTGTTTTTGTGTTACACGTGTAATGTACATGCTCAAATCTTCTTTGCTATCCTATTAACAAACGTTGTTTCATGCAGGAAAGCTAAAGTGAAGTTGAGACAGGATGTTTAGATGCACAGGGTCAGGCAGAGAAAACAGAAGGATTTCTGGGGTGCAAAATTTGAGAACAAACTGAATTAGACAATTTTCCATGTCGTGATCCACCTTGTTTCGGATGTATTTGACCTATTTGATGGACTGCCACTATTTTTCTGAATTCCTAGTTTGATTGGTACTCTCATTCTATTATGGATAGGTCGAGATGGTAGGCTAGTTACGATTTATCCACATCGATCAAATAATGCATTTTGAAGTTGGTTTTCTGTAAAAAAAATCATTTTTTACATAAAATATTACTGAAATTTGTTCAGAGTGTAGTCAAATTTCATACTTGAAATATAAAATAGAAACCAAAAAATTATATATATATATATATATACAAAAATAGAACGTTGGATTTCCTCAGAACCTTATTATTATGAGCACAAAATTTGAAATTTGTATCAAAAAAGAAACCTCATTTTCAAATAACCTTGAAAAATGTTTATATGATGCGTAACTGAGTGCTGAAGCTATATGATGTAGTACTCTGATGTATTTCAATTATGAAATCCTGCTTCCTTAATACGAAAATGAAATATATTGTGTGCTTAATATGAAATATCAATTTGATTAATAAATGGATTATTAATAATAGGCCAATTAGCCTACTAATTGGGTTTTTCTATTGCAAACGATTATTGAGAAAACACCGTCGGCGATGACCTCAGACAACGGACACAGTTTCTAGGAAGAAAACAAGAAAACATGTTGGATCAATGAACAATCACACACGACTTCCTCTTGAAAACTGTTTGCGTTAGGCCACCTTGCGCAAATGTTTTCCACATAAAAAGTGTGTGTGATGGACAGCCTATGCCACACAGTTTCTTCTACGCACCGTGTGTGATGCATTCAATAACGCAAATGGTAAAATTGTTAATATCGTCTGCAATGGCAACGCTATCACAAACGATTTATTGGGGAAAATTGTGTGTGATGTACGTGCGAACGGAAACATTTTCCCTGGATTGACTGTCTGGGATGTACATACGAACGGAAACGTACTTCTTGGATTGTCTGTGTGGGATGTACATACGAACGGAAATGTTTTCCTTGGATTGACTGTGTGGAATGTACATATGAATGGAAAGGTTTGTCTGGGACTAACTGTGTGTGATGTACTTACGACCGAAACCGATTGGGCCCGTATAATCGTATTTGGTCGCTCGCCCGTCGCACACGACCTCATTTTGCGTAGCGTGTGTGACCGAAGGGCTTATCCCCGACAGTTTCTGGTCGTGTGGGAAGGACCCCCTATCGCCCACACTCACTTGGCGACGGTTTAAAATGCCATCGTGGAAAGGGGTTAAAAACCGTTTGTATAGCAGCTCGGTGTACCAGTGATAGCAACTTGGCTGTACATGCACAAGAACCAGCCCTACCACACATAACCCAGACTCTCACATATTGTACCCCTATTCCGATGGACAGAGAACCACATTCACCCAATCTAACCCGAACCCAGCACAAAGTAACCCAGTTCTAGTTGACACAGCATGATCTCGACCACATAGCTCCCAAACAAGAGCAGTTGGTAAGGCAGATCCAGTGCCCAAAGCACCAGGACTACCACGGCGAACACCAACTCCACCAGTTAGTACACCTATTCCTCTGGACAAAGCACAACCAGTCATTCGTAGTTTAGCATCTATCACATTTGATGTTGTTAAATCCTATGTGTGTATCTTCTCATCATGGAAATATTATACTGAAGATGAAAGGAAAAAGCCAGTTGCAGGTATTCCTCCAGGAGTTATGTGTAAGTAATGTTATTCACGGCAAATACTTTGCTTTGTCCCATACTTTCTACCTCCCTGCTGGTTATAACACAGCAAATGTTCCCACTTTTCTCTATAGAGAAGGACCGATTTGGAAACTCAGGATGAGGCAACTTATGCTAATACCTATGCTATCTTCGAGGATGCTTTGCGGCAGTATCGGAATTACCTGAAGAAAATGTACTTCACTGGCAAGGAAACTCATCAAATTCCTTTACTTTCTCCTGAGACACATTTACGGGACGATGACTGGGAACACCTTGTTCTGTAATGGTCGACAACCAAGAATCTGGTAGGGTCTATGAGATCATATTTCATTTAGAAGTACTATATGCATGTGTCTTACTTTACTCTGTTCTTGTAGAACAAGTGCTTAAACCTGAAGAACAACTGTTCTTTGGTAAGATTCCATAGCTATGGTACACACTGCTTTGCCCTTGTATCATTGTATTTACTTGTACAAACTAATTTTTAAATTGAAGGATCCAATCAAAACTCCAATGGAACAACTGGTGTGTTTAAACATGTTTCTTTAACTGGTTTACTCTTCTAAATTGCTCTATGATGATTTCAATTTCAATTGTGTTGACAGTTGTCTTCTCATATCATGCACATTACTAGCCTCAAAACAGAGCCAATAGTGTTGTTGTACATGTATACCCATGGTACCCATCTGAAATCTTGTTGTGACATGTAGTTTCCCACACATATTCTTTCAATCCTGCTTTGTCTTGAACTGATATGATTTGAACTGTGTCTCTATTTTGATTTGGCAAGACAATGCAGTGACCATAGCACATAGATATATGTTTTTTATGCTTTTATTATGTAGTACTTCGTAATAGAATACTTGTTAGTTTAATCCTGTCCAGCTTACTATTGAACTGGTTCACCAAAATGAGTTTCATATACTAAAATGCTAAACCTATTATGTGTCTGCTTGTTTCTTCTTTTAGAATGCTGACAGAATATTGGGGAAGAGTACCCCATTAAGCAATGGTAAAGGATGTAATGCTGATAAGGTTCAGGATAGTGAGACAGCCTTTTTTGGTCTCCAACAAAGCTGATAAAACATATAAGGAAAACTATCTTGAAGACAGTGAGACAACCCCAAAGTCCTGTCTAGATGTAGTGTTTGAGTTACCGGCCACTACCGCTGGTACAAGCTCTTCAAACTCGCTGTTTGGATCAGTTCGGTTTCTTGAGTCTCAACTACAAGCTGAAAGACATCGATCAGTTGTGCTGCAACATGAAGACGAAGGACTGCGGAAGTCCCTGCAGAATTTAGTTGCATAATTTCTGGTGCAACAGCAAGCGTTGGAGGATTTTAGCGCCAAACAAGAGAAAGCTAATAAACTTGCTAAGCTTATTGCCAGCATGGTGGATACCCAGGATAACATTTCTTGAGCTCTTCTGAAGTTGTTTCAGTGATGGATTTGTTTTGCTGCCGTGTTTATTTGCACTGGTGGCCAATTTAGATGCCAAGTGTATTTAATATGCTGCTTTGTTCGATATATTTGCACTGGTGGCAAACTTTGATGCCTAGTAGATGTAATATGTGTAATAGCCGTTATAGCCTAGTGTTAGTTGCTTGCTTATTTATTTCCTTATTGTCATGTTTAGTTGTTTGCTTGTAGTCATAGCTGTTCTTTTTCCATGGTTTGCTAGTGGCCACCAAACATTTTACCGCGGTCCTGCTACCTACTATAGTGACCATGGCCCCCCTACGGGCCGTAGGATCCATGGGCCTTCTACGAGCCGTAGGATCCATGGGCCTTCTACGGGCCATAGGATCCATGGGCCTCCTACGGGCCATCGGATCCATGGGCCTTCTATGGGCCGTAGGATCCATGGGACTGCTATGGGCCGTATGATCTATGGTCGAACATGGGCTGCACTATTCATGGATCAATAACCGACAGCAATATGGGCCGTAACGGGCCAAAATGGGAATCCTCTATTTATGGCCCGATCGTAGCGGGCTGTTAACAGGCCGGTATGTATTACAGGCTTAATTCTATCTACGGGCGTAACGGGTCATTAAAGGGCCGGAATACATGACACAACGAAAACGACCGAACAGATTAACGGGCCATAAATGGGCTGACTGAAACCATGGGCTGACTTTGGCCCATTAGCTTATCAGGCCAGTAACGGACCTTAAGTAGTCTAGGGCTTGAAATGAGCCCAACAATAAATGGGCCCTTAGAAGGCCGAAAGGTAGCGCGGGCTGGAAACTGCCCAACTGAATAATGGGCTATTAATGGGTATAAAGCGATTTACTGTTCAATATGGGCCTGTTTCACCACGGGTCGTTAAAGGGCCCAGAGTTACAAAGGGCCTCATATGGGCCGAAAGACTTTATGGGTCATACATGGGCCTGAAGTTACAACAGGCTGATATTATATTGGACGGCCCACATGTCGCTGCTGGGCCGAATTCGGGAAGGCCATAACGGGCCTTGAGTTAACGGGCCGTAAACGGGCTATACGCGAACAGGCCGTTAATAGGCTTTCGATGGGCCGGCTTGTTAACTTTTGATTAAGCCAAATGGGCCGGCCTTTTTAACCTAAATGGGCCACTGTTGGGCCATGCCACGTGTCGACGTATCATAGGCGCCTCCTGTCCAGTGGACGGTTGACATCTGTCCCAACGCGGAGCTGACACGTGGTTCCTCTGGCCAATGAGAATTTTACATGTGGAAAATCGCCATTGGTCGTGGCTGTTAACGGGTTATCGGATCCAAAACCGGACCCGATAGCTTAACGACGACCTGTTATGGTGGATGTCACGTGTTGGTTACCCTTGACGAAAGCACTTCCATGACAGGCCATTTATCGTCATGGAAGTGGACACTGATAATTTGAGTATTGTCATGGAACACTTCTACAACAGCACAGGTATGACTATCTTGATTCTGTCATAAAATCGTAATGGATGTACATGCATGACAGAAAACGTGACCTACTGTGACAAACACGTATCATCACAGAAGTATTTTTTTTGTAGTGTAAGCCGTCCAATGATCTACAACCGCCTGCTCATTAGTCTGACGATTTGCAGCCGCCTGATCAGCAAATTGATGTGTTAGCACTGCTTGCTTAGTATACCAACGAGTTGGCACAGCCTCCTCAACACACCACACGTTGGTACCACCTGCGCAGAAGCCCGACATAGCTTCAATGCCTGGTCAACAGTTTGATGCTTCTACTCCCACAGCTCAACAGTCCGTCATAGCAGTGCCGCCAGCTCGGACATCCAACATAGCTACACCGTCTTCTCAGCACTCTGTCCTAGCTTCATCGTCTGCTCAGCAATCTGTTGTTCATTTACCCAAACCTCACACCAAAAGAAAGTGGGCACATCCGCACTTGCAAAGAAGGGTGCCACAAAATAGAGGAGGGATGAGAACCATAGTATCCTACTGGAAAGACTCTTCACTCAGAACCAAATTACCATTGAAGCGGTGAGAATCTCGGTTCTGACAACATGTCCAATGAAGAATTGGACATGATGCTTTCTAATAATTATGATAATTAAAGTCCTTGTAATCCAAAGTAGTGGGCGCATCACTAGCTAAAGTTTTGACCTCTCCAAACCCACTTCTATCAATTTTTTCATTAAGATCATCACCCTCTGAACAATTGGGACGCCTTCTAGCTAAAGTTGACTCATCTCCAGTCCCTTTATCATCAAGTTTTATGTTACTAAACAAAGATTCAATGGGTGAAACATCAATCATTTTAATTTCTCCATCATGATTACCAAGCGAAAAAGACTCCGGCTTAGCTGCCATTTTATTCGCTAGTGTAGTTTCCTTATCAGAATTTTTTTCCAACAAATTTTCCGTGAGAGCAAGCTGAGATTGAAGATTAGCAACTTATTTATTGACATCATCAAATAGTTTACCAATAGCATCTAATAAAGTAGAGTGTTCTTTAAGCTCTTCGGTAAAGAATTTATTGTGCTCAAATTGGGTAAACATGAAATCCTTAGTATTTTTTGATTTCTGACAACCTTCTATGGTAAGAGCTAGTGTAAAATTTATCATAAAACATAGTAACAACACAAAAAGCAAACGAAAATGTTTTTGTGTTTTTGGGAAAATGTTTTAGAAGTGGGGGAGATGAAAACGAGAGACAAGTGGTAAATAAAGTAAATACAAGTAGATGATAGTGTGTGTGTGCACGTACTTGATAGCTTTTTGTGATGTCTCCCTGGCAACGGCGCCAGAAATTCTTCCTCCTACTTGGGAGCTCCATTGGTATTTCCTCGAAGATGAGAGAATGAAGCAGTATAGTAGAGATAAGTATTTCCCTCAGTTAAGAACCAAGGTTATCAATCTAGTAGGAGAACCACACAGAACCTCATTAGTAGCACCTACACACATAATATCAAATACTTGCACCCAGCGCAAACACGGGGGTTGTCAATTCCCTCGGCGGTTAATTGCAAGGATCAAATCTCATAGTGATAGATAGATAGATTAAAACACAAAATAAAATAATGGTAAGCAAAATGCAGCAACGTATTTTTGGATTTTATATATGATAAAAGTAGACCCGAGGCTTCTCTCTTGAACAAAAGCATACGGTGGGTAAACAAATTACTGTTGGGCAATTGATAGAAAAGCACATAGTTATGACAATATTCAAGGCAATGATCGTGTATATAGGCATCACGTCCGAGACAACTAGACTGACTCCTGCCTGCATCTACTACTATTACTCCACCAATTGACTGCTATCCAACATGCATCTAGGGTATTAAGTTAATAAAAATAGAGTAACACCTTAAGCAAGATGACATGATGTAGACAAAGTAAACCCAATCAATATGAATAAATCCCATATTTTTATCCTTAATGGCAATGATACAAATACGTGATATGTCCCTTTCTGTCACTGGGATTGAGCACCGTAAGATCAAACCCATCACAAAGCACATCTCCCATTGCAAGATAAATCAATCTAGTTGGCCAAACCAAACGGATAGATCGGTGAGAAATACAAAGCTATAACAATCATGCATAAAAGAATTTAGGAAAGACTCAAATATTTCTCATGGATAATCTGATCATAGACCCACAAATCATCGGATCCCAACAAACACACCACAAAAAGGATTACATTGAATAGATCTCCAAGAACATCAAGGAGAACATTGTATTGAAGATCAAAGAGAGAGAAGAAGCCATCTAGCTACTAGCTATGGACCCGTAGGTCTGTGGTCATCGGAAGGGCAGCAAGGTTGATGTAGCGGCCCTCCGTAATCGATTCCCCCTCCGGCAGAGTACCAGAGAAGGCCTCCAGATGGGATATCAAAGGAACAGAGGGTTGCAGCAGTGGAAAAAGTATATCGGGTGGCTCTCTGATGTATTGGGAATATTTGGGAATTTATAGAAGTGGGATTAAGTCAAGAGGTGCCACAAGGGGCCCACAACCCCGGGGGGCTTCCCCTCCCCCCTGGGGTGCGCCTGGCAGGCTTATCGCTCCCTCGTGACTCCTCAGGTCATCTCCTGAAGCTTCTAGGGTCCCTTCTGGCCCAGAAAAAATGTCAAAAAGTTTCGTAGCGTTTGGACTCCATTTGGTACTGATTTCCTGAAAAGCCAAAAACAAGCAAAAAATAGCAACTGACACGGGGCACCAGGTTAATAGGTTAGTCCCAAAAAATGATATATAATTGCATATGATTGCATATAAAACATCCAAGATTGATACTATAATAGCATGGAACAATAAAAAATTATAGATATGTTGGAGACGTATCAATCGTTTTGCCTAAAAAAATCCATGGCACGCAATCATCATTATACCATAGGTTTTATTTTCTAGCGCATATTAGGACTCGTTTGCTATATTTAAGACAATTTTTGCATTTACCAGACATTTAGTGCATATAAATCAAATTCAACTGCAACTACATGTGGGTATTGGCAAAGAAGGTCTAATAAATAATTTGTGTGTCGGTTTGCGTGTTTTCAATCATTGTCTAAGGAATGGGAAGAATTTTCATACATTTCGGATACGAGATGCAACCACCGGCGTAGGTCATGCTGGTAATTTAATTATAGGAAATGCCGATGGACTCCGAAAATCATGAAAATCAGTGTGTCACCGTGCGTGCTCTCAAGACCCCGTGGAAATTTTTGGTAAAGTTTGGCTCAAGTTGCGTTGATCGCTCCTTGAAACTAGAGCATCTCACAAGAAAATCATAGTTTCCAAAAGGAGACGTGGCAATTCGAACTCCAATCGGCGGTGACCTCATCATGTCACCTCGAAAAAAAATCCAAGGTACGCAGTCACCATTATACGCTAGGTTTGATTTTCTGGCGCATTTCAGTGCTCATTTGCTATATTTAAGCCATTTGTTTGCAATTATCGGGCATTTAGTGCATATAAATCAAATCCCAACTGCAACTACATGTGGGGACGAGAGGGATATGGATTTACGTTCGATCTAGGTGCATCCTACGGTGCAGACGTATGAATAGTCGGGTTTGGGTTCTGGCCAATTAGAACGCACGACTCACATTGCGCACAATAGGGGTCGTCGGCCATGGTTTGGCAGGCACACGGCTTTTCTGAATGAGCCATGTGCTTGTGGTAAACCAGATTGCACATGTTCAATACGTACATACTCGAGTGAGATCACTCGAGTGTGCTAGCTCTAGGGTATTTAATCATAAATAGTCTAGGGCTGGCAACATATCAAGGTCAAAATATTAATCGTTCTTAGATCAACAGAAGGCCGGGCATAACTCACAATTCAGTACATGTGATAGTTCTAATTGAACGAATTAAGTTGCAGTATAGACATAATAATTAGTGTTACGGCTTAATTCCCCTGTACATGGGGCAACTGGGATCATTAGGTTCACCCCTAATGAACTTAGGATTTCTGATGATTTTATGCTTTTCTGATTTGCTGTCACGTGATACCTCAGTTGGCAACTCGTCAAATTGATTGTACTCATCCTCATCAACAACATTCTTGACGCTTAGTACTCTCCTCTACATGGCAGTGATTATGCAAGGGGTCTTTCACATAGAAAATCTTGGTAGCATAGCTGGCAAGAATGAATGGGGCCTTTATGATATGACATCTTTCTGAGGTCAACATAGGTCTTCCTATAATCATCAACCTTTACCTAACCAAGAGGGACCCATCTGCACTCGAATAATTCCACATTCACTTTCACATAGTGAAGCTCCCAAATCTCTTCGATGGTTCCATAGTATACCTTTTTATCATCTTCGTCTATAGTTAGGCATTCTATTCAAATAGAGTTGTTCTGATATGAGGTCCTCTCATCTTGTTCCTCAATGTAGAACGTGTTTCCATCTATGTCATACGCATGGTATCGCATAATCATAGGTGATGGCTTTTGTTCCAACCACATTGCAAGGTCATTAATGGATCTGTGTGCCAAACGATTCCTTATTGTGCGCATTGGTCTCAGCAGCTAATGAGAACACTATCGGTAAGGAGCTTCCTCGTATCTCCTCCAAGTGTTCTTCAACATAAATGTAGAGATCTCGGGTGTTAAGCAGTACCGTCGAATGGGCTTGATCAGCCTTATCTCTAGGTGCACTATATGGCATGCCAGCAAGGACCGCCTTACCAGCCAGCCTTCTCTCGTGGTGAGAGGGGGGAAACCTGTAGGTCTCTTTTTTTAATTTATTTGGTGCAAAACTCGACCACCTCCTCTGCGGTATAACCTTGTAGGATGCTTGCCTCTGGATGACATCGGTTCTGACAATAGCGCTTCAATATTCCCATGAACCGCTCGAAGGGGTACAAGTTGCAAAGAAACACAGGACCACAATACTTTATCTCATCAACAAGGTGAATAATGAGATGGACCATGAAATCAAACAATGACGATAGGAAAAACATCTCTAGGTTTGACAATATTCTTGCAACATCCGTTTGCATAAAATCCAGCTCTTCATGATTTACCACCTTTTGCCATAGTTTGTTGAAGAAATCATATAGATCAATGAGTGTGTTCGAAGGTCTATGTCCATCATTTTCCTGATGGCCACCGGGAGGATTTATGTCAACATTACGTGGCAATCATGTGACTTCATGTGTGCCAACTTATTTTTACTCACATCCACAAGACTTCTGATGTTTGCGCAGTCGGAAGAGGGTGTCTTAATTGACAAAAAAAGTCAAAGAACTCTTTTACTTATTCTGGAGTGAGATTGCAATTCTGGTGAACATGGAGCAATTTGTCATCATCATCTGCTGCATTCATGCATTTTGGTTGATCACCAAGCATATCGATTCGTGCACTGACGCCATCCTTTTTTTTTGCCTTTAATCTTGAGCAGAGTACCAAGGATGCTTTCACACATGTTCTTCTCTACGTGCATGATATCGATGCAGTGATGTACAGTTACAAACTCCCAGTAAGGTAATTGCGAGAACACTGATTTCTTCTTAAACACTGGCTGCTTAGGTGTTATTTTCGATGACGACTCGGGTCCCTTGCCAAACACAACTTCAAGTTTTTCATCCATGCCGTGGACCTCCTTCCCAGAGTAAGCTCTTGTGCCCGAAGCTGCCTATGTTGTACCATCAAATTCAGCTTTTATCTTTCAGTATGGGTGACCTTTCCGTAAGTACCTAGGATGACGCAAATACACACGGTTTTGTGCAAGTTGGGAAGATATCTACTTGTTGTCCTATCCATGCATCTGACACATCCTATCGGTCCCCTTGTTTTCTACCCTGATGTGTTGCCTAATGTTGGGATATCTTGAATAGTGTGCAGCAGCAACGCATGTAGTTAGAAAAATTGCTTTTTGTAAGCATCATAACATTTTACACTAGGCTCATTCCACAATGTCAGCAGTTCTTCTTCCAGTAGCTGAAAGTAAATGTCAATGTCATTTCTAGGTTGCTTCGGGCCTTGGAAATCATTGACATCATGATGTATTTTTTCTTCATACACAACCAAGGAGCAAGGTTATATATGCACAGAAGCACCGGCCAAGTGTTGTGTTGAGTTCTCGTATCACCAAATGGATTCATTCTGTCAGAATAGTCCCCGGGACTTAAATTTCTAGTATCCTCGGGAAAGTCTTTATACTCGTGGTCGATTAATTCCCACTAAGCCACATCTTTCGGTTGCCTCATATATTCATCTGTAGTTCGCTCATCATGATGCCACCTCAACATCTTTACCTCTTTAAGGTTTGCAAACAAATGCTTCAACCTTGGAATTATAGGTGAGTACCGAACAACCTTGAAGGGGATTCCTGTCTTGATCTCGTCATCCGTTGTGTACTTGTCCTTTGCTCTCATGCATTTGTATCATGGATGCTTGCATATGTGACATGAACGCAAATCTATGTCATCACCGCAGTACACCATATAATCATTCACACAAGCGTGTATGTTTTGGACTTCAAGTTCCAATGGGAAAACAACTTTCTTCACTTCATTCGTGCTTTTGGGGAGCACATTATCTTTTGGAAGAATGTTTTCGAGAAGACCTAACAACTTTGTGAAGCCCTTGTTTGATAGAATGCTTTCTGCTTTAAATCTGAGAAGCTCCAGTGTGGCACTCAACTTGGAATATATCTTTTTGCAACCTGGATACAAATCTTTCTTGGAGTCTGCCTTAATGGTTGGCATATCCTTCTACCAAGTTGTATCTGGGCCCTCGAAATCTGCAATCATAGTAGTAAAATCTGGCATACGATCAAGGTAATCTGTGTCGTCTGCATCGCAATCTTGGTTTTCCTGTTGGGGGTTTGGCATGTCTCTGTTCCGTTGGTAGCTTGACGTCTCAGTCCCCAGGTTAAATTCAACATCCATGTGACTCTGGTTGGGGTTTGGCATCTCGCCACCCTGGTTACCTTAATCCATGACCGGCTCTTCATTGTGTCTAGTCCAACATGTATATCCATCCATGAATCCTCGCTTGTATAAGTGGAATTTGACTTCCTCAATTGGATGTGACTCTATATGGGTACAATCCGGGCATGGACAGAGGATGTAATATTTTTTTTACCAATCCTCCTCTTTGTCCGTTCAGCCAAAGTGATGAACTCCTTCACGCCATCCACAAACTTTAAGGCTGACCGATCCTTAATCCATTGAGATCGCTCCATCTGCACATATGAGGGGTAATTCAAAAAACATTGATAAATGGATTAATGGATGCCCAAAGATGAGTGAATAAATCACAAGATTTTATTTTCATGATTTATGATGGGCGCTCCATATTGTTTTCCAGTTGTGCGATGACACTAATTAATGACCAATCAATTTACACGTGCTACCCTTATGAATTGAATACCTTAATTAAGCCACTCAACAAAAAGAATGCCTTGATTAATTAGCCACGCTGTGACCTCCACCCAGCACACAGAGCAGTGCAAAGCCGCGGCATGCCGAGACAACGCGGTCGAGGAGGAGTGCTTAGTGGGGCAACCACCTGAAGTTCGAGCTCCACTATCCCTCCATCGACCATGTGGTATGTTCTCCAATCACATCGCCGCCAACCTTGAGGATTGAGCTCCTCTTATCTCCCGCGGCCGACCAAGGATTAGCCCCCTATCCCGCCGCCATAGCCGACCAACTGAGGATTCACCTCCTATCTAGTTGTCGCTGCCTTGGCTGCGGCCCCCATCTCTATTCGCAGAGCGGCTACTTTTTTACGGGTATCCGCAGAGCGGATGTTTACCCTAAGTATTAACTCAATTATTGCATCCCCATCTACCAATAGACATATGTACCGGGTAATACATCACATACGGTTATGTTACGGGAACCATTTATCATGCATGTTGTCATCTCACACGATTTGGTGTGGAAATCATGTGTGAAGTTGTAATATCGAACATGCAGAATATGTACAAACCGTGTGTTATACAATATAGTGTGATAAGTAGTTCCCCGACCGTTGTCAAATCCCTAGTTTCCCCATTTCCCCCAAATCACTAGCTAGCCTTGAAATACCGAGCCCCCAAATTCCCCTATGTGGCATTGACATTGGGGATATGCGGACGATTGGTGCTGATGGTTTCAGTGTGGCTGATGGTTTTGATGCTTTTGATGCTCGTAATGTGTCTCCGTTTGACCTAATTCCAAGCCTATAAATCTATAAATAATCAGAAAACCCCAGAGCGAGACCCGGAACAATTATTTCGCTACCGCAAGCCTCTGTTCTTCTGTGACCCCATCTGGAGGCCTTTTCCGGTACTCCGGCGGAGGGGGAAACCATTGGGGAGGCAATCTTCATCGACCTTGTTGCTTCCATGATGATGTGTGAGTAGTTCCCACAGGACCTACTGCTACTTGTAAACTGCGTTGGGATTTTCCCCAAAGTGGAGGGGTGAAGCAGTACAATAGAGATAAGTATTTCCCTCAGTGAGAACCAAGGTTTATCGAACCAATAGGAGAACCACGCAAATTCCCATCTTCAGCACCTACACACACAAGAGCAAATACTTGCACCGAACGCGGGCAAGAGGGTTGTCAATCCCCTTGAACTCGTTACTTGCAAGGATTATATCTGATAGTGATAGATAGATAAAAAGAAAAGTAAAATAAAAAGTATAAAATTGTAGCAAAGTATTTTTAGTTTTAATAATATGATAAGGTAGACCTGGGGGCCATAGTTTTCACTAGAGGCTTCTCTCTCGAACACAAAGCATATGGTGGGTAAACAAATTACTCTTGGGTAATGGCTAGAAAAGCGCATAGTTATGACGTTATTCATGGCAATGATCATGTATATAGGCATCACGTTCATGACAAGTAGACGGACTCCTGCCTGCATCTACTACTATTACTCCACCAATTGACCGCTATCCAACATGCATCTATGGTATTAAGTTCATAAAAAATAGAGTAATGCTTTAAGCAAGATGACATGATGTAGACAAAGTAAACTCGGTCAATATGAATAAACCCCATCATTTTATCCTTAATGGCAATAATACAATACATGCCTCGCTACACCTTCTGTCACGAGGTGAGAACATCGCAAGATTGAACCCATCACACCGCAAGATTGATTTATCTTCAGTGGGTGTGGTGCTTCATGGTAGGTTCAATCTTGCGGTGTCCTTACTCTATGACAGGAGGAGTTGCAAGGCATGTATTGTACTGTTGCTACTAAGGATAAAACGATAGGGTTCAAACATATTGTTTGGTCTTAGTTTGTCTACATTATGTCATCTTGCTTAATGTGTTACTCTGTTTGTCATGAACTTAATACTTTGAGATGCATGTTGGATAGTCGTCTTGGGGTGGAGTAATAGTAGTAGATGAAGTTGGATTACAGTCTACTTGTCACGGACGTAATGCCTATATACGAATCATATTCTTCAATTGCCCAACAGTAATTTGTTTACCCATTGTTGATATGCTTATGAGAGAGATGCCTCTAGTGAACTTATGGCTCGTGGGTCCATTCTCCATTAATACTAAAACCCTAAATTTGCTCGCTATTTTATTTTTCTTCTATTCTATTTATATGTCCATCACTATGAGATTTAATCCTTGCAATTAGCGAGAACAAGGGGATTGACAACCCTCTTGCCTTCGTTGGGTGCAACCATTTGCTTTATGTCTGTGTGTGCAGGTAATGTTCACATTGTTTGTGTGTCGTCTCCTTCTGGTTTGATAAACCTTGGTTCTTAATCCAGGGAAATATTTTATGCTACTATACTACATCACCGTTCCTCTTCAGGGAATCCTAACAATTTAACAAGTTGCATTATGTTAATGTTGTTTGGTGACCATCATATGAGCGCGTGTGGATCACACCATAGGGTTAGTTGTATGTTGATAGAACTATGCATATGGGGGCAGGAGTGACTAAACCTCGTCAGACCTTAGAAATTGATACATACTGGATCGAAGGGGGGCCAATTTATCTTAATGCTATAGTTGGGTTTTACCTTAGTGAGCTTGTTAGTAGTTGCAGATACTTGATAATAGTTCCAATCATAAGTGCATAAAATTCAAAGTAAGGGATTGCATGATAGCTGAGGCCTCTCCGACATATAAACTGGCAATGATGATCGGTTTAGTAACTTAGATGATTGCCTAGGGACAATTCCGCACACCATACCACCACTATTCCACATTCGCTATTTGCATTATGTTGTATATTTACTTAGGTAGCACCTATCTTTATGTTCATGTTCCTCGTTATCTTGCAAAGCTACCTCTTTATACCCGCAACATAGTTTTGTTTCTTGCTTCTTACATAAAGCAAAGGCTCAGTGTATGTAGGGTTATATCAGTGGCAGATAGGACCTGAGAGAATATTGATCTTACCGTTAGCTCCTTGTGGGTTCGACACTCCGTACTTACCACCTCCATCATTTGAAAGTGCTATGACAATTCCTTGCACTTTGGGATTAGCAAGCTCTTTTCTGGTGTCGTTGCCGGGGAGCAATAGTGTGGGTGAATATTTTTGTGTATGCCTGTTTTCTTACATCACTAAGTAGATTTTATTTTCTTATTCTTGTTTTTTCTTTAGTTGTGGGTTTAAAATGATTTTTTAAATGCAAAAATACAATAAAATATACTTGCACCTTTATGCCTAGCTTAATGGCTTTAAAGAAAGCGCTTCCTAGGAAACAACCTGGAAGTTTTAGAGATTATTTTTCTTCTTTTGGGTGCTTTAAAATTTTCAAAAACAAAAATATATATAAAGTGGGGAACCTTTTTTTCAAAAAGAGAAGTGATTGGAAAGTTATGCATTGAAGAAGGAAGGGTCGACCTTGAACACTTGTGTTCATGCTCATGGACACAATGTAAAACTTTTCATGGAAGTTTCTCATAAAAATAATCATCCCTTTGTATATACCACTGTCCATAAAAATAAAGTGACAAGGTTTGCCTTTAGGATGTTTAAATTGCATGATTGATGTGTGTTGTGTAGAAACGGAAAGTTTTGTTGTAGTATTTGAATTATCATAGTTTCTAGGAACGTGCTATTTTTCTAAAAAATACAATGTATTGTCATACAAATTGTTTATTACATCCTAATTTTCTGAATTTTTAGAGTTGCATAAGTACACTTTATAGTTAATTGCTAGAGACTATTCTGTTTAGATAGATTGTTGTTATAGTTTTGTTATCTGATTGTTCTAGATTATTCCTGGCTTAAATAGGGGCTATAAATTGAGGAAATGATAGTGTACAATAGCTAATGTTTACAAATAATTAACTTGACTTGACAGTACATGATTGGGGGATTTATTTTTATGTGTGCTAACCTATCTCATGAGTTTTGTTGAGTTTTGTGTGTATGAATTTTTTAAGACTCAGGAGAGATATCGATATGAGAGAAAGGGGGAGAGATACAATAGCTCAATCTTATGGATTTCCGAGTCATCCCTGAGAAATTATTGGAAGAGGTCTCAAGCTCCAAGCTTGGGGATGTGTCGGCATCCCCTTCATCTTTTTCAACAACTATCGGTATGTCTTGGTTGAGCCTATGTTTTATTTTTTTCACATGATATGCATAAAGTCTTGGAACATCATTTTTCTTGTTCCTTTCAATAAATATGCACCATGCTGGTTGGGGATGATCTCTTATGGTCCTTGCTGGATATATAGAATGCTCCATGCACTTCACTTATATCTCTTGAGTATGGATTTATAGAATGCTCTTTGCGCTTCACTTAAATCTTTTGAATTTGGATATTTAGAGAAGGCTCCATTTGCTTCACTTATATCTTTTGAGTTTGGATGTTGGTCCCTATATATTTATGTTATTTGTAGAATGCTTTATGAACTTCACTTATATTTTTAGAGTATGGATGAAATTATCATTGAAAGTTGGTTTGAAGAGGTCAAATTTAGATATTATTGATCCCACTATTTTCGTGGGTGACACAATTCATGTGGATTGCATTATTCTTGAAAGTGGGCTAGAAGAGATCAAATTTTAGTCATTAGTATTGACCCCGCTATCTTGGAGATTCCCTTATATGATCATTTACTCTTGTGCTTCACTTATATCTTTAGAGTAAAAATTTATGAATGTCATGAACTTGAAATTATATATGTATTGAGGAGTAAACATGGATCCTCCATTCAATCTATTGAAATAGAAGTGAGACTATGATAGTTCATATCTTTAATCAAGTAAGGGAATTACGTTGTAATGACAAAGAGCATTAGTTACATTAAGTTTATCATATTATGCTGTGGTGGTAAGTATCTCCTAGTGAAGGACGGATGATTGGCTTGGCACGTGTTTACACGTGTTTGATAGATTCCATTTCAGCCTTGGTGGTATTCAGGCTTGAAGGTTGTCATCATGATTATATTTTCTCAATAATGTTACTATTAAAGAATGCATGATTGTGGTTCTTGTGCTTGTTAAAGTGGTTGCCCCAGTCTTTTGCTAGCCTTTGCCTGTACTAAGTGAGAAATTCTTGCTTGTACATCCAAATCCTTAAACCAAAAATTATGTCATAAAGAGTCCACTATATATTCATAGATATGGTATTCCTCTGTCATTCCAAGTAAATTTGCATGTGCCACCTCTAAACCTTCAAATAAAACTTATGTTTCATGTGCCTGATGTCTACTACACAACTTGTTCTTGTAGACTCGTGTTGGGCCTCCAAGCGTAGAGTTTTGTAGGATAGTAGCAAATTTCCCTCAAGTGGATGACCTAAGGTTTATCAATCTACCAGAGGTGTAGGATGAAGATGGTCTCTCTCAAACAACCCTACAATCAAATACAAGAAATCTCTTGTGTCCCCAACACACCCAATACAATGGAAAATTGTATAGGTGCACTAGTTCGGCGAAGAGATGGCGATACAAGTGTAGTATGGATAGTAGATATAGGTTTTTGTAATCTGGAAATATAAAAACAGCAAGGTAGCAAGTGATAAAACGGAGCACAAACGGTATTGCAATGCTTAGAAACAAGGCCTAGGGTTCATACTTTCACTACTGCAATCTCTCAACAGTGCTAACATAATTGAATCATATAACCATCCCTCAACGTGTGAAAAGGAATCACTCCAAAGTTCTTATCTAGCAGAGAACATAAGAAGAAATTGTTTGTAGGGTACGAAACCACCTCAAAGTTATTGTTTCCGATCAATCTATTGAGCTATTCCTATAAGTGTCACGAACAGCCCTAGAGTTCATACTAAAATAACACCATATGATACGCATCAACCAACTCTAATGTCACCTAGATACTCCAATGTCACCACAAGTATCCGTGAGTCAATTATACAATACGTATCAAACAACTTCAGATTCATAATATTCAATCCAACACAAAGAACTTCAAAGAGTTCCCCAAGATTTCTACCTGAGAAAGTAGGACGAAAACATGCATCAACCCCTATGCATAGATTACCCCAATGTCACCTCGGGAATCCGCGAGTTGAGTGCCAAAACATACATCAAGTGAATCAATATAATACCCCATTGTCACCACGGGTACTCATATGCAAGACATAAATCAAGTGTTCTCAAATCCATAAAAGTATTCAATCTGATAATAGTGAAACCTCAAAGGTAAAAACTCAATTCATCGCAACAAGATAGAGAGGGGGAAACACCATATGATCCAACTATATTAACAAAGCTCGCAGTACATCAAGATCGTGCCAAATCAAGAACATGAGAGAGAGAGAGAGATCAAACACATAGCTACTTGTACATACCCCTAGCCTCGAGGGTGAACTACTCCCTCCTCATCATGGTGGCCACCGGGATGATGAAGATGGCCTCTGGTGATGATTTCCCCCTCCAGCAGGGTGCCGAAACAGGGCTCCATATGGTATTTAGAAGGTACAGAGGCGTGCGGCGGCGGAGTCCAAGTTCTAGGGTTATTTTTGGGAGTTTCTATATTTATAGGATTTTTTGGCGTCGGTCTCACGCGAATATGGCCACAGGGTGCCCACTACCCACCAGCCCATGACCAAGGCCCCTAGCGCGCCCTGGTGGGTAGTGGCCACCTCCTTCACCTTCTGGTCCTCCCATGAAGCTTCTAGTGCCTCTTTTGTTCCAAAAAATCGTAAAAAAGTTTTGTTGCATTTGGAGAACTTTTATTTCTGCACAAAAAAACAACACCAAGGTAGTTCTGCTGAAAACAGCGTCAGTCCGGGTTAGTTCCATTCAAATCATACCAAAACCATATAGAATTGTTCTAAACATGGCATGAATACTTCATAAAGTATAGATATGTTGGAGACGTATAAGCATCCCCAAGCTTAATTCCTGCTCGTCCTCGAGTAGGTAAATGATAAAATAAATAATTTATGAAGTGTGAATGCTAGCATAGTGCTTAAGTTTGATCAATGATAATTTCAATCACTTTTCCTAGCATCATAACAGCAACTCTTTCTCATAAAACTCATCATGATGAATTAGCAATTAAAAACAGAATTTTTGATGGAGAAATGGTTAGGCATAGGTGTGGGTAACAAGTACACCACTCCAGGAATTTTGATACAATGGTGGCCATTATGAACTACTATCATACTAGCGCTAGTCAGAACACGACTGTTAACAAGGGTGTTACCGACAATGGGGCAGAGGTGACTGTAGTTCAGGCCAAGGAAGTTGGCTGACATGGTGATCACTCCTCCACACATGATATCTTCTTGTGCATGATTTGCTTGATGCACAAGGCATAGCAAAAGTATTGCCCCTAAGTTGGGCGAATAACTGACGTCCAGGTTTGCTGCTTTCCCGAGAACTAGCATGTTCTCATCATTTACCTTAGAAACATCTCCTCATGCCTGTAATGAGTTAGTGATAACATAGTAGAAATAATGTATAGCAAGACTTTCAATGCAACTCGCTCTTTGCTTAGAGCCATGATGACTCATCCTATGAAACGACTGCCTCGATTGCGGGTCAGTGAAATCATAAACATATCTAATATCAACATCATGTTGGGGAAGCCAAAATAGTTACACCACTCAACAAAAGTGATATTAAAGTCTTGGTTGTCAGAAACGAGGCTCCGTAGACCCACAGAAAGGTTCGAACTCTGGGTATGCGTGAAGAACTCTACTAAGCTAAGATTTGCTACTCACTACATCACGGCCTTGCTCCGGCGTGCTCGAGCGAGAGGGAAGGAAAGACGGACAAGGTGATTTACCCAGGTTCAGGCCACCTTGTAGTGTAAGACCCTACTTCTGCTTTGTGGTGGATTGCCTCGCAAGGAGGATGAGTATGTGAGTACAAGTGGCTCTCGGAGGCTTCAGGAGCGACTCCGGGCTCGAGGGGTGGATGAACTCGATCCCTCTCTACGGTGGAGACTAGCCTATACTTATACTGGCTCGGTCCTCTTCCCCCAAAGCTCTAGGCGGGAAGGGAGTCCACAACGGCCAAATTTAAAGGGGGACAGCAGTACACCCTATACAAACTAAAGGTGGTCTTCGCCTGCAAAGCTTCTAGTGATGATGCATGGGTGGGCTCGGCGATGACCTCTGTCCAGGCGAGTCCGCCATCCTGGTCTATTACACCGAAGAGGTAACCATTGGGGCCACCTTGGGAACCCGCGCCCCGGCCTTGTCCCTTTAGCGCCAAAGAGGAAAGCCTCTCAGTCCACGCCCGATGGCGCCCTTCTGGCGCCGCTTGTCGTGGCTCACGTCACCTACGTGCAGCGCGAGGCGGGGTGGCGAGCCTAGAAGTCTCCGCCCCGCGAGGTGCCTGACGGTGCTTGCTCTTGCTCACCTCGCGAGGTGGGGGCCTCACGAGGGCCTTGCTTGCGGAGTCTTGATGTTTGGATGCGTTGGGCCCTTTGACGATGCCATGCGGTGGGCTGCAGGCAAACGAGCTTTGGTACCCCCGGTCCCAGAGCCCCAACAGTAGCCCCTGGGACCGTGCCGTGCATGTCCTAGCTTGGAGGTGGAGACGAAGAGTGGGGCGAAGCGACATGGGCCCCAACCACCTGCGGGCTAGGCTTGACGCGTGGCGCACGGCGGGGCGGGGGACGCCCCCACTTCCCCATGACTCCTCGACAACCGCCCGGGCTGACAAAAAGCCTGGCACACGCCACACAGCCATCATTGCTCTCCCTTGCGCCCCCATCTTCCGGCTCCTTCCTTCTCGAGCAAGATTGCCCTCTCTTCATCGCGATTGAATCAGTTTCATCCCATTGCACCTTCATGGGCCCTACAAGGAAGAAGGGCACGGCAGTGGCGGCAGAGTCTCGAGCAGGGCCTGAGCCAGCCCTGGGCTGATCCATGGTGCTCAATCGCGAGGGGCTTGACAAGGTCCACCCGATGATTGCGTCGAACTTCAATGAGTGGAAGGGGACAAGGGTTTGGCCCGCCTCGCGGCCCCGTACAGAACCGGAGGCCACCACGGTTTCCATTCATCAGCCCGCAATCTTCTCCGGCTTGCTCCCCCCATTTTTCGATTTCTTCAACGCCGTGCTCATGCAATACCAGGTGCACGCGCTCCACCTGGACCCGAAGTCCATCCTCCTCCTCTCGGCCTTTGCCTTCCTGTGCGAGGCCTTCATGGGCGTGGCTCCCTCGGTGGCGCTGCTCCGCCACTTCTTCCACCTGCGGCTGACCGCCGCCGACCAATGCTCTGGGTGCATGTCGCTCCAGGCCGTGGGCTCGACGGCGGGCGATGGCATCGACATGGTGATCAATCACGAAGCTGAGGGCTTCTGGCGGCAATGGGTGTATGTGGACGCTGCCTAGTTCAGCCCCTTGCTGCAGACTCCCACATCTCCGGCGGTGGAGAGCTCCGAATGGGCGCACGAGAGGCTTTCTGACCCGAGGCTGGCGTGGGTCATGGCGAGGATGGCCGACCTGAGGGCGACGGGAGTGACGGCGGCGATGGTGGTAAAGGAGTTCCTTTGTTGGTGCATCGCTCCCCTCCAGCGCCATTCCCGCCCCATGTGGGCCTTCTCCGGCCCAGAAAACACAATGCACCTCCAAACAGGTCGCTTGCCTCCTGACACGCTGAACGAGATAGCCCGAGTCTTGACAGGCAAAGTGCCAGGCGAGCTCTCCGAAAAGGGGTACCCCCTATACAACTATACCAGTAGGGAGGCCTTCGCAGGGAGGATGTCATGTTTCGACCAGTGGGGGCTGCTCCTCGAGGGCCAGGAGGGGCTCGGGACAGTCCCTTCTTGGCGGTTCCCGTGCCGGCGGGCTTCACGGACGCAGCACCCTTGGCCACGGTGAAGGGGGGTGGCAGCGAGATGCCTCCTCAGGCCGCCTGGCGGCACATTGATGTACCATCGGACTCCGGTGGCTCCACCTCGGCCGGGGGTGGGGCGACCGCCCCAGTGCGGCGAACGGCGAGAAGAGCCTTTGGTCGATGATTCCCAGGCCACGCACTCCCAGGGTGAGAGCCCGACAGGAGAGTGATGTCGGCGCGCTGCCAAGGGCGTTGAAGAAGAGGAAGTGGGTCGCCAAATATGAGTAAGCGGTCCGGCCCCCCTTTTCCCTCCTGCGCGACGAGCATTCCTGAGCTTTCTCTTCTCGCGGGTCCTCCCCAGGCAAGGGAATGAAGGAGCCCCCGAGCCGAGTGGCAACCTCCCCGCCACCTATCATGGACGCGGGGCGTCGCGTGGGCGTGCCTGGTAAAGGCGCTGCGATCGAGCCTAGGCGGATGGGGTCTCCCCCACCGCTCACTGAAGACGCGAGGCCGGGGGCGATGACGTGGCCTGCGCCCATCGCAGCCAGTCACGCGCTCGCGGGGGCGACCATGGTTCCCCCGAGGGGGCCGCCTGTGAACCACTTCCCTGCTTTCGTGATGTTCTCCGCCGAGGTTAGCATCGAGCTGGCGAGGGCCGGGCTAGCATTCACCGCACCTGCGCTCACCAACGCCCGAGGCAGCCACAGGCTAGCAGCTTCCGGCGGAGGGGCGCCACATCCTCAGGGTACAGTTCCCCGAGCAGGAGGGACATACGGGGAGCCGCCCAGCTTCCAGCCCCCGGCGGACGCGGCCAAGCCTACTCGTGCCTTGCCCGCAGGTGGGGGCACGAGGCTCGGTCCTGGCCAGGCCCTGGCACTCGCGAGTGGTCGGGCGACTGTCAGGCACGACCTTCTTCTGGATGCGAAGTGCATGATGGGCTGGCTCGAGGCGGAGCTCCGCGATGTGGACGCGCACCTTGAGGGCGAGCGCCTACACTTGGCGCGCGGGTGGCATCAGCTCGAAGTTGCTGTCAAGCTCAGCCAGCTGCAGCACGAGTCTGCCCGCTCGAAGGAGGAGGGGCTTACTGTAGCGGCAAAGGAGGCTCGCGAGCGCGCTCTCGAGGAGGCCGAAGCCGCAGACCGGCGACATGAAGTGGCGGAAGCCCGTGAGCGGGAGCTCCTAGCTTCAAACGCCGCTTTGGAGCAGCAGATCCTCCCTCTCTGCCCCTGAGGAGGGACCATTGACGCGAGAGGCGAGTCTCCGGGCTCTTGAGGAGGAGTTGGCGCTGGTGTCGCCCGAGCAGAGCCTAGAGCACGAGCGTCTTGATGTGCTGGAGCGCCAGCTGACGGCTGCTGAAGTTTCCTTGACCCAACGCGAGGAGGAGGCCGAGGCCTCCCTAGCCTCCCGAGAGGCGAGGATCCAGGCAGATGTCGATGAGAGGTTCGCGAGCGCACGCCAAGCGCTCATCGAGGACCATCGCAAGAAGCTAGAGCTTCAGGAAACCCGTTTCCACGCCAGGCGTGGAGAGCTAAAGGGCCAGATCAATGCCCTCAAGAAGAAGCTGGTAGAAGCGGATAAGTAGCGGAAAGCCGCTCCGGACGCCCGAGCCGTTGCCGAGGCCGATCTGGCATCACTTGACGAGCAGGTGGTGGGCGTCACCTCCCTCGTGGAACGGGCGGCGGACAAGGCGAACCGGGCTCGAGGGCTACAGCACACGCGCCTCCGAGATGTTCCATGACCTCGAGCGGCGGGTCCACCGCACTTTGGGCTCCATCTGCAAGGGGAGTGTCTCCAGCCTGCTTGTTCCCGACGATGCCGGTTACCTTGCTTTTTTCACCAGGGTCATCGAGCGGCTCGAAGAGGGCGCGGAGAAGGTGGGCGAACTCGTCGAGGAGGGGAGCCGCGACCTTCTTGCCCAGGCATCGACGCGTGTCTTCAGCCACCTCTTCCGATCTGACCTCGACTTCGACTTTGAAGCCGTGATAGCCCCTGTCCCAGCAGTGATCCGCGATGCCCTCGGGGTGTGGGTGGAAAATCATGTGGACACGCTGAGCGCGTAGTTCGCCCCCGATGATCGCAAAGATCAGCGCGGAGCTGAGGAACCCGGGGACGATGACGACGATGGTGGTGGCGATGATGACAACGACAGCGGTGGTGATGTGTCTCCTTAGGCCGCCCCCTTTCCTTACTTGCCAACACCTTGGCTGTAACCCCGTAGTGGCACGAGGAACATTTTGCTGGGATCTTTAAATGGTGCGTCAAACCACATTTGTGTCCTCCTGGCTTGCTTCCCTCCATGCTTATTTCCCTGTTTCATGCTGCTTAGACATAGCCCCTGAGCGGGGGTCGATCGTCACTGGTATGCTGGGTCGCGATGCCCGGGCAAGGCCAGGAGACAAGTATTCCTGAGGCGAGAAGCTGAGGGCAACGCGTGCCTGCTGGCTCGCTCATGAGCGTCGCGCGAGGACTAGACACCAAGGCCTTGGTGAGGTGGTGGGCACAGGAGCAGACCCGGGGCCCCCACCGCCTGGGTCCTTAATGCCGCTGGGGCTGGCCCAAGCGCAAGCACCATGCCCAGCCCCCGCTCGCGCGACGTTCGTGGGGGGGGGCATCAGGCGGCCATTGCTGTTTTGAAAAAGGAAATTCAAGTAGAGAAACGCCGCAAGGAAAAACCCCAACCCCTTTCTGAGCAAAGACGCGAGGAACTTCAAGCTTTATTCAGAGAAACTGCAAACTTCATTTACAAAAAAAAGGGTAAAAAAGGCTGCCGCGTCCGGCATGTACATTAGTCTTCCCACCAGCACGGAGCATGGGGCCTCCACTTGGGCGTGGGCATGGTCGCAGTTTGACTGTTCCACCAGCGCGGAGCATGGGGCTTCCACTTGGGTGTGGGTGGGAGCTCCCGCGAGGCCATGGGGCGGCGCACCGGGAGACTCCAGGACATGTACAGCCCCACTCACTGTTATGTGAGACTGTCACGGGTAGAATTTGCGGAGGTGTTGAATGTTCCAGGCGTTCTGCACGGGGACCCCATCCTCCGTCTCCAGGCATGTGACGCCTGGCCTGGAGACGTGGGCGACCCTGAACGGGCCCTCCCACATGGGCGAGAGCTTGTGGAGGCCCTCCCTGGAGAGGAAGCGCCTCAGGACGAGGTCTCCGACCTCGAGAGTCCGGGGGCGGATGTTGCGGCTGTGGTAGCGCCTCATGGCCTGCTGGTACCTCGCAGCATGGAGGGAGGCCTGGTGGCGGGCCTCCTCACCGAGCACAAGATCAATTTCCTGCGAGGCATCCTGGCGCGCCTTGTCGAATGCTAGGACCCGCGGGGAACCATGCTTGATCTCAGATGGGAGGACCGCCTCGGCCCCGTAGACGAGGAAGAAGGGAGTCTCGCCGGTGGGCTTAGTCGCGGTGGTGCGGATGGACCACAGCACGGACTGCAGCTCGTCCAGCTAGCCCTTGCCACAGGCCTCAACCTTCTTTCTGAAGCTCTTGGTCTTGAGGCCCCTGAGGACTTCTGCATTGGCGCGCTCGGCCTGGCCGTTGCTCCGCGGGTGCGCCACCGAAGCGTAGCAAATCTACGTTCCAAGGTTAGCACAATATGACCTGAAGAGATTGCTTGTAAACTGGGAGCCGTTGTCGGTGATGATACGGTTGGGAACACTGAATAGGCTCACAAGGCCCTTAATGAACTTGATGGCCGAGCCTGCAGGGATGGTGCGCACGGGCTCCGCCTCCGCCCACTTGGTGAATTTTTCGATGGCGACGTAGAGGTAGCGGTAGCCGCCGGCCGCCTGAGGAAACTGGACCAGTATGTCCAGCCCCCAGACCGCAAAGGGCCATGAGAGTGGAATTGTCTGGAGCCCCTGCGCTAGCTGATGAATTTGCTTGGCATGGAACTGGCAGGCCTCGCCAGATCGGACCAACTCAGTGGCGTCGTGGAACGCCGTAGGCCAGTAGAACCCACTGCGGAATACCTTGCCCACGAGAGTGCGCGACGATGAGTGAAGCCCACAGTCTCCCCCGTGGATATTGGCCAACAGTTCGCGCCCTTGATCCTCCGAAATGCATCTCAACAAGACGTCATTGGGGCTCCTGCGGTATAGCTCGTCGTCCCGCAAGTAGTAAGCGGTGGCCTACCGAGCCACGCGCTCTGCTTCCGCGTCCTTTTTTGGCAGGGTGCCGTGGAGCAGGTAGGCCTTGAGCTCCTCAACCCAGCTGCCTGCCTGGGGCTCCAATGCCAGAAGCAGGCGGGCTCTTGAGGTCGGGCCACAAGCCGGGGCGCCCGTGGTTCGTGCGGGTGGTAGTTCCTCCAAGAGCAGCATTGTGCCAACGGCTGGGGGTACAGCTGATGGCTAGAAGAGCCTTTCTTCGAAGACGCCAAGGTTTTGAGGCTCGCGGCGGTATGCTCGCCTGGTGATGTCGTCGGCTTCCTTGTTCGCGGCACGCGGGATGTGCTGCAATTCCAAGCCCAGAAAACGGTTTTCGATTTCACGTACCTCCTCAAGATACGCAGCCATATGCTTGTCCTTTGTCTTGTACTCCTTGTTGGAGAAGTTGACGAAGAGCTGGGAGTCGCCTTTGATGGTGAGGCGCTTGACTCCCAAAGCGGCAGCGGCCCTGAGGCTGGCGATCAGGCCCTCGTACTCCGCAATGTTGTTGGAGAGCTTCTCGCCACGCTGGAAGCAAAGCTGGATGGCGTAGTAGAGCTTGTCTTTGGTTGGGGAGATGAGCACGACCCCAGCGCCCTGCCTGGAGAAGGCGCCATCGAAGTGCATGACCCAACCGGTGGGCGACTCGTCTCCGGGCGAGAGGGGCTGGTCCTCGCACGGCTCCCCATCGTAGGTATCCGTCCACTCTGCCATGAAGTCAGCAAGCGCCACTCCCTTGATGACCCTGGTCGTGCAGAACTCCAATTGGAAGGCTTGCAACTCGATGTTCCACTCGGCGGCTCAGCCAACGTCATTGGGGCTGTGCAGCACCTTCTCCAGGGGGTATGCGAAGACAACCTTGATGGGGTGGCCTTGGAAGTAATGGCGCAGCTTCCTAGAGGCGACTAGGAGCGCGAGGAGGAGCTTCTGCTGCATAGGGTAGCGTGCGCGCGCGTCTCGCAGCACCGTGCTGACGAAGTATACAGGGTGCTCGATGAGGCGCGGGGTGTCGGCGACGGCTTGCTTCTGGTGGGGCGCAAGGGGCCCTCGTGCTTCTCCAGCCAAAGGAGGTGCGGGGAGCCCGGGAGCGTCGTCTAGTAGCATCGAGGACTCGAGGGGCCCCGCAGCCTCATGGGGGCCGTCGGGCCTCCCTTGGGTGCTGATGCGCTCCTCTCGGACCGCTATGAGCGTCGCGCTGGCCGAATGCGGGGTAGCTGCCAGGTAGAGCACCAAGGGCTCGCGGAACCGGGGCGCCACCATGATGGGCGGGCTCGTGAGGTACCTCTTGAGATCTTCGAAGGCTGCATCTGCTTCTGGGGTCCACTCAAAGGAACCCTTACTCTTCATCTGCTTGAAGAATGGCAGGGCACGCTCGCCAAGCTTGGAGATGAAGCGGCCCAGAGAAGTCACACATCCCGCCAGCTTCTGCATCTCCTTGAGGGTCTGAGGGGGGCGCATCCTTTCAATGGCCTTGATCTACTTGAGGTTGGCCTTGATTCCTCGATGGGAGACAAGAAAGCCGAGCAGCTTGCCGGAGGGGACCTCGAAAACACACTTCTCAGGGTTAAGCCTCAAGCTCACCCTACACAGGTTGGCGAATGTTTCCTCCAAGTCTTCGACCAGCATTTTAGCCTCGCGTGACTTGACCACGATGTTGTCAACGTAGGCCTCTGCATTTCTCCCCAGCTGCAGCCCCAGCGTGATGTGCATCAGCCGCTGGAAGGTGGCACCGACGCTCCTCAGCCCGAAGGGCATGCAGGTGTAGCAGTACATGCCGCACGAAGGTCATCTTCTTGACATCCTCCTTTGCCATCTTGATCTGGTGGTAGCCCGAGAAGGCATCCAGGAAGCACAACAGGTTGCATTATGCAGTGGAGTCCACGATCTGGTCGATGCGCGGAACCGTGAATGGATCCTGAGGGAAAGCCTTGTTGAGGCTCATGAAGTCGATGCATATATGCTCCTTCCTGCCCTTCTTGGGAACAACGATCGGGTTGGTGAGCCACTCCAGATGACGCACCTCTCGTATGACCCTGGCCTTGTGCAGCTTGTGCACTTCTTGGACAATGAACGCCTACTTCTCTGGCGCCTGACGCCACGCCTTTTGCTTGACCGGGCGAGCATTGGGGCACACTGCCAGGTGGTCTTCGATTACTTCCCTCGGGACGCCAGCCAAATCAGACGCCTTCCAGGCGAACATGTCCTTGTTCACCCGGAGGAAAGTGATGAGCGCCTCCTCCTGCTCCGGGGGAAGGCCAGCGTCGATGGTGAAGGTGGGGCCCGAGTCACCGCCATCAACCGGCACTTTCTTCGTCTCGGCACGGTCCTGAGAGAATAACTGCTTCTTCCTCGCAGGCACAGCCTCCGAAGCTTTCGGTGTGCCCTCAACGCCAGGGCGTGAAGCCGCCATGGCCCTGTAGGTGAGCTTGAGGGCTCGAACCGCATCTTCCTTGTCTCCAGCTATGGTGATGACGCCGCCGCTGCCTGGCATCTTGATGATGTTGTAGCCCGGATGGGTCACCGCCATGAACTTGGCGAGCGCGAGATATCTCAAGATGGCGTTGTAAGGGAGGCCGATGCGGGCCACGTCGAAGTTGATCAGCTCGGTGCGGTAGTTGTTGCGGGTGCCGAAGGTGACTGGGAGGTGCACCTGCCCCAGGGGAGTGGTGGAGCCGTCGGTCACCCTAGAGAATGGCCTGGTGGGCATGAGCTGGTCATAAGGCACTTGAAGCGCCTCGAAGGTCTCCACAGAGAGGATGTTGAGGCCGGCGCCACCATCGATGAGGGTCTTGGTGACTGAGACGTTGCTGATGGTGGGCGTGCACAGCATGGGGAGCGCGCCGGCGGCGGCCGCAGACTTGGGGTGATCCCTGGAGTCGAAGGTGATGATGCCCTCAGGCTGCGCATGGCACCACGAAGCCTCAGGACGGGGCCGCGCGGCATTTGCCTTGCGGAAGAGCTGCTTGGCGTGGTGACTAGATGCGGGCGCCTGGGACCCACCGAGGATGCACGCGACCGCATGGGGCCTCGGGATCGTGAAACACGCGATGAACCGATCTCGGAGCTCACTCCAAGAGGATACCGAGGCCTTCGGGAGGCCGAGGAGCCAAGAGCGCGGGGTGCCCGTAAGGGCCAGAGGAAACCAGTTAGCCATGGCCTTGCCATCACCGCCCGCCGCCAGGATGCCCTGGGCATACAGCCGGAGAAACTCTTCGGGGTCAGCCGCGTCGTCGTAGCACGGGCGCAGCACCGGCCTAAACCTCGTCGGCCACTTCACCCGGCGCAAGCTGGGAGTGAAGGCTGGGCAGCCCGCGGCGTTCGAGAGAACGGCAGGGGTGACGGCGTCGGCCATAAAAGCGACGGAGCGGAGTTGGAACGAAGCGGAAGAACTTCGGCACACCCCTACCTGGTGCGCCAAATGTTGGAATCGGGGCTCTGCGGACCCAAAGAAAGGTTCGAACTATGGGGTGTGCACGAAGAACTCTACTAAGCTAAGATTTGTTGCTCACTGCCTCACAGCCTTGCTTCGGCGTGCTCGAGCAAGAGGGAAGGAAAGACGGACACGGTGATTTAGGTTCAGGCCACCTTGCGATGTAAGACCCTACTCCTGCTTTGTGGTGGATTGCCTCGCAAGGAGGATGAGTATGTAAGTACAAGTGGCTCTCGGAGGCTTCAGGAGCGACTCCGGGCTCGAGGGGTGGAAGAACTCGATCCCTCTCTACGATGGAGACTAACCTATACTTATACTGGCCCGGTCCTCTTCCCCAAAGCTCTAGGCGGGAAGGGAGTCCACAACGGCCAAAATTGAAGGGGGACAGCAGTACACCCTATCCTGACTAAAGGTGGTGTTTGCCTGCATAGCTTCTGGTCGTGACGCATAGGTGGGCTCGACGATGACCTCCATCCTGGCGAGTCCTCCATCCTGGTCTTGTTGCACCGAAGAGGTAACCTTTGGGGCCGCCTTGGGAACCCATGCGCCGGCCTTGTCCCTTTAGCACCAAAGAGGAAAGCCTCTCAGTGTCACCCATGTGCAGCGCGAGGCGGGGTGGCGAGCCTAGAAGTGTCCGCCCCATGAGGGGCCTTGGGAGTCCGCCTCGGGAGGCCGCCCCTCATGAAGCCCTCGGGGTGCCTGACGGTGCTTGCTCTTGCTCGCCTCGCGAGGCGGGGGCCTCACGAGGGCCTTGCTTGCAGAGTCTTGACACTGGGACGCGCCGGGCCCTTTGACGATGCCACGCGGTGGGCCGTAGGCAGACGGGCCTGGGTACCCCAAGTCCCAGAGCCCCGACATTGGTCAAGCAGACAGAAATTGATCCTCTCCTCCTCATATGCATTTGGCACTAACCCAACATTGTGCGAGAGAGTACTAAGAAACTCAAGCATTAATCGTTCATAGGTCTCACATCCCTGATAAACAAAATGGTACAACCCGGCATTATCACAAAGCAAATAAAAATCATGAGTGATACCTAGCTTGGTGAGAGTATTAGCACAAGCCCATTTGGTTGCTTTGATCTTCCTTGTTGTGAGCTTTTGGAACTTCTTCCTTGCTCCACGGTCGGTGAAGACGATCCCCTGAGTAAAAACTAGTTCTAGTTGCGCGGTGTATGTGAGAAGACCTCCGTGTAAACATCTACAAAACAATTTTTTAGTCCAACATAATAAAACAATAATGATCCTATGTACTCACATCATCATACTCCTCTAAAATCATCAACAAATCCATGCCAAACTCAAGTTTGAATCAAATGCATCTCCTAATCATGGCAATGCTAGGCATGTAGAACACAAATTCGCGAAAAATAAGTTGGGGGTCGGAGGAGAAACATATCATAGATCGATCACACAGAAGGATTCGAACTGAAAACGAACAAGCAGAGAGATCGGGTGAAGTTTTGCTAGGGTTTGGAGAGGTTTGGAGGAAGAAGAAGGAAAGAGAGAGATGTGAGTAAAATACCTCCTTCCTCGGGCTTATTGGAGCCGCTAGCATGCAAAATGACAGCTCATACGGGCGCAAGCGCCCGCATGAAACACCGTCTTTGGATTGGTTTAACTCACCTTTGCCTTCATGCAGATGAAACGACCGCGGAAATGGGCGCTGGCGTCCATTTTGAACACCATCGTTCACTTTGTTCTTTTTGTGCCTCTGGTCGAAGATGTCAAACGACCGCTCGAACATGCATGTGCCCCCATTTGGAATGCCGTCGAACACTCTGTACTCGTTGGTGGTTTCTTCAGAGAAGTAAAACGACCGCAAAAACGAGCATGTGCACCCATTTGCTATGTCGTCCTTCACTCTGTTGTCTCTATTGTTCTACGTTGGAACCTCCTGCAGGTCAAACGACCGCCCGTACGACTGATGTGGTCGCAGGAAGGGTCATCTTCTCGTCTGTTTCTTCAGAAACTTGTATTTTTCTTCGTTTTCCTGCGGTGTACCATAGCAATGCATAGACATATATTCACGCATTCAAACATCAATCTAGCATATAAATTATCTTGCACAAGGCTAAGCCTTCATTAGAAAAACTCTTCCAAACTCACTTCTTAAAATGGAACTTCAATCACTCTTTTATTTAAAACAAAACAAAAATTTACTTGTCTACTTTATTCACGTGGGCTACCTCCCATGAAGCGCTTGTTTTCTGTCAGATAGCTCGACCGTAGTGGTGATCAAGGCGGTGCTAGAACACCAAGACCATAGCTTCTGGCATTCACAATGATGCCTCCTCCTGTGTAGGTCTTCAATTTCTTTTTCCTAGGGAAATGCCTTACAAAGGGATCTTTAGCTGGTAAATCAAAATGAACATTTCCCTCAAACACATTTATCACAGCTTTGATAGTCCTTAGAAAAGGTCTACCGATAATTATAGGAGCAATTGGATCTTCAGGCATATCTACTATAGATCAATCATGACAGGGCAAACATTAATTTGAACTATAACTCCATGCTTAATGCCTACTGCCTGAGTAAAAGTAGAATTAGCCATATTCAATATAATCTCAGTACTAGCATAAGGACCAAGATTGAGACTATCATAAACAGATTTGGGGACAGTGGAAACACTTGCCCCTAGATCACATAAAGCACTGAACTTATTAAATCCTATCTCAATCTCTATAATAGGTTCAAAATCATCCTCTTGCTTAGCTGGTAACTTACTGAATAACCTTTTTATTTCATCATCAAGTTCACGTACCTTGGCTGCAACATGTTCAACAAAGACATTATATGCCTCATCATTAGTTACCTCCGGTAGTGGATACTTCATGGATATCATCTTGACAAAATCTGCAATAGTACAATTGCACTCTAGCACATGACTTGTGTCAAGTACCTCAGCTTTCTCTTTGTTGCTTCTTACCATTTTAACTTCTTCAACTGGGTTAGGCTCTGGTTTACATGCAAACTTGGCCAAAATCAAGGTTTGGCTTTCTGCTATCTTTGCCACTTGTGCCTCCATATTCTTGGATCTAGCTTCAAGTATTTGCACATCATTTGTTAGTCCAACAACCTTACCGGTTAATTGACCGAGTAAGTTATTATGATTCTTCAAGATATTCTTGAAGTTTTCATTCTGCTAAGTCTGGCTAGCAATTAAACTTTTGAGAGGTTCTTCAAGAGTATTTCTATTGCTACCATTAGCTCAATTAAAATTATTTGATGCTCCTCCATTACTAGGGTAAGGAAGTTTAGGAGCATAACCATTATTTTTCCAATTGGGATTATAGCTATTATGAGCAATAAAATTCACATCACTAATATCTTCATCAGTGATGGCAGTGACTTTTACCTCTTCTTTACCTTTCATCAAAGTGATAAGTTCTTCTAGCTTGGTTATCAACTCTGAGCTATTTTCTTGTATGGCATTCGCCTTCTTGGTGGTGGTTCTCTCAACGTGCCATTGGGCATCGTTCTCTTGCATATCATCTAGTATCTTCTTGACATCTTCTATGGGTTTTCCCATGATTGTTCCTCCTGCAGCTGTATCAAGCATAGTTTTTGACATACGGTTCAAGCCATTATAAAACATATGAAGGATTAACCACTCCTCCGTTCCATGGTTGGGGTAGTTTCTCATTGCTTCTTTCATTCTATCCCAGGCAAGCGTTAGTGGCTCATGTTCCTCTTGCTTGAAACCTGTAATCTGAGAATGTAATTGCATAATTTTTGGAGGTGGACAAACTTAGATAAAAATTTACTACAACAAGCATCCCAGGAATTTCCTATCAAAGAAAAAGGAAATAAGCGAAGTTTCAGAGCATTTAGGTCATAATCCTTTATGCGTGTCAGGTTGCACAATTCAATAAAATTATGTAAATGCATAACTGCATCCTCAGAAGTAAAGCCTCCAAATTGGTCATGTTGAACCATGGAAACTAAGTTCTGTTTGATCTCATATTCTGCAGCTGCAACATCAGGTTGTGTTATTGGTTCATGCATGAAATTTTTGCTAGGAGTAGCAAAACTCCCAAGATTACAAGCCTTGTAACTTTTTGGATTTTTCTACTAACAAGACTTGCAACAAAATAAAACTAAAACTAAAACTGAAAAAGTAAAGATAAAAACTGAAAATTAACTTTAACAAGAACTCTAAACACAAAGCCTAGGAATACTAAACTCCTCCCCGGCAATGGGGCCAGAAAAAGGGCTTGATATCTCCTTTTTATTGATCCGATATTGGAACAAGAAAGGGTATCCCGCACCTATTTCCCCAGAGGTGACCCTGGGTATCGAACCCACAAGAGGAAGACTCCCTTGAAGCGATGGTCTCTAGCAAACTTTTGTCGAAGTGTCAAATCCATCTTTTGACCAGATCAACAAGCAAATAGTGATTGAAACACTTATAATAAAAAGAAGGTATAGGGATGAGGTATTAATGCTTACAACCATGTATTGGTGTTGGGATAAAAATGATATTAGTTTGTGCTCGGGAAGTCACCCATAAAGAGGTGCTTGCATCGTTTGGAATGGGGGATGTGTCCAAATTACATCTTGACCGGCATGAGTCCTGCATCAATAATCAATTGTCCTACCGAAGGCACTATTCATCTCACGGGGTTGCCCCGATAATTAAGATAATAATATCAGACAAAAGCTTTGGGCGTTCAATGACTACACCTCATGAATCCACAAGGGTATGATCCATGTTACACTACTAAACCTTACTGTCACCGGTGTTTGGTATAACACTTCACGGTCCCCTTGCTCCTAACCTCACCGGTGCTCGATCTCCGTGATCCTGGGTACCTGCAGGGATAAAGATCAAGGACAAGAGAAGAGATACTTCACGATGCAATTTTATTTTACACATACAAGACGTTGTGTCAAAGACTTCCATTGATCCCTTCACCAAATACCTAGGGATGCAAGGCTCATGCCTCTCCCCATACCTTATCGGACTACTCACACATGGAGATCAGATCGTGAGAAGAAATCATTGAAGAACACATCTTGGGATTGATTGATTGCAATATGTCTTACAACGCATGCCTCGTGCGATGCACGATTACAAGTATGAACTAGATGAGAGAGGCCTATGGTGGTGGAGATGGTTATGGAGGTGAAAATGCCGGCAGCTAGGGTTTGTGGATGAAGATGATGATGATGAATGGGTTGTGGTTGTGCTCGACGCTCCTTCTCTACTCGTTCTGTTGACATTTCGACGGGGTCCCCATAATAAAAGTTGTTTAGGTGGACGACCTGCCTCGGTTTCCACTCCAAACGGCCGCTCATGCGAGCATGTGCGGTCACATGGAATGTCATCTTTCGCTCTGGTGGCCTTCTGACGCCTCCTGATGATTTATTTCTTCTCCATTTTCCTTCCTTTCCTTTCTCCCACGTGATATTTCCCTTTCTAGCCCATTTCCTATGGAAACAATATCAAAGAGAGGTTTGTGGAATCCTTTGCATTCATTAGTCATTAATGGCAATATTGGAGCGAATATCTCTCTTTTAATGAAATATCTCGGTTTAAACAAGGTTGAAATGAGTGTAAAAATATCATGTTTTTGGTTTTATAGAAAATCAAGATCTAGGAAGGTCAAAATACACCGGTGATTTCATGTGATTTTTTCTGAAATATATGTTATTTTTGGGCGAAGGAATCAATGCAAGGAGGTGCCTGAGGGCCCCACATGGCCAGGTGGCACGGCCATCCCTGGCCGCGCTGTGGGCTCGTGTGGGGGCTGTGGATGTCGGTTGGAGCCCTTCTTTCACCGCAATAAAGCTAATTTTATGGGGGGAAATCCATCAAAATTTCAGCCCGATTGGGGTTATGGATCTTCGGCTATTAAAGAAATGGTGTTTGGCCATTAAACAAGACCAAAAAACAGAGAGACAGAGAGAAGAGATCCAACCTCGGAGGGGCTCTCGTCCCTTCGGGGGCCATGGTGGACAAGGTCCAGAGGGGAGAGCCTCTCCCCATATAGGTGTCAGGGATATCGTGCGACATATGCCAGGGGGTGGCTTATCATGGATGGGGACAAAAGTAAGTCGCCGGGCTCTAGAAGCGGGAGTGAGCGAGACCGCGTACGCTTGCGAATCTTACCCAAGTTCGGGGCTCTCCTAGGAGATAACACCCCTAGTCCTGCTCTGCGGGGTCTCCGCATGATCACTACTTCACAGGTAGCTACAAGCTTGCTCCTCGAGCTGTTTGGTTAGAGGAGGAAGAAGGGCAAGGCTAGCTCTACTCCACTCTCTCTGCTTGTGTGTGTGTGGGTGCTCGACGAGGCGTCTGCCAAGGTGCCAACCGCCAACCCCTTGCATGGGGTGACCTGGGGGGTTTATATAGGCCTACCCCCTAGGGATACAATGGTAATCCGGCCGGGCGTAGGACCCGGCCGTCAGTGTCTCTGGTCGCCGGCTTCTCCGCCGACTACAGGGGCCCGCCGCTTGGTGGGTCCCCCGGGCGGTCTCGTACTCGACCGACAAGCTGGGCCCGCCGCTTGCTGGTCCTGTCGGCTGTGTAGCACTGTAGCCGTGCCACTGATGATGCATGCTTGGTCGGGGAGAGCGTGGCTACAGTTCCGCCGCCTGGCGGGCGTTTCACTGTAGCCACTCCCCGTCTCTTCTGGTTAATGGCGCACAAACTTCACGGAAGGGGGAGGGTCACCTGCCAGGAGCCAACCTCCCACTGAGCCGACTGGTCTGGGCTCGCCGCCTTCTGGCTTGTCACGGACAGGTAGGGCCCGCCGCCTGCGGGACGTACTGGCCGCCCGTCGTGGGAGCATGGCCTCCTCTGCCATGGATGATATCATGAGCGGCATGGCAACAGTCCTGCGCTGGGCGCAGGTGGCCTGCTTGGTACGCTTGTACTGTGGCCATGTTCTGCCCTGGATTCGGGGGTGGCAGGCATGTACTGTAGCTATGCCCTGTCTCATCATGTTTATGTTGGCGCTGACTTTGAGGGCGCGAGGGGCTGCCTGCTAGGGCTCGGCTTCCCAGGAGGCCGCCTGCTAGGAGTCGGCCCACTTCATGGCCGTCTTGTGGACTCTGCCGCCTCCTGGAAACCGGCTGCTTGGACCAGTCAGCCTCAAGAAGGCGGCCCTTTGTCCTTGATGTTTGAGGGGCGCGGTCTGCCCCGATGTCTTGAAATACCAAAGGGAGCTGATGGGGCTACCCGTGGTCATTTACTCCGACAGTAGTCCCTGAAGCTGATGAGGCGCCGCGGCTGAAGGGCGAGAAGCCTTAGCAGCCTCATATTCTGGGTCGCCTGGTGTTCTGCTTCGTCCGTCTTCCGAGGTGCCGACTGGTAGGTGTCGGCCATGACCAGGCAGGCCGACTGGCGATTTCGAAACGTCGTGGTGGGGACCAGGTGGCATGCCAGCCAGACGTCAGGCGTGCCGCCCGCGCATGTCGGCCACGTGGCGTCATCTGGTCAAGCCGGCCTGCCAGCCCACGCGCGTGACGGGATGGCACCGCAGGCCGAGGCCCGCCACTACAGTGCCTCGGCACGCGCGCGGATCCACTGCGGCCGAGGTGGACGGTTGGGCTCCTGCGACAGTTAATTTGTGCCTTTATTGGTGCCGCAATCGTGGGAACGTGGGGGAGTGGGCGTAGTTAATCCCACGATCCCCCACGCCCCCGCCCCCTCAGCTTCGCCGCCTGGGGCTATAAGTAGGGGGAGGAGGGGGGCGGCAGATGCACGCGCGCCCTCCTCTCCCTTCGCCATTCTTCATCTTCTCCGCTGCTGTCGCGCCCTTTCCTCCCGTCGAAGTGCTGCCGCAGCCCGCCGTCGTCGAGCGTCCTCTCGCTGCGGCTTCCTTGCTCCGTCGTAGCCTCACCTGCTCGCCACCGCGCCACGCGTGTGAAGAGCTCCTTCATCCATGGCGCGCTCACGAGCCGGCGACTGGGACGGCTCCAACGTCCATGATGATCACCTCTCCTTCCTCCGTCAAACACGGCGGCTGCCCCGGGAGGCGAATGTGCAGGTGCGCGTTCCCCCCGAAGCAGAAATCTCGCCGGCGCCGGAGGACGATGAACGCGTCGTCTTCCGGTCCCATTTCCTTCGCGGCTTCGGCCTTCCGGCAAGCGGCTTCCTCCGCTCCTTCCTCGACTTCTACCGAGTCCAGCCGCACCACCTCACGCCAAACACGGTGGTGCTGCTGGCCGCCTTCGTCACCATGTGCGAAGGGTACCTCGGCACTCTTCCCACCCTCGAACTCTGGGGGGAGTGCTTCTACCTCAAACTTGGCACCGCCGCCAAGGGCCAGGCGGCTCAATGCGGAGCCTGTGTGGCGGTGCGGCGCCCGGGTGCCGGGAACCGCTTCCCGCCCATCTCCCTGCTGCAGTCGGCCAAGCTGTGGCAGAAATCCTATTTCTACGTCAAGAGCATCCACCCGACAAGCGACTACGTCAACTTACCGGCCTACGCAGCCGGCCCGCCAGCCGAGCCGCGCGCCAACTGGCAGTACGGGCCGAGTTCCCTGTCGGCCGCCTCCTCCGCCGCCCTTGCCTGACTTCAGGCGATGACAGAGTCGGAGGGCCTGAAGGGCTCGGACTTGCTGGCGGCCTTCGTGACGCGCCGGGTGCTCCCCCTCCAAGCTCGGCCTCACATCATCAGCTGCATGAGCGGGCACCGGGACCCATGCCGGATGTGCACACGGGACCTGCCGGACGTGGAGATGGTCCGGCTGGTCAACTATATCTCCAACTGCAAGCTATCGGAGGCGGACTGGCAGTTCGGCATGCGGCCGTACGACCGCTCACATCCGCCACCTGCGGTGAGTCTTGTAATTCTTTTCTCTTTGCTGGTCCGAGTTCATGTTCTGCCGCCTGACCAGTCGGCCATGGTGCAGGTCCTCCCGGCCCAGTCGGCTGCCGGTGCTCTGGATCCAGGTCAGCAGTACATGCCGGACCGAACGAGGAGCGACGTGGAAGACCCCGACTTGGGGCCGGCCGCCATGGAGGAGGACGACGCCACATGTGGCGGCGGTGGAGCAGGCGGCTCCGGGGGAGGAGGCGGCCTTGAGGACTGGCAGGATGACGATGAGGAGGAGAACGAGCCGCGCCGCCCGCACGGCACCGACAAGGCGGGCGCGAGCTCCTCAGCCGCGCCGACCGCACCAGGCGGCCCGCAAAAGCGCCGAGCAGGCTCGTTGCTGTTCGGCAGCCGGCCGAAGAAGTCCAAGAACGCGGCCGCCGCAACCAGGCGGCAAGAGGCTGCCGCAAGAGCGGCCCAGTTCCAGAGGGCCCCGAAGCAGCCCCTGATGGTGTCCGCGTAAGTGCTTGGTTGTGTTTTCCTTTCTTCTTCCTTGCAAACTTTTTATGAGTTTTCTCTTGTCTTGCTTGAATCAAGGCCCCACTCACTCTTGAGCGGTCTGCCGCCGCTTCCGTGATCGGGGAGGTGGAAGGCTCCGCCAATACCCGCCGCGTGGACCCGCTCGCCGACCTCCGGGCGGCGACGGAGAGGAACACGCGGGAGGCGCACGAGGAGCGGGAGGAGACGGAAAGGCAGGAGGCAGAGGCGGCCGAGGCAGCGCGGGCGGATGTGAACACGGCGGCCAAGGCTCAAGCGGACGCCGCCGCCAAGGCTCAGGCGGACGCAGCCGCTAGGGCGCAAGCGGAAGAAACCGCGCGCGGACGGACCCCGTGACTTGTCATTCCGTTGCGCGCGGCGCAGCCAGCGCCAGAGATCCCAGTGCCGACTGGAGGAGCCGGCGATGACCAGCCGGTCGTGGAGAGGAGAGGAGGCGACGCCATCGTCTCGAAGGCGGAGGTGCCCCCGCAAGCGCCGACTGCCGGGGCCCGAGGCAATCGGCCTGACGTGCCACCGGCGCCGTCGGTCAGTGGCGAGTTGGTGGTGGGGGCGACTCCCGTGGTCCGCCCTTCGGTGCGCCGGCGTGCGACGAAGGCGGTCTCGGTGCCGCGGGCGCAGGAGATCGGGGCCGCGAGCTCGTCGGCCCTAGACGCAGAGGCCACCAGTGCTGCCCCACCAGGATGGGCGCCTGGGGGCGGGACGGGCGTGCTGAACAAGGCCGCGCAGGACGTTCAGGCCCAGCTCCAGGCCCAAGGCGCCGCCCTCCAGCAGTGTACGAAGGCGTTCTTGGCGACGCGGACGGCCGTTCGGGTATGCTTCTTTGCTTTGTTTTTTGATTCTTGCAGTCTTCCGTGGGGGCGCGCCAGCGCACCCACTGGGTGTAGCCCCCGAGTTCCGGGCCGGCTGCTGAGCAGGCGGCTCGGAACTTTAAGGTAGGTTCCGAGTGCTAACTTGTTTTCTCTTCTTTTGTCTTCGTTGCAGAACTACCACAACATCCGCGCAGCCGCCTTCAACTCCCAGGTCCAGGAGTTGGCTAAGCGGACCGTCGACCTCACCGAAAGCCGGTGTAAGCATTCTGTCTACTTCCTCGCGGGGGCGCATCAGCGCACCCACTAGGTGTAGCCCCCGAGATTCGGGCCGACTTCTGAGCAGTCGGGCCGGATCTTCTGGCAACCACTTTTCTTTTTTGGTCATCTTTGTTGATTGTCCTCTCTTTCTCATTTTTGCAGGAGCCAACGCCACATTGCAGTAGCATCTGGGCGAAGTCCAGACCGAGCTGCGCATCAAGGAGGAGGAGCGCCGTAAGGCGGCCCTGGAGCGCAACCGTCTGGCCAAGAAGTTGGCGGACCAGGCGGACTAGCACAAGGCGGAGCTCCAGGAGCTCAAGGTGGCGGAAGGTGCTCTTCAGGCCGAGTTTGAGGTCGAACGCTCAAAGTGGGCCGAGAAGGAGGCGATCCTCACCGCTGGCTACGGCGAGATTGAGGACATGATCGACGATAAACTTCTTTCTTTGGAATAGCTGCCGACTGCATCGGGAGTCGGCTTCTGATCTTTGTTTTTCTTTTGCATAGACTTCTTTCCTGGCCATGCCATCGCCGTCAGCCAGGCCATCGAGGCGTGGCGCGACCAGCGTAGGAGGGAAGGAGTGGAGATCCCGCCCGACGCGCCTCGGAACATGAACGAGCAGCTCCTGGCCATCAGGACGCGTTTGCAGCCGATTCACCGTCTGCTCCGCCGCCTTCAGCGTGCCGGGTCTCAGCTGGTTTCCGCCCTCTGGCCAGGCGGCCAAGCTCCACGCACCCCCAGTCGGACCGCCGAGTGGTTGGAGGCGGCAATCGGCCGCTTTGAGGCTTGGAAGGGCTCCTCCGCTCGGGCAGGCGCCCGAAGAGCCTTGGAGTTCGTCAAGGCGTGGTATCCTGGGCTGAACCTAGCCCAGTTGGCCACGTTCCGGCAGGAGGCCATGGAAGAGTTGGTGGCCGCGGGGCCTGCGCTCACCCATCGTGCGGTGGCGATCACCGAGTACACCGACACCAGCGTCTTCTTCCCTGAGCTGGACGAGGAGGGTGCCGAGGTGCCGATGAACTGGTTCGGGCTGAACCCGGATGACGGCGAGGACTCGGCGGAAGAAATCGCCTCAAGCGACGAAGGCGAGGACGAGGAAGATGAGGATGGTGAAGGCGACGCACCAGAGGGCGGAGCAAACGCCCAGCCTCAGCTTGATTGGGCCTCGAGCAACGTGCCGCGTGCGAGTGCACCGACTGCTGCTGAAGGCGACCAAGCCGAGACTCGCCAGACGGCCACTCCACCAGCTGGCGCCGCCGACTCCACCAACCTGCCTGACTCGCATGTTGCTCCTTTGGCCTAGGCTGCCAACTTATCTTATCTTTTCCTGCTTTGGTAATCTTTAGAACAAACTTTGTTAAATTCGCGCAGTTCCACCCGCTGGGGGTGTATTCAAGCTTTGTTGAATGCTGGCCGAGGGCCTCTTGCTATGTGATTTAATTCTCGCACAAGATGTGCTTCGCCGAGCTCTGACTTGTCTTGCTTTCTGTTCTTTTGGCTTTTTTCTTTGCCGCTTTCCCTTGGCTGCCGCCTTGCCGGCCAGACAGCCATTCTTCGGTCTGCTGGCCGGGTCAAGTACTTGTCCATTTTGGGAAGACAAGTACTTTGGCCGCTTAGAACATAGCAATTTAAGTGAGAAGCCGGCCGGCCGACTGCTCAGCAACCGGACGGCTAGGCGAGGAGCCGACTTGGCCTATGTGGGTGCTTTCGTCCTTAGCCATTTTTCATGTGAGCACCATTTCCCGCCTTTGACTCTTGCCTGCCAGACAGTCGCTCTGCGAGCTGCGACTTATGGCAAGGGTGGGCTTAGATGCCGGCACACTACTTGTCCGACTGCAGGTAGAGCCAACATAGTACAAGGCGGCAAGCCCCCGGGCCGACTGGTCGGACCCGGTGCCGGGCGGAGGAATGAAATAACATACTCACAGGCATGAAACTTATCATACAGATAAGAAAGGTAGCCCCCGAGTGCTCCTCGAGGGACCCGGTGCCTTTGCCCTTAGTACAAAAGGTAGCGTGGTACATACTGTATTTAACTGTAAAATCTTCGGAGGAGATTTGCGTTCCATGGGCGCTCTGTTTCCTTGCCGGAATCGTCCCTTTTGCGCGCCCTGGGCTTCTGCGCGTCGATGAGGTAATAGGAGTCGTTGCCCAAGGCTTTGCTGATGATGAAGGGGCCTTCCCAAGGGGCCGAGAGCTTGTGCTGGCCGGCTGTTCGCTGGATCAGCCGGAGCACAAGGTCTCCCTCTTGGAAGGATCGTGGCTTGACCTTTCGACTGTAGTAGCGGCGCAGGCTCTGCTGGTAGATGGTGGACCGGCTGAGTGCTAACAGTCGGCCTTCTTCCAGCAGATCGATGCCGTCTTCTCGTGCTTCCTTCGCCTCCGCCTCCGTGTACATGGTGACGCGAGGCGAGTCAAACTCGAAGTCAGTTGGGATGACGGCCTCGGCCCCGTACACGAGGAAGAAGGGAGTGAAACCGGTTGATCTGTTCGAAGTGGTGCGGAGGCTCCAGAGGACGGCTGGCAACTCATCGATCCAGCAGCCGGCCGAGCGCTCCAGTGGCTCGACCAGTCGGGGTTTGATGCCGGATAAGATGAGGCCGTTTGCTCGTTCTACTTGGCCGTTTGACTGCGGATGGGCAACGAACGCTAAGTCCAGTCGGATGCCCTGCGTCGCGCAGAAACGGGCCAAGGCTCCTTTGGCAAAGTTAGTGCCATTGTCGGTGATGATGCTGTGTGGTACACCGTACCGGACGGTGATATCTGCAATGAAGGTCACAGCAGTCGGACCATTTAGTTTCTTGATTGGTTTTGCTTCAATCGACTTGGTGAATTTGTCCACGGCGACAAGCAGATGGGTCATGCCACCGCGTGCTGTCTTGAATGGGCCCACCATGTCCAACCCCCAGACGGCAAAGGGCCAGGTAAGGGGGATGGTCTTGAGTGCAGAAGCCGGCAGATGTTGCTTGGAGCTGAATTTTTGGCACCCCTTGCATTTCTTGACCAGATCCTTGGCGTCCTCCAAAGCAGTCGGCCAGAAGAAACCATGGCGGAAAGCTTTGGCGACAAGGGATCTGGAGGCCGCATGGTGGCCGCACTCGCCTTGGTGTATGTCTCTGAGGATTGCCTTGCCTTTCTCTGGTTCGACGTAGCGTTGGAAAATGTCGGTCACGCTGCGCCTGACAAGCTCTCTGTTTACTATCGTGTAAGCTCCTGCCCGGCGTTGCACCTGCCGGGCCGAGATCTCATCAACTGGCAACTCTCCGCTTACCAGAAAGTTGAGGATGGGCTGCGCCCATGATGGTGCTTCGACTTCATCCATTGTCATTACGGCCACTGAAACTAGGGCGGTTGGGTTGGGAGGTGGTGGGGGGAGTCGGCCGCGTCTTGCTGCGTTGTTGGAGTCCCTGGGACGGCCGCTGCAGCCCCCGGGCCGGGTTGAAGAACCCCTGGGCCGGGTGCGACTGCCGCAGTCCCCGAGCCGCTTGGTGAAGTCCTCGGGCCGGCTGCCGCAGCCCCCGGGCCGGGTTGCGAAGCCCCCGGGCCAGTCTCTATGCTGCCTGCCGAACTCCCCGGGCCGGCTGCTGCAGCCCCTGGGCCGGGTGCGACTGCTGTAGTCCCCGTGCCGCTTGCCGAAGTCCCCGGGCCGGCTGCTGCAGCCCTTGAGTCGGATTCGACTGCTTCGGGAGCAGCCGGCACGAAGATGGATTCTGATTCCGGGGAAGGCTTGATAGACGGCTTGCGGAGGCACTGAAGGGACACGCCGGCTGGTATGGCTTGCCTGGTGGAGTCGATCCGTGCCAGGGCATCTGCTTGCTCGTTGTCGGCCCGTGGCATGTGAAGGAACTCGCACCCATCAAAATATCCGCTGATCTGCTGGACGAGGAAGCGGTAGCTCACCATATTTGCATCCTTGGCGTCCCAGTCGCCAGACGACTATTGGACCACCAAGTCCGAATCGCCGTAGCACAGAATCCGGCGGATGCCAATCTCCTTGGCCAGCCGGAGTCCGTGTACTAGCGCCTCGTACTCGGCCACGTTGTTGGAGGCGGCAAAGTGGATTTGCAACGTGTATCTGAGCTTGTCGCCTTTGGGAGAAGCGAGGACGACGCCGGCTCCCAAACCGGTGCGCATCTTCGAGCCATCAAAGTGCATCCGCCAATGAGTGGAGTCTAGAGCTGGCGGCAGGTACTGGGTCTCGGCCCAGTCGACGAGGAAGTTGGCCAGTGCTTGGGACTTGATGGCGGCGCGAGGCTGGTTGAAGATGGTGTAGGGGGCCAGCTCGATGGCCCACTTGGCCACTCGGCCCGATGCGTCTCTGCTGCCTATGATCTCCGCAAGCGGGACGGTGCAGACGACCGTGATGGGATGCTCTTGAAAGTATGGCTTGAGCTTCTTGGCGGCAAAATGCACGCCATAGCACAACTTTTGGTAGTGGGGGTAGTTCTGCTTGGAAGCTGACAGCACCTCACTCAAGTAGTAGACGGGCCTCTGGACCGGCTGTGCCTTGCCGTCCTCTCGGCGCTCTACCACCATAACTGTACTGACCACCCGGCTGGTGGCGGCGATGTAAAGAAGCATGGGCTCCTTGGCAGCCGGAAAGGCCAGGACGGGCGGCGTGGTCAACATCTTCTTGAGTTGGAGGAAAGCCTCGTCCGCCTTGTCGTTCCACTCGAAATGAGTGGTTTTCTTCATCAAATGGTACAGTGAAGAGCCTTCGCGCCCAGCCGACTGATGAAGCGGCTGATGGATGCCAAGCAGCCGGTGAACTTTTGAATGTCTCGCAGTCGGGTGGGCCTCTCCATCCTCTCGATGGCCTTGATCTTGACAGGGTTGCACTCTATGCCGCGCTCTGAGACAAGGAAGCCGAGGAGCTGGCCGGCTGGTACTCCAAAGGCACACTTTTCTGGGTTGAGCTTGATTTGAAAACGGCACAGGTTATCAAAGGTTTCCTTGAGATCTTCCAGGAGGGTACCGCGCTTCTCCGTCTTCACCACAATATCGTCCACATAAACATGGGCATTTCTGCCGAGTTGCTTGAGGAGGCACTTCTGCATGCAATGCTGAAACGTGGCGCCGGCGTTTCTCAAGCCGAACGTCATGGTCAGGTAGCAGAAGGCTCCGAATGGTGTGATGAAGGCGGTCTTCAGGCGGTCGGCCGGGCTTAACTTGATCTGGTGGTACCCCGAGTAGGCATCCAAAAAACTCAACAGCTCACATCCGGCTGTGGGGTCTATCACTTGGTCAATCCGAGGCAAGGCGAACGGATCTTTCGGGCAAGCTTTGTTGAGGCTGGTGTAGTCAATACACATGCGCCATTTGTTGTTCTTATTTAGTACAAGGACTGGGTTGGCAAGCCACTCCGGGAAGAATACTTCCATAATGAAGCCGGCTGCTAGAAGCCGGGCTATCTCTTCACAAACAATTCCTCTCTTCTCCTCCGACAGGCGGCGAAGGGGTTGCCTGACTGGTTTTGCATATGCTCTGACATGTAGCTTGTGCTCGGCGAAATCCGTCGGTACACCCGGCATGTCCTTTGGAGACCACGCAAAGATGTCCCGATTCTCACGGAGGAAATCGACAAGCTCGCTTTCCTATTTGCTGTCGAGGCGGGCTCCTATGATAGCGAACCTCTCCGGGTGCTCCGGGTCCAAGGGTATGTTCTTGGTTCCTTTGGCCGGTTGGAAAGAGCCCTGAGCTTCTGACCCCTTGGGATCTGGCGATAGGTCCGGCTGCTCGCCGGCCATGGCCACAACCCGGTCAAGGAGCCGTTCTCGGCAGCAATCACAAGGGACTCGGCCAGCCGACTGCTGGCAGTGGCACAGGCGGCAGACTTCTGGTAGTCGCCGGCTACGGTGATAATGCCCTTGGCGCCCGGCATCTTCATCTTGAGGTAGGCGTAGTGGGGGACCGCCATGAACTTGGCCAGAGCAGGCCGGCCAAGTAACGCGTGGTAGGGGCTCTCAAGGTCGACCACCTCGAACCAGATTGGCTCTCAGTGGAAGTGATCCTTGTCTCCGAAGAGGACATCTATCTTGATCTTGCCGATTGGTGAGCAGGATAGGCTAGGCACAATGCCATGGAAGACAGTCCGGCTGGGCTGGAGCTGTTTCTCTTTGATGCACAACTTCTCCATGGTGTCGCGGTAGAGGATGTTGATGCTGCTTCCGCCGTCTATCAGAATTCGGTAGAAACGAGCAGCTCGCCTCTCTGTTGCAAAGGTGGCATCCAGCACCAGGGCATAGGAACCCGGAGAAGGCATCACCTCCGGGTGGTCAGCTCGGCTCCAACTGATCGGCTTCTCCGACCAGTGCATGAACTCTGGGGCTTCAGAGGCGACAGTATTCACTTCTCGGTGCTGTTGACGCCGGCTGTGCCTGTCGTCAGTCACGCTGGTGAAGACGACATAAGCTCCATGTTCTTCAGGAAACTCATCTTGGATCGCGCCGACTGGTCGGACCACCGGCTGCTGGGGGGGCGGAGGTGGCGGGCCAGCAGGCGGCGGAGGCAGTCCTTCGCCTCTGGCGATGCGGGTGAGCCAGTGGCACTTCCGGGTGGTGTGGTTGGATGGCTTCGCGCCGCTGTGGAACTTGCAGGGAGCGTCGAGGATTTGCTCAAATGAGAAGGCGGGCAACCAGGCAGGCTTGCCGCCCTTCTGGCGTTTGGGGCCGGGCTGCTCCTCTAGCTGCTGGTCTTCGACTGTCGCCACCTGCCGGCTGGTAGTAGCCGGCTGCGGGGTCTTGCGCTTATTGTCGTTTGACTGTTGGCGCCGACTGGAATCACCAGCCGGTGTCTGAGGGGCCGGAGGGATCATCTTTCCCGATGCGTCCACTCGGAGCTCCGACTTCATGGAGGAGTCAGCAGTGGCGTACTTGTCCGCTATGATTAGCAGCTCGTCGAGGGTGGCCGGCTCGTCGCAGAGGAGTCGGTGCTTGAGTAGGGTGCCCTCCCGGCACCCAGCAGTGAAGTATTCTATGGCTTGCACCTCATGCACCCCTTCGCAGGAGTTGCGCAGCTCGGCCCACCGCGTTAAGTATTCGCGGGTGGACTCAATCGGGCCTTGGATGCACAGGGAGAGCTGGCGAGGCTTGGGCGGCCGCTTGTAGGTGCTGGTGAAGTTGCGGATGAAAACTTCGGTGAAGTCTAGCCAGTTGTTGACGCTGTAGGGCTTGAGGCTGTTCAACCATGTCCGGGCCATGCCCTGGAGCATGAGCGGAACATACTTCACGGCGACACGCTTGTTGCCGTTCGCTATGTTGACGGCAGTGGAGTAGTCGACCAGCCAATCTTCCGGCTTCACAGAGCCGTTGTACTTAGGAGTGTCCCGAGGGAGCGAGAACCCTTTGGGGAAGGGCTCGTCGCGAATGCGGGGGCCGAAACAAGGGGGCCGATTGCATCTTCTTCTTCCAACGCCAGGGACCGAGCCAAGCGGTTGATCCGGTTGCGGGCGTCGTTTTCTCCTACTCCTTCGCGGGGGCCCAGCCGGCCTCCGAGAGTCGGATGCTCAACAGGCGGCGAGGAGGCGCGCCTCTCCCTGCGCGGGAGAGGCGGACGACCGTCCCGCCGTTCCAGTGCTCGTGGGCGGCTGTCTTGGTCGCGCTCGATGGAGATGCGGGTGCGGCTGCGGCTAGCAACCGGCTCTTGGTCGCAGGCGCCGGCTGTCGGCGTCCGGGAGGTCGCGCCGTGCTCTTGGCGAGGGGGAAGGTTCCCAGCCTGTAGGCCGGGTTCCACCATGCAGCGGCCAGCTTCTTGCTGCGCGGCGGCCGCGTCGATGAGCTGCTGGACGCGCTCCGTCATGCAGCGATGCTCGTCGCCCTCCAGGCGGTCCAGCTCGTCTGCCGCCGCCTGGGCGGCGCGCAAGTTCTCCATGGGCGTGGCGTAGACCGGGCGGTCGGCCCCCAACATGCTGGCGATGGCGGCGCCGCGCTGCCGGACTGTGCCCACGCAGCTGGGTTCGCCAGCAGCCGGTGTGCCGCAGACGGCGCGGTTGATCTCGCGGTGGTAAGCCTCGGTGAGGCATCTCATGGCCGCCAACTTGTTGGCGCTGCCGAGAAGTGCGATACGGCATGCTTCCAGCGTTTCACCGCTCGCACCGGGCGCTACGGGAGCGGACAGGTCCCGCATTGCCGCCTGCAACTGGTCCCGGCCGGCCTGGTCGGAGGTTCCGTCGTGGCTGATGATCAGCACCTTAGTGACGGTGCGGGTGCTGGCGCTGGCGTCTGTAGCGGGAAGTGGGTCGTCGAAGATCACCACGCCACCGGGGAAGGCATCAGGTAGCGCGACGTCGGCCTCGATAACCATGTCGACGAGCAGGTCGATGGAGCCAACGGACTCCGGGTCGGAGACCGGCTCGTCGGCGATGTGAAGCTTGCCGAGGAGATCGACGAGGCAGCTCTCGGAGCTAGCTGCGCCCGCGTCGAGTGCGGGCTCGTCGAAGAGGCGGATCCCGCCGATGAGATCAACGAGGCTGCTTGCGGTGCAAACAACTTCCACGCCGTGCAGCGTGTCGGTGCAAACGCCGTCGGGCGTGCCAGGCTGGCTGCGCGCGCCAGGGAGGAAGAGGGTTCCCGTCCAGAACGTGTTTCCGGACGACGGTGCACCCAGCCCCACGGTGGGCGCCAAATGTCGGGGATATCGTGCGACATATGCCAGGGGGTGGCTTATCGTGGATGGGGACAAAAGTACGTCGCCGGGCTCTAGAAGCGGGAGTGAGCGAGACTGCGTACGCTTGCGAATCTTACCCAGGTTCGGGGCTCTCCTAGGAGATAACACCCCTAGTCCTGCTCTGTGGGGTCTTCGCATGATCACTACTTCACAGGTAGCTACAAGCTTGCTCCTCGAGCTGTTTGGTTAGAGGAGGAAGAAGGGCAAGGCTAGCTCTACTCCACTCTCTCTGCGTGTGTGTGTGTGGGTGCTCGACGAGGCGTCTGCCAAGGTGCCAACCGCCAACCCCTTGCATGGGGTGACCTGGGGGGGTTTATATAGGCCTACCCCCCAGGGATACAATGGTAATCCGGCCGGGCGTAGGACCCGGCCGTCAGTGTCTCTGGTCGCCGGCTTCTCTGCCGACTGCAGGGGCCCGCCGCCTGGTGGGTCCCCCCGGCGGTCTCGTACTCGGCCGACAAGCTGGGCTTGCCGCTTGCGGGTCCTGTCGGCTGTGTAGCACTGTAGCCATCCCACTGATGATGCATGCTTGGTCGGGGAGAGCGTGGCTACAGTTCCGCCGCCTGGCGGGCGTTTCACTATAGCCACTCCCCGTCTCTTCTGGTTAATGGCGCACAAACTTCACGGAAGGGGGAGGGCCACCTGCCAGGAGCCGACCTCCCACTGAGCCGACTGGTCTGGGCTCGCCGCCTTCTGGCTTGTCACGGACAGGTAGGGCCCGCCGCCTGCGGGCCGTACTGGCCGCCCGTCGCGGGAGCATGGCCTCCTCTGCCATGGATGATGTCATGAGCGGCATGGCAACAGTCCTGCGCTGGGCGCAGGTGGCCTGCTTGGTACGCTTGTACTGTGGCCACGTTCAGCCCTGGATTCGGGGGTGGCAGGCATGTACTGTAGCCATGCCCTGTCTCATCATGTTTATGTTGGCGCTGACTTTGAGGGCGCGAGGGGCCGCTTGCTAGGGCTCGGCTTCCCAGGAGGCCGCCTGCTAGGAGTCGGCCCACTTCATGGCCGTCTTGTGGACTCTGCCGCCTCCTGGCAACCGGCTGCTTGGACCAGCCGGCCTCAAGAAGGCAGCCCTTTGTCCTTGATGTTTGAGGGGCGCGGCCTGCCCCGATGTCTTGAAATACCAAAGGGAGCTAATGGAGCTACCCGTGGTCATTTACTCCGACAATAGGGGAGGCCAACGAACAAGCCGGAGGGGGAGCCATCACTATGGCGATTATCTTCATCGATATCGCCATCTTCACCAACATATTCATAACCTTCCCCGTCTCTTTTCAGCGATCCACTCTCCGACAACCCACGGTAATCCCCTACTTGAACATGGTGTTGGATGCTATTGATTATTATGATGATGATTTCTTGCATCTTCTTTGTGTCTGGGTAGATTATTGTTGTCCTATGGGTTAATTGGTGAATTGCCATGATTGGTTGAGTTGCTTATGGTTATGTTATTGTCCGTTGGTGCCCATCATATGAGCGCGCGTGTGGATCACACCATAGGATTAGTTGTATGTTGATAGGACTATGCATATGGGTGGCAGAAGTGACTAAAACCTCGCCTGACCATGGAAATTGATACATACGGGGTTGAAGGGGGGCAATTTATCTTAATGCTATGGTTGGGTTTTACCTTAATGAACTTGTTAGTAGTTCAGATGCTTGCTAATAGTTCCAACCATAAGTGCATAAAATTCCACGTAAGGGATTGCATGCTAGCACAGGCCTCTCCCACATATAAACTTGCAATAATGGTCGGTTTGGTAACTTGGTTGATTGCCTAGGGACAATTCTGCACACCATACCACCACTATTTCATACTCCTATTTGTATTATATTGTATATTTACTTAGGCAGCTTCTACTTTTATGTTAATGTTCTTCGTTATCTTGCAAAGCTACCTCTTTATACCCGCCACATAGTTTTGTTTCTTGTTTCTAGATAAAGCAAACGCTCGGTGTACGTAGGGTTGTATCAGTGGTAGATAGGACCTAAGAGAATATTGATCTTAACTTTAGCTCCTTGTGGGTTCGACACTCCATACTTGCCACCTTCATCAGTGGAAAGTGTTACGATAATTCCTTGCACTTGGGGATTATCACTCTTCTTCAGTGTGTTCGTGGAATTGCCTCAATTTATTTGTTGCTATGAAGTCGGAGCTGTGGCGACTGGTCCCGGTGGCAATGATGACGTGTAATAGGTGGTCTTTTTGGTTATCTTCCGCGATGCAATCCATGCATTGTTCTCCTTGAAAGCTCTCTGTCATAATTAGAGTTGCATTTTCCTCGTGATGAGTGGTTGAGTATTAGCACAGATCTTCATGTGGCTCCGAAGGGCCTCTATGGTGTGGGCTGGGTCGGCGGTCGTCTACAGCGAAGTCGGTGCCGCTTGCTAAAGAAGAAGGGGTGGTGTTGACGCCTTCTTGGGGGACGACGGATTGTGATGGTTTTCGTCGGTTATCCGTTAATTAACCAGGCGACCCTCCTTAGCTTAATTAATGGATGAGGCAAATCATTTGCCTCCGTTTCAGAAAAAAAAATCCCTAGTGTCTTTTCCTACAAAATATGTAAGACACATCTCTACAGTTAAACAAATCATGGATAAAATGATATCGACTAGGTTTGTAGTTATCAGTTACTAAAAGGTTCTTACTACATTGTTTTCTTTTCTGATTACATCAAGCCATAAATCATTCTGATTCTCAAACTTCCCTAATAACTTATTCATAAGACAAACATTCATAACCTGCAAATCAACTATACCTAGGCAACCTTGATCCAAAGGTTGACAAACTTCAGACTACCTTAGTAAATTATTTTTATTAGATTTATCAGCTTCCTACCAGAACAATTTCCAGCAATTACTCTATTTTATGCAAAGCTCCTTCAGTCGAATAGTAAACACTGACATCATACAGTAAGGAATATTATTTAGGCATGACTTAATAAGAATCATTTTTCCTCCATAATCTCATAATCTACCTTGCTAGTACCCAATCTTATTCTCAACTTTACTCCTGTCACTATTCCTTAACTTATAAGTATGGTTAGGGATTCCTAGATATTTCATTGGCAAAGTCCAAGCAGTACATGTAATATTTTTTATACAAATCAATATCATTGTCTTTTTCTTAGGATATAATCAATATCATCGTCAATATCCTAAAAAAACAACTATAATTTTCATGGAAGTTAATCTTCCAAACATAATTAACCCCCTTTCAACCAGATCAAGAATAACCCCAATAATGGTACCTTGTGTTTAAGTGTTTTAGCTCTAAAAGTAAGTTCTTGCAACACACCCATAACAATATTAAAACAAAAAAGGGAGAAAGTGCACCCCCCCCCCCCCCCCCCCTAATTCTTTTTTAGTTCTAAAATAAGGACCCAATTGATTATTAACATTAACGCCCACGTTCTCACTCTGAACTGCTCCCTCTGTAAAGAAATATAAGATCGTTTAGATCACTGCTTTAGTGTTCTAAACGCTCTTATATTTCTTTACGAAGGGAGTATTTCTTTTGTCCAGCTAATATATTTACCAGGAAACCCCTTTATGTTCAGCATATCAAATAAAAGTTGCCAATTAGTCTTAGAGTAAAGCGCATTTTGTGTCCCTCAACTTATCTTGAAGTGTGACTTTCGTCATTGAACTTTTTTCGGTGCAATCTTCGTCCCTCAACTCCTAGTACCAGGTAGATTTAGTCCCTCATAATGGCATACCTTGGTACCGCTTTGACCACAAGCTAAACCAGGTTTGACCAAGGAATAATCTACCCGGTATTATGAGTTTTTTTTAGGGAAACAGCAGGACTCTCCTGCGTTTTTCTTGATTTTTTTTTAAAAAGGTACATTGTATCAATTACAAACGAATAAAAGAACAAAAATAAAGAAAAGCACACTAAAAAAATGTTGCACCAATAAAATGTTGAGAGATGGAAAAGCAGAAGTAAAACACACTAAAAAGGTATTAAGAATTGAGGGATGAATGTCGCACCAATAAAATGTTGAGGGATGAAAACCACACTTCACATAAGCTGAGGGACGAAAAGTGCACTTTACTCTTAATCTTATAGGTAGGAAACTGATGATGCTAATATACCTTGAATGGAAGACACGCTAGAGGATACAAAGATAATGGAGCAGGAAAATGTTGTTGTAGTTACTATTCGGTGATAAAACTGTTGCTTACCTCAAACTTTACAGGTATTCACCGAGCAGGAAAATATGTGATCTTGAATTCCTACGAATACAACCACGACAGATGTTTGGCGCCCAATGCTAACTCTGTACTACACATATTCACATTCACTAGAAATATTTGAACTTGCCTCTATTTCGTACATCTAGGCATCAACCTGACTACTTTACATAAAGAATAATGAATACAATATACAATTGAAGCTTCTACTATCTAACGAACTACGGACGAATCATCTGGACACTACCCGTATGTTGGAGGCATGCCGCTTCAAGAATGAGCTCACTTGGCTCCACAGGGAAATTTGGGAACCGAAGAGCCGCACACTAACTGATTTCTTGGACCCTGTCCTAACAAATTCCAGCTCCCTCGATACACCATGTTCTTCAAAGCTGGAATCTTCAAGAAATGGGAGGTCAACTGAACCCTCAGACTCAACATTCTTAAGCCAACCTCGGAGCAAATAGTTTATAACCTGACCAAAGAGAAAAGTTCAGCGGTCATCAACATTGAAACGGAACTCACTAGCCATGAATGTAAAAGCCCGGTTGGTGTCACAGCTTTGACTTCACGAGTGGTGTAGTTTATGACAACTTAAATACCCATAACAACGTAGAATTTGCTTCGCACGATCCTTAGGCTTAGTCACCATTGTATTTAAGACTTGACTTAAGCCTACTAAACTTCTAACTTGACACAATGTTGCACAATAGAGCAGGTTCATGAGCCTAAAAGGTTTCCACTGCTAACGCAAATAAAGAGAGAATATCGCTTGCTTCAATGATAACATGAAGATGACCTAGGGTTGAGTAGCTTTGGCATACAAGATGATTATGAAAACTAACTAACAATCTTGGAGGTTACCGCTAATATCTGAAAGTAATCAAATAATAAATTACAGACAAGATAGATGTATTTGCCTACAGCAGATCCTCATCTGTGCTTGGCACTGTTAGCTAGTGGCCCCTATGGGCCTTCCCTTGACGTAACTGTAAGTTGAACCCCACATGACAGCGTCGTTCATTGCATGCAGGTTTCCAATATCTTTTGTTGTTGATTTCTCTTGCACAAAGATTGTACTGCTGGTTGGCAATGTGAGGCTAGGCTTGGAGTGCCTTACTTTGGCTATGAGTATGTTTTTGCTTGGTACGACTTGTATTGTAGCATTGTTAATTTCCTAGCGTGGCTGACTAGTGGGCACTATTGGTCCCATCCGTTGCAAATATAGAAGTGTAGGTGTAAAATGTTATGTTTACAGAGTACAGTCCTGTGAATAGGTTGCTTGTATAAGCGGTTACTTAAATTATAGTTCTGACAAAAGAAATGTAGTTCTGTGATGTTAACTCTAAAAACAAAAGGCAAAAATTACAAACATATTTTTATATTTTATTTATTCGAACTCGTTATAGGTTTAAATTTGAAAAAAGTGAAGGACATTGCACAGGTCCAAGTCCAACAAAGATCTTCTCAAATTTTCGAATTGTTAACTGTCGATTTTAAAGTTGCATGTTTGCAGCCTGATGGTAGTTTGCTCTAGATATATGTTCCTACCTTTATGAACGATCAATGGGAGTGTATTGTATAATACAAAGGGGGACTATAATTTGTACAGGGCATGCAATAGTTACCTCAGGAACCTCGTCGTGAGGACAGTGACCGGCTGGGCTGATTTCATAATAGGGTGCTTCTGGCACCTGCTGCTTGACTCTGATACCCCAGTAAGGTCTAACCCAAGGATCTTCTTTCCCATACATAAGGGAAATGGGAATGTCCTGCCTTTGGCACCTGCAGATGATCATTGTTAAAGTGGAAACTGATATTTGTAAGCAATAGAGCAATTCATCAAGTTGGTATTTTCATCCCACCTAGATAGTGCCTCCTGAAAAGATATCTGGCCCATTGGAGCAAACATAATGGAGGCAAATGATGCAGCAGCTGCTGGGTGTTCTGTTGTCTCTATAATACACGAGAACACCTTGTCAACATTTGTTGAGTGGTCAGCATATACTTGCCTGAGTATCTTCTGTATACTTCTTGGGTCGCTTATCTTCTGCCACCTGCATCACAAAGGGATCAATGGGCTATCCAATTTGTAGAATCCAATGCATGGATAACAAACATAATTCTAATGATGCTATAATTTTGCATTATTACCATGATATCCTAGTATGTGGATAGAAATAAGAGTGCAAGAATTTCAGTAAATTCCAGGCAGAAGTTCATGGTTTATATGAGAATGTGTCAACTTATTGCTAAACTTTCCATGTTAAAAGTTCAGGTAAATCCTGCACATACAATTCAAAAGGCATGAATCCCATAAAAAACTACAATCCATGAATCCAGCTTAGTGAAGAAAAAACGTCAAGGCCCAATAATTAACAGCAGGGAAACTTTAAGATAATGCAATCTGCACGTTGATGTTCTGAAACCTAATAAGTAACACATACACTGTTTCAGTAAGTTTCCTCACAACTGATGGAAGAGGAAATGTCCCAGCCCATGGAAAAATCTTTGACAAACGAGGAGATCTTGCAGGATTAGGAAGGAAACCCCAAAATGGCGTTGCATTAAGCAAAGTGACCCCCTTTACAAGGTGTGGACTGGATGCAGCAAGATATAGAGCAACAAAACCTCCAAGAGAGTTTCCCACAATATAAACTGGTTCGCCGATAACCTGCAAGAGGGTTATAAACTTAAGAGTAAGAAAAATGAGACATAAATCCAACAGTTGAAGATATATGTCGCCGAACTGGCTGTGAATAGCAAGATTCCAAATAGTATGATAACAAAAAATTAATTGTATGATTGACATAACAATCCTTGGAGACACATTAACATTTACAACCAGCAAAGTTGAACCTGTTAACTCAAAGATCAGTTATATTCCAAGGACCTTCTTAATCGTATGACCAAAAACCAAGAAACATTCACCAAACAGGAATCAATACATCATTTTGCTTTCATTAAGAATAGTGAGCACCAACGAAGACTTTCTTTTTTTGAAAAGGAGGGTGACCCCTGGCCTCTGCATCATTGCGGTGCACACAGCCATCAAGCACCAAAAAAGATGATCACATAGTGTTCCAACCGGGACATTCATGAGTAAGCAAGAACTCGACTATGCAACCATGACGAGTTTGAACATACATGATATATGTGATTCTTGACCAGACCACCATAACAACATTTTCACAAGTCTATGTATAGATGTATAGTATTAAGAAATACCTAGATAATTAAATTGTTCTGGAACTCTATTCTTGTTATCCGTTACCACTTGGCGATCTAACAACAACCACTCATAATGAAAGTAAAACAGCCAACTTGCTCCCTAAAAAAACTAACTTGCTAATTATTTCAGGACTTCTAGAGAGTGCAAAGCACACGAAGATTTGTTATTGAAAGACATATTAGCAAAAGGCCAAAAAGAATACTAGATGAAACAACAAATATTCCAAAGTGGTACCTCTTCAATGAAATGCTGGACCTGGTCACGCCATAAGTCTAAAGAGTACACCAATTCATCTGCCCATGGTTGCGAATCTTGTCCAAAACCCCAATATGATTCCTCATCCTCCTCCCCAGCCATGGCCTTAGGAGCAGGGTCTTCACACGGCAATGACATCCCCTGTCCTAGAAAATCCATCGTCCACACCTTGTAATCACGGCCAAGATCCATCAATTGCTTCTCAAAATGGAACGTGCCCACTCCAAAACCTGGTAGAAACAGCACTGCTGGCGCCTTGCTATTCTTAGTGCCAGACTTCTCGTAGTATACCGTCAGCTTCGGCTTCCACTCCCACAAACCAGTGCTGATTTGAGAACTGTCTGGCCCTTCTGGCAGGCCAGGAATCGCCACTTTCTCGATCTGGCCTACCTTCTTGGAGATGCCCTGGAGGGCAGCATCGACATCGCTTACATCGAAGCTGCGGCTGGCATGAAGCTTTCCTGAATCACCTAGATTTGAAGCTCTCCCAACACAGAGAACTGCGCTTTTCCTTGGCCGAGTAAGCTTGGTATGCCGCGGACCAAGACCAGTGCCCAGAAACCTCCGAGCACTGGTAGGTGTTTGATGAAATGCCAAGCAAGAGTGGCTGGAAGAAACCACCTCCATGGCCGCTTCCGTAGCTAGCTCACCGGTTCTGCAACAGAGGAGCAAACAAAATTTACAAAGTTGCACATGAATGAAGAATTCCACAGGCTATATGGGGTATATGGTCGGAGAAATGAAAGCAGTACTTTTGCTGTCAAAAATAAGAGATCCAGTAGAGTTAAGCTAAACAAGAATCCGAAACAACACTTGGGTTCAGCAGTTAACTGAATCCAAGTATCAAACTCTTAACGAATGACCATTTGTATGCTAATTACTCTGACAAAAGGCGGCACCAGATTGGTACCATTTTCTTTACACGAAAATGGTACTGTACTATGAACAAGCAGGGGCGGACCCAGCGTTGGGCATGGGAGTTCAGCTGAACTCAAATTTTCTTTCGCTTAAGCATGACTTGGGCTGGACTGCTCACGTGAAAAAGAAGAACACCAGAACAAAACACTGTGAATTAACAGTCGGGGCAAGTTAGGGTTCCTCACCAGCAAAAGGAGTCGGTCCAGCTCCGGTTGGATCTCCGCGCCACGGCAGCACAGTAGAACGGGAGGAGGAAGAACGCCTCCCAGTTCCAGGTGGCGTGCTTGGGTGCCCGAGGCGTGTTCGGCGGAGGACGGAACAGATGTGGTGCTACTAGTAAAGAGCGAGGACCGAGGGGGGTGGTTTTGATCTGGAAGGCCTTGCCGCACCATCAAATTCTTGCGTTCAGATCACTCCTACCGAACTCATTTTGCGTCCGGGTAACTCCTACCTCCGCTTGTCTTCTTCCCCCTCTCCACATCCCGCTCCTGGCTCTGAAGCTTCCAACCCCGTCTCCCTCGACCACTCGTTCTTGGCGTTCTCCACGGAGATACCCCACCGACCCGTCTGAATATCTCATGGACGGCAAGGGGTGGAGCCACCTGTCTTGTACCGGAGGTTTTGCCGCACATAATCATGCACGTGTTCTGCACAGATCATTCACGCCCACACAGATGATTCCACAGTCAATACTTGTAGTATCTCCGGCATCTAAAAGGCCGAGTATCCGCAAAGAAAATCTTACAATTTATACATCCACACAGATGATTCCACGGTCAATGTTGTATCTCCGACATCTAAAAAAACGAGTATCCAGAAAAAAAATTGAGAGATTTTACGGTACATTATAATACACCAGAGCATGTGTATTATATGAGCGATCTAACGGATGAGACTAACTGGACCTTTTTAAAGCTCAAGGGTATTTTCGACCTAAAAATTTGTATACCTTTAATTGGCCCAATTAAGCCCAGGGGTATTCCCGTCCTAAAATTTTCGATTAACTTAATTGCATTAACATTGCACTTAATTATAACACCAATCATGTGCTCATTTGAATTTCGGTTCGAGCGGTTCGTCCTCTCCGAGACGAGCCCTAGTCTCCGGCGCCCTCGATTGCCGTCGATCGCCGCCGCGCGCACTCGTCGTGTCACTCCTTCCTCCTTCTCCTACTCCCCCCCCCCCCCCCCCCCTCCATCGCAAGTCACCCCCTCGGGTCGTGGCGCCGGATCTTCCAAGGAGCCGCCTAATCCCCTCCTTCCCCGATCCGACGCCACCTTCCCCGACGCGAGGCCAGATCATCCTCATCGACATGCATCAACTTTTTCATGCCGGATCTTCGTTGTAAGTGCCTAGCCATCTCAAATCTTGTCTGGTCCCTTCTGCATAGTACCAATAGGGTCGGATTTGATTAGGGTTTAGGATATGTGATATGAGGTTTAGGGTTTACGGTTTGAGAAAGTTGTGACTAGATTTTGATTGAAAGGAAGTGTAATTCGGATTTAGCTAGGACATATTGAAGAACTTAGTTAGGGTTATGTGGCATGAGAAAGTTGTCACCAGATTTGGATTCAAAGAAAGTTATTTTGGATTTATTTAGGAGATACTTTTGAATTGAGTTTCGAGATATTTTGGATTTAGTTAGGAGATAATTTTAAATGGATTTTGGAGTTATTTTGGATTTAGTTAGGAGATACTTGATCTATCAGGGTGGATCTATCAGGGCATTTGAAGGATTCGTGGACTTTGGATTTAGTCAAGAGATCATCAGTTACAGCAAGTACAATCAATCAAATATTTTTGGATTTAGTCAAGGCATATTTTATACTTACTTAGAGCTTTTGAAGGACTAAGTTAGGTGCATGAATCCAATATGAAAAATTAAATCAATTATTTAAGCAGAGTAATGCATAATTATTATTTATGCTATCCATCTGTAACATTAACTATCTGTTTTCGTTGGCAGCATAACGACATGGATGATAAAAGCAACGATGGCGAAAACTTTGGTGATACAGGCAAGGATGACAAGGACATGGGTGATAGAGGCAAGGAAGGCAAAGGCATGGATGATAAGGACAATGATTTCGTAGGCATGGACCCCGAAGGAATGGATGGTATGTGCATGGATGATAAGGATAATGAGGATGCAGGCAAGGATGGCATAGACATGGATGATGTACACATGCAAGGTAAAGGAATTGATAATAAAGGCATGGCTGGTTCAGACCTGAATGAGTATATGGAATACTTAGAGATTGTGAAGAAGACTTTCAGGACTGAGGAAGAAGCCTACATGTTCTACGTAGGCTATGCGAGAAAAAAAGTTTTGGTGTTAGAAAGGATGATCTGAAGTACAGGGGTCCGGGTCCGAAACAAAATGCATACAGAAGGACATACAAGTGCTGCAAACAAGGATGGCGAGCCCTTAAGCACCTCAACAGAGTTGAAAGGAAAAGAACACCGAGGGGTCTTTCTCGGTGTGGGTGTTCCGCTCTTTTTCAGGTTGAGCTACAAGATAGCAGTGGCTTCTGGTTCGTCAAGAATTTTGTGGACAAGCATAACCATCTGTTCGTCCCTGCTGACCTGACTCCCTACTTATCGGCTCATCGTAGAATGACTGACGCGCAAAAGGCCGATGTCATCGAGAATGTCGTAGGTGAACTTCGAACACATCAGATTATGAATGTAACGGAGAAGAATGCTGGAGGTCCCGACAAGCTTGGATTTATAGATCGAGACCTATATAACCATGTTTCAATCCAGAAGAAGCGCAAGATAGAAGGCAATGATGCTAGATATTTGCTCACCTATATGATTGCACGAAAAAAAGCAGACCCAGAATTCTTTTTCAAATACACAAAAGACAGTGAAGGCCATTTGAGCAACATATTCTAGGCTGATTCAAAATCCTGGATTGACTATGTTGCCTTTGGTGGTGTCGTCGTGTTTGACAGTACATATCGGTCTAACAAGTACAGGCTTCCGTTTGTCCCATTTGTTGGTCTAAACCATCACCGCAGCACAGTTTTGTTTGGGGTCGGTCTAGTGTCAGATGAGACAGTTGCATCATACCAGTGGCTTCTTCATGTATTTCTGGAGGCAATGTCCCAGACGCCACCCATTTCAGCAATCACCGATGGGGACGGTTCAATGGCTAAAGCAATAGCTACTGTCTGGACCGGAACAGATCATCGCTTGTGCATGTGGCATATCGAGGAGAATATGGTGATGCACCTCCAAAAGAAAAAGCTTGAGAAATTTAGGGAATTCATTTACCGTCGTTGGGATGTTGATGAGTTTGAGAAAAGATGGGAGGCTTATAAGGTTCGGTTCAAAATAAAATCAACGGGGAAGAGGTCGTCATGGGTTAACAGGATATACGAGCTGAGACACAAATGGGCTGCAGCGTACACAAAGGGTAGATATTTCCTAGGCATGATGAGTAATCAGAGGAGTGAGTCTCTCAACTCAAGGCTTCATGTGCACCTGAACAGGAAGATGCAACTTGTTGATTTGTTGCAGCATGTTGAGCACTGTGTATCCATAATGCGTAAGAATGAAGCAGCATTAGACACAGTAGCGTCACATACGATACCCTTCACTAAGCTGAATGCACACCCTCTGGAGATTGTTGCCTCTTATATTTATACTCCTGTGATGTTTCCAAAGGTAAAGCGTCAGATTGTCGAAGGAACAAATTGGCAGGTCGCAGACCGGGTGGCGTGTGATGCTTTGGTCATGTTTGGAGTTTTGCGCAAAGTCCCATATGATAAAGTCCCATATGCCAAGGATGCTAGAGAATTGCAAGGTAAGGATGGTAAGGACTCGGATGCTAAGGTTCCTATAGACTTGGAAGGTAAGGATGGTGAGGACTTGCATGCAAAAAACTTGGATGGTAAGGATCCCAATGACTTGGAAGGCAAGGATGGTGTGGACTTGGATGAAAAAAACCTGGATGGTAAGGATCCCAATGACTTGGAAGGTAAGGATAGTGAGGAGTTGGATGCACAAGGCGTGGATGCTAAGTCTGTGGATGTTAGATATCACGTGACTTGTCTGTTCAAAGGAGCAAGACTGGATGATGCAGCTTGTTGTGACGACCTCGGCTTAATCGTGCACTAACCATACACGCAAATGCACACGATCAAGCCTAAGGACTCACTTGAAGATATCACAACACAACTCTAAAACATAAATAAATTCATACAAGCTTTATATTACAAGCCAGGGCCTCGAGGGCTCGAATATATAGCTCGATGGCATACAAATGTCAGTGGAAGCGTCAGATATCTGGGTACAGATATATTACAGAACAGAGAGAGAGATAGGCCTTCACAGAGGCGGGGTAAAATAAAACTACGATCGAAAAGGCGTGGGCCTCCTGCCCTGGACCCTCCGATCCTACTCCTGGTCGTCAGACGACTCCTCGTAGTAGTAGTACTCTCCGGGCTGGTAGTAGTAGTGGTCGTCGACGGGGACATCTGGCTCCGGGGCTCCGTCGTCTGGATGCGACAAAGGGATAAAGGGGGAAAAAGGAAGATAAAGCAAACGTGAGTACTCATCCGAAGTACTCAGCAAGCAAGGATCTACACTACATATGCAACATTTTCAAATGGGGGCTGTATATGTGGACTGGGCTGCAGAAATGCAAGAATAGAGGGGGGAAACCTAGTCCTATCGAAGACTAGCATCTTCAGCCTCTTCAACGGTCTCGCAGCATTAGAAGAGAGCAGACCAACATAATGTAAAGTATAGCAGTAATGTCATCAACCTCGGCCGAGGATTCTTCCTCGACTCCCTGCGAGAAAGCAATCCCAGAGCCGTACTAACCAGTTCTCATCACATGTTCTAGTTGTACCGATCGGGATACAACTCCGAGTGTCCATTACCGTAGGACAGGCTATCGATAGAAGTTTCTTCCCTGCAGGGGTGCACCAACTTACCCACCACGCTCGCTTAACTTCGGTCGGACACACTTTTCTGGGTCATGCCCGGCCTCGGCTAAGCAACACGCCGCAACCCGACCAAATACTTAACAGAGAGGTCAGCACGCCGGACTAACCTATGCCCCCAGGGGTCTTGGGCCATCGCCCCGGACGCTCCTGCACGTTGCGTACACCGCCGGTGAGCAGACCTAGCAACCCCTTATACAAGCGCGGTTGCGTTCCCAGTCCAACCCAGCGTGTGTCGCTCAGTTGCTGACGTCTATTAAGCTTCGGCTGAAGTATACGACGCAGAACGCCCATACTATGCCCACGTGATGGTTAGTGCTATCGGGCCAGAGGCACCTCGGATCAAATATCCAAACCGTAGTGGATTAGGAGCGCGTGGAAACGAGCAGAGACTCACGATCGATGTGACCCCGTCATCCCGTCTCGAGGACTTGCGGCAAGGGCTAAGAATGCCCGGCCACGCCTCGTGTTTATCTCGCGGGCATCTCTCAGGTCAACCCGACTCCACATCACTTCGCATTCATGCTCGCGCGGGTACCCCTCAGGGCCGACCCGTCTTTAGTATCAAAGTTCAGTAATCAGTCATAGTATCCAAAGTCTCCGTGTGTCTGACACCAAGGGGGAACCATGAGGAATCACCCTCGAAGGAGTCCCACCTGATGTTCTCGTCAAGGTGAACGAAGGAGGTATCACCCTCGAGGTCCACACTTGAACAGTTGCACGACGATGTTGTTATCGGGGGTGGTGTAGGAGGAATCACCCTCGCTTACCACGACCGATTAACTAACCTGCAAGGTTATCATCAAAGTGCTGACGAGGTATCACCCTCGGCACTCGATAGTAACCCAGCAGTGTCGAGCATCTTAGGGGAAGTGACGTGCGGTGCCAGGTTCTAATCTTCGATCCCGTTGCTTGGGTCTTCTGAGAGTCCAGCGGGGCAGTCGGGACAAGTGGGTCTCTGATCAGGCTCTACCCATCCTATCTAAACAGTTTAGGATAACAGGCAGGTATCAATAGTAGGCTACAATTAAACAGGCTATGCAACAGATATAGGATGGTAATAGCAGCAGTAACATCTAATGCAAGCATAAGAGGGAAGAGAATAGGTGATATCGGAATGCTCAAAATGGGGGTGCTTGCCTGTCTGCTCGACGGCAAGGGCAGGGTCGTCGGGGACGTAGTCATACTCCGGAGCGGCGTCTGCCTCAGGAGCTACGACAATGTCGGGGTCTACCGAAAGAGAGGAGGGGGAGGAAACAAGTAAATATATTGCAATCAGATGCAACACAGTGCGTGCGATGCTATGATGCAGTGCAGGGTTGCCTAAATATGCCTCTAAGTCATTATAGTTATTTTTAGAATTAACCGGGGATTTATTAACCGATGTGTGTGCACTATTCATCTACTGGAATCGGGCTTGGAGTTACGAGTTCTTCTACTTAGGAGGTTCCGGCAAAGAAACAGACGGCACGATCAGACTTGTCACGTCATTCTGAGCAACTTTCATGTTTTAACTTTTTCGATCCGAGCTACGGTTTAAAAGTTATTAATTTTCGAAGTTTAAATGATTATCTGGAATTATTTTTATTTACAGAAATGAATTATGACGTTGGCATGACATCACTGTGACGTCAGCGGTCAACAGGCGCTGACCAGAGTCAATCCTGACATGTGGGACCCACATGTCAGTCTCTGTTAGACTAACAGTGCATCAATCTAATTAACTGGGATAATTAGGGGTGTGGGCCCCACATGTCTGTGAGACATTAGCCTAAATTAATTAGTTTTTATTTAATTAATTCATTATTTTAGATTATTTAGCAGGAGGGGCCCACATGTCGGTGGCTGGCCCGCGCCCAGTCAGCACGTTGACCACGGTCAACGGGTCAACTGGGCCCCCTGGGACCCACTGGCAGTGGCCCAGAGGTGGACCCCGCGCGTGCCACGTCGGCTGTGGCCGGCGGCTCAACGCCGGCGAGCCCAGAACACGGCGGAGACATGGGTGGCCGGCGGAAATCGTCCACAGACCACCAAAATGGACGCGGCTGGTTGCGTTCGAACACGGAGACGACGCCGCGTCGAACGGTACCAGCGGAAGCGATTGAAACGGCCTGAGCTCGCCGGAAACAAGCTCGAGGCGGTGGCCGGAACTCGGGTCTCGTCAGAAACACGGCTGCGGCGTGCAAATCCAATAACATGAGGCGGCTACGGCATCTACTCGAAGCGGGGAATGCAACGGGCATTTGCCCTTGACCAAAAGCTCACCGGAGACACGCCGGCGACGTGCTCGAGCGGCGGCGCGTTCGGGCGTCGGGCAATAAGCAGCTAGTGCACGCACGGGGACGAACAGAGGTAAGGAGAAGGGAGGGGGGCTCACAGCGGAGGCACACGTTGGCCTGGCGACAGGTTAGGAGCTGCAGTGGCGTCGCCGGGAACGAAGACGAGCGGCGGCGACCGGAGATGGCGATGGAGGAATTCCGGTGCTGTGATGCCTCCCAGCTCCTGCTGCTGGCTCCAGTTAACAAGGCAGTCGGCGGCGCGCGTCTACGACATCGAGGCGGAGCGGGAGATCCACAGTGGCCGCGGCAAACCGCGAAGCACGGCGGCGGTGGCGCTCTGCTTCGATGGATCTGAGGGGGAAGACGAACGGAGCGAGCGATGGGAGAGGGGAGAAGTGATGGGGAGGACCAGGGGAGAGGGAACAGGCCTGCCCTTATCCTCTCGCGGCGCCCGCGGCGTCGCGCTGTCGAGCGGTGACCGGAGCGAGCGCGCGTGGCCATGGACGAGGCGACACGGCGACGGAGAGAGAGAGGGAGAGAGCTAGGTGGGCTGGTGGGCTGGGTCTAAGTGCACTGTGCACTTAGGCCCAGTCCACAGTAGTTCTTCCTTTTTCTTTTTCTGTTTATCAATTCTTTTCTGTTTTTGGAAATGGTTAGGCCACTATTGCACTTTTGTAAAATATGGAACTTGGTCTAAATATTACAGTGCAATTTTAGCTCTCACCAAAAAGTGGTTTGGACAGATTTGGAAACCTTTTGTAGTTGAAATGATTTTAAATGGGTTTAATATTGCTATTTTGGTGCTGTTCCATCTTGTTTGAGTCACTTGTCTAACTCCAACTTTGCTGATAATGGTTTTACAAATGTCCTTGAATTATTTACCATTTAATGAACATTTTTCCAACAGTGTTTGCTCAACTTCATATTTCACTTTTGAATTTTGAGTTGATTTTAAAAATGGAGTTGATTTGCTTTGGTTAACCACTTTGTTTAAACACTGCAAATGATATGACTTGGCATTATTAGCAGCTGATCATAGTGGCTATTACACAAGGGTGTTACAAGTTCTCCTCCTCTAAAAGAAATTCTCGTCCCGAGAATTTAGGAGGTAGAAGGAAAGAGTCCGTGATATTCTTCCCGAAGATGATCCTCGCGTTCCCAAGTGGCTTCATCTTCAGTGTGATTCGACCACTGCACTTTCAGGAACTTGGTCGTCTTCTGACGAGTTCGACGTTCAGCTTCATCAAGGATGCGGATCGGATGCTCCTTATAAGATAAGTCGTCTTGCAACTGAAGCATCTCGTGATCCACTGCGCGGTGTGGAGATTCCTTGAAGCATTTGCGAAGCTGCGACACGTGGAAGACATCATGAATATGAGAGAATTGTGGCGGCAACTCCAATTTATAAGCCACCTGTCCACGTCTGGCAACAATGCGAAAGGGACCAATATAGCGAGGAGCTAGCTTGCCCTTAATTCCGAAACGATGGGTGCCTTTCATAGGAGTGACACGAAGATAAGCATGATCACCTGGTTGATAAGTCAGACCCCATCGTTTGCGATCATAATTGCTCTTTTGGCGGTCCTGAGCTGCTTTGAGATTTTCTCGAACAATACGGACTTGTTCTTCAGCATGTTGAATAATGTCCGGTCCCACGAGAGGTCGTTCCCCAGTTTCTGACCAGTTCAGAGGGGTTCGACACTTACGTCCATAAAGCACTTCGAAGGGGGCCATTTTCAAGCTGGCTTGATAACTGTTGTTATAAGAGAACTCGGCATATGGGAGAGATTCCTCCCATTTCTTACCGAAGGATATAACACAGGCTCGAAGCATGTCTTCAAGCACTTGATTAACGCGCTCAACTTGGCCTTGGGATTGGGGATGATAAGCTGAACTCCATGTAATGTGAGTTCCCATAGCTTCTTGAAAACTTTCCCAGAACTTGGACGTGAAAAGACCACCACGGTCCGAACTGATCTCCTTCGGAATACCGTGGAGTGAAACAATTCTGGAGATATATAGCTCTGCTAGCTGGCTAGCAGTGATAGTCTCCTTGACAGGTAGGAAATGAGCAACCTTGGAGAGTTGATCGACGACGACAAGAATAGCGTCGTGACCTTTCTGAGACTTGGGAAGACCAGTAATGAAATCCATCTGCACTTTATCCCACTTCCATAGAGGAATAGGGAGTGGTTGAAGAATTCCAGCAGGTTTCTGATGTTCTGCTTTCACGCGACGACATACGTCACATTCGGCAACGTATCGAGCAATGTCCTGCTTCATTCTGGACCACCAGTACCTCTGTCGGAGATCGCAATACATCTTGGTGCTACCCGGATGGATAGACAGCGGTGTATCATGAGCCTCCTTCATGACCTTGTCAGTCATCAGCTCGAAGCGAGGTACTACAATGCGGTCTCTGAAATATAATGTTCCATCTTCAGCAACTGAGAAATCCCGGTACTTATCAAGGTGAAGCTCTTTCTTCATTAGGTCAATCTCAGCATCTTTGGCTTGCGCTTCCTTAACAGCCTTTTGAAGGTCTGGTTGTACCACAAGGTTATTAAGAGAACCTTGGGGAACAATTCGTAGATTCAGCTGATTCAATTCTGCATAGAGACGAGGTTGAGCTCGCCTAACCATGAGGTTATTGCAATATGACTTGTGGCTCAGGGCATCGGCCATTACATTAGCCTTGCCCGGGGTATATGAAATACCGCAATCATAGTCCGTAATTGTTTCTAACCATCGTTGCTGACGGAGATTAAGATCCGGTTGGGTGAACAAGTACTTCAGACTTTGGTGATCGGTATAAATCTCACACCGATTACCCAGGAGATAATGTCGCCATAACTTTAATGCATAGATCACTGCAGCAAGTTCAAGATCATGCACTGGATAATTCTCTTCATGCGGACGCAATTGACGTGAAGCATATGCAATCACTCTTCGTTCTTGCATTAGGACACAGCCTAATCCCTGACGAGAGGCGTCGCAGTATATGACAAAGTCCTTTTGAGAATCAGGAGGAGCAAGCACTAGAGCAGAGGTAAGCTTGTCCTTGAGGGTCTAGAAACTTTCCTGACATTTGTCTGTCCACTCAAACTTAACGCCTTTGTGGAGCAGATTAGTCAAGGGCTTGGCGATCTTAGAGAAGTTCTCGACAAATCGGCGACAATAACTGGCTAGACTGAGGAAGCTTCGGACTTGTTTGGCATTCTTCGGAGGAGTCCAGTCAAGGATAGCCTGAACACGCTCCGGGTTAATGGCAATACCGTCTTTGGAAATCACATGTCCAAGGTAGGTCACTTCGGAAAGCCAGAATTCACATTTGGAATACTTGGCATATAACTTATGCTCTCGAAGTCTCTCCAGAACAAGGCGAAGATGCTCGGCATGTTCTTCCTTATTCTTCGAATATACTAGGATATCGTCCAGATATACCACGACGAACTTGTCGAGGTAGTCCATGAATATGTAATTCATTAAGCGGGAGAACATGGCCGGAGCATTCGTTAGGCCAAATGACATGACAGTGTACTCATAAGAGCCATATCGAGTAACGAATGCGGTCTTTGGAATATCCTCTTCACGGACACGGATCTGGTGATAACCCAACCTCAAGTCGAGTTTAGAGAACACCGAAGATCGATCAACTTGCTGGATCCTACTCTCCGTGTGCACTCTGATGCAGAATCCGGTCTCGAACTGTAAGAAGAGGTCCACGTGCAGGCGTGTGACCTCCCACAGCAGGCCAATCGATCCCGGATGGCATCTCGGTCCTGCTCGGGTAAAGAATGTGCTCCGGGTGTATCCCTGCATGAACAGCTGGTAGCAACTGCGTCATAGCCTTGTAGAGTCGTGCTCGAGTGGCGAACAACTCGACAGCAAGAGCGCGAACCGTGCGATCCAGAGCCTGAGTACAGTGAATCAGAACTCGCTGATCGTAGCGACGAGGCTCGTAAGGGGCACAGACAGTTGTGTAGAATCCAGAAGCATCTCCAGCAGGGGCATACGGAATATAACGATACTCGGAGGCATCCAAGTCAGCACTAAACTGTCCTCGAAGACGTGCGACAGCAGAGTAGGCGGCATCATGGACTGCCATCTCAATCGTCACGCCGATACCGTGAAAACGGTGTAGCTCAGTGTCTGAGTCATCCTGCTGATCGTAGATGCGAACATCAGCATAGTACTGCTCCTGGTTGAACTCACGGTAAACCTCATAGACCATGTACTCGGGGCACCAGCGGTATCCCAGCCTGATCAAGAGGGCGATCAGAACAGCTGGAAACCCAGGGACGTCTCGAGCACAGGTGCGAAGCACAAGCTGTGTCGCAGGGCGAGGTGGAAACAGACGGTCCATCTGAAATAAGAAGATTCAGGATTGTCATTCGACGACGAGAAATATAACAGATCTCAAATGGAAAGATTAAACAAAACAATGGAAAGGAAATGATTATCAGACTAATCAGATCAAAGACAGGGAAATCGCACTGAATCCAGCTCTCCGGGTGGATAGAATTCACGAGATCCTAAGTGTCGGTGTTAGTAAATTTTATTAAACCCGAATAGAAGAGAGATCAGAGTCCCAGAGTAAAGACGAGGAATAAAAGATCCTAATACCACCCAGTTGGCGATGTGGGCCCGTAAGCCACACAGCCAAGTTAGTAAAACATTTTTGACCACTAGACTCAACTTCGGCCAAAGAGTTGGAAAGGGGGACTCCTAGAAGCAGTCGGCTCTGATACCAACCTGTGACAACCCCGGCTTAATCGTGCACTAACCATACACGCAAATGCACATGATCAAGCCTAAGGACTCACTTGAAGATATCACAACACAACTCTAAAACATAAATAAACTCATACAAGCTTTATATTACAAGCCAGGGCCTCGAGGGCTCGAATATATAGCTCGATGGCATACAAATGTCAGCGGAAGCGTCAGATATCTGGGTACAGATATATTACAGAACAGAGAGAGAGATAGGCCTTCACAGAGGCGGGGTAAAATAAAACTACGATCGAAAAGGCGTGGGCCTCCTGCCCTGGACCCTCCGATCCTACTCCTGGTCGTCAGACGGCTCCTCGTAGTAGTAGTACTCTCCGGGCTGGTAGTAGTAGTGGTCGTCGACGGGGACATCTGGCTCCGGGGCTCCGTCGTCTGGATGCGACAAAGGGATAAAGGGGGAAAAAGGAAGATAAAGCAAATGTGAGTACTCATCCGAAGTACTCAGCAAGCAAGGATCTACACTACATATGCAACATTTTCAAATGGGGGCTGTATATGTGGACTGGGCTGCAGAAATGCCAGAATAGAGGGGGAAAACCTAGTCCTATCGAAGACTAGCATCTTCAGCCTCTTCAACGGTCTCGCAGCATTAGAAGAGAGCAGACCAACATAATGTAAAGTATAGCAGTAATGTCATCAACCTCGGCCGGGGATTCTTCCTCGACTCCCTGCGAGAAAGCAATCCCAGAGCCGTACTAACCAGTTCTCATCACATGTTCTAGTTGTACCGATCGGGATACAACTCCGAGTGTCCGTTACCGTAGGACAGGCTATCGATAGAAGTTTCTTCCCTGCAGGGGTGCACCAACTTACCCACCACGCTCGCTTAATTCCGGCCGGACACACTTTTCTGGGTCATGCCCGGCCTCGGCTAAGCAACACGCCGCAACCCGACCAAATACTTAACAGAGAGGTCAGCACGCCTGTGACGCCCCCGATTCAATCGTACACTAATCATACACACAAACGTGTACGATCAAGATCAGGGACTCACGGGAAGATATCACAACACAACTCTAAGAAATAAATAAGTCATACAAGCATCATAATACAAGCCAGGGGCCTCGAGGGCTCGAATACAAGTGCTCGATCATAGACGAGTCAGCGGAAGCAACAATATCTGAGTACAGACATAAGTTAAACAAGTTGCCATAAGATGGCTAGCACAAACTGGGATACATATCGAAAGAGGCGCAGGCCTCCTGCCTAGGATCCTCCTAAACTACTCCTAGTCGTTGTCGGCAGCCTGCATGTAGTAGTAGGCACCTCCAGAGTAGTAGGGGTCGTCGTCGATGGTGGCGTCCGGGTCCTGAACCCCAGCATCTGGTTGTGACAACCAGAAAGAAAAGAAAGGGGGAAAAGGGGGAAGCAAAGCAACCGTGAGTACTCATCCAAAGTACTCGCAAGCAAGGAGCTACACTACATATGCATGGGTATATGTGTAAAGGGCCATATCAGTGGACTGAACTGCAGAAAGCCAGAATAAGAGGGGGGATATCTAATCCTGTCGAAGATTACGCTTCTGGCAGCCTCCATCTTGCAGCATGTAGGAGAGAGTAGATGGTAAGTTCACCAAGTAGCATCGTATAGCATAATCCTACCCGACGATCCTCTCCTCGTCGCCCTGTGAGAGAGCGATCACCGGGTTGTATCTGGCACTTGAAAGGGTGTGTTTTATTAAGTATCCGGTTCTAGTTGTCATAAGGTCGAGGTACAACTCCGGGTCATCCTTTTACCAAGGGACACGGCTATTCGAATAGATAAACTTCCCTGCAGGGGTGCACCACATTACCCAACACGCTCGATCCCTCTGGCCGGGCACACTTTCCTGGGTCATGTCCGGCCTCGGAAGATCAACACGTCGCAGCCCTACCTAGGCCTAACAGAGAGGTCAGCACGCCGGTCTAAATCCTATGCGCGCAGGGGTCTGGGCCCATCGCCCATTGCACACCTGCACGTTGCGTGGGCGGCCGGAGAGCAGACCTAGCAACCTCCATTACAAAGGAAGTTGCGTTACGCGGTCCAACCCGGCGCGCGCCGCTCAGACGCTGACGTCTAGGAGGCTTCGGCTGATACCACGACGTCGAGTGCCCATATCTGTTCCCGCGTAGTTGGTTAGTGCGTATAGGCCAGTGGCCAGACTCAGATCAAATACCAAGATCTCGTTAAGCGTGTTATTATGAAGTAAACGCGAACGCCGACCAGGGCCAGGCCCACCTGTCTCCTAGGTGGTCTCAACCTGCCCTGTCGCTCCGCCACAAAGATCCACACAGAGGGCCGTCAGGACAAAGGTCCTTTCAGCCCCCAATCCGTGAATCACTCGCGGGTACTCTTCGAGCCGACCCGACTTTAGTCACCATCTGTATAGTATGTATATATGTATAGTATATACCCGTGATCACCTCTCGAGTGATCACGGCCCGATAGTATAGCAAGGCAGACTGACAAGAATGTAGGGCCAATGATGATAAACTAGCATCCTATACTAAGTATTTAGGATTGCAGGTAAGGTATCAACAGATGTAGCAACAATGTCAGGCTATGCATCAGAATAGGATTAACGGAAAGCAGTAACATGCTACAATACTCTAATGCAAGCAGTATAGAGGAGAATAGGCGATATCTGGTGATCAAGGGGGGGGCTTGCCTGGTTGCTCAGACAAGGAGGGGTCATCAACGATGTAGTCGTTCACGGCAGCGTCGTCAGCGGTCTCAGCGTCTATCGAGAGAGAAAGAGGGGGAAGAAAACAGTAAATACAAAGCAAACAGATGCATAACAATGCATGACAAGACATATAACGGTGCTAGGTGTGCCCTAACGCGGTGATAGGTGATACCGGCGAAGGGGGGAATCATCCGGGAAAGTATTCCCGGTGTTCCGCGTTTTCGAACAGAGGGACCGGAGGGGGACGAAACAATGAATACACGGTAATGATGCAACAGGGATGCATGACATGTCTGAACGCAGTGCTAGGGTGGTATACTGCCTATCTAAGTGCATTAGTTATTTTAGGAATTTATCTGGATTTATTTTATTAAAGTCAGGCACTATTCATTTATCGAAATCGGTCTAAAAGTTCAATGTTCTTATAGTTAGAGGCATCTGACGGGAATACGGAGGGCGTATTCGGGTTCGTATCGAAATTCTGAGCAAGTTTCATGTATAAAGTATTTTCATCGGAGTTACGGATTATTTAATATGATTTTCTAAAGTTTTTATTAATTTCTGGAATTTAATTAATTATTTAAATTAACATTATCCGAAACAGTGTTATGCTGACGTCAGCATGACATCAGCAGGCGTCCTGACACGTGGGTCCCACATGTCATAGACTGGTTAGGTTAATTAGGGTTAACTAATTAATTAACATTTAATTAAACTAATTAATTAAATTAGATTAATCTAAACAGGGTTTAATTAGTTTAACTAAATGATTAGGTTAATTAAACCAAATTAATTAGGTTAATTAATTCACTTAATTAATTAATTAATTTTTATTTATTTTTTTATTTTTATTTATTTATTTATTTGTTTTTAAACGTTCCAGGGCGGGGCCCCACTTGTCATAGGCCCCTGGGGGCCAATCGGGCAGCGGGCGCGCGTTAACGGGCGCCGGGGCATGCGGGTGCGGGCGCCCGAATTGGACGCGACCAGTAGGGGCCACGATGAGGGGGAAACGGCGGCGCGGCACCGGCGAGGCCACGGCGGGGCAAAAGAGGATGAGCAAGGCGGGCGCCGGAGCACCGGAGGTGGCCGCGGGCGTGGCGACGCGGGTCAGGCGACGCGGGCGCGGGGAGGGGTCGCGATGCGCGGGCACGTGCGCGGTCGAGCGGGCGCGGCCGGGGCCGTGGTGGTGATGGGGCGCGGCGCGGGGAGGAGCGGGGCCGCGCGAGCGGCGGCGGTCACTGCGGCGAGGAGAAAGGAGAGGAGGGAGGCGCTCACAGCCGTTGACGGGGAGCGGGGACGGCGAGGCGTGGCGGTGACCCGCGAGGAGGAGGTCGGGGAGGTTCCGACGACGGCGTCGCGGCAGCGAGGCGACGACGCGGCATCGGTCACGGGTGGCGCGGGGCAGCCGAGGTGCAGGGGAGGCGCTGGTCAAAGCTGGCGCGAGGCGGCGGCCTGCGCGTGGTCGCCCGTGACGGCAGGCGGCGGGGCGCTAGTTCTGGCGAGGGGGGCGACGGGGAGGGCGGCGCCGACGTCGGGGCAACCGCCCCGATCCAGATCTGTTCGGGGGGGGGGGGGGGAAGAGAGCGAGGGGGGGTCGAGGGGATCGTGCGAGGGGAGTGGGGATCGGGCCTAGGGTTCCGGTGGGGAGTGGGGGGTTAAGGGGGGAGCGAGGTGGGCGGCCGGCTGGGCCGTCTGCCCAGTTGGCCAGGGGGGGCCTTTTTCTTTTATTTTTGCTTTCTGTTTTGTTCTTTTCTTTTTACTTATTTTTCCTTTACAGTTTTCTATTATTTCCAATATACTTTAGTTTTAGTAAAATATAAAACTAGTTCCTAAAATAGTGTTACTACATATTCTAATGCCACAAAAACTTGGGCAACTAGATAAAATAGTTTAATATTTTATTAATCGTAAAAGGCATTTAATTAATTGTTTTGCTACTGTTTTAATTATTTAAGTGCATTACTTTACTTTATAAAAATATGGTTTCCACGTGACAAATATCCAGAGATTATTTGCCACACGTTGAACATTTTTGTTTTGTCATTTGAAAACTTTATTTGTTCAACTTTATTTAAAATTTGAATTTGAACGGGATTTGAATCATAGCGAGTTTAACAACGGTAATCGCGGTGACGTGGCATCATTAGCAGAGGTTCACTGTAGCTTAACTATCTGGGCGTCACAATTCTCCTCCACTACAAGAAATCTCGTCCCGAGATTTAAGCGGGGAAGTAAGGGGGAAAGTTCTGGTTACGAAATTTCTAACGGATCTTCCCGTCCTTGGTTGCCCTTCTCGAAGAGGTCGATCCATTACCTTGATGTCTTTATTTCTCTGCTTCAGGTCATCATGGTGAAGTCGTCATCCTTTCTTCGGGAACTCCATCGTACTTACGTAAAGGGTAAGGGGAAGCTCGTCAATGGTAGAATGCTATAAGGGGTAATCGTCTGGGGTTTTCCCATGAATGAACAGATGAGTATCTCTCAAGTTGAACAAATGAAACACATCAAGAGCAAGGTAAGAAGGTACAACAAGGGGTTCCAAGTGGACAGACAATCGTTCGATGTCTGAAAAAGAGTGTGTAAGGGGTTCAGAGCATCGAGATTAAGTATTGCATCTGATACCAGAATTGATGACCTCTAGGCAGGTGGCCCGTGAATTACATATGAAGTCAAGCGCGAGGAATAACTTTGGGAACAGGGGTATAGGAGAGTCAGGTTTCGATCCTGTGGAATTGTGGGTTATGGGCCCACCATGTCGGTTAAAAGTAGAAGGAGCAGTGACATCTTGTATGGTCACGATAGCAGGGCAGGTCAGAGCATAGCCTGCCAGTTATATTGGCAATAACGTTGGTACCAAGGGCGAGGGACGAAGAGAACCATTTTCCTGCTCGTTGAAACGAGGCGGACCAATAGGCAAAGTTCTCGTCCATCGGTGGTTACCGAAATGTTATCAACATATAGTAACAGGGTCTTACTGGCAGAGTTGTACACCGAGGTGTTTGCATAAGCAGGAAAATATTACTGCTTAGACCATATAGATCACAAGAAAGGTTAAACAAAACAATGGAAAGGAAAATGTGATTATCAGGTTAAACAGAACAATGGAAAGGAAAATGTGTTTAAACACAAGTAAATAGGAGTATATCCTTCCCAAGGTTAAGCGGGGCATGATATACATGTCGGAGATCAAAGGCATGGCCATTTAGTTAATAGGGGTAAGAAGAATCATGATATGCACCCATACAACGGTGTTTGGATAACTGTTCAAGAAACATTTAGCATTGGGTCTCCAATGTTCTTAAGGATGTACGGAGTACCATAGTCATGCTTCGAGATAGCATCGACAGGGTTATCAGATAAAGGTCAGGCTTTGAATACACAAGGGATCCATCAAGAACAACTCAAGAATAAGTCTTACAATTTCCTCATGGAAGAATGGTTAACCTTGCTAAAAAGGAAACTATAGCAGTAGGTCCTCCGGCCAGGTGTGCAAGGCATGACATCACCTTACCGGTTCATATAAAGACCAGCGTCATAACTCTTGGAAATATGTTCCAACCATCATATCTGACCGAGACTCGGATCCGATTGGTGTCAGGATACCTCAGACTCAGGACGTCCGAGAAGAAAAGGTGCAACACAAATTGTCGAGATGACATTGTAAGATTCTAGGGAAATGAACTATAGGAGCGGGTTCCCGAAACAATAGTTCATCATTAAACCAAGGAGAGGATGAGGAGGTGGCTGATGGACTCAGCGACAATTCATCGAGAATTCCACACGGATGGATTTCCACAATTATGTGAACAAGGAGATGACATATGACAATTCAAATGATATAATGTTGTATGCTCGAGGAAAACATCCTCAATTAAACATTGAACGAAAGTGCACCTGGAAATATGGACCAAGTAGCACGATCAATGTCAGAATGGTGATTCGATAACCAAGGGACTTAGAATGAAACTATCGGCCATTCACTTCAAAACAATAGGGTTGCTAGAAGTTTTGAATTCACACATCATAGTTCAATTGTCGATATTCCGGTTAGAAACAACATGGGGACCAAGAAAGAATGGTGACGGTGAGAAGTATCACTATGCCAAGAATTTTCAAAGAGGTGAAGCAATCCTCACAACATACTCGGCATAAAGGACAGTAATACTTCAAGGCAGAATATAATGCAAACAGGATAGCAAGTTGTATCCATAACACGGACAAGCTCGCGATGAAATGAAGTTCAGGGTGTTGTCGATGATAACAAAAAGCATCGAGGGAAGGAGGGTATTTCTCAACATGAACACAGTTGACATCTCAAAAGAAGTCAAAGTGTTGAAGGTGATCCGACACATTTGCCGGGAGGTATCAAGAGGACGCAATCAAACAGCGACGGCGTCAAGCAGGGAATGACGACGTGAAAGTCATAGGAACAACAAGTAAGATGCAAGCTCAGAATCAAAGTTGCCTTTCAGAACAAGAAACATGATGTTGAAAGCTCGACGTAAGTCGTGCTCGCACTCTGAAGAATTTGTGCACCGAAGAAGGTCGAGGTAGCACAATCAAAGATAGCAAGATAAGGGTGTAGCCGATGGCCTAGGACGACATGACTGAGTTTAAATTTCCCAGTAACAATTACTAGGGGTATTTGAATTTTAGAGCGGATTCGATTTACTAAACGGTGTCCTCGGTTGACGGCAACCTAGAACCCGTAGAGTGATTACGACCAGGAAAGTTATTACTTCAACAAGTTAGTAAGATGCCGTGCAAAGGCATGATATCCTCGAGATACCACGGGGTAAACTCAAAGGTAGAATCATGATAGAAGTTGAACTAGGTCATTGACCTATGACAGTAGATACTTTAACCTTGTCAAAATTTTGACGAGGCACTGGAATGAATTTCTTTCAGATATATTGGAGAAAGGACAGTATGGTCGAATCATAACTGCAAGGTTCAATTTAAGGATACCAAAAGAATTATACAGATGGAAATCACTTTGCAAGAAGCTTCCGAGACGGTCTACATCATTTCCATGGGCATGAACACAAAGCTCAAGGTCGACTCCCACTTCTCCAATGCATAACATTTCATTCACCTCCCGCTTAGACAAAGCTGTAGTGCTGGAAATTTATCTGGCAAAACACCAGAAGAGTATGACTCGTGAACACTTTCGGGTTCACACGAATTAGTGAAATCATAGGTTCAACCCATCGGGGTATCTTAGGAACATATACTACAAACTTCAAGAGTAATTAACACATGCTCAAAGGTAGAGCATGGTTGGCAAAACAGAGGATACAATTTACCAAGGGCATCATGTATCAGGGGAAGAACTCACAAGGTGATTGAATATGAAGGACACTGTCGAATAACAATCCAACAATGGATCGGGCGATCCACAACGGAGCTGATGTGAGTAACGGTACTCAATCAGAGGAAGAAGAAGAAGGCAGAGGCATCAGATTATAGAAACAACTGACTAACTCAAAGTTCAATGCAAGGGAATTTATGATTTCCAAATCAAGAGATCAGGAGCAAGGGCTCTAATTAAGGATGGGTAAGTCGAGTAGGCTTAGGGGCACAATCGATGACAATTTGATTGGTCGAGAACCAGCTCATGTTCAAAAGGACGTCTGAGCCGGAAGATAATTAGAAAGGATCAACTGATGAATGCGTGCATTCGCACTCATGTTGAATCAATAAGATGAAAATGACGGTGTCAAAGGATACTAATGAATATTGCCAGTCGTATGGAAAGCATCCATAATGCAAGCAGACAAGTATTTGCAGAGCAATAAGCTGTTAAGGATTTTCGAAAGATCGAATAGTATTTGTATGCATCTTGTGAATCATATGAACAAAGGGGGAGGAACGGATACTCGGTAAGTGCGAGGAATTATCCGTAGGGGGTATTCATGAGGCAAGAACTGCAAGGCAGTAAGCTCAAAGGATTGTCGGAACAACGAAAAGTTGTTCGGGGCATCTTGTAATAACAAGATCAACTGGATTGAATGTATGAATGGCAAGTGTATGTAATTATACATAAGGATATATCGGTGGTAAGAAATTTCAAAAGCGATGAGCACAAAGGTCTCGGGGAAACATCGAAGGATATCTTCGGAATCTTCTGGTGAAGTAGGCGATCATCTCCAGTGAGGGGCTCTTCGGGAGAAAATATTTATGAGAACCTAGAGTTACATTTAGCAAAATCATTTAACCCGAATAGAAGAGAGAACAGAGTCCCAGAGTATAGATGAGGAACAAAAGATCCTAATACCACCCAACGGCGACGTGGGCCCGTAAGACACACAGCCAAGTTAGTAAAATAGTTTTCGGTTTCTAGACTCAACTTCGGCCAAGGAGTTGGAAAGGGGGATCCTACAGGCAGTCGGCTCTGATACCAACTTGTGACGCCCCCGATTCAATCGTACACTAATCATACACGCAAATGTATACGATCAAGATCAGGGACTCACGGGAAGATATCACAACACAACTCTAAGAAATAAATAAGTCATACAAGCATCATAATACAAGCCAGGGGCCTCGAGGGCTCGAATACAAGTGCTCGATCATAGACGAGTCAACGGAAGCAACAATATCTGAGTACAGACATAAGTTAAACAAGTTGCCATAAGATGGCTAGCACAAACTGGGATACATATCGAAAGAGGCGCAGGCCTCCTGCCTGGGATCCTCCTAAACTACTCCTGGTCGTCGTCGGCAGCCTGCACGTAGTAGTAGGCACCTCCAGAGTAGTAGGGGTCATCGTCGACGGTGGCGTCCGGGTCCTGAACTCCAGCATCTGGTTGTGACAACCAGAAAGAAAAGAAAGGGGGAAAAGGGGGAAGCAAAGCAACCGTGAGTACTCATCCAAAGTACTCGCAAGCAAGGAGCTACACTACATATGCATGGGTATATGTGTAAAGAGCCATATCAGTGGACTGAACTGCAGAAAGCCAGAATAAGAGGGGGGATATCTAATCCTGTCGAAGACTACGCTTCTGGCAGCCTCCATCTTGCAGCATGTAGGAGAGAGTAGATGGTAAGTTCACCAAGTAGCATCGTATAGCATAATCCTACCCGACGATCCTCTCCTCGTCGCCCTGTGAGAGAGCGATCACCGGGTTGTATCTGGCACTTGAAAGGGTGTGTTTTATTAAGTATCCGGTTCTAGTTGTCATAAGGTCGAGGTACAACTCCGGATCGTCCTTTTACCGAGGGACACGGCTATTCGAATAGATAAACTTCCCTGCAGGGGTGCACCACATTACCCAACACGCTCGATCCCTCTGGCCGGGCACACTTTCCTGGGTCATGTCCGGCCTCGGAAGATCAACACGTCACAGCCCTACCTAGGCCTAACAGAGAGGTCAGCACGCCGGTCTAAATCCTATGCGCGCAGGGGTCTGGGCCCATCGCCCATTGCACACCTGCACGTTGCGTGGGCGGCTGGAGAGCAGACCTAGCAACCTCCATTACAAAGGAAGTTGCGTTACGCGGTCCAACCCGACGCGCGCCGCTCAGACGCTGACGTCTAGGAGGCTTCGGCTGATACCACGACGTCGAGTGCCCATATCTGTTCCCGCGTAGTTGGTTAGTGCGTATAGGCCAGTGGCCAGACTCAGATCAAATACCAAGATCTCGTTAAGCGTGTTATTATGAAGTAAACGCGAACGCCGACCAGGGCCAGGCCCACCTGTCTCCTAGGTGGTCTCAACCTGCCCTGTCGCTCCGCCACAAAGATCCACACAGAGGGCCGTCAGGACAAAGGTCCTTTCAGCCCCCAATCCGTGAATCACTCGCAGGTACTCTTCGAGCTGACCCGACTTTAGTCACCATCTGTATAGTATGTATATATGTATAGTATATACCCGTGATCACCTCTCGAGTGATCACGGCCCGATAGTATAGCAAGGCAGACTGACAAGAATGTAGGGCCAATGATGATAAACTAGCATCCTATACTAAGTATTTAGGATTGCAGGTAAGGTATCAACAGATGTAGCAACAATGTCAGGCTATGCATCAGAATAGGATTAACGGAAAGCAGTAACATGCTACACTACTCTAATGCAAGCAGTATAGAGGAGAATAGGCGATATCTGGTGATCAAGGGGGGGGGCTTGCCTGGTTGCTCAGACAAGGGGGGTCGTCAATGATGTAGTCGTTCACGGCAGCGTCGTCAGCGGTCTCAGCGTCTATCGAGAGAGAAAGAGGGGTAGAAAATAGTAAATACAAAGCAAACAGATGCATAATGATGCATGACAAGACATATAACGGTGCTAGGTGTGCCCTAACGAGGTGATAGGTGATACCGGCGAAGGGGGGAATCATCCGGGAAAGTATTCCCGGTGTTCCGCGTTTTCGAACAGAGGGACCGGAGGGGGACGAAACAATGAATACACGGTAATGATGCAACAGGTATGCATGACATGTCTGAACGCAGTGCTAGGGTGGTATACTGCCTATCTAAGTGCATTAGTTATTTTAGGAATTTATCTGGATTTATTTTATTAAAGTCAGGCACTATTCATTTATCGAAATCGGTCTAAAAGTTCAATGTTCTTATAGTTAGAGGCATCTGACGGGAATACGGAGGGCGTATTCGGGTTCGTATCGAAATTCTGAGCAAGTTTCATGTATAAAGTATTTTCATCGGAGTTACGGATTATTTAATATGATTTTCTAAAGTTTTTATTAATTTTTGGAATTTAATTAATTATTTAAATTAACATTATCCGAAACAGTGTTATGCTGACGTCAGCATGACATCAGCAGGCGTCCTGACACGTGGGTCCCACATGTCATAGACTGGTTAGGTTAATTAGGGTTAACTAATTAATTAACATTTAATTAAACTAATTAATTAAATTAGATTAATCTAAACAGGGTTTAATTAGTTTAACTAAATGATTAGGTTAATTAAACCAAATTAATTAGGCTAATTAATTCACTTAATTAATTAATTAATTAATTTTTATTTATTTATTTAATTATTTTTAAATTTTTAATTTTTTTTTAAAACGTTCCAGGGCGGGGCCCCACTTGTCATAGGCCCCTGGGGGCCAATCGGGCAGCGGGCGCGCGTTAACGGGTGCCGGGGCATGCGGGTGCGGGTGCCCGAACTGGACGCGGCCAGTAGGGGCCACGGCGAGGGGGAAACGCCGGCGCGGCACCGGCGTGGCAGCGGCGAGGCCACGGCGGGGCAAAAGAGGATGAGCAGGGCGGGCGCCGGAGCGCCGGAGGTGGCCGCGGGCGTGGCGACGCGGGTCAGGCGACGCGGGCGCGGGGAGGGGTCGCGATGCGCGGGCGCGTGCGCGGTCGAGCGGGCGTGGCCGGGGCTGTGGTGGAGACGAGGAGCGGCGCGGGGAGGAGCGGGGCCGCGCGAGCGGCGGCGGTCACTGCGGCGAGGAGAAAGGAGAGGAGGGAGGCGCTCACAGCCGTTGACGGGGAGCGGGGACGGCGAGGCGTGGCGGTGACCCGCGAGGAGGAGGTCGGGGAGGTTCCGACGACGGCGTCGGGGCAGCGAGGCGACGGCGCGGCATCGGTGACGGGTGGCGCGGGGCAGCCGAGGTGCAGGGGAGGCGCTGGTCAACGCTGGCGCGAGGCGGCGGCCTGCGCGTGGTCGCCCGTGACGGCAGGCGGCGGGGCGCTAGTGCTGGCGAGGGGGGCGACGGGGAGGGCGGCGCCGACGTCGGGGCCAACCGCCCCGATCCAGATCTGTTCGGGGGGGAAGAGGAGCGAGGGGGGGGGGTCGAGGGGATCGTGCGAGGGGGAGTGGGGATCGGGCCTAGGGTTCCGGTGGGGAGTGGGGGGTTAAGGGGGGAGCGAGGTGGGCTGGCCGGCTGGGCCGTCTGGGCCAGTTGGCCAGGGGGGTCCTTTTCTTTTTATTTTTGCTTTCTGTTTTGTTCTTTTCTTTTTACTTATTTTTCCTTTACAATTTTCTATTATTTCCAATATACTTTAGTTTTAGTAAAATATAAAACTAGTTCCTAAAATAGTGTTACTACATATTCTAATGCCACAAAAACTTGGGCAACTAGATAAAATAGTTTAATATTTTATTAATCGTAAAAGGCATTTAATTAATTGTTTTGCTACTGTTTTAATTATTTAAGTGCATTACTTTACTTTATAAAAATATGGTTTCCACGTGACAAATATCCAGAGATTATTTGCCACACTTTGAACATTTTTGTTTTGTCATTTGAAAACTTTATTTGTTCAACTTTATTTAAAATTTGAATTTGAACGGGATTTGAATCATAGCGAGTTTAACATCAGTAATCGCGGTGACGTGGCATCATTAGCAGAGGTTCACTGTAGCTTAACTATCCGGGCGTCACAACGCCGGACTAACCTTTGCCCCCAGGGGTCTTGGGCCATCGCCCCGGACGCTCCTGCATGTTGCGTACACCGCCGGTGAGCAGACCTAGCAACCCCTTATACAAGCGCGGTTGCGTTCCCAGTCCAACTCAGCGTGTGCCGCTCAGTTGCTGACGTCTATTAAGCTTTGGCTGAAGTATACGATGCAGAACGCCCATACTATGCCCACGTGATGGTTAGTGCTATCGGGCCAGAGGCCCCACGGATCAAATATCCAAACCGTAGTGGATTAGGAGCGCGTGGAAATGAGCAGAGACTCACGATCGATGTGACCCCATCGCCCCGTCTCGAGGACTTGCGGCAAGGGCTAAGAATGCCCGGCCACGCCTCGTGTTTATCTCGCGGGCACCTCTCAGGTCAACCCGACTCCACATCACTTCGTATTCATGCTCGCGCGGGTACCCCTCAGGGCCGACCCGTCTTTAGTATCAAAGTTCAGTAATCAGTCATAGTATCCAAAGTCTCTGTGTGTCTGACACCAAGGGGGAACCCTGAGGAATCACCCTCGAAGGAGTCCCACCTGATGTTCTCGTCAAGGTGAACGAAGGAGGTATCACCCTCGAGGTCCACACTTGAACAGTTGCACGACGATGTCGTTATCGAGGGTGGTGTAGGAGGAATCACCCTCGCTTACCACGACCGATTAACTAACCTGCAAGGTTATCATCAAAGTGCTGACGAGGTATCACCCTCGGCACTCGATAGTAACCCAGCAGTGTCGAGCATCTTAGGGGAAGTGACGTGCGGTGCCAGGTTCTAATCTTCGATCCTGTTGCTCGGGTCTTCTGAGAGTCCAGCGGGGCAGTCGGGACAAGTGGGTCTCTGATCAGGCTCTACCCATCCTATCTAAACAGTTTAGGATAACAGGCAGGTATCAACAGTAGGCTACAATTAAACAGGCTATGCAACAGATATAGGATGGTAATAGCAGCAGTAACATCTAATGCAAGCATAAGAGGGAAGAGAATAGGTGATATCGGAATGCTCAAAATGGGGGTGCTTGCCTGTCTGCTCGATGGCAAGGGCAGGGTCGTCGGGGACGTAGGCGTACTCCGGAGCGGCGTCTGCCTCAGGAGCTACGGCAACGTCGGGGTCTACCAAAACAGAGGAGGGGGAGGAAACAAGTAAATATATTGCAATCAGATGCAACACAGTGCGTGCGATGCTATGATGCAGTGCAGGGTTGCCTAAATATGCTTCTAAGTCATTATAGTTATTTTTTGAATTAACCGGGGATTTATAAACCGGTGTGTGTGCACTATTCATCTGCTGGAATCGGGCTCGGAGTTACGAGTTCTTCTACTTAGGAGGTTCCGGCAAAGAAACAGACGGCATGATCAGACTCGTCTCGTCGTTCTGAGCAACTTTCATGTTTTAACTTTTTCGATCCGAGCTACGGTTTAAAAGTTATTAATTTTTGAAGTTTAAATGATTATCTGGAATTATTTTTATTTACAGAAATGAATTATGATGTTAGCATGATGTCACTGTGACGTCAACGGTCAACAAGCGCTGACCAGAGTCAATCCTGACATGTCGGACCCACATGTCAGTCTCTGTTAGACTAACAGTGCATCAATCTAATTAACTGGGATAATTAGGGGTGTGGGCCCCACATGTCAGTGAGACATTAGACTAAATTAATTAGTTTTTATTTAATTAATTCATTATTTTAGATTATTTAGCAGGAGGGTCCCACATGTCGGTGGCTGGCCCACGCCCAGTCAGCACGTTGACCACGGTCAACGGGTCAACTGGGCCCCCTGGGACCCACTGGCAGTGGCCCAGGGGTGGACCCCGCGCATGCCATGTCGGCTGTGGCCGGCGGCTCAACGCCGGCGAGCCTAGAACACGGCGGACACACGGGTGGCCGGTGGAAATCGTCCACAGACCACCAAAATGGACGCGGCTGGTTGCGTTCGAACACAGAGACGACGCCGCGTCGAACGGTACCAGCGGAAGCGATTGAAACGGCCTGAGCTCGCCGGAAACGAGCTCGAGGCGGTGGCCGGAACTCGGGTCTCATCGGAAACACGGCTGCAGCGTGCAAATCCAATAACGCGAGGCGGCTACGGCATCTACTCGAAGCGGGGAATGCAACGGGCATTTGCCCTTGACCAAAAGCTCACCGGAGACACGCCGGCGATGTGCGCGAGCGGTGGCGCGTTCGGGCGTCGGGGAATAAGCAGCTAGTGTGCGCACGGGGATGAACAGAGGTAAGGAGAAGGGTGGGGGGCTCACAGCGGAGGCACACATTAGCCTGGCGACAGGTTAGGAGCTGCAGTGGCGTCGCCGGGAACGAAGACGAGCGGCGGCGACCGGAGATGGCGATGGAGGAATTTCGGCGCTGCGATGCCTCCCAGCTCCTGCTGCTGGCTCCAGTCAACGAGGCAGTCGGCGGCGCGCATCTACGACATCGAGGCGGAGCGGGAGATCCACGGTGGCCGCGGCAAACGGCGAAGCACGGCGGCGGTGGCGCTCTTCTTCGATGGATCTGAGGGGGAAGACGAACGGAGCGAGCGATGGGAGAGGGGAGAAGTTACGGGGAGGACCAGGGGAGAGGGAATAGGCCTGCCCTTATCCTCTCGCGGCGCCCGCGGCGTCGCGCTGTCGAGCGGCGACCGAAGCGAGCGCGCGCGGCCATGGACGAGGCGACACGGCGACGGAGAGAGAGAGGGAGAGAGCTAGGTGGGCTGGTGGGCTGGGTCTAAGTGCACTGTGCACTTAGGCCCAGTCCACAGTAGTTCTTCCTTTTTCTTTTTCTGTTTATCAATTCTTTTCTGTTTTTGGAAATGGTTAGGCCACTATTGCACTTTTGTAAAATATGGAACTTGGTCTAAATATTATAGTGCAATTTTAGCTCTCACCAAAAAGTGGTTTGGACAGATTTGGAAACCTTTTGTAGTTGAAATGATTTTAAATGGGTTTAATATTGCTGTTTTGGTGCTGTTCCATCTTGTTTGAGTCACTTGTCTAACTCCAACTTTGCTGATGATGGTTTTACAAATGTCCTTGAATTATTTACCATTTAATGAACATTTTTCCAACAGTGTTTGCTCAACTTCATATTTCACTTTTGAATTTTGAGTTGATTTTAAAAATGGAGTTGATTTGCTTTGGTTAACCACTTTGTTTAAACACTGCAAATGATATGACTTGGCATTATTAGCAGCTGATCATAGTGGCTATTACACAAGTGTGTTACACTTGTAAATGTAGAAAGTTGGAAAGTGAGGATTACCCATGCGCACATATATTTTGCGTTCTGGATCATCTTGGTGTGCGCACATTTCCAAAAAAAATTGTGAAGAAAAGATGGACAATGCATGCCAAGCCAGCGTTCGCTTCTTCGAGGACTACGAATACTCATGTATGGTCTGATCACATGAATAAGTATCATCAACTACGCAACATGGCTAGTGACGCTTTATTCACAGCCGCAGCTAGCGATTCACAGTCAGAACAGGTGATGGAGCTCCTCCGGAGTATATTGGTTGATGGAGAAAAAGTTGATTTGGATGAAGGCCAGAAATCATTTGTTCCTTTGCCGGCATACTACTCTGCTGCTCGCGAATGCTGCACTGATGACGTGGAAAATCCAATCAAAATAGTTCCAAAAGGGAGACCAACTACCGAAGAATCGAACAAGAGGATTAAATCTAGCCGCGAGCGGATGAGAGGGGAAAAAAGCAATGAAGTTAGTGCACATGTCTATCTCATTGTTCATTTTCATACATGCTTACAGTGTTAATATGTTCTCCGGGAGAGTGTTCACATGTTTTTCTTCAATTTATGCATGAAAAAATCAGGGAAATCAAAGGTCACAAGGAGGAGGAAGTGAAAAGAGAAAGAATCAGAGACAGAAGAAGATACAGAAGAAGAGGAAGATTCAGATGCAGAAGATGGTGGGCTGAGGAGGGCTAGGAAGAGACCATTGAAGGATGGTAGGATGTGGAAGGGTACGAAGAGACCGTTCAAGGATGGTAGGCTACCGAAGGGTAGGAAGAGACCATTGGAGGTTGCAGAAGAGGATTATGCAAAACCAAACAAGTGGGCATTACCACAATTGTGCGTAGTTAAACATGTTTTCCAATGCTGGCTGCATATTCATCTATTTCATTTTTTGCAGGAAACGCAAGTGCGCTCGAAATGTCAAAGCTGGGAGGAAGAAAAGGCAAGATGACAAGGAAGTGCCTGATAGGAATGTTGTAGCAAAGGGTGCGCGAAGAAAACCAGTGAAGTTAGTGTCTGTACTTACATGTCCGCTCTACAAGTCAGGTCTTTGTTAGTACTGTGTTGACGTTTCTTAACTTTTCCAGGAAAGACTCTAGGAAGGGCGGTAAAGAACAGGCCAAAGGGGTGATGAAGACAAAAAGGTCTGCTAGGAATGTACCAAACAGTACTGCAGGTTGGTCCAAATGCGACAGTCCAATCAGAGACCCTTCGACGAAACTGTGTGCGATGCATTAATCACAAACGGTGATGTAATAAAACCGTCAAAAAGATACAAAACATTTGCGATGGCGGTGACATCAAACACGGTTCATATTAGAGTTGCGTGTGCGATGTGTGGCATACGGTTAATCCAACAGAACTGTTTGCGATGAGGCAGAACAACAGAAACGGGCAGCCAGATGAGGGTGTGTGCGATATACGACATATAGTTCACTAGGATGAACTGTGTGTGATTAGCCAACACAATAGAAACAGTCAGCCAGATCAAGGTGTGTGCAATTGAGGGTATACAGTTCACTCGGATGAACTGTTTGCGATGAGCCAAGACAACAGAAACAGATCGACTAAACAAGATGTGTGTGATACGCGGCAAACAGGTCCGTAATCAGAAATGTGTGCAAAGACCAATAATAACACAGACGATTGCTGCTAATGAGCCGTGTGATTTGCTCTGTCTACGGAAGAATAACATATACATATATATATATATATATATATATATATATAACTAAAATAAACATCCAATTACATAAGTGACTATACAGATCATTCGCACACACCTCAATAAACAATTGCATGCATTCTAAACTAGGAGAAATGATCGTCTAGTCATCTACTTCTTGTGACTCTCCCGCCACTGCTCTGTGGCTCGATCCCTCGTCTGGGGCAGGAAGAAGACACTTCCTCATGTCGACGATCCGCCTGTACATCTCGTGGCTTGTGTACGCGTCCTTGGCCGCGTACTTGACGTGTTGTTCATCCAGTCTCTGATGCCAGACACTGTGCCAGACGTTCTTGTCCTTTTTGCTCTCATCCTTCATCTTCATGTAGTAGGGGTCGATGATGGCCGAGGCGAGATCAACTAGGGAGTTCTGTTTGTTGTTGTCGCTGCCCCAGACCTTGTAGTGGTCCTGGATGTTGAAAAGATTCTGGCATTTCAAGCCAGAAACCTTGAGCGCTTTTAGATCATTGGTGGTGTCCACCGTAGCGAAACTGTAGTCGGAGCTGTTGATAAACCTGGAGAAACGCTCGCAAGGCCTTGTGGCCAGGTGGTAGTGGTAGACGAGGACGTCATGTCGCACGCACAACTGGGCGACGACAACCTTCTGATCGTGCCCGGCACGACCGATGGTGTACTTGAGGTCGAAGCCGACCACTTGGTACTTGTCCTCAGCAAGCAACTGCTCCATAGTTTGGATGGAGCTCTCCACCGAGACCGGCTTGTTCGTGTACACCACCGAGAGGGCCTTCCCCCTCACGTGGGTGTCCACTACGTGATGCGTGGTGAACTGCCCCCCGTTGTCATCGTCGGCCGCTGAGAGCGCCATTGGAGCCATGAGGAGCGCCATTGGAACCGCTGGATGTCCTCTCTATATGTCTCATCGTGGGTGTGCTTATTGTGTCGTGTGGCGTGAGAGATGAAGGTAAATGGCCGCAGGAATAAATGGGGGCTGGGCGGCCTGGATTCTCGACGCGTCCGCATGGCAGTTTTTGCAGCGGGTAACAGCATCGTGGCGCCGCGCCCGGCGCAACCGCATGCATAATGGCAGCACGAACGTACGTGATCGTGCGCCGGCCCCAAACATTGGCAGCGCGCGTGGAGGGACGAGGGTAGAGCGCCCGGACGGACGAGAGAGCACAGCGCGCGCGGCGGGACGCGAGCAGAGCACGCTGCGGCCTGCTACTTCTTGAGCTTGCATTGGTTTTTCCCTTGAAGCGGAAAGGGTGATGCAGCAAAGTAGAGTAAGTATTTCCCTCAGTTTTGAGAACCAAGGTATCAATCCAGTAGGATACAACACGCAAGTTACCAAATACCTGCACAAACAAACACCAAACTTGCACCCAACGCGATAAAGGGGTTGTCAATCCCTTCACGGTTACTCGCAAAAGTGATATCTGATAGAGATAGATAAGCGGTAAAGTAAATATTTTTGGTATTTTTGTTTTATAGATTAGAAAGTAAAAGATTGCAAAATAGTAGATCGGAAACTCGTAGATTGGAAAGTAGAAGATTGTGTGATGGAAAATAGACCCGTGGGCCATAGGTTTCACTAGAGGCTTCTCTCAAGATAGAAAATATTACGGTGGGTGAACAAATTACTGCCGAGCAATTGATAGAAAAGCGCAAAGTTATGACGATATCTAAGGCAATGATCATGAATATAGGCATCATGTCCGTGTCAAGTAGACCGAAATGATTCTGCATCTACTACTATTACTCCACACATCGACCGACTCCTGCCTGCATCTAGAGTATTAAGTTCATGAAGAACAGAGTAATGCATAAAGAAAGATGACATGATGTAGAGGAATTAACTCAAGCAATATGATGAAAACCCCATCTTTTTATCCTCGATGGCAACAATACAATACGTGCCTTGCTGCCCCTACTGTCACTGGGAAAGGACACCGCAAGATTGAACCCAAAGCTAAGCACTTCACCCATTGCAAGAAAAACCAATCTAGTTGGCCAAACCAAATCGATAGTTCGAAGAGACTTGCAAAGATATCAAATCATGCATAAAAGAATTCAGAGAAGATTCAAATAATACTCATAGATAAGCTGATCATAAATCCACAATTCATCGAATCTCGGCAAACACACCGCAAAAAAGTATTACATCGAATAGATCTCCAAGAACATCGAGGAGAACGTGGTATTGAGAATCAAAGAGAGAGAAAAGGCCATCTAGCTACTAGCTATGGACCCGTAGGTCTGAGGTAAACTACTCACGCTTCATCGGAAGGGCAATGGTGTTGATGTAGAAGCCCTCTGTGATCGAATCCCCCTCCGGCAGGACGCCGGAAAAGGCCGCTAGATGGGATCTCACGGGTACAGAAGGTTGCGGCGGTGGAAAAGTCTTTTCGTGGATGCCTCTGGTGGTTTGGGCATATAAGAGTATATATAGGCGAAAGAATTAGGTCAGGAGACGCACAAGGCGCCCACAAGGGTGGGGGCGCGCCCTACCCCCCTGGGCGCGCCTTCCGTCCTTGTGGCCGCCTCGTGGCTCCTCCGACTTCATCTCCAAGTCTCCTGGTTTCCTTTGGGTCCAAGAAAGATCATCGCGAAAGTTTTATTCCGTTTGGACTCCGTTTGGTATTCCTTTTCTGCGAAACTCAAAAACAGGGAAACAACAGGAACTGGCACTGGGCTCTAGGTTAATAGGTTAGTCCCAAAAATAATATAAAATAGCATATTAATGCATATAAAACATCCAAAACAGATAATATAATAGCATGGAACAATAAAAAATTATAGATACGTTGGAGGCGTATCAAGCATCCCCAAGCTTAATTCCTGCTCGTCCTTGAGTAGGTAAATGATAAAAACAAAATTTTTGATGTGGAATGCTACCTAACATATTTATCCATGTAATTTATTTATTGTGGCATGAATGTTCAGATCCGTATGATTCAAAACAAAAGTTTAATATTGACATAAAAACAATAATACTTCAAGCATACTAACAAGATAATTATGTCTTCTCAAAATAACATGGCCAAAGAAAGCTTATCCCTACAAAATCATATAGTCTGGCTATGCTCCATCTTCATCACACAAAATACTCAAATCATGCACAACCCCGTTGACAAGCCAAGCAATTGTTTCGTACTTTTGACGTTCTCAAACTTTTTCAACTTTCACGCAATACATGAGCGTGAGCCATGGACATAGCACTCTAGGTGGAATAGAAGGTGGTTGTGGAGAAGACAAAAAGAGGGAGATAGTCTCACATCAACTAGGCGTATCAACGGGCTATGGAGATGCCCATCAATAGATATCGATGTGAGTGAGTAGGGATTGCCATGCAACGGATGCACTAGAGCTATAAGTTTATGAAAGCTCAAAAAGAAAACTAAGTGGGTGTGCATCCAACTTGCTTGCTCATGAAGACCTAGGGCAATATGAGGAAGCCCATCATTGGAATATTGATATGTCTGCAACGTATCTATAATTTTTGATTGTTCCATGCTGTTATATTATCATTCTTGGATGTTTTACAATCATTTTATATCATTTTTTGGTACTAACCTATTGACCTAGTGCCTAGTGCCAGTTGCTGTTTTCTGCATGTTTTTTACATCGCAGGGAATCAATACCAAATGGAGTCCAAATGCAGCGAAACTTTTTGTGGATTTTTTTTGGACCAGAAGACATCCAGTGGGCCGGAGAAGCACCTGGGGGGTGCTCCAAGGGGAGCACAACCCACCAGGGCGCGCTTGGAGGCCCAGGCGCGCCCAGGTGGGTTGTGCCCACCTCGGTGGCCTCCCACACTGCCTCTTTGCTCTATAAATACCCCAATATTCCAGAAACCCTAGGAGAGTCGACAAAAATAAATTCCAGCCACCGCAAGTTCCAGAAACACCAGATCCAATCTAGACACCATCTCAGAGGGGTTCATCATGTCCATTGGTGCCTCTCCGATGATGCGTGAGTAGTTCTTTGTAGACCTACGGGTCCATAGTTAGTAGCTAGATGGCTTTCTCTCTCTCGTTTGATTCTCAATACAATGGTCTCTTGGAGATCCATATGATGTAACTCTTTTTGAGGTGTGTTTGTTGGGATCCGATGAACCTTGAGTTTATGATCAGATCTATGTTTTTATCCATGAAAGTTATTTGAGTCTTCTTTGATCTCTTATATGCATGATTGCTTATAGCCTCGTATTTCTTCTCCGATATTTGGGTTTTGTTTGGCCAACTTGATCTATTTATCTTGCAATGGTAAGAGGTGCTTGGTAATGGGTTTGATCTTACGGTGCTTGATCCCAGTGACAGAAAGGGAAACGACACGTATGTATCATTGCTATTAAGGATAACAAGATGGGGTCTATTTCTACATAAATAGATCTTGTCTACATCATGTCATCGTTCTTATTGCATTACTCCATTTTTCCATGAACTTAATACACTAGATGCATGCTGGATAGCGGTCGATGTGTGGAGTAATAGTAGTAGGTGCAGGCAGGAGTCGGTCTACTAATCTTGGACGTGATGACTATATAATGATCATTGCCTGGATATCGTCATGAGTATTTGAAGTTCTATCAATTGCCCAACAGTAATTGTTTTCCCACCGTTTGCTATTTTTCTCGAGAGAAGCCACTAGTGAAACCTACGGCCCCCGGGTCTCTTCTTTAATATATTTGCCTTTGCGATCTATTTTTATTTGCTTTTGTTTTCAGATCTATATTTCCAAAAACCCAAAAATACCTTGATGCACTTTATTTTATTTTGCATTTATTCGAGATCTGTTTATCCAATCTATTTCAACTTTTTCCCGTCCACTAGCCACCTCTGGCGCCGTTGCCCGAAAGGGGTTGACTACCCCTTTAATACGTCGGGTTGCGAGTATTTGTTATTTGTGTGCAGGTGCCGTTCACATAGTGTTGCGTGGTTCTCCTACTGGTTCGATAACCTTGGTCTCATCACTGAGAGAAATACCTACCGTCGCTGTGCTGCATCATCCTTTCCTCTTTGGGGAAATACCGACGTAGTTCTAGCAGACATCAAATATACAAGCCAAGTTCTATAATGAAAAATTCCCACTAGTATATGAAAGTGACAACATAGGAGACTCTCTATCATGAAGATCATGGTGCTACTTTGAAGCACAAGTATGGAAAAAAGGATAGTAACATTGCCCCTTCTCTCTTTTTCTCTCATTTTTCCTTTTTTTCTCTTTCTTTTTTTTCTTTCTCCTTTTTTTTCTTTCTTTCTTTTTTTCTTTATTTCCTCACATGGGACAATGCTCTAATATTGAAAATCATCATACTTCTATTTACTTACAACTCAAAAATTACAACTCGATACTAGAACACAATATGACTCTATATGAATGCCTCTGGCGGTGTACCGGGATGTGCAATGATTCAAGAGTGACATGTATAAAAAATGATGAAAGGTGGCTTTGCCACAAATACGATGTCAACTACATGATCATGCAAAGCAATATGACAATGATGATGCGTGTCATAATAAACGAAACGGTGGAAAGTTGCATGGCAATATATCTCGGAATGGCTATGGAAATGCCATAATAGGTAGGTATGGTGGCTGTTTTGAGGAAGGTATATGGTGGGTTTATGGCACCGGCAAAAATTGCGCGGCACTAGAGAGGCTAGCAAAGGTGGAAGGGTGAGAGTGCGTATAATCCATGGACTCAACATTAGTCATAAAGAACTCACATACTTATTGCAAAAATCTATTAGTCATCAAAACAAAGTACTACATGCATGCTCCTAGGGGGATAGATTGGGAGGAAAAGATCATCGCTCGTCCCCGACCGCCACTCTTAAGGAAGACATTCAAAAAATATCTCATGCTCCAACTTCGTTACATAACGGTTCACCATACATGCATGCTACGGGACTCACAAACCTTAACACAAGTATTTCTCAAATTCACAACTACTCACTAGCATGACTCTAATATCACCATCTTTATATCTCAAAACAATTATAAGGAATCAAACTTCTCATAGTATTCAATGCACTTTATATGAAAGTTTTTATTATATCCCTCTCGAATGCCTACCATATTAGGACTAAATGTGACGACCCCGACTTAATCGTGCACTAATCATACACGCAAATGCGCACGATCAAGCCTAAGGACTCACTTGAAGATATCACAACACAACTCTAAAACATAAATAAAGTCATACAAGCTTAATATTACAAGCCAGGGCCTCGAGGGCTCGAATACATAGCTCGATGGCATACAAGCGTCAGCGGAAGCATTAGATATCTGGGTACAGATATATTACATAGAGAGAATTAGGCCTTCACAGAGGCGGGGTAAAATAAAATACTACGATCGAAAGGCGTAGGCCTCCTGCCCTGGACCCTCCGATCCTACTCCTGGTCGTCGAACGGCTCCTCGTAGTAGTAGTACTCGCCAGGCGGGTAGTAGTACTGGTCGTCGGCTGGGGCTTCTGGCTCAGGGGCTCCGTCGTCTGGTGGCATCAAATGGAATATGGGGGAAAAAGAAAATAAAGCAAACGTGAGTACTCATCCGAAGTACTCAACAAGCAAGGATCTACACTACATATGCAACATTGTCAAAGGAATGGCTTTATATGTGGACTGGGCTGCAGAAATGCCAGAGTAGAGGGGGAAAGCTAGTCCTATCGAAGACTAGCCTCTTCAACAATCTTCGACAGTCTTGCAGCATCAGGAGAGAGCAGATGAACATAATGTGAAGTAGTAGTAGTAATATCATCAACCTCGACCTGAGATCCTTTCTCGACTCCCTGCGAGAAAGCAATCCCAGAGCCGTACTATCCAGTTCTCATCACATGTTCTAGTTGTACCGATCGGGATACAACTCCGAGTGTCCGTTACCGTAGGACAGGCTATCGATAGAAGTTTCTTCCCTGCAGGGGTGCACCAACTTACCCACCACGCTCACTTAACTCTGGCCGGACACACTTTTCTGGGTCATGCCCGGCCTCGGCTAAGCAACACGCCGCAACCCGACCTAGGCTTATAAGAGAGGTCAGCACGCCGGACTAAACCTATGCCCCCAGGGGTCTTGGGCCATCGCCCCGGGAACTCCTGCACGTTACGGGGCCACCGAGAGCAGACCTAGCAACCCCTTATACAAGCGCGGTTGCGTTACCAGTCCAACTCGACGTGCGCCGCTCCTTACTGACGTCAAACAAGCTTCGGCTGATGTGTACGACGCAGAACGCCCATACTATGCCCACGTGATGGTTAGTGCCATCGGGCCAGAGGCCCCTCGGATCAAATATCCAAACCGTAGTGGATTAGGAGCGCGCGGAAACGAGCAGAGACTCACGATCGATGTGACCCCGTCGCCCCGTCTCGAGGACTTGTGGCAAGGGCTAAGAATGCCCGGCCACGCCTCGTAGTTATATCGCGGGCACCATCCAGGTCAACCCGACTCCACATCACTTCGCGTTAAGCTCGCGCGGGTACCCCTCAGGGCCGACCCGTCTTTAGTATCATAGTTTAGTGCAAGTCATAATATCCAAGGTAACTGTGTGTCTGACACCGAAGGGAACCCTGAGGAATCACCCTCGATGGAACTCCCGCTCGATGTTATCATCAAGGTGAACGAAGGAGGAATCACCCTCGAGGTCCACCTTGAGGAGTTGCGCGACGATGTCGTTATCGGGGGTGGTGTAGGAGGAATCACCCTCGCTTACCACGACCGAGTAACTAACCTACAAGGTTAACATCAGAAGTGCTGACGAGGTATCACCCTCGGCACTCGATGATAACCCAGCAGTGTCGGCAACTAAGGGGAAGTGATGTGCGGTGCCATGGTCTAGTCTTCAATCCCGATGATCGGGTCTTCTGATGTCCAGCAGGGCAGTCGGGATCAAGTGGGGTCTCTGTCGTGTCTCTACCCACCTTATACTAAGCAGTCTAGGATAATCGGTAAGGTAACAAAGCAGGGTACAATAATCAGGCTATGCAGCAGATATAGGAAAACAGTAGCAGTAGCAGTTCTAATGCAAGCATAAGAGAGAAGAGAGTAGGCGATATAGGCATGCTCAAAATGGGGGTGCTTGCCTGTTTGCTCTGGGGCAAGGGCAAGGTCTTCAGGGGTGTCGTCGGGGACGTAGTCGTACTCCTGTGCGGCGTCTGCCTCGGGAGCTACGTCAACGTCGGGGTCTACCGAGAGAGAAGAGGGGGAAGAAACAGGTAAACATAATGCAAACAGATGCAATACGGTGCGTGTGATGCTATGATGCAGTGCAGGGTTGCCTAATTATGCATCTAAGTCATTTTAGTTATTTTTAGAATTATTCTGGGATTTAATATCCGACGTGTGTGCACTATTCATCTGTCGGATTCGGGTCCGGAGTTACGAGTTCTTCTACGTAGGAGGTTTCGATGGAGAAACAGACGGCACGATCAGACTCGTCTCGTCGTTCTGAGCAACTTTCATGTTTTAACTTTTTCGATCCGAGCTACGGTTTAAAAGTTATTAATTTTTAAAGATTATTTGAATTTCTGGAATTATTTTATTTATCAGAAAATGAATTATGACGTCAGCATGACGCGCTGCTGACGTCAGCAAGTCAACAGGACGGTTGACCAGTCAAACCTGACATGTGGGTCCAGTGGGACCCACATGTCAGCCTCTATTTCTTTAATCAGTGATTCAGTTTAATTACCAGGATTAATTAGGGTGTGGACCCCACATGTCATTGAGACATTAGGGTAATTAGATTATTTTTATTTCTAATTTGTTTTAACTAATTAAACAGGAAGGCGGGGCCCGCCTGTCAGCGGCTGGGCCGGTCCAGTCAGCAAGGCTGACTGGTCAACTGGCCGGCCGGGCCCCTGGGACCCACGGGTCAGTGACCCAGGGGGTGGGCCCCGCCTGTGCCACGTCAGCGGGGCCGGCGGCTGGTCGCCGGTGACCAAATCGCACGGCGGCGCGTCGCCGGAGTTGGCCGGAATCGAGCTATAGGGCTCGGTTCGAGCCGGGCTTGGGTGCGTTCGAAAGCTGGCGTCCTCGCGCATCTAGCTGAGCCAACAGCCGGGCTCGGAGGTGGCCGGAACGTCGCCGGCGTTGAGCGAGGCGGACGTCCGAAGCTCGAGCTCGTCGGGTTCGACGTTCTAGCGCGGGGGCGACCTAACTAGCTAGCTGTGCGGGGCCTACGGCTCACAGGGAGCTCGCCGGAGGAGTCAAACGAGCTAGCAACAGCTCGGGAGCTTGGCTGCAGCGGCAATGGCGGCGGTGACATTCGGGTCTCCGAGGTGCCGCGGCTACAGCGTGCAGACGGGCTACCAGAGAGGCCAGAGAGAGAGGGAGAGTGCTCACCGAGCGGCGCAAGGTGGCCCGTGTGAGGATTAGGAGCTGCAGGGGTCGAGGTCGCCGGAAGCGCGCCGGAGATGCAGAAGAGGGGCGCGGCTCGATCCGCGCAACGTGGAGCTCCTCGGCCCCAATCAACGGCGCCCAAGGCCGTGGCAGTCCATGGCGATGGCGCAGGACATGGCAGAGCGGCAGGCAGGGCTCGGTGGCCGCGGGGACGAACGAGAACGGCGGTGGTGGTGCTCGGATCTGGAGGAAGGGGAAGAGACAGAGCGGCGAGGGAGAGAGATGGGGATGAGGCAAATGACCAGGGGGAAGGCACGGGCCTGCCCTTATCCTCTCGCGGCGCCCGCGGCGTCGCGCTGTCGAGCAGTGACCGGAGCGAGCGCGCGCGTCCATGGACGAGGCGACACGGCGACGGAGAAGGACGACGACTGTAGCGAGCTGGGCCAGGTGGGCCGCGGTCGGGGCACTGTGCACTAAGGCCCAGTGCACAGTGCCTCGCTTTCACATTTTCTATTTTCTGTTTCCTTTTTCTTTTAATCCCTTTTCTGTTTCAAAATGTTTAGGCCACTTGTGCACTTTTGAAAAATTATGGGAGTTGGTCCCAATATTGTGATGCAATATTAGCTCTCACCAAAAAGTGGTTTGAACATATTTGGATTCCATTTGAATTTGATATTAATTTAATAGATGTAAATAGTCTGTTTTGAGTGCTGTTTCAGGTTGTTTCACTCACTTAGCTAACTCCAAAAATAATGATTATGATTTTGCCATGACCACTGGATTATTTGCTAATTAAATAACATTTCTCCAGCAGAGTTTGATCAACTTCAATTTGCACTTTGGAATTTAATTTGATTTTCAGATTTGAATTTGAATTGGATTATTAACCCAAGTGACTAGGCAAAGCAAATGATGATGACATGGCATTATTAGCAGTTGATCACTGTGGTCATTACAAGGGGGTGTTACAAATTCTCCTCCTCTAAAAGAAATTCTCGTCCCGAGAATTTAGGAGGTAGAAGGAAAGAGTTCGGGATATCCTTCCCGAAGATGATCCTCGCGTTCCCAAGTGGCTTCATCTTCAGTGTGATTCGACCACTGTACTTTCAGGAACTTGGTTGTTTTCTGACGAGTCCGACGTTCAGCTTCGTCGAGGATTCGAATCGGATGCTCCTTATATGAAAGATCATCTTGCAGTTGTAGCATCTCATGATCCACTGCACGATGCGGATATTCCTTGAAGCACTTCCGGAGTTGCGACACGTGGAAGACATCATGAATATGAGAGAACTGTGGCGGCAATTCCAATTTATAAGCCACATGTCCACGTCTAGCCACGATACGGAAAGGACCAATATAGCGAGGAGCTAGCTTGCCCTTGATTCCAAAACGACGGGTACCCTTCATAGGAGTGACTCGGAGATAAGCATGATCACCAGGTTGATAGATCACACCCCATCGCTTGCGATCATAATTACTCTTCTGACGGTCTTGAGCTGCTTTGAGATTCTCCCGGACAATTCGGACTTGTTCTTCGGCATGCTGAATGATGTCCGGTCCAACAAGAGGTCGTTCCCCGGTTTCTGACCAATTCAGAGGGGTTCGACATTTACGACCATAAAGAACCTCAAATGGGGCCATTTTTAAGCTGGCTTGATAACTGTTGTTATAAGAGAACTCGGCATACGGGAGAGATTCCTCCCATTTCTTACCGAAGGATATAACACAAGCTCGAAGCATGTCTTCAAGCACTTGATTAACACGCTCAACTTGGCCTTGAGATTGGGGATGATAAGCTGAACTCCAGGTAATATGAGTTCCCATTGCTTTCTGGAAACTTTCCCAGAAATGGCCAGTGAAAATGCTGCCACGGTCTGAACTGATTTCCTTGGGAATACCATGGAGTGAAACAATTCTGGCAATGTACAGTTCTGCTAGCTGGCTAGCGGTGATAGTCTCCTTAACAGGTAGGAAATGAGCAACCTTGGAGAGTTGGTCGACGACGACAAGAATGGCATCGTGACCCTTCTGAGACTTGGGAAGACCAGTAATGAAGTCCATTTGCACTTTATCCCACTTCCATAGAGGAATAGGGAGCGGTTGCAGAATTCCAGCAGGTTTCTGATGTTCTGCCTTCACGCGACGACAAACGTCACACTCGGCAACATAACGAGCAATATCCTGCTTCATCCTAGACCACCAGTACCTTTGACGAAGATCTCGATACATTTTGGTACTACCCGGATGGATAGACAGCGGTGTATCATGGGCCTCCTTCATGACTTTGTCAGTCATCAGCTCGAAGCGAGGTACTACGATGCGGTCTCTGAAATATAATGTACCATCTTCAGCAACTGAGAAATCCCGATACTTAGCAAGGTGAAGCTCCTTCTTCATCAAGTCAATTTCAGCATCTTTGGCTTGCGCTTCTTTAATAGCCTTCAGAAGGTCTGGCTGTACCACAAGGTTATTAAGAGAACCCTGGGGAACAATTCGCAGATTCAGCTGAGTCAGTTCTGCGTGAAGACGAGGTTGAGCTTGCCTAACCATGAGGTTGTTGCAATATGACTTGCGACTCAGGGCATCGGCCATTACATTAGCTTTGCCCGGGGTATAAGAAATACCGCAGTCATAATCCGCAATAGCTTCTAACCATCGTTGTTGTCGGAGATTAAGATCCGGTTGAGTGAATAAGTATTTCAGACTTTGGTGATCGGTATAAATTTCACACCGATTACCCAGAAGGTAGTGTCGCCATAACTTCAATGCATACATCACTGATGCAAGTTCAAGATCATGCACTGGATAATTCTCTTCATGTGGACGCAATTGACGTGAAGCATATGCAATTACTCTCCGCTCTTGCATTAGGACGCAGCCTAATCCCTGACGAGAGGCGTCGCAATATATGACAAAGTCCTTGCGAGAATCAGGAGGAGCAAGCACTGGAGCAGAAGTGAGCTTGTCCTTGAGGGTTTGGAAACTTTCCTGACACTTGTCTGTCCACTCAAACTTAACGCCTTTGTGGAGCAGATTAGTCAGGGGCTTGGCGATCTTGGAGAAGTTCTCGACGAATCGGCGACAATAGCTGGCTAGACCGAGAAAGCTTCGGACCTGCTTGGCATTCTTCGGAGGGGTCCAGTCAAGAATAGCCTGAACTCGCTCCGGGTTAACTGCAATACCATCCTTGGAGATGACATGTCCAAGGTAGGTTACCTCGGAAAGCCAGAATTCGCACTTAGAGTACTTGGCATATAATTGGTGCTCTCGAAGTCCCTCCAGAACTAGGCGAAGATGCTCAGCATGTTCTTCTTTGCTCTTCGAATAAACCAGAATATCATCCAGATATACCACGACAAATTTGTCGAGGTAATCCATGAATATGTAATTCATTAGGCGGGAGAATGTAGCTGGAGCGTTTGTTAAACCAAACGACATGACTGTGTACTCGTAAGAGCCATAATGAGTAACGAATGCAGTCTTCGGAATATCCTCTTCGCGAACACGGATCTGGTGATAACCCAACCTCAAGTCGAGTTTAGAAAACACCGAAGATCCAGCGAGTTGATCATATAAATCGTTGATCCGGGGAAGTGGATATTTATTCTGAATGGTTGCCTGGTTGATAGGACGATAATCTTGGACCAACCTATTCGTTCCATCTTTCTTCTTGACGAAAAGAGACGGTGCTCCCCATGCAGAGGAACTGGGGCGAATGAAACCCTTCCTTAAGGATTTCTCAATTTCCTCCTTAAGCTCGATGAGGTGGTGCGGAGGCATCTTGTAGGGACGCTTCGCAATAGGAGTGGTGCCGGGCTTCAAGTCGATGACGAACTCGACAGCTCTAGCAGGGGGTATTCCTGGAAGTTCTTCTGGAAAAACATCTGGGAAGTCACAGACAACTGGGATATTCTCGATCCCATCAAGCGGAGAAGCATTCAACGCGTTCAAGGCATAAATTTGAGCCTCGGCGTTCTGAGTGATATGAGCATGGTAATTCACCATCTCATTCGAGGGGTGCAAGAGGTGAACAACTTTGGTGGCACAATTGATTGAGGCATAGTGGGCCTTCAACCAATCCATCCCCAGAATAAGGTCAATCTTGGACGATTTCAGAATAATGGGAGACGCACTGAACTCCAACCCTTCGATTTCAACGGGAACATTATAGCTAACTGCAGAGGTTCGGCAACCACCCGCGGGGGTGTGTACCAATAAGGGTGTGTTCATGTATTCGCATTTAATGTCATGCATGCGTGCAAAATGTTCTGACATGAAGGAATGCGATGCTCCTGAATCAAATAAAACGGATGCAGGTACTGAATTAACGAGAAGTGTACCCATCACAGTATCTGGTTGATCTGGAGCTCCAGACATGTTGACGTGGTAGTACTGCCCACGACCATAAGAAGGTCTGGCATTATTGTTGCGCTGCTGAGGAATACCACGGCCAATTCCACGTCCAGCAGAAGGGAGAGCTAGTTGATTCTGATTCTGAGAACAATCTCTAGCACGGTGACCTGGCTTGCCACACTTGAAGCATAGTCCGCTGTCAGGACGAGGTGCTGGAGCTCGAGGTGCTGGAGCTGGCAGGGGCTGTCTCGATGGTGGAGGTGGCAGACGTGGTGCAGCATAAGAAGGTCTGTTCGCAGGAGCTGCTGAACAAAACATGCCTTGGGGAAACCAGATGCGTCGCTTCTGGGAAGACGAGCCCGAAGATGAGCCCGACTCACGGGTGCGTCTGGACGCTTCCTTGTGCTTCTTAAGTCCAGTTTCAACCATGATGGCCTTATTCACCAAGGTGGCGAAATCAGGGTAATCTTGAACAAGAAGGGCTAACTGAATGTCATGGTGCAGTCCTTCACGAAACTTCTCCTGTCTGCGTTCATCAGTAGGAATGTCCTCTTCAGCGTAACGAGATAAGTCTAGAAACTCGCGCTGATAGACTTCCACAGTCTTGTTTCCTTGGACAAGGCTACGGAACTCAGCCTTCTTCCTAGCTATGATAGCTAGAGGAATGTAGCGGGCACGGAAAGCAATCTTGAACTCTGCCCAAGTGACGACAGTACCAGGCGGCAGAGTCTGTCGGTGAGTGGCCCACCATTGGGCTGCGGGACCCTTAAGAAGATATGTCGCAAAAGTGACATAGTTAATTTCGGCGACACTAGCAGACTCCATCTCATGAGAGATATCACGCAGCCAGTCATCTGCATCCAGTGGGTTGACTGTGTTGCGGAAGAAGGATGGGCTGAGCCGCATAAATTCTGGCAAAGTGATGGAGAAAGGCTGCTGATTAGCATCAGGACGAGGGAATTGCTGCATAATTCCCGTCATAAACTGGCGGTTGAGTTCAAACTGTTGCATCATCGCTGCCATGTAATCAGGTGGTGGCGGCGGTGGCGGGTTGTTGTCAGCCATCCTGCTATTCCAACAGGGGTATTTCAGCGATAGCTTATGCAAGTGTTTAACAATAAACATGAGGTAACTCGACATTATTGAAAGAGTGCAATAGATGCTAGAAGTAGTCATTAAGACGTACAGATCCATACATAGTCGGTTACATTCGGGTAGCATAACGGCGCAAATTGAAAAGCTAGACATGCTAGGCGGCGCGCAGGCACGCGGTAAGGAAGTACACAACGGGACATAGCAAGGGCTACATCAGCGTCGGAGAAAACCACTGAAACGGGGTAACTGCAAGTGCGGACGATGGACGTTCGTCGCAGAAGGATCCTGCGCTCCATGGGCACTCTGATGCAGAACCCGGTCTCGAGAAGAAAGAAGAGGTCCACGTGCAGGCGTGTGACCTCCCACAGCAGGCCAGACGATCCCTGATGGCATCTCAGTCCTGCTCGGGTAAAGAATGTACTCCGGATGCATCCCTGCACGAACAGCTGGTAGCAACTGTGTCATAGCCTCGTAGTAGCGTGCTCGAGTGGCAAATAACTCAACAGCAAGTGCACGAACAGTGCGATCCAAAGCCTGAGTGCACTGAATCAGAACCTGCGGGTCGTAGCGTCGAGACTCGTACGGGGCACAGATAGCTGTGTAAAATCCAGCAGCATCTCCAACAGGTGCATACGGAATGTACCGAAACACAGTATCATCCAAGTTAGCACTGAACTGTCCTCGAAGTCGTGCGACGGCAGAGTAAGCAACATCATGGACTGCCATCTCAATCGTCACGCCGATACCGTGAAAACGGTGTAGCTCGGTGTCTGAGTTGTTCTGCTGATCATAAATCCGAACTTCAGCATAGTACTGTTCCTGGTTGAACTCGCGATAAACCTCATAGACCATGTACTCGGGATACCAGCGGTAACCCAGTCTACTCAGGAGGGCGATCAGAACAGCTGGAAATCCAGGGATGTCTCGAGCACAGGTGCGAAGCACGAGCTGCGTCGTAGGACGAGGGGGAAACAGTCGATCCATCTGAAATAAGAAGTTCAGGATTGTCATAAGACATTGAGAAATATAACCGATCTCGGAAGGAAAGGTTAAACAAAACAATGGAAAGGAAAATGATTATCAGACTAATCAGATCAAAGACAGGGAAATCGCACTGAATCCAGCTCTCCGGGTGGATAGAATTAACGAGAACCTAAATGTCAGTGTTAGTAAATTTTGCAAAACCCGAATAGATGAGAGATTAGAATCCCAGAGTAAAGACGAGGAAAAAAAAGATCCTAATACCACCCAGTTGGCGACGTGGGCCCGTAAGCCACACAGCCAAGTTAGTAAAACAGTTTTTGACCACTAGACTCAACTTCGGCCAAAGAGTTGGAAAGGGGGGACTCCTAGAGGCAGTCGGCTCTGATACCAACCTGTGACGACCCCGACTTAATCGTGCACTAATCATACACGCAAATGCGCACGATCAAGCCTAAGGACTCACTTGAAGATATCACAACACAACTCTAAAACATAAATAAAGTCATACAAGCTTAATATTACAAGCCAGGGCCTCGAGGGCTCGAATACATAGCTCGATGGCATACAAGCGTCAGCGGAAGCATTAGATATCTGGGTACAGATATATTACATAGAGAGAATTAGGCCTTCACAGAGGCGGGGTAAAATAAAATACTACGATCGAAAGGCGTAGGCCTCCTGCCCTGGACCCTCCGATCCTACTCCTGGTCGTCGAACGGCTCCTCGTAGTAGTAGTACTCGCCAGGCGGGTAGTAGTACTGGTCGTCGGCTGGGGCTTCTGGCTCAGGGGCTCCGTCGTCTGGTGGCATCAAATGGAATATGGGGGAAAAAGAAAATAAAGCAAACGTGAGTACTCATCCAAAGTACTCAGCAAGCAAGGATCTACACTACATATGCAACATTGTCAAAGGAATGGCTGTATATGTGGACTGGGCTGCAGAAATGCCAGAGTAGAGGGGGAAAGCTAGTCCTATCGAAGACTAGCCTCTTCAACAATCTTCGACAGTCTTGCAGCATCAGGAGAGAGCAGATGAACATAATGTGAAGTAGTAGTAGTAATATCATCAACCTCGACCTGAGATCCTTTCTCGACTCCCTGCGAGAAAGCAATCCCAGAGCCGTACTATCCAGTTCTCATCACATGTTCTAGTTGTACCGATCGGGATACAACTCCGAGTGTCCGTTACCGTAGGACAGGCTATCGATAGAAGTTTCTTCCCTGCAGGGGTGCACCAACTTACCCACCACGCTCACTTAACTCTGGCCGGACACACTTTTCTGGGTCATGCCCGGCCTCGGCTAAGCAACACGCCGCAACCCGACCTAGGCTTATAAGAGAGGTTAGCACGCCGGACTAAACCTATGCCCCCAGGGGTCTTGGGCCATCGCCCCGGGAACTCCTGCACGTTACGGGGCCACCGAGAGCAGACCTAGCAACCCCTTATACAAGCGCGGTTGCGTTACCAGTCCAACTCGGCGTGCGCCGCTCCTTACTGACGTCAAACAAGCTTCGGCTGATGTGTACGACGCAGAACGCCCATACTATGCCCACGTGATGGTTAGTGCTATCGGGCCAGAGGCCCCTCGGATCAAATATCCAAACCGTAGTGGATTAGGAGCGCGCGGAAACGAGCAGAGACTCACGATCGATGTGACCCCGTCGCCCCGTCTCGAGGACTTGCGGCAAGGGCTAAGAATGCCCGGCCACGCCTCGTAGTTATCTCGCGGGCACCATCCAGGTCAACCCGACTCCACATCACTTCGCGTTAAGCTCGCGCGGGTACCCCTCAGGGCCAACCCGTCTTTAGTATCATAGTTTGGTGCAAGTCATAATATCCAAGGTAACTGTGTGTCTGACACCGAAGGGAACCCTGAGGAATCACCCTCGATGGAATTCCCGCTCGATGTTATCATCAAGGTGAACGAAGGAGGAATCACCCTCGAGGTCCACCTTGAGGAGTTGCGCGACGACGTCGTGATCGGGGGTGGTGTAGAAGGAATCACCCTCGCTTGCCACGACCGAGTAACTAACCTACAAGGTTAACATCAGAAGTGCTGACGAGGTATCACCCTCGGCACTCGATGATAACCCAGCAGTGTCGGCAACAAAGGGGAAGTGATGTACGGTGCCAGGGTCTGGTCCTCAATCCCGATGATCGGGTCTTCTGATATCCAGCAGGGCAGTCAGGATCAAGTGGAGGTCTCTGTCGTGTCTCTACCCAGCCTATAATAATCAGTCTAGGATAACCAGTAAGGTAACAAAGCAGGGTACAATAATCAGGCTATGCAGCAGATATAGGAAAACAGTAGCAGTAGCAGTTCTAATGCAAGCATAAGAGAGAAAAGAGTAGGCGATATAGGCATGCTCAAAATGGGGGTGCTTGCCTGTTTGCTCGGGGGCAAGGGCAAGGTCTTCAGTAGTATCGTCGGGGACGTAGTCGTACTCCTGTGCGGCGTCTGCCTCGGGAGCTACGTCAACGTCGGGGTCTACCGAGAGAGAAGAGGGGGAAGAAACAGGTAAACATAATGCAAACAGATGTAATACGATGCGTGTGATGCTATGATGCAGTGCAGGGTTGCCTAATTATGCATCTAAGTCATTTTAGTTATTTTTAGAATTATTCTGGGATTTAATATCCGACGTGTGTGCACTATTCATCTGTCGGATTCGGGTCCGGAGTTACGAGTTCTTCTACGTAGGAGGTTCCGATGGAGAAACAGACGGCACGATCAGACTCGTCTCGTCGTTCTGAGCAACTTTCATGTTTTAACTTTTTCGATCCGAGCTACGGTTTAAAAGTTATTAATTTTTAAAGATTATTTGAATTTCTGGAATTATTTTATTTATCAGAAAATGAATTATGACGTCAGCATGACGCGCTGCTGACGTCAGCAAGTCAACAGGACGGTTGACCAGTCAAACCTGACATGTGGGTCCAGTGGGACCCACATGTCAGCCTCTATTTCTTTAATCAGTGATTCAGTTTAATTACCAGGATTAATTAGGGGGTGGACCCCACATGTCAGTGAGACATTAGGTTAATTAGTTTATTTTTATTTCTAAAATGTTTTAATTAATTAATCAGGGAGGTGGGGCCCGCCTGTCAGCGGCTGGGCCGGTCCAGTCAGCAAGGCTGACTGGTCAACTGGCCGGCCGGGCCCCTAGGACCCACGGGTCAGTGACCCAGGGGTGGGCCCCGCCTGTGCCACGTCAGCGGGGCCGGCGGCTGGTCGCCGGCGACCAAATCGCACGGCGGCGCGTCGCCGGAGTTGGCCGGAATCGAGCTATAGGGCTCGGTTCGAGCCGGGCTTGGGTGCGTTCGAAAGCTGGCGTCCTCGCGCATCTAGCTGAGCCAACAGCCGGGCTCGGAGGTGGCCGGAACGTCGCCGGCGTTGAGCGAGGCGGACGTCCGAAGCTCGAGCTCGTCGGGTTCGACGTTCTAGCGCGCGGGCGACCTAACTAGCTAGCTGTGCGGGGCCTACGGCTCACAGGGAGCTCGCCGGAGGAGTCAAACGAGCTAGCAACAGCTCGGGAGCTTGGCTGCAGCGGCAATGGCGGCGGTGACATTCGGGTCTCCGAGGTGCCGCGGCTACAGCGTGCAGACGGGCTACCAGAGAGGCCAGAGAGAGAGGGAGAGTGTTCACCGAGCGGCGCAAGGTGGCCCGTGTGAGGATTAGGAGCTGCAGGGGTCGAGGTCGCCGGAAGCGCGCCGGAGATGCAGAAGAGGGGCGCGGCTCGATCCGCGCAACGTGGAGCTCCTCGGCCCCAATCAACGGCGCCCAAGGCCGTGGCAGTCCATGGCGATGGCGCAGGACATGGCAGAGCGGCAGGCAGGGCTCGGTGGCCGCGGGGACGAACGAGAACGGCGGCGGTGGCGCTCGGATCTGGAGGAAGGGGAAGAGACAGAGCGGCGAGGGAGAGAGATGGGGATGAGGCAAATGACCAGGGGGAAGGCACGGGCCTGCCCTTATCCTCTCGCGGCGCCCGCGGCGTCGCGCTGTCGAGCAGCGACCGGAGCGAGCGCGCGCGTCCATGGACGAGGCGACACGGCGACGGAGAAGGATGACGACTGTAGCGAGCTGGGCCAGGTGGGCCGCGGTCGGGGCACTGTGCACTAAGGCCCAGTGCACAGTGCCTCGCTTTCACATTTTCTATTTTCTGTTTCCTTTTTCTTTTAATCCCTTTTCTGTTTCAAAATGTTTAGGCCACTTGTGCACTTTTGAAAAATTATGGGAGTTGGTCCCAATATTGTGATGCAATATTAGCTCTCACCAAAAAGTGGTTTGAACATATTTGGATTCCATTTGAATTTGATATTAATTTAATAGATGTAAATAGTCTGTTTTGAGTGCTGTTTCAGGTTGTTTCACTCACTTAGCTAACTCCAAAAATAATGATTATGATTTTGCCATGACCACTGGATTATTTGCTAATTAAATAACATTCCTCCAGCAGAGTTTGATCAACTTCAATTTGCACTTTGGAATTTAATTTGATTTTCAGATTTGAATTTGAATTGGATTATTAACCCAAGTGACTAGGCAAAGCAAATGATGATGACATGGCATTATTAGCAGTTGATCACTGTGGTCATTACAAGGGGGTGTTACACTAAATTTATAACTAAAGCAAATTACCATGATGTTTTAAAGACTCTCAAAATAATATAAGTGAAGCATGAGAGTTTATCAATTTCTATAAAATAAAGCCACCGTCGTGCTCTAAAAAGATGTAAGTGAAGCACTAGAGCAAAATTGCCCAGCTCAAAAGATATAAGTGAAGCACAAAAAGTATTCTAATAAATCAGGATTCATGCGTGTCTCTCTCAAAAGGTGTGTATAGCAAGGATGATTGTGGCAAACTAAAAAGAAAAGACTCAAATCATACAAGACGCTCCAAGCAAAACACATATCATGTGGTGAATAAAAATATAGCCTCAAGTAAAGTTACCGATAGACGAAGACGAAAGAGGGGATGCCTTCCGGGGCATCCCCAAGCTTAGGCTCTTGGTTGTCCTTGAATATTACCTTGGGGTGCCTTGGGCATCCCCAATCTTAGGCTCTTTCCACTCCTTATTCCATAGTCCATCAAATCCTTACCCAAAACTTGAAAACTTCACAACACAAAACTCAACAAAAAATCTCATAAGCTCCGTTAGTATAAGAAAATAAATCACCACTTTTGGTACTGTTGTGAACTCATTCTTTATTTATATTGGTGTAATATCTACTGTATTCAAACTTTTCCATGGTTCATACCCCCCGATATTACCCATAGATTCATCAAAATAAGCAAATAACACATAGAAAATAGAATCTGTCAAAAACAGAACAGTTTGTAGCAATCTGGAAATCTCGAATACTTCTGTAACTCCAAAAATTATGAAAAATTAGGACGACCTAAGAAAATTGTTTATTAATATTATTCAAAAATAATCAACTCAAAAACACTCTCCTATTAATTATGAAAATTATTTTCCTGGGCACAAAAGTTTCTGTTTTTCAGCAAGATCAAATCAACTATCACCGTAAGCTATCCCAAAGGTCTTACTTGGCACAAACACTAATTAAAACATAAAACCACGTCTAACCAGAGGCTAGATGAAATATTTATTGCAAAACAGAACCTAAAAAGTAAAAACAAAAAATAAAATTGGGTTGCCTCCCAACAAGCGCTATTGTTTAACGCCCTTAGCTAGGCATAAAAACAAGAACAGATCTAAGTATTGTCATCTTTGGCATGCAATCCATAAGTGGCTCTCATAATAGATTCATAAGGCAATTTAAGTTTCTTTCTTGGAAAGTGTTCCATGCCCTTCCTTAATGGAAATTTAAATCAAATGTTTCCTTCTTTCATATCAATAATTGCACCAATCGTTCTAAGGAAAGGTCTACCAAGAATAATAGGACATGTAGGATTGCAATCTATATCAAGAACAATGAAATCTACGGGCACATAATTCCTATTTGCAACAATAAGAACATCATTAATCCTTCCCATAGGTTTCTTAATAGTGGAATCCGCAAGATGCAAATTTAAAGAGCAATCATCAAATTCACGGAAACCTAACACATCACATGAAGTTTTAGGAATCGTGGAAACACTAGCACCCAAATCACACAAAGCATGACATTCATAATCTTTAATCTTAATCTTAATAGTAGGTTCCCACTCATCATAAATTTTTCTAGGATAGAAACTTCCAATTCAAGCTTTTCTTCAAAAGATTGCATTATAGTATCAACGATATGTTTAGTAAAAGCTTTGTTTCGTTTATAAGCATGAGGAGAATTCAACACGGATTGCAACAAGGAAATACAATATATTAAAGAAAAATTATCATAATTAAATTCCTTGAAATCCAAAAGAGTGGGTTCATTGCTACTTAAAGTTTTGACCTCTCCAATCCCACTTTTATCAATTTTTGCATCAAGACCTAAAACTCCGAATCATTGGGACGCCTTCTAACTAAAGTTGACTCATCTCCAGTCCCATCTTTATCAAGATTTACATTGGAAAATAAAGATTCAATAGGAGTCACATCAATCACTTTTAGATCTTCATCATTATTTTCACGGAAACTAGAAGAACACGTTTTTACAAACCAATCTTTTTAGCACGCATCTTAGCAGTTCTTTCTTTGCACTCATCAATGGAAATTCTCATAGCCTTGAGAGACTCATTGATATCATGCTTGGGTGGAATAGATCTAAGTTTCAAAGAATCAACATCAAGAGAAATTCTATCCACGTTCCTAGCCAAATCATCAATCTTAAGCAATTTTTCTTCAATCAAAGCATTGAAATTCTTTTGCGAACTCATAAATTCTTTAACACTATTCTCAAATTCAGAGGGCATCTTATTATAATTTCCATAAGAATTGTTGAAGGAATTTCCATAATTATTAGAGGAATTACTAGGAAACGGCCTAGGATTAAAATTGCCTCTATACGTGTTATTACCAAAATTGTTCCTACCAACAAAATTCACATCCATAGATTCATTATTATTTTCAATCAAACTGGATAAAGGCATATCATTTGGATCCAAAGAAACACTCTTGCTAGCAAACAATTTCATAAGTTCATCCATCTTTCCACTCAAAACATTAATCTCTTTAATTGCATGCACCTTTTTACTAGTGGAAGATCTTTCGGTATGCTTCTCCTAGAGTAATTTCCATAAAAGTGCCTCCCGCGGCCGAATCTAAAAGATTTCTAGATGCAAAATTCAATCCGGCATAATTTTTTTGTATAATCATCCACAAATTCAAACCATGAGTAGGGAAATTTCGTATCATCAATTTCATTCTCTCCCAAGATTGTGCAACATGCTCATGATCAAGTTGTTTAAAATTCATAATATCATTCCTAAGGGAGATGATCTTAGTGGGAGGAAAATACTTGGAAATAAAAGCATCTTTACACTTATTCCATGAAATCAATACTATTTTTAGGCAAAGATGAAAACCAGGTTTTAGCACGGTCTCGTAGTGAGAACGGAAATAGCTTCAATTTAACAATATCATTATCCACATCTTTCTTCTTTTGCATATCACACAAATCAACAAAATTGTTTAGATGGGATGCGGCATCTTCACTAGGAAGGCCAGAAAATTGATCTTTCATAACAAGATTCAGCAAAGCGGCATTAATTTCACAAGATTCCGTATTAGTAGCGGGAGCAATCGGAGTACTAATAAAATCATTATTATTGGTGTTGGAAAAGTCACACAATTTGGTATTCTCTTGAGTCATCATGACAAAGCAAGCAATCCAACACACAAGCACACAAAAAGCAAACGAAGAAGACGAACGAAAGAGGGGCGAAGAAAAGGCAAAGAGAGAGGCGAAGAAAAGGCAAACTTTTTGAAAATCATTTTAGAAGTGGGGGAGAGGAAAACAAGAGGCGAATGGCGAATAATGTAATGTGAGAGATGAGAGTTTATGATGGGTACTTGGTATGTCTTGACTTGGTGTAGATCTCCCCGTCAATGGCGCCAGAAATTCTTCCTGCTACTTCTTGAGCTTGTGTTGGTTTTTCCCTTGAAGAGGAAAGGGTGATGCAGCAAAGTAGAGTAAGTATTTCCCTCAGTTTTGAGAACCAAGGTGTCAATCCAGTAGGAGACAACACGCAAGTTACCGAATACCTGCACAAACAAACACCAAACTTGCACCCAACGCGATAAAGGGGTTGTCAATCCCTTCACGGTTACTTGCAAAAGTGAGATCTGATAGAGATAGATAAGCGGTAAAGTAAATATTTTTGGTATTTTTGTTTTATAGATTGGAAAGTAAAAGATTGCAAAATAGTAGATCGGAAACTCGTAGATTGGAAAGTAGAAGATTGTATGATGGAAAATAGACCCGGGGGCCATAGGTTTCACTAGAGGCTTCTCTCAAGATAGAAAATATTACGGTGGGTGAACAAATTACTACCGAGCAATTGATAGAAAAGCGCAAAGTTATGACGATATCTAAGGCAATGATCATGAATATAGGCATCACGTCCGTGTCAAGTAGACCAAAACGATTTTGCGTCTACTACTATTACTCCACACATCGATCGACTCCTGCCTGCATCTAGAGTATTAAGTTCATGAAGAACAGAGTAACGCATTAAGAAAGATGACATGATGTAGAGGAATTAACTCAAGCAATATGATGAAAACCCCATCTTTTTATCCTCGATGGCAACAATACAATACGTGCCTTGCTTCCCCTACTGTCACTGGGAAAGGACACCGCAAGATTGAAACCAAAGCTAAGCACTTCTCCCATTGCAAGAAAAACCAATCTAGTTGGCCAAACCAAATCGATAGTTCGAAGAGACTTGCAAAGATATCAAATCATGCATAAAATAATTCAGAGAAGATTCAAATAATATTCATAGATAAGCTGATCATAAATCCACAATTCATCGGATCTCGGCAAACACACCGCAAAAAAGTATTACATCGAATAGATCTCCAAGAACATCGAGGAGAACGTGGTATTGAGAATCAAAGAGAGAGAAAAGGCCATCTAGCTACTAGCTATGGACCCGTAGGTCTGAGGTAAACTACTCACGCTTCATCGGAAGGGCAATGGTGTTGATGTAGAAGCCCTCCATGATCGAATCCCCCTCCGGCAGGACGCCTGAAAAGGCCCCTAGATGGGATCTCACGGGTACAGAAGGTTGCGGCGGTGGAAAAGTCTTTTGGTGGATGCCTCTGGTGGTTTGGGCATATAAGAGTATATATAGGCTAAAGAATTAGGCCAGGAGACGCACGAGGGGCCCACAAGGGTGTGCGGCGCGCCCTACCCCCCTGGGCGCGCCCTCCGTCCTTGTGGCCGCCTCGTGGCTCCTCCGACTTCATCTCCAAGTCTCCTGGTTTCCTTTGGGTCCAAGAAAGATCATCGCGAAAGTTTCATTCCGTTTGGTATTCCTTTTCTGCGAAACTCAAAAACAGGGAAAAAACAGGAACTGGCACTAGGCTCTAGGTTAATAGGTTAGTCCCAAAAATAATATAAAATAGCATATTAATGCAAATAAAACATCCAAAACAGATAATATAATAGCATGGAAAAATAAAAAATTATAGATACGTTGGAGACGTATCACGGCCGCCTCAACCGCGAGCAACCACACGCATAGAGCAGTTGAACACGCAGGGAATGTCGTCTACAAGCCGGCTGGCAGTTGCGACGTTGCGTAGAGAGCGGCCGTGTGCTACTACCTCCGTCTTCGTCTATTAGTCCCCTTTATATTCTGTGCCACATTTTGACCTTAAATTTAACCTAAAAAATGTTGATGCATGTTATAAATTTTTTATAATTGGAAACTATGTTCAAATACGAATCCAACGATATAATCTTTGGCGACATGCATTCGTATTTTATTAGTTAAATCTCTAGTCAAAATTTGGCACAAAAATACATAGACGACTTATAAACCAGGGCAAGGGTAGTAGGTAATTAAATCGCAAATGTTTTTTTATTAACCGTATGTGTACGTGTCCTTTCATCCTCCTCTCGCACATCTTGTCACCCTGCTGCCGCAGATGGCTTACATCGCAAGCTTGCGCAGCGCGCGGGGGCGTTCTTTTGGCCAAACGGTGGCTCGAAGTGGCGCCAATGAATCGTCGGTGAGCCCGTTCCCGCGCAACCTCGCAGGTTCCCGCACAAGCTTCCCGCCCGACTCGGTGAAATTCCCCAAAATCCCAATGCTTACTGACCTACTATATAAACCCTCACGGTCGGCGAGTCCTACGTCGCATTTTCCCCTCCCTTCCTGTAGATTATCTTGTCTGCTTCTCCCAAAATTGCCAATGGCACCGGTCCATCATCGTCGCTCAGCCACTCCGCCATCATCAGAGGACAGCTGTAGTTGGGAGGCTACACTGCGGCGGCGGCGCAGTCCCCGACGTAGTGTAGTGCGCGTGGCATCCCTGTTGGGTGTTCGCGGAACACCCACCACACGCTCCGCCGCCGCTGCCCGTCGGCAGCTGTTTCCGGCCGTCGTGGCCTCCACACCACCGTCGAAAGCCAGGGACATCGCCCACTCCATCACCGCGGCCCGAAGGCGGGAGGTGGCCGTCGTGGCTGCCACCCCACTGGCGGCCACCGTGGCCATCACCCGCTCCGCCACCGCGGCCCGAAGGCGGGAGGTGGTGGTCGTGGCCGCCACCCCATCGTCGGCCGCCGTGGCCGCCAGCCCACCTTCGACCGTCGGGGTCATCACCCGCCCAGCTACCGCCGCCTGAAGGCGGGAGGCAGAGGTGGAGGCCCGCACGTGCGTCAGCGACCTTGCGCGCTACATCGAGTTCCTGCAGGAGGAGGAGGAGCGCCTCATCGAGCACGCAAAGAGCCTTACCGCCGCCGTGGCTACAGCACACGCCACCGCAGAGGCGAGGAATCAGAAGATCTACGAGGAGAACCACCGCTTCGAGAGGGGTCGTCTGTTGCGGCAGAGGGCGTTCGAGGTGAGCGTCGCTGAAGGTGCAGCAGCGGCAGGCACCGTATTGCAGTTGTCCAGCTCGTCGGTAGGCTCCTCCTCCTCTGCCTCTTACTGAGCGTGCTCGGCAGAGGAGAGGCTGCCGGAAGTAGTACAAAGCCCCTCCGTAGTAGTAGTATTTAAGGGCTATTTTGTTTAGTTCATCTGACTATAGATGTGGTGGAACTGTACAACGTACTTAAAATTAGCTAGTATATATAGTTGAACTAGCTATTTCAGTACGTGGTTGGCAACAATTGGGGAAAAGTTTGGTCGGTTCAGCTGTCGAGTTGAACTATTTGTATAAAAGAATGACTGCTTAATCTATGAATGAAATCTATGCTTAATTACTGAATTTTAGTTGCAAAAATTAGATAGTGCTAGTGTTTTTTAGCTGCATATTTTGACAAATGGCAGTGTTGCAACCTTGACAAATGGCAATGTTACTAGATAAACAAATGTTAATCTTTACAGTTTGACAAATGGCAATATACCCAATATGACAGATGCAAATCTTACCAAATTGTCTGTACGTGCCTGCACACGGGTCATCCAAAACAACCGTTTGCGTTGAAGGGATGTACAAATCCTGCTCGACACATTTTCTCTTGGCTTAGCGTCGAAGTCTGACTTTGCATACCGTATTCAATCTGAACCGTTTGCCTTGAAGAGATGCACAAATCCTGCGCTGTGAATTTTCCCTTGGCTTACTGGGGAAGACCATAGCTCTCACTTTGCATATGGGTGTTCTATCTAAAACGTTTGCGATCAACAGCTGCACAAATCCTGCTCGGCACATTTTCCCTTGGCTTCCTGGGGAAGCTGTCGGTTTGCATACGGGTGTTCAATCTAAAACGTTTGCGATGAGTGTTTTATATTTAAAAACAATTTACGTTGTTTTTAAAGAAAATCATTTGATAAGTCTGTACATTCAGAGAGAAAAACGCAAGTTCATTCAAACCATATCTTTCATTCAATCACACTGCGAATTTATATTCATATGATCGAGATACACTGATATTGTATTAAACCCCCCAAAAAAATAATTCCAGCGACGGTGGAGGCGGCGTGCCGCGCCGACGTTGTCGTTGCCATCCTCCGAGACGCCGTTGTTGAAGTTTTCAAGGCAGCACAGAGTGTTCTTCACTTGGAAATCAAACATCATGTCGTCACGCGATCGACGAGCGGGGCGCGGGAGGACGGCAACTCGCGGCACTGCGAGGTAGCGGTCGACGGCGGCGTCCCATGCCGCTGAGGGGGGTGCGCGCACAGGCACGGGCGCGGCGGGTGCAGGCAAACGCACAGGGACCGGCGCCGCGGTGGGTGCATGGGCGCGCACAGGCACGGGCACGGGCGCTAGCGTTGGCATGTACACGAGCTCGTGCGGGTCCGCGGAGACCTCGCTGACGCCAGCGGCTTCCAGCTCTGCGATAGTGCTCGGTGACCAGCCCATCAATGCTACGGGGATGGTCGCTGGCGCGGGCGCAGGGATGGGAGCTGGGACGGACGCGGGGGCATCAACCGCCGCGGCTAGCTCGTTCAGGGCCATGTCCATGAGGCCCCATTCCTCCTTATTTTCTATCTCCTTCGGCTCGGAGTCAACTTCACCAAACTGGAAGACTATTGACAAATGATTCTTCTGTGCCATGGAGTTGGTGGAGGTCTGCGGGAGGGAGGGGAATGGGAGGCGAACAGTGAGGCCGCCCGTATTAAACAGCGGCTCGGGCGCCATTAATGGAGAGGATGCGAGCAAGGCGGGTGGCCATGGAAGTCAAAGGGCTCGCTTCCCACTGAGCCTGCGCAGCGTACAGCTCGCACGCTTCCCAGTGAGATTGCGCATTGGAGGACAGCTTGCACGCCTCTCGATCAGCCTGCGCATCGGACTGCGCTCGCACGCCTCCCGTTCAGTCAAGCAGCTGTCCGCACGGCACCTCCTATAGCCATTAAAAGAGAGACACGTGGCGTCACATGAATGGTTAATAGAACACACATGATTTAAGTTATACAAATGTTTGAGATGTTAAAGTGGCAGCTATTTATTTCAAAATGCCTTTGTTGGCTGTTATTCGAGTGTGCCTTCTCTCAAAATGGACACGAAAAATACCACAGCATGTCGGGTGCCATTCCATGATAGCATGCCAAGTTTCATGAATTTCAGACGAGTTTTGGATTTACTAGAATTTAAAAACAAAGTATCTCAATGTTTTGCCGGCAATCAACAGTGCCCTGGTGTTTGAAATTCATTCCCATTTCTTGCATGGGACCTAAGCATGCACCCAACAACATACATTTGATATGTCAACCCATTTTTCTGCACTGGAGCTTGTGCATGTAGTTCAAATTTGAATTATGCACATAAAATGCCTAGAAAACCCAGTTAATGCATAAAAATGTCCAAGCGAACGCCGAAAAATCCCAAAAATTGACACAACACTCCTGTTGTTCTATGTTGACACTAGAAAAAAATTTAAAGCAAGAAGAGGCAACGGATATCGTTTCGTCCCCAAAGGTGGCACGTTCCCTACTGAAACCATCAGACTTGTTGTGAGAAGCTCTAGTTTGCGAGAAGCTTATACCCAAACCTGCCCCAAATGGGACAATATTTTTACCACAGCTTGTTGATGCCGCTCTATGATAGCATGTCAAGTTTCATGAACTACAGACGAGTTTTGGATTTACTAGAATTTAAAAACCATGTATCTCAATGTTTGCGGCCGAGCGACGGTGGCAAGGTGTTTGACATTCATTCCCATTTCTTGCATGGGACCTAAGCATGCAACCAAGGACACAGATTTGATTTTTCAACCAATTTACATGCACTGGAGAATGTGCCTATAGTTCAAATTTGAATTATGCACATAAATGCATAGAAAACTCAGTTAATGTATAAAAATGTCCAAACGAACCCCGAAAAATTCCTAAATTTAACACAACACTCCTGTTGTTCTATGATGACACTAGAAAAAAATTGAAATCAAGAAGAGGCAACGGATATCGTTTCGTCCAGAAAGGTGAAACATTCCCTACCGTAACCAAGAGGCTTGTTGTGGGAAGCTCTGGTTTGTGAGAAGCTTATACCCCAACCTGCCCCAAATGGGACAATATTTTTACCACGGCATGTTGATGCCGTTCCATGCTAGCATGTCAAGTTTCATAAATTTCAGACATGTTTTCGATTTTCTAGAATTTAAAAACCATGTATCTCAATGTTAGCGGCCGAGCGACGGTAGCAAGGTGTTTGACATTCATTCTCATTTCTTGCATGGGACTTAAGCATGCAACCAAGGACACACATTTCAATTTTGAACCCATTTATACGCACTAGAGCATGTGCATGTAGTTCAAAATTGAATTGTGCACATAAATGCATAAAAAACTCAGTTAATGTATAAAAATGTCCAAGCGAACCCCGAAAAATCCCAAAAATTGACACAACACTCCTGTTGTTCTATGTTGACACGAGAAAAAATTTGAAAGTAAGAAGAGGCAACGGATATCGTTTCGTCCCCCAAGGTGGCACGTTCCCTACTGAAACCATCAGGCTTGTTGTGAGAAGCTCTGGTTTGCGAGAAGCTTATACCCAAACCTGCCACAAATGGGACAATATTTTTACCACGGCATGTCAATGCCATTCCATGATATCATGTCAAGTTTCATGAATTTCAGACGAGTTTTTGATTTACTAGAATTTTAAAACCATGTATCTCAATGTTAGCGGCCGAGCGACAGTGTCAAGGTGTTTGACATTCATTCTCATTTCTTGCATGTGACCTAAGCTTGCAACCAAGGACACACATTTGATTTTTCAACCCGTTTTTATGCACTGAGCATGTGCATGTATTTCAATTTTGAATTATGCACATAAATGCCTAGAAAACTCAGTTAACATATAAAAATGTCCAAACGATCCCCGAAAAATTCCAAAATTTAACACGACACTCCAGTTGTTCTATGTTGACACCAGAAAAAAAATTGAAAGCAAGAAGAGGCGACGAATATCATTTTGTCCACAAAGGTGACACGTTTCCCTAATAGAACCATGAGGCTTCTTGTGAGAAGCTCTGGTTTGTGAGAAGCTTATACCATAACCTGCCCCAAATGGGACAATATTTTTTACGCCAGCATGTTGATGCCATTCCATGATAGGATGCCAAGGTTCATGAATTTCAGACGGGTTTTGGATTTACTAGAATTACAAAAGCAAGTACCTCAACGTTTGCCGGAGAGCCACGGTGCCGTGGTGTTCGAAATTCATCCCCATTTCTTGCATGGGATATAAGCATAAACCCATGGACACATATATGATTTTACAACCCATTATGGTGCATCGGAGCATGTGCATGTATTTTAATTTTGAATTGTGCACCTGAAATGGCTAGAAAACCAAGTTAATGTATAAAAATGTCCAAGCGAACCCTGAATAATTCCAATTTTTTGACGACACACCTATAGTTGCATGTTCACTGCAGATAAAAAGTTCTAGTAATTCAAACACCCTCCTATGCTGTTGTGACCCTATTATGTAATTCAAATCAAGATAAAAAATCAAGTAGATCGCACACAGTTTATTATCACCAACCATGTGAGATGCAGTACAAAATATCTTGGAGCACCGTCGAAGTATAGTACGCCTATGGCTTACGCGAGAAGGTGTGTCGGCTACAGTCCACAGCCGACGTATCAAGCACACTAGCTCGCCCCCCCCCAAATATCATTTCACTGTTCAATCGTCGTCGGTGAAAGATGGGGATGTGGACTCGCGTCGTGAGGGCAACTTCGGCGGCCCACTCCGACGAGAGCGCGGCCGCAGCCGCCATGCGCGTGCTAACAAGCTGCATGAGTGCGGCCGCAATCTGCGATCGGGCGGCCAAGGCAGCCCAAACAGCCGTTGTTGCTTCTCAGGTGGCAGCAGCAACATCTGCCTCGGGGATAGCAACTGGCGAGAGCGACACAACAGCTGTCCATTCTACAGCGACAGCCTTAGCCCTGATGGAGACCGCCCACGACCATGTCGAGGCCACCCACGCCCAGCTCGTGGCGGTTACCGCACAAATCGAACGAAGCTTCTCCGATAACGGTCGGCAACCCACGACCGAAGAGTTGGCAATCACCGAGAGCGTTCGAGCAGCCGTCCGTTCCTCCGCGGCATACCTTGCCACAACGGAGCCCATCCAAGCCCAGATCGCGGCCGCCCACGCCCAGCTCGTGGCGGCCTTTTCCAAAGAGATGGCAGACGCGGATGGCGAGATGCTTGCCGAGTATGGTGTGATGGATGCCGTGGAGCCCCTTCCCCAGGAGATCGTCGGGCGTGAGCTGGACATGGAGGAGGCGGTGGAGATCGACGAGCACCAGTCGTAGTAGTACTCTTTGTTTTGTTTAATTAAGAGCGCCGGTCTTTAATTTGTTAGAGTAATGTTTAGGTCAGCTAGCTCTATTTAATTGCTGAACTTGCTCGATTAAGAAGTGTGGGTGTGCTGTAGTCTCCTTTGTGTACCCAAATTATGCAATGATGTGGATGTTCACTGTAACCAGGGAAATTCGAACCAAAGATTTTGAAGTTCAAACTCATCACACATGTGTTAAGCTATATGAATCGTTTGTGATGTTCACATATCGTACACAGTGCTGAATAAGGGACCGTGTCTGATGACACTTTGCGCGCCAGTTTTTTCGCTACACCGATTCAAAATTTTCGGCTTTCGCGGAAATATCTACCTCCCCGCCCCTCCCCCTTACCAAAAGCCACATTTTCTCTGTTTCTGCCTTCCTTTCCAAGTTGAAACCTTCACTCCTTGCTTGCAGCGCCGCCTCCTCGCCGGTGACCCTCCTTCACGCTGCTCAGCCTCGTCGATCCAGGCAGGTAATCCACACCCGACCCCCATCCTCCTCCTCCTTCCACATCCCACATGCCCCGATCGCTGGCGTGACACCTTCCACCCAAATCACCGACCCCTCCCCCAAATAAGCACCACCCTAAGCCATGGTGCACGCAGTATAGCCAGGAGCTCAAGGAGCATTTGGCAGCGGAGAAGCAAATCGCGGCTGCACGTGTGGATGAGGTCGCAATGGCTGCCATTCGTGTCGACCCCCAGATCTTGGAGGAGCACCTCACCATCGAGGCCACCGTCGACGCCTCGCGCGCCGATGCCGCGATGCGGTTGGCTGCTTTAAACGACAGTTTGTGCCGTTTCCTCGAGGTCACCGTCGGTGCCTTCGACGAAGACTACGAGGTGTTTTCTCAGCGTGCCCATGCTTACCTCAACTCGAGCGGCAGCAGGTTGGTGCCCGGAGCGGCTCAGGCAACTCACCACTACGACAAGGGCACCCGCGATGTGGAGGCCTCGCCCTCTTCCATGTCGAAGGAGCCAATCATCATCGATATCTCCAACGATGAGGAGTAGCTTGTCTTATTAGCTCACTATAAGGACCTATGTTTAGTTTTCTAGCTACGCCGGTTAAGCATGCTCGGTTTACCCGTTGCATGTGCTACTCCTGCCTTTCCTTAACAAATTCTAGTGAATTGTCCTATCTACTTTTACCATGCAATCTGTTGCTCTAGTGTATATGTTTTATATGTCATGCAATGTGGTGCTCACTTATTAACTGTTTGGTTAATTAGTTGTCGTCTTCAGTTAACTGTTTGGTTCAATTCTGCAAATGTGATATTCAATTCTTCAGGGTGCAATTTTGTATTGTCTTCCATGTGAGAAATAAATCAAATTTATCTTTACAAAATACATGAGAAACAAATACAATTGCTATATTTCCAAGTTGTCAAGCTTGCTTGGTTTGGTTGACTGTCTGATCTTCTAGTATGTTACACATTGTGCAATGTGGTGCTCAGTTAACGTTTGGTTCATTTGTTCTGGTGTTTAGTTAACTGTTTGGTTTAATTATGCAATGCGATGTTCAATTGTTGTGGGTGTATTCTGTTATTGTATACCATGTGAGAAATAAATCGAATTTGGCTGTACTAAATACATGAGAAACAAATACAATTGCTATATTTCCAAGTTGTTAAGCATGCTTGGTTTGGTTAACTATCTGATCTTCTATTAGGAGTATGTTATATTATGCAATGTGGTGGTCAGTTAATGTTTGGTTCATTTGTTGTGGTGTTTAGTTAACTGCTTGGTTCAATTCTGTAATGCGATGTCCAATTGTCATGGGTAGAATTTTGTATTGTTGTGCATGTGAGGAATAAATCGAATTTGGCTGCACTTAATACATGAGAAACATATACAATTGCTATATTTTCTAGTTCTTAATCATGCTTGGTTTGGATAAATAGGTTTTCCATGTGGCTTGAATTAATCTGATAAATCTAGAATGTGCTTATTTTTCATCAACATATTTTACTGATAGCATGCAAACCCTCACTTAACCTGATCACTAACTACCTTATATGTGTTGCAGGGAAACAATGGGAAGCACTGAGGTTTACAATTGAGGTTTGCACATGCATGGTCCTTTGTCTAATAGCACATTATTGTGCAATTGCAAGAACCATTCTAATATTTAGGTTTTTAACAATTTGGTCGTACACATGTAGGTCCTGCTGTCAGAGGTTTTGACCCACTGTTCGACCCTTTTTGCATATGGGGAAATGAGTTGTCCATGAATATCAGTCAAGTCAAGGAACTCAGAAAGATTGTTAGGATAAAGAAATTAGCGACAAAAAACAACAAGATCTTTGTCTGCACAATGAAGAAGACATCAGTTCACTACAGGATGGTACTAACTATTATACCTTGCCTTTTTTATTCCTTTGCCCCATTTCCAATATAGAGAAGATATTTATGCACATCCTTGTTTTCAGGCCTTTCCAAAGCAGTTCACTGATGATTACCTCTCAAACCACCTGTATGGTCAGGAGGCGAGGAAGGTATTCATACAACACCCATGGTTCAATATTGAAGTGTTCCTGAAGAGGATGAAGGATGGACGGTCAATCATCCATAGGCACTGGCCTAAAGTTGCAAAGACCTTCAACATCAATGAAGGCTCAATATTCGCCTTCCGCTTCAGCAGTTTTCCAGATGAGATTCATCTGTCTATGTACCGTCTATGATGCTAATTTCGAAAGGTTATAGATGTTGCATGTGAAACTTGGTGCTGGTGCAGTTGTGTAATGGGGTAGCTGAGTGCTGAAGCTATATGATGTTGTACTCTGATGTATTTCAATTATGAAATCATGCTTCCTTAATATGAAAATGAAATATATTGTGTGCTTAATATGAAATGCCAATTAGATTAATAAATAAATTATTAATAATAGGACAATTAGCCTGCTAATTGGGTTTTTCTATTGCAAACGGTTATTGAGAAAACATCGTGGGCGATGACCTCAGGCAATGCACACAGTTTCTAGGAATAAACCGTGTTGGATCAATGAACAATCACACACGACATCCTCTTGAAAACTGTTTGTGTTAGGCCACCTTACGCAAACGTTTACCACATAAATAGTGTGTGTGATGGACAGCCTTTGCCACACAGTTTCTTCTACGCACCGTGTGTGATGCATTCAATAACACAAACGATAAAATTGTTAATATTGTCTGCAATGGCAACGCTATCACAAACGATTTAATGGGGAAAATTGTGTGTGATGTACCTGCGAACCGAAACGTTTTCCTTGGAGTGACTGTGTGGGATGTATATACAAACAGAAACGTACTTCTTGGATTAATTGTTTGGGATGTACATACTAACGGAAATGTATTCCTTGGATTGACTATGTGGAATGTACATACGAACGGAAATGTTTAGCCGGGACTGACTGTGTGGGATGTACTTATGACCGGAAATGATTTGGCCTGTATAATTGTATTTTTTTAGCACACCTGTACGTATAACCGTATTTGATCGCTCGCCCGTCGCACACGACCTCATTTTGCTGAGCGTGTGTACCAGGAGGGCCTATCCCCGACGGTTTCTGGGTTGTGTGGGAAGGACCCCCCCTATCGCAGTCACTCACTAGGCGACGGTTCAAAACGCCATCACAGAAAAGGGTTAAAAACCGTTTGTATAGCACCTCACTGTACCAGTGAAAGGCTGTGGGAATAAGAGCTGTGAAGTTAGCTTCTGCAACTACGAAGAGAAAATCAGTGAAGTTAGTGTTTTTTGTGTTCACGTGTAATGTACATGCTCAAATCTTCTTTGCTATCCTATTAACAAATGTTGTTTCATGCAGGAAAGCTAAAGTGAAGTCGAGATAGGATGTTTAGATGCACAGGGTCAGGCAGAGAAAACAGAAGGATTTTTCTGGGGTGCAAAAATTGAGAACAAACTGAACTAGACAGTTTTCCATGCCGTGATCCACCTTGTTTCGGATGTATTTGACCTATTTGATGGACTGCCACTATTTTTCTGAATTCCTAGTTTGATTGGTACTCTCATTTTATTATGGATAGGTCGAGATGGTAGGCTAGTTATGATTTATCAACATCGATCAAATAATGCATTTTTAGTGAAGTTAAAAAAATTCATTTTTTACATAAAATATTGCTGAAATTTGTTCAAAGTGTAGTCAAATTTCATATTTGAAATATAAAATAGAAACCAAAAAATTATATATATACAAAAATAGAACATTGGATTTCCTCAGAAACCTATTATTATGAGCACAAAATTTGAAATTTGTATCAAAATAGAAACCTCGTTTTCAAATAACCTTGAAAAATGTTTATTTTGAAATAGAAAATAAGCATACTGATATTTTAAAATTAGCATGCTCATTTGAAAAAGCTGATTTGAAAAAAGCATGTTGAATTGAAAATAGCATGAATATGCGGATTTAAAAATAGCATGCTGCTTTGAATATGCTGTTTTTAAAATACCATGCTATTTAAAAAATATCATGCTGATTTTAAAAATATAATGATGTTTTCAATATGCTATTCTTAAAATACCATGCTATTTCAAAAAATAGCATGCTAATTTTAAAATATAATGTTGTTTTCAATATGTTGTTTTTAAAATAAGCATGCTGATTTTAAAAATAGCATGCTGCTTTTAAAAATATAATGCTCTTTTTAATATGTTATTTTTAAAATAGCATGCTGATTTCAAAAATAGCATGCTGTTTTGAATATGTTGTTTTTTAAAATAGCATGTTGATTTCAAAATAACATCCTGATTTTAAAAATATAATGTTGTTTCCAATATGCTGTTTTTAAAATACCATGCTGATTTCAAAAATTGCATGCTTTTTTTAAATATGATGTTTTTAAAGTAGAATGCTGATTTTAAAAATAGCATGTTTTTTTAGCATGCTGTTTTAAAAATAACATGTTTTTTTAGTATACCATTTTTAAAAATATCATGCTCTTTTTAAAAATAACATGCTGGTTTGCTCTGTTTTTGAAAATAGCATGCCATTTCAAAAAATAACAGAAACGTCATTTTTAAATATGAAAGCTTAGACCCGCAAGTTTTTGTTTTTGCCATAAAGCGATAGAGTAGGGTGTGGTTGGGTTTTAGTCCCAAAGAAGGTTTCCTAGCCGTGTTCTTAGTCCATTGCGGATGAGTTAAGTTGTAAAACTTCAATAATATTGGTTACAATACTTTGCTTGAAATAAATTTGGTATCTACGAGAGCTCATAGAAATCTATATTTGCTTTTTACAACCATGTGAAAGTAGCAGTGCCTGGACAAGGTTCAGACCAATTACAGTGCACGAGCGACCCTAGAAGAATAATGGATTATGATATGTTTATTTTCATACGAGAGAAAAAGGTACGAGCATGAGCGTAGCCTCACAACAGAAGGAAAAATACTGCATGAATCAACACGCAATCCCAACTATCCCAGGAAATGGCACAGCCAATGTCTCGTAGGCAGGCCGGAAAGCCAATAAAAGAGAGGATAGGATAACAAGAGTAAAGCGCATACCATAGGGGGCCTTTGCTGGTTTAGCAACGACCATGGTGTGGCATGGTAGGGCGTGCGCTGAATTGAAGGGATCTTCGGGTTTGTATGCACCTTCAGGAGCACAGTGGGGTGGCCATGGTACATCCATCCTGCCTCAGGGAATCACATAGCATGTTGTGGCATAACCCTGCAAAACAGAGGAAAAATTACTACTTGTACTCACCTTGTCAAATGTGTCCAGCTAACAAACATTGCACATAACTAAACACGGAAGAATGGAATGCAACATATTCAAGAATCGAATGCTCATTCCTTTCTCTCTGCTTTCTGCGAGGATCATTACTCTCTCTTTAACAAGGCTAAAACATCATAATAAGAATTTACACTAATCTTCAAATGGTGGATATCCCATGTGAATCTAAAAAAAATTATAAAGCAGATGCCAAGTCTGTTGATCCCAGTGCAGCAATTTGCACAATCAATAGCGAGCATCATAAATATTGAGCAACATAAGCTATGAATTGTCTATAGTACATTTCAGAATTAATAGATTATCATCTCTCCTAATCTCCAAATCCAACGTCTGACCTATCAGCCAAACTGAAAGAATAGAGCATGAATGAAATGTATAAGAATACATATGCAATAATCGAACATTCGTAGATCTTGTTGTGATGTGGGTGAGGTCGGACGAATGGGACTGGCCGTCGAGGCCGGCCGGCTTCATCCAGTCACGCAGTACCCCGCCAGCAGTGAGAACATGTTTCATCTAGAGGCCCAACCACCTTACCTTCGGACGAGATGCATGGCCAGATCAAGCTGCAGCCATGGCGAAGAGGTGAGTCTGAGGACGCAAACAACCACGTGGGGAGTGGGAAAGAGGTAGAGACTCACCTCGTGGCTATAGGCACCCGCATAGAGGATTGGGAGGTGGGATGGCACCGAATCTTCGTCGGCGGCTGCCTCGAGGAGGGCAGTCATCGTCCTCTCGTGTTCGTCGGTGAAGAGGAGGTGCGAGAGCGTGAGGGAATTCGGGTGGAGGGAGGGAGGGGCCGCGACGTGCTGCAAGATCCTGTCGCGGGGATAAAACCCTACCGTCGGTGAGGGATCTTGCCGCGGCCCCTCCCCGCCGGCGAGGATCTTGCCACAACATCTTGCCGCGGCGAGGGAGTAAAACCCTAGCAAATGGGATAAAAATCGAACCGAAAATAGCCCTGAAATTCGTACCGAGAATACCCTCGAAATATTTGGGAGGGAAAATCTGATCAGTTCGAAATATATTTTTTCTCCCGAAAATGCCCCTCGGGATCTGGTATTATACATGTGACATCAGCGTATTGCATCGGGTCTGGACCATCGAATTCGCTCCGACGGACGGTCCATATCGACTGGATGCACTATAAAAAATATCTTACACGCATGGCTGGATGCCGTTCGCCAGGAGCAGCATAGCAAGCAAAGGGGGTGGTGGTGGGCTGGTGGCAGTTTTTACCATGTTTAGTGATTGTTTGGATAGCAAAGAATTACCCTCAGTTTTCTCAAAACCCGTTTTTAGAATATTTTATGGAAAACCAGCTTTTGCGAACAATCTGTTAAGAACTCATTTTTAGAAAATTTTGCTTGTATTTACAAATCCTTAAACGACGCATGTAGAGAACCACGTTTGCCTACCTTCACGGAAAAACTGGGTGGATGTGATTGCGTTTGCAGGTGGGGCACATTAGATAAACGCACCAGCTACAAACTAGGAACTAGGTTGTTGGAGTTAGGATAAACACGATTATACAAAAACGACTAATAGTCGTTTTTTCAAAAGCTCGGGTTTTGCATGTTACGAGAACCAGTTTTGGATATCTTTGAGTTAGTTAGACAAAACCAAACCGAGATTTAGTTTGTTACACTACTAGATGAGTTTAAGAAAAACTAGATCTCTAAATACTCGTTAACCAAACAACCCCTTAGGGGGGCAGGGTTCCGATTTTTAGAAACTGCCATGGCACTTCCTTCCTTTAAAGGTTTTTTTGGGGGCTTTGTGAAAACTGTCATTCATCTGATGGAGATCGTACGACTCAGGGGTGGTTCGCCAGGATGCTCCCCCTGATGAAGGGCAGGCAGATAACATTCCCTTACAATTTATATCTGTTGTGCCTGCTATACATACCCCATCCATTTTTCTTAGGTTAGCAGAAGGGCTGGTAAGATTTCATTGAGGAAGAAGTTGATGGTCTAAATACGCACGTTATGTGAAGTTTGGGTTGCAATTGTCTGGGCCGTACGACGTTATGGCTTCCATGCGAGTGGTGGATTGCGGAGACGGTGGGTTATTCAAGGAATGCTGGCTAGGTGGACGCTAGAGTGGTTGCCTCTTCACCATCGATGTCGGGGGGGGAGGGGTGTACTCTTGCTCCACCCGTAGAGGTTTCGTTTTTCTCCCCGTCGTCGTTGGTGATGATGGGTCGATGTGTTTGTCGTTGCGTTTTGTCTTGGGTTCCATCGCTTTGGCAGCCGATGGGGGCATTTATGTCATTTGTATATGGTTTCCGTATGGTTTTCCTAATAAATTGGACAACTCTATTCTTCCATATGAATAGACAAAGTTCTTGCTAGTTTCTCAGATAAAGACACCGATGGTTGAATACAAATGATCAAAGGATTAAAGAACTCGAAAACACAAAACAACCAAACCCGTACTAAAAGGACTAGTGGTTTTGAGTGGAGGATAAGCTTTGCTTGGCCCCCCAAGCCTAGGAATGAATGGACTCAATCAAGGTCAAAGGTGATAGGGCTTCCAGCAAGTATCCAGTGAGCTGCCTCGTCTTTAATTCGGATAATTGTGACTTTAGTGGAGAGCTCTTTCTGGTTGAAGATCCTCTTATTACGCTCTAACCAAATTTCCCAGTAAACAAGCATCGCAAGAGACCTCATCACTTTCCAAACTATTTCATCAACATGTTGATGTAACAACTACATCCAACCAACAAAATCGCAATAAGGCCATCACCAACGCTCCATGTTGGACTACTGTCCCAACACACCATGTCAGTTCAGACGCTCTACCTCAACCCAACCTATTGCGAGTGAAATGGGATCCTTTAGAGAAACTGCTTTCTCACTAACAAAAGCTAATAGTAGAGGGTAAAAGGAAGAGGTAGATTAGCTCACGCAAGGGAAGACCACTTAGGGAGAGAGAGGGGGGGGGGTCGGATGTGGAAAAGCTGAAATGATGGGTCCTAGTGGATGTTGTCTAGGGTGGGAAAGATGGTGGTCTCCAATAGATACTTCATAAAATGTTACTTATGTGGAAGCATGGGGCATCACCATATAGTTGCCCCCATTGCTCTTTCCTTAAGGGTAGCACCTATCGGCCTCCGAAGATGGCAATCTTGCAATAGAAGAAATAGCACCCCAAACAACCTTTGGTCACGGGCACTCGGTAAGAATGTACCTCATCGTTTCAAGATTCCATAAGCACAAGGGGCAGAAGTAGTAATTTTCCAATCCTCGCTGAAAAAAAGGAGATTTGTAATCAGAATTCTGCATTGGATAGACATCCACATAAAGATCTTGCACTTCATAGGCACCCATCCATTCAAAATTGACATCGACAATGGAATTCATGTCATCTCCAATACTACAAGATTCCATGGATGTTTGATTGTACACAAAAAACGTCGGATTCTAAACAAGAGGTCGGAGTGGATGAAAAATTTCCCATGGGTTCTAATGTAAAATAATATCGAGAGAAAAAACTATGGATTGTTATCCTATGAATCAAATAACCCACATAGGAAAAATTTCTAAGGATCATAGTACTCTGAAACTCCTTTAGTAGTCATTTGAATCAAAGAAAAGCCATGCATGTCAGGTGAGTATCAAGTGTTTTTAGTAGGAGAGGGGACATAAACAGGTAAACTTATAGTTTAAAATGGTGTCAACTTCATTGGCCACTTCATGGCAACTTTAAAGGAAACTAGATGACCTGTTGCACCATTGGTGCAAATACTAACTGAAGCCACAAAGCAAAGCAATGTTGAGGTTGGGTTTGCTCCAACCATAGTGTTATCCTATGCAATGGCATGACAAACGAAAATTATACCATGCCGTAACATTGGAGAGTGTCTGATTCCCTACATGACTATGAATTAGTAGCAAAGAAGGCAAGTAAACTTTACAAAATAGATCCTAACAAATGCAACTTAAAAGGTAAGCAAAACCATTAGAAAGAAGATCTCAGCGAACAATGGAGCATATCCATGTGAAAGCATGATGTTAACATATACAATGGTAGTCCGTTTATGCGTCTCGGGCAGAAAAGGATCGAACGACCATGACCCCACCTAAGCATGAGCCGGGTAGGCAGCAAGGAGGCAACCTAATCTCAGTGAAACAGACTATAAACCGGCTACATTACCATCTGACCCATGGGTGGGATAGCAACCAGTTTTTGCGCAGCTTGGGTTGGGATTTTCTGGGCCATGCGACGTTGTGGCTTTCATGCGAGCGGTGGATGTCAGAGCGGTGGCCCCGATGGATGATGAGAGCATCTCCAATAGGTGCCCCATAATAGGGCTCAAAAAGATGGTTGGAGCAAATTGTACAACACACCAAAATTGTTTTTTAGAAACACCAAAGACCTCCAACTCTAATAGATACCCTAAAAGAAAAGGAAAAAAGAAAGCATATTGCATAGATAAATCAAACAAACATCCAAAAATTGCATAGATTTAAGCCCTAAACATTAAAGTTCATCATATTACTTGATCATACAAAAAGAACACTACTACTCTATTCATCCGACACATAGTCGGTGTCGATAGACTTCCAATACGCTAGGTCCTCCTCCTTAGATGAGTTCATCTCCTCCTCCAAATCGAGGTTGATCACTGTTGATGGGCCAACCTCATCCCCCTCCTTCTTATCGACATCTCACTTCCAGTAGAACTTTGCCTCGTACTGGACGTACAACGGGTTCTCCCTAGTGAACCTCGTCATGGCCTCCTTGTTGCTATTGCCAGAAAAAATGTGGACGCCCTTCTTCCTCCCCTCCTCATTGACCACAAAATGGTCATCAGCGGACCGACGAACTCTGCATCCTCCCGGGTTGCGATCTCCAGAAAGTTGAGCTCCTCTCACGGACGGTCGAATCGCCAAGTCTAGTGTTGTAGGCTGGTGCCACGATGTCTACTGCCTTGAAGGTGTCGAGTAAATAGTGATGGTTGTTGCACAGGAACTCAACACCAAAGTCGACGGAGGAACGTGCCCACACCCTTGCTCTCAAATTTGAGCTTCAGCGGCAGTGCGAGTACAACGACAATGCGGCTACAAGACGAAACACCAACGCCGATGAGGCCGAGACGATGGTGGCGCGGAGGTGCTATGGTGTCGACGCGAAGGGGGGCGGCAGCAGAATCAAGCGTTCACAATGGTGATCCGTCTCCAATGTATCTATAATTTTTGATTGTTCTATTCTATTATAGTATCAATCTTGGATGTTTATTAAGCAATTATATATATCAGTTTTTGGGACTAACTATTAACCTAGTGCCCAGTGCCAGTTGCTATTTTTTTTGCATGTTTTTGGCTTTTTCAGGAAATCAATATCAAAAAGAGTCCAAACGAAGGAAAAACTTTGGATTATTTTTTCTGGACCAGAGGGGACCCTACAAGCTTCGGGAGAAGACCTGACAAGCCATGAGGGAGTGACAAGCTCGGGAGGCGCGCCCCAGGGGGTGCCACCCAAGGTTGTGGGCCCCTCGTGGCACCTCTTGACCTAATCTCAGCTCTATAAATACCCAAATATTCCCCCAACATCAGAGAGCCACCTGAAATACTTTTTTCGCCGCCGCAAGTTTTTGTTCTCGTGAGATCCCATCTGGAGGCCTTCCCCGACACTCTGCCGGAGGGGGAATCAATCATGAAGGGGCTCTACATCAACCTTGCTGCCCTTCCGATGATGTGTGAGTAGTTTACCAATGACCTACGGGTCCATAGCTAGTAGCTAGATGGCTTCTTCTCTCTCTTTGATCTTCAATACAATGTTCTCCTTGATGTTCTTGGAGATCTATTCAATGTAATCACTTTTTGCGGTGTGTTTGTTGGGATCCGATGAATTCTGAGTTTATGATCAGATTATCTATGAATATTATTTGAGTTTTCTCTGAACTCTTTTATGCATGATCATTATAGCTTTGTATTTCTCTTCGATCTATTGATTTGGTTTGGCCAACTAGATTGATTTTTCTTGCAACGAGAGAGGTGCTTTGTAATGGGTTTGATCTTGCGATGCTCAATCCCAGTGATAGAAAGGGACATTACACGTATTTGTATCATTGCCATTAAGGATAAAAAGATAGGGTTTATTCATATTAATTGAGTTAACATTGTCTATATCATGAACTTAATACTCTCGATGCATGCTGGATAGCGGTCGATGTGTGGAGTAATAGTAGTAGATGCAGGCAGGAGTCAGTTTACTTGTCTCGGGCGTGATGCCTATATACATGATCATTGCCTTAGATGTCGTCATGATTATTCGCTTTTCTATCAATTGCCCAACAGTAATTTGTTTACCCACCGTATGCTATTTTCAAGAGAGAAGCCTCTAGTGAAAACTATGGCCCCCGGGTCTACCTAAATCATATATTAAAATCCAAAAATACCTTGCTGCACTTTTATTTACTTTATTTTATTTTGTATTTTTATTTATCTATTTATCACTACGGGATTTAATCCTTGCAATTAACCGCCAAGGGATTGACAGCCCCTTGTTTGGGTTTGGTGCAAGTATTTGTTATTTTGTGTGTAGGTACTGCTAACGAGTTGTTGCGTGGTTCTCCTACTGGATTGATAACCTTGGTTTCTAACCGAGAGAAATACTTATCTCTACTATACTGCATCATCCTCTCTTCTTCGAGGAAATCCCAATGCAACTCACAAGTAGCAGGAAGAATTTCTGGCACCGTTGCCGGGGAGACATCACCAACATCTATCAAGTACCTACGCATAAACTTTCATCTCCTTGAATTTACTTTATTTGTCATTTGCCTCTTGTTTTCATCTCCCCCACTTCTAAAACCTTTTCACAAAAACACAAAAACACAAAAGTATTTCCGTTTGCCTTTTTGTTCGTTTGCTTGTTTGCTTGCTTGCTTTTATTGTCTTCATGTCAACACTCAAAAGAACAGAAAAGAAATAAGAAAAATAAGATGGATCCTCATCCTCTTGCTAATCTTTTTAAAAGATCCAATTATGATGAACCAATTGCTAGTGAGTTGAGTGCACTAGATTATCTTTATGAAGTTTTTCTTGAAATTGGTGAATCTGAAAATTGTGATGAAATGTTAAAAGAAGAAATTTATAAAGTGATTCACAATAGCTCCTAGAATGAAAAACATGATTGCAATGATGTTATTATAAATTCAATTAATGTCAATTGTGTTAATTATATACAAAACCCCAAGCTTGGGGATGATGATTTTGTTATGTCCAATACTCATTGTAATGATCATGATTGGGGTGATGCTTCTTATGATCTTGAAAATTTATTTAAGCCTCATGATGAATATGAAATTGATAATATTTTTTGCCAAAATATTGAAAGTGGGTTTGGAAGATTGTCAACTTTTGGAAAAAAATATTCCCACGTATTTGAAGAGTGTTTGATCTTATGAAATTATTGATAAAAGTGGGTTTGGAGAGGTCATGACTTTAGTTAATGTTAATCCCACTATCTCAAAAGATTATAAAAAAATTATGCATGTGGATCATAAAGAGAATATTATTTATGATAGCTATATTGTTGAATTTGAGTATGATCCTACATGTAATTATTATGAGAGAGGAAAATATGGTTGTAGAAATTTTCATGTTATTAAATTACCTTTGTTTGTGTTGAAATTATTAATGCTTCCTTCTTCCTATTTGCATATGCTAGAAATTGCTTGTCTTATAATTTGTTTTCCTATAAAATACCTATGCATAGGAAGTATGATAGATTTAAATGTGTCGGTCACATGTTTTATGATGCTCTCTTTGTGCTTCAATTCATGTCTTTTATGCGAGCATCATTAATATCCCAAGCCTATCTTAATGGCTAAAAAGAAAGAGCTTGTTGGGAGACAACCCAATAGTTATCTTTTCTGTTGTTTTGCTGTGCACACAATTATGCTACTGTTATGGTTGTGTTTTTGTGTTTAAATTAGTGTTTTTGCCAAGTAAAGCCTTTGGGATGATTTGGATGATAGTTGATTCGATTATATGAAAAAATAGTAACTTTTGCGCCCAGTAGCAGAATTTTTTAAATTTACTGGAATGTGCTTTTGATCTGAATTTTTTACACATGATTGATATACAAATTTTCCCATGTTATCCTAATTTTTCAGAATTTTTAGAGTAACAGAAGTATGATCATTATTCAGATTACTACAGATTGTTCTGTTTTTGACAGATTATGTTTTGCTTGCATTGTTTGCTTGTTTTGATGAAACTATGGATTGTATCGGGGGGGGGGGGGGGTATAAGCCATGGAGAAGTTAGAATACAGTAGTTATAATGCAATAAGAAAATATGAATGGATTTATAACAGTACCTAAAGTTGGTAATTTGGTTGTTATACTAATGGATCTCACGAAGGTTTTGTTGAGTTTTGTGTGCTGAAGTTTTCAAGTTTTGAGTGAGATCGTGATGGATGCAGGAATAAGGAGTGACAAGAGTCTAAGATTGGGGATGCCCGAGGCACCCCAAGGTAATATTGAAGGACTCCCAACCAACTAAGCTTGGTGATGCCTACCAACCATCGGTAATTTTACTTGGAGCTATATTTTTAATCATCACATGATATGAGTTTTGTTTGGAGCGTCTTGTATTATATGAGTCTTTGCTTTGTTTGCTTTTTAGTTCATATAGATCATTGAATATGATAAGTTTGATTCCTTGCAATAGTTTTGCGATATGAAGATGATAATATGTGGGTTGTGCCTGTGAATAATTGTGGTTTAGTAAGAATATTGGTGTTAAGGTTTGTGATTCCCTATGCATGCACGTAAAGTCAATAGTTATGCAATGAAACTATATCCTACTTATGGTGCATTATTCAGTGTTAGTTATTTTCAATGCATGTTTATGACCATTTTCGTTTTTCGGTTGGTCGCTTCTCAATCTATTTGCTGGCCTTCATTTGTACTAAGCGGGAATGCTGCTTGTGCATCCAATTCCTTAAACCTAAAGTTGTGCCATATGAGTCCACCATACCTACTTATATGTGGTATTTACATGTCGTTCCAAGTAGATTTGCATGTGCCAACTTGAATAATTAAAAAAAACATTTTGTGTGCCCATACCGCTCATGGAGCGCCAGGGGGTGACCAATATCTTTCATGCTAGATGGGTTATTCTCATGATGAGTGTTTATTCACTTGTCATTGCACGAGAAAGTGGCAGGTAATAGGGATGCCTAGTCCCATAATGAATAATAATAATAATAATAAAGTTCCCCTTGGAAAGTTAAAAATTTGGAAGGCACCCGTGGATACGGCTAGCCATTGATTGTGAAAGAATGGTGGAGGGGGAGTAAACTTTATTGACTGTTTGGTAACCGCCTATAATGTGTCTAGCATGGAGGATATTGGAAACTTTCGGTCGTGTCATTGATTGCTTGTATCTGTGTTGGTATTTCCCTGAAGAGGAGAGGATGATGCAGCATAGCAACGGTAAGTATTTCCCTTAGTTATCAAACCAAGGTTATCAATCTAGTAGGAGAACCAAGCAACACTATGTAAACAGCACCTGCACACAAATAACAAGAACTTGCAACCCAACGCGTAAGAGGGGTTCTCAATCCCTCCTCGGTATTGAGATAGATTAAATTGTATGAGATTTTATAAATAGATCTTGCAAAAACACAAAATAAAATAAATAAATAAAAAGTGCAGCAAGGTATTTTCAGTTTTAATATGATAGGAAATAGACCCGGGGGCCGTAGATTTCACTAGAGGCTTCTCTCGAGAAAATAGCATATGGTAGGTAAACAAATTACTGTTGGGCAATTGACAGAAAAGCGAATAGTTATGACGATATCCAAGGCAATGATTATGTATATAGGCATCATGTCCAAAATTAGTAGACCGACTCCTGCCTGCATCTACTACTATTACTCCACACATCAACCGCTATCCAGCATGCATCTAGTGTATTAAGTTCATGGAAAAATGGAGTAATGCATTAAGAACGATGACATGATGTAGAGAAGATCTATTAATGTAGGAATAGACCCCACCTTTTTATCCTTAATGGCAATGATACATGCGTGTCATGTCTCCTTCTATCACTGAGATTGAGCACCGCAAGATCGAACCCATCACAAAGCACCTCTTCCCATTGCAAGAAAAATCAATCTAGTTGGCCAAACCAAACCAAAGTTTCCGAGAAGAAATACGAGAACAATCATGCATAAAAGAGTTCAGCAAAGACCCAAATAATATTCATGGATAGATCTGATCATAAACTCACAATTCATCGGATCCCAACAAACACACCGCAAAAAGTCATTACATCAAATAGATCTCCCAGAACATCGAGGAGAACATTGTGTTGAAGATCAAAAAGAGAGAAGATGCCATCTAGCTACTACCTACGAACCCGTAGGTCTGTAGTAAACTACTCACTCATCATCGGAGGGGCAAGGAGATGATGAAGAACCCCTCCGTGATCGTTGACCCCTCCGGCAGAGTGCCGGAAAAGGCCTCTAGATTGGATCTCGTGGTTCTGGAATTTGCGGCTGCTGGAATTGTGTTTTGTCGACTCCCCTAGGGTTTTTGGAATTTTAGAGTATTTATAGAGGCAGAGGTCGATGGAGGGGGTGCCTGTGGGCCCCTGCTACTTCTTGAGCCTGCGTTGGTTTTTCCCTTGAAGAGGAAAGGGTGATGCATCAAGGTAGAGATAAGTATTTCCCTCAGTTTGAGAACCAAGGTATCAATCCAGTAGGAGGAACACACAAGTCTCCAATGATAGCACCTACACAAACAAACAAATACTTGCACCCAACCCGATAAAGGGGCTGTCAATCCCTTCGCGGTTATTTGCAAGGATGAGATCTGATAGAGATAGGTATACAAGATAAATAAAAGTGCAAAACTAAATAAAATTAAATAAATTGCAGCAAGGTATTTTTGGGTTTTTGGTTTGATATATCTGAAAATAATATGATAAAAATAGACCCGGGGGTCATAGTTTTCACTAGAGGCTTCTCTCTTGAAAGAACACATACGGTGGGTAAACAAATTATTGTTGAGCAATTGATAGAAAAGCGCATAGTTGTGACGACATCTAAGGCAATGATCATGAATATAGGCATCACGTCCGTGACAAGTAGGCCGACTCCTGCCTGCATCTACTACTATTACTCCACACATCGACCGCTATCCAGCATGCATCTAGTGTATTAAGTTAACAAGAATGGAGTAACGCCTTAAGCAAGATGACATGATGTAGAGGGATAGATCCAATCAATATGGTAAAACCCCCATCTTTTTATCCTTAATGGAAAAAATACAAATACGTGCCTCGCTACCCCTTATGTCACTAGGTGAGGACACCGCAAGATTGAACCCAAAACAAAGCACCTCTCCTATTGCAAGATAGATCAATCTAGTTGGCCAAACCAAATCAATAGATCGAAGAGAAATACAAAGCTATCTTAATCATGCATAAAAGAGTTCAGAGAAGACTCAAATAATATTCATAGATAATCTGATCATAGATCCACAATTCATCGGATCTCAACAAAATCACCACAGAAGAAGATTACATCGAATAGAACTCCAAGAACAGCGAGGAGAACATTGTATTGAAGATCAAAGAGAGAGAAGAAGCCATCTAGCTACTAGCTATGGACCTGTAGGTCTATGGTAAACTACTCACACATCATTGAAAGGGCAGCAAGGTTGGTGTAGAGGCCCTCCATGATCGAATCCCCCTCCGGCAGAGTTCCAGAAAAGGCCCCAAGATGGGATCTCATGAGAACAGAAGCTTACGGCGGCAGAAAAGTATTTTTGGTGTGCCCTCTGGTATAAGGGGAATATTTGGGTATTTATGAAGTTGAGATTAGGGTTAGGGGGGTCCTGAGGGGCCCACAAGCTTGGGGGCGTGCCCTGTGAGCTTGTGGCCCTCTCGTTTCTCCTCTGGCCTCCTCTCGAAGCTTCGTGGGTGTCTTCTAGTCCAAGAAAAACCAGCAAAAAGTTTTGTTCCTTTTAGACTCTGTTTGGTATTGATTTTCTGTAAAAGACAAAAACAAGGAAAAATCAGGAACTGACACTGGGCACTAGGTTAATAGGTTAGCCCCAAAAAATGATATGAAATAGCATAATAATGCATATAAAACATCCAAGATGGTTAATATAATAGCATGGAACAATAAAAAATTATAGATACGTTGGATACATATCAAGCATCCCCAAGCTTAATTCCTACTCGTCCTTGATTAGGTAAATGATAAAAACAGAATTTTTGATGTGGAATGCTACCTAACATGTTTATCATGTAATCTTTATTTATTGTGGCATGAATATTCAGATCCATAAGATTCAAAACAAAAGTTTAATATTGACATAAAAGCAATAATACATCAAGCATACTAAATAAAGCAATCATGTCTTCTCAAAATATTATGGCTAAAGAAAGTTATCCCTACAAAATCATATAATCTTGTCATGCTCTATCTTCATCACACAAAGTATTTATCATGCACAACCCCGATGACAAGTCAAGCAATTGTTTCATACTTTTAGTGTTCTCAAGCTTTTTCAACTTTCAGGCAATACATGAGCGTGAGCCATGGATATAGCACTATAGGTGGAATAGAATATGATGGTGGAGGTTGTTTGGAGAAGACAAAAATGGAGAAAGTCTCACATTGACGAGGCTAATCAATTGGCTACGGAGATGCCCATCAATTGATGTCAATGCAAGGAGTAGGGATTGCCATGGAACGGATGCACTAGAGCTATAAGTGTATAAAAGCTCAAAAGAAAACTAAGTGGGTGTGCATGACAAATCAACCAACCCATATCCGATCTTCGTGAGCTATTGCCATAGGTCTTCGTGAGCTATAAGTGTATAAAAGCTCAAAAGAAGACTATTAGGACTAAGTTCATGACAAATTTTTAGTCCAAATAATTAAATTACTAATGAACTCCCACTTAAATCAACATCCCTCAAGTTGTCTAAGTGATACATGATCCAAATCAACCAACCCATATCCGATCATCACGTGAGATGGGGTAGTCTTCAATGGTGAACATCTCCATGTTGATCATATCTACTATATGACTCATGTTCGACCTTTCATTCTCCAGTGTTCTGAGACCATGTCTGTACATGCTAGGCTCGTCAAGTTTAACCCAAGTATTTTGCATGTGCAAAACTAGCTTACACTCGTTGTATGTGAACGTAGAGTCTATCACACCCGATCATCATGAGGTGCTTCAAAACAAAAAACTTTAGCAACGGTGCATCCTCAGGGAGAACACTTTTATCTTGAAATTAAGTGAAGGGATAATCTTATAATGCTACCGTCGTTCTAAGAAAAATAAGATGCATAAAGGATAAACATCACATGCAATCAAAATATGTGACATGATATGGCCATCATCATCTTGTGCTTTTGATCTCCATCTCCAAAGCAACAGCATGATCTCCATCATCACCGGTGGACACCTTGATCCCCATCATTGCGTCGGGGTCGTCTCGCCAACTATTGCTTCTACAACTATTGTTAACGCATAGCGATAGAGTAAAGCAATTACATGTCGCTTAGTGATTGACATGCAGGTCATACAATAATCAAATACAACCCTAAGGCTCCTGCCGGTTGTCGTACTCATCGACATGCAAGTCGTGAACTTATTACAAAACATGATCATCTCATACATCAACATATATCAAATCATGTCTTGGCCATATCACATCACAACATACCCTGCAAAAACAAGTTAGACGTCCTCTACTTTGTTGTTGCAAGTTTTACGTGGATGCTACGGGCAACTAGCAAGAACCGTTCTTACCTACGCAAAACCACAATGGTGATTATCAAGTTGCTATTTAACCTTCTGCAAGGACCGCCGTAGTCAAATTAGATTCAACTAAAGTGGGAGAAACAGACACCCGCCAGCCACCTTTATGCAAAACAAGTTGCATGTTAATCGGTGAAACCGGTCTCATGTACGTGGACATGTAAGGTTGGTCTGAGCCGCTTCATCCCACAATACTGCCGAATCAAAATAAGACATTCGTGGTAAGCAATATGAACATCACCGCCCATAAATCCTTTGTGTTCTACTCGTGCATATCATCTATGCATAGACCTGGCTCATGATGCCACTGTTTTGAAACGTTGCATGGAAAACAAAAAAATTCTACGCACACGCAAGATCTATACATGGAGATGCATAGCTATGAGAGGGGAGAGCTGTCGGCGTTCTGGGAACCAGGGTACCCAGACTTGCCTGCCTGTGGCCCACGGCGTGGCTCCTTCGACGGCCTGGTACGGCCCATCTGCAAGACCGCCAAGATAAGACCCTCGCGAGGGGCCAGGCCTCGCGAGGAGGATGACACCAAGACCTCCAGAGGGGGCGGCCTCCCCAGGCTGCCTCCTGAGGAGCGGAGATTTCTATGCAGGTACCAGCCTCGTGAGGCTGCCATGATGCAAGCCATGACGACCAAGGCCAGGCGGGCGCCAGCGGGCGCAGAGGAGGCAGTTTCCTCTTTGGTGCTAAGGAGGCAAGGACAGGCATGGGTTCCCGAGGAATCCACCAAAGGTTTCCATTCCAGAGCTACAAGACCAAGACCACCAGCACAGCAGGACGGATGTCATCGCCGAGCCCACCGCTGCGTCACGACCAGAAGCTTTACAGGCGAAGACCACCTTTCGTCAGGATAAGATGTACTACTTGTCCCCTTTCAAATTGGCCACTGTGGTTTCTCTTCCCGCCCACGTTTTGGGGGAAGAGGACCGAGGCCACTATAAATATAGGTTAGCCACCACCATAGAAGGGGGCGACTCATTCTCACCCCTGAGCCCTCGCGAGGTTGTTCATCCTCTGTACTTGTTCATCCTCAGCCCCTCGCGAGGCTAATCCACCACAAAGCAGGAGTAGGGTATTACACCGCAAGGTGGCCCGAACCTGGGTATACTGTCATGTTCATCTTCTTCCTTGTTCGCGCGAGTCCGGCTAGGCTAGGCTGTGGGGCAACGAGTTGGCCGGCTTGAGAGGTTGAGTTCTTCGCACACGCCCCAGAGTTTGAACCTTCTTGGGTCTGCGGAGCCCTGAATCTGACATTTGGTGCGTCAGGTAGGGGTGTGTCGAAGCCCTGCCTCCTCATCAACCATGTTCCATCCTCACTTGGCCATGACAAGATCTGGCCGAGCTCGCGCCGAGCGATGGGTCGTGCACTCCGATCGGGCAGCGCCCTCCCGCCGCGGCGCTCCTCGTTGCGCCCCGCCTTCCTCGGCGCACCATCACCAACGACAAGGTTCACCTCCGCCACCCCTTACACGACGCAACGGGCGAGCCGCCGCGCGCTTGGTTGTCACCGTCGCGGCTCTGCCCCTCCGCACCCACCGGGGGTTGGCAGGCGCGCAAGCCGCGCTCCTTACGAGACGTGACACTAAAAAAAGACACATCCATGACATTTTGGCCCGAACGAAATTTTTTCTGTCATGCTTATGACACTTCTATGATGATAATTGTGACAAAAGCACGTATCATCATAGATGTGGTGGGCTCCTACTTCTATGACAAAAATCATGATAGAAAATGGGCTTTTCATCCTGGGCGGGCCGGGGATGCACCTGCATGACATTCTTTGGGCCGTCCATGACAGAACAAATCATGGTAGAAGCGAGGGTGAGGAAAATATCGGGCAGTTCCCAGTTACGGTGGGTGGTCGGGGCCGAGCGATGCACTGTGGTTTGCGCATTTCTCTTGTGTACGCGCGTGTGTGCGAGGCGTTGGCTAACTGAACCCGAGCGATCGCACTAGCTACATTACTGAACCCGAGCGATCGATCCCTTGGCTGTTAACTGAACCCAAGCGATTAATTCGCTGCTGACTAAACCCGAGCGATTCCTTCGCTGCTGCTGCTAACTGAACCCGAGCGATCGATCACTACTGCTGCTTACTGAAGCCGATCGAGCCCCATGCGAGACGTAGCCAGCCGGTGTTGGGTTGCCTCTCGATGAATAGTGACCGTTGCTACCGTGCGCGCGGTACGTAGAACGAGTCGAGACGTGGTGAGTCAAGCCAGTTGGTTGGCTCTGGATGAACAGTTCCCGGTGGGGGTTGGATGAACAGGACCCCGTGGTAGTAGGCCATTGCCGCTGGATGAATAGGACACCGAGGAGGCCGCCGCACCCCAGCCAGTTGGGGGTGGATGAATAGGACCCCGTGCAGGCTGGATGAACAGTAGCCTATGGAGGCTGGATGAACAGTAGCCCATGGATGAACAGTAGCAGGTGGAGTCTGGAGGAAGCCGAGGTGGATGAACAGTAACCCCCCGTGGAGGCTGGAGCGAGGTAGTAGACGGTGGATGAACAGGACCCCGTTTCGACCGTAGGCGCTCCAACAGAAGTCCGTTTCCTCCGTTTTGCGGTACCACACCCCTCCTGACCAACAGGACCCCGTTTTGACCGTAGGCCCTTGAACAGAAGTCCATTTCCTCTGTTTTGCGGTACGCCAGACCCTTCTCGCTGAACAGGACCCCGTTTCGACCATACGCGGTCAAACAGAAAGGCCGTTTCCTCTGTTCTGCGGTAAGCTAGACCTCGTTTCGGCTGTTCCATCCAAGCCGGTTGGCTCCCGATGAACACGACGCCGTTGCTGCCGTCCGTTGCCTCTCCATGTACACGAGCCCTGGCCGTACATATGCGTGAGTAGGCATTCGAGACCCCGCCCATATGTACGTACGTGGCCGTATTTTTTGCGATCTGGCTGTACGTACGTGTACACAGTTTAGAAGGGACTGCCTGAACTGCTACGTCGGGGGCTCTACTACTACACGTGCTGCTGCTTGCTTAGCCACGGTTCATCGTTGCTGAGAGACCGATCGACCAGTATGTACGTACATGTTCGCGACCAGACAGACAACCCTACGTACGGTTCGACCGGGTGGGTCCCAGTCGTCAGGGAGGATAAGGGGGCACTCTCTTGCGTGCGAAGATATATGTGGTGGGTCCCAGCTGTCAGGGGGAGGAATCATTTTTTTGCACATAATAAGGAGGCACTTCCTTGCGTGCGAAGATGTAGGTGGTGGGTCCAACTATCAGCCTCACCGTGTACAGCCGTCTTCCGATGGTTGTCGTTCATTGACAACATTGACCACGCCGCGCCGAGAGCACCAAGGCGGTCGACGATGCCGAGGCCTTCTAAGGGAACAATGCGGAGCCGAGGAAGACGAGGCAGTGGATGCCCACGCGGAGGGGAGTACGAGGGTTCACCGGTTCCGCTGCGGTGTGAGGTTGCCGTCGCCGGAGAATAACACAGGGTGTGGGTGAGTAGAGGGAAGCCCTGGCCGGCGGTGGGATTAGGGTGGGGCGGTGAGGCCTGCGCGGCAGCACTGCCGCCCACGGGAGGCAGGAGCAGGCGGTCCCGCCGGCACTGGTTTGGGCGGCTGGAGCAAGAAGATCAGAGGTTGAAGAAGCAGCATGGCTGTTGGATTAACATCCAATGGTCCAGCTGCTAGAATCATTTGTTAACTAAGTTGACAAAGCCCTGCGTACGCGTCAGCTTAGTAGGCCCACAAGTCAGCCACCAAATCTGCCGGGTCCTAGCTGTCATTGGGAGGAATATTTTTTTCGCATAATAAGGAGGCACTTCCTTCTGTGCCAAGATTTTGCCGGTGGGTCCTAGCTGTCAGCAGGAGCAATCATTTTTTCACGTAATAAGGAGGAACTTGCTTGTGTGGGTCCCTACTTTCAGCCTCTCCACTTACATCCCTCTTCTGATGGCTGTCATTTGTTGACCATATTGACCACGCCGCGCCGAGGGCACCAACGCGGTGGACGACCCATGTAAAAAAACGCGGTGGACGACGGCGAGGCCCAGGAAGGGAATGACCCGGAGCTGGCGAAGCCACAGCAGCGGATGCCCATGCTGAGGGGAGTACGAGGGCTGACTGGTCGGTTGCAGGGTGAGGCTGCCGTCGCCGAAAAATAACAGGAGGTGCGGGTGGGTAGAGGGATGGCCAGGCTAGCGGTGGGAGTAGGGTGGGCCGGTGAGGCCTGCGCGGCAGCATAGCCGGCCACGGAAGGAGGGAGCAGGCAGTCCCGCCAGCGCTTGTTTGGACGGCTGGAGCAGGAAGATCAGAGATTGAAGAAGCACGACGGCGGTTGGATGGACATCCAATAGTCACTGCTCTGTGTTGACTAAGATGACAAAGCCTTGCGTACGCGTCAAAAAACAAAATTAGGACAGCGTCATCGTCAACCTAGTAGGCCCACAAGTCAGCCTCTAAATCTGTGGAAAACAGCATACAGCCTATTTGCTATTATTTTTAATAACTTACAGCCCATTTGCTAATTCTTAAGGATATTTTGAAGCCCATATTCTTTTTGTTAGCATTACAGACCATATTCTGGCAACTGCTAAAAAATTCAACAAAAATTTGCATATTCCGGTGGGGTCTGAACTCTTTAATCACGAAATTTCGAGTCATATTAAAAATAATTATAAAAATATTTTTATTTCAAATTAAAATACAACGAAATTTTTCCCACAAAAAAAACAATGAAATTTAAAATCTTGAATTCCTGAAAAAATGAAATTTGTATCTAGTTGCCGGTTTTCTGTGTTTTTAAAATTTACAGCCCATTTCTTACTACTTATAGCCCATTTTCTGGGGAAGCCGAATACATTTCCTTGTCTTTAAAGATTTGCAGCCCAGCAGGGCTGAGAAAGGCAAGTAGGCCTGGGTTGGGTATTGTCCAAAAAAATTAGAACTGGCCTAGCCATTTTCAGAAAGAAAAAAGATATCAACTAGGCTCGTCATGTGCTTAAATAAAAGCCTGGGCTAACGGGTCACAGCCCCCGTACATCGCAGTTGATAAAACTAATGGGCGAGCTGCTGGGTCACTGTTGTTACATTATTTCTCTCTTTAATAAAGGAAAATGGCAAGCCATTTGCCTTGTTTCAATGAAAATATGACAGTCCCAGGCGAGTTTAAAAGGGCAACGACATCTAACTCAAGCTTACAAACGGTACAAAAGCCAAAGGATTAATTGTTCATCAAACTTAGAAAAAAACCAGATTGAACATGGCAATAACATCTTACCCAACCACTGTTTTTGGCAGTCACAAACAAATGGATCGGTCTGATCCATAAAATCAACATCCTGTGCGAAAATTTTTACTGGAACATGACGACAAGTTGTTGTAAATAGAAGCCGAGCACGTCAAAAGCCCATTTGTCCACCTGAAACTTCTTTGTTTGCTGTTCAACATATCCATCCGTGAGAAATTTCTTGTTGAAAAACTTAAGCCTCATGGACAATAGTAACCTCGCATTCAACAGGAAGAATGTGACAAAGCTTCTGTTTGCCTGGTTGGATGCATATCCTTCCATCATTATTGTCCTCAAACGAATGTCATGAGAACTGAGAAAATCCCTGTGCTTATTACGCCACCGATTGGTTATATGTTTTTCTCCATGTGTTAGTTCCTAAGTAGACATGAAGATTGAAAACAGTTAAGGTCTAAAAAAAGAGTATGTCAAAAGAGCGACAACTGAACGGTTAATTCTAGTACAATATATATGGGCTTTCAATGTGCATGAAATCATCACCTTTATATACAAATTCTCCAGACATGGAAAACATCGCAGCAAGCCAATAATTGTGTTCAGATCATAACTAAACATTCTGATATATAAGATCTTGACAGAATCTAGCACCATTGATAGGCTATCCATGCACGAACTCTTCATTGAGCATATAACATAATATTAGTACCCAAAGTGTACTCCAAGATGATATAAAACTTATGTGCACAAATGAAAAATGCAGCTTATGATTACAAATGTGTAGATGATAATATATGGTACCTGAATAAGTGTGGAGCCAAACACCAACTTGTGATAATTAAACGGATCGGGAATTACACCCAAGGTCTCCAGTTTAGGCGCAAAGACGACAGTTATTTGCGAAGGTATATAACAATAATGAAGGAGCAACCTTTGAAGTGAAGGGGCATCTTCGATGAAGAGATGCTGTCCTTCAAAACAAATTCCAATGCTTTTAAGGTGAGGCGACTTTATTTGGAGACAACTAATAGGGATTTCAATTCCCAAAACAATCAGCAAGCGCTCCAGGGCAGGGCAACTGGAGTGGATGATGCTGTGCAGTGAGGCCTCCGACAGATAAACCACCACAAGCGAAAGTTTTTTTAGCAATGGGAGTCAAAGCATTTGTACCAGATCATCTGGTAGATGGCATCGGGCGAAGGTGGCAGTGTGGAGAGAGGAGGAAAACCACGAGATGGACAACGGTGGTGTGGGCACAAATTCTTGGCCTTCGGTTAGTGGTATGTAATTTTTGTGGTAATGGTAGAACTCAAATTGCTGGAGTTTTTTGAATTCAGGGGATGTCAGCCAGGCGTCCACCGTGCAGGGTATGGACAACAGGTAGCATGTCGGGATGCAGAGGCGTTGAACGGAGCCCTGGTGGGAGGAGATGATGGCTCTGAGGAGTTCAAAATCAGGAACGACAGATAGTTGACGACAGTCGAGATTAAGGGGCGTTGCGCGCCATAGAGGGCGCCACTAAGTTGAGAGGACTTGGTGCGGCAGCAATCCTTGGTGGGGAGAAGCGAGATGATCTCCCCAAGGATGTCATTCGGGAGATCGCTGATGCAGTCCACCCGAGATTCTACGGGTTCCTCAGATCTGTTGGGGGGGGGCTCGCCGCTTCTCCCCGCGCTGCCGGGTGCGGAATCTACAACCGGCGTCGCCGCTGGCGGGAGCCTCATCTTCTTGGCGCTGGGTCCAGCCGACTCCATTTTCCTTGCGGGCGCCGCGCCGAGCTCACGGGTTTGATCAGAGTAGCGAGAGACGAGCCTAGTGGCAGTGCGAGTGGGGAAGAAGGAGGGATGGGGTTTTTTGTAGGAGCGAGGAAGAAGAGGAGCAGGCGCTTTCTGTACGAGTGAGGAAGAAAGGTGAGCGGGGGTTTTCTGTACTAGTGAGGAAGATGGGGAGCGGGGGGAATTGGGGGAGACGGAAGCGGGAGAGTCCAGCGAGCTGTGGAAGCAAGGAGGAAGGAGGGTTTTTCAGGGATCGCCCCCTCTTCAAGAAAAATGGGCTTTTCCTCGTAAAAAACAAAAACAAATGGGCTTTAAGATGGATAGGCTTTTGTATCGGCCTAGTCGGTTGCCCGTGTGTTTCATACTGGAGGGCCTTAACACTAGAGGCAGCCCATTAGAGACACTCTCCAGCTTATTGCCCATTCGAAAGAAAAAAAGAGACACCTCCAGCTTAATTATGGCTCCTCATCGGTAACATTTTTCAACTTGAAAAAAAGATATAGCTCCTTCACGGGCCGGCTTGGCATCCACCAAATTAGAGGATGTTGTACTGCATGCAGACACTCACACTGGTCGTAGCGCGCCAAAATGAGGGGTCAAATAACATGCCCACAATATACATAGATTGTAAAGGTTGACACGCTAGTCAACATTCACACTAAACTAAGCTTCACAAGATATGGTATGCATACTAGCTAACATTCACAAGCACTTAAGTTCAGCATGTTTACGCATCTAAATGATTCACAACACTATAACCAAGACAAATCTGTGAGAAGGTGTAGAAATAAAGAAAAAACAATCGATGCTTCTCTGAGCAAAGGGCCTCCCTACACACGCATTAATTTCCTAGGCATGCTTCTTTCTGCTCAATGTTGCGTGCACTTTGAGCATGTTGGTAACTCCACAGCTAGCTTGATGGCTCATCTTGCAATTTACGCTGACACATTGCAGCAAACAGAGGAGGCAATAGAGATCACTCAACATCAGACCATTTTGTGCAGTTCCACTGAAATCATCTTCATTGTCCTAAAAGTGAAAAGATAGGAAAGTGTTGTACTTAAACGGTGACGCAAAATAGTAGCACAAATCAATAGCTCGGCATGACAAAACACGATCATCTGGATGAAGGGGATACGGACCTGCGTGAGGAAGATTATGCATAATTATAGGTGGTTAGTTGATTTCCACCTTGGGATCTCCTATGATGGCATGGAGGAAATTCTATGCAATCGATGAGCGCAATTCCTTCCGTGTGGCTTTAGAAAAATTTTCTGACTAACCCCAATATCTTTTTTGTGCAGTTCCACTAAAATAATGCACCGCTGTTTGCACGACCCCTACTCGCTGGCCAGGCCATCAATGACTCGGTCTCTTTTATCTTGTGTTGACGGCGCGGCTGCAGTGCTTGTTCGCTCCTCCACACATGACAGGCTCGTTCCACACTGCAAACAGCAAGTCAACGTACGAATAAGCTTATTTCATCTTGCGTTGGTCATTCTACCCAGTTACGAATGTAGGAATACCTGGAGCACCGTGATACGGAAACGATCGTTCTAACAAAGGGTCATACGGAAAGGAGAAACACATCGTCGTGTCAACCATTATGCAATTAAATTTTGTGCAGTTCAATGGAGATGCAGCTATGTTACCGGTGTCAGAGTTTAGTGTAACGGCCCAAAACACTCTTTATGAGAAATAAAGCAAGACAGAAGCATTTCATAAAACGGTGGTGGCATTGATTCATTTTACCAATGGCAATAGATTGACAGCAGCATTACTTAACAACGACATCACATTAACAGTGGCATTGTTTCATTTTACCTGTGATGTTAGATTAACAGCAGCAGTAAGGGCATAGGGACAGTGGAGGCACAAGCACGTTTTACATCCATCGAGGCATAAAGTGGTGAGGCAGAGGTGTTGCCGAGTGCGGCAGACATGCGAAGCATGTCTGGATTTGTGCATCTTTTGTTCTCGTCAGTGACCTTTCCTATGTGACCACAAGAAATCTAGACATGCTCATTCTCGGTTGCATTGTCGACCCAACACCCCCCACTTTCTGTCCTTTTTCGACCAAGAGATCGGTCAGTCCAGCATCTTCATTTCCCTTTCCAACCAAGAGATCGGTTCGTTAGCCAGTATCTGCAGTACCTTTTTTCCTCTAATAGTAAAAATTTACGTGGTGTTCGAGTGTTCGACAAGCCGACGGAGCTAACTACATGGGGAGCTTTGTAATACTAGAAGAATATCCACATGCAGGATGCAGCGACATGGGGAGCAATCCTAACTTGATGAAAAAAGGGATGCAGCGACGTGGGGAGTGATACGTCTCCAACGTATCTATAATTTTTGATTGTTCCATGCTATTATATTATCTGTTTTGGATGTTTTATATGCTATTTATATTATTTTTGGGACTAACTTATTAACCTAGAGCCCAGTGCCAGTTTCTGTTTTTTCCTTGTTTTTGAGCTTCGCAAAAAAGGAATACCAAACGGAGTCCAAACGGAATAAAACCTTCGCGATGATTTTTCTTGGACCAGAAGACACCCAGGAGACTTGGAGTGCAAGTCAGAAGAGCCACGAGGTGGCCACAAGGGGGGAGGGCGCGCCCAGGGGGTAGGGTGCGCCCCCTGCCTTGTGGGCCCCTCGGTGACCCCCTGACCTAGATCTTCCTCCTATATATTCACATATATTCCCAAACCACTAGAAGCATCCACGAAAACACTTTTCCACCGCCGCAAGCTTCTGTTCCCGTGAGATCCCATCTTGGGGCCTTTTCCAGCATCCTGCCGGTGGGGGATTAGATCATGAAGGGCTTCTACATCAACTCTATTGCCCTTCCGATGAAGCGTGAGTAGTTTACCTCAGCCCCACGGGTCCATAGCTAGTAGCTAGATGGCTTCTTCTCTCTCTTTGATTCTCAATAGAACATTCTCCTTGATGTTCTTGGAGATCTATCTGATGTAATCTTCTTTTGCAGTGTGTTTGTCGAGATCTGATGAATTGTGGATTTATGATCAGTTTATCTATGAATATGAATTATTTGAATCTTATCTTAACTCTTTTATGCATGATTTGATATCCTTGTAATTCTCTTCAAACTATCGGTTTGGTTTGGCCAACTAGATTGGTTTTTCTTGCAATGGGAGAAGCGCTTGGCTTTGGGTTCAATCTTGCGGTGTCCTCTCTTAGTGATAGTAGGGGCAGCGAGGCACGTATTGTATTGTATTGTATTGTTGCCATCGAGGATAAAAAGATGGGGTTTACATCATATTGCTTGAGTTTATTCCTCTACATCATGTCATCTTACTTAAAGCGTTACTCTGTTCTTCATGAACTTAATACTCTAGATGCAGGCAAGAGTCGGTCGATGTGTGGAGTAATAGTAGTAGATGCAGGCAAGAGTCAGTCTACTTAACACGGACTTGATGCCTATATTTCATAATCATTGCCTTGGATATCGTCATAACTTTGCGTTTTTCTATCAATTGCTCGACAGTAATTTGTTCACCCACCGTATTATTTGCTATCTTGAGAGAAGCCTCTAGTGAAACCTATGGCCCCCGGGTCTATTTTCCATCATATTACTTTCCAATCTTCTATTTTGCAATCTTTTATTTTCAGATCTATAAACCAAAAACCCTAAAAATATTTACTTTATCTTTTGTTTGGTTTTATCTATCTCTATCAGATCTCACTTTTGCAAGTGACCGTGAAGGGATTGACAACCCCTTTATCGCGTTGGGTGCAAGTGTTTGATTGTTTGTGCAGGTATTGGTGATTTGTGCATTGTCTCCTACTGGATTGATACCTTGGTTCTCTAACTGAGGGAAATACTTATCTCTACTTTGCTGCATCACCCTTTCCTCTTCAAGGGAAAAACCAACGCAAGCTCAAGAAGTAGCAGGAAGTATTTCTGGCACCGTTGCCGGGGAGATCTACGCCAAGTCAAGACATACCAAGTACCCATCATAAACTCTCATCTCTTGCATTACATTATCCGCCATTTGCCTCTCGTTTTCCTCTCCCCCACTTCTAAAACAATTTTTGAAAAGATTTGCCTTTTTATTCGCCCCTCTTCCGTTCGTCTTTTTTCGTTTGCCTTTTTGTTTGCTTATGTTACCATGTGCCTTCTTTTTGCTTGCATCTTTGCTTGCTAAAAGTTTATGGATCCTCATCCACTTGCTAATCTTTTTAAGAGATCCAATTATGATGAACCAATTTCAAGTGATTTGAGTGCACTAGTTATCTTTATGAAGTTTTGCTTGAAATTCGTGAATCTGAAAATTGTGATGAAGTCTTAAAAGAAGAAATCTATGAAGTGATTCACGATAGCTCCTTGGACGAAAAGCATGATTGCAATGGTTCTACTATAAATTCTATTAATGTAAGTTGTGCTAATGATATGCAAAACCCTAAGCTTGGGGATGCTAGTTTTGCTAGGTCCACTACTTGTTGCAATGATCATGATTGGGGTGATTCTTCTTATGATCTTGATAATTTATTTAAATCTCATGATAATAATGTTTGCAATATTATTGAAAGTGGGTTTGGAGGAGTGTCAACTCTAGGTAATAATGATCCCACTACTTTGGAGTATGGTCAATCTTATGAAATTTTTGATAAAAGTGGGCTTGGAGAGGTCATGACTTTATTTAATGATAATCCCACTATTTTGGAAGAGTGTCAACTTTGCATGCATGTGGATCATGAAAAGAATATTTTATGTGATAGTTATATTGTTGAATTTGATTATGATCCTACATGTAATTATTATGAGAGAGGAAAATATGGATGTAGAAATTTACATGTCACTAAATTATCTCTCGTTATGTTGAGATTGCTATTGTTTCTTTTTTTCTTCCTTGCATATGCTAGTTTTTGCTTGTCTTGTTAATTTGTTTGCTTATAAAATGCCTATGAATAGGAAGCATGTTAGACTTAAATTTGTTTGTCACATGTTTTGTGATGCTCTCTTTGTTTTTCAATTATTATCTTTCTTGTCAGCATCAATAAAATTTCATGCCTAGCTAGGGGCATAAAACGATAACGCTTGTTGGGAGGCAACCCAATTTTTTTTTTTGCTTCTGTTCTTGAATAAAACACAGATTATTACCTCTGTAGTAATTGTGTTTTGGTGTTTTAATTAGTGTTTGTGCCAAGTAAGACCTTTGGGATGGCTTACGGTGATAGTTGATTTGATCTTGCTGAAAAACAGAAACTATTGCGTCCAGTCACAGTATTGTTTAGATTCACTGGAGCATGGAAAAACCCTGAATTTTTTACACAAGATTTATATACAAATTTTATATGTTTTACTAATTTTTAAGAATTTTTAGAGTTACATAATTATTAGAACAATTCGTATCTTCGCAGACTGTTCTGTTTTTGACAGATTCTGTTTTCTTTGTGTCGTTTGCTTATTTTGATGAATCTATGGGTAGTATCGGGGGGTACGAACTATGGAGAAGTTGGAATACATTAGATATTACACCAATATAAATAAAGAATGAGTTCACAACTGTACCAAAAGTGGTGATTTTATTTTCTTGTACTAACGGATCTCACGAGTTTTCTGTTGTGAAGTTTTCAAGTTTTGGGTAAAGATTTGATGGACTATGGAATAAGGAGTGGCAAGAGCCTAAGCTTGGGGATGCCCAAGGCACCCCAATGTAATATTCAAGGACAACCAAGAGCCTAAGCTTGGGGATGCCCCGGAAGGCATCCCCTCTTTCGTCTTCGTCTATCGGTAACTTTACTTAAGGCTATATATTTATTCACCACATGATATATGTTTTGCTTGGAGCGTCTTGTATGATTTGAGTCTTTGTTTTTTAGTTTGCCACAATCATCCTTTCTATACACACCTTTTGAGAGGGACACGCATGAATCGTGATTTATTAGAATACTCTATGTGCTTCACTTATATCTTTTGAGCTAGGCAATTTTGCTCTAGTGCTTCACTTATATCTTTTTAGAGCACGTCGGTGGCTTTATTTTGTAGAAATTATTGAACTCTCATGCTTCACTTATATTATTTTGAGAGTCTCTAAACAGTGTGGTAATTTTCTTTGGTTATGAATTTAGTCCTAATATGATAGGCATCCAAGAGTATTAGAACAATTCGGATCTTCGCAGACTGTTCTGTTTTTGACAGATTCTGTTTTCTTTGTGTTGTTTGCTTATTTTGATGAATCTATGGGTAGTATCGGGGGGTACGAACCATGGAGAAGTTGGAATGCAGTAGATATTAGACCAATATAAATAAAGAATGAGTTCACAACAGTACCAAAAGTGGTGATTTTATTTTCTTGTACTAACGGATCTCACGAGTTTTCTGTTGAGTTTTGGGTAAAGATTTGATGGACTATGGAATAATGAGTGGCAAGAGCCGAAGCTTGGGGATGCCCAAGGCACCCCAAGGTAATATTCAAGGACAACCAAGAGCCTAAGCTTTGGGATGCCCCAAAAGGCATCCCCTCTTTCGTCTTCGTCTATCGGTAACTTTACTTGAGGCTATATTTTTATTCACCACATGATATGTGTTTTGCTTGGAGCGTCTTGTATGATTTGAGTCTTTGTTTTTTTAGTTTGCCACAATCATCCTTGCTTTACACACCTTTTGAGAGGGACATGCATGAATCGCGATTTATTAGAATACTCTATGTGCTTCACTTACATCTTTTGAGCTAGGCAATTTTGCTCTAGTGCTTCACTTATATCTTTTTAGGGCACGGCGGTGGCTTTATTTTGTAGAAATTATTGAACTCTCATGCTTCACTTATATTATTTTGAGGGTCTCTAAACAGCGTGATAAATTGCTTTGGTTATGAATTTAGTCCTAATATGATAGGCATCCAAGAGGGATATAATAAAAACTTTCATATAAAGTGCATTGAATACTATGAGAAGTTTGATTCCTTATGATTGTTTTGAGATATAGAGATGGTGATATTAGAGTCATGCTAGTGAGTAATTGTGAATTGGAGAAATACTTGTGTTGAGGTTGTGATTCCCGTAGCATGCACGTATGGTGTACCGTTATGTAACGAAGTTGAAGCATGAGGTATTTTTTGATTGTCTTCCTTATGAGTGGCGGTCGGGGACGAGCGATGGTCTTTTCCTACCAATCTATCCCCCTAGGAGCATGCGTGCAGTACTTTGTTTCGATGACTAATATATTTTTGCAATAAGTATGTGAGTTCTTTATGACTAATGTTGAGTCCATGGATTATACGCACTCTCACCCTTCCACCTTTGCTAGCCTCTCTAGTGCCGCGCAACTTTCGCCGGTACCATAAACCCACCATATACCTTCCTCAAAACAGCCAGCATACCTACCTATTATGGCATTTCCATAGCCATTCCGAGATATATTGCCATGCAACTTTCCACCATTCCGTTTTATTATGACACGTTCCATCAATGTCATATTGCTTTGCATGATCATGTAGTTGACATCGTATTTGTGGCCAAGCCACCTTTCATAATTCTTTCATACATGTCACTCTTGAGTCATTGCACATCCCGGTACACCGCCGGAGGCATTCATATAGAGTCATATTTTTGTTCTAAGTATCGAGTTGTAAGTAAATAAGAGTGTGATGATCTTCATTATTAGAGCATTGTCCCATGTGAGGAAAAAAAATAAAAGGAAGGCCAAAGAAGCCAAAAAAATGAGAGAAAAAGAGAGAAGGGGCAATGTTACTATCCTTTTTTTCACACTTGTGCTTCAAAGTAGCACCATGATCTTCATGATAGAGAGTCTCCTATGTTGTCACTTTCATATGCTAGTGGGAATTTTTCATTATAGAACTTGGCTTGTATATTCCAACGATGGGCTTCCTCAAATTGCCCTAGGTCTTCATGAGCAAGCAAGTTGGATGCACACCCACTTAGTTTTCTTTTGAGCTTTCATAAACTTATAGCTCTAGTGCATCCGTTGCATGGTAATCCCTACTCACTCACATTGGTATCTATTGATGGGCATCTCCATAGCCCGTTAATATGCCTAGTTGATGTGAGACTATCTCCCTCTTTTTGTCTTCTCCACAACCACCATATTCTATTCCACCTATAGTGCTATGTCCATGGCTCACGCTCATGTATTATGTGAAAGTTGAAAAGGTTTGAGAACACCAAAAGTATGAAACAATTGCTTGGCTTGTCATTGGGGTTGTGCATGATTTGAATACTTGGTGTGATGAAGATGTAGCATAGCCAGACTATATGATTTTGTAGGGATAAACTTTCTTTGGCCATGTTATTTTGAGAAGACATAATTGCCTTGTTAGTATGCTTGAAGTATTATTGTTTTTATGTCTATTAAACTTTTGTTTTGAATCTTATGGATCTGAACATTCATGCCACAATAAAGAAAATTACATGGATAAATATGTTAGGTAGCATTCCACATCAAAAATTCTGTTTTTATCATTTACCTACTCAAGGATGAGCAGGAATTAAGCTTGGGGATGCTTGATACGTCTCCAACGTATCTATAATTTTTTATTGTTCCATGCTATTATATTATCTGTTTTGGATGTTTTATATGCATTAATGTGCTATTTTATATTATTTTTGGGACTAACTTATTAATCTAGAGCCCAGGGACAGTTTCTGTTTTTCCTTGTTTTTGAGCTTCGTAGAAAAGGAATACCAAACGGAGTCCAAACGGAATAAAACCTTCGCGATGATTTTTCTTGGACCAGAAGACACCCAGGAGACTTGGAGTGCAAGTCAGAAGAGCCACGAGGCGGCCACAAGGGGGGAGGGCGCGCCCCCGTGCCTTGTGGGCCCCTCGATGACCCCCTGACCTAGATCTTCCTCCTATATATTCACATATATTCCCAAACCACCAGAAGCATCTACGAAAACACTTTTCCACCGCCGCAAGCTTCTGTTCCCGTGAGATCCCACCGTGGGGCCTTTTTCGGCATCCTGCCGGAGGGGGATTCGATCACGGAGGGCTTCTACATCAACTCTATTGCCCTTCCGATGAAGCGTGAGTAGTTTACCTCAGACCTACGAGTCCATAGCTAGTAGCTAGATGGCTTCTTCTCTCTCTTTGATTCTCAATACACATTCTCCTTGATGTTCTTGGAGATCTATCCGATGTAATCTTCTTTTGCGGTGTGTTCGTCGAGATCCGATGAATTGTGGATTTATGATCAGCTTATCTATGAATATTATTTGAATCTTCTCTGAATTCTTTTATGCATGATTTGATATCCTTGTAATTCTCTTCGAACTATCGGTTTGGTTTGGCCAACTAGATTGGTTTTTCTTGCAATGGGAGAAGTGCTTGGCTTTGGGTTCAATCTTGCGGTGTCCTCTCCCAGTGACAGTAGGGGCAGCGAGGCACGTATTGTATTGTTGCCATCGAGGATAAAAGGATGGGGTTTACATCATATTGCTTGAGTTTATTCCTCTATATCATGTCGTCTTACTTAAAGCATTACTCTGTTCTTCATGAACTTAATACTCTAGATGCAAGCAGGAGTCGATCGATGTGTGGAGTAATAGTAGTAGATGTAGGCAGGAGTCGGTCTACTTGACACGGACGTGACGCCTATATTTCATAATCATTGACTTGGATATCGTCATAACTTTGCGTTTTTCTATCAATTACTCGACAGTAATTTGTTCACCCACCGTATTATTTGCTATCTTGAGAGAAGCCTCTAGTGAAACCTATGGCCCCCGGGTCTATTTTCCATCATATTACTTTCCGATCTACTATTTTGCAATCTTTTATTTTCAGATCTATAAACCAAAAACCCTAAAAATATTTACTTTATCTTTTGTTTAGTTTTATCTATCTCTATCAGATCTCACTTTTGCAAGTGACCGTGAAGGGATTGACAACCCCTTTATCGCGTTGGGTGCAAGTGTTTGATTGTTTGTGCAGGTATTGGTGATTTGTGCGTTGTCTCCTACTGGATTGATACCTTGGTTCTCTAACTGAGGGAAATACTTATCTCTACTTTGCTGCATCACCCTTTCCTCTTCAAGGAAAAAAGCAACACAAGCTCAAGAAGTAGCACGGAGCTGGGCCATTAGTACAAGGCCGGTTCTAAAATAAGTTATACGTCCAGTCGGCGGGATGAGGCGAGGCAGGCGGCGGGATCTGCCAACTCGACGACGGGGAGCAAGGGTGAGGAGGACCTCCCACGCCGGCGCCAGGTAAGAGAAGACGGCGCACGTCGGCTTCCTCCCTCGCCACCGGCGACCACCAGCGGAAGGTATCCGACCGGATCTGTGTCAACCGGAGAGAAGAGAGAGAGACAAAGAGAGTGGACACCGCAGTCTTGTTTAGATCTGGAGAGGGTGAGAGAGTGAGAAGAAGAGAACAACCCTAGCAAGCAAGTCCCGAAGTGGACTAGTGGAGTAGTATTTGTTTTTCTCTCCGTAGCGATCATTTTAAATTGAATACGCGCGGAACCATCTTTTTTTCATTTAACATACAAGTAAAAAGAAACTCGATCAATAACCGCACCACCGCGTTCAGGTCGCACTTGGTATGGCTGACATTTGGTCCCAGACCCCACATTAAGTGGACGACTAGATGTCTCAAATTGTCATGTTACCTGCCTTTTCGTGTGCAAATGCGCTCCACCGTGACTGTACCCGGGCGTGTGCATGAGGGGAGAGTGAAGTCCGATTTATAAACCTTGAGGTTGTAGAGCTAGTCGGAAACAAACCCTGACCTTTAAATCCTTGAAGTTTGTACCCTGTCCTCTGTAATCCCGGTCATATTTAACCTTAAGGGCATGTGCGGTTCAAGGGGTTTTAACAGGGATTAACAGGGATTGTGGGGGATTAAATCATGTACAAGCCAAATTCCCCTCCATTCCTCTCCAAACCCCTTGGGAGGAGGATGAACCGAACAAGGCCTAAGACTAACCACAGTGGGAGTAACTTCAAGAGTAACATCGGGTCCAACTCAGGAAATTCGCCTATGTGGCAACTAGTTAATGAGGAGAGAGGTAAATTGAGTAACTTATAGCTAGTTACTCATTCTACTATGATGAGTAACATCACACATACCAAAACAAAATGACTCTATAACCTAACAAATGAAGCTTTGCATGACACTACACGTGTGATGAACACTGGAGCAATCCACCCAGGTTGTACGAAAACATGTTTATACTCTTCATTCATGATTTTTAGTACAAATAGGATGCACATGGCGATGTCATCCTCATACCGGCCACTATTGATGGATGGCCACGCAGCGTCGCCGTGCTCACCTGCAATTGCAACCCGAATTGCGCATGCAGCAACAATGACCGCAATGGAGTACTAGATGCACAAGGCATGTTGTTGGTGCTGCTTCATGAGCTACCGAGCCGTCTAGACGAGCGCGCGGTATGAAGGATGTCGTTCTTTCGCCGCGTCCTGGCCATCACAAAGGTGGTGACGCACTTTGCGGGGTTGTCAGAGACGGAGTCCGTCGTCTCATCCCACTCCAGCGAACATGGACGCAAATTCGTGCAAACACGGACGGATTTCATATAAACATGACGGATTTCATTACATTTACATTAAATAAGTTGTGCTAGTCCGGAGCTAAAGGTAGAATTAATATACCTAATCTAATTTTTTTCGACAAAGATATACCTAATCTAAATGGTCGTCGGCCGATCTCTTTGTCCTCCTCCAGCATCCGGCTGAAGAAGAATCATGCAAGACACCGGCTGTTTTCGCCGGCATCGCCTCGGCGGTGGCCTTCATGGGATACAATCGGCGGCGGCCTCCCGTGTTCTACTTCTCCTCGATGATGGCGGTGGGCGGGGACGTGCTGGCTGTCACCTCATCGACATCCGCGTAGCCGCGTCACCTCGTCGACATCCGTGGCAGCTTCTTTCTCTGCCTGCATGGCGCGGCTACGCGCGCGTCGATGGCGGATGGTGCTGTCGCAGGCACTGGAGGCGCTGTACAATGCGGCGGCGTCGAGGGCAACAATGATGCCTGTTCCGTCGTGCTCCCTGACAAGCCGGCGTGGAGCAAGTCGGCACTCTTCCTCCAGCTGTATTGGAGCGGCCAGCTGCGGAACTACGCGCTGGCTTAGTGCGGCAACTGGCTCCGACGGGCTAGGCGAGGTAGGTGGAGCCGCAAGCTACCTCGCTCGTAACTGCCGGGCTCGGCGGGCCACCCAGATGGCTTTTATGCCGGAGAACTCCTCTTCCTGCTCATCGGATGCCGCCGAAAGAGTGGAGAAAATGGTGGAAGGAGGAGCTTGGCCGGCGTCCCGCTCTTGAACGGACGTGTGTTGCCGGAGTGGGTTTCTTGCATTCCACGCGGGTTTAAATGTAGGTGTTTGAATGCAGCGAGGAGGCGGGTACAGCTGGGAGTGCAGTGGGCGGCGCCCTCGGCCGACAGGCCGCATCAATGGTGGACGCAGTGAGAGGTCGCATCCGCCCTGACCCCCTTGACCGTGGACCTTGATTGTGTATGTCCGGCTTTGAGGACAACATTATCCTTAAAGGACCTTGACGGTGTACGTCACCTTGTGACTAGATCTGAGATGCCACGTGTACCAGATGAATGACCCCAAGTTCGACCCCCGTGATGCTAGGTGCGAGCCGAGGAACACTGTTCGAGAGACCCCCCTCATAATTTTCCTACATTGGTCGTTTGATTCATAGGATAGAATGCTATAGGATTTTTTTCCTATGAAATCATGTGTTAATTGGCAATCTAGCATCCACTCCAACTTTTTTTTCACTTCCTTTGTTTTTCCTGTGTCAAACACTTTGGTTTTTTTAGGGGAACGCTGTGTTAATGCTATGGGATTCAAGTGGACATGCCACTCCAATCCTTTATTTTTCCTATTCCTGCGTTTTAAGTTCCTACGAATGAAAGAAAAGAAACGGAGAGAGTACTTGCTCTAAATGATGTGCCGCTGCAAGAGCCGCCTATATTAATTAACCATGCTCTAAAAAGGTGGACCAACTTTGGCTATAGTACTATACTATAGGTTAGTAGGTGACCTTGCGCTTGGCTCTTCGCCTCTTCCGGAAGTCGAACAATGATGATGGTACTACAGTAGTACTTCTGGCAATCTGACACCAAATGAACTGCTACACGTCCACCGCTTGTAAGCAAAAGTTTCTCCTCGTGCTGCGAGCCACTGCGCGTGCATGGGCGAGGCAGAAGGCGTAGTAAGCAAGCTTCTCATCGTTCTACGAGTTGATGGGACACATAAAAGTTATTTAGTACTCTCTCCAAAAAGGGCCGACCATGTCCATGGCTACCATCCCGTGCTCCGTCATTGAGTACATGCACTATTCACGTGCCATCGAGGAGAAAAAATATTGCGTAGTACGTGCCATCGAAGTGCACGACTCACTTACGCACTGCTTATCTCCATTTTCTTGCATGACACGTGCGCCTTGATGCTAGATGTCCCGCGTGTTGGCAAAAGGATGAACAAAGCTCATGTCAACAACAAAAAAGAGTGGAAGAACATAGATTCCCGACGACCGAGAAGGAGCAAGGAACCTCGCGGTGGAGCGTCTGCACTCATAATATTTTATATTATTCAGTGATATAAAATCAACCAAATCTCTCCACATTCCTATACCATTCTATAGTGTGAGAATAACTTTGAATGTAAGCCATTGATTCACTCTATCCAATGGTCAATAGTTGGAAAATCTAAACAAAACCAGCCATTGGATCAACCCTTTAGCACTCAGATTGTTGCCACCTTGCACATCCTGCTGTAACGCAGAAACTACCGCGCTATCTGTGAACCATCCCGAACATTCATGTGAAGCCGTGGAGACTTGCAGGGCACGTGCTCATACAACATGTGGGTTCACAACTTCACATGCTGTCGTAGTCAGCTTCCCCATTTCTTTTCTTTTCTTTTCTCTAAGAAGTACTCCCTCCGTAAACTAATATAAGAGTGTTTAGATCACTAAAGTAGTAGTGATCTAAACACTCTTATAGGGAGTACAAGCCTGCCCTGTATACATGAATAATTCTTGCTTGCTGCACATACGTACGTGGTAGGACATGGTGTCCAATCACCATTTAGTTACTAATTTTGTGTTACCAAAGAAAACACGTGGTTCATTTTTAAATTAAAGTAGTCAAAACCAGCATGGAGGTAATCAGTCACATTGAACATTCTTTTCTACCGGAAAAAAAGAACATTTTGTTCTGATATATTTGCAAAAAGATATATTCATAATATCACATGTTATTGTCAACTACCCAAATGTTAATTTGTTACTATTTAGAGCATGCACAGTGCTTGATAAGACAGTTTTATCTTAAGCCTGTCACGTAATCTACAGGAGACATCAAAATATGTTGCAGTGGGTTATTTTTAGTCTTATCTTTGATAACACGATAAATATTTGGTGAGACATATTGTTGCTAATAGATCATCTATTAATCAAGAGAAGACATGCATTTTCTTATTGTCTCTCTCATCATTTATCCTAAATGGCAGTCCAATGATAATACCATTATAAACACGTAAAACCGGTTACCATTATTTTCGTAAGTTGGTTGTGATGTTACCTCCATGCGACACCTAGTTATTGTATATCCAGCAGCCCGTATCACTTCTCGCTCCTCATCCTTATAGCCTACCGACTGTACCTTATATACACTTGCTCTTTGAGCAAAGGCCTCCCTAAGCACGCATTAATTTCCTGGGCATGCTTCTTTCTACTCAATGTCGCGTGCACTTTGAGCATGTTGGCAACTCCACTGCTAGCTTGTTGGATCATCTTGCAATTGACACTGACACATTGCAGCACTCCTGCAAGGCCCAGAGGTTAATTTGAGAACAAGTACCTCGAGGTTAATTTGAAAGACATGCCTTATAGGTTGACAGAAGTCATATCACTTTTTTTTGGAAAGATGTCATGAAGTAACACGATATAACTTCTTTCAAGCCAATTAAAATGTGTTCAAATTTTTTTTATCAAAAAGTAATGCGGTAGACCTTCGATTAACATGTGTTCAAAAAACAAGAACTCCTGCAAGACCCAGAGGTTAATTTGAGAACAAGTACCTCGAGGTTAATTTGACTGACATGTCTTATAGGTTGACAAAAGTCATATCACTTTTTTTGGAAAGATGTCGTGAAGTAACACGATAGACCTTCTTTCAAGCCAATTAACATGTGTTCCAATTTTTTTTTATCAAAAAGTAACGCGATAGACCTTCAATTAACATGTGTTCAAAAAACAAAAAATATCAAAAATTACAAAACAAAGACCTCAAGGTTCAACTAATAGGACAGAGCACTATATACATCTAAGCCAATTAAATGTTTATAGTAACCCATCCCATTAGTTTTAACATCGAGTCCACTTCCCATTCGGTCACCCATCTGATGACTACTCCAGCCTCAGCACAGTTAACTTGGGAGTTCTATTGGATGAGCAATCGGTAGGGAAGCTGGTCCTTGCCGATATAGGAAGCCTCTTCACATCCTTTATTGCGTACCCGGATGATCGCGTGTTGCCGCCCAATGGCCAATGCCACGTCCCCCGTGAATGTAGAAGCTTCCCTCCCTCGTCTAGCTGATTCGCGTGTTTTCCCCTGTTTTTTGCCGCCTGCCCACCTATAGAACCGCCTCACGCCGGCCAATTCCTCTCCAAACACCTAGGGAGGCAGTTGAATCGAACAAGTCTAAATTGTTTCTAGTGGGTACGTTGACGTGGCATCGAAAGGGTGTGATAGCTGACTCTGACAAAATAATTCACTACCACATTGGCATAAATGAGCATGGGGCCCACTTGTCAGTGTGCTGGACGGAGGAAGGAACGCAAGATAAAATGGAGCACGGAAGGGTGCGAATCGATTGGCTCATGTGTGATGACCACTGGAGCAATCCCCTCAGATTGTACGTAAAAAAATCATGCAAACACGGCCGATTATACTGTGAGTAGGTGACCGTGCGCTTGGCTCTTCGCCACTTCCGGAAGTCAAACAATGATGATGGTACTACAGTATATATACTTCTGGCAATCTGACACCGAATGAACTGCTGCACGGCCACCGCCTGTATTAAGCGCACTATCGTAAAGCAAAAGCTTCTCCTCGTCCTGCGAGCCACCGCGCACGCGCGTGAGCGAGGGAGAGGTAGTAAGCAAAGCTTCTCCTCGTTTGCGAGTTGACGGGACACATCAAAAGTAGTGTATTAGTCTCCAAAAAGGGCTGGCCAGCCCGTATCGCTTCTCGCTTCTCGTCTCTCTCAAAGTGCGGTGGGCTGGCGATTTTTCCGTCTATTGAGGTCGGTTAACTCATCACTCGCTCCCACATGTTAGCGACATGCCAAGAGCATTCTAAAAAAATTACTGTACTCTATTGTTATGCCAAGAAGAGGAAGAGCTTTGACCGACGGACCAAACGAGACAGGCGTGCCGTGTCGTGAGTGGGCCCAGTTTCTCATTTTGAACTTGTTTGGTGTAGTAGTAACACTCGGTTTTGCACCTTCATAGAATGATGAAAATCCCCGCTAAAAAGGCGCTTTGCTCATGTTTGGATACTTTAGGGCTATTTGAGCCCCAACTAGCTCAAACTAACTCTAACCCATGGATCCAAACAGGGCCAAAGTTAGTCTCGAAAAATGCATTAAGCCCTATATACATGGACAGATGGAGTACATGATACTAGCAAACGCTCACCATTTTGATTGGTTTTGATTTTTGAATTGGTTTTGATTGGTTGGTTTTGATTTTTGAATTGAGTAGTGCTAGTACTTTGTTGTGTTGCTACCGTCCAATATTCGCGTGTGGTGGTTTCTAGAATAAAAAAAGGAGGTAGTACTTACTGTGGGAAAGGTGAAGTGATGGTTGCTTCACCCGAGCAACCTACATTACTCTGGGAATATTGGAGTACCTGCGGATTCAACGAAAAGAGAAATGATGGTTGCTTCGTCCGAGCAACTTACTGTGGCGAAGGTGGGGCTCTGTGATTTGGCTGTTCAGTAGTCATTATTACTGCGGCGCAACGACCGGGGTGAATCTCCCCTGCAGTTGTGCACTCAATATTGCTACATGGCAGGTGGAGCCGGATGAAGGATGTCCCACATGTCGGTGAAACGAATTTGAATTATTTCTGGCATTGCTATCAATCTTTCAGGATTTGTTTATATGTACGCATAATTTTCCAGCATAATGAAATTGTACTATAATGCTATGAAGGTTTCAACTTTGGTTCCCGCAGAAAAAAAAGGTTTCAACTTAGGATTCATGTGTCCTCTTGCCTCAAGATTGTCTCGTTACAACATTCCATCAAATACAAATGAAACTACCATGGCTGCTAATGCATCTCAATGGTTCACAGATCAGCGCCAATATTCACATCACAACTGAATACAAAGTTGTGAGAAGGTGCAAATAAAGAAAAATATATAATTGGTCGATGATGTTCGTAGGCAAGGCTCCATTTCCTGGGCACAGTGTTCGTTGGTTGGCAGCTAGTTTCACGCAGCTCTGTAGCAAAGAAAGAGGTGTATGGAGGACATCACAATCCGATCATTTTGTGCAGTTCCACTAAAATCGAGCTGATCATCCTTGTTTGCAAAGATATTCAGTCAGTGTGATTACAATAATAGTGGAACTAGATGATGAAACATAACACACACAAATAGAAGCCGATCACCTCTGTGATCTCTCTTTAGGACTAACTACTTGTTGGAGAAGATTAGGCACGGAGTTGGATGAGGAGGATAGCAAAACCAATCTCCCTTTCTGCAGTCCCACAGAAATGTAAAAATGTTGCCCGTGTGACATTTTGGCGGAACTGCACAAAACACTCTTAAGAAAAAAGTGATTTGTGCAGTTCACCAAAAGGTCGCAATAACAACGAGGTGAAATAGATAGCCCTGTTTGCAAAAAGAGGTAGAAAGGAAACAATTACTGCCCAATAACAGGAGTTGAAGACACATAAGGCGACAAAAAATAAGCATATTCCATGCCATAAGGGAAAGATAGCAGCATGGTGGTTTATCAAAAATGGTTTGAGGATGAGATTGCAAGATGGAAAGTACGCCGGCCGAGATACGTTTTAAGCAAAGAACTAAAGAAGATCCACATGCAGAATTTTCCACATGCAGCAACATGGGAAGATGGGCAGTGGAGCAAGGTCGAAGGAAGCTGTACCTGAGGGTCGTCGGGATGTAACTAGGAGGGCGCCGGCGGCCGGGATGTGCCCATACTGCGGCAGCGAGCACGTGGCGAAGGCCCTACCGCGCTGGAGCTTGGTCAGACAGAACGGCGGGTACCGCAGATCGGGACGTGCTGCCTCGACGCCGTCGAATGGAGGAACGATGCACATCCTCCCTTTCCTCCGGCGGACGGAATGTGGCCGGATCAGTGACAAACAGTGAGAGAGAGAGGCCACCGCCGCCTTGTGTGAGATAGTGTGACGAGAGACAAACCCCGGCAGGCAGGCTCCATTGTATATAGTGGAGCGGATTTCTTTTTTCCCGATGACAATCGTTTTATATTCTGTACGTGCCATTGAGGAATATAACTTTATTTAATACTAACGTGTCAAGTCGAACTTTGTTCCGTGTACGCGTGGTACACGACCCTCCTTCGAGTAAACAACCGCTACACGCGTCAAATTATCACGTGGGCTGCCTTTTCGTATAGAAATGAACTCCACCGTGTACCCGTGCGGGTGTGGCCGGGAACGAGATGTGGGTACGTGCGTCATGCGTGCACCTCTTCTTTATGTGCAGGTACGTGCCTGGGTGGGTGTGAGAGAGATGGTTTGTGCGAAATAGAGGCAATGTGTCGATGGTATCTCAAATAAAAAAATGTAACATATGCAATGTGTGTGAAACAGAGTCATGGATATATCATATATAGAGGGAGCGATCCACGAGAAGAGAGTGGAGGGATCATCGGCGTGAGATATCGATAGAATCGAAAACAGGGATGAAGTGTGTGGGTGCGTGATCGATAAAGAGTGCCATCGAATTTGTGTTTGCCCACGTCAAAGATACAGGGTGGCTGGCCTACTGGAATGTGAGAGGGCAGAGGTGCAGTTTGTCTCTGTGTCATGGATACCTACCTACAACGTTTGATTATCGGTGTGTGTGTGGGGGGGTGGGGGGGAGGGGGCAGAGACCTAACTATAGAGAGGTAGATCGACTGGTATATGTGTGGAGAAGGAGAGAGACCTAGCTATGTATTGAGGGAGATCGATCGGCATCCATGCATATGTGTAGCAGAGGAATGAGGTTGGGAGAGAGACAAAGGTAGAGTGTCGGAGGGTTGGTGGTGGAGTTGCTTCTCACAAATGGTGGGAGAGGCCTGCTAGACAAATGGAGGGTACGAGTGCAATATCAATAAGAGAAGGGATGTCTGCCTGTCTATGCACGTGCGTGTGAGAGACGGGTCGGGAGGTATGCAAGGATGATGAGGGGGGGCGATATGGTTGTGGTAAGTAGACGTAACCACATAGGAAGATCAATCATCGTGTGTCGGAGAAAGGGAGAGACATAACTAGTGAGGTACGTCGACCGGTGCATGGGGAAAAAGACTTATAGTTGACCTAGCTATATGTCGGGAGATCGGTAGGTATACATGCATGCATGTGTTAGAAACAAATAAGGTCCAGAGAGACGGACAGGGGGAGAGGGATGCGGCTAGGAGGTGGTGCAAGAGGCCTACTATATCGAGGGGGAGGAGTGTGCGAGTATGAGATCGATGAAAAGAGGGGCGGGAGTGTGCACCTGCGTGGAACCGTATTGGACATAGGGGGGCATGGACGGTGAGAAGAGAAGAGGGAAAGTGTGTGTTTGTGGTAGGAACACTTGGCTAGAGAGGTATATCGACCGGTGTGTGCCGGAGAGAAGGAGCCGGGGGGCCTACACACACCGTGGGTGAACGATCTAAAGAGAAATAACAAATGTGCGCGATGGAGGGGACGCTGAGGGAGGGTGAGAGGGGGGCGGGCGTGTGCATGCACAAGAGAAAGTTAGCGCTAGCTACAAAGAGAAGAGGATTGTGTGGGTGTAAAAGACGAATAGAGATCATAATTCATCATAAAAAAGTGGATTCGGATATCTGAAGAAGATATCATAGTGTTTAAACCGACGCATGCATGAATATATATAATGGTGATACGCATGGTGTGCTTATGAACATGTTATACTACATATAATATATAGAACATTTATTTGGATAATGTGTGGCTTTTGCAGCTCAGGGCTAAATACTTGTCATAATGTAGGGGGCGGGGCACTATACTTTGTGTGATAAACACAGTGTACGTATGAAACATGGTTTAGATTATGAAGATCTAGTTAGTACATCAAATGTACTATTATTTGGAATCAACATCAAGTGTATTCAAAGTTTTGAATTTGAGTTCATATAGTACACATAGTTCATATCTATCTCTATAGTAATCATGTGGTGTGGTGTTAAGATAATATACGAATGATGGTTTAAGTTGGCAACAATCATGATTGTAGATTCTTATTCAAATAGAGAAACGAATTCAAATTTAGTTCGAATTGCAGCGGTAATATAGACATTTGGAATGCACTAAAATGTTCGTATGAGTAGGTTACATGCATTATACAGCCAGTGAAAAAATTTAATTGGACATAACATGGATTCATAGCTTTGAATAGCATTTGTACAGTAAAACGGGACAAGACTCTCTTTGTGTGGTGCGAATAGTTTTATTTTTTTCATTTTTTTCGTTGAGGGAAGTGCGAATTGATTTGGTACGTACATAATAACACGTTAGGCTTGTCCCTAAAATTCAACCCGCGCCTTGTTATCCCGAAAATTTAGATATCGTGCTCCCAAAACTCGCGCCTTCACAACCCGCGCCTTGCTATCCCGAAATTACAACGCGCGCAAAAACTCCCTCCAGCTGCCAAATCCCGACACGCGAAATCCCCCTTCTAACCCTGAGCCGAAAGGGCCGCTAGTTCAAATCGGTGGGGGTACTTTTGTAACACACCCTACATTTTGGACAAGCGCGTCCCTAAGTCATGGTTCCCCCCTCCCATCACCTCCTTTTCGCCATTCGAAATGCCAGGCCGCCATAACCTCTCTGCTCCAGCTGCGAAACCCCACCCTCCTCCATCCGCCACCCCACTGCTGCACAGCCGGAGCCTCTTCCCCGACGATGTCGTCCACCGCAATAGCTCGATGTCCCACATCCACCTCCCCGGATGAGGATCCATCGTCGATCTCGTCGTCTCGCCGGTTCAGCCGCCCCGTCCTCCACCTCCAAGGAGCTGCTCTGACGATCGCCTCGTCTATCGCGGCTGACCCATCCCCACAGCGCTGCCTTAACCTGCTCCACAGGAACCGCAGCATCCTCACCAACTCCTCGGACAAAGCCGAGGCCTACTCGGCGCCACCAAAGAGGTTGTATACCCATCGCATTGCACCTTCTCCTTAACTCGACCTCCCGGCTTCGACGCTGCTCGATCCCGCACCCCCATGGTGCGGCTACCTCGAAGCCAGCGCCACGGGCGACATCTCCATGGCGGCTCTCCCCCTGTGCGAGGCTCCTTCGGTGGCGGCGGCCATACTAGCCGTATCTGCTACCTGCTGCTCCCGCTCTCGCTCGCTCGTGCTGCTGCTGCTCTGGCTCTTGCTCGCTCGCGCTGCTGCTCTACTCTCCCCCTCGCTTGTGCTGCTGCTCTGCTCTTGCTATCGCTCGCGCTGCTGATGCTGGTACACGGGCTGCTACAGCTACACGAGTTGCTGCTCTGGCTCTAGTTCGCTCTGCTCCTCCATGCGCTGTTGCTTCGGCTGCTATCTGCTACTGTGTTCCCTGTCAATCGCCTGCTGATTTAGATCACTGTTTCTCTACTACTAGTGCTCGAGCGGCCTAAACTACATGTGAAGTGCCTCTCTTCTACCAGTGTGTTCAGTTTCGATAGTAGCATTCAGATTCCACAGTAAATTTTAGTTTCGACAGTTAAGTTCAGAGTCAACAGTTTTTACTTCATCTGTTGTAGTCAGGTGTTTTTTGGTGATGTAAATTTTACATCTATCACATTTTGGTTATGTATTTTACATCATCTATTGGAGATGCTATTAGAATCCCACTTGAGATTAACGATGTCTGTCTTGTACTGCTTCAGCCTCGACGTCTTACGGCTCGCCGGAGCTGCTCCAACGACGGAACCATCCATCACAACAGAGCAGTGCCCTGGACGCCATCTACAGACGCCTCAGATCTTCCTCCACACCTTCGACAGCCACCTCTGCCGCAACTTCTTCAGCGACCAACCCAATGATGTTGAGGTCGACATGGCTACGCCAAAGAGGTTGTACACTTGTCGCATCACTTATTACTCTACATTCATGTCGATCCATTAGGGCTATTTTGGTTCAAAGGAAAAAGTGAAGGAAAAACATAGCAATAGGAAATTTTCCTATGGCATTCTACGATTCTATTATTCATGCATTTCGTTGAAAGGAATGGAGCAAAACATCCACCTGGACCTACTTTTCAAAATCCTATGCATGAAAACAAGACTAAGTGCATTAGTGGTAGAATAACATTCTATCTGTACACACTTTCATATGTATTCACTTTAATTTGGCCATGTTTCTTTGCATTCCTCTGCTCTTCCAATTCCTATGAACCAAACAGCCAAGTTGACAAAAATCCCGTGTTTAGAAATGCTCTGTTTCCCACGTGCATTCTTATCCTATTCTGGTGTTTTTCCTATCCCTGCGTTTTTAGAATCCTGCAAGCCAAAGGAGCCCTAACAGAATTACTTCAGTTACAGATAGGTATCGAAGAAAACTTTGTGTGGTTTATCTTGCTCCTGCCGTGACGTCATCCACCTCACCTGAGTTGCTCCATCGACAAAAGAATCCACCATACCAGACATCACAACTCCTGACCGTCTTTCGCCGCCTCGGATCTCCTTCCCTGCCACCGGCACCCACCACAACTGCATCACCATCATCGACTCAGCAGATGAACCTGAGGAGTAAACGGGTCCACAAGAGAGGTCGCACTCTTTCGTTTCTGCTTATGTAAAGCATTGCTTAATATTACTTGCTACTTTATCGTCCTGTTCACCTCTTAGACTCTAAGCCAGATCCAAATTAATGTTCAAACTTGAGTTTTAAAATTACTTGTGTGGCACATATCGAGGCAGTAATGAATAGTATCTCTGTCTATTATCTGGTTCACCTAGGGTATGCCTATGTTGTTCATCTTGGGTGAGAAACAAATAGTAAAGCAATCATCATCTATCTTTTTATTAAATTAAAGCTATCATCAGCCTGCTATCATTATTTTTGGATCCATCCACTGGTTGTTACCATCACTCTAGATTTCTGCATGGTCTCCTTACATAATCTCACTATATTTTTTTCGTATGCATGTTAGATATTGTGCACAGTCATGCTGAACATGTAGAGAAAAAGAGAAGAGTTTTGCGCGTCAATACAATGTCATGCAGACATCGCTCCATGGTGGGTTCAATGGCAAATCCTCCCCACCCCCCTCCAGATTGTAATCCAGAGGAAGATATCTGTTCTGAGGCGGATTCAGACATAGCTGACAACTCCTATTTACCCCCCGAGGTATTTGCTCTAACTTGGCATGGTGATGTTGGTCATATCATGCATATGTTGCCTTGCAGTGCCTACTTTCGAGATCATATATGTCATCTGCTTAGTTTAGACATGTTCTGTAATGCCACTTGTTTAGTTTCTATATCATATATGAGAATTATGCAATCTCATCTCTTTTAGCCAGCCTTAATATATATGAAATATGCAATGCCATCCTGTTTAACTAGACATCATATATTTGAATGATATCTTGCCAATCCTTTTCTTCATTACATTTCCATTTGTCGACAATGTTTGTACATTCAACTACTCTTCCTGTGAATCAGCCATTTGAGTGGGTGATGGAAAATCTGGAGTGAAAACAAGGTCTTCAGAGCAGACAGATCTACCTGTCAAAGCAGATCTCTTGCTGGGTCCCGATAGCTCCTCAGAGATGGATTGAGAGACCGATGACCAGTCCTATTTGTAACATCCCCAGCATCACACTACAGTAATCCCTTATGAACAGTGCCAAGTCATTATCATTTGCATCATAATGATCTCAGTGGCTAAACACTTCCATTCAAATTCCTCTCTGAAAACAATTCAAATCCAAGTGCAAAAAAAAGTTGCACAAAAGTTGCTGCAAAAATGTTCACCATCTGCCAAATATTCCATAACATTTATTTGTTAAGGAATACAACATCACTCCTTTGCAAAAATGGGCAGTAGCATTTAAAACAATGCTATTCCAGCAATTTTTATTGCTAATTCATTTATGAAAAATACAAATGAATTCCTCTGGTCTCCAAAATATTTGTGGCACTCTCTAAAATCACCAGGGAATTAAAGGGGCACTTCCCATGTTTTTCCTAAGTGAATAGGGTGCCCAAATATTCTCTTACCCATCTCTGTTTATTAAATAAAAAAGAAAAAAAATAGAAAACAGAGAAATAGAAAAGGCCAGAGGCCACTTACCTGTTGCAGGCCCAGAGCTGGCCCAGCCCAGCTTACCTACCTTCCCCTCCGTGTCATCGTCTCCATGGATGACCGCGCTCGCGCAAGCCACCGCTCGACACCGCGACGAGGCAAGCGAGCATGAGGGGATAAGCTCGCCCCGAGCCGTTCCCCCTGGACGCCTCCTCCATTCGCCTCCCTCTTCTCCCTCTCCCCTGTGCTGGCTCCCTCTCCTCTCCCACTAGCCGAGCGCCATTGCCGCCGCGCTCCGATCAGATCCACGGCCACCGGCGCTGCTCCGACCGCTCGTGCTGACCAGGAGAGCCGCCGTCGTCCACCCGTTCGCCTGGAGCCCTCAGGTGGAGCCGGGAACCTCTACAGCTGCCGAACGCCGCCGCCCCCTTTCGTCTCTGCTCCAACGCGTGCCGACGAGCTCGAGCACCTCTGCTGGTCCTAAACCTTCGCTGGGCCACTGTGTGCCTCCCCGGTGAGCTCCACTCCTTCTTCCCCCGCTCTCCTGTCGCCGGTTAGTCACCGAGGGTGTCGTTCCCCTCGTGCCTGAGCTCGCATCCGCCGAGCTCGTCGCTGGCCATGTTCCGGTGACCGAACGCCCGCGCCCCCTTGTCCATCATGCTCGCCCGCGCGCGTAGATGCTGTAGGTGCCCAGCCCCGCTCGTTTTGCTCGTCGTTGCGCCGTTTGCGAGCTCGCCATGCTTCGGGTCTCCGCCGTTCATGTCGCCGGCGACGCCTCCGGCCTCCCCAACTCGTGCGAACACCCACGTTGGATGCGGTGTCGTCCACTCGTCCGAACGCAAGCGACCACGCACGAGAAGACGCACCGTAGCGCTTTTCCGATCGACTCCGGCGAGGCAGCCACCGCGGAGAGCTCGCCGGAGCGGCTCCGGCACCACCGCCAGCGTGGCTGGCCTGGGTCCCACCAGAGTCACTGCCAGCGGGCCCCGCCGCATATTTGACCGCGTTGACTCGGGTCAATGCAGGCACACTATTCACCCATGCCACTGACGAGTGGGGCCCCAATAGTTATCTGACTAATTAAACTGATTTAATTAAAACCTAATCTAATTAGTTAATTAGTGACACTGACATAGGGCCCCACCTAGCCTAACTACTCTGTTAATTAGTTAGTTAACCCACTGTCTATGACAGGTGGGACCCACTGGTTAGTTTGACTAGTCTGCGGGTCTGTTGACCTGCTGATGTCACTGTGACGTCATGCGGATGCAATAAACCTTTTCTGTTATTTTGAATAATTCGAGAACTTCTTTAAAACTTTGAAAATTCGTAGAAATTAAACCGTAGCTCAGATCGAAAAACTTTATACATGAAAGTTACTCAGAACGATGAGACGAATTCGACCGTGCCATCTGTTTTTGTGTCGGGGCCCTCTACGGAGGTGAACCCGCAACTTTTAGCCTGTTTCTGGTAGATGAATAGTGCATAAATACCGGTTAATAAATCCAACTTTAATCCTAAAATAACTAAGATGATTTAGACATGTCTTTAGGCAACCCTGCACTGCACGTTAGCATGATATGCTCTGTGTTGCATATGTTTGCTGTGTATTTATCTGTTTCCTCCCCCTCTTCTCTCTCGGTAGACCCCGATACCGACGCAGTTCCTGAGACCGACGCAGCTCCGGAGACCGACTACACCGTTGACGACCCTACCTTTGCCGCCGAGCAACCAGGCAAGCACCCCCCCTTGAACATGCCGATATCGCCTATTCTTTCTCTCTTATGCTTACATTAGAAATTGCTGCTGCTGCTGTTTTTCCTATTTCTGATGCATAGCCTATTTTTGTAACTGCTATTGATACCTACCTGCTTATCCTAAACTCCTTAGAATAGGCTAGTTAGTGCTCCACCAGAGACCCCACTTTGACCCAGTTACCCCCGTTGGATTATCAGATGACTCGATCAACATGATCGACAACCAGGCCCCGGCATCGCACATCACCCCCTTAGTTGTACGACACTGTAGCATTACTATCGAGTGCCGAGGGTGATACCTCGTTTAGCACTTCTGATGTTAACTCTGTAGAGTAGCTATTCGGTCATGGTCCTCGAGGGTGATTCCTCCTTCACCACTTCCGATAACGACACCGTCGTGCAACACCTCAAGTGTGAACCTCGAGGGTGATTCCTCCTAAGTTCACCTTGACGAATACATCGAGTAGGAATCCAACGAGGGTGATACCTCGGATTCCCTGATGTTATGGACACACGGATACTTGGACTTTACAACTGTTATTTGGAAAGGCGGGTCGACCTTGAGGGGTACCCGCGAGTGATGGGAAGTCGGGTTGACCTGGAGGGTACCCGAGAGATAATTACGAGGCATGGCCGGGCATTCTTAGCCCTTGCCGCAAGTCCTCGAGACGGGGCGATGGGGTCACATCGATCGTGAGTCTCTGCTCGTTACCGCATGCTACCAACACACTAACGATTTGGATATTTGATCCGAGTGGGCCTTTGGCCCGATAGCACTAGCCATCACATGGGAACAGTTATGGGCACTCTGCGTCGTATGCATCAGCCAAAGCTTAATGGACGTCAGCGACTGAGCGGCGCGCGCTGGGTTGGACTGCGTTAAGCACCCTCCTTTGTAATGGAGGCTGCTAGGTCTGCTCACCGGCCGCGTACGCAACATGTGGGAGTTCCCGGGGCGAAGGCCCAAGACCCCTGGGCACATAGGTTTAGTCCGGTGTGCTGACCTCTCTGTTAAGCCTAGGTCGGGTTGCGGCGTATCGTTTGGCCGAGGCCAGGCATGACCCAGAAAAGTGTGTCCGGCCGGAGTTAATCGAGCGTGGTGGGTAAGTTGGTGCACCCCTGCAGGGAAGAACTAATCTATGCATAGCCGGATCCTCGGTAATGGACGCTCGGAGTTGTATCCCGATCGATACAACTAGAACATAATGATGAGAAATGGATAGTAGGGCTCTGGGATTGCTTTCTCATAGGTAGTCGAGAAAGGATCTTTGGCCGAGGTTGATACTTGGAAATTAGGGCTCTGGGATTGCATTCTCGCAGGGAGTCGAGAAAGGATCTCTGGGCGAGGTTGATAACACTACTACTACTTTATATTGTGCTGATCTATACTCTTCTAATGCTGCAAGACTGCTGAAGATGCTAGTCTTCGATAGGACTAGGCCTTCTCTCTATTCTGGCATTTCTGCAGCCCAGTCCACATATAGAGTCTTTCTTTGATAATGTTGCATATGTAGAGTAGATCCTTGCTTACTGAGTACTTCAGATGAGTACTCACGGTTGCTTTGCTTCCTCCTTTCCCCATATCTGTTTGATGCAACCAGATTACGGAGCCCCTGAGACAGCTGTCCCCGCCGATGACTACTACTACCACCTCGAGGATGGTTACTACTTCGAGTTGACCGACGACCAGGAGTAGGTTCGGAGGGTCCCAGGCAGGAGGGCTGCACCTTTTCGATCATAGCTTTTGTTTTGCACCGCCTTCTTAAAGGCTTATTTGTTTTATCTTTTATATCTGTACTCAGATATCTGATGCTTCTGCTGACGCTTGTAAGCGAGCTTATGTATTCGAGCCCTCGAGGCCCCTGGCTTGTAATATTTTAAATTTGTGTCTAGAGTTGTGTTGTGAAATCTTCAAGTGAGTCCTTAGGCTTGATCGTGTACATTTGCGTGTATGTTTAGTGCACGATTAAGCTGGGGACGTCACACTATTCCCCCACTGAGGTGTATGCTCTAACTTGGCACGGTTATACTGCTCATTTCATGCATATGGTGTCTTGCATTGCATAGTTTATACATCATATACACAATATTGAACACCATGTTCTTAGTTCAGACATCATATATGTGAATGCCGTCTACTTAGTATATAAATTACATATGTGAATTAAATCATGCGATCCTGATTACTTAGATACATGTATGTGAATTATGTCATGTGAACCTATTTACTGAAGACATCATATAATTATCTCATGCCATCTTGTTTAGTTAGTCATCATATCTTTGAATTATGTCATGCTATGCTATCCAGTTTAGATAGACATGATATATGTGAAATTATGTCATGCTATCCTTTTTAGTTAAATAATATACATGTGAACTATTTCATGCCCTCTTTTTTCCACACTATCTATTGCATCTGTCTCTCATACAAGTTCTGTATATTCAACTATGTTTCCTGTTTATCAGCCATTTGTATTGGAGCGGGTGATGGCAGTATCTAGCTGAGTAAAAACATGGCCTTCAAATAAAACAGTGCTACCTCTTGGTGGAGATAGCACCCCGGTTGTACATGCACAAGAACCAGCCCTACCACACATAACCTAGACTCTCGCAGATTGTACCCCTACTGCGATGGACAGAGAACCAGCTTCACCCAATCTAACCCCAACCCCAGCAGATAGTAACCTAGTTCCTGTTGAGACAGCACCATCTCCACCATAGAGCTCCCAAACAAGAGCAGTTAGTAAGGCAGCTCCAGTGCCCAAAGCGCCAGTACTACCACGGCGAACCCCAACTCCACCAGTTAGTACACCAATTCCTGTGGAGGAAGCACAACCAGCCATTCGTAGTTTAGCATCTATCGCATTTGATGTTGTTAAATCCTATGTGCGTATCTTCCCATCATGGAAATATTATACTGAACATGAAGGAAAATGCCAGTTGCAGGTGTTCGTCCAGGAGTTATGTGTAAGTAATGTTATTCATGGCAATTACTTTGCTTTGTCCCATACATTCTACCTCCATGATGGTTATAATACAGCAAATGTTCCCATTTTCTCTATAGAGAAGGACCGATTTGGAAACTTAGGACGAGGTAACTTGTGCTAATACCTTTGCTATCTTCAAGAATGCTTGGTGGCAGTATCGGAATTACCTGAAGAAAACGTACTTCACTGGTAAAGAAACTCATCAAATTCCCTTATGTTCTCCTGAGACACATTTACGGGACGATGACTGGGAACACCTTGTTCTGTACTGGTCCCGAACCAAGAATGTGGTAAGGTCTATGAGCTCATTTTTTATTTTTAAGTACTATATGCCTGTGTCTTACTGTACTCTGTTCGTGTAGAACAAGTGCTTAAACCTGAAGAACAACTGTTCTCATTTAAGATTCCATTGCTATCATGCATACTGCTTTGCTCTTGTATCACTATATTTACTCATACAAACTTATTTTTAAATTGAAGGATCCAATCAAAACTCCAATGGCACAACAGGTATGTTTAAGCATGTTTGTTTAACATGTTTGCTCTTATAAATAGCTCTGTTGATTTCAATTACAATTGACTTCTCATATCATGCTCATTACTAGCATCACAACAGAGCCAATAGTGTTGTCGTACATGTAGACCCATGGTACCCATCTGAAATCTTGTTGTGCCGTGTAGTTTCCCACGCTTTGTATTCTTTCAATGCTGCTTTGTCTTGAACTGATATGATTTGAACTAAACCTGTTATGTGTCCGCTTGTTTCTTCTTTTAGAATGCTGACAGAATATTGGGGAAGAGTACCTTATTAAGCCATGGTAAAGGAAGTAATGCAGATAAGGTTCAGGATAGTGAGACATCCTTGTTGGTCTCCAACAAAGCTGATAAAACAGCTAAGGAAAACTATCTTGAAGACAGTGAGACAACCCCAAAGTCCTGTCTTGGTGTAGTGTTCGAGTTATTGGCCACCACCGTTGGTACAAGCTATTCGAACTCACTGTATGAATCAGTTTGGTTTCTTGAGTCTCAACTACAAACTGAAAGACATCGATCAGCTGTGCTGCGACAAGAAGCCGAAGGACTGCGGAAGTCCCTGGAGAATTCAGATGCATACTTTCTGGTGCAACATCAAGCGTTGGAGGATTTTAGCGCCAAACAGGAGAAAGCTAATAAGCTTGCTAAGCTTATTGCCAGCATGGTGGATACCCAGGATAATGTTTCTTGAGCTCTTCTGAAGTTGTTTCAGTTATGGACTTGTTTTGCTGCCGCATTTATTTGCACTGGTGGCCAATTTAGATGGCCAGTGTATGTAATATGCTGCTTTGTTCCCTATATTTGCACTGGTGGTGAACTTTGATGCCGAGTGGATGTAATATGTGTAATAGCCATAATAGCCTAGCGTTAGTTGCTTTCTTATTTATTTCCTTATTGTCTTGTTTAGTTGTTTGCTTGTAGTCACTGCAGTTCTTTTTCCGCGTTTTTCTAGTGGCCACAATAACCTATTTTTATAACTAGGCCACAATAACCATGGCAACATACGGACCGTTGTAACCATGGTCCTGCTACCTTCTATAGTGACCATGGGCCTCCTACGGGCCGTAGGGTCCATGGGCCTTCTACGGACCGTAGGATCCATGGGCCTTCTACAGGCCATATAATCAATGGGCCTTCTACGGGTCGTATAATCGTTTGGCCAAACATGGGTCGTACTATTCGTGGACCAATAACGGTCCGCAAAATGGGCCGTAAACGGGCTATAGTCACTGGTGCAGAGACGTGTTATACAAATGGTTTTTACCCCCTTTCTATGACAGAGTTTTAAACCATCGCCTAGTGAGTGTGTGCGATAGGGGGGGTCCTTCCCACATGACCCAGAAACCGTCGGGGATAGGCCCTCCGGCCACACAGGCGGGGGCAAAATGAGCTCGTGTGTGATCGGGCGAGGCATCAAAACCCAATCGTTTCCGTTCGTATGTACATCCCACACGGTGAATCCCAGAAAAACATTTCTGTTCGTATGTATATCACACAAATTTTTTTGTGTGGAAACATTTGTGCAAGGTGGCCTAACAGAAATAGTTCTCTGGCGGAAGCCGTGTGTGATTGTTAGTTGATCCAACACGCCTACTTTCTAGAAACCATGTGGGTTGTTTGAGTTCATCGCCCACGGTGTTGTCTGAGTAACCTTCTAAAATAGAAAACCCCAATAAGCAAGGTAATTAGCCTATTATTAATCCATGTAGTAATCAAATTGACATTTCTTATAAAACACACCAGATATTTCATATATGTATAGCGGCAACCAGGATTTCATAATCGAATTACATCAGATAGCTTCAGCACTCAGTTACGCCACTACACAACAGCACCAAGTTTCACATGCAACATCGAAAACCTTTGGAAAGTAGCATCATACACGGTAAATAGACAGATGAATCTCATCTGGCAAACTGCAGAAGCGGAAGGCAAATATTGAGCCTTCAGTGATGTTGAATGTCCTTGCAACTTTAGGCCAGTGGCTATGGATAATTGCCCTCCCAACCTTTGTCCTCTTCAGGAAGACTTCAATATTGTACCATGGGTGTTGAATGAATACCTTCCTCGCCTCTTGACCATGCAGGTTGTTTGAGAGGTAATCATCGGTGAACTGCTTTGAAAAGTACTGAAAACAAAGATATGCATAAATCGCTGTTATAAATTTTGAAATGGCGCAAGGGGTAAAAACAAGGTAAAAGAGTTAGTACCATCCTATAGTTGACTGATGTCTTCTTCATTGTGCAAACAAAGATCTTGCTGTTATTCGTCGCAAGTTTCTTCATCCTAACAATCTTTCTGAGTTTCTTGACTTGACTGATATTCATGGACATCTCATTTCCCCATATGCAAAATGGGTCGAACAGTGGGTCTAAGCCTCCAACAGCAGGACCTACATGTGCAAGACCAAATTGTAAGAAACCTAAATATTAGAATGATTCCTGCAACTGCACAATAATGTGCTATTAGCGAAAGGACCATGCATGAGCAAACCTCGATGGTAAACCATAGTGTCTCCCATTGTTTCCCTGCAACACATATAAGGAAGATCTTGATCAGGTTAACTGAGAGTTGCCATACTATCAGTAGAATATGTAATGAGTACAGCCAAATTCGATTTATTTATCACATGCATAACAATACAAAATTGTACCCACAACAAATGAAAATCAAATTGCAGAATTGAACCAAACAGTTAAATGGACAGCAGACCAAATGAACCAAAACAGTTAACTGAGCATGACATTGCAGAATAGAAACATGTACTAGAAGATAAGACAGTTAACAAAACAAAGAATGCTTGAGAACAGTACTATGAAATGTAGTAATTCTTGGACCAAACTGTTAACTGAACATTACATTTCAGAGGACCAAACTGTTAATTGAACATTAGATTGCATATTAACATTACAGAGGACAAATCACTAGAAGGCACTGGCGGTGGCCTCGAGAAAATAGCATGAACTGTATTTTAAAGTAGATAACCGCGTGGCGGTGTCGACGGTGGCCTCGAAGACGAGGTCCTCCTCCAAGATCTGGTGGTCGGCACGCATGGCAGCCATAGCGACATCGTGCGTGCGTGTGGCCGCGATTTGCTTCTCCGCTGCCATATGCTACTGAGCTCCATGTTATACTGCGTGCAAAATGGTTGTGGGTGGCGCTTAATTGGAGGACGGGGATAGTGATTTCGGCGGAAGGTGTCATGCCGTCAGTCGGGGCATGTGGGATAGGGAAGGAGGAGGATGGTGTGGGTGGGGTGTGGATTACCTGACCATATCGACGAGGCCGCACAGCAAGAAGAAGGGTCGGCGGCAAGGAAGCCGCGCAGCAAGAAGAAGGGTCGGCGGCGAGGAGGCGGCGCTGCAAGAAGAAGGGTCGCCGGCGAGGAGGCGGCGCTGCAAGAAGAAGGGTCACCGGCAAGGAGGCTGAGCTGCTAGTAAGCATCAGTGAAGGTTTGAACTTGGAAAGCAAGGAGGAACAGTGGAAATGTGGCTTTTGGTGGGAGGGAGGGGGCGGGGAGATAGATATTTCCGGGGTGGCAGAAAAATTTCGCTCGGTGCCGCGAGAAACTGGCGCGCAAGTGTGGTTCAAGCGCGGGTGGTGGACTGTAGACGACGAAGCTTCTTGCGTAAGCCAGACAAGGCGGTGCGCTAAGATATTTTATATTGCATTCCACATGATTCTTGCTAGTAAACTGTTTGTGGTATACCTGATTTTTTTATTATGTTTTGAAAGGCAAAATGGTGTTACAGAGGGAAAGGATGGTATTTGAATTGCTAGAACATTTATGTACAGTGAACATGCAACTACATGAGTGTCGTGTTAAAATTTGGAATTATTCCGGGTTCGTTTGGCATTTTAATGCATTAATTGAGTTTCTAGGCATTTAATGTGCATAATTCAAATTTGAACTACAAGCACATGCTCCAGTGCACCAAAGTTTGTTGAAAAATCACATGTGTGTCTTTGGGTGAATTTATAGGTCCCATGCAAGAATGGGAATGAAATTCAAACATCTGGGCACCGTGGCTCAGCCAGGAACATTGAGAAACTTGGTTTTTAAATTCCTGTAAATTCAAAACTCGCCTGAAAATCATAAAACTTGGCATGGTGTCATTTCATCGCACCAACATGCTGTGGTAAAAAAATTGGCCGCATTTGGACAAGTTTTGGTATAAGCTTCTTGCAAACCGGAGCTTCTCTCGAGAAGACTCGTGGTTCCCGAGGGGGGACGTGTCACCTTTGTGTGCGAAACGATATACGCTGCCTCCGCCCCCCCTTGATTTTTTACAAAGGCAACATAGAGCTATATGAGTGCTGTGTTAAAATTTGGAATTATTCCTGGTTCATTTGGCCTGTTTTATACATTAATTGAATTTATGGGCATTTAATGTGCATAATTCAAATTTGAACTACAAGCACATGCTCCAGTGCACCAAAGTTGGTTGAAAAATCACATGTGTGTCCTTGGGTGAATTTATAGGTCCCATGCAAGAAATGAGAATGAAATTCAAACATCTGGGCGTCGTGGCTCGGCCGGAAATATTGAGAAACTTGGTTTTCTAATTCGTGTAAATCCAAAACACGCCTGAAAATCATGAAACTTGGCATGGTGTCATGACATGGCACCAACATGCTGTGGTAAATTTTTGGCCGAATTGGGACAAGCTTTGGTGTAAGCTTCTTGCAAACCGGAGCTTCTCTCAAGAAGGCTCGTGGTTCCGAGAGGGAACGTGTCACCTCCGTGTGCGAAATGGCATACACTGCCTTCTCCCGCCTTAATTTTTTTACACAAACAGCTTAGACCAAATAGGAGTTTCGTGCTAAATTTTGGAATTATTCCGGGTTTGTTTGGTCTTTTTATACATTAATTGAATTTTTGGGCATTTAATGTGCATAATTCAATTTTGAACTACAAGCACATGCTCCAGTGCACCAAAGTTGGTTGAAATATCACATGTGTCCTTGGGTGAATTTCTAGGTCCCATGCAAGAAATGGGAATGGAATTCAAACATCTGGGCGTCATGGCTCAGCCGAAAATATTGAGAAACTTGGTTTTTTAATTCCTGTAAATCCAAAACACGCCTGAAAATCATGAAACTTGGCATGGTGTCATGACATGGCACCAACATGTTGTGATAATTTTTTTGGCCGAATTGGGGCAAGCTTTGGTATAAGCTTCTTGCAAACCGGAGCTTCTCTCAAGAAGGCTCGTGGTGCCGAGAGGGAACGTGTCACCTCCGTGTGCGAAACAACATACACTGCCTTCTCCCGCATTGATTTTTTTACACAGGCAGCTTAGACCAAATAGGAGTTTCGTGCTAAATTTTGGAATTATTCCGGGTTCGTTTGGCCTTTTTTATACATTAATTGATTTTCCAGGCATTTAATGAACATAATTCAAATTTGAAGTACAAGCGCATGCTCCAGTGCGCAAAAGTTAGTTGGAAAATCATTTATGTGTACTTGGACGAATTTCTAGGTCCCATGCAAGAAGTGGGAATGGAATTCAAACATCTGGGCATCTTGGCTCGGCCGGAAAATCATTTATGTGTACTTGGACGAATTTCTAGGTCCCATGCAAGAAGTGGGAATGGAATTCAAACATCTGGGCATCTTGGCTCGGCCGGAAACATCGAGAAACTTGGTTTTAAAATTCTTGTAAATCCAAAACTCGCCTGAAAATCATGAAACTTGGCATGGTGTCATGACATGGCACCAACATGTTGTGGTAAATTTTTTGTCCGATTTGCGAAGGCGCACTCATTAACAATCAACAAAGTCATTTTGGAACAAGTGTTGTCATGTTACAAATCGAAAACACAAGTATTATTGAAACCGTGGGGGTTCTACTTACCATTTACGTGCCGCCACGCGTCCCTTTTTTTATTGGCTAGGAGGTGTCGTGCGGGGTAGCTATTTGAGTACGGGAGGCGTGCGATCAGACCCCTGCGCGTGCTCATCGAGAGGAGATCCCTTTGACCTCTATCCGTCACCCACCTCCCTCCCAACGTCTCCATTAATGGTGCCCGAGCCCCTGTTTCATGGTGTGGCTATGTCTCACTCGACTGAGATTTAAGAGAGAAAAAAGAAAATCTGAAAAGAAAGTTTTTCACTGATCTTGATGTAAGATCCGACGGACCTATATAGCATCGACTGCGACTTATAGCAAGACTGATGAATATAAGGACGATGACAGTGGATAATAATTGTCTTACATATTTAGGAAGATAATTAAAAAAGGCACATGCGGCAACGCCCGAAATAAACAAGGGCAAAAGAAGAAGGAAGACAACGATCTGGCTCGCTGATCTCTACTTGCTTGATGCGTTGCTACAGGCCGCGGGATCTAGTCTCCGCGGCAAGCGGCGATGAGCTCTTTCGTGTCCTAAAGACGCTGCTTGAGAGCATCCACGGATTCCTCCACTAGCCTTTGGCGCTCGATGCGGAGCATGGCATCCTCGTCCATAAGTTTCTTGATGATGACGCCGGTCCTCTGCAACAAGGCAGTGGTCTCCTTGTGTTGCTTCATCGTTCTGGCGATCTTTGCCCTCAGCAGGTCGCACTCGGTGCGGAGCTTCGCCTTGTCCTCCCCTAGTCCCCGGATGACGCTGGTAGCATTTTCAAAGGAGGCATTCATCTCGTCCTGCTGCTTCATCCAGTCGGAGATCCGACCCACCAGGTCATCGAGCATAGCGCGCATGCGCCTGTGAGAGTCCTCGCCTGCCCGTGAGACATTTTCCCAGGCCACCGCAGCACGGGAGGACATCTCTGCTGCATTCGTAGCGTGGCGGGACATCTCTGCTGCTTTCGCGGCACGGCCGGACCAGTCTGCTGCATTGACGGCGCGGCGGGACCTCTGTGCTACTTCAGCGGCGCGGCGGGACCTCTGTGCTGCTACGGCCGTGCGGCGGGACATGTCGGCTGCTTTCGCGGCGACGTGGGACATCTCTCGTGCTTCCCCTTCCATGCTCGCCTCTCCCTGGTGGTAATCTCTCGACCCAGAACTCACGCTGGCCATGGCAGATGGAAGGGAACGATGATGAATGACTTGTTTGTTTTTGTGGAAGAGGAGTTGAGGAGGAATGTGCAGTCATCTTGGAGTAGTAGTATTTATAACCGAGTACTAATACGCTCCTAAGTGGGAAACCGTTTAGGTTTTGATCAGTGTGAACAGGTTTGCAATTAAATATAGCGTGGTAGTAATTTGGAATGTGACGGGACGCAGGCTCCAAAATTTTTGACGGTTCTATAATTTCTAAGTGCCGCACTATTCCCGGACGGCGTAACGTGGGCACGCTTTCTCGGCCGCATACATGGCGTTTGCACCATAGGGTGCACCGCAATAGGCAATGTCAACACACATCTTGTTCCAACAATCGTGCGCGCTCGTTATTACCATCGCGCACGCTTCTTTTAATTAGAATGTGTGCCCGTCTAGCGCACACACGTTGATCTGTCTAACTATTTCTGTTTGTTGTGGCTAATTGCAAACAGTTCATCTGTGTGAAGTGTATGCCGTCAATCGCAGACATGTTGATCTGGCTGACCGTTTTTGTTGTGTTGCTTAATCGCAAACAGTTCATCCGTCTGAAGCATATGCCCTCAATCTCACACACATCTTCATCTGGCTGCCCGTTTCTGTTGTTCCGCCTATTCACAAACATTTAATCCGACTGAAATGTATGCCGTATATTGCACACGCCTTCATTTGGCTGCTCGTTTCTGTTCTTCTTCCTCATCGCAAACAATTCATTGAACTGAACCGTATGCCCCGCATCACACACGCAACTAAAATCTGAACCGTGTTTGATGTATCCGCCATCGCAAATGTTTTGCATCTTTTTTGACGGTTTTTTACGTCACCGTTTGCGATTAATGCATCGCACACAGTTTCGTCAAAGGGTCTCTGTTTGTAATGTCGCGTTAGTAGCATCCTGTAGGAGTGAGTGGAAATCGTCTGTTTATGGCCCGACCATAACGGGCTGTTAATAGGCCGTATTTGATGACGCTATGAAAATAGCCCAACGGGTTAACGGGCCACAAACGGGCCGACTGTAACCACGGGCTGAATTTGGCCCACAAGCGGAACATGCCAGTAATGGACCGTAAGTAATCGAATTCTGGAAATGAGCCCAAGAATAAATGGGCCCTTAGAAGGCCGAAAGTTAACACAGGCTGGAAACGACCAACAGAATAATGGGCCGTTAATGGGTGTAAAGGGATACACTATTCATTATGGCCAGTTTCACCTCGGGCCTCGTATGGGCCGAAAGATGTCATGGGCCGGAAGTTACAACGGGCTGAAATCATATTGGACGGCCCAGATGACGCTGCTGGGCCTAATTTGGATAGGCCATAATGGGCCGTGAGTTAGCGGGCTGTAAATGGGCTATATGCGAACAGGCCGTTAACAGGCTTTCCGTGGGCCGGCCTGCTACCTTTTGACCATGTCAAATGGGCCAGACTTTTCACCGAAATGGGCCTCTGTTGGGCCGTGCCATGTGTCAACGTATCATAGGCGCCTTCTGTCCAATGAGTGGATGACATCTGTCGCAACGGTGAGCCAACATGTGGTTTCTCTGGCCATTGAGAATTTTACACGTGGAAAATCCCCATTGGTCCCGGCTGTTAACGGGTTATCGGATCCAAACCGAAACCCGATAGCTTAACAGCGACCCGTTATGGTGGATGCCACATGTCGGTTACCCTTGACGAAAGCACTTCCATGATGCGCCATTTATCGTCATGGAAGTGGACACTTCCGTGATGATAATTTTGGTATTGTCATGGAACACTTCTACGACAGCACAGGTATGAATATCTTGATTCTATCATAAAATCGTCATGGATGTACATGCATGACAGAAAACGTGACCTACTATGACAAACACGTATCATCACGGAAGTGTATTTTTTTTGTAGTGTGAATGCGCTACCACCCTGCAGAGGGCGATCACGCCGCTTGGCTTGACCGGGTTACCAAACTGCTCGACGTCGCTTGTGGCGGTACGGACCCCCTTCGTCCCCCGCCTATGTCTCGACCCTTGCTGCAGGCTCGGACATGCCCCTGCTGCGTCTGCGCAGGAAGAGGACCCGGAGGAAGGGCGGCGAAGAGAAGGCGAATGAGATCTCCCCCAGGCTCAGGAGACGCCCCCCGAGCTTCAGGCAGGGTAAGTGGCCCCCAGTGGGACATTCTATGGTGGGCCGCCTCCTGGCCATCATGACACAATGGCGGGGTGGTAATCGGCAAGTCCGAAGAACCCGCGGGTTGGTGGAAGGCAAGCCTTCGCTGGTACAGCCCTCGAGATCGTCAAGGCAACTCGAAGCCCGGGGGCTGCAAGAAGGGCCATGACTACTGAGACAAATACTTTTAGAACATATTTTTTGCTAACTTTGGAGCGCAGGAAACCTACATCACGTGCCGTGCCCGCGAGACGGCGGCCAGAGTGTGCGCGCTGGGGCGCACCCGGTGAGGTGGCACCCCGGACCAGGATAGGGCCCCGGGGGCTTGAGGGGCCCTCAAGGCCAGGGAGCCTCACGAGGGCCCGCGGCCCCCTAGGCCATGACCGCTCGGCTGGGGCCAAAGGGGCTCGGGAGGAGCCCGAAGGCGGGCATCATGAGCCAATCAAGCGACCCGCGGCCAATACGGTGGCGCGTCGCACCGCCCGCCGGGGGTCGCCAGTCCGGGGGCCCCGCTCAGGGCTGCCAGCGCTCGGGCTCGCCGATGCGTGGCCCAGTGCAGGGAGTGGGGCCCCGACCAGGAAGCAGGCAACTACCTTAAGCCTCCCCAAGTCTCCGCCCGTGACACTCTCACGTAATAATGAGTGGGGTTGTACACGCCCCGGAGTCTCCTGAGTGCTGCCCTTGAGCCTCACGGGGGCTCCCACCCATGTCTCAGTGGAAGCCCCATGCTCTGCGCTGGCGGATGACACGGTCTTACAATGACTATGCCCACATCCAGTGGAAGCCCCATGCTCCACACTGGTGGATGACACGGTCTCCCAATGACTATGCCCACACCAAGTGGAAGCCCCATGCTCCGCGCTGGCGGGAAGACTAGGAGACTAGCATAGGTGCCGGATGCGACTGCTCTTTGCTTTCTCTTGTAACCGAGTTTGCTACTTCTTGGAATGAATTTGCGGTTCTTGTGATTTTGTTCGAAAAAAGGGGGGTTTCTTGGGTTTTCTCCTTCTAGCGGTTTTCCTTCGCTTGATTTCCGCCTTTGTGAAAGATGGCGGGCCCCCATGGCTCCTTCCATCGCACCCCGCGAGTGGGGGCTACCCCTGCAGCTACGTCCGCATGCCGTTTGGCCTGCTGAACATGGCCGCCTCGTACCAGCGCTTCGCGCAAGTTGCCATGGCAGCCCACGAGGCCAGGCGCCAGGCGGTCCTGACGGAGGAGGCGCCAGACCCTCGCGAGCCACCCAGACCTCCTGAGCCTCCCGGGCCTCAGGAGCCGGTTGGCTCGTGAGGAGTGATCTCTGCTGCACGCATCTTCAGCTACTCCAATGATTCAACAATGACGGTGCCAGGTGACTTTTTGGGTTGTTCAATTGAGGGTGCCCCTCGGGCTGCATCATCCTCAGGCTGCTAGGGCCGAGCCCTGCAGCTGTATCATTTTTGCGCATGTATCAGAACTGGCCTTGCCTTTATGAATTTCCCAAGTATTTCAACTGCATGTCCGGTGCTTCATCACTATGATGTCGCTACGCCCTCGCAAACCCGCCTGTGACCGCCTCATGATTAAGGACTGGCACGGCGTCTATGCTCGGGTCCATCCCTGCAGCGTTGTCAAATCCAGGCGACCGAGCTCTGTCCCGCGGGCCAGTTCCCATGCGCGTCACCTCCCGGGGTCCTTGGTGCCTTGTTCTCGCATGAGCTAATCGCGTGTGGGCAAGTAAGGGCGTGCGGCCCGGTTCGTACAATCGCAGTTTGGTGCTTCGCCATAGCGGGAACCGTGCGTCGGGTGTTTTTCCGTGGGATCGTTGCATGAGAAGACTTGGCACGGCGTCTGTGCTCGGGTCCGTCCCTGCAGCGTCGATAAAACCAATGGATGAGCTCTGTCTGGCGGGCCGGCCCCGTTTACGTCACCTCCTGGGGTCATTGGTGTCTGGCCTTCTCATGCGATAACCTTCGGAGGGGCATTCAGCGGAGGACCCCCCCCCCCCATCGCCCCACAGGTGTCTTAAGCGTGCCCCGCGCCGCAAAAATCAGGCGCAACCCGCCTTGAGGTAGGGCCTCGTGAGTCCCGCGCTGGCTCATGAGTGCCCAGATACACCTCCTCCAGTTCTGTCGTGCTAGCCACGCGTACGAACGGGGCTGTACACGCCCCGGAGTCTCCCCCGGAGGGAACTCCCACCCACGCACCAGTGGAAGCCCCATGCTCCGCGCTGGCGGATGACACGGTCGAGGAGCGACTATGCCCATGTACCAGTGGAAGCCCCATGCTCCGTGCTGGCGGACGACACGGCCGAAGAGCGGCTATGCCCACGCTAAAGTGGAAGCACCATGCTCCGTGCTGGTGAATAAACAACTGAGGGCGCCCTCGTGGCCGCACCAACCTCAGGACAGCCTCTCACATGGCTTTCCCCTCGGGAGGATCACGCGAGGGGGCTGGACACGGGGGCTGTGCTCAGGCTAGGCCTAGCACATGCCACCCTACCAGGTCCGGGTACCTGGTCTTCTCGCGTCCCTCCCAGGCAAAAGCTGGCGAGGAAAGGTATGGAGGACTCCGGATTAGCTTAGACGTTTCTCACTTTTCCTTCATGAAGGTTGTTCGTACGTCAAGGGGGACCCCTGAGCATTGCGACTCAGGGGCCTCAGTAGCCACGTAGCTCCTTGCCCCTTGGTCTCTTCCTAGTGATCCGGACGCCCCAACGGCGGTCGAGGTATGCGCGGGGCTAGGCCCTGCCGACATAGAACATTAAGGTTGTTCGTACATCAAGGGGGACCCCTGAGCATCGCGACTCAGGGGCCTCACTAGTCACGTAGCCCCTCGCCCCTTGGTCTCGTCCTGGTGATCCGGACGCCCCAACGGCGGTCGAGGTATGCGCGGGGCTGGGCCCTGCCGACGCAGAACACTAAGGCAAACACGAAGGAAATCGAGCACGGAAAGGAAATCATGGAGTTCCAGCAATTATTACAAAACACGCAGCGTTCCACAAATTTAAGCAGAAGTCTTTACACCTCCACGAGGCACAGTAAATGTTGTAGGTTGAAACTAGGGAGAAGCACTACCACCGCCTTGGCCATCACCGCCGCTTGTCCTGGTCGTCGGGAGCCCGTCGTTGATGTCGTTGCCGCCTTCCTCGCCGCTGCCAGCCTCCGTCGCCAGGGCCTCGGGATCGGGGACGCAGAGGAACTTCTTTAGTAGGGCGTCTACCTGATCCTTCACGGCCTCCGCGACGGTGGTGCGGGACTCAGGAGCCACCGGGTGGATCAGTGCGTCGAGGTCAAAGCCTGGGTCCTGGAGGTAGAGATGGCTGAAGACGCGCGTCGCAGCCGCGGTGAAGAGCAAGCGGCACTCCACCTCCAAGAAGGAGTCCACTTCAGCGGCGGCACCCTTAAGCGCTTCGGCAAGCTTGGGGAAGAGCCCTGCAAGGCCATCTTCGGGGGTCACCAACGGCTCTTCGTACCCTCCTCTGTGGATGGAGCGTAGCGCCTCGCGAAATCCGAGCTCAAGGGAGAGGAAGGCCTCACGTCCTACGGCTGCTTTCTTCTCAGCAGCGGCAAGGGCCTTCTCCCTGGCCTGCAGTTGGGCTACCAAATCGGAGACGTGCTGGGTGTGGGACGCTTGAGCATCAGCCACCTCCTTCTTCAGCGCGGCTAGGCGGCCGTGCTCCGTGGCCTGGTCAGCGGCCACCTGCTTCAGCTTGGCGTCGCGGTCGGCGGACTCCGCTTCACGGGACTTCAGGTCCTCTTCCCGTTGCTGGAGCCACTGGGCGTGCGTGGCCTGCTCTTCCTGGAGGGCCCTCAGCTGGGCCTCCGCCTCGGTGCGGCGCTCCTCGGCGGACGCAGCGTTGGCCAACGCTGCGTCATGAGCCTCCTTGCTTCGGCGGCCTCCTTCCTGCCTTCCGCGATGGTCACCTCGGCCCGGCCCCAGGCCGTCTTGGCAGACATGTCGGCCTGGAGCCACCCTGAGACAAGCCCCAGGCGCTCCCTCACGAGGCACCTGTCCGCGTCTTGGAGGTCATCACGGAGCCGACCCAGCATGGTGTAGGCTTCGTCCAGGGCGCCCGGCCTGATCAGAGGGCCGCAATCCGCCAGCACAAGGGCTTGGGGAGGAGGCGGCACTGGTGCGTCGGCTGGCGCCAGCACTGGGGAAGCGGTGGAGAGAATGGCTTGGGGCGCCAGAGGCTCTGAGCCCCCCTCGGGCACGACAAGGGCAGACGGCTCCGCGGCTTGCCAGCGCGCGGGAGCCGGCTCCTCCTGAGGATGCATCGCCACATCCTGGGGGGTCTGCTCCGTCGCGAGGAGACGTGAGGCGGCCTCGTCCACCCGTGCCAGGGTCGCCACGGCCGCGGCAGGAGGTGGTGCCTCCTGAGTCCCGGCTTCTTCCTTCCTCTTCTTCACCATGACGCCCATCCTGGTCATCAGGAGGGGAGCACTATGGGCATGGTGCCGATCTATGATAAACAGGAACAAGGTAAGATACTTACTCGTCGGGGTCGATGTACGCCCTCTTTCGGGCCGGGGCTGGGGCACCTCCGCTCTTCCTGGGCGCGGCCTTTGTCGCGCTTGGGGAGTTGGTGGGGCGCTCTTCGGCCGGCCTCAGCGCGGCGCAGCCGCTTGGCAAGGTAGAGGCATTGCCCTGGGGGGAGGGTGCCGCCCCGCTCTTCTCCGGGGTCGCCTGGCCTGACCTCCGCAGAGCCCGAGGAGTGGCCCCGGACCTCTTGAGGACCCCGGTGGAGCGTGGGGATTCCATGGCCAGGGGCTCGTCCGCGTCGTCGTTTGTAAGGCTGCGGAGGAGCTCACTCTGAGACGGGGGAGAGATCTCCGCCACGTCGTCCTCGGTCGCCGCCGAGTCCTCCTCGCCCTCTTCATCGACGTTGGTGCCGGAGCACACCGGCACCGGGGAGTTGGGGTGCTCGGGCGATGCGAGCCCCAGCTCGTTGAAGACGGGCATCACGGCGACCAATGCCTCCCTGTCGGCGCGGCGGTACAGCGGAGCGTAGGCCTCTGAAAGGTCACCTGGCTCGCCCTCGAGCAGGGTGTTCATGGCCTTGTCCAGCTCCTCACCCGTCAAGCTCCCCGAGCGAAGCCTGATGTCGTCTGTCGCGCCCTGGAACTCCCACATGGGGTGCGTGTGTGATTGGAGTGGGGCGAGACGCTGCGTTAAGAACTCCTTCACGAGCATGCCCCCCGTCAGTGCCCTGGCATCCATGTCTGAGGTCATCTTCCTCAGGACTGGCGCCGCCTGGGGGTCGGAGAACTTCTCATGGCTCCACCTCTCAAGCCGCTCGGGCAGCGCAGTCGGTAACTCCAGCCGCTCGTTGAGGCCCTTGGTGTCCATGAAGACCCAGCGGCACCGGAAGCTTTCCACCTTCTTCCCGGCCCTCATGAGCATGTTGTTCTTGTGGACCGCGATGAAGGACACGCAGCCGGAGCGTTGGGTCGGATCATGCAGCCGCATGGAGAAGAAGTGCCAGAGAAGTGGCATGGAGGGCCTCACGCCCACGAATCCCTCGCAGTAGAAGGAAAAGATGGACAGGAGGAGGATGAAGTTGGGTTGAAAATGTAGGGTGTGGATCTGGTAGTGGTTGAGGACGGCGGTGAAGAACTCGGAGAGAGGGGGGACGAGCCCCGCGAAGATGCTATGGAGGAAGAAGGGGTAAACCGTTTGAGCTAGAGTCCACTGCTCAGCAAAGCTGGCCAGGACCATGGTCTCCTTCCACTCGTTCTCATCGCTCGCCGTGTATGGGAGCACGACGGTGAGGTGCCCCTCCTCGGTGATGGAGGACGCGTTGAGTGTCGGCGTAGGAGAAGGAGGAGAGCTTGCGGCTTGTGCTGCAGGATTCGACTTCTTGGGGGCCATCTGCGAAACCGCCGGCGCCAGAGTTGAAGAAGGAAAAGAGGAAGCCGAGCTCGACTGGATCTGGAGAGGTCCTTGGAGGAGGAAAGGGGATCTCAAGCAAGGTGAGGAGGAGTAATGATGGCCCGACAGTGCGAGCCAGCCTTTTGTCAATCGGGCAGTTGCCGAGGTGACGTGGGGAAGCGGAGATGCCCACGTCCCATCAAGAGCCATGCGTCGGTCTGGCCCGCAGGTGATTGGGGCCCGCGGTGCTTCGACCTTGCCCTTTGGCTTCGCCTCGAAGCCAAGCCCGAGCACGCCTTGGGTCCAGGGGCTACTATTGGCGTTCTGGGAACCAGGGTACCCAGACTTTCCTGCCTGTGGCCCACGGCGTGGCTCCTTCGACGGCCTAGTACGGCCCATCTGCAAGACCACCAAGACAAGACCCTCGCGAGGGGCCAGGCCTCGCAAGGAGGACGACACCAAGACCTTTGGAGGGGGCGGTCTCTCCAGGCTGCCTCCTGAGGAGCGGAGATTTCTATGTAGGTACCAGCCTCGTGAGGCTGCCATGATGCAGGCCATGACGACCAAGGCCAGGCGGGTGCCAGCGGGCACAGAGGAGGCAGTTTCCTCTTTTGTGCTAAGGAGGCAAGGACAGGCGTGGGTTCCCGAGGAATCCACCAAATGTTTCCATTCCAGTGCTACAAGACGAAGACCACCAGCACGGCAGGACGGATGTCATCACCGAGCCCACCGCTGCGTCACGATCAGAAGCTTAAGTGTCCACCATCTTCATTGTCCCCGGCCGGTCGCGCTACACACTTGCACACACTCTGCAATCTCGCTCTCTCGCAGTTTGTATATGTACCGCAGCCATGTCGAGCGACAGCGAGGATGACAGTTCCGCCAGCAGTCTGACGCCCGATGATAGGTCAACATCGGAATAACTTGAGCATTGGGTGTAGCTAATATGCGAGTGTGTTTCATGAATGGATCAATGATTGAGCATAATGGGCTAGGGATAACTTGCTTTAGTGTTGATATTTTGAAAGACATGGTTGCTTGTTGATATGCTTGAGTATTGAAATCTTCATGTCAAAACTAGACTATTGCTTTGAACCATATAAAAATACAAATGTCCATGCTACAAAAGAAAAGAATATGTGATGAACATGTTAGGCAGCATTCCACATCAAAAATTCTCTTTTTATCATTTACCTACTCGAGGACGAGTAGGAATTAAGCTTGAGGATACTGATACGTCTCCAATGTATCTATAATTTTTGCTTGTTCCATGCTGTTATATTATCATTCTTGGATGTTTTACAATCATTTTATAGCAACTTTATATCATTTTTTGGGACTAACTGTTCGCACACGAACACGTCACCGTGTACCCTCGACACCGGGGGTGATGCACCGCAGCTCACGTCGAAGGAGACCCGTCCGGAAGCGCGGTACGCAGGCAATCCGGCGGGCGCTTTTGAGGACCCGAAACCCCACACGCCCGGGAGGGACCCCGTCAGGGCGCGCGGCGGCTATGGGCTGCCCTAGGTCGACCTGACCGCCCCGAAGGCCTCGAGGTTCGCCGCCCTGCAACAAAAAGAACAAACGAAGAACGAGGAAGAAGAAGAACAAGGGAGAAGATAAAAGTAAAGGTAAAAGTAGTATATTGATTTGTTCGATTGTGTGTTGTTCAATCGGCCGTCACCCCCAACATATATAAGAGGCGGCTGGACTTCCCGTACAAGCAAAGGATTTATTTAGGCTTTCCTTACAAGAAAATTACATCAATTCACGTCCTAGAGTCCTAGTTCTGTTCTCACTTGGATTCAGCCCGAATCTGGTCCAATCTTCTGTCTTGCTCCTTGCGTGGGCCGCGGAATCTGCATATGACTTCCGATGGAGATGGTTCAAATACCAATTTTGTGTGCTTCGACAAGGTCAACAATCCGTATGTTGATCACTTTTCCAAATAAGGCCATCTTGAATACTCCACGAGGTCATCTTCAATTTCGAGTCGGATTCGTTCATGTAGCTGACTGGACCATATGACTCTTGTAGCGTCTCTGCAGGTCGTATACTACATCAGATGATGATGACTCCAAAAGCAATTTTAATCGTTTCGACGAGACGAACAACTTTGATGTTGAACACTTTTTGATCTGAAGCCATGTTGAGGGCCGAATCTCTCACGCCCGGCAAGCTTCTCACCCGACAAGATTTCTTGCTGTACCTTGCGGGTCCTTTTTGAGGCAGTAAACGACCTTGGATGAAAATGATCCCAAAAGCAATTTTAACCGTTCCGATGAGACGAACAACTTTGGTGTTGAACACTTTTTGATCTGAGGCCATCTAGATAAGTATTTAAGCCCATCTTCAGCATCTGATTGGATTGGCCTTGACAGTTTCTACTGTTCCCGGCAAGATTTCCATCCCGGCAAGTATTCTCCCCCCGGCAAGGTTACTGTTCCCGGCAAGGTTTTCATCCCGGCAAGTTTTCTCACCCCGGCAAGGTTACTGTTCCCGGCAAGATTTCCCCGGCAAGGTTTCCATCCCGGCAAGGTTTCTGGCTGCACCTTCCGGGTCTTTTTTGAGGCAGTAAACGACCTCGGATGAAAATGTGCCCAAAAGAAAAGTTGACCGTTTCGATGAGACGAATAACTTCAGTGTTGAACGTTTTTCGATTCGAGGCCATCTGGAAGGGCTAATTGCTCACGCATTGCATCAGACACCCATCAGACATGTGTCTGATGGGGCGCGCCATATTTCGCCTCTTGACAGGGCTGCATTCAGATAGTTCTAACTTTTACATACGAACTCGGATTGAGATGATTTTTATATGAAAATTGACCGATTCGACGAGACGAAGACAATTCATGTACAGCATTCCTTCATCAGAGGTTGTCTTGGAGGCGTAATGGACTAAAAGCACTCAGAACACCTTGTCATTTGAGGCCATCTCTATTGCATTCTGCATTGTGCCAAAATCAGATGTCAACACATGCCCCCCTGTTTTTCGGCAAAGTTTGCATGCCGAAAAATAATTTGCACCATGTTTGTTCTAAGGACGATGTCAACACTCCATCGGCCATCTATATTTCTCAGGGCGATAATTATGTATCGGCCAGGTTTATGCTAAGGGCGATAATCATACATCGGCCATTGCCTAATCAGGCTTCTTGCCACACACTCGGGTGGTACTTCTTCAGATATCTGCCATTGAGAGCTCGAGGTAATAATACTCCTTGCATGGATTCCACCAAATATGAATTTCTAGGAACTATCCTTGCAATCCTAAAAGGACCTTCCCAGTTTGGAGACCACTTCCCGAATTTTCTATCTCTAGAACCAATCGGCAGAATCACTTTCCACACAAGATCGCCAACCTGAAAGTTCTTCAACTTGACCTTTTTATTATAAGCCCTTGCTACCCTCAGCTTGTCCCTCCCTATGGCCTTCAAAGCAGCCAAACGTTTATCGGCAACTTCATCAATGTTGTCCATCATCAAATTGTAAAAGTCCACTGCCGATAAATCATTTTGTTTGGCTATTCTCAAAGCACTCAAATTCACTTCCACTGGTAAAACAGCATCTTGACCGTATACTAGCTCATATGGAGTTACCTTGGTAGCACCATGCCTTGAGATTCTATGTGCCCATAAAGCTTCAGACAATAACTCATGCCATTTTCTTGGATTATCCTCAATCTTCTTTTTGATGAGCTTGATCAATATCTTATTGCTAGACTCAGCTTGGGCATAATATGGAGATGAATTGAGCAACTTTATGTTATATGATTCGGCAAATTCTCTAACTTGATGTGACATGAAAGATGAACCTTGATCTGTAGTCAATGTCTGAGGAATGCCGAATCTATGAATAATGTGCTCAGTTATGAATTGAATTACCTCCGTATGTGTCATGTTCTTGAGAGGTACTGCTTCAGACCACTTGGTGAAATAATCGGTTGCCACCAACACGAACCGATGCCCCTTCGAGGAAGATGGATGAATTTGCCCAATGAAATCTAAACCCCATCCTCTGAAAGGCCACGGCTTGACAATAGGATGTAACATAGCAGCAGGAGCCAATTGAATATCACCAAATTTTTGACAAGCTTCACACCCTTTATAATATCTGAAGCAATCATTAATCATAGTTGGCCAATAAAATCCAGCACGTCGCAATAACCACTTCATCTTGGGAGCTGACTGATGAGTGCCACAAATGCCTTCATGTACCTCTCCCATAGCAACTCTTGCTTGGTCCTCATCCAAGCACTTTAAAAGAACATCGTCAACTGTTCGGCGATAAAGGTCATCATTCCTCATCGTATATTTAAAAGCCATACGCCGAATAGCCCTGTCCACCTTTCTACTAGGATCACACAAATAATCAATGATGGGTTTCCTCCAGTCTTGATTTTCTCCTGCATTGAATATTTCATTAGTGGCCGAAACGGTGGGCTCCGGTTCGGCCTCCCCTATGTTGGCAAGACTAGACATCGGCCTTTGAGAAATATGAAACATGCCATGATCAACATGATAGCCGGATGCTTGTTGTGCCAACTCATTTGCTCTCCAATTATCATGTCTAGATATATGAGCAATGCTAAAATAATCCAAAGTAGAAATTATATCTAGACATTTATCAAGATAAACATTAAGTGATTCATCAAAACATTGAAAGACTTTGGATATTTGTTGCACTACTAATAACGAATCACCAAAAGCCTCAATATGTGTAGCACCTATGGCAAGCAACATCTCTAAGCCGAATAACAATGCTTCATATTCGGCTTGATTATTTGTGCAAAAATATTCTAAGCAGCATGAGGCTTCAAAAACAGCACCATGAGGAGATATATAAACAATACCAACACCCCGGCCATTGCTACATACTGAACCATCAAAGTATAATTTCCACGGTACTAGCGAAACAAGGTTAATATCAATATTATGCATGTCATTAATCCGATGTTCAGTAATAAAATCAGCTATGATTTGGCCTCTTATAAATCTCAGAGATGCATAAGCCAAATCATATCCAAACAAAGTATAAGCCCATTAGCCAATTCTGCAATTATGAATTGGTCCATGCAGCATATATTCAATGACATCGGTCATGATGTCTCAACTCCATTCAATCATAATATAGACATACATATAAATTTCCATGAGCACGTACCTTGTCTCGCTCTCCAATCGAACTAAGGACGATGTTACAATACTACACCGGCCATGCATTAACATACTCTTAGAACGATAGATAAATATCGGCCATTACCATGTAAACTTTATTCAAAGCACATCTAGCCGAAATAAACAAATGAAATGACAAATCAAGTATTTCGGCCCTTTGGATCAGCAAAAAACTTATAGCTAATCAAATGTATAGTTACTTGGTAATACCCTTTCATGATGTAAGAAATTATATTGCATCTATGGATTAAAATAATCCCATTGAGGGTTACCAATCATACCTGATGGCGAATTCCATGGCATAGGCGTTAATGGCATAGTTGAAGAATATGGATAATGTGTAGACCGAAGATGCTGAAACCTTCGGCTTGGTCCTTCATAGTTTTCACTCTTTTCCTTCTTCACCTTTGTCGCACTTCTTGTAATGGAAGCTTGCACATAATTCTCATTTTGAGCACTTTCTTTGGGAATCCATGCCATGTTCCTTTCTTCAAGTTCTTGTGCACTAAGTTTTTGTAATTTCTCCTTTTGCCAATATGATAAGCCGAGTGGGCACCTTGGCTGTGATTTTGTTTTGACCAATGGCAATTCTTTTTTGGCCTTATGCACTCTCAACTTGTTTTCTTCAGATTTGGCACTTTGACTCTCAATAATTGGTTGCTTTGTCTCATTGCCTTTAGTAGCCAATGTCAACATTTTAATTGGCTCTTTTTCATTTGAGATCAAATCTGAAGTTGCACTCTTACGACCATCTCTTTTAACACGGTAAAATTGCTTGACCACCTCTTTCTTCTTCCTTGAGCTCTGAACTGATTCCTTATGATTGAAGCGGTCTTTAACATGTGATTGTTCAAATGTTGATCTTCTCGGAGCTGCATAATATTGGTGAGATGGTCTAAAATAAGATGGAGAATGTGCCCTTGTATCATACCTGTCCCATGATGGATATGGATCTATATGAGCATAGGGAGGCATCCATGGCATTGGCATTGGCGGCCCAAAATAAGGATATGAATATCTTGCATTAAAATTCTCACTTTGCCAATACCGATCCTCATATTTGCGCCTTGGGGGTGATCTTGGTTTCTTTGCATGATTTGGCCGATAAGCATTCTTCTCTTCATTCTTCTTTTGATATTTATCCAATAGTTCAGCGAAGGTGATTTTTGATCTCTTATACTTGCGCTTATTTCGGCCTTTGTTCTCTTTCAATTTGCTTTCATCGATCACTGGATTTGCTTGCTGCCCCCCAGTCCTTGGCGTCTTCATTGTAGCTTTGACAGAATTCTCGTCCTCAAGATTATGTTCATTATGCTCTTCAACAACTTCTTTACTTGAAAGCTTGATCCCATCACCTGCAGTTTTTACCTTCTCTTTAAATGGATCGGCTTGAAGCAGCCGATGCAAAAACTTTCTGCCATCGGGACCAATCGGAATAGACTGGTCATTTCTTGGTGTCTCAACAAATTTCAATCGTCCTTTATCAATAGCCGATTTAACTATTTAACGAAACATGTTGCAATCCTCAAAATTATGCTTGGACGAATCATGCAACTTACAATACATTCGTCCCTGGACAGATGGCTCAACATGGTGATCAAGAATTCTAATATAATTATTTCTCAACAACAAATCAAAGATTTGATCACACATGTTTAAATTGAAGGTAAATTTTTTATTTTCTAGCCGATCTTGCTGTGAAAACAGCTTTGGAGTTAAGCAAATGAATGGTTCAGATTTTGTATCACCCCATTCGGCTATGATTTTTATTTTGCATTCTTTTTCCGATGTCATTGGATAAGATATTATACTAGCATCGGTTTTTTGAAAAGAATCTAACCTTGGCTTTATGTTTCTGAAACAAAAATAGTTAGAACATGCATGCCTTAATTGAGACCAAGAGTAAGCCAAGTATGAAACAAGCAAAGCTACCCATGTAGATACGAACTTTAAATAAAGCAATGGGGAAAGCTTTGGCTGCAACAATAAGTGATTATCGGTCTTTATATATGGCGCAATGGGTTGACTGATATGTTCTATAACGATTTTATTGCTAACAAGTAAATTACCCTTCTTCATTGGTCTTTCAAAATTACTTATGAGGATTTTTCTAATAGATGCATCAACAATAAAGTTTTGACCAAATCTGAAAATAGGTAAATTACTTGCTAAACATACCTCTTCAAATATGTTGGGAGAGCATGATGGTGGTGTGACGTGAACAATATCTTGCTCTGCCTTTGGATGGCTCTCCAACGCCTGTTCATCATCTTTTTCTTGATTCCGTGCATCATTACACTGAAGATTTTTGTCAGCCAAACTTTGTTCGGCTACTTGTTCTTGTCCTTGAAGTTCACCAATTTCTCTGGCACAAAACTCATAGGGCAGGAAGTAGGTTCCATTAACTTCAGAAAAATCAAGCATGGTCATTTTGCCATGCTTTCCATGTCCTTTCTCAATACTACTTGCCTCTTTGGATTTGATGGGTTCGGAATATATACTACTTGATTCGGCTTTTTCAACTGAAGCACTTTCATGTTTCGAATCATCCTTCTTTTCATTGATACTACCAATTGGCAATGCTTCTTTTATCTGAGCCAATTCCTTTTCTATTTGTTTCTGGCAGCGAGCGGCAAAATTGGCTTTAAGCTTTTTCTCAATTTCAGCCCACTCCGGATATGATTGCCCCCCAATGCTTTTAGATTCTTTCGGCAATGACACACATGTGTTGCCGAAATTTTGCAATTGTGTAGGGGGTGCATAATATGATGTAGTACTAGGTGAAGGCACATGCATTGTTGTAAAACCATATTTTTGTTCGCCAATTTTATCAATTGGCAAAGATTCATCTTCTTGCAAAACTCTAGCTTTTATTGCTGCATAATCAGGAAATAGCCCCTTTTCATGTTGTTCAAGGCAAAGAGCACTAATCCTCTTATTTTGGGCTAAACTGTTCAATGCAGCCACCACTACCTCATCTTCTACAATATTGGGCACAACCGCTCCTGTAAAATTTACATTTATTCGGCTATGACCAGGAAGGTGTGCGGCCGAATTATGAACATCTACAGTTGTGTATGATGCTGAAAAATTATTGTCATGAGGTGTGGCATATGACGGTTGAGAATAACTGGCCGAATAGCTAGTAGTAGCATGGCCAATTCTCTCGTTCATCGGTATGGTTGGATTAGTATATTGCACATTACTTGCCGATGAATAAAAGGGTGAAACACTTTCTTGCATGGCATTGGAAATTCTAACATGAGGTGTTTCAAATTTATTAACCGAACTCACCATGTTGTTCATCGGCATAACGATTTGTGGGGTTGCCGATGCATGAGAGTTGGGATACATATGGTGCATGTTACTAGTATCATAAGAAGTTGAAGCATGTAAATTACTTTGAATCGGCCTATGCACGTAATTAGATGCATGATTGAACAAACTAGGGCTGCCCGATAGAGTATACTCATTGAACGATCTAGTAACACCATATGAAATATTTGCATCTACAGTAGGGAATTGGGTATTCATATTACCTTTGTAGATTGCAAACCCTAGATGACGATCTCTTCGTAGCAAGAACAGGCCGGGGACCGTTCAAAGCTTCGTCCCCAGCGGAGTCGCCAAAAAGTGTATTCACACACGAACACGTCACCGTGTACCCTCGACGTCGGGGGTGATGCACCGCAGCTCACGTCGAAGGAGACCCGTCCGGAAGCGCGGTACGCAGGCAATCCGGCGGGCGCTTTTGAGGACCCGAAACGCCACACGCCCGGGAGGGACCCCGTCAGGGCGCGCGGTGGCTATGGGCTGCCCTAGGTCGACCTGACCGCCCCTAAGGCCTCGAGGTTCGCCGCCCTGCAACAAGAAGAACGAACGAAGAACGAGGAAGAAGAAGAACAAGGGAGAAGATAAAAGTAAAGGTAAAAGTAGAATATTGATTTGTTCGATTGTGTGTTGTTCAATCGGCCGTCACCCTCAACATATATAAGAGGCGGCTGGACTTCCCGTACAAGCAAAGGATTTATTTAGGCTTTTCTTACAAGAAAATTACATCAATTCACGTCCTAGAGTGTTCTGTTCTCAGTTGGATTCAGCCCGAATCTGGTCCAATCTTCTGTCTTGCTCCTTGCGTGGGCCGCGGAATCTGCATAAGACTTCCGATGGAGATGGTTCAAATACTAATTTTATGTGCTTCGACGAGGCCAACAATCCATATGTTGATCACTTTTCCAAATAAGGCCATCTTGAATACTCCACGAGGTCATCTTCAATTTCGAGTCGGATTCGTTCATGTAGCTGACTGGACCGTACGACTCTTGTAGCCTCTCTGCAGGTCGTATACTACATCAGATGATGATGACTCCAAAAGCAATTTTAACCGTTTCGACGATAAGAACAACTTTGATGTTGAACACTTTTTGATCTGAAGCCATCTTGAGGGCCGAATCTCTCACGCCCGGCAAGCTTCTCACCCGGCAAGATTTCTGGCTGTACCTTGCGGGTCCTTTTTGAGGCAGTAAACGACCTTGGATGAAAATGAGCCCAAAAGCAATTTTAACCGTTCCGACGAGATGAACAATTTTGATATTGAATACTTTTTGATCTGAGGCCATCTAGATAAGTATTTAAGCCCATCTTCAGCATCTGATCGGATTGGCCTTGACAGTTTCTACTGTTCCCGGCAAGATTTCTCCGGCAAGATTTCCATCCCGGCAAGTTTTCTCCCCCCGGCAAGGTTACTATTCCCAGCAAGATTTCCCCGGCAAGTTTTCTCACCCCGGCAAGGTTACTGTTCCCGGCAAGATTTCCCCGGCAAGGTTTCCATCCTGGCAAGTTTTCTGGCTGCACCTTGCGGGTCTTTTTTGAGGCAGTAAACGACCTCGGATGAAAATGTGCCCAAAAGCAATGTTGACCGTTTCGACGAGACGAACAACTTTAATGTTGAACATTTTTCTATTCGAGGCCATCTGGAAGGGCTAATTGCTCACGCATTGCATCAGACACCATATTTCGCCTCTTGACAGAGCTGCATTCAGATAGCTTTAACTTTTACATACAAACTCGGATTGAGACGATTTTTATATAAAAATTGACCGATTCGACGAGACGAAGACAATTCATGTAGATAATTCCTTCATCAGAGGTTGTCTTGGAGGCGTAATGGACCAAAAGCACTCAGAACACCTTGTCATTTGAGGCCATCTCTATTGCATTCTGCATTGTGCCAAAATCAGGTGTCAACACTAACCTATTGACATAGTACCCAGTGCTAGTTGCTGTTTTTTGTTTGTTTTTTACTTCACAGAAAATCAATATCAAACGGAGTCCAAACGCAGGGAAACTTTTTGGAGATTTTTTCTGGACCAGAAGACACCTGTTGGGCCAAAGAAGTACCAGAGGGGGGCTCCGAGGGGAGCACAACCCACCTGGACGCGCCTAGGGTCCCAGGCGCGCCCTAGTGGGTTGTGCCTACCTCGGCCGCCTACCGCACCGCCTCTTTGCTCTATAAATACCCCAAAAATCCAAAAACCCTAGGGGAGTCAACGAAACACAATTCCAGCCGCCGCAAGTTCCAGAACCACCAGATCCAATCTAGACACTATCATGGAGGGGTTCATCATCCTCATTGTTGCCTCTCCGATGATGGTGAGTAGTTCATTGTAGACCTACGGGTCCGTAGTTAGTAGCTAGATGGTTTCCTCTCTCTCTTTTGATTCTCAATACAATGGTCTCTTGGAGATCTATTTGATGTAACTCTTTTTGCGGTGTGTTTGTTGGGATCCATTGAACTTTGAGTTTATGATCAGATCTATTTTATCCATGAAAGTTATTTGAGTCTTCTTTTGATCTCTTATATGCATGATTACTTGTAGCCTCGTATTTCTTCTTCGAATATTTGGTTTAGTTAGGCCGACTAGATCGATTTTTCTTGCCATGGGAAGAGGTGCTTTGTGATGGGTTCGGTCGTGCGGTGTTCTTTCCCAGTGATACAAAGGGCAGCAAGACACGTACTTATCGTTGCCATTAAGGATAACAAGATAGGGTCTATTCCTACAAGAATAGATCTTGTCTATATCATGTCATCGTTCTAATTGCATTACTCCATTTCTCCATGAACTTAATACACTAGATGCATGCTGGATAGCGGTCGATGTGTGGAGTAATAGTAGTAGATGCAGGCAAGAGTCGGTCTACTAATCTTGGACATGATGCCTATATAATGATCATTGCCTGGATATCATCATAATTATTTGAATTTCTATCAATTGCCCAACAGTAATTTATTTACCCACCGTATGCTATTTTTCTTGAGAGAAGCCACTAGTGAAATCTACGGCCCCCGGATCTATTCTTCTTCATATTTGCTTTCCGATCTATTATTTGCCACTTTTATTTTCAGATCTATTATTCCAAAAACACAAAAATACCTTGCTGCACTTTTTCTTTCTTTATTTTATTTTGTTTTATTGCGAGATCTATTTATCCAATCTACCACAAATTTATCTATCTTTTTACCGTGGAGGGATTGACAACCCCTCTTATGCGTCTAGTTACAAGTATTTGTTCTTTGTGTGCAGGTACCGTTTACATAGTGTTGCTTGGTTCTCCTACTGGATTGATACCTTGGTTTCATAACTGAGGGAAATACCTACCGTAGTTGTGCTGCATCATCCCTTCCTCTTTGGGGAAATACCGACGTAGTTCAAGCGACATCAAAAGGAATTTCTGGCGCCATTGCCGGGGAGACATCATCAACATCTATCAGGTTCCTAATCACAAATCTCATCTCCTTGCAATTTACATTATTTTCCATTTGCCTCTCATTTTCATCTCCCCCACTTCACAAAATTTGTCATTTTATTTGCCCCCTTTTTCGTTCGTCGTTTTCTCGTGAGATCTGTTTTTGTGTGCAATCTTGTTTGCGAAGTCATGATGCCTCAAAGAAAATATTATGATGTTCCTTACCCCAATATTTTTCTTGAAATTGAGAAAAGTACTAAGGAATATATGACCACACAATTTGAGCATAATAAATATTTCACCGAGGAACTTAAGGAACACTCTGTTGTGTTGGATGCTACAACAAAACAACTTGATGATATTAGTAGAGAAGTTTGTAACCTCCAATCTAAGTATGCTTTTGCTGAAAGTTTACTAGGGAAAATATCCTATGTACAAGCTACCCTAGTAAATCAAAGGGACCTAAATCAAATGGTCGCTAAACCAATCTCTTTAGAAGATAAAAATAATGAAGATCTTAAATTGATAGGTGTTTCTTCTATAGATTCCTTGTTTAGTAAAATTAAAATTGATGATAAAGGGACTGAAGAAGAGTAAACTTTAGTTAGAAGGTGTCCCGATAATTCGGAGGGTGAAAATCTTGATGAAAAAATTGATAAAAGTGGGTTTGGAGAGGTCAAGACTTTAACTAATGATGTGCCCACTCTTTTGGATTACAAAGAATTTAATTATGATAATTGCTCTTTGATTGATTGTATTTCCTTGTTGCAATCCATGATTAATTCACCCCATGCTTATGAACAAAATAAAGCTTTTACTAAACATATCGTAGATGCCATGATGAAAGCTTTGGAAGAAAAGTTGGAATTAGAGATCTCAATTCCTAGAAAATTACATGATGAATGGGAACCCACCATCAAAGTCAAGATAAAAAACTATGAGTGTTTTTCTTTATGTGATTTGGGTGCTAGTGTTTCCACAATTATGAAATCTTTATGTGATGTGCTTGGTCTTACCAATATTGAAGAGTGTTCTTTAAATTTGCACTTGGCGGATCCTACTATTAAAAAGCCTATGAGAAGAATTAATGATGTTCTTATTCTTTCAAATAGTAATTATGTGCCCATTGATTTTATTGTTCTTGATATTGATTGCAATCCGTCTTGTCCAATTATACTTGGTAGACCGTTTTTACGTACTAATGGTGCCGTGATTGATATGAAAGAAGGCAATATTAAATTTCAATTTCCACTAAGAAAGGGCATGGAACACTTCCCTAGAACAAGAATCAAGCCACCATATGAATCAATCATGAGGGCATCTTATGGATCTAGAACTAAAGATGATAATACTTGAATCTATGCTTTATGCCTAGCTAGGGGCGTAAAACGATAGCGCTTGTTGGGAGGCAACCCAATGAATAAAAATTATTTTTGCTTTTTTTCTTTCTGTTCTTGAGTGTTTGAACAATCATGTCTCTGTTATGATTGTGTTTTTTATGATTTAATTAGTGTTTGTGCCAAGTAAAGCCTTTGGGATAGCTTTGGTGATAGTTGATTTGATCCTGTTGAAAAACAGAAACTTTTGCTTCCAGTAAACTAATTGTCTAGTTTTACACAAGCAACGAAAACTTCTGAATTTTTTACAAAAGATTAATACACAAATTTCCTCTCTTGTACTAATTTTTCAAAAAAATTGGAGCTACATAAGTATGAGAACAATTCTCATCTTTACAGACTGTTTTGTTTTTGACAGATTTTGTTTCTTTGCATTGTGTGCTTATTTTGATGATTCTATGGTTTGTATCGAGGGGTATAAGCCATGGCAAAGTTAGAATACAGTAGATATAATGCAATAACAAAATTTGAATGGGTTTTCTACAGTACTTAAAGTAAAGATTGGTTTCCTTATACTAACGGATCTCACGAAGGTTTTGTTGAGTTTTGTGTGATTGAAGTTTTCAAGTTTTGGGTGAGATCACGATGGATGAAGGAATAAGGAGTAAGAAGAGCCTAAGCTTGGGGATGCCCATGGCAACCCAAGGTAATATTCAAGTAGAAACAAGCAACTAAGCTTGGGGATGCCCCGAGTGGCATCCCCTCTTTCTTCTAACGACCATTGGTATTTTACTTGGAGCTATATTTTTATTCGTCACATATCATGAGTTTTGCTTGGAGCGTCTTGTATTATATGAGTCTTTGCTTGTTTTGATTTTTGTTTTGTGTCAAATATCCTTGCTGAACACACCTATTTGAGAGAGCCAAAATTATGCTATGATTTGTTAGAATTGCTCTATGTGCTTCACTTAAATTCTTTGAGCTATGGAATTGCTCTAGTGCTTCACTATTATCTTTTTGAGCACGGTGTGCTTTAATGTTTTTGAAGAAATTCTCTCATGCTTCACTTAGATTTATTTGAGAGTTAGTAATTTTTGAAGAAATTCTCTCATGCTTCACTTATATTATTTTGAGAAAATTTTATATGCTCATGTTCTTCACTTAGATTTGTTTGAGCTATCAAAAGCAACTTATGAAACTAGTCCCAAAGTGATAGATATTCAAGAGGGATATAATAAAAACTTTCATGAAGATCATTGGACAAATTAAACTTGATTCTTTGTAATAGTTTTGTGATATGATGATAGTGATATGTGAGTCATGTTGATGAGTAATTGTGCTTTAGTAAGAATATTGGTGTTAAGGTTTGTGATTCCCTATGCAAGCACGAAAGTCAATAGTTATGCAATGAAATTACATCCTACTTGTGGTGCATTATTCGGTGTTAGTTATGCTTAATGCTCGCTTATGAGATTTTTCGTTTCTTGGTTGGATGCTTCTCAATCTTTTTGCTAGCCTTCACTTGTACTAAGTAGGAATACTACTTGTGCATCCAAAATCCTTAAACCCAGTTTTGCCATATGAGTCCACTATACCTACCTATATGCGGTATTTTCCGTGCCATTCTAAGCAAATTTGTATGTGCCATCTCTAATTTTCAAAATAAATTTCCTTTTTGTGTGCTCGTACCGCCCATGAAACGGTAGGGGGTGGTTGATATTTTTCCATGCTAGATGTGTTATTCTCAAGATGAGTGTTTATTCACTTGTCATTGCACGAGAGTACGGCAAAGGTATTAGGGATGCCCAGTCCCGAAATGAAAAATGAATTTACTTTATGTTGTCAAATAATAAATTCCTTGGAAAGTGTTGGTATGGACGGCACCCGTGGATACGGCTAGCCGTGTAATGTGAAAGTATGGTGGAAAAAGGAATAAACTTTATTTTTTGTTTGGGAACTAGCTATGATATATCTAGCATGGAAAGTATTGGGAACTACTTGATCGTTTTCGTTGACAGGAAAAGCATGCCACCCAAAATGTTTTATCTCTATTTCTTTTGCTTTGAGCTCTGGCACCTCTACAAATCCCTACTTCCCTCTGCGAAGGGCCTTTCTATTTACTTTATGCAATTTTTATTTTTATTTGAGTCTCCATCTTCTCTTACAAAGCACCAACTAAGGGACACTATGATCGTACTTGAGCATTGGGTGTAGCTAATATGCGAGTGTGTTTCATGAATGGATTAATGATTTAGCATAATGGGCTAGGGATAACTTGTTTTAGTGTTGATATTTTGAAGGGACAATTACATTTCTCCCCCTAACTTGAACCCACACCTGGCATTTGCCCCTAAATTTTGAGTATGCTAAAAAAATACCCCTCTTCCGTCAAGAATCTTTATAGAAATGCCCTTCCGTAACACTTTTGTCCAGTCAAAGGCCATTGACCGTCTCTCAGACATTTCTTGGACGTTTTTACCCCTCCTGAAGAATGGGACCAGAGAGGCAAAGCTAGCCCAACAAGGATTGGTCAAACTAGACACAGGGACCACATGTCATTGTTTTATTATTCTGTAAAACATTATTAACTGGATTATTGGGAGGGGGGCCACTAGTCAGCGTCTGAAATACTAACTATTGGTTAAGAGCTAATAGGGTTTAGACCTAATCTAAATTCACACGGGCACATCCGTCGAGTGCCCAGCACGCCGGCGACACACTAGATGGCACGGGAGCTCGCAAGGAGGGGGCTTCGAGGGGTGCGTGAGCTCAATAGGTCTGCGGCGCGCTTAGTAGGATGCGTGGCCTTCAAAGACAATGACAACAGCAATGTCCCGCGGAGGCGAGCGGTGGCGCTAGGCGGGGAGGCGCCATGGGGCTCGGGGAGGATCGGGAAAAAGGGCAAAACGACCAAGGGGTCACCAGGAACTCGAGGACATGCTAATAAGAGGAAGGGAGGGGGTAGCAGAGGAGATCAGGGCGCGGCGGAGCATCACCGGGGGAGAAGAAGATGAAGCCCAGGGTGACGATTTATGGCACCTCCGTTCAATTCATTTAGAGGTAACGCTATATACGGAGAGGAGAAGCTAGCAGACGTGTTTTCCGGGCTTGGAGTCAACTCTGGCCGCAAACACGATGAACTACGCCGGCGACGGCGCACACGGACGGACAAGGGGAAACTAGGCCTACGTGGTTGCGTGGATTTTCGCCAGAGAATAGGTGCGCACGAGGAGGCGACGATGTGTGAAGGCTGCCTCTACGTCCTTCTGCTGCCCGCTGCAAATGCTCGCTGCCGGCGGGCTGCTGTTCTTGCATCCAGAGACAGAGAGATGGGAGGAGGGAGAGAGAGAAAGAGAGAGCGTTTTTTTCATTTTTCTCTTTTTCGGGTCCCACGTGTAAGTTGTAGAGAGAGGGGGAGAAAGTTTAGTTTTTATTTTATAGTTTTCGGGTTGGGTACCATATGTAAATGCCATATGGAGGCAGGAGCAAGAACGTCCAAAAAATGTTTTAGAGACGGTCAAAGGCCGTTGACCAGACAAAAACGGCACGGAAGGGCATTCCTGTAATGGCTTCAGACGGAAGAGGGGTATTTTTTAGCATAGTCGAAATTTAGGGGCAAATGCCAGGTGTGGGTCCAAGTTAGGGGGAGAAATGTAATTGTCCCTATTTTGAAAGACATGGTTGCTTGTTGATATGCTTGAGTATTGAAATCTTCATGTCAAAACTAGACTATTGCTTTGAACCATATAAAAGTCCAAATGTCCATGCTACAAAAGAAAACAATATGTGATGAACATGTTAGGCAACATTCCACATCAAAAATTCTCTTTTTATCATTTACCTACTCGAGGACGAGTAGGAATTAAGCTTGGGGATGCTGATACGTCTCCAACGTATCTACAATTTTTGCTTGTTCCATGCTGTTATATTATCATTCTTGGATGTTTTACATTCATTTTATAACAACTTTATATCTTTTTTTTGGGACTAACCTATTGACATAGTGCCCAGTGCCAGTTGCTGTTTTTTGCTTGTTTTTTACTTCGCATAAAATCAATACCAAACGGAGTCCAAACGCAGCAAAACTTTTTGGAGATTTTTCCTGGACCAGAAGACACCTGTTGGGCCAAAGAAGTACCAGAGAGGGGCTCCGAGGGGAGCACAACCCACATGGGCATGCCTGGGGGCCCAGGCACGCCCTGGTGGGTTGTGCCCACCTCGGCCGCCTCCCGCACTGCCTCTTTGCTCTATAAATACCCCGAAAATCTAAAAACCCTAGGGGAGTCGACGAAACACAATTCCAGCCGCCGCAAGTTCCAGAACCACCAGATCTAATTTAGACACCGTCATGGAGGGGTTCATCATCCTCATTGGTGCCTCTCCGATGATGCGTGAGTAGTTCATTGTAGACCTACGGGTTCGTAGTTAGTAGCTAGATGGCTTCCTCTCTCTCTTTTGATTCTCAATACAATGGTCTCTTGGAGATCTATTTGATGTAACTCTTTTTGCGGTGTGTTTGTTGGGATCCGATGAACTTTGAGTTTATGATCAGATCTATTTTATCCATGAAAGTTATTTGAGTCTTGTTTTGATCTCTTATATGCATGATTACTTATAGCCTCATATTTCTTCTTCGAATCTTTGGTTTAGTTAGGACGACTAGATCAATTTTTCTTGCCATGGGAAGAGGTGCTTTGTGATGGGTTCAGTCGTGTGGTGTTCTTTCCCACTGACAGAAGGGGCAGCAAGACACGTATTGATCATTGCCATTAAGGATAACAAGATGGGGTCTATTCCTACGTGAATAGATCTTGTCTACATCATGTCATCTTTCGTATTGCATTACTCCGTTTCTCCATGAACTTAATACACTAGATGCATGCTGGATAGCGGTCGATGTGTGGAGTAATAGTAGTAGATGCAGGCAGGAGTCGGTCTACTAATCTTGGACGTGATGCCTATATAATTATCATTGCCTGGATATCATCATAATTATTTGAAGTTCTATCAATTGCCCAACAGTAATTTGTTTACCCACCGTATGCTATTTTTCTAGAGAGAAGACACTAGTGAAATCTACTGCCCCCGGGTCTATTCTTCTTCATATTTGCTTTCCGATATATTATTTGCCACTTTTATTTTCAGATCTATTATTCCAAAAACCCAAAAATACCTTGCTGCACTTTTTCTTTCTTTATTTTATTTTGTTTTATTGCGATATCTATTTATCCAATCTACCACAAATTTATCTATCTTTTTACCGTGGAGGGATTGACAACCCCTCTTACGCGTCGGGTTGCAAGTATTTGTTCTTTGTGTGCAAGTACCGTTTACATAGTGTTGCTTGGTTCTCCTACTGGATTGATACCTTGGTTTCATAACTGAGGGAAATACCTACCGTAGATGTGCTGCATCATCCCTTCCTCTTTGGGGAAATACCGACGTAGTTCAAGCGATCCTTCCTCTGGAGTCACCAGCGGCTCCTTGTACCCGCTCCCGTAGAGATCCTGCAGTGCCTTGCGGGACCTCTGCTCGAGGGAGTCAAAGGCGGCACGCCCCGCGGTGGCCGCCTCCTCAGCCTTGGCAAGGAGTTTCTCCCTGGCCTCCAGTCGAGCCTTCTCGTCGGAGACAAGCTAGGCGTGGGACACCTGGGCCGCCTCCACCTCCTCCTTCAGCTTCTCCAGGAGGCCGGGCTCCATGGCCTGCTCCCGAGATGCCTGCTCTAGCTCGGCGTCATGACCGGTGACCGCAGACTCCCGCTCCTTCAGGTTTTCCTCCTGCTCCTCAAGTTGGCGGGCGCGGGTGGCCTGCTCGTTGCGGAGGGCTTTCAGCTCGGCCTCCGCCGCGCGGCAGTGCTCCTTAGCGTCCTTCGCGTCCTTCAATGCCATGTCACGGGCGGCGGCGGCCATGCCGGCCACCTTCTGGCCCTCCTCTTCAGCAGCGTCAGCCTGGTCCCAGGCCGCCCTGACGGACAAGTAAGCCTGGAGCCACCCCGAGACCAGCTACAGGAGCCCGACGCCCGGTGCCGATCGGGGCCCCGAAGATTGCTCCGGAGTTGATCCAACGCGGAGAATGCCTGCTCCAGAGCACCGGGCGCGGTAGAAGAACCGCGGCCTGCCAGTGTGGTGGCTGGAAGAGGAGACGGCGACGGCATCAAGACTGGCGAAGCAGCAGTAGCAAGGATGGCCGGGGGCTCCGGAGCCCTCAGGTCGTCAGCAGGTGCGCTGAAGGCAAGTGTCTCTGAAGTCGGCGCGGCCGCAGGGGCATCCTTCTCCTGAGGCTGGGCCCCTGAGCCTCGCGAGGGCAACCCTGCAGCAGGAGGACACGAGCTAGCCTCGTCCGTGTGCCCCAGAACCTCCGGGGCCGAGGTGGGCTGCTTGGCCTCAGGAGCCCTCACCTCCTCCTTCTTCCTTTTCACCGTCGGCATTGGCCTGGCCGCAGAGAGGAAAATGTCAGAGCACTACGTCAAGAGCAGGAAGCAAAGACAAGATGGTACGCTTACTGATCCATGGCGATGTAATTCCTCGTCCTCTTCAGGAGCGCGATGCCCACAGGCTTCGTGGGCGCGAGCCCCGCCGCGCTCTCGGGAGCAGATGAGCGCGCGGCGGCCGGATCTGCGGCAGCAGCGGCCGACGGCGGGGCGAAGGTGCCACCTCGGGGAAGCAACGATGACCTGTCCTTCTTCGGGACACCCTGCTTCAGCTTCTTCAGAGGGATGCCCCTGGACCTCGTGGTGACCCCGGCGGAGCGCGGCGACTCCCTGACTGGGTGCTCGTCGGCGTCGTCGTCAGAAAAGGCGCGGAGGAGCTCGCTCTGCCGTGGGGGAGAAGTCTCCCCCACCTCCTCCAAGGTCGCCTCCGAGCTCTCGTTCTCCTCCTCCCCGGAGGGATCGCCGGAGGACACCGGCACCGGGGAGCCCGCGGGCAGGGAAGGCTTCAGCGGCATGAGCCCCCGCTCGTTGAAGACAGGCATGGCGGCGGCTATCTTCTCCCCATCGGCGCGACGGTACAATGGGAGATGGGCGTCCGAGGGGCCACCCTGGTCCTTCCCGAGCAAGGTGTGCACGACCTTGCTCAGCTCCTCGTCAGACAAGTTGTCCGGGCGCAACCGGAGGTCGTCTTCCGCGCCCTTGAAGCTCCACAGGGGGCGCGAGTGCACCTGGAGCGGAGCCAGGCGCTGCGTCAGGAACTCCTTGACGATCATGGCCCCTGTCAGCTTCTCCGCCCTCGGGTCCTCCGCCTTCAGGTCGGCCATCATCCTCTCCAGCAACTGCTCCACCCTGGGGTCGGTGAGCTTCTCCTGAGCCCATTGATCCAGGGGCTTCGGCAGCACGGTCGGTAGCTCCAGCCGAGCGTGGGAACGCTTGGCGTCCATGAAGATCCACTTGTTCTGGAAGTCCTCCACCTTCTTCCCAGCCCGCAAGATTGCGTTGCTGCCGTTGGCCCCGATGAAGCTGGCGCACCCAGAGCACTGGCCGCTGCTTATCCGGAGGTAGAAGAAGTAGCGGAACAGCGCGACGGAGGGCGTCACCCCCACGAACGCTTCGCAGTAGAAGGCAAAGATCAATAGGAGGAGGATGGAGTTGGGATGAAGATGGAGGGCGTGGAGACCATAGTGGTTGAGGACGGCGTAGAAGAAACGGGAGAAAGGGGGAACCAGCCCAGCGAAGACGCTATGCAGGAAGAAGGGGTAGAAGGTGTCACCCAAGGCTTCCGGCTGGGCGGAGCCGACCCGGAGTGCCGTCTCCCCTCCCTCATTGTTGCTGCCCGCCGTCAGTAGGAGCACGGCGGCAAGGTGCTTCTCCTCGGCGATGGAGGACACGCTCAAGGCCGGCTCAAACCAGGGGGCCAAGCGCGCGGCAGAGGCCGATGACTTCGCCTTGTCGGCGGCCATCGGTGGTGAGTCCGGGGAAAGGATTCAGCAGATCTGGAGGCGCGCTGAGCAGAAGGAGAAGGGGATCTGGAGCAAGATGGAAGAAGGGCAATGAAGGCTTAGCGGCAAGCGCCAGCCTTTTTGTCAGCCAGGGATAGTTGCCGAGGCGGCATGGGGAAGCGGAGACGCCCACGTCCCATCAATCGCCATGCGTCGACCAAGGCCGCAGGCGGTTAGGGCCCACAACGCTCCACACTTGCCCCTTAGCTTCGCCTCGAAGCCAAGTTCGAGCGTGCCTTGGGCCCGGGGGCTACTATCGGCGTTCTAGGAACGGGGGTACCCAGACTTGCCTGCCTGCAGCCCACGGCATGGCTCCATCGATGGCCTGGTACGGCCAAGCTTCAGCGACAACAACTCAAGACCCTCGCGAGGGGCCAAGCCTCGCGAGGCAGATGACACCAAGACCTCCACGAGGAGCGGCCTCCTCAGGCTGGCTCCCGAGGAGCGGAGATCTCTATGCAAGCCTCACCTCGTGAGGTCCGGATGACGTGAGCCATGACGACCAAGGCCAGGCGGGTGCCAGCGGGTGCAGTGTACCAGTTTCCTCTTCGGTGCTAGAGAGGCAAGCGCAGGCATGGAGTCCCGAGGAATCAGCCAAAGGTTTCCATTCCCGTGCAACAATACCAAGACCGCCAGGACGGCAGGACGGAGGTCATCGCCGAGCCCACCATGGCGTCACGACCAGAGGCTTTTGCAGGCGAAGACTACTTTTGTCAGGATAGCATGTACTAGTTGTCTCCCTTCGAATTTAGCCGTTGTGGGATCCCTTCCCACCTTTCATTTGGGAAGAGGACCAAGGCCACTATAAATAGGACTTAGCCACCACCGTAGAGAGGAGAGTTCACATCGGACCCTCGAACGGATCATTCATTCCACCCACACACTCACCAGCTCAACCGAGCTAAAGAACACCTCTCCTCCTGAGGCTGTTCGCCACTGTACTAGTACATCCTCAGCCCCTCGAGGCCAATCCACCACAAAGCAGGAGTAGGGTTTTACACCGCAAGGTGGCCCGAACCTGGGTAAACTACTGTGTCTCTTTTCCTTACAGTTCGTCGAGCTAGGTTGTGAGATTAGCGAGTAGGCAGACCGGGGAGGACGAGTTCTTCGCACGCACCCCAGAGTTCGAACCTCTCAAGGGTTTGCGGAACCCAAAATCCGACAGTTAATGCTAAAATAGATTGTAAGAAACAAACTATCGGTGTCAGTTTTGGTGATGAGTCTCATGAGTTTAACTTTTCCAAGTTTAGTAGAAAACCTCATAAAAAAGAATTGCCTAGTAAGGATGAAATAATTGGTCTTGCTTCTATTGTTGTGCCTCCTACTGATCCTTTAGAACAATATCTGCTAGACCATGAAAATGATTTACATATGCATGAAAGAAATGAAATAGATGAGATTTTCTTTGAACAACATCCTCTGCTTAAACACAATTTGCCTATTGAAACTCTAGGAGGTCCTCCTCCACCTAAAGGTGATCCTGTGTTTGAATTAAAACAATTGCCAGACACTTTGAAATATGCTTATCTTGATGAGAAAAAGATATATCATGTTATTATTAGTGCTAACCTTTCAGAACATGAAGAAGAAAGACTATTGAAAGTTCTAAGGAAGCACCGAGCTGCTATTGGATATACTCTTGATGATCTTAAGGGTATTAGTCCCACTCTATGTCAGCACAAAATTAATATGGAACCTGATGCTAAACCCATTGTTGATCACCAACGTCGGTTAAATCCGAAGATGAAAGAAGTGGTAAGAACGAAAATATTAAAACTTCTGGAAGCAGGTATAATCTATCCTATAGCTGATAGTTGGTGGGTAAGTCATGTTCATTGTGCCCCTAAGAAGGGAGGAATTACTGTTGTTCCTAATGATAAAAATGAACTCATCCCACAAAGAATTGTTACAGGCTATAGAATGGTAATTGATTTTAGAAAATTAAACAAAGCAACTAGAAAAGATCATTACCCTTTGCCTTTTATTGATCAAATGCTAGAAAGATTATCAAAGCACACACATTTTTGTTTCCTTGATGGATATTCTGGTTTTTCACAAATACCTGTTTCTCAACCTGATCAAGAAAAGAACACTTTCACTTATCCCTTTGGAACTTATGCTTATAGACGTATGCCTTTTGGTTTATGCAATGCACCTGCTACCTTTCAAAGATGTATGACTGCTATATTCTCTGACTTTTGTGAAAAGATTGTTGAGGTTTTCATGGATGACTTTTCTATTTATGGGAAGTCTTTTGATGATTGTTTAAGCAATCTTGATCGAGTTTTGCAGAGATGTGAGCAAACAAATCTTGTCTTAAATTGGGAGAAGTGCCACTTTATGGTTAATGAAGGTATTGTTTTGGGCCATAAAATTTCTGAAAGAGGTATTGAGGTGGACAAAGCTAAGGTTGATGCAATAGAGAAAATGCCATGTCCTAAAGATATCAAAGGTATTTGTAGTTTCCTTGGTCATGCTGGTTTCTATAGGAGATTTATCAAAGACTTTTCTAAAATTTCTAGGCCTTTTACAAATCTTTTGCAAAAGGACACTCCTTTCGTTTTTGATGATGATTGTTTAGAAGCCTTCGAAACACTCAAGAAAGCCTCAATTACTGCACCTATTGTTCAACCACCTGATTGGAACTTGCCTTTTGAAATTATGTGTGATGCTAGTGATTATGTTGTTGGTGCTATTCTAGGACAAAGAGTTGATAAGAAACTAAATGTTATCCATTATGCTAGTAAAACTCTAGACAGTGCCCAACAAAATTATGCTACTACTGAAAAAGAGTTCTTAGCAGTTGTGTTTGCTTGTGATAAATTTAGATCCTACATTGTTGATTCTAAAGTGACTGTTCACACCAATCATGCTACTATAAAATATCTTATGGAAAAGAAAGATGCTAAACCTAGACTCATTAGGTGGGTTCTCTTGCTACAAGAATTTGATTTGCATATTACTGATAGAAAAGGAGCAGAGAATCTCGTAGCTAATAACTTGTCTAGGCTTGAAAATGTCCTTGATGACCCACTACCTATTGATGATAGCTTTCCTGATGAGCAGTTAGCTGCAATAAATGTTTCTAATAACACTCCTTGGTATGCTGATTATGCTAATTACATTGTTGCTAAATATTTACCACCTAGCTTTACATACCAACAAAAGAAAAAATTCTTCTATGATTTAAGACATTACTTCTGGGATGACCCACATCTTTATAAAGAAGGAGTAGATGGTATTATTAGACATTGTGTACCTGAGCATGAACAGGGACAAATCCTACGGAAATGTCACTCCGAAGCTTATGGAGGACATCATGCGGGAGGCAGAACTGCTCATAAGGTATTGCAATCTGGTTTTTATTGGCCTACTCTCTTCAAGGATGCTCGTAAGTTCGTCTTATCTTGTGATGAATGTCAAAGAATAGGTAATATTGGTAAGCGTCAAGAAATGCCTATGAATTATTCTCTTGCTGTTGAACCATTTGATGTTTGGGGATTTGATTTCATGGGACCTTTTCTTTCCTCTAATGGGTATACTCATATTTTGGTTGCTATTGATTATGTTACTAAGTGGGTAGAAGCTATTCCAACCAATAGTGCTGATCACAACACCTCTATTAAAATGCTTAAGGAGGTTATTTTCCCAAAGTTTGGAGTCCCTAGATATTTAATGACTGATGGTGGTTCACACTTTATTCATGGTGCTTTCCGTAAACTGCTTGCCAAGTATGATGTTAACCATAGAATTGCATCACCCTATCATCCTCAGTCTAGTGGTCAAGTTGAACTTAGCAATAGAGAAATAAAATTAATTTTGTAAAAGACTGTCAATAGGTTCTTCGAGAGATGAAACACGCCTAAGAAATCCACAAAACAACACGTCACCAAAAACAAAATACTAAAAACAACCATTTGACGTTATGGCCAATAATAGCTATAAATTGATTAGATATGTGCAACAATCGATAAAAAGAAATGAATGAAGTGGACGAAAAACACGAAGCTTTTTAGATGCTTCACCGATCTAAACGTCTTCTGTGGCTTTGTTAACGATAATAACCAACATATCGACAATGATGTTAAACAAAATGAGTAAAGAAACCCCTTGTCGAATGCCATTTGTGGTCTGCAAGAATGACCTAATTTCATCATTCGTTTTAGTGGCTACGCTAACCTTTTAGACAAATTTAGCCACCCATACTCCCGAATAGAAGAAACCTCTTTCATCAAAAAATTCTTGTTGTAAAAAGGATTAGAGTACATGACCATAAGCTTTCTCAAAATTGATTTTACATTACTTGTTCTAATTTTTCAGGGGGAGCTCGTGTATATGTCTCATGTAAAATAACTACTCCTTCCACAATGTAGAGACTTGGAAAAGAATGCCATTTATGTTAGTTGTATGACATTAAGAACAATCACGACAATATGATTAGTGCTTAGTTTATGAATATTTTAACTAGTAAGCTAGGTACGAGCTGGGCCATGGCTCTCCCCATGTTGTAAACATTCTCAAACCACCCCTAAACAGGATGTGGAGTTAATGAGTTTAGTTAATAAATTCTTATTTATGCCCTACTTCAATGCTTTTACATGTTTCATTGGCCCCATTTTAACAACATTTCTGGCTCCGTTCCTGATTTTAACACCCTCATTTAACAAACAAACAAACAAACAAAATTTTGAATTGTTGAAACCTAATCATCTACGGCCTTCCGAAAGAAGAGCTATTACCCCACATAATTTACACTACGAAGAGATAACACAATCGTATGGAAGTAATAAAAAAAGCTAGCAAACTCAGCACGGAAACCATTCAGACTTGATAATTTATTACTCCCTCTGTTCTAAAATACTTGTCATGGTTTTAGTTACAGAGGGATTATGATGCATCGGAGAAGGCAGAGGTCTTGCTTCCTATTGTTGAATGAAGATCGGTGCTTAAAATCAAGGGCTTATAAATAAAAATTTCAGTCGATCCAGCAAATAGGGATGCTCACACCTTGATCAATATTTAAGTATACTAACAAAACTTTATCGCTTTAAGAGATTATTACTTGGTTATTGAGAATGTTTTTCTCAACTACCCAGGTTCGCTCCATCCACCCGTATCTCTTATTTTCCAGCTGAATTTCAAACAAATTCAATTGTTTGCTCAAATTTCAACAAAATATCTATGAATTTATTTATTTTTTGAAATAATTCTGCATTCAAAATTTTAAACATACACTGCATCTACACTTCCTTTTTTCGTATCTTCTTGACTTACAGTTAAAGGGCGCTTTAATCTAATTTCATCCAAACAAGGTTACATTGACATGATGATAGTCATTACAGAACTTACAAGGCAATTTGCTGGTCTAACCCTAGCTAATGTCTGCAACAAAGTGTACTACACAAACGAACAAGCAAGAGGATACTAGAGACATCTCAAACCAACAGACCCACAGGCCACACATAACCAATGGCCGGTGTTTCCCACGCCACCACCGTCCGCCCCTGCCTGCCTCTCGTGCTCGCCTGCCTCTCCCCGACCACACGAAAGCTCCACGTCACCCGCCCGGCCGCCTCCACGATGGACGAGGCGTCGGCGAAGACGACCACCGTGTTCGTGGCCGGCTCGACGGGGAAAACCGGCAAGCGCGTCGTGGCGAAGCTGCTGGAGAGGGGCTTCGGCGTCGTCGCCGGCACGACCGATGTGGGCAGGGCCCGCGGCAGCCTGCCCCAGGACCCCAACCTCCAGCTCGTTAGTTCATCTCTACTTCAGTACAGTTGCATTCCTACTCTCCTGCCGGTAGTCATGCCCTGAGACGCGTGTCGGCTGAATCCTGAATTGCAGGTCAGGGCCGACGTGACGGAGGGCGCCGACAAGCTGCTCGAGGCCGTGCGCGGCGTCGACGCCGTCGTCTGCGCGACGGGCTTCCGGCGGTCCTTTGACCCCTTTGCTCCCTGGAAGGTTTGTCCGCAACCGAAGTAGGAGTTCAGTTTCTTGCCTGAATGGTTCTGAACTTCTGATTGACATGCTCTTGCCCATGTAAAAAGTGCTCCTGCAAGTGATAGCTAGCTGAAAATTATGCTACTGCAGGTGGACAACTTGGGGACAGTGAATCTTGTGGAAGCCTGCCGCAAGGCTGGTGTTACAAGATTCATACTCGTGAGCTCCATTTTAGTGAACGGGGCCGCGATGGGTCAACTTTTGAATCCAGCCTACATTGTGCTCAACCTATTCGGCTTAGTGCTCGTTGCGAAGCTGCAGGCGGAGAAATACATTAGGGGATCAGGAATAAACTACACCATTGTGAGGCCTGGAGGGCTCACAGAACAACCGCCAACTGGGAACGTTGTCATGGAGCCAGAGGTAAGCAATAGCACGCACACTTTTTAAAAGCACATAAATTGCATACCATGGTCTTCTATTATGTCTCCATGTGTCTCACACTCACTCTGATGCAATTTACTTTACATTACATCTTCCTCACATAATCCTGAATTTTCATGGTTAGTGCTACGACCGTTCCATTATTTGCTGCGTGGATATAGCTAAAAAATACTTTTTCTAAATTGTCAAGTCATGTACTGCAAGTTTTAAGGACTTATGTTATGATGCGATTCACTCGGTCCATACAAAGTTACCCTCCCGTACCTTGTTATTTGAGATATTGTTGCTCATACAAGTAAATATACGATGTTTATCTGTGAACTATTCGCAGGACACTCTCTACGAGGGCTCCATATCGAGGGACCAGGTGGCAGAAGTGACTGTGGAAGCATTGTTATGCCCGGAGGAGTCTTCCTACAAGGTCGTCGAGATTGTCACCCGAGCTGATGCTCCAAGTCGCCCCCTCAAGGATATGTTTGCTTCTATTAAACAGAAATGAGTTCTTGAGCGTGATTAGATAGGAACTAGTAGTACTGTGCCTAACAGGGCGTCAGTGAAGAGCGTTGTGCTAACTTACTTGTAAGAGATATGTTAGTGTTGGTTTAGCCAAGGAGAACCCCGCGACATCCCATCAGATTCATTCAATGCTCGATCACATCGTTGGATGTTGCTTGCACGTTGGAAAGTAAAATTTTGGACTGCAACACAACAATAGGAGAAAAGACACATGAATAACCATGTGGCACTAGTAGAATGCACGTGCGTTGCCACGGGCTTTTGAAATATTTTGCTAGAGTTATATTAACATAATGCATGTTAAATTTTACATGTAGATACAAGATAGCACGGGCACAATCGGGTAATAATTGAAGCCCACTTCATTTACAATGTAAATTGATGAAAGAAAGGCAAATTGACGATGCATATATATAGAGTTTTTTTTTTTGAAATGGAGGCAAAAGTTTTGCCTCGTCTATTGATTAAGAAGAAGGGAGTTGCCCAGTTAATTTGAGAAAAACCGGGCGAAAACCGTCACAACTATGCTCAAAAGCACGGCCCTATCCACATGTGAACTACTCCCAAACCGCGGGGCTACGGGATGGAAGCATCCAACACACTACTACTGCAACCCGCAACATATGGGTCTCAGTATCGCAAAAGAAAAGAAAATCAATCAACTCACTGCAACTCGATGAAAACACATCGACAATAACCACACATGACCAAGCCCACACCTGCAACTCAGAAAGCCGAGAACCATCCATCATGGAATCATTTGCGCCTCCCCTGTAGTGTCATACTTCTTGCTTTTGCTCCTGCAAGGTTTCCCTTTGAGGGTGCCAGATCTAGAGTTAGAGCCACCCTTCTTGTGCTTCTCCCTCAGGGCTTTTTCCTCCAAGAGGCATCCAATCGTCTTCCCAAAATTTTCAGAGTCCAAATTGGCGAGGAATTCACAAATCTTGGTGGCTAAAAGGACCCCAGGGTTAGGCACCAACACTTCGGCCACAACAATTTCATCAGCCAAAGGAACCACACCTCCAAAGGGCTCAAGAAAGCCCATGTCAGACGTTCCTGGACCACCACTGTCCACATATGCAGGCTCCAAGGGAGGTGGAGAGGGTGTCGAGGCAACCGTCATCGCCCCAAGTGAATCCACCTTCAAGAGCACCATCGATAATGGAGAGATGGGCTCCACACTTAACACATGCAGCTCGGGCATACTTTGTAGCACCGGAGCCACGCCATCGGTGACGACCTCACTCTCAGGGTCACTCAACATAACAGGTAACGGCGATGTGCAGAGAGGGGCACGAGGGGAGAAATATCCATAGAGGCATGCTTCTCATCCATCCACAGAACCAACATGGTGCTCGGGCAGCGGAGACATGGGAGCCTCAACCGGAAAACTGCCAAGAGCAGCCTCCGCACATGCCACAGTCGTAACAGCCTCAGCGTGCTCCTCCAAAGGCGAAAACGAGACAAGAACAAGGGTCACACCCCCAAGCTGCACCACTGAAGCAAGGAGCTCAGACGAGCAACTAGCCACTTCGATGTCGATATCCACAGCACCAGCAACATTCCCAACAGAACCTGTAGCTGGCATCTCAAGCGACTGGGGCGAGGCTGGCAAGCAGCCCAGATGGCCAACAACAACCTCCATCCGCTCCATGAATCCACCAAGCAGAGTCGTCCACCCCTGTAAAGTAGTCATCATGTCGTGAAGGGGCTGGACCACCTCCTCCAAGCGAGAGACGGTCAAGGCCTGCATCTCAGAGTGCAACATTTCCATCTTAGTAAGGAGAGGCTCAAGCAATCCATAATTAGCAGCAACAGACTTGTTGGGATCTGCTGCAGCCTGAGGGGCAACAACGGAGGCCCGGGTGCGTTGATGCGGAAATCCAGGAGTCGAGCGGTTGCAGTGGCGAGGAGCTTGGCAGTCCAGTAGGTCCCTCGGACGGTGCGGGGAGGCCGGCGACGAGCGGGGACGAAGGCGAGAACCTTCTTTCATTGGCTAGCTCGAGGGACAACCGCGTTCACGATGGCCTGGGAGGCCACACACCAGGCATCTAACAGGGCCGCGACAATCAGCAACGAGATGATCCGGCGCCAAGCAACGAAAACAGAGGCCGTAGGTTCTTCGCTTGAAGGCGAGGGAGCTCGCGGTCTCCTTCCTGCGCGGCGGCGCAGGTGCCAACTCCTGCCGCGGGCGATGGCGGCCCCTCACCTGCACCCATCGTTGCCCCGATGTTGCCTCAGTAGCAGCAGCAGCTGAATCGCTCACCCCACCTGAGCATCTGGCAACCAACGGCGTCAATGGGGCGAGCTCGTCATCATCGTCGATGTCGTCTTCATCATTGTCGGCGTTGAGGGAGGCCCACAACACAGGCAGTGTCGTCTGCGGTGCACGCACAACAGAGTCGATGGCGCTGGCAGGAGGAGCCCGTGCGCCGAGCACGGCTGTAGCATCCATAGCCGACGGCGGCGTGGAAGCTGAGCGAGGAGACGTTGGGGCCGGGGGGTTGACCGTCAGGGCTGGGGATGTCACCGCGCCCAGCGCGGCCGGAGCAGCAGCCATTGCCGACGGCGACGCGAACGCCGAGAGGGAGGCGGACGGGGCTGGGGAGGCCGCGGCGGCCGCCGTCGACGAAGACGCGGAAGCCGGCTTCGGGTGTGGACAAGGAGCCATAGCGGAGGGAGCCCTCGCGGGAGAAGAGCAGCCGCCGAGAGAGGACGGCGAGGGGATCCTGGATCTGGTCGCGGTTACCGAAGGGGAGGTCGGAGGAGGGAGATTGGCGCAGCGCCGCCGCGCGCTCACCCGTCGCTCACGAGGTCGCCCACCATGGCCCCCCCTGTTTTCTCAGTACTCTTGCGTTTTCACCCACCATTGGAGTGATGATCCAACTAAATATCCATTACAAATTAAGCTCTACTTGATGCGCTTAAGAAATTCTCGCACAATATTATGAATGTTGTCTTTAGCTTTATTCGCACGATATTTGAGCAAGTATAATAAAAACTTCTTTTTCAACTCATACTCATCCCGCATAAGCAATATATGTTATTAGCAGGAGTACTTCATGTCGAAGGTCTTAAAATGTGTACCAGAGAATACTCAGCGTTCAAACCGGGCGAAACAATTCTTTAACGTTCCACCAGAGTATAAATGTTCTAGTGGCTCGATACTAAACATGTGAAACATATACCTTATCCTCACGTGTTTTACAAAATAGCACCCTGTCTAGAATCATTAGCCTGCTAGCAAATATGGGAGGTAATGGGAGATGTATCACTCATTTTTTATACACACAATGGTTAAACGTTTACCCGCGAGCAAATATGGACCATAATGAGAGGCACATCTTTCATTTTTATACACACAATAGTTACAATAGTCGGCGATAAAACCCTGATATTCCGGAACATTTCCCTTCGATGGAAACGCGGGTAGGCCTCCTTTGGGAGGCAGAAGCATTTCAATGATTCGTTTTCTTTTCAACCACATATCCAAGTGTGACACATAATTTCGTTACTTCAATTCTCTGAGTTGTTTGCAAATTGTGAGGCCTAATCCCATTCCACTGCCCATTAATTAACACATTCTTTGTAGTAGCAACCGATCATTGTGCAAATGTATTTCCATTTATTTGATATAAAACGCTAAAAGAAAAGCTAGGCCATGTAGTTTCCATTTAAACAAAGTTGTGCTTTTGTCCATACCTCAAGATGACAAATCAAACTTTTGAGAGTCCATGCATGTTTATTTTATTCAAATGCCAGCACATATATAATCTTGTCTAGAAGATTTGTAATCATCAGCAAGCTTCTACTACCAAGTCCCAACTGTTTATTTAATCTATACTTCAGTATATATATCAATAGTCTGGAATGCATGAAAATCTGGACACCAGTGTATACCTTGAACTATCTCAATGGCTTGAGCTTGTACTCCCAAGTCCCAACTATTTCACCTTGTAAATCTGGTCAACATTATCAGGCTTTACTCTTTACTTTCTCATGTGCAACTTCATCATGAGTACGATCTTAGATGATAAACAGTGTCCACTACTTCAGGCTTGTTATTGTGAGAATCTTCAATCGGAGTCACATGCTCTTGGTGCCTTATCTTGCTCAAACTAAAACTTCAAAAAGTGAAATGAATCTAATGAAGTAATTAGTCTAGAAAATTCCTATTAGCGGAATACAAGATGAAAAAACTGAAAATTAATTTACTACTACTATAGTTTAGTATTACTTTTTCACACGTATAGCAATTGAATAATGCCCAACAATCTAAAATCTTTCACTTACGAAGAAAAAGGGAAGAGAATAGAGGGGATACCATCATATCTGGATGTGGCATACTCGGCTCCTTTCTGTCTTATCACTATCTTCGTTCATGTTCTTTGCTGGTCGATTTTCTCAGCAGCGTCCAGGGCACAGGAAGCTCTGTTCAAGAAACAACCTTTGTGAGGCCAAATAACCAACAAAATTCTTGTTTACACAGACACAATAAAATATAAATGATGAACTACACAATAATTTCTTAGTGATCATGCAATAAGCTGGTCCCAAATCTAAAACTTCCGCTCACAGAAAAAATACAGGAAACAATATGCATATATAATGATTTTACGTCATAATGATTATTTTGAGAAACTCATAATATATATTTGGATGGCTCCATTGCAAAAGTATGAAATTCCTCACGTTGAAAACATAACACAAAAAGGGAAAGTAGAATCTCTTTCGGACATATATCAACAAAAGGAGAAAAGATTATCTCAGTGACCAATCGAAATCGTTCAAAGTTCAACACACCAGTCTTTCAGCAAATGTGTACCCGCAAAGCAATTTTTTCTCGAGTGAGCTCTGAACTCTTTTATGTCACATGTAAACAACATCATATTACAACAGAGAAACATGGTGTATATGCATGTGTGGTAGGTGACCCTAACAAAAATCACGAGAAAGACATGAAGGAAATATGCCCTAGAGGCAATAATAAAGTTGTTATTTTATATTTCCTTATTCATGATAAAGGTTTATTATTCATGCTAGAATTGTATTGACCGGAAACCTAAATACATGTGTGAATACATAAACAACCACCGTGTCCTTAGTGAACCTCTACTTGACTAGCTCGTTGATCAAAGATGGTTAAGGTTTCCTAACCATGGACATGAGTTGTTGTTTGATAACGGGATCACATCATTAGGAGAATGATGTGATGGACAAGACCCATCCGTTAGCTTAGCATAATGATCGTTCAGTTTTATTGCTATTGCTTTCTTCATGTCAAATATATATTCCTTCGACTATGAGATTATGCAACTCCCAGATGCCGGAGGAATACCTTGTGTGCTATCAAACGTCACAACGTAACTGGGTGATCATAAATATGCTCTACAGGTATCTCCAAAGGTGTTTGTTGAGTTGGCATAGATCGATATTAGGATTTGTCACTCCGAGTATCGGAGAGGTATCTCTGGGCCCTCTCGATAATACACATCATAAGCTTGCAAGCAAACGACTAAAGAGTTAGTCACGAGGTGATGTATTACGGAATGAGTAAATAGACTTTCCGGTAACGATATTGAACTAGGTATGAAGATACCGACGATCGAATCTTGGGCAAGTAACACACCGATGGACAAAGGGAATTACGTATGTTGTCATAACGGTTCGACCGATAAAGATCTTCGTAGAATATGTAGGAGCCAATATGGGCATCCAGGTTCCGCTATTGGTTATTGATCGGAGAGGTGTCTCGGTCATGTCTACATAGTTCTCGAACCCGGAGGGTCCGCACGCTTAACGTTCGTTGACGATATAGTATTATATGAGTTATATGATTTGGTGACCGAATATTGTTTGGAGTCCCGGATAAGATCACGGACATGACGAGGAGACTCGAAATGATTGAGAGGTAAAGATTGATATATAGGACGATGGTATTCGGACACCGGAAGTGTTTCGGGGGGTACCCGGTACTTATCGGGTCACCGGAAGGGGTTCCGGGCACCCCCGGCAAAAGATATGGGCCTTATGGGCCAAGAGGGGAAAGGCACCAGCCACAAGGGGCTGGTGCGCCCCCCATATAGGCCGGCCTAAGAGCAACTCTAGCAGACCCCGCAAAACGCCCCGACCCGCAAAATAACCGCCAAAATGCGGGTCGGCGCGGAAAATCCCGCCCGAACAGACCCCGCAAACGCGGCCGGCCCGCAAAACATTTTGAGGGGCGCTGCAAAAACTTGACCCCAACCCGCGAGTTTTCCCCTCCCCGGGTTTGCCCCCCCCCCCCCCCCCGTCGGTGCCCTGCATATAGCGGGAGCGGTTGGTGGGAGGGACATTTCAGCCCGCGCTTTTCGCCACCAACCACCTCCCCTCTCCCCCTCGCCCCGCCGCCGGGCCGCCGCCCAAGATTCCGACGAAAGTCCACACGCACTAGGTTGCCATCCGCCACCCCCTCCTGCGTCGGCGGGCCGAAAAGTTGTGGATCTGCGGCCCTTCATCGCGGGCGGCCGGATTTGGCATTTCTGGTCGCCGGTGGCTGCGCCAAGCGATGGAGTGGTCGGGGAGCATCTCGCGCAGCCCCGACAAGGTCGCATCGCTGCATGCAGGTACGGGTTCGTCCTCCCGCCGCCGCCGACGGTTTGCGGGCATGGATTCGGCCGGCCGCCCACCGGGCTCGGCGCTCGCGCAGCGGCTCTATGGCACGCCGATGCCGCTCATACAGTGCGACGACTACACGCGGACAGTGCTGCGGCTAACCTCGGGCACGCCGAAGCACCCTGGATGGGTGTTCTTCAAATGCGAAAATGACGGGGTACGTGCTGTTTTTGTTCGGCTCATTTTGATAGCTCATTCTTTGGTTCAAAATGCGGTAGCTCATTTCGAACATGCTCATTCATGTGTGTAGGAAGATGGATGCTCATTTTGGTTTTGGGAAGGCGAATACATTGATTTATTGATAGAAAGAAACTTAATAGATGTTCCTGCACTCCTTAGTATAATCGAAGGTAATTATGCAGCTGCATGTGCAACTAGAGGGGAAGCAACGTCTACTTCTTTCGAACCAAAGATGAAGAAAGAAGAATGCAAAATCAAGAATCCACAGATCAACAATGAATGCATGGAGAAGATATTAGTCCAACTAGTGGGAGCAGTCATGGAAGTTGGAAATCTTCTAAAATGCATACTTGTGGTTCTTATTTTCTTTGGTCTTGCTATTCTAGCAAAGATTTGGTGATGTCTTATGTATCCAATGTCGTTGAAAAAGCAAAGAAATGCATTATGTTGGATCAAATTGAGGTGCAAATTTAGATTTTCCGGGCGGGAGGAGCGGCGCCAGACCAGACCCCGCAAAGCCGACCCGTAAAAGAGCATATTCCGCGAATATCCTTTTTTACAGGTCCGTTATGCGGGGTCTGCATCTGCGGCCGTCCGCGCCGGCCCGCAAAGCCGTTTTTCCGCGAACTGCAAACGCGTTTTGCGGGCCGGCGAGATGCGGGGTCTGCTAGAGATGCTCTAAGGAGGAGGAGGAAAGGGGAGAAGGGAAAGGAAAATGTGGATTAGGATTCCCACTTCCTTCCCCCTCCCCCCTCTTTCCTCCCCCCTCGGTTATATATGGCAGGGGGCGCGGCTTGGGAGGGACTCCAAGTAGGATTCCTCCTACTTGGGCGCCTCCTATGGCTGCTCCTCCCTCCCTCCCACCTATATATATGTGGGAGAGGGGCGCCTAGCACGGCGCCCCCCTCCACCGTTTACACCCCCGGTCATATTTTCGTAGTGCTTAGGCGAAGCCCTGCGGAGATCACTTCACCATCACCGTCACCATGCCGTCGTGCTGACGGAACTCATCTACTACCTCGACGTCTTGCTGGATCAAGAAGGCGAGGGACGTCACCGAGCTGAACGTGTGCAGAATGCGGAGGTGCCGTGCGTTCGGTACTTGATCGGTTGAAGCGCGAAGAAGTTCGACTACATCAACCGCGTTGTGAAACGCTTCCGCTTACGGTCTTCGAGGGTACGTAGACACACTCTTCCCCTCTGTTGATGCTCAAAAGTGGCACAATCGTAAAAGTTACTTTAAGCTATGTCAAGATTAATTCAAACTTATGATTGGAAGTCACCATGGGATGGCTTTCTTCTAGAAGATCAAGATGGATATGAAGGTGTTCTAAAACGGAGTTCGGATGCAAAAGTTATGACAAGTTCGGAGATGCTCATGTTGACAACAGATTAAAGAATGGCTTGAAACCCAATTAAAATGGCCTCAAATGGAAAAAGTTTCAACATGAAAGTTGTGCGTCTCGTCGAAACGGTTGATTTCTATATAAAAATCGTTCCAATCCAAGTTCGTATGCAAAAGTTATAGCCATCGGAATGCAGCCCTGTCAGGAGGCAAAATATGGCGCGCCCCACCAGACACCTTGTGTGATGGGTAGCGCGAATAATAGGCTGTTTTACGCGAGCGATTTGACCATCAAAATGACCTCTGATCAAAAAACGTTCAACATGAAAGTTGTTCGTCTCGTCGAAACGGTCAAGATTGTTTTTGGGCTCGTTTCCATCCGAGATCGTTTACCACCTCAAAAAAGACCTGCAAGGTGCAGCTAGTTTTAAACCGAACAATTTTGGAAAGTTCGGACAAAACCAATCCGAATTTGACTAGGGTTTTGGACATGAATCCAAGCCTTTTTCTTGCACGGGATGTCCAGCCGCCTCTTATATACCTAAGGGGTGACGGCCGATTGAACAACACACAATCGAACAAACATATCTACTACTTTTTCGTGTTCATCTATCCCCTATCCTTGTATCTTTCTTCTCGTTCTTCGTTTGCAGGGCGGCAAACCTCGAGGCCGTAGGGGCGATCAGGTCGACCTAGGGCAGCCCATAGCCTCCGCGCGTCTAGACGGGGTCCCTCCCGGGCGCGTGGGGTTTCGGGTCCTGAAAAACACCCGCCAGATTGCTTGCGTACCGCACTTCCGGACGGGTCTCCTTCGACGTGAGCTGCGGTGCATCACCCTCGGCGTTGGAGGTACACGGTGACGTGTTTGTGTGCGAACACACTTTTTGGCGACTCCGCTGGGGACAAAGCTTTGAACGGTCTACAACCCGTTCTTGCTACAAAGAGATCGTTATCTAGGGTTTGCAATCTACAAAGATAATATGAACACTCAATTCCCCTATGTAGATGCAAATAATTCATATGTTGTTGCTAGATCACCTAATGAGCATAATGTATCGGCTAGCCCTAGTTTTATCAATCATGCATCTAATTACGTGCAAGGGCCGATGCAAAATAATCTTCATGCTTCAAATTCTTATGATTTTAGCAACATACAACATATGTATCCTAACTCTCATCCATCGGCAACCCCACAAATTCATATGCCGATGAACAACATGATGGGTTTAGGCAATCAATTTGAAACACCTCATGTTAAAATTTCCAATAGCATACAAGAAAGTGTTTCACCCTTTTATTCATCTGCAACTAATTTGCAATATGTGAATCCAACCTTGCCGATGGATGGGAGAATTGGCCATGCTACTACTACCTATTCGGCCAGTTACTCTCAACCATCATATGCTACACCTCATGTTAATAATTTTTCAGCACCATATGCAACTGTAGATGTTCATAATTCGGCCCCGCACCTTCAAGGTCATAGCCGAATAAGTGAAAATTTTACAGGAACACACGTGCCGTCATCTAATACTGTAGCATATAATGCATGCTCTACGCAATTCGAGAATTTCGGCAACACTCACGAATCATTGCCGAAAGAATCTGAAAGTATTGTGGAGCAATCGCTTCCAGAAGCGGTTGTGGCTGCGTTAAAAAAGAGCTTGGCACAAAATAAGAGGATTAGTGCTCTTTGCCTTGAACAATATGAAAAGGGGTTGTTTCCTGATTATGCTGCAATAAAGGCTAGAGTTTTGCAAGAAGATGAAACTTCATCAATTGATAGAATTGGCGAGAGAGCATATTGTTATACACCAGTGCATACACCTCCACCTAGTACCGCAGCATATTATACACCCCCTACACAGTTGCAAAATTTCGGCAACACTAACAGTTCATTGCCGAAAGATCCTAAAAGCATTGGGGGGCAAACTGATCTAGAGCGGGCTGAAATTGAGAGGGGAGTTAAAGCTTTGCACGATAGGGTGCAAGTACTTCGCCAAGAGAGAATTGATAGGGAATTGGCTCAAAGGAAAGAAGCCTTACCAATTGATATAACCGATGAAAAGAATGATGTTCGGAAACTAAAAGTACTTCGGTTGAAAAAGCCGAATCAAGTAGTATATACTTCAAATCCATCAAATCCAAAGAGGCAAACATCACTGAGAAAGGGCATGGCAAGCATAGGAAAACAGCGGTGCTTGTTTTTTCTGAAGTTAATGGAATCTACTTCTTGCCCTATGAGTTCCGTGCCGTAGAAATTGACAAGCCTAATGGACAAGAGCAAGTAGACGAACAAAGTTCGGCTGACAAGGATCTTCAAAGTAATGATGCACGGAATCAAGAAAAAGATGATGATAACGCGTTGGGGAGCCATCCAAAGACGGAGCAAGATGTTCTTCAAGTCGCACCACCATCATGCTCTCCCAACATATTTGAAGAGGTATGGCTTGCAAATAATTTACCTATTTTCAGATTTGGTCAAAACTTTATTGTTGATACATCTATTAGAAAAATCCTCATAAGTAATTTTGAAAGACAAATGAAGAAGGGTAATTTACTTGTTAGCAATAAAATCGTTATAGAACATATCGGTCAACCTATTGCGCCATTTATAAAGACCGATAATGACTTATTGTTGCAGCCAAAGCTTTCCTCGTTGCTTTATTTAAAGTTCGTATGTACATGGGTAGCTTTGCTTGTTTCATACTTGGCTTACTCTTGGTCTCAATTGAGGCATGCATATTCTAACTATTTTTGTTTCAGAAACATAAAGCCAAGGTTAGATTCTTTTCAAAAAACCGATGCTAGTATAATATCTTATCCAATGACATCGGTAAAAGAATCCAAAATAAAAATCATAGCCGAATGGGGTGATACAAAATCTGAACCATTCATTTGCTTAACTCCAAAGCCGTTTTCACAGCAAGATCGGCTAGAAAATAAAAAAATTACCTTCAATTCAAACATGTGTGATCAAATCTTTGATTTGTTGTTAAGAAATAATTATATTAGAATTCTTGATCACCATGTTGAGCCATCTGTCCAGGGACGAATGTATTGTAAGTTGCATGATTCGTCCAAGCATAATTTTGAGAATTGCAACATGTTTCGTCAAATAGTTAAATCGGCCATTGATAAAGGACGATTGAAATTTGTTGAGACACCAAGAGATGACCAGTCTATTCCGATTGGTCTCGATGGCAGAAAGTTTTTGCATCGGCTGCTTCAAGCCGATCCATTTAAAGAGAAGGTAAAAACTGCAGGTGATGGGATCAAGCTTTCAAATAAAGAAGTTGTTAAAGAGCATAATGAACATAATCTTGAGGGCGAGAATTCCATCGAAGCTACAATGGAGACGCCAAGGACAGGGGGGGGGCAGCAAGCAAATCCAATGATTGATGAAAGCAAACCAAAAGAACACAAAGGCCGAAATAAGCGCAAGTGTAAGAGATCAAAAATCACCTTCGCTGAACTATTGGATAAATATCAAAAGAAGAGTGAAGAGAAGAATACTTATCGGCCAAATCATGCAAAGAAACCAAGATCACCCCCAAGGCGCAAATATGAGGATCGGTATTGGCAAAGTGAGAATTTTAATGCAACATATTCATATCCTTATTTTGGGCCGCCAATGCCAATGCCGTGGATGCCTCCCTATGCTCATATAGATCCATATCCATCATGGGACAGGTATGATACAAGGGCACATTCTCCATCTTATTTTAGACCATCTCACCAATATTATGCAGCTCCGAGAAGATCAACATTTGAACAATCACATGTTAAAGACCGTTTCAATCATAAGGAATCGGTCCGGACCCAATGGACGAAGAAAGAGGTGGTCAAGCAAGTATACCGGGTCAAGAAAGATGGTCGTAAGTGTGCTACTTCAGATTTGATCTCAAATAACAAAGAGCCAATTAAAGTGTTGACATTGGATACAAAAGGCAAAGAAGTGGAGCAATCAATTGTTAAAAATAAAAGTGCCAAATCTGAAGAAAAGAAGTTGAGGGTGCACAAGGCCAAAAAGGAATTGCCATTGGTCAAAATAGAATCACAGCCGAGATGCCCGCTCGGCTTATCGTATTGGCAAAAGAAGGAATTACAAAATCTTAGTGCACAAGAGCTGAGACAGAGGAACATGGCATGGGTTCCCAAGAGGATCAATCAAAACAAAAATGATGTGCATGCTTCTATTGCAACAAGTACAATAAAAGTGAAGAAAGAGAAGGATGGAAGCAACAAACAATTAAGCCGAAGGTGTGCATCACAACATCAAAATCTTCGGTTAGCACATCATCCATTTTCTTCAACCATGCCATTGATGCCTTTGCCATGGAATTCATCCCTAGGTATGATCAGTTACCCTCCATGGACTTATTTTGATCCATGGATGCAACATAATTTTCTATATCATGACAGGGTATTACCAAATCACTATATATTTGGTTAGTTACATTTTTGTTGCTAATACAAAGGGGCCGAAATATTTTATTGCTATTTTATTTGTTTATTTCCGCTATACAAACTTTGGTGGGTGAATTCTACATGGACCTCATGGTAATGGCCGATATTTATCTATCGCCCTAAGAATATGTCAAAGCATGGCCGGTGTAGTATCCTAACATCGTCCTTAGTTCAATTGGAGACCAAAACAAGCCTCGTATGCCTCTTAAAATATTTATTGCACAATAATCAAAGCCGAATATGCAATGTTATTCAGTTAGGATCTTTTACTTGCTATAGGTGCTATACATATTGAGGCTTTCGGTGATTCCTTATGAGTAGTGCAATAAATATCCAAGGGTTATCAATGTTTTGACGAATCACTTATAGTTTATCTTGGGGTATGTCTAGATGCAAAATTTACCTTGGGTTGTTTTAATATTCTTCATATATCTAGACATGACAATTGGAGAGAGTTGGCATAGCAAGCATCCGGCTACCATGTCGGTCATGGTGTATTGCACATCTATCAATAGCCGTTGCTTATTCTTGCCAACATAGGTAAGGCCGAATTGGAGCTCACCACCTCGGCCACTAATGAAACTTTTATGCAGGCGAAGCAAGGATTGTAGGAAGTTCATTCTTGATTATCTGCAAAATCCTAGCGAAAGGGTGAATAATATGGTTCAGAAGATGGCTTTGAGATATATATATATGGAACCTTATCATCGGATTGTTAATGAAGTTGAGAAGGTTTCACCCAAGTTTGCAATCAAGGGTTCAAACAAATATCGGCTGATATATAAATATCGCCTAAGCAAAGACATGGCCGATACACAACTATCGCCCTAAGCACATATAAATGACCGATGGAGTGTTGACATCGTCCTTAGAACAAACATGGTACAAGTTATTTTTCGGCACGCTAGCTTTGCCGAAAAACAGGGGGGCATGTGTTGATGCTCAAAAGTGGCACAATCGTAAAAGTTGCTTTAAGCTATGTCAAGATTAATTCAAACTTATGGTTAGAAGTCACCATGGGATGTCTTTCTTCTAGAAGATCAAGATGGATATGAAGGTGTTCTAAAACGGAGTTCGGATGCAAAAGTTATGACAAGTTCGGAGATGCTCATGTTGACACCAGATTAAAGAATGGCTTGAAACCCAATTAAGATGGCCTCAAATGGAAAAAATTTCAACACGAAAGTTGTGCGTCTCGTCGAAACGGTTGATTTTGATATAAAAATCATCCCAATCCAAATTCGTATGCAAAAGTTAGAGCCATCGAAATGCAGCCCTGTCAGGAGCCAAAATATGGCGCGCCCCACCAGACACCTTGTCTGATGGGTAGCGCGAATAATAGCCTGTTTTACGCGAGCGATTTGACCCTCAAGATAATTTCTGATCAAAAAACGTTCAACATGAAAGTTGTTCGTCTCGTCGAAACGGTCAAGATTGCTTTTGGGCTCGTTTCCATCCGAGATAGTTTACCACCTCAAAATAGACCCGCAAGGTGCAGCTAGTTTCAAACCGAACAGTTTTGAAAAGTTCGGACAAAACCAATCCGAATTTGACTAGGGTTTTGGACGTGAATCCAAGCCTTTTTCTTCCACGGGAAGTCCAGCCGCCTCTTATATACCTAAGGGGTGACGGCCGATTGAACAACACACAATCGAACAAACATATCTACTACTTTTTCGTATTCATCTATCCCCTATCCTTGTATCTTTTTTCTCGTTCTTCGTTCGTTCTTCGTTTGCAGGGCGGCGAACCTCGAGGCCCTAGGGGCGATCAGGTCGACCTAGGGCAGCCCATAGCCTCCGCGCGTCCAGGCGGGGTCCCTCCCGGGCGCGTGGGGTTTCAGGTCCTGAAAAGCACCCGCCGGATTGCTTGCGTACCGCACTTCCGGACGGGTCTCCTTCGACATGAGCTGCGGTGCATCACCCTCGGCGTTGGAGGTACACGGTGACGTGTTCGTGTGTGAACACCCTCGTTGCTATGCATCTCCATGGATAGATCATTGCGTGTGCGTAGAATTTTTTTTTTCCATGCAACGTTTTCCAACAAGACAATGAGTAATGAGAACTTCTGTTTTGTAATGGCCTGAGTGGTGGTTATGTATATAATGGAAACAATGTTCAGAGAAAGGTATCACGTACCCAGAGACACGTAGCTGGAGAATCACAGAGCCCTCAATCAAAAAGCTAAATGTCAGTGAAACATATTATGTGGACTGAAGGCATCACGTACACCATGAGACATATAGCTAGAGAATCATAGATGATTGATGTCTACCACTGAGAGCTGCAGCCAATGTGTGCACTGGCTTCGGTATAATAATAATGTTACAACAATGAGTCTGCACCGGACCAACCCTTCATGCTTGTACTGACTGACTTACTTCTGCAGAGCAGCTATGGCAGTGAGACAGGGAGCGGCGGCGGTGTCTTCTTGAGGAGGATGAAGATGGCGACGCGGTTGGTGCGGAAGTCGGGGTGCCACTGCACCTGCTCCACGCACCCGATCTCAAACTCCCCCATGGCCGCCTCCAAGAAGCACTCCACCACGGCACCACCATGTCTGCTCCTTCATTCACACTTCATCATACCTTCAGCAATCAGCAGCAAGGCATTCAACATCGGATCGGACGGGATTGGATCGCTCACCGTTGCGGAGCTCGCCGGCGAGCAGCACAGTGGTGCCTGGCCCGGCCAGCTGAGTGAGCGTGGCCAGCAGGTCGCCGACGGCCTCCTCGCTGTACACCACGTCCGACCCCAGCACGAGCTCCGGCGGCGGGTCCAGCAGCTCGGGGTCGAGCTCGTACTCGTCGCCCCACACCAGCTCTGCCACCGTCGCCGACCCGCCCCCCACATCCCCACCACCCCCGACGTTCACCTCGAGGTTCTTCCGGAGCAGCCGGACGCGGTCGGGCAGGTCGGTGGCCACGACGCGCGCGCCGAGCAGCGCCGCCACGACGGCCACGAGCCCGCACCCAGCACCGAGGTCCACCGCGCGCGCGCCGCGCACCGGCAGCAGGCCGCTGTCGGCCGCGTGCTGGAGGAACTTGGCGAGCACGACGCCGCTGTCTCACACCACGGCGCCCGTGACCCCCGACGCGCCCCGGAAGGACGACAGCTGATGGTGGAGCGTCAGGCGGCGGCCGCACGCGTCGATGGGGAAGGTGACCGGCACCCCACCTCGCCTTCGTCCAGATAATCTATGAGAGAAAGCATGGGATTGTGTCCTATAATTTCTCGCACCTGATTCTTGCGCCTGATTTTTTCTCAATGCTTGATTGTGTTTCCTTTTATTAGGGGCGAACGAAGGCGAGGGATCACTCGTTGATGGAAGGTTGGACGAAACAATCTCTACTCCTAATGTGATCATGTGATCGTTGATGGATGGGTGGAAGAAATAAATCGGATAGAGAGGTGATCTGTTTGTATGGTATTATTTTTGAATTCTTAATTACTAAATATTTATATGATTGAATTGAATCGACGCCTGTCAAAGTAAGCACGAATAAATGGAAGGAGTATCAGACGCGATTCGGTTTTAAGTGCGAAGAAGAAAAATTTAACGTGAGAGGTGAGACGAAAATAAACCGGACGAACATTAACCAGGCGAAAAAAACCATGGAGGCTATTCTACCAACTGAAACATTAGCAGTAGAGATATGTGATAAGCAATCCAAACAATTCAAAAAAAAAAGACACATGAATAGTGTTGTGTCATCTTGAATACCACGTGATTGCACGATGCATGTGAATGAATTCCTCAAATGAGGTTGGAGTTGATGAAAGAATTGGAAATGGATCGTACGAAGAAGAAATCTTATGAGTTGCGATTTATGAATCAAACAACACACTTAGAATATTTTGGGCGACGCGTAGCGTCAACCGGCTGATAATTCCCACTTATCTGCCGCCTTATGCACCGACGGATCAACCCCCAACGAATTGTCTTGCTTGACCGCTAAGACCAATGTTTCGCAACACTGATGATGTTTTTGAAACATGGGCAATGTTGCAAACGTCCCCATTTCACAACGGCCACCAACATTACAGGTCTGCAACACCGGTGATGTTTCCGAAACATGGACGATGTTGCAACCTTGCGACCCATGTCATCATCGCCTCTGCAACCGACGATGTTTCCGCAATAGTGGCCATGGTGCAAACTAGTGTGCCAAACATGCATGTTTCAGAAACATACAGATAGTCGCAACACCACCGTCGGCATCCATCGCATGCGCGACAGGCACGCAGCTCCCCAGTGGTCGGACTTCTAGCATTGGGCCACTGCGAAACCCTTTTTTACTACGGCGCTGCGATGTCCCTTGCATCCATGATGCCGTCGCCTTGAAGCGGCACGCAGGCTTCCCGCGACGAGAGCTTCAGCCTTAGCCTGGCCGTTCCCCCATGCCCCATCTGTTGGAGATATGCCCTAGAGGCAATCATGTATGATGATATTTCCTGTGTGTTTATGAATAAAGATAGTCCTTGGACGTTATCAATGATGTGTATCAGCAAGTACGTGACTTGTTTGGGGGACTATACATTGTATGATGACTGTCCTAAAAGGTCCCTAGTCAAAAGGGTTATGTGGACGCGCAACCGACTAGACTAGCATATGACACGGTGGAAGGCTCGGTCTCACTAGCCATGGAGCATTGGATGCTAGCCGGATAATATGGACTCGGAAGGATCTGGTCGGATTCGACATAGTCGGATCTGAGTCGAGATAAGGTCCAAGTCGGACAGACCCAACTATGAGACGCAACGATATGTCATCTGTGAGTCTCGAGTACAACATAAGTTCTATGTCCTAAGACCTGAGCTGGCGCATGTACTCGGGATGGTGACAGACCCGCTTTGGGCCGACCAAACGCTACTCCGTGACTGGGTTGTTACAAAGGTAGGTTCCGGACTTGTCCAGACCCATGCTGCGAGACATGGTCGAGCAAGATGGGATTTGCCCCTCCGATCAGGAGAGATATACTTTGGGCCCCTCGTGTAATCCGACCAAGATAAGCATGGCCATGCGACAAGGGTTATGAGATAATCCGGCTTGTGGTCGGCATCACTGGAACGAGAAAGAGGTCGGGCTAGCACAAGGATGACAGACTCGCCTTGAGCCCGACAACATATATCATGTGGCAAAGGGAACAGAAGTGTGACATGTTGTACAGGTTCGCCAACCAGCTTCATTGTCTACTTGGTGGTCGTCACGCCTTGCTAGAGGCCGCTACTAGCCGAGCAGGTCGGAGGTGATCTGACCTGCAACCAAGCCGACTTGAACCTAAGGAGTCGCGCGCTTAAGGGAAGGAACCTGTGAGGCCCGATCCGACTCCACGAGTTAGATGTGATCCTACTCGGACTCGGATCCCGGCCAAACAGATTTTGGGCTTTAGGGTCCATGCGAGGCCCAAGTGTTGAGCCCGCGACGGACGCCTATATAAAGTGGGGATGCGGCACACTCATTCGGTTGATCGCTTCGGCGTTGTCACTAGGGTTTTCATGTGTTGCGAATAACCACCTCCACTCGCCGCCGACTGTGCGATCGGACCTAGCAGTCCGCCTCACGGAGTTCCTCCTGCATGCGCGGATACCGTTAGTGAAGGAAATATGCCCTAGAGGCAATAATAAAGTTGTTATTTTATATTTCCTTATTAATGATAAAGGTTTATTATTCATGCTAGAATTGTATTGATCGGAAACTTAAAAACATGTGTGAATACATAAACAAATACCGTGTCCCTAGTGAGCCTCTACTAGACTAGCTCATTGATCAAAGATGGTTAAGGTTTCCTAACCATAGACATGTGTTGTCATTTGATAACAGGATCACATCATTAGGAGAATGATGTGATGGACAAGACTCATCCGTTAGCTTAGCATATTGATCGTTCAGTTTATTGCTATTGCTTTCTTAATGTCAAATACATATTCCTTCGACTATGAGATTATGCAACTCCCGGATACCAGAGGAATACCTTGTGTGCTATCAAACATCACAATGTAACTGGGTGATCATAAAGATGCTCTACAGGTATCTCCGAAGGTGTTTGTTGAGTTGGCATGGATCGAGATTGGAATTTGTCACTCCGAGTATCGGAGAGGTATCTCTGGGCCCTCTCAGTAATACACATCATAATAAGCTTGCAAGCAAATGACTAAGGAGTTAGTTACGAGATGATGTATTACGGAATGAGTAAAGAGACTTGCCGGTAACGAGATTGAACTAGGTATGAAGATACCGACGATCGAATCTCGGGCAAGTAACATACCAATGGACAAAGGGAATTACGTATGTTGTCATAACGGTTTGACCAATAAATATCTTCGCAGAATATGTAGGAACCAATATGGGCATCCAGGTTCCGCTATTGGTTATTGACCGGAGAGTTGTCTCGATCATGTCTACATAGTTCTCGAACCCGTAGGGTCCGCACGCTTAACGTTCGTTGACGATATAGTGTTATATGAGTTATATGATTTGGTGACCTAATGTTGTTCGGAGTCCCGGATGAGATCACGGACAGGACAAGGAGCTCCGGAATGGTCCGGAGGTAAAGATTGATATATAGGACGATGATATTTGGACACCGGAAGAGTTTTGGGATGTACCGGGTAGAAATCGGGTCACCGGAAGGGGTTCCGGACACCCCGGGAGGTTAATGGGCCAAAGGGGGGAACACACCAGCCCACAAGGGGCTGGCGTGCCCCTCCTAGGCCGCAACCTTTGGGGAGAGAAGGAAAGGGGGGGAGTCGGCCTCCTCCTTCCTTTCCTCTCCCCCCTTTCCTTCCCCCCTCCGGCAAATATGGAAATGGGGGGCGCGGCCAGGGCAGGAGCCCAAGTAGGATTCAGTCCTACTTGGGGCGCCTCCTGGCCTCTCCCCTCTCCCCCCACCTATATATATGTGGGAGGGGCCGCCACACATAACCACGACAATCTCTTAACCGTATGCGGCGCCCCCTCCACCGTTTACACCCTCGGTCATATTTTCGTAGTGCTTAGGCGAAGCCCTGCGGAGATAGCATCACCATCACCGTCACCACGCCGTCGTGCTGCCGGAATTCATCTACTACTTCGCCGTCTTGCTGGATCAAGAAGGCGAGGACGTCACCGAGCTGAACGTGTGCTGAACGCGGAGGTGTCGTACATTCGGTACTGGATTGGTTGGATCGCGAAGAAGTTCGACTACATCAATCGCGTTGTTAAACGCTTCCGCTTACAGTCTACGAGGGTACGTAGACACACTCTCCCCCTCGTTTTTATTCATCTCCATGGATAGATCTTGCATGTGCGTAGAATTTTTTTTGTTTTCCATGCAACGTTTCCCAACAGTGGCATCCGAGCCAGGTCAATGCGTAGATGATATGCATGAGTAGAACCCAAAGAGTTGTGGGCGGTGATAGTCATACTGCTTACCACCAACGTCTTATTTTGATTCGGCGATATTGTGGGATGAAGCGGCCCGGACCAACCTTACATGTCCACGCACATGAGACCGGTTCCACCGACTGACATGTAACTAGTTTTGCATAAAGGTGGCTGGCGGGTGTCTGTTTCTCCTACTTTAGTTGAATCGAATTTGACTACGGCCGGTCCTTAAAGAAGGTTAAAACAACAAACTTGATAATCACCGTTGTAGTTTTTGCGTAGGTAAGAACGCTTCTTGCTAGAAGCCCGTAGCAGCCATGTAAAACTTGAAACAACAAAGTAGAGGACGTCTAACTTGTTTTTGCAGGGCATGTTGTGATGTGATATGGTCAAGACGTGATGTGATATACGTTGTTGTATGAGATGATCATGTTTTGTAATATCGACAACCGGCGGGAGCCTTAGGGTTGTCTCTTAATTATTGTATGAAATGCAAACGACATGTAATTGCTTTACTTTATCGCTATGCGTTAGTAATAGTTGTAGAAGCAATAGTTGGCGAGACGACCCCGATGCAACGATGGAGATCAAGGTGTCGAGCCGGTGACGATGGAGATAATGACGATGCTTTGGAGATGGAGATCAAAAGCACAAGATGATGATGGCCATATCATGTCACATATTTTGATTTGATGTTTATCCTTTATGCATCTTATTTTGCTTAGAACGGCGGTAGCATTATAAGATGATCCCTTCACTAAATTTCAAGATAAAAGTGATGTCCCTGAGTATGCACTGTTGCCAAAGTTCGTCGTTTCGAAGCACCTCGTGATGATCGGGTGTGATAGACTCTACGTTCACATACAACGGGTGTAAGCCAGATTTACACACGCGGAATACTTGGGTTAAACTTGACGAGCCTAGCATGTACAGACATGGTCTCGGAACACTGGAGACCGAAAGGTCAAACATGAGTCATATAGTAGATATGATCAACATAGAGATGTTCACCATTGATGACTACCCCATCTCACGTGATGATCGGACATGGGTTAGTTGATTTATATCATGTATCACTTAGATAACTTGCGGGATGTTTATTTAAGTGGGAGTTCATTAGTAATTTGATTAATTGAACTTAATTTATCATGAACTTGGTCTTATAGTTTTGCATATCTATGTTGTAGATCAATGGCCCGAGCTACCGTTCTCCTGAATTTTAAGGCGTTCCTAGAGAAAGCTAAGTTGAAAGATGATGGTAGCAACTACACGGACTGGGTCTGTAACTTGAGGATTATCCTCATTGCTGCACAGAAGAATTATGTCCTTGATGCACCGCTAGGTGACAAGCCCGCTCCCGCTAATCTAGACATTGTGAACGCCTGGCAAACGTGGTCTGATGACTACTCGATAGTTCAGTGTGCCATGCTTTACAGCTTAGAACCGGGACTTCAAAGACATTTTGAACGTCATGGAGCATATGAGATGTTCCAAGAGTTGAAGTTAATATTTCAAGCAAATGCCCGGGTTGAGAGATATGAAGTCTCCAACAAGTTCTATAGCTGCAAGATGGAGGAGAACAATTCTGTCAGTGAACACATACTCAAAATGTCTAGGTATCATAACCACTTGACTCAGCTGGGAGTTGATCTTCCAGTTGATAGTGTTATTGACAGAGTTCTTCAGTCACTGCCACCAAGCTACAAAGGCTTCGTGATGAACTATAATATGCAAGGGATGAATAAAACGATTCCTGAGCTCTTCGCAATGCTTAAGGCTGCGGAGGTAGAGATCAAGAAGGAGCATCAAGTGTTGATGGTTAACAAGACCACTAGTTTCAAGAAAAAGGGCAAGGGAAAGAAAGAGAACTTCAAGAAGAATGGCAAGCAAGTTGCCACTCCCGGGAAGAAACCCAAAGCTGGGCCCAAGCCTGAAACTGAGTGCTTCTACTGCAAAGGGAACGGTCACTAGAAGCGGAACTGCCCCAAATACTTGGCGGATAAGAAGGATGGCAAAGTGAACAAAGGTATATTTGATATACATGTTATTGATGTGTACCTTACTAATGCTCGTAGTAGCGCCTGGGTATTTGATACTGGTTCAGTTGCTCATATTTGTAACTCGAAACAGGAGCTACGGAATAAACGAAGATTGGCTAAGGATGAGGTGACGATGCGCGTCGGAAATGGTTCCAAGGTCGATGTGATCGCCGTCGGCATGCTACCTCTACATCTACCTTCGGGATTAGTTTTAGACCTCAATAATTGTTATTTGGTGCCCGCGTTGAGCATGAACATTATATCTGGATCTTGTTTATTGCAAGATGGTTATTCATTTAAGTCAGAGAATAATGGTTGTTCTATTTATATGAATAATATCTTTTATGGTCATGCACCCTTGAAGAGTGGTCTATTCTTGTTGAATCACAATTGTAGTGATACACATATTCATAATATTTGATGCCAAAAGATGCAAAGTTGATAATGATAGTGCAACATACTTGTGGCACTGTCATTTAGGTCATATTGGTGTAAAGCGCATGAAGAAACTCCATGCAGATGGACTTTTGGAATCACTTGATTATGAATCATTTGATACTTGCGAACCATGCCTCATGGGCAAGATGACTAAAACTTCGTTCTCCGGAACAATGGAGCGAGCTAATGACTTATAGGAAATAATACATACCGATGTATGCGGTCCGATGAGTGTTGAAGCACGCGGCGGGTATCGTTATTTTCTGACCTTCACAGATGATTTGAGTAGGTATGGGTATATCTACTTAATGAAACACAAGTCTGAAACATTTGAAAAGTTCAAAGAATTTCAGAGTGAAGTAGAGAATCATCGTAACAAGAAAATAAAGTTTCTGCGATCTGATCGCGGAGGCGAATATTTGAATTACGAGTTTGGCCTTCATTTAAAACAATGTGGAATTGTTTCACAACTCACGCCACCTGGAACACCACAGCGTAATGGTGTGTCCGAACATCGTAACCGTACTTTATTAGATATGGTGCGATCTATGATGTCTCTTACCGATTTACCACTATCGTTTTGGGGTTATGCATTAGAGACAGCCGCATTCACATTAGGACACAGTCTAAATCCGTTGAGACTACACCGTATGAACTGTGGTTTGGCAAGAAACCTAAGCTGTCGTTTCTTAAAGTTTGGGGATGCGATGCTTATGTCAAAAGGCTTCAGCCTGATAAGCTCGAACCTAAATCGAAGAAGTGCGTCTTCATATGATACCCTAAAGAAACTATTGGGTACGCCTTCTACCATAGATCCGAAGGCAAGATCTTTGTTGCTAAGAATGGGTCCTTTTTAGAGAAGGAGTTTCTCTCGAAAGAAGTGAGTGGGAGGAAAATAGAACTTGATGAGGTAATTGTACCTTCTCTCGAATTGGAAAGTAGCACATCACAGAAAACCATTCCCGTGATGCCTACATCAACTAGAGAGGAAGCAAATGATAATGATCATGAAACTTCAGATCAAGTTACTACTGAACTTCGTAGGTCGACCAGAGCATGATCCGCACCAGAGTGGTACAGTAATCCTGTCCTGGAAGTCATGTTATTAGACCAAGGCGAACCTACAAACTATGAAGAAGCTATGATGAGCCCAGATTCCGAAAAATAGCTTGAGGCCATGAAATCTGAGATAGGATCCATGTATGAGAACAAAGTGTGGACTTTGCTGGACTTGCCTGATGATCGGCAAGCCATAGAGAATAAATGGATCTTCAAGAAGAAGACTGACGCTCATGGTAATGTTACTGTCTACAAAGCTCGACTTGTCACAAAAGGTTTTCGACAAGTTCAAGGAGTTGACTACAATGAGACTTTCTCACCCGTAGTGATGCTTAAGTCTGTCTGAATCATGTTAGCAATTGCCGCATTTTATGATTATGAAATCTGGCAAATGGACGTCAAAATTGCATTCCTTAATGGATTTCTTAAAGAAGAATTGTATATGATGCAACCAGAAGGTTTTGTCGATCCTAAAGGTGCTAACAAAGTGTGCAAGCTCCAGTGATCTATCTATGGACTGGTGCAAGCATCTCAGAGTTGGAATATATGCTTTTGATGAGGTGATCAAAGCATATGGTTTAATACAGACTTACAGTGAAGCCTGTATTTACAAGAAAGTGAGTGGGAGCTCTGTAGCATTTCTGATATTATATGTGGATGACATATTGTTGATTGGAAATGATATAGAATTTCTGGATAGTATAAAAGGATACTTGAATAAGAATTTTTCAATGAAAGACCTCGGTGAAGCTGCTTATATATTGGGCATCAAGATCTATAGGGATAGATCGAGACGCTTAATAGGACTTTCACAAAGCACATACCTTGACAAAGTTTTGAAGAAGTTCAAAATGGACTAGTCAAAGAAAGGGTTCTTACCTGTATTACAAGGGGTGAAATTGAGTCAGACTCAAAGCCCGACCACTACAGAAGGTAAAAAGAAAATGAAAGTCATTCCCTATGCCTCACCCATAGGTTCTATCATGTATGCTGTGCTGTGTACCAGACCTGATGTGTGTCTTGCCATAAGTCTGGCAGGGAGGTACCAAAGTAATCCAGGAGTGGATCACTGGACAGCGGTCAAGAACATCCTGAAGTACCTGAAAAGGACCGAGGATATGTTTCTCGTTTATGGAGGTGACGAAGAACTCGTCGTAAATGGTTACATCGATGCTAGCTTCGACACTGATCCAGAAGACTCTAAGTCACAAACCGGATACGTATTTATATTGAATGGTGGAGCTGTCAGTTGGTGCAGTTCCAAGCAGAGCGTTGATAACCCACAAGTATAGGGGATCGCAACAGTTTTCGAGGGTAGAGTATTCAACCCAAATTTATTGATTCGACACAAGGGGAGCCAAAGAATATTTGCAAGTATTAGCAGCTGAGTTGTCAATTCAACCACACCTGGAGATTAATTATCTGTAACAAAGTGATCAGTAGCAAAGTAGTATGATAGTTTTGATAATAGTAGCAATGGCAATAGTGACAGTAACAGTGATAGCAGTAGTTTTGTAGCAAGTGCAATAGTAACAATAGCAGTAGTAACTTAGCAAGATCAATATGTAGGAAAATCATAGGCATTGGATCGGCGATTCATTGGATGATATTCATCATGTGACAGTCATAACCTAGGGTGATACGGCACTAGCTCCAGTTCATAAATATAATGTAGGCATGTATTCCGTAAATAGTCATACGTGCTTATGGAAAGAACTTGCATGATGTCTTTTGTCCTACCCTCCCGTGGCAGCGGGGTCCATATTGGAAACTAAGGGATATTAAGGCCTCCTTTTAATAGAGAACCGGAACAAAGCATTAACACACGGTGAATACATGAACTCCTCAAACTACGGTCATCACCGGGAAGTGTCCCGACTATTGTCACTCCGGGGTTGCCGGATCATAACACGTAGTAGGTGACTATAACTTGCAAGATCGGATCTAGAACATGGATATAATGGTGATAACATAAACGGTTCAGATCTGAATTCATGGCACCCGGGCCCAAAGTGTCAAGCATTAAGCATAGCAAAGTCATAGCAACATCAATCTCAGAACATAATGGATACTAGGGATCAAGCCCTAACAAAACTAACTCGATTACATGATGAATCTCATCCAACTCCTCACCAACCAACGAGCCTACGAAGGAATTACTCACTCCCAGTGGGGAGCATCATGGAATTGGCGATGGAGAAGGGTTGGTGATGACGAAGATCAAAGATCCCCCTCTCTGGAGCCCCAAACGGACTCCAGATCTGGCCTCCTGGTGAAGAACAGGAGGTGGTGGCGGCTCTGTCTCGTGAAACGCGATAATTCTTTCTCCCTCATTTTTTCTGGAAAAATAGGATTTTATAGCGTCGGTTTCAGGGTCTGCGGGGCCACCAGGTGGGGACAACCCACCTGGGCGCGCCTAGAGGGGGTGGCACGCCCTGGTGGGTTGTGCCCACCCAGGTGCCCCCCTCCTGTGGTTCTTGGCTCCAGTATTTTTCTTTTATTGTATAAAAATTCCTCACAAAGTTTTGTTCCATTCCGAGAACTTTTATTTCTGCACAAAAACAACACCATGGTAGTTCAGCTGAAAATAGCGTCAGTCCGGGTTAGTTTCATTCAAATCATGCAAATTAGAGTCCAAAACAAGAGGAAAAGTAGATACGACGGAGACGTATCAACTCCCCCAAGCTTAAACCTTTGCTTGTCCTCAAGCAATTCAGTTGATAAACTGAAAGTGAAAAAGAAAAACTTTTACGAACTCTTTTGCTCTTGTTTGCATAAATAAGCTTAAGTAGCACCCAGGTTTTCAGCAAAGATTATAACTAACCATGTCGACAATAACTCTTAAAAATTATATTAACTCATATCAATGTCATAATCAGCTAGCGAGCAATAATAAGATATCTCGAACAACAACACGTTATTAAAACAACCATGATATAATATGACAATAATGGTATCTCACTAGCCCTTTATGAGACCGCAAAACATAAATGCAGAGCACCTCCGAAGTCCGAGCAGCGACTAAACATTGTAATTCATGGTAGAAAAGATCCAGTCATGATGCACCCAACATTAGCTACACACAATGCATAAGCATGACAGCAGTGCTCTCAGGTTCTGGCGCTTATTTGAGAAGGTGATGACACAACATAACAGTAAATAGATAGTCCCTTCGCAGAGGGAAGCAGTGATTTGCAGAGGTGCCAGAGCTCAAGTTTTAAAACAGAGGTAAATGAAATTTTGAGAGATGCACCCTTCTTGTTTACTTCGCGACCATCACTTATCAATATCTTCCATGCTAAACACATTAGTGGCGGTTCCCAAGCGATAAAAGTAAATGTTTACTCCCCCTCCACCAACAGTCACACTCCACGGCTTGTCCGAAACAACGGGTGCCATACATACCAACAACAGTCCCGGGGGAGTTTTGTTTAAATATTTGCATTTTGAGGTCGAGACTGGGAATCTCTATTACCGCCCCTCTCATGCAAGGATGAGTGAATAAACACTCATCATGAGAATAATCCTCTTAGCATGGAAGATACCGACTACCTCCTGTCGCTCTATGAATAATCCATGAACATAAATATCATAGAGGCTATGTTGGTTTTGATTCAACTACATGCATGAACATGTGCCAAGTCAAGCCACTCGAACATTCAGAGGAGGATACCATATCATCATACTACATCACAATCATTTTAACGCAATGTTGACATCCAAGATAAATCATTATCCACTCCTAGCTACTTATGCATGGCATGAGAAACTATAATCTCTAATTGTCATTGCAAACATGTTTGATCATAATAGGCTGAATCATGGATACTAGGTTAAACATATTTACAAAAACAGAACAAGTCGAGTTCATACCCGTTTCTATCTGCCACGGCCAGTTCATCAAATATCGTCATTATTGCCTTTCACTTGCACGACCGAACGATTTGAAAATAATAATAGTGCAAGAGTGCCGTGGACTAAGCTGGAATCTGCAAACATTTTATTCAAAAGGAGAAGACAAGGTAAAATGTGCTCTTTGTTAGATCAACAATAATGCATATGAGAGCCACTCAACATTTTCATCGTGGTCTTCTCCTCGGTACGACTCGATAAAAAGGAAAAATAAATTCAGAGAAACACATTGAAATATTTTTGGAGTTTTTGGTTTTTTCTAGAACAAACAAAATAAAAGAAAAGGGAAAAACAAAAACGAGAAAAACTATTTACACGGGAAAGCTCCCAACAAGTAAAAGAAGAACAAAGAAATATTTTTGGGTTTTGTTTTTAGTGCTATAACAATTTAAACTAGGAAGAAAAATAAAAAAGAAGCAAGAAATATATTTTTGGATTTTCTCAAAGTTTTTCAAACACACAAGAAGAAAACAAGAAAATAAATCTAACATGGATAATACAAATGAAAAAGTGTGGACACTGACAACTGGAATGAAATGTGTGAACATGAATGTAATGTCGGTGGAAATACGTACTCCCCCAAGCTTAGGCTTTTGGCCTAACTTGGTTGTGACGCCCCCGATTCAATCGTACACTAATCATACACGCAAACGTGTACGATCAAGATCAGGGACTCACGGGAAGATATCACAACACAACTCTAAGAAATAAATAAGTCATACAAGCATCATAATACAAGCCAGGGGCCTCGAGGGCTCGAATACAAGTGCTCGATCATAGACGAGTCAGCGGAAGCAACAATATCTGAGTACAGACATAAGTTAAACAAGTTGCCATAAGATGGCTAGCACAATCTGGGATACATATCGAAAGAGGCGCAGGCCTCCTGCCTGGGATCCTCCTAAACTACTCCTGGTCGTCGTCGGCAGCCTGCACGTAGTAGTAGGCACCTCCAGAGTAGGGGTCGTCGTCGACGGTGGCGTCTGGCTCCTGAACTCCAGCATCTGGTTGTGACAAGCAGAAAGAAAAGAAAGGGGGAAGCAAAGCAACCGTGAGTACTTATCCAAAGTACTCGCAAGCAAGGAGCTACACTACATATGCATGGGTATATGTGTAAAAGGGCCATATCAGTGGACTGAACTGCAGAAAGCCAGAATAAGAGGGGGGATATCTAATCCTGTCGAAGACTACGCTTCTGGCAGCCTCCATCTTGCAGCATGTAGGAGAGAGTAGATGGTAAGTTCACCAAGTATCATCGCATAGCATAATCCTACCCGACGATCCTCTCCTCGTCGCCCTGTGAGAGAGCGATCACCGGGTTGTATCTGGCACTTGAAAGGGTGTGTTTTATTAAGTATCCGGTTCTAGTTGTCATAAGGTCGAGGTACAACTCCGGGTCGTCCTTTTACCGAGGGACACGGCTATTCGAATAGATAAACTTCCTGCAGGGGTGCACCACATTACCCAACACGCTCGATCCCTCTGGCCGGGCACACTTTCCTGGGTCATACCCGGCCTCGGAAGATCAACACATCGCAGCCCTACCTAGGCCTAACAGAGAGGTCAGCACGCCGGTCTAAATCCTATGCGCGCAGGGGTCTGGGCCCATCGCCCATTGCACACCTGCACGTTGCGTGGGCGGCCGGAGAGCAGACCTAGCAACCTCCATTACAAAGGAAGTTGCGTTACGCGGTCCAACCCGGCGCGCGCCGCTCAGTCGCTGACGTCTAGGAGGCTTCGGCTGATACCACGATGTCGAGTGCCCATATCTGTTCCCGCGTAGTTGGTTAGTGCGTATAGGCCAGTGGCCAGACTCAGATCAAATACCAAGATCTCGTTAAGCGTGTTATTATGAAGTAAACGCGAACGCCGACCAGGGCCAGGCCCACCTGTCTCCTAGGTGGTCTCAACCTGCCCTGTCGCTCCGCCACAAAGATCCACACAGAGGGCCGTCAGGACAAAGGTCCTTTCAGCCCCCAATCCGTGAATCACTCGCGGGTACTCTTCGAGCCGACCCGACTTTAGTCACCATCTGTATAGTATGTATATATGTATAGTATATACCCGTGATCACCTCCCGAGTGATCACGGCCCGATAGTATAGCAAGGCAGACTGACAAGAATGTAGGGCCAATGATGATAAACTAGCATCCTATACTAAGTATTTAGGATTGCAGGTAAGGTATCAATAGATGTAGCAACAATGTCAGGCTATGCATCAGAATAGGATTAACGGAAAGCAGTAACATGCTACACTACTCTAATGCAAGCAGTATAGAGGAGAATAGGCGATATCTGGTGATCAAGGGGGGGCTTGCCTGGTTGCTCTGGCAAGAAGGAGGGGTCGTCAACTCCGTAGTCGAACGGGGCAGCAGCAGCGTCGGTCTCGTAGTCTACCAGAGAGAAGAGGGAAGAAACAATAAATACAAAGCAAACAATGCTACACAAAGTATGACATGACAATATGCAGTGCCGGGGTGTTCTAACGCCTAACTAAATGATTTAGTTAATTTAGGAATTTATTCGGATTTATTTAATTAAAGTTGGGCACTATTCATTTACTGAAACTGGTCTAAAAGTTCAATGTTCTTATAGCTGCGGGCGTCTGACGGGAATACGGAGGGCGTATCCGGGTTCGTATCGCAATTCTGAGCAAGTTCCATGTATAAAGTATTTTCATCAGAGTTACGGTTTATTTAATATGATTTTCTAAAGTTTTTATTAATTTCTGGAATTTATTTAATTATTTAAATCAACATTATCCGAAACAGTGCTGCGATGACGTCAGCATGACATCATGCTGACGTCAGCAGGCGCCCTGACAGGGTGGGTCCCACCTGTCATAGACTGTTAAATTAATTAGGGTTAACTAATTATATTACTATTTAATTAACACTAATTAGTTAATTAATTTAACCTAATCAGGATTAATTAACTAATTAATTAATTATTTCTATTATTTTTATTTTTATTTTCTTTTTATTAAAACGTTCTGGGGCGGGGCCCCACTTGTCATAGGCCCTAGGGGCCAAACGGGCGCGGGCGCGCGTTAACGGGCGCCGGGGCATGCGGGTGCGGGCGCCCGAACTGGACGCGGCCAGTAGGGGCCACGGCGAGGGCGAAACGCCGGCGCGGCACCGGCGTGGCAGCGGCGAGGCCACGGCGGGGCAAAAGAGGATGAGCAGGGCGGGCGCCGGAGCGCCGGAGGTGGCCGCGGGCGTGGCGACGCGGGCGCGGGGAGGGGTCGCGATGCGCGGGCGCGTGCGCGGTCGAGCGGGCGCGGCCGGGGTCGTGGTGGAGACGGGGCGCGGCGCGGGGAGGAGCGGGGCCGCGCGAGCGGCGTGGTGGAGCGGGCGGCGAGCGAGCGCAGGCGCGGAACGGGCGCGGCGCAGCGAACAGGGGAAGGCTCGGGGCGCGAGGCGTCGAGACGAGCAGGGGAAAGGGGCGATGGCCAGCAGGCGGTGACGGGTCGATGCAGGGCGTGGCCGATGTGGCCGTGACGAGCGGGGGCGGGCGCGGTGGCGGTGAGAGAAGAGGAGGCCGGGGGCCTCACCGAGGGAGCGTAGGGACGGGGCAGTGGAGCGCGAGGAGGAAGACCGGGGACGCCGGCGACTTAGTGAGGCAGTCCGCGAGGTGGTCTCCGGCGACGGCGATCCGGGGCGGTGTCGTCGGGGTCGGGGCGCGGTCGGCTCGATCCCGATCTGGATCGAGGGAGTGAGGGGAGAGTGGGGGGGGGGAGTGGGGATCGGGTGAGGGTTAGGTTCGGGGAGGTAGCCTTGTAGGCCAGAGGAGGGTCGGCTGGGCCGGCCGGTTGGCCCAGCGCGGGGGGGGGGGGGGAGGGTTGTGTATTTTTCTTTTTCTTTTGTTTTTTTCTTTTATTATTCTTATTTCCCTGTTTAGTAAAAAGTTAGGCCTAAAAATGATTTTTATAGAACATGGCAATTGTTCCAATAAATACTAGGCATTACCTAACATTACCAAAAATTAGTTTGGAGACAATTGGAGCTCCCACAAATTTTACAATAATTAATATGCATTAATCCTAGCTGTTTTAATCATGTTAGTGCCACCTAAACATTTTATTATTTGTTGGTTTCAATTTTAGACTAGCCTCTGCAATATTTGTTATTTACTGAGCATTTTAGTTTTTATGTTGGACAACTTTTATATTTCACTTTCATTTAAATTTGAATTTGAGTTAGGAGTTGAAATGCAATATGATGCTAATGATGATTTGACACTGTTAACCTTGCTGACTTGTCATTATCAAAAGTGATTACTGTTGCTAATCACCGGGGGTGTTACATTGGTAATCTTCAGTAGCCTGCATAATGGTCGGAGTGATAACTCACGGAGGCTCTTGGTGCAGCTGCAGCTTGCCGTGCGGCCAGCACAGCCGCATTATGCGCTCGGACCTCGCTCTCGAGAACATAATATCTTCCCCTACTGTGAACATTAAAGAGAGCAGGTGCAGGCAAATATGTGTCCACAACGGAATCCTTATTAAACAGTAATTTATAAGTGAAATTATGGGGTTCACCTCTAAGGATCTTATGACGTTTCATAGCATCAAAGTCTAGGTACTGCGTGGGTAAAATAGGATCATAGGGCAAAGGTGAAACACCCAGCTCTCTTGCTAAGCGTGTGGCATAAATTCCACCATAAAAATATCCACTACCAGCGTTGTGTTGCAACCTACGTGCAACAATCGCTCCAAGATTATAACTTTTGTCACCGGTGAGAGCGGTGCGTATGAGGCTCAAGTCTGGAGCACAAAGTGTACTGCAATCTTGTTTGCCTACAATGCATTTTCCATTGAATAATGCGAAATACTGGATTGCGGGAAAATGAATGCTCTTTATTCTACCTTGTGTCACTCCCCTATTTTCACCATAACAAAGACTAGTCAAGAACATCTCAAACTCAGACCTTGGTGGTTCGTCAAGCGAACCCCAAAATGGGATTTTACAGTGGTGAGCAAATCTCTCTAAAGAAATGGTAAATGGATTTTCATACAATTTAAATGACACCCTAGACTCACGGGGATGGAATTTAAATCCTTTGACAAATGATTCAGTGAGAGTGAGGTGTTGGTTGCACTTATCTGAAATGTAGGGACCGAGCTCGGCATTGTGAACATACTGCTCAAATTCCTCCTTAATACCCACGCTCACCATATAATCGTTGCATGGCCATAAGCATGTTTTGGTGGCGGCATCTCGTATGGAACTTTTGCTCGGTTCAACATAAGACCGACGAGCGGAGCTGCTACTAGAAGATGCCTCCGAGGACCTCCGCCTCGAAGAACTCCTTCCAAAGAGGTTCATCATATTCGCGTACAATTTTCTGGAAAAAAAATTATGTCATAATTTTTTGTCAACAAAACTTTATAAGATTGGTAGCAACTACTCATAGTGATGCATAGAGGCCATATCAAGCATTCAAACTACTTAGAACTCTAAGAATTCAACATGCAAGCTCATCTACAACAGCACCAAGAGTAGCTAATTATTCAAAATATAAACCACTAAAGCAAAAACTAATTGGACTAACGGAGGAGTCACATACCAAGCAACAATCCCCCGAAACAGTTTCGGAAACGGAGTTTCGAGCAAAGAGATCGAAATCCACGGGTTCGAGAGCAAGAACACGAGAGAGAGAGAGAGCAAAGGTGATTTTTTTCTGGAGGTAGGTGGTGATGTGGGATGAAGAGATAAGTGAGGGGGCCCACGTGGGGACCACAACCCACCAGGGCGTGCCTGGGGGTCCTGGTGCGCCCAGGTGGGTTGTGCCCACCTGGTGCACCTCCCTCTGATATTATTTGCACCAAAAATTCTTAAATATTCAGAAAAAAATCATATTAAATTTTCAGAGCATTCTGAGAACTTTTATTTTTGGGTCATTTTTTATTGCACGGAAAATTCAGAAAACAGACAAAACATGGCATTTTATTTTATTTAACTAGTAAAAACAGAAAACAAAAGGTAGGGACAGAAGGTAGTGTTCACTAAATTCATCAACTTCATACCTCTAAAAAATGATTCATTAATAAGGTTGATCAAGTCTTATTAACAACCACCTCCGATTAGCATGAAACCGAAGAACTTCCATAAAACACTAAGTTACCTCAATGGGGATATGAATGTCCCCAACAATAAGCGTTTCATATGTCTTTTTGAAAGTAGGTAGAGGTAGTTGAAAACTTCCAATAGTGATTGTCGGAGATTTTTCAATAACATTAATACCATTCACTTGGAATTGTTTCTTCGGAAAGTGCACCGTATGCTCATTACCATTGATATGAAAAGTGACCTTGCTTTTATTGCGATCAATAACAGCCCCTGCAGTATTCAAGAAGGGTCTACCAAGGATAATCGACATGTTGTCGTCCTCGGGCATCTCAAGTATAACAAAGTCAGTCAAAATAGTAACATTAGCAACAACAACGGGCACATCCTCACAAATACCGATAGGTATGGCTGTTGATTTGTCAGCCATTTGCAAGGATATTTCAGTAGGTGTGAGTTTATTCAAATCAAGTCTTTTATATAAAGAGAAAGGCATAACACTAACACCAGCTCCCAAATCACATAAAGTAGTTTTCACATAATTTCTTTTGATGGAGCAAGGTATAGTTGGTATTCCCGGATCTCCAAGCTTTTTAGGTACTCCATCTTTAAAAGTATAATTAGCAAGCATGGTGGAGATTTCAGCTTCCGGTATTTTTCTTTTATTGGTGATGATGCCTTTCATGTACTTTGCATAAGGAGGCATTTTTAAGATATCAGTCAAGCGAGTACGCAAAAAGACTGGCCTCAACATTTTAGCAAAGCGTTCAAATTCTTCATCATCTTTCTTTTTAGTTTACTTAGGTGGAAAGGGCATAGGTTTTTGAACCCATGCTTCTCTTTCTTTACCGTGTTTTCTAGCAACAAAGTCTCTTTTATCGTATCTTTTATTCTTGGGTTGTGGATTATCAAGATCAACTGCTAGTTCTATCTCAACATCATTGTCTGGTCCTTTATTATTTGGTTGAGTATCTTCATGAACCTCATCATTATCTTTTTCATTATCAGAAGGTGAGTTTCACAACCAGATTGAGTTTCAGCATCAGAGATAGAAACTTCATTATCATTATCAGGAGGTTTTTTTACTTCAGGTTCACTAGAGGCATGCAAAGTCCTATCATTTTTCTTCTTCTTTTTCTTTTTAGAAAGACTACGTGCATCAGTGTCAACTCTTTGAGAGTCTTGTTCAATTCTTTTTGGGTGCCCCTCAGGATAAAGTGGTTCCTGAGTCATCCTACCTCCCCTAGTCATTACTCTAACAGCATGATCATTGATATTATTATTCATTTCATCTAACAACTCTCTTTGAGATTTAGCAACTTGTTCTAACTGAGTTTGAACCATAGAAGCATGCTTTCCTGCACCTCTAACATCATTTGAGATTCTAAATAACAAGTCACTCAAGCAAGCAATCATATCAGAATTGTATTTCAGCTGTTTCATAACATTTGCATTGAAGTGATCTTGCTTTCTAATGTAATTTTCAAACTCATAAAGGCATTGGCTAGGATGCATATTGTGAGGATTATCATTATCATTGAATTTCATTAGAGAATTTACCTCTACCATCTTAGGTGGTGGTGGTGTATCAAGCCCATGTATCTCTTCAATAGGAGGTAAAATTTTAATATCCTCTGCTTTAATACCTTTTTCCTTCATAGATTTCTTTGCCTCTTGCATATCTTCGGGACTGAGATATAAGATACCCCTCTTCTTCGGAGTGGGTTTAGGCGGTGGTTCAGGAAGAGTCCAATCATCATAATTTTTCAATATGTTATTCAATAATTCTTTAGCTTGCCCAATAGTTCGTTCCTTGAAAACACAACTAGCACAACTATCTAGGAAATCCCTAGAAGTATCGGTTAGTCCATTATAGAAGATATCAAGTATTTCATTTTTCTTAAGAGGATGGTCAGGCAAAGCATTAAGAAATTGGAGAAGCCTCCCCCAAGCTTGTGGGAGACTCTCTTCTTCAATTTGCACAAAGTTAAATATTTCCTGCAAGGCAGCTTGTTTCTTATGAGCAGGGAAATATTTTTCAGAGAAGTAGTAAATCATATCCTGGGGACTACGCACACAACCAGGAGCAAGAGTATTGTACCAAGCTTTAGCATCACCCTTTAATGAGAACAGAAATAATTTGAGAATATAATAGTAGCGAATTTTCTCATCATGAGCAAAAAGGGTGGCTATATCATTCAACTTAGTAAGATGTGTCACAACAGTTTCAGTTTCATAACCATGGAAAGGATCAGATTCAACCAAAGTAATTAACTCTGGGTCGACAGAGAATTCATAATCCTTATCATCAACAAAGATAGGTGAAGTAGCAAATTCAGGATCACATTTAATTTTAGCATTCAGAGTCTTTTCTTTATACTTGCATAGTAATTTTTCTAGATCATCTCTGTCCTTACAAGCAAGAATGTCTCTAGTTGCCTCCTCATTCATAACATAACCACTACAGGAATCAGGAGATTTGCCGTCTGCCATGGCAGACGGCAAAGGCATGCCTGGCGGACGGCAAAGGCCTTTGCCATCCGCCAGCAGACGGCAACAGGTCCGGCTGAATAGGCTACGGCAAAGGGCTCTTTGCCGTCTGCTGGCGGACGGCAAAGATGAAATGGTCTTTGCCGTCCGCCAGCAGACGGCAAAGAGCCTGGACGGCATGCTTTGCCGTTTGCTGGCGGACGGCAAAGTCCTTTGGCTCTTTGCCGTCTGCCAGCGGACGGAAAAGTGCCCATATAGGCCAGCCCACGTTGCACAGGTAGCTGCCACGTGTCAACTTTGCCGTCTGCTGGCTGATGGCAAAGCTCTTTGCTGTCTGCCAGCAGACGGCAAAGTGCCTGTATAGCCCCTGTTTTTTCTGTTTTTTCTTAAATTCAATCAATTTCACAGAATTTCACAGATATATATAACAAGTTTCCAACAACATATATAACAAGTTTCCAACAACATATATATAACAAGTTTGCAACAACATATATATAACAAGTTTCCAACAACAAGTTTTCCAACAACATATCCAACATAAAATGGTTTCATCCATACATACATATCCAACAACAAGTTTGCAACAAGTTTCCAAAAACATAAAAAAAGCACAAGGAGAAGAGTAGACTCCATGAATGCAAGCTCCTCATCCAAAGCAAATCTGCAAATTAGGAATGATGAAAGTTAGAAGAAGAAGAAGAAGACTAGCTAGAAGAAAAAGAAGAAAAAGAAGAAGAATTTATCTTCTCTTTCTTTTTCTCCTCTCCTCTTCTTTATCTTCTTCTTCTTCTAAGGTAGGAAAATATGCCATTTTTTAGCTAAGCTAGGTAAAAATGCTAAGTGTGTAGGTCATTTTAGAGCTAAGCTAGGTAAAATAGGTCATTTTGGGGTTAATCTAGGTAAAATGGATCATATTGGAGCTAACCTAGGTAAACTTGGTCATTTTGGAGCTAACCTAGCTAATTATGCCATTTTTGAGTTAACTAAGCATATTATGCCATTTTTGACATAAGTAAGCTAATTATAGGTCTTTATTGAGCTAACCTAGGTAACTAAGCATATTAGAGCTAATTTAGCATTTTACAGCTATGGTCATTTTGGAGCTAACTTAGGTAAAATTGATCATTTTGGAGCTAATTAGGCTTATTATGTCATTTTCGAGGAAAATAAGCTAACTATATGACATATATGATGTTACCAAGATTGTTATGCCATTTCAAACCTAAGTAAGCTAATTATGCCATTTTTTACATATGTAAGCTAAGCGTATGTCATTATTGTGCAAACCTAGGTAACTAAGCATATTAGAGATAACCTAGCATATTAGAGCTAACTTAGGTCATTTCTGAGGAAACAAAGCTAAGTATAGATCATTTTGGAGCTAAGTAAGCTAATTATGTCATTTTGGAGGAAGATTAGCTAAGTCTAGGTCATTATGGTAAGCATTTTGGAGGAAATAAAGCTAAGTCTAGGTCTTTATGCATTTCGTAAGCAAAACACTAGAGAAAACTTACCGTCATCACGGAGGTGAAGGACCGGTCGGGTTTGCGCCAGTGCCAGACGGAGAAGGACCGGTCGGGGTCGGGGTTGCGCCAGTGCGAGACGGAGATGGATCGGTCGATGCTTGTCAGGAGGCATGCTGCACCAAAGATCATTTGCAATGTCTTGTTAGCATGATGCAACTGAAATGTGAATACTAGTAACTAATGACCATTCAAATGAAACTCACCGTGTCCGCTATACCAATCTGGGCATCGGCGGAGGGGTCTGACCGGTTTTCTCGCACACGGACTGCACATTTTGTTTTCATGAGTCAGTCATATTAGTTAGTAATGAAACGAACATTACGTGCATGATTTGGCTAATATGCAGGAGAAACTTACCACGAGGAGCTCGTATAGGGCCCGGTGAGACGCGTCGTTCCGGTTCCTCTCCGCCTCCAACATACTAGTCGTCCTCTCCTCCAACTCCCTCTCCCTCTGCTCCGCCTGCTTCTTTGCCTCCGCCAGAAGCTCCTGGGCCCTAGCCTCGATGGCGAGCTCCATTGGCCGTGGACGAGGCGGTATCTCAGGATCGGAGCTCGTCTGGCGCTTCTTGATCTCCCGGAAAGTTCTAGGACAACGTATGAGTCCATCCCCAATGGCTACCGAGCCATGGTACCTCCCCTCACCAGATAGCATCACGATCTCTGGATCAAAAGGACTCTGGCTTGGGTTGAAGTCCTCCCCTTTCTTCTTCTTCCCAATGTCTTTGTACCTCACGAGCTTGTTGTGGGAGGAGATGTTGGTGAAGCTCTCTGAATGATCAAGGTCATCCTCAGAGAATGCCTTGGCCTTCTTGTACGGGGCAGTATGGGCCATGGCATAGAGGTCGTACAGCGGTGGCACGTCCTTCTTGTTGTGTGTTGCCTAAAAGAGAGGAACAACATATTAGTTAAGGGCTCAAGCTAGCATGAAGAATGAAATTGCATTAATCGTTAAGGGCTCAAAGCACATACCCAGTGATCCCCGCACTCAAACAGGTTGGAGCTCCCTTGATGGTGTGGCACACCTTTCATTTGGGCACGCTTATCCCTGGCCTTGTTGTGGACGGCTAGACATTGGGGAGAGCACCACTCATCCACCATCGCCTCCCAACAGTCCATCCTATCCGCACACCATCTCGGGGGCACCTAAGTTACGCAAAGAGAAATTTCAGCGCTACGCATACGAATGAAATCAAGGAAACTAAGTACAAGGCCTTAAGAATAGGTAATTACCTTCATGTACTTCTCCTTACTCAGATACTTGCCGCGACACTTCTTCTTGGCCCTCCTAATGTTAGTCGAGGCGTAGTAGTCTCGAACAGCCTGCACCCTAGCCTCGTGCTGTAAGTTCTGAAGTAGGCGCTTGCACTCGGCTTCGAGAACCCTAGCCGCCTCCGCCTCGTGTTCCTCAGAACACCTGTAGAAGGTTTGCAATCGAACAAGACAACACTGATTAGTACAATCACTAGGTAATGTTGATTTTTAATTCTGTAAAGGAGAAATTACCCAAAACTGCCGCCTCACAATGCCGGCCACCGTCTCGCACAAGACACCGTCGACCCTCTCCTCCGGCGGGGCCGGGGCAGCCACGTACAGCTCCCAGCTCAATGCTAGCTGTGGAACCTGACCCTCACCGGGCAACGTGACCCACCACGGGAAGTGGTGCCGGCAAAGCACACCAAGGACCTGGTTGGGCCTGCGGACACCATCGGCGTGTATCCAACCCCTGCAGTATGACAAGGCCAACACATTAGATATTAATTTGAAGAAACATGAAGGACAAAGGTTAAAAAAGAGTAAATGCACTTACTTCTCCCCGTTAGGCTCAATCAACCACCTGTGATCGCGGGTCGCCGGCACGGCCGGGAGCTTCGTACCACCACGCTGGTACACCTTGCCCCCCCTCAACCAGCTCGCCCTCGCTATAACTATCGTCAGACCAGGTGTCCTCGCCATCAGCATGGCACTAGCCTCCGGAGTCACGCGGGACGAAGACTCTGGGACCGGAGTCTCGTGGGATGAAGACTCTGGGACCGGAGTCTCATGGGACGAAGACTCTGGGGCCCGAGTCTCGAGAGACGAAGGCTCGGCGACCCGAGGCTCGTCGGCCCGAGGCTCGTGGACCGAAGTCCGAGACGGGTCCAAGTCTGACGGGTCCACCTGAGACAGAGCACTCCGGTGGTCCGGAGAATCAGCTGGGGGTGGCGGCGAGGAAGGCACAGCAGCCTTCCTACCTCTCCCGCCGCCACGTCCACCTCTAGCAGCCCTCTTCGTCTTCCCCCGACCTCTCCCGGCCAAAGAAGAAGCGCCCGCCGGTGTCTGCATGCTGTCTACCAGCGCTCTCCAAAGGTGCTGGGGTGGAATAATAGCACCCCGCCCAGCACGCGCCGAGGAAGGAGGCTCGGAGCGCTCTCGACCCGAACCCACCATCTGTCAACACCTGCAATGACAAAGAGTAAACGAAATTGGTACAACATAAACATAATAAAATATTTAGGTGTGTATCATCATCATGAACATAATAATAATTGAATACCTAATAACATGAACTAATTAATAATATATATATGTACATAATAATAATTGAATACCTGACCTAACTCATAATTCACAAATATATGACCCCGTCGGCCTCTGGAAGGCCGAAGAGCACCTTTTTCGGGAGACTAGAGGTGTGGGGAAGGGGGTGTAGGGGGTGGCAAATGGGGGTACGCATGTAGGGGCGTGTCGTGTCGAGGGTAGGGGTGATTAATGATGTCAGGCTAAAGTGCGGGAGGTGGAGTGTCGGAGGATCTAGCCGGATTTGTGTCATGTAGGGGGTCGGGGTGGCGGGGGTGTCGGGTCGGGGTGCTGTATCGGGGGTCAGGGGTGCACGTGTCGGGGTCGAGGTGTGGTGTCGGGGTGCGGTCTGTCGGTAGGTGTCGAGGCGGGGTCGGGGGTGTCATCGGGGTCAGGGTGTCGGGGTCAGGGGGTCGGGGCGGCGACCCTCGACCCCTCTTCCCCTCGACCCTCGACCCTCGACCCCCTCGACACCTCGATCCTCGACCCCTAGACCTCGACTCCTTTCCCCTCGTTCCGCGACGACCTTTTCCTGACCCTCGACACCTCGATCCTCGACCCCTAGACCCTCGACTCCTTTTCCCCTCGATCCTCGACCCCTCGACACCTCGATCCTCGACCCCTAGACCCTCGACTCCTTTTCCCCTTGATCCTCGAGCCCTCGACCACTCGGCGACCCTCTTTTCCCTCGACGACCCTCTTTTTCTACTTTTCCTACTTCTTTTTTTCATCTTCTACTTCTACTTATTTTTTTTCATCTCCACTTCTACTTCTTTTTCTTCTTCTTCCTTCTTTTCCTTCTTCCTCTTGTCTTCTTTTTCTTCTTCATTTTCCTTATTTTCCTTCTTCCTCTTGTCTTCTTTTTCTTCTTCAACTAATCAACCTAAATCAACTGATTAACCTAAATCAACTAAAATCTACTAACCTAAAATCAACTAAAATCTATTACCCTAAAATCAACTAAAATCTATTAACCTAAAATCAACTAAAATCTATTAACCTAAAATCACCCTACTACTATTCATGTTAACCCATCCAACCATCCATATATCCATGTTTATTTTGTGTGCATAAAGTAAATTCAAATTAGCATAAATTTTGAAATTTTGGAGGGAAAAAAGTGGACATGTACAATAGGCTAAGCAAAGCAAGATGGGGAATAGGCTTGCCACTGTTTTCTTTTTTCTTCTTCTTCTTTTTTCTATGTTTTCTCCTCCTAGTCCTTTTAGGTCTTCTTTCTTTTCTTTTCTTGTTCTTGGGCTTATCTAACTAAGTAATTAACCTAAAGAAACTAACTAAGTAATTAACCTAAAAAAATAACTAACTAATTAACCTATGTACAGTAGGGTAAAACAAGTTACTAATTAACCTAAAAAACTAACTAGCTAACTAATTAACCTAAATCAAAAAACAACAGCAAAAAAAAGACAGAAAAAAAGGAAAAAAGAAGCCTCACCAGGGGGCGGAGCGGCGTCGGGCGGCGGTGGGCGGAGCGCCGGGCGGCGGGGGGCAGAGCGGCGACGGGCGCCGGGGCGGCGGCCGGCCTGAGCGGCGGGGCGCCGGGACGTCGGGGTAGCGGGGGGGTCGGGGCGTGGAGCGGAGCGCCGAGCGGTGGGGGACGGAGCAGCGACGGGCGGCGGGGCAGCGGGCGGGCCTGATGCGGCGGCGGCGGGGGTCGGGGGCATCGGGGGCGCGGCGTCGGGGTGTGGTGGTGGTCGGGGGCGGCGGGGTCAGTGGGGGTCGGTGGGGGTCGGCGGCGGGGCCGGCGGCGGGGCCGGCGGGCACGGGGGCGGCGCGGGTGAGGTGAGGGAGAGAGTGAGAGGGGTGGGGCGCGGGGCCGACCGTTTTTTAGTTAGGTTTAATTTCTTTGTCGTCTGCTAGCAGACAGCAAAGAGCGTAGCTAGTGGGGTGGGGCCGGAGGGAAACGGCCGTTAGGTTGGTTATTCTCTTTGCCGTCTGCTAGCAGACGACAAAGAAAGTGGCCGTTAGGTGGTACTCATTAGTGGGCCACCCTCCCTCTTTGTCGTCTGCTAGCAGACGGCAAAGCTTCTATGCCATCAGCTAGCAGACGGCAAAGAAATGGCTGACGGCAAACATGGTCTTTGCCGTCAGCTTTTTGTAAGTTGATGGCAAAGACCTTCTTTGCCGTCAGCTAGCTGACGGCAAAGAGCTGGCTGACGGCAAAGATCCTGATTCCAGTAGTGAACCTTCCGGTACCTTTGGCAATTCATATCTAGGAGGGCTAGTTCTAATAGGTGTTTCAAGATTTCCAGTTTCAAGCTCATCATCAGTTTCAACAATCTCATGATGTCTTACTCTAGCAATTTGTTCATCAAGAAATTCTCCTAGTGGCACATTATCATCAAGCAAGGTACTAGCATCATCATGAGTAGCATTCATAACAGAAGTAGCATCATCAATAACTTGCGACATATCAGAATTGATAGCATGTGGTGGTGTTGCAAGTCTACTTATAACAGAAGGTGAATCTAAAGCGGAGCTGGATGGCAGTTCCTTAACTCACCTCGTCTTAGAGGGAAAAATCTTAGTCTTAGCATCCTTCAGATTCTTCATAGTGATAATTTGATAATAATCCCAAGTGACTCAACAAATATAGCTATGCTCCCCGGCAATGGCGCCAGAAAAAGGTCTTGATAACCCACAAGTATAGGGGATCGCAACAGTTTTCGAGGGTAGAGTATTCAACCCAAATTTATTGATTCGACACAAGGCGAGCCAAAGAATATTTGCAAGTATTAGCAGCTGAGTTGTCAATTCAACCACACCTGGAGATTAATTATCTACAGCAAAGTGATCAGTAGCAAAGTAGTATGATAGTTTTGATAATAGTAGCAACGGCAATAGTGACAGTAACAGTGATAGCAGTAGTTTTGTAGCAAGTGCAATAGTAACAATAGCAGTAGTAACTTAGCAAGATCAATATGTAGGAAAATCGTAGGCATTGGATCGGCGACTCGTTGGATGATATTCATCATGTGACAGTCATAACCTAGGGCGATACGGCACTAGCTCCAGTTCATAAATATAATGTAGGCATGTATTCCGTAAATAGTCATACGTGCTTATGGAAAGAACTTGCATGACGTATTTTGTCCTACCCTCCCGTGGCAGCGGGGTCCATATTAGGAACTAAGGGATATTAAGGCCTCCTTTTAATAGAGAACCGGAACAAAGCATTAACACACGGTGAATACATGAACTCCTCAAACTACGGTCCTCACCGGGAAGTGTCCCAACTACTGTCACTCCGGGGTTGCCGGATCATAACACGTAGTAGGTGACTATAACTTGCAAGATCGGATCTAGAACATGGATATAATGGTGATAACATAAATGGTTCAGATCTGAATTCATGGCACCCGGGCCCAAAGTGTCAAGCATTAAGCATAGCAAAGTCATAGCAACATCAATCTCAGAACATAATGGATACTAGGGATCAAGCCCTAACAAAACTAACTCGATTACATGATGAATCTCATCCAACTCCTCACCGACCAGCGAGCCTACGAAGGAATTACTCACTCTCGGTGGGGAGCATCATGGAATTGGCGATGGAGAAGGGTTGGTGATGAGGAAGATCGAAGATCCCCCTCTCCAGAGCCCCAAACGGACTCCAGATCTGGCCTCCCGGTGAAGAACAGGAGGTGGCGGCAGCTCTGTCTCGTGAAACACGATAATTCTTTCTCCCTCATTTTTTCTGGAAAAATAAGATTTTATAGCGTCGGTTTGAGGGTCTGCGGGGCCACCAGGTGGGGACAACCCACCTGGGCGCGCCTGGAGGGGGTGGCGTGCCCTGGTGGGTTGTGCCCACCCAGGTGCCCCCCTCCGGTAGTTCTTGGCTCCAGTATTTTTCTTTTATTGTATAAAAATTCCTCGCAAAGTTTCATTCCATTCCGAGAACTTTTATTTCTGCACAGAAACAACACCAATGTAGTTCTGCTGAAAACATTGTCAGTCCGGGTTAGTTTCATTCAAATCATGCAAATTAGAGTCCAAAACAAGAGGAAAAGTGTTAGCAAAAGTAGATGCGATGGAGGCGTATCAAGCGTCGTGGCGGGATCTACGTGTGAAGCAGAGTACATAGCTTCTTCGGAAGCAGCACATGAAGGAGTCTGGATGAAGGAGTTCATATCCGATCTGGGTGTAATACCTAGTGCATCGGTCCAATGAAAATCTTTTGTGACAACACTGGAGCAATTGCCTTGACGAAGGAATCCAGGTTTCACAAGAGAACCAAACACATCAAGAGATGCTTCAACTCCATTCGTGAAAAGGTCAAGGATGGAGACATAGAGATTTGCAAAATACATATGGATCTGGATGTAGCAGACCCGTTGACTAAGCCGCTTCCGCGAGTAAAACATGATCAGCACCAAGACTCCATGGGTGTTAGATTCATTACAATGTAATCTAGATTATTGACTCTAGTGCAAGTGGGAGATTGAAGGAAATATGCCCTAGAGGCAATAATAAAGTTATTATTTTATATTTCCTTATTCATGATAAAGGTTTATTATTCATGCTAGAATTGTATTGATCGGAAACTTAAATACATGTGTGAATACATAAACAAATACCGTGTCCCTAGTGAGCCTCTACTAGACTAGCTCGTTGATCAAAGATGGTTAAGGTTTCCTAACCATAGACATGTGTTGTCATTTGATAATGGGATCACATCATTAGGAGAATGAGGTGATGGACAAGACCCATCCGTTAGCTTAGCATATTGATCGTTCAGTTTATTGCTATTGCTTTCTTAATGTCAAATACATATTCCTTCGACTACGAGATTATGCAACTCCTGGATACCGGAGGAATACCTTGTGTGCTATCAAATGTCACAATGTAACTGGGTGATCATAAAGATGCTCTACAGGTATCTCCGAAGGTGTTTGTTGAGTTGGCATGGATTGAGATTGGGATTTGTCACTCCGAGTATCGGAGAGATATCTCTGGGCCCTCTCGGTAATACACATCATAATAAGCTTGCAAGCAAATGACTAAGGAGTTAGTTATGAGATGATGTATTACAGAACGAGTAAAGAGACTTGCCGTTAACGAGATTGAACTAGGTAAGAAGATACCGACGATCGAATCTCGGGCAAGTAACATACCGATGGACAAAGGGAATTACGTATGTTGTCATAATGGTTCGACGATAAAGATCTTCGTAGAATATGTAAGAACCAATATGGGCATCCAGGTTCCGCTATTTTTTATTGATCGGAGAGGTGTCTCGTTCATGTCTACATAGTTCTCGAACCCGTAGGGTCCGCACACTTAACGTTCGTTGACGATATAGTGTAATATGAGTTATATGATTTGGTGACCGAATGTTGTTCGGAGTCCCGGATGAGATCACGGACATGACGAGGAGCTCCGAAATGGTCCGGAGGTAAAGATTGATATATAGGACGATGATATTTGGACACCGGAAGAGTTTCGGGATGTACCGGGTAGAAAACGGGTCACCGGAAGGGGTTCCGGACACCTCGGGAGGTTAATGGGCCATATGGGCCAAAGGGGGGAACACACCGGCCCACAAGGGGTTGGCGCACCCCTCGTAGGCCGCAGCCCTTGGGGAGAGAAGGAAAGGGGGGAGTCGGCCTCCCCCTTCCTTTCCTCTCCCCCCTTTCCTTCCCTCCTCCGGCAAATATAGAAAGGGGGGCGCGGCCAGGGCAGGAGCCCAAGTAGGATTCGGTCCTACTTGGGGCGCCTCCTAGCCTCTCGCCTCTCCCCCCACCTATATATATGTGGAAGGGGGCGCCACACATAACCACGACAATCTCTTAGCCGTGTGCGGTGCCCCCCTCCACCATTTACACGCTCGGTCATATTTTTGTAGTGCTTAGGCGAAGCCCTGCGGAGATAGCATCACCATCACCGTCACCACACCGTCGTGCTGCCGGAACTCATCCACTACTTCGTCGTCTTGCTGGATCAAGAAGGCGAGGACGTCACCGAGCTGAACGTGTGCTGAACGCGGAGGTGCCGTACGTTCGGTACTCGATCGGTTGGATCGCGAAGAAGTTCAACTACATCAACCGCGTTGTTAAATGCTTCCGCTTACGGTCTACGAGGGTACGTAGACACACTCTCCCCCTCGTTGCTATGCATTTCTATGGATAGATCTTGCGTGTGCGTAGAATTTTTTTTTTTTCATGCAACGTTTCCCAACAGTTAGAGGCGGTGCACCTACGCCGCTCCGGTGAACTTGTACGTGGGATCTGATGGCCGGCTATTCGAGGGAGATCGGACGAGGAGGAGATGATCCGTGCAAACGCGCTGCCCCAACTCTTCTTCCGCTGCACGGCACCGCACGTCTAGTGGTAACGATCTGTGATCCATCTCCCGTAGCATGTTCTTGGTTGTTCTACGCGTAGGAAAATTTTATTTTGCAGTCGATGCACCCTACCGTAGAACCCATCAGTGGTATCAAAGCCTCTGCTATAGGATTTGGATTCAGATCGTATGAATATTAGATATGTGGAGGCGGCAGATGAGATCTGTTGTCGTTGATGAGATCGGTTGTGTGCATGATTGATGAGATCAACTACACACGGGGATCGATGTGGCTATGTTTTCTGATGGCCGGAATCGATGAGGTCATGACACAACCTACCCCTACCGGTCGGTATCTGCCATCGGGGTTAACAGTGAAACATAAATCCGAATCGGGTTCGCGATGATCGATGAGAACAGTCAGATCGAAAAATTCGGCGTGATCGGAGTACAGATGCGATCTGTGATTTCCGAAAACGTCTGGCGCTGCCCGCACCCGCGAGGGGCGCTGCCCCTTCGAACCCCGCCCGCTAACCGGCTAGCGGAACCGCCGTTTGCGTAGCGCCTTGTATTTTGTACACGGTCACTCAAACCAGTAGAATGTGAGTAACTTTGTTTTGCAGGTTTGATGTGAATAGTATGGCTCATGTGTATGTGATGCATGTGTGTAAATTATACATGGCGTGCGTGTCATGATTTGTCAGCCGACAGGAGCTAAAGTGTTGTCATTATAATGTATAACGACCTGCGTGTTGACTTGTGATTCTCTGTAAAATTCATTACTACTTGTAGTACTTGGGGGACAGTGATCAAGTTCGAGGCTTTGGCATCCCGGCGTGATGAACAAGATGGAGTTCCTAGATGGTCATCGAAGTCGGAGCCGACCTAGAAGAACGTCCATGAAGGAGCCATACTATTTCACAATATATGTTTATTTGTGATTGATATTGCTTCTTGTTTCTATGCATGTTAAAACGGTAGAAAGATCCCTCGTTAATATCAAGCAAGTTTGCCATTCCCGATGTTGCACCTTCGCATGTCAAGTATGTCTAGGAGTGGGCTCATAAAATTGGGGTGCTACTAGGTGTCCTTGAACTGAAGGGTTCGTGTCGGACACGGACATGCACTGCATCAGGTTATCTTGACAAGGCTATCAAAATGGTTTGGGGCCTTGTGGCAAAGAAGGTTGGGAGCCGGGGTATAAGGTACCTACCCGACCGATAGGAGTCGTATAGAGATACGATTAGCAAGGAGTTGCTTACTGGATAGGTATGTTGGCTAGCAGTGATGCTAAAGCTCACTAGTCGCATGCGCTAGTCGGATCTTGAATCACTGAGAGTTTGCAGAGGGATGCCGACTTCAGTGGGAGTATTTTTGTTTAGGCATGAATTACTCTACATAAACACATTGCTTAGTGATTGCATATTTTCTGTTGTAGATCAATGGCACCACCTGCTCAACCCAACTTTGCATTGAAATCAATTCTGGAAAAGGATAAACTAAATGGAACAAACTTTACCACCTGGTATAGAAATTTGAGAATTGTTCTCAAGCATGATAAAAAGGAACATGTTCTAGAGGATCCACTTCCAGAGGAACCTACCGATAATGCTAATGCCACAACCAGGAATGCCTACCAGAAACTCGTTGATGAATCAAACAAGATCAGCTGCCTCATGCTGGCTTGTATGGAGCCCGATTTGCAGTAGCATTTCGAAGATGTTGGGGCTTTCGATAGATCGAGAGTCTCAAGAGCATGTTTCAGGTGCAGGCTAGGACCGAAAGGTTCAACGTCTGGCGATCCTTGATGGATTGTAAGCTGAAGGAGGTGATCCACTAAGCCCGCATGTGATCAAGATGATAGGATACGTGCAAGCTTTGGATTGGTTGGGCTTCCCGCTCTTGGATGAGATGGCTACTGATGCAGTTCTGGGTTCTCTTCCGCCTAGCTATGGGACATTCATCTCAAACTATCATATGCATGGCATGGATAAGAAGCTCACTAAATTGCATGGGATGCTCAAGGTGGTAGAGCAGGATATAAAGAAAGGCACGCATCAAGTGTTGATGGTGCAGAACTCGGGCAAGTTCAAGAAGAGTTGGTCCAAGAAGAAGGCTAAGGCAAAGGGCACGGAGATGGTAACCTCCACCGCTACGCCGAAGTTAGGACCGGACTTGAAGACCATTTGCTATCATTGCAAGGAAACTGGTCACTGGAAGAGGAACTATAGCAAGTGGCTTGCTGAGCATGGCAAGAAGGCCGGAAATGCTGCTTCAGGCAAAGGTACACTTGTTACATATGTTATAGACATTTACCTTGCTGACATACCTAGTAGATCTTGGGTATTTGATACCGGATCGGTTGTTCATGTAACATCCCCAGCCTCACACCACAGTGATCACCCTCTGATCATGCCAAGTCACCATGATTAACTATGCTTGATCATCAGTGCATCATATATCATTTCCAATTCCAATTGAAATTCAAATTCAAAGTGAAAATAAAAGTTGTTCCAATTTGAAAACTAAAATGTTCATAATGTTGCAAATATTCCTAAAGCAATTATAAAAATCAGATCAATATTAATTTAGTTAGTTAAGTGACTCTAACATCAAGAAACCGTAGCAAACAGCAGCATTTTAATACCATTAAATTAAAATAGAATTATAAACGAAATCATATTTTGTCCAAACCAATTTCTGGTGGTAGGAAATATTGCATGGTAATATTTGGACTAAGTCACATATTTTACAAAAGTAGTTAGTGGCTAGGCAATTAGCAAAATAGAAAACAGAGTAAAAAAAAGAGAAAAGCTCCTCCGCACGCACGGCCTGCTAGCTACAGAAACCTGACCGGCCCAGCCCACGAGGTCGAGGTCATCCCCCAACTCCGTTCTGCGTGTCGATGCCACCGCGGCCAGGATGCGCGCCGCCGGCCGATCATCGACAGCTGCCGCTACAGGGGCTCGGCTAGGGTTGGATAAGAACGCCAGTTGCCCCCCTCGCCTAACCCTAGCCCCCATTTCCCCTCGCTCGCCTCTCTCTCTCAGATCTCGCTCGCCCGAACGAGCTCGTTGCCGCCACCTCGCCATTGACGCGACCACCGGGCCCCCTTCACCTCGTCTTTGTGTCCCATCGATCCGTCGTCGTCGTCTGCACCATTCGCGAAGACCAGCTCGAGCCGGAGCTCTCCACAGCGTCGTCCCCGCGCCCTCATCCGCCGTGGTTCACCGCAGCTCGTCGATGCTGATTCGCTCCACGGCTGCTCCTAAGCCCCTCGCCGGGCCTTTCTTGTGCCCTGCGGTGAGCACCACACCGTAACCCCCCTCTTTCTCCTCCTTTCTGTGCCCGTAGCCTCTCTCGCCACCATGGTCGAACTGCCGTCGCGCAAGCTCGTCGCCGGCACGGTTCCGGTGACCAATTGGTCGAATGAGGGTGCCCGTTAGCCTCCCCGCGACGCGTAGTTCCCCGCTAGCTGCTCCTTTTGGTCCCGCGCGAGCTCTTGCATCGTCTTCACCCGCCACCGTACTCCGGCGTCCGCCTCGCTCGACGTCGGCGACGTTCCCGACCTCCCCCGGACCAACCACCGCCACGGTTGGGTGCGGCTTTGTCCGCCCGATCGAATGGGCCAGACCCCGCCGCAAACGGACCACCGTGGGTGATTTCCGAGCTCGCCGGAGTTGCTGCCACGCTCGGGCTCACCGGAGCAGCTCCAGCGGCCGGCGGCCGACGTGGCAGCCGCGGACCCCGCCTCTCTGTCACTGACCATGGGCCCGGTTGGCCCCATTGACCGGGTCAACCCGCTGACTAGGCTGCCCGTGTCGCTGACATGTGGGGCCCTGCCATTTAAAATGTTTTTAAAATAAATTGAAATGTTAATTAAAAGGTTAATTAAACTGTTAGTTAATTAATCAGCTAATCAGTCACCGACTAACTGGGCCCACTGATTTAATTAGTTAGTTAGTTTAAATTTAACTCTGTTTAACACTAACAGAGGCTGACATGTGGGTCCCAGTGACCCCATAGGTCAGATTTGACTCTGGTCAGCCGGTTTGATCTGCTGACATCACTGCTGACATCATATTTCAATTTCTGTTAACTAAATTAATTCCAGAAAATGATTTAAACTTTGGAAAATCGTATAAAAATAACCGTAACTCGGATCGAAAAACTTTCTACATGAAAGTTGATCAGAACGATGAGACAAATCCAACCGTGCTATCTGTTTCCGTGTCGGGACCCTCTACGGAGGTGAACCCACAACTTTTAGCTTGTTTCCGGTAGATGAATAGTGCATATATACCGGTTAATAATTCCAACTTGAACCCTAAAATAACTAATATGACTTAGATGCACTTTTAGGCAACCTTGCACTGCACCTTAAGCATAGCATGCTCCGTGTTGCATATGTTTGCTGTGTATTTATTTGTTTCCTCCCCCTCTTCTCTTTCGGTAGACCCCGACATCGACGCTGCTCCAGAGACCGATGACACCACTGACGACCTTGCCTTTTCCGCCGAGCAACCAGGCAAGCACCCCCCCTTTGAACATGCCTATATTGCCTATTCTTTCTCCCTCCTGCTTGCATTAGAATTTGCTATTGCTTTGAGTTATCCTATTCTGATGCATAGCCTGTTTATTGTAACCTGCTGTTGATACCTACCCGCTTATCCTAAACTGCTTAGTATAGGTTGGATAGAGACCCACCAGAGACCCCACTTTGTCCTAGTTGCCCCGCTGGATTATCAGATGACTCGATCAGCGTGATCAACAACCAGGCCCCGGAACCGCACATCACCCCCCTTAGTTGTACGACACTACTGGGTTACTATCGAGTGCCAAGGGTGATACCTCGTCAGTACTTCCGATGTTAACCTTGTATGCGTAGTTAATTGGTCATGGTCATCGAGGGTGATTCCTCATACACCACTCCCGATACGACTCTGTCGTGCAGCACTTCAAGTGTGAACCTCGAGGGTGATTCCTCCTAAGTTCACCTTGATGGATACATCGAGTAGGAATCCAACGAGGGTGATACCTCGGATTCCCTGATGTTATGGACACACGGATACTTGGGCTTTACAACTGTTACTTGGAAAGGCGGGTCGACCCTGAGGGGTACCCGCGAGTGTTGTGGAGACGGGTTGACCTGGAGGGTACCCGAGAGATAAATACGAGGCGTGGCTGGGCATTCTTAGCCCTTGCCGCAAGTCCTCGAGACGGGGCGATGAGGTCACATCGATCGTGAGTCTCTGCTCGTTACCGCACTACCAATACACTAGAGATTTGGATATATGATCTGAGTGGGCCTCTGGCCCGATAGCACTAACCATCACGCGGGAATAGTTATGGGCACTCTGCATCGTGGTATCAGCCGAAAGCTCTGTCAGACGTCCAGTTCAGCATTGTGGCACGGTCGGATCGTGTCGGCCATCCGAGGCGGTGCTGGTATCCACCCTGCACACAACGACCCGGGGTGCAATGGGCGATGGGCCCAAGACCCCGGAGTGCTTAGGATGTAGACCGGCTGGGACCTCTCTGTTGAGCTCTAGGTAGGGTTGCGGTGTGTCGTTTGGCCGAGGCCGGGCATGACCCAGAAAAGTGTGTCCGGCCGGAGTTAAGCGAGCGTGGTGGGTAAGTTGGTGCACCCCTGCAGGGAAGAACTAATCTATGCATAGTCGGATCCTCGGTAACGGACGCTCGGAGTTGTCCCGATCAATACAACTAGAACTGGATACTTGTGATGAGAAACGGATAGTAGGGCTCTGGGATTGCTTTCTCGCAGGGAGTCGAGGAAGGATCTCTGGGCGAGGTTGATACTTCATACTGCTACTATTTTATATTGTACTAATCTACACTCTTCTAATGTTGCAAGACTGCTGAAGATGCTAGTCTTCGATAGGACTAGGCCTTCTCTCTATTCTGGCATTTCTGCAGCCCAGTCCACATATACAGCCTTTCTTTGATAATGTTGCATATGTAGTGTAGATCCTTGCTTGCTGAGTACTTCGGATGAGTACTCACGGTTGCTTTGCTTCCTCTTTTTCCCCATACCCGTTTGATGCAACCAGATGACGGAGCCCCGGAGCCAGCTGCCCCCGTCGACGACTACTACTACCACCCTGAGGGTGGTTACTACTACAAGTTGGCTGACGACCAGGAGTAGGTTCGGAGGGTCCCAGGCAGGAGGCCTGCGCCTTTTCGATCGTAGTGTTTCTTTTGCCCCGCCTTCTTAAGGCTTATCTATGTTTTCTTTTATATCTGTACTCAGATATCTGATGCTTCCGCTGATGCTTGTAATCGAGCTTATGTATTCGAGCCCTCAAGGCCCCTGGCTTGTAATATAAAGCTTGTATTATTTTAAATTTGTGTCTAGAGTTGTGTTGTGATATCTTCAAGTGAGTCCTTAGGCTTGATCGTGTGCATTGCGTGTATGATTAGTGCATGATTAAGCCGGGGGCATCACAGTTCATATTTGCAACTTGATGCAGGGGCTGGTAAGAACTAGGCGTGTGGCACAAGGGGAGATTGACATCAGGGTCGGTAACAAAGCAAGAGTTGCTGCGTTGGAGGTCGGCATGATGCAGCTCCAGCTTCCTTCTGGATTTATTTTGGAATTGAATAATTGTTATTACATTCCTGCACTTAGTCAAAACATTATTTCTGTCTCATGCTTGATGAGTCAGGGTTATGAATTCAATTTAAAGGACAATAATTGTTTGTTTTATTTGAATGGTATGTTCCACGGCTATGCACCCATTGTTGATGGGCTATTTATATTGAATCTGGAACAGGAACCGGTCTATAATGTGAATGTCAAGAGGCATGAGCCTAATGAGATAAATCTGACATACTTCTGGCATTGCCGGCTTGGACACATTAGTCTAAAACGCATGAAGAAGCTCCATGATGATGGGCTCCTAACTTCGTCCGACTTTGGGTCGTTCGAGACATGCGAATCATGCTTTCTCGGCAAGATGACTAAGTCTCCTTTTGCAAAGAGTTACGATACGACATCCGAGCTGTTGGAACTAATACATAGTGATGTGTGTGGTCCGATGAGCACAACTGCCAGAGGTGGCTATCAGTACTTCGTGACTTTTATCGACGACTTGAGTAGATATGGATATATCTATTTGATGAGGCACAAGTCGGAAACTTTGGAAAAGTTCAAAGAGTTTCAGAACAAGGTTGAAAATCAGCTCGGCAAGACGATAAAGCTTCTACGATCAGATCGTGGAGGTGAGTACATGAGCCAGGAGTATGATGATCATCTGAAAAGCCGAGGTATAGTACCTCAGCTCACACCTCCGGGTACGCCACAGAGAAACGGCATGTTGAAACGGAGGAATAGGACCTTGTTGGACATGGTCCGGTCAATGATGAGCAAATCAGATTTACCCTTGTCATTCTGGGGATACACTCTAGAAACTGCAGCTTTCACACTTAACAAGGTACCATAAAAATCCGTAGATAAGACACCGCATGAGATGTGGACCGGGAAGAGTCACAGTTTGTCTTTTCTAAAGATTTGGGGTTGTGAAGCATTTGTCAAGCGACTTATGTCAGACAAGCTTACACCCAAGTCAGATAAATTCATATTCATGGGATATCCGAGGGAAACCTTGGGATATGGCTTCTACAACCGGGAAGAGAACAAAGTGTTTGTTGCTCGGAACGGGGTTTTCCTTGAGAAAGAGTTTCTCAGTAGGGAGGCCAGTGGGAGGGCGGTCCGACTCAAAGAAATTCGAGGACCACTCGGGGACGGCTCGGCTGGTGATGAGATCATACCGGAGTCAGTCAGGGAACCCGTAGTGGAAGCGGCACCAGAACCATGGAGGTCGGAAAGATTGCGCAGAGTGCGTGATGTATTGTTGCTAGAAAGCGATGAGCTGACCACGTATACGGAAGCGATGGTGAGCCCAGATTCCGAGGCATGGCAAGAGGCCATGAGACCTGAGTTAAAGTCCATGGATGAGAATCAAGTCTAGGATTGGTTGATCCGCCGCCTGGCGTAACGGTCATTGGTTGCAAATGGGTCTTTAAGAAGAAAACCGATGTGGATGGAAATGTTCAGATCCACAAAACTCGGCTTGTCACTAAAGGTTATGGACAAGTTCATGGAATTGACTACGACGAGACTTACTCGCCGGTAGCGATGCTGAAGTCGGTGAGGATCGTACTAGCTATAGCTGCATATTTCGATTACGAGATATGGCAAATGGATGTCAAAACGGCTTTCCTTCACGAAAATTTAACCGAGGACGTGTATATGATACAACCCGAGGGTTTTGTCGATCCGACTAGCACTAGTAAGGTATGCAAGCTCAAGAGATCCATTTATGGGTTGAGGCAAGCATCTCGGAGCTGGAATATTCATTTTGATGAGGTAATCACTGGTCTCGGTTTCATCAAAAGCGAAGAGGACGCTTGTTTATACAAGCAGTTAAGTGGGAGCTCGATAGTGTTTTTGATCTTGTATGTGGATGACATATTGTTGATCGGAAATGATGTTTCGATGCTGAACTCGGTCAAGGAATCATTGAATGGCAAGTTTTCAATGAAGGACCTCGGTGAAGCAGTTTACATTTTAGGCATCAAGATTTATAGAGATAGATCGAGGAGACTGCTCGGCTTAAGCCAGAGCACGTACATAGATGAAGTGTTGAAGCGGTTCAACATGAGTGAGGCGAATAAAGGGTTCTTGCCACTCTCACATGGTATAAGGCTAAGCGAGACTCAGAGTCATTCGACATCTGATGAGCGAAGCAGGATGAGTAGGATTCCGTATGCCTCGGCAATCGGATCCATCATGTATGTCATGATATGTACACGGCCTGATGTTGCATTTGCAATAAGCTTAACAAGTAGATACCAGGCCAACCTCGGTGAGAGCCACTGGGCATCGGTGAAAAATATTCTAAAGTACCTGAAAAGGACTAAAGAGATGTTCCTAGTTTATGGAGGTGAGGAGGAGCTCTACGTAAAGGGTTACGCCGATGCTAGTTTCCAAACCGATAGAGATGATTGTCGTTCATAGTCCGGATTCGTGTACGTCATGAATGGAGGAGTAGTGAGCTGGACGAGTTCCAAGCAAGATACGGTGGCCGATTCTACCACAGAAGCCGAATACATTGTTGCTTGTGAAGCTGCAAAGGAAGGTGTTTGGATCCGGAACTTTCTGGATGATCTTGGTGTTTTCCCAGCCTCGGTAAAACCGTTGAACCTTTATTGTGATAAGTTTGGTGCCATCGCACAAGCCAAGGAGCCGAGGAATCACCACAAGACCAGACACATAGATCGAAAATATCACCTGATATGAAAGATCGTAAAGAGTGGTGATGTAGAGTTATGCAAAATTCACATGGATGCAACTGTTGCGGATCCGTTGACTAAGCCGCTTCCACAACCCAAGCATGAGGGGCATGTTAGAGCTATGGGCATACGATGTCTATTTGATTGACTCTAGTGCAAGTGGGAGACTGTTGGAGATATGCCCTAGAGGCAATCATGTATGATGATATTTCCTATGTGTTTATGAATAAAGATATTCCTTGGACGTTATCAATGATGTGTATCAGCAAGTACGTGACTTGTTTGTGGGACTATACATTGTATGATGACGGTTCTAAAAGGTCCCTAGTCGAAAGGGTTGCATGGACGCGCAACTGACTAGACTAGCATATGACACGGTGGATGGCTCGGTCTCACTAGCCATGGAGCATTGGATTCTAGCCGGATAATATGGATTCGGAAGGATCTGGTCGGATCCGAGTCGAGATAAGGTCCAAGTCGGACAGACCCAACTATGAGACGCAGCGATATGTCATATGTGAGTCTCGAGTACAACATACGTTCTATGTCCTAAACCTGAGCTGGCGCATGTACTCGGGATGGTGACAGACCTGCTTTGGGCCGACCAAACGCTACCCGTGACTGGATAGTTACAAAGGTAGGTTTCGGGCTTGTCCAGACCCATGCTGCGAGACATGGTCGAGCAAGATGGGATTTGCCCCTCCGATCAGGAGAGATATACTTTGGGCCCCTCGTGTGATCTGACCAAGATAAGCATGGCCATGCGACAAGGGTTATGAGATAATCCGGTTTGTGGTCGACATCACTGGAACGAGAAAGAGGTCGGGCTAGCACAAGGATGACAGACTCGCCTTGAGCCCGACAACATATATCGTGTGGCAAAGGGAACAGAAGTGTGACATGTTGTACAGGTTCGCCAACCGTCTTCATTGTCTACTTGGTGGTAGGCACGCCTTGCTAGAGGCTGCTACCATCCGAGCAGGTCGGAGGTGATCCGACCTGCGACCAAGCGGACTTGAACCTAAGGGGTCGTGCGCTTAAGGGAAGGAACCTGTGAGGCCCGGTCCGACTCCACGAGTTAGATGTGATCCTACTCGGGCTCGGATCCCGGCCAAACAGATTTTGGGCTTTAGGGTCCATGCGAGGCCCAAGTGGTGAGCCCGCGACGGACGCCTATATAAAGTGAGGGTGCGGCACACTCATTCGGTTGATCGCTTCGGCGCTGTCACTGGGGTTTGCATGTGTTGCGAATGGCCACCTCCACTCGCCGCCGACTATGTGATCGGACCTAACAGTCCGCCGCACGGAGTTCCTCTTGCATGCGCGGATACCGTTAGAGGCGGTGCACCTGCGCCGCTCCGGCGAACTTGTACATGGGATCTGACGGCCGGCTGTTCGAGGGAGATCGGACGAGGAGGAGACGATCCACGCGAACGCGCTGCTCCAACTCTTCTTTCACTGCACGACACTGAGCGTCTAGTGGTAACAATCTGTGATCCATCTCCCGTAACATGTTCTTGGTTGTTCTGCGCATATGCAAATTTTATTTTACAGTCGACGCACCCTACCATACCGTAGAACCCAGGACCGTCCCCCTCCGCTCGCAGTAGCGTGTCCGAGGTGCGGTGGAGCGACGCTTGCGTAGAAGAAGAGGATAGGAGTGCGAGATATTGGGACGAACAAGTGGTCCATGGGACACGCGCCAAGCAAACCAGACGGTCGATGCGCGACGTGTTTTCAGCCGTCTGAGTGCGGGCATTTTTGTTTTTTTAAGGACCAGAATCCTCTAAATTTTAAAAATCCTTTGAATTTGAATAAAAAAGACCCTGATGTTTGTAATCCACCCATCTAAAACAAATCATTATATTTATTTAGTCCACCTCTCCGGTTGTGGCATGATAACACTTCCACCGTCTATATTCTTCCCCAAAACCGGCGACATTTTCCTCACCTTCCAGAGGTACACACCGCACACCACCACACCTCGAGATCTCTCGAAATTCGTTCGTCCATGGCGATGCAACAGACCAGGGACCCCACCTCCAAGCTCCCCTCCGCCTCCCCCTTCGCCGGCGCCAGCCCTCCCCCATACCACCACCACCACTACGGCACCTTCTCCCCTCCTCCTCCACCCCCCGTCGCTGCAACCGCCTACGACCCCTCCCTGAAAGGTCAGCGCTCCTTCTCTCGCACTACCCTCCAGCTCCGGCCCTTCTCCGTGGAGACTGAAACGACTCCCTGTGTGTGCGCGTCTGTGTCTTGGCGTGCAGGACGCAGTGCTCAGGGCGTTGTTGCTTTCCCGTGCACTATCCAGCAGCAGGTCTTGGTGGAGGGCCTCCCAGTCCGGGAGCCGCGGCTGCCGTTCTGCGGCGTCGGCGTCGGCTGGGCTTTGTAAGTGTGCTTCCTTTTGGTGGTGTTTGTCTCCAATGCGATCGGTGTGGCAAAGTTAGGAAGCTCTTGAAGTAGGTAACAGTATGAGCACTTGGTTCAGTATGACTGTATGAGTACTTGGTATGTGAATGGGGGATTGCACGAGTAACTGTTTCATTAACAAGTTCGGCGAGCAGCATTTGGAAGATATGCTTGCTAGTGAGAATTTGTGAGGTGCTAGTACTGGTATTGGTCTGGTTGGTAAGGGCCATGGCCGTAGGTATTAATATATGGTGCGATCAAATGGTGCTGGAATTGGATTAGGATATAAGTTGATACATCAGCAGAGGATTATCCTAAACTGGCATGGTTACTTCTGAGTGTGTTGTCTACTGCTTTGCTATCTATTAGTAAACTGACATCTTTTATCATCGGTATAATATTCATATTAAGGAGTTTCTATAAGTTCATTGTTCTTACCTGCAAATTTAAAATGAAAGCACAATCAATCCATATTAAAGACTTTAGGTTGGTTTTGTTTTGAAGGTTCTTACTAGGGTTCTTCTTGGCTGCAATTCCCTGGTATATTGGTGCTTTTCTTCTATTCTTTGTTGCTTTGGATCACCGGGAGAAGCCTGGATTGATTGCCTGCACGGTTGCTGTAAGTACTTCATTTTCTAAAGCTTATCACATACTAGCATTTTCTTCCGGTGCAAAAGAAACGCGCTGTTGTTTGTCTTTTGTATAAAATGAACTGAAAACACTTAGATGCTTATTAATGTTTCTTTACACGAATGCTTACTGTGAAGTTGATTTTATAAAGCTGTGTGATCTTTGTTTCTGTAACTGAAAGTGCTTCTATCTCCAAAAAAGAAGAAGCAAAAAAATAAAAGTGCTTCTTCTTCAGTTCAAAAAATATACCAGTAGCACCATTGACCTTTTTGTTAGTTACTCATGATGTGGTTGAGAAGTGCAACAAAAATCATCCATCAAGGGCCGTTTTGAAATGTTAGTAGTGAGCAATGATGAACACAACATCCTACATCTGCGCTAGGATATTGACTTGTTAGCATATGTTCCCTTGGTTATTATGCCTAGAAACAAGAACCAACCCAGCTGGAACAGTTGAAATAACATGGAGCTGCATCATTTTTGAGAAATGAATATTTAGAGCTATGAGCTACAATATCAGAAATTGTCGCATGAGACATGAACATAGAGCAAACGAGTAGCCTCGCTTACCATATGGCTTGATGTATATGCCTTTGGTTTAGTTTATGTCGAATGGTACATCTACAATGGCATGTCGCAATAGAAAGTTTGCCTCTCTCGACCTGAATGTTACACGGAGAGTTGTGCCAAAGAGATCGGGTCAATTGAACTGTTGAGGTCGAGCTTGATGCCTGACGTTGTAGTGCATTTGAATTATTCCAGTTTTTGTTGGCTTTAATGAAAGATTCTCCTGCAGGGCATTTTTGCAGTAGTCCCTTTCGTGCTCAATGGCATAAGAATGCGTCCGTTCTTTTTTTGAGAACGAATGCGTCCTTTCTGGTGACGCTGGAACCGGGAAGTCATCAATCCAGATTCTTTCTGTCATGCTGGAAGTCAGCAATCCAAATCCATACGTTCCTGACCATATTTTTCATGTCTACAGTTGTACTATACGGTTCATCCATGTTAATACTTAATAACACGATCGATTTTCCTATATCATTCCAGGGGCGTATATATGTGATCCGTGTGTTGAATTGTTAGTCCGGAAATTTATTTTCTGAGATATAGTAATATGTTGTAACTGTGGTAGCAAGATCGTTTGTTTCGAAGAGTGATTTTTTATTATGAAACAAATTTTTTAATACAAATTTGTACTCCCTTCACTCACAAATGTTAGATGTTTTGCGCCCGCAAAAAAAATGTTAGATGTTTTGGATATTTTAATTTGGCCTACATACATAACACACTAAAACGTTTCTGTATTCATCCAATTTAGAAAAAAAAAAGAACAGTACATCTTATATTTGTGAACGGTGGGGTTATCTTACAAAAACGCTTCTGTCAGGTAACGACTATGTTTCTTTGTTGTCGGGGAATCATATGGTTCCAAAATCACGGTTATATACGTAGAAATACTGTATTTAGGCATTCTCAGTGTATTTACCTCACAAATAAATATAACCGATCTTTTATATTTGATAACTCAACAGATAAATCACTTTTATATTTGATAACTCAACAGATAAATCACGGACACATAGCTATTTTGTCAATTTAAACAACGACATAAAATATATGATTTATAACCAAAGCATAATCTTATTTGTCTATTTGTTTTGTATCAAGATTTGTCATGTATAGTCTTTTTATTGCATTGGAAAATGCTTGACCCCGTGACAACGCACGGGTAAATACCTAATAATAGTAAAAATAATAATATTAAATTAGAGATGGGACGTTCTCCTCGCCTCCCATCACCCCTTTCTTGTTGGTTTTTTCCTCCCCCCACTAAAACCTAAATCGATTCGCTCGACCCTCCCTGTTGGGTTTTTTCGGTCTACCCTACCTTGTTTTTCCTCTCCACGCCCCTCCCCTAGTTTGGAATTATCTAAATTAAATATGTACATTCTTTTTCTTGACTTACTAGAAATTATGTGCTACATTAACTCTGACCAAATTTTATGAGAACCATCTACTGCATCAACTTAATCAAAATCAAATCTTGTCAAAACCTTAACTAAATCAAAACTTTCCTTGTCTTTCCATACACATACCCAAATCAAATTAGATCTTACCAAAATATCAACTAAACCAAACATTTCATTATCTTCCTCTATCCATAGTCAAATAAAATCAAATCTTACCAAAATATAGAATATGGTGGCGTAAGGTATATGTCGGACATGATTGATGTTAAACCGCTAGAATATGTATACCACTGTTGCAACACATGGGCAATTAGGTCTTCCACTATGTGATCAGTGCTCAGTATCTTAAAATCTTGCCACATCATTTGCGATGCCCCGAGAAAAGAATTTGACACCTCTCCAGCAATGTGTGCTTGCAACATGTGTAAAAGCAAGGCCCACACTTGCATAAAAGTGGTTGACAAAACCACCTTTCCTCCACACATCAAAGCAGCCTAACAGTAAAATAATACGACTTTATTGCATGAAGGAAGAGGGCATCGGAGCAACTAGGTGCTCCGGTTTCCTAAAAAAAATCTATGACACCAGCTGGGTAATGAAGGGCATCGGTGCCAATAATGAAGCAAAAGAGAATTTGGCACCGCTTTTGGCCTACATAGTGGAGGGCCTTAGTAGCTAGTAAAAAATAGAGCTAGAGTGGGCCGATTTTTCTTCTTCTTTGAAACTAAGGCCTCCTTTGATTCATAGGGTAGGAAAATCGTAGGAATAGGAAAGTCATAGGAAATTAGATGACATGTATCTCAAATCCTATGAGTAGGAATATGAAAGGAGATGCCCTTTGATTCACATCATATGATTTTTTCCATTGAGTCTAGGCTAATGTTTATTTTCCTATGAAATGTGCAAGATAGGAAGAATTCCTTCGTAGGAATAGGATTCCATTCCTACAAACCAAAGGGCTCTAAAGGAATTTTTCCTATAGAAATCCTATCCTATGAAATTCCTACAAGATTCCTCTAAACCAAAGGAGGCCTAAGGGCATCTTTGACTCAAAGGATTTTCATATGGATTTGAATCCTATAGGACTGAATCCTATACGAATTTTTTCTACAAATTTTTTGTACTATTTCTCATATAATTTACCAGTTCAATGCTCGTGCGTTGCCACGGGCCACAAATGGATCTATCACGAGCCCCTCGACTTCAGCTTCTCGGTCATTGCATTATTGCTTCGCTATGTTGTCGCCCCCTCTAAATCTACCTCGTGTTTTCTCCTAGTCTTCCAAACTACCATAGTCAGACCCATCATCCCTAACTCACTAACAAATGAATATACCACAAGTTTCTTAGCTTCAGCTCTACATTGCCACCCAACTCCAAATTTTCATATGTTTTCTCCAAGTAAACCAAATTGCCATAGGCATTCCAATCAATCCCTAACTTCGAATGTCTTCCAACATTTGGCATCCACTTCATCATAAAAGTTCTCACAAATTCATCAATTTCCCCAAACAATTTTGCAATGACATACATAAAAAGTCACAAAGTCCTCTTATTTTATGAGCATTGCATGAGAGGTGATAGTTTATATCATACAACCCCTCCTACGCCAGGATTAAAATCACATATACAAAAAAACATAGCCCAACAGTTTGTATTATCCTAATAATTTTTTACTCTATCACTAATCCTCCAACATAGCCAAATATCACTAATCTTCCCGAGGTTGCATCAGCTCACGGCCTCAGACAAGGTTTTCTCATGAAGCGTTGTCACCTCATTGTCAGCCACCACCTCCGAGGGCGGGGTCTGCTTGTCGGAGCTCATACAATGTTTGACTCCTCCTTTGGTTTCTTGGAAAATGAAATATAGATAAATAATTGATAGACCAATACCTTCAAGAATATAAGGTAATCCGGATTACTCGGGCAAACAATGGAGAAGCAATATACTATGGTACAGAAAACCGTGTATATGTACCAAATACATAATCTAATGTGCCTTTCATGCATTTCATTATCTACAAGAGGGTTGAACCCAAGAAGAGTACCATCATGGATCTTCTTCCTGCCACCATATCACCATATGGATGTGTCAATACAATATTACTGCAGATGCACACACTAAAAACAATAAGGAATTAGTTATACATCCAATAGTTTGACAAAATGATGCATTCCTTCTGTCGACAACATGCCTCCAAGCCCATACTAGGCCAACACACAAAACAATATAAGCAAGCAACAATTATTAAAAAATGCATGGCCTGAGCGCGGCCTTTCCCTCGTCCGCGGCCTCCGGGACTTACCCGATCAAGTTGGACTCCTTGCACTGGTGCCTCGGATGGCCACCCCTCATGGACGCAGCGGAGGGCGTGGCATATAGGAACCGTGTGACCCGGTACGCGGCGGCGTGGCCCAGCAGCACGTGGAGGGTTGTGGCCGGAGTGGATGAGCGACGGTAGGGGAAGAGCCGAGGAGGTAGGAGCGAGGGAAGGAAAGGGTGTTGTGGCGGCTGCGGGATGAGGTAGGGAGGGATGACATACATTAGGTTTCAATGTATGGGTTTTTCAGGTTTTTCTGTTCATCCATCGGTTCTTTGTGGGATAGGAAAAAATCAGTGATGAGGTAGGGAGACGTACGTGGGTGGGTGGGGAGTAACGAACAGGAAACGAGGTTCCCTTCAGAAATATAAAGATAATGCATGGTGTTTTGATAAGATTTGATTGATATGGGTATGAGTAGTGGAAGAAAGGGAACGTGTCGATTTAGTTGAGATTTTCTGAAGATCTGGTTTCATTAGTTAATGCATGGTGTTGTTTTAGGAAGTGCTGATTTGATTGATTTATTGCATGTTGGTCCAATTTGGCTGCTTTTGAGCAAGAAGTCATGTATAAGACGCTCTCGCATGATGGGATGTGAGGCGAGACTACCAAATCCCCTTTAAGAGTAGAGAAGTAGAGATATAACACCCACTCAAATCTCTTTGAAATAATCCTTTGTTAGGAAAAAAAAACATTCCATCTAACGGTCGGAGGAAATTAATCGGACGGCTGGCGCCCAGCGGACGCCTAGTAGCAGGCTCCCAGCCTTTTATTTACGCTGTTCGAACAGAGAGAAAAAAGAGAGTCGTTTATTAGGGCATTGCGTCCAATAGCAACTGCTGGGCGGCGGACTCGTCGGCGAAACCTCCCCGGCGAACCGACCTAAACCCTAACCTTCCAATGCCAGCGGCGATGGCCGGCGGCTCAGGCCGCATGGGCAGCGGCCCTCGATCCCTCGATTGCCGCAGCTTCTGGAAGGCCGGCGCGTTCGAGGCCACCTCCGCCGCCGCCCGCGAGTTCCACGGTCCGTCTTCTCCCCCTCTGGCCATGCTTTCGTTCCGCGACTTCGACGTGGATCACGTTGCTGATGCTGCTGGCCATTGTCGCAGACGTGCTGGAGACAGGGGACTTCGACCGCGCGCGGGTGCACCCCAAGTTCCTCCACACCAACGCGACCTCCCACAAGTGGGCGTTCGGAGGTTGGTGCCCCTCCGCCTCTTGTCCTTTCCGTTCCATTGTTTGTTTTTCTTTTGTGGTGGTCGAGTAGGTGGCGGGGGTTGTTGGGGTTTTACACATTATAAGGGTGAAATTGCTGTTTCAAATTAAGGGGGCGCATTTAAATAAAGGAAATTAAGAGAAGCTAGGCTTGTTCGAACAAAGGGGGACATCAGGTAATCGGAAGTGTGATCTTCTACTACTTTGGTGGGGTTTTGCATATTTCACAGCAAATGATGTTAATGTTAATTTTGTTGGATCAAGTGATTCTCAGTTGAAGGGGATTTTATCCAACTGTCCCGGTATACATTCATAGTTTCGTATAATGTTTATCGGTTTGATGGCCTTGCTCTTAGTACCAGTGATGTCTAGCTTTGCTCCTTAGAATTGCACGCACACGTAGTTTTCTTTATCATCTTGATGACTCTTGAGAGGATATATAGTAACTTAGTATTATCTAGACCGGTGGCACCGACAGATGTGATATCAGTACCTGTTTTGCTCTTTAGATCGGAGACTGCATATGATATGTCTTTATCATCTCGAGAATATATAAAATAAATTTGTATAACCTGGACTATGGCAATGCAAGGTGGGACAATAGTTCTGTTATAATCTCTGCGGTTTGTGATGCTAGCTGGATAAAGATGGTACCTCCAATTATCTAAAAACACAGGATTCCTATGCGCAACAATCATTTTGGTGCTTACTCCTTCAGCGCGAGGGCGCTAAGCTGACTGCTCAGTCAACTCTGTGTGCTTTCTAGGCTACAGTGCTGAGCATAAGGGATACTATTGTTGGGATCCCACTCAGCTCCACATGCTTCGATCTGACATTCTGCACCAGAGCACATTCTAAAACGATTCATTTCTACTCGCGCCCAGCTCCACTGTTTCGTGTTCTATGGTACGTTTGTGAGTCCATCAGTCGATGCATACTCTTTACTCCAGCTTATTGCAGCCCCAGGTTTACTCTGACGTGACACGGGGCATGATCACTCTGATTGCAATGCTCTTTTCCTGTAATGTGTGCTCCTTGGATCCTCTCTGATGGCATCGAATTCCATGAAGCAGTTGTTCTAGTGAACGACTGCTGGGGCATAGTTGATGGTGGCTGAGAGTCTGAGACCACTTGGCTTTGACGGCTTCATGAGGAGTTGGTGTGTAGTTTCTATGCACTTTATGCATAATCCAATGAAGCGTTGGTTCACCAAGCACAAAGGTGTCGGTACCTCTTACAAGAGATCCAGGGTGTAGGAGTATGATGCCGCTCTTCAAGAGCAATGGCCATTGAAGCTTCGTAGCAGATTTCTTAGACTGTATAGGGTCCCTTGCACATGGACATGTTCGTATATTGTCTTTTGATGCATTGAAAATGTTAGATGTCCATTCCACCAATCATATATCTCCTTTCATGGCAACTTAGTTGACATAATTTAGTTTCTGTGCTCTTATCTTTCCACCGATTTCCCTAGTCTATGACCATCAGTTTCTTTTCAACTTCTATTTAAACACAGATAATAAAGCAAACACCATGCCGGAACTATTATTGGAAATAATATATGCTGGTCTTGTTATTAATCTGTTTACTTGATGTTATATTTACATGTGTAAACTTAATCTGAAGTCTAAGCAGGTAGCTATACTTCTAAAGCAAAACGCTTCCTGATTACCGGTTTGTCCATTCAGAGCTATTGCCTTCAGCAAAATATATTGTGCTTGTCCATCTGAATTTAGTGCTTTTACTAGTACTAAATAGCACACGCTACTTACAGTCTCAGGAAGAATGTAGTTTGGTGTCAAGATGCAAATTAGATTTGTTGTTGGAATGTTCTTTTAATTATAATAAGCAGAGCAATTAGATGGTGTGGTAATTTCTCACATTTGTTTCTTTATCATACATGTTAGTTGTGCCACCCTGGTCGATATTTTCCTCACATTTAGTTTCTTGTCCATTTCTGTTGCAGCTATAGCTGAACTTCTTGACAACGCAGTTGATGAGGTTTGCAATATCTGTTAGAAGTTCCATACATTTAGCTCCAACACTGCTGCTCCCTTAGAATTGCCATAGCCCAGCTTGTTACTGGGCGAATTTTGTGAATATAAATAATTATCTTCTGATATGGTTTCTCAGATTTGCAATGGAGCCACATTTGTAAAAGTGGATAAAAGCATCAATTTAAAAGACAGTAGCCCAATGCTGGTTTTCCAAGGTACCCAGATTCTACGTAAAACACGAAAGTGTAATATGATTAGTGGAATAGGTTGATCAATATAATTTCCTTCAGTTCTGCTAACTTGGAGCCACTGTCACAGACGATGGAGGAGGAATGGATCCTGAAGGTGTACGGCAATGCATGAGTTTAGGATTCTCTACCAAGAAATCAAAGACAACCATTGGCCAGTGTATGCATCGTTCTGTTTGAATTGGAATATTTTATTACTCTGCTAATTTATTTCGGCTTTGAAGATGCATACTCCATGCTAATTTTCCAGAATTTCACTTTGAGAATTGCGCACTCTGATACTGGAGAAAGCCTAGTAAATGAGGAAACTGGAATGGAAAGAATTATGTGATAATAATGTTCTTACATTCAGCATACTGTGTACCATCTTAGTGTACTTTAATCCCTTTCAACACCTCGTACATTTATGATATTGTGTTATACTGTTGAATAGAATAGCAGACCGTTTGATGGAAGTTATGAGAGGCTTGAATCAAGTTGTTACGGGTTAAATGCTCTTCATTTTTCTGTTAGCTTATATTGATGAACTTATGGTATAGTGTGTAAGCCTGTATGCATGCACTGATTATTTTTCATTCAAGCCTTAAAGGGTAGCTAGAAAACTGGATGTCTAAAGTTAGGTATATGGCTCACCAAATTAAATAATGGACTGATCCCTCATTGATAACACGATTTTTTGGACTTATATTCCGCTGCAGTTCTTGTCTCGCCTCACAAAAAATAGAATGACCTTTACTTTTATAGTTTAATTACCATTTCACACTCGGTATGAAATAGGAATATGGTTCACCAAATTAAATAATGGACTGATCCGTCATTGGTAGCAATATTTTTTAAACTTATATTTCACTGTAGTTCTCGGCCACCTAAAAAAATTAGAATGACCTTTAGTTCAATAGTTTAATTACCAATTCGCACTAGGTATGAAATGTTTCTGCAAACCCAAACCTAAAGTAAATGTCTAGAGTTTTAGTTCAACTAAATATTTAAGAAACTTTATTTTCACCTATTATCTAGCTGCAATGCTTCATTTTCCTTTCTAGAACATTTGTTATGTCTGTCAATTATTAAGTTCCCACCTTTGTCAATACACAGATGGAAATGGCTTCAAGACGAGCACAATGAGACTTGGTGCTGATGCAATTGTTTTTACTCGTGCAATCCGTGGGAGGTAGATCATCGTCAATCCAGTCATTATTGATTTTTTTTCTAAATTTTTATGGCATTTGTTGGATTCTGTGCATTTATCAGTGATTAACACAATTTTCTTTCTCCTGCAGTAATGTTACCTTGAGTGTTGGCTTGCTCTCATACACTTTCTTGAGGAGAACAATGAAGGATGACATAGTTGTCCCTGTGGTATGTCATGTTAGATTAGTACTTTAGTGGTGTATCGTTCTTGCGGCTTTCTCTCAGGAGCTGACATTTTTTATCACTGTTACAGCTCGATTTTCAAATCCAAGATGGCCACATTCTACCTTTGGTGTATGGTTCACAAGGTGATTGGGATAGTAGCTTGAAGATAATACTTGATTGGTCCCCCTTTTCTTCAATGGAAGAACTGCTACAGCAGGTGGCATTCGTCCCAGACAGTATTTAGTCCATTCCCCAGTTATATTTTGAGATCAAGTAGTGAGTCTTCACAATCAGTATGTTTGATGTTTCATGAATGAGTTAGCCAAATATTTTAGGTGCAAAGGCATGATATTAAAGCTACAGATATGTTGTGTCTCCTCTTGTTCAGCTCACATATGTAGAAGAAATAGAGTTCTTTTTTTTTTTTGAAAATTTAGATGCAAAGCAGCAATCGAGCATCTTAGTGCGCCGTATATACGTTTTAGAAGCCTACAAGCTCTTCCTCAAAACAAATCCATGTTAGGCAAGGCAAGGCAAGGGTGGGTAAGTGGACCAAAGATGTATTGATATTCGTAGACTTGCGCTGTTGTCATAATCCAGATTGGCACACTGGAGCTGATCCATACACATTTTCCTTCAGCAGTGTGCTCTTGTTTAGGCAACATCTAGCTCAACATATTGTCTAGAGCAAACTAACAACAAATAGAATACTTCTAGTTTTGCAGTTCTAGTCTTAATTTCATTATTCCAAAATGGCATCGTGAATGTTTTTTTTAGTGCTATATAACACTCAGGCTTTACTTAGTTGGGGTTCTTTAATGGCTAGTTTGGTTGATTATCACATTTTCTGAATCTATACCATTATGACCAGAACAACTGCACAGTGATATATTCTTTTACCTAGGCAACTGACTCTTTATATGTGCACATATTGATAATTTCCTTGTCTGTTCAGTTCAAGGATATTGAGAGCCATGGAACTAAGGTGGTGATATACGATCTATGGATGAATGATGATGGCCTTTTAGAACTTGACTTCGATGATGATGATGAGGTAAATATTCCTGCAGTTTATGTTTCAAGTACAACACATTACCTTCATTCTTGTAGAGAACATTTAAACAAGCATTTGAACTTGTTTTGTGATTTAAACATTGTTGCTGATGGGAATGCTGTGATTTTAGATAATTAACAACACCATCTTTACCGAAAAAGGCTTTTGTCCCGCTTTATATATAAAGCAAACCACCAGAGCCACAAGGTCCGACAAATGTTCACACCGCACACGCACGCAAAGTAGCACACAATAAAGTACGAGAGGGTTCTGCTGAGGGCACAGCAGAACAAGCCCTGAAAATAAAAAACAAAGGTGGCGGCACATCCGACAAAGAAGCTAATCCGGCTCGGGGGGTGGCGGAGGGAGCGGCGGCGACAAGCGGAGAGCCATTGCGCGAAGATCAGCGATGATGATGTTGATGGCGTCTCGATCCTGGGGGCGGCTAAGCGGCCGCCAAAGCTGCAAGTAACCACACATTTTGAAAACTGCGTCAGTCGCACGTCGGAGAGGCACACGTTGGATCACAAGTTTATTGCGGACCGTCCACAACGTCCAAGCAAGGACCCCAATCCCCAACCACCTAATGTGGCGGCCAGGCTGGTGGGAGGCCTGGATTTCAGCGAAGAGGTCGAAGAAGTTGGTGTTACACCAATAACCACCGACCACCTCCCGAAAGCAACTCCAAAGGAATTGAGCGAGCACGCAAGTGAAGAAGATGTGGTTCGAGTCCTCGACCGTCCCGCATAAGGGACACATCCCATCACCCGGACCATTCCTCTTGTGGACCTCCACACCCGACGGGGTCCGGCCGCAGATCCATTGCCACAAGAAGATTCTAATCTTCAGCGGCAGTCTAATAGCCCAAACCTCAGTAAGAGGCAAAGGGGCAGGTGAGGGGGCAATGGCCTGGTATAGGGATTTAGTGGAGAAGACACCCGAGGGCTTCAGACACCAGGAAATGCGATTGGTCGCTGGATCCACATCAGGCTCATGAAGAGCGATGCAGTCAAGAAGCTCGTGCCATGCAGCAAGATCTGGAGGCCCAAATGGCCGCTGGAACGTGAGGCGCCCTAAGTCAATAAGGGTGACCTTGGCGGAGATCCTAGGTTCCACTGCGATGGAGAACAAGTCGGGGAACCGGGCAGCAAAGGGGAGATCCCCAGCCCACCTGTCGAACCAGAACAGGGTGGCGGCGCCGTATCCAATCGAGATGGAGGTCCCAATGCGGAGGACCGGAAGCAGCTGGATGACGGACTGCCAGAACTGCGATCCGCCAGATCGCTGACAGAACGCGAGTGGTTGACCGCGCAGATACTTATTCCGGATGATGTCAAGCCAAAGGCCGCTGTCCCCGTTCGCAATTCCCCATAGCCAGCGAGTCAGCAGAGCGATGTTCATGCGTTTGGAGGACATGATCCCGAGCCCGCCTTGGTCGCGGGGTTTGCAAATATCGGGCCAGCTGACCATATGGTACTTCTGCTTGTCACCCTCCAACACCATCTTTATCCGGTTAGCATCACAAACTAGGGGAGACTAGAGCAGAACTATTTTCCCATTTACAGCACACTGTTGCTCTCCCATGTGCAGGGAAATCTACTATTTTAGAAGTCTGAATTGGTGTTGACATCGGTGGAGGTGATGTATGCTGCTCCCTTCTCCATCACACCCGTCCCATAACAACTAGCATCTACAAGCGGGCCCCAAAACCTATGCTGTTCCTTGCTATCCTACGTCTTCGTTGATCTTCTAACAAATCGGAATAACTAGGCTGTTCCTTGATTTTCTAACAATCAGCTGCCCATGTCTCCTAAACCAAGCAAGTCCTGTGTCTCTGAAGTATTCCTTTTGTTCGCTGCTGCCTGCTGCGATGGAGACATGTCCATCGAGACCGCACTACCCACATCAATCAAACCAAACAAGGCCATGCCACCAACGTTTCTCTCTGTTCGCCGTTGCCTGCCATGCCGCTGACATGTCACACCAAGGGGCACTGGTCCATTGACGTCGTGATGAGCAGCAAATATGGCAAACCTCTGAGCCCACCCTTGTGCATTGCCATCTAGCATGGTTGAGAGGCACCGCATGGCAGACAAAAGCAATGGGTCGCTTCGTCCAGTTAATCCTGCCTTTGAAAAACAAACGGAAAAGGTACATAATGCAAATGAAGAATGATTTTCCGTTTCATGCCTGTGGAAACCACCTTGCTGATCTGTGCAATGTCAAGGGAATAGGGAATAATTTTCCGTGAGTTGCATGCTCTCTGTGGAACTGGTGTTCATTCTAGGAAACTGTGTGCATACAGAGGTGCATGTACTGTTGTTGTATTCTTATAGCAGAGTTGGCTACTTGTGCATGTGTTCACAATTTTATGTGAAATCGACAACTGAGAATGAATTATTGTTGTTCTTTACTTGCAAAATATGGGTGCATTTCACATTTAGACAGGTACATATTAAATTATGAGACTAAAATATTGTTATTTAAAACTTGAGTTGTGGCAGAAAATGGCGACATGCCTTCACATTCTTGTACTGATTGAAATGCTTATACCTTGTTGCTCAATTTCAGGACATATTGCTTAGAGATCAAGCTAAAGCTACTGCGGGAACGACAAAGATCCAAAAAGAAATTATTGAGCAACATATATCCCACAGACTCAGATTCTCTTTGCGCGTAGGTTCTATTTCTGTACATTCTATTTTTTTCCCTATCTGCATATGACTAGTAATTTGTGTTTGTCAATTTGCAGGCGTATACTTCCATCCTTTATCTTAAGAAGTATGCGAACTTCCAAATTATATTAAGAGGAAAAGTGGTTGAACATATTAGTGTTGCCCATGATCTGAAGTGCAAGAAAGTATTTACTTACAAGCCCCAAGTCGCGCATGATTCTCAAGTGGTAAGTAAATGTGTATAACAGGCACATGGATTTGTATATCCGAGCATATGTGCTATTACTATTTTGACAAATTTAAAATATGGGGTTTGAAGTTTTAAAATATCTTCCCAAAGAAACTTGCATGCCAATATTAAAGAATGACTGTATTTGCAATGTTCTGTAAAAAAGCTGAGTTGATTTGTATTCAACACTAAAGTTCCAAGAAAACTTGCATATAGATATTAGAATGGCCTATGTATTTGCATCATTTGGTGTAAACATAGTAGATTTTAATTAAACACTAAAATGACAAGCCTGCCAAAAAGGTTTACAACAACAAAGCCTTTAGCCCCAAAAGCTTTATATGCTCTCTTTTTTTTCACATAGGCCAAAAATTTAAAATTCTGCACGAAACTTTGCAGCTGCTAATGGTACTCAACCGTTTACATACGTGTTCTTTTTTAATATCTTCCATAAGCATGAGATTTTTATTTTTGAGCAGGGCTCAGGTTGCTCACTTGAGGTTATCATGTATAAATTGTAATATAGTCATTTGGCCTCACCTTGAGGTTATCGTTTATAATAGTCATTTCTTCCATGTGCTACTCTATTTCAGAATAGTCTGCATTTAATGCCATTGATACTTTGCTAATTGTTATCATGCCTATATTGGCTTTCCTCTCAGATTCCATTATTTTGTCTGTTCGAGCGCATTGTAGTTACAGAAACAGCCACTTTCGTTTAAAACTGCATTTTGACTGAAACTGTAGGTCTCAGTGAAGGTAGATGTTGGATTTGCCAAGGAGGCGCCAGTTTTGGGCATTTTTGGGATGAATGTCTACCATAAAAACCGACTAATAATGGTAACCACTCTATTCAGTTCTGGGATGTTTGTTTATTTTTTTCATTTTATGTGTTATGCTGCTTGAATCTCAGCATGTAGGCAAGGTTTGTCCTGCAGTCTAGTGAGAACTTAGTGTTCTCTAATGGATTGGTGTGTCAGACTGACTAGGTAGATGTACTGTCTGTGTAATACTTATAGTGGACCATTTTTTAATCATCAGGTAACATAGGTTACTTGTTGCATGCTACTTTGCAACGAAGTGCCTTTGTTACGCATTCTCCTCAAGATTTAAGTAGTGAATTCGTGGAATACTAGAATGGTAAAAGGATTCTTCTGTGATCACTACTAATACTTCTTTTTGTGTGTGAGAGTGATCATTTTTAGAAAACATGTGTCTCATCCAGTAATGGCGGAGAAGTTACAAATATTTCTTGCACCTGCAGTTTCGATCATAACTTTCGTTCTTCCTTTTTTTTTGTCAAGCATGATGCGTTGAGATGTCAAAATGTGTATCACCGTTCAGCATACGTTTTTAACATATTAAGGTTCTGAGCTGGAGCCTACCATCTAAAAATGTACAATTTTAGCTGTTCAGTTGTCGAAATACATGGGCCGAAAATTATTTTGTGTACAAAAAAAACATCTGCATAACAAGTTGGCTGTAATTTATTTTCTTTATTAAAAAATAATCCTTTGCAGCCCTTCTGGAAGGTTCTTCAGGAAGGATCTAGCAGAGGACGGAGTGTTGTAGGTGAGTTTTATATGTTAAATACTTTCACAAGTGTTACTTTTTTTTCTCTGGGATGACGCTCATCATGGTTTAGGTGTACTTGAGGCAAATTTTATTGAACCGGCACATGACAAACAGGATTTTGAGAGGACTCCACTATTCATTCGTCTGGAAACAAAACTTAGACAAATTATCATCGAGTACTGGTATGTGTCTTGGGATGTTCAATCTAAAATGAAGATAGCGTATCATGCCTATATTCTCTCATAGTTATCAAGGAGATTAAAACCGCATTTTAAATACTTAACCAGCTTCATATTAAAGAAGAAACATGTTGCTGATCTCTTTGGTCGTATTTAGTGCTTTTTTGTTTTGTTTTATTAAACTGTTTACTGTTGGGTCAATACCTGGGATTGGGAAGTGGACTGTATTTGGTGTTACCACATGTACTGTGTCTTGTGTGGTAATACCACATACCATGGGTATGTTGTATGCTGCCGTTTGTCCTCATTCTGCTTTGTATAATGTAGTTTCCTATAATAATGGTGTATTTGCAGGAAAAACAACTGTCATTTGATAGGTTACCAGCCAATGAATCCACAATTAAAAACACAGTATAAGGCTGCCAAAGATTCAGGTGGTCCTGGACATCAGTTTCAGCAGAAATCATCTACTGCTCAGAGGATTGGAGCACATTCATCAAATTTGCTACCGGAAACATATGATGATGCAGCAGTCTTTGGGCTGTCAGCTAATGGTACAGGTATAAGACCAGCTCTATACAATGGTTCCTCTTTTTGCCTTTGATCATTATAACAAAATGTGAGTTCATGCTGTGTGCTAAGCTGCCAAGAGAGATTTCACTCTCTTCCAGTCCTACTTGGATGCATCCAGTTTCAGGAAGTTTGAAGCGAGAAATAATTCTTATTTGAAATGTGATTCCCTGTTTAGCTTTTCTTGAACTCAAAGGTCTTTGTGTGCAACTAATTAATGGTGTACAATACTGAATAAAAATCTTGTGATGCCCTGTTACCCTGTCAGGGCAAAGCTACCGGGCTGCTTGTCAAAAGAAAGGGCAAGCGCATGTCACTTAATTTTTCTGACCAAAATAAGCTTTTTCGAATTGTTTTAGATAATTTATTTAGAGTTATTTGTACATGAAGAAGGTAAATCCTGTGGTGGAAATATAGACAAGTTATTTTGTTTAGAGCTAGGTTCTGATGATCTTGTGAAGTATTTGGTGGTATGCAGATATTGTTTTCACTTACTCTCTTAACATGTGACGACCAGAGCACCCTAACTTTTTGTGTGTGTTTCTGAATACGAGAATCCACTCAGCTTATAAATGTTGTTATTGTATACTTTATTCATGCTTATCCTATTTTATTTTATCCAGGTTCTGGTTTGCAATTTTCTGGCCGAGCACAAGAAAAAAGTACAAATTCAGCAGGCTTGGAAGAGGTTTGCACCTTTTAGTCTTTCAATTCGGTCATGTTCCAATTTTACTTGTTTTCCTCTATTGGACCCCAATGTAGCATTTGTTGATGATAACAGTGCCATCTGTGTCCCCACTCTCTTCACAAGTTCCCGAGTCACTGCTCCCTTGATATCATTTTTTGCTGTAATGCAAATGCTTATATAATGTGCACAGCCATTGCCTATGTTTTGGCACTAGATGAGAGTGTTTACTCTTCGTGGTTTTGCATGATGACTAATATAGTGTTAAATTCCTATGTTATGCTACAATTGATTACTCTTTGACATGCACATATCTGATCACTACTCTTTTTATTATCATTTGTGGCATTTAGGATCTAGTCAATATTGCCTCTGATGGTGAACTTGATCCGAATTTCATTGAGAAGCTGAGTGATGAAAACATTTCTCTGTTCACAAGGTAATTTCTTGATGATGGCTGATGAGTACATACATGGGAGAATTTCAGAATGATATTGTCACTATATATTATAGTCAAAAGAGTTCAACAATAGCTATATAGAACTATAACCCTGAATAGATTTGCAATTAAATGTGTTTTAAAATTCCTGTTTTGTTGTCAACATAATGTTGCTGTTTGTTCGTTATGTCTTCTTTTTCTATATTTTGCATAAATCTAATTGCACCATCAGTTCTTTAGTTCATTCAGCTGTGTGTGAGAGTGACTTCTAATTGCACCATTTTTTTCTTTTCTAAAATTCAGTTGATTAGGCCTTATAAATCATCCATCCTTTTGGTTTCCCATTTTTTTCTAAGAAAGACTTTGGGTATCCTTTCTTCTCTGAGGTGGTTTTCCTGGCTTGGTGGAATATTTGTCTCATTAGAAATGGTAACATTTTTAGACAAGAGGCCTACCTTTGCTAGTCTAAATTGCACCGATACAGATACATGTATTAGTATCAGGGTGATACGGATATGTAAATACGTCATCTTCAAAGCGCCAATAGGGATATGCTTGACCATTTTTGAAAATAATAATAATAAATATTGTTATCAATTAAGTGGCAAGCCTTTTACCATGTACTCCCTCCATTCCCTTATACAAGGCCAATTCATATTTTTATGTCCAACTTTGACCATTAATTTTACCAACAAAAAGTGAGTTATATGCCATAAAAAATATTTCATTGGATGCACATTTCAAAGAACTTTCCGATGATATATTTTTATGACATTTAATTCATATTTTATTGACCAAAATTATAAGTCAAAGTCTGACACGAAAAACGAAGTGGCCTTGTATACAAAAATGAAGGGAGTATTTGGTCAGTGCAGCGCAGTCCATTATCTTATAGTAACTTCTATTCATGATTCCAACAAAAGCCAAGAACCAACAGCCAAACGGTAGCAGCAAGTTGGCAAACATAAAAGTTCAGGTAGAGAGAAAGGGAGGAGGAGGAAATCAGCAGCCTATCAGTAGATAAAAATCTATAGGATAGTGGGGGATAGTGGAAATCAGCAGCCTTCCCACCACCGGCTTGCCGCTGGCACTGCTAGAGCCTGAGAGGTATCGGGGACATATCGGTAATTAATCAGTATCCGATAGATACGCTGATTGCTGAGACTATCATTTATATTACCATACATTACAAAATTAATGTTAACAATATTACATGAATTGCATATCTAGGGAAATTACAAACTTCCACTGCAGAATATTTTATTTTGAGGCTACTAAATTGGCTGGTTGTTGCTACACTTAGTTGTTTGCTATGTGTGAGGTAATTAGTGCTACCTTGAAATGTGGTGACATTCTTTTTGAATGCCACGAGCGAAGCTACTATATAGATCTTAAATGAATAGTTTATGCACGACGCCTTAGCATTTAGTTGTATTGATAGGATTGGTGATTGTGTGTGTTGTGTGAGATCACTCTTACCATTGCATACTGAACTTGGAAGTACTCCTTTCAGGCGCGAGGAGCTTAAACAACGAGATACACAATTGAAGCAGACGGTATGTCATACCATTCAAAGTAATCAGCTAATAGCTAGCGTACTATGCTGCTAGATAAAATCAGGATTGTTCTCTTGTAGATTTTGGAGTTGGAGCATGAACTAGAGGAAACAAAAAGGAAATGCTCCCAGCTTTCTACTGAGCTGCAGGTGCGGAAGAGCCAGCAGCAGCTTCCGTACATGTGAAGGTTAGTTTGGCTACTTCTGACATATTCTTCTCTGTAAGTTCTTTCCAATTTGTCTATACCTTTGTTAATTTCAGAAATATAAATATAGTAAAACGCCATTCAATAAATTGATCTTTATTACTCCCTTAGCCTATATTACTCCCTTCCTTACAAGATAGATTATGTCTTTGACTTTGCTCAACCTTCAATATGCAACTTTGCCCATTTTTCAGTTAGTTGTCAATGATAAATAAGTTTACTGCAGACTTTCTAAAGTGTTGTCTATTTTGTAACAGAGTTAATACTTTAATCACCTGTCGTGGTCCGTCTTGGTTGAGCCTTGAGAGTCCAGCTCTGGTTGTAGTTTCCAGAATTGCTTTAATAAGTACCTGAATCTTTCTTTTTCTGCAAAACCTCAACGGACAGGAGTTATGGCAATTCATTGAGCAGAAAATAGTTATCCAGTTTGCTACAGAGTTAAGAAATTCTAAATGAGTACCTTCGAGAACATGAGTTGCATACCCTGTGATTTTATTCTATGACCCCAAAACATAGCTCAGATCTGAGTTCCTCTTTCGTTGCATTCTTCTCTTTTTTTGGAACCATTTCTTTCAGTTCCAATTTGGCAAAGCTTGATCTGGTTTTGGGCCCTCTAGATCATGGTTGATCATGTTCTGAATTGTCATTACCTAACCATCTAGAAAGTGGTGCTTTGATTTAGCCTCACGTTGTGGCCAACCATACACCAAACGAACCATGGTTGGCAACAGATAAAAAAAAACATGGTTGACAGGGCACCAAAAATAGACAACACTTACCTTTCAGGTGAATCAGATTAGGAAGAAAGACGTGGAATATAAAGAATGTTGGTAGTGGAAAAAAAAAGGTGAGAGCAAGCTAACATTTAATTCAAATTGATGACTAAGTGGTACTCTGCCAATTTTTTGAAAAAAGGACAATCCATATCGTTGGTGGAAGGTGCGTCATTTTACCTAAGCGTGACATAGTAGTGATTTATGGGCAAAGAACGGGCTCACCATATGGGGTGCTAGTATAATCTTGCATGTTGGGAGTTGTTGCTTACGCTGAGTAAATGCATGATCTTTGGAAGTTGTTTGAATTAAAAAGAAAACATAAAAGGGTATACAAAGGAAAATGAAAGAATTATAGGCTTACCTTGTTAGGCCTAACCCCAGCTTTACCCAGCCGTGCATAGCCCATCCCCTGAACCGTTGTAGCTGCGTGGCGTTGTCTCAAGAGAAAACTACTACTGCAGTCCCGTGATTTGTGCGCCATATGCGACGAGTTCCTCCTGTGAAGCGCATCGGCACGCCCTTCCGTTCCTCAGAATATGAGCTCGTGTAGCAGCCTTAGTTTCACGGAGAATGCCGACAGCTTTCGGTTCATGCCGCAGCCGCCGTTCGTCCGTGCCGCATCCAGCGACCACCCCACGCATCTCCCCGCTTCGCTCCCCTGAAAGTCCTCCGATGAACCTCCAACACTCCGTCGATCTCCTCCAAGGCGTCACCCTAGACTGTTCCCGAGGTGATCTCCTCTGCCATCCGTCGGCGTTGTCAACGGCCTCGTACCCGTTCTCCTTCGCTGCTTTATTTTCCTTCCTGTTCGTGTGCTCCACCAGAAGAAGGACCGATGACTTGATTTCTTCAAGATCTTTCGATTAAGAGTGCTTCTCATTCCTGTTCGTTGATTCCCAAGGTGGGCTCCCGATATTCCAGGCAACTTGCAAAACATATTTGAATCGGCGGGATTTAGTATTAGGGATTGAGGTGGTACTTTAATAGATTAACCAATCCACTTATATCAGTGCAAGGCGTGCTAGCTCAGTTGGCTACCGGCTTAGGTAGTGAACGGGAGGTCGTGAGTTCAACTCCCGACATGAGCATATGTTTTTGCCTCATCTCCCAAACTGTAGGCAGACGGGCCGCGATAGGTGGGCCGGCTTCATCCCGAATTGAGGCCAGGCCAGCAACGGGACTGCGAGCATATGTTTTTGCCTCATCTCCCAAACTGTAGGCAGACGGGCCGCGATAGGTGGGCCGGCTTCATCCCGAATTGAGGCCAGGCCAGCGACGGGACTGCGGGGTTGGGCCACAACGCCAGGCTGGGGCCAGGCCGGTGATGGGACTGCGGGTTGAATTCTACAAAACTCAGGGACTTTTTTGCAAAAATGTTGCTACGGACCAAGAGTTTATATTAGTAGGTATAGATTGGCTACCTGATCTGTAGAAATTTGAAACACAAATCGCTAACCAAACAACCTAACCGTACTGAAGGAAACTAGTCATGCTTAAACATTGATCTATGCTCTTTGTAGTTTCTCTGAACACTGAATATGTTTGAACCTGAAATTTACAGGATGATATGTAGTTGTAGTGCTTTTGAAAAAAAAAGAGAGCAGGTCTTGGTGTTGACTTGGATGTGGTGTCCACTAGTGTTATTTGCACCCTTGCACTAACAAATATAGAAGTTCCATACTTGCCAAAAACATTCTGCTTAGCTTGGATCCTTTCATTTAGATTTCGGGTTGCAAATTGCTAGTTCACTGTATTTTATTATTAAAAACGTCAGTACCTTGACTTACAATAATTTTTAGGGATGTAAGTGGACGCATCCGCGACATCCGTGAACGCCCAAATTCATTATTTTTGTATTAGCTTGATTTTTAAAGCAGCATTGATTAGCTTATTTTGCCTTGGCAGACGGCCGCGGGTGCCGCTGATGCGTCCACTTACATCCCTATTAATTTTTAACTCCAGCAACTTAAGAATGTGAAGGGAATCCTAGGTCTAGTGAGAGTACTGACGTCTATTTAGGGCACTGAACGATGAAGATTTTTGTGCTGTCAGCAGCTTAACCGAATCTCCATCATTGCTGATCGCTCTTATGGGTCTTTGGAATGAAATCACCATCTTCTTTGGTTTGAGGGACGAAATGAGCTGGTGCAGCACTAACTGTTATGTAATGTTAAATGAAGGTGGGGAACAACTTACAACTTATCTAGGACCAGTGCATTCCTTGTATTTCAATGACCAAGGGTGCGTTTGATTCATGCCCAAGCCATCCCTACCAAATTTTGGTGAAGTTGCATTTGAAGTAGGCAAAGGGGCATGTGCACTTTTTTTGTGTGGCTATTATAAAAAAAATTGTACATGACCTAAAAATATGGGCACAAATCAACAAACAAAACATACCCCAAATAGTAACCCATCTTGCCTCTCTTCTTAATTTTCCTTGATTCAAATTCTAGTGCAAATGAACCCAGTGATTTCTTGAGGTTCTGTAAATGCAATTACTTGTCCATTTGTCAATTGTCTTTGACAAATGACACGATAAGCATATTAAAATGCGCATCGATAATATTGAGGAGCCAGAATTTCTGTGTCTAATACATTGGTGCATCCAGATAAGCTGAACTCTTGAGCATATATTTGCCGGTAGTGCCAGGCGCTCTGACCATTTTAATTGTTTCATATGATCACATATGCTTGAGGTTTGTGACTCAAATAGTTGATTGAATTTTGTGCAAGTACAAAGCATCCTTGATTTATCCTCGAATCCATAGCAGAAGTAGAATGTTTGGTCAGAGAGGCATTGGTTAAGACAAAATTGTTTTTTTTTCTCCAGGTTATTTCATTAAGGATGCAGAGCAGCGACCAAGGCCAATGAAGAAACCACGGTGTGAAGTGCCGACGTTGTTCATATTCTTGCTAATACTAATCTGGGACCACGCTTAGGAACATTATGAAGTAAACTAACTGTGCGTACCAACAGCATATAGGTGTTATCAGATGTGTATATTTCACGATGTCTGGTTGCTACTGCTGTTCCGCGCACGGGGTCAAAGACAATTGAATAATCAAAAACTACCAGTAGAAGTCTTATCATCAGTAATGTCTGGATTGTTCCATAAGCCAACAACAGGTTAATGAAATAGCCTTGGTTCTGGATGAATTCCAGCGATGGTTGCTAACAAGGAGGTTAACCTACATCGCAATCCACCCCAACACGTGCTGTAACACATCTCCACTCCACAGCACGACGGCCTGCAAGTCCAAATCGAATCTAAGGCCAACAAGCGATGTATGTTATCCCGAAGGCCATCCCAAACCCGACGGGCAGCGGCGAAATGTAGCTAAAAAAATTCCAGCAATGACGTGGCACGCACTCCCCCACCCCCCCATCACGCCGCCGTCGTCATGCGCTGACGACACTCACTCGTCGCGCGTCGCTCCTTCCAGGATGCTTCGCCCTTGGGCCTTGGACAATCCCTCCACACCAAGGAAGCTCATTTCGGTCAGTGCACGCTTCGGAAACTACCATGACTGAACCCGGTGCACGATGCTCAACCGCGCCCGTCTCTGCGGTGCCCACCGATCAGTGTGACGGCCTGTACGAGCACCGCTACACCTCACCCACCTACGCAGAGCGGCATCACTCGATACCAGCGCACAGCACAGGTAGTCGCCAACCATGATATATAGTCCTAGTACGAACCTTCCTCCCTCGAGCTCCCCCCCGCCCTCGCCTTGCTGCTCCAGATCACTGGCTGGCTACTCTGGACCTCTGGTAGCGTTGTTCTAGAGCGGGAGAGTGTACCAGTGTAGTACTGCGTGCCTGCGTGCTTGTGCTTCGAACGACGTACTGTAGACTGTAGTACGTGTCCATGGAGACCCCGTTGGCGCAGGTGACGGATGACCTGATCAAGGGGCGGGAGTTCGCGACGCAGCTGCAGGGCCTCCTCCGGGACTCCCCCGAGGCCGGCCTCATCATGGACCAGATCCTCCACGCCTTCTCCCGCGCCATCCACGCCGCCAGGGCCGCGGCAGCCACCAGCGCCAGCGAGAGGTCCTCGGACGTGCGGAGCGAGGTCACCGACGGCGCGAGCGGCGGCGGCGGGAAGAGGAAGTCCGCCTCCGCCGGCGCCGGAGGGAACCGCAAGGCCTGCCGGAGAAGGTGAGAAGAGGCCCCAGCTCATGATTCTTGATATATATGCCCCCCTCACTAATTAACTGCATATTTGCTTAGCCACGTGACTAATGGATGTGTAAATTTTGCTTCTCTTTTTTGGCGTTGCAGGACCCAGCAATCGCACGTCGTCACGAAGAGCATCAAGAGCTTGGACGACGGGCAGGCATGGCGCAAGTACGGGCAGAAGGAGATACACAACTCCAAGCACTCGAGGTACGTTTCTGCCCTGCCCTGCCCTCCAATGATTTTATCACTACCACAGTAATAAACTGCTAAAAAGACCACCAAGTGGGATGACAATGGTGCTCCTACCTACCTACTACGTGTGAACTCTGCAACGACCAGCCCTGCCTGCAACTAGTCCCTGGACGTCGACGGGTCTCCGTCAACTGACAAGCGCCGTGAACGAACGTGTTTCTTCCGCAGGGCCTACTTCCGGTGCACGCACAAGTACGACCAGCAGTGCGCGGCGCAGCGGCAGGTCCAGCGCTGCGACGACGACGAGGGCATGTTCAGGGTCACCTACATCGGCGTGCACACCTGCCGGGACCCCGCCGCCGCCGTGGCGCCGCACGTCCTCCACCACCTGACCGGCGCCGCCCAAGGCCTGCACGCCGGCTGCCACCTCATCAGCTTCTCGCCCGGCAGCGCCGCCGCCGCTACCCATGGCGCCACCACCAGCACGACCACGAACGCCAACCTGGTCGACAAGGGCGCCGCGACGGGGTCCGGCCTGCAGGGCATGAAGCCTGAGAGCGGCGACCAGGAGGAGGTGCTGAGCAGCCGCACCCCCGGGAGCTCTGCCCTGCACAGCACCGCCGCGGCGGCGACGGCGCCTACTTGGCCCGACCAGGGAGACGTGACGTCCACCCGGCAATACGGTGGTGCCGTTAGCTTTGGAGAGTACCTTGATGACTACACGTCCCTCGGGGACCTAGTGTCATACGTATTCGATCACTGATCGGTCGAGCTGTGGATCGGGAGGCGCCCCAAGGATCGACCGACTCGTCGCGTGTGAATGGAAATAATGGCTGCGCGGATCTTCGATATTCCTGAGCGGCAACCACTGCGCGTCGTAGTTTAGTTTGTACAGTTTATTTTCGTGTCATGACAATTAGAAGCTGCAAGTTTGGTATTATCTTAGTTGAACCTATGCTTTTGTCTCTCCTAAGAGCATCTCCAACAGCTGTGCTATGTAAACGCCGCGCCGGAAATTTTTGGTTTTTAGCACGTGCAACCGCTCAGGGAGCTCCAGCGGAGGCGCAATAACCGCGCGCGCGGCATAAAGAGTTCAGCGCGCTGTCCGAAACGCCATCGCGCGCCGTTTATTTGCTGCGCCCGCTTCCGCGCGCCGCACACTCGAGCGCTCGCGCCGCACCCTCTTCGCCGCGCCACTTTCGCCCCGCGCGCGCCGCCGCCGGCGAATTGGCCCGATGTACGGTCGCGCCGGCAACCCCCTCACCCCTTCCTACACCCGCGACCCCTCCACCGCCGCCGCCGCAAACCCTAGCGCGGGGAGCTTTGGCTTCGCCTCCGCCGGTGCTCCTCCAATACCGGCATCGCGCGCGGCCTTTTCATGCCGCCACGGACGACCTCGGCGGCGGGTGGCGTCGCGCCGGCGCCCGCCGTGAAGCCACGTGCCCCCCTCTCGAAGCTTCCAAATGTGGCGCGGGCGAAGAAGGGCAAGGTATCCGCGAAGAAGAACAAGGCGGCGGACGGCTCCTCTAGGCCGTCGAGGAAGAAGCTTGCAGGGCGTGCAACGGACGCGACGGTGACCGAAGCGCCGGCGAGCTCACTTGTTGAGCCGGCGGCCGACGCGCACAAGGTGTTCGATGAAATGCCCACAAGGTAAAATTTCGCCAACTTTTTGTTGTTGTTGTTTTTTGAATGCATACATATGGATAACTTATTTGCTTCGGTGTATATACTTGGTAGTTTCAATGATGAGGCATATATGTCAACTATGGGTGTTGGCTCCAACAATTCTCATTGGTCTCAAACCAATGAGATGCATTTCGATGATCATGAGTTTGAGGTGGACGAGGATGGTGAGGGCATCGTCGATGCACCGAAAGGAAGAGAGGGCAACTACACCATGGATGAAGACATCTTGTTATGCAATACTTGGTTGCAAGTGTCGAGGGATCCCTCCGTTGGAGGGGATCAAAGTAGAGATGCATATTGGTTCCGGATGAAGGAACACTTTGATGTACACAACAAAAGTGGAATTGACCGCTCCGGAAGATCTCTTCGCTCCCGGTGGTCGACAATCAACTGAGATTGTCAAAGGTGGGCGGCCGCACTTAAAGCGGTTGACAAGTTGAACCCAAGTGGCACTAATGATAGAGATAGGGTAAGTGCCATTTCTTTCATGATTCTTCCATGTTCATCATGCTTCTTCTTGGTGTTTCTAGTGCTAACTTGTTTTTTTTTGTTTGTAGCTCACTATTGAACAAAACTTGTTCCAAGGAGAGGAGAAGAAGACAAAGAAAGGGAAGATCAAGAAAGGGAGACCATTTACCTTGCCTCATTGCTATGGAGAATTGAAGGATGATGAGAAATGGAAACCCCGTGATGCTACCGATGATGATGAGGAGGAGAGCAACAAACACAAGCGAACTATTGATTTGGATGATGATGAGGAGGAGGCATCAAGTGATGACGGCAAGAGAAGCCCTACATCAAACTCGATTTCGTACTCCAAGCCAAAAAGACCGGATGGATGCAAGAAAGACGGAAAAGAAAAGAAGCAGAAAGGAGATGACGAGCTAAAAAAATGCTATGGAAGCTATTGTGAAGGCAAGAAAGGAAGCGAACGAGGTGAGGAAGATGGCAAGGAACCAAGATGCCGCGGCCGAGGAGAGGAGGTTGGCAGCCGAGGAGAGGAAGGTGGCATTGGAGGAGAGGAAGGTGGCCATGGAGGAGCGAACTAGGTTGTTGGAATGGGAGAATTACTTGTTCTTCATGGACACATCTACCCTCAATGAGAAGCTAAATGAGTACGTCAATCTTGCCTGTGAAGAAGTCTTGGTCCAAAAAAGAGCCATGGTTGGCGGTGGCATGGGCGGCATGGGAGGCGGTGGCATGGGTGGCGGTGGCATGGGCGGCATGGGAGGCGGTGGCATTGGCGGCATGGGAGGCATCGGTGGCTTCGGAGCTACCATGGGCGGCATGGGTGGCTTCGGAGCTACCATGGAGGCCATGGGAGGCATGGGTGGCTTCGGAGCTACCATGGGAGGCATGAGTTTTGCGTCTCTCATGGGATGCATGGGAGCACCTCCGGGCGGCATGGGCGGAATGTCTTCCGGTGTGCCTCATCACACACCTTCGCATGATGCCGTTGAAGATCTTGCCAACACTTTCTGAGCTCCACATGACGATGCGGCGCGTGACAATGAGGAGGAGGAAGAATCGTCTTCGGATGAGGATAATGAATCGGAGGAAGAGAAGGATGAGGACGAGGCATGATTGTTGATGTGCCTTTCATTTGTATGAACTTTTATGTCATAAACTTGGTTCGGATTTTGAACTTGGTTGGATGATGACGTGGGCATGGATTTGAACTTTTATGTCATGAACTTGTTTGGGTGATTTAAACTATGCTATGTCTTGTTTTAATATTTACAATATCATCATATTGTTTCCAAAATGCAACATATGGCAAGCGCTGGCTGCTCGCGCGCGCTGCAGTTTAGCGCGTCTGTTGGAGCGGCTCGGGCGCGCTATATTTTGCAGCGGCCGCTGGAGCAAGCGCTTCTCGCAGCGCAAAAACGCACGATCAGCGCGCTGCAAATGCTCTTTTAGAGCGCCGCGTGTTGCGCGGCTGTTGGAGATGCTCTAAGTGACTGAGAAGTGAACAGAAATTTTCAGTATATTTTGCACTTCACCCCACGACTTTATGTTAATTTTAGCTTCATGTTTTCCGAACTTCGCCCATTTTGAAGAATTATCTTCTCTTTTTTTTCTTGAAAAAACTTCTGATCTATTCATCGTGACAGTACAAAGAACATAGAAATAATAAAAATTACATCCATGTCCATATACCAACTAGAGACGACTACAACACTGGAGCGAGCAGAAGGCACGCCGTCGTCATCACCCATCCCTCACCGAAGTTGGTCCAAACTGTTGGGGAACGTGCAATTTCAAAAAAATTCCTACGCTCACGCAAGATCTATCTAGGAGATGCATAGCAACAAGAGGGGAGAGTGTGTCCACGTACCCTCGTAGACCGAAAGCGGAAGCATTAGCTTAACGCGGTTGATGTAGTCGAACGTCTTCGCGATCCAACCGATCAAGCACCGAACGTACGGCACCTCCGAGTTCAGCACACGTTCAGCTTGATGACGTCCCTCGAACTCTTGATCCAGCAGAGGGTCGAGGGAGAGTTCCGTCAGCATGACGGCGTGGTGACGGTGATGGTGATGTGATCCGCGCAGGGCTTTGCCTAAGCACTACGACGCTATGACCGGAGAAGTAAACTGTGGAGGGGGGCATCGCACACGGCTAAGAGAATATCTGATGTGTCTTTGGGGTGCCCCCCGCCCCCGTATATAAAGGAGGGGACGAGGAGGCCAGCCCCCTAGGGGCGCGCTAAGTGTGGGGAGTCCTACTAGGACTCCCAAGTCCTAGTAGGATTCCCCTTTCCTTTCCGGAGTGGGAAAGAGGGAAAGGGAGAGGGAGTAGGAAAGGGCAAGGGGGGCGCCGCCCCCTCCCCTAGTCCAATTCGGACTCCATGGGGGGGGGGGCGCCACCTCCCCTTGGCCTACCTCCTCTTCTCCCCTATGGCCCAATAAGGCCCATTACTTCCCCGGGGGGTTCCGGTAACCCCTCGGTACTCCGAAAAATACCCGAATCACTCCGGAACCATTCCGGTGTCCGAATATAACCTTCCAATATATCAATCTTTACCTCTCGACCAATTCGAGACTCCTCGTCATGTCCATGATCTCATCCAGGACACCGAACAAACTTCGGTCACCAAAACACATAACTCATAATACAAATCGTCATCGAACGTTAAGCGTGCGGACCCTACGGGTTCGAGAACTATGTAGACATGACCGAGACACATCTCTGGTCAATAACCAATAGCGGAACCTGGATGCTCATATTGGTTCCTACATATTCTACGAAGATCTTTATCGGTCAAACCGCACGACAACATACGTCATTCCCTTTGTCATCGGTATGTTACTTGCCCGAGATTCGATCGTCGGTATCTTCATACCTAGTTCAATCTCGTTACCGGCAAGTCTCTTTACTCGTTCCGTAATGTATCATCCCGTAACTAACTCATTAGTCACATTGCTTGCAAGGCTTATAGTGATGTGCATTACCGAGAGGGCCCAGAGATACCTCTCCGATATTCGGAGTGACAAATCCTAATCTCGATCTATGCCAACCCAACAAACACCTTCGGAGACACCTGTAGAGCATCTTTATAATCACCCAGTTACGTTGTGACGTTTGATAGCACACAAGGTGTTCCTCCGGTATTCGGGAGTTGCATAATCTCATAGTCAGAGGAATATGTATAAGTCATGAAGAAAGCAATAGCAATAAAACTTAACGATCATTATGCTAAGCTAACGGATGGGTCTTGTCCATCACATCATTCTCTAATGATGTGATCCCATTCATCAAATGACAGCACATGTCTATGGCTAGGAAACTTAACCATCTTTGATTAACGAGCTAGTCTAGTAGAGGCTTACTAGGGACTCGGTGTTTTGTCTATGTATTCACACATGTATCAAGTTTCCGGTTAATACAATTCTAGCATGAATAATAAACATTTATCATGATATAAGGAAATATAAATAACAACTTCATTATTGCCTCTAGGGTATATTTCCTTCAGTCTCCCACTTGCACTAGAGTCAATAATCTAGTTCACATCGCCATGTGATTAACACGAATAGTTCACATCACCATGTGATTAACATCCATAGTTCACATCGTCATGTGACCAACACCCAAAGGGTTTACTAGAGTCAGTAATCTAGTTCACATCGCCATATGATTAACACCCAAAGAGTACTAAGGTGTGATCATGTTTTGCTTGTGAGAGAAGTTTAGTCAATGTGTCTGTCACATTCAGATCCGTATGTATATTTGCAAATTTCTATGTCTACAATGCTCTGCATGGAGCTACTCTAGCCAATTTGCTCCCATATTCAATATGTATCCAGATTGAGACTTAGAGTCATCTGGATTAGTGTCAAAGCTTGCATCGACGTAACCTTTTACGACGAACTCTTTATCACCTCCATTACCGAGAAACATTTCCTTAGTCCTCTCAGGTAACTAAGGATAATTTTGACCGCTGTCCAGTGATCCATTCCTGGATCACTATCGTACCCCCTTGCCAAACTCATGGCAAGGTACATAATAGGTCTGGTATACAGCATGGCATACTTTATAGAACCTATGGCTGAGGCATAGGGAATGACTTTCATTCTCTCTCTATCTTCTGCCATGGTCGGGCTTTGAGTCTTACTCAACTTCATACCTTGCAACACATGCAAGAACCCTTTTCTTTGACTGATCCTTTTTGAACTCCTTCAAAACTTTGTCAAGGTATGTGCTTTGTGAAAGTCCTATTAAGCATCTCGATCTATCCCTATAGATCTTGATGCTTAATACTTAAGCAGCTTCACTGAGGTATTTTTATAGAAAAATTCTTATTCAAGTATCATTTTATGCTATCCAGAAATTCTATATCATTTCCAACCAGCAATATGTCATCCACATATAATATCAGAAATGCTACAGAGCTCCCACTCACTTTCTTGTAAATACAGGCTTCACCGTAAGTATGTATAAAACCATATGCGTTGATCACCTTATCAAAGCGTATATTCCAACCCGAGATGCTTGCACCAGTCCATAAATGGATCGCTGGAACTTGCACACTTTGTTAGCACCTTTAGGATCGACAAAACCTTCTGGTTGCATCATATACAACTCTTCTTTGAGAAATCCATTAAGGAACGCAGTTTTGACGTCCATTTGCCAGATTTCATAATCATAAAATGCGGTAATTGCTAACATGATTCGGACAGACTTAAGCATCGCTACGGGTGAGAAGGTCTCATCGTAGTCAACCCCTTGAACTTGTCGAAAACCTTTCGCAACAAGTCAAGCTTTGTAGACAGTAACATTACCGTCAGCGTCAGTCTTCTTCTTGAAGATCCATTTATTCTCTATGGCTTGCCGATCATCGGGCAAGTCAACCAAAGTCCACACTTTGTTCTCATACATGGATCCCATCTCAGATTTCATGGCCTCAAGCCATTTCGTGGAATCTGGGCTCATCATCGCTTCCTCATAGTTCGTAGGTTCGTTATGGTCTAGTAACATGACTTCCAGAACAGGATTACCGTACCACTCTGGTGCGGAACGTACTCTGGCTGACCTACGAGGTTCGGTAGTAACTTGATCTGAAGTTTCATGATCATCATCATTAGCTTCCTCACTAATTGGTGTAGGCATCACGGGAACTGTTTTCTGTGATGAGCTATTCTCCAATTCGAAAGAAGGTACAATTACCTCATCAAGTTCTACTTTCCTCCCACTCACTTCTTTCGAGAGAAACTCCTTCTCTAGAAAGGATCCATTCTTAGCAACAAAGATTTTGCCTTCGGATCTGTGATAGAAGGTGTACCCAACAGTTTCTTTTGGGTATTCTATGAAGACGCACTTCTCCGATTTGGGTTCGAGCTTATCAAGCTGAAGCTTTTTCATATAAGCATCGCAACCCCAAACTTTAAGAAACGACAGCTTAGGTTTCTTGCCAAACCACATTTCGTACGGTGTCGTCTCAACGGATTTAGATGGTGCCCTATTTAACGTGAATGCAGCTGTCTCTAATGCATAACCCCAAAATGATAGTGGTAAATTGGTAAGAGACATCATAGATCGCACCATATCTAATAAAGTACGGTTACGACGTTCGGACACACCATTATGCTGTGGTGTTCCAGGTGGCGTGAGTTGTGAAACTATTCCACATTGTTTTAAATGAAGACCAAACTCGTAACTCAAATATTCGCCTCCGTGATCAGATCGTAGAAACTTTATTTTCTTGTTACGATGATTTTCCACTTCACTCTGAAATTCTTTGAACTTTTCAAATGTTTCAGACTTATGTTTCATTAAGTAGATATACCCATATCTGCTCAAATCATCTGTGAAGGTCAGAAAATAACGATACCCGCCGCGAGCTTCAACACTCATCGGACCGCATACATCAGTATGTATTATTTCCAATAAGTCAGTAGCTCGCTCCATTGTTCCGGAGAACGGAGTCTTAGTCATCTTGCCCATGAGGCATGGTTTGCAAGCATCAAATGATTCATAATCAAGTGATTCCAAAAGTCCATCTGCATGGAGTTTTTTCATGCGCTTTACACCAATATGACCTAAACGGCAGTGCCACAAATATGTTGCACTATCATTATCAACTTTGCATCTTTTGGCATCAATATTATGAATATGTGTATCACTACGATCGAGATTCAATAAACCATTTATATTGAGTGTATGACCATAGAAGGTTTTATTCATGTAAACAGAACAACAATTATTCTCTGACTTAAATGAATAACCGTATCGCAATAAACATGATCCAATCATATTCATGCTCAACGCAAACACCAAATAACATTTATTTTAGGTTCAACACTAATCCCGAATGTAGAGTGAGCGTGCGATGTTGACCATATCAACCTTGGAATCAATTCCAACATTCATCGTCACCTCTCCCTTAACTAGTCTCTGTTTATTCTGCAACTCCTGTTTCGAGTTACTAATCTTAGCAACTGAACCAGTATCAAATACCCAGGTGTTGCTATGAACACTAGTAAATTACACATCAATAACATGTATATCATATATACCTTTGTTCACTTTATCATCCTTCTTATCCGCCAAATATTTGGGGCAGTTTCGCTTCCAGTGACCATTTTCTTTGCAGTAGAAGCACTCAGTTTCAGGCTTAGATCCATCTTTGGGCTTCTTCACGGGAGTGACAACCTATTTGCCATTCTTCTTGAAGTTCCCTTTCTTTCCCTCGCCCTTTTTCTTGAAACTAGTGGTCTTGTCAACCATCAACACTTGATGTTATTTCTTGATTTCTACCTTTGCCGATTTCAACATCGCGAAGAGCTTGGGAATCGTTTTCGTCATCCCTTGCATATTATAGTTCATCACGAAGTTCTAGTAACTTGGTGATAGTGACTAGAGAACTCTGTCAATCACTATTTTATCTGGAAGATTAACTCTCACTTGATTCAAGCGATTGTAGTACCCAGACATTCTGAGCATATGCTCACTGGTTGAGCTATTCTCCTCCATCTTGTAGGCAAAGTATTTGTCAGAGGTCTCATACCTCTTAACACGGGCATGAGTCTGAAATACCAATTTCATCTCTTTGGAACATCTCATATGCTCCGTGGCGTTCAAAACATTTTTGAAGTCCCGGTTCTAAGCCGTAAAGTATGGTGCACTAAACTATCAAGTAGTCATCATATTGAGCTTTGCCAAACGTTCATAACATCTGCATCTGCTCCTGCAATAGGTCTGTCACCTAGCGGTGCATCAAGGACATAATTCTTTCGTGCAGCAGTGAGGATAATCCTCAGATCACGGATCAAGTCTGCATCATTGCTACTATCATCTTTCAACTTAGTTTTCTCTAGGAACATATCAAAAATAAAACAGGGGAGCTATACGCGAGCTATTGATCTACAACATAATTTGCAAATACTACCAGGACTAAGTTCATGATAAATTAAAGTTCAATTAATCATATTACTTAAGAACTCCCACTTAGATAGACATCCCTCTAGTCATCTAAATGATCACGTGATCCATATCAACTAAACCATGTCCGATCATCACGTGAGATGGAGTAGTTTTCAATGGTGAACATCTCTATGTTGATCATATCTACTATATGATTCACGTTCAACCTTTCGGTCTCAGTGTTCCGAGGCCATATCTGCATATGCTAGGCTCGTCAAGTTTAACCCGAGTATTCCGCACGTGCAAAACTGTCTTGCACCCGTTGTATGTGAATGTAGAGCTTATCACACCCGATCATCACGTGGTGTCTCGGCACGACGAACTGTCGCAACGGTGCATACTCAGGGAGAACACTTATGCCTTGAAATTTAGTGAGGGATCATCTTATAATGCTACCGCCGTACTAAGCAAAATAAGATGCATAAAAGATAAACATCACATGCAATCAAAATATGTGACATGATATGGCCATCATCATCTTGTGCCTTTGATCTCCATCTCCAAAGCACTGTCATGATCTCCATCATCACCGGCTTGACACCTTGATCTCCATCGTAGCGTCGTTGTCGTCTCGCCAACTATTGCTTCTACGACTATCGCTACCGCATAGTGATAAAGTAAAACAATTACATGGAGATTGCATTTCATACAATAAAGCGACAACCATAAGGCTCCTGCCAGTTGCCGATAACTTTTACAAAACATGATCATCTCATACAATAACGTATATCACATCATGTCTTGACCATATCACATCACAACATGCCCTGCAAAAACAAGTTAGACGTCCTCTACTTTGTTGTTGCAAGTTTTACGTGGCTGCTACGGGCTTCTAGCAAGAACCGTTCTTACCTACGCATCAAAACCACAACGATTTTTTGTCAAGTGTGTTGTTTTAATCTTCAACAAGGACCGGCCGTAGTTAAACTCGATTCAACTAAAGTTGGAGAAACAGACACACTCCAGCCACCTGTGTGCAAAGCACGTCGGTAGAACCAGTCTCATGAACGCGGTCATGTAATGTCGGTCCGGGCCGCTTCATCCAACAATACCGCCGAATCAAAGTAAGACGTTGGTGGTAAGCAGTATGACTATTATCGCCCACAACTCTTTGTGTTCTACTCGTGCATATCATCTACGCATAGACCTGGCTCGGATGCCACTGTTGGGGAACGTGCAATTTCAAAAAAATTCCTACACTCACGCAAGATCTATCTAGGAGATGCATAGCAACAAGAGGGGAGAGTGTGTCCATGTACCCTCGTAGACCGAAAGCAGAAGCATTAGCTTAACGCGGTTGATGTAGTCGAACGTCTTCGCGATCCAACCGATCAAGCACCGAACGTACGGCACCTCCGAGTTCAGCACATGTTCAGCTCGATGACGTCCCTCGAACTCTTGATCCAGCAGAGGGTCGAGGGAGAGTTCCGTCAGCACGACAGCGTGGTGACGGTGATGGTGATGTGATCCGCGCAGGGCTTCGTCTAAGTACTACGACGCTATGACCGGAGGAGTAAACTGTGGAGGGGGGGTACCGCACACGGCTAAGAGAATATCTGATGTGTCTTTGGGGTGCCCCCCGCCCCCGTATATAAAGGAGGGGAGGAGGAGGCCGGCCCCCTAGGGGCGCGCCAAGTGTGGGGAGTCTCCCAAGTCCTAGTAGGATTCCCCTTTCCTTTCCGGAGTGGGAAAAAGGGAAAGGGAGAGGGAGTAGGAAAGGGCAAGGGGGGCGCCGCCCCCTCCCCTAGTCCAATTCAGACTCCATGGGGAAGGGGGCGCCACCTCCCATTGGCCTGCCTCCTCTTCTCCCCTATGGCCCAATAAGGCCCATTACTTCCCCGGGGGGTTCCGGTAACCCCTCGGTACTCCGAAAAATACCCGAATCACTCCGAAACCATTCCGGTGTTCGAATATAACCTTCCAATATATCAATCTTTACCTCTCGACCAATTCGAGACTCTTCGTCATGTCCGTGATCTCATCCAGGACTCCGAACAAACTTCGGTCACCAAAACACATAACTCATAATACAAATCGTCATCGAACGTTAAGCGTGCGGACCCTACGGGTTCGAGAACTATGTAGACATGACCGAGACACATCTCTGGTCAATAACCAATAGCGGAACCTGGATGCTCATATTGGTTCCTACATATTCTATGAAGATCTTTATCGGTCAAACCGCGCGACAACATACGTCATTCCCTTTGTCATCGGTATGTTACTTGTCCGAGATTCGATCGTCGGTATCTTCATACCTAGTTCAATCTTGTTACCGACAAGTCTCTTTACTCGTTCCATAATGCATCATCCCGTAACTAACTCATTCGTCACATTGCTTGCAAGGCTTATAGTGATGTGCATTACCGAGAGGGCCCAGAGATACCTCTCCGATATTCGGAGTGACAAATCCTAATCTCGATCTATGCCAACCCAACAAACACCTTCGGAGACACCTGTAGAGCATCTTTATAATCACCCAGTTACGTTGTGACGTTTGATAGCACACAAGGTGTTCCTCCGGTATTCGGGAGTTGCATAATCTCATAGTCAGAAGAATATGTATAAGTCATGAAGAAAGCAATAGCAATAAAACTTAACGATCATTATGCTAAGCTAACGGATGGGTCTTGTCCATCACATCATTATATAATGATGTGATCCCGTTCATCAAATGACAACACATTTCTATGGTTAGGAAACTTAACCATCTTTGATTAACGAGCTAGTCTAGTAGAGGCTTACTAGGGACTCGGTGTTTTGTCTATGTATTCACACATGTATCAAGTTTCCGGTTAATACAATTCTAGCATGAATAATAAACATTTATCATGATATAAGGAAATATAAATAACAACTTTATTATTGCCTCTAGGGCATATTTCCTTCACAAACTTGTTGTAGTAGACAGTTTGGAAGTCGTCGTGCTACGGCCCCACAAGACTAATGCACCAGAACAACAACCATCGCCGATGAAGTGGAGTATAGATAGAAAAGATCTAACCTGTAGACACATGAATAAAGACTGGATCCACCAAAGACAAGCATCGACCCTCCACACGCCCTCCGATGACGCTAAACACATCATCGAAACGGGGCCAGGCGGAGAGAACCTTATTCCTTCTTCACGAAGCCGTCACCGTCTCGTCTTCCTGAGCAGAACTCAAACCCTAAACTAACTCATAAAAACAATTAAAAACAAAGAAAGATCCCTCTCGCCAGCAAGGACAAAGGTCCACCACGACTCCATGGTCCATTGGTCCTAGGGCCGCCAGAGATGGGACGGGCCGGCGACGGCGTCGGCAGGAGATAGAGAAATCCTAAGTTCTTTCTTGAAGAATTATCCTCTCAACTTACTCCCTTCCTCTCAACTTAGAGCATCTACTGCCGGGTCTCTCATACCCGTCTCAAACGTCCAGGCAGGCCGTCCGAGCAGTAACCGGTCACAAAAATTCGACCCAACCAGACTTTTCAAACGGGCCTCAAACGCCCGGGCTGACCGGCACCCCTCATATCCAGCCCAAATATAGGACGGATATGGGGCGGCCCGGGCACGCCCGGGCGCGTCCGCCTGACAGGTCCGGCCCACCACGGACCCCACAAAAAACCAATCCGGGCGGCGAGCTCAAACCCTAGCTCACTCTCTTCCTCTCTCGCTCCGTCCGTCCACTCCTCTTCCACTCCGGTTCCGATCCTATCCACCACCACGAGCAGCTCCGGCAGCGACTCTGGCTCGGAGCTCGACTACGAGGAGGATATGGCCCTCCGCATTGCGCTGGAGCGGTCCAAAGTGGAGACCGGCGGCAGCTTCGGATCTGGAGCGTCGCCTCACCTCCCGCGCCGGCGCAGCGCGGACCCTCCAGGCTCGCGCGCAGCGATGCCCGGTCAGCACAGTCCGCGCCGGCCCCGCGTCGTCTCCTTCCCCCGCCAGCCGCTCCTCCACGCGGCCAACGTTGGGTGCTTGTGCCCGCGCCTCCGGCCCGCACGCGCACTCCGGAGTCGGAGGCGCGCGCCGCGAGAGGCAGCGTGCACGGGAAAGGGAGGCGGCGGAGCAGTCCGCGCGCCGCCGCCGCTGGACGGAGCCGGACGCCGACGAGGACGCGCGTCTCCTCGCCTGGGTGTACCGCCGCTCCCTCACGACGGCGGAGACTGACGCTCGCCGCCTCCGACGGAAGAACGCCAAGGCGCTCCGGCTAGCCATTGAGCAGTCGAAGCGCGAGGTGAAGGAGGTAGCGGCGGAGAAGGCTCGAGTGGCAAGGCTGAAGCGGGAGCAGGACAGGGCGGTCCGTCGGATGAAGGGGCTCATCGTCCTCTCCGACTCCGACGGCGGCGACAGCTGCACCTCGTCGTCCGACGACCAAGACCCTCCACCAGTCGCGGACGCCTACAGTTGCGCCGGCGACCGGAAGGGCAAAGGCCCGGCGAGGAAGTGGTGATTCCGGCCCCCTCCTCCTTAATGTTTATATTGTTTTAGTTGTAGAAGTTTATGAACTTGTCCGTGGACGAACTGTGATCTTTTGGATGTGGTGAAGTATGTTTATGTCCGTTTGCAGCCGATTTTGTGTTCCTTTGCAGCTCAATTTTGTTGTTCTTCGTCTGATCACGTATGATAGATCAACGTATGCATGGGTAGTATGGATATAGGACGCCGGATATGAGATACGTGGATGCAGGACGGCAACTATGAGGGGTGCCCAGTCAATGCCTGCGGACACGTCCGGACACGTCCGCGGGTGTTTAAGGGGCCGGATTTGCCAAGTCCGGCAGTAGATGCTCTTACACCCGCTGTCAATCTGTCATTTAACCCTTGCCTCGCACCATCCGTGCTTCGTCTGGGGTCGGAACTAGTCGGTTGTCCTGCCTTCCGAGTCGGAGGAGGGGCTCGCCCGCGGTGTCATCCGCCGGTCGTTGACCACGTACAAGACAGATGCTCACCGTTGCCGCTGCAAAAGTGCCTAGGCATTGCGGCTCAGGCTCGAGGAGTCCAAGCGGCTAGCCAAGGAGAAGGCGGCCAACGCGATGAGAGCTGAGCGGAGGAGCAGGCCCGCATCACCCGGCGAACATATACGAGCAAGAATAGCGCACGAGTATGCCACTTCATTTGTAGTATACTATGCTACGAAAAGTGATACATTCAGTTGAAGTTCACATCAGGAGGAAGATATCCTGGCACGGTAATGGCCTGCAGAAGCATACATTATGTACGGCGTTTCTTCCTCGGTGAAGTCGAGTATTGAGACTTCTCTGCGACACAAGTGCCGGAGATGACAGTGTAAGGGGGTAACCGAGATTCCCACACCAGCTCAAACTTCATCGGCAGAACAACAGAGCCTGCTATTATATCTCCAAATGTCATCCTGGGGAGCTCGCCTGGTCCGGAAGAGCCCCTTCCACCGATCAGCAGCACAAATCGATGCGGGGTAGCCGCCGCCGCCGCCGACGGCGAGAACCTGGTGATATCCACGGTGCTGCCTCTGTCAAGAAGAGCTCTCAGGTGGTCACCGAAGACGGACAGGTTGGCCTCCATCACCGTTCTGTACAGCCTCAGAACGCGGCTCCAGAACTGGACGTTCAGGTTGTTCCTCAACACGCTTGAGTAGACGTTGAGGTGCACGAGTGACCCCTCCATCATCGTCGCCAGCTCCTTCCCTGCCAGCCGCGGGTGGTCCGCCGGGTCGGAGCTCCCGAACGCGAGGACCTTGAAAAGGTAGCCGTATTCCTCTCTTGACAAGCTGTTGATCCGGACGAGGTTCACGGTTCCAAACCTTGCTAGCCTCTCGAGCCGGCTTATGATCACCACCTTGCTCCCTGCGCCCGTGAGAGTTTGGAGCAGCGAGTGGAACCCGTGCCACTCCCTGTCATCCACGTCCGACCGGAACTCGACGACGATCAAAGTCCTCACAGGAGTAGTAGTGAACCTGCCACGGTCGATCCTCTGAATCTCACATCCGTCCACATGGAGGATGGAAGGGAAGCGAGACCGGATCCGGTCGTCGGAGCAGACGCTCCACACCAGCGTCTTCTTGCCCACTCTGCGACCGCCGATGATGGGCAGCACGGTCGGAGCCCCGGCTGGCGGGTGGCCATCCTGCATCAATACGTTGATGACTCGCTGCCTCTCGACCCGGCGGCCAAACATGAAGTTGTCGACGTGAAGGTAGCAGTGTTAGATTGATCTTGAACCCTTAACCCACGCTCACGCTCTGATCGGGGGCGTCCAGCCCAAACAAGGCTGGTGGGCCCCTGTCGCGCAGTGCCATATAGAGAAGATGGGGACCATGGCACAAGGTACGAGGTTCGTCGCCGCCACTGTTCCCCACTCCTAACCCTAGTCCGATCGAGAGGGAGGCACTGAAGCGATGGGAAGCGCCACCAGCCACTTCACCGTCGACCTCTACGCCGAGCTCCCCTCCGTTCACCACCGGCACCGGGAGCTCCTCGAGTCAAAGTGAAGGTATACCACCGATCTAATCTAGCCAAGTGATCCAAGGGGTCTATCAATGATATCAGACAAGGCTAGGACCTAGATTTTTTCGGTTGAAAGAAAGTCTGCAAAGAAATCAAACAGAAAAATTTCCCCTCACAAAGAAACCTAGACAGGGCAAAGAAAAGCACCGGAGCAGAGCCTTGGGCTCGCCGACAAAGAGCGCCGCCACAAGGCCGCGCCATTCCTCTCGATCCGGACGCGCATCGGCTAGCCGAGGCGTCGGAAGAAGAACCAAACAAAAAAAGGGGGGGCACCGCGGCCAAACCGCTCGACGGCGGCGCGCTCACCACAAGGGGAACGCACAACCTGCGGAGGGATCGGCAACGGCGCCGCCACTCCACGCCGTCGGGCGCTGCAAGGGCAGAGGGCGGCGCATCGCGCTCGTTCCCTCGCTGTCACAGGAAAAGAAAGAGGGAGGGGGAAGGGCTCGCGCGGCGCGGTAGCAACCGCCGCCGGCGGCCGGGGCGGGCAGCCGTCGCCGTCGCCGTCTGGTAACAGATCGCGCGAGGGGAGCAGAGGAGCTCAGAGCGTCCCTCACTCTCTCAGCGACAGAAGAAAAGAGGAAGGAAGCGGCGCGCTGGCCCTCGGCGCCGGCGCCGGCGGCCGGGGCGCAGCCCCGTGCTTCCGCCGTCAAGAGAGAGAGCGCGACGGGAGAGAATGAATTGGGGGCTAGGGTTTTCGGGGCTGGAGTCGCTGCCTCGTTTTGATCTAGCGAGGAGCGCGGACGTCCGTCCGATCAGATTGGACGGCTAGGAGGAAAAACCTAGCTTGTTGCCGGGCTTTTGGGCCGAAAGAAGGTGGGCCTTTGGTCCGGCGGACCAGGCCAGAGAGCAGCGCCCCGAGCTGGGCCTTTTGGCCGGTTTCGGCCACTGGCGGCGCGCGCTCAACAGAACAGAGAGAAGCACGCGGCTGTCTTCTGTTTTTTGTCCAGTTTTTGGACAAATTTCATACAGTTTTGCTATACAAAATTATTCAAAGAAAAAATTTCGTTTAGAAAATAGAAAAGTAAAAGTAATGTTTCAGAAAAGAAAAAGTTCATGAATTTTTTATTCATGTTTTCCGCTGCAAATAAAAATAAAAGTGCTCTTTTAAAAGTGAATAGAACTAAAGTAAAAGATTAAATTATTGCTTCTCTAATGCAATTTTGAACCAACCGGTTAAAATTGCTTAGAGAGTAAAAGAGTACAGAATTGTTTCTGAATAGAATTTTGTAAAGTTTCCGCTGCAAAGTAAAAGTTTTATCCTCAAATTAAATTGGAACCAACGGGAAAATTTAATTGGAAGAACTGTTCTTCGCAATGTTTTTCCCCTGTGGGTGAAATCAGATTCAGATAGTTTCCGCTATGACAAAAGAAAGATATTTGTTTTAAAGATTGGTATTGTTATTTTCTGACCAACGTTGATGATAACAATACTATAATTCTATGAGTCTTATGTTCAAAGCTTAAATCTCTGATAAATTTTGTATCAAAGTGATCAATTTTCAGAGAACAGATAAAGATCAAGAAATGCTCTTGAACTAGAGAAATGTATATTTCTTGTTCCCGCTGCAATAAAGTTAATGATGATGATTATTTCTTAGCAAAGTTGTTTAACAGAAATACTATCATCACATTGTTTATGAGTTATATGCATTATTTCCATTTCCGCCCAACGGTGATATGGAATTAATGTAGAAGGATGATGTTTTATTCTAATTCTGCCCAACGGTGATTTAGAATATAAAAGAAAGTTTTAAAAGTTTAATGTGCATATTTTTTAACCAGACCAACATGTGGTTATTTTTATGCTCATTATTGTTGATTATTGGCTAATTTTTCTCAGACTAAAAGTTTTCCATGCAAAGCGAATGGCTGGGTACTTGTGACCCGAAAGATGACCAAGAAAGGTCATAGCGTGAGGGAGTATGTTCTCTCTAAAGAATGGCTTCAAAAGAAAAGAATTCTGGGATATTAATCCAAGAAAAGAAAAGAGATAGATCATTGAGAAGTCTTGGTTGACGAATGTCTTTCATGTGCTCTCTATGAAGAAGATTTTTTAGTCAACATGATTTGGGATGAAACAAGCAACATGCATGTTTAATTTGACCAACGTCGGATCAAGCATGTGTGTCAAAGAGCATTCGGATTTATTTCTAATTTGATGATTGATTATGCAGTCAAAAGAGCCAATCCTGGCATTCATGTCCCTTACAGGGAATTACCCGCATGGCGGGAGAAGATGATTATGCTAAGACCCGCATGGCAGGAAAAGTCTGGGAAAATACCTGCGTAATCGGTATGACGGCAGAAATTTTGGCAAAGGACTTATCCTGTATGACAGGAGAAAAATATGATGACTCATGTGTTTTTAATGTGTCCCACTCTGGGAGAAAAGTATGGAGTAGCTATTGTGCTTTTCTAGTATCGACCGTACACCTTATGTGTAACGGTCATTAAGCACTCAATAAATCCAAAGAGAATAAAAGTCACAGACGAACCTAAAGATAAGAATGATATGCAAGTGTGACTTGCAAAAGTACTAATGATAAAGAACTCTGTTGAGTTTCTGAAATGGAATGAGGAAAAAGTACTCCCATACCAGTTAACAGATAACTTCATTTAGTATGAAGTAATCAGATAAATGAAGTAGATAATCGAAGTTTCGTCAATTCACAAGAGTTTTGAATGGTTTTTCGAAATTGTGGCAGAAAAGTTCTTGCCACATTTCGAGGGGGAGAAAGAAATATGAGATAAATTAAGAATGCTGAAACTCCCCTATACTTTAGATAATGTGATGCATATTATGCATCTAAAGTGATCCATTAATGAAGAATGTGATCGTCTGGGGGAGTACGACGGTCATAATAATACCCCTAAAGAAAAGAAATAGTTGTATTCCTGGATCTTTTACAGTTTCGAAAGCAGACTAAGGAATACTAAGACGGTGCTTAAAGTGCCGTAAAGAAGAAAGTTTTAACAGAATAAACCCAAATAATAAAGTTTAAAGATACCCCATTTTTTAGTGAAGATGGAGTAATCTTGGGGAGCATGGTATGAAAATACCTAAGACTCGAATAGATTGTATCTGGGGGAGCATGTTGTATGACCTATACAACACCTGTTGTTAGCTCTATAAAGGAGGAATGAGTAAACATGGATCTTGTGATAAAGGTCCCTGTAAAACCTATTGCCTCTTGGAAATGAAAGACTATAGAATTAATTTGCCTCTTGGCAATGACAGAGCAACAACAGCCCCATATGAAAGAAGTGCCAGTACTTGAGACACAGATGGTCTCAAGGAATGAGAAAATCAGATACTTCTGATTACTATAAAGTCTATGTTAGTGAAATTCAAATGGAGGTTGATCTCACCTCATTTAAAGTACTCAATCGAGCTTTGAGAAGTGTCTGTTTGTCTAAATGATAAGAGACTATGTGAGATGAAATAAAATTGGTGAATCCCGACGATGTTTGGGACTCATAAGTAATTCCCAATGGAGCCAAAACAGTAGGCTGTAAAGGGTCTACAAGGCCAATGTGACTCCAAAGGAAATATGTAAAGGTGTAAAGCGCGACTTAAATCGAAAGATTTTGTGCAAAGAGAATGAATAGATTACAATGAGTGTTAGTGGCACATCATGATATGAGTTACATCAGATGAAAGTAAAGAACACAAGGGATACTGCTTCAAGAAGTCTTTTATGGACTAGAGCAAGTCTCTAGACAGTGGCATTTAAAGTTAGAAGAATCAGATGTTATTTTGGGTTAAAGAAAATGAGAGGACAATTGTATTCATGCAAAGTTATAGAATAGGAAATTCATTCTAATCCTGTGCATGTGGATGATGTCCCACTTGCTAGTGGTCATGTCAATCTACTGCAGGAGGAGAAAAGAAGTTCTTGTCCTCAAAGTTCAAAAGAATGTTCTCGGTAGAGTGTCTCTCGTTATAATTATCGAGATTCACCAAGAAAAGAATAAAAGGGGGTATTAGGAATGTCGCATGGACATGCTAAGAAAGGTCCCTAAAGTATGCATGCGAGAAAACCTACGCCTGTTCTTATAGTCAAGGGTAATGGAACTGGAAACTTTGGTGTTCCAAAAGTTGATGAGAAAAGATTGAAAATGGATATGGTGCCATATGCTTCAGCTGTTGGAAGCTCAATATATTACACAATTCACGTATCCGGGTTGTTTTGGCAATGTCCAGTCCATATATAGATCACTGAAATGGAGTCAAAGATATCGGCTTCATGCTGAAAGAAATAAGTGCTCTCAAAAGACTATGAGTACAAAGACAGGACTTGTGAAATGTATAGCGAAATTCACAATTGTCGCTAACTTTCACACTTGGAGGTTTTTGTGTGGAAAAGCTCCAAAGAATGAAACAATTATCATCAATGTGATGCAAAGATATGTTATAGCTTGATATGAGGCTGAGGGACAGGCAAAATGGTTAAGGAGACCTGTACCCGGAGTTGATAATGGTTGACAACAGCGATAACCATTTTAAGTTTTTCGCTCCTATGACAACGAGTCAAGTGTTGATGCCAAACACACTGACACAGAGTTATGCGTTGTAAAGGAGAAAGTCCAGAATTATGTAGAAATGCTTGAAGCATAAAAGCAACAGACAAATGTTTGCAGATCTGCTTATTAAAGGCTTACCGTCCAGTGTGTTCGGAGAACACACAGTCGACATGGGTTTTATGGTATAGTCTAAGATTTCTGGACAATAAAAGGGCCAAAGGTTAAAGAATCTGTTTCAAAACAGAGGAGTGTGTTGTAGGTGTTGATTCTATCGGGATAGACCGTGATGATGAGACATGCTCTACATGTAAATCTGTGATGGAACGAGTACTTTGAAAAGAGTTATTTCAAAGTATAAAGTTAAAAGTATATGATGAGATCAAGGGGGAGAATGTTAGATTGATCTCTTCCTCAATGGACCCAACGGCCCATTGGACCCTTGACCCACGCCCTGATCGGGGGCGTCCAGCCCAAACAAGGCTGATGGGCCCCTGTCGCGCAGTGCCATATAGAGGAGATGGGGACCACGGCACAAGGTACGAGGTTCGCCGCCGTCACTGTTCCCCACTCCTAACCCTAGTCCGATCGAGAGGGAGACACTGAATCGATGGGAAACGCCACCAGCCACTTCACTGTCGACCTCTACGCCGAGCTCCCCTCCGTTCACCATCGGCACCGGGAGCTCCTCGAGTCAAAGTGAAGGTATACCACCGATTTAATCTAGCCTAGTGATCCAAGGGGTCTATCAAGCAGCTGTACGGGCTGCGGAGCATGCGCTCGCAGCCTGCCAGGAGCGCGACGAACTCGGCCATCTCCGCCGAGGCGGTCTCCAGAGCTCTCAGCGCGGTCTGCACCTCTTTGCTGGCAGCTGTGCTATTGAAACCTCTGAAATCCATGGAGTCTGAGGAGCCGCTCACGTCCGGTTGTGCTCCGATCTGCTCCAGGGGGCCATGGGTGTCCAGGGCGTCGTACCCCCGGTACATGGCCTCCGTGAGCGTCTTGAGCTGCAGCAGCATCCGTGAGTTGGTGATGTATCGCCCCTCGGCCTCCTCGACCACGGTGTGGACTCTGAGGAGGAGCCGGCGCAGCGCTTCCAGCTTCTCCTTCTTGCTCAGGCGTGCCTGGCCTCTGTACTTGCTGATGAGGAAAGACACGAGCCGGCCGGCTAGCTCGCTTGCCACCGCAGAGACAGCAATCTCCATGGGTTTTCACTTGCTATGAAGGTGTGTGTCACAGCGAGACGAACACGGTCACTTGCTATGAAGGTGTGTGTCCTGCGTGAGAGGCAAGACGTGGCGCGATTGTGGCAATCGACGTGCAAGACTGGGAAGCAATCCTCTATTATTGCTTCAACTTCAATGATGTTGACCCTTTACCCCCCATCTTTTGCCCACGTGTCCTAATGACCTTGGCACCTAGTCAGTCAACGAGAGATTTGATAATTCAGCTCGATTCTGAATACGAAAAACTGAAATAGCAACTAAACTTGCATCTGCTTCACACCCTCAGGGCATAATATCAAACCATACAAATGCGAGGATAACAGGCATAGACAACACCGTTTGAACATTTACTTTGGAATTATTTGAATTCTCTAAAACCAGGGCAAAATCGACGGTGTCAAAAATATTTCAGAGCACAAAATCACATAGATGACTTTTAACTTATATAGGACTTACATAACATAAACCAAAAAATAAACATGGCTTTTCAAGATCCATCTCAAGCTAGCTGACTAAGCAGACCCTCACGAAAAATGTATACCTGCTTTGTTGAACAGAGACAGCAAGCAGAGGAAATCAACTTGGCTCAGCTTGGAAGACCTCTTCTCTGCAAAATCACCCTGCTGCAATATACCCATAATCTTTTCTTTGAAGCTAGCACGGCCATCTGCCGCGTCAGCGTCATCCATTTCCATGTCGTCGTCCTCTTTCTCGTCAGTGGTCTCCATGCCCAGGTCCTCGACCATATTGGCCAGCACTGCAACGTCATCAGGTGACATCTTCTCCTCGCCCATTTCAGATTCTTGGGCAAGTTGGAGAGATTGCATTGTCTTGTAATTCTTCTCTAGCAACTCAAGAACGCGCTTCTGCTTGAAAAGGGAGCCCAGGGTTTTGTTTTTCCGATTGAAACAAATCCTCACGAGCCCATCCCACTCTTTGAAGCTGACGGGAGGGAGGGGTTTCCTTGGCTCGATGCGCACAACTGAAGAATCTACCTTGGGTGGAGGCCTGAAGTTATTCCGCCCAACCTTCAGCAGATGTGACACACGAGATAAGAGCTGCACGTTCACTGACAGGCGGCAGTACAGAGTGTCTCCAGGCTGTGCTACAAGTCTCATGGCAAATTCACGTTGAAACATGATCACAGCACACCTGAAGATCGGACGGTGTGACAAAAGCTTGAATGTAAGGGGGGATGATATCTGGTATGGGATATTTGCCACGCAGATATCGAAGTACGGAAGATCACATTTCAGAACATCTCCTTGGATAACCTGCATTATGGTTCACAAGAATATACACATTTTTATTAACAAACGTTTGGTTCAATTTAGAGCTGAAGATTCATGGAAGAGAGTGGACTTGATATAAGCTTGATTGTTTTTCGTTTTGTCTCCCCTTCCCATAGTTATCAGCGCTACCATAACGCATTCATCGCTGTTTATTATAATCCAAATTTGCAGTTTATTTTTAAATTATAAATCATGTCCATCGTATCAAGACGATCTTAGTTCTCCTAACACACCAATAGTGCCCTATATTAGGTGATCAGTCATACAGTATTGCGCTACAATTATTCACAATAATATATGCAACAGTGCCTGGTAACTTCAACAATCAAGAATATGGAAATTGTCAGTTGGTGTAGGCGCAAAACTCCCTCATACATGTATTGCTATTGCTCTGGGTCGACAGGAACAATCACTATGTAGCACTTACAAACTCAGCTACCAGGGTTAAAAAAAAAACAGGACGGCACTACTAAGACACATAATAAGTTCAGTTCAGCTAAATGAACCCAACATCATAAAACCCCGAATTCCCCGTTTACCGCCAAAAAACAATCTGTGAGCAGTCTATTGCAGAGCAAGCACAGTAGAAAACAGATACAGCAGCATGGCACAGACTAGTACTGAATTGTCTGCGAATTTTTTTTTTCCACAAATATGAGAAAACTGGGAGCCACAAAGGAGAGCTCTTGTACCTTGAGGCGTGAGGAGAGTGGGTGGCCCTGGAACCGGCGACTGAGCTCGAGAACCATCCGCGGGTCGAGCTCGACGGCGACAACGGCCTTGACGCCGGCCTCGAGCAGCCGTTTGGTGAGATTTCCCGTTCCGGGCCCGATCTCGAGGACGGTGTCGGTCGGCTTGAGGCCGGCCTTGGCGATGATGGAGTCCACCAGCGCCGGGTTCCGCAGGATGTGCTGGCCCTTGGACTTCTCGAACGGGATCCCACCCTGCAGCCGCGCGCCGCCGCCGCCACCACCGCCGCCGTGGCGCTTCTTCTGGATCTTGCCGCCGGCCATGATGGTATTATTCCGGAATATCCGCCTGGGGAGGAGGAGGTCTCAGCGGTGGTGAGGCGGCGGTCGTGTGTGGCGCGCGCGGGGAGGAGGCAGAGAGAAGAAGCGGCTAGGGTTTTGGGGGCGACAAGGAAAATGGCATTTCCTTTTTCTTATTTAACTAATGGAAACAGGCCGGCACTGATGCAGCCCAAATGAAGCTGATAGGCCCATGATATATCCAGCAATCAATTTATTTCAGCCTGGTGCTCATTTGGACAGCACATGGATGATGTTTTCTGAGGTAAAAAAAAAAGGATGATGTTTTCTGTTTTCTTTTGAACGAGAGGGCCGGAGAGGAAAACCCTATTTAACGAATTTTACGTCAAATTCTCGGGGCGCCACACATGCAATCGAACCGATCGACCGACACGGACGGCCTATTTAGTAGCGAGGCGTGCGTTCCACAGATCCCGTTTCCTGAAACCTTCTGGAAGGTTACAGCTGGTTTTTTCTGGTTTTGGAACCTTCTACAAATGTTCTTGAAACGGTTTTTCTATTTAAAAAAAATATCAATTTTCTTTTATCAATTTTCTGTTTCCTTTTTTTTATTTTCTCTCTTTTTTTCGTTTTTCTATTCTTTCTTTCCTTTTTCTTTTTACTATTTCTCCTTTTCTTTTCTTTATTATTATTATTATTATAAGTTTATTTTTCTTTTTCAACAAATGTTCAGAATTTTGAAAAATGTGCGCATGTTCTAAATTTTATTTATTTTTTGAAAAATCTTCATGTTTGAAATTTTGTTCAGAAATAAAAAAAAATTGAATTTCAGGTGTTGTTTGCTTCTTTTACAAAACATATTAGAAATTTCAGAATAATTTAAAATTTCAGATTAAAAACTGTTCCTACTTTAATTTTTTGTTCAGAAAGTTAGATATTGTTTGCAATTTAATTTTCTGATCACAAATTCTGAAAATGTTAAGGTATTTCAAAAAATGTTGCTACTTTCAAATTTTGTTCGTGAATTCAAAAAATGATCATGTTTCGAACATTTGTTCACAAATTCAAAGAATTTTTGGGGAACTTTGAAAAATGTGTGCATTTTTTTCACAAATTTTGAAAATGCCGCGCCTCCCAAATTTGTTCACAAATTAAAAAATGTTCATGTTTTCAAATTTTGTTTGCAAATTGAATTTTTTGGTAATTTCAAATTTTGTTCGCAAATTCAAAATATGTTAGGGGAATTTTGAAAAAATGTTCACATTTCTTCATTTTTATTTACAAATTGATAAAATCCCAAATTCCAATTTGTTCACGTTATCAAAATGTTCATGATTTTCAAAAATTGATCCCAAATTCAAAAAATGTTCAGGGGAATTAAGAAATTGTTCATGTCTAGAGAAAATTGTTTGTAATTTCAAAAAAGTTCTCGCTTTCAATTTTTGTTCCTGTTTTTCGAATAATGTTTTGCATTTTCAAGAAATTCTTCGTAATTTCAAAAAATGTTCTCGTTTTCAATTTTTTCCTTTTCTGAGAAATGTTTGAGATTCACTAAAATGGTTCAAGTTTTCAAAAATTTGCTCTTAAATATGACAATGCTTGCGTTTTAAAACATATTAACTTTTGTCAAAAAGAAAATCCCGTTCAAAAATTCAAAAAAAGTTTAAATATGTTTCAGCTTAAGTTCATATAAGGCGGACTGCCATTTTATGTACGAAATCCCAGGAATTATGCTGGCTATTGGGGTTGTTCACTTGCAGGAGGTCCTCAGTTCGACCCCTCACACATCTTTTGCGAACTGTTGTTTAAGTTTAGCTCCTGCTGTTATGGCGCTGCATATCTAGCATGAGAGATTGTTAGTTGTAGCGGTTAGCACAACGCCCCAATCAGTAAGAAGTTGCGGGTTCGAGTCACAGCTCGCTTGTTTTTTTTTGTTTGCGTTTTTCATCTCGCGAACGTGCCACCGCAAAATGGGCTGGCCCAGCTTAGCTGCCCCTGTGCGAAATGTCGGCACTTTGCCGCAATGAGCGGCATATAGGAGGTCCCAGCCAGAGAGGGTCTGATGACCCACAAGTATAGAGAATCAATCGTAGTCCTTTCGATAAGTAAGGGTGTCGAACCCAACGAGGAGCAGAAGGAAATGATAAGCGGTTTTCGGCAAGGTATTCTCTGCAAGCACTGAAAGTAGTAGTAACGTGTAGTTTGATAACAAGATAATTCGTAACAAATAACAAGTGACAATAGTAATTAGGTGCAGCAAGATGGCCCAATCCTTTAGCAAAGGACAAGCCTAGAGTACTTCTTATAGTGAGCAAAGCGTTCTCGAGGACACATGAGAATTCTCGTCTAGTCACGTTCATTATGTTTAGTTGATTCACGTTCGCTACTTTGATAATATGTGGGTGGATCGGTGCTAGGGTGTTGTTCTTACTTGAACAAGCAACCCACTTATGATTACCCCTCTCACAAGCATCCACAAGTACGAAAGAAAAATTAAGATAAATCTAACCATAGTATGAAACATATGGATCCAAATCAGCCCCTTACAGAATAACTCATAAACTAGGGTTAAACTTCTGTCACTCTCGCAATCCATCATCTACTTATTGCTCCCCAATTCCTTCCCCTAGGCCCAAACATGATGAAGTGTCATCTAGTCGATGTGAACATGACACTACTAGAAGAAGAAGAACGTACATATCAATATTGAACAAATACCAACTTCACATAATTACTTATAACAAGACTTCTCCCATGTCCTCAAGAACAAACGAAACTACTCACAAATCATATTCATGTTCAAGATTAGAGGAGTATTGTATATGATTGAGGATCTGAACATATAATCTTCCACTAAATAAACGAACTAGCATCAACTACAAGATGTAATCGACACTACTAGCAACCCACAGGTACCAATCTGAGGTTTTGAGACAAAGATTGAATACAAGAGATGAACTAGGATTTGAGATGAGATGGTGCTGGTGAAGATGTTGATGGAGACAAGTCCTCTCACGATAATAAGAACGTTTACGATGTCAATGGCTTCGATTTTCCCCTCCCAGAGGGAAGTATCCCTGGCGGAATCACTTCGCCGGAGAGCAAAAGTGCTCTTGCCCAGGTTCCGCCTCGAGACGGCGGCGCTTCGTCCTGAAAGTCTTCTTCTGATTTTTTTCTAGGGCAAATGGCATCATATAGGAGAAGGAGGGCCACGGAGGTGTGTTGGTGGGCCCACAAGCTCACATGGCACGCCCCAGGGGGCGCCACCTGAGCTTGTGGCTCACTATCGTGGACCCTCTAGGTGATTCTTCTTCCAGTATTTTTATTAATTCCAAAATAAATCTTTGTAAAATTTTAGATTATTTGGAGCTCCAGAGAATAGCTATCTCTGTTGTAGCTCTTTTCAGGTCCAGAATTCCAGTTGCCGGCATTTCCCTCTTCATATAAATCTTTTATAATAAGAGAGAAAGGGCATTAGAATTGCCTTGTGAAGTGAAATATTGGCCCAAACATTATAAATGACAGTAGAAAAACATGATGCAAAATGGGCGTATCAACTCCCCCAAGCTTAGACCTTACTTGTCCTCAAGTGAATACTGAACTTGGTAATCATGACCATGTGTTTATAGAGAGAGGTTCGATAAAACAAAAATATGGACATGGTAGCATCATGATCATTATTATAACAACAATAAATCATCATAAAACTTCTCATGATTAAGTATCAATTCATCCATAATGCTAAAGTATAAGAAATAAACTTTCTTGAAAACTAGCAAACTATGGTCTTAGTCGTCAAAGCAATTACAATTCATCATATTTCAGGAAGAGTCTATGTAAGAGCTTTTGATTTGGCAAATTTCACATACTCAACCATAATATAGTCTTCTATGATTGTTAACATGCAGAGCATATTTTTAGAACAAACGTTTCCGTCAGGCATGAAGGAAGATGGGGTTTTTATATTTCACCTCCCAACTTATTTATCTTAGGGATAATGTCAACAATAATAAATTATGATCAACTACATCCAACTGTATATATATATATGCCTGAATCTTTCCCTACCACATGATGCTTGCCAAGTGGAGAATAATTGAGGTTGAAATGGAAATAGATACTTAACTCTTGCATAAAAGTAAAGACCGAAAAGTAAAAGGTAGACCCTTCACAGAGGGAAGCAGAGGTTGTCATGCGATTTTAATTGATTGATGTGCAAGCTCTTAATACAAAGGAATGTCACTTTATATTGCCCCTTGTGATGGGAACCTTTATTATGCAGTCTGTTGCTTTTATTTCTTTCCCATCACAAGTTTGTACAAAGTTTATTTTCCCTTGTAATAAAAGATCATACATATTTAGGACCAATTTTTATTGCCTTTTGCACCGATGACAACTTACTTGAAGGATCTTATTCAATTCATATGTAGATATGATGGACTCTCATGACAAGGAACTGGGTTTAAGGGTTTTTGGATGCACAAGTAGTATTTCTACTTAGTACAAAATTTGGCTAGCAAAAGATTATGAGCAAGCACCACATGTTAGAGGATCCATGACAATATAACTTCTATGTGAATATAAGCAAACATAACTCATTCTGTTGTCTTCCTTGTCCAACATCAACTATTTGATCAAGCTTGGAAATAATTAATGGGAGAACACAATCATAAAAGATGTCCAAGATGGTGTATTTATATGTGAAACTCCCTTCCTTTATTATTATTTCTTGAATTGCAGCAATGACCAATGCTATGTTTGCTATCTTCCAATAAATTTTATCCATTATACTTCCTATATGTGAAGTCATTACTCCCCATGGGATTAGCATATGATATTTATTATTGCTTAAACCAAACAGTAGAGCAAAGCAACCAAACTCAAACTACTATTTATTATATAGCCCTCGTACACGATTACATAGATAGATAGATCATGAACTAACACTCAAAAACTACTTCAAGCTAATATTTTATTCTTCTAGATCACGAAATAACTAAGGATCGAACTAAGGTAAATAATGATGATAAAAGTGATGGTGATACGATACCGGGGCACCTCCCCCAAGCTTAGAACAAGCCAAGAGTGGTGCCCATACCCGTGTACTTAAGTTTTTTTCTTAGGTGATGGTGTTGTAGACTTGGTCTCCACCTTCCAAGCTTCTAGTTCGCTCATCTTCTTGATGATACCAAAGAGCACCCAATTCATTTTCTCTAGGGTGATAATTTCTTGAGTGAGTGCCATGTTCTAGGCGCAGATTGCATCAACAACCTTTAATGCATTGATATCAGACAAAGAAAGATCAGGATAAAGAGAGTAAAAAGAATCTCCCTCTTCCATAGTCTTGAAGGGAGATACTGATTTGTTCTCTTCATCTCCCTAGATCTTGCCACCGGTAATCTCCTTAGTTCCCTATTTCCCGACATCGTCCTCCTCACCAGACGACCACTCATAATAAACCTCGCTAAAGGGGCGTTTGCCTGGAGAAGGTTGGATGATCCGGTGCTTGGTGCGAAGCCGTCGGGGAACCATGGAGAACTCGACGATCTAGATCTGGCAGAAAAATAGCCCGAAACAAGAACAGAGGAGAAACTTGCGATACGGAGGTCAAAACAGTGAAACATATATATAATGAGTTTTCCCTTGTAGGACAAGTCTACGGGGAGAATACGGATTCGGGAAGGTCCACAAGGGCCCCACAAGCTTGGGTGGCGCGCCCCAGGGGGGCACCACCTGAGCTTGTGGCCCCTCGTGCACTTTCCTGGCTATTTCTTATTTTCCTCATTTTTATATATTCTGAAATGAACAAAAAGTATTTTATGAATTTTTTGGAGTCGTTTACTTATCGTATCACATACCTACTCCTTTTTCAGGATTCTGGAGTGCTCCGAAAGGTTTCGTTTAGATATTCCTCTGGAGTAATTACTTGGATAATATTGGTTTGAACGTTAATGGGGGTACCTGTAATATAATGTTTAATTCTCCGCCCATTAAGAACCTTCAGACTTGTGCCTTCGGCATTGTTGATCTTGATGGCTCCAGAGCGATAAATTTCTTCGACGACATAAGGTCCTTCCCATTTGGAGAGAAGTTTACCTGCAAAGAATCTAAAACGAGAATTGTACAACAGGACTTTATCCCCTACGTTAAATTCTCACTTTTGGATTCTTTTATCATGCCATATTTTAACCTTTTTCTTAAATAACTTAGCATTTCATAGGCTTGTGTTCTCCACTCGTCCAGAGAGCTAATATCAAATAATCTATTTTCACCAGCAAGTTTGAAATCATAATTAAGTTCTTTAATTTCCCAATAAGCTTTATGTACTAGCTCGAGAGGTAAATGACATGCTTTTCCATAGACCATTTTATATGGGGACATACCCATTGGGTTTTTATAAGCAGTTATGTATGCCCACAAGGCATCTTCAAGTTTCTTAGACCAATTCTTCCTAGATCAGTTAACAGTCTTTTGCAAGATTAGCTTCATTTCTCTATTACTCAATTCGATTTGAACACTAGACCGAGGATGATAAGGTGATGAAATTCTATGGTCGACATCATATTTAGCCAGAATTTTACGGAATGCGCCGTGAATGAAATGTTAACCACCATCAGTCATTAAATATCTAGGGACTCCAAACCTCGGAATGGTACCTCCCTTAAGCATTTTAATAGAGGTGTTGTGATCAGCACTACTAGTTGGAATAGTTTCTACCCACTTAGTAACATAATCAACAACAACTAAGATACGAGTGTATCCATTAGAGGAAGGAAAAGGTCCCATATAATCAAAACCCCAGACATCAAACGGTTCAATAACAAGTGAATAATTCATAGGCATTTCTTGACATCTACCAATATTACCACTCTCTCGCTCTTACTCTCTTTTAAGTTTTAATGCATTATGACAACCATGATTCAACTGTTACATGTTTTGGTAGTTGAACCCATTCCTTTGCACGACCTGTCATTGTCAAAATAAATAACCAAACCTTCCTAGAAGATCAGGAGTTGCATGAGCCATGTTGTGACCATTCATGCATGCCTTGCTTGCTATGCTTAGAGTTGTGTCAGGTCTGATCCATTTGGGCAATGAATTGGAATGATTTTGTTCATGTCCTGATGATGAGAGTTAAGTGTGTGAAATTGATTTGGTAAAGGTAGCGATGAGAGTCCATGTAGGAGTACATGGTGGGTTGTCTCGTTGAGACCGTTCATAAGAAATGAATTTGGTGTATGTGATCGAAGACTAGATATTACACACATTAGGATCCTTAGCTAACCCTCTTGTCTTATTAACGCACCTCGATCTCTGTCCAGGAGTTGCAACTAGTTTTTGTTGCTTGTAGGTTGTGTTGTGGGTCTTACCAAGCGCTATCCGACGGGGTGGGCTTGGGACGGCTAAGCACGTGGCACGGTGTACCAAGTGGCACCAGTGTGGTGGGCTTGGGAAACCTGTTCACATCGTTGGGGTCATGATGGAAACTTCGACCGAACTTCCCATGCCGGTTCAACCTCAGATAGGTGATAAACCTGGACTAGAGTCTTGCGTGGTTAACGGTTGTGGTCGACACCCTCGCCAGGCTTCCGCTTGAAGGTAGCCGAGTACATGATGTGTATATGGTGGTAAGTGGAGAACGCGTGTGTGAAGAAATACACCCATGTAGGGTTATAAATCTATTCAAATAGCTGCATCCGTTGATATGGACTATTTGGCCAAGATCCAAATATATTCGTAGTACATGATAGCCAAGAGTAAATGTTGGCTTGCTGCATTGAACTCCACACACCCCCTTTATTGATACTGATGCATAAGTATATAGTTCTGATGTAAGTCTTGCTTAGTACCTTTGTACTCGCATTTACTTAATAAACTGTTGTAGAGAAGAACCCGGGCACTTCAGGTGGTTTCCGGTAACCCACAAGTATAGGGGATCTATTGTAGCTTTTTCGATAAATAAGTGTCAAACCCAACGAGGAGCTAAAGGTAGGATTTATATTCCCTTCAAGTTCTATCGACCACCGATACAACTCTAAGCATACTTAATGTTCGCTTTACCTAGAACAAGTATGAAACTAGAAGTACTTTGTAGGTGTAGTGGGATAGGTTTGCAAGATAGTAAAGAACGTGAAAATAAAAGTTAGGTGCTTTTCTAATTAAAGTACAATTAAATTAGTATAGCGAGTGTGAAAAAGTGGTGGTAGGATTTGCGGGAATTGTCCCTAAGCAATTGGCTAAGTTACTAGACCGATAGCAAGTTTTTATGTGGAAGAGGCCACTGCTAGCATGTCATCCCTTACTTGGAATTCTATGCACTTATGATTGGAACTATTATCAAGCATCCGCTACTACCAAAGTTCATTAAGATAAAACCCAACCATAGCATTAAGATATATTGGTCCCCCTTCAATCCCGTATGAATCAATTTCTATGGTAGGAAGAAGTTTCCGTCAGTCTTGCCCTCCAATGCATAGTCCTATCAACATACAATTAACCCTATGGTGTGATCCACACGTGCGCTCATATGATGGGTGATAACCCACAAGTATAGGGGATCGCAACAATTTTCGAGGGTAGAGTATTCAACCCAAATTTATTGATTTGACACAAGGGGAGCCAAACAATATTTGCAAGTATTAGCAGTTGAGTTGTCAATTCAACCACACCCGGAGACAAAATATCTGCAGCAGAGTGATCAGTAGCACAGTAGTATGGTAGTTTGATAGTAGTAGCAATAATAGTGACAGTAATAGTAATTGTAGTAGCAGAAGTTTTATAGCAATTGTGATAGTAGCAACAACAACAGTAGTAATAGTAACTTAACAAGAACAATATGTGAAAAGCTCATAGGCATTGGATCGGTGATAATGTTGGATAATATTCATCATGTAACAGTCATAACCTAGGGTGACACAGAACTAGCTCCAATTCATCAATGTAATGTAGGCATGTATTCCGTAAATAGTCATACGTGCTTATGGAAAAGAACTTGCATGACATCTTTTGTCCTACCCTCCCGTGGCAGCGGGGTCCATAAGGAAACTAAGTGATATTAAGGCCTCCTTTTAATAGAGAACCGGAACAAAGCATTAACACATAGTGAATACATGAACTCCTCAAATTACGGTAATCACCGGAAAGAATCCCAATTATTGTCACCTTGGGGTATGCGGATCATAACACATAACAGGTGCATATAACTTGCATGGTAGGATCAAGAACACAAATATAATAAACGGTTCAGATCTAAAATCATGGCACTCGGGCCCTAGTGACAAGCATTAAGCATAGCAAAGTCATAGCAACATCAATCTCAAAACATAGTGGATGCTAGGGATCAAGCCCTAACAAAACTAACTTGATTACATGATAAATCTCATCCAACCCATCACCGTCCAGCAAGCCTACGAAGGAATTACTCACTCCCGGCGGTGAGCATCATGAAATTGGTGATGGAGGAAGGTTGATGATGATGACGACGTCGAATCCCCCTCTCCGGAGCCCAGAACGGACTCCAGATCAGCCCTCCCCATGAAGAACAGGAGGTGGCTCCGTATCGTAAAACGCGATGATTCCTTCTTTTTGATTTTTTTCTTGGCGAATAGGTACTTATACGATTGGAGTTAGGGTTGCAGAGGCTGAGAGGGGCCCACAAGCCTAAGGGGCGTGCCCCCGGGCTTGTCGCACCCTGGTGGCCCTTCTCTGGTAAGTTCTTTCACCAGTATTTTTTATACATTCTAAAATAATTCTCCGTAAATTTTCAGCTCAATCCGAGAACTTTCATTTCTGCACAAAAACAACACCATGGCAATTCTGCTGAAAACAGCGTCAGTCCAGGTTAGTTCCATTCGAATCATGCAAATTAGAGTCCAAAACAAGAGCAAAAGTGTTTGGAAAAGTAGATACATTTGGGACGTATCAACTCCCCCAAGCTGAACTCATTGCTTGTCCTCAAGCAATTCAGTCGACAAACTGAAAGTGATAAAGAAAAACTTTTACAAACTCTTTTTGTTCTTGTTGTTATAAACATGTTTAACTAATGTTCATGTTTTCAGCAAAGATTATGAACTAACCATATTCATGATAACATTTAGGTCTCACATTTACTCATACCAATGACATAATCAACTAGCGAGCAATAATAAGATATCTCGGATGCCAGCAATTTGTCCAAACAACCATGATATAATATGATAACATGGTATCTCGCTAGCCCTTTCTGAGACCGCAAAAAAATAAATGCAAAGCACCTATGAAGTTCAAGCAACAACTAAACATTGTAATTCATGGTACAAAAGATCCAGTCATGTCACACTCAACATTAACTATACTCAATGCATAAGAATGGCAATAGTGCTCCCTAACTGGTGCTTAAATGAGTGGGTGATGACTCAATAAATAAAAGTAAAATAACATAAAAGTAAATGGATAGGCCCTTCGCAGAGGGAAGCAGGGATTTGTAGAGGTGCTAGAGCTCGAAGCTTAAAATAGAGATAAATATAATTTTGGGAGGTATGCCTTTCCTGTCAACGTCACGACCGATAGTTTTCAATATCTTCCATGCTAAACAAATTAGCGGCGGTTCCCAAGCAGTAAAAGTAAAGTTTACTCCCCCTCCACCAACAAACACAAGCCATGGCTAGCGAATCCTCGGGTGCCCTCCATACCAACAACTTTCCAGGGAGTTTGTTTGATTTTTTTTGCAATTTTGATCATGGGACTGGGCATCCTGATTACCAGCCCCTCTCGTGCAAGGACGAGTAAATAAACACTCATCATGAGAATTAGCCGCTTAGCATGGAAGATACTGACCGCCCCCTGTCGCTCCATGAGCGGTATAAGGGCACACAAAACATATGCTCATTTGAATATTTAGAGGTGGCACATGCAAATTTACTTAGAATGGCAGGGTAATACCGCATATAGGTAAATATAGTGGACTCATCTGGAACAACTTTGGGTTTAAGGGTTTGGATGCACAAGCAGTATTCCCGCTTAGTACAAGTGAAGGCTAGCAAATAGATTGAGAAGCGACCAGCCAAGGAGCAAAAACGGTCATAAACATGCATTGAGAATAATTAACATTGAATACAAACATGAGTAGGATATCAAACACCATGAACATAAATATCGTGGAGGCTATGTTGGTTTTGAATCAACTACATGCATGAACATGTGCGAAGTCAAGCCACTCGAAACATTCAGAGGAAGATACCATACTATCATACTACATCATAATGATTTTAATGCATGTTGACACTCAAAATAAATCATTATCCACTCCTAGCTAATTAAGCATGGCATGAGCAACTATAATATCTAATTGTCATCACAAACATGTTTACTCATAATAATACTGAATCAAGAGCAAGGAGCTAAACATATTTACAAAAACAAAAACAAGAGGAGTTCATACCAGCTTTTCTTCACCTGAATCACTTCATCGAATAATCGTCATTATTGCCTTTCACTTGCACGACCGAATGATATGAGAAATAATAATAATGCAAGTGTGCCATGGACTAAGCTGGAGTCTGCAAACATTTTATTCAGAGGATAAGACAAGGTAATTTGGGCTCTTTGTTAGATCAACAATAGTGCATATGAGAACCACTCAACATGTTCAACGTGGTCTTCTCCTCTCGACAACCCGAAGGAAAGAAAAGAAATTCAAAGAAACACACTGAAATATTTTTGGAGTTTTTGTTTTACTCAAGAAAAGCAAATTAAAGGGAAAGGAAAACAAGAAAAACTATTTACACAGGAAAGCTCCCAACAAGTAAAAGAAGAGCGAGAAATCTTTTTGGGTTTTCTTTTAATACTACAAACTACTAAATAAGAAAGAAAAACCAAAAATAAATGAGAAATATTTTTGGATTTTCAAAGTTTTTCAAACATTCAAGAAGAAGGCAAAAATAAAACTATCATGGATATACAATGAAAAAGCATAAACACCAACAACTGGAATGAAATGTGTGGTACATTAATGTAATGTCAGTGAGAAATACGTACCCCCCCAAGCTTAGGCTTCTGACCTAAGTTGGTTTATGGCCACGGCTCAAAGTATCCCTCAGGATAGTACTGGGGCTCATCGGGGTTCCACTGATAAACTGGGTCATGTGGATCCCACTAGTAGACATGCTCTGTGGCCGCCACAGGCACAGGTGTTGGTGTTGGCTTAGCCACTTGGGGCGGCTTCACGCCCCAATAAGCATAAATGTCCGCGGGCATGATAGTGTACCTGCATGAAGCAATGTCGAACACAGAAGGTGCAGGCAGGGTAATAGTCTCACGCGTGCCCTGGCTAAATACTAAGTAATAACAGAACCGTGGGTTGCCACTATTAATAAAGTCATGTCCAACCATACTAGCATAATCTAGGTGACTCACAGGTAATATCATCTCCTCAACCTCGTCGTGCCTAATAGGAATCTCAAAATGTCTAGCGAGGCGAGAAGCATAAATGCCACCATAAATAGGTCCCTTCGAGCGGTTAGTGTGTAACCGTCGAGCAACCATAGCGCCCAAACTAAAAGTCCTATCATTGTAAAGAGCATGGCACAAAAATAGCAAGGTCAGGAGAGCTGAGTGTTCCACTCTCATACCATCCGATCAAACACCTCCCGACAAATAATGAATAATAGCGCATCACGGGAAAAATGTAAACTAGCAACTCTAGCCTCACAAACTTCTCTCGTCTCCCCAACAGTGACTTCGGATATAAAATCCACAAGGTCACGGGGACGTGGCTCTATAGGGATGCCCTCAGGTGGGATCAAACAAGCCTCACAAAACTCATCAAGTGTCATCTCTCTAGGTTAATCATATAAGTTGAATGTAACTGTGGGTGGATTCTCCCTAGAGTGAAAATGAAATCTTTGCACAAAAGTATTTGTGAGGAGTAGGTATTGGTCACACTTATCTTCGAGGAAGGGAAGAATGCCGGTGTTGTTCGCCAAATGGTAGAAGTCACCGAGAATTCCCGCATCCCTCAAGAAAGTGTTGCACGGCCATTCACACGGCCGTACTTCGGTGACACGAGGAAGGTGATACTTGGGCTTCGGAACCTCCTTAGGAGCCTGACTTGAGGATCCTCTTAATCTCCACTTGAGCATTTTCTTTTTCTGAAATTTTCTGAAATTTTTAGTGGCTCGAAATAAAAGTGAACCAAACTCAACAAAATTGATGGCAACTACTCCCATAAGTATCTAGAAGCTATATCATGCATCAAAACTACTTTGGACCATATAAATTTGACATGCAAGCTCAAGAACATGGTCACCACAACAGCAAAAAATTGCAATATATAAAGCACTAGAACAAAAACTAATTGGACCATTGGAGGAGTCACATACCGAAGAACAATCTTCCAAAACAGTTTTGGAAATGGAGTTCCGAGCAAGGAGATCAAAATTTCCAGCAAAATGAGCAAGAACACGAGTTTGAGCAAGCAAGTGATTTTTTTCTGGAGGAAGAAGAAGGGAGTGGGTGGCTGGGATAAGTGGGTGGGTCCCTATGGGACCCACAAGCCCACATGGCGCGGCCAGGGGGGTGGCACGCCCTATGAGCTTGTGGCTCATAGGTGCACCCCCTGGGTTGTGTTCTGTGCCAAAAATTCTTATATATTCCACAAAAAATCATACTAAATTTTCAGGGTATTCTGAGAACTTTTATTTTCTGGTCATTTTTTATTGCACGGAAAATTCAGAAAACAAGAAAATCATGGCATTTCTATTTAATTAACTTTAAATAACAGAAAGTAAATAAGGGATACCGTAGGTTGTGCTTACTAACTTCATCGACCACATGCCCCTCAAAAAGAATCCATTAATAAGGTTGATCAAGTCTTATTAACAAACTACTTTCGAGTGAAATGAAACCGAAGAACCTTCGTATAACACTAGGTTACCTAAACGGGGATATGCATCTACCCAATAATAAGAGTTTCATATTTCTTTTTGACAGTAGGAAGAGGGAGTTCAAAACTTCCAATAGTAAATGTTGGACCTTTTTCAATAACATTAATACCATTCACTTGGAATTGCTTCTTCGAAAAGTGTACCGTATGCTCATTACCATTGATATGAAAAGTGATCTTGCTTTTGTTGCAATCAATAACAGCCCCTGCAGTATTTAAGAAGGGTCTACCAAGGATAATTGACATGTTGTCGTCCTCGGGCATATCATGTATAACAAAGTCTGTCAAGATAGTGACATTTGCAACTACAACGGGCACATCCTCACAAATACTGATACGTATGGCAGTTGATTTATCCGCCATTTGCAAGGATATTTCAGTGCGTGTGAGTTTATTCACATCAAGTCTTTTATATAAAGAGAAAGGCATACCACTAACACTGGCTCCTAAATCACATAAAGCAGTTTTAACATAGTTTCTTTTAATGGAGCATGGTATAGTGGGTATTCCTGGGTCTCCTAGTTTCTTAGGTACACCATTCTTAAAAGAATAGTTTGCAAGCATGGTTGAAATTTCAGCTTCAGGTATTTTTCTTTTATTAGTGACAATATCTTTCATATACTTTGCATACGGGTCCATCTTTAAAATATCAGTCAAGCGGGTACACAAAAAGACTAGTGATGTCTACTACACAACTTTATTTTTGTAGACTCGTGTTGGGCCTCCAAGCGTAGAGTTTTGTAGGACAGCAGCAAATTTCCCTCAAGTGGATGACCTAAGGTTTATCAATCTGTGGGAAGCATAGGATGAAGATGGTCTCTCTCAAACAACCCTACAATCAAATACAAGAAATCTCTTGTGTCCCCAACACACCAAATACAATGGTAAATTGTATAGATGCACTAGTTCGACGAAGAGATGGTGATACAAGTGTAGTATGGATAGTAGACATAGGTTTTTGTAATCTGAAAATATAAAAACAGCAAGATAACAAGTAGTAAAAGTGAGCACAAACGGTATTGCAATGCTTGAAAATAAGGCCTAGGGTTCATACTTTCACTAGTGCAATCTCTCAACAATGCTAACATAATTGAATCATACAATAATCCCTCAATGTGCGACAAAGAGTCACTCCGAAGTTCTTATCTACTGGAGAACATAAGAAGAAATTATTGTAGGTAGCAAACCACCTCAAAGTTATCCTTCCCGATCAATCTATTGAGGCGTCCCTATAAGTGTCAAAAATAGCCCTAGAGTTTGTACTAAAATAACAAAATATGAAAACACATCAATCAACCCTAATGTCACCTAGATACTCCAATGTCACCACAAGTATCCATGGGTCAATTATACGATAGGCATCAAACAACTTCAGATTCATAATATTCAGTCCAACACAAAGAACCTCAAAGAGTGCCCCAAGATTTTTACCGGAGAAACAAGGACGAGCGTGCATCAACCCCTATGCATAGATTACCCCAATGTCACCTCGGGAATCCGCAAGTTGCACTACAAAAAAAAAGACACATCCGTGACATTTTGGGCCGAACAAATTTTTTTTCTGTCATGCTTATGACACTTCTATGATGATAATTGTGACAAAAGCACGTATCATCATAGATGTGGTGGGCTCCTACTTCTATGACAAAAAATCATGACAGAAAATGGGCTTTTCATCCTGGGCGGACCGGGGACGCACCTGCATGACATTCTTTGGGCCGTCCATGATGGAAAAAATCGTGGTAGAAGCGAGGGCGAGGAAAATTTTGGGGAGTTCTCGGTTACGGTGGGTGGTCGGGGCTGAACGATGCACGGAGGTTTGCGCGTTTCTGTCGTACATGTACGCGTGTGTGTGCGAGGCGTTGGGCTCTAACTGAACCCGAGCGAGGCGTTGGGCTCTAACTGAACCCGAGCGATTGCACTAGCTACGTTACTGAACTGGTTTGATTGGGATTGTTTAAGCAATTCCCGTCATAAAAACAATGGATTGATCGCTCCCTTGGCTGTTAACTGAACCCGAGTGATTCCTTCGCTACTGCTGCTAACTGAAGCCGATCGAAGCTGCCTCTTGATGAACAGTCCCCGGTGGGGGTTGGATGAACAGTTCTCGGTGGGGGTTGGATGAACAGGATCCCATGGTAGTAGAGGTCGTTGCCGCTGGATGAACAGGACCCCGATCGAGGAGGTGGGGGTGGATGAACAGTAATCGGTGGAGGGACCCCATGGAGGGCTGGTTGAACAGGACCCTGTGGAGGGCTGGTTGAACAGGACCCCGTGGAGGGCTGGTTGAACAGTAGCCGGTGGAGGCTGGTGACCAGATCCCCCCCCCCCCCCCGTGGATGAACAGTAGCTGGTGGAGGCAGGGGGAAGTCGATGGTGGATGAACAGTAGCTGGTGGAGGCTAGAGGAAGTCGACGGTGGATGAACAGTAGCCCGTGAGTCCCGTTTTGCGGTACGCCACACCCCTCCCGATAAACAGGACCCCGTTTCGACCGTAGGCGCTCCAACACAAGTCCATTTCCTCCATTTTGCGGTATGCCACACCCCTCCCGATCAACAGCACCCCGTTTCGACCATAGGCACTCGAACAGAAGTATGTTTCCTCCGTTTTGCGGTACGCCAGACCCTTCCCGATGAACAGGACCCCGTATCGACCGTACGCGGTCAAACAGAAGGCCATTTTCTCCGTTCTACGGTATGCCAGACCTCGTTTTCGGCTGTTCCGTCCAAGCCGATTGGCTCCCGATGAACACACGATGCTGTTTACTCTGTTCTGACCCAGCCGGTTGGCTGCCGATGAACAGGACGACATCGCTGTACATGTTAGAGACCCCGCCCGTATGTACGTACGTAGCCGTATTTACTATCTTGCAGCGTGGCTGTATGTATGTGTACACGATATAGACGGGACTGCGTGACATGCTACGTCGGCGCCTCTACTTCAACACATGCCGCTCCTTACTCGACCACGGTACGTCGCTGCAGAGAGATCGATCGACCGCTATGTACATACACGTTCACGGCCAGACAGATAACGCTACCTTCGCTTCAACCTGGTGGGTCCCATCTGTCAGGGGTTAAGAAGGCAATTCCTTCCATGCGAAGATAAAGCCGGTGGGTCCCAGCAGTCGGGGGGAACATTTTTTTCGCGAAATACAGAGGCCCTTCCGGTAGGTCCGAGTTGTCAGGTGGAGGAATCATTATTTTGCGCGTAATAAGGAGGCACTTCCTTGCATGCGGCCATGGACCTAGCTGTCAGCGTCTCCACTTACAGTCCTCTTCTGATGGCTGTCGTTCGTTGACCGCGTTGATGACGCCGTACCGCCCGAGAGCACCAAGGTGGTGGACGACGGTGCGACCTAGGAAGGGAACGACCCGGAGCCGGGGAATACGCAGTAGTGGATGCCCATGCGGAGGGGAGTACGAGGGTTGACTGGTTCGGCTGCGGTTTGAGGCTGCCGTCGCCGGAGAATAACAGGGGATGTGGGTGAGTAGAGGGAAGGCCTGGCCAGCGGTGGGAGTAGGGTGGGGCGGTGAGGCCTGCGTGGCAGCACAGCCGACCATGGGAGGCAGGAGCAGGCGGCACGGCCGGCGCTGGTTTGGGTGGCTGGAGCAAGAAGACCAGAGGTTGAAGAAGCACGACGACCGTTGGATGGACATCGTACGGTCACCGCAGCTAGAATCGTTTATATTGACTAAGTTGACAAAGCCCTGCATCTGCGTCAACTTAGTAGGCCCACAAGTCAGCCTCCAAATATGGTGGGACCGACCCAGCAGTGGGGGTATTCATTATTTTTATGCGTAATAGCTGGTGGATCCGAGCTGTCAGCGGGGGGAATGTTTTTTTCACGAAATACACAGGCCCTTCCGGTCGGTCCCAGCTGTCAGGAGGAGGAATCATTATTTTGCGCGTAATAAGGAGGCACTTCCTACTCGCAAAAAAGGGAGGCACTTCCTTGCGTGCGGCCGTGGACCCAGTTGTCAGCCTCTCCATGTACAGTCCTCTTCCGATGGATGTCGTTCGTTGACCACGCCGTGCCGAGAGCACCAAGGCGGTGGACGACGACGAGGCCAAGTAAGGGAACGACCCGGAGCCAAGGAAGACTCGGCAGTTGTTTCCCACGTGGAGTGGGTATGAGGGTTTACTTGTTCGGTTGCAGTGTGAGGCTGCCGTCGCCGGAGAATAATAGGAGATGTGGGTGAGTAGAGGGATAGCCAGGCCAGGGATGCGAGTATGGTGGGGCCGTGAGGCTTGCCCGGCAGCACAGCCGACCATGGGAGGCGGGAGCAGGCGGTTCCACCGGCGCTGGTTTGGGCGGCTGGAGCAGGAAGATCAGAGAATGAAGAAGCATGATTGGCGTTAGATTGACATCTAATGGTCTGACGCTCGTAGAGTTGATTGTTGACTAAGTTTCTTTTTTTGAGAAACCTTGTGTACGCATGAACTTAGTAGGCCCACAAGTCAGCCTCCAAATCTGTGGCAGACAACATAGAGCCCATTTACTCTATTTTTAATAATTTGCAGCTCATTTGCTAATTCTTAAGGAATTTATTACAGCCCATTTTCTGCCCAGGACCATGGTAAAAAAGTTCAACCTTATTTTGCATATTTCGGTGGAGTCTGAGCTGTTTTAATCCAGAAATGATAAACATTTATTTTTAAGAACTTATTGATTTGCCAAATAAAATATCATTTTGTTTTTGTAAGCTAATAAGACGTGGGGCAATTGAGTTGGTTTTAGGGAAAACCAGTGGTAAAAAAATCAGCGCTGGGAGGAAAAAAATAAGGATGTAAAGATGAAAAGGGAACTTTATGTATTTTCAATTTAATAATACGTGTATATGAACTAGTAAAACTATAGGTAGAGATTAGAAAACGGAAGTAGGACATGACGTTTCAAGAGGAAAATAGAACTGGGCTGTGTGTTTGATTCAGTAAAAAAACTGCCTGCGGATGTTCTAAGAGAAAATATAACTAAGGCTGGCGGGCCAGAGGCCAGTTGATACCTGCTGGATCTTTGTGCCCCATTGTCATCATGGGCTGGGCCTGTTAAAAACAAAACCAAGCCTGGGCAGTCTAAAGCCCAGTTGAAACTTGCTCGACCTGAAAAAACAATATACCTGCTGGATCCCAGTTATCAGTCTGTACTTGCAGAATTCTCTCGTTTATTGACTACGTTGAAAACTTCATGGGTTTCACCGTCTCAGACATCAGCATTATTTTTTCATCGTGATAATAAGTGCATGCACTTGCTTGCGTACGACCATGGACCTGCTGGCTCCGTACGGTTAGGCTCTGTATGGACAGCCGTCTTGTGGTTCCACAGACGAATTTCATGCAAATCCGATGGTTTTCAGTGAAAGCGGACTAAATTCATTGCATTTTACATATTTATTTTCATTATGGAATATTTTACATATTTCAACTAATAATAACCGACTAGGCCTTTTTTTAGTCCATGGGAGCGCTTCACGATCGAGGTCGCGACACTTAACTGTTCTGGAAGGCCAAAATCCATCGCTCCTCTCTTTTAACAATTTGCAGCTGGGATTGGCATGCCACAGCCCAGTTCCGACATGCTGCATCCAACTATCAGCCTGTGAAACTGGATGGATCCCCTGCGTACTTCGAAGATGTAAAAATTTTGGAGAACTGGGAATTCGAACGACAGGTGCTTATGCTACCCATCAAATAAAAATCAGGTGCCTGAAAATTCATTTCGAAACAAATGATTCAGCTTTATATCCACGTCGACCCTCGACATGATGGTTGGAAGCAAATACCAAGTTCATACTGAAAGATCCTTAACAACAATACCAAATTGCAGACGACCAGGTAGTACAAGTACCAATACCAAACTAACTTATAATCTTTTTAGTCCTGGCCCTAGTGTTCGTCTGGTAGAAAATCTTGCAGAGGACCAGATCCCGCTCCTTCTCTTGCTCCAGGTCCCCGAGGTGGTACTGGTGCATCACCCAGTTGGTCCTCTGCTGGTCGAAGTTCTTGTTGGTGTGCAGCACCAGAACCTTTTTGCTGCCCGTCTGCCGACCGTTGACCATCACCGGCAAGGTATTGCCAGTCTTGTGCCACATCGCGTGCATGCCGCACTCCGACTGTATCTTGCGATGCATCCGCGTGCCCCTTTTGAATGCCCTGGAGTTGCGCTGGAAGAAATGCTTGCTTAGGCCACTCAGTGTGATACCTGCAGTATTGGCGAATACAGGTTTTAGGGTACGTAGTTGGCATTTTCATAACATCTTTGGCATGTTGCAGTCACTTGTTTCACTTTTTATTAACTGTCAAATTGTAATTGCTTCACTAGGTCTGCGTCTAAAAAGAAAAATAGAGCTATAAACAAAGGAATATGTTTGTGCAAGTAGACGGCCGATCGGTGTCTCACCTGGAAGTTTCTCAGGATGGGTGTAGCATATGCCGTGCTCGCTGTCGATGGTTGGTATGAACAAATAGATGAGAGGGTGAGATCTCGCGCTGTCAGCACTCACTTTGGCCTCAAGGTGCTCGATCAGCTCCTGATCCGTGGGATCGAAATTGACGCCAGCCGGCAGCATCGGCCAATCCTTCTTGGACCTGCATCGGTTAATTTCAGTTAAATGGTACTCAATGTATGATCAATCAACTGTTTTAAGTAAATGATGAAAGATTTTGACAGATAAGTGGTACTCCAAGTCTGAAGTCCACAATACCCAAACAAACTGGGGTCTCGGCTTCATTACTACATGTAGACTCTAAACACTTGAAAACCCTCATAAAGATTGAAATCATCATACAGGGCAACGGGACGAATACTCACAGGAGCGGCCTCGTTGGTTCCTTCCTTCATCCGGCTAGCTTGAAGAGCATCCTTGTTGAGATCGATTTTTTCAGCGTCTTCCTTTTGACTACTTGCAATGAAGTATAGCAACTCCAGCAGCTCATCGCTCATCGTACCAAATGGATCGGAACAAGGCGGCGGCTGGGAGGCGGGGATACCGGGAGAGAATGGGAGAGTGATTTTGTAGAGAATGCGAGAGTGTTGTTGTAGTGCGAGAGGGGTGAGGCTCACTTTGGTGAACCGAACACGCCGCCGGGACTCTTGTGTCACCTCACGTGCAGCGTGTTGTCACGTCAATTCAATGTGAGGACATGATGAATAATTTGACCGACGTATACTAGTACTACTGTACTACTTACTAGTTGTATTTAGTGTCACATTTTAACCATAGGTTTAACTAACAAAATGTCAATGCATGTCGCCAAAAATTATACCACTGGAAACTATGTTCAAATACGAATCCAACGATATAATTTTTTGTGACATGCATTAGCATTTAGTTAGTTAAATTTATGGTCAAAATTTGACACAAATTACGAAGGGGACCAATAAACCAGGAGGGAGGTAGTAGTACGAGTAGCGCAATATACGGTATAGAGGACTAGTACAAATTTAGAAATGGAGTACGAAGTTACAAGGATGTGCGCTTTGTAGCTACATGAGTAATACAAAATATAATTCCCATTGGACAACACTTTCACCAACAAGTACGCACTTGAAGCCTAATTGATATATATGGCTTCTGCACAGCATCTCCATCATCATTATCAGTACATCCTACACAGGTGAGTTAGGATGCACTTGATCCCAGAAAGGTATCTGTTCTTCAAACTAACTACAGTACATAATATCCAACAAAAGAGGGTCATGCTACAGCAGCAGGATACATGGCTCAGTCTAGATATCACTATGAATCAAGTTGTGCATATTTGCTGTTGGCATGAACCACATCGCCGCATGTCGGGTTTGCAAAAGCCATTCATCTCTTGGAAGCTTGATGCCTTTCACACACTGAAGATTATCTGGCAACAAGCTGTGTCGACGAATCTCTGGATATGGTGATTCATGAAACCCATGGTACGATGTGTAAACACAGTTCCCCCTGGCGAATGGAAGTTGCATAGCATGGTAATCATCACCGGTGATATGATCGATGATTGGTTGGATGATCGGATAATTGAGCCCGAGGAACATGGAGTGGTTGTCGAGGCTGTAAACCCGCCTCCAGTTGAATACTCCTGGCCCAACATAGTTGGAATCTTTCTCGAACACGAAGCAGCCATAGCCATCGCAGTCATGAATGCCCCAGCCATTGTACTGCATGTGGTTTGATGAAATGGTTTGGTCAATTTGGTACGTGCGAATGAGCATCAAATGACCGCCGTTAGTTGAACGAGCGATAAACCACCACCCATTGACTTGTATATTTCTAGGTCCTGGAATTATGAAGGCCAGCGCATTTGCGTCTGCTGCAACAAATCAAATTGGAGACCAAAAGGACAAAAATATACAATCATGTTCAGAGTATGTGTGGAATTAAGATTATTATAAAAATGACATAGATCATAGCCAGAGAATTGCAATGCCATGGTCATAATCATACCCCGAGTTAAAAAAATTAAGTCAATGGCTTTCATATTCTAGCAATATGTCATGGTTCAAACACCATGTAAAAATGAGAGGAAAACAGCTATGGCAGGGCCTACTCATATTCTACCGTAGCAGTTACTACTATTCTCATATCAACTCTAACAATAACATGCGTGGTTATAAAAATCTTGGAAATGAGAGTAACATATAGCAATCATGAGGTTATACTCATAATATCTATTCTAACAATCATTAGATGCCAATTGTTCTCATATCAACTCTAACAATAACATGTGTGGTCATAAAAATCTAGGAAATGAGAGGAACATATAGCAATGATGTGGTTATAGACATACTATCTATTCTAAATTTCTAACAATCAACAGGCAGTCGTATTCATAAGGTAAATATGAGATGAGATAGAACAATTACACGACGATAGATTCCACCAGTATATGCAGCCAATCTGTGCGTCGACCGCGTAAACAATGCCATCATGCACTATAGCATCAGACAGAAATGGAGGGTCAATAGGATTGATGATGAGCCATAACCATGTATGGCGACCGGATTCCAGATAGACTAATCCCATGTCGAACAAGGCAATGAGCTTGTAATCCATTTAGTCTGCTGATGGTGTGGGCACTTCGCAGATTACAACCTTCAGCAAACGAAGGTCACACCAAAAGCTTGACGCGTCTCGTGCGTAGTAGGCAGGAGTGTCCGGCGGGCCGCGAGGCTCGATGTCGGCGGTATCCAACGATGGAAGGGTGATCTCTCACTGGGTGTAGATATCCACGAGATGCCACGGACTACCGGATTGGTGGATGAGGACGATCCAGTTGGCCTTCATGCCCGCCCAGTAGTGGCCGCGCATGAAGGATAGGTGGACGGGTAGTGCTAGCATGTCGAGGGGCACCACGGCAACCTCCATAGGATCGTCAAGTCGGTGTCTGGGCCACCTTCGAGGATCGGGCATCAGCAAGCAGGGTGTCTTGAAAAGGGCCGGCCGGTTGCAGACGAGTAGACGGTACATATACACCGAGCATGCGGCCAGACGCACGGTGCTGAGTAGGTCCATACGATTACATATCTGCTCCAAGAGAACATTGGGGAGGGAATTCCAATTGCGGCTCTGCATGTCAGTCGGTTCTACCATAGGGTTTTTTAGGGCGCTGAGTGATTGGGGTTTTCGGTGCCTGCGAGCGAGCGGGGAAGTGGATTCGGGCGGGCGAGCGAAGAAGATGGCGTGTGTGGCCGAGCAGTGGGCGGGGGGGATATGGTACGCGCGAGCTACCGAGGAAGATGGCGCGGGCGGGCGAGCAGTGAGCGGGGGGAAATGGTGTGCGGCTGACGATGGGGAAGAGAGGAGGAAGAAGAAGAGAGGAGGAATAAGAGGGAAAGACGGGCAAGAAAGTGCATTAAATCTCAATTCTAGTACTACTACCAGGATATACCGTCCTTCGGAGTGTAAATAGTTAAGCCGATGACATGTGGGTCTACCTCACGAGGGCCCATATGTCAGTTAATGGAAGAGAGAGGCACGTAGGCGTATTTGCTGAAGCGTGCTCCACTGGCAAACATGATGGCAGTACAGGGTAAGGCTGATTTAGTAACACCAACATGCTAGTTCAGCTTATTAATTAAGTGTCCCATCTGCTGTAGCGTGTATTGTCACTTCACTATGAAGACTATTTGAATAGTTCTCTCTGACCGAGATGGGGAATAATGGATCGCCAAGACTTCCTATCTACAGTATTCCTATGCCTCTACTCTCATCCTGTCCAACAAGATGAAACATTGGTCAAGGCACCCAGCGCCAATAATGTAGGAGTACTAGTAGTATTTTGTGTCAAACTTTGACCATCTATTTAACTAATAAAATGTTAATGCATGTCACCAAAAATCATATCACTGGATTTGTATTTGAACATAGTTTTTAATGGTATAGTTTTTTATGACATGCATTGACACTTTGTTAGTTAAATTTATGGTCAAAATTTTACACTAAGTACAAAGGGGACCAATAAACTAGGACGGAGGTTTATATATAGGTCAATAAAAAAATCATCAACCAAGGTAGTAGTAAATGATGAGTGCCCGAAGATTTTTTTTTGAAAGTACTCAATAATGGGCTCGTTTTCCTCAAGAAAATTGTGTTTACGAACGTATTAATTGGAATTCATGCGTGAGGAACAACAGACCAGAACTTTTACACGCATTGGTGAGTTTTCTCTTAATTCTTGCATGCAACGTTTTAATGAAGCTTGAAATATGAACATGTCAATGGGAGGGAGTAAAAGCCTCATGCGTGCATGCATGCAACATGCAACACTCACACGTACACATGCATGCACGCACGCAACACTCACGCATCCATGCAGCACACAGCACACGACGCAACACACTCGCTCACGCTCAAGTGCTCAACCTACTCCCTCCGTCCGTGAAAGACTGTACATATAGAGATTTACACATTGACCAAGAGGAACCGGAACTTCATGGCATAATTAATGCCCAAAAGTAGCAGACTTATGTGTGCATGCGACCATTGAGAGAAGAAGATTAAATGAAGGTTGTTGCATGCTGTAATTAAGGATAGACATGTAGCCTATAGCTAGAGCACAAGTTGGTGCATTAGTCAATCAATACCGATTAGATTAAAGGCTAAGTGCATTGGAAGTGTAGATGTACATTTCTAAGGTTGGTCGTAATGGGAGTATCATAGGTAGTATCATGCATGCCAACTAGGCAAATTTGATGAGGTGACATAGAATTAAATGAAGAAAGAGTGGGGTGAGTATCATATCATGATACCGTATCATATTAAATGTTGTGCTAATATGTGTCATGCATGGCAATAAATGAAGTTATCTATGATACTAACACATGATACTATGCACTACGGGTGTAGTATCATACACTAGTATCATATACATGATACTAGTATATGATACTCACCATTACGACCAGCCTAATGCTAGATGTATAGTTTTTCACGGACCGAGGGAGTACACGTGCATGCACTCACATACACAGCCAGGGTGGTTCGCGCGCAAGGGTTGGACTCCTGTCGCGCTTGCGTAAAGTTTTGTTTAACTGATTTCTTTGCTCTGCCAACTGACAGGTGGGACCCAGAAACCAGGTGTCAATTTAACCAGTCAACAAAGTGCCACGTCGACTATGTGGCCGGTCAGTAGGGTGCAATACAGTGCTCTACGGTGAGCTAGTGACCGTATAATCATCTCAAAACTATATAGTGACCGTAATGAGCATATTGTTACATACATTGACCGCAAGTGTATTTTTCTCATTTCAAATTAAGCCATATTAACCAGAAAGGACGCAGTATGGACTAGTACTACTTTGATGTGTCCCGTCAACTCGCCGAATGAGGAGAAGCTTGCTTACTACGCCCTCTCCCTCGCCCACGCGCGATGGCTCACAGGACGAGGAGAAGCTTGCTTACTACGTACGCCTACGCCCTCTCCCTCACCCACGCGCGCGGTGGCTCGTAGGACGAGGAGAAGGTTTTGACTACAACGCCCTCTCCCTCTCCCTCTCCCTCGCCCTCGCCCTCGCGGTGGACGTGCAGCAGTTCATTCGGTGTCAGATTGCTAGAAGCATATTGTACTGTAGTATCATCATTGTTGGACCTTCCAAAGAGGCGAAGAGCCAAGTGCAAGGTTCACAGGAGTATGAACTGTTGAACCTCCCGAAGAGGCAAAGAGCCAAGCACAAGGTTTATAGGAGTTTTTGTCCTAGTTCTACAACTATAGTGAATGATCGCTACTGTATGATGCCGCCACGTCACCTATATCCAAAGTTGTGCCACCTTTTTTTCTCACCGAGCGTGTTGGAGCCCATGCAACAGCCACACAAGTTGCATGTACACATAACACATTTACTAGTAATAAATTCTAAAGGACAAATGCCAGTATGCCACACAAGTTCATCTCCACATGAAGTTCATCTCCACTTCATGTGATAAATTTGTGCACGACTAGTCTACATATATTTACAACGCTACCATTCACAATTTACCATACTCCACTTACACGTTATAGATGGGCTCCATGTCCTCCTCCAGGTTCCAGTCCCAGGTGTTCTTCATAGATGGCACGATCCATAGCGGTGGGCAACGGGAATCATTGTCGCAGCTTTCTAGTCCGGTTCCACACGATGGAGACTCATCCAAGCTGAAGCAGCATAAATCAGGGATAGCGTGTCCCAGCATGTCGTTCATCCGGCAGTGTGCACTGAAGACACAACCATGCTTCATGAACGGCAGGCCTTCGGTGTCGTGCATAGAAGGTGGCATCCGCTTCACAACGGGGTAGCAGTCCCCAATGAAAAGCGAGTACTCTCCAAGAGTGTTCCTCGGCACCCACATAGCATCACGAGGGTTGAACTCGGCACCGTTCATCTGGTACACGCGGCATCTAAGATCTGGACACATGGTGACGTACATGGTCAAGGTCCATGCATAATAATGTTGTGCTCAAATATGGCGGTCAGTAATATTGTGCAGCAAATAGTACTACTCCAGTATAGAGGAAGTAAAATAACCGACTTGTTATATATAGCCACTCTTGGCTACATGGATGAGATAGTAAGACATGGAAAAACAAAAATGGTGGGAGCTAGTGGGTTCAAGTCTTCAAGGGCCTAGCTAGCTATACGTGTCCTCCAAGGTAAAAAGTACTAGTAGTACTAGTAAGTAGTACAATGAAAGAGAAGGCGAGAGGGTAAAAAAAATCTAATACTAAATTGTAGTACTAGTACAGTAAACATGTCCCAGTCAAGAAAACAAAATAACTAACAACTACTACTACTCTAACACACATCAATGAGAAAATGGAAACCTGGGTAGATGGTGACGGTCCGATCGTGGTAGATCGTGTGACCATGTTGCACATCAGCGGTACCATGGGTAACGACTGCTAAGATAGTTGATCCCAATATGCCAAAGTCAGCTACAAGGTTCCAGGTTAGACCGAATCGCGGATGCAAATGCACATCCAGGATTGGCGATCTTATTTTGATCGGGGGATGACTGGTCCCTGCAAAATAATGGAGTACCGTTAGGGATGCAAATGATGGTTTGTGCATTCCGTTTGTAATCTCCCTTACCGTAGGATGGCAACCAGATGAAACAAGTCCCCTGGCTTGTCACCGCGAAGATGCGGCCTACATGGCACATGGCGTCTTCGAACATGTAGGGGTACAAATCTGTCGCGGCCAACATGTGCCAGCCTCTACCGTTACTGCCTTTTGTATTGATGGCAATCCTTATGTCGAACACCGTGATGAGATAGTAATCGTCGTAGCCGCATCGCTTTGTCGGCGGGTCCGCAATTGCTATCTTCTTCAATCTCATGTAGGCATCATACGTATTCAAGCCTAGCCAGTCCGGAAGGCCGATCCCAATGGTGGAGAAGGGGTCTACGAGAACGGCCGCACTGCTGTGGATGTTGTGCAAAATGATGGTGGTATCCGGCCGGAGGTATGCAAGCCAATCTTCGTTGGCACCAACCCAGACCTATATATAAGACGGTGGGCAGCGAAGAAATTACGGGATGGAATAACTAAGTACTATATTTAGAATATACACTACATGATCAAACTCCATGACTGACCTGCTCATCGGACAAAATCCGACTACCTCTCAACGTCGGCAACTCTAGCGGAGTCAACGTGCAACCATGGCCAGGGAGCGGTGGACTGTTCGATGGATTGTCCCATAGAATAACCTTCTGTCAAGAACGCATGGAAGACCAACAAGCATGGCCTTTTCCCAAGCCTGTTTAAGCATTGTCTTAAAATAGTTGGTGCAGGAAGCACCGAGTCTTGCGGCGGTGAGGACGTCAGAGCGGCGTGTGATTTCTCCCAGAGGATCGTCGTCCAAGGTCTCCCAGCCCCGACGAGGAGGAGAACTGCCTGGCGAATCCATGGGAGCAGTGATGAACTGCCTTGGTCTCTTCGGGGGGAGGGGAACTGGCGAGGAGGAGATAAGAGCGTAACCGCAAGGCCTCGTCCCTTCGTTAAGGAAGTTATGCGGGCACGCATAGTGGTAGTGCCTAGTGCCCCGCGATGGTGCGGCTATTATTTACTACGTAGTACTGTAGCAGCAGCAGTACTACTTTCTCAACTAGTAGTGCGATGTACTGTACTTCTATAGTGCACCAGTTTTGAACTCTTGAATCTCAAGGCCAAGGAGCTACAGTTGCAAGTGGAGGGTACTACTATTCTCTTGAACCATCGTTGTACTATCAATGCAGGGAAAGTACACCTACGGAGTGCGTACTCTCTGTGCTCTATTCAAGCTTATAGCTGGCCTACTCAGCCGCTCCTCTCACGCACACACTAGCAGCCTGTTTATCAGCGACGATTACTGCGGGGGAAGAACATTTGAGTTCTTTGATACAACGAGACTAGGCTTTTCGCTTCCATTTGTGGAGGTGTAATGGATCTCATCGAACTTTGTTAGTTCCTTCTTTATGAATGAGATGAGGCAAAGCTTTTGCCTCCATTTCAAAACAAAAAAATCACGTCAAGAGGAATTTCTTTTATAGAGTCGATAATGGAGCGAAGTCCATGCGTGCAATGCCACAAGCTACAGAGTAGTAGCACTTTACGTACAGAGCCATATTGCATAGTTCCCAATGCCGCGCCAGGCTTTTCCGACTCCTCGGGCTTAATTGGGAGGCGCTAGTTTAAATATGGTAGCTGATGAGGAAGCTGCAAGCGAGGTGCGGCTAGGGCGAGCAGGCAGGCGAGAAACTTTGCATGGTGTGAATTGATATATAGGAGTACTACTCTAGTACGCGAGCCACGAGATGATGGGAGGGAAAACCCGTTCACGTGGCTGGGCTATCCAGTGCACCCAGATTGTGGTGCGACACGTCCATTCAACTTCAAAAGTCAAACTACCAGTGTACAATATTGGCTCGCAGCGAGGTTGCTATTTAAAAAAAAGGCCATCGTGCATTCCGCCGGGATCGAACCCACAAAACGAGCTATACACTCCCGCGACCACTAGTAGTACTCGTTGGAGTACAACGCAACCTAGAATAGCCTTTTCTCACTAGTACATTGTTCCTTACAAGAAACCACTACCAAGAAGCTACCACTTACCAACCAGCCCTACCAAGAAACCACTACTCTACAAAAATTAGCAAAAACATACCGAAATTTTCTTAATCCGTCGCAATAAACTACCAAGTGCCGTTATAGGCACGTTTCAACCCATGTTGCCCCTTAAGTCAATGCCTTCTATTTGACTGGCAAGTTAGGCGTTATGACTTGTGGGACCTACATGTCAGTCTGGACAAAAAATCCCCGAGTGACCTCCTACCTCCGGCCTGTCCACCTAGTCATCCTTGGCCATGGGACACAGCTACCGCCGCCGGCAGAAGGCGAGGTCAAAATCACCGGCGGTGCAGAGCCCATCTTGTGGCAGCCCGGATGCCAGCTCCGTCCGGCGCTCGCAGCCGCTAGCTAGCCAAGCTAGCACACACCCTGCTGGATGCATCCAGCTGCTTATCTGCAAGGTTTGCTAGTTAGGTTGGCACAGCGGTGCGGCGGCTTACTCGCGCACGCCGCGCTAAGGCCAGCCATCTGGCTCGAGCGAAGGCCAGTGCGGCGGCTTGCTCACGTGTGAGCCACGCTCGGGCCAGCCAGCCAATCCGTGCGGAGGCCAGCGTGGCGTCCGGCCCGTCCCGCGGAGCAGCGGCCAGCTCACTCATCACTGGCGCCACCGACGAACACGCATAAGAACTGTTTGAAGTAATGTTCAGGAAAAATAATGATTGGAGGAGGAAGAACATGATAGAAGGTCAGATGTGGGTCCCTCGTGCCAACGGTCAAACAAAATGTGTTAGTTTAAGCTGCCTTGTCAGCACGGACGTGTGGGCCAACCCTGTCATAAACGGGTTTAAACGAGCCTAATCGGCACTAAGTACTAGTTTTTGGGCGCAGATTAAGAAATTTTGGGTATGTTTTTGCTATTTTTTGTACAATAGTTTCTTCCTAGGGCTGGTTGAAAGTGGTAGTTTTTTGTTAAATACTCTACATACTGTAAGTAGGAGTGAAAGTTAAGCTTTGGAAGCCAATAAGCACGGCTAGTTACATAGTGCCTATGTGTACGTAATTCAAACTAAATATCAACCATGAGTGACTAATATCTTGATGGAAACTCGAAACTATGAAAATACTAGAATTTTTTTGCATGGTTGGAAATACTAGCAATGTGCACGTGCGTTGCAATGGATCATAATTAGAATAATACTTATTCACAAACTTGATAGAAAACACTCTAATTTTGATATACATATATCACTAGAAATATATTATGTTTCAATCAGAATATATTCCTTGGGCTGTTTTGGTGAGGTGAGGGAGGGATGTGGTTGGTTTTAAGATACTAATTAAGGGGTTTTCTGCAAATTGGGTATAGAAGTGGGATGTTATTGAGAAAAGGCAACAACTTACCTCACAATCATTAGATGTAGATCTAATGGTCAGAAATGACGGATGGCAGACACACCATCATGACCAACTAAATCTTCTGTAGGAGTACTAGCAAGATGCCCGTGCATTGCACGGAACATCAAGATGCATTTTTTTATAAAACACCTATTGTGATTGACCCATGCGGGAGTAATCCCATGTGTAAAAACTAATGATATCTCGAGAAAGAGGAGAGATAAGGTGAGGAGGAGTGGGGCGTGGTGGTGATTGGTGGTCGGACTGAGCGGTGGCATGGGGATGGACGACGCCGACAGCGACCACCATGCCAGATTGTTCCAGAGGCTTCCTTTTTTAATTGCTCAACAATTAGGTTGTGGGAGATAAGGATGAACAAGGGAAGGACTTGTCTGCAAATGTGGAGAGAGGTACGGGTATCTTTTAGTTTGCTTTCTATCCGTCAGATATAGATCAGACGGTCTATATTACAAGATGGCAGGCATACCATCATCACCAACTCGGTTTTTTTATAAGAAGAGATATAAGTATGGAGATACAAATGTATTATCGATACTTGTTTCCATAAACTTGGATCTATATTCTATTCAATGGCTGAGCATGTGGGGCCTTAGCATGATGACTTCTCGACTGTGAAAAACAAAGGTTTTCCCATCGTCGATAAGGAGGGGGTGACGGCGGCGTGCTTTCGGCTCGCTCTAGTCCTAGTAGTCATACTAGGTGGTCTACGGACGTGTCGATTTATTCTTTTTCATGTCTCGTGATCGTTGTACTGCCACGACTGTTGATGAATAGACGGTAAGTTATTCACGAGAAAACCTTGGTTGAGCGTGTGTGCGAGAGAGAGACTGCGCGTGCGTGTGTGATATGTGTAGAGACTGAGGCAATGATAAGAGATTCTTTGTGTCTCTGTGTGTGGAGGACAGAGAGAGACATGTGCATGGGGCTTTGTGTTGTGTAACATGGAGACACATAGACATAATCAGAGAGTGAGTGTGTGAGATACACATGCGGACATGGGGAGAGATGTGTGAGTTAGAGAGATGGAGAATTTTGGTGTGCATGTGAGCTAGAGAGAGAGGGGGATATATACATACCTAGAGCTGGAGAGAATATGCAAGGGTGTGTGTCTTAAAAGAAGGATCCAGATAGATGGGTGTTTGTGCGTGTCTGTGTGTGTTTGTGCGCACGTGTGTGTGTGTGAGAGGGAGTGTGTGTATGTGGAGAAGAGAGACTACTAATGATGTAAACCTAGTAGGGAAGGGGGGATGGTGTGACATGTGTGTCAAAGAGAGAGAAAGGCATGTGTAGTAGCGGGATAGCATGGGTGCGGGCGGGGAGCAGACTATTTGGAAGAGACACCAAGTGTGTGTGGGAGAGGGGTGTGAGAGCGAGAGAGAGAGCTAGCGAGGGAGAGAGAGAGAGGAAGAGAGGAGGAGAGAGAGGGGTCATTTGTGTGCGGAAGTGGCGTATAGATAGGGAGACAAGGTTGATGTTGTTTGAAAGTGGCCTATGTACTGAGACGCAAGGGAAGCGAGTCATCGTGTGTGTGATAGAGACTTCATGAGAGATCTAGAATAGATGGTGTAGAGAACAACGTGCGAGATTGAGAACGATGATACGTTAGGGAGCTATGGAAAGAGTCACGACATATATGTATATAAGGAAGGAGCTGGGTCGGGTCCGCATGTGGGAGAGATAGAAAGAGGAGAGTGGTGCACAAGGAGACAAAGGGTGCTTGTTTGCAGTGGGGGTGGTGAGTGTGCGAGAACCACATAACTAGGGAGATAGACGTTTGGGGGCGATGTTTTGTGTGTATGGGAAAGATACACTCTATATAGTGCGTGTGCTTGGGAAAGAGATATGCCGGGAGACCTAGAGAGTGGGGGAAGAGATGTGTGCATGCCCGAGAGACAAAGTGATAGAGACCTATATTGGGGTCCAGACTTAGAAGAGAGAGGGGGGTTAATGTGCTCCTGTGTTCATGTCTGGGGGAGAGAACGACTTGTGGGGGGGGGGGACAGGGTGGGTGGCTTCAGATAAAGAGTGAGGTGTCTATATTTGAGAGACTTTAGCGTAATTGAGATATATATGGTCAATAGTGTGTGCACTCATGGTTTATCAATTTGTTTCACAGTTTGGACTATGAGATAACGATACTTTTGAACATGCGTGATATACTTTGAAGTACCAGAATTACAAACCTAAGATTGGAATTTTGGAATTCGACTCCATCATTAGCTTTTGTAATTCATTTAAACGGAGGTACATTTTTAAGCCGGGATTTCGTGATTTCAAATTCATATATCAAACCTCGAGATCTACACATACGGGCATGTTCAAACCTTATAATCATCCACTTCATTCATACACATACACATTTTTGTTTTTGTCATCATATTTAGGATAAACACATTTGGAATTTCATTTGAATTGGACCATATGATGGTATTTGCTTCCACTAGCTCAATGATCCATATTTGAATTGAATGGACAATCTAAGTTTTGAGTTGGAGACATTGATTTTCGAAACTTGCACTTTTTTTGCGTGCAAAACAAATAAATTCTCGGCCATGATATCATAGTCGGCCGTACAAGAGCAGAACACTTAATTTAGCCGCCAAAAGCTTTCAAACTTCCCGCTCACATCGAAATATCTCGCGCCCGAAAGTTTAGCCCTGTGATATTCCTGTTTTACCCCTGCCACATGAACGGAAAAGGGCTGCTTTGGTAACTCCATTGTTTTCCCCTCTTTGCCCCCAACATTCTTCCCCAGAGCCCCTCCCCGCCTCCTCCCCCCAACCACGCCAAGGCGCCGAATCTAGTCCTCCGCCGCAGCGGTGGACCTCACACCCCGTCGGATCTACCTTCCGCACATTAGAACCCCCAACTGCCAACTCACTACTTCACCAGAGCCGCTTCAGTGACTGGCTTGTCCATCGCTCCAGATCTCCTTGACTGCCATCATGGTCCACCGCACCGGATCTGCTTCATCGGCGCCCTCGTCCACCATAGTGTAGGCCCTTCACCGACTCCCTCGTCCGCCACATCGCTGGCCCTTCATACAAGTCCTCGTCCGCCGCAATAGATCCGCCTCACCGAAAGCACTGTACACCACGCCGGATGTGCTTCGCCGACGCCTTTGTCCACTGCACCGGACCCGCTCCATGGACGCCATATTCAACTCCACCGGCCCTGCTTTACTGACGCCGCAGCCTCATCAGGTTATTTCGATTTGTACTCCTTCGGTTTTTCTCTTCTTTATCGTGGAACTGTTCAATTACCACAGATGAGCTTTCTTGTATGTTGACAGGGGCCGCAACCAAAGCACCGGAGCCGCTTCAGCAATGGCGACAGCCGGCCCAAACTCAACCGCAACACGAGCACCATCGACGATCCTTAGCTATCAAGTATGACAACGATACCCATACACCGCCGAGAATCAGGTACTATTATCCAACGGCCGGTGCCTACGTTCACTTTCTTAGCATAAGCACCGCACCTTCGAATTTCTTCAGGGCATCATTCAATTTTTCATGAGACGCGTTATTCTGCTTGCACCTATCGGGCCATACGTGTGGCAGTGAACAGGTTACATGTGCTAAATTACAAACTAGTGCACATATAGTTACAATGCTTTTGTTTTGTCCTAAGTATTACTGTACTTCCTAGATATCACTGCCTACTATTTTACTTCTTGCATGCTATATTTATGATAATGGTGTTGTTCTGATGCCACCTGTTGGTTACATCAGACTGCTTCTATGGCCCTATTTGGATACTCTAACTTAGTTAGAGGTTAGAGTTAGTTTCTAGCTCATGACTAATCCTGAACTAACTCTTGCCAAAGAGGTGTTTGGATGACAGGGTTAGTTTGACAATAAATGCACTAGGAGACCTAGCTCCTATTAGCACCTCTTGGGTGGGATAGTTTTTTTTGGGTGGGTTAGATGCAACTAGCTCAAACTAGCCCTCATGTTTGGATACTTTAGGGCTATTTGAGCCCAAACTAGCTCTAACCCATGGATCCAAACAGGGCCTATGTTCTCTATGCTTAATTACACATCAGCAAACTAGCTTGTTGTTCCGCTGCTTTTTGTTCGTTTTACCCTACATTTTCCAATGCTAGCTATTACATCACTGCTCCGAGCCTCTGTTCATTACTTTTTTGTGTGTTCTTGATCTTACCAAGTTGCATGACTAATTTGATGCTTCTATTAATTATGGAGCTGCCAATCCCATCAAGCAAAATATTTGTTGTTTTGGGGCTGGCACCTCGAACAAGCACAAAAATAGAGTGAAGCACATATATTATTGTGTAAGCACACACCCTTCTTTCATTAGTTTAGATTAACCATTGATGATCAATTCGAACCAGTGCATGTGATTAAAATTAATTTTACCTAAATAGAGGGGGAAGAATAAACTACAACAACTAGATTTGCAACCACGGGATGCTGACGATATCTTCAAAGAACATTGCAACAGCAGCGAGGCTTCACAGCAACATATGGTAAGCCAGTGTGTTTTAGTACATGTGAAATGTAATGTGTGTGGGCTGCTTTCTTGGCTTGTGCCCTCAACCTGTAATCCTACATAATTACAAATAGTACAGTTGTCTGCTTTGCTATATTGCTTGATTCGAATGCTTGTTTGTTACTTGTTAGGCTATACCTTAGTTGGCCAATATGTCAGCAGTGCCTGCTGTACTATCGTAAAGAAATGCATGCCTAATTCATTTGACTCCTTAACTTTTCCTGTGAACTTCATCACAAGACTGTCTTCGTAGTTTATATGAGGCCACACTATTTAAGCGCTTTCTCAGATGATTTCAACTACTTAGATGCCTGGGCAACTTAAATATAGCGGTGGTACACTGCCTTTCATGTTACCATTTTAATTTGTTTTCGGCTGATGCTGCTTTAAACCATTTAAATATAGCTTGCCATGCTCAGCAATAATTCGTATGTCGTTTACCATGTAAGCTTACTGCCTGGATCATGCGATAACTATCTCTTACTTATGTCCAGCGAAAACCTTTCAGGATACCATTCACACTAGGACACAATGTACAACCCCAGAATCTATTTGTGGAAGCAGTGTGCCAGCCATGTCAGCAGATGGTAGCAGTTCAGAGGCAACACCGCCGGAGAGCAGTCTGAGCACATATATTATAGTTCTTGAGGCTCTACTACAGGCAGAAAGAGATGGTGTGGCTGCCATGAATGAGGTAATCTTGATCTTGAGGCTGGAAATTATGCAATTAGCTACACGCATTATGCAAGCAACCCAAGAATTGGAGGAAGTAAGAATGTTGCATTTGAAGACGGAGGAGGTCCTACTGCTTCTGCTATCTGAAGCCCAGGGTAATCCCAGTTCTTCTTTAGATACCAGTTGAAATTGTCATTAGATTAGTATACTTGCATGTTGTGTCATGTCTCTGAATGGATTATGTTGTAAGACCCCCTTTGTTGTCCATGTGTTGTAATGATCTGAATTTTTTAGGTGAGGTAATCCTCAGTACTTGTATGATTGACATAAGGTGAACTATTTTCTGTGTGAGCATATTGTATTGGATGAAATAACTATTTGACTCAAAGTGTATCCAACCTACTGAATTCGAAGATCACAACATTTCTAAATCATATTCACATATAAAGGTGGAATAAATCTTTGTCGTGGTTTTGAAGAAATAAATAACAAAATGTACAATAATGTATGGATATTCGTAATCGAATACAAATTGGATTTGAATTTAGTTGCCAGGGCCCAGGGTAAACGTGAATGCTAATTCTCCCAAATTTTGAACGAAGCGGCAAAACGCACACTATCATTTGTCGGCTGCCCGAAGCCAGTGTTTGCGAGATGGAAATTACTGTCTACCCTTGACACTTCACATCCTAATCGACCCGATTTCCACTGCTGTTGATAGGGGTAGACTAGTAACTTCAATCAGACGTGACACGACCGCCTGTCTCCCCATTCAGACACTGTGGGCGCCAAACATGGGCGGCAAACACACATTTGATTCAAACTCGTCCGAAAGACCTCTCTCTCTCCCTCAATTTTCTCATTCATACACGTGGGTGACAAAACAAAGTCTCCTCGTCCGAAATCGATGTAGGCAAATATTTTAAATAGGGGCAAGTGTGTAACTTCCCTCAGACGTGACACAACCGCCTTACCTGTCAGCCCCGTTCATACACCGTGGGCGCCAACCGTGGGCGGCAAAAGACCCTCTCCTCGCCCGAAATCGCTAACGGAAAATATTGGTGAGATGCGAGATTACCGTCCTATCCCCAACCGATGAGATGTCCGAAATTTTAAATGGGGGCTAAGTTCGTAACTTTCCCACCTTTCAGACAAGCGCATCCCAAAGTTTGAGATCCCCTCCCCTCCCCCTCCATTTCCCCATTCATACACCGTCAGTGCCACAACAACCTCCCCACTCCGGCCAGCCTCCTCCGTCCGCCACCCCATCCTCCACCTTACCGGAGCCGCTACCCCTACCCCATCGTCCACTGCAAGAGATGGACGTCTCTCATCCACGGCGCCAGACCAGGATCCTTTCATCGCGTCCTCTCGCTTCATCGGCGCTGTCGTCCACCTTGCCGTTGCCGCTCCTACGACCGCCTCATCCAGGACAACAGGACTTATCCCCCTATGCCGCCGTCTACCGTCTGAAGTCTTCTTCCGTGCCGCCGATAGCCATCACACCCGCAGCACCCTCAACGTATCAGCAGGGGCCTACACGGCATCGCAAGAGAGGTGGTACTCTTTCATATCTGCTTAAGTTATTGATCTCACCCAGAAAATAGATCGTAACTTGTTTACTGTACTTTTCTTGTCCATACCAAATCATAGTGGCCCGTTGAAAGCAAACATTAGTTGCAAAGTAGCCTTTGTCCGGTTTGCACCTTCAGATCCGCCATGGCATGGTCACTATACTCGTAAAGCTTATGGTTTTCCCCCTTTATATTCACTACCATCATCGTAGGTGCTTCGTGTCGTGCTAGCACTGCTCCTCAAGACCTCAACCCATCAAGCGAAACAACATGCCACTCATAATTCCAAAGCTTAGTTGTTGAAATATGAATCTGATATGATGCTCATATTACTAAAACAGAGAACGTTTAATTGGTCAGCTAATGTTCCTATATTCGTTTCGAAAAGCATGTGCGCCACATATATAGAGACAGCAGGGATTTGCATTTCTCTGTGCGCTCTGGTTCATCATGGGTGGGCAACACACATTGTATTATCTAAAATCTGCTTTCTCTTTGTTATCATGTTCCTCTTCTGTTCTTCTTAATAAGTATATTACTTCCTCCGTTCCTAAAGTGCCTTGGGTGCGTGCATGTGTTGTGGTGGCGTGCGTTTGTACTGGGTGTTGTTCATCGTTGCTTTATTTATAAAGTGGGGCAAAAGCCTTTTTCGGTAAAACATAAGTCTTTTTAGATATTCCAATAAGAACTACATACGGATGTATATAGACATATTTTAGAGTGTACATTCACTCATTTTGCTCCGTATGTAGTCCGCATTCAAATCTCTAAGAGACTTATATTTAGGAATGGAGGGAGTAGTACAGGATGTTCCTTGTCGGGAAGTGGAGCAGGGCATTTGCAGTCGACATGTCTGTTGGGTCACTTCAGATGGATGCTAAGTACCCTTTGCGCGTGATACTTAGGGTTTTCCCCTTTTATCTACACTACTATGATCTGCGTAGGTGCTTCCTGTCGTACTAACAGTACTCCACCCTTCAAGCTAAACAACACAACACTCATAATTCCAAAGCTTAGTTATTCAAATATGATTGTGATATGATATTGATATTAGTTAACAGACACATTTAATTGGTTAGCTAAAGGTCCCACTTGAGTTTCCAAATGCATGTCGCGACATATAGAGAGACAGCAGGAATTGCATTTCTGTGTCACTTGTTGACTGTACTTTCTTGTCCATACCAAATCTTAGTTGTTATTTCAAAGCAAACATCAGTTGCTAAGTACCCTTTGCGCGGTTTGCAACTTTAGATCTACCATGCCACTGCCATGGTCAACACTATACTCATCATGCTTACGGTTTCCCCATTTTATGATGACCACGATCAGCCTACGTGGTTCGTGTCATAATAGCACTGCTCCACCCATCAAACTAAACAAGCTTCGTTGTACAAATTCGAATCTGATATGATGCTGATATTAGTAAAACTGAGACAGGTTTAATTGGTCAGCTAAATGTTCCTACTTTAGTTTACAAATGCATGTGAGCCACATATGGAGAGACCGAAAGGAATAGTATTTCCCTGTGCGCTCTGGTTCATCATGGGTGGGCAACACACATTGTATTATCTAAAATCCGCTTGCTCTTTGTTAGCATGTTCCTCTTCTATTCTTCTTAATAAGTATATTACTTCCTCCGTTCCTAAACTGCCTTGGGTGCGTGCATGTGTTGTGGTGGCATGCGTTTGGACCGGGTGTTGTTCATCGTTGCTTTATTTATAAAGCAGGGCGAAATCCCTTTTCGGTAAAACATAAGTCTTTTTTAGATATTCCAATAAGAACTACATACGGCTGTATATAGACATATTTTAGAGTGTACATTCACTCATTTTGCTGCGTATGTAGTCCGCATTCGAATCTCTAAGAGACTTATATTTAGGAATGGAGGGAGTAGTACAGTATGTTCCTTGTCGGGAAGTGGAGCAGGGACATTTGCAGTCGACAGGTCTGTTGGGACATTTCAGATGGATGCTTTCAACTATTCTAGATGGTCTGCCATAATATCCGGGAAATGCTGGGAGCTATGTCGTCTTTGAGAGTCTAGACTGATAGTAACAGTATTGTGCTTTCAGTTGAATAGAGCTGCCCCTTTTGGGGCCGAACCCTTTCCAAAGCCTTTCTAGCCGTACCGGCAATACAAGCCCATATGTTCCAGCTAGTTCCACTTTCCTGATTTTACTCGTGATGCTTAGGGTTTTCCCCTTTTATCTACACTACTATGAACTATGTAGGTGCTTTCTATCGTACTAGCAGTACTCCACCCTTCAAGCTAAACAACACAACACTCATAATTCCAAACCTTAGTTGTTCAAATATGATTGTGATATGATACTGATATTAGTTAACAGACACATTTAATTGGTTAGCTAAAGGTCCCACTTGAGTTTCCAAATGCATGTTGCGACATATAGAGAGGCAGCAGGAATTGCATTTGTTTGTCACTTGTTGACTGTACTTTCTTGTCCATACCAAATCTTAGTTGTTATTTCAAAGCAAACATCGGTTGCTAAGTACCCTTTGCGTGGTTTGCAGCTTCAGATCTACCATGCCACTGCCACGGTCAACACTATACTCATCATGCTTACGTTTCCCCATTTTATGATGACCACGATCATCCTACGTGTCATAATAGCACTGCTCCACCCATGAAGCTAAACAAGCTTAGTTGTACAAATTCGAATATGATATTATGCTGATATTAGTAAAACTGAGACATGTTTAATTGGTCAGCTAAATGTTCCTACTTTAGTTTCGAAATGCATGTGAGCCACACATGGAGAGACCGAAAGGAATAGTATTTCTTTGTGCGCTCTGGTTCATCATGGGTGGGCAACAAACATTGTATAGAAAGACTTGTAATATCTTCAATCTGCTTGCTCTTCTGCTCTTCTTTAACATGATCCTCTTCTCTTCTTCTTTAATAAGTATGTTCCTTGTTGGGAAGAGTAGCAGAGACATTTGCGGTCGACTGGTCAGGTCGAGTTGTTCTCCCTTAGTATATTTTGAATCTGTCAGGTCAGGTCAACTTGTTCTTCTTTACTATATGTTAAAGTTGTCATCTGTGAAGTATCATCACTTCTGGAGCTCTCATATTTTGAGTAGTAGGCCACATTATATTAATGCACACACCAAATTACAGCTTGCATGGCATCTCTCAGAAGAATTGCAGAGATATCACAAAGGGGTTTACAGGGAGGCAGTATTGGATTAGAATCACTTCTGCATTACAAAGATAATCTCACTTATTTTTATGTTTTCATGCATGTCAAGTATTGAACATGATCAAAATGAATATGAGAATGGGCGCATGAGAGGAATATTGCGGAACAATCCACTGGCTAACAAACTTGGCATGGTGGAGGATGGCCTATCTTATTCACCCATCAAGGTGCTTGCTCTAACTGCCCAGTGTATGTAATCCGTGGTCTCGTTGCGCTTTATTATCATCGGTGGCGAACTTTGATGCCTAGTGGATGTAATATGCCGTAATTTCTTTATTGTATAGTCTAGGTTTATTCTTAGTCGGTATGCTGTAATTTAGGCTGGAAGCTTCAACGGATCTCAATGTTGTCGGTCTTCAGGCCGGCCTGTAACTCGCTACGCTATATATGGGCCGAAACATGGGCCTATAATCATCTTGGGCCATTAGCAGGTCTAAACGTATAGTAGTTTTCCGCCTTTAATAGGCCGAGTAAAGTTCTGGCCAGCTGGGCCAGAGAATACCATGGGCTTTTAACAGGCTAAAAACTAGATTGGGCTAGCTTTGAGCCGTAAAATTCACGGGCCAACACAGGCCGAAAGTGTCTTAGGCCCATGTTTGGCCCAAATAGAAAACGAGTCATTAACAGGCCAAAATATATCTCGGGCCCTGTTTGGCCCAATAAAATTATGGGCTTTAAGCAGGCCTGTGTCAACGCGGGCCATAGGCCCAACTATGTCACGGGACATTAACAGATGGATTGTAAGCAGGACGGATTCAACGTGGGCATTAATTAGGCCCAACTGTTACACGGGCCATTAATAGGCCGATAGGCACGTTGGGCTGAAATTTATCCACGAAGACTACGGGCCTTTAAGAGGCCTGAAGTCACTTCGGACATGAAATAGCCCACTTTCAGAACGGGTCGTTAAATGGCCTAAAGTGAAACTGGGCCGACAATAGCCCAGATGCACCACGGGCCGCTAACAGGCCGAAACTATTATCGGGCCGAACTGATAAACGGGCATTTAATAGGCTGAAATACAAACCTAGTTTAGAATTGGCCCAAAAGAACAGTGGCCTGTTAACGGGCCAGATCTGATATGGGCCTTAATTTGACCCAAAACATGGCAGGCTGTTAACGGACCGGCCCACTAGTGTCTGAAAAAAATATGGTGGCCCTTTAGCTGGGCCGGCCTTTTTACCTTAAATGGGCCACTGTTGGGCTGTGCCAGGTGTCGAAATATCATAGGCCTCTTCCATCCATTATAGGGATGACATCTGTCCCAACGATGAGCTGACACGTGGATCATCTGGCGAATGAGAATTTTACACGTGGAAAATCCCCATTGGTCGGGTCTGTTAACGGGTTATCAGATCCAAACCGGAACCCGATAGCTTAATGGCGACCCGTTATGGTGGATGCCACGTGTCGGTCACCCTTGACAAAAACACTTCCATGATGCGCCATTTATCGTCATGGAAGTGGACACTTCCGTGATGATAATTTTGGTATTGTCATGGAACACTTCTACGACAGCACATGTATGACTATCTTGATTCTGTCATAGAATCGTCGTGGATGTACATGCATGACAGAAAATGTGACCTACTGTGACAAACACGTATCATCACAGAAGTGTATCTTTTTGTAGTGTTGAGTGCCAAAACATACATCAAGTGAATCAATATGATACCCCATTGTCACCACGGGTATTCATATGCAAGACATACATCAAGTGTTCTCAAATCCATAAAAGTATTCAATCCGATAATAGTGAAACCTCGAAGGTAAAAACTCAATTCACAAGAACAAGATAGAGAGGGAGAAACACCAGATGATCCAACTATATTAACAAAACTCGTGGTACATCAAGATCGTGCCAAATCAAGAACAAGAGAGAGAGAGAGAGAGATCAAACAAATAGCTACTTGTACATACCCCTAGCCTCGAGGGTGAACTACTCCCTCCTCATCATGGTGGCCGCCGGGATGATGAAGATGGCCTCCGGTGATGATTTCCCCCTCCGGCAGGTTACCGAAAATGGCTCCAGATGGTATTTCGAGGATACATAGGCGTGCAGCGGCGGATGCCAAGTTCCAGGGTTATTTCTGGTGGTTTCTCTATTTATAGGATTTTTTGGCGTCGATCTCACACTAAGTTGGGCCACGAGGTGCCCACTACCTACCAGCCCACCACTAAGGCCGCTGGCGCGCCCTGATAGGTAGTGGCCACCTCCTTCACCTTCTAGTCCTCCCACGAAGCTTCGGGGGTCTGTTTTGTTCCAAAAAATCGTCAAAAAGCTTCACCCATTCTGAGAACTTTTATTTCTGCACAAAAAACAACACCACGGTAGTTCTACTGAAAACAGCGTCAGTCCGGGTTAGTTCCATTCAAATCATACCAAAACCACATAGAATTGTTGTAAACATGGCATGGATACTTCATAAATTATAGATACGTTGGAGACTGATAACCCACAAGTATAGGGGATCGCAACCGTTTTCGAGGGTAGAGTATTCAACCTGAATTTATTGATTCGACACAAGGGGAGCCAAAGCATATTCGCAAGTATTAGCAGTTGAGTTGTCAATTCAACCACACTTGGAAGACTTAATATCTGCAGCAAGGTGATCAGTAGCAAAGTAGTATGGTAGTTTGATAGTAACGGTAACAGTAGCAGAAACAATAGCAATTTTGTAGTGATCATAACAATGGCAACGGCGAAAGTAACTTAGCAAAGATCAATATATGAAAAGTATAGGCATTGGATCAATGATGGATAATTGCGTTGGATGGCATTCATCATGTAACAGCTATAACCTAGAGCGACACAGAACTAGCTCCAATTCATCAATGTAATGTAGGCATGTATTCCGTATATAGTCATACGTGCTTATGGAAAAGAACTTGCATGACATCATTTGTCCTACCCTCCCGTGGCAGCGGGGTCCATAAGGAAACTAAGGGATATTAAGGCCTCCTTTTAATAGAGAACCGAAACAAAGCATTAGCACTTAGTGAATACATGAACTTCTCAAACTACGGTAATCACCGGAAAGAATCCCAATTATTGTCACCTTGGGGTTTGCGGATCATAACATGTAATAGGTGCATATAACTTGCATGATAGGATCAAGAACACACATATATTCATGAAAACATAATAGGTTCAGATCTGAAATCATGGCACTCGGGCCGTAGTGACAAGCATTAAGCATAGCAAAGTAATAGCAACATCAATCTCAGAACATAGTGGATACTAGGGATCAAGCCCTAACAGAACTAACTTGATTACATGATAAATCTCATCCACCCCATCACCGTCCAGCAAGCCTACAAAGGAATTACTCACTCCCGACGGTGAGCATCATGAAATTGGTGATGGAGGAAGGTTGATGATGATGACGGTGTCAAATCCCCCTCTCCGGAGCCCCGAACGGACTCCAGATCAGCCCTCCCGATGAAGAACAGGAGGTGGCGGCGGCTCCATATCATAAAACATGATGAATCCTTCTCTCTGGGTTTTTTCTTGGCGAATAGGTATATATGGAGTTGGAGTTAGGGTTACCGGAGGTGCTGGGGGCCCACAAGCTCCTAGGGCGCACCCTTGGGGGTGGGCGCGCCCCCTGAGCTTGTGACTCCTGGGTGGGGCCCCTCTGGTATATCTTTTCGCTAGTATTTTTTATATATTCCATAAAAATTCTCCGTAAATTTTTAGGTCAATCCGAGAACTTTGATTTATGCACAAAAACAACACCATGGCAATTCTGCTGAAAACAGCGTTAGTCTGGGTTAGTTTCATTCAAATCATGCAAATTAGAGTCCAAAACAAGAGCAAAAGTGTTTGGAAAAGTAGATACGACGGAGACATATCAACTCCCCCAAGCTTAAGTAGCTCATTGTTTGTCCTCAAGCAATTCAGTTGACAAACTGAAACCGACAAAGAAATCTCGGATGACTTCAAAACAATCATGATATAATATGACATAATGGTATCTCGCTAGCCCTTTCTGAGACCGCAAAACATAAACGCAGAGCACCTCTGAAGTTCAAACACTGACTAGACATTGTAATTCATGGTAAAAGAGATCCAGTCATGCTCATACTCAACATCAACTAAACACAAAGCATAAAAATGACAATAGTGCTCTCCAGCTGGTGCTTTGATAAGAGGATGATGACTCAACAATAAAAGTAAATAGATAGACCCTTCGCAGAGGGAAGCGGGGATTTGCAGAGGTGCCAGAGCTCGAAGTTTTTAAAACAGAGATGAATATAATTTTGGAAGGTATGCTTTCATTGTCAACATAGCGACTGAGAGTTTTCAACATCTTCCATGCTACACACATTATAGGCGGTTCCCAAATAGAAAGGTAAAGTTTTACTCCCCCTCCACCAACAAACACAAGCCATGGCTAGCCGAATCCTCTGGTGCCCTCCATACCAACAACAATCCGGGGGAGTTTTGTTTCATTATTATATTTTGATTTTGATCATAGGACTAGGCATCCCACTTTCTCATGAATGACAAGCGAATAAACACTCATCATGAGAATAACCCACCTAGCATGGAATGTGCTGACAGCCCCCCATCGCTTCATGAGCGATTTGGGCATACAAAACAGATTATTATTTGAAGATTTAGAGTTTGGCACATGCAAATTTACTTGGAACGGCAAGTAGATACCACATATAGGTAGGTAAGGTGGACTCACATGGAATAACTTTGGGTTTAAGGATTTGGATGAACAAGCAGTGTTCACGCTTAGTACAGGTGAAGGCTAGCAAATAGATTGAGGAGCGACCAACCAGAGAGCGACAACAGTCATAAACATGCATTGAGATTAATCAACATTCAGTACGAGCATGAGTAGGATATAAAACACCATGAACATAAATATCATGGAGGCTATGTTGGTTTTGATTCAACTACATGCGTGAACATGTGCCAAGTCAAGCCACTTGAATCATTCAGAGCAGGATACCATCCTATCATACTACACCATAACCATTTTAAATGCATGTTGACACACAAGATAAACCATTATCCACCCCTAGCTATTTAAGCATGTCATGAGTAACTATGATTTCTAATTGTCATTGCAAACATGTTTATTCATAATAGGCTGAATCAAGAACGATGAGCTAAACATATTTACAAAAACAAAACAGTTTGAGTTCATACCAGCTTTTCTTCACCTCAATCAATTCATCAAATTTCATCATTATTGCCTTTCACTTGCACGACTGAATGATGTGAATAATAATAAGAGTGCATGTGCCGTGGACTAAGCTGGAATTTGCAAACATTTATTCAAAGGAGAAGACAAGGTAATATGGGATCTTTGTTAGATCAACAATAATGCATATGAGAGCCACTCAACATTTTCATTGTGGTCTCCTCCTTACGACCCAAAGAAAAGAAAAGAATTTCAAAGAAACACACTGAAATATTTTTGGAGTTTTTGTTTTTCTCAAAGGAAGCAAAACGAAGGAAAGATGAAAATGAGAAAAACAATATACACGGGAAAGGTCCCAACAAGCAAAAGAAGAGCGAGAAATCTTTTTGGATTTTCTTTTAATATTATGAACTACTAAACGAATAAACTAGAAAGAGAAACCAAAAAGAAACGAGAAATATTTTTGGATTTTCACAATTTTTTTCAATCACACAAGAAGAAAGCAAAATAAAACTAACATGGATTATACAATGAAAAAGGATGAACACCGACAACTAGAATGAATGTGCGATGCATGAATGTGATGTCGGTGAGAAATATGTACTCCCCCAAGCTTAGGCTTTAGGCCTAAGTTGGTCTATGGCCACGGCTGTCCTGGATGATACTCGTAGTCGTAGTTCGGGTTCTACTAGATTGAAGTTGCCACCGCTTGGCAGGCTGCCTCGTTAAGGCGAGCGGTCTCCCTCGCCCTGTCATACTTGTCTACCTCATCCACAAGTATGAAATATCTCCATTTTCCTTGAAAGTTAAAGAAGGCAGGAGTGGGGAGCGTAATATGGAAAACACAGCGCCTGTTAAAGATTAATCTGTACTGGAATGTCAGATCGCCCCTTTCAAGAAACTGGAAATGCTCCATAGCGGCATAATCAAGGAAAGTAGGCGGCAACTGGGTATCATCTTCTTTTATCGGTGCCCCAAGATAATTAGCTAAACGAGTGGCATAAATTCCATCATAGAAATCTCCATCTAAGGCATTATTATGTAACCGATGCGCAACAATAGCCCCCAAGTTAATTTGTTTATCGTTCATTACCGCACTCTTAAGAATGCTCAAATCAGGAGCGCAAAGGTGGCTATGGCCATGTTTACCATTAATGCATCTACATATGAAGAGAGCAAAATATTGTAAAGCAAGAAAATGAATGATCCCTATAGTAGCTTGTGTTATGCCTCTAGTTTCACCCCTAGTGATGTTAGCAAGGAACTCAATGCAATTAGATTTATGAGGTTCAGTGTAAGTGCCTCATTGCGGAATTTTTCACAGTTTGTTAAATTCTTCAAGGTCCATGCGAAATGAGTTTTCATAGAGATTAAATATAACAGCATGCGTATTGCGATGGACTGAATACTTAAGTTTCTGCAAAAAAGAATCAGTGAGATTGTAATATTGTAAGCACTTATCCGGCATGAAGTCCATCAAGCCGGCAATGTGCACGTACATATCAAATTCTTCCTTGAAACCAACTTGAATCATGAAGTAATCCGACGACCATTCGCAAGGTTGCACTAAAGCTTCCCGTGGTGGTTCGAGGTCTGGCTCACATAGAGAGAGCCTTGGGGATTTCTTGCTAGAGGAACAACCTTGGAACATCTTCCTAAACATTTTCTCCCTCTGAAAATTTCTGAAATTTTTAGTAACTCATAATAAAAGTGAACCAAACTCAACAAAATCAATAGCAACTACTTCCACGAGTGTCTAAAGGCCATATCATGCACCAAAACTAGTTTGAACCATATAGATTTGACATGCAAGCTCAAGAACATGATCACCAACAGTACCTAAATGTGCAAATAACAAACCACTAGAACAAAAACTAATTGGACCATCGGAGGAGTCACATACCGATGAGCAATCCACCAAAACAGTTTTGGAAATAGAGCTACAAGCAAAGAGATCGAAAATTGCAGCAAGAAGAGCAAGAACACAAGCTATGGAGCAAGTTTGATTTTTTCTGGAGGAAGAAGATGAGCATGGGTGGCAGTAATAAGTGAGGGGGCCTACGTGGGCCCCACAAGCTTGCATAGCGCGCCCAGGGGGGTGGGCGCGCGAGCTTGTGGCTCACAGGTGCATCCCCCTAGGGTGTGTTCAGCGCCACTATTTTTTATATATTACAGAAAAAATCATATTAATTTTTCAGGGCATTCTGAGAACTTTTATTAGTCATTTTTTATTGCACGGGTAATTCAGAAAACAGTATAATCATGGCATTTCTACTTTATTAATTCTAAATAACAGAAAGTAAAAAGTGGGTATAGAAAGTTGTGTTTACTAAATTCATCGACCACATGCGTGTCAAAAGGAATCCATTAATAAGGTTGATCAGGTCTTATTAACAAACTTCTTCCGAATGACATGAAACCGGAGAATCTTCGTATAACACTAGGTTACCTCAACAGGGATATGCATGTCCCCAACAATAAGAATTTGATATTTCTTTTTGACAGTAGGAATAGGGAATTCAAAACCTCCAATAGTAATTGTTGAAATTTTTCCAATAGAATTGATACTATTCACTTGAGGTTGTTTCTTCGGAAACTGTACCGCATGCTCATTGCCATTGACATGAAAAGTGAAATTGCCTTTGTTGTAATCAATAACAGCCCCTGCAGTATTTAGAAAGGGTCTACCAAGGATGATCGACATACTGTCGTCCTCGGGTATATCAAGAATAACAATGTCCGTTAAGATAGTAACATTTGCAACTACGAGAGGCACATCCTCACAAATACCGATGGGTATAGCAGTTGATTTATCAACCATTTGCAAAGAGATTTCAGTGGGTGTCAACTTATTCAAATCAAGTCTTCGATACAAAGAGAAAGGCATAACACTAACACCGGCTCCTAGATCACATAAAGCAGTTTTAACATAGTTTCTTTTAATGGAGCATGGTATAGTTGGTATTCCTGGGTCTCCTAGTTTCTTTGGTATTCCACCCTTAAATGAATAATTTGAAAGCATGGTGGAAATTTTAGCTTCCGATATCTTTCTTTTATTTGTGACAATATCTTTCATGTACTTAGCATAAGGAGACATTTTCCGAATATCAGTCAAACAAAGGCGCAAAAAGACAGGTCTAAGCTTTTCAAAAAAGCACTCAAATTCTTATTCATCCTTATTCTTTGAAGATTTAGGAGGAAAAGGCATGGGTTTCTGAACCCATGGTTCTCTTTCTTTACCATGTTTCCTAGCAATGAAGTATCTCTTATCATATCTTTTATTCTTAGGTTGTGGGTTATCAAGATCAACAGCAGGTTCTATTTCCACATCATTATCTTTATTAGGTTGACCATCAACATGAACATAATCATCATTATTACTAGGTTCATGTTCATCACCAGATTGTGTTTCAGCATCAGAAATAGAAATATCATTTGGATTCTCAGATGTGTCTATAGTAGGTTCACTAGAGGCATGCAAAGTCCTATCATCTTTCTTTTTCTTTTTAGATGGACTAGGTGCATCAGTATTAATTCTTTGAGAGTCTTGTTCAATTCTCTTACGAGGTGACCTTCAGGATACAAGGGTTCCAGAGTCATTTTACCACCCCTAGTCATAACTCTAACAGCATGATCATTCATCTTATTGTTCATATCATTAAGCAAATTATTTTGTGACTTGATGACTTTTCTACTTGAGTTTTTATCATGAATGCATGTTTACTCACACCCTTGACATCATTAATAGTTCTAAACATAAATTCACTCAAGCGTTCAATCATATAAGCATTTTGTTTCATGTGTCTGCTAACATATGCATTAAAGTTTTCTTGTTTAACAATAAAGTTATCCAATTCATCAAAGCATTGGCTAGCAGATTTAGTATAAGGAATATCACCTTCATCAAATCTATAGAGAGAATTTACCTCTACTACCTGTGTCTGGGTATCGAGACCGTGTATTTCTTCAATAGGTGGTAAATTCTTAACATCTTCAGCTTTAATACCTTTTTCTTTCATGGATTTCTTTGCCTCTTGCATATCTTCAGGACTGAGAAATAGAATACCACTCTTCTTCAGAGTTGGCTTAGGTGGTGGTTTAGGAAGAGTCCAATCATTATCATTTCTCAATTATTATTCAATAGTTCTTCGGCTTGTTCAATAGTTCATTCCCTGAAAACACAACCAACACAACTATCTAGGTGGTCTCTAGAAGCATCGGTTAGTCCATTATAAAAGATATCAAGTATTTTATTTTTCTTGAGAGGTGTCGTGGTGGAGCACGATCCCCTATGGGGCCATCAGCCCCTTGTGGTTCGACAGGGGGGAGATCACATAGCACAAAGAGCAGAAGCCATGGAACATCACGACAGAGATGACGCTGGTGGTTTTTACCCAGGTTCGGGCCACTGAGAAGCGTAAAACCCTACTCCTGCTTTGGTGGATTGAAGGGAGGACCGTGGTGGACACGCAGCGCTCAAGCCCGGCAAGGTCGCCTTGGGGAGAGCATCTACGCGCATATGAGTGTACAAGGGTCCAAATCCTTTTCAGGTTGCCATGGCCCTCCTTTCATAGGCTAAGGGCTTATCACAGTGGCAAAACAGTCATTATCTACTGATTAGATAGCCAACAGTGCTATCATACCTAACTCTGGCAGTTAGGACAAAGTGCATTAAATGCACTGCTAGGTGTCACGCTGAGGATGCAGCCCGGCAGGCCTGCCGCGCCGCTTAATCATCTTCTACCTGTCTGCATGACACGCCTCTGGACGGGTGTCATATAGGGGAATCTCCCTTCCAAATGGCTGCCACGTGCCAAATGATAGCCACTTAATCACTTGGGGGCTTGACACCACACTAATAAGTGACTTGCGTCACTGTGCGGTGGAGCGGTGGAGTCTTGGCGAGGAGATTTGCCCTTGGCGGCCCCGGCAAGCCTGCCGGGGAAATCTTGGGACTTGTTCTTGGTGATGCCTCGACTTGACCAGGCTCATCTGCCCGACAAGGGAGGTCTTTTCTTAGTGACATCTTGTTCCCTGGTCTTCTTGATCCACTCTTTGATTTCTCAAAGAGCTATCTCTCTGGCTTGGAAGCTCGGCTTTGGAGCTTGGTGCTGTTGTATCCCCGTCGTCGCGCCTGTGTACAGTCTAGGCAACATACGTGAAGGTTTGTTGCACCGACAGGAGCCCCCGGGCCTGGCCCGAACGTGCTGCCGAGCACCATTGGGGTAGGCCCTATCAGGTACACAGGCAAGGCGCTTGTGGTGGCTCTCTTCTTGGTATTTTCCTTGCTTCTTCATTAACCTGTGCTTGAGTCAGTTTTTGGTTTTCCCGTGCGTCGTGCAAGACGTCATGGGGGAGATTTATGCCATGCCCCACGTTCATGGGGTGGTAACTGCCATTCCATTAGTTCCCCCGCTCCTGCCGTTTTCGCCACGTATGCTGCATGCATTGCTGCTACTTCTTGAGCTTGCGTTGGTTTTTCCCTTGAAGAGGAAAGGGTGATGCAGCAAAGTAGAGATAAGTATTTCCCTCAGTTTGAGAACCAAGGTATCAATCCACTAGGAGACAACGCACAAATCACCGAATACCTGCACAAACAATCAAACAACTTGCACCCAACGCGATAAAGGGGTTGTCAATCCCTTCACGGTTATTTGCAAAAGTGAGATCTGATAGAGATAGATAAACGATAAAGTAAATATTTTTGGTATTTTTGGTTTATAGATCGGAAAGTAAAAGATTGCAAAATAGTAGATCGGAAACTTGTATGATGGAAAATAGAAACTTATATGATGGAAAATAGACACGGGGACCATAGGTTTCACTAGAGGCTTCTCTCAAGATAGAAAATAATACGGTGGGTGAACAAATTACTGCCGAGCAATTGATAGAAAAGCGCAAAGTTATGACGATATCTAAGGCAATGATCATGAATATAGGCATCATGTCCGTGTCAAGTAGACCGAAACGATTCTGCATCTACTACTATTACTCCACACATCGACCGCTATCCAGCATGCATCTAGAGTATTAAGTTCATAAAGAACGGAGTAACGCATTAAGTAAGATGACATGATGTAGAGGAATTAACTCAAGCAATATGATGAAAACCCCATCTTTTTATCCTCGATGGCAACAATACAATACGTGCCTTGCTGCCCCTACTGTCACTGGGAAAGGACACCGCAAGATTGAACCCAAAGCTAAGCACTTCTCCCATTGCAAGAAAAACCAATCTAGTTGGTTAAACCAAACCGATAGTTCGATGAGAATTACAAAGATATCAAATCATGCATAAAAGAATTCAGAGAAGATTCAAATAATATTCATAGATAAGCTGATCATAAATCCACAATTCATCGGATCTCGGCAAACACACCGCAAAAAAGTATTACATCGAATAGATCTCCAAGAACATCGAGGAGAACATGGTATTGAGAATCAAAGAGAGAGAAGAAGCCATCTAGCTACTAGCTATGGACCCGTAGGTCTGTGGTAAACTACTCACGCTTCATCGGAAGGGCAATAGGGTTGATGTAGAAGCCCTCCGTGATCGAATCCCCCTCCGGCAGGGTGCCGGAAAAGGTCCCTAGATGGGATCTCACGGGTACAGAAGGTTGCGGTAGTGGAAAAGTGTTTTCGTGGATGCCTCTGGTGGTTTGGGGATATTTGGGAATATATAAGCGAAAGAATTAGGTCAGGAGGTGCACGGGGGGCCCACAAGGGTGGGGGGCGCGCCCTCTGTCCTTGTGGCCGCCTCGTGGCTCCTCCGACTTCATCTCCAAGTCTCCTAGTTGTCTTCTGGTCCAAGAAAAATCATCGCGAAGGTTTCATTCCGTTTGGACTCCGTTTGGTATTCCTTTTCTGCGAAACTCAAAAACAAGGAAAAAACAGGAACTGTCACTGGGCTCTAGGTTAATAGGTTAGTCCCAAAAATAATATAAAATAGCATATAAATGCATATAAAACATCCAAAATAGATAATATAATAGCATGGAACAATAAAAAATTATAGATACGTTGGAGATGTATCAATTGCGCAGAGTTGGTGGCGGACACGAAGGGCATGGGAATGAGTGCCATGGTAGAAAGCCAGGCGCCGCGGATAGGCGCAGGAGGTTGGTCTTGATTCTGTGTGCCGTTGGTGACGTACAGGAGTCGAATTGGTGGAGCGGGGCGATCGCCTCCTAGGTGAGGGGCCAGCCCCCGGCCCCGTTCGCTTATAAAAGGGAACGTGGGCGAGGTGCTAGCTCACACCCATCTCCTCCTCCTTCCTTCTGACATCTTCTCTCCACCATGGCAAGGGGGTGAGGGCGTGGTGGTACCCCAGCAGTGGCGACAAGGGTTTCTGCTTAACAACGCCTTCCTCCTCCCGGTGGGGACACAGGGGCGGAGCCTAGCATAAGAGGAGCCGATAGGGGACGAGGACGTGGCCGCCATGGCGTCTGGGGGCGAGGAGGGAGAGGCAGTGCCTCGATCATTCTTCCTCCAGTCGCCCTGGGCCTGAACGAAGGCCACGTCGGGGACCAGCCACTGGAATTCATCGTCAAGCTATGTGGTCCCCCGCGCAGTCGTCTTCGGCTTCCATCTCCATTCGCAAGAGTGACGGAGGTTGAACAGTCGCCGGGGCTGAGGCTGCACATGAGGGGTTGCTGCAATGGCAGCATGCGGGCGGACGTGGAGTTCCCTGCACCTCACGTCATGCTTCTCCGGCGTGGCTGGAAGACCTTCACTTGTGCCCATATCTTGGCGGCGGGGCATGTCCTTCACTTCAAGTTAATGGACGCCACCTTGCTCTCCGTCAAGGTCTTCGGGCGTTCGGGTGCTCGCTTAGGGTGCTACGCGGAGAGCTCAATCGACGACGAAAGCTCCTCCTCGAGTGGCAGCGACAAGGAGGACAGTGACGGCGATGACGCTGACACCGATGGGGAGGACGACGGCTCCGACTCTGGCTGAACACCAGCCGCACCGTCACCGTCAGCGGGAGGCTGGCGGCACCACCATCTGCACCTGCATCTTCTCCCCGGCAAGGCGATTTGCCGGGGTGTTGGGTGTGGATGGTGTCTCTACCTCCTCCAGCAGTCTTCCAGCTGGACTCCGGCAGGCTTCCCCATGGACTCCGGCTTCGTCCTTCCTACTGATGCCCATGTTGCCGTGTCCTGCTGGCCCTGGTGGCGGTGACCAGGGCACCGCCTAGCCGCTCTCCCCGCCCATCACCTTCGTCCGCGCCCTCCCGATCTTGTCAGGCTGCGTCCCGCAGGTCCTGGCAGGGTCAGGCTGGGCTTCTACTCAGGCGCTCCTTTAGCCCTCTTCGCCTCCCACCATAGCTCCTAGGAGGAGAGGGACAACAAAGGGATTACGGGGCACTTATCTTTTTTTCAGTCTAAAACATGTAGGCATTTGCCAAATTTTATTCTTAGATATGTAATTTTTTTATCCATGTTTGTGCTCTGTAAGGTTTGTACTTGTTTATCCGCATATTAATGAAAAAAAGACAAGCTTTGCCAGGTACTTGTGCATGTACTATACCCATGCAGAGGAGGAATACCTCTATACTTTTGAGTAATCAAGTTTTCCCGGCCAGCTATCTTGCTGGTGCCTTCCATCGTAACCGCGGAGGCTTGGCCTGCTGGGCTCAAAACTATGGAAGGGAACCGGCCCCTTGTCGATCCTTCTCTGTCAAATGCCACTACAACCATCCTGACCGAAATAACGTTCGGATCAAAGGATGGGAACACAAATGTTTTGAAGGTGATAAGGTTTCTCTATGCACAACTTTTCTTCTTACAGAGACATGTTATGGATAAAAGGGAACTTATCTGTTTGGTCTGTCGGAGATCGATATGCGAACTTGTTTCCATCCCTCCTTCCCGGGATCAAGTCCGCGACAAGAACCGTGTAGTTAGCGCAGAGGAAAACATAGCAGCATATGATCCAATCTAAATAACCATGGCAAGTTTATGCTAAGCTAATCATGCATGCATGTTTTTATGGCGCCAGTGCTTCATTTTATTATCTGTGCTCAGGGTCTGCGCCTGGCTTTGTACAAAGGGTTACATGCGCATCGGCAAGGCTTGTACAAAAGGGTGGCTGCCAGGGCAGGGCCCGGCAGCCGCGCCTTATGGGTAGAACTTGCGAAGATGCTCAATGTTCCATGAGTCTTGCATTTTGATGCCATCTTCGGTCTCCAGACGGACTACACCAGGTCTGGTGACTTGTACTACCCGGTAAGGGCCTTTCCACTTCGGCGTCAACTTGTTGGAACCCTTGGCGGACTGAACACGCCTAAGGACAAGGTCGCCTTCCTCAAGGCTCTGGGCATGGACCCTGCGGCTGTGATAGCGGCGCAGGGCCTGCTGGTAGCGTGCAGCACGCACAGCAGCCCGAAGACAGTTCTCCTCAAGGAGCACGGCATCGTCATGCCGATGCTGCTCTTGCTCTACATCATAGGCAAATACTCGAGGTGACCCGTATATGAGTTCCGTGGGGAGCACTGCTTCTGCCCCATAGACTAGGGAGAAGGGAGTCTGGTCAGTAGCTCGATTTGGTGTCGTACGGAGGGACCAAAGAACCACCGGCAGCTCGTCGATCCAGCATCTGCTACACTTTTGCAGCTTATCAAAAGTCCTTGTCTTGATCGCACGCATCACTTCAGTGTTCATCCTCTTAGCCTGTCCATTGCTGCTGGGATGAGTGACAGAGGCGAATGAAACCTTGCTTCCGAGGGTTTGAACGTATTGCATGAAGGCGCGGCTTGTGAATTGGGTGCCATTGTCAGTGATAACTCTGGCGGGTACTCTGAAACGGCACACCAATCCCTTCAAGAACTTGATAGATGATTGTGTGGTTACCTTCCTCACAGGCTCCACTTCCGGCCACTTTGTAATCTTGGCGATTGCAACGTACAAGAATTCAAATCCCCCGGTAGCACGGGGGAAGGGGCCCAAGATATCGAGCCCCCGGACCAAAAATGGCCATGACAAAGGGATTGTCTGGAGAGCTTGAGCGGGTTGATGGATGTTCTTGGAGTGGAGCTGGCAGGCTTCACATCTGGTGATTAGCTCAATTGCATCTTGGAGGGCCGTGGGCCGGTAGAAACCTTGCCGGAAAGCTTTTTCCAACCAAGGCTCTTGATCCAATATGGGAGCCGCACATGCCTTTGTGTATTTCTGCCAACAGTTCCTTCTGAAGGAAATATGCGCTAGAGGCAATAATAAAGTTATTATTTATATTTCCTTATATCATATTAAATGTTTATTATTCATGCTAGAATTGTATTAACCGGAAACTTGATACATGTGTGGATACATAGACAAAACACCGAGTCCCTAGTAAGCCTCTACTAGACTAGCTCGTTAATCAAAGATGGTTAAGTTTCCTAACCATAGACATGTGTTGTCATTTGATGAATGGGATCACATCATTAGGAGAATGATGTGATGGACAAGACCCATCTGTTAGCTTAGCATAATGATCGTTAAGTTTTATTGCTATTGCTTTGTTCATGACTTATACATATTCCTTTGACTATGAGATTATGCAACTCCCGGATACCGGAGGAATACCTTGTGTGCTATCAAATGTCACAACATAACTGGGTGATTATAAAGATGCTCTACAAGTATCTCCGAAGGTGTTTGTTGGGTTGGCATAGATCGAGATTAGGATTTGTCACTCCGAGTATCGGAGAGGTATCTCTGGGCCCTCTCGGTAATGCACATCATGATAAGCCTTGCAAGCAATGTGACTAATGAGTTAGTTGTGGGATGATACATTATGGAATGAGTAAAGAGACTTGCCGGTAACGAGATTGAACTAGGTATGAAGATACCGACGATCGAATCTCAGGCAAGTAACATATCGATGACAAAGGGAATAACGTATGTTGTCGTTGCGGTTTGACCGATAAAGATCTTCGTAGAATATGTAGGAACCAATATGAGCATCCAGGTTCCGATGTTGGTTATTGACCGGAGATGTGTCTCGGTCATGTCTACATAGTTCTCGAACCCGTAGGGTCCGCGCGCTTAATGTTCGACGACGATTTGTATTATGAGTTATGTGTTTTGGTGACCGAAGTTTGTTCGGAGTCCCGGATGAGATCATGGACATGACGAGGGGTCTCGAAATGGTCAAGAGGTAAAGATTGATATATTGGAAGGTTATATTTGGACACCGGAATGGTTCCAGAGTGGTTCGGGTATTTTTTGGAGTACCGAGGGGTTACCGGAACCCCCCGGGGAAAGTTATGGGCCACATGGGCCTTGAGAGGGAGGCACACCAGCCCACAAGGGGCTGGCGCGCCCCCCACTTGGAAGGGGTCCGAATTGGAGTGGGGAAGGGGGCGGCGCCCCCCTTTCCTTCTCCTTCTCCCTCTCCTTTCCCCTTTCCCTCTCCTGTAAAAGGAAGGGGGGTCCGAATTGGACTTGGAGTCGTAGCAGGACTCCTCCCCACTTGGGGGCGCGCCTTGGCCGGCCTCCTCCCCTCTCCCTCCTTTATATACATGGGAGGGTGGCGCCTCTAGACACACCAATTGTTCTTAGCCGTGTGCGGCGCCCCCTCCACCGTTTACTCCTCCGGTCATATTGTCGTAGTGCTTAGGCGAAGCCCTGCGCGGATCACTTCACCATCACCGTCACCACGCCGTCGTGCTGACGAAACTCTCCCTCGACACATTGCTGGATCAAGAGTTCGAGGGACGTCATCGAGCTGAACATGTGCAGAATTAGGAGGCGCCGTACATTTGGTGCTTGATCGGTTGAATCGAGAAGATGTTCGACTACATCAACCGCGTTAAGCTAACGCTTCCGCTTTCGGTCTACGAGGGTACGTGGACACACTCTCCCCCTCTCGTTGCTATGCATCTCCTAGATAGATCTTGCGTGAGCATTGGAAGTTTTTTGAAATTGCATGCTCCGTTCCCCAACAGTGGCATCCGAGCCAGGTCTATGTGTAGATGATATGCACGAGTAGAACACAAAGAGTTGTGGGCGATGATAGTCATACTGCTTACCACCAACGTCTTATTTTGATTCGGCGGTATTGTTGGATGAAGTGGCCCGGACCAACCTTACATGACCGCGTTCATGAGACCGGTTCCACCGACAGACATGCAACTTGTTGCATAAAGGTGGCTGGCGGGTGTCTGTTTCTCCAACTTTAGTTGAATCAAATTTGACTACGGCCGGTCCTTGTTGAAGGTTAAAACAACATACTTGACGAAACATCATTGTGGTTTTGATGCGTAATTAAGAACGGTTCTTGCTAGAAGCCCGTAGCAGCCACGTAAAACTTGCAACAACAAAGTAGAGGACGTCTAACTTGTTTTTGCAGGGCATGTTGTGATGTGATATGGTCAACACATGATGTGATATACGTTATTGTATGAGATGATCATGTTTTGTAAAAGTTATCGGCAACTAGCAGGAGCCTTATGGTTGTCGCTTTATTGTATGAAATGCAATCGCCATGTAATTGCTTTACTTTATCACTATGCGTTACCGATAGTTGTAGAAGCAATAGTTGGCGAGACGACAACGACGCTATGATGGAGATCAAGGTGTCAAGCCGGTGACAATGGGGATAATGACGGTGCTTTGGAGATGGAGATCAAAGGCACAAGATGATGATGGCCATATCATGTCACATATTTTGATTGCATGTGATGTTTATCTTTTATACATCTTATTTTGCTTAGTACGGCGGTAGCATTATAAGATGATCCCTCACTAAAATTTCAAGGTATAAGTGTTCTCCCTGAGTATGCACCGTTGCGAAAGTTCTTCATGCTGAGACACCACGTGATGATCGGGTGTGATAGGCTCTACGTTCACATACAACGGGTGCAAGACAGTTTTGCACATGCGGAATACTCGGGTTAAACTTGACGAGCCTAGCATATGTAGATATGGCCTCGGAACACTGAGACCGAAAGGTCGAACGTGAATCATATAGTAGATATGATCAACATAGAGATGTTCACCATTGAAAACTACTCCATCTCACGTGATGATCAGACATGGTTTAGTTGATTTGGATCACATGATCATTTAGATGACTCGAGGGATGTCTATCTAAGTGGGAGTTCTTAAGTAATATGATTAATTGAACTTAATTTATCATGAACTTAGTCCTGGTAGTATTTGCAAATTATGTTGTAGATCAATAGCTCGCGTATAGCTCCCCTGTTTTATTTTTGATATGTTCCTAGAGAAAACTAAGTTGAAAGATGATAGTAGCAATGATGCGGACTGGGTCCGTGATCTGAGGAATATCCTCGTTGCTGCACAGAAGAATTATGTCCTTAATGCACCGCTAGGTGACAGACCTATTGCAGGAGCAGATGCAGATGTTATGAACGTTTGGCAAGCTCGATATGATGACTACTTGATAGTTTAGTGCACCATGCTTTACGGCTTAGAACCAGGACTTCAAAAACGTTTTGAATGACACGGAGCATATGAGATGTTCCAAAGAGCTGAAATTGGTATTTCAGACTCATGCCCGTGTTAAGAGGTATGAGACCTCTGACAAGTACTTTGCCTACAAGATGGAGGAGAATAGCTCAGCTAGTGAGCATGTGCTCAGAATGTCTGGGTACTACAATCGCTTGAATCAAGTGGGAGTTAATCTTCCAGATAAGATAGTGATTGACAGAGTTCTCTAGTCACTATCACCAAGTTACTAGAACTTCGTGATGAACTATAATATGCAAGGGATGACGAAAACGATTCCCAAGCTCTTCGCGATACTGAAATCGGCGAAGGTAGAAATCAAGAAAAAGCATCAAGTGTTGATGGTTGACAAGACCACTAGTTTCAAGAAAAAGGGCGAGGGAAAGAAAGGGAACTTCGAGAAGAATGACAAGCAAGTTGTCACTCCCATGAAGAAACCCGAAGCTGGACCCAAGCCTGAAACTGAGTGCTTATACTGCAAAGGAAATGGTTACTAGAAGCGGAACTGCCCCAAATACTTGGCGGATAAAAAGGATGGCAAAGTGAACAAAGGTATATTTGATATACATGTTATTGATGTGTATTTTACTAGTGTTCATAGTATCCCCTGGGTATTTGATACCAGTTCAGTTGCTAAGATTAGTAACTTGAAACAGGAGTTGCAAAATGAAGAGAGACTAGTTAATGACGAGATGACGATGTGTGTTGGAAGTGATTCCAAGGTTGATAAGATCACCATCGCACACTCCCTCTACCTTTGGGATTAGTGTTGGACCTGAATAAATAAATGTTATTTGGTGTTTGCGTTGAGCATGAATATGATTGGATCATGTTTATTGCGATACGGTTATTCATTTAAGTCAGAGAATAATTGTTGTTCTGTTTACATGAATAAAACCTTCTATGGTCATACACCCAATGTAAATGGTTTATTGAATCTTGATCGTAGTAATACACATATACATAATATTGATGCCAAAAGATGCAAAGTTGATAATGATAGTGCAACATATTTGTGGCACTGCCGTTTAGGTCATATTGGTGTAAAGCGCATGAAGAAACTCCATGCAGATGGGCTTTTGGAATCACTTGATTATGAATCATTTGATATTTGCGAACCATGCCTCATGGGCAAGATGACTAAAACTCCGTTCTCCGGAACAATGGAGCGAGCTAATGACTTATTGGAAATAATACATACTGATGTATGCGGTCCGATGAGTGTTGAGGCACGCGGCGGGCATCATTTTTTCTGACCTTCACAGATGATTTGAGCAGATATGGGTATATCTACTTGATGAAACACAAGTCTGAAACATTTGAAAAGTACAAAGAATTTCAGAGTGAAGTGTAGAATCATCGTAACAAGAAAATAAAGTTTCTACGATCTGATCGCGGAGGCAAATATTTGAGTTATGGGTTTGGCCTTCATTTTAAACAATGTGGAATAGTTTCGCAACTCACACCACCTGAAACACCACAACGTAATGGTGTGTCCGAACATCGTAACCGTACTTTATTAGATATGGTGCGATCTATGATGTCTCTTACCGATTTACCACTATCATTTTGGGGTTATGCATTAGAGACAGCTGCATTCACGTTAAATAGGGCACCATCTAAATCCGTTGAGACGACAATGTATGAACTGTGGTTTGGCAAGAAACCTAAGCTGTCGTTTCTTAAAGTTTGGGGTTACAATGCTTATGTGAAAAGGCTTCAGCCTGATAAACTTGAACCCAAATCGGAGAAGTGCGTCTTCATAGGATACCCAAAAGAAACTGTTGGGTACACCTTCTATCACAGATCCGAAGGCAAAATCTTTGTTGCTAAGAATGGATCCTTTCTAGAGAAGGAGTTTCTCTCGAAAGAAGTGAGTGGGAGGAAAGTAGAACTTGATGAGGTAATTGTACCTTCTCTTGAATTGGAAAGTAGTTCATCACAGAAATCAGTTCCAGTGATGCCTACACCAATTAGTGAGGAAACTAATGATGATGATCATGAAACTTCAGATCAAGTTACTACCGAACCTCGTAGGTCAACCAGAGCATGTTCCACACCAGAGTGGTACGATAATCCTGTTCTAGAGGTCATGTTGCTAGACCATGACAAACCTACGAACTATGAGGAAGCGATGATGAGCCCAGATTCCGCAAAATGGCTTGAGGCCATGAAATCTGAGATAGGATCCATGTATGAGAACAAAGTATGGACTTTGGTTGACTTGCCCGATGATCGGCAAGCCATAGAGAATAAATGGATCTTCAAGAGGAAGACAGACGCTGATAGTAGTGTTACTATCTACAAAGCTAGACTTGTCGAAAAAGGTTTTTGACAAGTTCAAGGTGTTGACTACGATGAAATTTTCTCACTCGTATCGATGCTTAAGTCTGTCCGAATCATGTTAGCAATTGCCAAAATTTTATAAAATCTGGCAAATGGATGTCAAAACTGCATTCCTTAATGGATTTATTAAAGAAGAGTTGTATATGATGCAACCAGAAGGTTTTGTCGATCCTAAAGGTGCTAACAAAGTGTGCAAGCTCCAGCGATCCATCTATGGACTGGTGCAAGCATCTCAGAGTTGGAATATATGCTTTGATGAGGTGATCAATGTGGCACCCCGGCTCAGAGAACCGGTTTACCAGTGTTTCCAACCCAGAGATCATGTCTTCTGGAAACACACAACAACTTGGAACAGAACATAGCTGAACTTTTATTGATGATAGTTGAGTACAAGCTCATATATTACATAATCATCGAGGCCAAAGGCACATCTAGTGCTATGACAGTATCTACATTATTTATCTAACATATCAGGGCCTCGGTACTACAGGGGAATACTACAGCGGAAGACTACTGCGCAGCGGAACATGAAAGTAACTCCATCCACAGGGACACTGCTGTGGACACATCCTAGGCATCGCAACACGAACCTTCGAGACCTCCGTCTCAGTCTTCTCCTGCATCTGGCATGATACGCCAGGTGAGTACTTAGAATGTACTCGCAAGCACATGACAACCAAATATGCAGCAAATAATAGCATGACATTGAGCACGTTAAAACTTAAGTGATTCTATTACTGTCACCAACTTACTCATATCCGGGTTGTCTCACAACCCTCAGAATACTCGACCTCGACGAGTATTTCTGCTTATAAGACAAGTTCTTCCATCATTACTATGGTTATTATGGTTGATCACCTAGAGAGGTCTGGACGGGCTGTCCAATTCCGTGGACGTGGCTATTCGAATAGATTTTACACTCTGCAGAGGTTGCGCACTTTACCCACACTATGGAGCACTGACCTCGTGACCCCATTCGGGTGGACCAGCTTTGCTCCAACGAAACCTGCCTAACCCGTGACTCTTCCATCGTACCACCGGCAATCACACTCCCCCGGAGTCAAGCCTTGGGTGGCCCCGTGTCACCTCGTGACACCTGCCACCGTCGTGGCCTAACTAAACTGTCCCAAACGGGGACGCCGGCAAACAACTCAACTCGGCTCACAGGGTTATCGCCGTCTACCTGATTAGGGCAGCACGCACGCATAACCCTCCCTCTTTGGAGGTACCGGTGAAAGAGCACCGAGCCAGACCAAGTCAAGGCCGTCCCATACCGGCAAATGTGGTTGTACGGGTAAGCCCGGATAGGTGACTCTTGATCAACCAACTAAGTTTCACTTAGCAAGCAAGGTTAATCATCATATCAATTTGAGTTATCAACATAAGGCATTTGAATAATTTACTTTGAATTATCAATGATAATTTAAATGCAAGAAATGAATATGAATTATGCAATGCTATGAAATGCTTCATAATATGGATGTCCTGGCTTGCCTTGATCAGTTGGGTTGTTCAGAAACTCCTGGTCTTCAAATCCACAAGTATCTCCTTCTGAAAATATTTTTAAATGGCAAAAGAAAATGTCACATAAAGCCTTTTTATTCACCAACAATTCTGTGAGTATTGGAAAAATACCAAACTTGGTGAAAAAATAAAGGGCTTCATTATGAACACAATGCAAAAAGAGTCAGGTCAAATGGACCTTCCTGTAAAAAGTTATAAGCAGTCAAACCTACTGGTCAACTCTGTTAAATAAATCAAAAATGGAAAAACCAGAACGGGCCACGTCGAAGGCGTATTTGCCCCGGGCGCCTCCACTTACCGCTTCGTCCAGTCACTGGCAAGTGGGGCCCGGCCCATTTAAACAGAGGAGGGAGAAAGAGCAGAGAAGAGGGGCGGCTCACCGGCGATGATTGCCGGCGATAGCGACGGCGGTGAGGCTCGTGGATGGTGGGGATGGATCGGGCGTTCGACGTCGGTTCACCCTGTACCCGTAGCTCCTCTGGAGATGGCCGGATGGCGTCGTGCCCTTCTTCTCCTGCGGACGGGTGCTACGGTGATCGTCGGTGATGGCGATTCTGGTGGCGGTTTGATACGGGGAGGGGTCTGGAAGCACCAGTGGAACACCACGAACTCATCGGTGGGCTCGGGCGGAGTTGGGATGGCTTGGAGAGGGCTGGTGATGGAGCCCAGCTGGCGGTGGAGCTTCAGCGAAGCTCGAGGCCAGAGGGCCTCTCGGCCTTGGCTCTTGCTCTGTGGGGGCGATTGAGGAGGAGGGAGAGGGGTGAGGAGCTAGGCGAGGCCGGGCGGGGCTTTAAATAGGCGGAGGGGGGCGCTCGGTGAGCTCTCTGGATGCAGTGAGATGCGGGCCATGGCGCTGGCGAGATGTACGCCGCGCTGGCTGGATGTTTGCGGCGAAGGGACTTGAGAGGGCAGCAGCATTCAATGCGGGAGGCGACGGCTCGAGAGGAAACGACGAGCAACGCCGCAACTATGACCGCACGGGTCTCACAGTGCGGTGATGGCGTGGCGGCCGGCGAGGGCATCTCCGGCGAGGGCGAGGGTTCTAGAGGGGCTGCGTGTCGACCAGAGGCGATGTCGGCATGCCCAGACAAGCTGCTGCGGCGCCGTGGTCTCGCTCGGATGAGACCCGAGCCTGGCGCAGCACAGAGCGCGGCGACAAGCATGCCAGCACCATGCTCACCATGGTGCTTGGCACCAGGAGGCCACGCAAGCCTGGCAAAACATGTCCAGCATGTCGACCTTCGATCCCTCAGATCACCTACAGCCTTGGTTTGGCTTGGTTCACGCAGAGATGAGAGGTAAGATCATCAACAATCTCTGGCAGCAAACTTGTGGAGATTCCAGAGAAGAAATGAGGTGGAGATTGAGCCAAAGAAGGTGTCTGGAGTGATCCTCGTTGGAAGGACTCCAAACTGGCCAAGTTTGAGGTGGTTTGGATAAGTTTTGAGGGTAGTTCATGTGTAACCTGCAAAACTGGTCTAGAATCAAAATGTTGAAGTACTGCTCACTTGGAAGATCTTCAGATGCTGAAACTTGGTGTAGGGAAGTCATTTGTAGGTGTCCTCATGCCACAAAAATTTGAGAGCATTTGGATAAACCTAGCATGTACTTCCTTCACAAAGGTCCAGTCTGACCAGAAGCAAAACTGAATTATTTTGCAAAATAATTGAACTAGGTCATGGAATATTTTTGGATATTGGGGCAAGATATGATCCAAAGTATTTTAGGGAATTATTTGGGAATTTTCTGAGCATCATAGCTATAGGTTGCTTCACAACCCATAGTAATGCCCTAAATTCTCAAATAAAAGAAAAGAGTTATTGAAAATGATTTAAATTGGGATTTGGGTTCTTGAAGTACTTGGCAGGGTTTTGGTAAGGTAATGAGGCTTTGGATCACTTGGAAAGGGTTCAGAAATGTCCAAGATCAATGAATAGGTTCAAAAACCATTCAAATTTCAAATAAAGCCAAGAAAAGTTTGAAAAGAAAAAGTTGCAAAAATCAGGGTGTCACAATCAAAGCATATGGTTTTGTACAGACTTACGGTGAAGCCTGTATTTACAAGAAAGTGAGTGGGAGCTCTGTAGCATTTCTGATATTATATGTGGATGACATATTGTTGATCGGAAATGATATAGAATTTCTGGATAGCATAAAAGGATACTTGAATAAGAATTTTTCAATAAGAGACCTCGATGTAGTTACTTACGTATTGAGCATCAAGATCTATAGGGATAGATCGAGACGCTTAATAGGACTTTCACAAAGCACATACCTTGACAAAGTTTTGAAGGAGTTCAAAAAGGATCAGTCAAAGAAAGAGTTCTTGCCTGTATTCAAGGTATAAAGTTGAGTAAGACTCAAAGCATGACCACCGCAGAAGATAGAGAGAGAATGAAAGTCATTCCCTATGCCTCAGCCATAGGTTCTATAAAGTATGCCATGCTGTATACCAGACCTATTGTGTACCTTGCCACGAGTTTGGCAAGGGGGTACAATAGTGATCCAGGAGTAGATCACTGGACAGCGGTCAAAATTATCCTTAGGTACCTAAAGAGGACTAAGGAAATATTTCTCGGTTATGGAGGTGACAAAGAGTTCATCGTAAAGGGTTACGTTAATGCAAGCTTTGACACTGATCCAGATGACTCTGAATCTCAATCTGGATACATATTGAAAGTGGGAGCAATTAGCTAGAGTAGCTCCATGCAGAGCATTATAGACATAGAAATTTGCAAAATACATACGGATCTGAATGTGGCAGACCCGTTGACTAAACTTCTCTCACAAGCAAAACATGATCACACCTTAGTACTCTTTGGGTGTTAATCACATAGCGATGTGAACTAGATTATTGACTCTAGTAAACCCTTTGGGTGTTGGTCACATGGCGATGTGAACTATGGGTGTTAATCACATAGAGATGTGAACTATTGGTGTTAAATCACATGGCGATGTGAACTAGATTATTGACTCTAGTGCAAGTGGGAGACTGAAGGAAATATGCCCTAGAGGCAATAATAAAGTTATTATTTATATTTCCTTATATCATGATAAATGTTTATTATTCATGCTAGAACTGTATTAACCGGAAACTTGATACATGTGTGGATACATAGACAAAACACTGAGTCCCTAGTAAGCCTCTACTAGACTAGCTCGTTAACCAAAGATGGTTAAGTTTCCTAACCATAGACATGTGTTGTCATTTGATGAACGGGATCACATCATTATGAGAATGATGTGATGGACAAGACCCATCCGTTAGCTTAGCATAATGATCGTTAAGTTTTATTGCTATTGCTTTCTTCATGACTTATACATATTCCTTTGACTATGAGATTATGCAACTCCCGGATACCAGAGGAATACCTTGTGTGCTATCAAACATCACAACGTAACTGGGTGATTATAAAGATGCTCTACAGGTATCTCCGGAGGTGTTTGTTGGGTTGGCATAGATCGAGATTAGGATTTGTCACTCCGAGTATCGGAGAGGTATCTCTGGGCCCTCTCGGTAATGCACATCATGATAAGCCTTGCAAGCAATGTGACTAATGAGTTAGTTGCGGGATGATACATTATGGAACGAGTAAAGAGACTTTCCGGTAATGAGATTGAACTAGGTATGAAGATACTGACGATCGAATCTCGGGCAAGTAACATACCGATGACAAAGGGAATAACGTATGTTGTCATTGCGGTTTGACCGATAAAGATCTTCATAGAATATGTAGGAACCAATATGAGCATCCAGGTTCCGCTGTTGGTTATTGACCGGAGATGTGTCTCGGTCATGTCTACATAGTTCTCGAACCCGTAGGGTCCGCACGCTTAATGCTCGATGACGATTTGTATTATGAGTTATGTGTTTTGGTGACCGAAGATTGTTCAGAGTTCCGGATGAGATCACGGACATGATGAGGAGTCTTGAAATGGTCGAGAGGTAAAGATTGATATATTGGAAGGTTATATTCGGACACCGGAATGGTTCCGGAGTGGTTCGGGTATTTTTCGGAGTACCGAGGGGTTACCGGAACCCCCCGGGGAAAGTTATGGGCCACATGGGCCTTGAGAGGGAGGCACACCAGCCCACAAGGGGCTGGCGCGCCCCCCACTTGGAAGGGGTCCGAATTGGAGTGGGGAAGGGGGCGGCGCCCCCCTTTCCTTCTCCTTCTCCCTCTCCTTTCCCCTTTCCCTCTCCGGTAAAAGGAAGGGGGGGGTCCGAATTGGACTTGGAGTCCTAGTAGGACTCCTCCCCACTTGGAGGCGCGCCTTGGCCGGCCTCCTCCCCTCTCCCTCCTTTATATACGTGGGAGGGGGGTGCCTCTAGACACACCAATTGTTCTTAGCCATGTGCGGCGCCCCCCTCCACCGTTTACTCCTCCGGTCATATTGTCGTAGTGCTTAGGCGAAGCCCTACGCGGATCACTTCACCATCACCGTCACCACGCCGTCGTGCTGACGAAACTCTCCCTCGACACATTGCTGGATCAAGAGTTTGAGGGATGTCATTGAGCTGAACGTGTGCAGAACTCGGAGGCACCGTACGTTCGGTGCTTGATCGGTTGAATCGAGAAGACGTTCGACTACATCAACCGCGTTAAGCTAACGCTTCCGCTTTCGGTCTACGAGGGTACGTGGACACACTCTCCCCCTCTCGTTGCTATGCATCTCCTAGATAGATCTTGCGTGAGCGTAGGAATTTTTTTGAAATTGCATGCTCCGTTCCCCAACACCTTCCCCTCTTCCCGGCAAATGCACTTCAATTTCACACTGTTGGGCCTCCTTCTTTATAATGTGTCATCGATAAACTGATACATACTGGCCCTCCGGGCTACTCTTTGAGCTTCTTCTTTCTCTTCGGGAAGTTCTCCAGTTTGGAGGTAGCGGACGATGTGCCATGCCCAAGTTGGAGCTCGTGGCTCGACAACTAGGACCAATGGCACCTCCTCACTCGTGGGAGCGCCTACCTCGATCGCAAGGACCTGTGGTCCTGCGGAAGAGTGCAGCTCACCAAGTGAAGTGGAGTTGTTCCCGGCAGCTTCTCTACCGAGGACCTCTGGAGGCCCTGCCGGTAAAGGCTTGCCGGAGTCCAGCTTCCTCCTTTTCCTGGCCATCATCAATGGAGATACTGATGGTTGTGTCAGATGAAGGCCAAAGGTCCCTGGTTCCACAGGGAGCTTTTGTGCGGCACACTTTGACAAATAATCAGCAGTGCTGTTTTCCGCATGTGGCACATGCTCTGTTTGCAATCCATCAAAGTGTTCCTCCAACTTTCTCACTTCTTCAACGTATGCCTCCATTAATGGGCTCTGGTAATCCTTGTTAACCTGTCTTACCACAAGCCGCAAATCTCCACGGATGATCAACTTCTTGATCCCCAACTCTACTGCAATCCTGAGCCCGGCAAGGAGCCCTTCATATTCTGCAGTGTTGTTGGTAGCATTCTCCTGGGGAAAATGCATTTGGACCACATACTTGAGGTGCTCTCCGGTGGGCGCTACAAAGAGCATGCCAGCCCCTGCACCTTGCAATGAGAAGGCACCATCAAAGTACATGATCCACTCTTGGGGTGCCTCCTTGCCGGGGATAACTGTTTCCGATGTCTCTTCGTCTGGAGTAGGTGTCCATTCTATAATGAACTCCGTCAGTGCCCTGCTCTGAATGGTTGAGGTACTTTCATACTTTAGACCAAAACTCGACAACTCTAATGCCCACTCAACTATTCTGCCGGTGGCCTCAGGGTTCCTCAGAATGCGTTGCAAAGGGAAACGAGTGACAACCATGACCTCGTGGGCTTGGAAGTAGTGGCACAGTTTTCTTGAGGCCATGATGAGGCCGAAGATAAATTTCTGCACTCCAGAGTACCTTGACCTAGCCCCCTGCAATAGGGAGCTAACAAAGTAAACTGGTCGCTGCACCACATTCTTCTTTGTCGTGGCCTTGTGATTGCCTTCGCTATCCTGTTCCTTTTTCTCCTGATCCATACCCAACCTTGCTATGACTGGTTCACTTCCTTCTTTGGGGAGGACAGTAGCTGCGGCTGCTCCTTCATCTACTTCCCGCTGTGCCACCAGCGTTGCACTAACCACTTGATTGGTTGCAGCTAAATATAGCCGCAATGGCTCTTATGGTTTAGGAGCAACCAAGGTGGGAGCAGAGGAAAGATAGGTTTTTAGGTCCCGCAACGCTACTTCTGCCTCTGGGGTCCACTTCATGGGCCCTGCCTTCTTCAGAATTTTGAAGAACGACAGGGCGCGCTCGGCAGACTTGGAAATGAACCTACTCAGCGCGGCCAGACATCCAGTTAAACGCCTCACGTCCTTGACTGTCTTGGGTGCTTGAATCTGCTCGATCGCTCTAATCTTGTCGGGGTTGGCCTCTATCCCCCGGTGGGACACAAAGAAGCCAAGTAGCTTGCCGGAGGGAATGCCAAACACACACTTCTCAGGGTTCAACTTCAAGTTGATCTTGCGCAGGTTTGCAAAGGTCTCTTCCAAGTCCTGAATGAGCGTTGATCTGTCCTTGGTTTTGACCACTATGTCATCCATGTAAGCTTCAACATTCATGTGCAACTGAGGCTCAAACCCAATCTGCACTGCTCTTGCAAAAGTGGACCCAGCGCTCTTTAACCCGAAGGGCATCCGCACAAAGCAGTACGTGCCACATGGGGTTATGAACGCGGTCTTCTCCTCGTCTTCCTTAGACATGAATATCTAATGGTATCCGGAGTATGCATCCAAGAAGGAAAGCAGATTGCACCCGGAAGTGGAATCCACGATTTGGTTGATACGCGGCAAGGGGAAAGGGTCCTTTGGGCATGCCTTGTTCAGGTCTGTGAAGTCTATGCAAAGCCTCCATTTCCCATTCGCCTTGCGCACGACCACCGGGTTCGCCAACCACGTCGGATGCAACACTCCACTGACCAAACCAGCCGCTTCAAGTTTCTTGATCTCTTCGTGTCGTGTTGTCCCATGGCTCCGCTCTTTATGTAATGCGTCCCCCCTGCCAAACCACGAAGGGGCCGATGGCCTCATAGGTGGCTGAACACGGCCACCTATGAGACCATCGACCCCCTCATGGTTTGGCAGGGGGAGGACGCATTGCACAAAGAGCGGAGGCCGTGGGACAGCATGGCAGTGGTGACACTGGTGGTTTTTACCCAGGTTCGGGCCGCTGAGAAGCGTAAAACCCTACTCCTGCTTTGGTGGATTGATGGAGAGACCATGAAGAACACACGACGCTCGAGCCCAGCAAGGTCGCCTCGGGTAGAGCAGCTACGCGCGTATGAGTACACGAGGGTCCGAATCCTTTCTAAGGTTGCCACGGTCCTCCTTTTATAGGCTAAGGGGTTACCACAATGGCAAAACGGCCATTATCTAGCGATTAGATAGCTAACAGTGCTATCATACCTAACTCTGGCAGTTAGGACAAAGCGCATTAAATGCACTTCCATGTGTCGCGCTGTGGATGCGGCCAGGCAGGCCTGCTGTGCCGCTCTAGTCATCTTCCATCTGTCTGCTTGACACGCCTCTGGACGGGTGTCATACAGAGGTGATCTCCTTCCTAAATGGCTTCCACGTGCCAAATGACAGCCACTTAGTTATCTGGGGGCTCGACACCGCACTGATGGATGACTTGCGTTGCGATGCGGTGGAGCGGTGGAGCCTTGGCGGGGATGTAGGCCGCTGGTGGCCCCGGCAATCCTTGCCGGGGAAGTCTCAGGATTTGTCTTCGGGGTGGCCTCGACCTGACCAGGCTCGCCTGCCCGGCAAGGGAGGTTTTTCCTTAGTGATATCTTACTGTCTTGGCTTGTCTTGGTCTTCTTGATCCGCCCCCTGATTCCTCAAAGGGCTAACTTTCTCTGGCTTGGTTCGGTCTTGAATGCTTGGTGTTGCTTGCATTTCTGCCACTTGAGCCTGTGTACAGTCCGGGCAACATACGTGAAGGTTTGTTGCGCCGACAGGAGCCCCCGGGCCTGGCCTGAACATGCTGCCGAGCATCGTTGGGGTAGGCCCTATCAGGTACACAGGCAGGGGTCTTGCGCTGATATCCTTTTTTTCTTGATATTTTCCTTGCTTCTTCATTAACCTGTGCTTAAGTAAGTTTCCGGTTCTCCCGCTCGTCGTGTGATGCCAAACGTGGTGGGGGCCAGCCTGTTATGGCCCATGAATGACTTTATCCCATGGGGCGGTAACTGCCATTTCACTCATCCCACTACGCCCGCCCTTTCCGCCACATACGCCGCATGCGCCACGCAGGGTAGGTAACGGACGCACACGGTGCAGGGAAGAGCGCTATGATAGGAACCCAAATTCTCCGGATTGGTGCAAAAGGGCGGTCGATGGGCTCGGCCACCATCCGCAGCTTGGACGGGTCGGATTCAAAGGAGCCCTCGGGAGTAGGTGGAGAATCAGCCCCCAGCCCCGGCTCGCCTATAAAAAGGGAGCACTAGGGGGAGTGGAGGCATCCATCCACGCACTTCTGCCTTCTTCTTCCTTGTCTCCTTCGTCATGCCGAAAGGGAGAGACCGGGGTCAGGCCCCGGGCTTCGGTTCGGGGGTGATGACTCCGAAGGCTAGTGTCACTGCTCGGGGAGTGAGTCTGGTCCGGGGCCATAGGAGGCGCGGCGACCGTAGTAGGGGCGGCCGCGGTTCACGGCGGCGCGTCAGCAAACACCACACCGACCCCAGTGTGGAAGGTGATGCGCTTCTTCATGATGGCGAAGCGCTCGCCCCTTCCACACGAGCTCGCCGTCCAGGGAAGAGGTGTCGCCTCTGCTTCAAGCTGTCGGAGCTTGTCAACCCGTCGGCGGAGTCCTCAGGGCCTCTGGTGCCCGCCCGTGGGAACGCGCTCGGGATCTTCAGTAATCCCAACACTGCTCTCTTCGGCGAGGTTGGGGATGACGCTGAAGATGGCGGTGCCCTTCTGCCCGCCAAGGTGGGGAGTGGTGCTCCCCGCGCGCTGCCGCCTCTGTCAGCTGCTTCTTTGGGGGAGGTGACGGGCCAAGGGCTCGGCGTCCTCCCGGAGCGACAGTGACGAGGAAAAAATGGGCGAAGACGGAGAAGGCGGGTGGCAGGCCGTCAGGTCGGAGTACGATGGCACCGACGCCTTCGTCTTGTACTGCCGGCCTGCTGCTCCATCTTTCCGCTCTTCCCCTCCCTCCCCGACACCATCATCACCAGCTTCTTCCAGACGGTTGCCGGGGAGGGGACACTCTCTTGGTGCCTTTGCCTCCTCTAGCAGTCTTCCAGCTGGGCCCCGGCAAGATCTCCCCGCCGTTGTCCGTGCTGGCGTGTCCCGCTGGTCCTGGTGGTGGTGACCAGGGCACCACCCAGCTGCTCTCTCCGTCTCCCTCCTTCGCAGCCTTGCCACTCCCGATCTTGTCAAGCTGCTCCCGGCGGGCTCTGACGGGGTCAGGCTGGGCTTCTGCCTAGGTACTCCTTTTGCCCTCTTCGCCTCCCACTGTAGTTCCTAGGAGGAGAGGGACAAGAAAGGGATTACGGGGCACTTATCTTTTTTCAATCTGAAATATGTAGGCACTTGCCAAACTTTAGCTTCAAATATGTAATCTCTTCTATCCATGTTTGTACTCTGTAAGCTTTGTACTTGTTTATCCGCATATTAATGAAAAAAGATGGTCTTGGCGGGTACTTGTGCATGTACTATATCCATGCAGAGGAGGAATGCCTCTATACTTTTTAAGTAAACAAGTTTTCTCCGGCAAGCTATCCTGCTGGGCGCCTTCCGTTTGTTGCCGCGGGGCTGGGCCCACCGGGCTCAAAACTATGGAAGGGGACCGGCCCCTCGTCAAACCCCCTTCATCAAAAGCCACTACAACCATCTCGACCGAAGCAACGTTCGGGTCAAAGGATGGGAGCACAAATGCTTCGAAGGTGACGAGGTTTCTCTATGCACAAGTTTCCTTCTTACAGAGACATGTATGGACGAGAGGGAACTTATCTGTTTGGCTTGTCGGGGATCAGTATGTGAGCTTGTTTTCGTTTCTTCTTTTTGGGACCGAGTCCGCGGCAAGAGTCCTGCAGTTAGTGCAGAGGAAAACAAGGCAACATATGATCTCATCTACATGATCATGCACTACAAAAAAATACACTCCCGTGATGATACGTGTTTGTCACAGTAGGTCGCGTTTTCTATCATGCATGTACATTCATGATGATTTTATGACATAATCAAGATAGTCATACCTGTGCTGTCATAGAAGTGTTCCATGACAATACCAAAATTATCATCATGGAAGTGTCCACTTCCATGGCGATAAATGGCGCGTCATGGAAGTGTTTTCGTCAAGGGTGACCGACACGTGGCATCCACCGTAACGGGTCGCCGTTAAGCTATCGGGTTCCGGTTTGGATCTGATAACCCGTTAACAGCCCTGACCAATGGGGATTTTCCACGTGTAAAATTCTGATACGCCGGAGGATCCACGTGTCAGCTCAGCCTTGGGACAGATGTCATCCAGCCAATGGACGGGACGCACCTATGATAAGTCGACATGTGGCTCGGCCCAACAAAGGCCCATTCAGGTGAAAAGGCTGACCCGTTTGACTTGGTCTAAAGGTAGCGGGCCGGCCCACGGAAAGCCTATTAACAGCCTGTTCGCATATAGCCCATTTACAACCCATTATGGCCTATCCGAATTGGGCCCAGTAGCGTCATCTGGGCCGTCCAATATGATTCTAGCCTGTTGTAACTTCCGGCCCAGGTATGGCCCGTGACGTCTTTCGGCCCACACGAGGCCCTTCGTAACTCTGGGCCCATTAAAGGCCCGTGGTGAAATTGGCCTACAATGAACAGTGTATCGCTTTACACCCATTAACGACCCATTATTCCGTTGGGCCGTTTCCAGCCCGTGTTACCTTTCGGCCTTCTAAGGGCCCATTTATTCTTGGGCTCATTTCCAGCATTCGGTTACTTATAGTCCGTTACTGGCCTGTTCCGCTTGTGGGCCAAATTCAGCCCGTGGTTATAGTCGGCCCGTTTGTGGCCCATTAACCCGTTGGGCTGTTTCCATAGCATCATCAAATACGGCCCATTAATGACCCATGATGCCTGTTGATAGAATTAAGCCCATTATACATTTTGGCCGATTAACGACCTGTTATGGTCGGGCCATAAACACACGATTTCCACTCTAGCCTGTTTACGGCCCATTTTGCGGATAGTTATAGTACGGCCCATGTTTGGCCAATCGATCATGCAGCCCGTAGAAGGCCCATTGATTATACAGCCCATCGAAGGCCCGTGGATTCTATGGCCCGTAGGAGGCCCATGGTCACTACAGCAGGTAGGAGGACCATGGTTACAACGGTTCGTATGTTGCCCATGGTTATTGTGGCCTAGTTATAAAAAATAGGTTATTGTGGCCACTAGAAAAACACGGAAAAAGAACTGCAGTGACTACAAGCAAACAACTAAATAAGACAATAAGGAAATAAATAAGCAAGCAATTAATGCTAGGCTATTACGGCTATTACACATATTACATCCACTGGGCATCAAAGTTCGTCACCAGTGCAAATATAGGGAACAAAGCAGCATATCACATACACTGGTTGTCAAAGTTGGCGACCAGTGCAAATAAACGCCGCAGCAAAACAAGTCCAGAACTGAAACCACTTCAGAAGAGCTCAAGAAACAATATCCTGGGTACCCAACCTGCTGGCAAGATGGTTAGCAAGCTTATTAACTTTCTCTTGTTTGGCGCTTAAATCCTCCAGTGCTTGTTGTTGCACCAGAAAGTATGCATCTGAATTCTGCAGGGACTTCCTCAGTCCTTCGGCTTCCTGTCACAACACATCTGATCGATGTCTTTCAACTTGAAGTTGAGACTCAAGAAGCCGAACTGATTCAGGCAAAGAGTTCGAAGAGCTTGTGCCAGCAGTAGTGGCCAGTAACTCGAACACTACATCAAGACAGGACTTTGGGGTTGTCTCACTGTCTTCAAGATAGTTTTTATCAGCTTCCTTGGAGACCAACAGGGATGTCTCACTATCTTGAACCTTATCTGCATTACTTCCTTTACCACTGCATAACGGGGTACTCTTCTCCAATATTTTATCCGCATTCTAAAAGAGAAACAAGCAGACACATCACATGTTTACCATGTTGTATATGAAACTCATTTTGGTAAACTAGTTCAGCAGTAAGGTGGATAGGATAACAGCATGAAACAAACATATATCTATGTACTATGGTCACTGTATGGTCTATATCATTCTAGTATATGTTGTCAAATCAAGATAGAGACAGTTCAAATCATATCTGTTTAAGACAAACCAGCATAGACAGAATATAAGTGCGGGAAACCACACAACATGACATGAGAACATAACTGTTTATTCAATTGAAACTGAAATCAACATAGAGCAAGTTACAACAGCAAACCAGTTAAAGAAATAGGTTTAAAACATACCTATTGCGCCATTGGAGTTTCAATTGCATCCTTCAAATTTGAAATTAGTTGGTATAAGTAAATACAGTAATGCAAGAGCAAAGGAGTATGAACCATAGCTACGGAACCTGACCTGAGAACAATTCTTCTTCTACTTTAAGCGTTGAGTTGGGGTTTGGAGTGGTGGCCCTCGTGCTTTGGGCACTGCAGTTGCCTTACTAACTGCTCGTGTTTGGGTGCTCTGTGGTGGAGATGGTGCTATGTCAACTGGAATTGGGTTACTATCTGCTGGGGTTGGGGTTAGAAGAGGTGTAGCTGGTTGTCTGTCGAACTGGGTAGGGTACAATCTGCAAGAGTCTGGGTTATGTGTGGTGGGGCTGGTTCTTGGGCAAGTACAACCGTAGTTCTATCTGCATCGACGGGTAGCACTATCTTTTCTGAAGACTGTGTTTTTACTCCCTTAGATACTGCTATCACCCCATCCAATTCAAATGGTTGATAAACAAGAAAAGTAATTGAATGTACAGACATTGTATGATAGACAGGTGCAATAGATAGTGGGGAATAAAAGAGGGCACGACATAATTCACATTTATGTTGTCTAATCAAACAGCATAGCATGACACAATTTCAAATATATGATGGCTAACTAAACAGGATAGCATGACACAATTTCACATATATGATGGCTAACTAAACAGGATAGAATGACATAATTCAAAATATGATGACTATGTAAACAGGATGACATGATATAACTATATGATGTGTCTATTAAAGTGGTTGGTATGCTATAATTCACATACATGCCGTCTATGGAAACCAGATGTCATGATATAATTCACGGATAGAATGAAAAAATTCAAAATATGATGACTATGTAAACATGATGAGATGATATAACTAATATGATGTCTTTATTAAATGGGATGGCATGGTATAATTCAGATACATGCCGTCTATGTAAACATGATGGCATGATATAATTCAAATACTGTATATGATTTATGTACTAAGCAAGTAAGCAGATGGCAATTGCATATATGATGTCTAAACTAAGCAGATGACATTCACTATTTTGTATATGATGTAAAAACTAAGCAATGCAAGACAACATATGCATGATATGAGTAATATAACCCTGCCAAGTTTGAGCATACACCTCAAGAGGAAAATAGGACTGTCATCTATCTCTGAATCCTCCTCTAAGGAGCTATCTATAACCCGCAAGATATCTGCTTAAGCAGGTAGCATTGTCTTCTCTGAAGACCTTGTTTTCACTCCAGATTTTTCCATCACCAATTCAAATGGCGGATGCACAGGAAGAGTAGTTGAATATAAGAACATTGTCGACAAATGGAATACGTGATACAAAAAAAGGATGGCATGATATAATTCACATATATGATGCTTGGCTAAACAGCATGGCATTGCATAATTCACATACATAATGCCTTGTAACAAGATAGCATTGTATAATTCACATATATAATGCCTTGCAACAAGATGGCATTGCATAATTCACATATATATATGGTAATTAGACACTAAACAGGTGGCATTCACACAAAGAATGTCTAAACTAAGCAAATGACATAGCAAGGCAAGACACCATATGCATGATATGAGCAAGATAACCATGCCAAGTTAAGAGAATACACCTGGGGGGGATAGGACTGGTCATTTGTCTCTGAATCCTCCTCTGAGGAGCTATCCGTAACCAGCAAGATATGCGCTTCGTGAGATAGCATTGTCTGCTCTAAAGACCTTGTTTTCACTCCAGTTTTTTCCATCACCGTGTCAAATGGTTGGTGCACAGGAAGAGTAGTTGAATGTACTTACATTGGTGACAAATGTACTACGTAATGAAAAAAAAGGATGGCATGATATAATTCACATATAAGATGACTGGCTAAGCAGGATGGCATTGCAAAATTCACATATATGATGCCGGGCTAAACAAGATGGTATTGCATAATTCACATATATGATATAGAAAGTAAACAGATGGCATTCACACAAAGCATGTCTAAACTAAGCAGATGACATTTTTAATGTATAAAGTAAGCAATGCAAGGCGCCATATGCATGATATGACCAACATCAGCATGGCAAGTTAGAGCAAAGACCTCAGGGGGTAAATAGGAGTGGTCTGCTCCCTCTGAATCCCCCTCTAAACAGTTATCTTCCTCTTGATTACAATCTGGAATGGGGGGAGGGGGCTGCCTTTACGCCCACCATGGAGCGACGTCTGCATAAAATTTTATTGCCACGCATGGCTCGTCTCTTTTGCTCTACATGTTCAGTACCATTGTGTACAATAACTGACATGCATAGGAATAAAACATAGTGAGATTATGTAAGGAGTGCATGCAGAAATCTAGAGTGATGGTAGCAACCTGTGGACAGACCCAAAACCAGTGATAGCAGGCAGATAATAGCTGCCATTAAAAAATACAGATAATGGCTCCTTTACTGTTTGTTTCCCACCCAACATGAAAGTCATAGTAGACACCCGAGATTAACCAGGTAGTAAACAGATAATATTCATTGTTGCGCTGATATGTACCCCACAACCATTTAAAAACTTAAGTTTGAGCATTAGTTTGGAGCTAACTCGGAGTCTAACAGGTGAAGAGGACAATAAAGTAGCAGGTAATATTAAGCGATGCATAACGTAAGCACACACGAAAGGGTGCAACCTCTCTTGCGAACCCGTGTAGTCCTCAAGGTCATCTGCTCAGTTGATGATGGTAATGCAGTTGTGGTGGCTGCCGGCGGCGTGGAAGAAGATCTGAGGCGGCGAAAGACAGTCTAGAGGGCAGATCCCTGCTTCGCTGGACCCTTCCGTCATTGGAGTAGCTGAGCTGGGGTGGACGACGGCGCGGCAGGAGCGGAACAAACCACACAAGGTTTTCTTTGAAACCTATTTGTAACAGAAGTAATTCTGTAAGGGCTCGTTTGATTTGGGGGATTCTAACAACGCATGGGATAGGAAATACACAGGAATAGGATAGGAATGCACGTGCAAAACAGAGCATTTTCAAATACAGGATTTCTGTCAATCTAGGTGTTTGGTTCACAGGAATGCAAAGAAGCATGGTCAAATTAAGTCAAACCACAAGAAAATGTACAGTTATAATGCTATTATGCTACTGTCACTTAGTCTTGTTCTTCATGAATAAGAATTTAAAAAGGAGGGCCAAGTGGATATTAAAATTCCTACGATTTTTCTTTGAAAGAAACACTAAAGGAACAAATAATACTTTGGACCCAGGCCACTGCCCTACTAGCTAAACTCCCAGGCCCATCTACACATGCACAGCTCCAACGCGCAGAAATAAATAATAATGGCTTTTGAGAGAGTCCATCATGGATAGCTAACTTGCCTAGTACCCACTGCTTGTCATATAGGATAAACTAATCGTATTCCTCATTACTACGTGTGCTAAGTGGACAATATATATAACCTGTAAAGTAAAAAAACAATGCAACAAGTGTACAACCTCTATGGCGAAGCCATGTCGATCCCAGCATCATTGGGTTGGTAGCTGAGGATGCTGAGGATGCTGGGGCTGATGTGGCTGTCGGAGGAGGGGAAGAAGATCTTAGGCGTCTGGAGGTGGAGGCAAGGGTACTAGTCCGCTGTGATGGAGGGTTTCGTCGTTGGAGCAGCTCCAGTGAGGTGTACGACAGCGAGGCTGAAGCAGGACAAGAGAGACAATGTTAACCTGAAGTGGTATTCTAATAGCATCTGCAATAGATGATGTAAATAAAATACATCACCAAAAAGTGCTAGATGTAAAATACATCAGCCGCTCATCTCTGAACTTAACTGCCGAAACTGAATTTAACTGTCGAAACTGAATTTTGCTGTCGAAACTGAACGCACTAGTAGCAAAAAAGTAGTGCACTAATAGTTTTGGCCACTCGAGCACTAGTGGCAGAGGAGCAGTGATCAAAATCGGTAGCCGCTCCAGCAGGGAACATACTACAAGAGAGCAGCCGGGGCAGCTGGTCCTGCAGCAGCAGCAGCAGCACCCGGAGCAGCAGCATGTGCGAGAGCCGGGGCAGCTGGTCATGTAGCAGCATCTCGGGTAGCAGTAGCAGGGACTTGAGCGAGAGCCAGAGCTGCTGCTCATGCAGCAGCAACGCGAGCAAGAGTAGAGCAGCAGCGCAAGCAAGAGCAAGAGCAAGAGTAGATGAGGCAGGGGACCGAGAGCAAGAGCAGAGCAGCAGCGCGAGCGAGGGTCGAAGCAGCAGCAGCAGCACAGCCAGCGAGAGCCAGAGCAGCAGCATCTCCTACTGATGTGGACGTCGCCGCCGAGGGATCGACGCCGTGGAGGAAGTGGCCGGCGACGCCACCGTAGATGGAACCGCGCCATGGCGGCTCCGGACCGAGCGCCGGCAGCACCGTGAGATCGAATCAAGAAGAAAATGCAGCGATTACTGTAGAACCTCTTTGGTGGCGCCGATTAGGCCTGAGCTTCATCCCAGGAATCGGTAATGGTGCTGCTCTTCCGGTGGTGCAGGTGAAGATGGCGCTGCAGGAATGTAGGTGGCGCGATAGACGAGGCGAACATCAGGGCAACTCCTTGGAGGTGGAGGATGGGGTGGCTGAACCGGCGGGACGACGAGATCGACGACGGATCCTCATCCGGTGCGGTGGATGAGGGACGTCGAGCTGTTGCGGTGGATGATGTCATCGGGGAAGAGACTCCGGCTGGGTGGCGGACGGAGGAGGGTGCGCGGCTTCGCGGGTTTTCGCGGCCTCGGTGTACGAATGGGCGGCGGAGGGGATGGGAGGGGGGAACCATGGCTTAGGAACGCGTTTGTCCGAAATGTGGGGTAAGTTACGAAAGTAGCCCCACCGATTTGAACTAGGTGGTTCTTTCGGTTCAGGGGTATCACGGGAATTTCGCATCTCGGGATTTCGCAGGAGGTGGGAGTTTTCGCGCGCGTTGTAATTTTGGGATAGCAAGGCGCGGGTTGAGATGGAGGGAATTTTAGGAGCACAACGAGACAAAGAGATATCTTAAAATTTTGGGATAACAAGGCGCGGGTTGAAATTTCCAGACAAGCCTAATGTGTATACTATATCAAATCAATTCGCACTTCCCTCGACGAAAAAACCAAAAAGAAATCAATTCGCACCACACAAGAGAGTCTAGTCCTGTGTACTATACCAAATCAATTCGCACTACAAATGCCATTCAAAACTTTGAATCCATGTTATGTTCAATTAAAATATTTCGCTACGTGTATAATGCATGCAACCTGCTACTCAAATTAACATTTTAGTGCATTCCAAACGTATATACTACGCTTCAATATGAACTAAATTTGAATTCGTTTCTCTATTTGAATAAGATCTACAATCATGATTGTTGTCAAGTTAAACCATTTGAATTCGTTTTTCTATTTTAATAAGATCTACAATCATCATTATTGTCAAGTTAAACCATCATTTGTATATTATCTTCACAGCACACCACATGATTACTGTCGAGTTAGATATGAACTATGTGTACTATATGAACTCAAACTCGATTTTTTGAATCCACTTTATGTTGATTTCAAATCACAGTACATTTCAAGCTCTAGCTAGATCTTCATAATCTAAACCATGTCTCATATGTATAATGTGTTTATCACATAATGTGTGGTGCCCCGCCCCCTACACCTACAAGTATTTAGCTGTGAGTTGCAAACGCCACGCATTATCACAATTTCAAATAAAATGTAAGATGGTCGATATATAGTATGGTTTAGATTGTTTGATATTTAGTTGTGAGCTGCAAACGCCACATATTATCACAAAATCAAATAAAATGTGAGATTGTTCGATATATGGTATGGTTCAGATTGTTCGATATTTAGCTGTGAGTTGTAAACGTCGCGCATTATCACATTATAGTATAACATGTCCAAAACCACACCACGCGTATCACCGCTATATTCATGCATGCATAGGTTTATAACACTACAATCTCTTATTCAAATATATGAATCCACTTTCATATCGAATTATGATCTTTGTTAGTCTCTTACACCCACACAATCCTCTAACCTTTGTAGCTAACCCTAACTTTCTCTCGTGCATGCACATGCCCTCCTCGCCCTCCCCCTCCCTCAGCATTCTATCCATCGCGCACATTCATTTTTTTCTTTAGGTCGTTCTCCCACGGTCTCCACAACTCCTTCTTTCCGACACACACTGATCGATAAACCTCTCTAGCGATGTCTGCCTACCACATACACACACACTTTCCATCTCCTCCTTTCTCTGTCCATGCCTCGTGTCTCTCATATGGTCCCACACACGTGTAAACTCTCGCCCCCTCTTTTCATCGATCTCACAATCGCACACTCCTCCCCCTATCTAGCTAGTAGGCCTCTCGCACCACCTTCTAGATCCATCTCTCTCTCTCTCTCTCTATCCGTCTCTCTGGGCCTTATTTGCCTCTAACAAATGGATGTACACCGACCGATCTCCCACTATACATATCGCTAGCTAGGTCGTTTATAACTTGTTTTCCGCACGTGCCGATCTATCTACCTCATTAGTTATGTCTCTCCCTTCCTCCGACACACAACAATTGCTCTACCGATCTAGTTAGGTCTACTTACCAAACACATGGTCCCCCTTCATCATCCATGCATGCCTCCCGACACATCTATCACACACACGCACACATAGAAACACATCCCCACTCTTCTTGATATTGCAGTTGTACCCTCAGTTTGTCTAGTAGGCCTCTCCCACCATCTTCGAGAAGCAACTCCACCACCCCTCCGACTCTCTCTCTCTCTCTGTCCCAACCTATTTCCCGTCCTTCACTTATGTACGGATGTCGACCGATCTCCCTCAAGACATGGCTAGGTCTCTCCTTCTCAACACATATACGAGTCGATCTACCTCTCTAGTTAGGTCTCTGCCCCCCCCCCACCACACACACACACACACACCGATATATCGAGCGCTCTACTCATGTCTCCCCGCCACACACAAACTTGCCCTCTCCCCTCTGACGTTCCGGTAGGTTAGTCGCCCTATATCTTTGATGTGCACACACACAATTTCGATGGCTCTCTTCATCGATCTCGCACCCACACACTTGATCCTCTCTTCGACTCTATCGATATGTATGACCCCTCCCTCTCTTCTCGTGGATTGCCCCCTCTATATATGATATAGATAGGCCTCTATTTCACACACATTGCATGTGTCACATTTTTGTTTGAGACATCATCGACACATATTCCCACAGATACATTCACGAAATCACCCCCCCATACCAAAAAACACTCACGAACGCACACGGCATCTCTCTAGGTTTGTATCTCTCTCACACACACCCACGGAGGTGGGGGACATGCACGAAGAGAAGAGGTGCACGCACGGCGCACGTACTCCCATCTCTTTCCCAACCACACCCGCGCGGGTACACCGTGGAGCTCATTTCTGTACGAAAAGGCAGCCCACATGGAAATTTGACACGTGTACTGGTTGTCCACTTGATGGAGGATCGTGTACCGTGGGTGAACAAAAAAATTGCGACTTGACGCGTTATTTAAAAAAAGGGGAAAACCATGTGGGGGCTACCTTAGAGGCAAGGCTCTATACACTGGAGATGCTCTGTACTACTTTTGATGTGTCCCGTCAACTCGCAGAACTGTAATACCCTGGTTTTCGCTCCTGTTTTTTCCCTCGCGGGATTTGACTCCCGTCTTTTTTCTCGGTGTTATTGGATTTCTTTAGCTCTTGGGTATATGAAGATAGTCATTTAGCCTTGCCTTTCCTATCCAACCAGAGATTCTCTCCAGTCCAATCTTGTCACCCAAGATATGTTCTCAAGACTTTTCCACCGAAACCCTACCTTCCAAGTTGCCGGAAGGGAAACCCTAATCTCTTCCATTACAAAGGAACCCCAATTTCCTTTGATCTGCTGACTCCCAAACTTCTCCCAGTGATCATCCTTTATCTATAAACCCTGGATATGCAAAAATATTGCCAAGTCATTTGCAATATTTTTCATTTATAATTAATTCCTTTTTTTGCTAATTAAAGGAATTAAATCTAGGAAAATATCTATCCATCTCCAAAATTCATGAAAACTTATGGAGATATTCTTTGTGATCATATTGAGCTCCCATAAAAATATTGGCCATAATTAAATAAGGGAAATTGCATTTTCCTATTTAATGCCAATATTGCATTTTAGGTAGTTTCTAAAGGAACTACCATTTTGGTAACCAGGAAAAATCCCAAATAAAATGTGGAGCTTCTCCTATCCATATCTTCACCATTTCCATCAAATCCAAAGTTCCATAGTTCAAAGTTTGAGCACAACATCCATTTGCAAATTCTGTTCAGATTTTCAGTTTGCAAAGGAAGTGCTTGAACCCTTGGTCCATTTGAGCTGAAATTTTTCATGGTGATTAACATTGACAAATAACTCAGGGAAAACAAAACCCAGCTCAATCCATCTATCCATTCTTCCACAGCAATTTTCTCAAGTTTCTGCCCATTTGAAAGCTCTGTGAAGGAAGTACCATTTTGGTATACCAAAATGGTATGAAACTTTTACAGTGGCTTCATATGTCCAAATCATCACTCTTCCCCAAATTTGATCTCATTTCATTCATCCATTTGAGCACAGCATCAACATCTTCATTTCTGACCAGTGGGGTCCATTCTACAGCAAGTGTCCTCAGTTCTTATCCAAATGACCTCAAATTTTACCAGTGCCTTCACCTTGGTAGATAATTGCTCCATGCCAAATACCAGCTCATTTCACCTAGGGATCCATCCAGAAATATCTACAAACACCTTCATGTCAGAACACTTGTGAGCTCTCATCTGTCATTTCTTGCCCCCACTTCCATCCAAACCCTATCAGATCAACTCAAGGGAGGAAGGAGAAGACCCCAGACATGGTTTGACCTCTCATGGGCGCCCTGGACACGCGGCACCCATGGTGACCACGCAGTGGTTGAGCCAAATGGGCGCTCTGTGCTCGGCCTGCTCCGTTCGGTCAACTCCGGCCGGCCTCTACTTGTCCGAGCATGTCCAACGGCTCCGCCGCACCCACGTGTCCCCTCTCCAGGCCCTTCCCCCTCCAGTTTCTTCCTTGTCGCGCCACGACGAGCTTCGCCGCTGTTCTGCTCGTGACCGCCTTCATCGTCTTCCTCCGTCCTCATCCACTCTGAGCTCTCCCGAAGCCACTACCTCCTTCTCCATGCTCCCGGAGTCCTTGCCGACATCACCATCTCCAGCCACGTATTCCCCGAGCTCCAGTGAGCGGATAGGAAGGCCACGGCGGCCGAACCTATCCGGCGAGCCCCCATGGCTATAAATAGCACGTCCCCGGACCCCTCGAGCTCACCTCTCAGCCTCTCCACATTCCTAGCACCCCGCCCAGTCTCCCATTCGAGCTCCAGGAGCCCTCCTCATCCCTCACCGCCGCCATGGCCGCCGGTGGCCTCCGCTCGAATTCGGGCAAGCCAGGGCCCCTCCTCCACCTCTCTCCCCACCAGAGGGTCCTCTCGGCCACCGCAGAGCCCTGCCCAACTTCACCCCTCCCTCTCTGCCACCATAGCGCCGAACCCATCGCCGCCCGAATCGCCGTAGGCCGCGGGCAGCGTCGCCACCGCTCCGATGGTCCCCGGCGTCCGTGCCGCCCGCCGTTGGATGCACCTCTCTATTCTGAATCCATCCATGGGTGGTGTAACACCCCCAGTGGTTAACCACAGTAACCACCCTTTTGATTATGCCATGACATCATGTTTAACAGTGCATGATCATCATTAGCATCATATTGCATTTCAACTCCTAACTCAAAATCCAAATTTAAATGAAAGTGGAAAATAAAAGTTGTCCAACATAAAAACTAAATTGTTCATTAAATGGAAAATATTCCAGAGACCATTCTAAAATTGTAACCAACAAATAATAAATTAATTAAGAGACTCTAACAGTAGCAAAACAGCACTATTTAATCCATTTTCAATTAAATAAAATTCAAATAAAAAGATATGGGCACCAAGCCATTTTATTGCAGTGGTATACAATGCCCTGTGATTTGTGGACCAGGTCACCATTTTTACAAAAGTCATTTGGGTGCCTAAACATTTAACAAAACAGAAAAAGAATATAGAAAAACAGAAAACGAGAAAAGGAAAGAGGGCCCTAGCTACTGTGCCCGTGGGCTCTAGTTACTACAGGCGCCGGCCCAGCCCGTTTTTTTTCCTCCCCCACTTGTCTTCCTTCTCCTGCTCACCCCTCGCACGCAGTCGCCTCGCCCGCGCTCGCCGCCCCGGCCCCCCCTCTCCTGCGTTCGACAGCAGCTCTACAGGAGCTCGCCCCGGTGGATAAGGCCGCCCCGTGCTGCCCCTCTCTCCCCTGGAACCCTACCTCCCTCGCTCACCTCTCCCTCTCTCATTTCCGTCGCCACCGGACGCTATCGTCGCCGCTGCCTCGTCGTTGCCGTGCACCGAGGCCTCCCCGTGCCGCGCGGGCATGTCCAGTGGGACCGCCATCGAGGGCTACGTCGTCTACGGGGGTCCACTCGACCGGAGCCGCCCCGCATCGCCGCCATCGCCGTCTCCTCCGAATCACGGCCGCCGCCATTGACCTCCTCGATCTGCCCCACCGCGAGCTCCCCGGCCTCCCCGTGCACGTCATCGAGCTCGATGTGAGCTCCCGCTTCCTCCTGGCCTCTCCCTTCTCCTCCTCGTGCCCCGTAGTCGTCGAACCATCAAGCGCCGCCGCTAGCCACCGTTCGGCTGTCGCCGTTGTCGCCACTGCCGGCCACCTCCATCTGAGCCACCGCCGTAGATGGATGCGCGGCATCGCCCGCGTCGCGTAGGACCTCTCGGTCGACCAAATGGTCGCCGGAGATGGCCGCTAGGGCCTCGCCGCCGCCCCTGTAGTTTGTCGCCGGCGGGCACACGCGCGCCCGCTCGCGTTAACCAGTAGGTTGACCCACTGTAGTGTGGGCCCGCCCGTTTAGATTAGCCCTAACCCCTAATTAGTCTAACCCTAGATACTGACTGACAGCCGGGCCCCACGTATGTTAATTAACCTAATATAAATCGGTTTAGTTAAATAGTAACTGACAGGCGGGGCCCACTGTACTGTTCCTGTGGATAAGACTCGCTGAGTCAGCGTGCTGACTCAGCACTGGGACCCACCAGTCAGCCTCTGCTGACTGGACCCAGTTGACCAGTCAACGGTCCAGTCAACTGCTGACTGGGCAGTTGACTGGGCCCACCTGTCAGCCACTGTGCTAAACAGCTGGGTACACCCACTAGGTACCCGTAGCAATTTCCAGTTTATTTTCGAATTTAAATAACTAAATAAATTCCAGAAATTAATAAAAACTTTAGAAAATCATATCTTTTAATCCGTAACTCCGATCGAAAAACTTTGTACATGAAAGTTGCTCAGAACGACGAGACGAATTCGGAAGCGCGGTCCGTTTGTCCGTCACACGTACCTAACTATCCGAACGTGCAACCGTTCCCCTCTTATCGTCTGTCCGATAATTCCAAAGACCTGGGAAATATCGTCAGATATTCTCCCGCTCCGTCTGATACATGTAGTACTGCGTTAGACTACCCCTAGCACCGTGTATCGTATTTTTCATGCTCCTGTTTGCTTAGTATTTACTGTTTCTTCCCCCTCTTCTCTCCGGTAGACCCCGAGACCGCTGCTGATGCCGCTGTGATCGACTACGTCACCAACGACCCCTCCTTCTTGCCGAGCAACCAGGCAAGCCCCCCCTTTGATCATCCCGATATCGCCCATTCTATTTCTCATGCTTGCATTAGAATTGCTGCTGCTGTTGCTTTACCTATTCTGATGCGTAGCCTGTTTACTGTAACCTGCTGTTGATAATTACCTGCATATCCTAAACTGTTTAGTCTAGGCTGGGTAGAGACCTATCAGTGACCCCACTTATCCCGACTGCCGCGCTGGATCGTCAGAAGACCCGATCAACGGGATTGAAGACCAGGCCCCGACACCGCACATCACCCCCTTTAGTTGTAACGACACTGCAGCGTTACTATCGAGTGCCGAGGGTGAAACCTCTTGTAGCACTTCGAATGTTAACTCTGTAGAGTAGCTATTCGGTCGTGGTCATCGAGGGTGATTCCTCCTTCACCACTTCCGGTAACGACGCTGTCGTGCAACACATCAAGTGTGAACCCATCGAGGGTGATTCCTCCGAGTTCACCTTGACGGATACATCGAGTGGGAATTCAACGAGGGTGATACCTCGGATTCCTCTGATGTTATGGACACACGGATACTTGGACTTTACACTGTTACTTGGATAGGCGGGTCGACCCTAAGGGGTACCCGCGTGCGCCTGAGAGGCGAGTGTTGTGAAGACGGGTGCCAGTGTGGTGCCCGATTGGTGAATACGAGGCGCGGCCGGGCATTCTTAACCCTTGCAGCAAGTCCTCGAGACGGGGCGATGGGGTCACATCTTTCGTGAGTCTCTGCTCGTTACCGCAAGCCCCTAGTCCTAACGATTTGGATATTTGATCCGAGCAGGCCTCTGGTCTGATAGCACTAACCATCACGTGGGCATAGTATGGGCGTTCTGCATCGTAGCATCAGCCGACAGTTCTGTCAAACGTCCAGTTCAGCATTGTGGCACGGTCGGATCGTACCGACCCTCCGAGGCGGTGCTGGTATCCACCCTGCACACAACGACCCGGAGTGCACAGGGTGATGGCCCAAGACCCCTGAGTGCTTAGGATGTAGACCGGCGGGGACCTCTCTGTTGAGCTTTAGGTAGGGCTGCGGTGTGTCGTTTGGCCGAGGCCGGGCATGACCCAGGAAAGTGTGTCCGGCCGGAGTTAATCGAGCGTGTTGGGTAAGTTGGTGCACCCCTGCAGGGAAGAAAACTTCTATCGATAGCCGGTCCTACGGTAAAGGACACTCGGAGTTGTATCCTGATTGATACAATTTTAGAACTGAATACTTGGATACTATGGCTCTGGGATTGCTTCTCGCAGGGAGTCGAGAAGGGATCTCCGGACGAGGTTGATGATTGTATGGCTCTGGGATTGCTTTCTCGCAGGGAGTCGAGAAAGGATCTCTGGGTGAGGATGAGACTTAATGATACTGCTACATTATATTGAACTGTTCTACTCTCTTCTACTGCTGCAAGACCTCTGAAGATGCTAGTCTTCGATAGGACTAGGCCTCCTCTCTATTCTGGCATTTCTGCAGCCCAGTCCACATATACAGCCTCTCATTGAAAATGTTGCATATGTAGTGTAGATCCTTGCTTGCTGAGTACTTCTGAGTACTCGCGGTTGCTTTGTTTTCCTTTTTCTCCCCATATCAGTTTGACGTGACCAAGATGACGGAGCCCCTGAGACAGATGCCCCGTCGATCGACTACTACTACTACCCAGAGGATGGATACTACTACGAGTTGACTGACGACCAGGAGTAGGATCGGAGGGTCCCAGGCAGGAGGCCTACGCCTTTCGATCGTAGTGTTTTATTTTGCCCCGCCTTTCTAAAGGCCTTTCTGTTTCTGTTTCATATCTATACTCAGATATCTGATGCTTCCGTTGACGCTTGTTCGCAAGCTTATGTATTCGAGCCCTCGAGGCCCCTGGCTTGTAATATAAAGCTTGTATGACTTTATTTATGTTTTAGAGTTGTGTTGTGATATCTTCCCGTGAGTCCTTAGGCTTGATCGTGTGCATTTGCGTGTATGATTAGTGCACGATTAGGCCGGGGGCGTCACAAGTTGGTATCAGAGCCAACTGCCTGTAGGAAGCCCCCTTCCAAATTCCTTGGTCGAAGTTGAGTCTAGACATCGAAAAACTAATTTACTAACTTGGCTGTGTGGCTTATGGGCCCACGTCGCCAACTGGGTGGTATTAGGATCTTTTATTCCTCGTCTATACTCTGGGACTCTGATCTCTCTTCTATTCGTGTTAAAAGATTTTACTAACTCTGACTCTAGGTTCTCGTAACTACTTCTCCCGGAGAGCCCTCATACCAGAAGATCACCTGTTTCATCGGAAGATTCTGACGATTCCCATCGATGTTATCCCGAGCCCTTTGTGCTCATCGCCTTTGTAATTCCTACCACCGATGTATCCCTGTAGATGACTACTTACACTTGTCATTCACACGATCATTCCTCGTCGCTCTTGTTGTTACAAGATGCCTCGAAATATTCCCCGTTGCCCCGATAATCCTTTGAGTTTACTGCCTTGCAGTTCTTCTCCGAATGAAAAACCTTACGGTTAATTCCCCACATTTATCGAGGATCTGTTCATCCCAGTTGTTCATGTGTCTCGCAAAATTCTTCGAAGTGCTATTCGATCTTCCGAAAATCCTCTGTAGCATGTTGCTCTGGAAATTCTTACCTGCTGACATTATGGTTAATTCCATATGTCTAGTAATCTCCGTTGACGCCTCTTGTCATTACCATTTTGAGTCCTTGATTCAATGTGTGTGCGAATAATCGCAATCATCACTTAATCTTTAGAAATTTTCTTTCCGGCTCAAACATCGTCCCGAACATGAGCTGGATTCTCGACCAATCTATTTGCCGTCGCTTGTACCCCTAAGTCTATTCAATTAACCATCCTTAATCAGAGCGATTGCTTCTGATCCCTTGCTTTGGAAATCATAACTCCTTTGCATTTGAGCTTTGAATTAATGCCTTTGCATTGATTCTTCTTCTGGTTGTGTGCCTATGCTCACGTCAGCTCCGTTATGGACCGTCAGATCCTTTGATGAGTTATCATCCGATAGTGTCCTTAACATCCAAAGTCTTGTGAGTTTTCCCCTGATACATATTGCCTTTGGTAAATTGTATTCTCTTCTTTGCCAACCTTGCTCCGCTCTCGATCTTGAGTTATTTACTCCTGAAGTTCGTGGTATACGTTCCTAAGATGCCCCAATGGGTTGAACCTATGCTTTTCCCCCAGAACATGTGAACCCAAAAGTTATGCGGGTTATACTCTACTGGTGTTTCGTCAGATAAATTTTTAACCCTATAATTTCTTCAAAAGCAAGGGGTGAATGGAAGGTTATGCATTGAAGAAGTGGGAGTCGACCATGAACCTTTGTGTTCATGCCCAGGGAAATGATGTAGATCCTATCGTGGAAGCTTCTTGTAATAATAATTATTCCCTTGTTATAAATTCATCTTGTATCTGTGAATTGGCCCCTTGCAATCGTGGTTCCAACCATGATTGTTCTTCTTTGATCCCATTCCTCGGACAGGTTAAAATAATTGTCCTTTGCAGATCATTTCACCTGTCCAACCTCTATTCTGCTCTACCTTCGAGTTTTACCCTCTGGTATCTCGAGAATATCAAAGCACTGTATTGCTTCCTATGAGTCTTCTTCTAGTATTGCTTCTCACCAATTCCAATTCTCCCGGGTTCTGAGTTGTTAGTCACTTGAGAACACCGATAAGTGAATCGCTTCCGCACTCCGATTCAATAACTCTAAGTAATTTTTGTTGCTTACGAGATTAATAATTCTTCAAGTCATTCCTAGCCTGAACAGCTACATCATTATCGTGCTAATACTAACAGTGCTACCTGGTCCTTATTCCCGGAGCACAACTTCGGACGATGAGCTAAGCTTACGTCGATCTTCCTCATCTTATCATTTCACCTCGAACAACAAACTTGACTTTGAGTTTGTGTCGTAACCGTGGTTCCAATAATCTTTCACTTCGTCATTCCTTTTTCCTGATGTCTTTGCTGCTCGATGGATCTTCAAAGAGCCTCTCGACAAATTAGTCGTGATCACCATCAATATACTAACTTGCTCTAAGACATCAATCGAATTCTTGAAGTGAAATACTGTCCTTGCCCTCGATGATTTGCGGTAATCATCGGCCACTTTATTGCCCTTCCTCCTCCCCAACACAAACTTGTTCGTGTTTTGTGTTGTACCTTGAGTTCCTTGCTATCCAGCATTTGTTCTTCTTTACCTTGGAAAATTACCACCTTTTATGTCAAGGATGTCGTGGGAATTTCACCACCTCTTGAGAATTCTTGATACAAGTGTTACTTCTCACCATCACCATTCCTTCTTGGTCCTCGTGTTGTTTATGACCGTAATGCCGGCAAATGAACTATGATGTGTGAATTCGAAACTTCTAGCAACCCTATTGTCTCTTGATGGATCCTTTGTGTATCCAAAGTCTGACCTTTACTGGAAGACCATGTCAATGTTATCTCGAAGTATGACTGTGGTACTCCGATCTTCAATGAGAACATTTGAAGCATAATGCCAAAAATTTCTTTTACAGTTATCCAAATACCGTTGTATGGATAATGCCATGAAATTTTTCTCCCCTCACCTAAAGGGTTTTCTACTTTTTATCCTGTCATGGATATCATGCTCTGCTTGTCCTTGCGAAGGATATACCCCTGAAATATGTGTTTAAACACATTTTCCTTTCCATTGTTTTGTTTAACCTTTCTTGTGATCTATACGATCTAAGCAGTAACAATTCACTGCTTAGGTAAGCACCTCGTTGTACCACTCGATCAGTAAAACCCTGTTACTATTGTTGATGACATTTCGGTAACCACCGATGGATGAGAACTTTGCCTATTGGTCCGCCTCGTTCAACGAGCAGGAAAATAGTTCTCTTCGTCCCTCGCCCTTGGTACCGATGTTGTCGCCGACATAGATGACAGGCTATCCTCTGACATACCTTGCTACCATGACCGTGCAGTACATCAACGTCCTTCCTACTTTCGAACCACATGGTGGGCCCATAACCCACAGGTCCACTGGATCGAAACCTGACTCTCATGTTCAACCCTGATTCTAATGTGTCCTTTGCACGTGGCCTCGTATGTAATTCACGGACCACCATCCTAGTGATCTATTCTGGTACCAGACACAATACTTATTCTCGTTGCTCTCGACCCTTTTCACACCTTGTTCAGACATCGAACGATTATCTATATGTTTGAAACTTCTTATTGTCCCTTCCTATTTTGCTCTCGATGTTTTTCATTTGTTCAACTCGAGAGATACTCTTATGCCTTCGATCCCATATAAATTGGAGTTTCCGCCGCAATTCTCTCATATCCACGACGTCTCCCATGTGTCGCAACTTCGTAAATGCTTCAAGGAATCTCCGCACCGAGCAGTGGATCACGAAATGCTCGAATTGCATGATGATCTTTCATATAAGGAACATCCGATCCGCATTCTCGATGAAGCTGAACGTCGGACCCGTCAGAAGGTTACCAAGTTCCTCAAAGTGCAGTGGTCAAATCATACTGAAGATGAAGCCACTTGGGAACGCGAGGATAATCTTCGTGCGGAATACCCCGAAATTTTTCCTTCTACCTCTTAATTCTCGGGACGAGAATTCTTGTTAGTAGAGGAGATTTGTAACACCCCCAGTGGTTAACCACAGTAACCACCCTTTTGATTATGCCATGACATCATGTTTAACAGTGCATGATCATCATTAGCATCATATTGCATTTCAACTCCTAACTCAAAATCCAAATTTAAATGAAAGTGGAAAATAAAAGTTGTCCAACATAAAAACTAAATTGTTCATTAAATGGAAAATATTCCAGAGACCATTATAAAATTGTAACCAACAAATAATAAATTAATTAAGAGACTCTAACAGTAGCAAAACAGCACTATTTAATCCATTTTCAATTAAATAAAATTCAAATAAAAAGATATGGGCACCAAGCCATTTTATTGCAGTGGTATACAATGCCCTGCGACTTGTGGACCAGGTCACCATTTTTACAAAAGTCATTTGGGTGCCTAAACATTTAACAAAACAGAAAAAGAATATAGAAAAACAGAAAACGAGAAAAGGAAAGAGGGCCCTAGCTACTGTGCCCGTGGGCTCTAGTTACTACAGGCGCCGGCCCAGCCCGTTTTTTTTCCTCCCCCACTTGTCTTCCTTCTCCTGCTCACCCCTCGCACGCTGTCGCCTCGCCCGCGCTCGCCGCCCCGGCCCCCCCTCTCCTGCGTTCGACAGCAGCTCTACAGGAGCTCGCCCCGGTGGATAAGGCCGCCCCGTGCTGCCCCTCTCTCCCCTGGAACCCTACCTCCCTCGCTCGCCTCTCCCTCTCTCATTTCTGTCGCCACCGAACGCTATCGTCACCGCTGCCTCGTCGTTGCCGTGCACCGAGGCCTCCCCGTGCCGTGCGGGCATGTCCAGTGGGACCGCCGTCGAGGGCTACGTCGTCTACGGGGGTCCACTCGACCGGAGCCGCCCCGCATCGCCGCCATCGCCGTCTCCTCCGAATCACGGCCGCCGCCATTGACCTCCTCGATCTGCCCCACCGCGAGCTCCCCGGCCTCCCCGTGCACGTCATCGAGCTCGATGTGAGCTCCCGCTTCCTCCTGGCCTCTCCCTTCTCCTCCTCGTGCCCCGTAGTCGTCGAACCATCAAGCGCCGCCGCTAGCCACCGTTCGGCTGTCGCCGTTGTCGCCACTGCCGGCCACCTCCATCTGAGCCACCGCCGTAGATGGATGCGCGGCATCGCCCGCGTCGCGTAGGACCTCTCGGTCGACCAAATGGTCGCCGGAGATGGCCGCTAGGGCCTCGCCGCCGCCCCTGTAGTTCGTTGCCGGCGGGCACACGCGCGCCCGCTCGCGTTAACCAGTAGGTTGACCCACTGTAGTGTGGGCCCGCCCATTTAGATTAGCCCTAACCCCTAATTAGTCTAACCCTAGATACTGACTGATAGCCGGGCCCCACGTATGTTAATTAACCTAATAAAAATCGGTTTAGTTAAATAGTAACTAACAGGCGGGGCCCACTGTACTGTTCCTGTGGATAAGACTCGCTGAGTCAGCGTGCTGACTCAGCACTGGGACCCACCAGTCAGCCTCTGCTGACTGGACCCAGTTGACCAGTCAACGGTCCAGTCAACTGCTGACTGGGCAGTTGACTGGGCCCACCTGTCAACCACTGTGCTAAACAGCTGGGTACACCCACTAGGTACTCGTAGCAATTTCCAGTTTATTTTCGAATTTAAATAACTTTCAAATTTAAATAACTAAATAAATTCCAGAAATTAATAAAAACTTTAGAAAATCATATCTTTTAATCCGTAACTCCGATCGAAAAACTTTGTACATGAAAGTTGCTCAGAACGACGAGACGAATTCGGATGCGCGGTCCGTTCGTCCGTCACGCGTCCCTAACTATCCAAACGTGCAACCGTTCCCCTCTTATCGTCTGTCCGATAATTCCAAAGACCTGGGAAATATCGTCAGATATTCTCCCGCTCCGTCTGATACGTGTAGTACTGCGTTAGACTACCCCTAGCACCGTGTATCGTATTTTTCATGCTCCTGTTTGCTTAGTATTTACTGTTTCTTCCCCCTCTTCTCTCTGGTAGACCCCGAGACCGCTGCTGATGCCGCTGTGATCGACTACGTCACCGACGACCCCTCCTTCTTGCCGAGCAACCAGGCAAGCCCCCCCTTTGATCATCCCGATATCGCCCATTCTATTTCTCATGCTTGCATTAGAATTGCTGCTGCTGCTGCTTTACCTATTCTGATGCATAGCCTGTTTACTGTAACCTGCTGTTGATAATTACCTGCATATCCTAAACTGTTTAGTCTAGGCTGGGTAGAGACCTATCAGTGACCCCACTTATCACGACTGCCGCGCTGGATCGTCAGAAGACCCGATCAACGGGATTGAAGACCAGGCCCCGACACCGCACATCACCCCCTTTAGTTGTAACGACACTGCAGCGTTACTATCGAGTGCCGAGGGTGAAACCTCTTGTAGCACTTCGGATGTTAACTCTGTAGAGTAGCTATTCGGTCGTGGTCATCGAGGGTGATTCCTCCTTCACCACTTCCGGTAACGACGCTGTCGTGCAACACATCAAGTGTGAACCCATCGAGGGTGATTCCTCCGAGTTCACCTTGACGGATACATCGAGTGGGAATTCAACGAGGGTGATACCTCGGATTCCTCTGATGTTATGGACACACGGATACTTGGACTTTACACTGTTACTTGGATAGGCGGGTCGACCCTGAGGGGTACCCGCGTGCGCCTGAGAGGCGAGTGTTGTGAAGACGGGTGCCAGTGTGGTGCCCGATTGGTGAATACGAGGCGCGGCCGGGCATTCTTAACCCTTGCAGCAAGTCCTCGAGACGGGGCGACGGGGTCACATCTTTCGTGAGTCTCTGCTCGTTACCGCAAGCCCCTAGTCCTAGCGATTTGGATATTTGATCCGAGCAGGCCTCTGGTCTGATAGCACTAACCATCACGTGGGCATAGTATGGGCGTTCTGCATCGTAGCATCAGCCGACAGTTCTGTCAGATGTCCAGTTCAGCATTGTGGCACGGTTGGATCGTATCGACCCTCCGAGGCGGTGCTGGTATCCACCCTGCACACAACGACCCGTTGTGCACAGGGCGATGGCCCAAGACCCCTGAGTGCTTAGGATGTAGACCGGCGGGGACCTCTCTGCTGAGCTTTAGGTAGGGCTGTGGTGTGTCGTTTGGCCGAGGCCGGGCATGACCCAGGAAAGTGTGTCCGGCCGGAGTTAATCGAGCGTGTTGGGTAAGTTGGTGCACCCCTGCAGGGAAGAAAACTTCTATCGATAGCCGGTCCTACGGTAAAGGACACTCGGAGTTGTATCCTGATTGATACAATTTTAGAACTGAATACTTGGATACTATGGCTCTGGGATTGCTTCTCGCAGGGAGTCGAGAAGGGATCTCCGGACGAGGTTAATGACTGTATGGCTCTGGGATTGCTTTCTCGCAGGGAGTCGAGAAAGGATCTATGGGTGAGGATGAGACTTAATGATACTGCTATATTATATTGAACTGTTCTACTCTCTTCCACTGCTGCAAGACCTCTGAAGATGCTAGTCTTCGATAGGACTAGGCCTCCTCTCTATTCTGGCATTTCTGCAGCCCAGTCCACATATACAGCCTCTCATTGAAAATGTTGCATATGTAGTGTAGATCCTTGCTTGCTGAGTACTTCTGAGTACTCACGGTTGCTTTGTTTTCCTTTTTCTCCCCATATCAGTTTGACGTGACCAAGATGACGGAGCCCCTGAGACAGATGCCCCGTCGATCGACTACTACTACTACCCAGAGGATGGATACTACTACGAGTTGACTGACGACCAGGAGTAGGATCGGAGGGTCCCAGGCAGGAGGCCTACGCCTTTCGATCGTAGTGTTTTATTTTGCCCCGCCTTTCTAAAGGCCTTTCTGTTTCTGTTTCATATCTGTACTCAGATATCTGATGCTTCCGCTGACGCTTTTTCGCAAGCTTATGTATTCGAGCCCTCGAGGCCCCTGGCTTGTAATATAAAGCTTGTATGACTTTATTTATGTTTTAGAGTTGTGTTGTGATATCTTCCCGTGAGTCCTTAGGCTTGATCGTGTTCATTTGCGTGTATGATTAGTGCACGATTAGGCCGGGGGCGTCATAGGCGGAACGTCACCGGAGACGGCCTGTAGCGCCGGCGGTCACAGGCGGAAGCCACCCTTCTCCTCTGCCAGGCAGGCGCGGGAGGAGGACGAAGGCCCTGCTGGCGGGCCCGACTCGTCAGTGGCTCTACCCCCTCTCTCTTCGTTTTTTTGGTGGCAGCGCAAGTGGGCTTGGCCCAGGATAGCAGCAGCAGCAGTCTGGCAGCCGCCGAGGACCTGGGCCGTCTTCGGCACAGTACAGCCCAAAGAGCACAGTGCTCTTTTTCTTTTTTCTCGCAAAAAAGCTGTCCACGGACCCGGCTGTGAATAAAAGTTTTATAGAAAGGTCCCTGAACAGTCAATCTGTTGTATCTTTTCAACCACAACTCCGAATCAGGTGATTCCAACGCCCATGTCTTCAGTTCGTCAAGCCCATTCCGATGGTATCATTTTCATAATGTTGTCACACTATGAAAATGACCATTTTACCCTTGCCTTCAACCAGGCCCTCCGAGAGAGAACGGTTTCCGGCGATCCTTTCTGCGGACTCTCCGCACTTCTTCCCGGAGTATTCTTCGACCCTAGGCAAGCCGACCATCTGATATATGCCCTAAAGCATTGCTCTGTGTTATTCTTGCATGTTTAAATTAATATGCTGATGCTTGTGTGCATAGTAGTGAACTGTATGGGACGCCAATGAACCCTTGTCTGCCTTTCTTTGGTGACGGCACCATGCCTGTGTTCTGAGCTGTTTCTGGCCGTCCGGGGTGGATGTCGATTTTATATTTCTCTTGTCAGCAACTGGCCGTGTTCTGAGCTGCTTTTCGGCCGTCGCGGGCAGCTGTTGAATTTCTTTCCATAGCAATGCCCCTATGCTCTGAGCTGTTTCTCGGCCGTCTTAGGGAATTGCTACTTTCTTCTTATCGACACCGTCTCATGCTCTGAGCTGCTTTTCAGCCATCTTGAGTCGGGGTTGAGTTATTCCAGTAATGTCCCAGATCTGAGTTGTAAAGACCGTTCTAGCGGCTACTAGTTTATTTGCCGGTTTCATACAACGGTTCAGATGGTCGTTACCCTATAGCTACAACTTGTAAAGTAATAAGCATGCCATTTAAATACTGATTTACTAATGACTTGTCGTGATATCATATGGAGATAGGTTGTTATGATCATGCATAGCTATTGCCATCTCATGTTATTGTGATAAACAACCATGCTTGCTAAATACTGGCTAAAGCTAAACCTAGTCGGTTGATCCAGAGTCACCTGTCCGGACTTATCCGTGCAACCACATTTGCCGGTATGGGACGGCCTTGACTTGGTCTGATCGCGTGCTCTTTTATCGGTACCGCCAACTAGGGAAGGTTATGCGCGCGCGCTACCCTGGCCCGGTAGGCGGCGATAACCTTGTGAGCCCAGTTGATTGTTTAACCCGGGAGTCCCCGTTTGGGACAGTTTAGTTTGGCCACGACGGTGGTAGGTGTCACGAGGTGACACAGGGGCCACCCAGGGCAGGACACCGGGGGAGGATGATTGCCGGTGGTACGATGGAGGAGTCACGGGTTAGGCAGGTTTTGTTGGAGCAACCCTGGTCCACCCGAATGGGATCATGAGGTCAGGTGCTCCATGGTGTGGGTAAAGTGCGCAACCTCTGCTGAGTGTAAAATCTATTCGAATAGCCACGTCCACGGTATTGGACAGTCCGTCCAGACCTCTCTAGGTGGTCAACCGGAACAGTGATAATAATGATGGAAGAACTCGTCTTATGATCGGAAGTACTCAGTGGATCATGAGTATTCTGAGGGTTGTAAGGCAACCTGGAAGAGAGTAAGTTGGATCTGGTTAAGAGTTGGATTGGATCCTGAGATTATTCGGAGTATGGATTATATACTTGATATGCTTTACCTTACTGTATTTTACTTTAGTAGTTATATTGCTAGATAGTTATGCCATGTCATACTAATTAATATTGCTCTAATAACAAATGCATGCTTTGGATTGCTTTGCTTGGTGTATATGTTAGTTTGGTTTGCTTGCGAGTACATTCAAAAGTACTCAGCGGCCTTCAATGTGGCCAGGTTCACATAAGGATCCGTCGTCCGTCGACGAGGAGCCGGAGTGTTCGCGGGCTAGAAGCGTAACCCAGTCAGATCCCTGTGGATTGGATCCGCACCAAGACCATGCTGCCTTAGATAGAGCCTTTCCGCTGCCATCACCTCTATAATATATCTCATGTAAGACCTATATATCCATTAATAGAAATGCCTGTGTTCTTGATACTTGTTGTAAATGCGCATACCAGAGTGATTTCCTGGGCTGGTATGCATGGCGACCGTCTGGCTACAGTGGTAATCAGGCGGGGCGCCACAACAGATGGTATCAGAGCAGCCAGGCTGACTATAGGTTACCCTAGCCAGACTTCATTATCTTGTGCTCAGTAGAAAGCCCAGATGGATTTCAGCCATCTTTGCCAAGCAGGCAAGGCTACTATTGATCATAAGGCAACCCCATAGGTCTTTGGCTCCATCAGACCCCAACTCTCGTGGCCCTTGCCTCTGGTGTGAAATATCCGCACCAGGCAATGACCCATGAGCCCTGAACCCCTAGGTAAACCAGATATCCTTACCCTGCTTGCTAGCCATGACATTTCTCTTCTTAACTCTAGCTTCCTTTGGGAAACACTTATAAATTCTATCTTTTCCCCGATAACCTTAGGATCATTGACTAAGCCATTTTGGCTATGGTCGTGCGTCGAGTTTGATGTCCCCTAAGGAAGTAGTAGGAGCTTGACACCAGTGCTACCAGGAGCATTGTGTGGTTTCGCTTCTAAATCCTTGGAGGTGCATCGAGTGCGCTAGGCTAGTTATACTAGTGGATCCTCGGCCACGTGTGTAAGGTTCGCAAAATTTGAGTTTTATTTGCTTTTTGGTTTTCGCAGTTCTTGTTTCTTTTGTCGGTTCCGTTCCTTCGCTCCGACTGGATCCATCCGCAAGAGCTGCCTAAGAAGACCAGCATGCAACTTGGATAATACCCAATAATCCAAATTCAGCAAGAGTTAAGCCAAACCAACCGCCTGGTATTCAGAACATTATCACCGGATCTGTCAAGAATGCAGAATGGATCAGAAGCAGAATATGTGTGCAACTGACAAGGATAGAACATACCTGAGAGAGTTTGCCTCAGAACAGATCACACCTGAGGAGCAGTCAGATGAGTTACCAAGAATGAACACCAGTAAGGACAAATTATTCCGTCCGCGATACAAGGATTATTTCAGTCAGTGAGGTGAACCGAGTCTTTTCTCAAGGGACTCAAGAATTATTTACCCACAGAAGACATATTTCGAGAATGTGAATGTGCCAAGAGCAGCAACAAAACTCCGGTACAATGGTGCAAATTTCAAAGCAAATCTTGAAGTTCGTCAGTGCAAATGCAAAATTTTCTGGGCACTGTGACAAGGTTGCAAGGAAAATGGATAAGTTCACGGTTGCCAGAATCAAGGAGCACCTAACATGATTGGAAACTCAGCTGAACCAAATCGAATTATCCGTCAACTACTTATTATTGGCAACACCTGGTTTGAATACAAAGGGTATTCTGAGGTAATTAACGACATGAAGTCTGCCTCGGTTGTGCAGCCTTTACAGCAGTAATGATCAGACCAGCAGAAGGACAAGCGATGTGTGTGACCATCGGAATATCTTCAGTCAAGGTATGGCCTATATCAAGTTTGGCTCCGCTATGAGTAAATTTCGGATACTTCAGAAGGAAGCCAAAATCGGCCATAGATCCGACTGCATATCACAGTGAAAGGCTTCTGGTATAAGGAACCCAGCCTTCCTTCGCAAGCTACCAGACTGCCAATCTTCCTCGGTACGCCACTTGGTGAAAAAAAAACTTCTGGGGTACGATACCCCCACCTTCCACAGCGGGCTACCACGGAACAACTTCCAGCATAAGACACCTGACCTTCCGCAGCAAGCCACATGAGGAAAAGCTTCTAAGGTACGATACCTAGCCTTCTTCAACATGCTACCCTGGCAGAAGCTTCAAGCATAAGGAATTCAACCTTCTGCAACATGCCATCGTGCCTACAACAAGCTTGTCAGGAGCACGAATCAGTCTGGACGCACATCCGCCTCAGAACTCAATGGATATGAAAGGATTTATCCTACACCTGCATATGTTGTGAGCATGCAGTCCAATGGATCAGTTCATACGAGCCACTCGTCAGGAATGACTGTGTTCAGAGAAGCATTGGCCCCATGTTGAAAAGAAGAATACGAGCACAGTAACCCCTACGAGATATGCAAGAGCAAGTTATGAGAACAAGCCCGACAAGCCAGGAAAACAATCAAGAAGCCGTATTGGCAGGTCATGACAGGTCCATCAAAGGAATCCTCAAGAACAAAGAAGTGGTGGACAAACAACCTCCGTGACGGTCAACAAGATACAGTTCCACGGACAGAGTTGTATTACCAATCCCTGCCAAACTCTTGCATATGCGGCCACAACAATGCACTACCTGTGGTTACAAGTGAGATTACCGCATTCATCATGAATATGGGCCATCAACCAAGACAAGAGGCTATGTTTCGAAAGATACATCGGATGATAGCGATGCTATGTTTAGCTCAGTGGTCACAGCAAGGACTGCAGAGGCTATATATGACAGAGCCATCTCCACGAGCGACAGAGTTTGAAACAAGACATTCAGATAGAATGGCTCAAAGCACGTCAGCACCAATAGCTCGTAGACATCATGACATCATTGGAATAAGAGATTACTATCTATGATTACTTTGTGATCATACCTGACATTTGATTTGGGGACATAGTAGCAATAGCTCGGTCATGTTGTTCCTTGAATTGCGGATCACCTAAGGACAAAGTCAGAATGCCTAAGACAGAAGGAAATGTCAGTATGGAACCCGCAGCCAGACTGAGCATTCTGACACTGCAAAAAGAAAGTCACCCCCTCGAGGCCATACGAGCATGTGAGCCTAGTACCAGGAAAGGATGTCTTGCCATGACAGTCAGAGTATGAAGTATCGCAATAAAATCCGAAGCAGTCACTTCCAGGCCAAGGAAACCGAGCTGTCTGATGGTATTACCCGCTACCTCACCCAGCAACACCACTACCAGGACAAAAGGTTTACCTAACAGGAAAGAGAAGGATTCAAGGAAGTTGTGTGCAGAGACAACACATGGTCCATCAGAAGAGGTAGTTAAAAGGTCAGTGGACCAACAAAGACAAGACCGCTGATGGATCCAAGTCGCACACAGGTAAGTCCCCCTTCACCGGGAGGTAAGCCCGGAAATCTCGAGGACGAGATTTTCTTAAGGGGGGTAGGTTTGTAACACCCTGGTTTTCGCTCCTGTTTTTTTTCCCTCGCGGGATTTGACTCCAGTCTTTTTTCTTGGTGTTATTGGATTTCTTTAGCTCTTGGGTATATGAAGATGGTCATTTAGCCTTACCTTTCCTATCCAACCAGAGATTCTCTCCAGTCCAAACTTGTCACCCAAGATATGTTCTCAAGACTTTTCCACCGAAACCCTACCTTCCGAGTTGCCGGAAGGGAAACCCTAATCTCTTCCGTTACAAAGGAACTCCCAAACTTCTCCCAGTGATCATCCTTTATCTATAAACCCCGGATATGCAAAAATATTGCCAAGTCATTTGCAATATTTTTCATTTATAATTAATTCCTTTTTCTGTCAGTTAAAGGAATTAAATCCAGGAAAATATCTATCTATCTCCAAAATTCATGAAAACTTGTGGAGATATTCTTTGTGATCATATTGAGCACCCATAAAAATATTGGCCATAATTAAATAAGGGAAATTGCATTTTCCTATTTAATGCCAATATTGCATTTTGGGCAGTTTCTAAAGGAACTACCATTTTGGTAACCAGGAAAAATCCCAAATAAATTGTGGAGCTTCTCCTATCCATATCTTCACCATTTCCATCAAATCCAAAGTTCCATAGTTCAAAGTTTGAGCACAACATCCATTTGCAAATTCTATTCAGATTTTCAGTTTACAAAGGAAGTGCTTGAACCCTTGGTCCATTTGAGCTGAATTTTTCATGGTGATTAACATTGACAAATCACTCATGGAAAACAAAACCCAGCTCAATCCATCTATCCATTCTTCCATAGCAATTTTCTCAAGTTTCTGTCCATTTGAAAGCTCTGTGAAGGAAGTACCATTTTGGTATACCCAAATGGTATGAAACTTTTACAGTGGCTTCATATGTCCAAATCATCATTCTTCCCCAAATTTCATCTCATTTCATTCATCCATTTGATCACAGCATCAACATCTTCATTTCTGACCAGTGGGGTCCATTCTACAGCAAGTGTCCTCAGTTCTTATCCAAATGACCTCAAATTTTACTAGGGCCTTCACCTTGGTAGATAATTGCTCCATGCCAAATACCAGCTCATTTCACCCAGGGATCCATCCAGAAATATCTACAAACACCTTCATGTCAGAACACTTGTGAGCTCTCATCTGTCATTTCTTGCCCCCACTTCCATCCAAACCCTATCAGATCAACTCAAGGAAGGAAGGAGAAGACCCCAGACATGGTTTAACCTCTCATGGGCGCCCTGGACACGTGGCACCCGTGGTGACCACGCAGTGGTCGAGCCAAATGGGTGCTCTGTGCTCGGCCTGCTCCGTTCGGTCAACTCCGGCCGGCCTCTACTTGTCCGAGCATGTCCAACGGCTCCGCCGCACCCGCGTGTCCCCTCTCTAGGCCCTTCCCCCTCTAGTTTCTTCCTTGCCGCGTCGCGACAAGCTTCGCCGATGTTCTGCCCGTGACCGCCTTCGTCGTCTTCCTCCGTCCTCATCCACTCCGAGCTCTCCCGAAGCCACTACCTCCTTCTCCACGCTCCCGGAGTCCTTGCCGACATCGCCATCTCCAGCCATGTATTCCCCGAGCTCCAGTGAGCGGATAGGAAGGCCACGACGGCCGAACCTATCCGGCGAGCCCCCATGGCTATAAATAGCCCGTCCCCGGACCCCTCGAAATCACCTCTCAGCCTCTGCACATTCCTAGCACCCCGCCCAGTCTCCCATTCGAGCTCCAGGAGCCCTCCTCGTCCCTCACCGCCGCCGGTGGCCTCCGCTCGAATTCGGGCAAGCCAGGGCCCTTCCTCCACCTCTCTCCCCACCAAAGGCTCCTCTCGGCCACCGCAGAACCCTGCCCAACTTCACCCATCCCTCTCTGCCACCATAGCGCCGAACCCGTCACCGCCCGAATCGCCGTCCGCCGCGGGCAGCGTCACCACCACTCCGATGGTCCCCGGCGTTCGTGCCGCCCGCCGTTGGATGCGCCTCTCTATTCTGAATCCATCCATGGGCGGAACGTCACCGGAGACGGCCTGTAGCACCGTCGGTTGCCGGCGGAAGCCACCCTTCTCCTCTGCCAGGCAGGCGCGCGAGGAGGACGAAGTCCCTGCTAGCGGGCCCGACTCGTCAGTGGCTCGACCCCCTCTCTCTTCGTTTTTTTGGTGGCAGCGCAAGTGGGCTCGGCCTAGGATAGCAGCAGCCGAGGACTTGGGCCGGCTTCGGCACAGTACAGCCCAAAGAGCACAGTGCTCTTTTTCTTTTTTCTCGCAGAAAAACTGTCCAGGGACCCGGATGTGAATGAAAGTTTTATAGAAAGGTCCCTGAACAGTCAATCTGCTGTATCTTTTCAAGCACAACTCCGAATCAGGTGATTCCAACACCCACGTCTTCAGTTCGTCGAGCCCGTTCCGATGGTATCATTTTCATAATGTTGTCACACTGTGAAAAAGACCATTTTGCCCTTGCCTTCAACCAGCCCCTCCAAGAGAGAACGGTTTCCGGCGATCCTTTCTGCGGACTCTCTGCACTTCTTCCCGGAGTATTCTTCGACCCCAGGCAAGCCGACTATCTGATATATGCCCTAAAGCATTGCTCTGTGTTATTCTTGCATGTTTAAATTAATATGCTAATGCTTGTGTGCGTAGTAGTGAACTGTATGGGACGCCAATGAACCCTTGTCTGCCTTTCTTTGGTGACGGCACCACGCCTGTGTTCTGAGCTGTTTCCGGCCGTCCGGGGTGGATGCCGATTTTATATTTCTCTTGTCAGCAACTAGCCGTGTTCTGAGCTACTTTTCGGCCGTCGCGGGCAGCTGTTGGATTTCTTTCCGTAGTAATGCCCCTATGCTCTGAGCTGTTTCTCGGCCGTCTTAGGGAATTGCTACTTTCTTCTTATCGACACCGTCTCATGCTCTAAGTTGCTTTTCAGCCGTCTTGAGTCGGGGTTGAGTTATTCCAGTAATGTCCCAGATCTGAGTTGTAAAGACCGTTCCGGCGGCTACTGGTTTATTTGTCGGTTTCATACAAGGGTTCAGATGGTCATTACCCTACAGCTGCAACTTGTAATGTAATAAGCCTGCCATTTAAATCTGATTTACTAATGACTTGTCGTGATATCATATGGAGATAGGTTGTTATGATCATGCATAGCTATTGCCATCTCATGTTATTGTGATAAACAACCATGCTTGCTAAATACTGGCTAAAGCTAAACCTAGTCGGTTGATCCAGAGTCACCTGTCCGGACTTATTCGTGCAACCACATTTGCCGGTATGGGACGGCCTTGACTTGGTCTGATCGCGTGCTCTTTTATCGGTACCGCCAACTAGGGAAGGTAATGCGTGCGCGCTACCCTGGCCCGGTAGGCGGCGATAACCTTGTGAGCCCAGTTGATTGTTTAACCCGGGAGTCCCCGTTTGGGACAGTTTAGTTTGGCCACGACGGTGGCAGGTGTCACGAGGTGACACAGGGGCCACCCAGGGCAGGACTCCAGGGGAGGATGATTGTCGGTGGTACGGTGGAGGAGTCACGGGTTAGGCAGGTTTCGTTGGAGCAACCCTGGTCCACCCGAATGGGATCATGAGGTCAGGTGCTCCATGGTGTGGGTAAAGTGCGCAACCTCTGCAGCGTGTAAAATCTATTCGAATAGCCGCGTCCACGGTATTGGACAGTCTGTCCAGACCTCTCTAGGTGGTCAACCGGAACAGTGATAATAATGATGGAAGAACTCATCTTATGATCGGAAGTACTCAATGTATCGTGAGTATTCTGAGGGTTGTAAGGCAACCTGGAAGAGAGTAAGTTGGATCTGGTTAAGAGTTGGATTGGATCCTGAGATTATTCGGAGTATGGATTATATACTTGATATGCTTTACCTAACTGTATTTTACTTTAGTAGTTATATTGCTAGATAGTTATGCCATGTCATACTAATTAATATTGCTCTAATAACAAATGCATGCTTGAATGCCATGGATTGCTTTGCTTGGTGTATATGTTAGTTTGGTTTGCTTGCGAGTACATTCAAAAGTACTCAGCGGCCTTCAATGTGGCCAGGTTCACATAAGGATCTGTCGTCCGTCGACGAGGAGCCAGAGTGTTCGCGGGCTAGAAGCGTAACCCAGTCAGATCCCTGTGGATTGGATCCGCACCAAGACCATGCTGCCTTAGATAGAGCCTTTCCGCTGCCATCACCTCTATAATATATCTCATGTAAGACCTATATATCCATTAATAGAAATGCCTGTGTTCTTGATACTTGTTGTAAATGCGCATGCCAGAGTGATTTCCTGGGCTGGTATGCGTGGCGACCGTCTGGCTACAGTGGTAATCAGGCGGGGTGCCACAAGAACAAGGAGAAGCTTGCTTAGTACGCCCTCTCCCCCGCCCACGGGCGCGGTGGCTTGCAGAGTCACATGACGAGGAGAAGCTTGCTTACTACGCCTATGCCCGCTCCCTCGCCCACGCGCGCGGTGGCTCGCAGGACAAGGAGAAAATTTTACTACTCCCTCCGTTAGACGTATATATACTCCTTGTCCCTACCTTGTTTAGAGAGATTATCATATTGTTTGAAATATATGTCTTTTAGCAGATTTCAATATGAACTACTAGTACATACTCCAAACACTGATGTATATAGACGTATTTTAGAGTAGATTCACTCATTTTTCTTCGTATGTAGTCCATATTGAAACGAACATAGTAGTACGCACTCTCCCTCGCCCCTCACCCCTCGACCCTCGCCCATGTGGTGGACGTGCAACAATTCATTCGGTCTCAGATAGCCAGAACCATATACTGTAGTACCATCATTGATCGACTTCCCGAAGAGGCGAAGAGCCAAGCGCAAGGTTATAATATTTTTGAGATGCCAAGCGCAAGGTTTATAGGAGAACGAGTAGTAGTAGTACTAGTAGTACGTAGTGTATGAGGAAGAAGCAACAAGAATGTATGTTTTGTGTGACAGTCTCTTCTTACAGAACATGCTAGACCTAGTGGACCTCATTGTTGCAATGGGAGTATCATAGATGGCACGATTCAGAGTGGTGGGTAGCGGGAATAATATTCGGAGCTGCTTAGTCTTAAACCCCATGAAGAAGTCCCATCGAAAGGAATAGCCATCCTCTACACGTGCTCCTATGTCAAATGAGTAAATGAGACAAAAGGAGAAAGAGACAAAGTAAAAAAAAATCACCAGCCTTAGAGCCAGCACTATTGTATCAGTGAATGATATTTCTACGTCGTGATTGACATGGCTATCTTATTAACCATGCTGCGGAGGTAGCAGCGGTTTTTTATTTATTTGCGGAGGTAGCAGCGGATGGATATTCAACGAGGAGTGAAATGATGGCTGCTTCCTCGGTTAAACATAGAGAAAGGCCGGCCTCGTGATTTGACGGCTCATTAGTTATTATTAGTGCCTATACTCTTTGCCCATATAATAACCGCGTGGTAGAGTAGTTGGCTATACTTTTAATAACCATGCTCGAAGAGAAGAGGTGCACACACCCACGCACGTACTAGTAGCACTCTTTGCATCTTCCCCAACCACACAGGTGACACTGTGGAGCTCATTTCTGTACGATGATGCAGCCCACGTGATAATTTGACGCGTCTAGTAGCACTTAATGGAGGGTCAGGAACCACGCATGAACGGTGCTGCGTTATTTAGAAATAAATTTTTTTCTTCATTGGCGCGTACGTAGTATAAATAGGTTCATATGGAGAGAAAAAGAAACCGCTCCACTATATATACATAGCCAGGAGCCTACACGGTTGCTTGCTGGGGTTGCTCTCTTCACACTCTCTCGTACAAAACGACTGTGGCCACATCTCTAACATCCGGGCGGATCACTTCCGCCGGGGGAAGGGGTGGATGCTTTGTGTAGATGTGGTCGTCGTCGCCGACGGTGAAAACCCACTGTTGGCGTGTCCCGATTAGGGGTCCCCGCAGTTCTCTCTCACAAAGCCGGTGCAGTTGCCTTCGCCCCTTGCTCACTGCCACGACGTGGGAAGTTGCCGCCTCCCGCCGCCCTCCTCTAAGCTAGCTACATCCCGACATCCCTCTGGTACAACTTCCTTTACAGCCGGCTTGCACCACTGCCCCAGCTGCCCACATCGCTCCATGTGGACATTTCTCTACTTCTTTGCCCCGCACGTACCTCTACTGGCTTCTACTATATTTGTGATGAGTTTATGTCTCATAAAATCTAGTTCCACTGGTCTTATTCTAATCACACTTCAATTTCTTTGCCATAGGGATGCTCAGTTCGATTTTAGCGAAACTGCACAAAATGATCCGATGGTCAAAGGGTTGGAAACTTCATTCCTTCGGAAGGTTCAACCTCACCAGCAAATTAAAGCCTGGTTAGGGTTTAGGGTTCAAGGCTTAGGGACTGCATGGATCATTTTTTTTCTTTAGCTGTCTCTGTTCCAAAGTAAGTGTCAACTTTAGTACAACTTTGTACTAAAGTTGGCAAAGTTGGCATAAAGTTGAGACACTTATTTTGGAACGGAGGACGTATTGGCTATGATCTGTGAATCATTGAGATGCAATAGCATGCATGTTAGTCTCCTTTGTATTTGATGGAATGTTGCAACGGGGCAACCTTGGATGCAAGATACATGAAACAGAAGCTGAAAGCTACATAGCATTGTACATTTTTCGCTGCTTTCGTGTTTTCGCTGAGCTGCTGTGTTTTCGCTGATTTCGCACTCTTCCACTGTAAGAGTGGAGAAAATTGTAAAGAGTGGACACGCTCTACCTCCTTTCGCCGAAACGTGGGACATCCAGCATCTGGTGCACATGTCATGCACCAAAGTAAAGTGTACAGTACAAGTGTGACTCAGCACCGTCGTACCACCTCAGTAATAATGACCAATGGGCCGTCAAATCACATAGACCCGGCAGTAAGTTGGACGGATGAAGCAACCATCACTCTTCGTTGAATCCGCTTCTCCCTTCAATGCATGCGCCAGTGAGAGGTCGCGTCCGCTCTGCCTGGGCATGAATGCGGCACCGATTCTCTGGAGAGGCGCTGACCGTTTTAGGCGGGAAGCGCGCGCGGGCGATGGAGGGGCCTTGGGTGGGCCAGGGTGGTCAGTCAGGAGCAGGCGTGGCAGCTGTCCTAACCGGGCGCCCGGAAATGAGAGGATGCACCGACTCTCGCGGCTTCGTAGTTTAGTACGTAGTACTACACACCATCTCTCTGTAGGTCGATGTGTCGCTCAAGCCCGCTTACATGGAATTAGTACTACACACCATCTTCTCTTCTTGTAAGAGCAGGTACAATAGTGGGCTATAAGCTCGCTTACATGGCATTTTTGCCTATGTGGAGGAGAGAGACAATGAAAAAGTAAAGGAGTGGGCTCTCATGCAAGAGCCAGGCTCTACGCGTGCTCCTAGGCAAAGGCATTTAATGAGAGGAAAGAGATAGAGAGAAAGTAAAAAAATGAGCTTATAGCCAACCTTATAGCCCACTCTATTGTATGACAAATTAATAATGTTAACTCTTAGTGACATTGCATATCCATATAGCCAGCAGTTGGCTATACTATTAACCATGCTCTAACACACACACGCTGTTAAAAAAAACACACACATGCACACACATGTTCATAGAATAGGAATATCGTGGGAGTGGGAAGCCATAGGAAGTGAGATAAATGGAGTACGTACAAGAAGAGAAGAGGTACACGCACGTCCGTCGGAGACACAGTCGCTGCCTCGCACTATAGCGTTTAGAACACATAAAAAAAGAAGCCAATAATATTTATTTTTCGTTGGCATGTATTAGCAGTTTACTACTTCCCGGCTAATCTCATTTTCTTTGTTTTACCATATTATTACAGTCTTATTTTCACTTCTTTCCACCACATGCTCACATTCCAAGGTGCATTAAATTGATGCATGCAAGGATTAAAAGAAACCAACCAGTGCATGTAACCATTCCTACTCATTTAGTGGTCGTCCATGAAAATATTGTAATTAATGCAGATTAAAGTTTGAGTAATTTTGTAAACTACGAGACGGAGTACATTTCTCCGCTCATCATCTGCCTTGGTTGATGAGATTTCAAATTTAAGCCCTATAAACCGGAAAGGATGGAGTAGTTAAAAAATTTGGTCAAACTTTGACAAAAAATATATGACGTGGCATAAAAACCTGGACGGAGGTAGTAGTATGAGATACGGTGGCACACTGACTTAGACCGAATACAAGTGCCCGCTCATTATTGGAAGAGAGCAAAGTGTACATACAAAGTAATTAAAATTGAATTTCGCGAAAATATTTAAAATTGGAGGATGGTGCAGTCCACCTTTCCGATATTTTGACCGTGTGTGGTTCTGTTGTTGTTCACTTCGGAGGGTCGTGTACCACACGTGAATGATATTAAGTGTGACCGGGAGGCGTGCAACGTTAATTGCGAGTTGACTCCTTCAAGCGTTAAATTTTCTTCACGTATTAGCATTGCCCTAGTATTTTTCTTCACTACATTAAATAAAGAGTTCCATTTCATGCACAATTTATAACGATTTTTATGGAGAGAAAAAGAAAACCACTCCAACTATATACGTTGCAGCCTCGGCGCTTGTTTTCTAGGGTTTACTCTCTTCACACTCTCTCTCCACTATATACATACACTTTGGAGCCTCAGCGCTTGTAGTTGCTCTCTTCACACTCTCTCACCCTCTCCAGATCTAAACAAGACTGCGTTGGCCTCTCTCTCTCTCACTCCCCTCATTCTAGGTCAAAGAGCCGGCAGGATCCCTTCTGCCGTGGAAGGGAAGGAGGCTTAATGCTGTCGCCGTCGGCGAGGGAGGGAATCCACTACCGGCGCAGCTGTTCTCTTTCACCCAGCGGCGGCGCGGGAGGGCCTTCGACCCCTTCTTCCTCGCTGCCGTACATAGTGTGGGCAGATCGGCCTCCGGCCGCCCACTGAGCCACACCCCGAGAAACTTAAGGTATAATTTACTTAATCCACATGCATTGCACTAGCTGCATGTGGATTTTTTCCGCTTCTGCACTCGAATCTAGGTGTTGGATCATTCAGGAAAGTAGTGGGGAAAGTTGTATAGCATGAATCTAGGATGTGGTTCAAAGAGGAAAGGAAGGGGGGAAAGTAGTACAGACTGGCTATCTAGCACCTACGTTGGTCGAAAAGGGAAAACAATGACAAACGCAGTACACACATCTGTAACGAACTGATCTTTCTGTGGGTGAGGGACAAGGCTGTAGAGTTTAAGCAGGACTAGATTTGCTACCCTCACATAGGGAAAGGTGTCTAAAGATAATAAAACTGGGACCAACACAAATATGCTCCTTGGTTGTTTGTTCTTTGTTTCAACAGACTGTGCATCACCCCTTTATACATCGGTAAATGCACATGGTGCTGGTGCATCCACTGTCCCGTACAACTCTTTACCTATTGTTAATCTAATAATGTCGCTCGAAAATTGAAGCAATGCCATAGTTAAAAGCAAATTACATGCTTAACAGATTTTATTGTTAATATAATCTCTCTGTTAATATGAATCAATGCCACTGTTTGAGAAATGCTACTGTCTTGCTTTCTTTCCCATTTAGATTAGTAAGATGCTTCTTTTATGGGCTTCTGTGTCATCCACCGTTATTGACCAGTAATTGTTTCCTTTGCACCTATGTGTAAATAGGGTTATCTACTTCACCTCATTGCTATTGCGACCTTTTGTTGCACTGCACAAAACACTTTTGCTTTAAGAGTGTTTTGTGCAGTTCAATCAAAATGTCACACCGACAACGTTGCTTGATTGCTTGATCATAGTGGAACTACAGAAGAGGAGATCTGACTTCCTATCTGTGTTGGCAAATTTGTTTTAGATCTTCTTCTTGTGAGTTGTTTGAATTCCGCATCATGAGAAGTCAGTGATGGCCTTCTTCCACATGATTGTGCAGTGTGCTTTCATATGTTCTGCTACTTATATGGTAATGTTGCTTGATTTTAGTGAACTCCACAAAAGGAGACCAGACTTCCAATCTGTATGTGCACCGTAATATCCCATTGAGGTAAGATAATGATATTTCACAACTGTTGGCCTGTATTTTGCTACTGTCATCAGAAAAGTAATGTTGTTGTTTAGTGCTATACTTGTGCTCCCTAATTGACATGCCAAATCTTACATTGAAGGTGAAGCTTGTCTGTTATTGAACCAAGTGATGAAGGGGAAGAACAAGCGGAAGAAGAACAAAAATCAACTCCTGGTGCTGTAATGAAGCACTGGAACTATGATGACACAAGTAATGATATAGTTTTGCATCTTAATTTATTGCTATGGCCGGAACGAGCAATTGTTTTGCCACTGTGATTTGATGCCACTCTTAATGTAATATGTAATTATCTCTACTTGTGCAAACAGGGATCTTGTTTGAAGATAACATATATTTTAGTGGAACTGCACAAGAAGATGTTGGAAACATTCAACTAATCGAGGAGTTTATAGTAAGCATGGCAACCACAGTAGATAATAACGGATGGTTCCGGAGAAGTGCTTCATCTGCATGCTCTACACAATAAGCCTCCTGACAAAGGTTGGTACCGGCCCACGGATTTCATCCATATGATTGAGCTTTGTCATCTCTATTGGTGTTGTGCTACTGTTTAGCTACTCTCATGAGAAAGTGGTATTGTTTCGCATGTTAATCTAAGGCTGCTAATAAATTGATGCACCGGTTTGCCACCGTTATAGCCACTGATAAAATTAAGTAATAATACAGTTCAAGTTGAGCTGCTGTGTTTGGTATCATATCATTTCCTGTGAGGATAATGAGGAGATGCATCTCTTTGTGACTATACATTTCATCAGTTACTCCCTTTGTTAATGTGATGTTTTAAATATTTCCTTTTATTTTTTTTGAGCAAACAGGGATGCTAGCATTTAGTTGTTCTCTTGTCTTTGCACAACAGGATCATCCTCCTCTAAAGAAGAATATGGAGTACGTGAAGTGCCTAGTTCCGATTATGCCAGGATGAAGAAGCCCGGTCTATCTTCTCATCAGAAGGAGCAGTTGAAGGATGGTTACATTACTCCCCACAAGACCAAACTAACTTCAGCTCAGAAGGACTCACATATTTCCATCTTTTTTGCTATGATGGGCAAGTACAATGTTGTTCTAGGATTCTTTCTGGTGAGTTCCATTTTTTAAATGTGTGCTCTGCATGGACCACGTAGGTGCCTGTTTAAACTATAAATTCATAATATAGTTTGCTTTACTGATCATTTTTTTGTATTTATGCAAACAGGGGTGCTCAGCTTGATTTCAATGGGGACTGCACAAAATGTTCTGATGGTTCATGCCCATTGTACTTCATCATGCACAATACATCGAATGTTCTCGAATCATTAATTTCCACCTCCAACCACAAAATTAACTACAAGAAAGGAGGTGCCGATATATTCAAGGTGTTGCAACATATAAAGGCGAAATCATACAAGCTACGCGCGAATTTGGTTGATTTTGGTGGAACTGCACAAAAAGAACAGCTGATTTATTTAGCACGAGGTGCCATGTCAATGTCCAAACTGATGGCAAACCCCGCCCATTCCACAATCGTAGGCATTTGATATTTTGGAATGGGAAAACCTTGTCAAAGTTTGCTCATTGATGTACACAAAAAGACACGCATTTGATATTTTGGAATGGGACAACCTTGTCAAATTTTGCTCATTGATGTTAGCAAGAAGACATGCGTTTGATATTTTCGAATGGGACGTCCTTTGCTATCAGCAGCATCGATCGATTTTTCTTTACTCTTTACTTGTGAAGTACTACCTCCATCCTGGTTTATTGGTCCCCATTGTAATCTGTGCCAAATTTTCACCATAAATTTAACTAACAAAATCTTAATGCATGTCACTAAAAATTATATCATTGAAAACTATGTTCAAATATGAATCCAATGATATAATTTTTGTTGACATGCACTAACATTTTGTCAGTTAAATTTTTGGTCAAAATTTAGCATAAATTACAGAGGGGACTAATAAACCAGGACGGAGGTAGTAAATATTGGCACTGACATGTGAATCACTGAGATGCATGATCATCGATTGTTTTGAATGTTCTCTATGAATTGCTAGGCCTGTGAGTTTGATTGCAATGTACAGGCACGCTAAAAAGCTGCTTAAACTTTTTGTACGTGTGAAACTGCTGCAAACGAGGTGATCACCGTGCGTCCTGGGAATAATGCTAGTACGTATTGTTTTGCATGTTCATCCAATGCCAGCGATACAAGAATTCGAACTAATCGAACTAAATTTGTTCATACACGGCCGGATTTCATATAAACATGCCAGATTTTATTACATTTCATACATTCTTCAACTAAAAAGGGGTGCGCTGGAGGTATAACTAATTAACCTAATCTATGATCTCCGGTGCCCATTTTCCGTGTCCGGCTGAGCCGAACAGAAGCTTATTCTCCAGCACAGCTCTCCGACTCCACGTCGCTGCCAAGAAGCTAATCGGCCGTCAGTGTTCAACCCGCCAAGCTTGGCTTCAACCGGAGGGTAGCAGCGGTGGCCTTACTTGGACCCGAGCGGCAGCGACCTACCGTGTTCTACTCTTCCTCGTTTTCTGTGTGGCGCGGCCTCGTTGGCAGTGGGGCGGGGCCTCGACGGAGCCGGCGATGTCCTCTATCTTGTTGTCGGCGGGGCGGCGCCTTGGCGGAGCGGGGGAAATCCTCCCCCTCATTGCCAGCAGGGTGGGGCCTCGGCGGAGCCGGCGATGTCCTCTGCCTTGTTGTTGGCGGGGCGGGGCCTCGGCGGAGCATGGCCTCGCCGAAGCCGGCGAAGTCCTCTGCCTCGGTGCCGGTGGGGCGGGGCCTCGACGGAGCCGGCAGTGTCCTCTGCCTCGTTGTTGGCAGGGCGGGGCCTCGACAGAGCAGGGCCTCGCCGAAGCCGGCGAAGTCCTCCGCCTCGGTGCCGGCGGGGCGGGGCCTCGGCGGAGCCGACATTGTCCTCCGCCTCGTCGTTGATCTCGCCAAACAGCGCCTCGCCCGCTTCATCGCCCTCTTTGTAGGTTGCCGCAACCTCCGCCACCCGCATGCGGTACCGCCAGCGTGCGAGGCGGCTCTCGCGGGCGGAGCGGTACAACTCGAGCAGCGCCTCCTGCTCCGCCGGCTCCGCGGCGATCTGCTCCTCCGCCTACAGGTGCTCCTGGAGGACATGGTGGTTGTAGGCAGCGTCGTCCTGCACCTCCCGGAACTGCTCCTCACGCTTCTGCCTCACCATGTCCATGTATTGGGCATGGTCCTCGCCAATGGTCATGGTGGAATGCACCGATGAGGATGGCGCGGAGGAGGGGGTTGGCGCCGGATCATCGACTACCACGTTCTCCATTGGGACGTCGTCGTCCTCCAGCTGCCTGCCGGCCAGCCAGTCGGCAGCAATGGCTGCCATCGCCTTCTTGTCCATCGTCCGCCCATCCCGAAGAGCGCTGGAGCGCGAGGAAGCCATGGTGGGAGTGGTGTGGACAGGAGAAAGGGAACGGAGGCGGATGACTGCGGCTATGGCCGGCACAACAGTTTATATAGCAATGGTGGGCGGCGGAGGGACGGACGGGTGGCGCCGGAGTAGCCGCCTCGGCAACCGCGTATCATTAATGTGGGCTACAGACGGATGGACGTACAACACCTGTGTTGTTTGAACGCGGAGCAATCACCTGCACCGGGAAGAGGCGCGGGCAGCGCTGACTGTTTCGAGCAGAAAGCACGCGTGGGCGAGGGAGGCGGTCTGGGTGGGCTAGGGCGATCAGACTCATGCTTGGCAGCGGGTTGGTCCAGTAGCCGGACATGCTGGCTCGCCAGCGAGCTCGCCGAGCTGAGCGACCACAATCAGACGATGGACGTGGCTTCCGACTAGGAGCCGGCGCCACCGCCCAAGCCGGTTCATGCCGTGTTCACCATAGAGCAGGTGCGGCCACACTTCAACGCCCTAATGGCGGAAGAGCTACCAGCGCAGGAGGACTTGTGCTGCAACCTCCATCTCCTCAACGAGCACCGGCTCGCGGAAGGACGAATCGCCGGTGAACAAGCGAACGACAATGCCGGACATGTGGCCCTATGATCCTGGCTTCCTGAATGAGCAGCGAGCGTTGTATCAGACAATCCGTAGGGCCCGCGAGGCCCTCTCCGTCGTCCTTCGAGTTGTTGTGCTCGCCGTGGCACCGCCGTATCACGTTGTCAACATGGTCAACGAACATGAGGAATGAGGAGATGACTTAACTTGGAGAGGATGACAGTGGGGACCTACCAGGGCCATAGCCGCACGTACGAAGTGCCTCCTTATTATATAAAACTATAATTGTTTTTGCTTCCTCCTGATTTCCTGACATCATGGTCCCACACCATTGTCAACCTATATAGTCAATAAACGAGAGAATTGCACAAGGAGCGGCCGACAGCTGGGACCCAGCAGCTCGAGCAGTATTTGTGTTTTTGAGGTGTGAGCAGAGTTTTTCCTGAGCGATGTTTTTGTTGTTGTTCAGAGGAGAGCAAGATATCAACTAGGCGGGCTGTGGCCCGTCTAGCTCAGGCTATTATTTTATGTCGACCAAATATCCAGCCCAGATATTAAAAAAATTCAAGCTGAAAATGGCTAGCCCAGCTATACTTGTTCTAGGTAAAGCAAACATTAAGTGTGCGTAGAGTTCTATCGGTGGTCGATAGAACTTGAGGGAATATTTGTTCTGCCTTTAGCTCCTCGTTGGGTTCGACACTCTTATTTATCGAAGAAGGCTACAAACGATCCCCTATACTTGTGGGTTATCAAGACATTTTTCTGGCGCCGTTGCCGGGGAGCAATAGCGTGGGGTGAATATTCTCGTGTGTGCTTGTTTGCTTTATCACTAAGTAATTTTTATTTTCGGTTCTAAGTTGTTCTCTATCTTTAGTTATGGATATGGAACATGAAACACCAAAAAAATTAGTTGTACTTGCTACTCATGGAGATGGGGAACCTCCTAAAACCCTCGATGCTCGTTATGTGAAAAATATTATGCACTACTTTGATAATCCTGAGAAAACCCCATTCAACTTGATAATGGGAGTAACGTTGGATGCAAGCACAAGTGCTCCCTGGGTGATTTTGGTAATTAATGTCAACATATCTCTTGTTGGACTAATACTTTCATCTAGTATATTTCAGATGAGTTAAACAGTGGAGTGGCAGGACAAGAGGATGTGGAACCCCTTCAAGATGCTAAGGACACATGTTGGCAAAAGCTCAAGACTCTACATTTTCATTTTTAGTGATCCAAGATCACATTGAGTCCATAGGAAAGCCAATACTATTAAAAGGGGATGAGGTGTTGCTTAATGGCTTGCTTGCTCAAAATGCTTAGTGATATGCTCCAAAAGCCCTCAACCACTTTCTCATTTCCACATATGTCCTAAACCAAAAGTCAAACTCGGCCCCACCAATTTGATCTATCCGGCGCCACCGAGTTCACTTGACATAGCCACTGCCAGAAACCCTAATCAGTTCGGTCTTACCGATGGGATCTCGGTCTCACCGAGATGGGCTTGCAAGCTCTTTGTTGCCTACTGCAATTATTTCGGTCTCACCGAAATAGGTAGTCGGCCCCACCGAGTTTGCTTGGCCAACTCTCTGTTTGCTTATTACTAAAATCGGTCTCACCGAGTTTGTGTAATCGGTCAAACCGAGATGAGGTTTTACCCTAACCCTAGCACATCGGTCCCACCGAGTTGACCTTGTCGGTCCCACCGAAAATCCTAACGTTCACATTTTGAACTGAATCGGTCTGACCGAGTTTCACTATTCGGTCCCACTGAGTTTGGTAAATTGTGTGTAACGGTTAGATTTTGTGTGGAGGCTATAAATACCCCTCCACCCCTTTCTCCATTTGTGAGAGAGCCATCAGAACGTGCCTACACTTCCACTACTCATTTTCTAAGAGAGAACCACCTACTCATGTGTTGATACCAAGACATTCCAATCCAACCACTAGAATCTTGATCTCTAGCCTTCCCCAAGTTGCTTTCCACTCAAATCATCTTTCCACCATATCCAAATCTGTGAGAGAGAGTTGAGTGTTGGGGAGACTATCATTTGAAGCACAAGAGCAAGGAGTTCATCATCAACACACTGTTTATTACCTTTTGGAGAGTGGTGTCTCCTAGATTGGTTAGGTGTCACTTGGGAGCCTCCGTCAAGATTGTGGAGTTGAACCAAGGAGTTTGTAAGGGCAAGGAGATCGCCTACTTCGTGAAGATCTACCCAAGTGAGGCAAGTCCTTCGTGGGCGATGGCCATGGTGGGATAGACAAGGTTGCTTCTTCGTGGACCCTTCATGGGTGGAGCCCTCCGTGGACTCGCGCAACCGTTACCCTTCGTGGGTTGAAGTCTCCATCAACGTGGATGTACGATAGCACCACCTATCGGAACCACGCCAAAAATCTCCGTGTCTCCAATTGCGTTTGCACACTCCAATCCCATCCCTTTACATTCTTGCAAGTTGCATGCTTTACTTTCCGCTGCTCATATACTCTTGCCATGCTTTCTTGAAATGTATTGTGAATGTTTAAACTTGTGCTAAAACTCCACCTTAACTTGAAGAACTTAAAAACTGCTACTTTTCTTTGTTGAGGGTCTAATCACCCCCCCTCTAGACACCTCTTCTCGATCCTTTCAATTGGTGTCAGAGCATTGGTCTCCATTGCTTTGGTTTAATCACCATTGGAGGAAGATGGATGAGTCTACGATGGGGAGTTTTAGACATAGAGTGCCCATACTTGATGGAGAGTTCTTTATTGCTTGGAAAAATGAGATGCTTGAGATTTTCAATGAATATCACTTGAACAAGTATATTACTAGCCCTTGTGCGCCTCTTGTTGATCCTTTGCATCCTACCCCCGATGAGTCTCTCGACATGATTCGCAATCTTAGAATTGTCAATCTTATCACTAGAGGATTGCCTAGAAACTTGATAGCTCGCTTGCCTACTCTTGATTGTGCCTACACTATATGGAGATTTCTTGAGGAACGATTTCCAAACTACTCCTTGAAAAACTTAGATGAGATTCTTCATAAGTCCATTGCTTTAAATAAGATGAGCCCTAATGATCCTAAGTTTGGTGATTGTCTATTTGAGCTTCGTGACCTTATGCGTGCCAAAGGAGATGTTGGAATCATTAGCAATATCATTTCTGAAGTCATTAGAATTCATAAAGATGCACATTGTCATGGTCATAAAACTAATGAATCACTCTCTCTAGGTAATGATCAATCACAAGACGATGTTGAACATGGATACTATGATGAGGATGATGATAGTGACTTTGATCTCGATGAGTCTATGAGACACTTTGGTCTTATGGCTAATCTTCGCGGCTACATGGATGGAGGAAAGGAATGGGTTCTTGATAGTGGATGTACCGATCACATGACCGGAGACAAGGATATGTTTCGTGAGCTCGCTGAAAACAACGGCCCTCAAAAGTATGTCACTTTTGGTGATAACTCAAAGGGTAAGGTGGTTGGCCTTGGTAAGGTGGCCATCTCACATGATAGCTCCATCCAAAATGTTATGCTCGTTGAATCTCTTGGCTATAATTTACTTTCTGTATCTAGACTAGCCGATTTCGGTTTCAATGTCCTATTTACTGAAGTAGATTGCCAAGTGTTTCGAAGAGATAATCATAAAATGGTCTTTACCGGCATACGTAGAGGTGATCTATACATTGTTGATTTCACTACAAAGGCTCAACCTAGAACTCGCTTAATTGCTAAATCTTCTAAAGGTTGGTTGTGGCATATAAGGTTAGGTCATGTGGGCATGCAAAATCTTGATAGGCTTATTAAAGGTGATCACATCCTTGGAGTGAAAGATGTTATATTTGACAAGGATAGATTGTGCAGTGCTTGTCAAGCAAGAAAACAGGTTGGAGGAAGCCACCCCGTGAAGAACATCATGACCACGAGAAGACCACTAGAGCTACTTCATATGGACCTTTTTGGTCCAAACGCCTATAAAAGTCTCGGTGGAAATTCATTTGGTTTAGTCATAGTCGATGATTTTTCAAGATTTACGTGGGTGTTCTTTCTTGATGATAAGTTGCAGGTCCAAAAGATCTTCAAGAACTTCGCTAGGAAGGCCCAAAATCAATTTGAAGTGAAGATCAAGAAGGTTCGCAGCGACAACGGAACGGAGTTCAAGAACGCCAATGTGGACACCTTTCTTGACGAAGAAGGGATTTCACATGAGTTCTCGGCTACGTACACGCCTCAACAAAATGGAGTTGTTGAGAGGAAGAACCGGACGCTCATTGAAATGGCGAGAATGATGCTTGATGAATACAAGACGCCAAAACACTTTTGGGCGGAAGCGGTTGAGACAGCTTGTCATGCGACAAATCGTCTATATCTTCACAAGCTACTCGGCAAGACGGCATACGAGCTTCTCACCGGTAACAAACCCCAAGTTGGATACTTTCAAGTATTTGTCTCAAAGTGCTACATTCTTGATAAGCATCGTCGTTCGAAATTTGCTCCTAAATCTCATGAAGGTTTCCTACTCGGTTACGGCTCAAACTCTCACACTTACCGTGTCTACAACAATTTCACCCGAAAGGTTGAAGAGATGGTAGATGTGAAGTTTGATGAATCTAATAGCTCGCAAGTAGAGCAATTGCCAATTGATGTAGGAGACAAAGACCCTTCGTAAGCAATCCAAGACTTGTCTATTGGCAAGGTTCATCCAACGGAGGTGAAGGAGAGTACCTCGTCCGTCCAAGTGGAAGCTTCTACCTCACGACAAGGTGAACCACGAGTTGACCCAGAGGCATCCACAAGTGGGACATGCCAAAATGAAGAAAACGAGGAAGTACACCAAGATGAACCACATCGACCTCCCTCACCACCTCCACAAGAGAACAACAACACCGACAACGAAGAAGGCCAAGAGGAAGAACAAGATGATGAAGAGGATGTTCCACCCCGACCTAAACAAAAGCTCTCACGAGTTAGAGCAAGAGTCTCAAGAGATCATCCCGTCGAACAAATCTTTAACGATATCCAAACAGGGAGAATTACATGCTCTAAAACACGCTTAGCTAACTTTTGTGAGCATTACTCATTTATCTCTAGCATTGAACCTATGAAGGTTGAAGAAGCTCTAGAAGATCTAGATTGGATAAATGCCATGCACGAAGAGCTACACAATTTAGAGAGGAACCAAGTTTGGACATTGGTTGAGAAGCCCGACAACGACCACAACATCATCGGTACCAAATGGGTGTTTCACAACAAGCAAGACGAAGATGGACAAGTCGTTTGCAACAAGGCACGTCCCGTTGCCCAAGGATACACTCAAGTCGAAGGTATGGACTATGGTGAGACATATGCCCCCGTTGCTATACTTGAGTCCATACGAATCTTACTTGCCTATGCAAATCATCATGATATTACCTTGTACCAAATGGACATCAAAAGTGCTTTTCTAAATGGTGAAATTGCGGAGGAAGTTTATGTTAAACAACCTCCCGACTTTGTCAATCCTAAGAAACCTAATCATGTTTACAAACTTCACAAAGCTCTTTATGGTCTTAAACAAGCTCCTAGAGCGTGGTATAAATGCTTGACCAAGTTCCTTATTGAAAAGGCTTTGAGATTGGAAAAATTGATTCAACACTTTTTACTAAAAGGGTTAATGGTGAATTATTTGTGTGCCAAATTTATGTGGATGATATCATATTTGGTTCAACTAACCCTCATTTTAGTGAAAAGTTTGGAAGGCTAATGTCGGAGAAGTTTGAGATGTCTATGATGAGTGAACTCAAGTTCTTTCTTGGTTTGCAAATCAAGCAAACTAAGGAGGGTACCTTTGTCTCTGAAACAAAGTACACCAAGGACTTATTCAAGAAGTTCAACATGCAAGAATGCAATGGTATGAGTACACCCATGCCTACTAGTGGACATCTTGACTTGACCAAGGATGGCGAACCGGTTGACCAAAAGGTTTACTGCTCTAGGATTGGTTCATTGTTATATCTATGTGCCTCTCGTCCCGATATTATGCTAAGTGTGTGCATGTGTGCACGATATCAAGCGGCCCCCAAAGAATGTCATCTTAAGGCTGTGAAAAGGATAGTGAGATACCTAATTCACACACCAAACTTTGGCATTTGGTATCCTAAGAGGTCTTCTTTTGATCTTGTTGGCTACTCCAATTCGGACTATGCCGGAGAAAAGGTTGATAGAAAGTCCACTTCGGGTACTTGTCAATTTCTTGGTAGATCTCTTGTGTCTTGGTCTTCCAAGAAACAAAACTCGGTATCCTTATCGACCGCCGAAGCGGAATACATTGCCGTCGGTTCATGTTGTGCTCAATTACTTTGGATGACCCAAACTCTTAAAGATTATGGGATCAATGTGAGACATGTTCCATTGCTTTGTGATAATGAGAGTGCTATTAAGATTGCTCATAATCCCGTGCAACATTCTCGAACTAAGCATATTGAAGTTCGTCATCATTTCATTCGAGATCATGTTGCTAAAGGAGATATCGATCTTAAGCATGTGCGTACCGATAAGCAATTGGCTGATATATTCACCAAACCGCTTGATGAGAAAGTATTTTGTCGTTTGAGAGGTGAATTGAACGTCATTGATGCCTCAAACTTGGAGTAGAAACTCCATCGGGATGCATGCAAGGCATGAGCCTTTATATGACTAATCCTTTATATTTCTCTTATGAAGATGATCATATATCTTGGACCTACTTGTACTCTTGCATGTTATCTAACCCTTGTAGGTACTTGGATGAGCCAAACTCTATGAGATTGCAACTCACTCACATTCTAAGCAATCTCTACATCACCAAGTCTCTACAATATGGTGGTTGAAGGCAAGGAAGCATGAATCCATTCAATATATCCTTTGACAATATATCAAATTTCATTTGGTATCAAGTTTCATTATTGTCATTTTGGACACACAAGTGCTCTTCCTTGCAAGACTAACCCATGTAGGAAGGTGAACTCAAACTACAAGTGGTGCTCCCAACTCTTGATGAACTACATCAACCTTGAGCATCCAACACAAGTTCAACTACATGATCAAGATCAACACCATCACCCAAGGTATGTTATTCCATCTTAGAGAAGCTTTACCGCAAGACATGGGTTAAAGCAACTCAACAAGATGTGAATACATCAAAATGCTTAAACGAAAAATGGCAACCCCATTTTGAGCTTAAACGATGAGTATGACCTATGATCAAGTGACTTCACTTGGCTCCTAAGTCAATATACTCTAACATAGGTGACTTTGTCACCGACCAATTCTAGATGAAGCTCTCTTGCGTTTTTCTGTGTTTTTGCATTTGTTTCTTGCATACATATTCCCCTTTCAAAAAAAACTTCATCTAGATTTCTTTTCTTTTCTCTGATCATTTTCTGCATTCCCTGCATCTAATTCTTTGCAAATCTTTCAGTTAATTCCCTGCAAATCTTTGTGAGATCTTTTTTGCCTAGTGAGCTGAGATGACAAAAGTTTTCTCTGTGCTGAACTTGGCCTCACCGATCTTTTCTTCTCGGCTAGACCGAATCAACTCGGTGTCACCGACTGAAAAAATTCGATGTTACCGATTTCATCACTAAGGAAACACTTTGCCATTTGCATCCTGCATATCTGTTCCAGCATCCACTCGATGGTTCTTGTCCTCTACCAGCATCCGAAATTACATAATGCATTGTAATGTGACTCAAGGACCAAACCTACTTGACTCATGCTCCAGAAGATCCCTTCTTGGAAATTGATGTCAAAGGGGGAGAGAGAGCACATTAAAGCTCAACCATATCTAAGGGAGACTTCTTAGCCATCCCAGATGCCTGGTAATTCAAAAAGGAGAGAAGCCACATGTCTTTAAGAGGGGAAAGACATGGTTGTAGATGTTTCTTTGAGTATGTTGTTCTGTCTTTCTTTGCTCTGATTTTCTGTTACCCTACCTTCTCCCATTATCCAGTATCAGATTCAGGGGGAGTAAGATATCTAAGGGAAGAAAATCTTTGGAATTCATTGCACATCTTTATCTCTTGGGGACACGTCAATATCCAAATAGAGTACTAAGTACTTACTCACTGCATGTCATCCCAGTCTTGGGACTCTTGTGGTTTCCTGTTCTTGCTCTGCTTAGTAGATGTTCCTGTGTTATCTAACCCTGTTTTCTCAGGTTCATCTCTTCCAAAGTCAGCTCAAGACCACAAGGTAAGTATATGCATCACACTCATGTGCATGAGGATCTCTTGCTGATGTACATATTGTTTGCAAGAAGGACTCATGAACATGTAGGTACATTTTCTGCACTTTACATCATTTGCTCTGATGCATATAGCCAAGATACATGTAACTCATTACTTGCTCTGACATGCTTATGCACTCACATGGTATTATATTCTATCTTCACATGATTGCATACATGTAGGGGCAGCCAATGCATGTTGCATGTTCTTCCAAAGCTTTACTTGTTACATTTCATATCTTTATCTAAAAGCTTTGATGTATGTTGTCATCAATTACCAAAAAGGGGGAGATTGAAAGCACAAGTGCTCCCTGGGTGATTTTGGTAATTAATGTCAACATATCTCTTGTTGGACTAATACTTTCATCTAGTATATTTCAGATGAGTTCAACAGTGGAGTGGTAGGACAAGAGGATGTGGAACCCCTTCAAGATGCTAAGGACACATGTTGGCAAAAGCTCGAGACTCTACATTTTCATTTTTAGTGATCCAAGATCACATTGAGTCCATAGGAAAGCCAATACTATTAAAAGGGGATGAGGTGTTGCTTAATGGCTTGCTTGCTCAAAATGCTTAGTGATATGCTCCAAAAGCCCTCAACCACTTTCTCATTTCCACATATGTCCTAAACCAAAAGTCAAACTCGGCCCCACCGATTTGATCTATCCGGCGCCACCGAGTTCACTTGACATAGCCACTGCCAGAAGCCCTAATCAGTTCGGTCTTACCGATGGGATCTCGGTCTCACCGAGATGGGCTTGCAAGCTCTCTGTTGCCTACTGCAATTATTTCGGTCTCACCGAAATAGGTAGTCGGCCCCACCGAGTTTTCTTGGCCAACTCTCTGTTTGCTTATTACTAAAATCGGTCTCACCGAGTTTGTGTAATCGGTCAAACCAAGATGAGGTTTTACCCTAACCCTAGCACATCGGTCCCACCGAGTTGACCTTGTCGGTCCCACCGAAAATCCTAATGTTCACATTTTGAACTGAATTGGTCTGACCGAGTTTCACTATTCGGCCCCACCGAGTTTGGTAAATTGTGTGTAACGGTTAGATTTTGTGTGGAGGCTATAAATACCCCTCCACCCCCTTCTCCATTTGTGAGAGAGCCATCAGAACGTGCCTACACTTCCACTACTCATTTTCTGAGAGAGAACCACCTACTCATGTGTTGAGACCAAGACATTCCAATCCAACCACTAGAATCTTGATCTCTAGCCTTCCCCAAGTTGCTTTCCACTCAAATCATCTTTCCACCATATCCAAATCTGTGAGAGAGAGTTGAGTGTTGGGGAGACTATCATTTGAAGCACAAGAGCAAGGAGTTCATCATCAACACACTGTTTATTACCTTTTGGAGAGTGGTGTCTCCTAGATTGGTTAGGTGTCACTTGGGAGCCTCCGTCAAGATTGTGGAGTTGAACCAAGGAGTTTGTAAGGGCAAGGAGATCGCCTACTTCGTGAAGATCTACCCAAGTGAGGCAAGTCCTTCGTGGGTAATGGCCATGGTGGGATAGACAAGGTTGCTTCTTCGTGGACCCTTCGTGGGTGGAGCCCTCCGTGGACTCGTGCAACCGTTACCCTTCGTGGGTTGAAGTCTCCACCAACGTGGATGTACGATAGCACCACCTATCGGAACCACGCCAAAAATCTCCGTGTCTCCAATTGCGTTTGCACACTCCAATCCCATCCCTTTACATTCTTGCAAGTTGCATGCTTTACTTTCCGCTGCTCATATACTCTTGCCATGCTTGCTTGAAATGTATTGTGAATGTTTAAACTTGTGCTAAAACTCCACCTTAACTTGAAGAACTTAAAAACTGCTACTTTTCTTTGTTGAGGGTCTAATCACCCCCCCCCCCCCTCTAGACACCTCTTCTCGATCCTTTCATTGGATCAACATGAATACTATAGGGATTATCGCTTGACACAAAAGGGGAAATTGTTATGGGATCAAATTGATATGTTGCATTGGTATGCTTGGAATTTATGCCAGAGGTATTATTATACTTGTTGCTCTAGGATGAATGCTCCACACCTTCCCTTTTCATGCAAATTTAATGACAATGAAACCTTAGCTTCTTATGCTAATGGTAGATATGGTTACTATGATGTGGAACAAATAGAAGAATTTGTTGCTTTTAAGGGTGCTTATGAAATTGAATCTTTGTTTGAAAAGTTTGAAGATTTTGATGATTCAGTTTATAGACCTAAAATTTTTGCTATCCTTAAATATTGTTATGACAATTATAAATTCAATTACGATATTGATGTATTTATTGAGAAAGTCTCTGCTGTCCAAGAAGAGACTAATATTTTGCAGGAGTCTATGGAAGAAGAAATTGATGAAACTGTGAGCTCATTGGATGAAAAAGATGATGAGGAGAGCGAAGAACAAAAGGAGGAAGAGCGGATTAGCTACCTATGCCCACCTTCTAATGAGAGTAACTCTTCAACTCATACATTATTTAATTTTCCTTCATGCTTACCGAAGAATGAATGCTATGATAATTGCTATGATCCCTTGGATTCTTTTAAAATATCCCTTTTTGATGAACTTGATGCTTGCTATGCTTGTGGCCAAGATGCCAATATGAATTATGCTTATGAAGATGAACTTGCTATTGTTCCTTATTTTAAACATGAAATTGTTGCTATTGCACCACCACATGATAGTCCTATTATCTTTTTGAATTCTCCAAACTACACTATATCGGAGTAGTTTGCACTTATTAAGGATTACATTAATGGGTTGCACTCTACCATTACACATGATGATTTTGATGAATATAATATGCATGTGCTTGCTGCTCCTACTTGCAATTATTATGAGAGAGGAACTATATCTCCACCTCTCTATGTTTCCAACAAGATAAAATTGCAAGAAACTGCTTATGTTATGTATTGGCCTTTACTTGATGTGCATGAATTATTCTTGTATGACATGCCGATGCATAGGAAGAGAGTTAGACTTCGTCATTGCATGATATATGTTGCTTTGTGCTCACTACTAAATGCCAAATCATTGCTAATTAAAAATTTATGCGTAGAGTTGTATCGATGGTTGATAGAACTTGAGGGAATATTTGTTCTACCTTTAGCTCCTCGTTGGGTTTGACACTCTTATTTATCGAAGAAGGCTACAAACGATCCCCTATACTTGTGGGTTATCAGTTCCCCAGAAAAATGCAGAGCACATATATACTGAGCAATATACATGACCATATCCACTAGAATTAGAAACGGTTGTGCTCTCCTTGACAAGGAGCAAAGTAAGAAACAGTTGTGACAGATAGTGACATCTTAGACACACTGTACAGTACAAGCAATTCCCTTTAAGATCTTAACAAGTCACTATCTGCAAAAGCTCTTGAGAGGATAGTGGAAACAATTTAACTCATTATCTGTTCATTAGCTATACACTAAGAGCAAACTGATTTACTTGTTTACATGGTAGCTTACAGGCCAACATTGGCAGGTTCAGAAAGAGTAATTTGGTCATTAACATCAGACTGGCCTAATCACACCCTACCCGCCGAGATGTTCAACAAATCCTACACTACGACGAGCAATCACCATCAAAAAATCACGGCAATCTCGCCGGGTAGGGTTAAGGTCCATGTGGAGCTAGGGGTAGGAGACGGCCATGGTGCCCTCAGAGACGGCGTGCTTGGCGAGCTCGCCGGGGAAGACGAGGCGGCAGCCATGGCCGGGCGGATGGAAGAAATCTAGACGACGAGGGGGAGACGAGGCGAGGGCTTACCACCAGCGTCGAGGAGTCGGTCGACGGCAAGTTGAAGAGGAGTCGAGCGGCAGCACTGTGAGCAGGCGGCGGCGCGGTGTCATTTCCTCGCCAAATCCGCGCATCCCCCCTCGAGGGCTCCGAACCGCGTGGAAAGGAGGGTATAGGAGGGGGTTGGGCTGCCGAAACCCCGTGTACCAAATAGGCCCTCGAGGTTTTGCGGGGTTTCTGGGCCACGCGAGGAAATTCCCTTCAAAACCCCCTCGATCCTCTCCTACCAAACGAGGCCTAAAGAGGTTCATTTTATCTGCGAACAATTTCTGAAATTTTTGGACCACAAAATTATATTAATAAAACTTCACAAAACTGATACCAACTGCCCATATGGATGTCTAGAGGCTATATGAAGCTTTCAAACTACTTAAAACTCAAATAATCCAACATGCAAGCTCATTTTCAGTAGCACCAAGAGTAGCTAATTACTCAAAATATAAACCACTAAATCAAAACCTAATTGGAGCAATGGAGGAGTCACATACCAAGTAGCAATCTCCCTAAACAGTTTCAAAAATGGAGCTCCGAGCAAAGAGATCGAAAATCTCAGGTTTGGGAGCAAGAACATGAGAGAGAGAGAGCTACAGGGATTTTTTTTCTGGAGGTGAGTGACGATGTGAGCTAAGAGAGTAAGTGAGGGGTCCTCGTGGGGCCCACTACCCACCAGGGCGCGCCCTGGTCCCTAGTGGGTACCTGGGGCACCCCCCGTGGTGTTATCAGTGCCAGAATTCTCAAATATTTAGAAAAAAAAAACCGTGTTAAAATTTCATGTCATTCTGAGCACTTTTATTTTTGGGCTATTTTTTATTGCATGGATAATTCAGAAAATAGGATAATCATGGCATTTTATTGTTTTAACTAAAAATAACAGAAAAAAGGTAAGGATAGAAGGTTGTGCTTACTAAATTCATCGACCACATGTCTCCCCAAAAGAATCCATTAATAAGGTTGATCAAGTCTTATTAACAAACTATTTTCGATTAACATGAAACCGAAGAATCTTTATATAACACTAAGTTACCTCAACGGGAATATGCATATCCCCCACAATAAGTATTTCATATTTCTTTTTGGCAGTAGGAAGAGGGAGTTGAAAACTTCCAATAGTAATTGTCAGAGTCTTTTCAATAACATTAATACCATTCACTTGAAATTGTTTCTTCGGAAAGTGCACCGTATGCTCATTACCATTGATATGAAAAGTGACCTTATTTTGTTGCAATCAATAATAGCCCCTGCAGTATTCAAAAAGGGTCTACCGAGGATAATAGACATGTTGTCATCCTCAGGCATATCAAGTATAACAAAGCCTGTTAAGATAGTGACATTTGCAACTACAATGGGCACATCCTCACAAATACCGATAGGCATGGTAGTTGATTTGAAAGTCATTTGCAATGATATTTCAGTAGGTGTGAGTTTATTCAAGTTAAGTCTTTTGTATAAAGATAAAGGCATAACACTAACACCGGCTCCCAAATCACATAAGGCAGTTTTAACATAACTTATTTTAATGGAGCATGGTATAGTTGGTATTCCTGGATCTCCTAGCACTGGTGCAGAGACGTGCTATACAAATGGTTTTAACCCCCTTTCCGTGATGGAGTTTTAAACCGTCGCCTTGCTAGTGTGTGCAATAGGGGGGTCCTTCCCACACGACCTAGAAATCATCGGGGATAGGTCATCCAGTCACACACGCTAGGCAAAATAAGCTCGTGTGCGATCGGGTGAGGCATCGGAGACAATTATGCAGGCCCAATCGTTTCCGTTCGTATGTACATCCCACATAGTGAATCCGAGAAAAACATTTCCATTCGTACGTATATCACACACGATTTTTTATGTGCAAACGTTTGTGCAAGGTGGCCTAACGCAAACAGTTCTCTTGCCGAAGTCGTGTGTGATTCTTCACTGATCCAACACGCCTAATTTCTAGAAACCGTGTGGGTTGTCTGAGTTCATCGCCCATGGTGTTGTCTGAGAAACCGTCTGCAATAGAAAACCCCAATAAGCAGGCTAATTGGCCTATTACTGATAATCCATTTAGTAATCAAATTGATATTTCTTATAAAACACACCATATATTTCATATCCGTATTTCGGCAACCAGGATTTCATAATTGAATTACATTTGATAGCTTTAGCACTCAGTTACACCATGTATGCATATAGCTAGCAATGCCATTACACAACAGCACCAAGTTTCACATGCAACATCGAAAACCTTTGGAAAGTAGCATCATACACGGTAAATAGACAGATGAATCTCATCTAGGAAACTGCAGAAGCGGAAGGCAAATATTGAGCCTTCAGTGATGTTGAATGTCCTTGCAACTTTAGGCCAGTGGCTATGGATAATTGCCCGCCCAACCTTCGTCCTCTTGAGGAAGACTTCGATATTGTACCGTGGGTGTTGAAGGAATACCTTCCCCTCCTCTTGACCAAGCAGGTGGTTTGAGAGGTAATCATCGGTGAACTGCTTTGGAAAGCACTGAAAACAAAGATATGCATAAATAACTGTTCTAAATTTTGAAATGGCACAAGGGGAAAAAACAAGGTAAAAGAGTTAGTACCATTCTATAGTTGACTGATGTCTTCTTCATTGTGCAAACAAAGATCTTGCTGTTATTCGTCGCAAGTTTCTTTATCTTAATAATCTTTCTGAGTTTCTTGACTTGACTGATATTCATGGACATCTCATTTCCCCATATCCAAAATGGGTCGAACAGTGGGTCTAAACCTCTGACAGCATAACCTACATGTGCAAGACCGAATTGTTAAAAACCTAAATATTAGAATGATTCTTGCAACTGCATAATAATATGCTATTAGCCAAAGGACCATGCATGTGCAAACCTCAATGGTAAACCTCATTGCCTCCCATTGTTTCTCTGCAACAAATGTAAGGCAGATCTTGATCAGGTTATCTGAGAGTTGGCATACTATCAGTAGAATATGTTAATGAAAAATAGACAAATTGCAGATTCAACAGATTAACTCGACCTAGACCAACCTGCTACTTGTGAGCTGCGTTGGGATTTCCCCGAAGAGGAGAGGATGATGCAGTACAATAGAGATAAGTATTTCCCTCATTTATGAAACCAAGGTTATCAATCCAATAGGAGAACCAAGCAACACTATGTAAATAGCACCTGCACACAAACAATAAATACTTGCAACCCAGCACGTAGAGGGGTTGTTAATCCCTCAACGGTTATGACCAAGATTAAATTGTATAGGTTTTGATAAATAGATCTAATAAAAATACAAAATAAAATAAATAAAATAAAATTGCAGCAAGGTATTTTTGGTTTTAATATATGATAGAAAATAGACCCGAGGGCCATAGTTTTCACTAGAGGCTTCTCTCGAGAAAATAGCATATGGTGGGTAAACAAATTACTATTGGACAATTGACAGAAAAGCAAATAATTATGACGATATCCAAGGCAATGATCATGTATATAGGCATCACGTCCAAGATTAGTAGACCGACTCCTGCCTGCATCTACTACTATTACTCCACACATCGACCGCTATCCAGCATGCATCTAGTGTATTAAGTTCATGGAAAAACGGAGTAATGCTTTAAGCAAGATGACATGATGTAGACAAGATAAACTCACGTCTGAATAAACCCCATCTTTTTACCCTTAATAGCAATGATACATACATGTCATGTCCCTTTCTGTCACTGGGATTGAGCACCGCAAGATCGAACCCATTACAAAGCACCTCTTCCCATGGCAAGATAAATCAATCTAGTTGGCCAAACCAAACCAATAAATCGTAGAGGAAATATGATGCTATAATAATCATGCATAAAAGAGTTCAGAGAAAACCCAAATAATATTCATGGATAGATCTGATCATAAACTCAAAATTCATCGATCCCAACAAACATACCGCAAAAAGTCATTACATCAAATAGATCTCCAAGAACATCGAGGAGAAAATGGTATTGAAGATCAACAAGAGAGAAGAAGCCATCTAGCTAATAATACGGACCTGTAGGTCTGTCGATCATTTCCCCCTCCGACAGAGTGCCAGAAAAGGCCTCTAGATTTGATCTCGTGGTTCTGGAACTTGCGGCAGCGAAAAAAGTATTTTGTGAACTCCCCTGTGGGTTTTGGGATTTTAGAGTATTTATAGAGGCGGAGGTAGGTCAAAATGATGCTCGTGGCCCCCACTACCCACCAGGGCACGTTAGAGGCCCCTGGCACGCCCTGGTGCCTAGTGACCCCCTCTTCCATCTTCTGGTTCCCTCCCAAAGCTTCCAGGGTCTCTTATCGCCAGAAAAAAAATCTCCAAAAAGTTTCATGGCATTTGGACTTTGTTTGGTACTGATATTCTGCAAAGTCAAAAACAAGCAAAAAACAGCAACTGGCACTGGGCACTAAGTTAATAGGTTAGTCCCAAAATTGATATAAAGTCGCTTGTAAATGTATATAAAACATCCAAGATTGATAATATAATAGCATGGAACAATAAAAAATTATAGATACCTTGGAGACGTATCAAGCATCCCCAAGCTTAATTCCTACTCGTCCTCGAGTAGGTAAATGATAAAAATAGAATTTTTGATGTGGAATGCTACCTAACATATTCATCGTGTATTCTTTTCTTTGTAGTATGGACATTTGGACTTGAATGATTCAAAGAAATAGTCTATAATTTGACATGAAGACATCAATACTCAAGCATATCAACAAGCAACTATGTCTTTCAAAATATCAACGCTAAAGAAAGTTATCCCTAGCCCATTATGCTCAATCATTGATCCATTCATGAAACATACTCAAATATTAACTACATCCAGTACACAAGTATGGCAATAGTGTTCCCTAGTTGGTGCTTTATAAGAGAAGATGGAGACTCAAAAATAAAAATTGCATAAAAGTAAATAGATAGGCCCTTCACAGAGGGAAGCAGAGATTTGTAGAGGTGCCAGAGCTCATAGCTTAAATTGAGAGATAAAATTGTTTTGAGAGGCATGCTTTTCCTATCAACGAAAATGACCGAGAATTCCCAATATCTTCCATGCTAGATAAATCATAGGCGATTCCCAAACAGAAAGTAAAGTTTATTTTCTTTCCACCATTCTTACACAATCCATGGCTAGTCGTATCCACGGGTGCCTTCCATACTAACACTTTCAAAGGAATTTATTATCATGGTATTTTTCATTTCGGGACTGGGCATCTCTATTACTTGCCACACTCTCGTGCAATGACAAGTGAATAAACACTCATCGTAAGAATAAAATACCTAGCATGGAAATATTGGCCACTCCCTGCCGCTTCATAAGAGGTACGGACACACAAAAAGGAAATTCATTTTGAAAATTAGAGTTGGCACATAAAAGTTTACTTGGAACGGCATGGAAATACCGCATATAGGTAGGTATGGTGGACTTAATTTGGCACAACTTTGGTTTTAAGGACTTGGATGCACAAGCAGTATTCCCGCTTAGTACAAGTGAAGGCTAGTGATACGTCTCCAATGTATCAATATTTTTTTTATTGTTCCATGCTATTGTATTATCAATCTTGGATGTTTTATATGAATTATTATGCTATTTTATATAATTTTTTGGGACTAACCTATTAACCTAGTGCCAAGTGCCAGTTGCTGTTTCTTTCCTTGTTTTTGTCTTTACAAAAAATCAATACCAAACGGAGTCCAAACAGAACGAAACTTTTTGACGATTTTCTTAGACCAAGAAGCTTTGGGAGGAGGCTGGAAGAGCCACGAGGCGGCCACAAGCTCACAGGGCGCACCCTAGGGGGGTGCCCTGCAAGCTTGTGGGCACCCCGTGGCACTTCCAACCATAATTCTTCTCCTATAAATACTCAAACATTCCCCATAGACCAGAGGGCACACCAAAAATAATTTTCCGCCGTCGCAAGTTTCAGAACCACGAGATCCCATCTGGAGGCCTTTCTGATTCGACCACGGAGGACTTCTACATCAACCTTGTTGCCCTTCCGATGATTTGTGAGTGGTTTACCACAGACCTACGTGTCCATAGCTAGTAGCTAGATGGCTTCTTCTCTCTCTTTGATCTTCAATACAATGTTCTCCTCGATGTTCTTGGAGATCTATTCGATGTAATCTTCTTTTGCGGTGCGTTTGTTGAGATCTGATGAATTGTGCATTTATGATTAGATTATCTATTAATATTATTTGTGTCTCCTCTGAACTTTTTTATGCATGATTAAGATAGCTTTGTATTTCTCTCCGATCTATTGATTTGGTTTGGCCAACTAGATTGATTTTTCTTGCCATGGGAGAGGTGCTTTGTATTGGGTTCAATCTTGCGGTGCTTATTCCCAGTGACAGAAAGGGACATGACACGTATTTGTATTGTTGCCATTAAGGATAAAAAGATGGGGTTTGTTCATATTGTTTGGATCTATCCCTCTACATCATGTCATCTTGCTTAAGGCGTTACTCCGTTCTTGTTAACTTAATACACTAGATGCATGCTGGATAGCGGTCGATGTGTGGAGTAATAGTAGTAGATGCAGGCAGGAGTCGGTCTACTTGGTCACGGATGTGATGCCTATATTCATGATTATTGCCTTAGATATCGTCATAATTATTCTCCTTTTTATCAATTGCTCAACAGTAATTTGTTTACCCACCGTATGCTTTCTTTCAAGAGAGAAGCCTCTAGTGAAAACTATGGCCCTCGAGTCTATTTTTATCATATTATTTTCAGATCTACTAAATCAAAAACACAAAAATACCTTGCTACAATTTATTTACTTTTATCTTATTTTGCACTTTTATTTACCTTTTATATCTATCACTATCAGATCTCATCCTTGCAAGTAACCGTGAAGGGATTGACTACCCCTTTATCGCGTTGGGAGCAAGTATTTGTTTGTTTGTGTAGGTGCAATCATTGGTGACTTGTGTGTTCCTCCTACTGGATTGATACCTTGGTTCTCAAACTGAGGGAAATACTTATCTCTACTTTGCTGCATCACCCTTTCCTCTTCAAGGAAAAAACCAACGCAAGCTCAAGAAGTAGCAGGAAGAATTTCTGGCGCCGTTGCTGGGGAGGATCTACATCAAGCCTAACAAGTACCCATCATAAACTCTCATCTCTTGCATTTACATTATTCGCTATTTGCCTCTCATTTTCCTCTCCCCCACTTCTAAAATGTTTCCAGGAAAACACAAAAATATTTGCCTTTTTATTCGCCTTCTTTTCGCTCACTTTTTCATTTATTTTTTGTTTGCTTGTGCGCTAGATTGCTTTATTATCATGGCTAGTTCATCTCTTGTAGCATGTACCCCGGAAAGTGAGGTTCTTAATTTTAAACAAAGGGGGGAGAGAATTTAAAAGATGCTTGGTATAGAATTTGCGATGCTCAGAATAGATCTACTCGTAAGCAATCTACTACCGTTCTTCTTCGAAAATTTTATGTGGCCGTTACCACTTGGTATAGATTTGTGCTAGACACTATTACCGGGGGCAATTTCTTGAGTAGTCACCCTATGGATGCTTTTAATGCTATGGGAAATTTAGTGGGTTCACCACCAATCATGATTAATGAAACGCCATTAACTTTGGAAAATGTGATGCAAATATTAGATATTATTGAAAATAAAATTTCTACCATCGAGCATATTGAAAATTTGGATAAAAGATTCATAATCATAGTACTTAATTTGGATCAAAGGTAGGAATCACTCTAAAAACATTAAAGGAAAAGGAGCCTATAATAAGTGAGAGGGTAGAATGAAGTCCCGCTAGAATCGATAAGTTAGAGGAAATTATTACCAATTTGGGTTCCGCTTTTGCTTCTGTCCAAACTACTCCCAAATTTCCTCCTAATAGAACCACTAAGTTCATTTACGTTCCTAAATATAAGGGTGGATCATCTAGTAAAGAAAACGAAGATCTTAAGATGATAAGTATTTGCCCTAGCTTTGTCAATATAATTAAGGAACCTACTCTTACAAATAAATTTCTTGATTTTCTACCTAGGAGCGTGATCATTAAGGAAATCCCTAGGAAGTGTGGTTATGAAATTGAAGAATTGAATACCAAAGATGACAATACCTACATCTATGCAATATGCCTAGCTAGGGGCGTAAAACAATAGCGCTTGTTGGGAGGCAACCCAATTTTATTTTTCTGTTTTTGTTTTTTCTTCTATTCTTAAATAAATATGCAATTATACTTCTGTTATGATTGTGTTTTAGTGTTTTAATTAGTGTTTGTGCCAAGTAAGACCTTTGGGTTGGTTTGGAAGATTGTTGATTTAATTCTGTCAAAAAATAGAAACTTTTACGTCCAGCAGCAGAATTGTTAAAAATCACTGGAGCAACGAAAATTTCTGAATTTTTTACAATTTATTAAAATACAAATTTCCCATGTTTTCCTAATTTTTCAGAGTTTTTGGATTTACAGAAGTATGATCATTATTCACATCATTACAGACTATTCTGTTTTTGACAAATTCTGTTTTCATTGTGTTGTTTGCTTATTTTGATAAATCTATGGGTTGTATCGGGGGGTATGAACCATGGTGAAGTTAGAATATCGTAGATATAATGCAAATATAAAATTGGAATGAGTTTACAACAGTACCTAAAAGTGGTGATTTGCTTTATTATACTAACGGATCTCACGAGTTTTCTGTTGAGATTTGTGTTGTTGTAACACCCCATGTAATTAACCACAGTGATCACCCTTAGTTAATGCCTTGTCAGCAAGTTTAGCAGTGCCTATTCATCATTTACATCATAATGCATTTCAAACTCATAATTCAAACTTCCAAATTAATTTAAAGTGAAAATAAAAGTTTTTCAAATCCAGAAACTAAAATGTTCATAATATTGTAAATAATCCAGAGACAATTCTAAAATTATAATCAACATATACTAAATTAATTATGTGCCTCTAACAGCAACAAAACAGATATATTTAATCCATATTCATTTAATTAAAATCCAAATGAAAAGATCTGGACTCCAAACCTTTTGTAGCAGTGCTAGAAATTGCACTGAGTTTATTGGGGCAAGACTCATGTTTTACAAAATTGGAAAAGTGCGAAAAGAAAATACAAAACAGAAACTAAAAAGGAAAAACAGAAAAGGAAAGAAAGAAAAAGAAAAAGCCCGCAGCGGCTGGGCCTAAGTCAACTGCGGCCCAGCCCACCGCCTGTCGCCTCCCACCTCCGCACTGCTCCTCCTGCGCTGTTGTCGCCTCTGCCGCACGCCACGCACCGACCCCCCCCCCCTCGTCCCTGGTCGACAACACGCCGCGCGCGCCCGCCCCCTCCCCGGTTAACTCTCCCCGACCCCGTGGACGTAACCTAGCCGCCCCACTCCCTCCCCCTCGCTCACTCTCCCCGCGCTGCTCTCTCCCTCCCTGCCATGGCCGTCTCTGCCGTCGCCGACCACCGCTCGCCCGCATAGCCACCGAGCCTCCCGTGCCTCCCCGAGGTGCTCACCGTCTTCCCCGTCGGCGGCTGCTTCGTCTACGCCCTCTCCTTCGACTGGACGGAGCCCGCAGCGACACCCCCGAGCTCTTCTTCCCCGACGCCGTCCGCCACTGCCGTCGTCGATTCCGGCTGCCCCACGCCTTCCCCGCGCCCACATTTGCACACCTACAGGTCCCAGTGAGCTCCGCCTCCCTCTCCTCCTTTCCTCGCTGTCGATTTCGACTGTTAGCGCCCGATCCGGACTAGCCGAGCCCCTGCCTCCGCCACCGCTCGTCACCGGCGTCATTCCGGCGAGCAAATGGCCTCGCAACCGAGCCCGTTGCATTCGCCGCGTCGCGTAGAGGCTCCCCGGCTGCCCCTTTGCTCGCTAGCCCACCGCACCCACACGCCCGAGCTCCGCCCGAGAACGCCGCTGCCCGCCGTCATCGTCACGCTCCATTCCGGCCACCTCCGCCTGCAAGACCACCACAGTTGGATGCGGCGCACGACGCCCGTTCGAACAGCACCAGTCGCGTCCCATTTGGCAACCCACAGCCGAAATCCGAGCCTCGCCAGCGTGCTCCGCCGCGCATGGGCTCTCCGTAGCAACTCCGCCAGCCACCGCTGATGTGGAGCCCACGTGGCAATGCCTGGGCCACTGACTGGTGGGCCCAGGGCCCCCCTTTGACCAGTTGACTTCGGTCAACTGCTGACTGGGCGGCCCTGTGTCTATGACATGCGGGCCCCACTTCTTTAAACAAAATAAAATAAATAGATAATCTGCTAATTAATTAGTTAGTTAATTAGATCACTAAACACCCACTAACTACTGGGCCCCACTCGCTAATTAGATTAGTTAGTTTAATTTAACTCTGTTTAGTTAGCTCAGTCAATGACATGTGGGTCCCACTAGACCCACATGTCAAGTTTGACCTGGTCAACCGACCAGTTAACTGCTGACATCACCATTACATCATGCTGACATCACCCTGCACTGTTCTGGATAATGTTGAATTAAATAAATAAAATAATTCTAGAAAATCGATAAAACTTTGTAAAATCATAGAAAATAAACCGTAGCTCAGATCGAAAAACTTAATACATGAAAGTTGCTCAGAACGACGAGACGAAGCTGACCGTGCTATCTGTTTCCGTGTCGGGGCCCTCTATGAAGGTGAACCAGCAACTTTTAGCCCGTTTCCGGTAGATGAATAGTGCAATTACACCGGTTAATAATTCCAACTTAAATCCTAAAATAACTAATATGACTTAGACATTCTTTTAGGCAACCCTGCACTGCACGTTAGCATAGCCTGCTCTGTGTTGCATATGTTTGCCGTGTATTTATTTGTTTCCTCCCTCTCTTCTCTCTTGGTAGACCCCGACACCGACGTCGTCCCCGAGACCGCCGCAGCTCAGGAGCCCGACAACAGCGTTGACGACCTTGCCTTTGCCGCCGAGCAACCAGGCAAGCACCCCCCCTTTTGAGCATACCGATATCGCCTATTCTTTCTCTCTCATGCTTGCATTCGAAATTGTTGCTGCTACTGTTTAACCTATTCTGATGCATAGCCTGTTTATTGTAACCTGCTATTGAAACCTTACCTGCTTATCCTAAACTGTTTAGTATAGGCTGGGTAGAGACCTACCTGAGACCCCACTTTGTCCCCAGTTGCCCCGCTGGATTATCAGATGACTCGATCAACGGGATCGACAGCCAGACCCCAGCACTGCACGACACCCCCCTTAGTTGTACGACACTGCAGCGTCACCATCGAGTGCCGAGGATGATACCTCGTATAGCACTCCTGATGTTAACTCTGTAGAGTAGCTATTTGGTCGTGGTCATCGAGGGTGATTCCTCCTTCTCCACTTCCGATACGACCCTATCGCGCAACACTTCAAGTGTGAACCTCGAGGGTGATTCCTCCTAAGTTCACCTTGACGGTTACATCAAGTGGGCATCCGTCGAGGGTGATACCTCGGATTTCCTTGATGATATGGACACACGGTTACTGTGACTTTACCCCTGAACCTTTTTAGAAACGGTTCAGCCCCGATGGGGACCCGAGGGAGTTACTTTTACTGCAGGACTGGAGGGACAGGCGGTACCGCCCAGTAGAGGTGGACCTAAGTTCCCGACAGTCTTTCGCGAGACGGGTTGACCTGGACAGTGCCCGAGTGATGAATACGAGGCGTGGCCGGGCATTCTTGGCCCTTGCCACAAGTCCTCGATACGGGGCGATGGGGTCACATCGATCGTGAGTCTCTGCTCGTTACCGCACTACCAACACACTACGATTTGGATATTTGATTCGAGTGGGCCTCTGGCCCGATAGCACTGACCATCACGCGGGAAAAGTTATGGGCACTCTGCATCGTATGCATCAGCCGAAAGCTTTGTCAGATGTCCAGTTCAGCATTGCGGCCGGGACGGACCGGCGCCCCCCTGGTGCCTGGCTTCCCCCTGCACGCAACGACTCGGAGTGCACAGGGCGATGGCCTAAGACCTCTGAGCGCTTAGGATGTAGACCGACGGGGACCTCTCTGCTGAGCTCTAGGTAGGATTGTGGTGTGTCATTTGGCCGAGGTCGGGCATGACCCAGAAAGTGTGTCCGGCCGGAGTTAAGCGAGCGTGGTGGGTAAGTTGGTGCATCCCTGCAGGGAAGAACTAATCTATGCATAGCCGGATCCTCGGTAACGGACGCTCGGAGTTGTATCCCGATCGATACAACTAGAACTGGATACTTGTGATGAGTATGGCTCTGGGATTACTTTCTCACAGGGAGTCGAGAAAGGATCTTTGGCCGAGGTTGATACTTGGATATTATGGCTCTGGGATTACTTTCTCGCAGGGAGTCGAGAAAGGATCTCTGGCCGAGGTTGATACTTGGATATTATGGCTCTGGGGTTGCTTTCTCGCAGGGAGTCGAGAAAGGATCTCTGGGTGAGGTTGAGACTTAATGATACTACTACTTTATATTGTACTAATCTACACTCTTCTAATGCTGCAAGACCGCTGAAGATGCTAGTCTTCGATAGGACTAGGCCTTCTCTCTATTCTGGCATTTCTGCAGCCCAGTCCACATATACAGCCTTCCTTTGATAATGTTGCATATGTAGTGTAGATCCTTGCTTGCTGAGTACTTTGGATGAGTACTCACGGTTGCTTTGCTTTCTTTTTCCCCATACCCCTTTTGGTGCAACCAGATGGCGGATCCCCGGATACAGCTGCCCACGCCGACGATCGCTACTACTACCCCGAGGGTGGATACTGCTACGAGTTGGTCGACGACCAGGAGTAGGTTCGGAGGGTCCCAAGCAGGAGGCCAGCGCCTTTCGATTGTAGTGTTTTCCTTTTGCCCCGCCTTTTAAGGGCCTATCTGTGTTTTCTTTTATATCTGTACTCAGATATCTGATGCTTCCACTGACGCTTGTATGCGAGCTTATGTATTCGAGCCCTCGAGGCCCCTGGCTTGTAATATAAAGCTTGTATGACTTTATTTATGTTTTAGAGTTGTGTTGTGATATCTTCCCGTGAGTCCTTAGGCTTGATCCTGTGCATTTGCCTGTATGATTAGTGCATGATTGGGCCGGGGGCGTCACAGTTGTGAAGTTTTCAAGTTTTGGGTGAAGTTTTGATGGACTAGGGAATAAGGAGTGGCAAGATCCTAAGCTTGGGGATGCCCGTGGCACCCCAAGGTAATATTCAAGGACAACCAAGCATCTAAGCTTGGGGATGTCCCGGATGGCATCCCCTCTTTTGTCTACAATCCATCGGTAAATTACTTGAGGCTATATTTTTATTCACCACATGATATGTGTTCTGCTTGGAGCGTCTTGTATTATATGAGTCTTTGCTTTATTTGCTTTTTAGTTTGCCACAATCATCCTTGCTAGACACACCTTTTGAGAGGGACACACATTAATCGTGAATTTATTAGAATACTCTATGTGCTTCACTTATATCTTTTGAGCTAGGTAGTTGCTCTAGTGCTTCACTTATATCGTTTTAGAGCACGGCGGTGGTTATATTTTAAAGAAATTGATGAACTCTCATGCTTCACTTATACTATTTTGGGAGTCTTATAAATAGTATGGGAATTTTCTTAGGTTATGAATTTAGTCCTAATATGATGGGTATTCAAGAAGGATATAATAAAAACTTTCATGAAGATCATTGAATATATGAGAAGTTTGATTCCTTGCATTTGTTTTGAGCTATAAATATGGCGATATTAGAGTCATGCTCATGAGTAATTGTGGTTTAGTAAAATATTTGTGTTAAGGTTTGTGATTCCTGAAGCATGCACGTATGGTCTCTCGTTATGCTATGAAACTGGAGAATGATTATTATTGATTGTCTTCCTTATGAGTGGCGGTCGGGGGCGAGCGATGGTCTTTTCCTACCAATCTATCCCCCTAGGAGCATGCGTAGTAGTACTTTGCTTCAAGGGCTAATAAACTTGTGCAATAAGTATGTGAGTTCTTTATGACTAATCTGAGTCCATGGATTATATGCACTCTCACCTTTCCGCATTTTGCTAGCCTCTTTGGTACCGTGCATTGCCCTTTCTCACCTTGAGTTGTGGTGCAAACTTTGCCGCTGCATCCAAACCCCGTGATATGATGCGCTCTTTCACACATAAGCCACCTTATATTTTCCTAAAAAAAGCCACCATACCTACCTATTATGGCATTTCCATAGCCATTCCAAGATATATTGCCATGCAACTTCCACCGTTCCATTTTATTATGACACACATCATCATTGTCATATTGCTTTGCATGATCATATAGTTGACATAGTATTTGTGGCTTGGCCGCCATTCATATTTTTTATACATGTCATGCTAGATCATTGCACATCCCGGTACACCGCCGGAGGCATTCATATAGAGTCATATTTTTGTTCTAGTATCGAGTTATAATTCTTGAGTTGTAAGTAAATAAAAGTGTGATGATCATCATTATTAGAACATTGTCCCATGTGAGGAAAGGATGATGGAGACTATGATTCCCCCACAAGTCGAGATGAGACTCCAGACGAAAATAAAAAAAAGAGGCCAAAGAGCCCAAAACAAAAAAAGGGAGAAAATAAAAAAAATGAGAGAAAAAGAGAGAAGGGACAATGTTAGTATCCCTTTCCACACTTGTGCTTCAAAGTAGCACCATGTTCTTCATGATAGAGAGTCTCCTATTTTGTCACTTTCATATATTACTAGTGGGAATTTTTCGTTATAGAACTTGGCTTGTATATTCCAATGATGGGCTTCCTCAAATGCCCGAGGTCTTCATGAGCAAGCAAGTTGGATGCACACCCACTTAGTTTTCTTTTGAGCTTTCATACACTTATAACTCTAGTGCATCCGTTGCATGGCAAGCCCTACTCCTTGCATTGACATCAATTGATTGGCATCTCCATAGCCCGTTGATTAGCTTCGTCAATGTGAGAATTTCTCCTTTTTTTGTCTTCTCCACACAACCTCCAACATCATATTCTATTCGACCCATAGTGCTATATCCATGGCTCATGCTCATATATTGCATGAGAGTTGAAAAAGCTGAAGTGCATTAAGAAGTATGAACCAATTGCTTGGCTTGTCATCGGGGTTGTGCATGATAAATACTTTGTGTTAAGAAGATGGAGCATGACAAGACTATATGATTTTGTAGGGATAACTTTCTTTAGCCATTATATTTTGAAAAGACATGATTGCTTTTTAGTATGCTTGAAGTATTATTATTTTTATCTCAATATTAAACTTTTGTTTTGAATCTTACGGATCTGAATATTCATGCCACATAAATAAAGATTACATGATAAACATGTTAGGTAGCATTCCACATCAAAAATTCTATTTTTATCATTTACCTACTCGAGGATGAGCAGGAATTAAGCTTGGGGATGCTTGATACGTCTCCAACGTATCTATAATTTTGTATTGTTCCATGCTATTATATTATTTATTTTATATGCATTATTATGCCATTTTCTATCATTTTTTGGGACTAACCTATTAACCTAGTGTCAAGTGCTAGTTGCTGTTTTTTCCCTTGTTTTTGTCTTTAGAGAAAATCAATACCAAATGGAGTCCAAACCCAACGAAACTTTTTGACAATTTTTCTTGGACCACAAGACACCCTGGAAGCTTCGGGAGGAGGCTAGAAGAGCCACGAGACGGCCACAAGCTCACGGGGCGCGCCCTGCAAGCTTGTGGGCCCCCCTGTGGCACTTCCAACCCTAATTCTTCTTCTATAAATACTCAAATATTCCCCATAGACCAGAGGGCACACCAAAAAAACTTTTCCGCCACCGCAAGTTCCAGAACCACGAGATCCCATCTGGAGGCCTTTTCCGGTACTCTGCCGGAGGGGGATTTGACCATGGTGGGCTTCTACATCAACCTTGTTGCCCTTCCGATGATGTGTGAGTAGTTTACCACAAACCTACGGGTCCATAGCTAGTAGCTAGATGGCTTATTCTCTCTCTTTCATCTTCAATACAATGTTCTCCTCGATGTTGTTGGAGATCTATTCGATGTAATCTTCTTTTGCGGTGCGTTTGTTGAGATCCAATGAATTGTGGGTTTATGATCAGATTATCTATGAGTATTATTTGAATCTTCTATGAACTCTTTAATGCATGATTAAGATAGCTTTGTATTTCTCTCCGATCTATTGATTTGGTTTGGCCAACTAGATTGATTTTTCTTGCCATGGGAGAGGTGCTTTGTATTGGGTTCAATCTTGCGGTGCTTATTCCCAGTGACAGAAAGGGACATGACACGTATTTTTATTATTTCCATTAAGGATAAAAAGATGGGGTTTGTTCATATTGTTTGGATCTATCCCTCTACATCATGTCATCTTGCTTAAGGCGTTACTCCGTTCTTGTTAACTTAATACACTAGATGCATGCTCGATAGCGGTCGATGTGTGGAGTAATAGTAGTAGATGCAGGCAGGAGTCGGTCTACTTGTCACGAACGTGATGCCTATATTCATGATCATTGCCTTAGATATCGTCATAAGTATTCACTTTTCTATCAATTTCTCAACAGTAATTTGTTTACCCACCGTATGCTTTCTTTCAAGAGAGAAGCCTCTAGTGAAAACTATGGCCCTCGGGTCTATTTTTATCATATTATTTTTAGATATATTAAATCAAAAACACAAAAATACCTTGTTGCAATTTATTTACTTTTATCTTATTTTGCACTTTTATTTATCTTTTATATCTATCACTATCAGATCTCATCCTTGCAAGTAACCGTGAAGGGATTGACAACCCCTTTATCGCATTGGGTGCAAGTATTTGTTTGTTTGTATAGATGCAATCATTGGTGACTTGTGTGTTCCTCCTACTAGATTGATACCTTGGTTCTGAAACTGACGGAAATACTTATCACTACTTTGTTGCATCACCCTTTCCTCTTCAAGGGAAAAACCAACGCAAGCTTAAGAAGTAGCAGCTAGCATATAGATTGAGAAGCGACCAACCAAAAAACTATGATGGTCATAAACGAGCATTGAACATAATTAATAGTGAACAATGCACCACAAGTAGGATATAATTTCATTGCATAACTATTGCCTTTACATGCATGCATAGGGAATCACAAACCTTAACACCAATATTCTTATTAAAGCATAATTACTCACCAACATGACTCACATATCACTATCTCCATATCGCAAAACTATTGCAAGGAATCAAGTTTATAATATCCAATGATCTTCATGAAAGTTTTTATTATATCCCCCTTGGATATCTATCACTTTGGGACCAAATTCATATCTCTTGCAAATTACCATTACTATTCTTAACTCTCAAAAAGATCTAAGTGAAGCACGAGAGCATAAATATTTCTTTAAAATTTTCTAATTCTCAAAATAATATAAGTGTAGCATGAGAGCATATTTATTTAAAATTTTCTAACTCTCAAAATAATATAAGTGAAGCATGAGAGTTTATTTCTTTAAAATATAACCACCGACGTGCTAAAAAAGATATAAGTGAAGCACTAGAGCAACTGCCTAGCTCAAAAGATTTAAGTGAAGCACATAGAGTATTCTAGCAAATTGTGATATGCGCGTGGATATCTCAAACAAGTGTGTTCAGCAAGGATGATTGTGACAAACTAAATAATAAACAAAGCAAAGACTCATATATTACAAGATGCTCCAAGCAAAACTCATGATATGTGACGAATAAAAATATAGCTCCAAGTAAAATTACCGATGGTCGTTAGAAGAAAGAGGGGATGCCTTCCGGGGCATCCCCAAGCTTAGTTGCTTGGGAGTCCATGAATATTACCTTGGGGTGCCTCGGGAATCCCCAAGCTTAGGCTCTTGCCACTCCTTATTCCTTCATCCATCATGATCTCACCCAAAACTTGAAAACTTCAATCACACAAAACTTAACAAAACCTCCGTGAGATCCGTTAGTATAATAAAGCAAATCACCACTTTAAGTACTGTTGAAAACCCATTCATATTTTATTATTGCATTATACCTACTGTATTCTAACTTTACCATGGCTTATACCCCCCGATACAATCCATAGATTCATTAAAATAAGCACTCAATGCAACGAAAACAGAATCTGTCAAAAATAGAACAATCTGTAGTAATCTAAACTTTGACCATAGTTATGTAACTCCAAAAAATTTGAAACATTAGGAAAACATGGAAAATTTGTATTCAATCATGTGTAAAATATTCAGATTTTTTCATCTCTAGTGATTTTTAACAATTCTGCTACTGGACGTAAAAGTTTTTGTTTTTGCATAGAATCAAAGCAACTATCAACCAAATCATCCCAAAGGCTTTACTTGGCACAAACACTAATTAAAACATTAAAACGCAATAATAAAATTAGCATAATTGTATATTTATTGAAAAACAGAAAAGAAAATTATTGGGTTGCCTCCAACAAGCTCATTCTTTATAGCCATTAAGATAGGCTTAAGATTTTATTGATGCTCACATGAAAGATAATAATTGAAACACAAAGAGAACATCATGAATCATGTGACAAACACATTTAAGTCTAACTCTCTTCCTATGCATAGGCATTTTATAAGCAAACAAATTATCAAGACACGAAATACCTAGCATATGCAAGCAAGAAGAAAGAAACAAAATCAATCTCAACATAACGAGAGGTAATTTGGTAACATGAAAATTTCTACAACCATATTTTCCTCTATCATAATAATTACATGTAAGATCATAATCAAATTAAATAATATAGGTATAATATACAATTTTCTCTTCATGATCTACATGCATAAAAGTTTTATAATCTTCCAAAATAGTGGGATTGACATTAACTAAAGTCATGACCTCTCCAAACCCACTTTCATCAAAAAAATCATAAGATTGGACACTCTCCAAATATGTGGGATTTTATTTACTTAAAGTTGACTCTCTTACAAACCCACTTTCAATATTATTGCAAGCATTATTATCAATAACATATTCATCATGAGGCTTAAATAAATTTTCAAGATCATAAAAAACATTATCACCCCAATCATGATCATTGCAATAAGTAGTAGACATAACAAAATTAACATCCCCAAGCTTGTAGTTTTGCATATTATTAACATAATTAACATTAATAGAATTTATGATAACATCATTGCAATCATGCTTTTCATTCAAGGAGTTATCATGAATCACTTTATAAATTTCTTCGTTTAACACTTCATCACAATTTTCAGATTCATGATTTTCAAGCAAAACTTCATAGAGATAATCAAGTGCACTCAACTCACTAGCAATTGGTTCATAATAATTTGGTCTTTTGAAAAGATTATCAAGTGGATGAGGATCCATATCAATAGATTTTTAGCAAACGAAGATACAAGCAAATAGAAGGCACATGGCAACACAAGCAAAGATAGCAAACATGCAAAAGGCAAATGGAAAATATTTTTGTATTTTTGTAAAAACTTTTTAGAAGTGGGGGAGATGAAAATGAGAGGCAAATGGAAAATAAAGTAAATGCAAGGAGATGAAAGTTTATGCGTAGGTACTTGATAGATGTTGATGATGTCCCCCCGGCAACGACGCCAAAAATACTTCCTGCTACTTGTGAGCTGCGTTGGGATTTCCCTGAAGAGGAGAGGATGATGCAGTATAGTAGAGATAAGTATTTCCCTCAGTTATGAAACCAAGGTTACCAATCCAATAGGAGAACCAAGCAACACTATGTAAACAGCACTTGCACACAAACAACAAATACTTGCAACCCAATGCGTAGAGGGGTTGTCAATCCCTCAACGGTTATGACCAAGATTAAATTGTATAGGTTTTGATAAATAGATCTAACAAAAATACAAAATAAAATAAATAGAATAAAATTGCAGCAAGGTATTTTTGGTTTTAATATATGATAGAAAATAGACCCGGGGGCCCATAGTTTTCACTACAGCCTTCTCTCGAGAAAATAGCATACGGCGGGTAAACAAATTACTATTGGGCAATTGACAGAAAAGCAAATAATTATGACGATATCCAAGGCAATGATCATGTATATAGGCATCACGTCCAAGATTAGTAGACCGACTCCTACCTGCATCTACTACTATTACTCCACACATCGACCGCTATCCAGCATGCATCTAGTGTATTAAGTTCATGGAAAAATGGAGTAATGCTTTAAGCAAGATGACATGATGTAGACAAGATAAACTCATGTATGAATAAACCCCATATTTTTACCCTTAATAGCAATGATACATACGTGTCATGTCTCTTTCTGTCATTAGGATTGAGCACCGCAAGATTGAACCCATTACAAAGCACCTCTTCCCTTGGCAAGATAAATCAATCTAGTTGGCCAAACCAAACCCATAAATCGGAGAAGAAATACGAGTCTATAATAATCATGCATAAAATAGTTCAGAGAAAACCCAAATAATATTCATGGATAGATCTGATCATAAACTCACAATTCATCGATCCCAACAAACACACTGCAAAAAGTCATTACATCAAATAGATCGCCAAGAACACCGAGGAGAACATTGTATTGAAGATCAAAAAGAGAGAATAAGCCATCTAGCTACTAATACGGACATGTAGGTCTGTGGTAAACTACTCCCGCATCATCGGAGGGATGGCAAGGATGATGAAGAACCCCCTCCGTGATCGTTTCCCCCTCTAGCAGAGTGCAGGAAAAGGCCTCTAGATTGGATCTCGTGGTTCTGGAACTTGCGGCGGTGGAAAAAGTATTTCGTGGACTCCCCTGAGGGTTTTGGGATTTTAGAGTATTATAGAGGCGGAGGTAGGTCAAAACAATGCTCGTGGGCCCCACTACCCACCAGGGCACGCCAGAGGCCCCTGGCACGCCCTGGTGCCTAGTGGGCCCCTCTTCCATCTTCTGGTTCCCTCCCGAAGCTTCCAGGGTCTCTTATCGCCAGAAAAAAATCTCCAAAAAGTTTCGTTGCACCTGGACTTCGTTTGGTACTAGGGCTGGGCATTCGGTTAATATGGTTCGGTTTATTCAATTTTTTATAATTTCGGTTTTGAAGAAATAGCCACCGAAATAATCAAACAGGAATTAGCAACCGAACCTTATTAACCAAAATATATCGGTTCGGTTTTTTCAGTTAACCAAAAAAACCAAAGTAAATGCACCCATCGGCCTAAGTGACCTAACGTAGCAATTTGCATTGTACAGAATATAATAAAATAAACACAAGAGCTAGTAACCTTAATAGCAAATATAATACTCAACATGCCACATCATTTTCGGCAATGAAAGTATGTATAAAGGGATAGTGAACAAAGTCTCACTTACAAATATATAGTCTCACTTATGTAGAAGCAAAAACAAATAGTCACACGTACGTATTATGTATGGATCAGAATAAGCACATGCACTAAACCATAGATTAATTAGTAATTTGTTTCATTAGGCACGCACACTTCAAATATACACAAGAGATCCTTCGGCCCAAATCGTATAAATACTTGCAGGAAGGATACACTAGCACATGCAATCATTCCATGCAAAATAATAATAATAATTTCCTAGTAGATCAAACTAATCACTAGCATGGAGTTACGTTAGGTACAGGAATTGAGATTTGAGGGACTAGAACTTGGAGAAACCAGCAAAATACTTGTGAGTGGATGGCTTGACGTCCATTGAAACAAACGGATTTATTCCCGCAAAAAAAAGAAACAGATTTATTGTTGACTGCCGAGTGCCGCCTCGCTGGAGCTGGCTCGATGAGTAGTGATCGCACGCCTAGGGTTGGAGAGGAGAGGGCGCCGCCTGATGAAGCGATGGAGAGATGGGTGATGGCTAGGTTTACGTGTACGTGTGGTTTGTGTGAACATGGGGCGATTACAAATGAGTAATCAGGGGGTGTTGGGCCGATGAGCATATGGGGTGCGCTCACAATCACGTACAGCCTCATGGTCATGGGAAGCAGGCATCGTAAATAATATCGGTTGATTCGGTGATTACGGTTTTTGGCGATAGGAAACCGAACGTACACCGAACACCGAATAGCAATCAGAATTCCCACCGAACCAAACAACCGTACACCGAATAAATAGATAAATCAGTTTAATCGGTTTGGTTCGGTTTTCGGTGTGATAGTGCCCACCCCTATTTGGTACTGATATTCTGCAAAGTCAAAAACAAGCAAAAAACAGCAACTGGCACTGGGCACTAAGTTAATAGGTTAGTTCCAAAAAATGATATGAAGTTGCTTGTAAATGTATATAAAACATCCAAGATTGATGATATGATGGCATGGAACAATAAAAAATTATAGATACATTGGAGACGTATCACAACCTCATGCCATTGGCGATGAGGCGAATCACAGAGCAAGCAAGCCGCTACACACCAATGCCGAAGACCTCTACAACACTACAAAGACCCAAGGATAACATAGACCTTGTTAAACAACTTGCAAATAGAGCAATTGTATATGTTTCTCGTGTATTTAGTACAACCAAACTCGATTTATTTCTCACATGCATAACAATACAAACTGTACCAATGACAAATGAACATCAGATGCAAAATTGAACCAAATAGTTAACTGGATAGCAGAACAAATGAACCAAACAATTAACTGAGCACCACATTGCACAAAAAATGATATACTAGAAGATAAGAAAGTTAACTAAACCAATAATGCTTGATAACTACTAGGAAATGAAGCAATCGTTGGACCAAACTGTTCACTGAACATTACATTTCAGAAGATCAGATTGCATATTAACATTACAGAGGACAATTAACTAGAAGGAACCGACGGTGGCGTCAAGAAAATACTACGAACTGTATTTTAAAGTAGCCAACCGCGTGGCAGTGTCGACGGTGGCATCGAAGGCGAGGTGCACATCCAAGATCTGGCAGTCAGCACGCATAGAAGCCATCGCGACCTCATCCACGCATGCGGCCGCGATTTGCTTCTCCACTGCCAGATGCTCCTGAGCTCCTTGCTATACTGTGTGCAAAATGGCTGTGGGCGGCGCTTATTTGGAGGACGGGGCAGTGATTTGGGCGGTAGGTGTCGCATCGTCGGTCAGGGCATGTGGGATGGAGAAGGAGGAGGAGGATGGGGATGGGGTGTGGATTACCTGACTATATCGACAAGGCTGCGCAGCAATAAGAAGGGTCGTCGGCAAGGAGGCGGCGCTGCAAGTTAGCAGTGAAGGTTTGAACTTGGAAAGGAAGGAGGAACAGTGGAAATGTGGCTTCTGGTCGGGGGGCGAGGAGCTAGATATTTCTGCGGTTGCCGAAAATTTTCGCTCGATGCCGCGAGAAACTGGCGCGAAGTGTGGTTGAAGCGCGAGCACTGGACTGTAGACGGCGAAGCTTCCGACGTAAGCCATACAAGAGGGTGCAACAAGATATTTTATATCGCATCACATATGATTCTTGCTAGTAAACTGTTTGTGGTGTAGCTGATTTTTTTCATTTTGATTTGAAAGACAAAATGGTGTTACGGAGGGAAAGGACAATGTTTGAATTGCTAGAACACTTATTTGCAGTGAACATGCAACTATATGAGTGTCGTGTTAAAATTTGGAATTTATTCAGGGTTCGTTTGGCCTTTTTAATACATTAATTGAGTTTCTAGGCATTTAATGTGCATAATTCAAATTTGAAGTACAAGCACATGCTCTAGTGCACCAAAATAAGTTGAAAAAACATATATGTGTCCCTGGGTGAATGTTTAGGTCCCATGCAAGAAATGGGAATGAATTTCAAACACCTCGGCATCGTGGCTCGGCTGGAAACATTGAGATACTTGGTTTTTAAATTCCTGTAAATCCAAAAATCGCCTGAAAAACACGAAACTTGGCACGGTATCATGAAATGGCACCAACATGCCGTGGTAAAAAATCGTCCAATATGGGACAAGTTTTGGTGTAAGCTTCTCACAAAACGGAACTTCTCTCAAGAAGCCTCATGGTTCCGAGAGGGGACGTGACACCTCTGTGTGCGAAATGACATAGACCGCCTCTTCTCGCCTTGATTTTTTTACAGAGGCAACATAGACCAATAGGAGTATCGTGCTAATTTTAGGAATTAATCCGTGTTCGTCTGGCCTTTTTATACATTAACTGAGTTTTATAGGAATTTAATGTGCATAATTCAAATTTGAACTACATGCAAATGCTCCAGTGCACCAAAGCTGGTTGAAAAATCATATGTGGTCCTTGAGTGAAAGTTTAGGTCCATTCAACAAATGGGAATGAATTTCAAATATCTAGGTGTCGTGGCTCGGCCGGAAACATTGAGAAACTTGGTTTTTAAATTGCTGTAAATCCAAAAGTCGCCCGAAAATCATGAAACTTGGCATGGTCTCATGACATGGCACCAACATGTTGTGGTAAAAAATTTGTCTGCTTTGGGACAAGTTTTGGTGTAAACTTCTTACAAAACGAAGCTTCTCTCAAGAAGCCTTGTGGTTCCGAGAGGGGACGTGTCACCTCTATGTGCGAAACGACATAGACCGCCCCTCTTCCCGCCATGATTTTTTTTACAAAGGTAACATAGACCAGCAGGAGTTCTGTGCTAAATTTTGGAATTATTCAGGGTTTGTTTTGCCTTTTTTATGCATTATTTGAATTTTCTAGGCATTTAATGTGCATAATTCAAATTTGAGCTACATGCACATGCTCTAGTGCACCAAAGCTGGTTGAAAAATCATATGTGTGTCCTTGAGTGAAAGTTTAGGTCCCATGCAAGAAATGGGAATGAATTTCAAACATCTGGGCGTCGTGGCTCGGCCGGAAACATTGAGAAACTTGGTTTTTAAATTCCTGTAAATCTAAAAATCGCCTGAAAATCATGAAACTTGGCGTGGTCTCATGACGTGGCACCAACATATTGTGGTAAAAATTTCGTCCGATTTGGGACAAGTTTTGGTGTAAGCTTCTTACAAAACGGAGCTTCTCTTAAGAGGCCTCGTGGTTCCGAGAGGGGACGTGTCACCTCAGTGTGTGAAACGACATAGACCGCCCCTCTTCCTGCCTTGATTTTGTTGACAAAGGCAACATAGACCAACAGGAGTTCCGTGGTAAATTTTGGAATTATTCAGGGTTTGTTTTGCCTTTTTTATACATTATTTGAGTTTTTTAGGCATTTAATGTGCATAATTCAAATTTGAGCTACATGCACATGCTTCAGTGTGCCAAGATGTGTTGAAAAATCATATATGTGTCCATTGGTGAATGTTTAGGTCCCATGCAAGAAATGGGAATGAATTTCAAACATCTGGGCGCCATGGCTCAGCTGGAAACATAGAGAAACTTGGTTTTAAAATTCCTATAAATCCAAAACTCGCCTGAAAATCATGAAACTCACCATGTTGCCTTCACATGGTACTGTTACGTCCATTTTGCATCATGTTTTCCTATTGTTATTTATAGTGTTTTATCCAATATAATAATTTGTGGAGTAATTCTAATGCCTTTTCTCTCATAATATGCAAGGTTTACACAAAGAGGGAGAATACCGGCAACTGGAATTCTAGACCTGAAAAAGCTATGTCAGAGATACCTATTATGCACATCTCCAAATGAGCTGGAATTTTATGGAAAATTATTTTGAAATATATGAAAAATATTGGAGAAAAGAAATACTAGAGGGGGGCACCCAGGTGACCACTCGGCACCAAGGCGCGCCACCCCCTCCAGGCGCGCCCTGGTGGGTAGTGGGCTCCCTGTCCCACCTCCGGTGTCCATCTTCTAGTACATAAGGTCTTTTGACCTAGAAAAATAAGAGGATGACTTTCGGAGGGAGCGCTGCCACCTCGAGGCAGAACTTGGGCAGGAGCACTTTTGCTCTCTGGCGGAGCGATTCCGCCGGGGATACTTCCCTCCGGGAGGGGGAAATCGAAGCCATCGTCATCACCAACAACCCTCTCACCTTTGGAGGATCAATCTTCATCAACATCTTCACCAGCACCATCTCATCTCAAAACCCTAGTTCATCTCTTGTGTTCAATCTTGTGCCAAAACCTCAGATTGGTACTTGTGGGTGAGTAGTAGTGTTGATTACATCTTGTAGTTGATGCTAGTTGGTTTATTTGGTGGAAGATTATATGTTCAGATCCATTATGATATTTATAACTCCTCTGATCTTGAGCATGAATATTATTTGTGAGTAGTTGTTTTTGTTCTTGAGGATACGGGAGAAGTCATGTTGCAAGTAATCATGTGAATTTGGTATTCGTTCGATATTTTGATGGTATGTATGTTGTGATTCCCTTAGTGGTGTTATGTGAACGTCGACTACATGACACTTCACCATCTTTGGGCCTAAGGGAATGAATTGTGTGAGTAGTTATTAGATGATGGGTTGCTAGAGTGATAGAAACTTAAACCCTAGTTTATGCGTTATTCCGTAAGGGGCTGATTTGGATCCACATGTTTAATGATATGGTTAGATTTTATCTTAATTCTTCTTTCGTAGTTGCGGATGCTTGTGAGAGGGGTTAATCATAAGTGGGAGGCTTGTTCAAGTAAGAACAACACCCAAGCACCGGTCTACCCACATATCAAATTATCAAAGTAGCGAACGCAAATCAAACAAACATGATGAAAGTGACTAGATGAAATTTTCGTGTGTCCTCGAGAACGTTTTACTTATTATCTGAGACCATTCCGGCCTGTCCTTTGCTACAAAAAGGATTGGGCTACCTTGCTGCACTTATTGTTACTATTGTTACTTGTTACTTGCTACAAATTATCTTGCTATCAAACTACCTGTTACCGACAATTTTAGTGCTTGCAGAAATTACCTTGCTGAAAACCGCTTGTCATTTCCTTCTGCTCCTTGTTCGGTTCGACACTCTTACTTATCGAAAGGACTACGATTGATCCCCTATACTTGTGGGTCATCAAGACTCTTTTCTGGCACCGTTGCCGGGGAGTGGAGCGCTCTTGGTAAGTGGAAATTGGTAAGGAAAAAATTTATATTACGTGCTGAAATTTACTTTCACTTGTTACTATGGAAAACGATCCTTTGAGGGGTTTGTTCGAGGTATCTTCACCTCGACCAAAAACACAAAGAGTTGCCCCTCAACCTACTGCACCTAATGAAAATATTGGTTATGAAATTCCTTTGGGTATGATAGAGCAACTGCTAGCTAATCCTCATGCAGGAGATGGAATGAAGCATCCGGATATGCACTTGATATATGTGGACGAAATTTGTGGATTGTTTAAGCTTGCAGGTTTACCCGAAGATGAAGTTAAGAAGAAGGTTTTCCCTTTATCTTTGGGGGAAAAGCATTGACATGGTATAGGCTATGTGATGATATTGGAGCTTGGAATAGGAACCAATTTAAAATGGAATTTCACCAAAAGTTCTATCCTATGCATCTAGTTCATCGTGATCGGAATTATATATATAATTTTTGGCCTCGTGAAGGAGAAAGTATCGCTCAAGCTTGGGGGAGGCTTAAGTCAATGTTATATTCATGCCCCAATCATGAGCTCTCAAGAGGAATTATTATACATAATTTTTATGTTTGGCTTTCTCATAATGATCGATCCATGCTCGATACTTCTTGTACTGCTTCTTTTATGAAGAAGACTATTGAATTCATATGTGATCTCTTGGAAAGAATTAAATGCAACTCTGAAGATTCAGAATTCGACGAAGGTAAGGAGTCAGGTACAAAACTTGAGTTTGATTGTGTTAAAACTTTTATGGATACCGATGCTTTTCATAATTTTAGCACTAAATATGGACTTGACTTTGAGATAGTAGCTTCTTTTTGTGAATCATTTGCTACTCACGTTGATCTCCCTAAGGAGAAGTGGTTTAATATAATCCCCCTATTAAAGAAAAGATTGAGGAACCAGTTATAGTTAAGGATGAAACTATTATTTACAATGTGGATTCAGTTGTGCCTACTGCTTATATTGAAAAACCACCTTTCCCTGTTAGGATAAAGGAACATGCTAAAGTTTCAACCGTGGTCAACAAAAGTAATATGAGAGCACCTAGACCCTCTGAACAAATTAAAGTAGAACCTAGTATTGCTATGGTTAAAGATCTCTTGGTTGATAATGTTGATGGGCATGTTATTTACTTCTGTGATGAAGCTGCTAGAATTGCCAAACCCGATACTAAAGATAAGAATAAACCCGTTGTTGGCATGCCCGTTGTCTCAGTTAAAATAAGAGATCATTGTTATCACGGCTTGTGTGATATGGGTGCTAGTGTCAGTGCTATTCCATTTACTCTTTACCAAGAAATTATGAATGACATTGCACCTGCTGAAAATAGAAGATATATTGATGTTACTATTAAACTTGCTAATAGAGATACTATCACACCACTTGGGATCGTTAGAGATGTTGAAGTCTTGTGTGGAAAAATAAAATACCCTACTGATTTTCTAGTTCTTGGTTCTCCACAAGATGATTTTGTCCCATTATATTTGGTAGACCTTTCTTGAACATTGTTAATGCTAAGATAGATTGCAAGAATGGAACTGTCAGTGTCAACTTTGGTCATGTGTCTCATGAGTTTAATTTCTCTAAGTTTTGTAGGCAACCCCATGATAAAGAATTGCCCAATACAGATGAAATAATTGGTCTTGCTTCTATTACCGTACCCCCTACTGATCTTCTAGAACAATATTTGCTCGACCATGAAAATGATATGCACTTGCATGAAAGAAATGAAATAGATAGGTTGTGCTTTGAACAACAACCTATTCTCAAACATAATTTGCCTATTGAAACTCTAGGAGGTCCTCCTCCACCTAAGGGTGATCCTGTGTTTGAATTGAAACAATTACCAGATACATTGAAATATGCTTATTTAGATGAAAAGAAGATATATCCTGTTATTATTAGTGCTAACCTTACAGAGCATGAAGAGAAAAGATTATCAAAAACTCCGAGGAAGCACCGAGCTGCTATTGGATGTACTCTTGATGATCTTAAGGGCATTAGTCCCACTCTTTGTCAGCACAAGATTAATATGGAGCCTGATGCTAAACCAGTTGTTGATCATCAGCGACGACTGAATCCTAAGATGAAGGAAGTGGTAAGAACTGAAATATTAAAGCTTCTAGAAGCAGGTATAATTTATCCTATAGCTGATAGTAGATGGGTAAGTCATGTTCATTGCGTTCCTAAGAAAGGAGGCATTACTGTTGTTCCTAATGATAAAAATGAACTTATCCCACAAAGAATTATGACTGGTTATAGAATGGTAATTGATTTCAGAAAATTAAACAAAGCTACTAGAAAGGATCATTACCCTCTACCTTTTATTGATCAAATGTTAGAAAGATTATCTAAGCACACACACTTTTGCTTTCTTGATGGATATTCTGGTTTCTCTCAAATACCCATATCACAACCTGATCAAGAGAAAACCACTTTTACTTGCCCTTTTGGAACTTATGCTTATAGACATATGCCTTTTGGTTTATGTAATGCACATGCTACCTTTCAAAGATGTATGACTGCTATATTCTCTGACTTTTGTGAAAAGATTGTTGAGGTTTTCATGGATGTTTTTTTCGTTTACGGACTTCTTTTGATGATTGCTTAAGCAACCTTGATCGAGTTTTGCAGAGATGTGAACAAACTAATCTTGTCTTGAATTGGGAGAAGTGCCACTTTATGGTGAATGAAGGTATTGTCTTGGGGCACAAAATTTCTGAACGAGGTATTGAAGTGGATAAAGCTAAAGTTGATGCAATTGAGAAAATGCCATGTCCTAAAGATATTAAAGGTATTCGAAGTTTCCTGGGTCATGCTGGTTTTTATAGGAGGTTTATTAAAGACTCCTCTAAAATTTCTAGTCCTCTTACCAATCTCTTGCAAAAGGATGTTCCATTTGTCTTTGATGATGATTGTGTAGAAGCCTTTGAAACACTTAAGAAAGCCTTAACTTCTGCACCTATTGTCCAACCACCTGACTGGAACTTGCCTTTTGAAAGTATGTGTGATGCTAGTGATTATGTTGTTGGTGCTGTTCTAGGACAAAGAGTTGATAAAAAATTAAATGTTATCCATTATGCTAGTAAGACTCTAGACAATGCCCAAAGAAATTATGCTACTACTGAAAAAGAATTTTTAGCAGTTGTGCTTGCTTGTGATAAACTCCGATCTTACATAGTTGACTCTAAAGTAATTGTTCACACCGATCATGCTGTTATTAAATATCTTATGGAAAACAAAGATGCTAAACCTAGACTCATTAGGTGGGTTCTTTTGTTACAAGAGTTTGACTTGCACATCACTGATAGGAAAGGAGTTGAGAACCCCGTAGCTGATAACTTGTATAGGTTAGAAAACGTTCTTGATGACCCACTACCTATTAATGATAGCTTCCGTGATGAACAACTAGCTGTCATAAATGCTTCTCATAACAATCCTTGGTATGCAGACTATGCTAATTAAATTGTTGCTAAATTTATACTACCTAGTTTCACATACCCACAAAAGAAAAAATTCTTCTACGATTTAAGAAATTACTTTTGGGATGACCCACATCTTTATAAAGGAGTAGATGGTATTATTAGACGTTCTGTACCTGAGCATGAACAGGAACAAATCCTACCGAAATGACACTCCGAAGCCTACGGAGGACATCATGCCGGAGATAGACCGCGCTCAAGGTATTACAATCTGGTTTTTATTGGCCTACTCTTTTTCAAAGATGCTCGTAAGTTTGTCCCAACTTGTGATCAATGCCAAAGAATTGGTAATATTGGTAAACGTTAGGAAATGCCTATGAATTATTCACTTGTTATTGAACCATTTGATGTTTGGGGCTTTGATTATATGGGACTTTTTCCTTCCTCTAATGGGTATACACATATTTTGGTTGTTGTTGATTATGTCACTAAGTGGGTAGAAGCTATTCCAACTAGCAGTGCTGATCATAACACCTCCATTACAATGTTAAAAGAAGTTATTTTCCCTAGGTTCGGAGTCCCTAGATATTTAATGACTAATGGTGGTTCACATTTTATTCATGGTGCTTTCCGTAAATTGCTTGCTAAATATGATGTTAACCATAGAATTGCATCTCCTTATCACCCTCAATCTAGTAGTTAAGTTAAACTTAGCAATAGAGAAATAAAGTTGATATTACAAAAGACTGTTAACAGATCTAGGAAAAATTGGTCTAAGAAACCTGATGATGCACTATGGGCTTATAGAATTGCCTATAAAAATTCCTATGCGTATGTCTCCATACAAAATAGTTTATGGAAAAGCATGTCACTTGCCTCTTGAGTTAGAACATAAAGCATATTGGGCAATTAAGGAACTCAACTATGATTTCAAACTTGCCGGTGAAAAGAGGTTATTTGATATTAGCTCGCTAGATGAATGGAAATGCCAAAGATGGCATGACAAAAGAATCCAAAAGCGAGAATTCAAAGTTGGTGAATATGTTCTATTGTACAATTCTCGTTTTAGATTTTTTGCAGGAAAACTTCTCTCCAAGTGGGAAGGACCACATATCATCGAAGAAATTTATCGCTCTAGAGCTATCAAGATCAATAATGCCGAAGGCACTAATCCGAAGGTGGTCAATGGGCAAACAATTAGGCACTATATTTCAGGTACACCTATTAATGTTGAAACTAATATTATTCAAACCATGGCAACGGGGGAATACATAAAAGATACCTTCCAGAACACTCCAGAACCCTAAAAAGGAAGAGGTACGTGATACGGTAAGTAAACCGACTCCAAAAATTCCGCAAAAATATTTTATGTCAGTTTTGGAATATTTAAAAAAATAAAAAATAAGAAACAACCAGGAAGGCAACCCAGGTGCCCACTAGGCACCAGGGCGTGCCTGCCCCACCTGGCACGCCGTGGTGGGTTGTGGGCCCCTCGGTCACCTTCCCAACTCTGTTTTCCTATCTTATGCTTGTTTCCCAAGATAAAAATTCTTTATATATACCCCCGGATGATTTGACCACCGTATCTTGTTTTGGACTCCAATTTGCATGATTTGAATGAAACTAACCCGGACTGATGCTGTTTTCAGCAGAACTACCATGGTGTTGTTTTTGTGCAGAAATAAAAGTTCTCGGAATGGAACGAAACTTTTTGGAGAATTATTTTGCAATAAAAGAAAAATACCGGAACCAAGAACCACCGGAGGGGGGCTGGTTGAGCACAACCCACCAGGGCGCGCCACCCCCTCCATGCGCGCCCAGGTGGGTTGTGCCCACCTGGTGGCCCCGCATACCCTAATTCCAACTCCTTAAATACCTATTTTCGGAGAAAAAATTAGGGAGAAAGTTTCATCGCATTTCATGATATGGAGCCGCCGCCACCTCCTATTCTTCATCGGGAGGCCAGACCTGGAGCCCGTTCGGGGCTCCGGAGAGGGGAATCTTCGGTCTTCATCATCACCAACCCTCCTTCATCGCCAATTCCATGATGCTCCCCACCGGGAGTGAGTGATTCCTTCGTAGGCTCGCTGGTCGGTGAGGAGTTGGATGAGATTCATCATGTAATCGAGTTAGTTTTGTTAGGGCTTGATCCCTAGTACTCCCTTCATTCCTAAATATAGGTCTTTTTAGATATTTCACTGCAAACTACATACGAATGTATATAGACATATTTTAGAGTGTAGATTCACTCATTTTGCTCCGTATGTAGTTCATAGTGGAATCTCTAAAAAGACTTATATTTAGGAACGGAGGGAGTATCCACTATGTTCTGAGATTGATGTTGTTATGACTTTGCCATGCTTAATGCTTGTCACTAGGGCCCGAGTGCCATAATTTCATATTTGAACCGTTTATGTTTTCACCATTATATCTATGTTCTAGATCCGATCTTGCAAGTCATATTCACCTATTACGTGTTATGATCCATAAACCCCAATGTGACAGTAATTGGGATACTTTCCGGTGATGACCGTAGTTTGAGGAGTTCATGTATTCACTATGTGTTAATGCTTTGTTCTGGTTCTTTATTAAAAGGAGGCCTTAATATCCCTTAGTTTCCTTATGGACCCCGCTGCCACGGGAGGGTAGGACAAAAGATGTCATGCAAGTTCTTTCCATAAGCACGTATGACTATTTACGGAATACATGCTATTTATGAACTGGAGCTAGTGTTGTATCGCCCTAGGTTATGACTGTTATATGATGAATATCATCCAACGAATTCATTGATCCAATCCCTAGGAATTTTCCACATATTGTTCTTGCTAAGTTACTACTGCTGCTACCACTGTTACACTTGCTACAAAACCATTGCTATCACTGTTACCGTTACTGCTACTATTATCACTGCTATCAAAAATATCATATTACTGTGCTACTGATCATATTGCTACAGATATTTAACCTCTAGGTGTGGTTGAATTGACAACTCAACTGCTAATACTTGCAAATATTCTTTGGCTCCCCTTGTGTCGAATCTATAAATTTGGGTTGAATACTCTACCCTCGAAAACTATTGCGATCCCCTATACTTGTGGGTTATCAATATCTTTTTCTGGCGTCGTTGCCGGGGAGCATAGCTATATTTGTTGAGTCACATGGAATTATTATCTATTTATCACTATGAAGAATCTGAAGGATACAAAAACCAAGATCGTTCCCTCTAGGACGAGGGGAGGTAAGGAACTGGCATCATGCTCTCCACTTGATTCACCTTCTATTTTGAGTAGACTTGCAACACCACCGCATGTTGTTAATCCTGATATGTCACAAGTTATTGATGATGCTACTTCTACTATGAATGCTACTCATGATGATGCTAGTAGCTTGCTTGATGATAATATGCCACTTGATGAATTTTTGATGAACAAATTGCTAGAGCTAAAGATATTGATAATGCTGAAACTGATGAAGTACTTGAAACTGAAAATCTTGAAACACCTATTAGACCTATCTCTCCAAGATATGAATTGCCTAAGATACTTGAAGGTTATGTTATGGATGAGGAGACAGCTAGAGACTTTCTTGCTTGCAATGATAGAGATGATCTTAAGAAATTACTATGCAAACTGAAAGAAAAATCTTTGAATGCTAGAATGAAATGTGATCCTAAGTTTGCTACTTCACCTATCTTTGTTATCGATAAGGATTATGAATTCTCTGTCGACCCAGAGTTAATTACTCTGGTTGAATCTGATCCTTTCCATGGCTATGAAACTGAAACTGTTGTGGCACATCTTACTAAATTAAATGATATAGCCACCCTATTTGCTCATGATGAGAAGATTCGCTACTATTATATTCTCAAATTATTTCCGTTCTCATTAAAGGGTGATACTAAGATATGGTACAATACTCTTGCTCCTTGTTGTGTGCGTAATCCCCAGGATATGATTTATTACTTCTTTGAAAAATATTTTCTTGCTCATAAAAACAAGCTGCTTTACATGAAATATTTAATTTTGTGCAAATTGAAGAAGAGAGTCTCCCACAAGCTTTGTGGAGGCTTCTCCAATTGCTTAATGCTTTGCCTGATCGCCCTCTTAAGAAGAATGAAATACTTGATATCTTCTATAATGGACTAACCGATGCTTCTAGGGACTTCCTAGATAGTTGTGCTAGTTGTGTTTTCAGGGAACGAACTGTTGAACAAGCTAAGGAATTATTGAATAATATATTGAAAAATTATGATGATTGGACTCTTCTTGAATCACCGCCTAAACCGACTCCGAAGAAAAGGGGCATCTTATATCTAAGTCCTGAAGATATGCAAGAGGCAAAGAAAAGTATGAAGGAACAAGGTATTATGTTAAAAATTTACCTCCTATTGAAGAAATACATGGACTTGACACACCACCACCAAAGGTGGTAGAGGTAAACTATTTAATGAAATTTTATGAAAGTGACATCCCTTACAATAAACATCCTAGTCAATGCCTTTATGAGTTTGACAATTACATTAGAAAACAAGATCACTTCAATGAAAATGTTATGAAACAATTGAAATATAACTCTAATATGATTGCTCGCTTGAGTGACTTGTTATTTAGAATTACTAATGACATAAGAGGTGTAGGAAAACATGCTTCTATGGTTCAAACTCAAATATAACAAGTTGCTAAATCTCAAGGAGAGTTGCTTAGTGAAATGAATAATAATATGAATGACTTTGTTGTTAGAGTAGCAACTAGAGGAGGTAAAATGACTCAGGAACCACTTTATCCTGAAGGACACCCTAAAAGAATTGAACAAGACTCTCAAAGAATTAACACTAATGCACCTAGTCCTTCTAAAAAGAAGAAGAAAAAGAAAAATGATAGGACTTTGCATACCTCTAATGAAACTGAAATAGAAAAACCTCCTGAAAATAATAATGATGTTTCTATTTCTGATGCTGAAACTCAATCTGGTAATAAACATTCATCTAGTGATAATGAAAAAGATAATGATGATGTTCATGAAGACACTCAACAAGACATTGATAAACAACCAGATAATGATGTTGAAACAGAACCAGCTTTTGATCTTGATAACCCACAACCTAAAAATAAAAAATATGATAAAATAGACTTTGTTGCTAGAAAGCATGGAAGAGAAAGCGAACCATGGGTTCAGAAACACATGCCCTTTCCACCTAAATCAACTAAGAAAAAAGATGATGAAGAATTTGAACGCTTTGCTGAAATGCTTAGACCGGTCTTTTTGCGCACTCGCTTGACTGATATCTTAAAGATGGCCCCTTATGCAAAATACATGAAAGACATCATCACTAATCAGAGAAAGATACCGGAAGCTAAAATCTCCACCATGCTTGCTAATTATTCTTTTACGGATGGAGTACCTAAAAAACTTGGAGACCCAGGAATACCAACTATACATTGCTCCATCAAAAGAAATTATGTTAAAATTGTTTTGTGTGATCTAGGAGCTGGTGTTAGTGTTATGCCTTTCTCCTTATATAAAAGACTTGATTTGAATAAACTCACACCAACTAAAATATCTTTGCAAATGGCTGACAAATCAACTGCCATACCTATCGGTATTTGTGAGGATGTGCCCGTTGTTGTTGCAAATGTTACTATCTTAACTGACTTTGTTATACTTGAGATGCCCAAGGACGACAACATGCCGATTATCCTTAGTAGACCCTTTTTGAATACTGCAGGGGCTGTTATTGATTGCAATAAAAGCAAGGTCACTTTTCATATCAATGGTAATGAACATACGGTGCACTTTCCGAAGAAACAATTCCAAGTGAATGGTATTAATGTTATTGAAAATCTCCGACAATCACTATTGGAAGTTTTCAACTAGCTCTACCTACTACCAAAAAGAAATATGAAATGCTTATTGTTGGAGACATGCATATCCCCGTTGAGGTAACTTAGTGTCTTACGAAAGTTCTTCGGTTTCATGCTAATCGAAGGTGGTTGTTAATAAGACTTGATCAACCTTATTAATGGATCATTTTTGAGAGGTATGAAGTTGATGAATTTAGTGAGCACAACTTTCTGCTCCCAACTTTTGTTTTCTGTTTTTCATAGTTAAATAAAATAAAATGCCATGTTTTGTCTTTTTTTGAATTCCCGTGCAATAAAAAATGACCCAAAAATAAAAGTTCTCAGAATGCCCTGAAAATTTAATACGTTTTTTTCTGAATATTTTTGAATTTTTGGTGCAAATAACATCAGAGGGGGGGTGCACCTGGTGACCACAAGACACCAGGGTGCGCCAGCAGCCCCAGGCGTGCCCTGGTGGTTGTGGTCCCCACGTGGGTCCCCTCACTTACTTCTTTAGCCCAAGTCATCTCCTACCTCCAGAAAAAAAATCACCATAGCTCTCTCTCTCTCATGTTCTTGCTCTCAAACCCGCGGATTTCGATCTCTTTGCTCGAAGCTCTGTTTCCGAAATTGTTTTGGGGTATTGCTACTTGGTATGTGACTCCTCCATTGCTCCAATTAGTTTTTGCTTTAGTGGATTATATTTCAAATAATTAGCTACTCTTGGTGCTGCTGTAGATGAGCTTGCATGTTGAATTCTTAGAGTTCTAAGTAGTTTGAATGCTTAATATGGCCTCTATGCACTCTTATGAGTAGTTGCTATCAATCTTGTGGAGTTTTGTTAACAAAATTTTTGTGTCCCAAAATTTTTCAGAAATTGTTCGCAAATAAAAATGCAATTCTTTAGGAGTTCTTCGAGGAAGAGGCCTACGGAGGCATCATCTAGTAGTGGCTCGATACGTCGGTCTTATGTTGAACCAAGCGCAAGCGAAATGCGGGATGCGGCTATCAAATCATGCCTATGGCCGTGTAACAATTTCATGGTGAGTGCAGGTATTAAGGAAGAATTTGAGCAGTACGTTCACAACACCGAGCTCGGCCCCTACATAGAAGATGATTCAGCATCTCAACCTCACAGAAACATTCACTAAGAAATTTAAAATTCATCCACGTGAGTCTAGAGTTTCATTTAGTCTTTATGATCATCCATTTACCATGCCTCTAGAGATGTTTTGTACTATCTGCAAAATTCCATATTGGGGTTCGCTAGACGAGCCACCAAGATCTGAATATGAGTCATTTTTGACTAACCTTTGCTACGGTGAGGACAAAGGAGTGACACAAGGTAGAATAAAAAGTATTCACTTCCCATCAATTCATTACTTTGCACTCTTTAATGGCAAATGCATCGTGGGCAAGCAAGATTGTAGTACACTATGTGCTCCTGACCTGAGCCTCATACACACTGCTCTTACCAGTATTAAACGCTATAACCTTGAAGCGATTGTTGCACGTAGATTGCAACACAAAGCTGGTAGTGGTTATTTTTATGGTGGGATTTATGCTTCTCGTTTAGCTAAAGAGGTTGGTGTTACACCTCTGCCTTATGACCCCATCTTGCCTACTTAGTACTTAGACTTTGATGCCATGAAACATCATAAGTTCCTTACGGGCACAATCACTGATTATACTTATAACTTGATGTTCGATAAAAAACCCTATTGTGCCTGTTGTTTTGCCTGTGCCTGCTCTCTTTGATTATCACAGCAAAGGAAGGTATTATGTTCTTGAGAGCGAGGCCCGCGCGCACAACGCAGAGGTCGTGGCTGCTCGGCGGGCTGAGGAGGCTACACCAAGAGCCTCCGTAAGCTACCACTCTGACTATTATGCAGGTCGCGGATGGTGATTACCAAGCTAGGCCAAAATTCTAAGCTTGGGGGAGTACGTATTTCCACCGACATTACATTCATGCTCACACATTTCATTCCAGTTGTCAGTGTTCACAATTTTTCATTATATTATCCATGCTAGATTTATTTTCTCGCTTTCTTCTTGTGTGTTTGAAAAACTTTGAGAAAAACAAAAAAAATGTTTCTTGCTTCTTTTCGGTTTTCCTTTCTAAGTTTAATTAGTTGTAGTATTAAAAAGAAAACCCAAAAAGATTTCCTTGTTCTTCTTTTGTTTGTTGGGAGCTATCCCGTGTAAATAGTTTTTCTCGTTTTTCTTTTCTTTTTCTTTAATTTGCTTTCTTCAAGAAAAACTAAAAACTCCAAAAATATTTCAGTTTGTTTCTCTGAAATTCTTTTCTTTTTATTGAGTCATACCAAGGAGAAGATCATGATGAAAATGTTGAGTGGCTCTCATATGCATTTCTATTGATCTAACAAAGAGCCCATATTACCTTGACTTCTCCTTTTGAATAAAATGTTTGCAGATTCCAGCATAGTCCACGGCACTCTTCCACTATTATTATTTTCATATCATTCGGTCGTGCAAGTGAAAGGCAATAATGACGATATTTGATGAACTGGCTGTGGCAGAGAGAAATGGATATGAACTCAACTTGTTCTATTTTTGTAAATATGTTTAACCTAGTATCCATGATTCAGCATATTATGATCAAACATGTTTGCAATGACAATTAGAGATTATAGTTTCTCATGCCATGCCTAAGTAGCTAGGAGTGGATAATGATTTATCTTGGATGTCAACATGCATTAAAATGATTGTGATGTAGTATGATGATATGGTATCCTCCTTTGAATGTTTCAAGTGGCTTGACTTGGCACATGTTCATGCATGTAGTTGAATCAAAACAAACATAGCCTCTACAATATTTATGTTCATGGTGTCCATATCCTACTCATGCTAGTATTCAATGTTAATTATGCATAACACATGTTCATGACCGTTTTCGCTCTCTAGCTGGCCGCTTCTCAACCTATTTGCTAGTCTTCGCCTGTACTAAGCGGGAACACTGCTTGTGCATCAAAATCCTAAAACCCAAGTTATTCCAGATGAGTCCACCATATCTACCTATATGCGGTATTACCATGTCGTTCCAAGTAAATTTGCATGTGCCACCTCTAAAATTTCAAATAAACATCTGTTTTGTGTGCCTGGACCGCTCATGGAGCGCCAGGGGTTGTCAGTATCTTCCATGCTAAGAGGGTTATTCTCATGATGAGTGTTTATTCACTCGTCCTTGCACGAGAGGGGCGGTAATAGGGATGCCGAGTCCCGAATTCAAAAATTGCAAATAATTAAACAAAACTACCGCAGGATTGATGTTGGTATGGACGGTACCCGTGGATTCGGCTAGCCGTGGAATGTGTTTGTTGGTGGAGGGGGAGTAAACCTTTATTTTTATCGCTTGGGAACCGCCACTAATGTGTTTAGCATGGAAGATATTGATAACTCTTGGTCGTAATGTTGACAGGAAGGGTGTACCTCCCAAAATTACATTTATCTCTATTTTTAAAACTTTGAGCTCTGGCACCGCTGCAAATCCCTGCTTCCATCTGCAAAGGGACTATCTATTTAATTTTATGTTGAGTCATCACCTTCTCAAATAAGCGCCAGATCTGAGAGCACTATTGCCATCCTCATGCATTGTGCATAGTTAATGTTGGATGCATCAAGACTGGATCTTTTCTACCATGAATTACAATGTTTAGTCGCTGCTTGAGCTTTCAAGGTTCTCTGCATTTATGTTTTGCGGTCTCAGAAAGGGCTAGCGAGATACCACTGTTGTCATATTATATCACGGTTATTTTGACAAAGTGTTGTCATTTGATATATTTTATTATTGCTCGCTAGTTGCTTATGCCATTGATATGAGTTAATATAATTTCTAAGAGTTATTGTTGACATGGTTAGTCATGATCTTTGCTAAAAACCTGGGTGCAACTTAAGCTTATTTATGTAAACAAGAACAAAAGAGTTCGTAAAAGTTTTTCTTTTTCACTTTCAGTTTATCACCTGAATTGCTTGAGGACAAGCAAAGGTTTAAGCTTGGGGGAGTTGATACGTCTCCGTCGTATCTACTTTTCCTAATGCTTTTGCTCTTGTTTTGGACTCTAATTTGCATGATTTGAATGAAACTAACCCGGACTGACGCTGTTTTCAGCAGAACTACCATGGTATTGTTTTTGTGCAGAAATAAAAGTTCTCGGAATGGAATGAAACTTTTTGGAGAATTATTTTGCAATAAAAGAAAAATACTGGAGCCAAGAACCACCGGAGGGGGCCCCTAGTTGAGCACAACCTACTTGGGCCCACCTGGTGGCCCCGCAGACCCTAATTCCAACTCCTTAAATACCTGTTTTTGGAGAAAAAAACCAGGAAGAAAATTTCATCGCGTTTTATGATACGGAGCCGCTGCCACCTCCTGTTCTTCATCGGGAGGCCAGATCTGGAGCCCGTTAGGGGCTCCGGAGAGGGGAATCTTCGGTCTTCGTCATCACCAACCCTCCTTCATCGCCAATTCCATGATGCTCCCCACAGGAAGTGAGTAATTCCTTCATAGGCTCGCTGGTCGGTAAGGAGTTGGATGAGATTCATCATGTAATCGAGTTAGTTTTGTTAGGGCTTAATCCCTAGTATCCACTATGTTCTGAGATTGATGTTGTTATGACTTTGCCATGCTTAATGCTTGTCACTAGGGTGTATCGACCCAACCCGAAATCGGTCAAGTCTCTGTGTATCTGTACCATCCCAAGATCATGCTGGCACACACAGTACATTGATGAAAATTTCAAAGTTCACTCACACCTGATTTATTACATGATTCTCATATAGAGTCTTTATTACAATAGAATAAATTCGGCTGAAGGCCAACTCATGAGAAAAACTAAATGTTGCGGAAGTGTAGACGATAAGCGAGTCCATCCGACTCCATAGGGCAATCACCGAGCGTAGATCGTAGCCTCACTCCTGGTCAGAAAACTCCTGTGCAACATGAGATGTTGCAGCCGTGTAGGTCAGTATTTTGAATATGCCGGCAAGTCATAGAGAGAACAATAATAATAATGCTAACACTATATGCAATTTGGCTGTGGGGCTGTAAGTTTAAGTTTTTGTCAAAAGGCCATTTTTTTCCTACAATAAAAGGACTTGCTTGCAATTACTACAAAATATTGGTTGTTATTGAGATGGTTCCGCCAACTAGTGTCTCATACCCATAATCATTAATAACCCACCAATTAATTGATTATGTTCGGTGTTGAGATTTCCAAAATACTCCAATTCCAGAGGCTCAGTTGTCCGTAACCGAGGACACGGCTAATCGATTAGGTTTCCACTCTGCAGAGTCTTGTGTACTTTACCCGCAAGAATCGTTCCCTTCTTTGAGTCCTCGCACTGCATGGTGTTTGAAGACGGGACAAACGAAACAGGGTCTTCCGTAGAGTTTCTCTGGGCACTGGCGGTGCCCATCCATGTCCTACCGTTCTTCTACATCTGCTGGCACTGTCCGTCCAGAGTCACGCCTAGGGTCGACCAAGCCAGAGCCCATAAAGGCTTGCGGCTGCACAAGTAAGCTTCCGATCAAGGTGTATCCATATTTCTCTTCGTGGCTGGGTGAAGCTTTCCGCAAGATGTCATGACGCTTCTCCATGCATCCCGGCCATCCGCTGGTTTCTCCAGGGTACCCATCAATCCATCCTCCGGCCATCCGCTGGTTTCTCCAGGGTGCCCATCAATCCATCCTCCACCCAGTAGTGAATTTGAAGTCCATCTTGAGCATCTTGAAGTCATGGGGTTGTCATCATCTTGACTCTCACATCTCCCATATGAATCACTCAACCAACCCCGTCTACTAGCATAGCATGAAAAACTACAACGTCCCGGGCAATGGTAACACAGGGATTTTTGGGGTTCATCCTACCTCATGATACTACTCAAGACTTGATTCAATTTCTCCTACTGCATGCATGGTGGGGAGGAAATTCTACTAATGCAATAAAACATAGGTAAATAAATTCATGATCAAGACTTGCCTTGGTGACGATCTTCAAAAGTTAGCGACTCGTAATAGCAAGCTTCCCACTCCGGGAATTCTATCGAAACAAACAAAACATAATAAGCATAAATCATACAATATACTAACATAACAGCAAGTAAACTTAGTAAATGGCAATCAACATAACACACCATGAAATCCAAAGAGAAAACCAAAGAAAATCATTAAAAAAATCGATACCAAGTTTTTACTATAAGCGAAACCAACTACAAAAAATAGTTTTCTACCATTAAAACTTTCTTTAACAGAAATAAAATAAGGTTTTTTTTAAACAACAGAAAAGAAAACAACAAATAAATTGTATGCAAAAAAGAATCGCATTAAAAGCTATTATAAAACTCATTTTATGCCTAAAACAAGTTTCTAGTAAGAAAAAGAAATAAACCACTAAAACATTTTTTTTCTACAAATAAAAGTCCCACTGTTAATTTTACAGAACCTAATCTGAACAAAAAAAAACCAATTTAAAACAATTTAAAGCAAAAGAAATAGTGCAAAAGTCAATAAATAACAAAATAGTACTGTTTTTGCTGCTAAACTAATTTTAATTATTTCTAAAAAAATCCCAAACTAAACCTACTGATAGCTAAGGTTAGAAGAAAACAGTAGCAAAAAGAAACGCCTAAAAATATTAATTCTAGCTCTAGTTATTGCAAAAACAGTGGTTTGAACAAAATTCATCTAAATAAATTTTAAAAACTTCAAACATGGACAAAAGTTATATCTACAGAAACTTTAGGAAATTTCTAAACTAGAGCAAAAAGAATCACTAGAAAATACTAAATAACCTAAGAGGAATAAAAAAAATTAAGATTGGAACTTTTCTGTTTTTTAAAACAGAAACGAATTAACTAAAAAAACTAACGGGCGCTACTGGGCCGAAGCCGGGCGATCTATAACTAAACAACGCTCGAGCGAAATATAAATTCAAACATATACGGCTAATAACTAAACCGACCTGTTCGATCTAACAAAAAAAAACCATAGCTAAATCGGGAAAATAAACCGATCTACTAAGAAAAAACCTAACCCTTCGCGTGATCTAATCTCGGCCGTTGGTTGCAGATCGGACGGGAGGGGAGGTGGCGGTGGCCGACGACGAATGGAGGACGGCGGCGGTCGGCGATGAGCGGGGCGGGGTCTGCGGCGGTCTCCGACGTCGGTGAGGGTGTCGGGGAGGCACGTCTCGGCGAGGGCGATTCGGAGGTGGTGTTGGCAGAGTTCGGGAGGTGCTGAGGCAAGCGGGACGTCGACGGCACGGCTCGGGTGCCCACGGCTCCGGTGGCGATGCTTGGGACGACGGCGTCGGCGGTTCCTGGGCGTAGAAAAGGTGTCAACGGGGTGCGCCTGGTCGAGGGCGATGTGTGGATGGAACGGGGGTCGAGGTGGTGCTCACCGACGTTGGAATCGGCGACGGACGGCGACAGCTGTGATGAGAGTGGTTCGAAGGTGGCGGCAGTCGTGGTGGGTTTTTGGAGGAGGGTTTTAGGGGGTGCGACAGAGGAGGGGCTTGGCTTTTATAGGGCATCTTCGTGGAGCAGGGGGCGACTCGGGATCGCGATCCCTGGAAGATCGGAACCACGGCGGCGCTCTGGGCGTGCTCTGCGTGGCGAGGCGTGGACGAGGGGAAAGAACAGGGGCGGGCCCCGCGGGTCAGTGAGGGAGAGAGAGAGGGAGAGCGAGCGGGCGACCGAGGGGAGAGGGAGATCGGGTGCGGGCACGCTGGGCTGGCTGGCTCGGCTCGGCTCGCTGGTGGGCTGCGGCGTTGCTGGGCCGGTTGGCCTGGCCGCCCGCTGGGGTTTTCTCTTTTTTTTTAAAATAAGGACAGAGGAATAAAAGTAAAAATATAGAAATTAAATATAGTTTTATATAGGATATATATATATAATCAAAAAATAAAATCCTAAACAGTGAACTATTTTTTAGAGGCAAACTAAAAACTTTATAAAAAACATTTTTTTGAAAAATCCAAATAAAACTCAAATTTGAATTCAAAACTTTTGGCATTGTTTTCTTCTGACATTTTTGGAGTGTCATGTTAGCTCCTCTCATACTTTTGCTTAGGTATTTGTCAGGGATATTTGAAATGAATTTTTCAAATGCCAAGTTGAATCCAAATTCAAATAAAACTCAAATGCCTCTGAAAATTCCAAATGCCACTCAATTCAAACAAAATGCATAGACGCTTAGCTAATAATTGTAAAACATTCCAAATTGAAAATTTGGGATGTTACAAACCTACCCACCTTAAGATGAATCTCGCCCTCGAGATTCGGGTTGGCTAGCAAATAGGTGTGGGTGGTCTCAACGAAGATCTTCTTCTCGCTCCCAGGTGGCTTCCTCCTCGGAGTGGTGGCTCCACAAAACCTTGCAGAACTTGACGATCTTGCTGCGGGTAACTCTGTTCGCAGTCTCGAGAATTCTGACGGGTTTCTCTTCATAAGTCAGATCACTGTCAAGTTGTATGGCCTCTAGGGGCACTGTGTCTCTCAAAGGAATATCGGCCATCTCAGCATGGCATTTCTTCAGCTAGGAAACGTGGAAGACATCGTGAACTCCTAACAATCCTTCTGGCAATTCCAGCTTGTATGCAACTTCTCCTCTACGTTCGAGGATTTTGTATGGGCCAATGAATCTGGGTGCTAACTTTCCTTTAACATCGAATCTCTTGATTCCTCGAAGTGGGGACACACAGAGATATGCTCGATCTCCCGCTTCGTACGTTACTTCCTTGCGTTTATTGTCCGCATAACTCTTCTGTCTTAACTGAGCTATCTTAAGTCTGTCTCGAATCAGCTTGACCTTCTCTTCGGAGTCTCTAATAAGATCGAGACCAAAAAGCTTTCGGTCTCCAACACCATCCCACAACAATGGTGTTCTGCACCTCCTTCCGTATAGAGCTTCGAAAGGGGCCATCTTCAGACTGGTCTAGTAGCTGTTGTTGTATGAGAACTTTGTGTATGGAAAATTATCATCCCAGCTAGATCCATAGTCTAGCACACAGGCTCTCAACAAGTCCTCCAGAATCTGGTTGACTCTCTTGGTCTGTCCATCTGTCTGCGGATGAAAAGCTGTACTGAACTCCAGCCTCGTACCCAAAGTTTCATGCAACTGATTCCAAAACTTTGAGGTAAATTGTGTTCCTCTGTCTGACACGATACTCCTCGGAACTCCATGCAGACATACGATCCTGGTCATGTATATCTTGGCTAACTTAGCGCTGGTATAGGTGGTCTTCACGGGAATGAAATGTGCTACCTTGGTCAAACGATCCACCACTACCGAGATGGAGTCATAACCTGAACGGGTCCTGGGTAATCCTGTGATAAAGTCCATTCCAAGTTTTTCCCATTTCCACTCGGGTATCGGCAGAGGTTGAAGTAACCCTGCCGGCTTCTGATGTTCCGCCTTTACTCGCTGACAAACATCACATACTGCTACGTACTCGGCAATATCCTTCTTCATACCTGTCCACCAGAAACTTTCCTTCAAGTTCAGATACATCTTGGTGTTGCCTGGGTGAATCGAGTACGATGAATCATGGGCCTCTTGAAGAATTAACTTCTTGACCTCTGGGTCATTGGGCACATAGATACGATCCTCAAACCATAAAGTTCCGTGCTCATCCTCACGAAAACCTTTAGCCTTTCCGTTACTCATCCTTTCCTTTATCTCTGCAATTTCCTTGTCTGTCTTCTGGGCTTCTCGGATTCTTTCGGTCAGAATGGACTGAATATCCAGGGTAGCGACAAATCCTCTCGGTACTATCTCCAGTCAGAGCTCTCTGAGATCGTCGGCTAACTCCTGTGGTAATCCTCCAGCTATGAGGGTGTTCACATAGCAGTTACGGCTCAAGGCATCTGCTACAACGTTTGCCTTCCCTGGGTGGTAATGCAATCTCATGTCATAGTCCTTGATCAACTCTAGCCATCTCCTCTGCTTGAGGTTCAACTCCTTCTGCGTGAAAATATACTTCAAGCTCTTATGATCCATGTAAACATCACAACTGTTTCTGACAAGGAAATGTCTCCAGGTCTTGAGTGCGTGCACTACGGCTGCTAACTCCAAATCGTGTGTGGCATAATTCATCGCGTGAGGTCGTAGCTGTCTGGAGGTATAAGCTACAACTTTTCCTTCCTGCATGAGCACTCCTCCGAGTCCTTGACGAGAAGCGTCACAATATACCTGGTAATCCTTGTGTATGTCTGGCAAAATTAGCACTGGGGCTGTAACCAAATGTTTCTTCAGCTCCTGAAAACTGGCTTCACAATCCTCGGTCCAAATGTACTTGGTTTCCTTCTTCAACAGCTCAGTCATGGGTTTAGTAATCTTGGAGAAATTCTCAATAAATCTCCGATAATATCCTGCAAGTCCGAGAAAACTGCGGATCTCCTTGACTGAGGTGGGGGACTGCCATTTGGTGACCGATTCAACCTTGGTGGGGTCGACTGCTATTCCTTCTCCTGAAATAACATGTCCGAGGAATCCGACTTCCTTCAGCCAAAATTCACATTTGCTGAACTTGGCATATTACTGATGTTCTCGGAGTTTCTCCAGAACTAGACGCAAATGTTCCTTATGCTCTTCCTCGCTCTTGGAGAAAACCAATATGTCATCGATGAACACCACGACAAACTTGTCCAGATATTCCATAAATACCTTGTTCATCATGCTCATAAAATACGCAGGGGCGTTAGTCAGTCCAAATGACATGACGGTATACTCATATAAACCATACCTGGTGGTGAAGGCCATTTTGGGTATATCCTGTTCACGAATCTTCAACTGATGATACCTTGATCGAAGATCGATTTTGGAGAATACTTTGGCTCCAACTAGCTGATCAAATAAATCATTAATCATCGGCAGAGGGTACTTGTTCTTGATGGTCACATCGTTCAATGAACGATAATCCACAACCATTCTCAGGGTTCCATCCTTCTTCTCTACCAAAAGAACTGGGGCTCCCCAAGGTAACGAGCTTGGCCGAATATATCCCTTCTCCAATAACTCATTAATCTGCTTCTTGATTTCTTCCAAATCATTCGGGGGCATCCGATAAGGTCTCTTGGATATTGGGGATGTGTCGGGCAATAACTCTATCAGAAATTCAATGTCTCTATCCGGTGGCATTCCTGGTAATTCCTCCGGAAATACATCGGGAAAATCTTGCACTACTGGCACTTCTTCCTGTACAACTCCCATGAGGGAATTCACCCGATTCTTCATCGGTGTGCGTTTGGATACATACTTGATCCTCTTCTGCTCCGGGGTGGTGAGCAAAATCGTCTTGCGGGCACAGTCGATGTTTCCTTCAAACTTTGTCAACTAGTCCATGCCTAAGATCATGTCAAATCCCTGGGATTCCAATACTATGAGGTCTGTGGGAAAATCATGATTTCCGATGCTGAGGGTTGAATGACAGCCTAAGCCTGCCATCATCTCTCCTCCTGGGGAAGTGACCTAAAGAGGGCTTCTAAGGGTTCTAGTGGGCAACCCATATTTTTCCACAACTACCCTTGATATGAATGAATGTGTTGCACCAGAACCAAAGAGTACCAATACTGGACGTGAATTTAATAAAAACTTACCAACCACAGTGTTTGGCTGATCATAGACGTCCTCCACGTCGATGTGATTCACCTGGGCATGAGGAAAAGGATTGGGCTTCTTGGTAGTTGAGTTTCCGTTGCCGTTGCCGCTTCCATTTCCCCGCTTGGCCTCCGGACAATCGGTGGCATAGTGTCCTGTCTTCTGGCACTTGAAATAGGTGATATGACTCAGATCCTTCTGAGCCGGAGCAGGATGATGCTGGTTGCCATTGCCTCCATTGACAGATTTGAAGTTGTTGTTGTTGTTGCCATTGTTCCCATTCCCTCCATGGTTATGTCCTCCATGGGTGTGATGGGTGTGACCTCCTGGGTATGGGGTGTAGCGAGGCTTCTGCTGAGCTCCCGAGTTGTACTTCCCCTGGCTATACTTTCGCTTGTGGCTATCAATCTGCTGTTGCTTGCCTTCAAGGATGATGGCCTTGTCTACCAGCTCCTGGTAATTATTGAAGGTGGCCACCATCAGCTGCATTCCCAGCTCATCATTAAGTCCTTCGAGGAACTTCTCTTGCTTTGCGGCATCTGTGGCCACATCACCCGGGGCATAGCGAGCTAACTGGCTGAACTCATCGATGTACTGCCCCACAGTACAATTTCCCTGGCGTAAGTTGCGGAACTCACGCTTCTTCAGACTCATGGTTCCAGCTGAGACATGAGCGGTATGGAAGGCCTGCTGAAACTGATCCCACGTGATGGTGGCGATGGGATAGGTGGTGGTGTAGTTCTCCCACCACGATGCCGCTGGTCCATCCAGCTGATGTGCGGCAAAGCGCACCTTCTCAGCATCTGTGCATCCAGCAGTTGCTAGCTCCCTTCCGATCTTGCGGAGCCAATCATCAGCTATAATCGTCTCGGTGCTGCTAGATAACACCGGCGGATTTAGCCTTAGGAAACGGGTTAGGTTGTCAACAGGGGGTGGTGGCGGTGGATTGTTGTTGTTGTTGTCTTGGTTCTGAATGAGCATTTGCATCAAGGCATTTTGCTGCTGGATCAGCTGGGTGAGTTCCAGCGGGAAAGTGAATCCGGGGTCACGTCTCCGAGGCATCTGGTGTTTTGGAGTGGATGGGAAATTAGAATAGAACAAGGGTCTAAAGAGAAAATAGCACTACCAAAATGAATGCACAAACATTATCACACCAATCATTTATTCAATCAACTCAAACATAGTTCAATCTTGGATTACAAAATCTCACGACTAATCGAAAATAGCGGCCTACTGATCAACGATAAAATAAAAATAACATGGCGGTTGACTAAATGTTCTCCTCAGATATCCTTGCGTCCTCCAGCGGTGCGTCTTCTGGTGCAGCGTCCTCTGGCGGTGCGTCTCCTCTTGCTGCGTCCTTCAGTGGAGCTCTCCTCGTAATCCTTATCATTGCTCACGAGGGGTCCATCGTCTCCACTCGGAAAGAGGTCTTCTCCCTGGTCCATCTTCTCCTCCAATGCGGCAACATAAGTCTACAGGTTCTCGATTCTCTCCATAAAATCCTTGACTTCCTCTTCATGTTCAAGGAAGTCCTCGCGTGCTTTCTCCTCCAGTTCCAGTTCATGGAACAATAGCCTCCTGAGTACCTTCGAGCTTCTGTGCATCTGAACCTCCAGATTCCTGATGTGAGTCTCCAGGTCTTGAACATATGAGAGAATGGAGTCGTCATCCACGGTGCGCACGATATCTCCATTTCTAGCTCTGCAAGAAACCATGGCGAGGTCTGATGGGTCGAGCTCGGCCCTGTACTCTTCTCGGAGATGTCCAAGTGCACGATGAATCACCATGTCTCTTCCGAGGATCCAAGTGAAAGCGGTAAACTCAAAGTTGATGGGCTCTTGGAAACTTCCGAAAGTCCTCGCTGGAATGTGCACCATAATCCTATAGCGAGTGTCTGTCGGAAGTGCATTGGTAGGCTTCCCGATGATGGAGGGCAGAGCAATCTTCAACTTCTTAATGATCTGAACCAGCTTCTTGCCGAAAGGCATCGTCTCATCCGGCTGGCAAAACTCCGGCAGCAGAACTAGGGTGTACTCGACGGCCATCTAGAATGTTGAAATCGGAGGGAAGTCAGAAATGAACAGGGGAGAATTATGGACAATAAAGACATAAATAAAATAGCTTCTTCCTATGGCTTTCCGATCCTAGGGGTTACGTCCTACGGTCAGTGTGTGCTCTGATACCATCTCTGTAGCGACCCGACCCGAAATCGGTCAAGTCTCTGTGTATCTGTACCATCCCAAGATCATGCTGGCACACACAGTACATTGATGAAAATTTCAAAGTTCAATCACACATGATTTATTACACGATTCTCATATAGAGTCTTTATTACAATAGAATAAATTCGGCCAAAGGCTAACTCATGAGAAAAACTAAATGTTGTGGAAGCGTAGATGATAAGCGAGTCCATCCGACTCCATAGTGCAATCACCGAGCATAGATCGTAGCCTCACTCCTGGTCGGAAAACTCCTGTGCAACATGAGACGTTGCAGCCGTGTAGGTCAGCATTTTGAATATGTCGGCAAGTCATAGAGAGAACAATAATAATAATGCTAACACTATATGCAATTTGGCTGTGGGGCTGTAAGTTTAAGTTTTTGCGAAAAAGCCAATTGTTTCCTACAACAAAAGGACTTGCTTGCAATTACTACAAAATATTGGTTGTTATTGAGATGGTTCCGCCAACCAGTGTCTCATACCCAAAATCATTAATAACCCATTGTCGGTGTACTAAGTATTGGGCCACTAGTACCCCGTACTTGTGCACGGGCAGTTGTAGCCATCCTCGCGGTAAGGCTTGTCGGGGAACAGTTAGAGGTTGATTCAAGCCATCAAAGAAACCATCCAGTCAGAGATCTGAGGATCAGCAGATAAGGAGAGCTGGAATCCGAAGGTCAGCTTCCTCGGCAAGATCTTGCCGGGGTGGCCTACGGAGCCCGGCAAGGATCGGTGCCCGGCAAGGCTTGGCGCCCGGCAAGGCTTGGCGCCCGGCAGGGCTTGGCCCCCGGCAGGGCTTGGCCCCCGGCAAGGTTTTGTTGTTGTGCCACCGCTCTAGCACAGCGACAAACCCGACATTCTGGGTCCTTCTTTGGATGCGTGGCGACGCGCCAATGGAGGAGAGCTTAAGTGGTGCTGATGGGATGGCCCCTTTTTCCATCCCCAAGAAAGTAAGGACACCTAAACGGACACCTCATGGTGCATTAAATGTGTTCGTCCTAGTCCGTCAGGGGTTAGGTATGATTACCCTGTAGCTACTTTACACCTCAATGTATGTACATTTTGCCACTGTGGTGACCCCTTTGAGCGTATAAAAGGAGGCCCAAGGCAACTACTACAGGGGAGGAGAACTTCTGGCCCATTCTGCATGCGTAGCTGCTCTTTGAACGTACTGTTCACAGCGAGCGCTCCTGAAGGCTGGGCTCAAGAACACTACTAAGAACACAAGGCAGGAGTAGGGTTTTACGCTGATCAGCGGCCCGAACCTGGGTAAAATCTTCCCGCATCGATCGTTGGTTCTGCTCTTTGCGTATACCTCTCCCCCCGCCGAATCGTAAAGGGGTCTCTCGGGATCCCATAGGTGTCATACCCCGACATCTTTGGCGCGCCAGGTAGGGGGATTGAAGGTTGCGTGAACCTGATCTAGTGATCGGCGCCTCAGTTTCTTCATCATCATGCCGCCCAAGAAGAAGAGCGCCACGACAGCACAACCGTCCACGTCCGTTTTGCCTACGCCTTCGCATACGGGCGACGGCGTGGGTGCAGAAGGAAGAGGACTAGAACCCCCGCGGCGTTCTGGTGATCCGAGCCAGGCGAGCGGCATCGTTCGCAATGGCAGTGGCAACCTGCACGCCGCTGGATCTAGAGACGGCGCTGTGTTGCCTACGGGTGGCAAAACGAACTCCAGAGATCGGAGGGCACCTGCTGGAGCTCCCTCGCCAGCGCAAGCATTACGACCTACCCAGGTCGTGCATGATGAGCGACGTCATGGCGCTGGTGGTTCAGGGCGTCCCCATGAAAAGATTTATGCGCATCGATCCCAAGATGCGCGGGACCAGCATGCACACCAAGCTGCTGGCAGGGGTGGCGCGCGGTCGCGTGACCATGGTGGTGCTCCTTCTAATATGGTTAGGAGTCAGAGCACCTCACGTACCTCGCACCTGTCGCCGCCGCCTACGCCAGCGGAAGCCTTGGCACGTGCGCAGCTGCTCCTCGATTTTCCTCCTGCCCCGGAGAAGATGGAGGAGTGGCGAGCTACTATCCAGAGCCTTATCGGCTTCGCCAACAAAGATGGACCGCAAGAGGCAGAGCCCTCGCAGCGAAGGCCCATCGATCCGGCGCGAGCCGATGTGGAGAAAACCGGAGGTGGTGCAACCACGGTGCACTCCCCTCCGCGGCATCAACGGCGGCCGACAACCCAGCAGGTCGACCGCCGTGAAGAAGTTTCCACGGTGTCGTCCGATCCACGGATGCGCCACGATCAGCGTCAAGTTCTCCAGGAACGAGGCAAGGAGGACGCTCGAACTACCATCGAGCGGCGACGGGAAGCGCGCTATCAGTCTGATAAGCGCGCAGGGCCAGCTGTCGATGAGCCTGCGCCAGGGGACGTAGGAGACTTGCCTTATGAGGTGGGGACTCCAGCGTTTACCCGTGAGCTGCGGCAAGTCCAGTGGCCAAATTCCCGAACCTTCAAGCCGGAGGTCCCGGAGAAATATGACGGTAAGACCCATCCCTCGGAGTTCCTAAGCATCTACACCATTGCGGTGCAGGCTGCCGGGGGCCGAGGTGACAAGATACTTGCCAACTACTTCCCGTTGGTGCTCAAACCCAACGTCAGGTCGTGGTTGATGCATCTGCCGGAGAATTCTATTTCTTCCTGGTCAGATCTGTGCCATCAGTTTGTTGGCGCCTTTGTCGGAGGCCACCAAGCTCCTGGCTAAGAGAGTGATTTGCATATCATCCCTCAGAAGGAGGGCGAGTCCCTGCGCAAGTTTATGCAGAGGTTCAGCCGGGTGCAGTATAATATTCCTGACGTTCATCCTGCCGCTGTCATTAGCGCGTTTCATCAGAACATGCGCAACCGCAGAATGCGGGAAGAGCTGGCGATGAACAAAGTCAGGAGTATTGCCGAGCTTTACGCTTTGGCCGATAAATGCGCTTGAGCTGAAGAGGGGAGGAAACTCCCTGGCGAGGCTGTTGGCGCGGCGGGCGAATCCGAAGAAGAAGACACCATGGCCCCGTCAAGGAAAGGCTGGCGGCGGAACAGGAAACGATGAGGCAAGGCCGTACTTGCTGTCGAGGAATCTGGCAACCCCGGCGCCGCCAAGAAGGCCAAGGTTGGTGACCCCGGCAAGGATCTTGCCGGGTGCCCTTCCTGTCAGGCCTTGGCGGCTGCCGACAAGTCAGAAAACTCCGGCAAGCAGTATTGCAAGATCCATCGCACCAAGGGCCACGATCTCCAGAACTGCCGGCAAGTTGAATAGCTTGCCAAGAAACAGAGGGCCGAATATGAAAGGCGAGATAAGGAGAAGGCCCAAGATGGTGTTGACGGGTCCGGCAAGAAGTGCGGTGGCCAAGGGGGGCGCCGCGGCAAGGCCAAGCAACAGAAGGATAGGCCCGCTCAGGGCCGAGACAAAGAAGAAGATGATGAAGAAGATGATGAGTCCAGTGAGCAATAATTCCAGAAGGCTACAGAGGCCATGTGTATTGATGGAGGTGCCTCGCTGCATTCTTCCCACCGTCAACTCAAACAGTGGGTGCGGGAAGTCAATGCGGTAGAGCCATCCCCAGATGCATGTAGGCCCCTGAAGTGGTCCAACACGCCTATCATTTTTGACGCCGAGGATCACCCTGATCGCACAACTGCGGTCGGGTGCTTGCCATTGTTGGTCTCGCCAACGATTTGCAACCTCAAGGTGACGAAAATGCTAGTTGACGGTGGGGCCGGCCTAAACTTAATCTCACCGGATGTGCTCAAAAAGCTCCAAATTCCCGACGAGGACCTCGAAGAAACGGGTACGTTTCAAAGGGTCAATCCAGGAAGAACCCAGCCCAAGGGCAAGATTACGCTGCCAGTGACATTTGGTAGCGAGCTCAACTATAGGACCGAGAAGGTGGTGTTTGATGTCGCCAAGATCCCCATGTCATACAATGGGATCCTTGGTCGGCCAGCACTGGCTAAGTTCATGGCGGCATCACACTACGCGTACAACATTTTGAAGATGCCTGGGCCATTGAGCGTTATCACTATCCATTCCGATAAGAAGGATGCGCTCATCTGTGCCGACCAACTTTATCGGGAAGCAGTTGCAGCACCTGCCATCAAGGCACCTGCTCCTGCCGCTGGAACTCCCGGGGGGAAGAAGAAGACCGGCAAGAATCTTGGCGCGAACTCCGGCAAGCGCACCTCCTCGGAGTGCTGCGCTTCCGTCGAGGATGCACCAGAGAGTTCCACTGGCAAGAACAAGAAATCCAAGACTGCTCCGCCGGAGACCAAGAAGGTGCCCGTCAGGGAGGACGGAACGGGGGGAACTTTCACCATAAGTTCTACCCTAGATGACAAATAGGAAAGCGCGCTCGTTGCCTTCCCGCAGGCGAATGTCGACGTGTTTGCATGGCAACCGTCTGACATCCCCGGTGTTCCAAGGGAGGTAATTGAGCACCACCTTGCTGTCTGTCCTCATGCGCGGCCCATCAAGCAAAGGGTCAGGAAGCAAGCCTTGGAGCGGCAAGAGTCCATTGCCAAAGAAATCAGAAAGCTGGAGGCGGCAGGATTGGTCAAAGGAGTGCTTCATCCAACCTGGTTGGCCAATCCGGTTGTAGTGCGGAAAGCGAATGGGAAATGGAGGCTTTGTATCGATTATACAGATATCAATAAAGCCTGTCCAAAAGATCCCTTTTCCTTGCCGCGCATCGACCAGATTGTGGATTCCACCACTGGTTGTGATCTCCTGTCCTTCCTTGATGCCTATTCAGGGTATCATCAGATTTTTATGGCAAAAGAAGATGAAGAGAAGACCGCATTTATCACCCCGTGTGGTACGTATTGTTTTATACGAATGCCTTTCGGGTTGAAAAGTGCTGGTTCGAAATTTGCGAGAGCAATCCAAATTGGTTTTGAGCCTCAACTCCATAGAAATATGGAGGCGTATATGGATGATATAGTGGTCAAAACCAAAGACAAAGCGACGTCATTCAAGATTTAGAAGAAACATTTGCAAATCTACGCAAGATCAACTTGAAGCTCAATCCTGAGAAGTGCGTGTTCGGTGTTCCTTCCGGCAAGCTCCTCGGATTCTTTGTATCTTGTCGGGGAATCGAAGCGAACCACGACAAGATCAAAGCTATTGAGCAAATTGAAGTGCCGAGACGCGTCAAGGATGTGCGTCGTCTTGCCGGCTGTGTTGCTGCTCTAAGCAGGTTTATTTCCAAATCTGCTGAGCGCGCCCTGCCCTTTTTCAAAATTTTGAAGAAGGCAGGTCCAATGAAATGGACTCCGGAGGCGGAGGCTGCGCTGCAAGATTTGAAGAAATACCTTTCCTCTCCGCCGACGCTAGTCACGCCTAAACCACAAGAGCCGTTGCTGCTGTATCTGGCAGCAACAAATCAAGTGGTTAGTGATGCGCTAGTGGCGCAGAGAGAGGCTGATGAGGAAGCAACACCAGCGGCAGGACCGCCAGGTGACGCGGCAAGATCTTCCCCGGCAAGGGTTGATCCTGGCAAGACAGGATCTGCGCAAACAGAAGAACCAGTGCAGAAGAAGAAGGTGGTGCAGCGCCCAGTTTATTTTGTTAGCTCTCTTTTACAAGGAGCTAGGTCAAGATATTCTGGTGTGCAGAAGTTGCTTTTCGGCCTTCTTATGGCCTCGAGGAAGCTGCGCCATTATTTTCAAGCACATGAAATCACCGTTGTCACTCGCTTTCCGTTGCAACGGATTTTGCAAAATCCAGAAGCAACCGGGAGGATCGTGGAGTGGGCGTTGGAGTTGTCGAGCTTTGGCCTCAAGTTTGAAAGCACTTCGACGATTCAGAGCAGGGCCTTGGCGGAGTTCATTGTAGAATGGACCCCAACACCGGACGAAGAGGCTCAGGAAACAACTCTCCCCGGCAAGGAAATCGATCAGCAATGGGTTATGTACTTTGATGGGGCTTTCTCGCTGCAAGGCGCCGGTGCTGGCGTGCTGCTTGTCGCACCCACCAGAGAGCACCTCAAGTACGTAGTCCAAATGCATTTTCCCCGGGAGAGTTCGACCAACAACACTGCAGAATACGAGGGTTTGCTTGCCGGTCTCAGGAACGCGGCAGACCTTGGTATCAAAGAGCTCGTCATCAAAGGCGATTCACAACTTGTCGTCAGGCAAGTTAACAAGAGTTATCAAAGTCCATTGATGCAAGCCTATGTGGATGAAGTGAGGAAAATGGAAGAGCGCTTTGACGGTCTGCAAATGGTGCACGTTCCTCGTGCTGAGAACAGTGTTGCTGACGACCTGTCAAAGCGTGCCGCCCTCAAGTTGCCTGTGGAACCAGGAACTTTTGTGCTCCAATTGACTCAACCATCCGTGGCGCCATCGATGCGGCAAGAAAAGAGAAGAAAGTTGAACTCTGGTCAGTACTTCCCGGCAGAGCTCCCCGGAGCCGCCGGCAAGGAAGTTGCCGGGATCGACATGCCTGCCGGGGAACAACAGGCTCCGGCAGGGCCTCAGGCCCTTGCTGTCGAGACAAACGTTCCCCCGGCGGAGGAGATGCCTTTAGTCCTAGCCGTCGAGCCTCAGGCTCCAGCATGGGCGCAGCACATTGTCCATTTCCTTCAAACAGGAGAACTCCCAGAGGAGCAGGAAGAAGCAGAAAGAGTAGCCCGTCGGTCTGTTATGTACAAGTTCGTCGGTGACGTCCTGTACAGAAAGAGACCAAACGGTGTGAAATTGAAGTGCATTCCTCGGGAGGATGGGCTAGAGCTGTTGGCAGAGATACATGGAGGCATATGTGGTTCTCACATAGGATCAAGAGCACTTGCCGGGAAAGCATTCCGGCAAGGTTTCTTTTGGCCCACCGCCCTCCAGGATGCAACTGCACTAGTCACCAAGTGTGAAGCGTGCCAGTTTCATTCGAAGAAATCACATCAACCAGCTCAAGCTCTTCAGACAATCCCTCTCTCCTGGCCATTTTCGGTCTGGGGGCTCGACATACTGGGCCCTTTCCCCCGTGCTACCGGGGGCTTTGAGTACTTGTACATTGCTATCGACAAGTTCACAAAGTGGCCGGGCGTGGAAGCAGTGAGGAAGGTGACAGCACAATCAGCCATCAAGTTCTTTAAAGGGATAGTTTGCTGTTTCGGTGTACCCAACAGGATCATCACCGACAACAGCACGCAGTTCACAAGTCGCACCTTCATGCAGTACGTCCAAGAATTTGGCGGCAAGATTTGTTTTGCCTCTGTTGCTCACCCGAGAAGCAACGGCCAAGCAGAGAGGGCTAATGCTGAAGTGCTGCGCGGTCTCAGGACCAGGACTTTTGACAGACTAAAAAAGTGCGAAAGACGCTGGATTGATGAGTTGCCGGCGGTTCTTTGGTCAATCAGAACGACACCAAATCGAGCCACCGGCCAGACGCCCTTCGCTCTGGTCTACGGAGCGGAAGCAGTTCTCCCCACGGAACTCACGTACGGATCACCTCGAGTGCTCGCTTATGATGAGCTTGAGCAAGAGCAACTGTGGCAAGATGACGCTGTGCTCCTTGAGGAGAATCGTCTTCAGGCTGCTGTGCGAGCTGCACGCTACCAGCAAGCTTTGCGCCGCTACCATAGCCACAAAGTTCATGCCCGAAGCCTTGAGGAAGGCGACCTTGTTCTTCGGCGGATTCAGTCCGCCAAGAATTCAAACAAGTTGACGCCAAAGTGGGAAGGCCCTTATCGGGTAGTACAAGTCACCACGCCCGGCGCTGTCCGCTTGGAGACCGAAGATGGCATTCCAGTGAGCAATTCCTGGAATATCGAACATCTTCGCAAGTTCTACCCATAAGGCGCGGTTGCCGGGGGCTCCCGGCAACCACCCTTTTGTACAAGTCTTGCCGGCAAGGCATGTGATCCTTTGTACAAAGCCAGGCGCAGACCCTGAGCGCAGATGAATAAATTTAAGTGTTGTACATTCCCTTATTGATTCCCATGTTCATATTTATATATGCATGTTTGTCTAAGATGTTGTATAACACCTACTCCCGGTAAGTTCTAGCGAACCGCCAAGGTTTCATGTCTTTATTTTCTCTTCTTTCTTTTTAAAGATAGAAGGATTCCTCGCGTGCACATTTGCCGGGGGGGAAGGGAGATATGAGTACCAGTTGGCGACGTTCGGAATCGACGCTTGCCGGAGGAAGGACAGTGACAGAAAGCTAAGTTCTAAAAACTTAGAGCAAGTTTCCTTTATTGCAAGTTATTTCCTTGGACGATTCCGACTCTTGTATGGAAAATCTGCACGCGAAGGAACCCTTGTTGTAATCAGTTGCGCCCTTATTTTGTTTCGAGCCCGCTCAACGATTTAAGTGGCTGCGTTGAGAACGCCAATGAGTTTTGCCGGCCGCTGCGCCTCCAGCAGGCTGCTGAAGTCCCGCACCCAGCGCTCGCGGCAGGTTGCGCGCCGGCAAGTTTTTCAGTAAGCGTAGGGTGAACTCCATACATAAAGGAATCAGACAAGGAAAATAGCAAGCATGAACCTAAACATAGGCGAGTTATATTACATTCATGAGCTGCCGCAATTCTAATTTGAGACTTAATTGTCTTTTACATGGAATGATGACGGCAAGAAAAGGCGAAGCACTTAATCCCTGCGCTGGCCTTCGATCCTTTTGATGGAATCCACCTTCTCAAGGATAGGCGCGATAAGTTCTTCAAGCGCCTCGACGTTTGTGTCCCTTGGCAGATGGCCGAGCGTGTTGGAGAGGTCGATGCCGGGATTGCTGTGCACCACCTTGATAAGCACCTTGCGAAGGACGGCCCGACAAAGCCGGCGAGTCTCGTTGGCCAATTGGGTCGCCCGGCTAGACTGGAGCACCCTCAAGGCGTCGATGATGCTTTCAAAGAACATCGTCAACCTGGCACTTGAAGATATCCTTTCCTCGGAAGAATACCTGAAGTTCGACAGGCCCATGGTTGACAGTTCTGCCGTAAGCTTCTACGCAGCGGCGATGAGACGTCCAGTCCAGATCTCCACCCCCTTCTCGTAATCGATTTGGGCGGCGGCAGCGCTCTTGAGCAGGTTCCTCTCTCCTTGGAGATCCTTGAGCAGAGCCTTCTCACGGGCCATGCCGGCCTCGAGAGACTTCTGCAACATGGTCAGCTTCAATTCCAGAATGGCAATAGCATCAGCCGCAGAGGAGAGCTGCTTGGTTTTGTTGGACAGGGCAACTTGCATCTCCGCCAAGGAGTGGAGGGTTTTTTCCCTATCACCTTTGAGCGTCGAGAGCTCCTTGTCGTGCTCTTCGAGATCTATTTCCAGCCTCTTTACCTTGTCGCTCAGCTCGTTCTTGGCGGCCTCTGCAGCTTCAGCAGCATCGACGGCCTCCTTGAGCTTGCCGGCGTGACTTGCAGTCAGAGCTCCGAGTGCCTCTTTATGCTTTTGCTCCAGCTCCTGGGTCCGCCGCGCGACAAGCTTCTCGATATCTTCATCTTTGTTGCGAAGCTTGGCGGCGAGCGCCTGCTCATGTGCGGTGAGATCTTCCTCATAAGCATCAAGAGCAACGCGGCGCCCCGTCAGGAGGGCATCTTCAGCAGCAATCCTTTGAGTAGCTTCATCCTGCGCCTTCTCCATATCAGATTGCTTCAGGAGGATCTATGTCCACTGTTGGCTCACCTGTTCCCGGCCAGCAGTCAGCTCTTGGAGGGCCTCGGCGTACCAGGTTTGCATTTGTTAGACGCACCTCTGGAAATCTGCCTCGGCCGCCTCGATGACTGCCATTCTAGAATCCGCCTTATCTTTCCGGGCGCGGTGGAGAGCCTGGAGCTTGCGGAAATTCTCGCCCATGGCCTGAAGGAGCTGATCCTCTTCAGATTTGCCGCTGCTGGCGCTGGGATCATCAACAACCTCGAGCCCGGCAGCAGTGATGATTTCTTCGTCAAAAACTTCTCCTTCGGCTGGTGCCCCAATGCTTGCCGTCCCTGACAAGTTGACAAACAGGTTCTCGCCAACCTTGAGGTATTTGCTGGATGAGGGGCCTTCAGATGTTGACGGTTGGTCTTCAGCGACCGCCTCACCAGTGGCAGGGGGCTCCGTGGCCGGTGTAGCGCCTGGCGCTCCTGCGGCAGGAATGCCGTCAGTACGGTCATCAGCCTCCCTGTCACCCCCTTCAGTAGGTTCCTTGGCGGGTTCCTCCTGTGCAGTCTTGGCGGCCTCCCCGTCAAGAGCACCACCAGCCTCGACAGTGTCATCCTTGGTGGCCTCGCTGGCAGTGATCATGTCTCCTTCAGCAGCGGCGTCCCTGGCGGTCTCCTCGATGACAACATCGACATCCATGTGTTCCATCACAGGGAACTCTGAAGAATGAAGGAGGAGAACAGAATAAGATCAAGATTGAAGTTTGAAGCGACTAAAGACAGAGAGATAAGGGAAAGGGTGACAAGCGTTCTGAGGCAATCGATTACCTGCATTGAGCTATTGAGAGGTGGCCTCGCCCCTCTCGGCAACTTCGGTTGCCGGGGGAGGGTTGCCGATGTCCATGCTTGCCGGCTCCTCCTCAGTTAGGATGGGCTCGTCGGTAGGATTTCTTGCCGGGGACGTGCTTGTGGGCGGCGTGGTCGATGAAGGTGGCACGACGAGGATGTCTTCCGACAACTCTCCTTGTTGTCGTTCTTCTCCTGCGAGCCCAAGGATATCAGCGGCAAGAATGGAAGCCTCAGCACCCGCCAGCGAAAAAAGAACAGTGAACTTACGCTGGGGGCTGTGCTGGGGGCTGCATTGAGGACTGGGCTCCGGGCTGGCGACGACGGTTTCTGGCACGCTCAAGGAGCCTGCCGGGGGCTCGTCGCCCGTGGAAGTCTTTGTCCTCTTCGCCATCCTCTCCAGCAAGGTTTCTGCATCACTGCAGAGACAATACGAGCAAGTCAGTATGATCAATCCAAGATTGGAATATAAAGGCTGTGGCAAAGTACTCACTCTTCTTCTTCTCGCTCCGGACTAAAGCCGGAGATGTCGAAATCAGCCTCCACTGCGATGTCTGAGTGGGGAGGCAGAGGAGGGGTCCTAGGTCGCTTGGCTGTGGCAGGCGCCGGGGCAGCTTCCGGTACGATAGTGCGAGACACCCCTGCCGCCCCAGCAGTGGCCGCTGGTGTGGGTCTCGCGTGCCGCGCAGGTTGTTGACGAACCCCTTGCCGCGGTGCAGTCTTGCCGGCCACTTCCTTGCCGGGAGCCTCGCCGCTCGAAGAAGGCTGGCTTGCCGGGATGCCAGATGCAGCCTTTCGAAGAACGCGCTTCGTCTTCTTCGGGGTTGGGAGCTCTTCTTACGGTTCTTCTTCGGCCGTGTCCTCGTCGGACGAGCTCTCAACGGCTGTGCTGCCCTGTTCCCCGGCAGCTTTGTCCTTCCCGGCAGGTTTTACCTCCACTACTACCTCTGCGTCGCTAGTTTCCCATTCTGTGAAGCCAACGCTGCCGGCCTCCGCGGCAAGATTTGCCTCCTCCACCCTAGTAGCAATGTAAGCTACTTCTTGGTCGGTGGTGGCTCGGATGAAATCTGTCTCTTGCCGGACGGGTCTCTCCGTCAAGTTGTCAAAAAAATTCTGTGCTTCCTCCTCGGTTGGCTCGGCCCAAGTCGCGTCAAGACCATGGGCGTTGAACATCGGCATGAAGGCGATGATTGACCCCAAGGCGGAGTTGTTGCACAAAGGGACAATCCTTGCCGGCAGCCGATGCTTATCTTCGCGCTGGAATAGTTTTTGGCGGAGAGCGCCAAGCTGCATAGTGGTCAGATTATTATTCAACCCGGGGCGCAATCTCATGATATCTGCCGCATTTCGGTATTCCCAAGCTGGCCTTCCCCTGTTCTGCAAGGGGGCGATGCGGCGGCGGAGAAAGTCGAAGCCAATCATCTCCATTGTCAGCCCGACAGCTTTCAGGCAAAGAATCCTGGTGGTGGTGATTGCGAGCTTTTCGTCATCAGCGGCAAGACTGCTCCAACCGCTGCCACGGACCACCTTCTGTTGCCGGGGAAGACAAAACGGATGGGGATCTGCTTCCTTGATCCAGTACCATTCAGCCCGCCATTCGTCCCACTTTTCGCGGTAAACTCCTTCTGGGTATATTTCCTTATTCCAAGCCCTTGGGATCCAGGCGATAGAACCAGAGAGGGCCTCTCCTTTTTGGATGCGGGGGAAGAAGTAATGGTGGAAAAGAGTAGTGTTGGGAATCACTCCAGCGAAGTTTTTGCAAAGATGGGCAAAGATGGACATGCACGGTACCGCATTCGGCGTGAAATCGAGAAGATGAAAGCCGTATGTGTACATGATATCATTGAAGAAGTCAGAAAATGGGGGGCACAGCCCGCAATAGAAATACGCAGCGAAGAAAGGGTATCTGTCCGACCCACTTTTGAAACAAGAACCTGGAATCACGCGTGTGGCGGGGTGAGCTTGCGTCTCCTTCGCCCACATGCATTGGTACCGCCTCTTCAGAGCTTCTGCATCGAGCGATGGGGGGAAGACGACACACTTCTTCCGCATCTTCACTAGTTCACTCTCCGGAACATCGGCTTTCGCCTCCTTGCTCTTGCCCTTGCTGGCCTTGGGCGGCATGGCGGCTGTGAGGGCGGAAGCCGGGGGTGAAGCGAGTGTGGAAGCGGCGGGCGGAAGAGGGAAAGCTTCGCTCTGAGCTCGAGAGGAGGAAGGCGATGGCGACGGCCAGATTGAGAAGAAGAGGGGGGTAAATAGGCTTGTGTCTCTGCGGCTTCTCCTTTTTATGGGGAAGGAGCGGGGCCGCCTCTTTTATTCCCCAATGTGAATGCGCCTCTATAGGCGCGTCGCAGTTGCAGCCTTTGAGGCACGCTCCCCACGCTGCGCGTTAGACGCGCGTAGTGGGGGGCACAGTAAACGAGATATTTACGAGCAGTTAATCCTCTGCCACGCGTGCCCATGCACTGTTTGGGCCTAGCCCAACAACGCCTCGCACTCGTGTATGGCCTAGGCCCGGGGGCTCCTGTCGGTGTACTAAGTATTGGGCCACTAGTACCCCGTACTTGTGCACGGGCAGTTGTAGCCATCCTCGCGGTAAGGCTTGCCGGGGAACAGTTCGAGGTTGATTCAAGCCATCAAAGAAACCATCCAGTCAGAGATCTGAGGATCAGCAGATAAGGAGAGCTGGAATCCGAAGGCCAGCTTCCCCGGCAAGATCTTGCCGGGGTGGCCTACGGAGCTCGACAAGGCTCGGCGCCCGGTAAGGCTCGGCGCCCGGCAAGGCTTGGCGCCCGGCAGGGCTTGGCCCCCGGCAAGGTTTTGTTGCTGTGCCACCGCTCTAGCACAGCGACAAACCCGACATTCTGGGTCCTTCTTTGGATGCGTGGCGACGCGCCAATGGAGGAGAGCTTAAGCGGTGCTGATGGGATGGCCCCTTTTTCCATCCCCAAGAAAGTAAGGACACCTAAACGGACACCTCACGGTGCATTAAATGCGTTTGTCCTAGTCCGTCAGGGGTTAGGTATGATTACCCTATAGCTACTTTACACCTCAATGTATGTACATTTTGCCACTGTGGTGACCCCTTTGAGCGTATAAAAGGAGGCCCAAGGCAACTGCTACAGGGGAGGAGAACTTCTGGCCCATTCTGCATGCGTAGCTGCTCTTTGGAATGTACTGTTCACAGCGAGCGCTCCTGAAGGCTGAGCTCAAGAACACTAATAAGAACACAAGGCAGGAGTAGGGTTTTACGCTGATCAACGGCCCGAACCTGGGTAAAATCTTCCTGCGTCGATCGTTGGTTCTGCTCTTTGCGTATACCTCTCCCCCCCGCCGAATCGTAAAGGGGTCTCTCGGGATCCCATAGGTGTCGTACCCTGACACCCATCAATTAATTGATTATGTTCGGTGTTCAGATTTCTGAAATACTCCAATTCCAGAGGCTCAGTTGTCCGTAACCGGGGACACGGCTAATCGATTAGGTTTCCACTCTGCAGAGTCTTGTGCACTTTACCCGCAAGAATTGTTCCCTCCTTTGAGTCCTTGCACTGCATGGTGTTTGAAGACGGGACGAACGAAACAGGGTCTTCCGTAGAGTTTCTCTAGGCACTGTCGGTGTCCATCCATGTCCTACCGTTCTTCTACATCTGCTGGCACCGTCCGTCCAGAGTCACGCCTAGGGTCGACCAAGCCAGAGCCCATAATGGCTTGCGGCTGCACAGGTAAGCTTCCGGTCAAGGTGTATCCATTCGTCTCTTCATGGCTGGGTGAAGCTTTTTGCAAGATGTCATGGCACTTCTCCATGCATCCCGGCCATCCGCTGGTTTCTCCAGGGTGCCCATCAATCCATCCTCCGGCCATCCGCTGGTTTCTCCAGGGTGCCCATCAATCCATCCTCCACCCAGTAGTGAATTTGAAGTCCATCTTGAGCATCTTGAAGTCATGGGGTTGTCATCATCTTGACTCTCACATCTCCCATATGAATCACTCAACCAACCCCGTCTACGAGCATAGCATGAAAAACTACAACGTCCCGGGCAATGGTAACACAGGGATTTTTGGGGTTCATCCTACCTCATGATACTACTCAAGACTTGATTCAATTTCTCCTACTGCATGCATGGTGGGGAGGAAATTCTACTAATGCAATAAAACATAGGTAAATAAATTCATGACCAAGACTTGCCTTGGTGACGATCTTCGAAAGCTAGCGACTCGTAATAGCAAGCTTCGCACTCTGGGAATTCTATCGAAACAAACAAAACATAATAAGCATACATCATACAATATACTAACATAACAGCAAGTAAACTTAGTAAATGGCAATCAACATAACACACCATGAAATCCAAAGAGAAAACCAAAGAAAATCATTAAAAAAATTAATACCAAGATTTTACTATAAGTGAAACCAACTACAAAAAATAGTTTTCTACCATTAAAACTTTCTTTAACAGAAATAAAATAAGGTTTTTGTTAAACAACAGAAAAGAAAACAGCAAATAAATTTTATGCAAAAAGAATCGCATTAAAAGCTATTATAAAACTCATTTTATGCCTAAAACAAGTTTCTAGTAAGAAAAGAATAACACACCCTAAAACATTTTTTTTCTACAAATAAAGTCCCACTGTTAATTCTACAGAACCTAATCTGAACAAAACAAAAAATAACAAAAAAAACTAATTTAAAACAATTTAAAGCAAAAGAAATAGTGCAAAAGTAAATAAATAACAAAACAGTACTGTTTTCGCTGCTAAACTAATTTAATTATTTCTAAAAAAATCCCAAACTAAACCTACTGATAGCTAAGGTCAAAAGAAAACAGTAGCAAAAAGAAACGCCTAAAAATATTAATTCTAGCTCTAGTTATTGCAAAACAGTGGTTTGAACAAATTTCATCTAAATAAATTTAAAAAAACTTCAAACATGGACAAAAGTTATATCTACAGAAACTTTAGGAAATTTCTAAACTAGAGCAAAAAGAATCACTAGAAAATACTAAATAACCTAAGAGAATTTTTTTTTTAAGATTGGAACTTTTCTGTTTTTTAAAACAGAAACGAATTAACTAAAAATTGCTTAGCTAATAATTCAAACAAAATGCATAATTGCTTAGCTAATAATTGTAAAACATTCCAAATTGAAAATTTGGGATGTTACATAGGGCCCGAGTGCCATGATTTCAGATCTGAACCGTTTATGTTTTCACCATTATATCTATGTTCTAGATCCGATCTTGCAAGTCATATTCACCTATTACGTGTTATGATCCATAAACTCCAATGTGACAGTAATTGGGATACTTTCCGGTGATGACCATAGTTTGAGGAGTTCATGTATTCACTATGTGTTAATGCTTTGTTCCGGTTCTCTATTAAAAGGAGGCCTTAATATCCCTTAGTTTCCTTATGGACCCCGCTGCCACGGGAGGGTAGGACAAAAGATGTCATGCAAGTTCTTTCCATAAGCACGTATGACTATTTACGGAATACATGCCTAAATTATATTTATGAACTGGAGCTAGTTTTGTATCGCCCTAGGTTATGACTGTTATATGATGAATATCATCCAACGAATTCACCAATCCAATGCCTACGAATTTTCCACATATTGTTCTTGCTAAGTTACTACTGCTGCTACCACTGTTACACTTGCTACAAAACCATTGCTATCACTGTTACCGTTACTGCTACTATTATCACTGCTATCAAAACTATCATATTACTGTGCTACTGATCATATTGCTGCAGATATTTAATCTCTAGGTGTGGTTGAATTGAAAACTCAACTACTAATACTTGCAAATATTCTTTGGCTCCCCTTGTGTCGAATCTATAAATTTGGGTTGAATACTCTACCCTCAAAAACTGTTGCGATCCCCTATACTTGTGGGTTATCACAGAGAAATCCTCTGTTCTTGTTTCGTGTTATTTTTCTGACAGATCTAGATCACCATGGCTGCAGCAAGCTCTTCCAAGGACAAGTTCTTCGAGAAGGTCATCAACCCCTACCTACGGGAGGTGTTGAAGCACCCTCAAGCCATTGAGATGCGTGAGGGGGTGCTCCACATCCAGGATGTTCAAGGGCCCAAGAAGACAGGAAGCATGGAGGCCAGGCTCGAGGTGGTGGAGAAGGAGATCTTCAAGTGCCAAGGGATGGTGGAGCATGGACTCAGTGCCAATCACTCCATGATCATGGAATTCACCCGTGATCACATGGTGGATGGCCGGTCTATGAAGGACATCATCTTTACCTTCAACGAGCAAAACAATTTTCTGCAAAGCCAAATCTATGATCTTCAAAATCAAATTTTCGAGTATGAAGCAAGGTTTAAAGGTATGAGTTTAGCTGCAAGTTTCAGGACTCAGGAGACTCGTACATCCTCTTATGATGGTGAACCCCTGCCATGGAAGCCGGAGAACAAGCCTACCACCTCATCATCACCACCATCACCAAAGAAGGAGACTTAAACACACGGGTATGGGCACTCCCCTTGGCTTGTGCCAAGCTTGGGGGAGATGCCCCGGTATCGTATCACCATCACTTTTATTACCTTTACCTATCTTAGTTCGATCTTTAGTTGTTCCGTGATTTAGTAGAATAAAAGTTTAGTATGATATATTTTCGAGTGCTAGTTTCGTGATCTATCTATCTATGTAATCGAGTGAGAGTTATATAATAAAGATTAGTTTGAGTTTTTGCTTCTTTACCTTCTTTTTGTTTCAATCAAAATAAAAAATAATAATGAAAAAGATCATGTGCTAATCTTATGGAAAGTAATGACATTACATAAGGAAACATATAAGTAGTAAAATTTATTGAGAGTTGACAAACATAGCATTGGTCAATGATGCAATTCATGAAAGAATTAATAAGGGAAGAGAAGATTCACATGCAAATATACTATCTTGGACATCTTTTATGATTGTGAGCCCCCATTAAATATTTTTTGCCAAATTGTTGACGTTGGACAAGGAAGACAATGTAATGATTTATGTTTGTTCATATTCACATAGAAGTTATATTGTCATAGATCCTCCAACATGTGGTGCTTGCTCAATATCTTTGCTAGCCAAAAATCCGCACTAAGTAGAGATACTACTTGTGCATCCAAAACCCTTAAACCCAATCTCAAGTTATGAGAGTCCACCATACCAACCTATGGATTGAATAAGATCCTTCAAGTAAGTTGTCATCGGTGCATAAGGCAATAAAAATTGCTTCTAAATATGTATGATATTTTAGTGTAAAGGAAAATAAGCGTTGTACAAACTTGTGATGGCAAAGTAATAAAAGTGACGGACTGCATAATAAAGGTTGCTATCATAAGGGCAATATAACGTGACATTCTTTTGCACTAAGAGCTTGCGCATCCAAACATAAAAGCACATGACAACCTCTGCTTCCCTCTGTGAAGGACATATCTTTTACTTTTATGTATTTACTTTCTACGCAAGACTCAATAGTATTCTTCTCTACTCCTTTTTATTTTTCTCTTTTGCAAGCATCATGTGGTGGGGAAAGATCTAGGCACATATATCCAGTTGGATATGAGTGATCATGAGTTATTATTGTTGACATCACCCTTGAGGTGAACAAGTTGGGAGGCGAAACTATAAGCCCCTATCTTTCTATGTGTTCAGCTGAAACTCTTTGCTCCATATATATGTTGTGAGTGTTAGCAATCATAGAAGATTAAATGATGGTTGAGTATGTGGACTTGCCAAAAGGCTCCAAGACGAGACTCTTCCAGAAACTATGATGAATTGTAATTACAAAGTTGACTGAGAACATAGTTTGTTGGTTTTCAATAAAGTTTTATGCTTTATACTTCAATGTTGTGATGAATTGTTACTTGCTCATAAGAAGTTTTATGATAACCTTCATTGTTGTTATAATAATAAGCATGATGCTACTATGTCCATATTTTGTTTTTATCGACGCCTCTCTCTCTCTCTCTAAACATGTGGACATGATTCTCGATATCGGCTTTCGCTTGAGGACAAGCGAGGTCTAAGCTTGGGGAGTTGATACGTCCATTTGCATCATGTTTCCCTACTGTTATTTATATTGTTTTTATCCAATATAATACTTTGTGGAGTAATTCTAATGCCTTTTCTCTCGTAATATGCGAGGTTTACACAAAGAGGGAGAATATCGACAGCTGGAATTCTGGACCTGAAAAAGCTATGTTAGAGATACCTATTCTGCACATCTCCAAATGAGCTGAAATTTTACGGAGAATTATTTTGGAATATATAAAAATATTGGAGAAAAGAAATAACAGAGGGGGCCACCCAGGTGCCCACTAGGCACCAGGGCGCGCCACCCCCTCCAGGCGCGCCCTGGTGGGTAGTGGGCTCCCTGGCCCACCTCCGATACCCATCTTCTGGTACATAAGGTCTTTTGACCTAGAAAAAATAAGAGGAGAACTTTCGGGATGGAGCGCCACCGCCTCGAGGCAGAACTTGGGCAGGAGCACTTTTGCTCTCCGGCGGAGCGATTCCGCCGGGGATACTTCCCTCCAGGAGGGGGAAATCGAAGCCATCATCATCACCAACAACCCTCTCACCTTGGGAGGATCAATCTTCATCAACATCTTCACCAGAACCATCTCATCTCAAAACCCTAGTTCATCTCTTGTGTTCAATCTTGTGACAAAACCTCATATTGGTACCTGTGGGTGACTAGTAGTGTTGATTACATCTTGTAGTTGATGCTAGTTGGTTTATTTGGTGGAAGATTATATGTTCAGATTCATTATGATATTTATTACTCCTCTTATCTTGAGCATGAATATTATTTGTGAGTAGTTGCTTTTGTTCTTGAGGACACGGGAGAAGTCATGTTGCAAGTAATCATGTGAATTTGATATTCGTTTGATATTTCGATGGTATGTATGTTGTGATTCCCTTGGTGGTGTTATGTGAACGCCGACTACATGACACTTCACCATATTTGGGCCTAAGGGAATGCATTGTGGAGTAGTTATTAGATGATGGGTTGCTAGAGTGACAGAAACTTAAACCCTAGTTTATGCGCTATTCCGTAAGGAGGTGATTTTGATCCACATGTTTAATGCTATGGTTAGATTTTGTCTTAATTCTTCTTTCGTAGTTGCAGATGCTTGCGAGAGGGGTTAATCATAAGTGGGAGGCTAGTTCAAGTAAGAACAGCACCCAAGCACCGGTCCACCCACATATCAAATTATCAAAGTAGCAAACACGAATTAAACAAACATGATGAAAGTGACTAGATGAAATTCCCGTGTGTCCTCGAGAATGTTTTGCTTATTATCTGAGACTGTTCCGGCCTATCCTTTGCTACAAAAAGGATTGGGCTACCTTGCTGCACTTATTGTTACTATTGTTACTTGTTACTTGCTACAAATTTCTTGCTATCAAACTACCTGTTACCGACAATTTCAGTGCTTCCAGAAATTACCTTGCTGAAAACTGCTTGTCATTTCCTTCTTCTCCTCGTTGGGTTCGACACTCTTACTTATCGAAAGGACTACAATTGATCGATCCCCTATACTTGTGGGTCATCAGGTACCAACATGCTGTGGTAAATTTTTTGTCCGATTTGTGAAGGCGCACACATTAACAACCAATAAATTCATTTTGGAACAAGTGTTGTCACGTTACAATCGGATATACAAGTATTATTGAAACCGTGGGCGTTCTACTTACCATTCCACCATGCGTCCCCTTTTTTTATTGGCTAGGAGGCGCCGTGCGAAGTAGCTATTTGAGTATGGGAGGCATGCGATCAGACCCCTGCGTGTGCTTATCAGGAGGCAAGCCCTTTGACCTCCATCCGCCACCCACCTCTCTCCCAACTTCTCCATTAATGGAGCCCGAGCCCCTGTTTTATGGCATGGCTATTTCTCACTCAACTGAGATTTAAGAGAGAAAAAAGAAAATCTGAAAAGAAAATTTTGCACGGATCTTGATGTAAGATCTGACGGACACATATAGCATCGACTGAGACTTATAGCAAGACTGGTATGAATATAATGACGATGACAGTGGATAACAATTGTCTTACATATTTAGGAAGATAATTAAAAATGCCTCATGAGGCAATGCCCGGAATACATAAGGGTAAAAGAAGAAGGAAGACGCAGACAACGATCTGGCTCAATGATCTCTACTTTCTTGACGCGTTGCTGCAGGGCGCGGAGATTAGTTCTTGCGGTGAGTGGCGATGATCTCTTTCACGTCCTCAATACGCTGGTTGTCAGCATCCACGGATTCCTCCAACAGCCTTTCACGCTCGATGCGGAGCATGGCATTCTCGTCCATAAGTTTCTTGACGATGATGCCCATCCTCTTCAACAAGGCAGTGGTCTCCTCGTGCTCCTTCGCCCTTCCGGCGATCTTCGCCCTCAGCAGGTTGCGCTCGGTGCAGAGCTTCGCCTTGTGCTCCCCTAGTCCCCAGATGACGCCGGCAGCATTTTCAAACGAGGCACTCATCTCGTCCCGCAGCTTCATCCAGTTGGAGATCCGATCCATCAAGTTATCGAGCGTAGCGCGCATGCGCCTGTGAGAATCCTCGCCTACCCGCGAGACATTTTCCCAGGCTGCCGTGGTGCTGGAGGACCTCTCTGCTGCATCCGCGGCGCGGCGGGACATCTATGCTGCTTCCGCAGCGCGGCCGGACCAGTCTGCTGCTTCGACGGCGCGGCGGGACCTCTGTGCTACATCGGCGGCACGGCGGGACCTCTGTGCTGCTACGGCGGTGCGACGGGACATGTCGGCTGCTTTTGCGGCAAGGCAGGACATCTCTCATGCTTCCGCTTCCATGCTCGCCTCTCCCTGGTAGTAATTTCTCGACCCAGAACTCATGCGGGCCATGGAAGACGCAAGGGAACGATGATGAAAGACTTGTTTATTTTTGTGGATGAGGAGTTGAGGAGGAATGTGCAGTCATCTTGGAGTAGGTAGTATTTATAACCGAGTACTAATACGCTCATAAGTGGGAAACCGTTTAGGTTTTGATTGGTGTGAACAGGTTTGCAATTAAATATAGGGTGGTAGTAATTTGGAATGTGACGGGACGCAAGCTCAAAATTTATTGACGGTTCTAGTTTCGAAGTGTGGCACGATTCCCGGATGGCATAACTTGGGCACGCGTTCTCGGGGGCGTACGTGGCGTTTGCACCATAGGGTGCACCGCAATAGGCGATGTCAGCACACGACTTGTTCCATCAATGGTGCCCGCTCGTTATTACCATCACGCACGCTTCTATTAATTAGAATGTGTGCCCCTCTAGTGCACACACCTTGATCTGTCTAACCGTTTCTGTTTGTTGTGACTAATCGCAAACAGTTCATCCGTGTGAAGTGTATGTCGTCAATCGCAGACACCTTGATATGGCTAACCGTTTCTGTTGTGTTGCCTAATCGCAAACAGTTCATCCGAGTGAACTATATGCCGTCAATCGCACACACACCTTGATCTACCCGGGCGTTTCTGCTGTTTTGCCGAATCACAAACAGTTCATCCGAGTGAACTGTATGCCGTATACCTCACACACCTTCATCTGGCTGCCCGTTTCTGTTGTTAAGCTCATCGCAAACAGTTCATTCGAGTGAATTGTATGCCACGCATCGCACACGCAACTATAATCTGAAACATGTTTGTTGTCTCCGCCATCGCAAACATTTTGTATCTTTTTAACGGTTTTATTACATCACCGTTTGTGATTAATGCATCGCACACAGTTTCATCGAAGGGTCTCTGATTGTAGTGTCGTGTTTGGACCATCCTGCAGTAGTGTAGTTTTTTAGGTACTCCATCCTTAAAATAATAATTTGCAAGCATGGTGGATATTTCAGCTTCAGGTATTTTTCTTTTATTAGTGACAATATCTTTCATATATTTAGCATAAGAGGTCATCTTCAAAATATCAGTCAAACGAGTACACAAAAAGACTGGCCTGAGCATTTCAGCAAAGCGTTCAAATTCTTTCTCATCCTTATTCTTTGATGGTTTAGGTGGAAAGGGCATGGGTTTCTGAACCCATGGTTCCCTTTCTTTACCATGTTTCCTAGCAACAAAATCCCTCTTATCATAACGTTTATTTTTAGCTGGTGGGTTATCAAGATCAACAACAGGTTCTATTTCAACATCATTGTCAGCTTCTTTATCATTATTTGGTTGAGCATCTACATGAACATCATCATTATCATTTTCATTATCACTAGTTGAATGTTCATTACCAGATTGTGTTTCAGCATCAGAAATAGAGACATCATTATTATCCTTAAGAGGGTTTTTCTACCTCAAGTTCACTAGAAGTATGCAAAGTCCTATCATTTTTCTTTTTATTTTTCCTTTTGGATGGACTAGGTGTATCTACATTAATTCTTTGAGAGTCTTGTTCAATTATTTTGGGGTGACCTTCAGGATAAAGTGGCTCCTGAGTCATTTTACCTCCTCTAGTAATTACTCTAACAGCATGATCATTCATATTGTTATTCATTTCATTGAGCAATTCACTTTGAGATTTAGCAACTTGTTCTAACTGGTTTGAACCATAGATGCATGTTTACTAACACCTTTGACATCATTAACAATTCTAAACAACAAGTCACTTAAGCGATCAATCATGTAAGCATTTCGTTTCAATTGTTTCATAACATTTGTATTAAAATGATCTTGCTTAATAATATAGTTGTCAAATTCATATAAGCATTGACTAGGAGATTTATTATAAGGAACATCACCTTCATCGAACTTTATAAGAGAATTTACCTCTACCACCTGTGGTGGTGTGTCAAGACCATGTATTTCTTCAATAGGTGGTAAATTCTTAACATCTTCAGCTTTAATACCTTTTTCCTTCATACATTTCCTTGCCTCTTGCATATCTTCAGGACTGAGAAATAAAATACCCCTCTTCTTCGGAGTGGGTTTAGGCGGTGGTTTAGGAAGTGTCCAATCATTATCATTCTTCAATATATTATTGAATAATTCTTCAGCTTGCTCAATAGTTCGTTCTTTGAAAACACAACCAGCACAACTATCTAGGTAGTCCCTAGAAGCATCGGTTAGTCCATTATAGAAGATATCAAGAATTTCATTTTTCTTGAGAGAATGATCAGGCAAAGCATTAAGTAATTGGAGAAGCCTCCCCCAAGCTTGTGGGAGACTCTCTTCTTTAGTTTGCACAAAGTTAAAAAAATCCTGTAAGGCAGCTTGTTTCTTATGAGCAGGAAAATATTTTTCAGAGAAGTAATAAATCATATCCTGGGGACTAGCCACGCACACAACCAGGAGCAAGAGTATTATACCATATCTTAGCATCACCCTTTAACGAGAAAGGAAATAACTTAAGAATATAGTAATAGTTAATTGTTTCCTCATGAGAAAATAGGGTGGCTATATCATTTAATTTAGTAAGATGTGCCACAACAGTTTTAGTTTCATAGCCATGGAAAGGATCAGATTCAACCACAATAATTAACTCAGAATCGACAGAGAATTCATAATATTTATCAGTAATAAAGATAGGTGAAGTAGCAAACTTAGGATCATATTTCATCCTAGCATTCAAAGATTTTTCTTTCAACTTGCATAGTAACTTCTTAAGATCGTCTCTATCCTTACAAGCAAAAAATCCCTAGCTACCTCTCCATACATAACATAACCCTCAGGTATCTTAGGCAATTCATATCTAGGAGAGCTAGGTCGAATAGGTGTTTCATAATTTTTAGTTTCAGTAATTTCATTGGTTTCAGCATTCTCAATTTCCTTAGCTCTAGCAAGTTGTTCATCAAGAAATTCACCTAGTGGCACAGTCTTATCAAACAAAGTATTAGCATCATCATAAACATCATTCATAGCAGAAGTGGCATAATCAATTACTTGCGACATATCAGAATAAATAGCAAGTGGCGGTGTTGCAAGCTTACTCAAAACAGAAGGTGAATCAAGTGTAGAGCTAGATAACAGTTCCTTACCTCCCCTCGTCTTAGAGGGAACGATCTTCGTTCTATCATCCTTAAGATTCTTCATGGCAATCAACAGATATAATTCCTAAGTGACTCAGCAAATATAGCTATGCTCCCCGACAACGGCGCCAGAAAAAGGTCTTGATAACCCACAAGTATAGGGGACCGCAACAGTTATCGAGGGTAGAGTATTCAACCCAAATTTATTGATTCAACACAAGGGGAGCCAAAGAATATTTGCAAGTATTAGCAGTTGAGTTGTCAATTCAACCACACATGGAGACTAAATATCTGCAATAGCGTGATCAGTAGCACAATAGTATGATAATTTTGATAGTAGTTGTAATAGCAGCAACAATAATGGTAATAGTAGTAGCAGTAGTTTTGTAGCAATTGTGACAATAGTAGCAACAGTAGTAACTTAGCAAGAACAATATGTGAAAAAACTCGTAGGCATTGGATCGGTGATAACGTTGGATAATATTCATCATGTAATAGTTATAACCTAGGGCGACAGAGAACTAGCTCCAATTCATCAATGTAATGTAGGCATGTATTCTGTATATAGTCATACGTGCTTATGGAAAAGAACTTGCATGACATCTTTTGTCCTACCCTCCCGTGGCAGCGGGGTCCATAAGGAAACTAAGGGATATTAAGGCCTCCTTTTAATAGACAACCAGAACAAAGCATTAACACATGATGAATACATGAACTCCTCAAATTACGGTAATCACCGGAAAGAATCCCAATTATTGTCACCTTGGGTATGCGGATCATAACACGTAATAGGTGCATACAACTTGCATGGTAGGATCAAGAACACAAATATATTGGTGAAAACATAAATGGTTCAGATCTGAAATCATGGCACTCGGGCCCTAGTGACAAGCATTAAGCATAGCAAAGTCATAGCAACATCAATCTCAGACACATAGTGGATACTAGGGATCAACCTCTAACAAAACTAACTCGATTACATGATAAATCTCATCCAATCCATCACCGTCTAGCAAGCCTACGAAGGAATTACTCACTCCTGGCGATGAGCATCATGAAATTGGTGATGGAGGATAGTTGATGTTGACGAAGACGGAAGATCCCCCTCTCCGGAGCCCCGAGCAGACTCCAGATCTGGCCTCCCGATGAAGAACTCCTATTGCCTAGTGGGCAGCAGGCCCCCCCTCCGATGGGTCTTTGCTCCAGTATTTTTCTTTTATTCCAAAACAATTCTCCAAGAAGTTTCATCCAATTTCGAGAACTTTTATTTCTGCACAAAAACAACACCATGGCAGTTCTGCTGAAAACAGCGTCAGTCCGGGTTAGATTCATTCAAGTCATGCAAATTAGAGTCCAAAACAAGAGCAGAAGTGTTTGGAAAAGTAGATATGATGGAGACGTATCATAGATGTATAAGCATCCCCAAGCTTAATTCTTGCTTGTCCTCGAGTAGGTAAATGATAGAAAGATAATTTTTTATGTGGAATGCTACCTAGCATAATATTGATCATGTAATCTAATCATGGCATGAATATTAAGACACGAGTGATCCAAAGCAATAGTCTATAATTTGATACAAAGACATCAATACTCATGCATCCCAACAAATAATCATGCCTTTTAGAATAAAAATGCTAAAGAACGCTATCCCTACAAAATCATATAGTTTTGTCATGCTCCATCTTCTTAACACAAAGTATTTATCATGCAGAAGCCCGATGATAGGCCGAGCAATTGGTTCATACTTTTTAACGTGCTTCAGCTTTTTCAACCCCCATGCAACACATGAGCGCAAGCCATGGATATAGCACTATGGGTGGAATAGAATTGTGGTAGAGATTAATATGGAGAAGACAAAAAGGAAGAAAGTCTCACATCGACGCGGCTAATCAACGGGCTATGGAGATGCCCATTAATTGATGTCAATGTGAAGAGTAGGGATTGCGATGCAACGGATGCACTAAGAGCTATAAGTGTATGAAAGCTCACAAAGAAAACTAAGTGGGTGTGCATCCAACTTGTTTGCTCATGAAGACCTTGGGCATTTGAGGAAGCCCATCATTGGAATATACAAGCCAAGTTCTATAATGGAAAATTCCCACTAGTTATATGAAAGTGAAAGCATAGGAGACTCTCTATATGAAAACATGGTGCTACTTTGAAGCACAAGTGTGGAAAGGATAGTAACATTGCACCTTCTCTCTTGTTCTCTCTTTTTTTCATTTTTTGGGCTCTTTTTTTTTCTCTTTTTCGTCCGGAGTCTCATCACGACTTATGGGGGAATCATAGTCTCCATCATCCTTTCCTCACTTGGGATGATGCTCTAATAATGAATAATGATGAGCATCACACTTTTATTTACTTACAACTCAAAAAATTACTACTCGATACTAGAACAAAGTATGACTCTATATGAATGCCTCTGGCGGTGTACCAGGATGTGCAATGATCTAGCATAACATGTATAAAAAATGATGAACGGTGGTTGAGCCACAAATACTATGTTAGCTATATGATCATGCAAAGCAATATGACAATGATGATGTGTGTCATAAAAATGGAACGGTGGAAGTTGCATGGCAATATATCTCGGAATGGCTATGGAAATGTCATAATAGGTAGGTATGGTGGCTGTTTTGAGGAAGATATAGGGAGGCTTATGTGTGATAGAGCGTATCACATCACGGGGTTTGGCTGCACCGGCGAAGTTTGCACCACATCTCAAGGTAAGAAAGGGCAATAATGCATGGTACCGAAGAGGCTATCAAATTGCGGAAAGGTGAGAGTGCCTATAATCCATGGACTCACATTAGTCATAAAGAACTCACATACTTATTGTGAAAAATCATTAGCCCTCGAAGCAAAGTACTACTACGCATGCCCCTAGGGGGATAGATTGGTAGGAAAAGACCATCGCTCGTCCCTGACCGCCACTCACAAGGAAGACAATCAATAATAAATCATGCTCCAACTTCTTAGCATAACGAGAGTCTATACGTGCATGCTTCAGTAATCACAAACCTTAACACCAATATCCTTACTAAACAACAATTATTCACTAGTACCTCCCACATATTATCATCTCTATATCGCAAAACTATTGCAAGGAATCAAACATATCATATTCAGTGATCTACAAGTATTATGTAGGATCTTATGACTAACCATATGAATGACCAATTCCTGTTGACTCTCCAAATAAATATAAGTGAAGCAAGAGGATATAATTCTTTCTACAAAAGAACATGCTCTAATAAATATAAGTGAGGCAAAAGAGCATTCTACAAATGATGGTTTTCCTATGTAGAGAAACAGGCAATCCAAACTTCAAATGATATAAGTGAAGCACATGAAGCATTCTATAAAGCCATACTCAAAAGATATAAGTGAAGTGCAAAGAGCATTCTATAAATCAACCAAGGGCTATATCATACCAGCATGGTGCATAAAAGAAAAGGAAAAAATAAACACAAAAGACGCTCCAAGAGTTTACGCATATCATGTGAACAAAACAAAAACCGAAACATACCGATAATTATCGAAGAAAGATGGGATGCCTTCCGGGGCATCCACAAGCTTAGACGCTTGAGTCTCCATGAATATTTACTTGGGGTGCCTTGGCCATCCCCAAGCTCAAACTCTTGCCTCTCCTTATTCTCCTCATATCGATACTTCCTTGATCTTCGAACACTTCATCCACTCAAAACTTAACCAAACTTTTTATTAGCGGGGTTAGTACATATAACATCAAATATCATCATGTCATGTTGTAACATTATTGTATAACTATAATCAAACATTACCCACTATATGCTATCACAATTCTATGGCTCCCAAGTCAACGGGGCTGAACAAGATTTCAAACATAAGCAAATAACGAAACTATAACAACAATCTGTGAAAATAGGACAGTCTGTAAAGATGCACATGGTACATATACTTCTGTAACTCAAAAAATTCTTAAAAATTAGGAAAAAAAATCATAGAAGTACTGTGTAAAAAATTCAGATTTTTTTCACGTTCTAGTGAAAAATGTAAATTCACGCACTACAGCAAAAGTTTTCGTTTTTGCACCGCACATACCAAACAAGCAATTTAAACATCCTAAAGATAATTCTTGACACATTATTTTTATAATACAATGGATTTTTACAAGGGAATAATTATTATTTTTGAAAAAAAATTGTAATTCAAGATCCACAAAGTTTCCATAGGCATGAACAAGTTCAAAGATATCCCCCACTTCAACAGTGCTCATCTTTCTCACTTTCACTTTTCTTTTTGAAAAGTTTGTAGGTTACCCTCTATATATATAAACTTTATAAAAGCACACAACAAAAATAAAATGACTCTCTAAAACTTCAAAGTTTGTCTCCCTGGCAGCGCTTTCTTTAAAGCCATTAAGCTAGGCATATAGTGCTCAAGTAATTTATCCACCCGGATCCCAAGGTATATCAAAGCCAATTTTAATTAACAATGATTTGTAATTTAGTAGTGATCACAAAGCAATATATATCACTCAATGATGAAGTCTAACCCTCTTTCTATGCACCGACATGTCATAAAAGAACAATTCATGCACACAAAGTAAAGGCCAATACATAGCATAAGCAGTTTCTTGCAATTTCATCATATTGGAAACATAGAGAGTGGAGATGTAGTTCCTCTCTCATAATAATTGCGAGTAGGAGTAGCAAGCACATGTATATTATATTCATCAAAATCATCATGTGTAACAGTAAAACGCAACGCATCAATGTAATCCTTAATAAGCGCAAACTTCTCCGATATAGTTTAGTTGGGCGAATTCAAAAAGATAATAGGACTATCATGTTTGGGTGCAATGGCAACAATTTCATGTTTAACATAAGGAACTATAGCAAGTTCATCTCCATAAGCATAATTCATATTGGCATCTTGGCCACAAGCATAGCAAGCATCGATCTCATCAAAAAGGGATATTTCAAATGAATCAACGAGATCATAGCATTCATCCTTCGGTAAGCACGAAGGGAAATTAAACAATGTATGAGTTGAAGAGTTACTCTCATTAGAAGGTGGGCACGGGTAGCTAATCTATTGTTCCTCCTTTTGTTCTTCGCTCTCCTCCTCATCTTTTTCATCTAATGAGCTCACAGTTTCAGCAATTTCTTCTTCATAGTTTCCTTCAAAATATTAGTCTCTTCTTGGACAGCGGAGACTTTATCAATAAATTCATCAATATTGGCATTATACTTATAATTCTCATAACAATATTTAAGTATAGCAAAATTTTCAGACTTGTAAACAACAACATCACAATCTTCATGCTTTTCAAACAAAGATTCAATTTCATAAGCACCCTTAAAAGCAACAAAATATTCTATTCGTTCCACATCGTAGTAATAATATATACCATTAGCATAAGAAGCCAAGGTTTTATTATCATTAAATTCACATGAAAATGGAATGTCGGGGCTCTGGGACTGGGGGTACCCCAGCCCGTCTGCCTGCGGCCCAACGCGTGGCATCGTCAAAGGGCCCGGCGCGGCCCAGCGTCAAGACTTTACAAGCAAAGCCCTCGCGAGGGCCCCCGCCTCGCAAGGCGAGCGTCGGCAAGCATCGTCAGGTGCCCCGAGGGCTTCATGAGGGGCGGCCTCCCGAGGCCCCTCACGGGGCAGACATCTCTAGGCTCGCCACCCCGCCTCACGCTGCATGTGGGTGACGCGAGCCACGACGAGCGTCGCCAGGACCGGTGCCAGCGAGCGCGGACGGTGAGGCTTTCCTCTTTGGTGCTAAAGGAACAAGGCTAGCGTGCAAGTTCCCAAGGCAGACCCAAAGGTTACCTCTTCAGTGCAACAAGACCAGGACGACAGGCTCGCCAGGACGGAGGTGATCGCCAAGCCCACCTACGCGTCATGCCCAGAAGCTTTGCAGGCGGAGACCACCTTTAGTCAGGATAGGGTGTACTCCTGTCCCCCTTCAAATTTGGCCGTTGTGGCATCCCTTCCCGCCTAGAGTTTTTAGGGGAAGAGGACCAAGGCCAGTATAAGTATAGGTTAGACTCCACCGTAGAAGGGGATCGAGTCCTGGCATCCCAGGGTCGAACCCTGAGCCCTGACGAGGCAGTTCATCCTTGTACTAGTTCATACTCATCCTCCTCGCGAGGTAATCCACCACAAAGCAGGAGTAGGGTCTTACACTGCGAGGTGGCCCAAACCTGGGTAAATCATCGTGTTCCTTCCTCCTTCCCTCTTCCTCGAGCACGTCGGAGCAAGGTCGTGAGGCAGTGAGCAGCGTGTCGTAGCCTAGTGAAGTTCTCCGCGCACACCCCAAAGTTCGAACCTTTCCTTGGGTCCTCGGAGCCCCGATTCTGACATTTGGTGCGCCAGGTAGGGGTGTGCCGGAGTTCTTTCGCTTCATTCCGCCCCTGCTCCATCGTCCCCATGGCCGACGCTCGTCGTGTTCGTGCCGAGCGTCGCGCGGCTCGTGTCGCCCAAACGGAGCAGGCGGGCCGCGGCACCCGCCGCCTCTCCCCTTCGGCCGCGGCCAACACCGCTACTGACCCGACCGCTCATGAGCAGCAGGACTCTTCCCTGTCGCCCTTTGTGCAGCGCGACGGTCGCACCGCCACGCCTTCTCTCACTCTGGCCATGGCTTCATCCTCCCATGTCTGTCGCGGGCCAGCAAATGCGCATGCTGCGCTGCTCATGGCGTGTGAGTTGCTACGCTACCGCCCCGCCAACGAAGGCTACGATGCCTAGCTTGGCTGCATCACCGAGCTCGTCAACACCACGGGCGAGTCCTCGGTGCCCTCCCACTCGCTCCGTCCTTCGCCGTCTCGTGCAGGCGACGTGGCGCACGGCGCCCCTCTGCCTCCTCCCCTGCGCGACGACAACATCGAGCCCCGGCATGACGAACGGCCGTGCGGCCCGCCGCGTGGAGCACCGGTGCTGGCTCGAGACGAGGCCAGTTGTCAGCTTGTGCATCAGCCGCTGCGCGACGCGCGTGCGCCCGCGCGCCGTCGCGTCAAATCCAAGACCGAGCTGCCCAGGAAGCTGCGGTGCATGGGCACCAGGACTGCGCCGCTCGTGACCGCGTCGCCCCCGCGCGAGGCGTGCCGGTGAGCACTGCCGGCTGCCGCGCCTTCACCCGTGAGCTGCGTCGAGTGGTCTGGCCGATCAAGTTCAAGCCAGAGCTACCCCCGCGCTACGACGGCATTCCCGACCCCGCAGAGTTCCTCTAGCTTTACGCGCTGAGCATCGAGGCGGCGAATGGCGACGACAAGGTCATGGCGAACTGGTTCCCCATGGCCCTCAAGGGTGGTGCGTGTTCCTGGTTCATGAACCTGCCTGAGGGGTCAATCTCCTCGTGGGACGAGCTTCGCGAGCGTTTCATCGCCAACTTCCAAGGCACCCGTGACCACGCCCTCACCATCAGCGATCTGCGACACGTGAAGTAGCGCCCTGGCGAGACCCTCCGCAAGTACATTCAGTGCTTCACCCAAGTCCGCCTCAAGATCCCGAAGGCCTCGGACAAAGCCATCATCTCGGCATTCACTGAAGGCATCATGGACGTTAGGATGAAAGAGAAGCTCACCATCAACGATGACCTGTGCACGGTGCTGGAGCTGTTCAACCTGGCTGACAAGTGCGCCAGGGTGGAGGAAGGCCGCCTCTCCCTCCTCAACAACCCTGACGTCGAGCCTGAAGACAAGAAGGCCAAGGACAAGGAGGCGAAGCGCAAGAGCCCCGGTGTGTTGGCAGCGGAGCCCGAGCTGAAGCGCGACTGTGACCGTGATGAGCCCGTCAAGGATGGTCGCCCGAGCGCAGCGACCGTGGCTTCGGCCGCGGAGGAGGCCGTGGTGGAGGCCGATGGGACAACCGCAACCCCCGCCAGGGTTGGCATGACCAGCCTCGCGAGGATGGCTGGCGCGATCAGCCTCGTGACGGCGCCTGACGCGATCAGCCTTGTGAGGTCCGTCCTCGGGGCAACGTGGGCCTTCCGCCACTGCCGCCGCCCCTCAAGAAGGATGGCAAAAACCAGCCAGACGAGGGGGCTGGGGGCTACCAGGAGCCTCACGCGATAGCCTGCATCCTCCGAGGAGCCCAGGCCCCCACGTCAAACCGCCTCTTCAAGCAGTTCTCTCGTGAGGTGAACGCAGCCCTCCCGAGGCTTGAGGCTGTGCGTCCCCTCAAGTGGTCGCAATACGCCTCCCGAGGCACGCCCACCATCAGCAACATCTCAGTCACCAAGACCCTCGTCGATGGCGGAGCCGGCCTCAATGTGCTCTCTGTCAAGACCTTCGAGATGCTTCAAGTGCCTTACGATCAGCTCAAGTCCATCGGGCCATTCTCTGGGGTGACCGACGGCTCCACCACTCCCTTGGGGCAGGTGTGCCTCCCAGTCACCTTCGGTACTCGCGATAACTACCACACCGAGCTCATTGACTTCGACGTGGACCACATTGGCCTCCCGTACAACGCCATCTTGGGGTATCTGGCCCTTGTCAAGTTCATGGCGGCAACCCACCATGGCTACAATGTCCTCAAGATGCCAGGATGCAGCGCCGTCATCACCGTCACCTGCGATGAAAAGGATGCGGTTTGCTCCCTCGAGCACGCCTACTAGGCTGCGGCGGCCAAGAACTCCGATGACGAGGGAGACGTCGCGCCCCCTGAGGCTGTCCCCGCGAAGAAGAAGTAGCTCCTCCCCAAGAACCGTCCCGAAGCCAAGAAGGCACTGGCCGGCGACGCCTCAGGTGTCATGCCTGCCGTCGGGGCACGCCTTCCTCCTGCATAGGAAGGCGTGCCCGGCGCCTCCCTCAGGACAGGCTCGGGGGCTTCCACCTGGAGAGCATATGACCTGACCAGTGCGACAAGGGAGGTGCTCGGGCACCACTTGGAGGCGCGCTTCCACGCGCGCCCCCGCAAGAAAGGAACACGGTGCGAAGCACCAGGAGCATAAGAGTTCATCACCAAGGCGATCTGCGAGCTTCAGGAAGCGACGGCCATGCGCGGCGAGCGTCGCCCCGCATGCCCCACCGGCTCAGCTGCCGCTCCCGACGCGGGCGGCAAGCTGCGCGTCTGCGTCAACATCCCGGACCTCAACAGGGCCGCTTCTCAGGACCTCTTCTGTCCATCACACGTTGGCCAGAGTGGGGGTTTTCCCTGCAACTAGATCTGCATGACCATCGGCCTGCTGAACATGGGTGCCACGTACCAGCGGTTCGCACAGCTCGTGCTGGCGTCATGTGAGGCCCGGCGCCTGGCGCTGGTGCCTCACGAGGCCCCAACCCCTCGCGAGCCTCCCGAGCCTCAGGAGTCATCTGGCTCTTAAGGGGTGAACCTTCGCGGCACGCTTCGCCAGCTTCATCAACGCTTCCGCAACAACATTGCCAGGTGACTTTTTGGTTTGTTCAACTAAGGGCGCCCAGCGGGCCGCATTATCCTCAGGTTGGTCAGGGCCCGCCCCTGCAGCCACGTTGTTTTTTGCTCATGTATCGGATTTAGCTGTGCCTAGATGAAATCTTTCCAGTGGTTTAAAAAATTACATGATCGGTGCTTCGTCACCATGAAAGTCCCTGCGCCCTCACGAACCCGTTCTCGACCGCCTCATGACTAAGGACAGGCATGGCGTTTGTGCTCGGGTCCGTCCTTGCAGCGTCACTAAATCCAAGTGACCGAGCTCTGTCTCATGGGCCAGCTCCCATGCATGTCACCTCCTGGGGTCCTTGGTGTCTTGTCCTCTCATGAGCTCATCGCGAGTAGGCAAGTAAGGGCGTGGCCTGGTTCGTACAACCGCGATCGTGGTGCTCCGCCACCGCGGGAGCCGCACGCCGAGTGTTCTTCCTCAGATTGTCACATGAGAAGGCATGTCACGTCGTCTGTGCTCGGGTCCGTCCCTGCAGCATTGATAAACCCAAGTGACCGAGCTCTGTCTGGCGGGCCGAACCCGTACACGTCACCTCCTATGGGTCCTTGGTGTCTAGCCTTCCCATGCAACGGCCTCTGGATGATCATTCGGCGCAGGTTTCCCCCATAACTCAGGTCACACAAGCGTGCAACCACGCCAGGAGCTAGGCGCAACCCGCCTGAGGTAGGACCTCCTGAGTCCCGCGTTGGCTCACGAGTGTCTGAACACCTCCGCAAGTTCTGCCGTGCCAGCCACATGTACGAACGAAATAGGGATGTACACGCCCCAGAGTCTCTTGTACATAGCTCTTTCCCATGCCCAGTGGAAGCCCCATGCTTCGCGCTGGCAGAACGATCCAACAATGATCATGCCCACGCCCAGTGGAAGCCCCATGCTCCGCGCTAGCGGAATGGTCACAGTACGGCCATGCCCACGCCCAGTGGAAGCCCCATGCTCCGCGCTGGTGGATAAACAACTAAGGGCGCCCCATGGGCCGCGTCAACCTCAGGACGACCCGTGCCTGTCACGGTTGCCGCTCAACCCTTCAACGACATCACTCGCGACTTCCTACTGAGCCTCACACAAGCGTGGGCTGGACACGGTGCATGTGCTCGAGTCAGTCCCAGCAGCACTGAAAGACCCAAGGGGTCGGGCTCTGGCTCGCGGGCCTGCTTCCGCGCACGCCATCCCACCAAGGCCCTTGGTGCCTAGTCTCTTCGCGTGACACCCAGGCGCAAGCCCATGAGGGCCAGGTATGAGAAACTCTTGGGGTAGCCTCACTGTTGCCGGCGTTTTCCTTCGTGCGGGCCGCTTGTGCGTCAAGGGGGGACCCTTGAGCATCGTGACTCAGGAGTCTTCACTAGTTCCGAAGCCCCTCACCCCCTGGCCTTGTCCAGGCATCGCGACCTGACATCCCAGTGGCGGCTGAGGCATGCGCGGGGCTGGCCCCTGCCGACGCATAGCACAAAGGCAAGCAAGAAAGAAATCGAGCGCGTAAAGGAAACTACAAAGTTCAAACAGCTATTACAAGCATCAAGTGTATCTCAAATTTAAACAAATGCTCACGCCTCTGCGAGGCAGAACCAGTCTGATGCAGGGTGATAAAGGGAATTTCAAGAAGAGGGGTCGTAGCCGCCGTTGCCGTCGCCAGGCGCCTCGTCGATGCTACAGGTGAACTTTCCAAGCAGCGCGTCCACATGGCCCTCCACGGCCTCCGCCATGGCGCCGCGAAACTCTTCGGGGACGAGGCCGGTCACCTCATCGAAGTCGAAGCTAGGGTCGTGGAGGAGAAGGTGGCTGAAGCCGCGTGTCGCCACCACGGAGAAGAGGTCGCGGCACTCCTTGTCCAAGATCCCGTCCACCTTCTGGGCCGCGCTTTCGAGCTCTCCGGTGAGCTTGGAGGAAAGCTCGGCGTAGCCGGCATCGAGGATGGCGAGCGGAGCCTCGAACTCCTCCCTGCATATGAAGCTCAGCGCTTGGCGGGCCCTGAGCTCAAGAGAAGAGAAGGCGATGTGGTCCACCGCTACCTGTGCTTCGGCGTCGGCCAAGATCTTCTTCTCCCTGGCATCCAGTTGAGCACTTACCTCGGAGACATGCTTAGCATGGATGCTTGGGCTTCGGTCACCTCTTGCTGCAGCTTGTCTAGGCGCCCAAGCTCCGTGGCCTGCTCGGCGCCCACCTTTCTCAGCTCGGAGTCGCGATCCGCGAGCCTCGCCTCGCACGCCTTGAGGTTTTCCTCCCGCTGCTGAAGTTGCCGTGCGTGTGCAGCCTATTCCTCCTGAAGCACCTTCAGGCTGGCCTCCGCCTCGCCACAATGCTTGGCGGCCGCTCTCGCCTCAGCAAGCGCGCTATCACGAGCCACTCTCACCTCCGCGGCTTCCTTCATGTTCTCCGCAGCGGTGGTCTCGGCCCTGCTCTGAGCCTCCTTGGTGGCCGCCTCAAGCTGGAGCCACCCTGAGGCGAGCCCCAGGCGCTCCCTGGCAAGGCGTTTGTCAGCATCCTGGAGGTCTGCCCCGAGCCGATCGAGTGCGGCCCAGGCGTCAGCCAAACCACACGTCTTATCAGGGTGCCACAGTTCATGAGCGCGAGGGCCTGACAAGGGGGCTCCAGGTCCTTCCCCGCTCTCGGCTCCTGCGATGCGGCTGGGATGAATGTCGCCTCGATCCGCTGAGTCCCGGGAGTGGGCACTGCCTGAGGCTGCTCCGTGGCGCGCCCTGCGTCGCTTTCGGCGGCAGATGTGAGGACGGCCGGCGGGGGATGAGGCGTCGTTTCCTTGTCCGTGGATGGAGCTGCCGCAGCCTTCGCAAGCGGCGCCGTGGGCTGAGCCGCCGCAACCTCGGTGATTGGACCTCTCGGCACCGCGGACGAAGTGCTAGGAGGGACTGGGGCGCCCGCGAGCCTAGGTGTAGCGGTGCCCGTGCGCCCGAGCATGGCGCCAGGTCGGTGTTGCGCACCCCCGCGCCCACCAAGGTTGCGGCCAAGCGTCGAAGGTGCCTTCGAGGCGAAGGGCACCTTCGCCACGACGGTCGCCCTCTTCTTCTTTTCTGTGCCACCACTTCTGTTTTGGCATGATGGGGAGACAGTGTGAGTGTATGGACTACGGGCGCGCAATCAGAAGGTAAGGTAAGAGTACTTACTCGTTCGGCGCAGTCCATTTCCTCTTCTTCTCCTTCACGGAGGCCGACGTGCCACCATCCTTCCTTGGCATCGCCCTGGCTCCATCCCGGGGCCCGCCGAGGTGACCCTCGGCAAGCCCCGCTACGACACCGCTTCCCGGCGAGGCGTAAGGATTCCCTGAGGGGCCTCGATCGGCAAGGGCTCAGCCACCCCGGCAGGGGCCTCCGTGGTCGTCAGCTGCGCGGCCGGCGGGGCATGACCCATTTCCTTGACCGCCCTGGTGGGGCGTGGAAAGCCCGCAGGAGGGGGCTCGATCGCCCCCTCACCTGGGGCCGCCCCGATAGACGCCCGCGCGGTCGGGGGAGCGGACCCCGCCCTCCTGGATGCCCCGGCGAGGCATGGGGAAGCTGCGGGCAAAGGCTCGTCGGTGTCATCATCGTCCTCGAGGCCAAGGAGGATCTAGCGACACGACGGCGGGGACGCCCTCCTGAGGTCGTCCTCCTCCGTTTCCTCCGAGTCCTCGTCGCCGTCGCTGTCGCTGTCGCCGGAGGATAGCACCACGGGCGAGCTGGCGTGGTCTCGTGACTCAAGCCCCCACTCATCGAAGGTGGGCATGGCCGCGACCAGCTCCTCCTTGTCGTCGCGGCTGTACAGTGGGGCGGCGGCCTCGGGAGGGTCCCCGGGGATCCAGCCAAACAGGGTTAACAAAGCCCCATCCAGCTCCTCGATCGTCAGGCCAGCGGTGTGCAGCCTCATTGTGTTCCCCCCGCCATCATACTCCCACAAGGGCTGCGAGTGCGCTTGGAGCAGCGCGAGGTGCTGCGCCAGGAACTCCTTCATGATCGCTACCCCCATCAGCTTCACCTTCACATGCGCAGCTATCCTCTTCAGGACGGTCTTTGCTCGAGGGTCGGCGAGCTTCTCGTGGCCCCATCCAGGGGCCTGCTCGGGCTGCGCCACCGGAGTCATCAAGAGCGGGTCAACGCCGCGTGCGTCCATGAAGACCCAGTGCTGCCGGTAGCCTTCCACCTTCTTCCCGGCTCTCAGGAGGGAGTTCCCGTTGTGCAAATCGACGAAGGAGACGCACGCAGATCGCTGGCCCCGGGCGGTGAACCGCAAGCTGAAGAAGTGGCGGAAGAGCTCCACCGAGGGCCTCACGCCCACGAAGGCCTCGCAGTAGAAGGCGAAGACGGACAGGAGGAGAATGGAGTTGGGTTGAAGGTGGAGGGCATGGATTTGGTAATGCGCGAGGATGGCATAGAAGAACTCGGAGAAGGGCGAAACCAGCCCGACGAAGATGTTGTGGAGGAAGAAGGGGCAGACGGACTCCCCCAGGCTGCACCGCGCCACCGAGCCGGGCCAGATCTGGGTCGCGCCCCATTCATTATGGTCACCAGCTACCAGTGGAAGCACCGGGTTAAGGTCCTTCTCTTTGGTGATGGAGGAGGTCGGGAGCACCGGCGCGACGGAGGAGGAACTCACGGCCGGAGCTGCGGATTTTGCCTTCCCGGCGGGCGCCATTCGCGAAGTCGCCGATGCCAGCGAGGAGGAGTGAAAAGCTGTGCTCGGTTTGGATCTGGAGAAACCTCGCGCGGGAGAAAGGGGATCGTAGCAGGACGAGGAAGACGCAAGACAAGGAGTCAATGATGGCCCCGCGGTGTGCGCCATGCTTTATGTCAGCCTGGATAGTTGCCGAGGTGTCGTGAGAAGTGGGGGCATCCCACGCCCCACTGTGCGCCATGCGTCTAGCCTGGCCCGCAGGCGGTTGGGGCCCGCGTTGCTTCGCCCTCTCCTCTTCACCTCTGCCTCCAAGCAAGGTTGTGCGCACCGCGGGCCCGGGGGCTTCTGTCGGGGCTCTGGGACTGGGGGTACCCAGGGCCGTCTGCCTGCGGCCCAACGCGTGGCATCGTCAAAGGGCCCGGCGCGGCCCAGCGTCAAGACTTTACGAGCAAAGCCCTCGCGAGGGCCCCCGCCTCGCAAGGGGAGCGTCGGCAAGCGTCGTCAGGTGCCCCGAGGGCTTCATGAGGGGCGCCCTCCCGAGGCCCCTCGCGGGGCGGACATCTCTAGGCTCGCCACCCAGCCTCACGCTGCACGTGGGTGACGCGAGCCATGACGAGCGTCGTTAGGACCGGTGCCAGCGGGTGCGGACGGCGAGGCTTTCCTCTTTGGTGCTAAAGGAACAAGGCCAGCGTGCGGGTTCCCAAGGCAGCCCCAAAGGTTACCTCTTCGGTGCAACAAGACCAGGACGACGGGCTCGCCAGGACGGAGGTCATCACCGAGCCCACCTGCGCGTCATGCCCAGAAGCTTTGCAGGCGGAGACCACCTTTAGTCAGGATAGGGTGTACTCCTGTCCCCCTTTGAATTTGGCCGTTGTGGCATCCCTTCCCGCCTAGAGTTTTCGGGGGAAGAGGACCAAAGCCATTATAAGTATAGGTTAGACCCCACCGTAGAAGGGGATCGAGTCCTGGCATCCCGGGGTCGAACCCCATGCCCTCACGAGGCAGTTCATCCTTGTACTAGTTCATACTCATCCTCCTCGCGAGGCAATCCACCACAAAGCAGGAGTATGGTCTTACGCCGCGAGGTGGCCCAAACCTGGGTAAATCATCATGTTCCTTCCTCCTTCCCTCTTCCTCGAGCACGTCGGAGCAAGGCCGTGAGGCAGTGAGCAGCGTGTCATAGCCTAGTGAAGTTCTCCGCGCACACCCCAGAGTTCAAACCTTTCCTTGGGTCCCCGGAGCCCCAATTCCGACAGGGAAGGTGTGGAGCCCTCATCCTAGAGGAACAAGTATAATCATATCTCAAGCATAGATCCCAAGCATACCAATGCAACATTTTAATTTGATCCCATAAGTGTTTCCCTTTTTGAGTCAAGCGATAATCCCTAAAATATTCATGTTGATCCAGCGTGCCTCCCATTATGAAGTTGAATGGGGTTTTCTCAGGATTATCAAAGTAGTGTTTAATATTTTCAACATAACGAGCATCGAGGGTTTTAGAAGGTTCCCCATCTTCATGAGTAGCAAGTACAACTATTTTTTTTGTTATTTCGTGTTCCATATCCATAACTAAAGATAGAGAACAACTTAGAACAGAAAATAAAAACTACTTAGTGATAAAGCAAACAAGCACACATGAGAATATTCACCCCACGCTATTGCTCCTCGGCAACGGTGCCAGAAAAAGGTCTTGATAACCCACAAGTATACGGGATCAATTATAGCTTTTTCGATAAATAAGAGTGTCAAACCCAATGAGGAGCTAAAGGTAGGATTTATATTCCCTTCAAGTTCTATCGACCAACGATACAACTCTACGCACACTTAACATTCGCTTTACCTAGAACAAGTATGAAACTAGAAGTACTTTGTAGGTGTAGTGGGATAGGTTTGCAAGATAGTAAAGAATGTGAAAATAAAAGCTAGGTGTTGTTCTAATTAAAGTACAATTAAATTAGTATAGCGAATGTGGAAAAGTGGTGGTAGGATTTGCGGAATTGTCCCTAAGCAATTGGCTAAGTTACTAGATCGATAGCAAGTTTTTATGTGGGAGAGGCCACTGCTAGCATGTCATCCCTTACTTGGAATTCTATGCACTTATGATTGGAACTATTAGCAAGCATCTGCAACTACCAAAGTTCATTAAGGTAAAACCCAACCATAACATTAAGATATATTGGTCCCCCTTCAATCCCGTATGAATCAATTTCTATGGTAGGAAGAAGTTTCCATCACTCTTGCCCTCCAATGCATAGTCCTATAGACATACAACTAACCCTATGGTGTGATCCACATGCGCGCTCATATGATGGGCACCAAAGGGCAACAACATAACCACAAGCAAATTAAACCAATCATAGCAATTCATCAAGTACCCATAGGACAACAAAAATCTACTCAGACATCATAGGATGGCAACACATCATTGGATAATAATATGAAGCATAGAGCACCATGTTCAAGTAGAGGGTACATCGGGTTGCGGGAGAGTGGACCGCTGAATATAGATGAGGAAAGGTGATGGAGGTTTTGGTGAAAATCACAGAGTTGTTGGAGTAGATCACCATCACACGATGATTGCCCCGGCGGCGTTCCGACGCCACCGGGAGAGAGGGGGAGAGAGCCCTCCTCCTTCTTCTTCTTCCTTGGCCTCCCCCTAGATGGGAGGAGGGTTTCCCCTCTGGTCCATGGCCTCCATGGCGGCGGAGGGGAGCCCCTCCAAGATTGGATCTCTCTCTCTCTCTATTCTTTTCTGTTTCGTGTTCCCATTTCCTGGCCAAAAACCGTTTCTTAAATTCCCAGAGATCTGTAACTCCGATTGGGCTGAAATTTTAACATGATTTTTTACGGATATTACCTTTCTTGCGGCGAAAGAAGGGCGTCAACCAACTTGCGAGGGGCTCACAAGGTACCACGGCACGCCCTACCCCCTGGGCGCGCCCTGGTGCCTCGTGGGGCCCTCAAGCGCCGTCCTGTGTTGATTCTTCTTCCCAAAAAGCACATATATTCCAAAATAAATCTCTACAAATTTTTATTGCGTTTGGACTTCGTTTGATATGGATATTCTGTGAAACAAAAAACATGCAACAAACATGAATTAACACTGGGCACTGGATCAACATGTTAGTCCCAAAAAATTATATAAAATGTTGCCAAAAGTATATGGAAGTTGTAGAATATTGGCATGAAACAATCAAAAATTATAGATACAACGGAGACGTATTAGTTTCTACCTAGACATGGAATCGACGAGTAGTACTAGATCCCAGACTGAGGTTTCGCTCCATGTAGGGGGGGTGGCTGCCAAAGGCGGGCCGGCGGCCCTCCATGTGCTTGTTGTGGTGGTGGCGATGGCGGTGATGGTGACCCAGGCTCGGCATCCATCCATGAGGACGACGGCGAGTTGCATGGCACCATGGAGGTTCACGTCCATGACTGCCCGACCAACGCCAGGTTCCAGATCGGGGCCTCCTCCATCTTCTCCTTCTTGACCTCCACCTCGATCGCCACCTCGAGGATGGCGATGTCGCCGGCGACCGGGAGGGCCATCATCACGTCCAGTGCCTCCCACTGTGCCTCGTCGTGCTCCCAGATAGAGTCCTCGAGGACCCTCCTCATTAGCTCGTCGTCCTCCTCCTCGGGCGACAAGGTCGGAGGTGGTGGTGGCGAGGAGGGCAACGGGGAGGGCATGGGAGAGCGCGTGCACCCGTGCACAATCGCTCTATGGCGGGCTGGAAGCATGCACGCTGTCAGCAACGCGCGACTTGGGTGGACTCGGAGCACAACCGACAAAAAAGTTTGCTGGCGCAGGTCGTGCTCGTCCTGAAACCAGGTGTCCCACAACGGGGAGTCAATGATGTGCTTGGTGCTGTTGAGGATATTCAGCGGTAGGAGGGGGCGGCGAAGGTTGATCTCCAGCAGCTTGGCATGACCGCTCACCGGGATAGATGGCACCGACACCCGATCCGGGCTCAAGTGCTAGTTGTTGGGGAGGTGGACGTCGCTCCACGACAGCGGCGTCCCCCTCCCAGTACCTCTTGCAAATGTCGGCACGGATGTACGACCGATTGCGCGGCGCGACTGCCGGAGGGGTGATGGAGAAGGCTCGCGGGAAGGTTGCGTGGGGACCCCCCGACTGGCCCCGTGCTGCTCCCGCGAGCAGCCCTTGCACCCTCCCCCCGCCGCCGCCAACCACTCCCCCCTCCTATTCCTCCTCCTCGCCGCCGCCGGTGAGCGCCGCTGGGAGAAGCCCATGCGGTAGCGGCGGCGACGGGGCTTCCTCCTTCCTCTCGCGTGCCTCGGGTGGCGCAGGCTGCCAGATCTCGTGAGGGTGTGGTGTCCGTCGGGGGCATCCAGGCAGAGCGGCTCCGGTCGTTTCGGCGCGACCAACGTGACCGTGGTGTGGGTGGCTGGTCGCGGCTGGCCGGCGATGGCTCCGAAGCGTGTGGATCTCGAGCCTCCTCATCCCTCCCGTGCTCTGTGGTGCACCGGTGACAGTGGGGCTGGCATCCTCACGTCCATGCGGGGCGCAATGCTCCTCTGCGTGATGGCTAGCGCCGGTGCGACGGCTACCTAGTCCAGCCCAGGGGTGGGCTGGTCGGGACCTGCTAGATCTGGCCCCGCAGGTGGTGGCACCGATCTAAGGTCTTGGGACCATGGTTGCGGGTCATGGTCGATGGAGGCGATGCGAGGAGTAGTGCGGGGTTGTCCAGAGCGGAAAGAAGCTTCCTTTCATCTCGTGTCTCAGATGGGTGGTGACCAAGGGCTGGGCGAGGGTTGGGAGCTTCAAGATCTGGGATGCCGGGGCGGCGGCACTGGAAGGAGGACTCCGCGATTGTCTCACCGGTGAGCGGCATTGCGGTGGTGGTGGCGTTTCTCCTTGGCTGTGTGGGCAGCAAGGAGTGAGACGGAGGGGATCCTGGCGGTCGCGGTGCTTCGACAACGATAACTCCCAAATCGTGGTGTGGAGGCCTGATTTGGTGGCGGCGGACTTGGACCGTGGTACCTAAATGTGGCGCGGGAGAGTCTTTGGGCTAAAGCTTTGCGCTCCGGCGCCAAGGGCGGCGATGCTTGTGGGTGTCGTGTCCCTCTTGGGGGCGACATTGTGGTCTCTCTCCCCGCGTAAGGCTCTGGGTGAAAACCCTTGATCGCATCTTCGGTCTTGACGGCGGCGGCGCGTTGCGTCGTCACCCTCTTGACGGCGGTGTCATGGAGCTTAGGTGCCCTCCAGTTGCATTTCTTCGACATCAGCGAACGAGCTTGGATCCTATCTCGACGCTCCTTTGGCTTTGGCTTGGAGTGGTCCCGACGATTCCCTATCCTTTACACGCGAAGTCGAGGGCATCGCTCTCGGTCCTCGTTGTCTGCAGGCAGGATCGGCGCTCCATGGCCCGGAGCGAGAGGGCAGGGGGTCCTCTCCGGCGACAATTTGGTGTGTGTGTTGCATCGACGTCCCGTGGTTTCTCATGGAGGCGCGGTCTTTCTTCTAGTCAGTATTCTCGGGTGTGTCGAGATGGAGTGTGGGCACTCCTGTAATCTTGTTTTATCTTTGATCTGCTTTCTAGACGTTTCCTCCATCACTTTGTATCGGGTCGGGCGTATTGCTTTATATATAAAGCGGGGTGAAAGCCCTTTTCGGTAAGGTTGCATGGGCGGCGAAGCTCCCCGACTACGCAGACGAGGACCCCACCTCGTGGTCATTCTGGCCCCTCTTGCCACCGGGGATCCACCTCCCCATTCCCATGGCGAGGGAGGCTGTCGGCGATCGCTACGACGGGGCGGGGGTGGAATGGCCGACGGGTTACGGTTTGGGTGTCGGTGCTCGAGGAGGCACGCATCGATGGAAGTGGAAGTGTGTGGAGTGGCCAGTCCACGGCTTCCACATTAAAAAGGACGTGGGGTGGGCACCTGTGTGACTGACTGACGGGCCCCGATGCGCGTGCAGATTAAATGGGGCCGGTGGGAAACCATTGGACAACTGACATGGGGGCTTGGGGAGGACGACGAGACGGCGCGCACGTCCGTTACAAATTGGGCCCAATTTTGCGCTGGATTTGGGTCCAGACGGACACTGAGAGCAACTCCAACGGGGCGACCCAAATCGTCCGCCTGCGTCCGTTTGGGTCGGCGCGAACAAAAGTGGAGGCCCAACGCGCCGACCCAAACCCAAAACGCGTCCGCGCCGCGCGTCCCCTCGGTGTCCGCCGCGGTCCCACTTGGCGGCCACCCAACTACCGCCCGCCGTTTAATTTATGACGACCACCGACACTGGGCCCACTAGTCAGCTAGTGCAAGCGTCGTTTTTTAACGCAGGCATGCGGGGGGCCGTCCTCATCCACTTCCATCCACATCTGGCCCCCCACCACCACCTTCTTGCTTCCTCGTCGGCGACAACCCAAACCCCTAGCCATGAGCCTCTTCGGCAGCAGCTCCGGCAGCGGCAAAGGCAAGGGCACCCGCGGTGCCTCATCCTCCCATGCTCGTCCCCCCTCCTTCTCTGCCGCCAGCGCGTGCTCGTCCAGGTCGGCAGCGTCTGCACATCCCGGTGCACCAAGCGCGGTGGCACTGGGAGTACAGGAAGCCGCTGCCGTACCCGGACGTCACGCTGCCACACCACTGGCACTTCGATCCGCAGCGGATCCCGGTGCCGGCGGTGCCGCGGACACAGCGGGCGCACGACGAGGAGGTGCGCAGGCGGTGGGCGCAGCTCACGCTGGCGCAGCGGCGCATGCCCGAGTACGCCACAGACTCTCCCAACTGGGAGGCCTGGTTTGCCCTCGAACACTAGGAGCAACGGTGGCGGGGCGTCCACATCAACCACGACCTTCCACCACCGCCCCTGCGGGTAGAGCCGGAGGAAGAGGAGGCGGAGTACCAAGCCGCCCTCAAGGAGGCCCTGCAGCACGCGCTGGAGGCGAACCTGCTCGAGGAGGACGGCCATTGGGATGGGCTGGAGCAAGCCCTTGCTTTGTCCACGGCGGGTTACTCCGTCCAGGCGCCCCTGTTCATGCCGCCACCGCCCCCGGCGCCGCCCCTCGTCGAGCCCAAGCCTGAGCCGGAGCGCGAGCCAACTCCCACGCGCAAGCGTTCACCGCCGCCCCCCACTTGGCCGGAGGAGTCCTATTCGTGGACCGGCCAGTACCGCGAGTGGGTGAGCGCGCCTCCTGCCACTACGCCGCCACGCCGGAAGAATATGCGGCCCACCTTGAGCGCTGGAAGGCGCACTGGCTCGCCGAGGAGCGGGCCGACGGCGAGCGGCAGATGCAATATGAGCAGATGCTGCGCCGTGACGAGGAAGCTCTGCGGCTCGAGGAGGAGGAGGAGGAGCGCGCCCGCCTCGCCGCTATGCCGCCGCCGCCGCATCAGACGCCGGAGGAGGCTGTCCTGGCGGCCTATCAAGCCGCATTCGATTGGGCTGGGCCTCCCCCGTCTTCATTGACCTCACCGGCGGCGAGGACGACGACGGCAAGGGCAAGGGCAAGGCCAAGGCGGTCTACTAAGGCAGCATGCTGGTGGTTTATTTTTTTTTTAATTTTCTAGTTGTTTAAGTGGACTTTGGCCGGCGTTTGATCGGCCATTTATATATAACTATGTTTAATTAGTCAGCTTCGGCCACGTCGACATAAATGGGTCGGCCTCCCGTTGTAACCGAACGCGCACGTCCGCCTGACCAACCCAAACGGACGAAAAACGGACAAAGCGCGCGTCCATTTAGGTCGTGACCTATGTCCTATGTCCGTTTGGGTCATGACCTACGTCCGTTTCGACTCAGTTGGAGACTTGGAGTTGGCCTCACAGTCCAAGTCGGTAAATATGCAAGTTAAAGCCCGTTTCGCCTGCTTCCCTAAAGTGATAAAAACCCTTCCGAACCCAATTAAAGAAAAAATTTCCGAGCCTTTAGAATACCTGGTTCGTCCTCCTCCGTCTCGTCCCCCCTCCCCCACCCCACGCCGCCGCCGCGGACCGAGAGGGCCAAACAGGCCGCCGCACCCCCGGGCGGGCTCGTCTCACCACGGAGGCTGCGGCGACCCCCGTGCGCATCGCGAAGTCTCCCGTTCCCTCGTCCTTGCACGCTTCGGCGGATGCTAGGGTTTTAGCGCCCCTGCTTTCGCTCGCTCAGGAGGTCCGGTGTCGAGAAACATACGGCCCGCTTCGATGGGACGCCCGGAGCCGGTCGTGCTGTTCGCGCAGACGATCCTCCACTCTCAGCTGGACGAGTACGTCGACGAGGTGCGCTTCCCCCTCCCCTCCTTTTTTGTCAGTCTCCTGTGCGATCTGCCACCAAATATTGCTACTGCCTGGTTAGCAGACGTTTGAATTGTTAAGCTCGACGGCTTTTAGTATCCCATGTGTTCTTTGGTGCACCAAACTGGCACATAATTACATACGTATTTGTTTCATTTTATGCTCGACTTCCTTTTCCAGTATATCTGAAGCAATTCTATGAAATAAGTATATCCGACTTATTCTGCCTTGAACTTTGGCACATATTCAGGCTTAATGAATCACGCAACTAGCAGGTATGTCTGTGAAGAAGTTCATGTGCACGGTCTCTAACATCCTCAGCAATGTGGCTCCACTTGTCCGTGTCCAATATAGTCAAGTTGTCACTAGCGCCAAACATATACTCCCTCCGTCTCAAAATAAGTGTCTCAACTTTAGTACAACTTTGTACTAAAGTTAGTACAAAGTTAGTACACTTATTTCGGGACGGAGGGAGTAGTTAACATGCTGCACACAGGCGCCCACACATACACATTATGTGGAACAGACATATTCAATGAATATATCGACTGGATAAACTCTCTTTGTGTCCTTCTGAAATCGATTGAATGATATTAACCATGGTTAGCTTTATAAATATTAGCAAAAGACAGGATCTTGTTTGTAACCGTCTCATTTGGGATTCACAATCCATGCCCAAACAAAGGTAACAAAGTGTTGTTGTAACTACCAGCTATTTTTACTAATAACACCTACAGCAGCCTTTTACTATAAGTACTCACTCTGAGCCGTAATGTAGGCCGTTTAAGAATCTATGCCAATCAAACAATTTTTAAGTTTGACCGTTATGATGGATCAAATTACCAGCATCTGCAATACTAAATTGGTATTGTTAGATCCATCACAAAAATTCTTCAATAATATGTACTTATTGTTATTTGAAGCAACATGATTTCGTAGAAACTGATGGCCAAAGTGTGACTTTGGAAACAGCGTCAAACTGTCAATTCCTATACATCCTATACTATGACAAAGGTAGTATTAAGAAAGCTTCTTAAAATGAATATATGCAGAATGCATTAATTATATGTGCTTCAGCTATTCACCATTTGTGTTAGTTAATTACTGTCCTGAGAGAGAGTGAAAGGGAAACTCATTTATCTAATTAAATTCAAATATATAACTTGTCCTTGAGTTTACTTAATTATGTTGCATCATGCAGGTGCTATTTTCTGAACCTGTTGTGATTACTGCCTGTGAGTTTCTTGAGCAAAATGCTGCTCCTTCTACACCAAACATATCTCTTGTTGGGTAAGAAAATTTCCTCCTTATACTTTTTGCACTTGTAAAGGCGAGATCTGATAGCAAAGTGTGTCTTGTGAAAGAGTGCCTCTAGTTATTTGGCCGTTGTAGTTTATAAATAAATTTGTTTGGGCATGCCCATACCCCTTTGGCCACTCTAGTGCTTTTTCTTTGCCACATTGGCCAAATCATAGGCAAGCAAAACCTTGGCTAGCTAAATTTTTGGTGGGGTGGTATTTGGGCTCAAGGGAACACATCCGTAGGCTACTTATTTTCTGGGCCCAGATTCTGACAAGAGAAAATCGAAGATCATAGCAATGTGGATTAGTTGAATGTAGATGTTATAGGTGTTACACTGTACTCCCTCCGTCCGAAAAAGCTTGTCCCTCAAATGGATGTATTTTTCATTGGCGCTAGAGTTAGATAACAAATTAAACGTGTTTTAGTTTCTAGCAGCGCAGTTGGCAGGAAGATATTGCAGAGCAGTAGAGCTCAGAATATTTTAACATTGTTTCTAAAGTAACAGAATATATTAATCTTGATAATCATTATGGAGTTAGGTGCACACTAAAGTGTACAGAATCACCTGACAATGTAGTTTGGCACATAATTATATACCATTGAGTCAACCGACCATGCAAAAATAACTAGAAACATAGAAGAAGTGCTTGATCAATCTCCGAACTTACATGGAAATGAAAGTGTGCATTATTATTGGAAAACAGGGAACACCATGCACTAATGTAGTACGAATGAGACTCGATGACAGTTTGTGAAGTGTTTAATAAAATTAAATCTAAATCATATGCAGCTTGGGCTCACAGGTATGAATCATGTGCTTTTAATTACGTAACTTGGGCTCCCAGTGGATGTTGAAATGATTTCCCCTTGCACTATCACGTGAATTACCGAAAAGGTTATACTTTTGATTTTGACATAGAAACATACCGGACAAATGTAATTTATTGAGCTTCATTGATACTTCTAAAAAATGTTCCTTATATCAATCTGAATATTCTAGCTCCCTTTAATTTAAGAGTCTTGAGTAAGCTAATCACATTATCCTGCAGTCGTGTGAAGACTTACGTGCAGACAGTTTGAAATGTATTAATATTCTTCTTCTGCCGCTCATTGTTGAGCTATTTTCCTTCGTTAATGTTGTTTGTGTTATATCAGTGCAACATCCCCACCATCATTTGCTTTGGAAGTCTTTGTTCACTGCGATGGGGAGTCTCGATTTAGGCGCCTTTGCCTGCCTTTCTTGTATTCACACTCCTCGTCCAATGTGCTTGAAGTTGAGGTATGTCATTTGCTTTGAAGTTTGATAAATATTCCTATCTTGTGCCTATATGTGTCTATCCTTTCTGGCCGCGTGTTGTATCTTCTTTTTCCATTTGCACTACTAAATGTGTGAATGCCATGCTTGCTATGAATTTATGTTAAATTGTGAACTTGTTAACTAGAAAGTTTACAGATTTTAGTTGAATGGATACTGCCCCAGTTGCTTATGTGGTACAGTTGCACATGCTTAATGACCGATGCTGCATGTCACTCCGTTCATTTTTTCTTGCCTTACTCCCCTGGTATTTTTTTTATTAAGGGGTAGTCTTCAGTTGCTTATGTTTGCCACATCTTTGTCTTGTTCTTCCGTTCAGAGTTGGTCTGTTCTGTTGCTTGAGACATTTTTCTTTGTTTCTTTTACTTTACAGGCTATTGTAACAAATCATCTAGTGCTGCGGGGAACTTATCGCAGTCTCACTCTTGTAATTTATGGGAATACTGCCGAAGACCTTGGTCAGTTCAACATAGAACTAGGCCTAGATCATTCTCTTGCCAATGTGGTTAGCTCTCCGTCAGAGGGAAAATTTGAAGACCTTCCACCGGCACTACGTTCATCCAAATTCAAATTTGAAGAGTCATTATCTTCAATCAAACCATTGAGTTTTCAGTCCACAGATTTGGACTTGTCACTTGAAGTGAAGAAAATACTATATTTAGCTCTCAAAATGCACCAAATACCCAATGTGGAGAATCTGATCCCTGACCTAGGAAGTGCAGTTATCTCAGCTGTTTCAAAATATGTGACTAATTCGAACTGCATGCCACATAGTTGGAATCAAGACTTGGCAGATGGCTTCAGCAAGAGTAATCTTGATCCTCAGGAAAGTAATAATGTTCACACTGAAGCTAGCAATGAGCTGTTTGAAATTTGGAAAAATGTTCATTCTGTCGCTGCTACTCGTTTTGGTGATGATGGCTTTGCCGTCGGATTGGAGGAGTTGCCTACGACTAAAACGATACTTGAGTTGTTTAACAATAGTTTCCCATATTATAGAAACTGTTCGTTACTTGATCTACAATGCCCTTCTCAGGTAATTATCTGATGCCACTTGATGAACTGTCATATGGATGTCTAATGGGTTAGATGATTTATCTATCTTATGCCATCTTTTTGTTTCAGAATAACTGGTTGGTGATGTCCCTGAGTTTGGTTCTCCTAATATGCTCCTCAAAAGAGAGTTGCTTTTATTTTGTTGATGCTGGTGGGATGGAGCAAATCATTAATCTGCTTTGCTGGAAGACACCCAAATCTACAGCTACTACATTGCTTCTCCTAGGTATTGTTGAGAATGCTACTCGGCATGGTGTTGGATGTGAAGCGTTCTTGGGATGGTGGCCACGAAGTGATCGGAACAGTATACCCACCGGCAGCAGTGATGGCTACTGTTCTTTGTTGAAGCTTCTACTGGAAAAAGAAAGACATGATATCGCCTCTCGTGCTACATATGTTCTTCAACGTTTGCGTTTTTATGAGATACTATCTAGATACGAGGTTTGAATATTCTTAGCTACCCACTGTTCGATAAATCTATTGTTAGTGTACTCTCCAGATTAGATGAAGCTTATGGTTGTGTTGCAGTCTGCCGTGATCAAGGTGGTTTCCAATCTGCCTTCTGATGAACTTTCCGCGGACAGAGTTTCTTTTCTTATTTTTGCAAGTATCGAGCTTGCCGAAATGTCGGTAAGTTTCTAGAACTGCTCTCTTTAGGAAAGACCCAGTTCCGTATAGCTGCACACACACACTCTGTTTTCCTCCTTGGAAGTGAAGCGGGTTAGCAGTTATTTTACGATTATATTTCTTGATGCAGAAATTGATAAAGATATGTGGCCCTATTGAAGATCCTTCGCCAGAGGCTATTGCTAGAAGAATATCCAAGTCTAGTCATTTGGAAGATTCACTTTCATTCAAAGCAACAATTGGTCTTATAACTTCTTCCAAGTACAGTTTCTTGCAATTTGACACTGATTCATGTTTGTTATCTCTTATCCAGGTAACATGGGATATGCACTTCTTGTTTTTCTTTGTGTATTCTTTACTTACACATGCTTTAAATCTTGATGTAAGTTGAACTTGCCCTTGTTGTCAATCTGCAATGGTTGCTTCGGCTGAGTGTTTATTCTATTTTTCCATAGATCATCTTTTCTTTTAGTCTTGATTTACAATATATATCTTTTACGCAAAAAATATACCATATTTTTGATGAAATTGTTTGCAACATGGCAACTTTGAGAAGGGCCCATGGAGTATGAAAGAAGTGAAGTCCCACAAATGGTCCACCTTTCATTTCTTATGATTGTCAATATGATGTCTGAAATACTGTTGTCATTTGGGGCCGGGTTTATGGCCGCCGCATATAAGTACAGGCAACCGGTGGCAACTTGTTCTTCAAGTCAGCCGAGGATTCCCCATCTCAGTCTATTTAGTTAATTCCAAGTTTGTTAAGTATGCCTTATCTCTTAGATTGGTTTACACTGTCATTTTCATCTCAACTCCTTGTAAGGAGGGTGCTAACATTGGAAGGTGATCAACTACCAATAAACAAATGAAAATGCCCAACCATATGCATGTGACATTTCGGTTTTGCTAAAGCACATCTAGATGTGCCATAAGTATTGCACATCTAAGTCCTATGTCATTAATCTTACGTTGAGATTCGTGTGGATATTTCTTTTTTATTTTTTCTTTTCCTTTTTATGCTTGATTCACTCACTTAGATGTGCAATAACTAGAGCACATCTAGCTGTGCCCTAGACACACCCGTGACATTTATACACATTTTCATTTGAAATTTCTTTTTGGCACAATTTGCTCCAATGTCAACGAGGGCTAGTGATAGTGGCGCTGTGTTGCATTAGAACACCATGAATCCTTGATGGTTGTTGCCTCACGTGTGGGAACAGGAGAATAAACTCTGCGACGGGCTTAGCAGCAGCCGCAGCTTGAATCACACCTTGCTCTTCTCACCCATGGTCATGCTGACAGTGACCAATCGACTGCCTTGATACCAAGTGCCATGTACTGCTAGTCACGATGGGGATAAGCACCCATCAGTGGGATTTAAGTGGCGACAGCTTGACCTAGAGGGATTCTAGCTGAAGGAGGGCATATACTGGTCGAGGCTGTACCCCTAGGTGTCAGCCCAACCTATAATGCTACCGCATACTACACGGAATCTCAAAGTCTGGAAAAAGTTACAAATTTTGGCAGTCTCCTTTGTTTGTATGGACATCCATGACAGGCCAGTGAATATCACAAATATATAACATCCACACAGTTTATAACACAAGATGTAACACCAAATACACATTTATATATGGGCATGTGGCTACTCTTGCTTGTTTTACACTCTGCTGGTTATCATCTTGACGCTGAGCAATAGCTGCACTTGTGTTAGAAATGTGACTCTAGCTTTATGTTTTTTGTAGAACAGGAAAGAGGTTTTTTCCCTCTGTCAGCAGCTTTATTATCATCACCTGTAATGCATTTGGCAAGTGGGCCTGCTGCTGAAATATTGATGGAGATCACATCGTCAATTGAATCCATTCTCCTCTCCCTTCTTTTTTGTCGCTCAGGTTTGATTGGCACATTTTTAAGCTGGGGTATTTTGAATCTTGTTTTTCTCACATTATGACTCGAACTCATGTTTTTCTGTCTCCAGGGTTATCTTTTTTGCTCAGTCAACCTGAAGCAACTGAGCTTATAGTTCTTTCTCTTCAAGATGGTAAAGATATGAATAAAACAGAATGCATAACTCTTAGGCATGCCTTCGTTCTTCTGTCAAAAGGATTCTTCTGCCGCCCCCAGGAAGTTGGAATGATCACAGAGCTACATCTTAAAGTGGTTTGTGCAGGCTCATTGCATCAGAATTATCAATTTTGTATTGATTTTACGATCTTTTGAACTCAGAGATATGAATATAATTACTAGGATGAAACTTGGAACTTTGAAGTTAGATTAGATTGGAATGTGGGGGTTGTTCTTCACCTAAGGAAATCTTTCTTCTAGCCTAGTTCTGTTCAAACCATTAATTATAGAGAAGTTCTCCTACATTGTGTACACTGCCATCTTTTGCATCTTCTTTCCACTTATTCTTTCAGCTGATGTTACCCCAACATGTTGTTACTACATAAATCTTTCATTCCATTGTTTCATCCACACAATACATGGTGTTACATCTACTTCTGTTAATATTGTTTTTACTTCCAATTGATTTTTCTAACTTCTGGTTTCTTCCTGGTGGAATTTGTTTTAACTTCTGTTGATGTGTTAACATAATTCATTTGATCAGACTTGAATTGTTTTCTTCTGTAGGGAAGTGCTGCCAATAGGCTACTTGCAGTTCCTCCAAATTCTGATGAGCTTTTATGGGTTCTTTGGGAACTTTGTGCCATTTCGAGGTCAGTACTGAAGTTAGCGATTGGTGGATAGTTTATGAAATTGCTTGTGATCTGGAGTTTAGTTGTGTAAAAATAATGACGTGAGCGGCCAAATATTGATATTGTCTTTCGGTATAAAGTGCCTTTCTATAATTCTTATATTTCAACTTATGTTTCTCTCTGAATAAACAAGGGGTGAGTAATATTGTTGAAAGTTTACTCAATAATTTTAACTCTATCCTCTTTCAGTGTTTTGCTGAGTATCAATAATTTTTATATGCTAAGTAACACTATGATAAGGAATACTTAATTTGAAGTGTATTTATGAATTTTGAGATGCTAAGGCAATTATGTGTGTCCACAAATTGGCGCCCAGTTCTTTATTTTTATATTATTGGTTCTAGTGTCCATATATAGCTTACAGAATCCATCATGTGGTGCAGGTCCGATTCTGGTCGCCAAGCGTTATTAGCTCTTGGCTACTTCCCTGAGGTGTGTGTTGTTAATTTCATTTGTCATTCTTAATGCAACTTGCATTGTGGGTGATGTAAGTATTTCTGGTGTAGGCAATATCAGTTCTGTTGAGTTCCATCTCTTCATACAAGGATCTCGATTCAACCATGATTAAAAATGGTCAGTGGAACCATCCTGTACTTCTTGATATTTTGTCTGAAGTTTTGATTGAAGGCTTAAATCTTTTCTTGACTGTCTTATCTCAGGAGGATCTCCATTGGGTCTTGCTATCTTCCATTCAGCAGCGGAAATCCTTGAAGTCTTGGTTGCAGATTCAACTGCTTCATCACTCAAGTCATGGATTGGATTTGCTGTTGATCTGCACAAGGCGTTGCATTCGTCTTCTCCAGGTTCAAACAGGAAAGATGCTCCAACAAGGTTGCTTGAATGGATTGATGCTGGTGTTATATATCAGAGAAATGGTGCTGTTGGGCTTCTTCGTTATTCTGCTATTCTAGCTTCTGGTGAAGATGCCCATTTTTCTTCTGGAAATGTGCTCGTGTCAGATTCAATGGATGTTGAGAATGTGGTTGCAGATTCAAATAATACTTCAGATGGTCAAGTCATTGATAATCTTCTTGGGAAGCTTGTTACAAACAAGTACTTTGATGGAGTTGCTTTGTGCAGCACTTCTGTGGTTCAATTGACAACAGCCTTCCGCATTTTAGCATTTATTTCAGAAGATAAGGTAAGTTCATCATCCTTTTTATGTTCTATTTATTCATGACGTTTAATTTGCAATAAATTATTCATGCCATCATTTTTTTGCTATCGATGAAGGCTGTGGCTTCTTCCCTGTTTGAAGAAGGTGCGATTACTGTTATATACATAGTCCTGATGAACTGCAAGTCTATGCTTGAACGCTTGTCAAACAGCTACGGTGAGCACCTTGTGCTTTATTTGGATTATTATTCAAAATGTGATTATATTGTCTTGTTCATGAAGTTGACTGATGTTTATATGCTTTTTTTTGTGCTAAAACCATTTTCTCTCTTATTCTTCCTTTAGATTACCTTGTTGATGAAGGTGCTGAACTAAGTTCCACCACAGAATTGCTTTTAGACCGAACTCATGAACAAGCCCTTGTTGATCTCATGACTCCTTCTCTTGTGTTGCTGATAAACCTCCTTCAGATATTACATGTAATACGTTCTTTCCTATTCCTTGTCATGCGTTCAGTTTCAGTATGGCTTCAGTGTAAGCATGTAATTGCCTCAAGTTGCTCATGTCAATGATCTTGGATGTATCCACCTTGGCAGGGAACAAAGGAACAATACCGCAACAAAAAACTTCTTACTGCTCTTCTGCGGCTGCACCGAGAAGTCAGGTATTCAGATAGCCTTCTATGCATAGCAACTCCCCGTCCCCCCTCTCCTATTCCCCTATCTTACATAATATTTTGTTGTTGTATAATTTCAGCCCAAGACTAGCAGCTTGTGCGGCCGATCTGTCTTTCATGTTACCTAGTTTTGCTGTAAGCTTTGGTGTGGTTTGCCAGCTTATTACCTCAGCACTTGCTTGCTGGCCACTGTATAATTGGACACCTGGCCTATTTCATTGCCTTCTTGAAAATGTTGAGCCTACTAATGCATCAGTACCATTAGGTCCAAAAGATGCCTGCAGCCTTCTTTGTCTCTTGGTAAGCCGTTTATTTACGCTTGTATCTCTTGTATCCTTAAGATGTTACTTGTTTCCATCAAAAAACGCAGGTGGCAGAATTGTAAGATCGGTACCGATTCTCATTCGTGTATGTTTCTCTGTGCTTGAAGGGTGATCTTTTCCGAGATGAAGGCATATGGATGTGGAATGTCGAAGTTCCTTCTCTGAGTGCTATTAGATCTTTGAGTACTGCAACAATTCTAGGGCCTCAAGTTGAGAAACAAGTGAACTGGCACCTGCGCCCTGAACATGTGTCTGTATTACTTGTAAGGTTGATGCCACAACTTGATAGACTTGCACGTGTCATTGACAACTTTGCTACTTCGGTATGTTCTGGATTTGTTTGTATCTGGTGCTTTTTCATCCAAAGCAAATGACTTTTCACTATAGCAAATACTTATATAGCTATTGAACCGCATAGGCCTTGATGGTGATACAAGACATGCTCCGGATCTTCATTGTTCGTGTTGCCTCTGAAAAGATTGAGTGTGCGGTGGTTCTTCTGCGACCAATTTTTATTTGGTTGAATGCCAAGGTTGATGAAGCTTCCCTGTCAGAGGGGGAGGTCTTTAAGGTATGATAATACATAGGGATTAGGGCTGCAATGCATAGCTGAGTGTTATCATGCGCCAGAAAAATGTCTGTTAAATACATCATTCCTGGTTACTGTTCAAAGTTCTGGAGGCAACCAGGTAGTTTCCTCATGTGAAGTGTAATTAATCCCTTGTTTGACCAGCTTTTAGTAACTACCCCCTCCGTCCCATAATATAATAGTGTTTTTGACACCACACTAGTGTCAAAAACGCTCTTATATTATGGGACAGAGGGAGTAGCTAACTAACCTGCCGTTTTGACACTATTGTTGGAACCATCTTGTTTAGTAAGTTGATATTAGGTCCACACTGCTATCTTCTGATCCCAGCAGGTTTTGTTGTGTCCAACAAATTTGTAGAAATACTATTTGAAGAAAACTGACATTACATGACAATTGTAATTATAAAGCCCTGTGAGTTCAGTCATCAACAGTAATTGGTTGACTAGTGTTCAGGTTCCTGGAATTGTGGTCAATCCTGGATTTCTTTTGTTCTGGAAGACCACTTTGTTTCATTTTTTCTGTTCTTGAGGTTTATATATGGTTCAAACTTCAAACATATTAATTAATCAACTCCATTGAGGTGGCACTGAAAAAATGATTTAAATGCTGGCCTCATGCAAGCAGAAGCTGGCTTGCTTCTGGAAAACTTGCTAGTTTCTTGGGGGGAACCTGACCTGTCTGTGGGTTTGTCCGTGTTTCTTTCAGATGGTCCTCTCTGTAGTTTTCTACTATATATGGGGCGTTCAACTCTGGGCCGGAATCATTGTTGACTAGTAACAGTCCAGTAAAACTTTGGAACAGTAATTCTACTTGTGTGCTAGTTGTCGTAACAAACAAGCACATTCCTTTAGTTACCGGGTACTATATTTGGTTGAACGAGCTCTTCTTTTCCCCTAAATCTAGTTCTTCATTTATAGCCCTCAGCATCATCAATCTGAAGTTGTTTAATTGCATTGCTTCCAGGTGCATCAGTTACTTAAGTTCATTGCAAAATTGTCAGAACATCCAAATGGCAAGGTGAGAGGTTCTTTATTATTCATGACCTGTGTATATTGTTTCTCTCTTTCTCCTCTCTCATTTTCTCTTTATTCAGGTATTGCTATGGAAAATGGGAATTGCACGGGTTCTTAATAAGTTGCTAAAGAACTGCAGCAACACATCTTACTTGGAAGATAAGACGATCTCTGAAAGAGGAGCCTACAGAAGTGACCAACTTATGCTCAAATGGAGGATTCCCTTATTCAGATGTCTCGCATCTACCTTCAGTGCCCAGCCATCTGGCAAAGAGCAGACTGCTATTGAAGAGTAAGCTCAACTATCTACTTCAGAACTACTTCATCATTTACATTTGAAAACTAATTATATTAACTCAAAGTAGGTCTTCAGAGAATGCTAGCGTTGAGGAGTGCTCTTCTATCATGCATCACCTCTTGGTCTTATGCCAGGTAAAATAACTTTCGTGTTATCTATGATAAGATGGTTGTCGGATCGGTAGCGTTTACTTCTCTATTTGATTCTCAAGCTTAGCTCACTACTTCTGTAGTAGCCAGGATGTGGTCTGTGTTTTGTTGTGGTTTCTTTAGTTTTACTACTCTGAAAGATTGATATCAAGCTTTTGTAATGAAATACTATCAAGTGTTCCCTACTCCAGAAGCCATTTATGAGTTGAAACTGCCCTGTGCAGTTAGTTCTTTTTTTTTTGGTTTCAACAGTAGTCCTAGTTAAAAGGGTCAACAACATGTTGGTGTCATGTGTCAAGTGTCTGAGACCATACATTGGAAGTTCATACTGTCGGAGGTGGAAAACCTAAAGGAATAGCTGAAGTTTGAAAATGGTTTATCAAATACATGAGAAGGCTATGCTGAGAATGAGGACATGGAATGATAATAATGTTTCTTCAGCTGTTACTTTCTTTTTCTTCTTCCTTTGACAGGGTTGTGTTGCTAATTAGATTTAAGAAACTGAATTCCAAAATTTTGTGTTCAACCATTTTAAAATACCCCAGATCCCCAAGTACACATGAATTATGTCATATGTTGTACTTTAACAGACGGCTTTGTGGCAATATCTGAATAGCATATTCTCTGATGGAGAAGTGCTCCAGTTGATCAGTTTTTATTTAAATTTGATTCTCTTGTGGTGCATGCCGTCCTTAATGCTGAAGTTATATTTTATTCATGTTTCTTTTCATGTTTTCATATGGTTCATTTCAATACTCATCATGCTATAAAATGGTATGTCAGGTTTTACCAGTTGGACGGGAAATGTTTGCTTGTTCCATGGCATTCAAGGAAGTGACTTCTTCCTATATCTGTAGAAGTGCAGTGCCTTTGATATTTTCACAACTCCAAACTCTTAACCAAGATGATGAGGAGAAAACTGAGAGTGACACTTATCATGACCCACCAAATATGGATAACTGGCGCTGCTTTACCCCTTTATTGAAGTGCTTCAAGCGACTCCTGAAATGTGTTGACGCTAATAATCCAACAGATTATTGTGTAGAAACAGTTTATTCTTTTATACTTGGTGCTATTGCCCTTAGCCAGTACAGTGACAGGTAAACATCACTTCATGTTCTTCCTTGTGAATATTTTGATAATACATGCGCAAGTATATCTTTGCAATTTCCAATTTCCTCGGTGGCATGCAAATTTGTCAAATGTTTATATAACCCATTTGCATGAAGCACTGGATTGTCTGCATTTAAATACTATTAAATTCTACTGGCTCTGATATGAGCTTGTGGTCAGTGTGCAAGAAAAGGAAGAAGTAATTAAAAAAAACATGTGCAGGTATATCTTTGCAGTTTCCAGTTTCCTCAGCTGCATCCAAATTTGTCAAATGTTCATATAACCCGTTTGCATGAAGCACTGGGTTGCCTGCATTTAAATATTATATTAAATTCTACTGGCTGTGATATGAGCTTGTGGTCTATAGTGTGCAAGAAAAGGAAAAAGTAATTGAAAAGCTATTATATTGATGCTAATCTTTAAATGTTTTATTCTGATTTACTTGGTTGGCTGGTGATTTTGCTTTTCTCTGTTGATTTAGTTTTTTGTATCTAACTGGCAATTGGTTCTGCATGTGATAATAACTTAATATCAGTTAAGGCAAACGGTGAATTGCAGGGGCACTAATCTTCAACGTGTCCCGTTTAGACGTTTACACTAGCACCACATCAAATTGATACTATTATTAAGTTTAAAAAAAATTGATACTATAATTAATTAAGCACATGAATGCCATCGCAAAAAATAAATAAATAAGCACATGAATGATCACTGTTGCAAATATTTTTCTTCTTCAAAAAGACGCAGTATCTGCAACCGTGGATGCATTTATGATGTATAGCATTCTTACATCTTCAGTGCAGTTTTTATATGGGTTTGGGATAACATAATGAGGTACTTATATTGTTTCTGTTTGTTACAGTCTTGAGGGTCCCATCATATTGAGGTGTCTATTTGGGCACCCCTTTGAACGTAGTCTTGCATTGAAATCCTCTGGCGATAGTTTGGATGAGAGTACAGTTTTAGTGAAGACTTTTGAGGAGAAAATATCCCAGGGCTATGATCATTTGTCAAATTCTGTTGGAAAGAGTCTTCTAAATCAGGTATACCTATCATTACCGAATTACATTTTTTATTGTTGTTAATTTCATGTTTCTCATGATGACGTCATTAACAGGTTCAGAGTTCCATCACATTACTGTGCTCTATTCTTGAGAATGCTGGCCTATTAGAAGATTCAGTGCAGATGGTTCTTGAAGGCACTTACTTGCCGTTTGGAGTGGTTCGTTCTGTTGTCATGACATCTCGTCTAATGCCATCCCTAGCCAGTGTGTCTGTGAATCATGAATCTGTTCTCTTCTTTTCAAATGCTTGGAAGGTTATTGCTGATTCAGAAGAACCGGTTGAGGGTGAATTTTTGAAGAGGTTGGTGTGGGAGTTGCCCGATTCTTCTCTTGATAGACAGCTAATTGCTGGTCAATCTGCTAGCAGAAAACTGGAATTAGGAGAGGCTGCAAGTAGACGTATAAAAGACAATCAAGCACCTGAACTTACTGGACAGTTTGCTCGAAGTTTAAATACAACTAGCGCCTCTACAGGTCATGCACGCAGAGATACTTTCCGTCATCGGAAACCAAACACAAGTAGACCACCTTCAATGCATGTAGATGATTATGTTGCAAGAGAGAGGAACATAGATGGTGCAAGCAGTGCATCAAATATTGTAAATTCTACTCCGCGCGGAACACTTAGTGGAAGACCTCCATCTATTCATGTAGATGAATTTATGGCTAGGCAGAGGGAGCGTCAAAATCCTGTGCCAGCCCCATCTGGGGATGCACCCCAAGTAAAGAGTCAGACAAGTTTGGATGACAATGTCCGTGTTAAGACGGAGAAACCGCGACAACCCAAGGCGGATCTTGATGACGATCAAGAAATTGATATTGTCTTTGATGAGGAATTGGAGTCAGATGACAAACTACCTTTTCCTCAACCGGATGATAATCTACAACCACCTGTCATTGTTGGGGAAAATTCTCCAGGTCCAGTTGTTGAGGAGACAGAGAATCAGCAGAATGAAAAAAGTCCCTTTTCTCAGAGGGACATACCTGTCTCAATGAACAATGAGAGTCTTGGTGCTGACATATCTTCTCGGACAGCTATGCTTCCAGAAGCTAATGTTCCTTTGGAGCGAAAAGGTTCAGTTTCTAGCCCAGCCCCGGAGAAGAGTGCGTTCAGTGATCATGCTGATGAACCTGCATACTTTTCCTCTCATAACAAGCGTCCTGCAGAAGCACCTCTGCAACAATTGCGTCCTAATACTTATCAGAAGAGAAGTGTACATAAGTTGTCTGAGAGTTCTCTGTCATCTGGATCTCATGGGCACGATCATAGGCTTTCCAGAAACCAACCACCTTTGCCACCAATGCCACTACCAACTTCTTCCATGCCTACACGAAGTCCTGAGTCAAGTCAAAGGAGGTCATCATCTTACAACGCTAGGGACAGCGCTAGGGATGGACCACCAGCTTACCCATCTAATTATCCTGTACAACCTTTTGAGGCTAGTATGCCTACCGCTTTTGTAGGGCTTCAGGTAATGGAAGACGGGTCTTTTCAAGCTCTAATTGTGTCTCCATGTTGCTTTTACTTGATGTTGCAATTTAGATTCTAAAATGTGAACTTCCATTTTCAGGCTCAAACTGAACATGCCCTAGCAAGCAATGGTACTTCATCATCGAATGCTCCTAATGCAGACGCCAATTTCTTGTGGAACAATTTTCCAGTGAATAGGGTCCCTATGGAGCACTTCAACTCTGGTTCATCTGGCCGACCAATGGCACCCCTTGCTCAACCTTATTCAACCCAACATTCTGCAATGAGCTCTGGCTCTCCTGCATCTCATCTGTATAATCAAGGCACCAGTGTTGTCCAGCCTAACCCGTCTTCATCTCTTATGAACGATGCAAATTTAGGCATAAATTCTGCATCTGGCAGCGCAATTCTGTCCAATTTGTTGCCATCATTTGCATCGCAATTTCTAATGGGTAGGCCTCCAATGTCTAGTCCATTTTTCGGAACACCTCTCCAACATGTTCAACTCTCATCTGGCCTTCCACAGAGTGGTTCCAATCCTCAGCCTTCTGTTTCTTCAATGCAAGCACGGCCACCTCCACCGCCACCACTACCTCAGCAGCCTCATCCATCCCAGACCCAGCAACATCTTGCTTCTCTTCAATGGCAGCAACAGCAAGAGCAGCCTCAGTCATATGCACAAAATAGTATCCAGGCGCAGATGACTTTGCAGTTTCAGAACCAACTTCCTGTTCCTCAGATGCAATTTTACCCGAGTCAGCAGGACTTTGCGGCGCAAACGCTGAGACAGGTGGGTGAACAATCACAAGTTGCTAGCCAGACTGCACAAGCGGATGGTTCATCTCAACAGCAGAAAGAACCGGAGATCGATCTGAGCCACTTCTTCTCATCTCAAGAAGCAATCCAGGTTATTTGAATTTCTACTGAAGCAACGTGCTAGAAAAATAGTCATTTGCCAATGTGTCTGACCACAGTTTTCCTTGTTACAGAGCCTTCTAAGCGACCGTGCGAAGCTTTGCCAACTTCTGGAGGCGAACCCCAAACTGATGCAGATGCTTCAGGTATATTTTGATGCGCTGCTGCAGCAGTAAGTTCGAACGCAATGGAGGCTGGATCTTCTATGGTCGAATGAAATCTCTACTCTGTCTTTGTCAAACAGGATCGCATTGGCGGCAGCAAATAGGAGGGTGGCGCCTGACTTTGGGTCTGCCTTTGGCTATGTTCTGTAGCGGCGATGGCTCTTCTAGCGAGAGAAGTGCAGGCCTATGCCTATGTGCATCATTAATTATCTGTCGTCATGTGTAATGTTAATGTTGTGACGTTAGTTTTAAATTTTGTAATCAATTTTGTCTGAGGCTACATGAATTCTCGCTGGCCATGATCAAGCTGCTGCTCTAGTTGGTCAGGCCGTTAGCCGTCCGGAATGCTGTTCGCTTGAATGCACAACTAGCCTGAGTTTCAGGGCCAGTGTGCGTTATGTATTTGTTTTATGCTCGATCTCCCTTTCTTCCGGTATGCAGAGTTCCATGAGATAAATGTTTTGACAATTATTGTAAATTAGTTATGTATATCACAAGCCCGTGGACATGCCACCTAACAACCCTAAGGCCTCGTTTGATAGGAAGGGATTGTACAGGTTTTGGGAGGGGGGGATTTCAGGGGATTTGGTGAATCCCCCTCTTCCACCCAATCCCCTCAAAACCCCTTCAATCCTCAAAACCCTTCCTTTCACAATCCTCTTTGTTTAAAATTTCTATTTGGTAGAAAGGGTTTGTCATGTTGACATAACATGGTGTAGAACATTTTAAAATCCAATCTTTACAATGTAACTAACTCCCCTTGTATCCTTGCTACATAATTGTAAAGGTCACCTGATAAAAATGACTTGAAATCAATATCTCATAATTTAGCAGCAGTTTTCCCAACAGCAACGTAATTTTGCATGACTTGAAATCAATATCTCATCACAACAACAACATAATTTATCAGAACAGCATGACTTTGAATCCCAAATCCCAGCATTCATAATTTACCATAACAACATAATCTTTCGCAGCAAACAGTTCATCACAGCCACAACATCATTTTGCAACAAAGATAATGCAGACAAATGTATCCATCTTTTGGTGTCATGGTCATCTAGCATTGAGAACCTAGAGAAATTTATCCATCCGGCTTGTTTATTGTGGCTTCTTTTGGTGCTTGAGAACCTAATGAAACAAAAAGAGATGAATATTTGAGTGCCTTGAGAAAAACTGTTACAGCAAATAGCTTTGCTAGATGAACATTAGTTCTATTTACAGAGGGAGTAATACATATGAAAGCATAATAGTAGATTTCGTCAAGTATCGCCGGAACATAGTAAGCAACTAAGCATAATACATGCAAAACAAGCCCTACTACTTGTAGATAATAAAATACAAATGCAGAGATACGGCAGTATTCAGTTTAGATGAATAGAAAAGCCAGTGTTGGTAAGATCATCACTGATATAGATATAGTAGTACCACAGAAACTACGACTACTACTTCTACTTGCAGATAAGCATAGTCAGCAGCAGAGATACATCAACCAGCCACAATTGTCACAGCAAAACTAGTTCAGTACAATACTAAACTGAACATGTACAAGTCTTTGGCCCTGGAATAAATTTACTCTTAAAATAAGAAGATATCCAAGCGGCAGGATTCTATCAAAATAAGAACATATCTAAGTTGAGAACAGAGGGAGTAGATAGCACAAGGACATCATGTCTTCATCATCCTCCCTTCTCCTCTTCCTAATTCGATCGATAATCTCGGAATTCATCTCGGCACTAAAACTAGAATAAACAAGCAACAAATAAGAACTACATTCATAAGACATACATAATGATCTAGATTATCATATCATCAGTGTGCCAAGATGTGCAATGACCAAGAGCTATCAGTAAAGAAACATAGTAGCAGCTTCAGAGTCACATACATTTCTAATCTGATGCCACACACATTTAAAAATTACAATGTAAGATGCATGGTTCAGAGTTGCATGCTTCAGAATCCAATTTCAAAAACCAATAAACACCAAAATTTGGTAATGGTATATATATCAAGCATGAATACTATTTATGTAAACACAAAATCACAAGGGAGGATTTTATGTTCTAAGCATATGACTATATTACAAAAGCGAGCAAATGAGAAAGCATATGTCGAACATTCATAACACTAGCAGCTGGTTATGAAGTACAAGTATCCACTTGCAGCAAACCCTGTACATACCAAGTTGCCGACTAATGCTCACATTGTCAGGTCAGATTAAGCGAGTCAGTAGTTAGTTCCCCCAAAAAAATGCAGAGCATATATATACTGAGCAATATACATGACCATATCCACTAGAATTAGAAACGGTTGTGCTCTCCTTGACAAGGAGAAAAGCAAGAAACAGTTGTGATAGATAGTGACATCTTAGACACACTGTACAGTACAAGCAATTCCCTGCAAGATCGTAACAAGTCACTATCTGCAAAAGCTCTTGAGAGGATAGTGGAAACAATTTAACTCATTATCTGTTCATTAGCTATACACTAAGAGCAAACTGATTTACTTGTTTACATGGTAGCTTACAGGCCAACATTGGCAGGTTCAGAAAGAATAATTTGGTCATTAACATCAGACCGGCCTAATCAAACCCTACCCGCCGAGATGTTCAACAAATCCTACACTACGACGAGCAATCACCATCACCATCAGAAAATCACGGCAATCTCGCCGGGTAGGGTTAGGGTCCATGTGGAGCTAGGGGTAGGAGACGGCCATGGTGCCCTCGGAGACGGCGTGCTTGGCGAGCTCACCGGGGAAGACGAGGCGACAGCCATGGCCGGGCGGATGGAAGAAATCTAGACGACGAGGCGAGGGCTTACCACCGGCGTCGAGGAGTCGGTCGACGGCAAGTTGAATAGGAGTCGAGCGGCGACACTGTGAGCAGGCGGCGGGTATAGGAGGGGGTCAGAGGGGGTTGGGCCGCCGAAACCCCGTGTACCAAATAGGCCCTCGAGGTTTTGCGGGGTTTCTGGGCCACGCGAGGAAATTACCTTCAAAACCCCCTCGATCCTCTCCTACCAAACGAGGCCTAAGGCTCTGGATACTTGCTAATGCCAAGCCATAATGTACAAGCATATGTGGATCGGATCAATTTATCGGGCGTCAATATCCTGCATAGGAAAGCCATGCCTCACCATCCTTGCAAGAGCATCTCCAACCGATGATGTATTTAAGGGCACGGATGACTGATGATGTATTTTAGGGCACCAAACAGTGAGTTCTGGACAGCAGTTTTATGTTTGAGCGTAGTGCAACAGATGATATAGACCCAAAGTTTCAAACATTCAAACTTGCAAACATACAAACTACATCGATCACACCACCATGGTCTAAACTTGCAAACATTTGAAGTTTTAAACATAGTACTAGCGATTCATATCACCACCCTCGTCGTGCTGGACATCCTCCTGCTGAACTTCGTCGTTGGACTCGACATCTGGGTGTTGTAATACTTGTCCTACTTGCGCCCCGCTTCTGGTGCTCATGGTCCCTCTTTCAGAAGAACTTCGCCTCGTACTGCATGAGATGCAGATTTTTCCTCGTAAACCTCGCCATTACCTCCTCATTGCTCTTCGGGTGTCCTGCTGCTCCAGGACGATGCCGGTGTCCCTCTTCGCCTTGCGGGACACAATGTTCATCGCCAGACCGACGAACTCCATCGTTGCCTGGGATTTGATCTTCGGGACGTTGAACTCATGACGCGGTCATCCGAGCCTCCAACATGCGATGCCAAAGGCTCGCACGACGACTTTCGTCGTCTCCGTCTTGAAGGTACCGAGCCAATGGTGTTGGCCGTCGCACACAGCCCGGCGTCGTAGTGGCCAAACTGCTACATCTGAACGCCGCGGTAGCCAAACTTCGCGACATCCTCCTCGGCGGCAAATCTGTCGGCGAGACGGCGCGGGGTAGCCCGGTCTGGTGGCGGGACATCGAATAGCTCGGTGCGGTCTGTGGCGACAACGGGCGTTGGTGAATCCAGCGACGGGACGATGCGACGGTCCGATTTGGGCGATGCGGCGGTTGTCGATTTGGCTGGATTCGGCCGCGGCACCGGCGAGAAGGGGGAAGCGACTACAGGGTGAGGAAATTTCACTCGGTAGTTGGCGTGTGCGCGGCTACGGGGAAGGCTGCGTATTACGTTTACAGCCACGTGGCGATGTAAATTTACATCACTTGGAGGAGTTTTTTTGGGCTACAAAACTGGGACCACATAATTTTACGTTAGGGCATCTGTTGAAGAAACAAATTTGAATCCAAATGCCCTAAATCAGTTTTTTGGACAGCTGATGTAAATACTTCATCTATTGAAGATGCTTGAAGTTGGACAATTTAAAACGAGAGAAATGCACATGTATTCCTTTACAAGAGCACCCCACCACCCAAAAAAAGGGCCAAGCTTTGGGTCACCAGTGTGCAAAGTTAGGGACAATCATTTTTTATTTTATTTTTTGCGAGGGAGGGACACTTCTAGTTGTAGGTCTTTGTAACACAAACTTCATTCTTTTCTTAATTAATGGATAAGACAAAGCTAACATTTCAAAAAATTTGAAAAAAACTGCAAAATCTGTCATCCTTACAATTCAATTTAACTGTCATGCGTAAGTAGGCTTTGTAAATTTCAACAAATGCATGGTTATCTATTATTAGTCCATCATGTGGGATATACTATCCTGCCCTAGCAAAGCTAACAAGGATAGCGAGACAGGTTACTAGTTGCCTTTCTTCGCCGAGCTCCATTCATCATTTCATGGATCAAATCCATGACCAGGCCGCCCGTTGTTGGGGTTGACTTCTTACTTTGTCATAACCAACCCTGTGGGGTCGTAGGAGGAGGATGATTGTACTCTCGGCTCACGAGGGATCAAACTATAGGTTTGTCATTTATGTGTCTAATAAAGACGGAATGTGTTCTCAGTAGGAGACGATGCTTTCGTCAATAGTGGGATGCCCGTGATGACTTTATGTCAATAGTGGGATGCCCGTGATGACTTTATCAATCTCAATACCCTTCGGACCAGTCTCTCGAATGTGCTCACACGGTTTGGGCATGCATGCATGCATTCGTTCATAGTAGTGAGTGTCTATTGCGTTTCTCAAAAAAAAAAAAAAAAAAAATCTTAGCCTGCTGGCAGTGGACCATCCGGTTCACCCCTCTCATGTTCATGCTCACGCTCACAACTTGGATCTAGGAGTATCACAATGCCGCTGTCTTAGACATCAAATATTCTGTAGATCAGGCAAGACGAGAACTAGGCCTGAACAAACACATCTGATCTGATCTGATCATAGAGAGCCATACCACACGCTACATTTTCCAGAAACTACTACGTTCTGTTCCAGAATATCTATCTAAATCCAGCACACAAGCAAGTTCCATCAAACCAGAGTCCTTCTCCCTCGTCATGCGTAGCCAGCCATGCCGACATTGGCGGTGGCTTTGTTGGTCTTTTTGGCGGCCTGGCGCGTCGATTTCGTGTAGTACATGTAGAAGTACACGTTCAGGGTCATGGTGAGCACCACAAAGACCGCCCCCGAGATGAACACCCCTTTCCGCAGAGAGTCGCAGGTCCAGCTCCCCGCGTATATCATGTGCCTGTACTTGGTGTGGTACGCGTTCTTCGTCGCTCCGGCGATCAGGCAGGACTCGGCGATTATGAATGTGATCCTGGTGATGTGCAGGTAAATGCTCGTTACATATTAAAAGGGAACATAACTTGGGCAGTGAAAGAAAAGAACTGTTTCCTGTGGGCATAGGAATTACCATGAAGATACAAAGTAGATAATGGACCAGGCTCTGCTCCCACCGGGTGCTAGCGGTTGGCCAAAGCACATGCACTTTGTGACTCCCATAAGGAGTGATTGGCTCGAGAGGAGAAACAGGAACGCGCCAACGCCATAGCCGGTAGAAATATCGGAGTCGTAAGTGCAATATGTGGAGTTGTTGATGTCTGTGACTATCGAACCCTGTTGTGACAAGAAAGTAAGTGATAAGTTATCCATTATCAGCAGAAGTATAAAACATACCAGGATGATGCAGCCCATCATCCAGGTCATTTACCTTGCATCAAGCTTGTTAAAAAGAATTTAAACTTTTGCTGTAACTGACATAGTTAACTGCCAATGTTGATCGGTTTTCGATAAGAATAATTGATGTGTAAATAAAAACAGAAACACTTCGACTGTTTGGTATCACCAAATGAAAAAAAATGTTCAAAGTTAACTACTACTGATAAGATTATCAGCTGATTATACGTATAGAAAGTATCTCTCATGCCACTCTGCGGTAGCGGAAGATCAATCTGCCATTCAAGTCCAGCCCATTTCCTTTCCGTCATGATCCACGGACTTGCAGGTTTGTATCCCACAGGATTTTTTCCAACCGATTCATTTGCACTACATTCATAAGAATTTTCCAATTAACTCGACCCTTTTGGGCAGGTTCCTTTTTTTGAGAACAAAGATCATTTAAAATGACCAAACATCCGGATTACATTCAGCTTGTAAAAGCTTTCTGAATTCACTAGGTTCCTTTATTTTTCCGAGGCCGCAATCGAACAACTTTTGGTGCAAATTCAATCATGTAGAATTCAAGTGGGCATGATATTGCACCTAAATCTTCCATATTATTGCGTTACTGGAAATCAAAGACGCCAAATATATAGAAACCAAACTTGTTTTCACCCGCAAAAAAAAAAAAAGAAACCAAACTTGTTTAGAGATGGGACGATTTGGGTTCAAATCTTTACAGCCTGAACAAAATACAAGCACAAAAGGTTCCCAAAGCAATCCAATCCACATCGCCCAAACAGTAAGTATAGCTTAGAATTTCCTGCGTTTCTCACCGGAGCAGTGAACGGTTGAACCTGACCGCTCGTGCATCAGCTGAGCAAATACTAACTCGTGCGAGATGAGAAACTTGATTTTTTTTTTCAAAAATAAATAAGTACTACTAGCAGTTTTAACAAATCTGGGCTTCCGATACTACCATCTATCACCAAACCCAGATAGATATGCACTCAAACAAAGCCTAATCTAGCTCCTTGGTGGTTCAGACAAAATCGCAGATAATCTACGCCCGACCTCTCTGGATCCCTCCGATCCAGAGACGCGCGGCGTCTGGGGGGCACTTGCAGGAAGCAGGGGCGGGTAGAGAGAAGGACGCGTACCGTGCTGCGGCGGCGCTCGGCGGCGATGGCGAAGCCGAAGGCGGTGAGGCAGAGGGCGATCACCAGAATGTGCACTACCAGAGAGCTCCAGCTCCTCGTCTCCCCCATCTCTCGCTCGCTCTAGCGTCTCGCCGCTCTGGAGCCCGGATTCTGTGAGAGTGAGAGTGGGAACGAGGGGGCCGCCGCCGCCTGGGGATGGGGAAAGAAGGCGAAGTGTGAGTGAGTGTGGAGAGGAGCGGGGAGTGGAGGACTGATGAAAGCGGCGGTCCGGCGGGCCCACGTCCGCAAAGGTGAGAAGGAAACTGCGAGGAATCCGCCGAGTGGAGTGGGAATCGAACAAAATGAAAGACAGGGGTCTGGGCTAGGGAGGGAGAGGAGCCCCACACCTCCTCTTTTTCTGCGACCGGTTTGGGGTTTGGGACACTCATTCGAAAGGACGATATTGCCCTTCACCAATCATGGAGTATGCCTGAGTAGCTCACTGATTGATTGGTAGGGAGGGAATTTGTAGCGCGCACAAGAGCGATGACATGTAAATTATGGGCCGTTGATCTGCATCAAGATTCAAAAAATCATTTTTACATATAGCCTTTTGGTCTTGTATAACATTTGGTATATCTGGGTAATGCAACTGTAAATCGAATCAGTGTACCTGTCCTTGCGGGGTCATGTAACATTTTATGTGAGGTAGTCTTTTTTTTTTTTTGAGAACAGGTAGTCTAGCATGGGATTACTGAATCTAACATTGACAAGTACCAGGGGTGAGCAAAACGATTCATTCCGATCATTCATTATGCTCTTCTTGTTTCTTGTTGTATGTTCTTCTAGTCCCCTGTCATCTTGCAAGAACAACCATCCTCGAGCAAGATTTCTTTCGGTTGTTGTTATTCCCATCGACTGAAGTGCGTCAAGGATAGCAACAATAGTAGTAGAGTTGTATCCGAAATTTTTGCTAACAAGGTTTGTTGTTCTTGTATTTCTTGTCCGTAGATGTTTGTTTTTGAAGAGCTCTTTAAAGTTATACTTGTTATGTTAAATCTCATAGTTGATGTTTTTGTTGTGGCTATATATCATTTAACTGGCTTGTTCAGTTTGTAATACATATCCGTTGGACATGTTAATTCTCTGCGCGATGAAATATTACGATGTTGAGTCTTACAATGAAAACAATATTGGTCGGCGTATGATTATCTATCTAAAATCTAGCTTCAAAGCATTGGGTTAAGGGTCTTTGATTCGTGCCATAATTTGATCAAAGAAGAGAGGGTGTAAGATCTCTTAATATCATAGGTTGAATTTTCGGTGAGTTATATAGGTATCTTGAGCATGGAACGAGTTGTCCTTTCGAAAGGCAATAGAAGCGCAATAACCCTAGAGGATGTAACGACAAAAGTAACCCCGACCGATTGAACGCACGCGACTCGCTCACCTGACCCCGTAAATGAGCCGTCTCACACGTTGCCTCTCAGCCATGGTACGAAATCCACTTGGAACCCAATCACACGGACATGCCCCGTTCCGCTTGCTGCACAATCATGGCATCCAGATAGCTTCTCTGCAGCGCCACGCAACCATACTGGAAGAAAGTGGACTCGGCCTTTTGCTCTCGCTGCTCCTTGACGACCGGCGTGCTTTCGAATGCTTGGACAGTTTGTTAAGGTCTAGGCTAACAGAGGTGCAAATGTGGTTAAATTTAATGATGGTTTAGCATCCATATTGTTAAGTTAACTATTTGAAAAAACATAAGGCATGGCGTGAGTGCGATCCATGATCGACAGGGTTCGACATCATCACGTCCTGATCTTGAACATGACACCTCGACCACGAATCCTATTATGGTTGAGATGCGTGTAGGCCCTTTTTCTCGGCGCAGATGGTCGAGATAGTTTAGGGTAGCAGCAAGTAAACTGACATGATGACTCAACGTGCACCCGGCTCGGCGTTCTCTCGCCATCAGACCCGGGGCACGGAGTCCGGCTTTGTGCTAGTCAGGGTGTGCTGAGTCGGGTTTTTTCATGGGCCTTATGATGGGCGTGCTATACACTTCCTGTGCACGGATGCACTTTTTGACTGATGCACTGTATTTTCCTGATGTCTATTTCTATGTACTCAAGTGTGCCAAATCAGTAGACATAAATAAGAATATCTAGTTGTATGTTATGAGATGTTATCTTATATGCAGTGCATCACTAATATATAGCTCTCCATGATAGAACAATTCGAAAAATAAATACCGCCAATTAAGCAACACAACATGGTTTCGTAGCGTGCATCACAAAGAATCCAACGTATGAAGTCATGAAGCCAATTAAGCAGCACAAAATGGTTTCTGTTCATCATACTGTTGGCCCCTTACCTACTGTCATGTATTGGTCAATTAAATTAACAGGGGAATTTACAAGTAGTGATCCACAAGAGTTGGTATTACAGATTTCTAGTGGCAGGCATTTAAATATAGAGAATTAATATGAAAACTCCTACCTACTCCTTTTTGCACGGGCGGCTCGGATAGGTGAATTCCTTGATCACTTCTGTTAGCCACACAAGAGGGTCTTTGGTGGCCATGCCCATACCGGACGTTACCGCCGGTAGCTCCTTCGCGTTGGCTTTGTTGAAGGTGTGCTCCTCTGCTTCCTCCTTAGCTCTCCATGCCTTTGTCGCTAGGATCATCTCCTTGTCTGACTAGACACCATAGGTCGCGATCTTCTCGGTGGCATCCTACTCATTGCTTCCCGCGCGAGGGCGGAATGGCTATCGTCGAAGTTGCCTTGTTTGAAGGCGCACTTCTTTGCTTCGGCTCTGGCTGCCTCCGCCTCTACCCTCTAGGATTGTTTTTTTCTCCGACGAGACACTGTGAGATATACTCCCTCCGTAAAGAAATATAAGAGCATTTAGATCACTACTTTAGTGATCTAAATGCTCTTATATTTCTTTACAGATGAAGTAATATTTTTGGTGTTGTCCTTCTTCTTGCCTTCCTGCTACGTGGCGAGGGAGCGTTTGGACAACATGAAGGCGTTCTCGGATGGTGAAAGGAGGTATATGTTCGGGGAAGGTGAGAGTAAACGATGTCGTGCATGTCTTTTTAAAAGCAATTACAATAAGGTGACATAAACAAGCTATAAGGATTAAAATATTATATCTTTGCTTAGTTGGAGGAGAGAGAAGAGAAGCGGGCTCTTCACTAGTAACCAGCTGCAACACGAACCTCAAGACAGTTTATGAGGTTGTAAGGTGGACCAATTATTCATAAAATAGTACACATTTAAAATGTATTACTGTACATGCCGGCTATTAGGTTGACTGTAAATGACATGGGAGCTCCTCGTAGCCAATTGTTGGCTCTAGTATTAGCCATGTTGTAATATAGCGGAAGAACTAATGTCGTTAGTTCCCGTGAGAATCGTCACTGGTAGCTGAATGGCCGCCACACCGTTGTTTAATGTTGCTCGTTGGGAGCCCACACACACATACACACACACATGATGGAATCAAGGACGCATGAACGCGTCTCAGTTTCACATTCTGGTTGATCGGCGTAGGAAAACGGTTGAATGGCTTTTGACTATATACCAATGATTGAGAGCTAAATATGAGGGTCAATGATGAGTAATTATCACGTGCCAATCAAGTAGGATTTATGAGGGATCGTTTGTGATAACATTTGTGCAGTGCGCCGAATCGGCCGTATCCTAAAACAAGAACATATATAGCTGGACTGCGGGCGCTCCCAGGGTTTAGCGACTGGTGGCCGTCGGATCGTTTTGCTTGATGCGATCTAGGTTGTTGGATCGAGCCGCCGGAGGATGTCGGCCGTCGGATCTGAGCGCGACACTGTAGGAATGAATAGTTTCACTCTCGTTCGTGCCACTGCACGTAATTGCAGTGCCCCGCCGAGGGCATTTTCGTCATTTCACATATAGGTGTATAAATTGCAGCGGCGCCCGTGGAGATACCCTAGCCGCCTCTCTCCCGCACTCGCGCAACCCCTCTCCTCTTCCTCCCGCCCACTCGCTTGATCCCCACTGTCGCCGCCTCGGTCGCCGGCCAATTCCGGCCGCTCCAGTGAGCTCCGGCGCTGCCCAACACACACACGACTGCTCCTCGACAAGCTCTACTAGCCTCACCGTGTCGATCTACTTTTCCTCGCCTCTTGTGGTCGCCCCCATCGATTCCCTCCCTAGGGTTTCGGTGGTGGAGGTGGAACTCGCCTCCGGCGGCCGCCTGCTCGTTGCCCCGGTCATCTCCGCCCGTGATGGTGCTCCTGGGTGTGTTGTACATCACCTCCTCGCCTCCTTAGCCGCTTTCGGTGCCTGTGGCGTTCGTGCTCGTCGGCGGGACGGTGCAAGGCGCAACTCCGACGCTGTTCCTCGCCGGTTGGACGGTGTTCAGGCGCAACCCCGACGCCCACTGAGTACCGCGTCGGCTATAACCTCCCTCGGTGAGCTCCATCTTCCTCCTGCTCCTCTGCTTCGGCTACTGTATGGGACATGGCTGTACTTTCTAAACATGTTCTTCGAGTTGCTGAACATGTTCTTTCAGTTGCTTGATTGATTAGAGAGCCCTGCCACATTTATTTATGAGAGGAGGCGCTTGATAGATAGGGATTCAGTAGACGCAACTGCTATATAAAGATGAACCTTGTATGTTTATGAAAGAAAATTTTGATGTAGGCCTCAGGCTTTCTTGGGTTTATTAAGTGTAAGAGCTAGATTAGCCAGCCAGTTCTTTTTGGGGTTTGCACGTGAATCCTACATCTTCCATCTGATTTTGAGGCCTCATGTTATGCCAGGGGTTTGGTTATTGCATCAGCTAGCCGATTTACCCCCTAATTTCCTTTACTTTGGTTTTATACTGTGCATGTATTAATGTTTAGTGTCACTTGGATTCAGAACAAAGTGCTAGTACACCATACAAAAGAAAGAAATATGCAGATCTGCAGATTCCAGATGCTATAATTTTTATATATGCAAAGCACAGAGACAGTTCTAGATAGAAGTGTATTGAACTATTGATGGTTGGAATTGGTGGTGCATTGTCACCGGTCTGCTATATCTGTAATCACACATTCAACATGTGATTCAGTACAATATTTAGCAAGTCTGCATGTTGTTTTATACGGGGTTTTGAATGGTTGGTTTTCTTCTGTTTTGGATGAAATTATGATTCTATATGCCAAGGATTTTTTCTTCTCTTAGCTTGAATTCCGAGAGTAAATGAACCTGCATGACATGATCAAAGTTCTTTACTTGCAGTATATATAATGTTTGGTTGGTCTATTCACTGTGTGCAGCTTTGGAATAATATAATAAGGTCAATGACTAGCAATTCAGGATTCTCGGCTATCCAATCACCCAGAAACTTTGAGGTGGGATTTCTCTTAATTTCCTTTTAGAGGTACATATAATTTGGAGCACAAATGTCTGTATCTCACATGTATACCTACAAGTAGTGAGCATTCTCTTAATTGTATGAGAGTAAACAACAAATTACTGGATACATGGCTGAAGTATGATGTACTCAATAACTGCCTATCAATTCCTTGACTGTAGATGTTCTACTTTTGTGAATGCATGAGAAAAATTGTTGCTTTTTTCATGATGAAGAAATGGCCATACCCATGAGAATTTTCTTCATGTTGTAGGTAGTTTTGAAAACACTATTGTCAAATATAGTGGAGATATTCTACTTTTCCTCACCTCCTGTGGTCGCCCCCATTGATTTCCCCCGCTAGGGTTTTGGTGATGGAGGTGGACCTCGCCTCCGGCGGCCGCCTGCTCGTTGCCCCGGTCATCTCCACCCCTGATGGTGCTCCTGGTTGTGCTATACATCACTCTTCGCCTCCTTGGTCGCTTTGGTGCCCGTGGTGTTGTGCTCATCGGCGGGACGGTGCAAGGCGCAACTCCGACGTGGTTCCTCGCCGGTTGGACGGTGTTCAGGCGCAACCCCGGCACCCACTGAGTACTGCCTTGGCTACAACCTTCCTCGGTGAGCACCATCTTCCTCCTGCTCATCTGCTTCGGCTACTGCATGGGCATGGCCGTGGCTATATTGATGTGGTGCCCGTCTTGTTGATGCTCTATGCCCTACTCATGCATCGGTTCCTACTTGAGCTCTGTAGTTGTGGATATATGCTATTCTAGGGTTTGTAGGCTGTTGTTCATGTTTAGTTGCTATCATAGGAGCTCCTTTGATGCTCTGGTCTACATGTGGATGCCTTGGTCCTATAGCTATGCTCCTGGATTTACTAAATTGATCAGTGGCATTCGTGCTAGGGTGACGATGATTAGCCGTGGCTGAAATAAGTGTGCCTTTGAGCAATCAAGGCACCTGTGGGTATCAAGTTGGATCCTCCCTCTTGTCTCTAGAATCCTTTTTTATCCTGTGATACTTGTTGTTCTGTCCTCGGATGGTCATTCTTGTCGAGTGATAACCAGGGCAGCTCCATTGTATAAACAGATTGATCTGGTGATAAGAGATGATGGGGGTAGGTTATATGATCGAGGCATGGCGAATCTGAGCCCACTATGCAATGAACCCTTAACCCTTTTTATTTGTGTTTAAAGGTGTTGCTTATTTCTGTTCCAGTGTTTATAGTCATCTTATGTGGTTTACATGTGGATGCCCTTGTCCTATAGCCATGCTCCTGGATTTGCTAAACTGATTAGTGGCGTTCGTGCTAGGGCAATGATGATTAACCGTGGCTTGAATAAGTGTGCCTTTGAGCAATCGAGGCACCTATGGGTATCAAGTTGGATCCTCCCTCTTGTCTCTAGAATCCTTTTTGATCTTGTGATACTTATTGTTCTGTCCTTGGATGGTCATTCTTGTTGAGTGATAACCAGGGAAGCTCCACTGTATAAACAGATTGATCTAGTGATAAGAGATGACGGGGGTACGTATATGATCGAGGAATCGTGAAATAAGAACCACGGGAGCCCCATGCTCTAACAAGAACCTAGGTAAGCCCTGCGCGCTCTCAGAGTTTAGCGACTGGTGGTTGTCGGATCGTTTTGCTTGATGTGATCCGGGCCGTCGGATCAAGCCACCGAAGGCCGTCATCCGTCAGATCTGAGCACGACACTGTAGGAATGAATAGTTCCACTCTTCACCGTGCCACCGCGTGTAATTGTAGTGTCTAGCTGTGGGCATTTTCATCATTTCGCATATAGGCCTATAAAAGAACGGCATGCTTGTGGTGAAACCCTAGCCGCTTCTCTCCTCGGCTACAACCTCCCTCAGTGAGCTCCATCTTCCTCCTGCTCCTCTGCTTCGGCTACTGTATGGGACATGGAAGTGTCTATATTAACGTGGCGCTCGTCTGGTTGAGGCTCTATACTCACGCATCAGTGCCTACTTGAGCTCTGTAGTTGTGGTTCCATGATATTCTAGGGTTTGCAGGCTGCTGTTCATGTTTAGTTGCTGTTATAGGAGCTCCTATGATGCTCTGGTTTACATGTGGATGCCCTGGTCCTATAGCTATGCTCTCGGATTTGCTAAATTGATCAGTGGCGTTCGTGCTAGGGAGATGATGATTAACCGTGGCCGAAATAAATGTGCCTTTGAGCAATCGAGGCACCTGTGGGTACCAAGTTGGATCCTCCCTCTTGTCTCTAGAGTCCTTTTTGATCCTGTGATACTTATTCTTCTGTCCTCGGATGGCCATTCTTGTTGAGTGATAACCAGGGCAGCTCCACTGTATAAACAGATTGATCTGGTGATAAGAGATGACAGGGGTAGTTTATATGATCGAGGAAAGGTGAATCTGAGCCCACTATGCAATGAACCCTGAACCCTTTTTATTTGTATTTAAAGGTGTTGCTTATTTATGCTCCAGTGTTTATAGCCGTCTTATTGAAAGATTTCTTCTCTCTCATGTGTATTTAAAGGTGAGTGCGACTATTACATGTTCGTTAAGACTCAGTTTTTGTGATGCATACCAGAGAAAATGTTTCCTTCGATGAAATAGGGTTATAGTTGTTGTCAATATTTATCAAAAAGTTAGGTAAAAAACTGTCAATTTAATTATTGCATCTGACCTCAAGCTTTCTAATAAAGTTAGTGGCAAGTAACAATTTTTTTCCTGTTTGAATTTTCTGTACTTACACATGCTTTTCGATCTTTTTATACATTGCGAGAGTTGATGTGGAGGTGAAAGCATGTAATTCTGTAGAGGTTGCCAACACTAAAGTTTGTGACTTCTTTTCCTCTTCGTTTGCCACTATGCATCGGTCAACAAGGTATGTCCTGAACCGTTAATCAATTCTCCTCTGCTTTTTTTTATAAGGTCAGCTAGGGTTTGTGCATCTACGTTTTTACTATCATAGGTATTACCTGTGGTATTGCCACTCACCTGACAATCATTGGCATCATGTGGTTGTTCTGTGCTTCGCGGTGTTACTAAAATCTTTAGGATGCCCTCGCTGGTCAGCATGGTTAGCTTTAGATACATGTTATAGAAAGTCTAAGTACTGTGATTCTATCATCCTTTGATTTCTATGAATTGGCTAAGCTTCCTTTTGATCGCTTGAAATATGTCACTAAAAAGTCCGGTCATCAAAACCAAGATTTCCTTTCGTGGATTGTACCATCAGGTTGTATTATTTTGATTACATTTAGTCTGCACCCAACTTCCTTTTGGTCTCTTACGGTCCAAGCAATTTGGTGTCATAATGACATCCCCTTCGAACCATATTATTATACTAACACTTAAATGCACGGGGCTGCTTTGGCTGCATTGAAATGTTGAGATCAGTAGATGCTATTCATGCTGGTTTGCCAGTAGCTTCGTCGGGCAACACGCAGCAAGCCACTCTTCTAATTGCTTGCCGTTCCCAGGAGAAGACAACATAAAAAAGGCCATAGTCGAGGCGAAGCTGCCAACAATGTCTTGACTCAACCTTTTTGTTATTTGTTTTTGGAGCGGTTCATTTTGTTTGCCCTTGTCATAGTTTTAGATGTGTAGATGTAATTAATGCCTTGTCATATCATATCACCTGGAATTGCACATGTTTTAGCTCATTACATTATAACAACAGTATATGATTTTCAATCGAACATTTCCATATCTTCTAAATTGGTGCTTCCCATCACATAGCAGAAATTAATGGTTCATATCGTGTTTTGTATTTATGTTATATAGTATAATTCTTCAAAGTTTGCGTCTCAAGCTAGCCTTCTTAGTGTTTCTTTCCATGAAATACATTAAACAAGCCTTTCCAGTACGAGGACTGGTGTTTATTAATCACATGTATTTAGCACCTTTAGTGGAACTGGAAGCCTCCTTATTAAGGCTAATCATATTCTACAACTAATTTAGTTCCTATATTGCACACATCACTGTCATCGTCTATACTCTTGCCTGTTTGCAATTCCAAAAGGTATAGAATTCCCATACTAATGTTGCTAATCTTTTTGCACAACAGATCTCAAATTTACTTAAAAAACATATCTCAAGTTAAAGCTAGGCATGCTCTTAATGATAAATCATGTTTTATAACTAGACCATCAAAGTTCTATGTATTTCCATCTTAAGAGATGAAGTCATTGTCTGTGAATGTCCCTCGATTAAAAAACGTACATGCCAAGAACTATGGTAGCTTCTACCTATCAAGAACTACATGAAAATTTAGTATTGCTGCATTGACATCACCAAACTATTTCTGGTGGTGTTATAATCATGTTTTTTTGCATTATCAACTTCTGACTTTTGTGGTTTGTTTACACAATTATTCAACATATTCACTTACGCAGGTAGTAATAACAGGAGTTACTCATTTGCCGGATGGCTAAATATTGTTGTTCATAAGGGTCAGTAAAAGAACCGTATTCTTCTGTGATGATGTCCATATGGCACGCTCAATGGATATTTCCAGCAACATGTTTTTACAACGCAGAGAGGAGTCAGGCGACAAGGCAGTCAGATCAAACTATCTCTATCCATATATATGTAGTCTGCTGTTATGCCATAGCCGAACCATATAAGTTTCTTATATATTGCTCTGCTTTTGGTGTATTAGACTCTTATATCCTTTGTAATGAACTTATTGTCGTGGGCTATCACTATGGCTTGATTATATGGTATGAAGTTTGGGCTTGGTTGTGAGCTCAACTGTATAAAAATACATGCTAATGAACATAGATATATGTAATAATTCATTGAGTGATTAAGCATAGTTTTGGATTTGGCGTGCTGGACCAATTGGATGAACATGACAACTTCAATTGAATCATCCATTGCATAGCCGTGCAAGCCGCGTTGTATTATGGGTAAACATGACAACTTCAATTGAATCATCCATTGTATTATGGGTAAATGTTCTCCTTTTGAGGAGGTTTTCTTGAGTATAGGTCATGATCATGTATAGGGGGCTGGATGAGTTCGGGCCCCCCGGGGGGGGGGGGGGGGGGCGGGGCTACTAGTCCACCACCTCTCACATCTCAACCTATCAACCTGCGGCAAGCTGCACTACCTATCTAGTGTAGACAGAGCCGGACAACCAAGTCCCTTACGTCTACAGCATGATGAGTCGTGCACACGCAGATGCCAGGTGAGCATAGGTCCGTATATTGTAGAAGTGCATGCTCTAGCCAATGCAACCAAAAGACTGATCTTATGGAATAGACTAGGCAATACATTTATGCGTCAACACTTCCCCTCACGCGTGGCTCCCTCAGGCCTAACTGATGACCCACAAGTATAGGGGATCAATCATAGTCCTTTCGATAAGTAAGAGTGTCGAACCCAACGAGGAGCAGAAGGAAATGACAAGTGGTTTTCAGCAAGGTATTTTTTGCAAGCACTGAAATAGTCGGTAATAGGTAGTTTGATAGCAAGACAATTTGTAACGGACAAGTAACGGTAACGGTAAATAAAGTGCAGCAAGGTAGCCCAATCCTTTTGTGGCAAAGGACAGGCCAAAACGGTCTCTTATAATAAGCAAAGTGTTCTTGAGGGCACACGGGAATTTCATCTAGTCACTTTCATCATGTTAGTTTGATTCGCATTCGCTACTTTGATAATTTGATATGTGGGTGGACCGGTGATTGGGTGCTGTTCTTACTTGAACAAACCTCCCACTTATGATTAACCCCCTCGCAAGCATCCGCAACTATGAGAAAAGTATTAAGATAAAATCTAACCATAGCATTAAACATTTGGATCTAAATCGGTCCCTTACGAACTAGCGCATAAACTAGGGTTTAAGCTTCTGTCACTCTAGCAACCCATCATCTAATAACTACTCCACAATGCATTCCCTTAGGCCCAAATATGCTGAAGTGCCATGTAGTCGACGTTCACATGACACCACTAAGGGAATCACAACATACATATCATCAAAATATCGAACACATATCAAGTTCACATGATTACTTGCAACATGACTTCTCCCGTGACCTCGAGAACTAAAGTAACTACTCACAAATGATATTCATGCTCAAGATTAGAGGGGTATTAAATAGCATAATGGATCTGAACATATAATCTTCCACCAAATAAACCATATAGTAATCAACTACAAGATGTAATCAACACTACTAGTCACCCACAGGTACCAATCTGAGGTTCCGGTACAAAGATTGAACACAAGAGATGAACTAGGGTTTGAGAGGAGATGGTGTTGTTGAAGATGTTGTTGGAGATTGGCCTCCCAAAGATGAGAGGGTTGTTGGTGATGACGATGGCTTCGATTTCCCCCTCCGGGAGGGAAGTTCCCCCGGCGGAATCGCTCCGCCGGAGGGCAAAAGTGCTCCTGCCCAAGTTCCGCCTCGAGACGGTGGCGCTCCATCCCGAAAGTACTCTCCTTATTTTTTCTAGGTCAAAATGACTTATATACCATAAGATGGGCACCGAAGGTGGGCTGGGCTGACCACAACCCACCAGGGCGCGCCTGGGGGGCCTGGCGCGTCCTGGTGTCTTGTGGTCACCAGGTGGCCCCCCTCCGGTAGTTATTTGCTCCAGTATTTTTCATATATTACAAAATAATTCTCCGTGAAGTTTCAGCTTATTTGGAGATGTGCAGAATAGGTATCTCTGACGTAGCTTTTTCAGGTTAAGAATTCCAGCTGCCGGTATTCTCCCTCTTTGTGTAAACCTTGCATATTAAGAGAGAAAAGGCATTAGGATTACTCCATAAAGCATTATTATGCATAAAAACATTATAAATAACAGTACGAAATCATGGTGCAAAATGGACGTATCAACTCCCCCAAGCTTAGACCTCGCTTGTCCTCAAGCGAAAACTGATATCGAAAAGCATGCCCACATGCTTAGAGAGAGAGGTGTCGATAAAAACAAAATACGGACATAGTAGCATCATGCTTATTATCATAACAACAATGAACTTCATTATAAACTTTTATCATATAACCTTATCATATAACTTCTCATGAACAAGTAACAATTCATCACAACATCGAAGTAAAAAGCAAAAACTCTATTGAAAACCAACAAGCTGTGTTCTCAGTCAACTTTGCAACTATAATTCATCGTATTTTCAGGAAGGGTCTCATATCAGAGCCTTTTGGCAAGTCCACATACTCAACCATCATTTAATCTTCTATGATTGCTAACACTCACAGCATACCCATGAGCAAAAAGTTTCAACCGGACACATAGAAAGATAGGGGCTTATAGTTTTGCCACCCAACGTATTCACCTCAAGGGTGATGTCAACAATAATAACTCATGCTCACTCATATCCAACTGGATATATTTGCCTAGATCTTTCCTCGCCACATGATGCTTGCAAAAAGAGAAAATAAAAAGTAATAGGGAAGAATACTTTGACTCTTGCATAAAAGTAAATACATAAAACTAAAAGATAGGCCCTTCGCAGAGGGAAGCACAGGTTGTCATGTGCTTTTTGGTTTTGTATGCCAAATCCCTTAATGCAAAAGAACGTCACGTTATATTGCCCCTTATGATAGCAACCTTTATTATGCAGTCCGTCGCTTTTATTACTTTGCCATCACAAGTTCGTACAACGCTCAATTTTCTCTTACACTAAATGATCCAACACATTTAGAAGCAATTTTTATTGCCTTATTGCACCGATGACAACTTACTTGAAGGATCTTACTCAATCCATAGGTAGGTATGGTGGACTCTCAAATCATGAGGTTGGGTTTAGGGTTTTTGGACGCACAAGTAGTATCTCTACTTAGTGCAGGATTTTGGCTAGCAAAGATATTTAGCAAGCACCACATGTTGAAGGATCTATGACAATATAACTTCTATGTGAATATGAACAAACATAAATCATTATGTTGTCTTCCTTGTCTAACGTCAACAATTTTGACATATAATATTTAATGGGGGCTCACAATCATAAAAGATGTCCAAGATAGTGTATTTGCATGTGAATCTTCTCTTCCCTTATTAATTCTTTCATGAGTTGCATAATTGACCAATGCTATGTTTGTCAATCTCCAATAAATTTTACCACTTATACTTTTCCTTATGTGATGTCATTACTTACCATAAGATTAGCATATGATCTTTTTTCATTTATTTCCTTTTATTTGATTGCAACATAAAAGTAAAGAAGCAAAGAATCAAACTAACTTTATTCTATAACTCTCACTCGATTACATGGATAGATAGATCACGAAACTAACACCCAAAAGGAGATCATGCTAAACTTTATTTCAACTAATTCATGATAAAACTAAAGATCAAACTAAGATAGGTAAAGGCAATAAAAGTGATGGTGATACGATACCGGGGCATCTCCCCCAACCTTGGCACAGGCCAAGGGGAGTGCCTATACCATGTACTCAAGTCTCCTTTGGTGATGATGGTGGTGGCGAAGAGGTAGTGTCACACTTCAGGCTTAGAAGGTACTCCAATCTACAAATGATGCTCCGGAGGGCGATGATTTGCTCTTGCAACAGAATATTTTCATGAGTGAGATATTTATTTTGAACACGAACCGTTTCAAAGGCCCTAAAAGCTTCAATATCAGTAGGGGTAAGATGATTGTAGTAAGGTTGAAGGATATCTTCTTCTTCTCCTTCTTCCAGCAGGGCCTGCCCTCCTATTTGAGCTTGATCTCCCGTAGCTTCCTTGCTCTTGTCCTCCTTGAGGGCTTCCTTTGGTTCCTCTCTTTTCAGTTCTATCTTCATCAACCAAGCATCTTCTTCTACGCTGTTGGAGGATGGAGAAGACATGATGCTGACTTGATAGAACTGACAAAGAAACAACAAGAAACAAGAACATAAGATTTCTCCGTGATACGGTGGTCAATATGTTCGGGGGGTATATAAAGATTTTTTATCTTGGGAAACAAACAAACGGGAGGAAAACGGAGTCGGGAAGGTTCCCGAGGTGGGCACAACCCACCTGGGCGCGCCAAGGAGGGCAGGCGTGCCCTGGTGTATCGTGCCCTCCTTGGTTGCCTTCCTGGTTATTTCTTATTTTTCTAATTTTTATAATATTCCAAAACTGACAAAAACTATTTTTGCGGATTTTTCGTAGTCTGTTTACTTACCGTATCACGTACCTCCTCTTTTTCAGGATTCTGGAGTGTTCCGGAAGGTTTCTTTTATGTGTTCCTCCGGTGTCATGGTTTGGATAATATTACTATCAACATTAATAGGCGTACCTAAGATATAGTGTTTAATTCTTTGTCCATTGACCACCTTCGGGTTAGTACCTTCGGCAGTATTAATCTTGATAGCTCCAGAGCGATAAACCTCTTTGATAATATATGGTCCTTCCCATTTGGAGAGAAGTTTTCCTGCAAAGAATCTAAAATGAGAGTTGTACAAAAGAACATATTCTCCAACCTTGAATTCCCGCTTTTGGATTCTTTTTTCATGCCATCTTTTAACTCCTTCTTTGAATAGTTTGGCATTTTCATAGGCTTGGGTTCTCCATTCATCTAGTGAGCTAATATCAAATAACCTCTTTTCACCGGCAAGTTTGAAATCATAGTTGAGTTCTTTAATTGCCTAATATGCTTTATGTTCTAACACAAGAGGCAAATGACAAGCTTTTCCATAAACCATTTTATATGGAGACATACCCTTAGGATTTTTATAAGCTGTTCTGTAGGCCCAAAGTGCATTATCTAATTTCTTAGACCAATTCTTTCGGGACATATTGACAGTTTTTTGTAGTATTAACTTTATTTCTCTATTGCTAAGTTCAACTTGACCACTAGATTGAGGGTGATAGGGTGAAGCAATCATATGGTTAACATCATATTTAGCAAGCATTTTACGGAAAGCACCATGAATAAAGTGTGAACCACCATCAGTCATTAAATATCTAGGGACTCCAAACCTTGGGAAAATAACTTCTTTAAGCATTTTAATGGAAGTGTTATGATCAGCACTACTAGTTGGAATAGCTTCTACCCACTTAGTAATATAATCAACATCAACCAAAATATGTGTATACCCATTAGAGGAAGGAAAAGGTCCCATATAATCAAAACCCCAAACATCAAATGGTTCAACAGCAAGTGAATAATTCATAGGCATTTCCTGACGCTTACCGATATTACCAATTCTTTGACATTCATCACAAGATAAAACAAACTTACGGGCATCCTTGAAGAGAGTAGGCCAATAAAAACTAGATTGTAATACCTTGTGAGCAGTTCTATCTCCCCATGATGTCCTCCATAGGCTTCGGAGTGACATTTCCGTAGGATTTGTTCCTATTCATGCTCCGGTACACAATGCCTAATAATACCATCTGCTCCTTCTTTATAAAGATGTGGGTCATCCCAGAAGTAATGTCTTAAATCATAGAAGAATTTTTTCTTTTGTTGGTAAGTGAAACTAGGTGGTATATATTTAGCAAAAGTATAATTAGCATAGTCAGCATACCAAGGAGTATTATGAGAAACATTTATTGCAGCTAGTTGTTCATGACGAAAACTATCATCAATAGGTAGTGGGTCATCAAGAATATTTTCTAACCTAGACAAGTTATCTGCTACAGGGTTCTCAGCTCCTTTCCTATCAGTGATATGTAAATCAAATTCTTGTAGCAAGAGAACCCACCTAATGAGTCTAGGTATAGCATCTTTCTTTTCCATAAGATATTTTATAACAGCATGATCAGTGCGAACATGTAACGCCTGGATAATTAAGCTACAGTAATCCTCTGCTAATGATGCCACATTGCCACGATTACTGTTGTTAAACTCGCATTGGTTCGAAACCGGTTCAAATTCAAATTTAAAACAAAGTCAAAAATAAAAGTTTTCAAATGTCAAAACTAAAATGTGCAAACTGTGGCAAATAATTCATAAGTATTTTTGGTGAAGAAACCAAATTATTATAAAATGTTTAAGTGCTAAAAAATAATCAAAATAGTGGCTTAGATAATTAATTAAATGCCTTTTATGATTAATAAAATATTAAACTATTTTGAATAGGTGCCCAAACTTTTGTGGCTGTGGCATAATTAGAGATACAAATTTAGGAACTAGTTTTGTATTTTAATTAAACTACAATAACGTGAGGCTAAAGAAAATAGTAAAGAATAAATAAATAAATAAATAAATAAATAAATAACAGAAAACAAAACAAAACCCCTCCCCCCAACTCGGCCAACTGGCCCAGCTGGCCGCCGAACCAGCCCCCAGCCCAACAGGCGGCCCAGCCTGCCCCCCCTGCTGTCCTCTTCCTCGCTACACGGGGGGACCGTGGATGCCTCTGATGCCCGCCACGGCCTCGGCACGTCGCCGTGGCGGCCATCCACGCCTCTCCGCCGTTTCCCCCGCGCGTATAAGACCGCCCCGGCCTCGTCGACGAACCCTAGATCCCCATTCGCCCCTCTCGCCCATCTTCTCGATCTGGAGGAGACCGTCACCGCCGTCGCCATGGGTTCGCCGCCCGCATAGCCACCGAGCACCCCCACGCCCTCCCGACGCGTCCACGACCCCCTCCGTCGTCTGTCCCATCGACCTCATCCGCGAGCTCGAGCTCCGCGTCTCTCCTCCCCCACGGCCTCTTCTTCCCTGACGCCATTTGCCTCTGCCATCGGCGGATTCCGGCCACACCGAGCCTCCCTCGAGCACGCTTGGCACAACTATGGGCTTGCGGTGAGCCTACTCCCTTTCCCTCCTCTCTCCGTGCTCATTCGCGTGCTTCAGCGATCGATCCGCCGTGGAAGAAGCTCGCCGCTGCCGCCTAGCGCTCCCGTCGCTCGCCTCCTGCTACTATGCCGCTGCGCTGCCGCGCTCCGCGCGCCCGGCCACCCAGCCACGCCGACCCGCAGCCGCTCCGCGCCCCACGTTCCCTTGCTGCCACTGCTGCCTACCCCTGCTCCGGCCGCTTACAGCGCCCACGCCTGGCTGCTCCGTGGCTGTGGCGTAGGTGCCCCGCTGCTCCCCACGCCGCCGCTTGCAGCTCCGCTCGCGTGTGCCCGCATCGGCCTCCGCTCCCTCGCGTTCGCCGGCGCCCGCTGGTGTCCCTTCCTCACGCACACGCCCCGCCAGGAGCCGCAGCCCTACCTCGCCTCGCGCTCGATCGCGCCGCTCGCCGCCCAACCCCCGCGCCCCCTGCTCCCCTCCAGGCCGCGTCCGCCGCCGCGCCCCTTGCCCCTCGCTGGCACAGCTCCGGCTGGCCGTCTCTCCCCGCTCGGCCACTGGCCCAGGCGCCCGGCGCCCGCCCCATTAACCACCCGCTCGAGTGGCCTAATGGGCCACTGAGCGATGGGGCCCATCCCCCTGTTAAAAGAAAAACATTTTTTTAAAAAATAAAAATAATAATTAAATTAATTAATTAATAGGTTAATTAGTTAACTTAAACCTAATTAGTCTAATTAATTTTGTTAGTTAGTTAAACAGCCTATGACAGGGGGCCCCACCCCCTGTTGACCAGTCAACGTTGACTGGTCAACTGGGACCCCCTGGACCCACATGTCATCCTCTGTGTACACAGAGCTGGGTGCACCTTGCATTTACTCATTATTTTGGAATTAATAATAATTTCAGAATATTAATAAAACTTTGAAAATTAATAGAAAATAAATCGTAACTCGGATGAAAAAGTTTTATACATGAAAGTTGCTCAGAAAAACAAGACGAATCCGGATTCGACCTCCGTTCGTTTGTCACACGTCCCTAGCATAGCAAACATGGAACCGTCCCCCTCCGGTTCGTTTGTCCGAAAATGCCAAACTTCGGGAAAACTTCCCGGATGTTATCCCCCTTCACCGGTATCGTGTAACACTGCGTTAGAACACTTCTAGCTCTGCGTATTGTCATTTCATGCATCTGTTTGCTTATATTTACTGTTTCTTCCACCTCTTCTCTCCGGTAGACCCCGAGACCCCTGCTGATGCCTCTGTGATCGACTACGTCACCGACGACCCTCCTTCACTTTCAGCAGAGCTTCTAGGCAAGCAAACCCCCCTTGATCATTCCGATATCGCCCATTCCACTCTCTCATGTTTGCATTAGATTTTACTACTTTTATTTATTGCTCCTATTCTGATGCATAGCCTGCTTTTGTAACCTGCTATTGTTCCTTACCTGCTTATCCTAAACTGCTTAGTATAGGTTGGTTGGTGATCCATCAGTGACCCCTCTCCTTGTCCCAGTTGCCTTGGCTTGTTGACCGATGACTCGATCAACGTGATCGATGACCAGAGCCCGACACATCACATCGCACCCCCTTTGTTGCTCGACTCTGCAAAGCTGCTATCGAGTGTCGAGGGTGATACCTCATAACGCACTCCTGATGATAACTCTGTAGTGTAGCTATTCGGTCGTGGTAATCGAGGGTGATTCCTCCTTCACCACTTCCGATACGACTCTGTCGTACAACACCTCAAGCGTGAACCTCGAGGGTGATTCCTCCTACGTTCACCTTGATGATTACATCGAGTGGAATCCATCGAGGGTGATTCCTCGGGTTTTCCCCTTGATGTTTTGGACACACAGTTACCCTGACTTAACTTTAGACCTTGTTAAAGTCCGGTGGGCCTAGTGAGCACCCGTGAGAGATACCTATGAAAGTCGGGCGGGCCCGGAGAGCACCCGCGAGATGTTATGGTGGCGGCTGGCTATTTAGCGGTATCACCCAGGAGGGGGTGGTAGCTCCGGACTTGTCCCGACAACCATCACTTCTTTTAATAATGCACTAATAGGTTTGGGTATTTGTTCTGAGTTGGCCACTGGCCGATACGCACTAACCACCACGCAGGAATAGTTATGGGCACTGGACGTCGTAGTATCAGCCGAAGCTTTGTCAGATGTCCAGTTCAGCACTGTGGCATGGTCGGATCGTGCCGACTATCCGAGGTGGCGCTGGTATTCACACTGCACACAACGACCCGGAGTGCAACGGGCGATGGGCCCAAGACCCCGGAGTGCTTAGGATGTAGACCGGCGGGGACCTCTCTGCTGAGGCTAGGTAGGGCTGCGGCGTGTTGATCTTCCGAGGCCAGGCATTGACCCAGGAAAGTGTGTCCGGCCAGAGTAATCAAGCATGTTGGGTAATGTGGTGCACCCCTGCAGGGAAGATTATCTATTTGAATAGCCGTGTCCACGGTAACGGACGTTCAGACTTGTATGCTGATCTATTATAACTAGAAATGGATACTTGAGATATGTGATGGATATGATGGCTCCGGGATTGCTTTTTCGCAGGGAGTCGAGGAAGGATCTCTGGGCATTAATACTACAACATGCTTGTTAATTATAAAATGCTATTCTTTACTCTTCTGAATGCTGCAAGATGCTTGAGGACGCTTGAAGATGCTAGTCTTCGATAGGCTAGGCTTTTCCCCTTCTATTCTGGCATTCTGCAGTATAGTCCACAGATACAACCCTTCCATTTGATACCAATGCATACTTAGTATAGATCTGATGCTTGCGAGTACTTTGGATGAGTACTCACGGTTGCTTTGCTACCCCTTTTCCCACATCTTTTTCTTTCCGGTTGTTGCAACCAGTTGGTGGATCCCAGGAGCCAGATGCCACCCCCGACGACTACTACTACTACCCTGACGGAGCCTACTACTACGTGGAGACCGCCGACGACCAGGAGTAGTTAGGAGGTCCCAGGCAGGAGGCCTTGCCTTTTCGATCTGTCTCGTGTTTGTGCTCGCCTTCTTAAGGCATTCTTGTTTAACTTATGTCTGTACTCAGAAATTATTGCTTCCGCTGACTCGTTTGTACTCGAGCTTCTGTATTCGAGCCCTCGAGGCCCCTGGCTTGTAATATGAAGCTTGTATGTCTTTTATTTGTGTTTAGAGTTGTGTTGTGATATCTTCCCGTGAGTCCCTGATCTTGATCGTACATGTTTACTTGTATGATTAGTGTACGATTGAATCGGGGGCGTCACAAGTTGGTATCAGAGCCGACTGCCTGTAGGAACCCCCCCTTTCCAACTCCTTGGCCGAAGTTGAGTCTAGTCTTTGAAAAACTGTTTTACTAACATGGTTGTGTGGCTTACGGGCCCACGCTGCCAAATTGGGTGTTATTAGGATCTTTTATTTCTCATCTATACTCTGGGACTCTGATCTCTCTTCTATTCGGGTTAAATGATATTGCTAAATCTAACATTAGGATCTCGTGATCACATCCACCCGGAGATTTGTGTTACGCCTTTCTCGAATTGAGGGCCAAGATCTGCTTCACATTGTTCATGGACCGCAAGATCCTTTTATCGAGGGCACCCTGCGTTGTCACTTGCTAATTCCTCGCTACATTGGTTTTCTTCGACGTTGATGTAGCCTTTGCTATGTCCCGTTGATGTATCCCTCCATCATGTGCATGCGTGCCGCCTAGTATGTCTAGGGTGTTTCTCTTGTCCGAACTCATATGAACAACGTGTAATTGGCTCCGTATATGTATCTTTATGTCTTCAATGACTACTGCTTTGTACATACTGCGCCTTTGCTCATTGTTCAGGTTACATCATGAATGACTCCATACACTTGCTCCACCCCTTGGTAAACTACCCCCTGTTGCATTTAAGCAGGATGGTTAGATCCGTTGGTCGTGGCCGCCCGAATACATGGCCGGAATGATCCAACAGTTTGAGCTGAACCACCAATTCATGGAAGGAATGATGGCTCAGTTTCCTCGCCCCAACTTGAACCAGCAGCCAGCCCCAGTGACACTGCAAGACTTTGCGCGTCTCAACCCTGTCATCTACCGCAGCTCAACTCAGCCCCTTGATGCTGATAACGGGCTCCGTGACATCACTTTCGAGTTGAAGTCTGCTGAGGTAGCCCCTGCCAACTTTGTCACCTTCACGGCCTATTACCTGAAAGGTCTCGCTGCTCAATGGTGGGACAGCCACAGGCGTTCCTTACCTGTTGGAACCGCCATCACTTGGCCGAAATTCCAAGCTGCATTCTGCGGGCCAGTGTCGAACCACCATGGTTAGTATCAACGTCCCCGTTGAAATTGAAGGGTTGCAATTCCATGTTTCCCCCATTGTTGTGAAGTCGTCCAATATCGACCTCATTCTGGGAATGGAATGGTTGAAAACACATACCGCTTCTATCATTTGCGCCACTAAAACCGTCCATCCACTACACCCATCAAATGAGATAGTGAGCTACCATGCTCGTCTTGTTCGAAATGCCGAAGCATGGATTTATTCCTTGAATGCGTGAAACACTTCTCCTTTTATGAGAATTGAAAATACTACATCGAAGTCTGAAGTATCTATCCAGTCTGCATTCTCGATCCAGTTGAACGTCGCACCTGTTAGAGGGCTATCAAATTTCTAAAAGTTCAGTGGTCAAATCCTTCTAAAGATGAAGCCACTTGGGAACTCGAGGATCGTCTTAGAGATGAATACCCCGTTTTGTTTCCTTATACCTCCTAGATTTCTTGTAGTGGAGGAGAATTGTAACGCTTGGATAATTAAGCTAAAGTAATCCTCTGCTAATGATGCCACGTCGCCACGATTACTGTTGTTAAACTCGCGTTGGTTCGAAACCGGTTCAAATTCCAATTTAAAACAAAGTCGAAAATAAAAGTTTTCAAATGTCAAAACTAAAATGTGCAAACTGTGACAAATAATTCATAAGTATTTTCGGTGAAGAAACCAAATTATTATAAAATGTTTAAGTGCTAAAAAATAATCAAAATAGTGGCTTAGATAATTAATTAAATGCCTTTTATGATTAATAAAATATTAAACTGTTTTGAATAGGTGCCCAAACTTTTGTGGCTGTGGCATAATTAGAGATACAAATTTAGGAACTAGTTTTGTATTTTAATTAAACTACAATAATGTGAGGGTAAAAGAAAATAGTAAAGAATAAATAAATAACAGAAGACAAAACAAAACCCCTCCCCCCAACTGGGCCAACTGGCCCAGCTGCCCGCCGAACCAGCCCCCCAGCCCAACAGGCGGCCCAGCCTCCCCCCCCCCCGCCGTCCTCTTCCTCGCTACAGGGGGGACCGTGGATGACTCTGATGCCCGCCACGGCCTCGACACATTGCCGTGGCGGCCATCCGCGCCTCTCCGCCGTTTCCCCCGCGCGTATAAGACCGCCCCGGCCTCGGCGACGAACCCTGGATCCCCATTCGCCCCTCTCGCCCATCTTCTCGATCTGGAGGAGACCGTCGCCGCCGTCGCCATGGGTTCACCGCGTGCATAGCCACCGAGCCACGCCCTCCCGACGCGTCCACGACCCCCTCCACCGTCCGTCCCGTCGACCTCGTCCACGAGCTCGAGCTCCGCGTCTCTCCTCCGAAGCCCATAGCCTCTTCTTCCACGACGCCGTTCGCCTCTACCATCGACGGATTCCAGCCACACCGAGCCTCCCTCGAGCACGCTTGGGACAACTACGGGCTTGCGGTGAGCCTACTCCCTTTCCCTCCTCTCTCCGTGCTCATTCGCGTGCTCCGACGATCGATCCGCCGTGGAAGAAGCTCGCCGCTGCCACCTAGCGCTCCCGTCGCTCGCCTCCTGCTACTGCGCTGCTGCGCTGCCGTGCTCCGCACGCCCAGCCGCCCAGCCACGCCGACCCGCAGCCGCTTCGCGCCCCGCGTTCCCCTGCTGTCGCTGCTGCCTACCCCTGCTCCGGCCGCTTACAGCGCCCGCGCCTGGCTGCTCCGTGGCCGTGGCCTAGGTGCCCTGCCGCTCCCCACACCGCCGCTTGCAGCTCCGCCCGCGTGTGCCCGCGTCGGCCTTCGCTCCCTCGTGTTTGCCGGTGCCCGCTGCTGTCCCTTGCTCGCGCGCGCACCCCGCTGAGCGCCGCAGCCCTGCCTCGCCTCGCGCTCGACCGCGCCGCTCGCCGTCCAGCCCCCGCGCCCCCTGCTCCCCTCCGGGCCACGTTCGCCGCCGCGCCCCTGGCCGCCCCTTGCCCCTCGCTGGCGCAGCTCCGGCCGATCGTCTCTCCGCGCTCGGCCACTATCCCAGGCGGCCGGCGCCCGCCCCGTTAACCACCCGTTCCAGTGGCCTAATGGGCCACTGAGCGGTGGGGCCAATCCCCCTGTTAAAATAAAAACAAAAAAGTTTTAAAATAATAATAATAATAATTAAATTAATTAATTAATTAATAGGTTAATTGGTTAACTTAAACCTAATTAGTCTAATTAATTTTGTTAGTTAGTTAAACAGCCTATGACAGGAGGGCCACCCCTGTTGACCAGTCAACGTTGACTGGTCAACTAGGACCCCCTGGACCCACATGTCATCCTCTGTGTACACTTCTGTGTACACAGAGCTGGGTGCACCTTGCATTTACTCATTATTTTGGAATTAATAATAATTTTAGAATATTAATAAAACTTTGAAAATTAATAGAAAATAAACTGTAACTCGGATAAAAAAGTTTTATACATGAAAGTTGCTCAGAAAAACGAGACGAATCCGGATACGCCTTGCGTTCATTTGTCACATGTCCCTTGCATAGAGAACATGGAACCGTCCCCCTTCGGTTCGTCTGTCCGAAAATGCCAAACTTCGGGAAAACTTCCCGGATGTTATCCCCCTTCACCGGTATCGTGTAACACTGCGTTAGAAGACCCCTAGCTCTGCTTATTGTCATGTCATGCATCTGTTTGCTTATATTTACTGTTTCTTCCCCCTCTTCTCTCCGGTAGACCCCGAGACCGTTGCTGATGCCACTATGATCGACTACGTCACCGACGACCCTCCTTCACTTTCAGCAGAGCTTCCAGGCAAGCAAACCCCCCTTGATCATTCCGATATAGCCCATTCCATTCTCTCTCATGCTTTCATTAGATTTTGCTACTGTTATTTATTGCTCCTATTCTGCTGCATAGCCTGCTCTTGTAACCTGCTATTGTTCCTTACCTGCTTATCCTAAACTGCTTAGTATAGGTTGGTTGGTGATCCATCAGTGACCCCTCTCCTTGTCCCAGTTGCCTTGGCTTGTTGACCGATGACTCGATCAACGTGATCGACGACCAGAGCCCGACACATCACATCGCACCCCCTTTGTTGCTCGACTCTGCATAGCTACTATCGAGTGCCGAGGGTGATACCTCGTAACGCACTCCTGATGATAACTCTGTAGTGTAGCTATTCGGTCGTGGTCATCGAGGGTGACTCCTCCTTCACCACTTCTGATACGACTCTGTCGTACAACACCTCAAGCGTGAACCTCAAGGGTGATTCCTCCTACGTTCACCTTGATGATTACATCGAGTGGAATCCATCGAGGGTGGTTCCTCGGGTTTTCCCCTTGATGTTTTGGATACACAGTTACCCTGACTTTACTTCAGACCTTGTCAAAGTCGGGCAGGCCCAGTGAGCACCCGCGAGAGATACCTGTGAAAGTCGGGCGGGCCCGGAGAGCACCCGCGAGATGTTACGGTGGTGGCTGGCTGTTTAGCGGTATCACCCAGGAGGGGGTGGTAGCTTCGGACTTGTCCCGATAGCCGTCACTTCTTTTAATAATGCACTAACAAGTTTGGGTATTTGTTCTAAGTTGGCCACTGGCCTATACGCACTAACCACCATGCGGGAATAGTTATGGGCACTCGGCATCGTAGTATCAGCCGAAGCTCTGTCAGATGTCCAGTTCAGCATTGTGGCACGGTCGGATCATGCCGACCATCCGAGGTGGTGCTGGTATTCACCCTGCACACAACGACCCGGAGTGCAACGGGCGATGGGCCCAAGACCCCGCAGTGCTTAGGATGTAGACCGACGGGGACATCTTTGCTGAGCCTAGGTAGAGCTGCGACATGTTGATCTTCCGAGGCCGGGCATTGACCCAGGAAAATGTGTCCGGCCCGAGTAATCAAGCGTGTTGGGTAATGTGGTGCACCCCTGCAGGGAAGATTATCTATTCGAATAGCCGTGTCCACGGTAACGGATGTTCAAACTTGTATCCTGATCTATTATAACTAGAAATGGACACTTGAGATATGTGATGGATATGATGGCTCCGGGATTGCTTTCTCGCAGGGAGTCAAGGAAGGATCTCTGGGCATTAATACTACAACATGCTTGTTAATTATAAAATGCTATTGTTTACTTTTCTGAATGCTGCAAGATGCTTGAAGACGCTTGAAGATGCTAGTCTTCGATAGGCTAGGATTTTCCCCTTCTATTCTGGCATTCTGTAGTATAGTCCACAGATACAACCCTTCCATTTGATACCAATGCATACTTAGTATAGATCTAATGCTTGCGAGTACTTTGGATGAGTACTCACGGTTGCTTTGCTACCCCTTTCCCCCCTTCTTTGTTCTTTTCGGTTGTTGCAACTAGTTGGTGGATCCCAGGAGCCAGATGCCACCCCCGACGACTACTACTACTACCCCGACGGAGCCTACTACTACGTGGAGACCGCTGACGACCAGGAGTAGTTAGGAGGTCCCAGGCAGGAGGCCTTGCCTTTTTGATCCGTCTCATGTTGGTGCTCGCCTTCTTAAGGCATTCTTGTTTAACTTATGTCTGTACTCAGATATTATTTCTTCCGTTGACTCGTTTGTACTCGAGCTTATGTATTCAAGCCTCGAGGCCCTTGGCTTGTAATATGAAGCTTGTATGTCTTTTATTTGTGTTTAGAGTTGTGTTGTGATATCTTCCCGTGAGTCCCTGATCTTGATCGTACATGTTTGCGTGTATGATTAGTGTACGATTGAATCAGGGGCGTCACAGAACAATTACTTTGGAATCAACAATGTAAGATCTGAATTTATCACAAGCAAACACAACTGCTAAAAATTCTTTTTCAGTAGTAGCATAATTTCTTTAGGCACTGTCTAGAGTTTTGCTAGCATAATGGATAATATTTAATTTCTTATCAACTCTTTTTCCTAGAACAGCACCAACATCATAATCACTAGCATCACACATAATTTCAAAAGGCAAGTTCCAATCAGGTGGTTGAACAATAGGTGCAGAAGTTAAGGCTTTCTTAAGTGTTTCAAAGGCTACTACACAATCATCATCAAAAGCAAATGAAACATCCTTTTGTAAAAGATTAGTAAGAGGCCTAGAAATTTTAGAGAAGTCTTTAATAAACCTCCTATAGAAACCAGCATGACCAAGGAAACTACGAATACCTTTAATATCTTTAGGGCATGGCATTTTCTCAATTGCATCAACATTAGCTTTATCCACCTCAATACCTCATTCAGAAATTTTATGCCCCAAGACAATACCTTCATTAACCATAAAGTGGCACTTCTCCTAATTCAAGACAAGATTAGTTTGCTCACATCTCTGCAAAACTCGATCAAGGTTGCTTAAGCAATCATCAAAAGAAGTTTCATAAACGAAAAAATCATCCATGAAAACCTCAACAATCTTTTCACAAAAATCAGAGAATATAGCAGTCATACATCTTTGAAAGGTAGTAGGTGCATTGCATAAACTAAAAGGCATACATATATAAGCATAAGTTCCAAAAGGGCAAGTAAATGTGGTTTTCTCTTGATCAGGTTGTGACACAGGTATTTGAGAAAAAACAGAATATCCATCAAGAAAGCAAAAGTGTGTGTGCTTAGAAAGTCTTTCCAACATTTGATCAATAAAAGGCAAAGGGTAATGGTCTTTTCTAGTTGCTTTATTTAATTTTCTAAAATCAATTACCATTCTATAGCTAGTAACAATTCTTTGTGGGATAAGTTCATTTTTATCATTAGGAACAACAGTAATACCTCCCTTCTTAGGAACACAATGAACAGGACTTACCCATCTACTATCAGCTATGGGATATATTATACCTGCTTCCAGAAGTTTTAGTATTTTAGTTCTCACCACTTCTTTCATCTTAGGATTTAATCATCGTTGGTGATCAACAACTGGTTTAGCATCAGGTTCCATATTAATTTTGTGCTGAGAGAGAGTGGGACTAATGCCCTTAAGATCATCAAGAGTATATCCAATAGCAGCATGGTGCTTCTTTAGAATTTTCAATAATCTTTCTTCTTCATGTTCTGAAAGGTTAACACTAATAATAACATGATATATCTTTTTCTCATCAAGATAAGCATATTTCAAAGTGTCTGACAATTGTTTTAATTCAAACACAGGATCACCTTTAGGTGGAGGAGGACCTCCTAGAGTTTCAATAGGCAAATTGTGTTTAAGGAGAGGTTGTTGTTCAAAGAATTTTTTATCTATTTCATTTATTTCATGTAAGTGCATATCATTTTCATGGTCTAGCAAATATTGTTCTAGCGGATCAGTAGGAGGCATGGCAATAGAAGCAAGACCAATTATTTCATCCTTACTAGGTAATTCTTTATTACGGGGTTGTCTACTAAACTTGGAGAAATTAAATTCATGAGACTCATCACCAAAGCTAACACTGATAGTTTATTTATGGCAATCTATAGTAGCATTGATAGTGTTCAAGAAAGGTCTACCAAAGATAATGGGACAAAAGTCATCTTGTGGGGAACCAAGAACTAGAAAATCAGTAGGGTATTTTATTTTCCCACACAAGACTTCAACATCTCTAACAATCCCAAGTGGTGTGATGGTGTCTCTATTAGCAAGTTTAATAGTAACATCTATGTCTTCTATTTCAGCAGGTGCTATATCATTCATAATTTCTTGGTATAAGGTAAAAGGACTCACGCTAGCACCCAAGTCACATAAACCATGATAATAGTGATCTCCTATTTTAACTGAGACAACAGGTATGCCAACAACAGGTCTATGTTTATCTTTTTAATCGGGTTTGGCAATTCTAGCAGCTTCATCACAGAAGTAAATAACATGCCCATCAATATTTTCTACCAAGAGATCTTTAACCATAGCAACACTAGGTTCTACTTTAATTTGCTCAAGAGGTTTAGGTGCTTTAATATTACTTTTGCGAACCACAGCTGAAACCTTAGCATGTTCCTTTATCCTAACAGGGAAAGGTGGTTTTTCAATATAAGCAGTAGGTACAACTGGATCAACATTGTAAATGATAGTTTCATCTGTAGCTTTAACCGGTTCTTTAATTTCTTCTTTATTAGGGGGGGGGGGGTGATATTTAAACCGCTTCACCTTAGGGAGATCAACATGAGTAGCAAATGATTCACAAAAAGAGGCTACTATCTCAGAGTCAAGTCCATATTTAATACTAAACTTGTGAAAAGCATCGGTATTCATGAAAGATTTAACACAATCAAACTCAAGCTTAATACCTGACTCTTTACCTTCGTCGAGTTCCCAATCTTCAGAGTTGCGTTTAGTTCTCTCTAAAAGATCCCACCTGAATTCAATAGTCTTCTTCAAAAAAGAACCAGTACAAGAAGTATCGAGCATGGATTGATCATCACGAGAAAGCCGAGCATAAACATTCTGAATGATAATTTCTCTAGAGAGCTCATGATTGGGGCATGAATATAACATTGAATTAAGCCTACCCCAAGCTAGAGCGATACTTTCTCCTTCACGAGGCCAAAAAAAAATATATAATTACGATCACGATGAACTAGATGCATAGCATATTTTTTTTGGTGAAATTCCAATTTCAATAGATTCCAGTTCCAAGATCCAATATCATCGCATAGCCTATACCATGTCAATGATGTTCCCTTCAAAGATAAAGGGAAAACCTTCTTCTTAGCTTCATCTCCGTATAAACCTGCAAGCTTAAATAATCCACAAATTTCATCCACATATATCAAATGCATATCAGGATGTTCGGTTCCGTCTCCTGCATAAGGATTAGCTAGCAGTTGTTGTATCATACCCGAAGGAATTTCATAACCAATATTTTTAGTAGGTGCAGTAGGTTGAGGGGCAACTAATTGTGCTTCCGTTCGAGGTGAATATACCCCAAACAAAACCTTCAAAGGATTGTTTTCCATAGTAACAAGTGACAATAAATTTCAGCACGTAGTAATAATTTTTCCTTACCAATTTCCACTTACCAAGAGCTCTTCACTCCCCGGCAACGGCGCCAGAAAAGAGCCTTGATGATCCACAAGTATAGGGGATCAATCATAGTCCTTTCGATAAGTAAGAGTGTTGAACCCAATGAGGATCAGAAGGAAATGACAAGTGGTTTTCAGCAAGGTATTTTCTGCAAGCACTGAAATAGTCGGTAACAGGTAGTTTGATAGCAAAATAATTTGTAACGGACAAGGAACAGTAACGGTAAATAAAGTGCAGCAAGGTAGCCCAATCCTTTTGTGGCAAAGGACAGGCCAAAACGGTCTCTTATAATAAGCAAAGTGTTCTTGAGGGCACACGGGAATTTCATCTAGTCACTTTCATCATGTTAGTTTGATTCGCATTCGCTACTTTGATAATTTGATATGTGGGTGGACCGGTGATTGGGTGTTGTTCTTACTTGAACAAACCTCCCACTTATGATTAACCCCCTCGCAAGCATCCGCAACTACGAGAAAAATATTAAGATAAAATCTAACCATATGATTAAACATTTGGATCTAAATCGGTCCCTTACGAAGTAGCGCATAAACTAGGGTTCCAGCTTCTATCACTGTAGCAACCCATCATCTAATAACTACTCCAAAATGCATTCCCTTAGGCCCAAATATTCTTAAGTGCCATGTAGTCGACGTTCACATGACACCACTAAGGGAATCACAACATACATATCATCAAAATATCGAACACATATCAAGTTCACATGATTACTTGCAACATGACTTCTCCCGTGACCTCAAGAACTAAAGTAACTACTCACAAATGATATTCATGCTCAAGATCAGAGGGGTATTAAATAGCATAATGGATCTGAACATATAATCTTCCACCAAATAAACCATATAGTAATCAACTACAAGATGTAATCAACACTACTAGTCACCCACAGGTACCAATCTGAGGTTCCGGTACAAAGATTGAACACAAGAGATGAACTAGGGTTTGAGAGGAGATGGTGTTGATGGGATTGGCCTCCCAAAGATGAGAGGGTTTTTAGTGATGACGATGGCTTCAATTTCCCCCTCCGGGAGGGAAGTTTCCCCGACAGAATCGCTCCGCCGGAGGGCAAAAGTGCTCCTGCCCAAGTTCTGCCTCGAGACGGCGGCGCTTCGTCCCGAAAGTCCTCTCCTTATTTTTTCTAGGTCAAAATGACTTATATACCAGAAGATGGGCACCGGAGGTGGGCTGGGCTGGACACAACCTACCAGGGCGCGCCTGGGGGGCCTGGTGCGCCCTGGTGTCTTGTGGTCACTAGGTGGCCCCCCTCCGGTAGTTATTTGCTCCAGTATTTTTCATATATTCCAGAATAATTCTCTGTGAAGTTTCAACTTATTTGGAGATGTCCAGAATAGGTATCTCCGACGTAGCTTTTTCAGGTCCAGAATTCCAGCTGCCGGTATTCTCCCTCTTTGTGTAAACCTTGCATATTAAGAGATAAAAGGCATTAGAATTACTCCATAACGCATTATTATGCATAAAAACATTATAAATAACAGTAGGAAATCATGATGCAAAATAGACGTATCAACAATTTTATATGGTTTTGGTATGATTTGATTAGAACTAACCCGGACTAACGCTGCTTTCAGCAGAACTACTGTGGTGTCGTTTTCTTTGTGCAGAAATAAAAGTTCTCGGAATGGGCTAAAAATTTATGGTGATTTTTTATGGACCAAAAGAGACCCCCGAAGCACCGGAGCTGGGCCAGGAAGTGACCGAGGAGGCCACAAGCCTAGGGGGCGCGCCCCCGGCTTGTGGGCTCCTCGGGCACCCTCTTGACGTGAGACCGATGCCAAAAATTCCTATAAATACCAAAACCCTTGAAAAGAACCCTAGATGGGAAGTTTCGCCGCCGCAAGCCTTTGTAGCCATGAAAAACCAACCGGGGCCCTGTTCCGGCACCCTGCCGGAGGGGAAATCATCACCGGAGGCCATCTTCATCATCCCGGTGGCCACCATGATGAGGAGGGAGTAGTTCACCCTCGGGGCTGAGGGTATTTACCAGTAGCTATGTGTTTTATCTCTCTCTCTCTCTCATGTTCTTGATTTGGCACGATCTTGATGTACCGCGAGCTTTGTTAATATATTTGGATCTTTTGGTGTTCTTCCCTCTCTACCTTATTGTGATGAATTGAGTCTTGCTCTTTGAGGTTTCGTTATGTTGGATTGAGTATTGGATTTGAGAACACTTGATGTATGTCTTGCGATGGGATATCTATGGTGACAATGGGATGTTCTATTGATTCACTTGATGTATGTTTTGGCACTCAAATCATGGATTCCTGAGGTGACATTGGGGTAATATATGCATAGGGGTTGATGCACGTTTTTGTCCTACATTCTCTAATAGAAACTTTGGAGTGATTCTTTGTTGCATGTTGAGGGATTATTATATGATCCAATTATGTTATCATTGTTGAGAGAATTTACACTAGTGAAAGTATGAACCCTAGGCCTTGTTTTCAAGCATTGCTATACCATTTTTGCTCACTTTTGTTACTAGTTACCTTGCTGTTTTTATATTTTCAGATTACAAAAACCTATATCTACCATCCATACTACACTTTTATCACCATCTCTTCGCCGAACTAGTGCACCTATACAATTTTCCATTGTATTGGGTGTGTTGGGGACACAAGAGACTCTTTGTTATTTGGTTGCAGGTTTGTTTGAGAGAGACCATCTTCATCCTACGCCTCCCACGGATTGATAAACCTTAGGTCATCCACTTGAGGGAAATTTGCTACTGTCCTACAAAACTCTACGCTTGGAGGCCCAACACGAGTCTACAAGAAGAAAGGTTGCGTAGTAGACATCAGCTGCCCGTACCTAATGTTCATTCACCGATCGTGTTGACCAGCTACCCTACTCTTGATGATCTTAAGGGCATCAGTCCCACTCTCTGTCAGCACAATATTAATATGGAACCCGATGCCAAACCAGTTGTTGATCACCAGCGATGATTAAATCCTAAGATGAAGCAAGTGGTAAGAACTGAAATATTAAAGCTTCTGGAAGCAGGTATAATTTATCCTATAGCTGGTAGTAGATGGGTAAGTCCTGTTCATTGTGTTCCTAAGAAAGGAGGTATTACTGTTGTTCCTAATGATAAAAATGAACTTATCCCACAAAGAATTGTGACTGGTTATAGAATGGTTATTGATTTCAGAAAATTAAACAAAGCCACTAGAAAGGATCATTACCCTTTGCCTTTTATTGATCAAATGTTAGAAAGATTATCTAAGCACACACACTTTTGCTTTCTTGATGGATATTCTGGTTTTCTCAAATACCCGTATCACAACCTAATCAAGAGAAAACCACTTTTACTTTCTCTTTTGGAACTTATGCTTATAGACGTATGCCTTTTGGTTTATGCAATGCACCTGCTACCTTTCAAAGATGTATGACTGCTATATTCTCTGATTTTTGTGAAAAGATTGTTGAGGTTTTCATGGATGATTTTTCCGTTTACAGAACTTCTTTTGATGATTGCTTAAGCAACCTTGATCGAGTTTTGCAGAGATGTGAACAAACTGATCTTGTCTTGAATTGGGAGAAGTGCCACTTTATGGTGAATGAAGGTATTGTCTTGGGGCACAAAATTTCTGAATGAGGTATTGAGGTGGATAAAGCTAAAGTTGATGCAATTGAGAAAATGTCGTGTCCTGAAGATATTAAAGGTATATGAAGTTTTCTTGGTCATGCTGGTTTCTATAGGAGATTCATTAAGGACTTCTCTAAAATTTCTAGGCCTCTTACCAATCTCTTGCAAAAGGATGTTCTATTTGTTTTTGATGATAATTGTGTAGAAGCCTTTAAAACACTTAAGAAAGCCTTAACTTCTGCACCTATTGTCCAGCCCACCTGATTTGAACTTGCCTTTTGAAATTATGTGTGATGCTAGTGATTATGCTGTTGGTGCTGTTCTAGGACAAAGAGTTGATAAGAAATTAAATGTTATCCATTATGCTAGTAAGACTCTAGACAGTGCCCAAAGAAATTATGCTACTACTGAAAAAGAATTTCTAGCAGTTGTGTTTGCTTGTGATAAATTCAGATCTTACATAGTTGGTTCTAAAGTAATTGTTCACACTGATCATGCTGCTATTAAATACCTTATGGAAAAGAAAGACGCTAAACCTAGACTCATTAGGTGGGTTCTTTTACTACAAGAATTTGATTTGAATATCACTGATAGGAAGGGAGCCGAGAACCCCGTAGCTGATAACTTGTCTAGGTTAGAAAATATTCTTGATGACCTACTACCTATTGATGATAGCTTCCGCGATGAACAACTAGCTGTCATAAATACTTCTCGTAACACTCCTTGGTATGCAGACTATGCTAATTATATTTTTGCTAAATTTATACCACCTAGTTTCACATACGAACAAAAGAAAAAAATTCTTCTTTGATTTAAGACATTACTTTTGGGATGACCCACATCTTTATAAAGAAGGAGTAGATGGTATTATTAGACGTTGTATACCTGAGCATGAGCGGGAACAAATCCCGTGGAAATGTCACTCCGAAGCCTATGGAGGACACCATGCAGGAGATAGAATTGCACACAAGGTATTACAATCTGGTTTTTATTGGCGTACTCTTTTCAAAGATGCTTGTAAGTTTGTCTTATCTTGTGATGAATGTCAAAGAATTGGTAATATAGGTAGACGTCAGGAAATGCCTATGAATTATTCACTTGTTATTGAACCATTTGATGTTTGGGGCTTTGATTATATGGGACATTTTCCTTCCTCTAATGGGTTTACACATATTTTGGTTGTTGTTGATTATGTCACTAAGTGGGTAGAAGCTATTCCAACTAGTAGTGCTGATCATAACACCTCCATTAAAATGTTGAAAGAAGTTATTTTCCCGAGGTTTGGAGTCCCTAGATATTTAATGACTGATGGTGGTTCACATTTTATCCATGGTGCTTTTTGTAAATTACGTGCTAAATATGATGTCAACTATAGAATTGCATCCCCTTATCACCCTCAATCTAGTGGTCAAGTTGAACTTAGCAATAGAGAAATAAAGTTAATATTACAAAAGGCTGTCAACATATCTAGGAAAAATTGGTCTAAGAAACTTGATGATGCACTATGGGATATAGAACCGCTTATAAAAATCCTATGGGTATGTCTCCATACAAAATGGTTTATGGAAAAGCATGTCACTTGCCTCTTGAGTTAGAACATAAAGCATATTGGGAAATTAAGGAACTCAATTATGAATTCAAACTTGCTGGTGAAAAGAGGTTATTTGGTATTAGCTCACTAGATGAATGGAGAACCCAAGCCTATGAAAATGCCAATTTATTCAAAGGAAAAGTCAAAATATGGTATGACAAAAGAATCCAAAAGAAAGAATTCAAAGTAGGTGAATATGTTCTATTGTACAATTCTCATTTTAGATTTTTTGCAGGAAAACTTCTCTCCAAGTGGGAAGGACCATATATCATTGAAGAAGTTTATCGATCTGGAGCTATCAAGATCAATAATGCCGAAGGTGGTCAATGGGCAAAGAATTAAGCACTATATTTTAGGTACACCTATTAATGTTGAAACTAATATTATTCAAACCATGACACCGGAGGAATACATAAAAGAGACCTTCCAGAACACTCCAGAACCCTGAAAAGGAAGAGGTATGTGATACGGTAAGTAAACTGACTCCAAAAATTCCGCAAAAATGTTTTCTTACAGTTTTGGAATATTAGAAATAATAATAATAAGAAACACCTGAGAAGGCAACCCCGGTGCCCACTAGGCACCAGGGCGCGCCTGGCCCACCTGGCGCGCCCTGGTGGGTAGTGGGCCCCTCGGGAACCTTCCCGGCTTCGTTTTCCTGTAGTATACTTATTTCGTAAGATAAAAATTCTTTATATATACTCCCGGACGATTTGACCACCGTATCATGAAAAAAAATCCCATGCTGTTGTTTTGTGCTGTTTTTCTGCCAGATCTATTAAGCCAGGCATCATGTCTTCTCCCTCCACCAACAACATAGAAGAGGATGCTTGGCTGATGAAGATGGAACTAAGGAGGGAGGAAACAAAGGAAGCCACCAAGGAGGACAAGGCCAAGGAAGTTGCAGGAGATCAAGCCCAAGAAGGGGGCAAGCCATGCTCACGGAGGAAGTTGCGGAAGAGGGAGATATCCTTCAACCTTTCTACAAACATCTTACCCCATCTGAAATCGAAGCCCTAAGGGCCTTTGAAACTGTTTGTGTTCAGAATACATAAATCACTCGTGAAATTATTTTGTTGGAAGAACAAAACCTTGCCCTTCAGAGCATCAACCGTAAATTGGAGCACCTACTAAAGCTGAAGTGCGAGCCTACCACCTCATCACCACCACCATCACCAAAGAAGGAGACTTAAGCACACGGGTATGGGCACTCCCCTTGGCTTGTGCCAAGCTCGGGGGAGATGCCCCGGTATCGTATCACCATAACTTTTATTATCTTTACCTATCTTAGTTCGATCCATAGTTATTTCGTGATTTAGTAGAATAAAAGTTTAGTACGATCTATTTTCAAGTGCTAGTTTCATGATCTATATATCTATGTAATCGAGTTGAGAGTTATATAATAAAGATTAGTTTGAGTTTTTGCTTCTTTACTTTTTTGTTTCAATCAAAATATAGAAAATAATGAAAAATATCATATGCTAATCTTATGGAAAGTAATGACATTACATAAGGAAAAGTAAGTGGTAAAATTTATTGAAAGTTGATAAACATATCATTGGTCAATGATGCAATTCATGAAAAAATTAATAAAGGAAGAGAAGATTCACATGCAAATATACTATCTTGGACATCTTTTATGATTGCGAGCCCCCATTAAGTATTTTATGCCAAATTGTCAAAGTTGGACAAGGAAGACAATGTAATGATTTATGTTTGTTCATATTCACAGAGAAGTTATATTTTCATAGATCCTCCAACATGTGGTGCTTGCCCAATACCTTTGCTAGCCAACAATCCGCACAAAGTAGAGATACTACTTGTGCATCCAAAAACCTTAAACCCAATCTCAAGTTATGAGAGTCCACTATACCTACCTATGGATTGAATAAGATCCTTCAAGTGCATAAGGCAATAAAAATTGCTTCCAAATATGTATGATCTTTTAGTGTAAGGGAAAATAAGTGTTGTACGAACTTGTGATGGCAAAGTAATAAAAGCGACGAACTGCATAATAAAGGTTGCTATCACAAGGGGCAATATAGCATGACGTTCTTTTGCACTAAGAGCTTGTGCATCCAAAAATAAAAGCGCATGACAACCTCTGCTTCCCTCTGTAAAGGGCCTATCCTTTACTTTTATGAATTACTTTTTATGCAAGAGCCAATAGTGTTCTCCTCTATTCCTTTTTATTTTTCTCTTTTGCAAGCATCATGTGGTGGGGAAATATCTAGGCACATATATATCTAGTTGGATATGAGTGATCATGAGTTATTATTGTTGACATCACCCTTGAGGTGAATAAGTTGGAAGGCGAAACCATAAGCCCCTATTTTCTATGTGTCTGGCTAAAACTTTTTGCTCCATATATATATTGTGAGTGTTAGCAATCATAGAAGACTAAATGATGGTTGATTTAATTTGGGCTTGCCAACAAGGCTCTGACATGAGACCCTTCCTGAAAATGTGATGAATTGCAATTGCATAGTTAACTAAGAACATAGTTTGTTAGTTTTCAAGAAAGTTTATTCCTAATACTTTGATGTTGTGATGAATTGTTACTTGCTCATGAGAAGTTTTATATAAAGTTTATTGCTGCTATAATAATGATCATGATGCTACTAAGTCAGTATTTTGCTTTATCGACACCTCTCTCTCTAAACATGTGGACATGATTATTGATATCGGCTTTCGCTTGAGGACAAGCGATGTCTAAGCTTGGGGGAGTTGATACGTCCATTTGGCATCATGTTTTCTTACTGTTATTTATAGTGTTTTTATTCAATATAACACTTTGTGGAGTAATTCTAATGCCTTTTCTCTCATAATATGCAAGGTTTACACAAAGAGGGAGAATACCGACAGCTGGAATTCTGGACCTAAAAAAGCTATATCAGAGATACCTATTCTGCACATCTCCAAATGAGCTGAAATTTTATGGAGATTTATTTTGGAATATATTAAAAATATTGGAGAAAAGAAATACCAGAGGGGGCCACCCAGGTGCCCACTAGGCACCAGGGCGCGCCTACCCCCCTTGCGCGCCCTGGTGGGTAGTGGGGCCCCTGGCCATCCTCCGGTGCCCATCTTCTGGTATATAAGCCCATTTGCCTTAGAAAAAATAAATAAGGAGAAGACTTTCGGAAGGGAGCACCGCCATCTCGAGGCGGAACTTGGGCTGGAGCACTTTTGCTCTCCGGCGGAGCGATTCTGCCGGGGATACTTCCCTCCGGGAGGGGGAAATCAAAGCCATCGTCATCACCACCAACCCTCTCATAGTGGGATCACTACTAGGGAAAAGCCTAGCAGTAGCGTGGGTCAAATGCTTAGCAGTAGCGCGGGTAGCTGCGCTACTGATACGACACTGCAACTAACATTTAGCAGCAACTCATTTTGGCCCGCGCTACTGCTATCTAGGGGTACCACTAGCGTTCATTGCAAAAACACGCTACTGCTAATAGCTGTAGCGCCCTAGTTTAAAAGGCGCGCCCTAGTTTAAAAGGCGCTACTGCGAAGGCCTCGCTGCTGCTAATGTCATACCCCGCGCTACTGTTATTAGTTTCTGAAAAAAAAATCTGCTGCATATTTTGTGCTGCTGAATTTTGTTTAGGGTTTTATACAATAGTCTCTAGCATATCATACACATACAAATATGATCATCTCATACACATACAAATAGTCTCATCAAATTGATCATGTCATCATCATAATCATCATCCAACACAAAATGATGTCTCTCGTCATCATCTCAAAATAGCGATACAAGTTATGACATGTCTCGAATACTTGCAACTACATCGTCATCCATCTAAACAATGATATAGACGAGAAGAGCTATCACTATGAGTGAGAGCGGAACTATGCAGTACATGAGGCGGTGGTTATGATTCCTCTCTCACGCTAGCGCGAACCTCAAGTAACTAGCTTCTGCTTCTTGTCTGCTTTTGAAGCTTTTATGGCTGGCGCCCGAGAACCGCTCCACTTGCGCCTGACACTCGTGCCACTCGTCGTACACTCCCGGAACCTTCCCTATGTACACGACATAGCACTGCTTCTTCGCCATCAAGGATCTTGGTACCTATTAGAGATGCATCTTCATAAAGAGAATGTACAATCATATGCAACAAAATATACTTGAGCAACACGAAAAGAAAGGGTTTGCAAATAGATGCAACATATAGTAAACATAAATAATCAACGCAGTTTCATCATACACAAACTAATTAACTAGAGGTACATAGGTCATCGTACCCAAACTAACAAAGCAGCGTTACGCAAGTTCGGCAGGGACCGTGTACATCACAAAGTTTCATCGCTACAGAAATTATACAAGTTCAACCGACACATATCATCATCATCAGCATCGTAAATCACTAGAAGTTCCATCCATCCATATCATCGAGGATGGACCCTAGCTTCTTGAACGGTGTGACATCCTAACATTGCATGCCTATGCAAGTTCGGATGTCATCTCGCGATATAGGGCCGTGGTGGAACATCCCCTTCTCTTCGACGACTTCTTTCATGATGATCGTCGCAATGTCCCTCTGGATGCGAAAGAATTCATCTCTAAGTTTATAATCCGCTTCTCCTTGGGATTCTACCCACTTGCAGATATGATCATCGCTTCTGGTTGTCATGCGAAGTTGTTGGTGATCCCTTCTGAACTCCATCATGAGATGGAGGAGGTAGAATCCATCGTTCCTGCTTGGTTTCGGGACATGGATGCAGCAGAAGTTAGTTTTATGCGAGAAACCCAGCTTGCGGTTCCTTTGTTTCCTGATCTGCAGGTGGCCACCCCTCAAGCTGAAGCCCTGGAGAGCATCATCTAGAATATTCATTACGTGGGTGTAGTCCTTTTTCTCGTAGTTTCTGGTAGGGTCGAAATACACGGCGTGGGAGACTCGCGAGTAAAGAACGATAAGGATGGCGCCCCCATTGCTACAGGGAAAAGAACACCTCAAATTATTCTCCATATGAGCGAGAAGGAATGATTGAAATGTACGAAAGGGTTGTCCGGCACTGACTTACTTTGGTTCATAAGGTAGGAGGACAATTTTGTTGTCCTTATTCCTTATCATGAAGTTTTCGAGGTACTCCCTAGCAGTTTTATGCTCAAAGTCTCCGAGACTCAAGAAGGACTCGTGCATGTAGTATGGATCTGCCACACAGATTTGCGAGACTTGTTCTCTCTTCATGACGGAGTTCATATGTAGCACAAAAAGGTGGACGATTGTCAAATCGAGCCGCCTTGTCAGAAACTCTCGAAGATATGGTCAAACCGCAGGAAGAACACCTCCGCGTGTCGAGTGTCAACGTAGAACTTCCCCTCAGGCACACGAACCACGTATGTCAGATATCCTGGATCATTCGAGGCTAGTAGGCTTATCTCAGTTGACAGCACATGGTCATGCAGTCTCCTGAGATCCCCTGATATGGCCTCCAGCGGTTTCAGCGGTAGCATCGGCTCGCCCGCAACATGGAACATGGCCGCACCTTTGACGGGTACATGCTCTACAAAATCCGCCGTCTCGCTGCTATGTGCCCTGGCTTGTTTGTAGGCAGCAGAGCCTTTCTTCGGCGGTCTTTTCCGCTCCTTTTTCTTGGGCTGACCTTCCAGACCCTTCCTTAACCCCTGGCCCAGTGTTGTCGGGCTAAGCACTGTATGACCCTTGGCTAGTTGAGCCTACGTTGAGGCGGCATCTTCAGGCGTGTCCTGTGAGGATTGCATGAAGAGAGACTTCCTGCAATCAACCCTGCTAGGACGTTCCTGCCCGGACACATCATCCATCTCTTCATCAGCATGCTGATAGCCTGAGTCGTCATATGGCTGACTCATCATTTCTACATCGTCGTCATAGGCGCCTGTATTGAGGAACCTAAGAGGGTCATCCTCGTCCGTCTCATCATCCAATCTTTGTTCTATGGGGGCGATTACATCATCCACTATAGGACCCCCTTCCCCGCATCGTCCGCCGCTCTCACCCGGCATGATAGGCGCTGGTAATTGCGTAGGCGGGGTGGTGATGTTCATACCTGCTTGCTGATGTGTGGTTATTGGTGTGCTCTCGCCCTCCTCCAGACGAAGAAGATTCTTCGGCCATAGCAGCATCCAACCCTTACAGTTTCCAAGCCGCGCCGGGGTCTTGTCGTCCTCTCCCCCGAGCCGTACTGGAGGAGGCAAATCCTCGTGCCCCGATTTCACACTCGACAAGTTAACCCTGAAGTGGCCAACGGGGATCTACTGGCCGTGGAACCTGAGTTCCAAGGGCTTCGATATCACCGCCTTTCCCACGTTCACCTTCTGGCCTTTGATCAAGTAGAGTACAGTGCACGGGGTTTCGTCGGCCTGCAAAGACATGTCTGCGGCGTAAAACATCCGAAAGGCAACGAAAACAGAATATTCTAGATATATGTTGGTGCGACGTGTAATTACCATGAGGGCGTCGAGCTCAGCCAAAGACGAAGGCCTGCCTAGCACTCCAGAGACAGAGGACGGGCTGCTATGAGCGGGTGCGGGTGCGGGAGCAGGCGTGGTTGTGTGAGTAGGTGATTGTGGCGCCCCCGGCTCGATCGTACACTAATCATGCACGCAAACGTGTACGATCAAGATCAGGGACTCACGGGAAGATATCACAACACAACTCTAAAACATAAATAAGTCATACAAGCATCATAATACAAGCCAGGGGCCACGAGGGCTCGAATACAAATGCTCGATCATAGACGAGTCAGCGGAAGCAACAATATCTGAGTACAGACATAGGTTAAACAAGGTGCCATAAGATGGCTAGCACAAACAGGGATACAACAGATCGAACAGGCGCAGGGCCTCCTGCCTGGGATCCTCCTAACTACTCCTGGTCGTCGGCGTCCTGGACGTAGTAGTAGGCTCCGTCCTGGTGGTAGTAGTCGTCGAAGGTGGCGTCTGGCTCCTGGGCTCCAACATCTGGTTGCGACAACCAGCAAGAAGGGAAAGGGGGAAAGGAGGGGGAAAGCAACCGTGAGTACTCATCCGAAGTACTCGCAAGCAAGGATCTATACTACATATGCATGGTATATGTGTAAAGAGGCAATATCGGTGGACTGAACTGCAGAATGCCAGAATAAGAGGGGGATAGCTAGTCCTGTCGAAGACTACGCTTCTGGCAGCCTCCATCTTGAAGCAATAGAAGAGATTAGTTGGAAGTTAACCAAACAACAACGTAAAGCATAATCCTACCCGTCGATCCTCTCGTCGCCACCATGCGAGAGAGCGACCACCGGGTTATATCTGTCACTTGTAAGGGTGTGTTTTATTAAGTATCCATTTCTAGTTGTCATGAGGTCGGAATACAACTCCGGGTCGTCCTTTTACCGAGGGACACGGCTATTCGAATAGATAAACTTCCCTGCAGGGGTGCACCACATATTCCCCAACACGCTCGATCCCCTTTGGCCGGACACACTTTCCTGGGTCATGCCCGGCCTCGGAAGATCCACACGTCGCAGCCCCACCTAGGCTCAACAGAGAGGTCAGCACGCCGGACTAATCCTAGGCACTCTGGGGTCTGGGCCCATCGCCCAGTGCGCTTCTGCACGTTGCGTACGCGGCCGCGAGCAGACCTAGCAACCCACACGATCACGGCGGTTACGTTAGCGCGGTCCAACACGGCGCGCGCCGCTCAGTCGCTGACGTCAAGAAGGCTTCAGCTGATACCACGACGCCGGGATACCCATAACTACTCCCGCGTAGTTGGTTAGTGCGTATAGGCCAGTGGCCAGACTCAGATCAAATATCCAATCTCGTTAAGCGTGTTATTATGAAGTAAACGCGAACGCCGACCAGGGCCTGGCCCACCTGTCTCCTAGGTGGTCTCAACCTGCCCTGTCGCTCCGCCACAAAGATCCACTCAAAGGGCCGTTGGGACAAAGGTCCTTTCAGCCCCCAATCCGTGAATCACTCGCGGGTACTCTTCGAGCCGACCCGACTTTAGTCACCATTTGTATAGTATGTATATATGTATAGTATAACCCGTGATCACCTCCCGAGTGATCACGACCCGATAGTATAGCAAGGCAGACTGACAAGAATGCAGGGCCAATGATGATAAACTAGCATCCTACACTAGGCATTTAGGATTGAAGGTAAGGTATCAACAGATGTAGCAACAGTGTCAGGCTATGCATCAGACTAGGATTAACGGAAAGCAGTAACATGCTACACTACTCTAATGCAAGCAGTATAGAGGAGAATAGGCGATATCTGGTGATCAAGGGGGGGGGGGCTTGCCTGGTTGCTCTGGCAAGTAGGGGTCGTCAACAACGTAGTCGGTCGGGGCACCAGCAGCTGCGTCGGTCTCGTAGTCTACCGAAGAGAAGAGGGGGAAGAAACAGTAAACACACGGCAATAATGCAACAGGGATGCATGACATGTCTAAATGATATGCCGGGGTGATATACAACCTAACTAAGCGATTTAGTTAATTTAGGAATTTATTCGGATTTATTTAATTAAAGTTGGACACTATTCATTTATCGGAATCGGTCTAATTGTTCAACGTTCTCATAGCTGCGGGCGTCTGACGGAGATACCGAGGGCGTATCCGGGTTCGTATCGTCGTTCTGAGCAAGTTTCATGTATAAAATATTTTCATCGGAGTTACGGTTTAAAAGATATGATTTTCTAAAGTTTTTATTAATTTCTGAAATTTTAATTAATTATTTAATTCAACATTATCCGAAACAGTAATTGATGACGTCAGCATGACATCATGCTGACGTCAGCAGTTAATTAAGTTAATTACTAATTACTGTTTAATTAACACTAATCAGTTAATTAGATTAACCTAATCAGGATTAATTAACTAATTAATTAATTATTTTAATTATTTATTTTTATTTCTATTTTCTTAAAACTGTTTCTGGGCCGTGGGCCCCATTCGTCAGCGTCACAGGGGTTCGGGCCCCACTGGGCAGTGGCCCAGGGGCGGACATGTCCGGGGCGTGCCCCTTTCGGGACCGGACATGTCCGGTGCCCAAAGGGGACGCACGGGCGGTCGGCGGGCGCGGGCGCCGGCGAGGCCACGGCGGGGCCGGAGGCGGGGCGGCGGCGCGGTGGCTGGAGCGGCCGCGGGCGGCAGCGCGGTGGCTGGAGCGGCAGCGGGCGGCGGTCGCGCGGAGGCGAAGCGGGGGGGGGGGGTGTTGCTCTTTTTTTCCTTTTCTGTTTCTTTTTCCTTTTCTTTATTCTCTTTTCTCTACTGTTAAATGTTTAGGCCCCAAATGGTTTTTGTAAAAAGTGTGACCTATTTCATAAATACCAGTGCATTATTCCTTAACACCTAAAATTAGTTTGGACAAAACATAATTCCATATTTATTTCAGATTTAATAAATGGTTATTAAATATTATCTTTATCCACTGTTTGAGGTTGTTCGAGTCACTTATCCAATTCCAATGATGTTGGTTTCAATTTTAGAATAGCCTCTGGAATATTTGTTATTTATCTGACATTTTAGTTTCTATGTTGGACAACTTTTATATCCCACTTTCATTTAAATTTGAATTTGACTTAGGAGTTGAAATGCAATATGATGCTAATGATGATTGTGCACTATTAATCATGATGACATGGCCTCATCAAAAGGGTGATCTCTGTAGCTTAATACAGGGGGTGTTACAAATCTCCTCCACTACAAGAAATCTCGTCCCGAGATTTAGGAGGTAGAAAGAAACAAAGCGGGGTATTCATCACGAAGACGATCCTCGCGTTCCCAAGTGTCTTCATCGTCAGAATGGTTTGACCACTGAACCTTGAGGAACTTGATAACCTTCTGGCGTGTGCGACGCTCGGCTTGATCGAGAATGCGGACCGGATGCTCTTTATAAGAGAGGTCTTGTTGCAGTTCAAGCAATTCGTGATCTACTCCGCGGATAGGGTCTTTGAAGCAGCGGCGGAGTTGTGATACGTGGAACACATCGTGAACCTGAGAAAGGTTCGGTGGAAGTTCCAACTGATATGCCACTCTACCACGCCTTTCAAGAACAGTGAAAGGACCAATATAGCGAGGAGCTAGCTTGCCCTTGATCCCGAATCGGTGTGTACCTTTCATCGGTGTGACTCGAAGATAAGCCTTTTCGCCAGGTTGATAGACCATATCTTTGTGTTTGCGGTCATACTGACTCTTTTGACGTGACTGAGCAGTCTTCAAATGCTCGCGGACAACGCGAACTTGATCTTCGGCAAGTTGGATAATATCCGGACCGAAGAGTGGACGTTCCCCAGTTTCTGACCAATTTAGAGGGGTTCGGCACTTTCGTCCGTACAATACTTCAAAGGGGGCCATCTTCAGACTGGCTTGATAGCTGTTATTGTAAGAGAATTCGGCATATGGGAGAGATTCTTCCCATCTCCTTCCGAAGGATATGACACAAGCTCGAAGCATGTCTTCGAGAACTTGGTTGACTCGTTCAACTTGTCCTTGAGACTGAGGGTGAAAAGCGGTGCTGAAGGACAGATGAGTTCCCATAGCTTCTTGGAAGCTTGCCCAGAATCTTGAAGTGAATAAGCTGCCACGGTCTGAACTGATAACCAGTGGAATACCATGAAGTGAAACAATTCTGGACATGTAGAGAGTTGCGAGCTGACTAGCAGTGATCGTCTCTTTGACGGCTAGAAAATGTGCAACTTTGGAAAGTCGGTCAATGACGACAAGAATAGCATCATTACCTTTCTGTGATTTGGGAAACCCAGTGATAAAGTCCATTTCGACATGGTCCCACTTCCATTCAGGAACAGCAATTGGTTGCAGAGTTCCGGCGGGCCTTTGATGTTCTGCTTTGACGCGACGGCAAACATCACATTCAGCAACATAGCGAGCAATGTCTTGCTTCATGTTTGACCACCAGAATCTTTGACGGATGTCTTGGTACATCTTGGTACTGCCGGGATGAATAGACAACGGAGTGTCGTGAGCTTCTTGCATGACCTCCTGAGTCATACCCAGGTTACCTTTAGAGGGGACCACTAGACGACTTTTAAAGAACAATGTGCCAGTATCATCAATAGTGAAGAACGAAGGCCTTCCTTCAGCGAGATAGCGCTTAATCTTGTGGGCTTGAGAGTCATAACCCTGTAGCGTCTTGATGCTGTCCACGAGATCTGGTTTAGCAACCAGGGTATTAAGAGAACCCTGGGAAACAACGTGGAGGTTCATTTTGTAGGAACCTTCAGGAGGGGGAGCGAGTGCTCCAGGAGGAACAATGTGGAGATTCAGCTTTCTGAATTCTTCAATAAGCGAAGGTTGAACTTCGTGAAACTGGAGGTGACTGCAATAAGACTTGCGGCTCAAGGCATCGGCCATTACATTAGCCTTGCCAGGGGTATAAGAAATACCCAAGTTAAAATCCGCTACGGTCTCCATCCATCTCTGTTGACGGAGGTTCAGGTCTGGCTGAGTGAACAGATACTTCAGACTTTGATGATCGGTGTAGATCTCGCAACGATTTCCGAGAAGGTAATGTCGCCACTGTTTTAGTGCATGGATGACGGCAGCAAGCTCGAGGTCATGTACTGGGTAATTCTCTTCGTGCGGACGCAATTGACGCGAAGCATAAGCAATTACTCTGCGGTCTTGCATTAGGACACCGCCTAATCCTTGACGGGATGCATCACAATAGATGACAAAATCCTTCTGGGAATCAGGAGGGGCAAGCACTGGGGCAGAAGTCAGCTTGTCTTTGAGCGTCTGGAAACTTTCCTGACACTTTTCCGTCCAATCGAACTTGACGCCTTTATGAAGCAGGTTAGTCAGGGGCTTGGCGATCTTGGAGAAGTTCTCGACAAATCGACGGCAATAGCTGGCGAGTCCGAGAGAACTTCGAACTTGCCTGACGTTCTTTGGAGGAGCCCAATCAAGAATAGCCTGAACTCGCTCGGGGTTGACGGCAATACCATCCTTGGAGATGACATGCCCAAGGTATGTTACTTCGGGAAGCCAGAATTCACACTTGGAAAACTTAGCATATAGTTGATGCTCTCGAAGTTTTTCCAGAACAAGTCGAAGATGTTCAGCATGTTCCTCTTTGTTCTTGGAGTATACTAGGATATCATCCAGGTAAACCACGACGAACTTGTCAAGGTATTCCATGAATATATAATTCATCAGGCGGGAGAATGTGGCGGGAGCATTGGTTAAGCCGAATGACATGACAGTGTACTCGTATGAGCCATATCGAGTAACGAAGGCGGTCTTTGGGATATCCTCTTCACGAACACGGATCTGGTGGTAACCCAACCTTAAGTCGAGTTTAGAGAACACTGATGAACCCGCAAGTTGATCATACAGATCGTTTATCCGAGGAAGGGGATATTTGTTCTGGATAGTTGCTTGGTTGATAGGACGGTAATCTTGGACCAATCGGTTTGATCCATCCTTCTTCCTGACAAAGAGAGAAGGTGCTCCCCAAGCAGAGGAACTTGGGCGAATGAAACCCTTACGAAGTGAAGCGTCGATTTCCTCCTTAAGTTCAAGGAGTTCATGCGGCGGCATCTTGTAGGGTCGCTTGGCGATAGGAGTGGTGCCTGGTTTCAAGTCGATGACAAATTCGACAGCTCGAGCAGGGGGTATCCCTGGGAGTTCTTCTGGGAAAACACCTTGGAATTCGCGAACAACTGGAATGTTCTCGATGCCTTCAAGTGGTGATGCGTTTAACGCATTCAAGGCATAAAGCCTCGCCTCGGCATTTTGGATGATTTGAGCCTGGTAGCTTATTATTTCATCAGAAGGGTGTAGAAGATGGACGATCTTCGTGGCGCAAACTATAGAAGCAGTATGCGCTTTCAACCAATCCATTCCGAGAATGAGGTCGATACTACAAGACTTTAGTATGAAAGGGGAGGCATGAAACTCCAGCCCTTCAATTTCAACGGTGACGTCGTTGCTACCCATGGAGGTTTGACATTGACCCGCTGGGGTGTGTATTACTATTGCAGTGTTCATGACCTCACATTTAATGTCGTGTTTGTATGCAAATTCTTCGGACATGAATGAATGCGATGCTCCCGAATCAAATAAAACAGAAGCTGGTACTGAATTAACAAGGAGAGTACCCATCACGGTGGCAGGCTGGTCCTGAGCTTCATTGAAATCGGTGTGGTTGGCCTGAATACGCCCATAAGTCTTGGCATTGTTGTTGCGAGGCTGATTGTTCCTACGGCCAGTTGCAGGAAGTGCCAGTTGGTTCTGGTTCTGAATGCAGTTCCTGGAAAAATGACCTGGCTGCCCACACTTGTAGCACAGACTATCATTGGGATTAGGAGCAGGAGCTCGGGGTGGTGGAGCTGGAAGTCCTGGCTGCCTAGGTGGTGGAGGCAGGCGTGGTGCAGTATAGGACCGTCTTGGAGCAGGTGCAGCTGGACGGTACACGCTGTTTGGAATCCAGATCCGACGCTTCTGTGCAGGCTGGCTCGAAGACGAACCAGTGTCACGGTTGCGCCTAAGAGATCCCTGGTGTGCCTGCAGACCAGTCTCGACCTGGATAGCCTTGTTCACCAAGATGGAGAAATTATCAAATTCATGCACAAGGAGCGCTAGCTTGATGTCAGCTTGAAGCCCTTCGCGAAACCTTTCCTGACGGCGAGCATCAGTGGGAATGTCTTCTTCAGCATAGCGGGATAATTCCAGAAACTCCCGCTGATAAGCTTCCACTGTCTTGTTGCCCTGGGTGAGGTTGCGGAACTCTTGCTTCTTCCGGTCCATGATTCCCTGGGGAATGAAACGGGCACGAAAGGCAGCTTGGAAATCCGGCCAAGTGATGACTATGCCAGCTGGTTGAGTGCGCCTGTGGCTGTCCCACCATTGAGCAGCGGGGCCCTTGAGAAAGAAGGAGGCGAAGGTGACATAGTTTGCAGGGGCAACGCCACCAGATTCCAACTCATAGGTGATGTCGCGAAGCCAGTCATCCGCATCCAGGGGCTGAGTTGAGCCGCGGTAGACGGTTGGGTTGAGGCGCATAAAGTCCTGCAAGGTCCCTGGGCCCGGATACTGGTTCATATTGGGACGAGGAAACTGATCCATGATCCCTTGCATGAACTGACGTTGCAGTTCAAATTGCTGCATCATTCCAGCCATATAGTTCGGCGGTGGTGGATCGTTGGCACCACGTCCACGACCACGACCAGCGGGCCTAACCATCCTGCTAATTTACAACAGGGGGGTAGTTTAGTAAAAGCAAGCACGAGTGCTTAGCGACAAGCATGATGTAACTCGACAATAGTTTAAGCAGTGCATCAAATACATAAAAGTAGTCGATTAAGACATACAGATCCATACACAACGTCGGGTACAAGCGGACAGCATAACGGCGCAAATCAAAAGCTAGACATACTAGGCGGCGCGCAGGCACGCGGTAAGGAAGTACACAACGAGAGATAGCAAAGGCTACATCAACGTCGGAGAGAACCACTGTATCGGGGTAGCTGCAAGTGCGGACGACGAATGTTCGTCGCGGAAAGATCATGTGCTCCATGTGCACTCTGATGCAGAACCCGGTCTCGAGCTGTAAGAAGAGGTCCACGTGTCGGTGTGTGACCCCCAACAATAGGCCAGTCAATACCAGCATACATCTGAGTCCTGCGCGGATAAAGGATGTGCTCCGGATGTATCCCTGCACGAACAGTGGGCAGCAACTGCGTCATAGCATCGTAGAGACGTGCTCGAGTGGCAACCAACTCGACGGCAAGAGCCCGAACAGTGCGATCCAGAGCCTGAGTGCACTGAATCAGAACGCGCGGGTCGTAGCGACGAGGCTCGTACGGGGCACAGATAGCCGTGTAGTATCCGGTAGCATCTCCAGCAGGGGCATACGGAATGTATCGGAACTCGGAGTCATCCAAGATAGCATTGTGCTCCCCTCGTAGACGTACGACAGCGGAGTAGGCGGCATCATGGACTGCCATCTCAATCGTCACGCCTAATCCGTGAAAAAGGTGTAGCTCGGTGTCTGAGTTGTTCTGCTGATCATAAATCCGAACTTCAGCATAGTACTGTTCCTGGTTGAACTCGCGGTAAACCTCATAAACCAAGTACTCAGGGTACCAACGGTAGCCAAGTCGGGTCATGAGAGCGATCAGGACAGCTGGAAACCCAGGGGTATTACGAGCCCAAGGCTGAAGCACAAGCTTGTGCGTCGGACGCGGTGGAAACAAACGGTCCATCTAAAATAGAGGAAATTCAGGTTTGTCAAACGACAATAAAGGTTTAAAACACAACTCGGAGAGAAAGGTTAAACAAACAATGGAAAGGAAAATGATTATCAGACTAATCGATCAACGACAGGGAAATCGCACAGATATCCAGCTCTCGCGGGTAGACAGAATTACGAGATCCTAAGTGTCGGCATTAGTAAACTCATTTAACCCGAGTAAAGAGAGATCAGAGTCCCAGAGTTAGACGAGAATAAAGATCAATACCACCCAGTGGCAATGTGGGCCCTTAAGCCACACAGCCAAGTTAGTAAAACGGTTTTCTTTGTCTAGACTCAACTTCGGCCAGGAATTGGAAAGGGGATTCCTTCAGGCAGTCGGCTCTGATACCAACTTGTGGCGCCCCCGGCTCGATCGTACACTAATCATGCACGCAAACGTGTACGATCAAGATCAGGGACTCACGGGAAGATATCACAACACAACTCTAAAAACATAAATAAGTCATACAGCATCATAATCAAGCCAGGGGCCACAGGGCTCGAATACAAAGTCTCGATCATAGACGAGTCAGCGGAAGCAACAATATCTGAGTACAGACATAGGTTAAACAAGGTGCCATAAGATGGCTAGCACAAACAGGGATACAACAATCGAACAGGCGCAGGGCCTCCTGCCTGGGATCCTCCTAACTACTCCTGGTCGTCGGCGTCCTGGACGTAGTAGTAGCTCCCGTCCTGGTGGTAGTAGTTGTCGAAGGTGGGTCTGGCTCCTGGGCTCCAACATCTGGTTTGCGACAACCAGCAAGAAGGGAAAGGGGGGGGGGGGGGGAAGGAGGGGAAAGCAACCGTGAGTACTCATCCGAATTACTCGCAAGCAAGGATCTATACTACATATGCTGGTATATGTGTAAAGAGCATATCGGTGGACTGAACTGCAGAATGCCAGAATAAGAGGGGGATAGCTAGTCCTGTCGAAGACTACGCTTCTGGCAGCCTCCATCTTGAAGCAATAGAAGAGATTAGTTGGAAGTTAACCAAACAACAACGTAAGCATAATCCTACCACGTCGATCCTCTCTCGTCGCCACCATGCGAGAGAGCGACCCCGGTTTATATCTGTCACTTGTAAGGGTGTGTTTTATTAAGTATCCATTTCTAGTTGTCTGAGGTCGGAATACAACTCCGGGTCGTCCTTTTACCGAGGGCACGGCATTCGAATAGATAAACTTCCCTGCAGGGGTGCACCACATATTCCCCAACACGCTCGATCCCCTTTGGGCCGGACACACTTTCCTGGGTCATGCCCGGCCTCGGAAGATCCACACGTCGCAGCCCCACCTAGCTCAACAGAGAGGTCAGCACGCCGCACGCGACTATCCAGGCACTCTGGGGTCTGGGCCCATCGCCCAGTGCGCTCCCTGCACGTTGCGTACGCGGCCGCGCAGATAACTAGCAACCCACACTTCACGGGTTTACGTTAGCGTGTCCAACCAGGCCGCGCCGCTCAGTCGCTGACGTCAAGAAGGGCTTCAGCTGATACCACGACGCCGGGATACCCATAACTACTCCCGCGTAGTTGGTTAGTGCGTATAGGCCAGTGGCCAGACTCAGATCAAATATCCAATCTCGTTAAGCTGTTATTATGAAGTAAAACGAACGCCGACCAGCCTGGCCCACCTGTCTCCTAGGTTGTCTCAACCTGCCGTCGCTCCCGCCACAAAGATCCACTCAAAGGGCCGTTGGGACAAAGGTCCTTTCATCAGCCCCAATCCGTGAATCACTCGCGGGTACTCTTCGAGCCGACCCCGACTTTAGTCACCATTTGTATAGTATGTATATATGTATATTATAACCCGTGATCACCTCCCGAGTGACACGGCCCGATATGTATAGCAAGGCAGACTGACAAGAATGCAGGGCCAATGATGATAAACTAGCATCCTACACTAGCATTTAGGATTGCAGGTAAGGTATCAACAGAGGTAGCAACAGTGTCAGGCTATGCATCAGACTAGATTAACGGAAAGCAGTAACATGCTACACACCTAATGCAAGCAGTATAGAGGAGAATAGGCGATCTCTGGTGATCAGGGGGGGGCTTGCCTGGTTGCTCTGGCAAGTAGGGTCGTCACAAACGTAGTCGGTCGAGGGCACCAGCAGCTGCGTCGGTCTCGTGTCTAACCGAAGAGAGAGGGGAAGAAACAGTAAACACACGGCAATATCAACAGGATCATGACATGTTCTAAACGCAGGCCGGGGTGATATACAAGCCTAACTAAGCGATTTGTTAATTTAGGAATTTATCCGGATTTATTTAATTAGGGTTGGCACATATTCATTTATCGAAATCGTTCTAATTGTTCAACGTTCTCATAGCTGCGGGCGTCTGACGACGAGATACCGAGGGCGTATCCGGGTTCGTATCGCGTTCTGAGCAAGTTTCATGTATAAAATATTTTCATCGGAGTTACGGTTTAAAAGATATGATTTTCTAAAGTTTTTATTAATTTCTGAAATTTAATTAATTATTTTAATCAACATATCCAACAGTAATTGATGACGTCACTGACATCATGCTGACGTCAGCATTAATTAAGATTAATTACTATTACTGTTTAAATTAACACTAATCAGTTAATTAGATTAACCTAATCAGGATTAATTACTAATTAATTAATTAATTACTTAATTAATTATTTTATTATTTTATTATTTATTTTTATTTCTATTTTCTTAAAACTGTTCTGGGACCGTGGGCCCCATTCGTCAGCGTCACAGGGTTTCGGCCCCACTGGCGCCAGTGGCCCAGGGGCGGACACGTCCGGGGGCGTGCCCCTTTCGGACCGGACATGTCCGGTGCCCAAAAGGGGACGCACGGGCGGTCGGCGGGCGCGGGCGCCGGCGAGGCCACGGCGGGGCCGGAGGCGGGCGCGGCGCGGTGGCTGTAGCGGCCGCGCGGCAGCGCGGTGGCTGGAGCGGCAGCGTCGGCGGCGGTCGCGCGGGAGGCGAAGTACGGGGGGGGGCTGTAGCGGGCGGTTGGCGGCGAGGAGCGCCGCGGGCTCGCAGCGAGGGCAGGCCGCGCGCCCTGGCGGCGAGCGCGTCTCTCCGTTCCCGGCGCTTCCGAGCAGTGAGGGGGAGGCCCGAGGCCTCACCGGATCCGTAGGGACGGGGCAAGCGGGGTCGGGGTGGTCGACGGGGACGACGCGACGGGAGGCAGGCGGCCAGGGGACAAGGCGGCGAGTAGACGAGCAGACCGCGAGGGAGAGCTCCGTCGGTGGCGTACGTGCGCGAGGGCGAGTCGCGGCGGGTCCGGGCGCGTCGGGGCGAGCGGCGTCGAGGAGCAGCCGGCGAGGGAGACGGGATCCGGGCGGCGTGTTCCAACGGCGACGGCGAGCGGTCGCTGTCGTCGCCGCGACCGAGGGACGGGTCGTTCCGCGATCCCGATCCCGATCTGGATCGGAGGTGGGGGCTGACGAGGGGGAGGCGGCGACGGGCCGGCGTCGGCGAGCGGCGTCGACGACGAGGCGGACGGATCGGGCCTGCGCCCGATCCAATGGGGGGGGGGAGAGAAAACGAGGGGGGAGGGGGGGGGGGTCGGGGGGTAGGGTTAGGGTTTGGCCGGGGGGTGCCGGCTAAGTAGGCGCGGCTGGGCCGGCCTGGCGCCCGGTGGCTTGCTGGGCCGAGGCCCAGTCGGGGGGGGGGGGGGGGGGTGTTGCTTTTTTTTTCCTTTTCTGTTTCTTTTTCCTTTTCTTTATTCTCCTTTCTCAATCTAGTAAAAAGCTAGGCCTCAAAATGGTTTTTGTAAAAAGTGTGACCTATTTCATAAATACCAGTGCATTATTCCTTAACACCTAAAATTAGTTTGGACAAAACATAATTCCATATTTATTTCAGATTTAATAAATGGTTATTAAATATTATCTTTATCCACTGTTTGAGGTTGTTCGAGTCACTTATCCAATTCCAATGATGTTGGTTTCAATTTTAGAATAGCCTCTGGAATATTTGTTACTTATCTGACATTTTAGTTTCTATGTTGGACAACTTTTATATCCCACTTTCATTTAAATTTGAATTTGACTTAGGAGTTGAAATGCAATATGATCCTAATGATGATTGTGCACTATTAATCATGATGACATGGCCTCATCAAAAGGGTGATCTCTGTAGCTTAATACAGGGGGTGTTACAGTGATGGTGCGGTTGTGATGTTCACCGAGTTGCTCCCGACGAAGCTGGGCATGGGAAAATCATATGTCGTCTTGTCTGGATTTTCCTTCACCCAGTTGATGACAGCCAGGATCAAGTTAGTAGCGAAATCATTTCTGTAGGCAGCTACAGCTGCAGCGATTGTCTGCTGGACCAACTCATTTTTCTCCTAAGCTGCTTTTTTCGCATCCTCAGCTTCTTTCTTCTTGAACGCAAGCTTAACCTTCTTGTTGATGTCCGCCTGACTGAACTTCTTTTTCTACTTCTTGGCCTCTAGGCTCTCGTTGTAAAATACCTTCCACGTGGCGCCATCTCTGGCGCCGTGCACACGTCCATATTGCGGTCGCTGGTCCAAAGGGAGTCCCTTCAGTTCGTTCAAGGCCCGGTTGAGAGGGGTGTCCCACTTGGGCCTCATCGACGAAGACTCGCTTTCGGCTGCAAGCCTGTGTTGCTTCTCCTAGAAAAGGTACATGAACTATTTACAAATGTGTAATCGACTTGATCAGAAGCTAAATGTAAGGTGTGGTAAAAGAATAATTACCAGTATTCTTTCCGATTTCCTCGTGATCGGGTCCGTCTCATCTCAAAACCCTAGTTCATCTCTTGTGTTTAATCTTTGTATCCAAATCTCAGATTGGTACCTGTGGGTGACTAGTAGTGTTGATTACATCTCGTAGTTGATGCTAGATGGTTTATTTTGTGGAAGATTATATGTTCAGATCTATTATGCAATTCAATACCCCTCTGATCTTAGCATGAATATGTGATACATCTCCAACGTATCTATAATTTATGAAGTATTCATGCCATGTTTACAACAATTTTATATGGTTTTGGTATGATTTGCATGGAACTAACCCGGACTGACGCTGTTTTCAGAAGAACTACCGTTGTGTTGTTTTTTGTGCAGAAATGAAAGTTCTCCAAATGAGCTGAAACTTTTTGATGATTTTTTTTGGAACAAAAGAGACCCCCGAAGCTTCGTGGAAGGACCAGAAGGTGAAGGAGTAGGGCACAAGACACCGAGGCACGCCTGGGCCCTTGCCCGTGCCCTGGTGGGTTGTGCTCACCTCGAGGCCCATCTTAGCGTGAAACCAACGCCAAAAATTTCTATAAATAGAGAAACCATTAGGGGTAACCCTAGATCAGAAGTTCCGCCATCGCAAGGCCTCTGTATCCACGAGATCCAATCTAGACCCCATTCCGGCACCCTGCCGGAGGGGGAAATCATCACCGGTGGCCATCTTCATCATCCCGGCGGCCACCATGATGAGAAGGGAGTAGTCCACCCTCGGGGCTGAGGGTTTGTACCAGTAGCTATGTGTTTAATCTCTCTCTCTCTTGTGTTCTTGAGATGTCACAATCTTGATGTATCGCGGGCTTTGTTAATATAGTCAGATCATATGGTGTTTTCCCCTCTCTATCTTGTTGTGAATTGAGTTTTCCCTTTGAGATTTCATTTTATCGGATTGAATACTTTTATGGATTTGAGAACACTTGATGTATATCTTGCTATGAATACCCGTGGTGACAATGGGGTATCATATTGATTCACTTGATATATGTTTTGGCACTCAACTCGCGGATTCCCGAGGTGACATTGGGGTAATCTATGCATAGGGGTTGATGCACGTTCTTGTCTTTGTTTCTCCAGTAGAAATCTTGGGGAACTCTTTGAGGTTCTTTGTGTTGGATTGAGTATTATGAATCTGAATTTGCTTTGGTGTTATTCTAGTACGAACTCTTGATAGATCAATCAGAAAAAATAACTTGGTGTTATTTTAGTACGAACTCTTGATAGATCGATCGGAAAGAATAACATGGTGTTATTTTAGTACGAACTCTTGGATAGATCGATCGGAAAGAATAGCTACAAACAATTTCTTCTTATGTTCTCCGCTAGATAAGAACTTTGGAGTGATTCTTCATCGCACGTTGAGGGATGGTTATATGATCCAATTATATTAGCATTGTTGAGAGATTACACTAGCGAAAGTACGGACCCTAGGCCTTGTTTTCAAGCATTGCAATACCATTTGTGCTCACTTTTGTCACTTGCTACCTTGCTGTTTTTATTTATTCAGATTATAAAAATATATTTCTACCATCCATATTACACTTTTATCACCATCTCTTCGCTGAACTAGTGCACCTATACATTTTGCCATTGTATTGGGTGTGTTGGGGACACAAGAGATTTCTTGTATTTGGTTGCAGGGTTGTTTGAGAGAGACCATCTTCATCCTACGCCTCCCATGGATTGATAAACCTTAGGTCATCCACTTGAGGGAAAATTGCTACTGTCCTACAAAACTCTGCGCTTGGAGGCCCAACACGAGTCTACAAGAATAAATTTGCGTAGTAGACATCAAGCTCTTTTCTGGCGCCGTTGCCGGGGAGGTTAGGTAAGCGGCACTCACACCCCATCAACGAAGCTCTTTTCTGGCGCCGTTGCCGGGGAGGTGAGTGCTTTAAGGTATATCTTTAGATCTTGCAATTGAATCTTTTAGTTTCTTGTTTTATCACTAGTTTGGTTTATAAAAATAAAACTACAAAAAAAATGGAATTGAGGTTGCATCATATTATTCATCTCTATAATGTCTTTCGTGAAAATGATGGAAAGGAAAATTGTGCTCAATTGATAGAAGAAGAATTCTCTAAAATGTTTGACAAAAAATCTTTGAATGATGAGCATGATTGCAATGTTGTTGGTATGAATTCTTTGAATATCCATGATGCTAATGATATGCAAAGCTACAAGCTTGGGGATGCTATGTTTGATGAAGATGATATTTTTAGTCCCCCAAGTTTTGATGTGCAAATTTGTTATAATGGTAGCATGCCTCCTATTTATGACGATTATATTGATGAAAGTGGGTTTGGAAGAGTGTCAACTCTAGGTACTAATGATCCCACTATTTTGGAGGGTGTTGAATCTTATTGTGATAATTATGAAAGTGGATTTGGAGAGGTCATGACTTTATTTAGTGATGAATCCACTATTTTTAAAGAGGTTTCAATTGATTATGACAAGAAAGTTGCTATCTATGATGATTATGGTGATGACATGTATGGTATAAAGAATAATGATAACCATGAAAATTGTCATCATGATTTTAATTTTCAATCCCATGATAGTTATTTTGTTGAGTTTGCTCCCACTACTATTCATGAGAATAAATTTGCTTATGTGGAGAGTAATAAAACTTTTATGCACGTGGATCATGAAAAGAATGCTTTATGTGATGGATATATTGTTGAATTCATTCATGATGCTACTGAAAATTATTATGAGAGGGGAACATATGCTTTTACATATTGCAATAATATCAAGTTTCCTCTCTTTATGTTGAAAGTTTTCAAGTTGTACTTGTTTTGCCTTCCTATGCTAGTTGATTCTTGATCCCATAAATTATTTGCTCACAAAATCCCTGTGCATAAGAAGTGGGTTAGACTTAAATGTGCTAGTCATATGCTTCACGATGCTCTCTTCGTGTTTCAATTCTTATCTTTTATGCGAGCATCATTGAAATCATCATGCCTAGCTAAAAGGCATTAAAGAAAAGCGCTTGTTGGGAGACAACCCAACACTTTTACCTACTGTTTTTGTGTATTCACATGATTAGGCTACTGTAGTAATCATGTTTTATATCTTTTGTTTCAATAAAGTGCCAAGTAAAGCCTTTGGGATGGTGTGGATGATAGTTGACTTGATTCTGTGCAAAAACAGAAACTTTTGCGCCCAGTAACAGAATTTTTTAAATTCACTGGAGAGTATAAAAAATTCTGAATTTTTTACAGTTTATGGGTAAACAAATTCTATACGTTTTCCTAATTTTTCAGAATTTTTGAAGTTACATAAGTATGACTAATATTCAGATATTTATGTACTGTTCTGTTTTTAACAGATTCTGTTTTCCATGCATAGTTTGCTTGTTTTATGGTTTATGGCTTATATTGCTTAATATAAATTGTGGAAATTGTAGAGTACAGTAGGCATTGTGTGAGAACAATTATGAATCTTGTCTTTGACAGTACCAAAGTGAATGATTTTTCTTTATCATACTAACCCATCTCACGAAGTTCTGTTAAGTTTTGTGTGATTGAAGTTTTCAAGTTTTGGGTGAGATATCGATATGAGGAGAATAAGGAGTGACAAGACCCTAAGCTTGGGGATTCCCAAGGCACCCCCAAGGCAATATTCAAGGAAGATCCAAGCAACTAAGCTTGGGGATGCCCCAGAAGGCATCCCCTCTTTCGTCTTCAACATTATCGGTAACCTCACTTGGAGCTATATTTCATTCGTCACATGATATGTGTTTTGCTTGGAGCATCATTTTCTAGTTAGGATTTGCTTTCTGTTATTTATAATAATGTTTTGCATCTTTATTTCCAATAAAAATGTCAAGGATAGCCTTTACCATGCTCATTTTGCAAGTATATGAGTTGCTGTTTCAAAACAGAAAGTTTATCGATGTTGCAAAAATTCCCGAGAAAAGTCAGAATGTGATAAAATGTTGAAACTTTTTGCAAAGTAAGCTCTGATAATTTTTATACAGTGTTGTAAATTTTCATAATTTTTGGAGTTAAATAAGTATTGATACTCTTGCATTCTTTACAGACTGTACTGTTTTGGCAGATTCCTGTTATGTTTGCATTGTTTGCATATGTTTGCTTGTTTAATGATTCTATTTGAGGATAGGAGTATTAAATATGCAGAGGCATTTAGTATGCAATGTTGAATAATAATTTTTGTGATTTGCTACAGTAGATAATGATAAGGTTTTTGCATTGGTTTATACAAACTTATCTCACGAGTTCTTGTTGAGTTTTGTGTGTATGAAGTTTTTAAGATTTAGGGAAACCGTGATATAAAAGGAATGAAGAAGACACAAGAGCTCAAGCTTGGGGATTCCCAAGGCATCCCAAGTTAATATTCTCAAGCATCTAAGCTTGGGGATGCCCCGGTAGGCATCCCACCTTTCTTCATCAACAATTATCGGTTAGTATCGGTTGAGCCTAAGTTTTTGCTTCTTCACATGATGTGTGCTTTTCTTAGAATGTCATTTTATTTTGTTTTGCTTGCTGTTTTAATAAAATACTTAGATCTAAAAGTTTTTAAATAAGAGAGAGTCCTCAAATAGCTACCTATTTACTTAACTACTCATTTGATCTTCACTTATATCTTTTTGGAGTAGTTTGTCGAACACTCTCATGCTTCACTTATATTATTTCAAGAGTTGATAATAGTGATGAGAATTTGCACAAGCTTTGAAATTGGTCCTAATATAATGAATATTCATGAAGGATATAATAAAAACTTTCATGTAGATCATTGTATATGATAAGTTTGATTCCTTGCAATAGTTTTGCCATATGGAGATAATAATATGTGAGTCATGTTGGTGAGTAATTATGATTTAGTAAGAATATTGGTGTTAAGGTTTGTGATTCCCTATGCAAGTACGAAAGTCAATAGTTATGCAATGAAATTACATCCTACTTGTGGTGCATTATTCGGTGTTAGTTATGCTTAATGCTCGTTTATGAGAATTTTTGTTTCTTGGTTGGTTGGTTCTCAATATTTTTGCTAGCCTCCATTTGTGCTAAGTGGGAATACTACTTGTGCATCCAAATCCCTGAAACCCAGTTTTGCCACATGAGTCCACCATACCTACCTATATGCGGTATTCCCGTGCCGTTCTAAGCAAATTTGTATGTGCCATCTCTAATTTTCAAAATAAATTTCCTTTTTGTGTGCTCGTACCGCTCATGAAGCGGCAGGGGGTGGCCAATATTTTCCATGCTAGATGTGTTATTCTCAAGATGAGTGTCTATTCACTTGTCATTGCACGAGAGTACGGCAAAGGTATTAGGGATGCCCAGTCCTGAAATGAAAAAAAAATTACTTTATGTTGTCCAATAATAAATTCCTTGGAAAGTGTTGGTATGGAGGGCACCCGTGGATACGGCTAGCCATGGATTGTGAAAGAATGGTGGAAAAAGGAATAAATTTATTTTCTGTTTGGGAACCGCCTATGATATATCTAGCATGGAAAGTGTTGGGAATTACTCGGTCGTTTTCGTTGACGGGAAAAGTATGCCTCTCAAAAACTTTATCTCTCAATTTAAGCTTTGAGCTCTGGCACCTCTACAAATCCCTACTTCCCTCTGCGAAGGGCCTGTCTATTTACTTTATGCAATTTTTATTTTTATTTGAGTCTCCATCTTCTCTTATAAAGCACCAACTAAGGGGCACTATGATTGTACTTGAGCATTGGATGTAGCTAATATTCGAGTGTGTCTCATGAATGGATCAATGATTGAGCATGATGGGCTAGGGATAACTTTCTTTAGTGTTGATATTTTGAAAGACATGGTTGCTTGTTGATATGCTTGAGTATTGATGTCCTCATGTCAAATTATAGACTATTGCTTTGAATCATTCAAGTCCAAATATCCATGCTACAAAAGAAAGATTATATGATGAATATAATAGGTAGCTTTCCACAAGAAAAAAATCCATTTTCAATTGCTACTTTATCATAATAAGTATCATGAGAAAGAGTTGCTGTTACGATGCTAGGAAAAGTGATTGAAATTATCATTGATCAAACTTATGTACTTTGCTAGCATTCACACTTCATAAATTATTTCTTTTATCATTTACCTACTCGAGGACGAGTAGGAATTAAGCTTGGGGATGCTGATACGTCTCCAACGTATCTATAATTTATGAAGTATTCATGCCATGTTTACAACTATTTTATATGGTTTTGGTATGATTTGCATGGAACTAACCCGGACTGATGTTGTTTTCAGAAGAACTACCTTGGTGTTGTTTTTTGTGCAGAAATGAAAGTTCTCCAAATGAGCTGAAACTTTTTGATGATTTTTTTGGAACAAAAGAGACCCCCAAAGCTTCGTGGAAGGACCAGAAGGTGAAGGAGTAGGGCACAAGACACCGGGGCGCGCCTGGGCCCTTGCCCGTGCCCCGGTGGGTTGTGCTCACCTCGAGGCCCATCTTAGCGTGAAACCAACGCCAAAAATTTCTATAAATAGAGAAACCATCAGGGGTAACCCTAGATCAGAAGTTCCGCCGCTGCAAGGCCTCTGTATCCACGAGATCCAATCTACACCCCGTTTCGGCACCCTGCCGGAGGGGGAAATCATCACCGGTGGCCATCTTCATCATCCCGGCGGCCACCATGATGAGGAGGGAGTAGTCCACCCTCGGGGCTGAGGGTTTGTACTAGTAGCTATGTGTTTAATCTCTCTCTCTCTCGTGTTCTGGAGATGTCACAATCTTGATGTATCGCGAGCTTTGTTAATATAGTCGGATCATATGGTGTTTCCCCCTCTCTATCTTGTTGTGAAATGAGTTTTCCCTTTGAGATTTCATTTTATCGGATTGAATACTTTTATGGATTTGAGAACACTTGATGTATATCTTGCTATGAATACCCGTGGTGACAATGGGGTATCATATTGATTCACTTGATATATGTTTTGGCACTCAACTCGCGGATTCCCGAGGTGACATTGGGGTAATCTATGCATAGGGGTTGATGCACGTTCTTGTCTTTGTTTCTCCGGTAGAAATCTTGGGGAACTCTTTGAGGTTCTTTGTGTTGGATTGAGTATTATTAATCTGAATTTGCTTTGGTGTTATTCTAGTACGAACTATTGATAGATCGATCGGAAAGAATAACTTGGTGTTATTTTAGTACGAACTCTTGATAGATCGATCGGAAAGAATAACTTGGTGTTATTTTAGTACGAACTCTTGGATAGATCGATCGGAAAGAATAGCTACAAATAATTTCTTCTTATGTTCTTCACTAGATAAGAACTTTGGAGTGATTCTTCATCGCACGTTGAGGGATGGTTATATGATCCAATTATATTAGCATTGTTGAGAGATTGCACTAGCAAAAGTACGGACACTAGGCCTTGTTTTCAAGCATTGCAATACCGTTTGTGCTCACTTTTGTCACTTGCTACCTTGCTGTTTTTATTTATTCAGATTATAAAAATATATTTCTACCATGCATATTACACTTTTATCACCATCTCTTCGCCGAACTAGTGCACCTATACAATTTGCCATTGTATTGGGTGTGTTGGGGACACAAGAGATTTCTTGTATTTGGTTGCAGGGTTGTTTGAGAGAGACCATCTTCATCCTACGCCTCCCACAGATTGATTAACCTTAGGTCATCCACTTGAGGGAAAATTGCTACTGTCCTACAAAACTCTGCTCTTGGAGGCCCAACAGGAGTCTACAAGAATAAAGTTGCATAGTAGACATCAATATGTTTTGTGAGTAGTTACTTGATACGTCTCCAACGTATCTATAATTTATGAAGTATTCATGCCATGTTTACAACAATGTTAGATGGTTTGGGTGCAATTTTATATGATTTAAATGGAACTAACCTGGACTGACGTTGTTTTCAGCACAACTACCGTGGTGTCGTTTTTTGTGCAGAAATCAAAGTTCTCCAAATGCAGCGAAACTTTTTGACAATTTTTTTTGGAAGAAAAGAGGCACTAGAAGCTTTGTGGGAGGTCCAGAAGATCCACGAGGGCCCCACAAGGGCGCGCCAGGTGGGGCTGGCTCGCCCTGGTACCTTGTGGGCTACTCGTGGCCCATCTTCGCGTGATTCCAACGCTGAAAAATCCTATATATATATAAACTCCCAGAAATAACCCTAGATCAGAAGTTCCACCGCCGCAAGCCTCTGTAGCCACGAAAAACCAATCTAGACCCTGTTTCGGCACCCTGCCAGAGGGGGAAATCATCACCGGTGGCCATCTTCATCATCCCGGCGGCCACCATGATGAGGAGGGAGTAGTCCACCCTCGGGGCTGAGGGTTTGTACCAGTATCTATGTGTTTAATCTCTCTCTCTCTCTCTCTCTCTCGTGTTCTTGATTTGGCACAATCTTGACGTATCGCGAGCTTTGTTAATATAGTTGGATCTTATGGTGTTTTCCCCTCTCTATCCTGTTGTGATGAATTGAGTTTTCCCTTTGAGATTTCGTTCTTATCAGATTGAATACTTTTATGGATTTGAGAGCACTTGATGTATGTCTTGCTATGAATACCCGTGGTAACAATGGGGTATCATATTGATTCACTTGATATATGTTTTGGCGTTCAACTCGCGGATTCCCGAGGTGACATTGGGGTAATCTATGCATAGGGGTTGATGCATGTTCTCGTCTTTGTTTCTCCGGTAGAAATCTTGGGGCACTCTTTGAGGTTCTTTGTGTTTGATTGAGTATTATGATTCTGAAATTGTTTGATGCATATCGTATAATAAATTCACGGATACTCGTGGTGACATTGGAGTATCTAGGTGACATTAGAGTTGGTTGATGTGTATCATATGGTGTTATTTTAGTACGAACTCTTAGATAGATCAATCAGAAAGGATAACTTGGTGTTATTTTAGTATGAACTCTTGGATAGATCGATCGAAAATGATAACTTTGAGGTGGTTTCATACCCTACAAACAATTTCGTCTTATGTTCTCCGCTAGATAAGAACTTTGGAGTGATTCTTCATCGCACCTTGAGGGATGGTTACATGATCCAATTATATTAGCATTGTTGAGAGATTGCACTAGCGAAAGTATGAACCCTAGGCCTTGTTTCTAAGCAATGCAATACCGTTTGTGCTCACTTTTGTTACTTGCTACCTTGCTATTTTTTACTGTTCCTATTACAAAAATCAATATCCATTATCATTACTACACTTGTATCTCCATCTCTTCACAGAACTAGTGCACCTATACGATTTACCATTGTATTTGGTGTGTTGGGGACACAAGAGACTCTTTGTTATTTGGTTGCAGGGTTGTTTGAGAGAGACCATCTTCATCCTACGCCTCCCATGGATTGATAAACCAGAGGTTTTCCACTTGAGGGAAAATTTGCTACTGTCCGACAGAACTCAGCGCTTGGAGGCCCAACACGAGTCTACAAGAACAAGTTGTGTAGTAGCCATCAAGCTCTTTTCTGGCGCTGTTGCCGGGGAGGTGAGTGCTTGAAGGTATATCTTTAGATCTTGCAATTGAATCTTTTACTTTCTTGTCTTATCACTAGTTTGGTTTATAAAAGAAAACTACAAAAAATTGAATTGAGGTGGCCTCATATTATCCGTTTTTATCATGTCTTTCTTGAAAATGATGGAAAGGAAAATTGTACTCAATTGATAGAAGAAGAATTCAATAAAATGTCTGGCATAAAAACTTTGAATGATAAGAATGTTGCTAGTATGAATTCTTTGTATATCCATGATGCTAATGATATGCAAAGCTACAAGCTTGGGGATGCTATGTTTGATGAAGATGATATTTTTAACCCCCCCCCCCAAGTTTTGATGAGAAAATTTATTATGATGATAGCATGCCTCCTATTTATGATGATTATATTGATGAAAGTGGGTTTGGAAGAGTGTCAACTCTAGGTAATGATCCCACTATTTTGGAGGGTGTTGAATCTTATTGTAATAATTATGAAAGTGGATTTGGAGAGGCCATGACTTTATTTAGTGTTGAATCCTCTATTTTGGAAGAGGTTTCAATTGATTATGACAACAAAGTTCCTATCTATGATGATTATGGTGATGACATGTATGCTATAAAAAGTAATGATAACCATGAAATTTGTCATCATGATTTTAATGTTCAGTTTGATTATGTCCATCAAGTATCTCACGATAGTTATTTTGCTGAATTTGCTCCCACTACTATTCATGAGAATAAATTTGCTTATGTGGAGAGTAATAAAATTTCCATGCTTGTGGATCATGAAAAGAATGCTTTATGTGATAGCTATATTGTTGAATTCATTCATGATGCTACTGAAAATTATTATGAGAGAGGAACATATGCTTTTACATATCTCAATAATATCAAGTTTCCTCTCTATGTGTTGAAAATCTTGAAGTTTTGCTTGTTTTGCCTTCTTATGCTAGTTGATTCTTTTTCCCATAAGTTGTTTGCCCACAAAATCCCTATGCATAGGAAGTGGGTTAGACTTAAATGTGCTAGTCATATGCTTCATGATGCTCTCTTTGTGTTTCAATTCTTATCTTTTTTGTGAGCATCATTGAAATCATCATGCCTAGCTAAAAAGGCATTAAAGAAAAACGCTTGTTGGAGACAACCCAACATTTATTCCTTCTGTTTTTGCTTGTTCACATGATTATGCTACTGTAGTAATCATGTTTTATAGCTTTTGTTTCAATAAAGTGCCAAATAAAGCCTTTGGGATAGTGTGGATGATAGTTGATTTGATTCCGTGCAAAAATAAAAACTTTTGCATACAGTAACAGAATTGTTAAAAATCACTGGAGTGTCGAAAAATTCTGAATTTTTTACAGATGATTTATATACAAATTTCCTACGTTGTCCTAAGTTTTCAGAGGTTTTGGAGTTACAGAAGTATAATTATTATTTAGATCTTTACAGATTGTTCTGTTTTTTTACAGATTCTGTTTGCAATGCATAGTTTGCTTGTTTTATGGTTTCTATGGCTTATATTGCTTAATATAAATTGTGGAAATTATATTTTACAGTAGGATTTTTGAGGAAACAATTATGAATCTTGTCTTTGATAGTACCCAAGTGAATGATTTGTTTTACTATGCTAACCCATCTCACGAAGTTCCGTTAAGTTTTGTGTGATTGAAGTTTTCAAGTTTTGGGTGAGATATCGATATGAGGAGAATAAGGTGACACAAAAGCTCAAGCTTGGGGATGCCCAAGGAGCCCCAATATAATATTCCAAGAAGTCTCAAGCATCTAAGCTTGGCGATGCCCCGGTAGGCATCCCACCTTTCTTCATCAACAATTATCGGTTAGCCTCGGTTGAGCCTAAGTTTTTGCTTCTTCACATGATGTGTTCTATTCTTGGAATGTCATTTTATTTTCTTTTGCTTGCTGTTTTAATAAAATACTTAGATCTGAAAGTTTTTAATGAGAGAGAGTCCTCAAATAGCTACCCATTTACTTAACTACTCGCTTGATCTTCACTTAGATTATTTTGAGAGTTAGTAAAATTTTAAAGAAATATCCTCTCATTGCTTCACTTATATTATTTTGAGATATGAATTTTTTTTTGAAGAAATATTTATGCTATCGTGCTTCACTTAAATTTGTTTGAGAGCTTTGTTAGTATCAATGGTAATATATTAAATTAGTCCCAAAGTGGTAGATATCCAAGGGGGATATAATAAAAACTTTCATGAAAATCATTGGACATTATAAACTTGATTCCTTGCAATAGTTTTGCGATATGGAGATAATAATATGTGAGTCATGTTGGTGAGTAATTGTGCTTTAGTAGGAGTATTGGTGTTAAGGTTTGTGATTCCCTATGCAAGCACGGAAGTCAATAGTTATGCACGGAAGTTATATCCTACTTGTGGTGCATTATTCGGTGTTAGTTATGTTTAATACTCGTTTATGATCGTTTTTGTTTCTTGGTTGGTCGCTTCTCAATCTATTTGCTAGCCTCCATTTATACTAAGCAGGAATACTGCTTGTGCGTCCAAACTCCTTAAACCAAGTTGTGCCAAATGAGTCCACCATACCTACCTATATGCGATATTTCCATGCCGTTCCAAGTAAATTTGTATGTGCCAACTCTAATTTTTCAAAATGAATTTCCTTTTTGTGTGCCCGTACCACTCATGAAGCGGCAGGGGGTGGCCAATATTTTCCATGCTAGATGTTTTATTCTCAAGATGAGTGTTTATTCACTTGTCATTGAACGAGAGTGTGGCAGGTAATAGGGATGCCCAATCCCGAAATGTAAAGAAATTTTATTTATGTTGTCAATAATAAATTCCTTGGAAAGTGTTGGTATGGAAGGCACCCGTGGATACGGCTAGCCATGGATTGTGAAAGAATGGTGGAAAAAGGAATAAACTTTATTTTATGTTTGGGAACCGCCTATGATGTATCTAGCATGGAAGATAGCGAGATCTCTTGGTTGTTATGTTGACAGGAAAAGCATGCCTCTCAAAACAATTTTATCTCTCAATTTAAGCTTTGAGCTCTGGCACCTCTACAAATCTCTGCTTCCCTCTGTGAAGGGCCTATCTATTTACTTTATGCAATTTTTATTTTTATTGAGTCTCCATCTTCTCTTATAAAGCACCAACTAGGGAACACTATTGTCATAGTGCATTGGGCATAGTTAATATTCGAGTGTGTTTCATGAATGGATCAATGATTGAGCATAATGGGCTAGGGATAGCTTTCTTTAGTGTTGATATTTTGAAAGACACGGTTGCTTGTTGATATGATTGAGTATTGATGTCCTCATGTCAAATTATAGACTATTGCTTTGAATCATTCAAGTCCAAATGTCCATGCTATAAAAGAAAAGAGTATATGAGGACTATGATAGGTAGCATTTCACACCAAAAATTCTGTTTTCAATTGCTACTTTATCATGATAAGTTTTATGAGAAAGAGTTGTTGTTATGATGCTAGGAAACGTGATTGAAATTATCATTGATCAAACTTATGCACTATGCTAGCATTCACACTTCATAAATTATTTCTTTATCATTTACCTACTCGAGGACGAGCAGGAATTAAGCTTGGGGATGCTGATACATCTCCAACTTATCTATAATTTATGAAGTATTCATGCCATGTTTACAACAATTTTATATGGTTTGGGTGCAATTTTATATGATTTAAATGGAACTAACCTAGACTGACGCTGTTTTCAGCAGAACTACCATGGTGTTGTTTTTTGTGCAGAAATCAAAGTTCTCCAAATGTAGCGAAACTTTTTGATGATTTTTTTGGAAGAAAAGAGGCACTAGAAGCTTCGTGGGAGGGCCAGAAGAGCCACGAGGGCCCCACGAGACACCAGGGCGCGCTAGGTGGGGCTGGCTTGCCCTGGTACCTTGTGGGCTACTCGTGGCCCATCTTCGCGTGATTCCAACACTGAAAAATCCTATATATATATATATATATCAAAACCCCCAGAAATAACCCTAGATCAGAAGTTCCACCACCGCAAGCCTCTGTAGCCATGAAAAAACAATCTAGTCCCTGTTTCAGCACCCTGCCGAAGGGGGAAATCATCACCGGTGGCCATCTTCATCATCCCGGCGGCCACCATGATGAGGAGGGAGTACTCCACCCTTGGGCCTGAGTGTTTGTACCAGTAGCTATGTGTTTAATCTCTCTCTCTCTCTCTCTCGTGTTCTTGATTTGGCACGATCTTGATGTATCGTCAGCTTTGTTAATATAGTTGGATCATATGGTGTTTTCCCCTCTCTATCTTGTTGTGATGAATTGAGTTTTCCCTTTGAGATTTTGTTCTTATCGGATTGAATACTTTTATGGATTTGAGAGCACTTGATGTATGTCTTGCTATGAATACCCATGGTGAAAATGGGGTATCATATTGATTCACTTGATATATGTTTTGGCACTCAACTCGCGGATTCCTGAGGTGACATTGGGGTAATCTATGCATAGGGGTTAATGCACGTTCTCATCTTTGTTTCTCCGGTAGAAATCTTGGAGAACTCTTTGAGGTTCTTTGTGTTGGATTGAGTATTATGAATCTGAAATTGTTTGATGCATATCGTATAATTAACTCACGGATACTCGTGGTGACATTGGAGTATCTAGGTGACATTAGAGTTGGTTGATGTGTATCATATGGTGTTATTTTAGTACGAACTCTTAGATAGATCGATCGGAAAGGATAACTTGGTATTATTTTAGTACAAACTCTTGGGTAGATCGATCGGAAAGGATAACTTTGAGGTGGTTTCGCACCCTACAAAAATTTGTGTCTTATGTTCTCTGCTAGATAAGAACTTTGGAGTGATTCTTCATCGCACGTTGAGGGGGGGTTATATGATCCAATTATATTAGCATTGTTGAGAGATTGCACTAGCGAAAGTATGAACCCTAGGCCTTGTTTCTAAGCATTACAATACCGTTTGTGCTCACTTTTGTTACTTGCTACCTTGCTATTTTTTATTGTTCCTATTACAAAAATCAATATCCAGTATCGTTACTACACTTGTATCTCCATCTCTTCGCTGACCTAGTGCACCTATACAATTTACCATTGTATTTGGTGTGTTGGGGACACAAGAGACTCTTTGTTATTTGGTTGCAGGGTTGTTTGAGAGAGACTATCTTCATCCTACGCCCCCCCACGGATTGATAAACCTTAGGTCATCCACTTGAGGGAAAATTTGCTACTGTCCTACAAAACTCTGCACTTGGAGGCCCAACACAAGGCTATGATACGTCCATTTTGCATCATGCTTTTATATTAATATTTATTGCATTATTTTCTATTATTTCACTTTATGATACAATACTTATGCCTTTTCTCTCTTATTTTACAAGGTTTACACAAAGAGGGAGAATGCCGGCAGCTGGAATTCTGGACCGGAAAGGAGCAAATCTGAGATACATATTCTGCACAACTCCAAAAGTCCTGAAAATTTACGGAGAAATATTTTGGAATATAAAAAAATATTGGGTGAAGAAACTATCGGAGGGGACCCACCAGGTGGCCACAAGCCTGGGGGGCGCCCTACCCCCCCAAGACTTGTGGGCCCCCTGGCCATCGCCTGGTGCTCCTCTTCTGCTATATGAAAGGTTTTGACCTAGAAAAAATAAGAAGGAAGCTTTCGGGACGAAGCGCCGCCATCTCGAGGCGGAACTTGGGCAGGAGCAATCTAGAGCTCCGGTAGAGCGATTCTGCCGGGGAAACCACCCTCCCGGAGGGGGAAATCGAAGCCATCGTCATCACCAACGATCCTCTCATCGAGGGAGGGTCAATCTTCATCAGCATCTTCACCAGCACCATCTCCTCTCAAACCCTAGTTCATCTCTTGTACTCAATCTTTGTCCCAAAACCTCAGATTGGTACCTGTGGGTTGCTAGTAGTGTTGATTACTCCTTGTAGTTGATGCTAGTTGGTTTATTTGGTGTAAGATCATATGTTCAGATCCTTAATGATATTTAATACCCCTCTGATCTGAACATGAATATGCTTTATGAGTAGTTACGTTTGTTCCTGAGGACATGGGAGAAGTCTTGTTATAAGTAATCATGTGAATTTGGTATTCGTTCGATATTTTGATGAGATGTATGTTGTCTTTCCTCTAGTGGTGTTATGTGAACATCGACTAAATGACACTTCACCATGATTTGGGCCTAGGGGAAGGCATTGGGAAGTAATAAGTAGATGATGGGTTGCTAGAGTGACAGAAGCTTAAACCCTAGTTTATGCGTTGCTTCGTAAGGGGTTGATTTGGATCCACATGTTTCATGCTATGGTTAGATTTATTTTAATTCTTATTTCGTAGTTGCGGATGCTTGCAAGAGGGGTTAATCATAAGTGGGAGGCTTGTCCAAGTAAGGATAGCACCCAAGCACCGGTCCACCCACATATCAAGTTATCAAAGTAACGAACGTGAATCATATGAGCATGATGAAAACTAACTTGACAATAATTCCCATGTGTCCTCGGGAGCGCTTTGCTTTATATAAGAGTTCGACCAGGCTTATCCTTTGCTACAAAAAGGATTGGGACACCTTGCTGCACCTTTGTTACACTTGTTGTTACCCGTTATGAATCATCTTATCACCAAACTATCTGTTACCGATAATTTCAGTGCTTGCAGAAAATACCTTGCTGAAAACCGCTTGTCATTTCCTTTTGCTCCTCGTTGGATTTGACACGCTTACTTATCGAAAGGACTATGATTGATGCCCTATACTTGTGGGTCATCAAGACTCTTTTCTGGCGCCGTTACCGAGGAGTGAAGCGCCTTTGGTAAGTGGAATTTGGTAAGGAAACATTTATATTACGTGCTGAAATTTATTGTCACTTGTCACTATGGAAAGTCATCCTTTGAGGGGCTTGTTCGGGGTATCTTCACCTCGACCGGAAAAGCAAATAGTTTCTCCTCAACCTACCGTACCTACTGAAAATATTTATTATGAAATTCCTTCTGGTATGATAGAGAAACTGCTAGCTAATCCTTATGCAGGAGATGGAACACTACATCCTGATATGCATCTAATCTATGTGGATGAAGTTTGTGGATTATTTAAGCTTGCAGGTTTACCCGAAGATGAAGTCAAGAAGAATGTATTCCCTTTATCTTTGAAGGGAAAGGCATTGACATGGTATAGGCTATGTGATGATATTGGAGCTTGGAATTACAACCGATTGAAATTGGAATTTCATCAGAAGTTTTATCCTATGCATCTGGTTCATCGTGATCAGAATTATATATATAATTTTTGGCCTCGTGAAGGAGAAAGTATTGCTCAATCTTGAGGGAAGCTTACGTCAATGTTATATTCATGCCCTAATCATGAGCTCTCAAGAGAAATTATTATTCAGAATTTTTATGCTCGATTTTCTCGTAATGATCAATCCATGCTTGATACTGGTTCTTTTATGAAGAAGACTATTGATTTCAAATGGGATCTCTTGAAAAGAATTAAACGCAACTCTAAAGATTGGGAGCTCGATGAAGGTAAGGAGTCAGGTATAAACCTTAAGTTTGATTGTGTTAAATCTTTTATGGATACTGATGCTTTTCGTGAATTTAGCACTAAATATGGACTTGACTCTGAGATAGTAGCTTCTTTTTGTGAATCATTTGCTACTCATGTTGATCTCCCTAAGGAGAAGTGGTTTAAATATCATCCTCCCATTGAAGGAAAAATAGTAGAACCCACTAAAGCTGAAGAAGAAACCATTACTTATAATGTTGATCCAGTTATTCCTACTGCTTATATTGAGAAACCACCTTTTCCTGTTAGGATAAAAGAACATGCTAAAGCTTCATCTGTAGTCTGCAAGAGTTATACTAGAACACCTACACCCTGTTGGCGTAGAGCAAGTCACATAAACCATGATAACAATGATCTCCTATTTTAACTGAGACAACATGCATGCCAACAATAGGTCTATGTTTATCTTTTTCATCGGGTTTGGCAATTCTAGCAGCTTCATCACAGAAGTGAATAACATGCCCATCAATATTTTCTACCAGGAGATCTTTAACCATAGCAACACTAGGTTCTACTTTAATTTGGTCAGCAGGTTTAGGTGCTTTAATATTACTTTTGTGAACCACAGTTGAAACCTTAGCATGTTCCTTTATCCTAACAGGGAAAGGTGGTTTTTCAATATAAGCAGTAGGCACAACTAGATCAACATTGTAAATAATAGTTTCATCTTTAACCATGACCGGTTCTTTAATTTCTTATTTAATAGGGGGATGATATTTAAACCACTTCTCCTTAGGGAGATCAATATGAGTAGCAAAAGATTCATAAAAGAGGCCACTATCTTAGAGTCAAGTCCATATTTAGTGCTAAACTTGTGAAAAGCATCAGTATTCATAAAAGATTTAACACAATCAAATTCAAGCTTAATACCTGATTCTTTACCTTCGTCGAGTTCCCAATCTTCAGAGTTGAGTTTAATTCTTTCTAAAAGATTCCACCTGAATTCAATAGTCTTCTTCATAAAAGAACCAGTACAAGAAGTATCGAGCATGGATCTATCATCATGAGAAAGCCAAGCATAGAAATTCTGAATAATAATTTCTCTGGAGAGCTCATGATTGGGGCATGAATATAACATTGACTTAAACCTACCCCAAGCTAGAGCGATACTTTCTCCTTCATGAGGCAAAAAATTATATATATAATTCCGATCACGATGAACTAGATGCATAGGATAATTTTTTTGGTGAAATTCCAATTTCAATCGATTCCAGTTCCAAGATCCAATATCATTGCATAGCCTATACCATGTCAATGCTGTTCCCTTCAAAGATAAAGGGAAAACCTTCTTCTTAGCTTCATCTCCGGGCAAACCCGCAAGCTTAAATAATCCACAAATTTCATCCACATAGATCAAGTGCATATCAGGATGTTCGGTTCCATCTCCTGCATAAGGATTAGCTAGCAGTTGTTCTATCATACACGAAGGAATTTCATAACCAATATTTTCAGTAGGTGCAGTAGGTTGAGGGGCAACTAATTGTGCTTCCGTTCGAGGTGAAGATACCCCGAACAAACCCCTCAAAGGATGATTCTCCATAGTAACAAGTGACAATAAATTTCAGCACGTAGTAATAATTTTTCCTTACTAATTTCCACTTACCAAGAGCGCTTCACTCCCCAGCAACGGTGCCAGAAAAGAGTCTTGATGACCCACAAGTATAGGGGATCAATTGTAGTCCTTTCGATAAGTAAGAGTGTCGAACCCAACGAGGAGCAGAAGGAAATGACAAGTGGTTTTCAGCAAGGTATTTTCTGCAAGCTCTGAAATAGTCGGTAACAGGTAGTTTGATAGCAAGATAATTTGTAATGGACAAGTAATGATAACGGTAAATAAAGTGCAGCAAGATAGCCCAATCCTTTTGTGGCAAAGGATAGGCCAAAACAGTCTCTTATGATAAGCAAAGCGTTCTTGAGGGTACACGGGAATTTCACCACGTCACTTTCATCATGTTGGTTTGATTCGTGTTTGCTACTTTGATAATTTGATATGTGGGTGGACCGGTGCTTAGGTGTTGTTCTTACTTGAAAAAACCTCCTACTTATGATTAATCCCCTCGCAAGCATCCGCAACTACGAGAAAAGTATTAAGATAAAATATAACCATAGCATTAAACTTTTGGATCCAAATCGGTCCCTTACGAAGTAGCACATAAACTAAGGTTTAAGCTTCTGTCACTCTAGCAACCCATCATCTAATAACTACTCCACAATGCATTCCCTTAGGCCCAAATATGGTGAAGTTCCATGTAGTCGATGTTCAAATGACACCACTAAGGAAATCATAACATACATATCGTCAAAATATCGAACACATATCAAGTTCACATGATTACTTGCAACATGACTTCTCCCATGACCTCAAGAACAAAAGTAACTACTCACAAGTGATAATCATGCTCAAGATCAGAGGGGTATTAAATAGCACAATGGATCTGAAAATATAATCTTTTGCCAAATAAACCATATAGTAATCAACTACAAGATGTAATCAACACTACTAGTCACCCACAGGTACCAATCTGAGGTTCCGGTACAAAGATTGAACACCAGAGATGAACTAGGGTTTGAGAGGAGATGGTGCTGTTGAAGATGTTGATGGAGATTGCCCTCCCAAAGATGAGAGGGTTGTTGGTGATGACGATGGCTTCGATTTCCCCCTCCGGGGGGGGGGAAGTTCCCCCGGCGGAATTGCTCCGCCGGAGGGCAAAAGTGCTCCTACCCAAGTTCTGCCTCGAGATGGTGGCGCTTCATCCCGAAAGTCCTCCCCTAATTTTTTCTAGGTCAAAATGACCTATATACCAGAAGATGGGCACCGGAGGTTGGCTGGGCTGAGCACAACCCACCAGGGCACGCCTGGGGGGCCTGGCGCTTCCTGGTGTCTTGTGCTCACCAGGTGGCCCCCCTCCGGTAGTTATTTGCTCCAGTATTTTTTATATATTCCAAAATAATTCTCTGTAAATTTTCAGCTCATTTGGAGATGTGCATAATAGGTAACTTTGACGTAGCTTTTTCAGGTCCAGAATTCCAGCTGCCGACATTCTCCCTCTTTGTGTAAACCCTGCATATTATAAGAGAAGGAGGCATTAGAATTACTCCATAAAGCATTATTATGCATAATAACATTATAAATAATAGTAGGAAATCATGATGCAAAATGGACGTATCAACGCTCTCCTTGATCTCACGAAGAGTGGCTTCTCTGGCCTATCTTTACACGGTGTACTGGTATTGGACGTGCGATCGTCAGCACGCCCGTGCGTGAGTTCGGTCTAGAAAACGCAATTGTTTGTTGTACCGACAGGAGCCCCCGGGCCTGGTCCATACGTGCTGATGGTATCGTTGGGGTAGGCCCCAAAGAATGCACGGGCCCGCATCCTGACCTTGCCACGGTGGAACTCAATCCTTTGAGATCTTCCTTGCTTCTTCATTAACCTGGAGTTGAATGATCCCCTGGGTTCTCAATGAGTCGCGCAACATTGAAACAACCTGGGCTCACCCATGTCGTAGGTCAAAGGATGCCCACGTTCATGAGGGTAAATTAGGGTGCCCGCGCGTGAACCGGGGGTAACTGCCACTCCACTTTATCCACCACGCCTGCTGTTTCCGCCATGTGCACCGCATGCATTGCGCGGGGTTGGTGGTGTATGTGCAGGGAGCGGGAATATGTGCCATGACAAAAAGTGTGGCGCCCAGGGTTGGTGCAGAGGGGCGGCCGACGAATCTGGACGCTGTCAGTAGCGCAGATAATCCGGGTTGGAGGAGCGGGGCGGTTGCTCCAGGGTAGTGGAGAACCAGTCCCTGCCTCGCTCCATTATAAAAGGGAGCGTGAGGAGGATGGAAATGTTCACCCACGCACCTTCTCCTCCTTCTTCTCGGGTTCTTCCTCCACCATGGTGAGAGGAAGAGGGCGTGGTCGTGCTTTGGTGGTAGCGACGAGGGCTTCCTCTCGGCACCGTACCCCTGCCCTGCTGGGGACGCCGGGGCAGGATCCAGTGCGCAAGGTGGAGCCGTAGGACATGGTCGCGGCCGGCGAAGCACTCGGGGCCGAGGCGGGCATGGTGGTAAGCAGGCTGCACCTCCCCCAGCTGTCTCAATCCTAGTGGTAGGCCATGTAGGAGATACGGCGCTAGAGTTCGTCGTCAGGCTGCGCGAACCCCCACGCAGTCGTCTGTGGCTGCCTCGCCCTTTTGCTAGGATGATGGAGATTGAGCAGCCGCTCAGGCTAGGGTTGCGCATGAGCGGCTGCTGCAATGGTGCGGCGTGGGCAGACATTGAGTTCCCAGTGCTGCACGTCATGCTTCTTAGGCGTGGCTGGAAAACCTTCGCCCACGCCCAACATCTGGCGGAAGGACATGTCCTCCGCTTCAAGTTGGTGGATGCTGATCTGCTCTTCATCAAGGTCTTCGGACGTTTAGGTGCTCGCTTAGGGTGCAGCGCGGAGAGCTCGACAGATGACGAAAGCTCCTCCTAGAGTGACAGCGACGAAGAGGACACCGATGGCGAAGACAGCAGCGCCGAGCCCCCGGTCCTCAAGCATGAGGACGATGGCTCGAACTCCGGCTGAGCGTCGATCACACCGTCACCGTCAGCTAGGCGCCAGCAGCACCACCATCTGAAGCTGGATGACATATTTGAGGAGCCCTTCATATTTTGCTGTGTTGTTGGTGGCATCTTCCCCGGGGAAATGCATCTGGATGATGTATTTGAGGTGTTCTCTAGTGGGCGGGTTGAGTAACACTCCCGCGCTAGCACCTTGGAGCGAGAAAGCACCGTCAAAGTACATGACCCATTCTTTAGGGGCCTCCTTGCCGGGGAGGACAGTTTCCATAGTCTCTTCATCAGGAGTTGGTGTCCATTCCGCTATGAATTCCGCTAGTGCTCTACTTTGGATAGTTGTTGTGCTCTCAAACTTCAAAGCAAGACTTGATAGCTCCAGAGCCCATTCTACTATCCTGCCGGTGGCTTCGGGGTTCCTCAAGATCCGCTGTAATGGGAGGCGAGTCACAACGGTGATCTCGTGGGCTTGAAAGTAATGGCGCAGCTTCCTTGAGGGCATGAGGAGGCCGAAGATCAGCTTTTGGATCCCAGAGTACCTTGATTTGGCCCCTTGTAAGAGGGAGCTGACAAAGTAAACTGGTCGCCACACCATTTTCTTTCTTGCCACCCCTTCCCGCCTATTAGTGTTGATCTGTGGTCCCCCTTCGTCGCTCCCGGCAAGTTCTACCGGGGACAGAGCTGGTTCAACACTGGGTGGTTCTGCCACAGTAGCTTCCCTACTATCCACTTCCCTCTGTGCCACCAGGGCAGCATTAACCACTTGATTTGTTACCTCTAGATACAGCAGCAACGGCTCTTGCGGTTTAGGTGCGACCAAGGTTGGGGCAGAGGAAAGGTAGGCTTTCAAATCTTGCAGCGCAGCCTCGACTTCGGGAGTCCATTTCATTGGACCAGCCTTCTTTGATATTTTGAAAAACGGCAAGGCATGCTCAGCAGATTTGAAGATGAACCTACTCAGTGCAGCCACGCAGCCAGTCAAATGTCTCACATCCTTGATGTCTTCGGAGCTTGAATCTGTTCTATCACCTTGATCTTGTCGGGGTTGGCTTCTATCCCTCGCTGAGACACAAAAAAACCAAGAAGCTTGCCGGATGGAATGCCAAACACGCACTTCTCTGGGTTGAGCTTCAAGTTGATCTTCCGCAAATTTGCAAAGGTCTCTTCCAAATCCTCAATGAGTGAAGATTTGTCCTTGGTTTTGACCACTATATCATCCATATATGCTTCAATGTTTCTGTGCAGCTGAGGCTCGAAACCAATCTGCACGGCCCTCGCGAATGTGGAACCAACACTTTTTAGCTCGAAAGGCGTACGTACAAAGCAGTACGTGCCACACGGGATGATGAAGGCGGTCTTTTCTTCATCTTCCTTGGCCATGAAGATTTGGTGGTACCCAGAGTACGCGTCCAAGAAGGAAAGCAAGTCACATCACGAGGTGGAGTCAATGATTTGATCAATGCGCGACAAGGGGAAGGGATCCTTTGGACAAGCCTTGTTCATGTCAATGAAGTCGATACAAAGTCTCCACTTCCCGTTAGCCTTGCGCACCACCACTGGATTAGCTAACCAAGTTGGATGCAGTACTCCTCGGACCAAACCTGCTGCTTCTAGCTTCTTAATCTCCTCAGCAATGAACTGTTGTCTCTCCAAGGCCTGCTTCCTGACTTTTTGCTTGACGGGGCGGGCATGAGGGCAGACAGGAAGGTGGTGCTCGATTACCTCCCGGGGAACACATGGGATGTCAGATGGTTGCCAGGCAAACACATCAACATTCGCCCGCAGGAAGGTAACGAGCGCGCTTTCCTATTTGTCATCAAGGGTAGCACTAATGGTGAATGTACCATCAGTGCCATCCTGCCGCGCCGACACCTTCTTGTTTGCAGGAGGAGCAGCCCTGGATCTTTTGCTGGTCGAACTCTCTGGCAAGTCACTGCCGGGCGCAGCGCACTCCGAAGAGGCATGCTTCCCGGGGTCCTTGTCAGTGTTCTTAACTTTCTTCCCTTCCTTGGCGGGAGTTGAGGCCTTGACGGCCTCTGCCGCTACTGCATCTCTGTGCATCTTATCCACACATATGACCGCATCCCTCTTATCTGACGAGATAGTGATAACTCCCATAGGATCAGGCATCTTCAGAGTGTTATACACGTAGTGGGACGCCGCCATGAACTTGGCCAGGGCTGGCCAACCAAGAATCCCGTTAAATGGCAGGGGAAGCTCAACGACGTCAAACACAATCTTTTCCGTCCTGAAGTTGATTTCCCCGCCAAACATTACCGGTAAGGTAATCTTTCCCTTCGGCTGGCTCCTTCCTTGGTCAATCCCTTGGAAAGTGCCAGTTTTCTTCAGGTCTTCGTCAGGAATTTGGAGTTTCTTGAGTACTCCGGGGGAAATCAAATTCAGCCCTGCCCCGCCGTCAACCAACATCTTGGTGACCTTGAGGTTGCGGATTGTTGGCGAAACCAACAACGGCAAACATCCTACCGCAGTAGTGCGGTCTGGATGATCCTCAATGTCAAAGATGATGGGTGTGCGGGACCACCTAAGTGGCTCTCGAGCACTCGCCATTGGCTCTGCAGCATTAACCTCACGCGCCCACTGCTTGAGTTGGCGGTGAGAGGAGTGCAAAGATGCACCTCCGTCAATGCACATTGCCTCAGTAGCTCTCTGAAACTCCTGTTCACTGGTTTCATCATCCTCTTCTCTGCTATCATCTTCACTTTCCTTCTTCTCACGGCCCCTGGCAGGTTTCTCTTTCTGATCAGGCTTGCCGCGGTGCCCATTACGACCACCATGTCCCTTTCCACCAGCGCCATTCTGATTTCTCTCCTTGTCATGCCTTTCATACTCAGCTTTCTGTTTTTCAACCAACTGCTCAACTTGCTTGCAATCTTGAAGGTCATGACCCTTGGTCCTGTGGATCTTGCAGTATGGCCCGTCAGACTTGCCGGTTTTCTCAGCAGCCGCTGCCGCTCGACAATCAGTTCATGTAGCAGCTTCCTTGTTGGGCATCTCAGTTTTTGCCTTCTTGCCGGTGCTAAGATCACCAGCACTCTCAACGGCCATCACTGCCTTCTCCTTTCTCTTCTTGTTGCACTTCTTGTTCTTCTTCCTGGGGGTGGCAGCGCCGTCGTCGTCCTCCGAATCGGCTTCGATGCCAACCTCTTCCCTTGGAAGTCTTCTTCCTTCTTCAGCACGAGCACACTTATCCGCCAGTGTATAGAGCTCGCCGACGGTCTTAGGTAACTGAACATTCATCTTAGCCCGCATTCTGCGGTTGCGCACATTTGTATGAAATGCGGCAATCACAGCTGCAGGGTGTATCTCTGGAATATTGCGGTGCACTCGGCTGAACCTCTGCAGATACTTGCGCAAACTCTCTCCCTCTTTCTGCAGGAGGGTTTGTAGATCACTAGGCCGCCCTAGCTCTTGATGGCCGCCCGTGAAGGCGCCCACGAACTCGTTGCACAGGTCGGCCCAGGATGAAATGGAATCCTTCGGCAGGTGCATCAGCCAGGACCTCACACTTGGCTTGAGAGCCAGTGGGAAGTAGTTGGTGAGCACCTTCTCATCCCTTCCCCCGGCAGCTTGAACGGCGATCGTATAGATGCCCAAAAACTCTGCCGGGTTCAGTTTCCCATCATACTTCTCCGGCAAGTCAGGCTTGAAGGTGCGAGATGATAGCCACCGGACTTGCCGCGACTCACGAGTGAAGGCGGGGCACCCTACCTTGTAAGGTCAGTACCCGCCAGCACTGGGTGTGGGTTCGTCAACATCAGCCCCGTTGCACCTGTCGGATTGATGGCGGGTCTTGCGACGCCGCTCAATGGTGACGCGGGCTTCTTCCTTCTTCCTTTCCATCAACACTTGACGTTGGTCTCGCCGGAGTCGCGGATCAGATGAGGCCATTGATGCCTCATCACGATCATCATCGTCTGGCAGTCGCTTAGTCCGTCGTGGCTGCCCTTGGGAGGGTTGCTGCAGAGGAGACTGCACTATGGGTGCAGTCCTCCCGTCTTGGCCATCGGTGTGAGCCGCCGTTGTCGCCCGCAGGCGCCGCGACGGCTCTACACACGATGACTTGTTGACCTCAGCAAACCCGAGGAGACTTTGGTTGGTAGCTCTCCATTCATCCATCTTGTCTGCTGCTAGAGGAAAATCCAACAGCAACTAAGCTCTTGCCACCGCTTCGGCTGCCATTTTTGGCATGGCGTGGGAGGCAAAGCGCGACACAGCTCGACTTCTGGATGAACCAGAAGGGAGCGCCGTCGGGCTCTCCCCACCTCGGGCCCTTTGCCAGTGGAACCTGATGTGACCGGAGCTGCTCTTGGTGACCGGCCTCTTGGTCAGCTGGGCTCTTCCCATGTGGGCGTGGTCGCTGAGGGTCGACGGCGCCACTCGGGGTGTTGTTGCGCACGCCCGTCATGGGACGGGGCGCATGCCCTGTCTCCGCCCCTCCGGGCGGCGCAGCTAGTGGATCCTGGCTCGCACCGGAGCGGGCATCGACATCGCGTTGGTTGAACCCACTGGCGGGGTGAGCAGGAGGAAGCTGAGCGTCCCTGTGACCCGTACCGGCGGGGGCTTGATCTGCGGCATGCTGAAGGGGCTGGGGTGCGCCCGCGGCCCCAGTCCCTGCCCCAGCTGCGATAGAAGTGTTAGTAGCACCGCTCGTCTCGCCGGCTTTGCCCGCCGCAGCCGTGGCGCCTGTGGCGCCCGCAGCCACGGGTAACGAAGCCTTCGAGGTGGAAGGGTGCGCTCCTGCTCTGCTTTTCTTCTTGGGTGCCATGGATGATGAAGATCGAGTAAGGTCGACGCGCTGGCTACTGCTTCAGGTCCGCACAAGCGACGCCCCCTACCTGGCACGCCAAAGATGTCGGCGTGGAGCACGATCACCTATGGGGCAGGGGTGCCCCTTTGTGGTTCGGCATGGGGACGGCTATGTTGCATAAAGAGAAGAAGCAGCAGGGCACACCACGGCAATGGACAGCTAGTTTTTACCTAGGTTCAGGCCGCTTTGTAGCGTAAAACCCTACTCCTACTATGGTGGATTGATCTGGAGGAGGTCGAAGGCACAGAGTGCACAGGCCCGGCAAGGGTGCGTCGGGAGTGCGCTCACACGCGTACAAGTCCGGGGGGTCGAAGTGTTCGAACCCTTTGCTAGGTTGCCTCGGGCCTCCTTTTATAGGTTAAGGGGCGACCATAGTGGCAAAACAGTAATTTGGGTGAGATTAGATAGCTAACAGTGCTATCATACCTAACTCTGGCAGTTAGGACAAAGTGCATTAAATGCACTGCTAGTTATCGTGTTGAGGTTGAATCCCGGCAAGCCTGTCGCGCCGCTTATCTGCTTCTCCTTGCTAGCGTGACACGTCTCCTGGACGGGTGTCAATAAAGCTAATCACTCCTTGATCATGCTGCCACGTGCTTGACAGGATCCACCTAGTTGCTTGGTTCCTTGACACCACACTGATAAGTGACTTAGGTGCGATGAGGTGGAGCGGTGGCGTCTTGGTTGAAACCTACCGGCAAGAATCCTGGCGGGTTTTGATCTTGGCGGCCCCGGCAACCTTGCCGGGGCAATATGGACTTGCCCTTAGGTGTGGCCTCTGCCTGGCCGGGCTATCCTGCCCTGCAAGGGAGGCCTTCCCAAGGTGATTTCTGGCTATTTTGTTCTCCTCAACGCTCTCCTTGATCTCACGAAGAGTGGCTTCTCTGGCCTATCTTTACATGGCCTACTAGTATTGGACGTGCGATCGTCAGCATGCCCGTGCGTGAGTTCGATCTAGCAAACGCAAATGTTTGCTGCACCGACACACCCCCTGAACAAATTAAAGTTGAACCTAGTATTGCTATGGTTAAAGATCTCTTGGTCGATAATATTGATGGGCATGTTATTTATTTCTGTGTTGAAGTTGCTAGAATTGCTAAACCCGATGAAAAAGATAAACATAGACCTGTTGTTGGCATGCCTGTTGTCTCTGTTAAAATAGGAGATCATTGTTATCATGGCTTATGTGATTTGGGTGCTAGTGCGAGTGCAATCCCTTTTACTTTATATCAAGAGATTATGAATGGTATTGCACCTGCTAAAATAGAAGATATTGATGTTACTATTAAGCTTGCTAATAGAGATACTATCTCACCAATTGGGATCGTTACAGATGTTGAAGTCCTGCGTGGGAAAATAAAATACCTTACTGATTTTCTAGTTCTTGGTTCCCCACAAGATGATTTTTGTCCCATTATATTTGGTAGACCTTTCTTGAACACTGTTAATGCTAAGATAGATTGTGAGAAAGAAACTGTTAGTGTAAGTTTCGGGGATGTTTCTCATGAGTTTAATTTCTCCAAATTCCGTAGACAACCTCGTGATAAAGAATTGCCTAGTAAAGATGAAATTATTGGTCTTGCTTCTATTGCTGTGCCTCCTACTAATCCTTTAGAACAATATTTGCTAGACCATGAAAATGACATGTTCATGAATGAAAGAAATGAAATAGATGAGATATTCTTTAAACAAATGCCTGTTTTGAAACACAATTTGCCTGTTGAGACTCTTGGAGATCCTATTCCACCCAAGAGTGATCCTGTGTTCGATCTTAAACAATTACCAGATACATTGAAATATACTTATCTTGATGAAAAGAAGATATATCCTATTATTATTAGTGCTAACCTTTCAGAGCATGAAGAAAAGAAATTATTGAAAACTCTGAGGAAGCACCGTGCCGCTATTGGATATACTCTTGACGATCTTAAGTGCATTAGTCCCACTCTATGTCCGCATAAAATTAATATGGAACCTGATGCTAAACCAGTTGTTGATCACCAGCGACGGTTGAATCCAAAAATGAAAGAAGTGGTAAGAAATGAAATATTAAAGCTTCTGGAAACATGCATAATCTATCCTATTGCTGATAGTAGATGGGTAAGTCCTGTTCATTGTGTCCCTAAGAAGGGAGGTATTACTGTTGTTCCTAATGATAAAAATGAATTGATTCCGCAAAGAATTATCACAAGTTATAGAATGGTAATTGATTTTAGAAAATTAAATAAAGCTACTAGGAAAGATCATTATCCTCTGCCATTCACTGATCAATTGCTAGAAAGCCTATCAAAACATACACATTTTTGCTTTCTAGATGGATATTCTGGTTTTTCCCAAATACCTGTGTCACAAGAGGATCAAGAAAAAAACTACTTTTACTTGCCCTTTTGGTACTTTTGCTTATAGACGTATGCCTTTTGGTTTATGCAATGCACTTGCTACCTTTCAAAGATGTATGACTGCTATATTCTCTGACTTTTGTGAAAAGATTGTTGAGGTTTTCATGGATGATTTTTCCGTTTACGAAACTTCTTTTGATGATTGCTTAAGCAACCTTGATCGAGTTTTGCAGAGATGTGAAGAAACTAATCTTGTCTTGAATTGGGAGAAGTGCCACTTTATGGTTAATGAAGGTATTGTCTTAGGGCATATAATCTCCGAAAGAGGTATTGAAGTTGATAAAGCTAAAGTTGATGCTATTGAAAAAACGTCGTGTCCTAAAGATATCAAAGGTATAAGAAGTTTCCTTGGTCATGTTGGTTTCTATAGGAGATTTATTAAAGACTTCTCTAAAATTTCTAGGCCCCTCACTAATCTCTTGCAAAAAGATGTTCCATTTGTTTTTGATGATGATTATGTAGAAGCATTTGAAATCCTTCAGAAAACCTTAATCTCTGCACCTATTGTTCAACCACCTGATTGGAACCTTCCCTTTGAAATTATGTGTGATGCTAGTGATTATGTTGTTGGTGCTATTCTAGGACAAAAAGTTGATAAGAAATTAAATGTTATCCATTATGCTAGTAAAACTCTAGACAGTGCTCAAAGAAATTATGCCACTACTGAAAAAGAATTTTTAGCAGTTGTGTTTGCTTGTGATAAATTCAGATCTTATATTGCTGATTCTAATTAAAGTAACTTTTCACACTGATCATGCTGCTATTAAATACCTTATGGAAAAGAAAGATGCTAAACCTAGACTCATTAGGTGGGTTCTCTTGCTACAAGAATTTGATTTACATATTATTGATAGGAAGGGAGCTGAGAACCCCGTAGCAAACAACTTGTCTAGGTTAGAAAATATTCTTGATGACCCACTACCTATTGATGATAGCTTTCCCGATGAACAATTAGCTATTATAAATGCTTCTCGTAGTACTCCATGGTATGCAGACTATGCTAATTTTATTGTTGCTAAATTTATACCACCTAGTTTTACATACCAACAAAAGAAAAAGTTCTTCTATGATTTAAGACATTACTTCTGGGATGACCTACACCTTTATAAAGAAGGAGTAGATGGTGTTATTAGACGTTGTGTACCTGAGCATGAACAGGAACAGATCCTACGCAAGTGTCACTCCGAGGCCTACAGAGCACACCATGCTGGAGACAGAACTGCACACAAGGTATTACAATCTGGTTTTTATTGGCCTACTCTTTTCAATGATGCTCGTAAGTTTGTCTTGTCTTGTGATGAATGTCAAAGGACTGGTAATATTAGTAGACGTTAGGAAATGCCTATGGATTATTCACTTGTTATTGAACCATTTGATGTTTGGGGATTTGATTATATGGGACCTTTTCCTTCCTCTAATGGGTATACACATATTTTGGTTGCTGTTGATTATGTTACTAAATGGGTAGAAGCTATTCCAACTTGTAGTGTTGATCATAACACCTCCATTAAAACGCTTAAAGAAGTTATTTTCCCAAGGTTTGGAGTCCCTAGATATTTAATGACTGATGGTGGTTCACACTTTATTCATGGTGCTTTCCATAAAATACTTGCTAAGTATGATGTTAACCATAGAATTGCATCTCCGTATCATCCTCAGTCTAGTGGTCAAGTAGAATTAAGTAATAGAGAAATAAAATTGATCTGGCAAAAGACTGTTAATAGATCTAGAAAGAATTGGTCTAAGAAACTTGATGATGCATTATGGGCTTATAGAACGGCTTATAAGAATCCTATGGGTATGTCTCCGTATAAAATGGTATATGGAAAAGCATCTCACTTACCTCTTGAACCAGAAAATAAAGCTTATAGGGTAATTAAAGAGCTCAACTATGATTTCAAACTTGCCGGTGAGAAGAGGTTATTTGACATTAGCGCACTTGATGAATGGAGAACCCAAGCCTATGAAAATGCCAAATTGTTTAAAGAAAAGGTTAAAAGATGGCATGACAAAAGGATACAAAAGCGTGAATTTAATGTAGGTGACCATGCATTGCTATACAATTCTCGTTTAAGATTTTTTGCAAGAAAACTTCTCTCTAAATGGGAAGGACCTTACATTATCGAGGAAGTTTATCATTCCGGTGCCATCAAGATCAACAATGCCGAAGGCAATAACCCGAAGGTGGTAAACGGGCAAAGAATCAAACATTATATCTCAGGTACTCCCATAAGTGTTGAAACCAATATTATTCATACCATAACATCGGAGGAGTACATAAGGGAAACCTACTAGAATGCTCCAGACCCCTGAAAAGGAATAGGTATGTGATACAGTAAGTAAACCGACTCCAAAACTTTCCCAAAAGCAATTTTACTCTGTTTTGGAATATTTAAAAAATTAGGAAAATAAGAAGTAGTCTGGAAAGTGCACGAGGAGGCGACAAGCCGTGGGAGCGCGCCCTACCCCTGGGCGCGCCTCCCAAGCTTGTGGCCACCTCGTGTGCCCTCCGGACTCCGTTTTCTCCCAGAATACTTGTTTTGCACGGTAAAAATTCATTACATAATCTCTTGAAGGTTTTGACCACCGTACCATGACAATATCTTCTGTTCTTGTTTCGAGCTGTTTTTCTGACAGATCTAGATCGCCATGACATCTCCAAGCGCCCCCAAGGACAAGTTCTTCGAGAAGGTCATCAACCCCTACCTTGCGGAGGTGCTAAAACACCCTCAAACTATTGAGATGCGTGAGGGGGTGCTTCACATCCGCGATGTTCAAGGGCCAAGGAGGAATGGAAGCATGGAGTCCAGGCTCGAAGCGGTGGAGCAAGAAGTTTTCAAGTGTAAAGGGATGGTGAAACGTGGACTCAATGCCAATCACTCCAAGATCATGGACTTTACCCGTGACCACAAGCTGGATGGCAATGATATTGGAAAGGCCATCTTCAAGCTTCATGAGAAAATCGAGCATCTCTAAGCCCAGATATATGACCTGCAAAACCAAAACTGTGAGTATGAATATAGATTTAAGAGGATGAGTTTGGCTGCAGATTTGAGGATTTCGGAGACTCGTTCATCCTTCTATGATGGTGAGCCTACGCCCTGGAAGATGGAGGACAAGCCCACCACATCATCAATTCCATCATCACCACCTCCGAAGAAGGAAACTTGAGTACATGGGTATGGGCACTCCCCTTGGCTTGTGCCAAGCTTGGGGGAGGTGCCCCGGTATCGTATCACCATCACATCTTTACTTTTTATCATTTTCTTTTGTTCGATACTTTTGGTTATATCTTGGTTTAGTAGAATAAAAGTTTTTAGTATGATCTAGTTTTGAGTTCTGCTTTGTGTTCTCTCTACGTAATCGAGTCCGCGAGTTATATAATAAAGATTAGTTTTGAGTTGAGGGCTTTGCTTTCTTGCTATGATCTTGAGGAATAAAAGAAATAAAAAGATTATATAATAATCTTATGGAAAGTGATGACTTCACATATATGAAGTATGTCGTATGAAATTTGTTGAGGGTTGACAAACATAGTTTTGGTCATTGTTGCAATTAATAGGAAGTAATAAAGAAAGAGAGGTCTCACATATAAATACACTATCTTGGACATCTTTTGTGATTGTGAGCACTCATTAAAATATTATATGCTAAGAGGTTGATGTTGGACAAGGAAGACAACATAATGGGTTATGTTTTCTTATATCCGAATAGAAGTTATATATGTCATGGATCCTCCAACATGTTGAGCTTGCTTCTCACCCTATGCTAGCCAAATCTTCTGCACCAAGTAGAGATGAAAGTGCTAGTTATCGACTATGGGGGGGGTAGGCGATTTTTATGAAAGTCTTCAAAAGACACAAGATCTTCAAAGACAGACAGTCAAACAACACCTATATATACGATATGCAGCGGAGGATAAACTACACTAGGCATGCATTAGGCAAGTAAACAGTACAATGAAAGCACGAAGACTAATAGCAGCTAAGTAGAATAGATCGGAATGGGAAGACAGGATGAAGCCAAACTAATGAACGTCTTCACACAATGAAGTCAAACAGATTATGCAAACAAGCAATGACTTCACGAAGACAAACTGAAATGTAAAGGAGGTAGGGGATAAAACCAGTTGCTTGGTGAAGACAAGGATTTGGTAGACCAGTTCCAGTTGCTGTGACAACTGTACGTCTGGTTAGGGAGGCTGAGATTGAACTCAGAAGACCATGTCTTCACCTTATTCCCCTTGAGCTAAGGACACTTAGTCCTTGCCCAATCACTCAGGTAAGTCTTCAAGGTAGACTTCCAAACCTTCATAGACTCCATCCACCGGTGATCCACAATGACTCTTGGATCCTCAGAACATGACACCTAACCGGCTGGAGGATGCACAATCCTCAAGTGTAATAAGTCTTCAGATCACGTGGACAGAAAGCCTTCAGTGATGCCTAACACTCTTTGGCTCTGGGTGTTTTGGGCTTTGTCCTCACAAGGATTTCTCTCTAAAAGGCTTCAGAGGTGGGTTGCTCTCAAACGACAAAAGCCGTGCACTAACTCTGAGCAGCCACCAATTTATGGTGTAGGGGGTGGGCTATTTATAGCCAGGAGGCAACCCGACATGATAAGTCCGAAATGACCCTTGGTCACTAAGGAACCGACACGTGTCCAACAGTCAGATTTCAAACACACACGACAGCTTGACTTGGGCTACAAGCAAAGCTGACTCACCCAACTCTAGATAAGATTTTCTCTCATTGTCTTCACTCAAAGACATAGGATTTTGGGTTGAGCATCACGTCAATTTTCTGACTTTGTTCACTGGGACCCCACTTAACAGTTCGGTAGTTCCTATGACTCAAGAAGGAAGAAAATGAAACTATGAAAGAAACTATGTCTTCGCACTCCATAGTCTTCAAGCGAATGTCTTCACACGTCATTATCTTTGACATGAATGTCTTCACGAACCACCATTGTCTTCAATGTCTTCATACATTTTTAGGGGTCATCTCTGGTAGGAAAACCGAATCACTTAGGGACTTCTACCTGTGTTATTCTGCAATTCTCACAAACACATTAGTCCCTCAACCATGTTTGTCGTCAATGCTCCAAAACCAACTAGGGGTGGCACTAGATGCACTTACAATCTCCCCCTTTTTGGTGATTGATGACAAACTGGTTGAAGTTTTCAATGGGGATAAAAATATGTGTAAGTTAAAGAACGCAGTATATGGCTTCATGAAGTTGAAAGGGCTCCCCCTGAAGATGTGCATATCAATGATTTGCTTTTGAATGCAAATGCACATGGCAAGTTCTGCTTTGTGGAGATCTCCTTTAATTCATGAAGACAATTCATCGTGCATACAAAAATGTAGTGAAGATAATGACATGCACAATGAAAAATGGACGTCTGCGGAATGACTTAATGCGGAATTTATCATCGCAACAAGAGGTAGCAGAAAAAGTGGCAGACGAACATCGAGGTTTAAGTGTTACAACTCAAAACCAACAGTTCAAGAATGAGAGTTGTAAAAACTTAGCAAAAATAAGCACCCGACCCATATAAACCCGCTTGAAGACTATCAACTCATATGCTTCTCCCCCTTTTGTCAGGAATGACCAAAAAGGAGTGAAGACACAGAGTGTCTAAGCGTTCCCAGGAGGTGTTGGTGAAGATGTTGGGGCAGCTGGGTCGACGGTGGAGTTGGGCGGTGCAGAAGGGCCTGATGCAGTGAAGCCATGGCTGGTGAAGTGGCGTCATCCTCTTCATCAATGAATCGAGCAACAACAGTTGGAGCCGAAGATGAGTATTCGGAATCTTCAATTGAAGGTGTTTGACGCCAACTTGCTGACTGTGGATGTCAGTGTACTAAAGTTTGGGTCCTTTAGTACCCCATACTTGTGCACGGACAGTTGTAGCCATACCAGCGGTAAGGCCTGCCGGGGGACAGCTGAAAGCAAATACAAGACTATCAAGGAGGCATTCAAGCCAATGAATAGAAGACAGAAGACCGAGGGCTTGGCTCCTGACAAGATGCTTACCGGGGGAAGCCCAAAGGCCGGAGTCCTGGCAAGATCCTTGCCGGGATGGCCTGCGAAGACCCGGCAAGGTCCCGCCACCCTGTCACCGCTCTAGCGCAGTGACCAGCCTGTCATTTGGGTTTTGTCCTCCTGGATGCGTGGCATGGTTCTAGTGGTGAACGGGCTTAAGAGGTGCTGATGGGACGGCCCCTTTTTCTGTCCCCAAGAAAGCAAGGGACACCTCAACGAACACCTAAATGGAGCATTTAATGCGTTTGTCCTAAATCATTTGTGATAAGCATGTAAATACTGTAGCAACTTTACACCTCTTGTATGTATTGTACGCCATTGTTGGTGACCCCTTGGACGTATAAGAGGAGGCCCAAGGCGTAGCTACAGGGAGGAGGACTCTCTGGCCCATTCTGCATGTGCAGCTGCTGCTCGAACGTACTGGTCATTGCAAGCACTCCTGGAGCCTGGGCTTAAACACTCACAATAAACCAAAGCAGGAGTAGGGTATTATGCTTCTCAGCGGCCCGAACCTGGGTAAAATCCCCTTTGCGTTGATCGTTGGATCTGCTCTTTGTGCATACCTCTCTCCCTGCCGAATCGTAAAAGGGATCCACACGGTCCCATAGGTGTCGTATGCCGACATCTTTGGCGCGCCAGGTAGGGGAAGAGGTTGCGCGAACCTGATCTAGCGATCGGTGCGTCAAGTTCTTGATCGTTTTCGTTGCCATGGCCCCCAAGAAGAAGGGTTTTGCAGCGGTTGGTCCATCTGCGTCCGTTTTGCCCGCGCCTTCACCGACGGGCGATGATGTGGACGCAATTGGAGGAGGTGGAGGGCTTGAGCCTCCACGACGTTCTGGTGGTCAAAGCCAGGCGAGCGGCATTGTTCGCAGCGGCAACAATGACCCGCTCGCCACCAGATCTAAGGACAGAGCTGTGCTGCCCACGGGTGGCGCGGCAAACTCCAAGGACGGGATGGCGCCTTCCAAGACACCCGCGCCGGCGCATGCGCTGCGGCCTTCTCAGGTCGCACGCGACGAGCAGCGTCGTGACGTCAGTGGTTCTAGGCGTCCCCAAGGAAAGACCCCTGTGCATCATTCTCGAGATGCGCGGGACCAGCATGCATGTCAAGATGCTGGTGGAAGCGCGGCGCACTCGCGGGATCGTGATGGAGCTCCTTCTAACATGGTTAGGAGTCAGAGCACCTCATGTACCTCGCACATCTTGCCATCGCCGACACCAGCAGAAGCATTGGCGCGAGCGCAGCTGCTTCTAGATTTCCCTCCCGCTCCGGAGAAGCTAGAAGAATGGAGAGCTGCTATCCAGAGCCTCATCGGCTTTGCAAACGGAGATGGACCGCAGCAGGTGGAGCCTTCGCGCCGGCGGTCCATCGAGCCGACAAGTGCCGATGGCGAAAGGACTAGGGGTGGAACGACTATGATGCACTCTCCTCCCCGACGACAACAACGGTCGCTAGCTCGGCGGGTCGACGGGTGTGATGACGATTCCATGGCATCGTCCGATCCGCGAATGCGCCGCGATCAACGCCAAGTTCTTCGGGAGCGAAGCAAAGAAGACGCTCGAACTACCATCGAGCGGCGACGGGAAGCGCGCCATCAATCCGATAGGCGCGCAGGTGTAACACCCTGGTTTTTGGCCCTTTCTTTTCCTTTTTGATTTATTTGATTTTTGCCCTGATTTTATTTTTGGAGTGGTTCTGTGGCCTTGCAACCTGGGAGATATTCAACTCTTCTCCTCCAAGTGGCTCATCATTCACAAAACTTTCCCTAGATCATGTCATTTCCATTCTAGCCCAACCCTAAAATTATTTTCTAAGGAATATTCCTTTTTTCTATTAAAGGAATAGCCCTGTCTGACCTAGGTTGTGAAGCAACCTATATTTCTGTCAATCCCAAAATTACCAAATAATTCTCATAATTTCTTTGGGTCATATGTTGCTCAAATATTCCCAAACTTTCCTGTCCTAGCCCAAAAATAATTCCCCAATATTTATTCTTCATTTCTGTCCAAAGTGGCACTTTGTGAAGGGAGTGTCATTTATCTTATCTTGTTTGCTCCCTAACTTTTTGGGCATCATTTTACATCCAAATCATTGCCACATGCCAAAATTCAACTTCATTTGCCTAGCAAATCTTCCTCAGCAATTTTTCGAAGTTTCTGTCAGACAGAAGCCTTTGTGAAGGAAGTACTAGCTAGGTTTATCAAAATGAGTTGAATTTTTGCACACTCATTCATGTGCTCATATCATCACACTCCTCCAATGTTCAGCTCCATCCAACCATCTATGTGAGCACAGCATCAAATCTTTGATTCTGTTAATATTTTCAGGTTGTGAAGCAAGTATATTTTACATTGCTTCATTAATTATGAGAAATTACCAGATCATGGTCCTACCCTTATAACATCTCTCCACCAAATTTGGGACCATTTCATCAAGCCATTTTCTCACCAAAATTATTGCAAGTTTCTGGGTAGAAAGGATGTTTGTGAAGCGAGTACCATTTTGGCTTATCCAATTAGTATGAAACTTTTTCAGCATCTTCATATGTCCAAAACATGCTGCTCTGCCAAATTTGAGCTCAAGTGGATACTGTATGTGAGTGCACCATCTAGATCTTGTTTTTGGACCAAATATGTAGTTGTGAAGCAACCATGTTGTTCTGTGGTCCATTTCTTCTCTAAACTCCCAGGATTATATTTCTTCCTAAGATAAACACCCCAGACAACAACTTTGTCCCTTAGCATCTCTCTGTTGATCACAGTAACATGACCAAGTTTGCTACAGCAAACTTGCATCGATGCCCACCTTAGCTACAGAGCCTCATCTCTCGAGATTTTGCTTTCCACAGTCTCCAGGTTGGAAGGACATCATGTTAGACACAGTTTCCCCTCCTCTCGTGACCTCTCTTTGACATGTCCCATGGTGACTGCGCCACTGGCATGCATATTCACGTGCTCTGCTCGCTGTGGCCACGTCCAGGACGTCGCCTAGCTCCGGCCCCTCTCCCTCTCGTCGTCTTCACGCGTGTGAGCATGTCTGGTGTCTTCTTCTCGTCGTCGCCTTCACCCTGGACCCCTCTCCCCTCCGGAAACCTCCTCACTGGCGCTCGTCGCCGCGCGCCGATGGACGCTCTGTAGCCGGTCGTCGTCTTCCTCCTTTGGCCGTTTCCTCCCCGTGCCCCCTTGGCCTCCTCTGCCCTGTGAAGCTTGTCATAGATGCCTCGTCATGTTCTCGTGCCCTCCCCGTGACCGATGAGCTCGGCAGAGCCTCGGCCGGATGCGCACGGCGGCACCCGAGTTAGCCCCCTCCTCCCCTGGCTATATAAGCCGTCCCCAAGCGCTCCCAACCTCACCATCCACTCCCTCTCCTTCCCAGAAGCGTCCCCGACCACTCCTCCGAGCTCGAGGAGCTCTCTTTCCCTCCCATCGCCGCCACGGCTGCCGCCCCCTCCCACCTAAATTCCGGCGAACCGGAGCCCCTCTCTTCCTTCTTCCACCCCTAGTAGACCACCCGGAGCACCCCGAGCCTCCTCATGTCTTCGCCTTGTCCCCGGAGCAACCGTAGCCCCGACTCCATCTTCGTCCATCGCCACCGTCCACCATGGTGACTGCCCTGCTCGACTCTGATCTCCCCGGGATGCGTGAGTAGTCCAGGGAGATGCGGCTCGTCCTCCTGATCACGCCGGTAGGCCGCACGGCGCGAGAGGTGGCCGGTGGCGCCGAGACGGGCGCCGGCGTCGAACCCCCTCCTCTGCTCGGTCGCGCCCTATCGAGGAGGAAGAAGAAGGAGGCAGGCAGGAGAGAGAGAGCGCAGTGGGACCCGCCTGTCATCGACCCAGAGCCGGCCCCGCTTTTGCCACGCTGGATAAGTGGAGGCGTAATCCACTTGATTACGTCTTCGCTTATGGAAAGCGTATTCTTCTTCTAGTTCAGCCCGAAATGCGCTTTCACTTCAGTGAAAGCGTATTTCCAGGAGTGCGTTTTCAGTTTTTCAGTCAGGGGCCCGTTTGTGAAGATTTTTCTTACAGATAGGCCCCTGGAAGAAAAACGATCATAACTTTTTGCTCACAACTCCGATTGAGGTGATTCCAAAGCCCACTTCTTCGTCTCGTCGAGCCCGTTATGTTGGTATCATTTTCACCATGTGTTAACATTCTAAAAATGACCGTTATGCCCTTGCCCTTATTCAGCCCCCTCCGAGAGAGAACGTTTTCCGGTGATTCTTTCCCCGAGCTTCTCGCACTTCTTTCCGGTGAATCCAGTTCCCCCAGGCAAGCCACACCCTCCATTTGCATGATTGCAATGCAATGCCATGGTTTAATTACTTTAACTTATTTAAAATATTGCATTAGCTATGTATGATTTGTTCATGGCATTTCTTGGAGTTGTTTCGATCCTGCTATTGCCATGATGTTGTTTGGATTACTTGGGCTAATGCTTGCAGATGTGGGTCACATGTTGCCATTGGATTTTTAGTGGCGTATATTATTATCATGATAGTAGTTGATATTCTGTTGCTTTGGAGTATTATTTCGGAGATGATGCTTGCATGTTGTTCTTGGTTGCATATCATGATATTGCTATGGGATTAGTAGTATTATTGTTCTTGGATTCAGCATACTCTCAGTATTTTGTTATCCTCAGAGATTATGATATGACTAGGTTATGCTTTAGATTATGTGTTGGATATTGCTATGACTTGGTTGACAGCTGGATATATGATATCGGAGTATCAGATATACTTTGGGGATAAATTCCGTCATTAAGTTGGTCAGGTGCCACCGAACCGGGCTTTTCCAGTGCAACCACATTTGCCTTTATGGGAAGGCCCTAATGCAATCTATTAACATGTCTCTCGCCGATGCCTCCAACGAGGGAAGGTTATGGGCTCGCGCTACCCTGATCAGGTAGGCGGACATAAGCCTCGTGTGCTCGTGTTGGTTTGAGCGCTTTTGTCCCCGTTTGGGACCGTTTTTGTTTTGCCACGATGGTGGCCGGCCACGTAGGTGGTGGATGTCACAAGTTGACATCGGGGCCACCCATGACTTAGCCCAAAGGGGAGTTGGTCGGAGTGGCCGGGAGAGTGTCATGGCGATAGATCGGTTTTGTTGGAATGCCGTTGGTCCACCCGAATGGGAGTTCGAGGCCATGGATTCCGTGGTGTGGGTACAGTGTGCTAACCTCTGCAGAGTGTGTGTTTAAACTATCGATAGCTGCGTCCTCGGTCATGGGCACAAGTTCGTACTAGGTCACACCGTTCGATCAACACTCACATGACGGAATGACATTTAGATGATTTATATGTTGATATATTGTGAGCAGTAACAGCTTGGCAGGATGTTGATGATGATTTTGGGATGATCTCGAGGATGATCATTCAGTTTGTGATGTGGTCACGAGGTGATCATGTGGATGTTTTGATCACGAGGTGATCATGTGGATCACGAGGTGATCGAGATGGTATATTGTTTGGCTGGATAGCCAAGAGTGAGATGGGTGTTGAGATTGAGATGTGGGTTTATCAGCTTTGTAGTAGTTTCATATCATGCTTAGTAGTTGCTTTCGCATCATAGTAGTTGTTAATTAATGAACCTGTTTAATGCTATGTTGTTGTTTTGCATTGATGTTTTTGGTTGTTGTGAGCTTGCAAGTACATTCAATGTACTGACCTGGCATGTCATGCCAGATTGCAGGTGATGCCGTGATTGATTGTTTGTTGAGGTTTTCGTTCGTGCGAGCTAGATCGTGTCCCAGCCAGAGTCCCTGCGGAGTGGATTTCACCACCTTCGTCGTTGTTCCGCTGCTATGAGTTGTTCCACTGCTAGCATAGAGCTACCTTAGCAGGCGTAGTGTCACCATGCTGATGTGATCTTTTGTAACATCAGACTTTTGTATCCCTTATTCGTTGTAATAAGAGCTGATTTGTTCTATGCCGAGCAGTGCCGTATTCCAGAAGACTTTTCCTCGATCTCTGGGCTGGAATACGGGGCGTTCCGGTTTCTCTGAGCCAAGGTGCCACAGCAGGGCCTACTGTCGACAAGCCTGTGCCGGGGAATCCTGGCGACTTACCTTATGAGGTGGGTTGTCCAGCGTTTACCCGCGAGCTGCGGCGAGTCCAGTGGCCCAATTCCCGAACGTTCAAGCCAGAGGTCCTGGAGAAGTACGACGGCAAGACTGACCCGTCGGAGTTCTTGAGCATCTACACCATTGCGGTGCAGGCTGCCGGGGCTTGTGACGACAAGATACTCGCCAACTACTTCCCGTTGGTGCTTAAGCCCAACGTCAGGTCGTGATTGATGCATCTGCCGGAGAATTCCATCTCCTCCTGGTCGGACATGTGTCATCAGTTTGTTGGCGCCTTTGTCGGAGGCCACCAAGCTCCTGGCCAGGATAGTGATTTACATCTCATCCCCCAGAAGGAGGGCAAGCCCTTGCGCAAGTACATTCAGAGATTCAGCCATGTACATTACAACATCCCAGACGTTCATCCTGCCACTGTTATTAGCGCGTTTCATCAGAACGTGCACAACCGCAAGATGCGGGAGGAGTTGGCGATGACCAAAGTCAGGGATGTTGCTGAGCTCTATGCTCTGGCCGATAAGTGTGCTTGGGCTGAAGAGGGAAGGAAACTCCCCGGCGAGGATGCCAGCGCAGGGATCGACTCCGAAGGAGAAGACGCCGCCGCCCCGACAAAGAAAAGTCGACGGCGTAACAGGAAGTGTAAATGCAAGGCTGTGCTTGTTGTCGAGGAATCCGGCAACCCTGGCACCGCTAAGAAGGCCAAGGTTGATGGCCCCGACAAAGAGGTTGCCGGGTGCCCCTCCTATCAGGCCTTGGCGGCTACCGACAAGCCAGAGGGTTCCGACAAGCAATATTGCAAGATCCATCGCACCAAGGGCCATGATCTCCAGAACTGCCGGCAAGTTGAACAGCTTGTCGAAAGGCAGAAAGCTGAGTATGAAAGGCGAGACAAGGAGAGAGCCCAAGATGGTGCTGAAGGGTCTGGCAAGAAATGCGGTGGTCGAGGAGGTCACCGCGGCAAGGCCAACCAACAGATGGAGAGGCCTGCTCGAGGCCGCAACAAGGAAGAGGGGGGTGATGATGACAATGAAGAGGACGACGAGTCCAGCGAGCACGAGTTCCAAAAGGCTACAGAAGCTATGTGCCTTGATGGGGGCGCCTTGCTGCATTCTTCTCACCGCCAACTCAAACAGTGGGTACGTGAGATTAATGCGGCGGAGCCATCAGTCGACGCACGAAAGCCTCTGAAATGGTCCAACACGCCTATCATTTTTGATGTTGAGAATCACCCTGATCGCACAACCGTGGTCGGGTGTTTGCCATTGTTGGTTTCACCAACGATTTGCAACCTCAAGGTGACAAAAATGTTAGTTGATGGTGGGGCCGGTTTGAACTTGATCTCGCCTAGTGTGATCAAGAGGTTGCAAATTCCTGACGAAGATCTCGAGGAAACGGGCACGTTCCAAGGGGTCAATCCAGGAAGGAGTTAGCCGAAGGGCAAGATCACGTTGCCGGTAACATTTGGCAGCGAGCTGAACTACAGAACAGAAAAGATCGTTTTCGATGTTGCTAAGATTCCGTTGCCATATAACGGGATTCTAGGCCGTCCAGCGCTGGCCAAATTCATGGCAGCCTCGCACTACGCTTACAATGTATTGAAGATGCCCGGGCCGGTGAGCGTCATCACTGTCAACTCTGACAAGAAGGATGCGCTTATCTGTGCTGACCAGCTCTACCGGGAGGCAGTCGCAGCATCTGCCGCCAAGGCACTTGCTCCTGCCATTGAAGCTCCTGGGGGGAAGAAGAAGACCAGCAAGACCTCTAGCGCACACTCCGGCAAGCGCACCTCCTCGGAGTGCTGCGCTCTCATTGAGGATGTGCTAGAGAGCTCCACCGGCAAGAGCAAGAAATCTAAGGCAGCTCTGCCAGAAACTAAGAAGGTGCCCATCAAGGAGGATGGTACAGGAGGAACTTTCACCATAAGTTCCACCCTCGATGACAAATAGGAAAGCGCGCTCATTGCTTTCCTGCGGGCGAATATCGATGTATTTGCATGGAAAGCATCTGATATCCCCGGTATTCCCAGGGAAGTAATTGAGCACCACCTTGCTGTCTGTCCTCACGCACGGCCCGTCAAGCAGAAGGTTAGGAAGCAAGCCTTGGAACAGCAAGAATTCATTACCGAAGAAATCAGGAAGTTGGAAGCGGCAGGTTTGGGCGGAGGAGTACTCCATCCAATGTGGTTGGCCAATCCGGTTGTAGTGCGCAAGGCGAATGGAAAATGGAGGCTGTGTATTGATTATACATACATCAATAAAGTATGTACAAAAGATACTTTTCCCTTGCCGCGCATTGACCAGATTGTGGACTCTACTGCCGGTTGTGACCTATTGTCGTTCCTCGATGCCTATTCAGGGTACCATCAGATTTTCATGGCAAAAGAAGATGAAGAGAAGACCGCATTTATCACCTCATGTGGTACGTATTGCTTCATACGTATGCCTTTCGGGTTGAAAAGTGCTGGTTCAACATTTGCAAGAGCGGTCCAGATTGCTTTTGAGCCTTAGTTACATAGAAATATGGAAGCTTATATGGATGATATAGTGGTCAAAACCAAGGACAAAGCAACACTCATACAAGATTTAGAAGAGACATTCGCAAATCTGTGCAAGATCAATCTAAAGCTCAATCCCGAGAAGTGCGTGTTTGGCGTTCCATCCGACAAGCTTCTTGGGTTCTTTGTATCTCAGCGTGGGATTGAGGCAAATCCCGACAAGATCAAAGCAATTGAGCAGATTGAAGCACCAAGACGCGTCAAAGATGTGCGTCGACTTGCTGGTTGCATCGCTGCTCTGAGCAGGTTCATCTCCAAATCTACTGAGCACGCCCTGCCTTTTTTCAAAATCTTGAAAAAGGCAGGTCCAATGAAATAAACTCCGGAAGCGGAGGCAGCGCTGCAGGATTTGAAGAGGTACCTCTCCTCTTCGCCGACACTAGTCGCACCTAAGCCACAAGAGTCATTGCTGCTATATTTAGCGGCGACAAATCAAGTGGTTAGTGTTGCGTTAATGGCGCAGAGAGAAGTCGACGAAGAAACGGCGGCAACGGCAAGCCCATCAAGCAATGAGCCGGGATCTTCCCCGGCAAGGTCTGGTGTCGACAAGGCAGGATTTGTGAAGTCAGATGAAGCAACACAGAGGAAGAGGATGGTGCAGCGTCCAGTTTATTTTGTCAGCTCCCTTTTGCAGGGGGCTAGGTCAAGATACTCTGGTGTGCAGAAGTTGCTCTTCGGCCTCCTTATGGCCTCGAGGAAGTTGCGCCATTATTTCCAAGTGCATGAGATTACCGTTGTCACTCATTTCCCGTTGCAGCGGATTTTACGAAATCCAGATGCGACCGACAGGATTGTGGAGTGGGCGTTGGAACTGTCAAGCTTTGGTCTCAAGTTTGAAAGCACTTCAACAATTCAGAGCAGAGCCTTGGAGGAGCTCATTACAGAATGGACCCCGACGCCAGACGAACAAAGTCAAGAGACAACTCTCCCCGGCAAGGAAGTAGATCAAGAGTGGATTATGTATTTTGACGGGGCCTTTTCGCTGCAAGGCGCCGGTGCTAGCATGCTGCTTGTCGCACCCACCGGAGAGCACCTCAAATATGTAATTCAGATGCATTTTCCCCAGGAGAGGTCAACAAATAACACCGCAGAATATGAAGGACAGCTTGCCGGTCTCAGGATCGTGGCAGACCTTGGGATCAAGAAGCTCATCGTCAGAGGTGATTCACAGCTTGTCGTCAGGCAAGTGAACAAAGACTATCAGAGTCTGTTGATGGAAGCGTATGTAGATGAAGTGAGGAAATTGGAGGAGCGCTTCGACGGACTGCAAACAGAGCATGTTCCTCGATCAGAGAACAGTATTGCCGATGACCTGTCGAAGCGTGCTGCCCTCAAGTTACCTGTGGAACCAGGTACTTTTGTGCTCCGATTAACTCAGCCATCCGTAACACCATCAGTGAGGCAAGAAAAGCCAAAAAGTTGAGTTCTGGCCAGTACTTTCCAGCAAAGCTCCCAGAAGCCACCGGCAAGGAAGCTGCCGAGAACAACGACAAGCCTGTCGGGGAACAACAGGCTCCGGTAGGGCCTCGGGCCCTTGCCGTTGAGACAAACGTTCCCGCGATGGAGGACACGCCTTTAGTCCTTGCTGTCGAGCCCCAGGCTCCAGCATGGGCACAGCACATCATCCAGTTCCTCCAAACAGGGGAACTCCCCGAAGAGCAGGAAGAAGCAAAGAAAGTAGCCCGTCGGCCTAGTATGTACCAGTTCGTGGATGATGTCCTGTACAGAAAAAGACCGAACGGCGTGAAATTGAAGTGTATTCCTCGGGAAGATGGACTGGAGCTGTTGGCAGAGATACATGGGGGCATATGTGGCTCCCACATAGGCTCAAGGGCTCTTGTCGGTAAAGCATTCCGGCAAGGTTTCTTTTGGCCCACTGCCCTCCAGGATGCAACTGCACTAGTAACCAAGTGTGAAGCGTGCCAGTTTCATTCGAAGAAATTGCATCAGCCAGCTCAGGCTCTTCAGACAATCCCTCTTTCCTGGCCATTTTCGGTCTGGGGGCTCGACATATTGGGCCCTTTTCCCCGTGCTTCCGGGGGCTTTGAGTACTTGTACATTGCAATCGACAAGTTCACAAAGTGGCCAGAGGTGGAAGCAGTGAGGAAGGTGACAGCACAATCAGCCGTCAAGTTCTTCAAAGGACTAGTTTTTCATTTCGGTGTGCCAAATAGGATCATCACCGACAACGGCACACAGTTCACAAGCCACACCTTCATGCAATATGTCCAAGACCTTGGCAACAAAATCTATTTTGCTTCTGTTGCTCATCCGAGGAGCAACAGCCAAGCGGAAAGGGCAAATGCTGAAGTGCTGCACGGTCTCAAGACAAGAACTTTCGACAAGATGAAAAAGTGCGGAAGACGCTGGATTGATGAGTTGCCAGCGGTTCTTTGGTCAATCAGAACGACACCAAATCGAGCCACTGGCCAGACACCCTTCTCCCTAGTGTACGGGGCAGAAGCAGTTCTCCCCACGGAACTCATATATGGGTCACCTTGAGTGCTCGCTTATGATGAGCTTGAGCAAGAGCAGTTGCGGCAAGATGACGCCACGCACCTTGAGGAGGATCGTCTTCAGGCTGCTGTGCGAGCTGCACGCTACCAGCAAGCCTTGCGCCGCTATCATAGCCACAAGGTTCATGCCCGTAGTCTTGAGGAAGGTGACCTTGTTCTTCAGTGCGTTCAGTCGGCCAAGAATTCAAACAAGTTGACACCGAAGTGGGAAGGCCCTTATCGGGTAGTACGAGTCACCAGGCCTGGCGCAGTCTGCTTGGAGACCGAGGATGGCATTCCAGTGAGCAATTCCTGGAATATCGAACATCTTCATAAGTTTTATCCGTAAGGCGCGGTTGCCGGGTCTCCCGACAATCATCTTTTGTACAAGTCTTGCCGGCAAGGCATGTGATCCTTTGTATAAAGCCAAGCGCAGACCCTGTGCATAATTGAATAAGCTTAAGTGTTTTACAATTCATGTCGATTTTCATGTCAAATCTATATGCATGCTTACCTGAGATATTGTATTACACTTGCTTCCAGTAAGCATTAACGGACCGCCAAGGTTCCATACTCTTGTCTTCTCTTCTTTCTTTTTCTCAAAGGATAGAAGGTTCCCTCATGTGCAACTTTGCCGGGGGGAGTGATGGTATGGATACCAATAGGCGACGTTCAAGGTTGACATCTTGCAGGAAGGAGTACAGCAACAAAAAGCTAAGTTGCAGGACTTTGAGTAAAGTTCTTTTACTTTAAGGTTATTTTCCTTGAACGATTTTTGCCTTTGTATGGAAAACCTGCACGCGAAGGAACCTTGTTGTGATCGGTTGCGCCCTTACTCTGTTTCGAGTCCGCTCAATAGTTTAGGTGGCTGCACTGAAAACGTCAAGATATATTGCCGGTAGCGACACCTCCAGCAGGCTGCTAAAGACCCGCATCTAGCACTCGCAGCAGGATGCACGCACCGGCAAGTTTCCAATAAGCGTAGGGCACGTTCCATACAGAAAGAAATTAGACAAGGGAAATAGCGTGCGTTCATTCAAAACATAGCAAGTTATATTACATTGGTGGTTGCCATGATTCTAACTTAAGATAAAATTGTCTTTTACATGGAATAGTGGCGACGAGGGGAAGCGAAGCGGCTAGTCCCTGCGCTGTCCCTCGACCCTCTTAACTTGGTCCACCTTGTCGGCGATGGGCGCGACAAGTTCTTCGCGTGCCTTGAGGTCGATGTTCTTCGGCAGGCGATCAAGGACGTTGGTAAGGTTGATGCCGGGGTTCCTGTGCACCACCTTGACGAGCACTTTGAGGAGGATGGCCCGGCAGAGTTTGCGGGATTCATTGGCCAGATGGGTCGCTCGCTTAGAATGGAGCAGCTTCAAGGCATCGACGACGCCCTCAAAGAACATGGTCAACTTGGCACTCGGAGACACCCTATCGTCGGAGGAGTAGTTGAAGTTCTGTAGGCCCATGCTGGACAGCTCTGCTGCAATCCTTTCCGCGATGTCGACCAAGCGCTCCGTCCAGATCTGCACGCCTTTCTCAAAATCATTATAAGTGGCGGCGGCGCTCTTGAGCAGGTCCTTCTCATTCTGAAAGTCCTTGATCAAAGTCTTCTCGCGAGCCTTGCCGTCCGCCAGGGACTGCTCCAGCGTGGTCAGTTTCAGAGTCAGATCAGCGATGGATTCTTTGGCTGAGGAGAGCTCTTTGATCTTGTCGGACATGGAGGTTTGCATCTCCGCCAAGCTGTAGAGAGTCTTCTCTCTGTCGGCTTTGAGCGTCGAGAGCTCCTTGCCATGTTCCTCGAGGTCCGCCTCTAGCCCCTTTACTCTATCGCCCAGCTCGTTCTTGGTGGCCTCTGCGGCTTTGGCGGCATCGATGGCTTCCTTTAACTTGCCGGCGTGATCTACAGTCAGAGCTTTGAGCGTCTCCTTGTGTTTCTGCTCCAGCTCCTGAGTCCGCCGCGCGACAAGCCTTCCGATCTCCTCATCTTTGTTGCGGAGCTTGGCGGCAAGTGCCTCCTTGTGAGCAGCAAGGTCCTCTTCCTGAGCGTCAAGCCCGACACAGAGTTGTGTTAAGCGAGCTTCCTCTGTAGAGGCCCGCTGCGTTGCCTCTTCCTGTGCCTTCTCAGCGTCAGATTGCTTCAAGAGGAGTTCGTTCCAACTCTGGCTCAGTTGTTCCCGGCCAACCATCAGCTCCTGGAAGGCCTCGGTATACCAGACTTGCTTTTCCGCAACACGCTTCTGGAAATCTGCCTCTGCTGCTTCAGTAACTGCTGCCCTGGAGTCCAACTTCTCTTTCCGGGCGCGGTGAAGGGCCTGGAGCTTCTGAAAGTTGCTGCTCATGGCCTGGAGAAGCTGTTCTTCCTCGGACCCGCTGCTGCTGGCGCGTGGCTTGTCAACAATTTTGAGCCCGGCAGCAGTGATGACATCTTCATCAAAAATTTCCCCTTCAGTTGGCACCCCAGTGCTTGCCGTCCCTGGTATGCTGATGAACAGGTTGTCGCCAACCTTAAGGTATCTGCTTGACAGAGGGGCCTCAGATGTTGATGGTTGATCCTCGACAACCGTCTCGCCGGCAAGTGGGGACTCCATGACCGGTGTAGCGCTAGGCGCTCCTGTGGCGGGAATGCCATCAGTATGGTCACTGGTCTCCTTGCCGGTCCTCTCAGCAAACCTCTTGGCGGTTTCCTCCTGTGCATCCTTGGCGGATTCATCAGCAGCAATCTTGTTGGCCTCGGCGGCAGCATCCTTGGCGGTCTCCTCGATGACGATATCAACATCATTTGTTCCATCAAGGGAAGATCTGAAGACCGGGGAAAGAAACAAGATGAGACCAAGGATGAAGTTCAAAAAAGACGAAAATAAAGAAAGAATGACAAGTACATCTGTTGCCGGGGTAGGACTGTCGGTGCCCTTGTTCGCCGGCTCTCCTTCAACATGAGTGGGCTCGCCGGTGGAAACCCTTGCCGGAGACTCATCTCTGGGCGGCGTGGTTGACGGAGGCAGCATATCAGGAGTGGCCTCCGATGGCTCTCCTTGTTGCCGTTCTTCTCCTACAAGCCCAGTGATGTTAGTAGTCAAAGATTAATGCCTCAACGCCCACCAGCAGAAAGTGAGTAGTGGACTCACGCCGGGGGCTGGGTTGGGGGTTGCGAAGAGGACTGAGCTCCGGGCTGATGACGATGAGCTCCAGCGCATCTACGGTGCTTGCCGGGGGCTCGTCACCCATTGAAGTTTTTGCCCTCTTCGCCATCCTTTGCGCCAATGTTTCCGTATCGCTGCGGAGACAGGCCAAAGCAAGACAGATGAGTTAAGCGAAATCAGAAACTCAGGAATTAAAAGATATGACAGAACCCTTACTCTTCTCTCTCCGGGCTAAAAGCGGAGAGGTCAAAGTCGACCTCCTCTACAGTGTCCATGTGAGGGGGCAAAGGAGGGGTCCTGGGTTGCTTGGCTATGGCAGGAGCGGTGGGTTGATGTGGTCCTACCGCTCTAGCTACCGGTGCCGTTGTATGGGACGCCCCCGCCGCTCCAGTTGTTGCCGCGGTCGTGCGCCTCGTACGTCGTACGGGTGGCTGTTGAGCTTCTTGCCGCTGCGCAGCCTTGCCGGCCGCCTTCTTGCCGGGAACCTCACCGCTCGAGGAGGGTTGGTTTGCTGGGATGCCAGAGGCGGCTTTCCGAAGAACGCGCTTCTTCTTCTCTGGAGCTGGGGGCTCCTCGTGCAGTTGTTCCTCAGCTGTGTCCTCGTCAGAAGGGCCCCCGGCAGCTGTGTCGCTCTGTTTCCCGGCAGTCTCACCCTGCCCGGCAAGGTCTTCCTCGGACATTACTTCGTCTTCACTGTTCTCCTCTTCCATGAAGCCGACGCTGCCGGCCTCTGCGGCAAGATTAGCCTCTTCCGCCCTGCTGGCGTTATATGCCACTTGTTCATCAGTGGTGGGGCGGATAAGGTTTGTCTCTTCCCGGATGGCTCTCTCCGACAGATTGTCAAAGAACTCCTATGCGCGCTCTGCAGATGGCACGGCCCAGGTTCCGTCAAGGCTGTGGGCATTGCACACCGGCATCATGACGATAATTGAGGTCAGAGCGGAGTTGTTGCACAAAGGAATTATGTTCGTCGGTAACTTATATTTCCCATTGGGCCTGAATAATTTGTGGCAGAGGGCTGTGTGCTGCATAACCGTCAAGTTATTGTTCAAACCAGGACGCAGCCTCATGATATCTGCCGCATTCCGGAATTCCCAGGCTGGTCTCCCTTTGTTATGCAAAGGGGCGATGCGGCGGCGAAGGAAATCAGTGCCAACCATTTCTATTGTCAGCCCGGCAGCCTTGAGACGGTGGATTCTGGTAATTGCAATGGTAAGCTTCTCATCTTGGGGGTCGAGGGAACTCCAGTTATTGCCGCGGACCACTTTTGTTCGTCGGGGCAGACAGAAAGGCTGGAAATCCTCCTCCTTAATCCAGCACCATTCGCCCCGCCATTCTTCCCACTTGCTATGGTAGAGCCCTTCTGGATAGATCTCTTTATTCCATGCCCATGGAATCCAGCTGATAGAACCAGAGAGGGCCTCTCCTTTCTCAATCCGGGGAACGAAATAATGGCGAAAGAGAGCTGTGCTGGGGACTACTCCGGCAAAGTTTTCACAGAGATGAGCAAAGATCGACATGCATGTCACGGCATTCGGCATGAAATCCAAGAGACGGAAACCGTATGTGTACATGATGTCGTTGAAAAAAAATCAAAAAACGGAGGATAGAGCCCACAATAAAAGTATGCGACGAAGAAATGGAATTTATCTGGGCCGCCCTTGGAGGAAGCGGGATTCACGCGAGTGGTGGGGTGAGCCTTCGTCTCCCTCCCCCACATGCACAAGTACCGGTCCTTCAGGGCGCTTGCATCAAGCGTCGGGGCGAAGACAACGTGTTCCTTCTGCATCTTCACTAGCTCGCTCTCCTCGACGGCTTTCACATTTTTTCCCTTGCTCGCTTTGGGCGGCATGGAGGCTGTGGAAGCGGAGGCTGAGGACGATGAAGGCGTGGAGGCGGTGGATGGATGGGAGAGGTTCTGCTTTGAGTTTGAGGAAGAAGACGGCGGCGGTTTCCAGATTGGAAAGGAGGGGAGGTAAATGAGCGGCGCCTCTGCGGATTCCTTTTTATGGGGAAGACGCGGGGCTGCCTCCTTTCCAATCAATGTGAATGCACTTCTGCGAGCGCACTACTACTGCGGTTGTTCCACACACATTCCCACGTCGCGCGTTTAGTACGCGCCGTGGGGGAAGCGCGGTAAACAAGATAATTACAGCAACTCCTGCCACGCGTGCCCGTGCACTGTTTGGGCCTAGCCCAACAACGCCTCGCACCCGTGTATGGCCTAGGCCCGAGGGCTTCTATCAGTGTACTAAAGTTTGGGTCCTTCAGTACCCCATACTTGTGCACGGACAGTTGTAGCCATACCAGCAGTAAGGCCTGCCGGGGGACAGCTGAAAGCAAATACAAGACTATCAAGGAGGCATTCGAGCCAATGAACAGAAGACAGAAGACCGAGGGCTTGGCTCCCGGCAAGATGCTTACCGGGGGAAGCCCAAAGGCCGGAGTCCCGGCAAGATCCTTGCCGGGATGGCCTGCGAAGACCCGGCAAGGTCCCGCCACCCTATCACCGCTCTAGCGCAGTGACCAGCCTGTCATTTGGGTTTTGTCCTCTTGGATGCGTGGCATGGTTCTAGTGGTGAACGAGCTTAAGCGGTGCTGATGGGACGGCCCCTTTTTCTGTCCCCAAGAAAGCAAGGGACACCTCAACGGACACCTAAATGGAGCATTTAATGCGTTTGTCCTAAATCGTTTGTGATAAGCATGTAAATAATGTAGCAACTTTTCACCTCTTGTATGTACTGTATGCCACTATTGGTGACCCCTTGGACGTATAAAAGGAGGCCCAAGGCGTAGCTACAGGGAGGAGGACTCTCTGGCCCATTCTGCATGTGCAGCTGCTGCTCGAACGTACTGTTCATTGCAAGCGCTCCTGGAGCCTGGGCTTAAACACTCACAATAAACCAAAGCAGGAGTAGGGTATTACGCTTCTCAGTGGCCCGAACCTGGGTAAAATCCCCTTTGCGTTGATCGTTGGATCTGCTCTTTGTGCATACCTCTCTCCCTGCCGAATCGTAAAAGGGATCCACGCGGTCCCATAGGTGTCGTACTCCGACAGTGGAGGCCTGGAATCAAACTTGAAACGTTCAGTGAAGCCATCTGCTTGAAGGTCATCTTCAGAGCATAATATAGTGAGGCTCTTCCAGGCACGTCGACAGGCTTCATGAGCAACAAAAGAGTTCTTAGTGGAGAGGTTGCGTATGCGATTGACATCCACAAGAAGACTTTGCATCTGACGCTTCATCCAGTCATGATGCCTATCTTGCTTCTAATGAAGAGAAACAAGAAGCTCTCTGTCATTAAGCACACGAGCACGCTTCTGAGGCCTTTGAGCTACTGTGCTGGCTATTGCATCACTGTTGGAACGATGCGGCAGCCTGAGCTGACCGACAAGAGGACCAGCAGCAGTAGGTGGATTGGGCACATGAACGCCTTCAAGTGGTTGAGTGAAGCTTTGGAAGGCAGCATTGTCTTCACGAACAGGTTCCTTGGCAGGCTCGGGATATATGGCTTCATGGGACATATCTACTTCAGGCAGAAAGACAACATGGTTGCGTGCTGAAGCTTGATAACTGATGGTGGAGTGAAGCTTGATCAGCCGCATAACCCATGGAGCATAGAACTTGAGGCCAAATAAATCAATGCCTGAAGCTGCCAACTGACGGATGAAGAAATCTTGAGTATTGAACCTGATGCCATTGATGATGTAGAAGACCAATGTCTTCATAGTGCCTTCAATCTTGGCTTGAGGAGAATGCCCTTTGATTGGCCATAGAGTATGCCTTAGGATATGATATATGGTGTGGGGCAGGTACTCAAGGTCATTTACAAAGAATTCCTTGGGGTATTCAGCATCCACTGGCAAAGGCTTCATCATGCTTAACATTTGGCTCATGTTGGGCTCTGGCTTCTGGAAGATGCTCTGAAGTTCTTGTTCATATCGCTGACAACCTGGTTCATAGAGATCACCAGGAGTGGGCAGGGAAGTGAGCTCGATGATATCCTGAGCTTTGGCTTCATGGTGTACATCACTTGACATCCACTCAAGGACCCATGTCTTCGGATCCCTGTTGTAGCCTGAGATATGGAGAGTAGCGTAAAATTGAAGTAGGAGCTCTTCATTCCAGTGCTCCTTGTCTACGATAAAAGGGAGCAAGCCAACTTCACGAAAGCAATCAAGAGCTTCTTCAAGGCAAGGGAGTCCAGCAATGGCATCACATCACAGGCGCTTGTGTGGAAAGATCCTGTCCTGGTTGTACAAGATGCACGTGTAATAGCTTCGTTGCTGATGACTCCAGAACCTGTCTGAAGATATCTTGGGCTTCTTGTAGGGATTCTTGGCCTTATCAAAGAATGTGTTGTGCTCTCTGAAGCTTAATACACTGAATGAGCCCTGAGTAGTAGCAGCACTAGGAAGCCTTGCCAGCCTGGGCTTTGGCTTCTGTGTCTGAGGCCTTTGCTCCACATGGTAATCATATTGGGGACCAGGAGCAACTGGAGGTGTCATGATTGGCCACTTGACGGTGACGAGCTCACCATGATAGAACGCCCGTTCTATAGTGTGAGGTACAGGAGGAGCAGTAGCAACATCCGAGGTGGATGGCTGAATGTCTTCGGTGGCGTCATGGGCTTCAGTCTAAAGGGTGGCTTTGAGCTGCGTATTTTCTTCAGCCATGACTACGTCATTGGCTTCAGTAGAAGTGGCATCAGCAGCCTCATTTGAAGTGGCTTCAGTGGCTTCAAGAACTGGTGGGTCAGGCACGATCACATCTTGATGCACACTTGGTTCAGTGGTAGGGGGAATAATAGCTTGATCTTCTTCTACTCTTTCCTCGGCTGATGCAGCCGGAATATCTTCAGCCTCTTTGGCTTCAGACTCTTGAGCAGTTTCTGTAGGGATGGCTTCAGGGAACACTTGATGTGCTACTGAGCTTGTGGCTTTCACATCCTCTTCAGGAATGCTTGACATGGATACCGGTGGCCTTAGGCCTCGGCGAAGCCTTCAGAAAGAGGGCGACGCCTGTGGTGAGGGTGAGGTCTTCTCCATGTCTTCAGGGGTGTCTTGTGGAGTCTCAATCATAGGAGTGGTGACTTGAGCTGGTGGAGTGCAAGGAATAACTTCATGGAGCGGAGTGTTGGGGTGTTGCTCTTCCCAGAAATCATCATGAGTGATTGGCGTCGTAGGACCGCCAATACTAATTTGTTCACTGCTTGATGGAGCAGGCGATGATACCGGCTTGGGCATGATCTGGGGAAACTGAGGAAGGACTTCATGATCAACTACATTGTCTTCATGACCAATGTCTTCAGCTGTGATGGGGTTAGCAGCTGGAATCTCTTCAGACTCATGAGCCTCTGTGGAAGCAGGCTCATGAACAACCAGACGCCAATCTCTGTTGGACGAAGCTGGAAGTGCAACAGAAATTGGCTCAACTATCAGGGGCTCTGGAGGTGCAGCTTGATCTTTTCTTGAAGACTTGGAAGATTTTGTCTTCAGCTTCTTCTTTGACGGAGCGGCATCACAGGCTTCTTGATGCTTTCTCTTCTTGGCCTTAGCCTCAGCCAGCTTTGTCTTCTTCTTCTCAGAAGCAGCTGATGGGACCTTTGGCTTTGAGCCAGTCATACTGGCAGGGAAGACAATGCTTGGTCTTTCCTGCCTTGGAGCTTCAGTTGGCTTCTTCTTCTTAGCGGCCAACCGAGGGTCAATGCCAGGACGCCCAAGGGCCTTTCTATTCATAGCTTCATTGTGAGCTTGTACACATTTCTCAGCATAGTACTTGAGGCGCTCTCGAGAGCCTTTGGCTTCATCGTGACGCTTACGGAATTCAGCCTTGAGATCTGCCATCATCTTCTGAAAGTTTTGCACTATCTGTTACCGACAATTTCAGTGCCTGCAGAAAATACATTGCTGAAACCCACTTGTCATTTTCTTCTACTCCTCGTTGGGTTCGACACTCTTACTTATTGAAAGGACTACGATTGATCCCCTACACTTGTGGGTCATCACAAAGCACCGGCATGATCTCCATCGTCACCGGCATGACACCATGATCTCCATCATCATGATCTCCATCATCGTGTCGTCACGTGGTTATCTTGCCAACTATTGCTTCTACAACTATTTATAACGCATGGCGATAAAGTAAAGCAATTGCATGGCATTATTAGTTGACATGCAGGTCATACAATAAATTAAAGACAACCCTTTGGCTCCTGCCGGTTGCTGTACTCATCAACATGCAAGTCATGAACCTATTACAAAACATGATCATCTCATACATCAACATATATCACATCATGTTTTGGCCATACCACATCACAACATGCCCTACAAAAACAAGTTAGACATCCTCTACTTTGTTGTTGCTATTTTTACGTGGCTGCTAGGGCAAACTATAAGAACCGTTCTTATCTACACAAAACCACAACGGTGATATATTCAAGTTGTCTTTTAACCTTCTACAAGGACTGCCTTTGTCAAATCAGATTCAACTAAAGTAGGAGAGATAGACACCCGCCAGCCACTTTTATGCAACACTAGTTACATGTCAAACAGTGGAACCGGTCTCATGTGCGAGGACATGTAAGGTTGGTCTGAGCCGTTTCATCCCACAATACCACCGAATCCAAATAAGACAAGGGAAGTAAGCAATCTGAACATCAACGCCCACAACAACTTTGTGTTCTACTCATGCATATACATCTACGCATAGACCTAGCTCATGATGCCACTGATGGGGAATGAAGCATGAAAATAAAAAAAATCCTACGAAACACCCAAGATCCAATCTAGGATATGTATAGCTATGAGAGGGGAGTGTGTCTACATACCCTTGTAGACCGAAAGTGGAAACATAAATAACGCGGTTGATGTAGTCGTACTCTTCGCGATCCAATCACGATACAAACCAATCTAGCGCTGAACGGATGACACCTCTGAGTTTAGCACACGTGCGGCTCGATGACGTATCCTCTTCCTTGATCCAGCTAGCGAAAGGGGAGAGGTAGATGGGATCACGACCAACACGATGGCGTGGTGGTGATGGTGGTGGTGGTACGCCGGCAAGGCATCGCCAAAGCCAAGACGGGACGAGGTGGTAGGAGAGACGGGGACCCCCGAAACCCGAACAAAACTTTCCCATATATAAATCTTTACCTCCAGACCATTCCGGGACTCCTCATGACATCTGGGATCTCATCCAGGACTCTGAACAACCTTCAATCACCAATGCAATTATCCCAATACTACTCCAGGATCAACGAACGTTAAGCGTGCGACCCTGCGGGTTCAAGAACTATGCAGACATAACCGAGACTCCTCTCCGGTCAATAACCAACAATGGAACCTGGATGCCCATATTGGTTCCTACATATTCTACGAAGATCTTCATTGGTTGATACATGATGTCGAGGATTTCAGTTAATCCCGTATACAATTCCCTTTGTCCGGCGATATGTTACTTGCCCGAGATTCGATCGTCGGTATCTCCATACCTAGTTCAATCTCGTTACTGGCAAGTCTCTTTACTCGTTCCATAATACAAGATCCCGGACTAAACACATTAGTCACATGAAGCTTCTTGTGATGTTGTATTACCGAGAGGGCCCAGAGACATCTCTCTGTCACACGGAGTGACAAATCCCAGTCTCGATCCATGCAACCCAACAGACACCTTCGGAGATACCTGTAGAGCACCTTTATGATCACCCAGTTACGAAGTGACGTTTGATAGCACACAAGGTATTCCTATGGTGTCTGGGAGTGACATGATCTCATGGTCTAAGGAACAGATACTTGACATGAAGAAAGCTGTAGCAAATAACTAAGCGTTACGATCTGTTGCTAAGCTTACAGTTGGGTATTGTCCATCACATCATTCTCCTAATGATGTGATCCTGTTATCAAATGAAAACTCATGCCTATGGTTAGGAAACTTTAACCATCTTTGATCAATGAGCTACTCTAGTAGGGGCTCACTAGGGACACGATATGGTTTATGTATTCACACATGTACTTAAGTTTCTGGTCAATACAATTCTAGCATGAATAATAAACATTTATCATGAACAGGAAATGTGATAACCATTTTATTATTATCTCTAGCGCATATTTCCAACAAAAGTTTATTGTGAAGAAGTTCATAAACATAAGTTTCTTCTTCTCAATTTCAGTTTTTAGTTGTACAACCTAGTTCCTTATTCATACCATGTAAATTAAACTAAACATAGCAAGTGATCTTCTTTAGCACAGCATGTATGATTGTGTTCTTGATCTGTAATCAAGTGGTGTGGTGAAACTACCAACTCCAGGACAATGTCATATCCTGCTATGTCTTAACTATGAACAATGCATATTATGTTAATGTTATTTAAATCGTGTCTCTTTATTTACCCATCTGAAATGGGATAAATTGACAGTACACTCACCATTGATACTTATACATTCTTTAGCACTGCATGTATGCTTGTGTTCATGATCTATAATCCAGTGGTGTGGTGAAGCTAGCCACTCCTGCACAATGCCATTTCCTGCCATGTATTAACTATGAACAATGTTAATGCTATTTTAAACCAGGTATCTTTATTTGCCACTAAGAAATGGGATGAATTGACAACACTGATGCTTGTACGTGCAAAGCCTGTTATCTATCTGCTTTTTTTCTCTTTCAGGGTGATATCACTGATGCCAAGAAGAACTACCACAATGATAGTGAGACGAACCCATTGCTTGTCCCTCCAACATATATTGCAGGGAAGAAGGCAGCACATCTTGGGGATAGCGATACAACGCCAAAGTCATGTCTGGATGTAGTGTCGAAGGTACTCGCTAATAGCAATGACACAAGCTCACTGAAGTCGCCACCTGAATCTGTTAGACTTCTTCAGTCTTAGATTCAAGCAGAACGACATGCTTCAGCTCAACTCCTACTAGAACTACCATCTCTCTGGAAGATTAACCAGAAGTACATGACGTTTATTGATGCTATGCAGCTAGAGTTGGAGGATATAAGCATCAAATAAGAGCAGTCTCATCAGCTTGCTCAGCTGCTTGTGCTACAGCTCCTAGGCAGGGCTAACCTTTGTTGAACTGTGTTGAAGTGTTGTCGGTTCTGTATATTATTTTTGGCAGTGTGTTTATTTGCACTGGTGGCGACCTTTGATGCCCAGTGTATGTAATATTCTGTCTGGTTGCGCTTTATTGTCACTGGCGGTGAACTTTTATGCCAAGTGCATGTAATATGCAGTAATTTCTTTGTTGTATAGTCTACGTTTATTCTTCGTCATGATGCTATAATTTATTTTCTGTATATGCTGTCGTCGCTCTCTCAAAAGGCCGTAAACTTAGACAGAGCGCAATGGGCCTGAACGTTCGATTTATATAAAAAAAGTTACGGTACTAAAACTGGCCAGCCCGCCAATCGCTATAAACGGGCCAAAACGTGGGCCTACAATCATGTCGGGCCAATAGCAGGCCTAGACGTAAAATCACTACCTATTAGTTTTGGGCGTATAAAGTCCGAGTAAATTAGTTGCCTAAGTTGGGCCAGAAAATAAAATGGGCTTTTAACAGTCTGAAAAGTAGATTGGGCCTGAATTGTGACGTCAACCCATGATTGGCCCAACCACAAGACGGCCCGTTAACAGGCTAAAATATTTGTCGGGCCACAGTTGGCCCAATAACATGATGGGTTGTAAGCAGGCTGGATGCAAAGCGGGCCATAATTAGGCCTAGTTATATGGCGGGCCTTTAACGGGCCAATAGTCAGGTTGGGCTAAAATGTATCCATGAAGACTATGGGCCATTAAGAGGCCGAAAGTCACTTCAGACCAGAAACATGCCCACATGTAGCACGGGCCATAAACTGGACAAAAGTGAAACCGGGCCGACAACGACCCATATGTACCAAGGGCCACTAACAGGCCGAAAGTAATATCGGGCCGAACTATTACATGGGCCTTTAAGAGGCCGTAGTTCAAATCAGGCCCCCAATGGGCTGATGTCTACTACACAACTTGTTCTTGTAGACTCGTGTTGGGCCTCCAAGCGCAGAGTTTCGTAGGACAATAGAAAATTTCCCTCAAGTGGATGACCTAAGGTTTATCAATCCGTGGGAGGCATAGGATGAAGATGGTCTCCCTCAAACAACCCTGCAACCAAATAACAAAGAGTCTCTTGTGTCCCCAACACACCAAATACAATGGTAAATTGTATAGGTGCACTAGTTCGGCGAAGAGATGGTGATACAAGTGTAGTAATGATAGTAGATATTGATTTTTGTAATAGGAACAATAAAAACAGCAAGGTAGCAAGTAACAAAAGTGAGCACAAACGGTATTGCAATTCTTGAAAATAAGGCCTAGGGTTCATACTTTCGCTAGTGCAATCTCTCAACAATGCTAACATAGTTAGATCATATGGCAATCCCTCAATGTGCGATAAAGGATCACTCCAAAGTTCTTATCTAGCAGAGAACATAAGATGAAATTGTTTGTAGGGTACGAAACCACCTCAAAGTTATCCTTTCCGATTGATCTATCGAGCTATTCCTATAAGTGTCACAAAAAGCCCAAGAGTTCATACTAAAATAACACCATATGATACACATCAACCAACTCTAATGTCACCTAGATACTCCAATGTCACCACGAGTATCCGTGAGTTGATTATATGATATGCATCAAACAACTTCTGATTCATAATACTCAATCCAACAGAAAGAACTTCAAAGAGTGCCCCAAGATTTCTACCGGAGAAACAAAGACGAAAACATGCATCAACCCCTATGCATAGATTACCCCAATGTCACCTCGGGAATCCGCGAGTTGAGTGCCAAAACATACATCAAGTGTTTTCAAATCCATAAAAGTATTCAATCCGATAATAATGAAATCTCAAAGGTAAAACTCAATTCATCACAACAAGATAGAGAGGGAAAAACATCATATGATGCAACTATATTAACAAAGCTCATCGTACATCAAGATCGCGCCAAATCAAGAACACGAGAGAGAGATCAAACACATAGCTACTAGTACAAACCCTAAGCCTTGAGGGTGAACTACTCCCTCCTCATCATGGAGACCACTGGGATGATGAAGATGGCCTCCGGTGATGATTTGCCCCTCCGACAGAGTGCCAGAAAAGTGCTCTAGATTGGATCATGGAGGTACAAAAGCTTGCGGCGGCGGAGTCGAAGTTCTAGGGTTATTTATGGTGGTTTCTCTATTTATAGGATTTTTTGGCATCGGTTTCACGCTGAGATGGGCCACGAGGTGCCCACTACCCACCAGCCCACCACTTTGGCCCCTACGCGCCCTGGTGGGTAGTGGCCACCTCGTGGCCCTTCTGGTCCTCCCACAAAGCTTCGAGGGTCTCTTTTGTTCCAAAAAAAATAGTCAAAAAGTTTTGCTGCATTTGGACTTCATTTGATATGGATTTTCTGGAAAACCAAAAACAAGCAGAAAACAGCAACTGGCACTGGGCACTAGGTCAATATGTTAGTCCATAAAAATCATATAGAAGCCATATAAAAGTGCAGCAAAATCATACAAAACTATAATAAACATGGCATGAATACTTCATAAATTATAGATACGTTGGAGACGTATCAGCATCCCAAAGCTTAATTCCTGCTCATCCTCGAGTAGGTAAATGATAAAAGAAATAATTTATGAAGTGTGAATGTTAGCATAGTACATAAGTTTGATCAATGATAATTTCAATCACTTTTCCTAGAATCATAACATCAATTCTTTCGCATAAAACTCATCATGATAAAGTAGCAATCAATTCACATGTTACGGTTCAAACAATGCCTTCTCTTGAAACTTAACAACCTATGTTCTTAGTCACAAAAAAAATGCAATTCAACTTATTCTCAACAAAGTCTAAGTAAGAGCTCCACATACTCAATCATCATATAGTGTTCTATGATTGCTAGTACTCAAAGCATATTTTTAGAACAAATGGCATCCATCGAACACAGAGAAAGATAGGGGCTTAATGTTTTGCCTCCCAACTCATTTATCATAGAGATAATTGTCAACAATAATAATTCATGATCAAATATATTTGGCTGGCCATATGTGCCTAGATCTTTCCCCACCACATGATGCTTGCCAACTAGAGAATAATTGAGGTTGAAATGAGAATGCATACTATTGATTATTGCATAAAAGTAAATTCATAAAGTAAAAGATAGGCCTTTCGCAGAGGGAAGCAGAGGTTGTCATGTGCTTTTTATTTTTGGATGCGCAAGCTCTTAATGCAAAGGAACGTCACATTATATTGCCCCTTATGATAGCAACCTTTATTATGCAGTCCGTCGCTTTTATTTCTTTGCCATCACAAGTTTGTACAACGCTTATTTTCCCTTACCATAAAAGATCAAACATATTTAGGAGAATTTTTTATTGCTTTATGCACCGATGACAACTTACTTGAAGGATCTTATTCAATCCATCGGTAGATATGGTGGACACTCATGGCAAGAAACTGGGTTTACGGGTTTTTGGATGCACAAGTAGCATTTCTACTTAGTAAGAATTTTTGGCTAGCAAAAGATCCTAAGCAAGCGCCACATGTTGGAGGATCCATAACAATATAACTTCTATGCAAATATACACAAGCATAAATCATTACGTTGTCTTCCTTGTACAACTTCAACTAATTTTCTCAAGTTTGAAAATAATTAATGGGTATTCACAATCATAAAAGATGTCCAAGATAATATATTTGTATGTGAAAGTTCTCTTCCTTATACTAATCATTCATGAATTCCTTGTATGACCAATATTGTGATTGTCAAGCTTCAATAGATTTCACTTTCTAAACCCAATATGAAGCTACTACTAGGCATGATAAGAACATATAATTTCAACTTCATGATATTCAATTCATTCAACAATTTACTCATAGGATATAAGTGAAGCACAAGAGTAAATGACAAACTACTCCAAAAAGATATAAGTGAAGATCAAGCGAGTAGTTAAGTAAATGGGTAGCTATTTGAGGACTCTCTCTCATTTAAAAACTTTCAGATCTAAGTATTTTATTAAAACAACAAGCAAAAAAAATGACATTCCAAGAATAGCACACATCATGTGAAGAAGCAAAAACTTAGGCTCAACCGAGGCTAACCGATAATTGTTGATGAAGAAAGGTGGGATGCCTACCGGGGCATCCCCAAGCTTAGATGCTTGAGACTTCTTGGAATATTACCTTGGGATGCCTTGGGCATCCCCAAGCTTGAGCTTTTCTGTCTCCTTAATTACTTTTATATCACGGTTTCCCTAAATCTTAAAAACTTCATCCACACAAAACTAAACAAGAACTCGTGAGATAAGTTAGTATAAATCAATGCAATAACCTTATCATTTTCTACTGTCGAAAATCACTAAAATTATTATTTAACATTGCATACTAAATGCCTCTGCATATTTGATACTCCTATCCTCAAATAGAATCATTAAACAAGCAAACATATGCAAATAATGCAAACATAACAACAATCTATCAAAACAGGACAGTCTGTAAAGAATGCAAGAAGATTCATACTTCTCTAACTCCAAAAATTCTTAAAGATTACCACACTGTAGAAAATTTATTATAGCTCACCTTGTAAAAATTTCAAGATTTTATCATGTTCTGACTATTCACAAATATTCAAAACATAACAACAAACTTTCTGTTTTCAAACAGCAACATATAGACTTGCAAAATAAGCATGGTAAAGGCTATACTTGATATTTTTATTGAAATAAAAGATGCAAGGCATTATTCTAAATAACAGCAAGCAAATCCTAATAAAATAAAATGATGCTCCAAGAAAAACACATATCATGTGACAAATAAAAATGTAGCTCCAAGTGAGGTTACCGATATTGTTGAAGACGAAAGAGGGGATGCCTTCCGGGGCATCCCCAAGCTTAGTTGCTTGGATCTTCCTTGAATATTACCATGGGGTGCCTTGGGCATCCCCAATATTAGGGTCTTGTCACTCCTTATTCTCCTCATATCGATATCTCACCCAAAACTTGAAAACTTCAATCACACAAAACTTAACGGAACTTTGTGAGATAGATTAGTATGATAAAACAAATCATTCACTTTGGTACTGTCAAGATAAGATTCATAATTGTTCTCACACAATGCCTACTGTACCCTACAATTTCTACATTTTATATTGACCAATATAAGCCATAGAAACTACAAAACAAGCAAACTATACATTGAAAACAGAATCTGTCAAAAACAGAACAGTCTGTAATGATCTGGACAATGACCGTACTTCTGTTACTCCAAAAATTCTGAAAAAATAGGAAAACGTAGAAAATTTATATATAAATAATCTTCAAAAAAATCAGAATTTTTTGATGCTCCAGTGATTTTTAACAATTCAGTTACTGGGCGCAAAAGTTTCTGTTTTTGCACAGAATCAAGTCAATCATCCACACTATCCCAAAGGCTTTACTTGGTGCTTTATTGAAACAAAAGCTATAAAACATGGTTACTACAGTATCCTAATCATGTTAACACACAAAACAGTAAGGTTACATGTTAGGTTGTCTCCCAAGAAGCGCTTTTCTTTAATGCCTTTTTAGCTAGGCATGATGATTTCAATGATGCTCACATAAAAGATAAGAATTGAAATATAAAGAGAGAATCATGAATCACATGTCAAGAAAATTTAAGCCTAACCCACTTCCTATGCATAGGGATTTTGTGAGCAAACAATTTATGGGAGCAAGAATCAACTAGCATAGGAAGGCAAAACAAGCAGAACTTCAAGATTTTCAACACATAGAGAGGAAACTTGATATTATTGAGATATGTAGAAGCATATATTCCTCTCTCATAATAATTTTCAGTAGCATCATGAATGAATTAAAAAATATAGTTATCACATAAAGCATTATTTCATGATCCACATGCATAGAAATTTTATTACTCTCCACATAAGAAAATGTATTCTCATGAATAGTAATGGGAGCAAACTCAACAAAATAACTATCATGTGATACTTGATTTACATAATCAATTTGAGCATTAAAATGATGATGACATGTTTCATGGATATCATTACTCTTTAGAGCATAAATATCATCACAATAATCATCATAGATAGCAACTTTTTTATCATAGTTAATTGAAACCTCTTCCAAAATAGTGGATTCATCATTAAATAAAGTCATGACCTCTCCAAATCCACTTTCATCAATATAATAATCATTAATAGGAGGCATTCTATTATCATAATAAAATTTCTCATCAGAACTTGGGGGACTAAAAACATCATCTTCATCAAATATAGCATCCCCAAGCTTATGGCTTTGCATATCACTTGCATCATGGATATTCAAAGAATTCATAATAGCAACATTGCAATCATGCTCATCATTCAAAGATTTTATGCCAAACATTTTATTGAATTCTTCTTCTATCAATTGATCACAATTTTCTGATCCATTATTTTCAAGAAAGACATGATAAAGATGAATAATATGAGGCCACCTCAATTCCATATTTTTTGTAGTTTTCTTTTATAAACCAAACTAGTGATTGATAACCCACAAGTATAGGGGATCGTTTGTAGCCTTTTTTGATAAATAAGAGAGTCGAACCCAACGAGGAGCTAAAGGCAGAACAAATATTCCCTCAAGTTCTATCGACCACCGATACAACTCTACGCACACTTTACGTTTGCTTTACCTAGAACAAGTATAAAACTATTTGGTAGGAATAAAACTACGAGTACTTTGCAAGATTAAAACTACAAATAAAATGCAAGACAATAAAAGTAGATAGCTTTTGTCAACAAGAAAGTCATTTGTCCCTAGGTGATCGATAACTAAACCGGTAATCATTGTTGCAATTTTATATGAGGGAGAGGCATGAGCTAACATACTTTCTCTACTTGGATCATATGCACTTATGATTGGAACTCTAGCAAGCATCCACAACTACTAAAGATCATTAAGGTCGTAAAACCCAACCATAGCATTAAGTATCAAGTCCTCTTTATCACATACGCAATGACCCCCAAACTCGGGTCTTTGTATTCTGTCACTCACTCCACCCACCATAAGCGAACCATTAACGTATTGCAACACCCAACAGCGGGGATCCCTCCGTTTGCACGACACGGAGGGCACCGTAGGACAGCACCAAAATAAAATACACAACTCAAACCAATCATGATCATCTATCAACCCATAGGACAAAACGGATCTACTCAAACATAATAAGATAACCACATATCATTGGGAAATAATATATAGTGTTGAGCACCATGTTTAAGTAGAGATTACAGCGGGGAGAAGGGGTGTTACACCGCTGCATAGAGGGGGATAAAGTTGGTGTTGACGGTAGCAAGGTTGTTGATGTAGATCGCTGAAACGTCTCCAACGTATCAATAATTTTTGATTGTTCCATGCTATTATATTATCTGTTTTGGATGTTTTATATGCATTAGTATGCTATTTTATATTATTTTTGGGACTAACCTATTAACCTAGAGCCCAGTGCCAGTTTCTGTTTTTTCCTTGTTTTTTGGCTTCGTGGAAAAGGAATACCAAACGGAGTCCAAACGGAATTAAACCTTCGCGATGATTTTTCTTGGACCATAAGACACCCAGGAGACTTGGAGATGAAGTCGGAGGAGCCACGAGGCGGCCACAAGGGTGGAGGGCGCGCCCCCTGCCTTGTGGGCCCCCCGTGACTCCCCTGGCCTAATTCTTTCGCCTATATATTCACATATGTTCCCAAACCACCAGAAGCATCCACGAAAACACTTTTCCACCACCACAACATTCTGTACCCGTGAGATCCCATCTAGGGACCTTTTCTGGCACCCTGCTGGAGGGGGATTCGATCACGGAGGGCGTCTTCATCAACTCTATTGCCCTTCCGATGAAGCGTGAGTAGTTTACCTCAGACCTACGGGTCCATAGCTAGTAGCTAGATGGCTTCTTCTCTCTCTTTGATTCTCAATACCACGTTCTCCTCGTTGTTCTTGGAGATCTATCCGATGTAATCTTCTTTTGCGGTGTGTTTGTCGAGATTCGATGAATTATGGATTTATGATCAGCTTATCTATGAATATTATTTGAATCTTCTCTGAATTCTTATATGCATGATTTGATATCTTTGTAATTCTCTTCGAATTATCGGTTTGGTTTGGCCAACTAGATTGGTTTTTCTTGCAATGGGAGAAGTGCTTAGCTTTGGGTTCAATCTTGCAATGTCCTTTCCCAGTGACAGTAGGGGCAGCAAGGCACGTATTGTATTGTTGCCATCGACGATAAAAAGATGGGGTTTACATCATATTGCTTGAGTTTATTCCTCTACATCATGTCATCTTACTTAATGCGTTACTCTGTTCTTCATGAACTTAATACTCTAGATGCAGGCAGGAGTCGGTCGATGTGTGGAGTAATAGTAGTAGATGCAGAATCATTTCGGTCTACTTGACACGGACGTGATGCCTATATTTCATAATCATTGCCTTGGATATCGTCATAACTTTGCGCTTTTCTATCAATTGCTCGACAGTAATTTGTTCACCCACCGTACTATTTGCTATCTTGAGAGAAGCCTCTAGTGAAACCTATGGCCCCCGGGTCTATTTTCCATCATATAAGTTTTCGATCTACTATTTTCCATCATATAAGTTTCCGATCTACTATTTTCCATTATATTAGTTTCCGATCTACTATTTTGCAATCTTTTATTTTCAGATCTATATACCAAAAAACCCAAAAATATTTTATCTTTTGTCTATCTCTATCAGATCTCACTTTTGCAAGTAACCGTGAAGGGATTGACAACCCCTTTACCGCGTTGGGTGCAAGTTGTTTGATTGTTTGTGCAGGTGCTAGGTGATTTGTGCGTTGTCTCCTACTGGATTGATACCTTGGTTCTCTAACTAAGAGAAATACTTATCTCTACTTTGCTGCATCACCCTTTCCTCTTCAAGGGAAAAACCAACGCAAGCTCAAGAAGTAGCAGGAAGAATTTCTGGCGCCGTTGCCGGGGAGATCTACGCCAAGTCAAGTCATACCAAAGTACCCATCATAAACTCTCATCTCTTGCATTACATTATTTGCCATTTGCCTCTCGGTTTCCTCTCCCCCACTTCTGAAATGATTTTTGAAAAGATTTGCCTTTTTATTCGCCCTTTTTCTCGTTCGATCTTATGTTTGCTTGTGTTTCCATCTGCCTTCTATTTTGCTTGCATCTTTGCTTGCTAAAAATCGATTGATATGGATCCACTCAAAGTTTTCTACTTGGATCATCTTCGATCCATATGTGCTTGTGCTGAAACCCCAACTAGTTTAGTTGAGGGAAAATCTTTAGATGAGCATGCTCATTTTGTGCATCACCATTTGTCTGAAAAAGGGAGACTCCTATGGAATCAAATAAATTTTTTGCTATGTTATGCTTGGAATCTTTGTGAACTTTGTGATTTTACTTGTTGCTCTAAGAACCCTAAAAAACACCTTCCCTACCTATGTGAGTTTAATGATAATAAATCTTATCTTCTTATGAAAAGGGTGTTTACAGTTACTATGATATCGAACAAATTGAAGAATTTGTCGCTTTTAAGGGTGCTTATGAAGTTGCTTCTTTGATTAAAAAGTATGATATTACTCTCTACAAATCTGAAAATTTTGACATACTTAAATATTGCTATGAAAACTATGCTCATAATGTCTATGTCAAAGAATATATTGAAAGAATGATCGTTGCTTTGGAAGAAAATAATGATATGCATGAATCTATAGATAATTATGATTCCGATGATTTGATTGAAATATCCCTTGATGAACATGATGCTTACTATTCTTATGGCCATGATGCCAATATTAATTATGCTTATGGAGATGAACTTGCTATAGTTCCTTATGTTAAACATGAAATTATTGCTATTGCACCCACACTTGATAGTTCCTTCAATGAAAAGCATGATTGTAATGATGTTATTATAAATTCTATTAATGTCAATTGTGTTAATGATATGCAAAACCCTAAGCTTGGGGATGCTAGTTTTGCTATGTCTACTATTTGTTGCAATGATCATGATTGGGGTGATTCTTCTTATGATCTTGAAAATTTATTTAAGCCCCATGATGAATATGAGATTGATAATAATGTTTGCAATAATATTGAAAGTGGGTTTGGAAGAGTGTCAACTTTAGATCCCACATATTTGGAGAATGTTCAATCTTATGAAATTTTTGATAAAAGTGGGTTTGGAGAGGTCATGACTTTAGTTAATGTTAATCCCACTATTTTGGAAGAGTGTCAACTTCGCATGCATGTGGATCATGTTGAGAATATGTTTTGTGATAGCTATATTGTTGAATTTGCTTATGATCCTACATGTAATTATTATGAGAGAGGAAAATATGGTTGTAGAAATTTTCATGTTACTAAATTACCTCTCTTCATGTTGAGATTCTCTATGTTTTATTCTTCTTCCTTGCATATGCTAGTTTTTGCTTGCCTTGATAATTTGTTTGCTTATAAAATGCCAATTCATAGTAAGTATGTTAGACTTAGATGTGTTTGTCATGTGTTTTATGATGCTCTCTTTGTGCTTCAATTCTTCTCTTTTATGTGAGCATCATTGAAATTATCAATGCCTAGCCAAAAGGCTTTAAAGAAAAGCGCTTGTTGGGAGACAACCCAATATTTTTCCTTGCTGGTTTCCAATATATAATTCATCTAGCCTCTGGCTAGATGTCTTTTTGTGTTTCAATTAGTGTTTGTGCCAAGTAAGACCTTTAGGATGGCTTACGGTGATAGTTGATTTGATCTTGCTAAAAAATAGAAGCTTTTGCGTCCAGTCACAGAATTTTAATAATTCACTAGAGCGTTGAAAAACCCTGAATTTTTTCCAAGATATTTATATACAAATTTCCTATGTTGTCCTAATTTTCAGAATTTTTGGAGTTACAGAAGTATTATAACAATTCGGATCTTCGCAGACTGTTCTGTTTTTGACAGATTCTGTTTTCTTTGTGTTGTTTGCTTATTTTGATGAATCTATGGGTAGTATCGGGGGGTATGAACCATGGAGAAGTTGGAATACAGTATATATTGCACCAATATAAATAAAGAATGAGTTCACAACAGTACCAAAAGTGGTGATTTATTTTCTTATACTAACGGAGCTTATGAGATTTTCTGTTGAGTTTTGTGTTGTGAAGTTTTCAAGTTTTGGGTAAGGATTTGATGGACTATGGAATAAGGAGTGGCAAGAGACTAAGCTTGGGTATTCCCAAGGCACCAAAGGTAATATTCAAGGACAACCAAGAGCCTAAGCTTGGGGATGCCCCGGAAGGCATCCCCTCTTTCGTCTTCGTCTATCGGTAACTTTACTTGATGCTATATTTTTATTCACCACATGATATGTGTTTTGCTTGGAGCGTCTTGTATTATATGAGTCTTTACTTTTTAGTTTGCCACAATCATCCTTGCTGTACACACCTTTTGAGAGGGACACACATGAATCGTGATTTATTAGAATACTTTATGTGCTTCACTTATATCTTTTGAGCTAGGCAATTTTGCTCTAGTGCTTCACTTATATCTTTTTAGAGCATGGCGGTGGCTTTATTTTATAGAAATTATTGAACTCTCATGCTTCACTTATATTATTTTGATAGTCTCTAAACAGCATGGTAATTTTCTTTGGTTATGAATTTAGTCCTAATATGATAGACATCCAAGAGGGATATAATAAAAACTTTCATATAAAGTGCATTGAATACTATGAGAAGTTTGATTCTTTATGATTGTTTTGAGATATAAAGATGGTGATATTAGAGTCATGCTAGTGAGTAATTGTGGATTGTAGAAATACTTGTGTTAAAGTTTGTGATTCCCATAGCATGCACGTATGGTGAACCGTTATGTGATGAAGTCGGAGCAAGATTTATTTATTGATTGTCTTCCTTATGAGTGGCGGTCGGGGACGAGCGATGGTCTTTTCCTACCAATCTATCCCCCTAGGATCATGCACGTAGTACTTCATTTCGATAACTAATAGATTTTTGCAATAAGTATGTGAGTTCTTTATGACTAATGTTGAGTCCATGGATTATACGCATTCTCACCCTTCCACCATTGCTAGCCTCTCTAGTGCCGCGCAACTTTCGCCGGTACCATACACCCACCATATACCTTCCTCAAAACAGCCACCATACCTAACTATTATGGCATTTCCATAGCCATTCCGAGATATATTGTCATGCAACTTTCCACCGTTCCATTTTATTATGACACACTTCATCATTGTTATATTGCTTTGCATGATCATGTAGTTGACATCGTATTTGTGGCAAAGCCACCGTTCATAATCCTTTCATACATGTCACTCTTGATTCATTGCACATCCCGGTACACCGCCGGAGGCATTCATATAGAGTCATGTTTTGTTCTAAGTATCGAGTTGTAATTCTTGAGTTTTTTTTTTGAAGGTTAGGACAGTAGGAAAGGCTCCTACTGCATATATATTAAAAAGGCAAGAACAGTTACATGGTGGTATTTACAAAGGGGGGGATCAGACCCTATACATAAACCCTATGGTTGCTGTGGTAGACTTTGCAAAAAGGAAGAGACCACATGTCTCTTATTATCAGGTAATCTATATCTAATCTTGTCAAAGTCATTCCTGAACCTATTGAACCATGAAGCAATGGAGGGTGACACATGTCTAAAGTAGTTATTGTTGCGTTCCTTCCAAAGACTCCAGGCAGCAGTCAAAAATATCTCCATGATCATTTTGCGGGGATTTTGTATCTTCAAGTTTTCTACCAGGGTCAACCTATCACCTTGTGTCGTCCATGAAATGTTTAGTAGGCGCCAGCATTTTTTGCTGAAGGTGCAACGAAAGAATTGGTGTTCCACAGTTTCTTCGATGTGTAGTCCACACAACAGGCAGTCAAGATTTGTGCCGATATTGTAATGTCTTCTTTTTAGCATGTTCCTTGTGTTGAGCCGATCAGAGAGCAAGAACCACCCAAAGACTTTGATTTTGGGTGTACATTTAGTCTTCTAGAGCCATTTAAATGTCACGTTGGCTACCACGCCCCGAAAGAAGAATTGATAGTATGCCGTAGTTTTGAACACAGGTGAGCCCCAGCAATAAGACCAAATATCATTCTGTTCTTCCAACGTCACCGCAGCCACATCCATCTGGAGGAGCTTGAGCTCGTCGTGGGCTTGCAGTGAGAGTGGCAGTTGAAAGGTTGCATGAAGGGTGGGGGCCGTCAAAAAGCCCTGGACAGATGAATCTTCATCAAGGGCATATGAGAAGGCTCGCGGGTATTGTTCGGCCAAGATGGTCTGGTTCCAATTGTCTTTCCAGAAGATCACAGAAGCACCACTTTTAACTTGTACTTGGGTGATACCACGATAGATCGGCATAAGGTTTATGAGGTCACGCCACCAGAAAGAACCACAAGCATCTGTCGCATGTGGGATTGACTCATCATAGTATGTGTCCCAGACTAGCCGAACCCAAGGTATATCCATTTTGTTGTAGAACTTGTGCAGAAACTTGAGCAGCAGTGCATCGTTTTGTACTTTGAGGTCCAGTATACCTAGCCCACCGCTCTTTTTTGGTCTACAGACCATGTCCCAAGCCGCCAAAGAATTCTGTTTGTCTCCATCGGCCGTTCGTTTATTCCAAAGGCAGTGTCTGCGAATTTTGTCCAGCTGAGCAATAATTTTGGGTGGTAGTCGTAGTGTCCCCATGGGATAGATAGCCAGCGAGGTGATGAGTGAGTTTAGTAGGGCGAGCTTTCCAGCATAAGACATGAGGGACATCGCAGCCGTGATCTTCCTCTCAGCTTTGCACACAAACGGTGTCAGATCGAGAACCGAGGGCCGGGTGGTGCCTAGAGGCAGGCTGGCTTGTGTACATCCAAATAGATTGGCCAAGTCGTTGCATTTGCTCGCCGGTGTGTTGATGGGTACGAGTGTAGACTTGTGAAAGTTGATTTTCAGACCAATAGATGTGGCACAGTCTTCAAGGATCTATTTGATCTTGGCCGCCTGGTCAAGACAGGCAGGTAAAACAATTATTGTGTCGTCGGCGTACTGGATCACAGGGTATTTGGCGTCACCTTTTGGAGGGATGGGATGTTTAATCAAGTTGTGTTCGAGCGCTTCATTGATGGCACTCTGTAGTAAATCGGCTGCAAGGACGAAGATCAGAGGAGACATGGGATCCCCTTGGCGTACTCCACATTTACATTGGAATTGTCGTCCAGGTACGCCATTTAGCAACACAGAAGATTTGCCCGATGAGAAGATACTCTCCATCCAAGCAAGCCATTTGGGCGGGAAACCCATTTTCTTCATGATTAGTAGCATGGCAGAGTGTTCAATAGTATCAAAAGCCTTGGCAAAATCTAGTTTGAGAAGGACAATTTCTCTCTTGGAGGATTGACATTAGTGTATGTATTCGAAAGCCCAGGCAAGGCAGTCATGAATAGATCTACCACGGAGGAATCCATATTGGTTTCTGTGCACAACTTGGAGGATAATTTTCTGAAGCCGATTGGCCAAAATTTTAGTGACCAGCTTCAGGCAGCAGTTAAGGAGGGTAATAGGCCGAAAGTCATTGACAGATTCTGGCGAGTTGACCTTTGGGATCAGCGTGATATAACCTGCATTAATGCTCTCCAAGTTAAGGCCACCTTGATGAAACTCATCACAGAGAAGGTAGAAATCATGCTTGATGATTGGCCAGCATGCTTTTAAGAAGGCTCCATTAAAGCCATCAGGGCCTGGGGCTCGATCGGGTGGCATTTCAGAAACCACGTCATCAATTTCTTTGTGTGTGAAAGGTGCAATGAGTTCAGTGAAGTTCACGTCAGCCCGCAACAAGTTGTAAGTAAATAAAAGTGTGATGATCTTCATTATTAGAGCATTGTCCCATGTGAGGAAAGGATGATGGAGACTATGATTCCCCCACAAGTCGGGATGATACTCCAGAGGAAAAATAAAAAATAAAAGAAAAAAAGAGGCCAAAGAAGCCAAACAAAAAAAATGAGAGAAAAAGAGAGAAGGGGCAATGCTACTATCCTTTTTCCACACTTGTGCTTCAAAGTAGCACCATGATCTTCATGATAGAGAGTCTCCTATTTTGTCACTTTCATATACTAGTGGGAAATTTTCATTATAGAACTTGGCTTGTATATTCCAATGATGGGCTTCCTCAAATTGCCCTAGGTCTTCATGAGCAAGCAAGTTGGATGCACACCCACTTAGTTTTCTTTTGAGCTTTCATACACTTATAGCTCTAGTGCATCCGTTGCATGGCAATCCCTACTCACTCACATTGATATCTATTGATGGGCATCTCCATAGCTGGTTAATACGCCTAGTTGATGTGAGACTATCTCCTTCTTTTTTGTCTTCTCCACAACCACCATATTCTATTCCACCTATAGTGCTATGTCCATGGCTCACGCTCATGTATTGCGTGAAAGTTGAAAAGGTTTGAGAACACTAAAAGTATGAAACAATTGCTTGGCTTGTCATCGGGGTTGTGCATGATTTGAATATTTTGTGTGATGAAGATGGAGCATAGCCAGACTATATGATTTTGTAGGGATAAGCTTTCTTTGGCCATGTTATTTTGAGAAGACATAATTGCCTTGTTAGTATGCTTGAAGTATTATTGTTTTTATGTCAATATTAAACTTTTGTTTTGAATCTTATGGATCTGAACATTCATGCCACAATAAAGAAAAATTACACGGATAAATATGTTAGGTAGCATTCCACATCAAAAATTCTGTTTTTATCATTTACCTACTCGAGGATGAGCAGGAATTAAGCTTGGGGATGCTTGATACGTCTCCAACGTATCTATAATTTTTGATTGTTCCATGCTATTATAATATCTATTTTGGATGTTTTATATGCATTAATATGCTATTTTATATTATTTTTGGGACTAACCTATTAACCTAGAGCCCAGTGCTAGTTTCTGGTTTTTCCTTGTTTTTTAGCTTCATGGAAAAGGAATACCAAACGGAGTCCAAACGGAATTAAACCTTCGCGATGATTTTTCTTGGGCCAAAAGACACCCAGGAGACTTGGAGATGAAGTCGGAGGAGCCACGAGGCGGCCACAAGGGTGGAGGGCGCGCCTAGGGGGGTAGGGCGCGCCCCTGCCTTGTGGGCCCCCCGTGACTCCCCTGACCTAATTCTTTCGCCTATATATTCACATATGTTCCCAAACCACCAGAAGCATCCACGAAAACACTTTTCCACCGCTGCAACCTTCTCTACCCGTGAGATCCCATCTAGGGACCTTTTCCGGCACCCTGTTGGAGGGGGATTCGATCACGGAGGGCTTCTTCATCAACTCTATTGCCCTTCCGATGAAGCGTGAGTAGTTTACCTCAGACCTACGGGTCCATAGCTAGTAGCTAGATGGCTTATTCTCTCTCTTTGATTCTCAATACCACGTTCTCCTCGTTGTTCTTGGAGATCTATCCGATGTAATCTTCTTTTGCGGTGTGTTTGTCGAGATTCGATGAATTGTGGATTTATGATCAGCTTATCTATGAATATTATTTGAATCTTCTCTGAATTCTTATATGCATGATTTGATATCTTTGTAATTCTATTCGAATTATCAGTTTGGTTTGGCCAACTAGATTGGTTTTTCTTGCAATGGGAGAAGTGCTTAGCTTTGGGTTCAATCTTGCGATGTCCTTTCCCAGTGACAGTAGGGGCAGCAAGGCACGTATTGTATTGTTGCCATCGACGATAAAAAGATGGGGTTTACATCATATTGCTTAAGTTTATTCCTCTACATCATGTCATCTTACTTAATGCGTTACTCTGTTCTTCATGAACTTAATACTCTAGTTGCAGGCAGGAGTCGGTCGATGTGTGGAGTAATAGTAGTAGATGCAGAATCGTTTTGGTCTACTTGACACGGACGTGATGCCTATATTTCATAATCATTGCCTTGGATATCGTCATAACTTTACGCTTTTCTATCAATTGCTCGACAGTAATTTGTTCACCCACCGTACTATTTGCTATCTTGAGAGAAGCCTCTAGTGAAACCTATGGCCCCCGGGTCTATTTTCCATCATATAAGTTTTCGATCTACTATTTTCCATCATATAAGTTTCCGATCTACTATTTTCCATTATATTAGTTTCCGATCTACTATTTTGCAATCTTTTATTTTCAGATCTATATACCAAAAAACCCAAAAATATTTTATCTTTTGTATATCTATCTCTATCAGATCTCACTTTTGCAAGTAACCGTGAAGGGAATGACAACCCCTTTATCGCGTTGGGTGCAAGTTGTTTGATTGTTTGTGCAGGTGTTAGGTGATTAGTGCGTTGTCTCCTACTGGGTTGATACCTTGGTTCTCTAACTAAGGGAAATACTTATCTCTACTTTGCTGCATCACCCTTTCCTCTTCAAGGGAAAAACCAACGCAAGCTCAAGAAGTAGCAATCGCCGTCACAATCCTTGCGTCGGCGGAACTCCGGCGCCACCGGGAGAGAGGGGGAGAGGGCCCCCCTCTCCTTCTTCTTCTTCCTTGGCCTCCCCCCTAGATGGGAGGAGAGTTCCCCCTCTAGTCCATGGCCTCCATGGTGGCAGAGGGGCAGCAGCCCCTCCGAGATTGGATCTCCCTCTCTGTTCTCTTCTGTTTCGCGTTCCTGTTTTCTGGGCGAAAACCGTTTCTTATATTTCCGGAGATCCGTAACTCCGATTGCGCTGAGATTTTAACACGATTTATTTTCTGGATATAAGCTTCCTTGCGCCCGAAGTAGAGCTCCAACCGACTTACGAGGTGAGCACAACCCACCACCCCGCGCCTAGAGCCTGGGGCGCGCCCTGGTGTATGTTGGGGGCTGTGGGCCCCCGTTTGCGTTGATTCCAAGTCCCAAAAATCACATATATTCCAAAATAATTCTCCGTAAATTTTTATCGCGTTTGGACTTCGTTTGATATGGATATTCTGCGAAACAAAAAACATGCAACAAACAGGAATTGGCACTGGGCACTGGATCAATAGGTTAGTCCTATAAATCATATAAAATGTTGCCAAAAGTATGTGAAAGTTGTATAATATTGGCATGAAACAATCAAAAATTATAGATACAACGGAGATGTATCAGCATCCCCTAGCTTAATTCCTGCTCGTCCTCGAGTAGGTAAATGATAAAAAAGATAATTTTTGATGTGGAATGCTACCTAGCATAAACTTGATCATATATCTAATCATGGCATGAATATTAAGACATAAGTGATTCAAAGCAATAGTCTATAATTTGACATAAAGACATTAATACTCAGGCATCCCAACAAACAATCGTGTCTTTCAAAATATCAACGCTAAAGAAAGCTATCCCTACAAAATCATATAGCCTTGTCATGCTTTGTCTTCTTAACACAAAGTATTTATCATGCACAACCCCGATGACAAGCCGAGCAATTGGTTCATACTTTTTAACGCGCTTCAGCTTTTCTAACCCTCACGCAATACATGAGCGCAAGCCATGGGTATAGCACTATGGGTGGAATAGAGTATGATGATAGGGGTAAATATAGAGAAGACAAAAAGGTAAGAAAGTCTCACATCGACGCGGCTTAACCAACGGGCTATGGAGATGGCCATCAATTGATATCAATGCGAGGAGTAGGGGTTGCCATGCAACTAATGCACTATGAGCTATAAGTGTATGAAAGCTCAATATGAAAACTAAGTGGATGTGCATCTAATCCTATAATGAAAAATTCCCACTAGTATATGAAAGTGACAACATAGGAGACTCTCTATATGAAAAACATGGTGCTACTTTGAAGCACAAGTGTGGAACTAGCATGCCCCTTCTCTCTTTGTCTTTTTTTCTTTTTCTTTTTTTTCTTATCTTTTTCTTTTCTTTTCTTTTTCTTTTTTTCCTTTTTTTCTCTCTTTGTCCGGAGTCTCATCCTGACTTGTGGGGGAATCATAGTCTCCATCATCCTTTCCTCACTGGGACATGCTCTAATAATGAATAATGATGATCATCACACTTCTATTTACTTATAACTCAAAAGAAATAAAAATTACAACTCAATACCTAGAACAAAATATGACTCTATATGAATGCCTCTGGCAGTGTACCAAGATGTCCAATGATCTAGCGTAACAACGATATCGAAAAATAGACAAGCCATGGAAATATCATGCTAGCTATCTTACGATCATGCAAAGCAATATGACAATGAATGCTCAAGTCATCAAAACGGAAGCGGTGGAAGTTGCATGGCAATATATTTTGGAATGGCTATGGAAGGGCCATAATAGGTAGGTATGGTGGCTATTTTGAGGAAGATATAATAAGGCTTATGTGTGATAGAGCGTATCATATCACGGGGTTTGGATGCACCGGCGAAGTTTGCACCACGTCTCGAGGTGAGAAAGGGCAATGCACGGTACCGCAGAGGCTAGCAAATTGCGGAAAGGTAAGAGTGCGTATAATCCATGGACTCACATTAGTCATAAAGAACTCATATACTTATTGCAAAAGTTTATTAGCTCTCGAAGCAAAGTACTACTACGCATGCCCCTAGGGGGATAGATTGGTAGGAAAAGACCATCGCTCGTCCCCGACCTCCACTCATAAGGAAGACAATCAATAATAAATCATGCTCCAACTTCATAGCATAATGAGAGACTATACGTGCATGCTTCGGGAATCACAAACCTTAACACCAATATTCTTACTAACCACAACCATTTACTAGTACCTCCCACATATTCCATCTCTATATCGCAAAACTATTGCAAGGAATCAAACATATCATATTCAGTGATCCACAAGTTTTATATAGGATTTTATGACTAACCATGCAAATGACCAATTCCTGTTGACTCTCTAAATAGATATAAGTGAAGCATGAGAGTTTAATTCTTTCTACAAAATACCATGCTCTAATAAGTACAAGTGAAGCAAAAGAGCATTATACAAATAACGGTTTTCCATGTGAAGAGAAACAGGCAATCCAAACTTCAAATGATATAAGTGAAGCAGATGAAGCATTCTATAAAGCCATACTCAAAAGATATAAGTGAAGTGTAATGTGCATTCTATAAATCAACCATGGACTATCTCATACCAGCATGGCGCTTAAAAGGAAAGTGAAAACTAAACACAAAAGACGCTCCAAGATTTACACATATCACATGAACGAAACAAAGACGAAAACATACCGATACTTGTTGAAGAAAGATGGGATGCCTTCCGGGGCATCCCCAAGCTTAGATGCTTGAGTCTCCTTGAATATTTACTTGGGGTGCCTTGGGAATCCCCAAGCTTGAACTCTTGCCTCTCCTCCTTCTCATATCGAGACCTCCTCGATCTTTGATCACTTCATCCACACAAAACTCAACAGAAAGCTCGGTAAGATCCGTTAGTATAATAAAGCAAATCACTACTTTAAGTACTGTTGCAAACCCATTCATATTTTATTTTTACATTATCCCTACTGTATTATAACTTCTCCATGGCTTATACCACCGATAAAATCGATAGTTTCATCAAAACAAGCAAAACAATGCATCAAAAACAGAATCTGTCTTAAACAAGATAGTCTGTAGTAATATGAATTTTAACCATACTTTTGTAATGAAAAAAATTCTGAAAAATTAGGAAAAAAAATAAAAAAATTGTATATAAATATTGTGCAAAAATTTTCAGAAACTTTTGACATTCCAGTAAAAAATGTAAAATCACGCACTACAGCCAAAGTTTCTGTTTTTGCACCGCACATACCAACAAGCAATCTAAGCATCCCAAAGGAAAATCTTGGCACATTATTTTTATAATACAATTGATTTGTACAATGGGATAATTATTTTTGTGAGAAACTTCCATGAAAAATTTACATTGTTTCCATGAGCATGAACACAAGTGTTCAAGATCGACCCTCACTTCTCCAATGCATCACCTTTCAATCGCTTCTCTTTTTGAAAAAGTTTTTAGGTGCCCCTCTATATTTTTTTGTTTTTAAAATTTATAAAACCACTCAACAAAATAAAATGACTCTCTAAAACTTCCGGGTTGTCTCCCTGGTAGCGCTTTCTTTAAAGCCATTAAGCTAGGCATAAAGTGCTCAAGTAATGGATCCACCTGGATCCCAAGGTATATCAAAGCCAATTTTAATTAACAATTATTTGGCATTTAGTAGTGAGCACAAAGCAACATATATCATGCAATGATGAAGTCTAACTCTCTTCCTATGCATCGGCATGTCATACAAGAACAATTCATGCACATCAAGTAAAGGCCAATACATAGCATAAGCAATATCTTGCAATTTTATCGTGTTGGAAACATAGATAGGTGGAGATATAGTTCCTCTCTCATAATAATTGCAAGTAGGAGCAGAAAGCACATGTATATAATATTCATCAAAATCATCATGTGCAACGGTAAAAGGCAACCCATCAATGTAATCCTTAATAAGTGCAAACTTCTCCGATATAGTGTAGTTGGGAGAATTCAAAAAGATAATAGGACTATCATGCGTGGGTGCAATAGCAACAATTTCATTCTTAATATAAGGAACTATAGAAAGTTCATCTCCATAAGCATAATTCATATTGGCATTTTGGCCACAAGCATAGCAAGCATCAAGTTCATCAAAAAGAGATATTTCAAACAAATTCGAGGGATCATAGCAATTATCATAGCATTCATCCTTCGGTAAGAACGAAGGGACATTAAACAATGTATGAGTTGACGAGTTACTCTCATTAGAAGGTGAGCACGGGTAGCTAATCAATTCTTCCTCCTTTTGTTCTTCGCTCTCCTCGTCATCTCTTTCATCCAATGAGCTCACAGTTTCATCAATTTCTTCTTCCATAGACTCCTGCAAAATATTAGTCTCTTCTTGGATAGCGGAGACATTCTCAATAAATACATCAATATCGTAATTGCATTTATAATTATCATAGCAATATTTAAGTATAGCAAAATTTTCATTTCTATAAAGTGAATCATCAAAATCTTCATACTTTTCAAACAAAGATTCAATTTCATAAGCACCCTTAAAAGCAACAATTTTTTCTATTCGTTCCACATCATAGTAATCATATACACCATTAGCATAAGAAGCCAAGATTTCATTATCATTAAATTTGCATGAAAAGGGAAGGTGTGGAGCCTTCATCCTAGAGCAACAAGTATAATCATATCTCAAGCATAAATTCCAAGCATACCAATGCAACATATCAATTTGATCCCATAATAATTTCCCTTTTTGTGTCAAGCGGTAATCCCTAAAGTATTCATGTTGATCCAACGTGTCTCCCATTATCATGTTAAATGGGGTTTTCTCAGGATTATCAAAGTAGTGCATAATATTTTTCACATAACGAGCATCGAGAGTTTTAGGAGGTTCCCCATCTCCATGATTAGCAAGTACCACTATTTTTTTTGGTGTTTCGTGTTCCATATCCATAACTAAAGATAGAGAACAACTTAGAGCAGAAAATAAAAACTACTTAGTGATAAAGCAAACAAGCACACACGAGAATATTCACCCCACGCTATTGCTCCCCGGAAACGGCGCCAGAAAAAGGTCTTGATAACCCACAAGTATAGGGGATCGTTTGTAGCCTTTTTTGATAAATAAGAGAGTCGAACCCAACGAGGAGCTAAAGGCAGAACAAATATTCCCTCAAGTTCTATCGACCACCGATACAACTCTACACACACTTTACGTTTGCTTTACCTAGAACAAGTATAAAACTATTTGGTAGGAATAAAACTACAAGTACTTTGCGAGATTAAAACTATGAATAAAATGCAAGACAATAAAAGTAGATAGCTTTTATTAACAAGAAAGTCATTTGTCCCTAGGTGATCGATAACTAAACCAGTAATCATTGTTGCAATTTTACATGAGGGAGAGGCATGAGCTAACATACTTTCTCTACTTGGATCATATGCACTTATGATTGGAACTCTAGTAAGCATCCACAACTACTAAAGATCATTAAGGTCGTAAAACCCAACCATAGCATTAAGTATCAAGTCCTCTTTATCCCATACGCAATGACCCCCAAACTCGGGTCTGTGTATTCTGTCACTCACGCCACCCACCATAAGCTAACCATTAATGTATTGCAACACCCTACAGTGGGGTTCCTCCGTTTGCGCGACATGGAGGGCATCGTAGGACAGCACCAAAATAAAATATACAACTCAAACCAATCATGATCATCTATCAACCCATAGGACAAAACGGATCTACTCAAACATCATAGGATAACCACATATCATTGGGAAATAATATATAGTGTTGAGCACCATGTTTAATTAGAGATTATAGCGGGGAGAAGGGGTGTTACACCGCTGCATAGAGGGGGAGAAAGTTGGTGTTGACGGTAGCAAGGTTGTTGATGTAGATCGCCGTCAAGATCCTTGCCCCAGCGGCACTCCGGCGCCACCGGGAGAGAGGGGGAGAGAGCCTCCCTCCTTCTTCTTCTTCCTTGGCCTCCCCCCTAGATGGGAGAAGAGTTCCCCCTCTAGTCCATGGCCTCCATGGCGGCGGAGGGGCAGGAGCCCCTCCGATATTGGATCTCCCTCTCTGTTCTCTTCTATTTCGCTTTCCTGTTTTCTGGCCGAAAACCGTTTCTTATATTCCCGGAGATCTGTAACTCCGATTACGCTGAGATTTTAACATGATTTTTTTCCGGATATAAGCTTCCTTGCGCCCGAAGTAGAGCCCCGGTCGACTTACGAGGTGAGCACAACCAACCACCCCGCGCCTGGAGCCTAGGGCGCGCCCTGGTGTATGTTGGGGGCTGTGGGTCCCCTTTTGCGTTGATTCCGAGTCCCAAAAATCACATATATTCCAAAATAATTCTCCATAAATTTTTATCGCGTTTGGACTTCGTTTGATATGGATATTCTGTGAAACAAAAAACATGCAACAAACAGAAACTGACACTGGGCACTGGATCAATAGGTTAGTCCAATAAATCATATAAAATGTTGCCAAAAGTATGTGAAAGTTGTATAATATTGGCATGAAACAATCAAAAATTATGGATACGATGGAGACGTATCAGTGATAAAACAAGGAACTAAAAGATTTAATTGCAAGATATAAAGATATACCTTCAAGCATTCACCTCCCCGGCAACGGCGCCAGAAAAGAGCTTGATGTCTACTACACAACTTGTTCTTGTAGACTCGTGTTTAGCCTCCAAGTGCAGAGTTTTGTAGGACAGTAGCAAATTTTACCTCAAGTGGATGATCTAAGGTTTATCAATCCGTGGGAGGTGTAGGATGAAGATGGTCTCTCTCAAACAACCCTGCAACCAAATAACAAAGAGTCTCTTGTGTCCCCAACACACCAAATACAATGGTAAATTGTATAGGTGCAGTAGTTCGGCGAAGAGATGGTGATACAAGTGTAGTAATGATAGTAGATATTGATTTTTGTAATAGGAGCAATAAAAAAACAGCAAGGTAGCAAGTAACAAAAGTGAGCACAAACGGTATTGCAATGCTTGAAAATAAGGCCTAGGGTTCATACTTTCGCTAGTGCAATCTCTCAACAATGCTAACATAGTTAGATCATATGGCAATCCCTCAACGTGCGATAAAGAATCACTCCAAAGTTCTTATCTAGCGGAGAACATAAGACAAAATTGTTTGTAGGGTACGAAACCACTTCAAAGTTATCCTTTCCGATCGATCTATCGAGCTATTCCTATAAGTGTCACAAAAAGCCCAAGAGTTCGTACTAAAATAACAACATATGATACAAATCAACCAACTCTAATGTCACCTAGATACTCCAATGTCACCACGAGTATTTGTGAGTTGATTATACGATATGCATCAAACAACTTCAGATTGATAATACTCAATCCAACACAAAGAACTTCAAAGAGTGCCCCAAGATTTCTACCGGAGAAACAAAGACGAAAATGTGCATCAACCCCTATGCATAGATTACCCCAATGTCACCTCGCGAATCCACGAGTTGAGTGCCAAAACACACATCAAGTGTTTTCAAATCCATAAAAGTATTCAATCCGATAATAATGAAATCTCAAAGGTAAAACTCAATTCATCACAACAAGATAGAGAGGGGAAAACACCATATGATCCAAATATATTAACAAAGCTCATGGTACATCAAGATCGCGCCAAATCAAGAACACGAGAGAGATCAAACACATAGCTACTAGTACAAACCCTCGGCCTCGAGGGTGAACTACTCCCTCCTCATCATGGAGACAGCCGGGATGATGAGGATGGCCTCCTGTGATGATTTCCCCCTCTGGCAGAGTGCCGAAAAAGGGCTCTAGATTGGATCCTGGACGTACAGAGGCTTGCGGCGGAGGAGTCGAAGTTCTAAGGTTATTTCTGGTAGTTTCTCTATTTATAGGATTTTTTGGCGTCGGTTTCACGCTGAGATGGGCCACGAGGTGCCCACTACCCACTAGCCCACTACTTTGGCCCCTGCGCGCCCTGGTGGGTAGTGGCCACCTCGTGGCTCTTCTGGTCCTCCCACGAAGCTTCAGGGGTCTCTTTTGTTCAAAAAAATCATCAAAAAGTTTTGTTGCACTTGAATTCATTTGATATGGATTTTCTGGAAAACCACAAGCAGAAAACAACAAATGGCACTAGGCACTAGGTCAATATGTTAGTCCATAAAAATCATATAAAAGCCATATAAAAGTGCACCAAAATCATACAAAACTATAATAAACATGGCATGAATACTTCATAAATTATAGATACGTTGGAGACGTATCATGGGCCCAAAATCAAAGTGCCTGTTAACGGGCCAGATCTTATATGGGCCGTAATTTGGCCCCAAATATATCATGCAGTTAATGGGCCGGATCTGATATGGGTCGTCATTTGGCCCAAAACATGGCAGACTGTTAACGGGCTGGATCTGATATGGGTCATCATTTGGCCCAAAACATGGCACACATTTAGCGGTACGGATTTGATATGGGCCTTAATTTGGCCCAAATCATGGCAGGCTGTTAACGGGTGTCCCACTAGTGTGTGACAAAATCTTGTGGGCCTTTGGCTGGGCTGGCCCATTTAGCTTAAATGGGCAACTGTTGGGCCGTTTCACGTGCCGACGTATCATAGGCGCATCTCGCCCATTGGAGGAATGACATCTGTCGCAACACCGAGCTCACACGTGGATCCTGTGGCGAATGAGAATTTTACACGTGGAAAATCGCCATTGGTCCAGGCTTTTAATGGGTTATTGGATCCAAACCCGGACCTGATAGCTTAACGGCGACCCGTTACGATGGATGCCATGTGTTGGTTACCCTTGACAAAAACACTTCCATGACACGCCATTTATCATCATGGAAGTGGACACTTCCGTGATGATAATTTCAGTATTGTCATGGAACACTTCTACGTCAGCACATGTATGACTATCTTGATTCTGTCATAAAATCATCACGGATGTACATGCATGACAGAAAACATGACCTATTGTGAGAAACACGTATCATCACGGAAGTGTTTTTTTGTAGTGATTGGGGATGCACAAGCCACCCCAAGGTAATATTCAAGGAATACCCAAGCGTCTAAGCTTGGGGATGCCCCGGATGGCATCCCCTCTTTCGTCTACAATCTATCGGTATGTTACTTGAAGCTACATTTTTATTCATCACATGATATGAGTTTTACTTGGAGCGTCTTGTACCATAGTTTTGCTTTGTTTGCTTTTTAGTTTGCCATAATCATTGTTTGATGGACACACCTTTTGAGAGGGACACACATTTATCGTGATTTTTTAGAATACTCTATGTGCTTCACTTATATCTTTTGAGATAGGCAGTTGCTCTAGTGCTTCACTTATATCTGTTAGAGCACGACGGTAGTTATATTTGATAGAAATAATTGCACTCTCATGCTTCACTTAAATCTTCTTTAGAGTCTACTAAATAGTAGTTGGCAATATGCATGTGTTATAAGACTAGTCCAGAAAGGATAGATATTCAAGGGGGATATAATAAAAACTTTCATGTAGATCATTAAATATGAAACATATGGTTTAACTATATTGATGTCGTAACATGAAAGGATATTGGTTCATGATCATTGGTTAGTTGAAATATTGGTATTAAAGCTTGTTATTAACTTCTTATGTAAGTGTTGGTCATGGCATGGTGGGGAGGTTTAAGCATTTGTATTTCTTATTGAAATCCTTGAGTGCTGTTATAATCGGATGCGCGCGATGGTTAACTCCTACCAACCAATTCCCTAGGGGCATGTGAGTAGTACTTTGCTTCGAGGGCTAATAAACTTTCACAATAAGTATATTAGTTCTTTATGACCAATGTGAGTCCATGGATTATACGCACTCCTACCTTTCCACAATTTGCTAGCCTCTTTGGTACCATTCATTGCCCTTTCTCACCTCGAGAGTTGGTGCAAACTTCGCCGGTGCATCCAAACCCCATGATACGATACGCTCTGTCACACATAAGCCTCCTTATATCTTCCCCAAAAAAGACACCATACCTACCTATCATGGCATTTCCATAGCCATTCTGAGATATATTGCCATGCAACTTCCACCATTCCATCACATGACTTGTGTGTTCATCATCATATTGCTTTGCATGATCATATAGAGCTGGCATGATATTTGTGGCACATCCACCGTTCATCATTATTATACATGTTATGTGATACGTCTCCAACATATCTATAATTTTTGCTTGTTCCATGCTGTTATATTATCATTCTTGGATGTTTTACAATCATTTTATAGCAACTTTATATCATTTTTTGGGACTAACCTATTGACATAGTGCCCAGTGCCAGTTGTTGTTTTTTGCTTGCTTTTTACTTCGCAGAATATCAGTACCAAACGGAGTCCAAACACAGCGAAACTATTTGGAGAATTTTTTTGGACCAGAAGACACAAGATGGGCCAAAGAAGTACCAGAGGGGAGGCCCGAGGGGATCACAACCCCCCAGGGCGCGCCCAGGAGCCCAGGCGCACCCTGGTGGGTTGTGCCCACCTCGGTGGCCTCCCGCATCGCCTCTTTTTCGTTCGCCGTTTTCTCGTCAGATCTGTTTTTTGTGTGCAATCTTGTTTGCGTAGTCACGATGACTCAAGAAAACACCAAGTTGTGTGACTTTTCCAATACCAATAACAATGATTTTATTAGCACTCTGATTGCTCCTCCCGCCACTAGTGCGAAATCTTGTGATATTAATGCCGCTTTGTTGAATCTTGTTATGAAAGATCAGTTTTTCGGCACTCCTAATGAGGATGCCGCGTCCCATCTAAACACATTCGTAGAATTATGCGATATGCAAAAGAAAAAAGATGTGGACAATGATAGTGTGAAGTTGAAATTATTTCCTTTCTCTTTGAGGGATCATGCAAAAATTTGGTTTTCTTCTTTGCCTCGCAATAGTATTGATTCTTGGGATAAGTGCAAAGACCTTCTTATTAGTAAGTATTTTCCGCCCGCGAAAATTATTTCCCTTAGAACTCAAATCATGAATTTTAAGAAACTTGAGCATGAACATGTTGCACAATCTTGGGAAAGAATGAAGTTGATGCTAAGAAATTGTCCTACTCATGGTTTAAATCTTTGGATGATCATACAAAATTTTTATGCGGGATTGAACTTTGTTTCTAGAAATCTTTTAGATTCCGCCGCGGGTGGTACTTTTATGGAAATTACTTTGGGTGAAGCTACCAAATTGCTTGATAATATTATGGAAAATTATTCACAATGGCATACCGAAAGGGCACCTACTAGTAAAAAAGTTAATTCGGTTGAAGAAATTAGTACTTTGAGTGAAAAAGTTGATGCTCTTATGAATTTGGTTGCTAATAAAAGTGCTCCTATTGATCTTAATGATGTGCCTTTGTCCACTTTGATTGAGAAAAATAGTGATCCCGTAGATGTGAATTTTGTCTCGTGAAACAATTTTAATAACAATGCTTATATAGGTAATTTTAATCCTAGGCCGTTTCCTGGAAATTCCTCTAATAATCATGGTAATTCCTATGGTTATTCTTCTTACAATAATAATAGGAACACCTCTGATCTTGAGAATAACATTAAAGAATTTATCAGTGCTCAAAAAGTTTTCAATACTACGATAGAAGAAAAGTTGAATAAGATTGATGATATGTCTAGAAGCATTGATAGAATTTCTCACGATGTAGAAAATCTCAAGTTGAAATTTTTTGTACCCAAGGTTGATGAATCAATTAAAGCTTTATATGTTTCTATGGATGAAAGTAAGAAAAGAACCGCTATGCTTAGAGCTAAAAGAGAATTTTTAGAAAGAGTGTTTTCTAGTGATTGCTTTCATAAAAATGATGAAGATCTTAAAGTGATTGGTGTTTCTTCTATTGATTCCTTGTTTATTAAAATTAAAATTGATGATAAAGGGACTTAAGAAGAGTCAACTTTAGTTAGAAGGCGTCCCGATAATTCGGAGGGTGAAAATCTTGATGAAAAAATTGATAAAAGTGGGTTTGGAGAGGTTAAAACTTTAAATAGTGATGTGCGCACTCTTTTGGATTACAAAGACTTTAATTATGATAATTGTTGTTTGATTGATTGTATTTGTTTGTTGCAATCCATGATAAATTCACCCCATGCTTATGAACAAAACAAAGCTTTTACTAAACATATCGTAGATGCCATGATCAAAGCTTTGGAAGAAAAGTTGGAATTAGAGATTTCAATTCCTAGAAAATTGCATGATGAATGGGAACCTACTATCAAAGTCAATATTAAAAATTATGAGTGTTTTGCTTTATGTGATTTGGGTGCTAGTGTTTCCACAATTCCGAAATCTCTATGTGATGTGCTTGGTCTTACCGATATTGAAGAATGTTCTCTTAATTTGCACTTGGCGGATTCTACTATTAAAAAAAGCCTTTGGGAAGAATTAATGATGTTCTTATTCTTGCAAATAGGAATTATGTGCCCATAGATTTTATTGTTCTTGATATTGATTGCAATCCGTCTTGTCCAATTATACTTGGTAGACCGTTTTTACGTACTATTGGTGCCGTGATTGATACGAAAGAAGGCAATATTAAATTTCAATTTCCACTAAGAAAGGGTATGGAACACTTCCCTAGAACAATAATTAAGCCACCATATGAATCAATCTTGAGGGCATCCTATGGATCTAAAACTAAAGATGACAATACTTGAATCTATGCATTATGCCTAGCTAGGGGCATAAAACGATAGCGCTTGTTGGGAGACAACCCAATGAATAAAATTTATTTTTGCTTTTTCCTTTCTGTTCTTGAGTGTTTGCACAATTATGCCTCTGTTATGATTGTGTTTTTTATGTTTTAATTAGTGTTTGTGCCAAGTAAATCCTTTGGGATAGCTTTGGTGATAGTTGATTTGATCCTGTTGAAAAACAGAAACTTTTGCTTCCAGTAACAGAATTTTCAAAATTCACATAAACTACTAAAAAATATAAATTTTTTACACAAGATTTATATACAAATTGCCTATGTTTTCCTATTTTTTAATAATTTTTGGAGTTACAGAAGTATGGGAACAATTCGTATCTTTACAGACTGTTATATTTTTGACAGATTCTATTTTCTTTGCATTGTGTGCTTATTTTGATGAATCTATGGATTGTATCGGGGGTATAAGCCATGGTAGTTAGAATAAAGTAAATATAATGCAATAACAAAATTTTAATGTGTTTTCTACAGTACTTAAAGTAAAGATTGGTTTTCTTATACTAACGGATCTCACGAAGGTTTTGTTAAGTTTTGTGTGATTGAAGTTTTCAAGTTTTGGGTGAGATCGCGATGGATGAAGGAATAAGGAGTGAAAAGAGCCTAAGCTTGGGGATGCCCCATGGCACCCCAAGTTAATATTCAAGGAGAACCAAGCAACTAAGCTTGGGGATGCCCTGGAAGGCATCCCCTCTTTCTTCTAATGACCATCGGTATTTTACTTGGAGCTATATTTTTATTCGTCACATATCATGAGTTTTGCTTGGAGCGTCTTGTATTATATGAGTCTTTTCTTGTTTTGTTTTTTAGTTTGTCACAAGTATCTTTGCTGGACACACCTATTTGAGAGGGCCAAAATTATGCTATGATTTGTTAGAATTGCTCTATATGCTTCACTTAAATATTTTGAGCTATGGAATTGCTCTAGTGCTTCACTTATATCTTTCTGAGCACGGTGTGCTTTAATATTTTTGAAGAAATGCTCTCATGCTTCACTTAGATTAATTTGAGAGTTAGTAAATTTTTGAAGAAATTCTCTCATGCTTCACTTATATTATTTTGAGAGACAAAAAATTTTATGCTCATGTTCTTCACTTAAATTTGTTTGAGCTTGTCAAAAGCAATTGCAATATATGAAACAAGTCCCAAAGTGATAGATATTCAAGAGGGATATAATAAAAACTTCCATGAAGATCATTGGACAAAATAAACTTGATTCTTTGTAATAGCTAGTTTTGAGATATGATGATAGTGATATGTGAGTCATGTTGGTGAGTAATTATGCTTTAGTAAGAATATTGGTGTTAAGGTTTGTGATTCCCTATGCAAGCACGAAAGTCAATAGTTATGCAAAGAAATTACATCCTACTTGTGGTGCATTATTCGGTGTTAGTTATGCTTAATGCTCGCTTATGTGATTTTTTGTTTCTTCGTTGGTTGCTTCTCAATCTTTTGCTAGCCTCCACTTGTATTAAGTAGAAATACTACTTGTGCATCCAAAATCCTTAAACCCGGTTTTGCCATATGAGTACACCATACCTACCTATATGTGGTATTTCCATGCCGTTCTAAGCAAATTTGTATGTGCCATCTCTAATTTTCAAAATAAATTTCCTTTTTGTGTGCCTGTACCGCTCATGAAGCGGTAGGGGGTGGCCAATATTTTCCATGCTAGATGTGTTATTCTCAAGATGAGTGCTTATTCAGTTGTCATTGCAGGAGAGTGTGGCAGTAATAGGGATGCCCAGTCCCGAAATGAAAAAGAAATTTACTTTATGTTGTCAAATAATAAATTACTTGGAAAGTGTTGGTATGGACGGTACCCGTGGATACGGCTAGTCATGGAATGTGAAAGAATCGTGGAAAAAGGAATAAACTTTATTTTTGTTTGGGAACCGCCTATGATATATCTAGCATGGAAAGTGTTGGGAATTACTCGGTCGTTTTTGTTGACGGGAAAAGTATGCCTGTAAAAAAAAACTATCTCACAATTTAAGCTTTGAGCTCTGGCACCTCTACAAATCCCTACTTTCCTCTGCGAAGGGCCTATCTATTTACTTTATGCAATTTTTATTTTTATTTGAGTCTCCATCTTCTCTCATAAAGCACCAACTAAGGGGCATTATTGTGATGCCCCCGGCTTAATCGTGCACTAATCATACACGCAAATGCACACGATCAAGCCTAAGGACTCACGGGAAGATATCACAACACAACTCTAAATCATAAATAAAGTCATACAAGCTTTATATTACAAGCCAGGGGCCTCGAGGGCTCGAATACATAAGCTTGCGTACAAGCGTCAGCGGAAGCATCAGATATCTGAGTACAGATATGAAACAGAAACAGAAAGGCCTTTAGAAAGGCGGGGCAAAATAAAACACTACGATCGAAAGGCGCAGGCCTCCTGCCTGGGACCCTCCGATCCTACTCCTGGTTGTCAGTCAACTCGTAGTAGTATCCACCCTCGGGGTCGAAGTAGTAGCGATCGTCGGCGGGGGCAACTGCCTCAGGGACTCCGTCATCTTGGTCACGACAAACTGATATGGGGAGAAAAGGAAAACAAAGCAACCGTGAGTACTCAGAAGTACTCAGCAAGCAAGGATCTACACTACATATGCAACATTTTCAATGAGAGGCTGTATATGTGGACTGGGCTGCAGAAATGCCAGAATAGAGAGAAGGCCTAGTCCTATCGAAGACTAGCATCTTCAGAGGTCTTGCAGCATTACAAGAGTGTAGACAGTACCATATAATGTAGCAGTATCCTTAAGTCTCAACCTCACCCAGAGATCCTTTCTTGACTCCCTGCGAGAAAGCAATCCCAGAGCCATACAGTCATCAACCTCGTCCTGAGATCCCTTCTCAACTCCCTGCGAGAAGCAATCCCAGAGCCATAGCATCCAAGTATCCAGTTCTAAATTGTATCAATCAGGATACAACTCCGAGTGTCCTTTACCGTAGAACCGGCTATCGATAGAAGTTTTCTTCCCTGCAGGGGTGCACCAACTTACCCAACACGCTCGATTAACTCCGGCCGGACACACTTTTCTGGGTCATGCCCGGCCTCGGCCAAACGATACACCGCAACCCTACCTACAACTCAGCGGAGAGGTCACCGCTGGTCTACATACTAAGCGCAAGGGGGTCTTGGCCATCGCCCCTCGCCCTCTGGGTCGTTGCGCACAGGGTGGATACTAGCATCGCCTCGGGTGGCCGACAGGATCCGACCGTGCCGCCATGCTGAACTGGACGTCTGACAGAGCTTTCGGCTGATGCATACGATGCAGAACGCCCATACTATGCCCACGTGATGGTTAGTGCTATCAGACTAGAGGCCTGCTCGGATCAAATATCCAAATCGTTAATGGACTAGGGCTTGCGGTAACGAGCAGAGACTCACGAAAGATGTGACCCCATCGCCCCGTCTCGAGGACTTGCTGCAAGGGTTAAGAATGCCCGGCCGCGCCTCGTATTCATCACTCGGGCACCATACAGGCACCCATCTTCACAACACTCGCCTCTCAGGCGCACGCGGGTACCCCTCAGGGTCGACCCGCCTATCCAAGTAACAGTGTAAAATCCAAGTATCCGGGTGTCTATAACATCAGGGGAATCCGAGGTATCACCCTCATTGAATTCCCACTCGATGTATCCGTCAAGGTGAACTCGGAGGAATCACCCTCGATGGGTTCACACTTGATGTGTTGCACGACAGCGTTGTTACCGAAAGTGGTGAAGGAGGAATCACCCTCGCTGACCACGACCGAATAGCCACTCTACAGAGTTAACATCAGAAGTGCTACACGAGGTATCACCCTCGGCACTCGATAGTAACGGTGCAGTGTCGTTACAATTAAGGGGGGGTGATGTGCGGTGCCGGGGCTTGGTCTTCAATCCCGTTGATCGGGTCTTCGGTTTATCCAGCGGGGCAGTCGGGATAAGTGGGGGTCACTGATAGGTCTCTACCCAGCCTATACTAAGCAGTTTAGGGTATGCAGGTAATTATCAACAGCAGGTTACGATAAACAGGCTATGCATCAGAATAGGTAAAGCAGCAGCAGCAGCAATTCTAATGCAAGCATGAGAAATTAGAATGGGCGATATCTGGATGATCAAGGGGGGGGGGGGGCGCTTGCCTGGTTGCTCGGCGGCAAGGGCAAGGTCGTCAGTGGCGTCGTCGGTCTCGGGAGCTGCGTCGGTACCGGGAACTGCGTCGGGGTCGGGGGCTACCAAGAGAGAAGAGGGGGAGGAAACAGTATAAATACTCAGTGAACAAGTGCAGCACAAAGCATAACATGGCAATACGCGGTGACGGAGGTGATCTAACGCAGTGCCGGGTGATACTGGCGAAGGGGGAATTCATCCGGGAATGTTTTCCCGGTTCCGGACATTTGTCAGACAGATGATCGGAGGGGAACGGTTCCATGTTCGGATAGTTAGGGACATGTGACGGATGAACGGACCGTCTATTCGGATTCGTCTTGTCGTTCTAAGCAACTTTCATGTACAAAGTTTTTCGATCTGAGCTACGGATTATTTTATATGATTTTCTAAAGTTTTTATTAATTTCTGGAATTTATTTAATTAATTAAAACAACATTATCCGAAACAGTAGCAGGGTGATGTCAGCATGGCGTCACTGTGATGTCAGGACCAGTGGGTTCCATTTGTCAGTGTCAGTTCAGTTTAATTAGGGTTTAGTTAGCTTAATTACTGTTTAATTAAACTAATTAATTAGATTAGATTAGCTAATTAATTAATTTAATTAAACAAAATTAATTAAGTTAATTAGTTTAATTAATTAACATTTTTATTATTTTTATTTTTGTTTTGCCAGGGCGCTGGGCCCCAGCGGTCAGTGGCCCCGGGGGGGGGGGGCAAACGGGCGCGGGCACGCGGGCGCCAGCCAGCCCGAACGGGCGCGGCGAGGCCGGCCGTGAGCGAGCGCGGGCGCTGGCTGCACTGGCGAGCGAGGGGACGCACGGAGCCACGGCGAGGCAACGGCGGGTGGCGCGGTGGAACCGCAGCAGAGGGTGAAGCGGGGTGCGTGGACGGCGGGCGCGCGGCGATGCGGAGCAGAGGCGGGGCGCGGTGGTGACGAGCGGGGACGAGGGCCCATGCGCGGCGCGGACACGACCGAAAGGACGAGACGCGGGCGAGGCCACGGCTATAGCGGGCGACGACGGGCTGCAGCGGGGTGCGAGCGCGCGGGCGACGCGGCCACAGCGGACCAGGGGTGCGAAGACCATGGGACGGGACGGCAGGGAGCAGCGGGGAGGCAGCCGTGGCTCGAGCGACAGCGGGGTCGCGCGGCGGGCGGTGACCGCGTCGGGGACAGGAGGAGGGGGAGTCGGGGTTCTCACCCCTCGTTGCCGGTGTACGCCGGCGAGGCTCGGTGTAGCCGAGCCGGTGAGGGGACGAGGAAGCGGCGACGAGGTCGAGGACGGGGACGGCAGAGGCGGGCGACGCCGGCGATGGCAAGCGGCGATGAGGCGCCGGGTTCGAAACCCCTCCTCGATCCAGATGGGATCTAGAGGTGGGGGCTGACGAGGGGAGGGATGGGGATCGGGGGGGAAGTGGGGGTTACGGGCTAGGGTTTCGGTGCCAGGGGGTTAAGGGGAGTGCGGTGTGGGCCGGTTGGGCTAGCCGGCTGGGCCAAGGCCCAGTGGGGGAGGGGGGTTCCTGTTTTCCTCTTTTGCAATTTTCCTTTTTCTTTTATTTATTCTTATATCTCTGTTTAGTAAATAGTTAGGCCACCAAATGATTTTTATAAAACATGGCAATTGCTCGAATAAATACTAGGCATCCTCTACCACTACCAAAAATTAGTTTGGAGTCAACTGGAGTTCACACAATTTTTATAATAATTAAAATGCATTAATCCTAGCTGTTTTGGTAATGTTAGTGCCACCTAATTAATTTATTAATTGTTGGTTTCAATTTTAGAATGGTCTCTGTATTATCTGTTATTGATTGAACATTTTAGTTTCTATGTTGGATAACTTTTATTTTCCACTTTCATTTAAATTTGGATTTTGACTTAGGAGTTGAAAAGCAATATAATGCTAATGATGGTCATGCACTGTTAAACATGATGACATGGCATAATCAAAAGGGTGATTACTGTAGTTAACCACCGGGGGTGTTACAAATCTCCTCCACTAACAAGAATTCTTGTCCCGAGAATTAAGAGGTAGAAGGAAAAAGTTCGGGGTATTCCGCACGAAGATTATCCTCGCGTTCCCAAGTGGCTTCATCTTCAGCATGATTTGACCACTGCACTTTGAGGAACTTGGTAACCTTCTGACGGGTCCGACGTTCAGCTTCATCGAGAGTGCGGATCGGATGCTCCTTATAAGAAAGATCATCATGCAATTCGAGCATTTCGTGATCCACAGCTCGGTGCGAAGATTCCTTGAAGCATTTACGAAGTTGCGACACATGGAAGACATCGTGGATATGAGAGAATTGCGGCGGCAACTCCAATTTATACGCCACCTGACCACGTCTTGCAATTATGCGGAAAGGACCAATGTAGCGTGGAGCTAGCTTGCCCTTGATTCCAAAACGGTGAGTGCCCTTCATAGGAGTGACACGCAGATAAGCTTGATCACCAGGTTGATAAGTCAAACCCCATCGTTTGCGATCATAGTTGCTCTTCTGGCGGTCCTGAGCCGCCTTGAGATTTTCCCAGACAATACGAACTTGTTCTTCGGCGTGTTGGATAATATCCGGACCCACGAGCGGTCGTTCCCCAGTTTCTGACCAATTCAGAGGGGTTCGACACTTATGTCCATAGAGTACTTCGAAGGGGGCCATTTTCAAACTGGCTTGATAGCTGTTGTTATAAGAGAACTCGGCATACGGGAGAGATTCTTCCCACTTCTTACCGAACGATATGACACAAGCTCGCATCATGTCTTCAAGCACTTGATTAACTCGTTCAACTTGGCCTTGGGATTGAGGGTGATAAGCTGAACTCCAGGTAATATGAGTTCCCATAGCTGTTTGGAAACTTTCCCAGAATTTGGAAGTGAAAAGACCGCCACGGTCCGAACTAATCTCTTTCGGAATGCCGTGGAGTGAAACAATTCTGGAGATATACTACTCTGCTAACTGACTAGCAGTGATAGTCTCTTTGACAGGCAGAAAGTGTGCAACCTTAGAGAGTTGGTCGACGACTACAAGAATAGCATCGTCACCCTTCTGTGACCTGGGAAGTCCTATAACGAAATCCATCTGAACCTTATTCCATTTCCATAGAGGAATAGGAAGTGGTTGCAGAATTCCAGCAGGCTTCTGATGTTCTGCTTTAACGCGACGGCAAACATCACATTCAGCAACATATTGAGCAATGTCCTGCTTCATTTTAGACCACCAGTACCTTTGACGGAGATCACGATACATCTTGGTGCTACCCGGATGAATAGACAGCGGGGTATCATGTGCCTCCTTCATGACCTTGTCAGTCATAAGTTCGAAGCGAGGTACCACAATGTGGTTTCTGAAATACAAGGTTCCATCTTCAGACAGCGAGAAATCCCTGTACTTTACAAGGTGAAGGTCTTTCTTCATCAAATCAACTTCAGCATCTTTAGCTTGCGCATTCTTAACAGCTTTCTCAAGATCTGGTTGTATCACAAGGTTATTAAGAGAACCTTGTGGAACAATAAGGAGATTCAGCTTGCATAGTTCTTCCAAAAGACAAGGTTGAGCTCGCCTAACCATGAGGTTGTCGCAATAGGACTTGCGGCTTAAGGCATCAGCCATCACGTTAGCCTTGCCAGGGGTATAGGAAATACCCAAATCATAGTCCGCAATGGCCTCCATCCATCTTTGCTGACGGAGGTTTAGAGATGGTTGAGTAAACAAGTACTTCAGACTTTTATGATCCGTGTAGATCTCGCAACGATTACCGAGAAGGTAATTTCGCCACAACTGCAATGCATAGATCACAGCAGCTAGTTCTAGATCATGTACCGGATAATTCTCTTCATGTGGGCGCAACTGACGAGAGCCATAGGCAATCACTTTACGCTCTTGCATTAGGACACAGCCTAATCCTTCACGGGATGCGTCACAATAAATCACAAAGTCATTGCGAGAATCTAGAGGAGCTAGTACTGGGGCAGATGTCAGCTTGTCTTTGAGTGTTTGAAAACTTTCCTAACATTTTTCTGTCCATTCAAATTTAACGCCCTTGTGAAGCAGATCAGTCAGGGGCTTAGCAATCTTGGAAAAGTTCTCGACAAATCGACGGCAATAACTTGCAAGGCCGAGAAAACTTCTCACTTGCTTGACGTTCTTCGGAGGAGTCCAGTCAAGAATAGCCTGAACTCGTTCTGGGTTAACGGCAATTCCATCCTTGGAAATCACATGACCAAGGTAAGTTACTTCAGAAAGCCAGAATTCACATTTGGAGTATTTGGCATACAACTGGTGTTCTCGGAGCCTTTCCAGTACAAGATGGAGGTGTTCGGCATGTTCTTCCTTATTCTTTGAATAGACCAGAATATCATCTAGATAAACCACGACGAACTTGTCGAGGTAATCCATGAAGATGTAATTCATCAGACAGGAGAATGTGGCTGGAGCATTTGTTAAGCCAAATGACATTACAGTGTACTCATAAGAGCCATAGCGAGTAACAAATGCAGTCTTCGGAATATCCTCTTCACGAACACGGATCTGATGGTATCCCAATCTCAAATCAAGCTTAGAGAATACTGAGGAACCGGCAAGTTGATCATACAAATCATTGATCCGGGGAAGCGGATATTTATTCTGGATTGTAGCTTGGTTAATGGGCCGGTAATCCTGAACCAATCGGTTAGTTCCATCCTTCTTCTTAACGAAGAGTGAAGGTGCTCCCCAAGCAGAGGAACTGGGGCGGATGAAACCTTTCCTAAGTGACATGTCGATTTCTTCCTTAAGCTCGAGAAGATGATGCGGAGGCATCTTATAAGGACGCTTCACAATAGGAGTTGTGCCAGGTTTCAAGTCGATGACAAACTCGACAGCTCTAGCAGGCGGTATCCCTGGAAGTTCTTCTGGGAATACATCTTGAAAATCACGAACAACTGGAACGTTCTCGATGCCTTCAAGAGGTGAAGCATTCAATGCATTCAGAACATATATTTGAGTCTCAGCATCCTGAGCTATTCGAGCTGAGTATTGTACTTTCTGGCCAAAAGGGTGAGTGATGCGGACTGTTTCAGTGGCACAATCAATCAAAGCTTTATGAGGCTTCAACCAGTCCATACCCAGAATAATGTCTATGTTGGAGGTCTTGAGAGCAATGAGAGAAACGGGGAACATCAATCCTCCAATCACAATGTGGTTACCGTGGCTTACCATGGTAGTTTGCCAATTAGCCCCAGGTGACTGGATTACTAATGGGGTGGACATCTCCTCGAAAGGTATATCATGGCTTCGCGCAAAACTTTCGGACATGAAGGAGTGCGATGCTCCAGAATCAAAGAGGACTGAAGCTGGGATTGAATTCACTAGAAGGGTGCCCATCACAATTTTGGGGTCCTGTCGAGCTTCTTCCATGTTAACTTGGTTGACATGGACCCGAACTATAGCAGACGGCCTGGCATTAGAGCTTCTGAGACGACGGTTCCGATAGCTCTTCTTGCAACCAACGGGAGGACGTGGTGCATCCTGATGAAAAGCCATAGCATCAGGCGGTCCATCATGAACCGATAGCTGTCTCGGCGGTGAAGGCAAACGAGGTGCAACATATGACGGCCTTGGTGTCGGAGCAGGTCGGTGGTAAACATTGTGGGGAATGCAGACTTGACATTTCTGAACAGGTCGACCGGAAGACGAGCCGATATCTCGAGTACGCTTGAGCGACTCCTGGTACTCAGCCAGAGATGTTTCAACTTGGAAAGATTTACTGACAAATGTTGCGAAGTCGTTGAAATCATGGGCAGCAAGTGCAAGGTTTATATCGGTACGCAGTCCTTCATGGAATTTCTCCTGCTTGTGAGTGTCGGTGTCGACGTCATCTGCAGCATATCGGGATAATTTAAGGAATTTCCTCTGATATTCATCCACAGTCATTGTGCCCTGTGAGAGTTTGCGGAACTCCTGCTTCTTTTGGTCGATCAGACCTTGAGGAATGTACCATGTACGAAAAGCTGACTGAAATTGCTGCCAAGTGGTTACTGTTTCAGCAGGCAACATACCCTTGTGACTTTCCCACCATTGAGCAGCTGATCCCCTCAGGTGATACGTCGCATAGGTGACGTAACTGTCAGGGATAACATTGGCCGACTTCATCTGGAAGGCAATGTCACGGAGCCAATCATCAGCATTCATTGGATCAGTCGAGCTACGAAAAGTGGACGGATTGAGGCGCACGAATTCTGACAGTGTTATTGGTGTAGGCTGCTGATGAGCATTCTGGTTTGGGAACTGAGCCAATATCCCGGTCATAACCTAACGGTTCAGTTCAAACTGCTGCATCATTGCGGCAATGTAAGGTGGAGGTGGAGGATCGTCAGCCATCCTGCCAAATCAACAGGGGCAGTTTAGCAAGAAAAACTGCAGGTGTAAGGAATGATTCATGACGTAACACGCACAGCAGAAGGAAATGCAATAGATACTTCTTCATATTCGCGCCAGACATTCAAATCGGCACATAGCCTCGGTTAGTATCCGGCATTACGACAACTGAAAGGGGAAGGCTAGACAACTAGGCGGCGCGTAGGCACGCGGCAAGGAAGTACACAACGAGACATAGCAAAGGCTATGTCAACGTCAGAGAAAACTATTGGAGCGAGGAATCTGCAAGTGACAACACAGGGTGCCCTCGATAAGAGGATCCTGTAAGCAGAACCTGGCCCATAATCTCGAAGCAAGGGGGGATATTTCAGAACTCCGGGTGGATGTGATTACGAGAACCTAATGTTGGAGTTAGTAAAAAATTTAACCCGAATAGAAGAGAGATCAGAGTCCCAGAGTAGAGACGAGGAATAAAAGATCCTAATACCACCCAATTGGCGACATGGGCCCATAAGCCACACAGCCAAGTTAGCAAAACAGGTTTGGTCCACTAGACTCAACTTCGGCCAAGGAGTTGGAAAGGGGGTTCCTACAGGCAGTCGGCTCTGATACCAACTTGTGACGCCCCCGGCTTAATCATGCACTAATCATACACAAAAATGAACATGATCAAGCCTAAGGACTCACGGGAAGATATCACAACACAACTCTAAATCATAAATAAAGTCATACAAGCTTTATATTACAAGCCAGGGGCCTCGAGGGCTCGAATACATAAGCTTGCGTACAAGCGTCAGCGGAAGCATCAGATATCTGAGTACAGATATGAAACAGAAACAGAAAGGCCTTTAGAAAGGCGGGGCAAAATAAAACACTACGATCGAAAGGCGCAGGCCTCCTGCCTGGGACCCTCCGATCCTACTCCTGGTCGTCAGTCAACTCGTAGTAGTATCCACCCTCGGGGTCGAAGTAGTAGCGATCGTCGGCAGGGGCAACTGTCTAAGGGACTCCGTCATCTTGGTCACGACAAACTGATATGGGGAGAAAAGGAAAACAAAGCAACCGTGAGTACTCAGAAGTACTCAGCAAGCAAGGATCTACACTACATATGCAACATTTTCAATGAGAGGCTGTATATGTGGACTGGGCTGCAGAAATGCCAGAATAGAGAGAAGGCCTAGTCCTATCGAAGACTAGCATCTTCAGAGGTCTTGCAGCATTAGAAGAGTGTAGACAGTACCATATAATGTAGCAGTATCCTTAAGTCTCAACCTCACCCAGAGATCCTTTCTCGACTCCCTGCGAGAAAGCAATCCCAGAGCCATATAGTCATCAACCTCGTCCTGAGATCCCTTCTCGACTCCCTGCGAGAAGCAATCCCAGAGCCATAGCATCCAAGTATCCAGTTCTAAATTGTATCAATCAGGATACAACTCCGAGTGTCCTTTACCATAGAACCGGCTATCGATAGAAGTTTTCTTCCCTGCAGGGGTGCACCAACTTACCCAACATGCTCGATTAACTCCGGCCGAACACACTTTCCTGGGTCATGCCCGGCCTCGGCCAAACGATACACCGCAACCCTACCTACAGCTCAGCAGAGAGGTCCCCGCCGGTCTACATCCTAAGCGCAAGGGGGTCTTGGCCATCGCCCCTCGCCCTCCGGGTCGTTGCGCACAGGGTGGATACTAGCATCGCCTCGGGTGGCCGACAGGATCCGACCGTGCCGCCATGCTGAACTGGACGTCTGACAGAGCTTTCGGCTGATGCATACGATGCAGAACACCCATACTATGCCCACGTGATGGTTAGTGCTATCAAACCAGAGGCCTGCTCGGATCAAATATCCAAATCGTTAATGGACTAGGGCTTGCGGTAACGAGCAGAGACTCACGAAAGATGTGACCCCGTCGCCCCGTCTCGAGGACTTGCTGCAAGGGTTAAGAATGCCCGGCCGCGCCTCGTATTCATCACTCGGGCACCATACAGGCACCCGTCTTCACAACACTCGCCTCTCAGGCGCACGCGGGTACCCCTCAGGGTCGACCCGCCTATCCAAGTAACAGTGTAAAATCCAAGTATCCGGGTGTCTATAACATTAGGGGAATCCGAGGTATCACCCTCATTGAATTCCCACTCGATGTATCCGTCAAGGTGAACTCGGAGGAATCACCCTCGATGGGTTCACACTTGATGTGTTGCACGATAGCGTTGTTACCGGAAGTGGTGAAGGAGGAATCACCCTCGATGACCACGACCGAATAGCTACTCTACAGAGTTAACATTAGAAGTGCTACACGAGGTATCACCCTCGGCACTCGATAGTAACGCTGCAGTGTCGTTACAACTAAGGGGGGGTGATGTGCGGTGCCGGGGCCTGGTCTTCAATCCCGTTGATCGGGTCTTCGGATTATCCAGCGGGGCAGTCGGGATAAGTGGGGGTCACTGATAGGTCTCTACCCAGCCTATACTAAGCAGTTTAGGGTATGCAGGTAATTATCAACAGCAGGTTACGATAAACAGGCTATGCATCAGAATAGGTAAAGCAGCAGCAGCAATTCTAATGCAAGCATGAGAAATTAGAATGGGCGATATCGGGATGATCAAAGGGAGGGGCTTGCCTGGTTGCTCGACGGCAAGGGCAAGGTCGTCAGTGGCGTCGTCGGTCTCCGGAGCTGCGTCGATACCGGGAACTGCGTCGGGGTCGGGGGCTACCGAGAGAGAAGAGGGGGAGGAAACAGTATAAATACTCAGCGAACAAGTGGAGCACAAAGTATAACATGGCAATACGCGGTGACGGAGGTGATCTAACGCAGTGCCGGGTGATACTGGCGAAGGGGGAATTCATCCGGGAATGTTTTCCCGGTTCCGGACATTTGTCAGACAGATGATCGGAGGGGAACGGTTCCATGTTCGAATAGTTAGGGACATGTGACGGATGAACGGACCGCCTATTCGGATTCGTCTCGTCGTTCTTTGCAACTTTCATGTACAAAGTTTTTCGATCTGAGCTACGGATTATTTTATATGATTTTCTAAAGTTTTTTTAATTTCTGGAATTTATTTAATTAATTAAAACAACATTATCCGAAACAGTAGCAGGGTGGCGTCAGCATGACGTCACTGTGATGTCAGGACCAGTGGGTCCCATCTGTCAGTGTCAGTTCAGTTTAATTAGGGTTTAGTTAGCTTAATTACTGTTTAATTAAACTAATTAATTAGATTAGATTAGCTAATTAATTAATTTAATTAAACAAAATTAATTAAGTTAATTAATTTAATTAATTAACATTTTTATTATTTTTATTTTCGTTTTGCCAGGGCGCTGGGCCCCAGCGGTCAGTGGCCCGGGGGGGGGGGCCAAACGGGCGCGGGCACGCGGGCGCCAGCCAGCCCGAACGGGCGCGGCGAGGCCGGCCGTGAGCGAGCGCGGGCGCTGGCTGCGCTGGCGAGCGAGGGGACGCACGGAGCCACGGCGAGGCAACGGCGGGTGGCGCGGTGGAGCCGCAGCAGAGGGTGAAGCGGGGTGCGTGGATGGCGGGCACGCGGCGATGCGGAGCAGAGGCGGGGCGCGGTGGTGGCGAGCGGGGACGAGGGCCCAGGCACGGCGCGGACGCGGCCGAAAGGACGAGACGCGACCGCGGGCGAGGCCACGGCTATAGCGGGCGGCGACGGGCTGCAGCGGGGTGCGAGCGCGCGGGCGGCGCGGCCACAGCGGACCAGGGGTGCGAAGACCGTGGGACAGGACGGCAGGGAGCAGCGGGGAGGCAGCTGTGGCTCGAGCGACAGCGGGGTCGCGCGACGGGCGGTGACCGCGTCGGGGACAGGGGGAGGGGGAGTCGGGGTTCTCACCCCTCGTTGCCGGTGTACGCCGGCGAGGCTCGGTGTAGCCGAGCCGGTGAGGGGACGAGGAAGCGGCGACGAGGTCGAGGACGGGGACGGCAGAGGCGGGCGACGCCGGCGATGGCAAGCGGCGACGAGGCGTCGGGTTCGAAACCCCTCCTCGATCCAGAATGGGATCTAGAGGTGGGGGCTGACAGGAGGGAGGGATGGGGGGGGGGAAGTGGGGGTTAGGGGCTAGGTTTTTCGGTGCAGGGGGGGTTAAGGGGAGTGCGGGGTGGGCCGGTTGGGCTGGCCGGCTGGGCCAAGGCCCAGTGGGGGAGGGGGGTTCCTGTTTTCCTCTTTTGCAATTTTCCTTTTTCTTTTATTTATTCTTATATCTGTGTTTAGTAAATTGTTAGGCCACCAAATGATTTTTATAAAACATGGCAATTGCTCGAATAAATACTAGGCATCCTCTACCACTACCAAAAATTAGTTTGGAGTCAACTGGAGTTCACACAATTTTTGTAATAATTAAAATGCATTAATCCTAGCTGTTTTGGTAATGTTAGTGCCACCTAATTAATTTATTAATTGTTGGTTTCAATTTTAGAATGGTCTCTATATTATCTGTTATTGATTGAACATTTTAGTTTCTATGTTGGATAACTTTTTTTTCCACTTTCATTTAAATTTGGATTTTGACTTAGGAGTTGAAAAGCAATATAATGCTAATGATGGTCATGCACTGTTAAACATGATGACATGGCATAATCAAAAGGGTGATTACTGTAGTTAACCACCGGGGGTGTTACAATTATGATCGTACTTGAGCATTGGATGTAGCTAATATGCGAGTGTGTTTCATGAATGGATCAATGATTGAGCATGATGGGCTAGGGATAACTTTCTTTAGTGTTGATATTTTGAAAGACATGGTTGCTTGTTAATATGCTTGAGTATTGAAATTTTCATGTCAAAACTAGACTATTGTTTTGAACCATATAAAAGTCCAAATGTCCATGCTACAAAACAAAAGAATATGTGATGAACATGTTAGGCAGCATTCCACATCAAAAATTCTGTTTTTATCATTTACCTACTCAAGGATGAGTAGGAATTAAGCTTGGGGATGCTGATACGTCTCCAACGTATCTATAATTTTTGCTTGTTCCATGCTGTTATATTATCATTCTTGGATGTTTTACAATCATTTTATAGCAACTTTATATCATTTTTTGGGACTAACCTATTGACATAGTGCCCATTGCCAGTTGTTGTTTTTTGCTTGTTTTTTACTTCACGGAATATCAGTACCAAACGGAGTCCAAACGCAGCAAAACTTTTTGGAGAATTTTTTTGGACCAGAAGACACAAGATGGGCCAAAGAAGTACTAGAGGGGAGGCCCGAGGGGAGCACAACCCCCCCAGGGCGCGCCCAGGAGCCCAGGCGTGCCCTGGTGGGTTGTGCCCACCTCGGTGGCCTCCCGCACCGCCTCTTCGCTCTATAAATCCCCAAATATTCCAGAAAAACCTAGGGGAGTCGACAAAACACAATTCCAGCCGCCGCAAGTTCCAGAACCACGAGATCCAATCTAGACACCATCACGGAGGGGTTCATCATCCTCATTGGTGCCTCTCCGATGATGCGTGAGTAGTTCATCATAGACCTATGGGTCCGTAGGCAGTAGCTAGATGGCTTCCTCTCTCTTTTTGATTCTCAATACAATGGTCTCTTGGAGATCTATTTGATGTAACTCTTTTTTGCGGTGTGTTTGTTGGGATCCGATGAACTTTGAGTTTATGATCAGATCTATGTCCATGAATATTATTTGAGTCTTCTTTTGATCTCTTATATGCATGATTATTTATAGCCTCGTATTTCTTCTTTGAATCTTTGGTTTAGTTAGGCTAACTAGATCGATCTTTCTTGCCATGGGAAGAGGTGCTTTGTGATGGGTTCGATCGTGCGGTGTTCTTTCCCAGTGACAGAAGGGGCAGCAAGACACGCATGTATCATTGCTATTAAGGATTACAAGATGGGGTCTATTCCTACATGAATAGATCTCGTCTACATCATGTCATCGTTCTTATTTCATTACTCCGTTTCTCCATGAACTTAATACACTAGATGCATGCTGGATAGCGGTCGATGTGTGGAGTAATAGTAGTAGATGTAGGCAGGAGTCGGTCTACTAATCTTGTACGTGATGCCTATATATTGATCATTGCCTTGGATATCGTCATGATTATTTGATCTTCTATCAATTGCCCAACAGTAATTTGTTTACTCACCGTGTGCTATTTTGTTGAGAGAAGCCACTAGTGAAATCTACGGCCCCCGGGTATATTCTTTATCATATTTGCTTTGAGATCTATTTTTATTTACTTTTGTTTTCAGATCTATTATTCCAAAAACCCAAAAATACCTTGCTGCACTTTTTTGTTACTTATTTTATTTCACGTTTTATCGAGAGCTATTTATCCAATCTACACAATTTTTATCCCGTCAACTTGAGAATTTCTGGCACCGTTACCCGTAGAGGGATTGACAACCCCTCCTAATCGTCGGGTTGCAAGTATTTGTTCTTTGTGTGCAGGTACCGTTTACATAGTGTTGCTTGGTTCACCTACTGGATTGATACCTTGATTTCATAACTGAGGGAAATACCTACCATAGCTGTGCTGCATCATCCCTTCCTCTTTAAGGAAATACCGACGTAGTTCAAGCGACATCATTATGCTATATCATTGCACATCCTGCTACACTGTCAGAGGCATTCATATAGAGTCATATTTGTTTCAGTTTTATCGAGTTGTAACTAAATAAAAGTGTGATGATCATCATTATTAGAGTGTTGTCCCAGTGAGGAAAGGGTGATGGAGAGACTATGATTCCCCCACAAGTTGGGATCAGATCCCAGACAAAAAATAAAATAAAATAAAGAGGACAAAAAGAGCCCAACAAAAGAATGAGAGAAAAAGAGAGAAGGGGCAATGTACTATCCTCTTACCACACTTGTGCTTCAGAGTAGCAACATGTTCTTCATATAGAGAGTCTCCCGAGTTATCACTTTCATATGCTAGTGGGAATTTTTCATTATAGAACTTGGCTTGTCTATTCCGATGATGGGCTTCCTCAAGCCCAAGGTCTTCATGAGCAAGCAAGTTGGATGCACACCCACTTAGTTTCCGTTGAGCTTTCATACACTTATAGCTCTTAGTGCATCCATTTCATGGCAATCCCTACTCGTCGCTTGATGGGCCTCTCCATTGCCCGTTGATCAACCGCGTTGATGCGAGACTTTCTTCCTTTTTGACTTCCCTTATTGATCTCTACCACTGCATTTCTATTCCACCCATGGTGATATATCCATGGCTCACGCTCATGTATTGCGTGGAGTTGAAAATGCTGAAGCGCATTAGAAGTATGACCCAATTGCCTGGTTTGACACCGAGGTGCTCACAATTTATATTTATGCGGTGAAGGCGGAATCATGCCATGCTAACATGATAAAATGAGTAGGGATAACATTCATTAAGGATCGTATATTTTGAAAAAGTAATGATTATGCTTCTTATATTCATGGATATTATTATGTTGATATTGTTACTTCATCGTTTCTCAGTATTTATATCGTAAAGAGATTACATGATACACATGTTAGGTAGCATTCAACATCAAAAATTCTGTTTTTTATCATTTACCTACTCGGGAACGAGCAGGAATTAAGCTTGGGGATGCTAATGTGTCACCAACGTCTCTATAGTTTTGATTGCTTCATGCTATTATATTATCAATCTTGGATGCTTTATATGCCTTTATGTGCTATTTGATACCATTTTTGGGACTAACCTATTAACTCGGTGCCCAGTGTCAGTTCCTTTTTTTGCTTGTTTTTGGCTTTTCAGAAAATCAGTACCGAACGAAGTCCAAACATGATGAAACTTTACGGTGATTTTTTCTGGACCAAAAGGGACCCTAGAAGGTTCGGGAGGAGGCCAGAAGACTTACGGAAGAGCCACGAGCTCACAGGGCGCGCCTTGGGGGTAGGGTGCACCTCCTGAGCTCGTGACTCCCACGCAACTTCGTCTGACCTAATTCCACCTCTATAAATTCCCAAATATTCCCAAACAAATAGAGAGCCACCCGAAACACTTTTTCCGCCGCCGCAAGCTTCTGTTCTTCTGCGATCCCATCTGGAGGCCTTTTCTGATACTCTGACGGAGGGGGAATCGATCACGGAGGGCTTCTACATCAATCTTGTTGCCCTTCCGATGATGCATGAGTAGTTCACCATAGACCTACAGGTCCATAGCTAGTAGCTAGATGGCTTATTCTCTCTCTTTGATCTTCAATACAATGTTCTCCTTGATCTTCTTGGAGTTCTATCCGGTGTAATCCTATTTTGCTGTGTGTTTGTTGGGATCCGATGAATTGTGGGTTTATGATCAGATTATTCATTGAAAGTAATTGAGTCTTTTCTAAACTTTATTATGCATGATTGTTATAGCTTTTTATTTCTTTCGGATCTATCCATTTGGTTTGGCTAACTAGATTAATTTATCTTCAATGGGAGAGGTGCTTTGTGATGGGTTTAATCTTGCGGTGTCCTCACCTAGTGACAGAAAGGGTAGCGAGGCACGTATTTGTATTCTCTCCATTAAGGGTAAAACAATGGGGTTTATTCATATTGCTTGAGTTTACTTTGTCTACATCATGTCAACTTGCTTAAAGCGTTACTCTGTTTGTCATGAACTTAATACCATAGATTCATGCTAGATAGCGGTCGATTGGTGGAGTAATAGTAGTAGATGCAGAATCGTTTTGGTCTACTTTTCCCAGACGTGATGCCTATATACATGATCATTGCCATGAGTAACATCATAACTATGTGCTTTTCTATCAATTGCCCAATAGTAATTTGTCTACCCACCGTATGCTATTGTTTCGAGAGAGAAGCTTCTAGTGAAAACTATGGCCCCCGGGTCTACTTTAATCATATTACTAAAACCAAAAATACCTTGCTGCAATTTATTTACTTTTATTTTGTTTTGCAATTTATATATCTACCTATACAAGATTGGATCCTTGCAAGTAACGAGTTCAAAGCGATTGAAAACCCTCTTACCCGCGTTGGGTGCAAGTATTTGCTTTTGTGTGTGCATGTGTTGTTCACTAGGATTTGCGTGGTTCTCCTTTTGGTTCGATAAACCTTGGTTATCACTGAGGGAAATACTTATCAGCTACTATATTGCCTCACCCTTCCTCTTCGGGGAAAATCCCAACGCAACTCACAAGTAGCACATTGTTGTTAACCAGGGTTCTGAGGGCCAGTTCTTTTGAGTTATCCTATGAAAACAAGCTCCTGTGAATATAAGCTCAAGATAATAAGCCAACCAGTTCTTTTCATTGCCAGTTTTTTCAGCTTATCTGTGGTATGGTTAGTGAAAAGTTTATATTGCATTATATTTTTTCATTTTGCTGCCCATATGAAAATAAATTTAACTTACAAACAATATGAATTGAACCCACCACAGTAATTAATATGATAGGAAAACAGACCATCATTATTTGTTCAAAATGCAAATACAAAGATACAAGGGCGGAGCTGGAGCAAATGGTACCCGATGCACCACTTTAACATAGTGTAAAATTTTCAAACGATGACGTATTGAATAAAGGTGTGTTTCACAACTCCTAACGTAGATTTTTGGACATAATTGAAGATGATATATAAAAAAATCAGGCACTAAAATGTTTACTATAATGATAAAAACAAGAGAAAAAAATTATTTGAAAAGGGTGCACTACTGTAGGATGCTGCTAACGCGACACTACGATCAGAGACCCTTTGACGAAACTGTGTGCGATGCATTAATCGTAAACATGGATGTAAAAAACCCGTCGAAAAAGATGCAAAACGTTTGCGATGGCAGAGACATCAAACACGGTTCAGATTTTAGTTACGTGTGCGATGCTGGGCATACGGTTCAGTTCGATGAACTGTTTGTGATGAGGCAGAACAACAGAAACGGGCAGCCAGATGAAGGCGTCTGCGATATACGGCATACAGTTCACTCTGATAAACTGTTTGTGATGAGGCGGAACAACAGAAACGGGCAGAGGATCTGAAACATGCACTAATACATTGTTCTCATGCTCAGCGTTTCTGGGAGGAGGCATGTGCATGGTTTGGTATTCGGCTTCCCTGTCTGCACCCAGATTCGTGGGCGCGTGATATCATATGTGATCCTCGGTTTTCTGAAGATGATCGTGCAAAGATCACTACTGTCATGTGGTCCATTTGGCACTCCCAAAATCGCATCAAGCATGGCGAAGAGGGAAGGGATCCCACAGCGACGATCAGAGCTACTAAGGAGGCTATTGCACTCCTTCAACTTCCATGCAAGGCAACACTAGTTTTGCCTGGGTTTGGGTGGCGCCCACCTGATGATGGCTTCGTGAAGATCACCACGGATGGCGCCCTTAACCGTGCCGATGGGAGGGGTGGCACAGGAGGTGTTGCCCGCTCCCCCTCAGCTCTTCTAGGCTCATGGTGCAAACCGTACTTGGGGATCTCTGACCCCTTGATCATGGAGGGTTTCTCTCTGCGAGATGGAGTTCAGTTTGCTTCTCTTCGAGGGTTCTCGCATGTGATAATGGAAATTGATTGCTTGGAGTTGGTGACACTCTAGAACACTCGCCACAGTTCTCGCTCAATTATGGCTCCGATCCTAATAGAAATAGGAGAGCTCAGTAATAATTTTTCTTCCTTTGTTATTCAGCATGTAAACATGTCAGCGAACCTCCCGGCGCATCTTTGTACGAAGCGTGCTTGCACTTTGAATGTGACCGAGAGCTGGCTTGATGAAACACCGAGCTTCCTAGTGACCAGCCTCTTGGCTGACTATCCTCGGATTGCTTTTATATGAATAAAGCTCTCTCTTTTACCCGCAAAAAAAGGCGGAACAACAGAAACGGGCAGCCAGATGAAGGTGTGTGCGATATACGGCATATAGTTCACTCGGATTAACTGTTTGTGATTAGGCAACACAAAAGAAACGATCAGCCAGATCAAGGTGTGTGCGATATACGGCATACGGAACAGTATTCTTTACTATGAATAGTGTGCTCTGTTGGGCACACAAGTATATGGATCATAGCCTTGGGTGAGCAATGTGCCCGCACGCATCGTGCTAGCTCGATGTTCCTTCTATGCTAAGTTTCCATTAATTGATGGCGTTTTATGAACACGCCACCGTTTCCCGCCATTTCCTCACCGGTTTCCCGCCACCACCAAGCGATATTGCGCGCGGCGCGCGACGCATGGAGGCAACAAGCGCAGCCTGTAGCACATCCACCTTTTCCAAGCATGCCAACCCACCAAAGCGCCGACTCTGCCATCAACCTCCTCGACGAGGAAAACAAGAAGGCGCCACGGCCCGTCGAGGCCGAGGCGCTCCCCGGCAACGCGATGGACGACACCGTGATGCGCGTCATTGCCAGGGTTGAGCAGACCCTTGGCGCATGGCGCTTCAGCGCCGCGGATCAAGATAGGCATGTCAGTGCTGAGAGGGTGCAGCTCATCGCACAACATGATCGATGGCGCGTCCGCGCTGATAGGCTGCGGCTCGCCGCACAGCGAGATCGTTGGAGCACCGTAGAGCGAGAGGCGTGGCGCGTCGCGCAGCAAGAGCGGATCCATCGGCGCTTGCCTGCTGTTGACAGGGCATCGCAGCTAGGTACACGTCCCATCAGTACCCCCATTCCTCGCCAGGAGTGGGCAGAGGCCATCTGCGCCGTACTTGCACCAGAGGTCGGCCGCGCCGTACATGCACCGGACGCCCGCCGCGCCATTCGCCTTGTCCGCGGCCCGCTCGATGCCAACGCGCTGGTCGCTAGGCTCGACCGACTCCTTGGCCCAGGTGTCCACCTGGGCACAGTAGAGGAACATGGCCGTCGCATCCTCGAGCTGGTGATCTCCGATGAAATAGCCAACTTGGAGCTCGAGATCGCGCTCCAGATGTACCGCGAGCGTGTCGACCACTTGGACGAACGCCTGCACAAGTTCAGGCAGAGCCAAGAGCTACCGTAGGCAAGGGCTGCTGGTCATGGTCTCGTGGACGCGTTTTATTTTGTTGAGTCGTTTCGACTTGGATCGCTATGTATTCACAGCAATCATAATATTGCTTTATTTATTGCTCTGTTTCAATGTGTGTACTCTGTTTTTCGTTCTTATATGTTCTGTTTCAATGTGTGTGTATATGCTTTTCATTCTTTATATGTGGATGATAACAGCTAGATACAAATTAGTATACGAAAACAGATAGAAAATGAAATTCATAATATATATTAATTGTTCATTAGTTCATCACAGAATATATATAATATCATCACATATATGTGATTATACTTAACTACTAGGTACAATTAGGGCTGAGCGTTCGGTTAATATGGTTCGGTTTATTCGGTTTTTTATAATTCCGGTTTTGGAGAAATGGCAACCGAAATAATTGCACAGAAATTAGCCACCGAACCATATAACCAAAATATATTGGTTCGGTTTATTCGGTTAACCGGAAAACCGAAATACATGCATGCATCAGTATCATTTTTAGCGATTTTTATACATATTTGTCAGCGCCCCTGCCCCTGACATGCCGCCCCCACGAACCATCAGCAACGGACCAGACACGGGCCGGCCTCGTCGATAGGCCAAGGTCAACGCAAGAGTGGCTGGGCCGGAGTGGGTCCAATAGGCCCAGCCAGACTGCTACTTAACTCCATCAGCCCCGACCAGGAGAACCATCCAGAGGATCAAGGCAAACCCGGCGGCTACCTACTTTCCTCTGCTCGAACCCTAGCTCTTCCTCCTCCATTTCTGTAATCAGATCGAGTTGTATCCAGATAATTGCTATCGCTTAATAGATCCTCAAGTAGAACCTATCCTCAAGTAGAAACGCGTCGACTCCATCAAGCCCGAGCCGATCTCGCCGCCATGGATCCATCGATCTAGGCCTTCCTCGACCGGCTGGACGCTACTCTGGCCGCCCACTCCACATCCATCGCCACGATTCAGGCCCAGACGGCCAAGATCGATGATCTGGTCGCCTGGCGGCCTGATCTGGAGAAGCGAGTCACGGATCTCGGCGCGGCTGTCATGGCGCTCCAACAAGCGCGCCCCTCGTCGTCCTCAGCTCCTACGGTGGCGCTCTCGACGGAGAAGAATTCTTCTCCACCCCCGGTGACTCTCGGCGCTCCCATCGGGCCCGAGCCAGGCGCGGGCGGAGCGATCCACGGGTCCAATGACCATGGCATCTTCGACATCACACGGGGGTTGCCGGCGGCGTCATTTCGCACGCCGCCGCCACTCCCGGCCAATGGTCAGTCCGATTCCATCCCTCCAACGGCACCGCTTTCTCCATTTGCCCACGCGAGCCAGCTCCTGACAGGATTGGGGCAAGCCCATCCGTCCATCACTTTTCCACAATTCACTGGGGAGAACCCGAATTTGTGGAAAACTTTGTGTGAGCAATACTTTCAGATGTTCGGTATACACCGCACTTTTTGGGTGCCTATGGCAGCCCTCAGCTTCTCTGGTTCAGCATCGATTTGGCTCCAATCGATCCAGAAGAAGCTCTCTGACTATGATTGGGACTCGTTTGTCGCGTTACTTTGCACGTGCTTCGGCCGCGATAGGCATCAAATGTTGATTAGGCAATTTTATACTGTGCGACAGGATTCTACAGTAGCAGATTACATAGAGAAATTTGAATTGATTATCAATCATCTGAGTTCATATTCTGACACCATTCATCCATTTTACTTTTTGACACGCTTCATCGAGGGCCTGCGGCCGGACATCCGAGCGGTGGTGCTAGTCCAGCGCCCACCCGACCTGGACACGGCCTGCGCGCTGGCCCTTCTCCAAGAAGAGGTGGCGGAAGGTGGTCGTGCTGAACCACTCCATCAGCATCTGCCACGACCCCCAGAGGCACCGATCCGCGCCAGTGGACCGTTGCCACTTCCACCACCCCCAGCGCGTCCCAACGCGATAGTAGCAGGGGCGACCGATCGGCGGGGTACAGAAGCAGCACGAGCAGACGCCACCAAGCTCAAGACGCTGCGAGACTACAGGCGTGCCCGTGGCCTGTGTTTCAAGTGCGGCGAGCGGTGGGGGCACGATCATGTGTGTCCCACTTCTGTTCAACTGCACGTTGTCGAAGAATTACTTGAGCTCTTCGGCATCGACAGTATGACAGAGGCAACAGAACAGCTTGAAGAGACAGTGATGGCTATATCCCGCTCAGCTATATCCGGAGGAGTTTCAGCCAAGGCATTCCAGCTGCAGGCGTGGATTCAGGGACGAGAAGTGCTTATGTTGGTAGACTCAGGGAGTTCTACATCTTTTGTCAACACTGATCTGGCCAAGTTCCTGGAAGGGGTCTCACCTTTGAGCAAAACATACAGAGTACGGGTGGCTGATGGCGGTGAATTGAAATGCTCAGCCATCATTCCTCAGTGCTGCTGGTATACACAAGGGCACGAGTTCACCACAGACTTGAAAGTTCTATCCCTGGGCGTGTATGACGCGATCTTGGGGATGGACTGGCTCGAGGAGCACAGTCCAATGACAGTTGACTGGAAAGCTAAATCCATTGCAATGCCGTGAGCGCAAGGAGTGATCTCACTACAGGGCCACGAAGCTGAGTCGACTGATTGCTTGATCATCAACAGTCTGCAATTACAAGGGCTGTGCAACAAAAATGCTGTGGCTTACATGGTGCAGTTGCACATAGTGGAACTGGATGGTGAGCAAGGCACAAACACTCCAGAAGCTCTCCAACAAGTCATTGCTGAATTTGCTGACCTCTTTGAAGAACCAACGGAATTGCCTCCACAGCGCGAGTGCGATCACCGCATTCCTCTTATACCGGGCGCGCAACCATTCAACATTCGTCCGTATCGCCACAAGCCGGAGCACAAGGATGAGATCGAGCGTCAAGTGGCAGAGCTGTTGTGCACCGGGGTTATACAGAGAAGCAACAGTCCTTTCGCCTTGCCGGTAATCCTCGTCAAGAAGAAGGACGGGACTTGGAGGCTCTGCGTCGACTATCGTCACCTGAATGCCATCACATGCATTGCAAAATTCCCAATACCTGTCATTGAAGAACTGCTAGATGAACTGCATGGCGCCTGTTGGTTCTCCAAGCTTGATCTGCGGGCAGGCTACCACCAAATCAGGCTCGCCGAGGGGGAGGAATTCAAGACGGCATTTCACACACACTCGGGCCATTACGAATTCCGAGTGGTCTCCTTCGGTTTGGCAGGGGGCCTGCGACATTCAACGGTGCGGTCACCAATACACTGCATCCCCTTCTACGCCACTGCGTGCTGCTATTCTTCGACGACATTTTGGTCTTCAGCCGTACTCTGCGTGACCACATCAAACACGTACGGCAAGTTCTCGAGCTACTCCGCAGAGACCATTGGAAGGTTAAACTCAACAAGTGCGCTTTCGGCCAGCCCAAATTGGCATACCTGAGACATGTGGTCAGCGCGGACGGCGTAGCTACGGATCCAACCAAGGTCAAAGCAGTCTCTGAATGGAAAACACCAACCACTGTCAAGGAGGTGCGTAGCTTCTTGGGGCTCGCCGGCTACTACAGGCGCTTTGTACGCAACTTTGGAGTCATTGCACGACCACTTTTCAATCTCCTCAAAAAGGGGGTACCGTTTGTGTGGACTCAGCACACAGAAACAGCGTTTCAGCTCCTCAAATCTCAGCTAACCACAGCCCCAGTCCTCGCATTGCCAGATTTCACCAAGCCGTTCTATGTCAAGACGGACGCCAGCGACCGAGGGATAGGGGCAGTGCTACAACAAGGAGGGCACCCGATCGCTTTCATGAGCAAAGCGTTGGCGCCGCGCTATCAGGGATTGTCCACATACGAGAAAGAATACTTGGCAGTGATCGTTGCTGTGGACCAATGGCGTCCGTACCTGCAACATGGAGAGTTTACCATCCTTACTGATCAAAAGAGCTTGATTCACTTGGAGGAACAGCGGCTTTCGACACCCTGGCAGCAAAAAGCTTTCACAAAATTGCTTGGCCTCCAATACTCCATCAGATACAAAAAAGGGCGGAAAACAATGCAGCAGATGCCCTTTTAAGAGCTGAACCAACGGAGATACTAGCAGCGGTCACTTCCTGCCAACCAGCATGGCTGGATGATATTGTGGCCAGCTACAACTCCAACCCGCAAGCTCAGAAACTCTTGGAACAACTCGCAATCCGGGCGGATCCAAAGGGTCGTTTCTCTCTTACCCAAGGGGTTCTTCGGTTCCGCGGACGAATTTGGCTGGGTGGCTCGACGGCATTGCAGCAGCGCATCATCAATGCCTTCCACAACAACCCTATGGGAGGTCACTCCGGGATCCCAGCAACTTACCGTCGTATCAGGCGCCTGTTTGCGTGGCCGAAGATGAAGACACACATTCACCAATACATTCGCTGTTGTACAATTTGCCAACAAGCGAAACCGGACCGTGCTGCTTCTCCGGGACTCCTTCAGCCACTTCCCATCCCCACGGCTCCTTGGGAGATGATCTCCATGGACTTCATCGACGGGTTACCCCAATCGGCTCAATTCAACTGTCTCCTGGTGATTGTGGACAAACGTACCAAGTTTGCGCACTTCCTCCCATTGGCCCATCCCTACACTGCAGCCAAAGTGGCCCTCCTCTACATGAACCAGATTTACAAGCTGCATGGGCTACCGGGTGCAATCGTCTCGGATCGCGACCCTGTCTTCACCAGCCACTTCTAGCAAGAGCTTTTCAAGCACGCAGGTTCAGAGCTTCGTCTCAGCACTGCCAATCATCCGCAAACTGACGGACAAACGGAACGCGTCAATCAGTGCCTGGAAACGTACCTGCGGTGCTTCACGCACGCTTGCCCGAAGCGCTGGAGCTACTGGATACCTATGGCACAATTCTGGTACAACTCATCCCACCACTCTGCTATCGGCATGTCTCCTTTCAAAGCCCTGTTTGGTCATGAGCCACGCCAGTGGGGCGTCACGGCATCGGAGGACTGCTCAGTGCAATCATTGCAGTCTTGGTTGGAAGAAAGAACAGTCATTCAGAACATTCTCCAGCAGCATTTAAACCGGGCGCGTCAATGCATGAAGACGCAAGCTGACAAGAAACGATCTTGGAGACAATTTGAGGTGGGGGACAAAGTTTACCTCAAGCTGCAACCTTACATCCAAGCTTCTGTGGCTCCACGGGCAAATCACAAGCTCTCCTTCAAGTTTTTTGGGCCATTCCCAATCATCGCCAAGATAAACGACGTCGCCTACAAGCTGCAACTGCCTCCTGGAGCCACGGTGCACCCGGTCTTCCACGTTTCCTTGCTTCGTCGCGCACTCCTCCCAGGAATGGAAGCATTGTCACAATTGCCGGCGGAGCAAGACGCGACGGCTGTACCAGTGGAGATCCTTCAAACACGCTGGCGCAAGATGGCGGGCGCGATGATCGAGCAAGTACAGGTACGATGGTCACCGGACTCCACGCTGGGCATCACCTGGGAGGACAAGGCCGCACTCTTCGACAAGTTCCCTCAAGCGGAGGCTTGGGGTCAAGCCTCAACACAAGAAGGGGGGATGTCAGCGCCCCTGCCCCTGACATGCCGCCCCCACGAACCATCAGCAACGGACCAGACACGGGCCGGCCTCGTCGACAGGCCAAGGTCAACGCAAGAGTGGCTGGGCCGGAGTGGGTCCAATAGGCCCAGCCAGACTGCTACTTAACTCCATCAGCCCCGACCAGGAGAACCATCCAGAGGATCAAGGCGAACCCGGCGGCTACCTACTTTCCTCTGCTCGAACCCTAGTTCTTCCTCCTCCATTTCTGTAATCAGATCGAGTTGTATCTAGATAATTGCTATCGCTTAATAGATCCTCAAGTAGAACCTATCAATATTATATATGGATCAGAATAAGCACATGCACAAAACTATTGACTAATTAGTTATTTGTTCCACGAGGAAGGCACGGACACGGCACACCGCACGTATACGCAAGAAGATACAGATCCATGGATCGAAATCGCATAAATACTTACTATAAGGATACACTAGCGCATGGCAATCTTGCATGCAAAACAATACTAGTACGTACAATATTCCTAGTAGATCAAACTAATCACTAATCACTAGCGTGCAGTTACGTCATGTACTAGTGTACTAACTACTTGTATTGATATTTGGGAGATTAAAACTTAGAGAAGCCAGCGAAGTATACTTGTCAGCGGCTGGCTCGGCATCCGTTGAAATAAACGAATTTATTGCTGATCGCCGACTCACCGGAGCTGGTTGGATGAGGAGTTGACTACGAGCTGGGGTTGGAGAGAGCGGTGCCTGATGAAGTGACGGAGAGATGGGCCGGCGATGGGTTTACGTACGTGTAAACGTGTTGGTATTAATAAATCGCTGGCTGTTGGGCCGATGGACATATGGGCTACCCTCAGAGTCACGCACGGCCCCAGGGAACTAGGCATCCTAAACAATTTCGGCTACTTCGGTGATTACGGTTTTTGACTAGAGGAAACCGAACTTACACCGAACCACCGAATAGTGATCAAAGTTCCCACCGAACCAAACAACGGTACACCGAATAAAGAGATAAATCGGTTCGGTTTGGTTTGGTTTTTCGGTTTTCGGTGTAATAGTGCCCACTCCTAGGTACAATGCATAAAATTGAAAACAAACAATACTAAAACTAATAATCCCTCCTAGGGGCAGTATTTCGGTAGCCCCTCGCCAGCAACTCCCTGGTGCGTGGCGTCTTCCCAGCGCGGAGGCAGTACTCCGCCTCCTCCGCCTCGCAGCGCTTGACGTACCGATCTGCCTCTTGCTGGCGGACGAGCGCGAACGATCTTGCTATTTCATTGGGCGCCCACCGGAGCTCCTCGTCGGTGGCACGCTGGAGCTTATCGGCCCACCTCCACGCAGCGATGAGGCGCCTAGCGCCTTTGACCTTCCTCGCGAAGTACCCGTCTTCGTACTCCTCCTCTGCACGACGACGAGCCCGCCCCCAAAGCTCCACCGCCTCCTTTTTTCAGGCGGCATCACGGGCTTCACAGGTCGCCTGGTACCTGGCTTCCTTCTCCGCCATCTCCTTCTTGAACGTCACTTGCCTGGCTTTCTCAGCCGGCGGCAGCGACTTCCACAGACAAAGATTGTACTGGCCCCAAAACCACTCCAAAGTTGGGGGGTCCGGCGCAACCTCGTCCGGCGGCGCGTAGGGGTCCTCCTCGTCGCTGCTCTTCGACTGAGCGTCCTCGGGGGGCGGCGCCTCCTCGTCGGCGCGTGGGTAGATCGGCGGCGCCATGGCAGAGATTTGAGAGAGAGAGAGAGAGAGGGCGAGCGAGGGGAGGATGTAGATGAGAATGCAGGTGGGACGACGTGAGGAAGGTAGTATTTATTGGCGGCCGGAATCTAGATCGACGGAAACAGTACACACGCCGGTCGCCGGAATTTACGAGTACTGTAGTTTGAATTACACACGATTCCCGCAGTAAAAGCCGTGTGTGAACTTAGTAGCTGATGGTTTCCAATACAGAACCGTGTCTGATTAATAACCCGCGGCCCCGCGCCACTCACCTTCCAAACCTCGAGGCGCGAAATAGAGTGCCAATCATGTGGGGCCCGGTTGTCTTGCCAGATCTATACATTTTCTTTTTTGAACACCAGATATTTACATCCTCTGATCATTTTTCAATTTTTTGAAATTTAAATGCCATGTCACTCCATGCATGTGTCCAAACCGTTATGGTTAACCGCTGCATGTAGACGTAGTTCAAATTTGGATTACGGTCATTAAATGGCTAGAAAATCACTTAAATGTCTTAAAAAGGTCAAATGACCCCTGAAATTTTCCAAATTTTGACATGACAGTTGTATTACTGCATGTTAACTGTAGAAATTTTTTGAAGCCCCTAAGAGGAAGCTATCGTCGATTCGTCATCAAACATGCATTGTTCCCTCTCGGAACCACGAGCCTTCTAGTGAGTTGCTCCGGTTTGTGCTGGATGTGTGTCCAAACTTTCGTCAAACAGGCCAATTTTTTTATCACATCATCTTGGTGGTATGACATTACGTCAAGCAAGGTTTCATGTGTTTCTGATCATTTTTTTAATTTTTTGGAATTTAAATGGCATGGCACTCCATGCATGTGTCTAGGCCGTGACACCAATATGTTTGAAATTTTCTTCCAATTTACTGCACATGGAATTAACTCGCACACAAGTACGCAAAAATATGATTTTTCAAACCGTTATGGTTAGCCGTTGCATGTAGATGTAGTTCAAATTTAAATTACAGTCATTAAATGGCTAGAAAATCACTTAAATGTCTTTAAAAGGTCAAATGACCCCTGGAATTTTCCAATTTTTCAAATGACTGTTGTATTAGTGCACGTTAACTGTAGAAAATTTTTGAAGGCCGTAATAGGAAGCTATCGCCCGTTCGTCATCAAACATGCATTGTTCCCTCTCGAAACCACGAGCCTTGTAGTGAGTTGCTCCGGTTTGTGAGGGGTGTGTGTTCAAACTTTCGTCATACATGCCAATTTTTTTACCACATCATCTTGGTGCCATGACATTACATCAAGCAAGGTTTCATGTGTTTTTGATCTTTTTTTTTACTTTTTAGAATTTAAATGCCATGGCACTCCATGCTTTGTGTCATAGCCGTGAGACCAATATGTTTGAAAATTTCTTCCAATTTACTGCATATGGAATTAACTCGCACACAAGTACATAAATATGATTTTTCAAACCGTTATGGTTAGCCGTTGCATGTAGATGTAGTTCAAATTTGAATTACGGTCATTAAATGGCTAGAAAATCACTTAAATGTCTTAAAAGGTCAAATGACCCCTGAAATTTTCCAAATTTTCAAATGACAGTTGTATTAGTGCACGTTAACTGTAGAAAACTTTTGAAGGCCGTAAGAGGAAGATATCGCCCGTTCGTCATCAAACATGCATTGTTCCCTCTCGAAATCACGAGCCTTCTAGTGAGTTGCTCCGGTTTGTGAGGGGTGCGTGTCCAAACTTTCGTCAAACATGCCAATTTTTTTACCACATCATCTTGGTGGCATGACATTACATCAAGCAAGGTTTCATGTGTTTCTGATCTTTTTTTTTACTTTTTGGAATTTAAATGCCATGGCACTCCATGCTTTGTGTCATAGTCGTGAGACCAATATGTCTGAAAATTCCTTCCAATTTACTGCACATGGAATTAACTCGCACACAAGTACATAAATATGATTTTTCAAACCGTTATGGTTAGCCGTTGCATGTAGATGTAGTTCAAATTTGAATTACGGTCATTAAATGGCTAGAAAATCACTTAAATGTCTTAAAAGGTCAAATGACCCCTGGTATTTTCCAAATTTTCAAATGACAGTTGTATTAGTACTACAAATTTTCTCGTACATTTAAAACACCATCCGTTGCCACTTTACTCCAAATTCGTCTTTCACAGCTAATAAAAAATATCAACAACATCACACACAGTTGTTTTGCAGGAACCGTTTGCGATGAAAATTCGTGGGTCTATTTAAGTCTTCCTCCTTAAGCTTCGCCGGCTCGTCTGCTACAGTGCCGGCAACCCCCGAATCCACGAATCCCGATCCCCATTCCTGCAACCCCTTCTTGCAAAAGATGACGCAGTGGAAACGCTTCGTGAGGCCCGCACGATGGCCGCGTCCTCCCCGAGCGCCGCCACCTGCGCCGAGAGCGCGGCCGCCTACGCTGAGAGTGCCGCCGCATCCGCATTGAGCGCGGCCGCATCCGCCGAGAGGGCGTCTGCGGCAGCCGATAGGGCAGCTGCAGCAGCCGAGACGGCTGCAGCAGCTGCTGCGACGGCGGCTGCAAACACCAAGAGCGCTCGAGCTGCCGTCCGTGCCGCCGATGTCGCCCTGGCCTGGGTCGAGGCCATCCACACCAAGATCGAGGATGCACATACCAAGATATTCCAGGCCACCTCGGAATCCAGCATGCAACCCATGTCCGAAAAGGCGGCGGTGGCCATGGAGCACCTGCTTCCTCATGAGATCGCCGAGCGGGAGCTGGAGATGCAGGAGGCGGCGGAGATCGAGGAGCGCCGGGAGGAGGAGTTGCGCGTGGCCGAGGTCGAGGTAGAGAAGAGTCTGTCCGTCGAGGAATCGGCGGTGGAGTACCAACGCGAGCTCTGGCGCAGCCACTACTACGAGTACTACAACCTTGAGGGTGGCGCCAAGGACGAGGACGAGGACGAGGACGCGGTCGACTTCAGCAGGGGGACTCGGAGTCCACCAACGGCGGCATGTCGCTAGGACAAGCCATCGACGTCTCATCTCACACCGGCGATGCATAGGCCGGCGCAGCGGCTGCTTTGTTAAAATTATGCGTACTTAGGCTTTGTTTTTAATGCTGGTCTTTTGTTAGAGCAATGTTTAGGTCAACTGGCTCTGTTTAATTACTAGAATTGCTCGATTCAGTAAGTGTGGTCTATACGCTGTACGCTCTTTTGTGTGCTCAAATTAGCAAGCGATGTTAAATTATGCAATGACGTGGATGAGGACAGTACCCAGGGAAATTTCCACCAAAATTTGAATTATCAAACTCATCCCATGCGCGTAAAGCAGAAGAATCGTTTGCGATGCACACAATCATTCAAAGTGAATGGTGTCTGGCGGCACCGCGCGCAAAGTTTCCCTCCACATTTCAAAAATTTTGGCCTACCGCCAAAATATCTACCCCCCTTCCCACCCCCTTTTCTCCCCGAACACAAGTCACATTTCCCCTTTTTCCTCCTTCCTTCCTTCGAAAGTATAGCCGCTTCCTCGCCTGCTTCCTCGCTCTCGCTGTCTCGCATCCTACCATCGGGGTCGCCATGGTCTTCTTCAATGACATCTCCAGCGGTTCCTCCTCCGACGACGAATTTTTCAGCACCCGGGTATGCCTCTCTCTTCTCTCTCGGGTTATGACTTGGAATGAAGGATTTTAACCCGGCGGTCGATTTGAGTCATTTCTTCCTCTTGTAACTCCCTAGGACCATCAGTTGCAACGAATGGAGTGGGGTGGCTGAAGATCTGCCTGCTCGTTGTCACCATCAATCTCCATGCGTGAAGCTAGTTGCATTTGAATATGTGGACAATGGGAGGAAGTTTCTGGCATGTGCAGAGAAGGTTAGCCCCACTTTCGTTGTTACAAATCATTTGTTAGATGTGATTCAGACACTGTCACTGTGCTATGTTATTGTGGATGTTAAGACAGTGTCACAGTTTGTACCTAGTATCTAAAAATGTTGCCATCTCATCAGCGGTGCCATTAGAAAATTATTTGGCACCGCTTCAGCAGTTTGTGCAGCCAACTTTGGTCCACACATCCGAGCAGGCAAGCAGTAAAATACTAAAATTTTATGACACGAAGGAACTGGGTATCGGAGCAACTAGGTGCTCCGGAGTCCGGGTCCCTGATTTTTTTTCCGCTGCATCGGCTCGCCAGTGCAGGGCACCGGTGCCAAATGTAGCAACAGTTGTCTTTACACCGATTTTGACATACACAGTGGACGGCCTTAGTGCTATTAGTTCTATGTTACTAAATGTGCATGTACACACCTGTTAGTATCAATTTGCTGTCATCCAAACACTGTCGCTATGCTGTTGCAGTTATATTTAGCTTCCTCATAAAATGTTCAATTTGTTATTTATAGTACACGACTAAGAACTTGTAGCGTTGTTGTCGTTAATTATAGCTTCTGATGTTGCAGAATTTGGTTGTTGTCTCAGTAGCAATTAATTCATTTGCACATTGATCTTTTTGAGAAGATATGTCATAATTAACCTGTTTCTTCAGTTTATCAAAATATGTATTTGGTGATTTTCTATGTTGCTAGAAACCCATTTCCCCTACAATTGTTACTGGTCTAGTTTTAAATATTATAGGATGAACGGAAGTGTTCTTACCTGGAGTGGGTTGATCAAGAGTGGCCACAGTCTTTGAAGATGTGCCTAGCAAAGCTCTGAAGCATGTACGAGGAAGAGAACAGAGGTAGGCTTAGAGAAAGTGTTGTCAACGCTGAAGAATATTTGAAGATGCGGGATAAAAAGAGGAAGATGGAGAATGAGCTCAGATTTTCTAAATCAGACTTTGCTAAGATGGTGTTGGCGAAGGAGGAGGCACTTTCCTAGTTGGCCAGTGTAAAACAGGTTCTTACTGAACTGAAAGCAGAGGTGGATAAGACGAGTCTGAATGATCTCGATTAGGGAAATGAATATATTGTTCTAATATTGTTCTTATGAAGGTGAACTAGCTATATGTTGTACTGTGTTGTTTTCAGGTTGCTATCATACTGTGATGTTAAAATATATTTATGTGCCTGATATGAAATTGGCAAACAGCTGTTCGATATGAAATGTGAATTTGCGTAATACTGAAATTATTAATTATAAACTAATAAACCTGCTTAATGGGTCATGAAACTTTGCAAAACGGTTCTAGCAGTAAAAGTGCTTGTGATGGATAGCCCAATGCCATACAGTTTTTTTCATCAAATCGTGTGTGATGTAGTTGAATAAAAGCAAATGGTTAACCGGGGCAGAGCGTGTGATAGTTACACCTATCACACACGAGGCTATACATAAAACTGTATGTGATGTATATACGAACGAAAACGTTTTCCCTGAATTGACTGTGTGGGATGTACATACGAACGAAAACGTTTTTCCTGGATTGACTGTGTGTGATGTACATAAGAACGGAAACGTATTCTTTGAATTGACTGTGTAGAATGTACATAACAAACGGAAACGTTTGTTTGGGACTGACTGTGTGGGATGTACTTACGACCGGAACCGATTGGACCTGTATAACCATATTTGATCGCTCGCCGGTCGCACACGACCTCTTTTTGCCGAGCGTGTGTGACCGGAGGGCCTATCCCCGACGGTTTCTGGGTCGTGTGGGAAGGACCCCCCCTATCGCAGTCACTCACTAGGCGATGGTTCAAAACGCGTCGCGGAAAGGGGTTAAAAACCGTTTATATAGCACCTCGCTGTACCAGTGGCGTCTTGCATTCCCAAATACACTAGGAAATGAGATAAGAAATAGAATGAACATTCAAGTAGAACATTATAAAATGTCCCATTAAAGTATTTAAATGACCAAAATTTGAGAATTGCCTTTAGCACATTTTTACTTGTCCATGGTATGGAAACTTGTATAAACAGATAAAGTATATCCTAATTAGAAGTTATAACCCTAGAAATTGCCCATGTTTTGGCAAAACATAACGATTTAATCTATTGACTACAAGTTTATAATAATTGTTGCAATTTGTAATACAGAAAAAGCACGTTTTTTTTTTTTTTTGAGAAGGAAAAAGCACGTTAAGGACAATACCAGAATTGGAGTCCTTTGCAATCTAAGGATGAAACGGAAGATAGAACAGATTGCCGAATTGCCGAAGGCCGGACCGGCCAGATTCGAAATTGCGGCGTGCAGCATCGTCACGTGCGCATCAATGCGCCGGGATTCAGGCGTGCGAATGGTGGTGGGTGCTGCAGCCTCTGGCGTCTCTATGGCCGCCAGGCCGCTGCCTTTGACTTGTCTGCGCGAGGCATATGGAAGGGCTACACACGTACTACAAACAGGGGAAAGACTAATCCATCTTTTTTTTATCGATCAAAGTGTGCAACCACCCGTGTAGCGTATGTGACATGGGCTGGGAAGCAAACTGCTTTGTGCGATCGGCATGCTTCGGCCCAGTTTGGAGGCGTGCGTCTGCCTGGAAAGACAGACCCTGATGCACAGGTCTTGGGCCAACTTGATGCACATGGCCTTTTTTGTGATAGTTACTACTAAATATTTTCCTGGACCCATATTCCTGTGCATCAGGGTCGGCCCAATGGGCTCCGCCCCTGCAAAGATACCATCTATTTTGGTTGATGTCTTCCAAACAGAGGATACTTGCCTAAATTTAAACGAAGAACCATTTTTTATCAAAATTCCATGGTCCAAGTGGCTGGTTTTCATCACATAGCAGCAACACCTGAAAGCATCATATAGCAGTAGCATCTCATAGCAATTCATCATATAGCAGCAGCAGCTCATAGCTATTCATCATATAGCAGCAACAACTCATAGCAATTCATCATATAGCAGATCAGAATGAAAAATTTGCAAAAAATTAGAGGAGATCCTCACCTTGTTGGATGAGCTCATCCCGTAACAGCACCTCATGGCCATGACCTGGGAGGAGGGGAGGGGGAACGAGGGGCCTTCTACCGGAGTGGGGCGTCGGCCAGAGTTGGGCGGCGACCGCCGGAGTGGAGCGTTGGCCGTACCATAGCGGGGCAGCTATAGGAGACCAGGAGAGGGAGGGGTGGCGCCAAAGGGAGGAGCAGCCAGGGAGATGGGCCCTACCCGTGTAACACCCCTTGTAATGACCACAGTGATCAACTGCTAATAATGCCATGTCATCATCATTTGCTTTGCCTAGTCACTTGGGTTAATAATCCAATTCAAATTCAAATCTGAAAAGCAAATTAAATTCCAAAGTGCAAATTGAAGTTGATCAAACTCTGCTGGAGAAATGTTATTTAATTAGCAAATAATCCAGTGGTCATGGCAAAATCATAATCATTATTTTTGGAGTTAGCTAAGTGAGTGAAACAACCTGAAACAGCACTCAAAACAGACTATTTACATCTATTAAATTAATATCAAATTCAAATGAACTCCAAAACTGTCCAAACCACTTTTTGGTGAGAGCTAATATTGCATTGCATTATTTGGGCCAACTCCCACATTTTTCGAAAGTGCACAAGTGCCCTAAACATTTTGAAACAGAAAAGGATAAAAGAAAATGGAGAAGCTAAAACAGAAAATCAAAAGCGGGACACTGTGCACTGGGCCTTAGTGCACAGTGCCCCGAGTCGCGGCCCAGCAGGCCCACCTCGTCTCCCTCCTCCCCGTGTCGTCCCCGCCGTGGCCGCGCGCGCGCGCGCCAGTCGGCCGGCGACACCGCGGCGCCACCGACGCTACAGGGAGGAGGAGGAGATAAGGCCGGAGCCACTCAACCCCCCCTGGCTTCCCCTGGCATTCTCCCCCTTCTCCTCTCGCTCGCTCTGCCTCCTTCCTCCTCAGATCCGAGGCGTCCGAGCGCCGACGACGCCGCACTTCACCATTTGCCGTGGCCACCGGCGACCCCGCGCTCGCCCACTGTGCCGGCCAGCTCCGTCGTCGTCTTCCTCAACCTCTGGCGCCACTGGAAGGAGCCAGGGAGCCCGGCTACAAGCGAATCGAGCCGCCCCGCATCTCTCTGCTTCCGGCGAGCTTCGTCGTCCCCGGCGCCGTCTGCTGCTCCTAAGCCACCAAGGGCTTTCCGTAGCCGCTCGGTGAGCTTCCAGCCTTTCTCTCCTATTCTTTGCGCTGCCCGCCGTCGCCTGTAGCTAGCAGCCGACGACGCCGTGAGCCCGACGCCGCGGTTCAACTCGCCGCCGTGGCCATGGCCCCTGTCGTGCTCGTTTGAGCACGGCATTCTGTTCCTGCTGCTTCCAGGAGTCGAACGCGCCCGCGCACACGCTCTCCCGTACCCCCTAGCTAAGGATTCGTCGAAGCCCGAACTCCGGCGACCGCTCCACCGCTCACCGCCGTCGCTAGAGGCCGTGTTCGGTCGAACTACCACCGTAGTTAGATGCGCGGGCGAGAGACCGATCGAACGCAAGTGGTTGCGGGCGATTTGACGCAGCGTAGCGGATTTCCGGGCAGCTCCGGCGAACTTCCGCCGCTGGGAAGGTCGCCGGCGCGTCTCCGGTCGCCGCGCTGGCGTGGCACCCACGTGGCACCACCTGGGCCACTGACTGGTGGGCCCTGGGACCCCACTTTGCCCTCGTTGACCAGAGTCAACGCGGCACTGTTCACCCCCTCTCCCTGACATGTGGGCCCCGGCGGCTAATTAACCTAATTAAGCACTTAATTAACTAGAATTAATTAATTTAGCCTAATGTCTCACTGACATGTGGGGCCCACCCCTCTAATCACCCTGTTAACTGAATTAATCCACTGTTAGTCTTAACAGAGACTGACATGTGGGTCCCACTGGACCCACATGTCATGTTTGACTGGTCAGCGACGCTGTTGAGCGCTGACGTCACAGTGACGTCATGCTGACGTCATAATTCATTTTCTGATAAATAAAATAATTCCAGAAATTCAAATAATCTTTAAAAATTAATAACTTTTAAACCGTAGCTCGGATCGAAAAAGTTAAAACATGAAAGTTGCTCAGAACGACGAGACGAGTCTGATCGTGCCGTCTGTTTCTCCATCGGAACCTCCTACGTAGAAGAACTCGTAACTCCGGACCCGAATTCGGCAGATGAATAGTGCACACACGTCGGATATTAAATCCCAGAATAATTCTAAAAATAACTAAAATGACTTAGATGCATAATTAGGCAACCCTGCACTGCATCATAGCATCACACGCACCGTATTGCATCTGTTTGCATTATGTTTACCTGTTTCTTCCCCCTCTTCTCTCTCGATAGACCCCGACGTTGACGTAGCTCCCGAGGCAGACGCCGCACAGGAGTACGACTACGTCCCCGACGATACTACTGAAGACCTTGCCCTTGCCCCCGAGCAAACAGGCAAGCACCCCCATTTTGAGCATGCCTATATCGCCTATTCCCTTCTCTCTTATGCTTGCATTAGAACTGCTACTGCTACTGTTTTCCTATATCTGCTGCATAGCCTGATTATTGTACCCTGCTTTGTTACCTTACTGGTTATCCTAGACTGCTTAGTATAGGCTGGGTAGAGACACGACAGAGACCTCCACTTGATCCCGACTGCCCTGCTGGATATCAGAAGACCCGATCATCGGGATTGAAGACCAGACCCTGGCACCGCACATCACTACCCCTTAGTTGCCGACACTGCTGGGTTACCGTCGAGTGCCGAGGGTGATACCTCGTTAGCACTTCTGATGTTGACCTTGTAGGTTAGTTACTCGGTCGTGGTAAGCGAGGGTGATTCCTCCTACACCACCCCCGATAACGACATCGTCGCGCAACCTCTCAAGTGTGGACCTCGAGGGTGATTCCTCCTTCGTTCACCTTCATGATAACATCGAGCGGGAACTCCATCGAGGGTGGTTCCTCATGGTTCCCTTCGGTGTCAAACACACAGTTACCTTGGATATTATGACTTGACTATGAACCACGATACTAAAGACGGGTCGGCCCTGAGGGGTACCCGCGCGAGCTTATTGCGAAGTGATGTGGAGTCGGGTTGACCTGGATGGTGCCCGCGAGATAACTACGAGGCGTGGCCGGGCATTCTTAGCCCTTGCCACAAGTCCTCGAGACGGGGCGACGGGGTCACATCGATCGTGAGTCTCTGCTCGTTTCCGCGCGCTCCTAATCCACTACGGTTTGGATATTTGATCCGAGGGGCCTCTGGCCCGATAGCACTAACCATCACGTGGGCATAGTATGGGCGTTCTGCGTCGTATACTTCAGCCGGAGCTTAATGGACGTCAGCGACTGATGCGGCACACGCTGGGTTGGACTGGGAACGCAACCGCGCTTGTATAAGGGGTTGCTAGGTCTGCTCACCGGCGGTGCACGTAACGTGCAGGAGTTCCCGGGGCGATGGCCCAAGACCCCTGGGGGCATAGGTTAGTCCGGCGTGCTGACCTCTCTGTTAGGTATTTGGTCGGGTTGCGGCGTGTTGCTTAGCCGAGGCCGGGCATGACCCAGAAAAGTGTGTCCGGACGGAGTTAAGCGAGCGTGGTGGGGGTAAGTTGGTGCACCCCTGCAGGGAAGAAACTTCTATCGATAGCCTGTCCTACGGTAACGGACACTCGGAGTTGTATCCCGATCGGTACAACTAGAACATGTGATGAGAATTGGATAGTACGGCTCTGGGATTGCTTTCTCGCAGGGAGTCGAGAAAGGATCTCAGGTCGAGGTTGATAATATTACTACTACTACTTTACATTATGTTCATCTGCTCTCTCCTGATGCTGCAAGACTGTCGAAGATTGTTGAAGATGCTAGTCTTCGATAGGACTAGGCTTTCCCCCTCTACTCTGGCATTTCTGCAGCCCAGTCCACATATACAGCCATTCCTTTGACAATGATGCATATGTAGTGTAGATCCTTGCTTGCTGAGTACTTCGGATGAGTACTCACGTTTGCTTTATTTTCTTTTTCCCCCATTTTTCCATTTGATGCCACCAGACGACGGAGCCCCTGAGCCAGAAGCCCCAGCCGACGACCAGTACTACTATCCGCCTGGCGAGTACTACTACTACGAGGAGCCGTTCGACGACCAGGAGTAGGATCGGAGGGTCCAGGGCAGGAGGCCTACGCCTTTCGATCGTAGTTTTTATTTTTACCCCGCCTCTGTGAAGGCTTATCTCTCTCTCTCTCTCTCTGTAATATATCTGTACTCAGATATCTAATGCTTCCGCTGACGCTTGTATGCCATCGAGCTTGTATTCGAGCCCTCGAGGCCCTGGCTTGTAATATTAAGCTTGTATGACTTTATTTTATGTTTTAGAGTTGTGTTGTGATATCTTCAAGTGAGTCCTTAGGCTTGATCGTGCGCATTTGCGTGTATGATTAGTGCACGATTAAGCCGGGGTCGTCACAGGTTGGTATCAGAGCCGACTGCCTCTAGGAGTTCCCCCTTTCCAATTCCTTGGCCGAAGTTGAGTCTACAGGTCAAAAACTGTTTTACTAACTTGGCTGTGTGGCTTACGGGCCCACGTCGCCAAATGGGTGGTATTAGGATCTTTTATTCCTCGTCTTTAATCTGGGATTCTAATCTCTCATCTATTCGGGTTTAATAAAATTTACTAACACCGACATTTAGGTTCTCGTTAATTCTATCCACCCGGAGAGTAATTGCATATGCTTCACGTCAATTGCGTCCACATGAAGAGAATTATCCAGTGCATGATCTTGAACTTGCAGCAGTGATGTATGCATTGAAGTTATGGCGACACTACCTTCTGGGTAATCGGTGTGAAATTTATACCGATCACCAAAGTCTGAAATACTTATTCACTCAACCGGATCTTAATCTCCGACAACAACGATGGTTAGAAGCTATTGCGGATTATGACTGCGGTATTTCTTATACCCCGGGCAAAGCTAATGTAATGGCCGATGCCCTGAGTCGCAAGTCTTATTGCAACAACCTCATGGTTAGGCAAGCTCAACCTCGTCTTCACGCAGAACTGACTCAGCTGAATCTGCGAATTCTTCCCCAGGGTTCTCTTAATAACCTTGTGGTACAGCCAGACCTTCTGAAGGCTGTTAAAGAAGCGCAAGCCAAAGATGCTGAAATTGACTTGTTGAAGAAGGAGCTTCACCTTGCTAAGTATCGGGATTTCTCAGTTGCTGAAGATGGTACATTATATTTCAGAGACCGCATCGTAGTACCTCGCTTCGAGCTGATGACTGACAAAGTCATGAAGGAGGCCCATGATACACCGCTGTCTATCCATCCGGGTAGTACCAAGATGTATCGAGATCTTCGTCAAAGGTACTGGTGGTCTAGGATGAAGCAGGATATTGCTCGTTATGTTGCCGAGTGTGACGTTTGTCGTCGCGTGAAGGCAGAACATCAGAAACCTGCTGGAATTCTGCAACCGCTCCCTATTCCTCTATGGAAGTGGGATAAAGTGCAAATGGACTTCATTACTGGTCTTCCCAAGTCTCAGAAGGGTCACGATGCCATTCTTGTTGTCGTCGACCAACTCTCCAAGGTTGCTCATTTCCTACCTGTTAAGGAGACTATCACCGCTAGCCAGCTAGCAGAACTGTACATTGCCAGAATTGTTTCACTCCATGGTATTCCCAAGGAAATCAGTTCAGACCGTGGCAGTATTTTCACTGGCCATTTCTGGGAAAGTTTCCAGAAAGCAATGGGAACTCATATTACCTGGAGTTCAGCTTATCATCCCCAATCCCAAGGCCAAGTTGAGCGCGTTAATCAAGTGCTTGAAGACATGCTTCGAGCCAGTGTTATATCCTTCGGTAAGAAATGGGAGGAATCTCTCCCGTATGCCGAGTTCTCTTATAACAACAGTTATCAAGCCAGCTTAAAAATGGCCCCATTTGAGGTTCTTTATGGACGTAAATGTCGAACCCCTCTGAATTGGTCAGAAACTGGGGAACGACCTCTTGTTGGACCGGACATCATTCAGCATGCCGAAGAACAAGTCCGAATTGTCCGGGAGAATCTCAAAGCAGCTCAAGACCGTCAGAAGAGTAATTATGATCGCAAGCGATGGGGTGTGATCTATCAACCTGGTGATCAAGCCTATCTTCGTGTCACTCCAATGAAGGGCACCCGTCGTTTCGGAATCAAGGGCAAGCTAGCTCCTCGCTATATTGGTCCTTTCCGCATCGTGGCTAGACGAGGACAGGTGGCATATAAATTGGAGTTGCCACCGCAATTCTCCCATATTCATGATGTCTTCCACGTGTCGCAACTCCGTAAGTGCTTCAAGGAATCCCCGCACCGTGCAGTGGATCATGAGATGCTCCAGCTCCAAGATGACTTATCTTATAAGGAGCATCCGATCCGCATCCTCGACGAAGCTGAGCGTCGTACTCGTCAGAAGACGACCAAGTTCCTAAAAGTGCAATGGTCGAATCATACTGAAGATGAATCCACTTGGGAACGTGAGGATCATCTTCGGGAAGAATATCCCGGACTCTTTCCTTCTACCTCCTAAATTCTCGGGACGAGAATTTCTTTTAGAGGAGGAGAACTTGTAACACCCCTATGTAATAGCCACCATGATCAGCTGTTAATAATGCCATGTCATCATCATTTGCAGTGCCAAGTCATATGTGTTAATAATTCAATTCAAATGCAAATCTGAAAATCAATTTAAATTTCAAAGCGTAAGTTGAAGTTGATTCAACTCTGCTGGAAAAATGTCCATTAATTATCAAATAATCCAGTGGTCATGGCAAAATCATAACCAACATTTTTGGAATATGATTGATGAGTCAAACAAGATGAAACAGCACCCAAAACAGCAATATTAATTCATTTAAAATCATTGCAGATTCAAATGAACTCCAAAACTGTCCAAACCACTTTTTGGTGAGAGCTAATATTGCATTGCAATATTTGGGCCAACTCCCACATTTTTCGAAAGTGCACAAGTGCCCTAAACATTTTGAAACAGAAAAGAATAAAAGAAAATGGAGAAGCTAAAACAGAAAATCAAAAGCGGGACACTGTGCACTGGGCCTTAGTGCACAGTGCCCCGAGTCGCGGCCCAGCAGGCCCACCTCGTCTCCCTCCTCCCCGTGTCGTCCCCGCCGTGGCCGCGCGCGCGCGCGCCAGTCGGCCGGCGACACCGCGGCGCCACCGACGCTACAGGGAGGAGGAGGAGATAAGGCCGGAGCCACTCAACCCCCCCTGGCTTCCCCTGGCATTCTCCCCCTTCTCCTCTCGCTCGCTCTGCCTCCTTCCTCCTCAGATCCGAGGCGTCCGAGCGCCGACGACGCCGCACTTCGCCATTTGCCGTGGCCACCGGCGACCCCGCGCTCGCCCACTGTGCCGGCCAGCTCCGTCGTCGTCTTCCTCAACCTCTGGCGCCACTGGAAGGAGCCAGGGAGCCCGGCTACAAGCGAATCGAGCCGCCCCGCATCTCTCTGCTTCCGGCGAGCTTCGTCGTCCCCGGCGCCGTCTGCTGCTCCTAAGCCACCAAGGGCTTTCCGTAGCCGCTCGGTGAGCTTCCAGCCTTTCTCTCCTATTCTTTGCGCTGCCCGCCGTCGCCTGTAGCTAGCAGCCGACGACGCCGTGAGCCCGACGCCGCGGTTCAACTCGCCGCCGTGGCCATGGCCCCTGTCGTGCTCGTTTGAGCACGGCATTCTGTTCCTGCTGCTTCCAGGAGTCGAACGCGCCCGCGCACACGCTCTCCCGTACCCCCTAGCTAAGGATTCGTCGAAGCCCGAACTCCGGCGACCGCTCCACCGCTCACCGCCGTCGCTAGAGGCCGTGTTCGGTCGAACTACCACCGTAGTTAGATGCGCGGGCGAGAGACCGATCGAACGCAAGTGGTTGCGGGCGATTTGACGCAGCGTAGCAGATTTCCGGGCAGCTCCGGCGAACTTCCGCCGCTGGGAAGGTCGCCGGCGCGTCTCCGGTCGCCGCGCTGGCGTGGCACCCACGTGGCACCACCTGGGCCACTGACTGGTGGGCCCTGGGACCCCACTTTGCCCTCGTTGACCAGAGTCAACGCGGCACTGTTCACCCCCTCTCCCTGACATGTGGGCCCCGGCGGCTAATTAACCTAATTAAGCACTTAATTAACTAGAATTAATTAATTTAGCCTAATGTCTCACTGACATGTGGGGCCCACCCCTCTAATCACCCTGTTAACTGAATTAATCCACTGTTAGTCTTAACAGAGACTGACATGTGGGTCCCACTGGACCCACATGTCATGTTTGACTGGTCAGCGACGCTGTTGAGCGCTGACGTCACAGTGACGTCATGCTGACGTCATAATTCATTTTCTGATAAATAAAATAATTCCAGAAATTCAAATAATCTTTAAAAATTAATAACTTTTAAACCGTAGCTCGGATCGAAAAAGTTAAAACATGAAAGTTGCTCAGAACGACGAGACGAGTCTGATCGTGCCGTCTGTTTCTCCATCGGAACCTCCTACGTAGAAGAACTCGTAACTCCGGACCCGAATCCGGCAGATGAATAGTGCATACACGTCGGATATTAAATCCCAGAATAATTCTAAAAATAACTAAAATGACTTAGATGCATAATTAGGCAACCCTACACTGCATCATAGCATCACACGCACCGTATTGCATCTGTTTGCATTATGTTTACCTGTTTCTTCCCCCTCTTCTCTCTCGATAGACCCCGACGTTGACGTAGCTCCCGAGGCAGACGCCGCACAGGAGTACGACTACGTCCCCGACGATACTACTGAAGACCTTGCCCTTGCCCCCGAGCAAACAGGCAAGCACCCCTATTTTGAGCATGCCTATATCGCCTATTCCCTTCTCTCTTATGCTTGCATTAGAACTGCTACTGCTACTGTTTTCCTATATCTGCTGCATAGCCTGAGTATTGTACCCTGCTTTGTTACCTTACTGGTTATCCTAGACTGATTATTATAGGCTGGGTAGAGACACGACAGAGACCTCCACTTGATCCCGACTGCCCTGCTGGATATCAGAAGACCCGATCGTCGGGATTGAGGACCAGACCCTGGCACCGCACATCACTACCCCTTAGTTGCCGACACTGCTGGGTTACCGTCGAGTGCCGAGGGTGATACCTCGTTAGCACTTCTGATGTTAACCTTGTAGGTTAGTTACTCGGTCGTGGTAAGCGAGGGTGATTCCTCCTACACCACCCCCGATAACGACATCGTCGCGCAACCTCTCAAGTGTGGACCTCGAGGGTGATTCCTCCTTCGTTCACCTTGATGATAACATCAAGCGGGAACTCCATCGAGGGTGATTCCTCATGGTTCCCTTCGGTGTCAAACACACAGTTACCTTGGATATTATGACTTGACTATGAACCACGATACTAAAGACGGGTCGGCCCTGAGGGGTACCCGCGCGAGCTTATTGCGAAGTGATGTGGAGTCGGGTTGACCTGGATGGTGCCCGCGAGATAACTACGAGGCGTGGCCGGGCATTCTTAGCCCTTGCCACAAGTCCTCGAGACGGGGCGACGGGGTCACATCGATCGTGAGTCTCTGCTCGTTTCCGCGCGCTCCTAATCCACTACGGTTTGGATATTTGATCCGAGGGGCCTCTGGCCCGATAGCATTAACCATCACGTGGGCATAGTATGGGCGTTCTGCGTCGTATACTTCAGCCGGAGCTTAATGGACGTCAGCGACTGATGCGGCACACGCTGGGTTGGACTGGGAACGCAACCGCGCTTGTATAAGGGGTTGCTAGGTCTGCTCACCGGTGGTGCACGTAACGTGCAGGAGTTCCCGGGGCGATGGCCCAAGACCCCTGGGGGCATAGGTTAGTCCGGCGTGCTGACCTCTCTGTTAGGTATTTGGTCGGGTTGCGGCGTGTTGCTTAGCCGAGGCCGGGCATGACCCAGAAAAGTGTGTCCGGCCGGAGTTAAGCGAGCGTGGTGGGTAAGTTGGTGCACCCCTGCAGGGAAGAAACTTCTATCGATAGCCTGTCCTACGGTAACGGACACTCGGAGTTGTATCCCGATCGGTACAACTAGAACATGTGATGAGAATTGGATAGTACGGCTCTGGGATTGCTTTCTCGCAGGGAGTCGAGAAAGGATCTCAGGTCGAGGGTGATGATATTACTACTACTACTTTACATTATGTTCATCTGCTCTCTCCTGATGCTGCAAGACTGTCGAAGATTGTTGAAGATGCTAGTCTTCGATAGGACTAGGCTTTCCCCCTCTACTCTGGCATTTCTGCAGCCCAGTCCACATATACAGCCATTCCTTTGACAATGATGCATATGTAGTGTAGATCCTTGCTTGCTGAGTACTTCGGATGAGTACTCACGTTTGCTTTATTTTCTTTTCCCCCATTTTCCATTTGATGCCACCAGACGACGGAGCCCCTGAGCCAGAAGCCCCAGCCGACGACCAGTACTACTATCCGCCTGGCGAGTACTACTACTACGAGGAGCCGTTCGACGACCAGGAGTAGGATCGGAGGGTCCAGGGCAGGAGGCCTACGCCTTTCGATCGTAGTTTTTATTTTACCCCGCCTCTGTGAAGGCTTATCTCTCTCTCTGTAATATATCTGTACTCAGATATCTAATGCTTCCGCTGACGCTTGTATGCCATCGAGCTTGTATTCGAGCCCTCGAGGCCCTGGCTTGTAATATTAAGCTTGTATGACTTTATTTTATGTTTTAGAGTTGTGTTGTGATATCTTCAAGTGAGTCCTTAGGCTTGATCGTGCGCATTTGCGTGTATGATTAGTGCACGATTAAGCCGGGGTCGTCACAGGTTGGTATCAGAGCCGACTGCCTCTAGGAATCCCCCTTTCCAATTCCTTGGCCGAAGTTGAGTCTAGAAATCGAAAACTGCTTTACTAACTTGGCTGTGTGGCTTACGGGCCCACGTCGCCAACTGGGTGGTATTAGGATCTTTTATTCCCCGTCTTTACTCTGGGATTCTATCCTCTCTTCTATTCGGGTTTTGCAAAATTACTAAACGCCGACATTTAGGTTCTCGTTAATTCTATCCACCCGGAGAGCTGGATTCAGTGCGATTTCCCTGTCTTTGATCTGATTAGTCTGATAATCATTTTTCTTTCCATTGTTTTGTTTAACCTTTCTCTCCGAGTTGTATTATACTCCGAGTTGTCATTCGATAAGACCGTATTCTGCATCAGAGTGCACGCGGAGAGTAGGATCCAGCGAGTTGATCGATCTTCGGTGTTCTCTAAACTCGACTTGAGGTTGGGTTATCACCAGATCCGTGTCCGCGAAGAGGATATTCCCAAGACTGCATTCGTTACTCGTTATGGCTCATACGAGTACACCGTCATGTCATTTGGTCTGACGAATGCTCCCGCTACCTTCTCCCGCTTAATGAATTATATATTCATGGACTACCTCGACAAGTTCGTCGTGGTATATCTAGATGATATTCTGGTTTATTCGAAGAACAAAGAAGAACATGCCGAACATCTTCGTCTTGTTCTGGAGAGACTTCGAGAACACAAGCTGTATGCCAAGTTCTCTAAATGCGAATTCTGGCTTCCTGAAGTGACCTACCTTGGACATGTGATTTCCAAGGACGGTATTGCCGTTAACCCGGAGCGTGTTCAGGCTATCCTTGACTGGACCCCTCCGAAGAATGCCAAGCAAGTCCGAAGCTTTCTCGGTCTAGCCAGCTATTGTCGCCGATTCGTCGAGAACTTCTCCAAGATCGCCAAGCCCCTGACTAATCTGCTCCACAAAGGCGTTAAGTTTGAGTGGACAGACAAGTGTCAGGAAAGTTTCCAAACCCTCAAGGACAAGCTCACTTCTGCTCCAGTGCTTGCTCCTCCTGATTCTCGCAAGGACTTTGTCATATATTGCGACGCCTCTCGTCAGGGATTAGGCTGCGTCCTAATGCAAGAGCGGAGAGTAATTGCATATGCTTCACGTCAATTGCGTCCACATGAATAGAATTATCCAGTGCATGATCTTGAACTTGCAGCAGTGATGTATGCATTGAAGTTATGGCGACACTACCTTCTGGGTAATCGGTGTGAAATTTATACCGATCACCAAAGTCTGAAATACTTATTCACTCAACCGGATCTTAATCTCCGACAACAACGATGGTTAGAAGCTATTGCGGATTATGACTGCGGTATTTCTTATACCCCGGGCAAAGCTAATGTAATGGCCGATGCCCTGAGTCGCAAGTCATATTGCAACAACCTCATGGTTAGGCAAGCTCAACCTCGTCTTCACGCAGAACTGACTCAGCTGAATCTACGAATTCTTCCCCAGGGTTCTCTTAATAACCTTGTGGTACAGCCAGACCTTCTGAAGGCTGTTAAAGAAGCGCAAGCCAAAGATGCTGAAATTGACTTGATGAAGAAGGAGCTTCACCTTGCTAAGTATCGGGATTTCTCAGTTGCTGAAGATGGTACATTATATTTCAGAGACCGCATCGTAGTACCTCGCTTCGAGCTGATGACTGACAAAGTCATGAAGGAGGCCCATGATACACCGCTGTCTATCCATCCGGGTAGTACCAAAATGTATCGAGATCTTCGTCAAAGGTACTGGTGGTCTAGGATGAAGCAGGATATTGCTCGTTATGTTGCCGAGTGTGACGTTTGTCGTCGCGTGAAGGCAGAACATCAGAAACCTGCTGGAATTCTGCAACCGCTCCCTATTCCTCTATGGAAGTGGGATAAAGTGCAAATGGACTTCATCACTGGTCTTCCCAAGTCTCAGAAGGGTCACGATGCTATTCTTGTCGTCGTTGACCAACTTTCCAAGGTTGCACACTTTCTGCCAGTTAAGGAGACTATTACTGCTAGTCAGTTAGCAGAGCTATATATCTCCAGAATTGTTTCACTCCATGGTATTCCCAAGGAAATCAGTTCAGACCGTGGCAGCATTTTCACTGGCCATTTCTGGGAAAGTTTCCAGAAAGCAATGGGAACTTATATTACCTGGAGTTCAGCTTATCATCCCCAATCTCAAGGCCAAGTTGAGCGCGTTAATCAAGTGCTTGAAGACATGCTACGAGCCTGTGTTATATCCTTCGGTAAGAAATGGGAGGAATCTCTCCCGTATGCCGAGTTCTCTTATAACAACAGTTATCAAGCCAGCTTAAAAATGGCCCCATTTGAGGTTCTTTATGGACGTAAATGTCGAACCCCTCTGAATTGGTCAGAAACTGGGGAACGACCTCTTGTTGGACCGGACATTATTCAGCATGCCGAAGAACAAGTCCGAATTGTCCGGGAGAATCTCAAAGCAGCTCAAGACCGTCAGAAGAGTAATTATGATCGCAAGCGATGGGGTGTGATCTATCAACCTGGTGATCAAGCTTACCTTCGTGTCACTCCAATGAAGGGCACCCGTCGTTTCGGAATCAAGGGCAAGCTAGCTCCTCGCTATATTGGTCCTTTCCGCATCGTGGCTAGACGTGGACATGTGGCATATAAATTGGAGTTGCCGCCACAGTTCTCTCATATTCATGATGTCTTCCACGTGTCGCAACTCCGTAAGTGCTTCAAGGAATCCCCGCATCGTGCAGTGGATCATGAGATGCTCCAGCTCCAAGATGACTTATCTTATAAGGAGCATCCGATTCGAATCCTCGACGAAGCTGAACGTCGGACTCGTCAGAAGACGACCAAGTTCCTAAAAGTGCAATGGTCGAATCATACTGAAGATGAAGCCACTTGGGAACGTGAGGATCATCTTCGGGAAGAATATCCCGGACTTTTTCCTTCTACCTCCTAAATTCTCGGGACGAGAATTTCTTTTAGAGGAGGCGAATTTGTAACACCCCTTGTAATGACCACAGTGATCAACTGCTAATAATTCCATGTCATCATCATTTGCTTTGCCTAGTCACTTGGGTTAATAATCCAATTCAAATTCAAATCTGAAAATCAAATTAAATTCCAAAGTGCAAATTGAAGTTGATCAAACTCTGCTGGAGAAATGTTATTTAATTAGCAAATAATCCAGTGGTCATGGCAAAATCATAATCATTATTTTTGGAGTTAGCTAAGTGAGTGAAACAACCTGAAACAGCACTCAAAACAGACTATTTACATCTATTAAATTAATATCAAATTCAAATGAACTCCAAAACTGTCCAAACCACTTTTTGGTGAGAGCTAATATTGCATTGCATTATTTGGGCCAACTCCCACATTTTTCGAAAGTGCACAAGTGCCCTAAACATTTTGAAACAGAAAAGGATAAAAGAAAATGGAGAAGCTAAAACAGAAAATCAAAAGCGGGACACTGTGCACTGGGCCTTAGTGCACAGTGCCCCGAGTCGCGGCCCAGCAGGCCCACCTCGTCTCCCTCCTCCCCGTGTCGTCCCCGCCGTGGCCGCGCGCGCGCGCGCCAGTCGGCCGGCGACACCGCGGCGCCACCGACGCTACAGGGAGGAGGAGGAGATAAGGCCGGAGCCACTCAACCCCCCTGGCTTCCCCTGGCATTCTCCCCCTTCTCCTCTCGCTCGCTCTGCCTCCTTCCTCCTCAGATCCGAGGCGTCCGAGCGCCGACGACGCCGCACTTCACCATTTGCCGTGGCCACCGGCGACCCCGCGCTCGCCCACTGTGCCGGCCAGCTCCGTCGTCGTCTTCCTCAACCTCTGGCGCCACTGGAAGGAGCCAGGGAGCCCGGCTACAAGCGAATCGAGCCGCCCCGCATCTCTCTGCTTCCGGCGAGCTTCGTCGTCCCCGGCGCCGTCTGCTGCTCCTAAGCCACCAAGGGCTTTCCGTAGCCGCTCGGTGAGCTTCCAGCCTTTCTCTCCTATTCTTTGCGCTGCCCGCCGTCGCCTGTAGCTAGCAGCCGACGACGCCGTGAGCCCGACGCCGCGGTTCAACTCGCCGCCGTGGCCATGGCCCCTGTCGTGCTCGTTTGAGCACGGCATTCTGTTCCTGCTGCTTCCAGGAGTCGAACGCGCCCGCGCACACGCTCTCCCGTACCCCCTAGCTAAGGATTCGTCGAAGCCCGAACTCCGGCGACCGCTCCACCGCTCACCGCCGTCGCTAGAGGCCGTGTTCGGTCGAACTACCACCGTAGTTAGATGCGCGGGCGAGAGACCGATCGAACGCAAGTGGTTGCGGGCGATTTGACGCAGCGTAGCAGATTTCCGGGCAGCTCCGGCGAACTTCCGCCGCTGGGAAGGTCGCCGGCGCGTCTCCGGTCGCCGCGCTGGCGTGGCACCCACGTGGCACCACCTGGGCCACTGACTGGTGGGCCCTGGGACCCCACTTTGCCCTCGTTGACCAGAGTCAACGCGGCACTGTTCACCCCCTCTCCCTGACATGTGGGCCCCGGCGGCTAATTAACCTAATTAAGCACTTAATTAACTAGAATTAATTAATTTAGCCTAATGTCTCACTGACATGTGGGGCCCACCCCTCTAATCACCCTGTTAACTGAATTAATCCACTGTTAGTCTTAACAGAGACTGACATGTGGGTCCCACTGGACCCACATGTCATGTTTGACTGGTCAGCGACGCTGTTGAGCGCTGACGTCACAGTGACGTCATGCTGACGTCATAATTCATTTTCTGATAAATAAAATAATTCCAGAAATTCAAATAATCTTTAAAAATTAATAACTTTTAAACCGTAGCTCGGATCGAAAAAGTTAAAACATGAAAGTTGCTCAGAACGACGAGACGAGTCTGATCGTGCCGTCTGTTTCTCCATCGGAACCCCCTACGTAGAAGAACTCGTAACTCCGGACCCGAATCCGACAGATGAATAGTGCACACACGTCGGATATTAAATCCCAGAATAATTCTAAAAATAACTAAAATGACTTAGATGCATATATGGGCAACCCTACACTGCATCATAGCATCACACGCACCGTGTTGCATTTGTTTGCATTATGTTTACCTGTTTCTTCCCCCTCTTCTCTCTCGGTAGCCCCCGACGTTGACGTAGCTCCCGAGGCAGACGCTGCACAGGAGTACGACTACGTCCCCGACGATACTACTGAAGACCTTGCCCTTGCCCCCGAGCAAACAGGCAAGCACCCCCATTTTGAGCATGCCTATATCGCCTACTCTTTTCTCTCTTATGCTTGCATTAGAACTGCTACTGCTACTGTTTTCCTATATCTGCTGCATAGCCTGATTATTGTACCCTGCTTTGTTACCTTACCGGTTATCCTAGACTGCTTAGTATAAGGTGGGTAGAGACACGACAGAGACCTCCACTTGATCCTGACTGCCCTGCTGGACATCAGAAGACCCGATCATCGGGATTGAAGACTAGACCATGGCACCGCACATCACTTCCCCTTAGTTGCCGACACTGCTGGGTTATCATCGAGTGCCGAGGGTGATACCTCGTCAGCACTTCTGATGTTAACCTTGTAGGTTAGTTACTCGGTCGTGGTAAGCGAGGGTGATTCCTTCTACACCACCCCCGATCACGACGTCGTCGCGCAACTCCTCAAGGTGGACCTCGAGGGTGATTCCTCCTTCGTTCACCTTGATGATAACATCGAGCGGGAATTCCATCGAGGGTGATTCCTCAGGGTTCCCTTCGGTGTCAGACACACAGTTACCTTGGATATTATGACTTGCACTAAACCATGATACTAAAGACGGGTCGGCCCTGAGGGGTACCCGCGCGAGCTTATTGCGAAGTGATGTGGAGTCGGGTTGACCTGGATGGTGCCCGCGAGATAACTACGAGGCGTGGCCGGGCATTCTTAGCCCTTGCCACAAGTCCTCGAGACGGGGCGACGGGGTCACATCGATCGTGAGTCTCTGCTCGTTTCCGCGCGCTCCTAATCCACTACGGTTTGGATATTTGATCCGAGGGGCCTCTGGCCCGATAGCATTAACCATCACGTGGGCATAGTATGGGCGTTCTGCGTCGTATACTTCAGCCGGAGCTTAATGGACGTCAGCGACTGATGCGGCACACGCTGGGTTGGACTGGGAACGCAACCGCGCTTGTATAAGGGGTTGCTAGGTCTGCTCACCGGTGGTGCACGTAACGTGCAGGAGTTCCCGGGGCGATGGCCCAAGACCCCTGGGGGCATAGGTTAGTCCGGCGTGCTGACCTCTCTGTTAGGTATTTGGTCGGGTTGCGGCGTGTTGCTTAGCCGAGGCCGGGCATGACCCAGAAAAGTGTGTCCGGCCGGAGTTAAGCGAGCGTGGTGGGTAAGTTGGTGCACCCCTGCAGGGAAGAAACTTCTATCGATAGCCTGTCCTACGGTAACGGACACTCGGAGTTGTATCCCGATCGGTACAACTAGAACATGTGATGAGAATTGGATAGTACGACTCTGGGATTGCTTTCTCGCAGGGAGTCGAGAAAGGATCTCAGGTCGAGGTTGATAATATTACTACTACTACTTTACATTATGTTCATCTGCTCTCTCCTGATGCTGCAAGACTGTCGAAGATTGTTGAAGATGCTAGTCTTCGATAGGACTAGGCTTTCCCCCTCTACTCTGGCATTTCTGCAGCCCAGTCCACATATACAGCCATTCCTTTGACAATGATGCATATGTAGTGTAGATCCTTGCTTGCTGAGTACTTCGGATGAGTACTCACGTTTGCTTTATTTTCTTTTTCCCCCATTTTTCCATTTGATGCCACCAGACGACGGAGCCCCTGAGCCAGAAGCCCCAGCCGACGACCAGTACTACTATCCGCCTGGCGAGTACTACTACTACGAGGAGCCGTTCGACGACCAGGAGTAGGATCGGAGGGTCCAGGGCAGGAGGCCTACGCCTTTCGATCGTAGTTTTTATTTTTACCCCGCCTCTGTGAAGGCTTATCTCTCTCTCTCTCTCTCTCTCTCTGTAATATATCTGTACTCAGATATCTAATGCTTCCGCTGACGCTTGTATGCCATCGAGCTTGTATTCGAGCCCTCGAGGCCCTGGCTTGTAATATTAAGCTTGTATGACTTTATTTTATGTTTTAGAGTTGTGTTGTGATATCTTCAAGTGAGTCCTTAGGCTTGATCGTGCGCATTTGCGTGTATGATTAGTGCACGATTAAGCCGGGGTCGTCACAACCCGCCAGCCATGTAGCCTCGCTGGAGAGAGCATCATCGAGGAGCAGGGCAGATGTGACCGGCGGCGGCAACTCGCTGGAGGTACCCTAGCGTTGCAGGCAGGGGATCGAGGCAGAGGGAAAGGGGAGAGGAGGTGTGAGCAGGCATGGGAACGAACGCTTGCGTGTTTGTTTTTGCGTGGGGGTCGGGTGTGACACGGTCCTGAGCAGTGGCATATTCAGTGTAATATGGGCAAACAACAGAGTCATTTCGCACCCCCAAGTTTTTTCTCATTGTGAAGGAATGGGTGGTGGAAATAAGTTAAGCCCAAGCACATAACTCAAAAACGAGTTCTTTAGAGTTTTTATGGCGTATTTTGACAATAAGCTCTCAAAAGATGGAAAAGAACTGGCTCTTAACCTGCAATTCACTTGTGCGTGCAATGATGAATCAATCCTGCCTGCTACAGTGTAGATTTAGACGTCATACATGGCATAACCTAATACATGTGCTTTTCATTATAGAGCTAACATGATATTTACATGCCTCATAAACCTGGTCAGTTGAGTGATGGTCTTTAGCCCTCCTTCTATGCTTGTTTTCTTGGTATGTAATTCGGTATATACTATTCCTTACATGACTTGCCATTCATTGTCATTTATGCTTTGCATGATCATATAGAGCTAACATGATATTTGTGGCAAAGCCACCGTTCATCATTGTTTTACATGTTACGCTATATCATTGCACATCCTGGTACACTGCGATAGGCATTCATTTGTAGTCATTATTTTCATTTCAGAGTCGAAAGTAAATAAAAGTGTGATGTCTATTAGAGTGTGCCTCTACCCATGAGATATAAAAAAGAGGGAAAGTGCGCAACAAAAGAGGCGAAAGAGCCCACAAAAAATGAGAGAAAAAGAGAGAGGAGGAACACTACTATCCTTTATACACACTTGTGCTTCAAAGTAGCACCATGTACTTCATGAAGAGTTTTTATATTCTTCATTTCATATGCTATTGGGATTTTTACATTATAGAACTTGACCTGTATATTCTGATGACGAGCTTCCTCAAATGCTCGAGGTCTTCATGAGCAAGCAAGTTGGATGCACACCCACCTAGTTGCATTAGGAGAGCTTTCATACACTTATAGCTTGAGTGCATCTGTTGCATGGCAATCCCTACTCCTCGCATTAATATAGATTGTAAGGCCTCTCCATTGCCTAATGATCAAATGCATTGACGTGAGGCTTTCTTACTTTGTGTCTTCTTATAAATCCCTATCATCACTCTATTTGCCATCCAAAGTGCTTAGACCAAGAGTATGTAAGTTGATCATTAAACAAAGTGCTAAGTAATTGAAAAGGGTTTGTCATAAATATTGATTGCTTGATTGAAACTCTAGGTTGTGTTATGATAAAATGTTTGAATATGATAAAGCCTTGAGTGATTGGGGACATGAATATGACATATGAGTATTATTTGGTATTGCATAAAAACATTAATCCACGAAAAGCAATGGTGATTTTTATTTACACATTTTGATGCTACTTGCTTGTTATCAAATATAGATTATTTCTTTGAATCACTTTTGTCTCGAGTTCACACCATGTTACATCATTTGATCAATATTATGCTGGGTAGCATTCAACATAAAAAATTATCTTTGTTTATCATTTACCTACTCGAGGACGAGCAGGAATTAAGCTTGGGGATGTTGATACGTCTCACATGTATCTATAATTTTTTTATTGTTTTATATTATTTTTCTGGACTAAACTATTAATTTAGTACCTAGTGTCAGTTCCTGTTTTCTGCTTTTTTTTGTTTTGCAAGGTCAAAATCACTTGCCGATTTAAAACAATTTTTTTCGGCAACAAGAAACATGGGAAGCTTCATGAGAGATCGAGACGAGTAGCCAGGGGCCCACATGACCACCCCGCACACCTTGGGGGCGCCACCTGGCCATGTGGGCCCCCTGCACCGCCTTGTCCGGATTCCACCGCCATAATTCCCAATAAATACCGAAACCCTCCACCATATTTTCAGAAGAAATTTATCGCCACCGCAAGCTCATATTTCGTGAACATCCCACCCGGAGGCCTGTTCCGGAGCCCTGCTGGAGGGGGAAGCCATTGCCAGAGCCATCTTCATCAACCTTGTTGCCTCCATGATGATGTGCGAGTAGTTCCATTAGGACCTATGGGTCCATAGTAGTAGCTAGATAGTTCTCTCTCTCTTTTTGGATCTTCAATACCATGTTCCCGTGAGCCTTCTCACATGATCGGGATCAATTCGACGTAATCGGTGGTGTGTTTGTTGGGACATGATGAATTGCCACTTTATGATTAGACTGTTCATGAAATCAATTGAATATTTTGAGGTTTTGTTGCTGCATAATTAAATATCTTTGTATGCTCTCCGATCTATCTGTCTTCTTTGGCCAACTTCCATGGGGTTTTCTTCAGAGGGAGTGGTGCTACGTAGTGGGTCCAGTCTTGTCGTGCTCTAACCTAGTGACAAAATATTGTTGCCACTAAGAATAAAACGACCTGGTTTTGTCATATTGATTGACTTCTTCCTGTCTACATGATGTCATCTTGCTTATTACGGTACTCCGTTTCTCACAAACTTAATACCTTGAGATGCATGTTGGATAGCTGTTTTGGGGTGGAGTATTAGTAGTAGATGTAGTTGGATTAATGGTCTACTTATCACGGACATAATGCCTATATGAGATTATTCCATGAATGATCATAGTCATGAATATTGCAATGTGATCAATTGCCCAACTGTAATTTGTTTACCATGCCTTCGCTTGTTTTCGAGAGAGATACCACTAGTGAACCTATGGCCCCCAGGGTCTATTCTCCATTACTAAATTCTTCTACACAATTTCTCCTTTTATTTGTCGTGCTATTTTGCTATTAGCTACCTCTATCATTTGCGTTTAATCTTGTAACTAGCAAGGCAAGGGGCTTGACAACCCTCTTAAAGTGTTGGGTGCAAGTTTGTATTTGTTTGTGTGTAGGTGTTGCTCATGTTGCTAGCTTAGGGGACTCCTACTGGATTGATAACCCTGGTTCTTAACTAAGGGAAATACTTTGTTGTTGTTCTGCTTCACCCTTCCTCTTTGGGGAATCCCAACAAGTCCTACGGGAGTAAGTGACATCCACCGGCTTGCCCTTGCCTTCAAATGACGCAAAATAACCTCATCATGATTGTGGTGCCATGGTTGAGCAAGCAGAGCAAGCTTCATATATCCTTGATCCTTGAACCTGAGCATGAACCAACCATCGTTGTTGGACATTCACTAAGGAGCGACATTCCCATGGAGCCACCACATACACCGGAGCTCGTTAAGAATTACTCCTTGATTCACCTCAAACTCAACCAGTAATCGTCCGACCAACAGCCACCCGCCGACCGCGCGGTGAGCCTCCTCCAAGTCAACTACAATTGAGGAAGAAGTTGCCATATTGCTACCAATAACCGCCTTGCCCTTGCGTTGTAACACTGGGGGCGAAGGGAGAGCCAAGGATGTCAAGGAATGACGCAAGTAGAACGTCGTTGGCACGAAAAGCCCCATGACCACCTTCCATGACCTTTTCCCATTCCGCCAAGCATGAACATTACATCATATACATGTTATTTATCCATGCATGTATCCGAACCTTCGACACAAGATCCCATGCAAAACATATATTCCTGAAAAACCAGAATTGGTTATACCCCTTGCAATATGTAACTTTACTAGTGACAACCACCAGGTGGTCTCCACTGGCAGTGGCCCTTCCTCCTAAAAATTGACATCATCGAGGTCCTCCTCATGGATACCAAACCACTTATCATACTCTCGAGATCATCCTTGCCCGCCGCCTACAACAACGGACCCGAAGCTTCATCAATCATGTTAAACCCTAGTTGATCTACTTAGGAGAACTCGAAACCAACCCAGAATGCAAACCTACCAAGTCCGAGTAGCGACTGGTACTATCCCTTAGTTAGTCATAGTGATTTCGACGGTGGTATTGATTGTAGACGAGATGGGAAAACTTAATGCTGGCAAAGATAGTGAGAGAACATAAACTCATGATTTTTTAGGGCAAGGGCTTCTACTCCGGTTCCATTTTAAGAAATCATGTGATCATACATTTTGTAGCAAGCAGAGCACGTCATGAGTACAAGGCTCGACAATTTTTTTTAAGAAATCTAAACAAGTTCTACCAGGTAACTAAAAAAAGGTAAGTAGAGCCACCCAAAATATAGAGATTGACACCATTGTCCACACCCCCAAATGGTAGAGCACTCCAAACAAATGATTTGGCATGATGTAGAACAATAAGCTTCACAACATTGTCCACTAGCTGATGCTTCTTGGCTTTGAGTCTCGATGTCAGGCTTGTGGCATCCAATTCCCATTCCTTACCAAATGTTTTCCTGAAAATCACATATAAGCCATATCAGTAAGAAGAATCAAAGCATAAATCATGCGAGTTCTCCATATAGACCACAAAGTGGTTGCATGGACAACATTTTCAACTTAATGATAAGCATTACTGATCCACCAACATGTGACACATTCAACACTAGCTCTACATCTCATTCCAGTAAGCAAATAAATGTATCTCCAAATCTTAGTAGAAACAACATACTCAAAAATCAAGTGAATATATGACTCATGCTCATAGCAGAAAAGGCAAGAGAGGCGAGGTACATTTTGTCTCTTGTTGAGATTATCTCTAGTTGATCAGTTTATTGTTAGCTAGCAACCACAAAAGATGTGAATTCGGAGGAACAACTAACTTCCAAACAATAGGAATTTTAACAGAGTTATACCTCTAAAATTAAAAAGAGCATATAAGGAACTAACTGAATAAATCCCTTTAGACTTAGTTTCCAGATTAAAACATCTTTCTCATCAAAGAGGTTATTGGGTTAGGCAACATGAGTTAGGTCAAACCATTTATTTAGTAAATTTTAACCAACATATCTCCTAAAAGAGATTTTTAATTGGGATCCATCCCAAATTTCAGCAATAGTAAGGTTATGCTCATTAGAGATCATATAAAGATCCCAAAAATTTGCAGCCAAGCTGGCAGAACCAACCATTGATCTTCCTAAAGTTGAACCTTTTTAGCATTCCCAACTTTCCATTGATATCCAATATTGTCATCTTTATTGTCTCACAGAACTCCTTTCCAAAATGGGGAGATATGATTGTTGGGACAAGCAAAAAGGTTAGGAGATTAGGTTGTGCATTTCTGATAAATGATTTGTTTCTAGAACTTGTTATTATTTAAACGGTATCTCTTAATCCAAGAGGCTACGAGGCAAATGTTAACTTCAAAGAGATTAGGTATACCCAACCCTCCAAATTATTTCCTCATACATAACAAATCCCAATTGGCTATGTGGTACTTATGATGGCTACATGGTACTTATCCCCAAGACAGTGAGCCATTTGAGAGTTAATCAAAGAAATGACCCATTTGAGAAACTTAATGACACTCATATAGGCAAGAATGCTGGCCAGTCAAGACTGGAACAAAGTCAATCAACCACTGTGAGCTTCCCTCTACATTCAACAGCTCTTTTAACAGTCTTATCTACTACTGGTTGTAGGCCCCCTTCCTATGTTTAGCATGGTCAAGGGGAACACCAAGATACTCCTACATCACATGGTATCACATGGTTTGAGCAAAAGGTTGAGCCTCAATGTTAATAGGCATCAAATCACATTTACTGAAATTAATCCTCATACCAGACAACTGTTCCAAACATACAAGTATCCATTTGAGGTTTCTAACATAGTCATCTTATTTTCTTAAAGCAGGGTATCATGAGCATATTGCATGCTAATGATACTAGTAGGTTGAATTATTTGAAAAAAGCCCAAGAATCTGCTCATAGTTGCCTTAATGAGCATTCTAGTGAATACATCAACAACTAATTTTAATATCAAGGGGAAATAGGGTGACCTTGTCTAACACCTCTACAAGATTCACAGAAATCACTAGTAATACCTACAAAACCATTCCTAAGTAAAGTTTTGACGAGATTGACCAACTTATGGCAAATGACCCCTTTAAATGATAATAGAGGTAAGAAATATCCTATTAACCATGTCACATGCCCTTTCATAGTCTAATTTAAAGATGAAACCACATTGCCCACTATGCACCACATCATGAATAACTTCATGAGTAGAGAACACTTTCCATAATATACCTCTTTGGGGCAATAAGTCCTTTCCTAATTTTTCCAAGCCTAAGTGGTAGGACATTTGATGGCTAGGTGGTACTTATCCCCAAAACAGTGAGCCTTTTGAGAGTTAATCAAAGAAATGGCCCATTTGAGAAACTTAATGACACTCATTTAGGTAGGAATGTTGGCTAGGTAAGACTAGATCAAAGTCAATCTGCCACTGTGAGTTTCCTTCTCCATCCAACAGCTCTTTTAACAGTCTTATCTACCCCCTTCCTATGTTTAGCATGGTGAAGGGGAACACCAAGATACTCCTACATCACATGGTATCACATGGTTTGAGCAGAAGGTTGGGCCTCAATGTTAACAGGCCTCAAATCACATTTATGGAAATTAATCCTCATACCAGACAACTATTCAAAACACACAAGAATCCATTTGAGGTTTCTAACATAGTCATCTTATTTTTTTTAAATCAGAGTATCACGAGCATATTGCATGCTAATGATACCAGTAGGTTGAATTATTTGGTAAAGCCCAAAAATCTGCCCATAACAATTGCCTTAATGAGCATTCCAGTGAATACATCAACAACTTAATTATGTCAAGGGGAACTAGGGTGACCTTGACTAACACCTCAACCTGATTCACAGAAATCACTAGTAATACCTACAAAACCATTCAAAAGAAAAGTTTTGACAAGATTGACCCACTTAAGGCAAAAGCCCCCTTTAAATGATAATAGAGATAAGAAATATCCCATTAACTATATCACATGCCCTTTCATAGTCTAATTCAAAAGATGAAACCACATGGCCCAATATACACCACATCATGTATAACTTCACGAGTAGAGAATACTTACCATAATACACCTTTCCATAATATACATTTGACACCCCCCTAAAACTACAATTACAAAGAGCAATAGATCTATACTTAGGTGTAAACACTTCATCTGGTTCTTTAAATAGATCTAGTTCTTCTTTATTTCAACTATTAAACATGGCTATAAGGTCATCCCTAATTAAATCCGAGAAGTGTTGATAAAAAAGAAAGGAAAGGCCATGGAGCCCAGGGACACATTCAACACAGGAACTAAATACATCGTCCCTAATTTCATATTCAGTAAAATTAAAGACATCATCCCTAATTTCAAATTCATTAAAATTAGCATCCATGACATTTTCACTAGGATCCCATAATCAAAATGTAAATACACATTCAGTTTGGGTCATAAACCCAAAAACTGATGCCACTTTTATTTTAAGGGCCTATCGGGGGCGCATCAACTATTGACATCTAAAGTGACTCGATCACACATAAAAAGAAAAGATAAAAACAAATACTCACATGAATCTCCGTGTAAAATCAATGACATAGGACTTAGATGTCCAATACTTAGGGGCACATCTAGATGTGCTTTAGCAAAACCCTTTTTTATTTAAATCTACAATAACTTATCAACATGTACTCCAACCATTCCAAAAAATATAAGGTGTATTTATCTTTTCCAAAGTCAAACATGCGCATGTTTGACCAAGTTTCTAAGAAAAAAATATCAATATCTACAAGTACCAAATTTGTATCATTTGATCCATTATGAAAAGTATTTTCATATTGTATATATTAGGTATTGCATATTTTCTTTATTTTATTCCTTAATCTTGGTCAAGCATACAAACGTTTAACTTTCCCAAAAGTTCACATCATATTCTTGAATGAATGAAGTAATATTAGATAGGATAAATCAAATAATCCATAGATGAGCCCAAATAGATCAACTCCCTATATGAACAGTAAATAAAAAAACAAAAAATGCTGAGTTTGCTAGGGAAGTGCAAAATTTCATGATGAAATGACAATCAAGGAGCTCTAGAAAAAAAAACCCATATTCACGTTTCCAAAATGCCTTTATTCAAAGTTTCTCTGAGAACTTTTTTTGCATAGACCTTCTTGAATGTCATTTGTCGCTCCTAGCACACTCGAACATCTTCGGTGCTGAATATTTTTAGACGACCTTTTCTTTTCTTTTTCTTTCGAATTTGATGTTCGTTGTCAGGTGCAGATGCACTTGGGCACCAAAACGCCATCCTAGGATAAATCCCTGATTATACAAATATTGAACAAAATATGTCGCAACTAGAGGGGCACACATTCCACTACATTCATCACAACTAGTACATTAACCAGGCTAACCTATATCACTGCAAATTCCACAAGGTTAAAGAATGCTACGGCAACCCAATACCTTCCATGCATCCTTTTCACGAGGTGGGACTGTAACGCAGGTGCTGCTCGTAGTAGTTTATCAGCACCAACGGGTTTGTAGACTTCAATTCCTTGTCATCCACAAGAACCTCCTGCCCATCAGACCTGAGTGCTCTGAATGTTATGGAAACCTGCTGCACGTCATCTGTCATGGTGGCAAAATACCGCACTGGCTTGATGATCTTAGTGATGCGACGGTTAGCACCGTCCTCCCCCTTGGTCCTATCACCCGTTTCTCCTTGCGCGGAATCAGCATTCTCATTGCCAGGCTTCTCACTTGTGCCATTGACAACTTGCCCTTGCTCCTGCTGCACCTCATCCTGCTTGAACCTCCTAACAGACCCAAGCTTGCGCTTCTTGGCGCCGGTCACCTGGCCAACCTGAGGTGGGGGTCCCTGTACTGAACTATCAACCTTTGATACACCACTGGCAGGCTGATGTTCATCCTGTTGATGAACCACAACAGACGGCAGGCCAACCGAGAGCACATTTGAGCTGCCCTCCTGTGTAGCACCTTGTCCAAGCATTTGCTGAGGAGCCACGTTCACTGATGCATCAGACCCCGCAACCAAGTTCCTGTTGCTGTTATCAGTACCTCTCCTGCTGCTTGCTCTGGGAGGCAATATCTTGCGCTCTGGGACAGGACGTTGGGACAGAGACCGAGGATCTGAACGCCGTGGGCGGCCCCTTCTACCCTGAGAAGAAGGGTTGGGACTTACCACCGGAGTAGTGGAGATCTTGCGCTTGCGCTTGCGCTTGCCATAGGACCTTGGTTGCTGCCGCTTCTCAAAGGCTTCAACAAAATCAGAGCAGGCCTTCAGGTTTTCTTCAGGCTCCCATGTGTTGGCGCTCTCCGGCCACCCACGCCATTTGACGAGGTACTGTATCTGGTTCTGGCGGCGGCGGCGGCGGCGGATGGTCTCGATCTCGTAGTATCCCTCCGCCAGCTTGGGCGGCGACCGCTGCTCCTCCGGCTGCTCCTCCGCCGAGGCCTCATCAGCCTCCTCCTCCTCCTGTTCCCACTCCTCTTCCTCCTCCTCCGCCTCATCCTCCTCGTGATTCCACTCCTCCTCTTCGTCTCCCTTGACTTCCTCCTCCTCTTCAACCCCCATCACCGCTGCCGCCTCCTCCTCCTCCACCGGATCGACGGATCCGCGTGCCGCCCAGGGATCCTTTTTGCCTCGACCCATCACCAAAGATCTGACTCCGCTTCCCCTCGGTATGAGGTGGATCTGCTGGAGGCGGACTCAGGTTGTGGGCGGACCTTTTGTGGATTGGTGGATGAGGGCTCGGGGATTTTGGACGACACGGGGGAGCAGATCTTGGTGCAGGGACCCGAGCAGGCGTTGATGCAGGGGTAGGGGCGGGGCGGCGCGGGCGGAGATGGGAGGCGGGGGTGCGGCGGCTAGGGTTAGCTTGTGGCCTTTGACCGTGTGGGAGAGTGGTGACGAGGGGATTTGGGTGGGCATTGGCCGATGGATGACAGAGAGCGGCGGGCCGTGTTTTGTTTTAGGCTTTAGCTCCGTGTCCGCCCGAAAAAGTGGCCCACGAGAGGCCCAATATCTTCTCTGCCAAAACAAAACCAGCAGGCAACGACGGAGAGCTCTACTTCTCCCTGCGCGCCGCCACAGCACCTGCCTGAGCCCTAAACCCCCAACGCGCCCACCACCCGCCGCCGCCGCCGCCGCCGGCGAGATGGCCGGCGCGCGCTCGCAGGTCAACAAGCCGCACAAGACGCGCTTCGCCTCCAAGGCCTCCCGCCACTCGCACAAGATCGGTATAGCACAGCTAGACTCCTGTTCCTCCCTCTCTCGGGAGCTCCCTACGTTTTATGCATCGCTTTTCCCCTCTGTGCAAGTAAAACTGCAAATCTCACTGGCTGCCGGGGTGCTGCTGTGTCCGCAGATAAGGTCAGGAGCGGGAAGCCGGCGGGCAGCCACCGCGCCGCCCTCAAGGGCGCCCGTGCGGCGCGCCTCCAGCACAGCAAAGCGGTGAGACGCTCTAGCTCAGCGAGCTGCCCCCTTGTGTGCTTTAGATGCGATGCTCAAGCTTCGGCTATATGATAGAGTTGACGAAATTTGTTCATATCCTTTATGCTGTTTGGTAGACTATACTTGCTAGCGATTATACTAGCCGGAAGTGACATACTAGAATGTGTTCGCTTTCATTGAGCTCCGTCCTGTTTTGACCATTTTGAAGCCAGAATTCTGTTGACCAACAATAAACTTAATTTTGCAAAGGTGAAACTGTAACCTTCTGTATTTTGCCTATTAGATTAGATTGCTTCAATTTGTATAAATTGTTTTGGTTGAGCTCGAATGTTTCTTCTGCCAACAAGCAGTAGGGGCTCATGCCATGTAAAGAATATTTATATTGATAAAATTTGCTTTGGCTTAAAATTTAATCAACTTCTTTTCTTCCAACCTTTATATTGATAAAATTCATTTCAATCTGCACATTCTTTTCGTTCAGTTTGTATTATTTTTAAGCTACATGTCTGTCATCCAAATGAATTCTATTATGTTGTTGCCTATGGTTTCTGTTGGATTTTCATTGATTTCATGTTTAAAGAGTTTGATCACCATTTTCCATTCTTATCCTATTGCCTGAAATATTTTTAACTGGGATGCAGATCCGTGATCAGAAACGCGCTGCCTTGCTAAAGGAGAAGCGGTCATCTAATGGCTTCTCAAGTGCACCCCGTGTTATTGTTAGTATTCTTGATCTTTGCTCTCGTTGTCCTACACTATTGGCCATTTTTTATTGTTTCCTGCTGTCACACAATAGATATAATCTAATCTCTGGCTATTGCAGGTTCTTTGTGGCCTTTCCTCATCTGCAAATGTTGGACCACTTGCCGAAGATCTTTTGACATTTGCAGCAGGAGGAGATGAGAAACTGACTTCCAACACCGTTGCCTCTCCCGCCTATAAACTTCGAACCACGGTTAGTTCAGTAGGAACAGAGTACTAAAGATGCCCAGTACATAGTGCAAACATTTGTTTTCAACCATTCCATTTTGTGGCTATTCTTGCATCATTTTGCTGTATGTTTGGCCATGACTGGGCTGCACACAATTCTCATTATATATGTACCTGCGTTAATTTTAGTGTTTAGTTTTTTCTGTTTATTGAATTTAGTTAGTCAATTTCATTGTTTTATATTCATGATATTTGTTAAGGTACTGCAAGCACCATATGGCGATCTCACCTCATGCATGGAACTGGCAAAGGTATGGTCTTCAACCAAACTCAATATGGCACAATTATGTTTTATTGGAATTTCTTAACTCTAATATCGAACATGCAAATTGTATTTTCCTACCTAGGTTGCTGATTTGTTAGCATTCGTAGTGTCAGCAAATTCATTATACAACAGCGATTCAGGCAATCCAATTGATGAGTTTGGATCACAATGTCTATCTGTTCTTCGAGCCGTGGGCTTACCCAGTACAGCTGTTTTCATTCGAGTAAGTTCGCCATACCAAGCTTTTCTCACTCAAGACGCTATCTCCTGAATACCAATTTAATTCTTTAATATTATCAGGATCTTCCATCAGATACCAAAAGTAAGCAGGAATTGAAGAAAGCAGCGGTTTCTTTCCTTTCTCCAGAGCTGCCTGAAGATTGCAGGTTCTATGCAGCAGAAACTAAGGATGATTTGCATATGGTAAATTTTCTTTTGCTTGTTTTTAAATGGAGAAACATGATGACTTTTCCTTCTTTTATGTATTTATTCTATAGTCCTAATGTTCCTTCTGATTATTTATCACCGATTTGAAATTTCCCAGTTCATGCGGCTTTTCAAGGAGCAACATCTTTCATCACCACATTGGAGAAATCAGAGACCCTATGTTATGTCTGAGGAGGTTGTAAGAACTTCGTCCCACTTTCATCAAAAAGTTGTTAACTGTTATTTTGTTGTAACATAAACGTTTTGCCCTACTGCATTGATGTTTCTCATCTTAGATGTTTCTTTGAGAATACTGTTTCTGTGCAAGTATGGTACTGTTAAAACATTTGGATAAAACTTAGGTTGTGATTTGTCACATTGGCTTCGATTCCAAAAAAATTAGTTGCAGTCCTAACAATAAAAAATTATAACTCATGGTTGTGCTTGTTCTTGTAAGTTCTAGACCAACTGACTATATTCTCACTAATTTTGTACACAAACAACTTCCGTGAGTTCACCTACCACTGAAACTCGCATACTTTGTGCAGAGGAGTTTTAATTTGACCCTCCCACCATGCCCTCTAAGAATTACAGTTACGGTTGCGATCCCGTATTTCAGTTACAAATTAGGGTGAATATCAAAGCAAATCATACTTTTCATTAGATCTGCCTTTAATACTATCACATGTATTGTTAAGTTATACCACAATATCTCTCAAGTTTACTACCTGTACAATATCACCCAACTCTAGTCTTTGCTTCTTGCAACTTTACGTGCACCTGCCTCCTTTTTTATTTGACAGTTGATGGTGCTAACTTAAGATCTTTCTTTCAGGCCTGCATAAAACCAGGTGGCAGTATGGGATTGTGCACCTTGCTTGTGTCTGGATATCTGCGGGCCCACAATCTTTCAGTGAATCAGCTTGTGGGTGATCTTTGTTTTAATTTTTATTGGTATTCTTATCTGCTTCTTGTTCTAACACCTGCTCCATCAAAGGTACATGTGTCAGGTGCTGGTGATTTTCATTTAGGACAAATTGATATCCTCAAGGATCCATGTCCTGTTAGTGAGAGGAAAAACTCTGATGTAATGGATTCAGATGATAATCAAATTCAGGTTTGTTATTATAGGATAAATGCAGAGTTTTAGTTGAATAGTGCAGTTACATGTATATTACGACATGCTGTCAGGGCCTTCCCTACAATTTACATTCAAAAGAAGAAACGTTATTATGATAGAATCATCCACTATATGAGTTCTTGTTTTTTTTCCATCTTACATACAGTTTTTATTGATCACGCTCCGGTAACTTCTCATTGTTTACCTGTTTCAGATTATTGATACCTTCGTTCCAGACCCCTTGAATCAGGAACCATTACTTGTTGAAAATATTCCAGATCCTCTTGCAGGAGAGCAGGTGATAATTTCCCCGATCTAGCTTAGTGATTTAATAAGCCATTGTTTTGTGTTCTTTCACTTTTGCGGTTGAAAAAGGAAATTGTTGCCCTTCTCAGAACTTCAATTTAGTGCTTAATTTCTGTTGGACAGTGGTTACTTCCAAATTTCATCACACGTGGCACTGAGGTGTTCCTTTTTGGTTTGATGAATTGTTTCTTTATACATGAGATGCTTGGCACATGGCCTACTGATTCTTTATTGGAAGTGTTCTTAAAAATGGTCTTTTCCTTCAGCAGGTGCAACACATGTTTCAGTAGATAAGGCATATGCTTAAGCATATAGCAAACTTAATGGTATATTTGTTTCTGTTGGGCCTATCTTTTTTGGGAGCATTTGTCAGATTTTTATATGATCCACATCACACTTCCCAAGGCTGCAGATTCTCATGAACTGCACTGTTTTTCCTTGTTGTGCGTACTACGTCAATTCAAAAGTTTCCTCTTTATATTTGTTGATGGCATTGTTTTTCTTTTCAAGTAAAAGTCAAACTAGGCAAATCAATTGTAAGTACTAATGTGCAGTATTATTTGTATTTGATTAGACTTGGCCAACAGAAGCTGAGATGGAGGAAGCCTATGAAAGCAATAAACAAAGAAAGGTTGTAAAGAGGAAACTTCCTCGCGGCACATCAGAATACCAGGTTCACAAGGCTATTGAAGATTGAATATTTACTCTTAATATAGCCCATGATATTTTTATTTTAAAAATAATATTAATGCTATTGGCAGGCTGCTTGGATTGTTGATGATACAGATGATGAAGGTGATGATTCTGAGAATGACAATCCAGATGGTGCTGGAATGGTAATTGATGAGAAAGATCACTCAGAGCACGACAGCGATAGTTCAGATATAGATGCAGTGTCTCACTTCACGGAGAAATTTGATCAAGAAACTATTGGGGGTTCTGAGATGGGAGTAAGTTACCTTATTTCTTGTCCTTGATCTGATGACGTTACACTATTTAATGCACTTGCTCCATTCGCCAGCCTTTTACTGACTTAGCCGGTACATGCCAATACAACTCTTGCCTTTGGAATGCTTATGTTTTTATTTTCCTCCCTCCACATTTTGTTTGCCATGTTTTTTTTTTGTGACTGGTTTTGCACGATAGAGAAAACGTAATGTGCGCAGGGAGGGTGAGAGGGATAATGTAGGAAGGATCTAGCGAAAAAACTCCAATGCTCCTACCTAGAGAACTATAGTTCCCAGTGGCGCTGGACTGGACTGATATTTCCCACCCCATCTGGATCCGGTTGGGACTAGATATGGGCAACATTTTAATATATGTCTGGATGCAGATAGGTCGTTCAAGGTGTAAAACTTTCGTGACATGAGTCATTGTACAAAATTACTTTTGAAATGAGGGATTCAAATGTACACCTACTCAATGCGGTATTTTATACTCCCTCTGTCCCAAAATTCTTGTCTTAGATTTGTCTAGATACGGATGTATCTAGTTACATTTTAGTGTTAGATACATCCGTATCTAGACAAATCTAAGACAAGAATTTTGGGACGGAGGGAGTACTATATATTTGTTCAAAGTAAAGTTTAAACAATTCGCAAAAGTTTTCTGGCCCACCTTTTGCAACCTTACATGAACTGTTTGTATGGAGGGAACATTATCTTCCTGGGGTACTGCTTTGCTCTTCTGTGCTGTTCTGTAAATTGTGAGGTGTGCCTTGCTGGCCTTTTGAAATTACTGTCTTCTCTTATTTTACTCTTTGGGTTCTTTCATCAATTTTTAGGTACACGCCTCAAACTAAATGTATCCTTTGTGCATTTGCAGGATGATGAAAATCTTACCAAAGAGCAGATTGAGGAAGACATCAAGAGAATCAAAGAATCTAATGCTGATGATGAAGGTACGGGTTTTCAACTGCCTTCAAGTGTTTAAAATCCCTTCTAGTAAGCATCAATATTCCAAATATCGGCCAGTTAATCGGCATCTCGGTAAGTTAATCGCTACTCGATGGGTCACCGAATAACCGATTAACTGATTTATTGGCCGATTCGCCTATTATCCCTACCCAGCACCCGACCGATATGGTACCAGTTACCGGTATCCTGAACATTGGTAAGCACACCACATGGAGGGTCTAAAACGTGGTTCCTGTTTTTTATTTATTGGCTTGCTGGTACATGTTTACAGCTAATTCCCAGTGCCAATCAGTATGTACCAAACTGTAGACACCCCCCCCCCCCCCTCCCCCCCCAAAAAAATACTGGCCCAGAAAAGGTGCAAAAGGCTTCTAAATTTCAATTAAGTGATGACTATTTACTCATGACGGCATAACTGATTCTTGATCTTGCCAATTCATGAAGTATTGTGTTGTCCATTAGGGAAAAAATGAAGGAATTAGTCAGATTAGGTGAAGACTGGTCATAACTCATGATAACCTGACAAAACTCGGTTTCGGAGAACCCAGATTGTAATAGTCTTTATTCTTGAGATCTTTTTGAGGACACTACATGTTTCAAAAGCATGTTCTATGCTATCTTGCAATATGGAGAGTTGGTGTTGTCAGAAATTAATCTTTGGTATGACAGATGACAGCATGAATTAGGAAGCTAATTTTATTTCCTTTTATCACCCTATTATTGGCGTGTTATTAATTAATTTTGAAGAGTTATGGTTGCTTTGGGTTTCTTATGTGAAGGAACATAAGAGTAAATTCCCTATAACCGTAACTTTTGGGACAATGTTAACGCACGCAGCCACTATTTACAATTTCATTGCCGTGTTCCCTCAAGCTACTACCACCAATGAACCCTTGTGCCACCCTGTTCATGGGCCTACATCGCTTACTCGTGGCCCTCAAACCGCGACAATGATAGCTGTGCCAACTGCCACCACTATTGCACACGGCACTTGCTAGTGTGCTGACATGTCAGATGGAAGAGGGTTCTATCTGTCATTTCCCATTGTATTTAATTTAGGTGGCAGAACTGGGTTTCTTGACCATTGCCCCAAAAGTCATCATTATATGAAGCCAAGTTAAATGGTTTTGCGTGTCCATTGGCCCAAAAGTTGTGTCTACGGAAATTACTTGAAGATAAAAAAGGGCCATTAAAAAATATTGTGGATAAAGAACCTGGGCTTGGAACTGCCAAGACCAAGATTCTTGTTAGAATCATTGTGTCAATGTAATGACTTCTTGTAGGGGTCACCCTGGAATCAACTTAAGTCTCTAGCCTTATTAATTGTTCCAGTTGATGCCTGTTTGGTTGACTTCTAGCTCCAGGTTTGTTACTAGCCCTACACACTATGTGATTCCTAAATATGACACACATATCTTACATAATGTTTCAGAATTTCCTGATGAGGTGGAGACACCCTTAGATGTCCCGGCAAGAAAACGTTTTGCAAAATACAGAGGACTAAAATCATTTAGGACATCATCCTGGGATCCTAAGGTGCGTATGATTTTGCTATTACTACCTAGTGCAAATTTAATATAAACTTTATGTATTTCATGTGACGTGGTTGTTTCTCTCCATTTTGTTGACCTCAGGAATCTTTGCCACCTGAATATGCAAGAATATTTGCATTCGATAAGTTTACACGAACACAAAAACATGTGCTTGCTAAAAGGGCTGAGCTAGATGAAGAAAGCTCAAAGGATTGTGCCCGAATAGGATCATATGTTATGCTTCACGTGAAAAATGTTCCTACAGATGTTGCCTCCAAACTTCGTCATCCATCAAGAAGATTACCTGTGGTTGTTTCTGGTCTTCTTGAACATGAGTCGAAAATTTCAGTTCTTCATTTCAGGTATTCATTTTCTCATCTACTTGACAAACTCATGTGGTCCAGTTTTCTTTAAGTATGTATATACTAAGTTGTGTATTAATTTTTATTGATGGATCCTGTTAATGCGTGCTTATATGAATATTGGCATGCTGTACATGTGAACAGACTGTAACACAGTTCCATTCAAAGCATTCATTGACGATTCAATATAATTTGGATGTTTGGTTAGTGTAAGTTCGGGAGTAATTGTGTTATTCCTAAGGATTCCCTTGGCTACTAAAGTGGTCTTGTGTAGGACGTTCATACTAACTTGACAATAGTAAGCCATTAAACCTCCACTAGCTTTGTGTTGACTGTTGTCTTATTGTACACATTATGTGCATTATCTTGGGTTTCAAAACTTGTATTTGTTTGCTGGATATATAATGCTAGAATGCCCCTGCACCGAGCTTTAATTGGCACTTGCTATTTATTGCAGCATAAAAAAGCATGACTCCTATGAAGCTCCCATCAGAAGTAAGGAACCTCTTATTTTCAATGTTGGATTCCGGCAGTTTACGGCAAGGTAATGAAAGTTCAGCCATACCATTGAGAATAATATACTCCCTCTGACAATTAATATGGATTGGAAGGAGTAGATTTTTTTTTTCATTTTTTGTATAGGTATGCCGTTGCACTGTATAACCAGAGAAGTATCTTACTGATTGTTTTGACCCTTTTCTAGGCCACTATTTTCATCTGACAACATCAATTGCAATAAGCATAAGATGGAGAGATTTTTACATCATGGACGATTTTCTATTGCCTCCGTCTATGCTCCAATTTCCTTTCCACCCCTTCCTCTGATTGTTTTGAAGAACATAGATGGGCAACAACCTGTCATTGCTGCAGTAGGTACACTGAAAAGTGTGGATCCTGACCAGATTATTCTCAAAAAAATTGTTTTGACTGGGTAAGCTTTGGTAGCATATTTTACTAGGCAAATATGCCTGCAACTTGTACATTGTTTTCCTACCAGTATTATGTACTTGTGTCCACACAGTTTCATTTGTAGGACTGATGGTTGAATGTTATATTTCTGTATTTTTAGAATTAATTATATGTAGTTGCGTTCATACAAAATTTGGTTCCCATCATAGTCACCTGTGTTAGAGGGTGGAGGGCTGACGTAGGCTTGGAACCAGGAGGTATCTTTCAGTTTTTCTCCTATGATGAAGGCCTTTTAAGTTGACCTAGTTTCTTTCAAAGTCAAAATATGGGGCGATTGGTTTCTGAAACTACTCTTGTCTATACCATTAGTGCTATATGTAGAAGGGGATTCATCTATGGAGAAATGGGAACATATCTTGCAATTTTGTTTGGTTGGAGGATAGAATAATAGAGCTAAACCAACTGTTACAGTAGGTTCTACGGTTATCTATACCATTAGTGCTATATGTAGAAGGGGATTCATCTATGGAGAAATGGGAACATATCTTGCAATTTTGTTTGGTTGGAGGATAGAATAATAGAGCTAAACCAACTGTTACAGTAGGTTCTACGAGGACCTGAAGTAGGTGCATTTGTACTAATTTTACTGAGATACTAATACTATTCTTTATAGAAGAATAAACAAACACATTCTTTGAGGAAAGATATAGAATGATATTTTTTAGTGGACCAAGAAATGATCAGAAACTGGCTTGTCAGCGCCCTAGCCTAGCTCGGCAATTCTTCGAAGTTCCTAGCTCGGTAATTCTTCAAAGTTCAATTTCTTTAGAATGTTCAAAAGGGGATATATCAGATGATGCTGGCTGCTCAATCTGTCTAGGGTTGCAATCTTGTATTTTTTGTTGTTTCAACCTGAACTGAACAATTGCAATCTGCCCATCTTGGAATTTTTCTTGGGATGTTCAGGATGAAATTGACATAGATTGATCATATGAAAACGTTCTCAGTTGATGCATACACTTGACTCAGGATAGGAAGAAAGGAAATTAAAAAAAAATAAAAAAAATACTGCCAAAATAACAAGTTGTAGATGGGAGAGCAAAGATTCAAATGGTTTTGGCTGAAACAGTTTTCTTGTCCCAACACATTATGTGAGAAAAAAAAAGTATTCAGCCTTGGAATTTTTCTTGGAAGTTCTTCCTGGTCATATTTTGAATACATGCACCGCTGATGCTTCCACTTGATCTAATGTGATATGCGTAAAGTATTTCACCCCTTGAATGGCTCTTGTTTGGGTTTCATCTAATCAACGTTGTCTTATTTGACAACTTGTGCAGGTATCCCCAGAGAGTCTCGAAACTCAAAGCAATGGTGCGGTACATGTTCCACCACCCGGAAGACGTCAGATGGTTCAAGGCGAGTATTTTGGTTTTGTATCGATATATCCCATCACTTTGTCTTCACTGCTAGTAACACACACCATTGTTTTTTGCAGCCTGTTGAGCTGTGGACGAAACATGGCAAACGCGGCCGGATCAAGGAGACTGTCGGCACTCACGGTATGTTTGACTAATCCCGCCGCCGATGTATTGGTGCAGTTCGATCCGGTTTTCTGTGCCTGAACCCTTCCTATTCTTGCAACCAGGTTCGATGAAATGCATATTCAACAGCAGCGTCCAGCAGCATGATACCGTGTGCATGAGCTTGTTCAAACGAGCTTTCCCCAAATGGCCAGAACAGTTCTATCATCAGATATAAGAATACTCGTACGCTTTGCGTACCGGCTATAAAGGTTGCGAACGAGCTTCTGGCTCTCGGTGGATTGTATCCCGTAGCCCAATAGAAGTGGAGCGGTGGCGCGTGCTTGTTGATGCAGCTCATATAGGTCTTGGCGAGAACGCGACTTTTGTACCAAGACGGAGGGAGATGCAGCTTTGCTGTGTGTTGTATTGCCTTGACTGTTTTGTCTGTTTATGTTACCAACATGGCTGGATTTTGGGCATACTGATAATACCTCTCAATATAGTGTGTTGTTTTCTTGCACCAGCCATCTGCTTGTGTGTGACGCATAGCTCTTTCTGAATTTAATATTGGTTCGCAGTTATGCAGAGAATGGCTGTCGGTGTACTAAGTATTGGGCCACTAGTACCCCGTACTTACGCACGGGCAGTTGTAGCCATCCTCGCGGCAATGCTTGTCGGGGAACAGTTCGAGGTTGATTCAAGTCACCAAAGAAATCATCAAGTCAGATATCTGAGGATCAGCAGATAAGAAAGAAGAGCTGGAATCCGAAGGCCAGCTTCCCCGGCAAGATCTTGCCGGGGTGGTCTGCGGAGCCCGACAAGGATTGGCGCCCGGCAAGCTTCGGCGCCCGGCAAGGTTTTGTTGCTGTGCCACCGCTCTAGCACAGCGACAAAACCCGACATTCTGGGTCCTTTGGATGCGTGGCGACGCGCCAGTGAAGGAGAGCTTAAGCGGTGCTGATGGGATGTCTCCTTTTTCCATCCCCAAGAAAGTAAGGACACCTAAACGGACACCTTACGGTGCATTAAATGCGTTCGTCATAGTCCGTCAGGGGTTAGGTATGATTACCCTGTAGCTACTTTACACTTCAATATATGTATATTTTGCCACTGTGGTGACCCCTTTGAGCGTATAAAAGGAGGCCCAAGGCAACTGCTACAGAGGAGGAGAACTTCTGGCCCATTCTGCATGCGTAGCTGCTCTTTGAACGTACTGTTCACTGTGAGCGCTCCTGGAGGCTGGGCTCAAGAACACTAATAAGAACACAAGGCAGGAGTAGGGTTTTACGCTGATCAGCGGCCCGAACCTGGGTAAAATCTTCCCGCGTCGATCGTTGGTTCTGCTCTTTGCGCATACCTCTCCCCCCGTCGAATCGTAAAGGGGTCTCTTGGGATCCCATAGGTGTCGTGCCCCGACATCTTTGGCGCGCCAGGTAGGGGGATTGAAGATTGCGTGAACCTGATCTAGTGATCGGCGCCTCAGTTTCTTCATCATCTTCATCATCATGCCACCCAAGAAGAAGAGCGCTGCGACGGCACAACCGTCCACGTCCGTTTTGCCTACGCCTTCGCGTACGGGCGATGGCGTGGGTGCAGAAGGAAGAGGACTAGAACCCCCACGGCGTTCTGGTGATCTGAGCCAGGCGAGCGGTATCGTTCGCAGTGGCAGCGGCAACCTGCACGCCGCTGGATCCAGAGACGGAGCTGTGTTGCCTACGGGTGGCACAACGAATTCTAGAGATCGGAGGGCGCCTGCTGGAGCTCCCACGCCGGCGCAAGCATCACGACCTACCCAGGTCGTGCACGACGAGCGACGTCATGGCGCTGGTGGTTCAGGGCGTCCCCATGAAAAGATTCCTGTGCATCGATCCCAAGATACGCGGGACCAGCATGCACACCGAGCTGCCGGCGGAGGTGGCGCGCGGTCGCGTGACCGTGGTGGTGCTCCTTCTAACATGGCTAGGAGTCAGAGCACCTCACGTACCTCGCACCTGTCGCCGCCGCCTACGCCAGCGGAAGCCTTGGCACGTGCGCAGCTGCTCCTCGATTTTCCTCCTGCCCCGGAGAAGATGGAGGAGTGGCGAGCTACTATCCAGAGCCTTATCGGCTTCGCCAACAAAGATGGGCCGCAAGAGGCAGGGCCCTCGCAGCGAAGGCCCATCGATCCGGCGCGAGCCGATGTGGAGAAAACCGGAGGTGGTGCAACCACGGTGCACTCCCCTCCGTCGCACCAGCGGCGGCCGACAACCCAGCAGGTCGACCGCCGTGAAGAAGTTTCCACGGCGTCATCCGATCCACGGATGCGCCGCGATCAGCGTCAAGTTCTCCAGGAACGAGGCAAGGAGGACGCTCGAACTACCATCGAGCGGCGACGGGAAGCGCGCTATCAGTCTGATAAGCGCGCAGGGCCGGCTGTCGACGAGCCTGCGCCAGGGGACGTAGGAGACTTGCCTTATGAGGTAGGGACTCCTACGTTTACCCGGGAGCTGCGGCAAGTCCAGTGGCCCAATTCCCGAACCTTCAAGCCGGAGGTCCCGGAGAAATATGACGGTAAAACCCATCCCTTGGAGTTCCTGAGCATCTACACCATTGCGGTGCAGGCTGCCGGGGGCCGAGATGACAAGATACTTGCCAACTACTTCCCGTTGGTGCTCAAGCCCAACGTCAGGTCGTGGTTGATGCATCTACCGGAGAATTCTATTTCTTCTTGGTCAGATCTGTGCCATCAGTTTGTTGGCGCCTTTGTTGGAGGCCACCAAGCTCCTGGCCAAGAGAGTGATTTGCATATCATCCCTCAGAAGGAGGGCGAGTCCCTGCGCAAGTTTATGCAGAGGTTCAGCCGGGTGCAGTACAATATTCCTGACGTTCACCCTGCTGCTGTCATTAGCGCGTTTCACCAGAACGTGCGTAACCGCAGAATGCGGGAAGAGCTGGCGATGAACAAAGTCAGGAGTATTGCCGAGCTTTACGCTTTGGCCGATAAATGCGCTCGAGCTGAAGAGGAGAGGAAACTCCCTGGCGAGACTGTTGGCGCGGTGGGCGAATCCGAAGATGAAGACGTCGCGACCCCGTCAAGGAAAGGCCGGCGGCGGAACAGGAAACACGGAGGCAAGGCCGTGCTTGCTGTCGAGGAATCTGACAACCCCGGCACCGCCAAGAAGGCCAAGGTTGGTGACCCCGGCAAGGATCTTGCCGGGTGCCCTTCCTGTCAGGCCTTGGCGGCTGCCGACAAGTCGGAAAGCTCCGGCAAGCAGTATTGCAAGATCCATCGCACCAAGGGCCACGATCTCCAGAATTGCCGGCAAGTTGAACAGCTTGCCGAGGAATAGAGGGACGAATATGAAAGGCGAGATAAGAAGAAGGCCCAAGATGGTGCTGACGGATCCGGCAAGAAGCGCGGTGGCCGAGGGGGGCGCCGCGGCAAGGCCAAGCAACAGAAGGATAGGCCCGCTCGGGGCCGAGACAAAGAAGAAGATGATGATGAAGAGGATGATGAGTCCAGTGAGCAAGAATTCCAGAAAGCTACAGAGACCATGTGTATCGATGGGGGTGCCTCGCTGCATTCTTCCCACCGTCGACTCAAACAGTGGGTGCGGGAAATCAATGCAACAGAGCCGTCACCAGATGCATGTAGGCCCCTGAAGTGGTCCAACACGCCTATCATTTTCGACGCCGAGGATCACCCTGATCACACAACTGCGGTCGGGTGCTTGCCATTGTTGGTCTTGCCAACAATTCGCAACCTCAAGGTGACGAAAATGCTAGTTGACGGTGGGGCCGGGCTAAACCTAATCTCACCGGATGTGCTCAAGAAGCTCCAAATTCCTGACGAGGACCTCGAAGAAACGGGTACGTTTCAAGGGGTCAATCCGGGAAGAACCCAGCCCAAGGGCAAGATTACGCTGCCGGTGACATTTGGTAGCGAGGTCAACTACAGGACCGAGAAGGTAGTGGTTGATGTCGCCAAGATCCCCATGTCATATATTATATCCTTGGTCGGCCAGCGCTGGCTAAGTTTATGGCGGCATCACACTACGCATACAATGTTTTGAAGATGCCCGGGCCGTTGGGCGTCATCACTATCCATTCCGATAAGAAGGATGCGCTCATCTGTGCCGACCAACTTTACCGGGAAGCAGTTGCAGCACCTGCCATCAAGGCATCTGCTCCTGCCGCTGGAACTCCCGGGGGGGAGAAGAAGACCGGTAAGAATCTTGGCGCGAACTCCGGCAAGCGCACCTTCTCGGAGTGCTGCGCTTCCGTCGAGGATGCACCAGAGAGTTCCACCGGCAAGAACAAGAAATCCTAGGTTGCTCCACCGGAGACCAAGAAGGTGCCCGTCAGGGAGGACGGAACGGGGGGAACTTTCACCATAAGTTCCACCCTAGATGACAAATAGGAAAGCGTGCTCGTTGCCTTCCTGCGGGCGAATGTTGACGTGTTTGCATGGCAACCGTCTGACATCCCCGGTGTTCCCAGGAAGGTAATTGAGCACCACCTTGCTGTCTGTCCTCACGCGCGGCCCGTCAAGCAGAGGGTCAGGAAGCAAGCCTTGGAGCGGCAAGAATTCATTGCCGAAGAAATTAGAAAGCTGGAGGCGGCAGGACTGGTCAAAGGAGTGCTTCATCCAACCTGGTTGGCCAATCCGGTTGTAGTGCGAAAAGCGAATGGGAAATGGAGGCTTTGTATCGATTATACAGATATCAATAAAGCCTGTCCAAAAGATCCCTTTCCCTTGCCGCGCATCGACCAGATTGTGGATTCCACCGCTGGTTGTGATCTCCTGTCCTTCCTTGATGCCTATTCAGGGTATCATCAGATTTTCATGGCAAAAGAAGATGAAGAGAAGACCGTATTTATCACCCCATGTGGTACGTATTGTTTTATACGAATGCCTTTCGGGTTGAAAAGTGCTGGTTCGACATTTGCGAGAGCAATCCAAATTGGTTTTGAGCCTCAGCTCCATAGAAATATGGAGGCCTATATGGATGATATAGTGGTCAAAACCAAAGACAAAGCAACGCTCATTCAAGATTTAGAAGAAACATTTGCAAATCTGCGCAAGATCAACTTGAAGCTCAATCCTGAGAAGTGCGTGTTCGGTGTTCCTTCCGGCAAGCTCCTCGGATTCTTTGTATCTTGCCGAGGAATCAAAGCGAACCCCGACAAGATCAAAGCTATTGAGCAAATTGAAGCGCCGAGACGCGTCAAGGATGTGTGTCGTCTTGCCGGCTGTGTTGCTGCTCTAAGCAGGTTTATTTCCAAGTCTGCTGAGCGCGCCCTGCCCTTTTTTAAAATTTTGAAGAAGGCAGGTCCAATGAAATGGACTCCGGAGGCGGAGGCTGCGCTGCAAGATTTGAAGAAATACCTTTCCTCTCCGCCGACGCTAGTCGCGCCTAAACCACAAGAGCCGTTGCTGCTGTATCTGGCAGCGACAAATCAAGTGGTTAGTGCTGCGCTAGTGGCGCAGAGAGAGGCTGATGAGGAAGCAACACCAGCGGCGGGACCGCCAGGTGACGCGGCAAGATCTTTCCCGGCAAGACAGGATCTGCGCAAACAGAAGAACCAGTGCAGAAGAAAAAGGTGGTGCAGCGCCCAATTTATTTTGTTAGCTATCTTTTATAAGGAGCTAGGTCAAGATATTCTGGTGTGCAGAAGTTGCTTTTCGGCCTTCTTATGGCCTCGAGGAAGCTGCGCCATTATTTTCAAGCACATGAAATCACCGTCGTCACTCGCTTTCCGCTGCAACGGATTTTGCAAAATCCAGAAGCAACCGGCAGGATCGTGGAGTGGCGTTGGAGTTGTCGAGCTTTGGCCTCAAGTTTGAAAGCACTTCGACAATTCAGAGCAGGGCCTTGGCGGAGTTCATTGCGGAATGGACCCCAACGTCGGACGAAGAGGTTCAAGAAACAACTCTCCCCGGCAAGGAAATCAATCAGCAATGGGTTATGTACTTTGATGGGGCTTTCTCGCTGCAAGGCGCCGGTGCTGGCGTGCTGCTTGTCGCACCCACCGGAGAGCACCTCAAGTACGTAGTCCAAATGCATTTTTCCCGGGAGAGTTCGACCAACAACACAGCAGAATACGAGGGTTTGCTTGCCGGTCTCAGGATCGCGGCAGACCTTGGTATCAAAAAACTCGTCATCAAAGGCGATTCACAACTTGTCGTCAGACAAGTTAACAAGAGTTATCAGAGTCCATTGATGCAAGCCTACGTGGATGAGGTGAGAAAAATGGAAGAGCACTTTGACGGTCTGCAAATGGAGCACGTTCCTCGTGCCGAGAACGGTGTTGCTGATGACCTGTCAAAACGTGCCGCCCTCAAGTTGCCTGTGGAACCAGGAACTTTTGTGCTCCAATTGACTCAACCATCCATGGCGCCATCAATGCGGCAAGAAAAGAGAAGAAAGTTGAACTCTGGTCAGTACTTCCCGGCAGAGCTCCCGGGAGCCGCCGGCAAGGAAGTTGCCGGGATCGACGACATGCCTGCCGGGGAACAACAGGCTCCAGCAGGCCTCAGGCCCTTGCTGTCGAGACAAACGTTCCCCCGGCGGAGGAGATGCCTTTAGTCCTAGCCGTCGAGCCTCAGGCTCCAGCATGGGCGCAACACATTGTCCATTTCCTTCAAACAGGAGAACTCCCGGAGGAACAGGAAGAAGCGGAAAGAGTAGCCCGTCGGTCTGTTATGTACAAGTTCATCGATGACGTCCTGTATAGAAAGGGACCAAACGGTGTGAAATTAAAGTGCATTCCTCGGGAGGATGGACTAGAGCTGTTGGCGGAAATACATGGGGGCATATGTGGTTCTCACATAGGATCAAGAGCACTTGCCGGGAAAGCATTCCGGCAAGGTTTCTTTTGGCCCACCGCTCTCCAGGATGCAACTGCACTAGTCACCAAGTGTGAAGCGTGCCAGTTTCATTCGAAGAAATCGCATCAACCAGCTCAAGCTCTTCAGACAATCCCTCTCTCTTGGCCATTTTCGGTCTGGGGGCTCGACATACTAGGCCCTTTCCCCCGTGCTACCGGGGGCTTTGAGTACTTGTACGTTGCTATCGACAAGTTCACAAAGTGGCCGGAGGTGGAAGCAGTAAGGAAGGTGACAGCACAATCAGCCGTCAAGTTCTTTAATGGGATAGTTTGCCGTTTCGGTGTGCCTAACAGGATCATCACCGACAATGGCACGCAATTCACAAGTCGCACCTTCATGCAGTACGTCCAAGACCTTGGCGGCAAAATTTATTTTGCCTCCGTTGCTCATCCGAGAAGCAACGGCCAAGCGGAGAGGGCCAATGCTGAAGTGCTGCGTGGTCTAAGGACCAGAACCTTTGACAGGCTGAAAAAGTGCGGAAGACGCTGGATTGATGAGTTGCCGGCGGTTCTTTGGTCAATCAGAACGACACCAAATCGAGCCACCGGCCAGACGCCCTTCACTCTGGTCTACGGAGCGGAAGCAATTCTCCCCACAGAACTCACGTACGGATCACCTCGAGTGCTCGCTTATGATGAGCTTGAGCAAGAGCAACTGCGCCAAGATGACGCTGTGCTCCTTGAGGAGAATCATCTTCAGGCTGCTGTGCGAGCTGCACGCTACCAGCAAGCTTTGCGCCGCTACCATAGCCGTAAAGTTCATGCCTGAAGCCTTGAGGAAGGCGACCTTGTTCTTCGGCGGATTCAGTCCGCCAAGAATTCAAACAAGTTGACGCCGAAGTGGGAAGGCCCTTATCGGGTAGTACGAGTCACCAGGCCCGGCGCTGTCCGCTTGGAGACCGAAGATGGACTTCCAGTGAGCAATTCCTGGAATATTGAACATCTTCGCAAGTTCTACCCATAAGGCGCGGTTGCCGGGGGCCCCCGGCAACCCCCCTTTTTGTACAAGTCTTGCCGGCGCGGCATATGATCCTTTGTACAAAGCCAGGCGCAGACCCTGGGCACAGATGAATAAATTTAAGTGTTGTACATTCCCTTATTGATTCCCATGTTCATATTTATATATGCATGTTTGTCTAAGATGTTGTATGACACCTACTCCTGGTAAGTTCTAACGAACCGCCAAGGTTTCATGTCTTTATTTTCTCTTCTTTCTTTTTAAAAGACAGAAGGATTCCTCGCGTGCACATTTGCCGGGGGGGGGGGGGGGGGGAAGGGAGATATGAGTACCAGTTGGCGACGTTCGGAATCGACACTTGCCGGAGGAAGGACAGTGACAGAAAGCTAAGTTCTAAAAACTTAGAGCAAGTTTCCTTTATTGCAAAGTTATTTCCTTGGACGATTCCGACTCTTGTATGGAAAATCTGCACGCGAAGGAACCCTTGTTGTAATCAGTTGCGCCCTTATTTTGTTTCGAGTCCGCTCAACGATTTAAGTGGCTGCACTGAGAACGCCAAGGAGTCTTGCCGGCCGCTGCGCCTCCAGCAGGCTGCTGAAGTCCCGCACCCAGTGCTCGCGGCAGGTTGCGCGCCGGCAAGTTTTTCAGTAAGCGTAGGGTGAACTCCATACATAAAGGAATCACACAAGAGAAATAGCAAGCATGAACCTAAACATAGGCGAGTTATATTACATTCATAAATTGCCGCAATTCTAACTTGAGACTTAATTGTCTTTTACATGGAATGACGACGGCAAGAAAAGGCGGAGCACTTAATCCCTGCGCTGGCCTTCGATCCTTTTGATGGAGTCCACCTTCTCAAGGATTGGCGCGATAAGTTCTTCAAGCGCCTCGACATTTGCGTCCTTTGGCAGATGGCCGAGCGCGTTGGAGAGGTCGATGCCGGGATTGGTGTGCACCACTTTGATAAGCACCTTGCGAAGGACGGCCCGGCAAAGCCGGCGGGTTTCGTTGGCCAATTGGGTCGCCCGGCTAGACTGAAGCAGCCTCAAGGCGTCGATGATGCTTTCAAAGAACATCGTCAACCTAGCACTTGAAGATATTCTTTCCTCGAAAGAATACCTAAAGTTTGACAGGCCCATGGTTGACAGTTCTGCCGTAAGCTTCTCCGCAACATCGATGAGGCGTCCAGTCCAGATCTTCACCCCCTTTTCGTAATCGACTTGGGCGGCGGCAGCGCTCTTGAGCAGGTTCCTCTCTCCCTGGAGATCTTTGAGTAGAGCCTTCTCGCGGGCCCTGCCGGCCTCGAGGGACTTCTCCAACGTGGTCAGCTTCAATTCCAGAACTGCAATAGCATCAGCCGCAGAGGAGAGCTGCTTGGTTTTGTTAGACAGGGCAACTTGCATCTCCGCCAAGGTGTGGAGGGTTTTTTCCCTATCACCTTTGAGCGTCGAGAGCTCCTTGCCGTGCTCTTCGAGATCTACTTCCAGCTTCTTTACCTTGTCGCTCAGCTCGTTCTTGGCGGCCTTTGCAGCTTCGGCAGCATCGACGGCCTCCTTGAGCTTGCCGGCGTGACTTGCAGTCAGAGCTTCGAGCGCCTCTTTATGTTTTTGCTCCAGCTCCTGGGTCCGCTGCGCGACAAGCTTCTCGATATCTTCATCTTTGCTGCGAAGCTTGGCGGTGAGCGCTTACTCACGTGCGGTGAGATCTTCCTCGTGAGCATCAAGAGCAACGCGGCGCCCCGTCAGGAGAGCGTCTTCAGGAGCAATTCTTTGAGTAGCTTCATCCTGCGCCTTCTCCATATCAGATTGCCTCAGGAGGATTTCTGTCCACTGTTGACTCACTTGTTCCCAGCCAGCAGTCAGCTCTTGGAGGGCCTCGGCGTACCAGACTTGCATTTGTTCGACGCGCCTCTGGAAATCTGCTTCAGCCGCCTCAACAGCTGCCATTCTGGAATCCGCTTTATCCTTCCGGGCGCGGTGGAGAGCCTGGAGCTTGCGAAAATTCTCGCCCATGGCCTGAAGGAGCTGATCCTCTTCAGATTTGCCGCTGCTAGCGCTGGGGTCGTCAACAATCTCGAGCCCGGCAGCAGCGATGATTTCTTCGTCAAAGACTTCTCCTTCGGCTGGTGCCCCAATACTTGCCGTCCCCGGTAAGTTGACAAACAAGTTCTCGCCAACCTTGAGATATTTGCTGGATGAGGGGCCTTCAGATGTTGACGGTTGGTCTTCAGCAACCGCCTCACCAGTGGCAGGGGGCTCCGTGGCCGGTGCAGCGCCTGACGCTCCTGCGGCAGGGATGCCGTCAGTACGGTCATCGGCTTCCCTGCCGCCCCCTTCAGTAGATTCCTTGGCGGGTTCCTCCTGTGCAGTCTTGGCGGCCTCCCCGTCAAGAGCACCACCAGCCTCGATAGTTGCATCCTTGGCAGCCTCGCTGGCAGCGATCCTGTCTGCTTCGGCAGCGGTGTCACTGGCGGTCTCCTCGATGACAACGTCGACGTCCATGTGTTCCATCACAGGGAACTCTGAAGGACGAAGGAGGAGAACAGAATAAGATCAAGATTGAAGTTCGAAGGGACCAAAGACAGAGAGAGAAGGGAAAGAATAGCAAGCATTCTGAGGCAATCAGTTACCTGCGTCGAGCTGTTGGGAGGTGGCCTCGCCCCTCCCGGCAACTTTGGTTGCCGGAGAAAGGTTGCCGGTGTCCGTGCTTGCTGGCTCCTCCTCAGTTAAGATGGACTCATCGGTAGGATCTCTTGCCGGGGACGTGCTTGTGGGCGGCGTGGTCGATGGAGGTGGCACGACGGGGACGTCTTCTGACAACTCTCCTTGTTGCCGCTCTTCTCCTGCGAGCCCAAAGATATCAGTGGCAACAATAGAAACCTCAGAGCCCGCCAGCGGAAAAAGAGCAATGGACTTACGCTGGGGGCTGCGCTGAGGGCTGAGCTCCAGGCTGACGATGACAGTTTCTTGCACGCTCGTGGAACCTGCCGGGGGCTCGTCGCCCGTGGAAGTCTTTGCCCTCTTCGTCATCCTCTTCAGCAAGGTTTCTGCATCACTGTAGAGACAATACAAGCAAGTCAGCAAAGTTGATCCAAGATTGGAAGATGAAGGCTGTGGCGAAGCACTCACTCTTCTTCTTCTCGCTCCGGACTAAAGCCGGAGATGTCGAAATCGGCCTCCATTGCGATGTCTGAGTGGGGAGGCAGAGGAGGCGTCCTAGGTCGCTTGGCTGTGGCAGGCGCCAGAGCAGCTTCCGGTGCGGTAGTGCGAGACACCCCTGCCGCTCCAGCAGTGGCCGCTGGTGTGGGTCTCGCGCGCCGCGTAGGTTGCTGACGAACCCCTTGCCGCGGTGCAGTCTTGCCGGCCACTTTCTTGCCGGGAGCCTCGCCGCTCGAAGAAGGCTGGCTTGCCAGGATGCCAGATGCAGCCTTCCGAAGGACACGCTTCGTCTTCTTCGGGGCTGGGAGCTCTTCTTGCGGTTCTTCTTCGGCCGTGTCCTCGTCGGACGAGCTCTCAGCGGCTGTGCTGCTCTGTTCCCCGGCAGCTTTGTCCGTCCCGGCAGGTTTTACCTCCACTACTACCTCTGCTTCGCTGGTTTCCCATTCTGTGAAGCCAACGCTGCCGGCCTCCGCGGCAAGATTTGCCTCCTCCACCCTAGTAGCAATGTATGCTACTTCTTGGTCGGTGGTGGCTCGGATGAAGTCTGCCTCTTCTCGGACGGGCCTCTCCGTCAAGGTATCAAAAAACTTCTGCGCTTCCTCCTCGGTTGGCTCGGCCCAAGTCGCGTCAAGACCGTGGGCGTTGAACATCGGCATGAAGGCGATGATTGACCCAAGAGCAGAGTTGTTGCACAAAGGGACAATCCTTGCCGGCAGCTGATGCTTGTCATCGCGCTGGAACAGCTTTTGACGGAGAGCGCCAAGCTGCATAGTAGTCAGATTATTATTCAACCCGGGACGCAATCTCATAATGTCCGCCGCATTTCGGTATCCCAAGCTGGCCTTCCCCTGTTCTGCAAGGGGGCGATGCGGCGGCAGAGAAAGTCGAAGCCAATCATCTCCATTGTCAGCCCGGCAGCTTTCAGGCGGAGAATCCTGGTGGTGGCGATTGTGAGCTTTTCGTCGTCAGTGGCAAGACTGCTCCAGCCACTGCCGCAGACCGCCTTCTGTTTCCGAGGCAGACAAAACGGATGGGGATCTGCTTCCTTGATCCAGCACCATTCAGACCGCCATTCGTCCCACTTTTCGCGGTAAACTCCTTCTGGATATATTTCCTTATTCCAAGCCCTTGGAATCCAGGCGATAGAACCAGAGAGGGCCTCTCCTTTTTGGATGCGGGGGAAGAAATAATGGCGGAAAAGGGTAGTGTTGGGAATCACTCCGGTGAAGTTTTCACAAAGATGGGCAAAGATGGACATGCACAGTACCGCATTCGGCGTGAAATCGAGAAGATGAAAGCCGTATGTGTACATGATATCATTGAAGAAGTCGGAAAATGGGGGGCAGAGCCTGCAATAGAAATACGCAGCGAAGAAGGGGTATCTGTCCGACCCACTTTTGGAACAAGAACCTGGAATTACGCGTGTGGCGGGGTGAGCCTGCGTCTCCTTCGCCCACATGCATTGGTACCACCTCTTTAGAGCTTCTGCATCGAGCGACGGGGCGAAGACGGCATACTTCTTCCGCATCTTCACCAGTTCGCTCTCCGAGACATCGGCTTTCGCTTCCTTGCCCTTGCCTTTGCTGGTCTTGGGCGGCATGGCGACTGTGAGGGCGGAAGCCGGAGGTGAAGCGAGCGTGGAAGCGGCGGGCGGAAGAGGGCAAACTTCGCTCTGAGCTCGAGAGGAGGAAGGCGATGGCGATGGCCAGATTGAGAAGAAGAGGGGGGTAAATAGGCCTGTGCCTCTGCGGCTTCTCCTTTTTTATGGGGAAGGAGCGGGGCCGCCTCTTTTACTCCCCAATGTGAATGCGCCTCTACAGGCGCATCGCAATTGCAGCTTTTGAGGCACGCTTCCCACGTCGCGCGTTCGGCACGCGTAGTGGGGGGCACAGTAAACAGGATATTTACGAGCGGTTAATCCCCTGCCACGCGTGCCCGTGCACTGTTTGGGCCTAGCCCAACAACGCCTCGCACTCGTGTATGGCCTAGGCCCGGGGGCTCCTGTCGGTGTACTAAGTATTGGGCCACTAGTACCCCGTACTTGTGCACGGGCAGTTGTAGCCATCCTCGCGACAAGCCTTGCCGGGGAACAGTTCGAGGTTGATTCAAGTCACCAAAGAAATCATCAAGTCAGAGATCTGAGGATCAGCAGATAAGAAGAGCTGGAATCCGAAGGCCAGCTTCCCCAGCAAGATCTTGCCGGGGTGGTCTGCGGAGCCCGGCAAGGATTGGCGCCCGGCAAGCTTAGGCGCCCGGCAAGGTTTTGTTGCTGTGCCACCGCTCTAGCACAGCGACAAAACCCGGCATTCTGGGTCCTTCTTTAGATGCGTGGCGATGCGCCAGTGGAGGAGAGCTTAAGCGGTGCTGATGGGATGGCTCCTTTTTCCATCCCCAAGAAAGTAAGGACACCTAAACGGACACCTTACGGTGCATTAAATGCGTTCGTCCTAGTCCGTCAGGGGTTAGGTATGATTACCCTGTAGCTACTTTACACTTCAATGTATGTACATTTTGCCACTGTGGTGACCCCTTTGAGCGTATAAAAGGAGGCCCAAGGCAACTGCTACATAGGAGGAGAACTTCTGGCCCATTCTGCATGCGTAGCTGCTCTTTGAACGTACTGTTCACTGTGAGCGCTCCTGGAGGCTGGGCTCAAGAACACTAATAAGAACACAAGGCAGGAGTAGGGTTTTACGCTGATCAGTGGCCCGAACCTGGGTAAAATCTTCCCGCGTCGATCGTTGGTTCTGCTCTTTGTGCATACCTCTCCCCCCGCCGAATCGTAAAGGGGTCTCTTGGGATCCCATAGGTGTCGTGCCCTGACAATGGCTTTGTAGCACAGTGTTTAGTTTCGATGGAAGATAAGTTACGGAGGTTCAGATTTTCCATTGGAAGAAACGGTTGTGCTCAGCCGCTCGGGGAACAACCTTGGAACACTTCTCTTGGACAGAAATAAACCTTAAACAACATAGTATACATTCGTTCATCTGCTTCCTTTTGTTCCAACTAGATGACCCGTTGCGTCAATGGCGCAAAAAGCCAATTAGAACCGTGTATTATGTGCATATTGTAGGGCACCTTAAGAAAGAGAGAAATATAGGCTTATCTATTTGTGCTCATACTTATAGTAGTTCAGATGGATGATCTATAATATATATACTAAGAGGCAACCCATAAGGAAAGGCAAAGCAATGTGGAGATAGCATAAGAGCATTATAAACATGAAGCCCGATACACAAGATATATATATGTGACACTGAAGGTTTACGATGGTGTCCTCATAGGGACTGAACGGTTAGACAAAGGCAGAGGCGCTTTGCCTTGCGCCTGAAGGTGAAGGCTTACATCATTCCTTCATCTATGTTTGCTATGTGAAGAACTCCGTCCAGTTTGTTGTTAAGGTAGCCCTATCAGCAGTTCCTTCCAGAGAAATGTTTTCTCTTGTAAAGTAGTAGACCATAAAGGAACCTGCACCCTACAAACAAAGAAATATCAAAACCTGAGGAAGGTGCTTCAGAAATGTGATCTTCCTTTGGAAGTATGTATACAGTATATAGTACCACTACACAGAGCTATGATTTAGAAATTTGAAGATTATCATGTAAAACAAACACATCATGAGCAAGGTCCATTTCAGGACTAAGATAAATATAATGAGCAATTCATGCTTGATAAAGAGGCACAACTCTTAATGCATCTTTAGTGATTCTACAGCTAGAGCAAATTAGGACATAACATTCCATTATCAACTCTTAAGGCATCAATTCATTTTCTAAGAAGGCATTTTCATCACCATTCTATATTTTAGAAAGTACCCCTACCTGAAGGATAAAATCTAAATAAAAGAATACGCAGACCTAAAATCTAAAAAATTGCATTTCAGGCTATGTGTAAACACTCTCTTTCGGAAAGGACGTAAGGTGGAATGGCAAGTCTCTTTACAAAACTTTCAAGGGTGAATAAACCTGAATGTGAGGGACTGAGGGTGGATCTTAGCACATTGCGAGCATTTTCAAGTGTTTCAAGCCTCATTAGGAGCATTTTAAGTCAGATTCATGGCCAAGTAATATAAAAGGTCCAGAAAAAAATACAATTATCTAAAATACTGCAAGGCAGCCCGAAGATAATGGCGTCCTGAATTGCTAAGATGTAAAGGCTTAATATGACCGACTGAAATGCCTACCAGCAGGCTTTTCCACTTTGAACCAGTCCACCTAATGGGGTCTACTTCATTAATACCTTTAATCATTCCAGATCGCCAACAAAACAAGAGGTAAAACTCAATAAACATTGTACAAAACCAAATTTTAGTTGAGTTTAAACGGACAGACCTCTCATTAACATCTTCACTCCCATATTGAATCTTAAACCTCATTCAAAATAAAAAATGGACGATTAAAGCTCTTCAGGAACTTCCAGTACGAAACAATAAATTCGAATGCAGCAACCATGTAGAGAGTTCAATAAATTCAGATTCAAAATCTGTATGAACATGTTTTATGCTCAACCAACCCAAAAGGAATATCGTTTCTATGGCTACAGTGACCATGCCTACAAGGCTACAATCAGTAAGCAGCAACCATTGTTTGGTAGTCTACACAATCACTGTTAGACGCCCTAGCTAGGAAGCAGCAACCACCAAATATGCACACAGAACACCCAAAGAACTAACCCAAACAGGTAGTGCAGTGCACTGAAAAATGCTGACACTACACAAGCATGCACACGAGAGAAAGCATACAAACATCTTCTCCAATAAGCAAGGAGGAAGCGTGTAGTTTTGAGATAAACTTAGAAACTAAGCATTTGAGATCAGCAATAACATAAACAAAATTCATAATCTAATTAACAGGTCTTGAAGAGAATCACCTGTGATCTCTGTAAATTGATGAATTAGCTAGGGAGGGCTTCCATGTTTGCTTTTATCAAGTTTAGTAATGCTTTGCTGTATTGTTCGGCAATGCTCAGGCTAGCAGCCTACAAATTAGAAGCATCATATATGTTTTGCTAGGCAAAAGGGAAAAACACAATCAAAATCTTACTTGAAGGAACAAATCTTACACTGAGATTTTACAAGAAATATGTGATACCTTGGTGTTGCGTTCAGATTTAAACAACTCGGAGACCTGATGCCTACATTGAAAAACAAACCAAGTCCGTCAGCGCTGACGGAGAGCAGCGTGGCTTGGGAGCAGGTCACCACCGTTGGCTGCGCTATGAGCTTCCGCGGCTTGAGAGCATCATGGTCAGGCTGAGCTGTGCGGAGCACGACGGCGTGGGGCGACGAAGAGCAGTGCAGCTTGGGAGAGGGCTGCTTTGCATGAGCAGCAGTTATAAAATTCTATGACAAGAGATTGTAAGCATCTAAAATCAAGCCAAACTATCTAATTAGAAGGCATAGAAGGACTACACGCTAATCTTTGTAATATAAGCATGCTCATCTCCCCAACCAGGATGACGACGACTCCAACCAAGCATGTCCAGCTCTCTAATCAGGAGCCATGGGTGACAAATATATGATTGTACACTAACTCAAATGATTAGCAATAAATAAAATATCAGAAGTAAGGTGGAAATACGAAGAGAGGCAACCCGAGAAAAAATTTCAGGAGCAGCACGCACTCCTAAAACCAGATGGAACATGTCGTGCAACCCCCACCACCACCTTCAGAAAATCCATAATAATTCAAATGTATGACCAAAAAGAGAAAAAAAATTGGGAAGATTAACGAAGGTACGGGATTGATGATTGCATTAGAAAGAAATAAGAAAAAGATGTACTTCTATGTGGCACAATAAATGGTGCAGAGCAAATAAATTGTACATTTAGCTTTCCTATTTGACCACACAGAAAATAGGACAACCCAACCCAAGTACTAAATTAGTCTCTATGTGTGAAGGCTGGAAGCTATATTCTGTTTAGTGATAGATTACCCATCAAAGCAAAACTAATTCAAGATTTTCAATGGTATTCCAAAAATGCAGATGAATAAGACTCGATATTAAGTATACAAGACTTTGTCCTTTCTGCACATACCAATAAGAAAAGCTAGAGAAATTAAAAAAAAATCATCTCATACTACATTTCCCGCTGGTGAGCTTGTCAATCAAGCTGAGGTGAAAAAATATTCAGAGGTCCACCAGGGAGTAACCCATAATGCTTTTTTATAGCTAGCAAAGTGAACCATATAGTAGATGGGAAACAATATAATAAAGGCCACATAAAGCAATAATCCATTCAGTATGTCGTAGCCAAAAAGCTCAAATAAAATAGGATGTAAAAAACCAAATTAAAAACAGAGAAAGGAACTCTAAATAGCACATGGGAGGAGATAGAACAAGCAAAACTAAATCATTAAGAAAATGAGAGAATACCAGGCAAATTAAAAGTGAGAGTAGAGCAAATGTGCACAGAAAAATGAAAGAACAGAAGGGGAGTTGAAATACCCATGGATGGGTTGGAGACGGCAAGGTCACCGAGAAGTACGCCTAGCTCTCGCGAAATGTGAAAAATTCAGAAGCATAAGCATCAAATCAGGTATTTCTACTTGCTCCCAAGCTGAAAACCATAACATCAAGAAAACTATAAATTAATTGAGCAGGACAACTTCATCTCAAATTAGATGTTAGACATATATCTTGTTTTTGACATGGCTACCTGCTAAAAGATCCTCATGTTCGCGTAGTACAAAATCAGTTTATGGCAATATAACAGATCAAGTGCCTAAAATAATTAGCTTGGATCATCTTCGGCAATATTCCAACAAATAAGGTTATGACCATTCCTTATCACCCATAGCACAAACCCTCTGACTTTCAACTCAGCTACAAGATCACCCCATAAACCTGTCTGATCTCATGGGATCATCATATTTTGAGAGAGTTTATTAATTAACTACATAAAGCATGGGTATGGATAGCACATGGAAAGTAAAATGTCGGTGTACTAAGTATTGGGCCACTAGTACCCCTTACTTGTGCACGGGCAGTTGTAGCCGTCCTCGTGGCAAGGCTTGCCGGGATCAGCTCGAGGTCGATTTAAGTCATCAAGGAAATCATCAAGTCAGAGATCTGAGGATCAGCAGATAAGCAAAGCTGGAAATCGAAGGCCAGCTTCCCCGGCAAGATCCTTGCCGGGATGGCTCATGGAGCCCGGCAAGCCTCGGCGCCCGGCAAGGCTTGGTTCCCAGCAAAGCTTGGCGCCCGGCAAGGCTGGGCGCCCGGCAAGATTCTGCCACTGTGCCACCGCTTCGGCACAGTAACGAGTCTGACATTCTGGCTCCTTCCATGGATGCGTGGCAACGCGCCAGTGGAGGAGAGCTTAAGCGGTGCTGATGGGATGGCCCCTTTTTCCATCCCCAAGAAAGTGAGGACACCTAAACGGACACCTCACGGTGCATTAAATGCGCTTGTCCTAATCCGTCAGGGGTTAGGTATGATACCCTGTAGCTACTTTACACCTCAATGTATGTACATTTTGCCACTGTGGAGACCCCTTTGAGCATATAAAAGGAGGCCCAAGGCAACTGCTACAGAAAAAAAGAACTTCTGGCCCATTCTGCATGCGTAGCTGCTCTTTGAACATACTGTTCATTGCGAGCGCTCCTGAAGGCTGGGCTCAAGAACATCAATAAGAACACAAAGCAGGAGTAGGGTTTTACGCTGATCAGCGGCCCGAACCTGGGTAAAAACCTCACGCGTCGATCACCGGTTCTGCTCTTTGCGTGTACCTCTCCCCCGCCGAATCGTAAAGGGATCTCTCGGGATCCCATAGGTGTCGTGCCCCGACATCTTTGGCGCGCCAGGTAGGGGGATTGAAGGTTGCGTGAACCTGATCTGGTGGTCGACGCCCTAGTTCCTTCATCATGCCGCCCAAGAAGAAGAACATCGCGACAGCACAACCGTCCGGGTCCGTTTTGCCCGCGCCTTCGCAGACAGGCGATGGTGTGGGTGTAGAAGGAAGAGGACTGGAACCCCCGCGGTGTTCTGGTGACCCAAGCCAAGCGAGCGGTGTCGTTCGCAGTGGCAGTGGTAACTTGCGCGCCGCTGGATCTAGAGATGGCGTTGTGTTGCCTACGGGTGGCACAACAAACTCTAGGGATCGAAGAGCGCCTGCTGGAGCTCCCGCGCCGGCGCGAGCCTCGCAACCTGCCCAGGTCGTGCGAGATGAGCGACATCATGGCGCTGGTGGTTCGGGGCATCCCTACGAAAAGGTTTCTGCGCATAGATCCCAAGATGCGTGGGACCAGCATGCACACCGAGCTGCCGGCGAAGGTGGCGCGCGGTCGCGTGACCGTGGCGGTGCTCCTTCTAACTTGGTTAGGAGTCAGAGCACCTCATGCACCTCGCACCTGTCGCCGCCACCTACGCCAGCGGAAGCCTTGGCACGTGCGCAGCTGCTCCTCGATTTTCCTCCCGCCCCGGAGAAGATGGAGGAGTGGCGAGCTACTATCCAGAGCCTTATCGGCTTCGCTAATAAGGATGGACCACAAGAGGCAGGGCCCTCTCAGCGGAAGCCCATCGATCCGATGCGAGCCGGTGGAGAGAAAACCGGAGGTGGTGCAACTACAGTGCACTCTCCTCCGCGACATCAGCGGCGGCCGACGACTCAGCAAGTCGACCGCCATGAAGAAGTTTCCACGGCGTCGTCCGATCCACGGATGCGCCGTGATCAGCGTCTGGTTCTCCAGGAAAGAGGCAAGGAAGACGCTCGAACAATCATCGAGCGGCGACGGGAAGCGCGCTATCAGTCTGATAAGCGCGCGGGGCCGGTTGTCGACGAGCCTGCGCCAGGGAACGTAGGAGACTTGCCTTACGAGGTAGGACCTCCAGCGTTTACCCGTGAGCTGCGGCAAGTCCAGTGGCCCAATCTCCGAACCTTCAAGCCAGAGGTCCCGGAGAAATATGACGGCAAAACCCATCCCTCGGAGTTCCTGAGCATCTACACCATTGCGGTGCAAGCTGCCGGGGGCCGAGATGAAAAGATACTCGCCAACTACTTCCCGTTGGTGCTCAAACCCAACGTCAGGTCGTGGTTGATGCATCTGCCGGAGGATTCTATTTCTTGCTGGTCAGATCTGTGCCACCAGTTTGTTGGCGCCTTTGTTGGAGGCCACCAAGCTCCCGGCCAAGAAAGTGATTTGCACATCATCCCTCAGAGGGAGGGCGAGTCCCTGCGCAAGTTTATGCAGAGATTCAGCCGGGTGCAATACAATATTCCTGATGTTCATCCTGCCGCTGTCATTAGCGCGTTCCATCAGAACGTGCGTAACCGCAGGATGCGGGAAGAGCTGGCAATGAACAAAGTCAGGAGTATTGCCGAGCTTTACGCTTTGGCCGACAAGTGCGCTCGGGCTGAAGAGGGGAGAAAACTCCCCGGTGAAGTTGTTGGTGCGACAGGCGACTCAGAAGAAGAAGATGCCGCGGCTCCGTCAAGGAAAGGCCGGTGGCGGAATAGGAAGCGCGGAGGCAAGGCCGTGCTTGCCGTCGAGGAATCCGGCAACCCTGGCGCCGCCAAGAAGGCCAAGGTTAGCGCCCCCGGCAAGGATCTTGCCGGGTGCCCTTCCTGTCAGGCCTTGGCGGCTGCCGACAAGTCGGAGAACTCCGGCAAGCAATATTGCAAGATCCATCGCACTAAGGGCCACGATCTCCAGGACTGCCGGCAAGTTGAGCAGCTTGCCGAGAAGCAGAAGGCCGAATACGAGAGGTGAGACAAGGAGAAGGCCCAAGATGGTGCTGAGGGGTCCGGCAAGAAACGCGGTGGCCGAGGGGGTCGCCGCGGCAAGGCCAAACAGCAGAAGGATCGGCCCGCTCGAGGCCGAGATAAAGAAAGAGATGATGATGAAGAAGATGACGAATCCAGTGAGCAGGAATTCCAGAAGGCTACGGAGGCTATGTGCATTGATGGGGGTGCCTCGCTGCATTCTTCCCACCGCCAACTTAAACAGTGGGTGCGGGAGGTTAATGCGGCAGAGCCATCCCCCGATGCTTGTAGGCCTCTGAAGTGGTCCAGCACGCCTATCATCTTTGACGCCGAGGATCACCCTGATCGCACAACTGCGGTCGGGTGTTTGCCATTGTTGGTTTCCCCGACAATTCGCAACCTCAAGGTGACGAAGATGTTAGTTGACGGCGGGGCCGGCCTAAACTTAATCTCACCAGACGTGCTCACAAAGCTTCAGATTCCCGACGAAGACCTCGAGGAAACGGGTACGTTTCAAGGGGTCAACCCGGGAAGAACCCAGCCTAAGGGCAAGATCACGCTGCCGGTAACATTTGGCAGCGAGCTTAACTTCAGGACCGAAAAAGTGGTGTTTGATGTCGCCAAGATCCCCATGTCATACAATGGGATCCTTGGTCGGCCAGCGCTGGCTAAGTTTATGGCGGCATCACACTACGCATACAACGTCTTGAAGATGCCTGGGCCGTTGAGCGTCATCACTATCCATTCTGATAAGAAGGATGCGCTCATCTGTGCCGATCAACTTTACCGGGAAGCAGTTGCAGCACCTGCCGTCAAGGCATCTGCTCCTGCCGCTGGAACTCCCGGGGGGAAGAAGAAGACCGGCAGGAACCTTGGCGCGAACTCCGGCAAGCGCACCTCCTCGGAGTGCTGCGCTTCCGTCGAGGATGCACCAGAGAGTTCCACCGGCAAGAACAAGAAGTCCAAGGCTGCCCCGCCGGAAACCAAGAAGGTGCCTGCCAGGGAGGATGGAACGGGGGGAACTTTCACCATAAGTTCCACCCTAGATGACAAATAGGAAAGCGCGCTCGTTGCTTTCCTGCGGGCGAATGTCGACGTGTTTGCATGGCAACCGTCTGACATCCCCGGCGTTCCCAGGAAAGTAATTGAGCACCACCTTGCTGTCTGTCCCCATGCGCGGCCCGTCAAGCAAAGGGTGAGGAAACAGGCTTTGGAGCGGCAAGAATTCATTGCCGAAGAAATTAAGAAGCTGGAGGCGGCAGGACTGGTCAAAGGAGTGCTTCATCCAACCTGGTTGGCCAATCCGGTTGTAGTGCGGAAAGCGAACGGGAAATGGAGGCTTTGTATCGATTATACAGATATCAATAAAGCTTGTCCAAAAGATCCTTTTCCCTTGCCGCGCATCGACCAGATTGTGGATGCCACCGCTGGTTGTGATCTCCTGTCCTTCCTTGATGCCTATTCAGGGTATCATCAGATTTTTATGGCAAAGGAAGATGAAGAGAAGACCGCCTTTATCACCCCATGTGGTACGTATTGTTTTATACGAATGCCTTTCGGGTTGAAAAGTGCTAGTTCAACATTTGCCAGAGCAATCCATATTGGTTTTGAGCCACAACTCCATAGAAATATGGAGGCGTATATGGATGATATAGTGGTCAAAACTAAGGATAAAGCAACGCTCATTCGAGACTTAGAAGAAACATTTGCGAACTTGCGCAAGATTAACTTGAAGCTCAATCCTGTGAAGTGCGTGTTCGGTGTTCCTTCCGGCAAGCTCCTCGGATTCTTTGTATCTTGCCGGGGAATCGAAGCTAACCCCGACAAGATCAGAGCCATTGAGCAAATTGAAGCGCCGAGACGCGTCAAGGATGTGCGTCGTCTTGCCGGCTGTGTTGCTGCTCTAAGCAGGTTTATTTCCAAATCTGCTGAGCGCGCCCTGCCCTTCTTCAAAATTTTGAAGAAGGCGGGTCCAATGAAATGGACTCCGGAAGCGGAGGCGGCGCTGCAAGATTTGAAGAAATACCTTTCTTCTCCGCCGACGCTAGTCGCACCTAAACCACAAGAACCGTTGCTGCTGTATCTGGCGGCAACAAATCAAGTGGTTAGTGCTGCGCTGGTGGCGCAGAGGGAAGCTGATGAGGAGGTAACATCAGCGGCAGGACCGCCAGATGATGTGGCAAGATCTTCCCCGACAAGGGATGATCCCGGCAAGACAGGATCTGCGCGAACAGAAGAGCCCGTGCAGAAGAAAAAGGTGGTGCAGTGCCCAGTTTATTTTGTTAGCTCCCTTTTACAAGGGGCTAGATCAAGATATTCTGGTGTGTAGAAGTTGCTTTTCGGCCTCCTTATGGCCTCAAGAAAGCTGCGCCATTATTTTCAAGCACATGAGATCACCGTCGTCACTCGCTTTCCGTTGCAACGGATTTTGCAAAATCCGGAGGCAACCGGCAGGATCGTGGAGTGGGCGTTGGAGCTGTCCAGCTTTGGTCTTAAGTTTGAAAGTACTTCCACAATTCAGAGTAGGGCCTTGGCGGAGTTCATTGCAGAATGGACCCCGACGCCAGACGAAGAAGTTCAAGAAACAAGTCTCCCCGGCAAGGAAATCGATCAGCAATGGGTTATGTACTTTGACGGGGCTTTTTGGCTGCAAGGCGCCGGTGCTGGTGTGCTGCTTGTCGCACCCACCGGAGAGCACCTCAAGTATGTAGTCCAAATGCATTTTCCCTGGGAGAGTTCAACCAACAACACTGCAGAGTACGAAGGTTTGCTTGCCGGTCTTAGGATCGCGGCAGACCTTGGTATCAAAAAGCTCATTATCAAAGGTGATTCACAGCTTGTCGTCAGGCAGGTCAACAAGAACTATCAAAGTCTGTTGATGCAGGCCTACGTAGATGAAGTGGGGAAATTGGAAGAGCGCTTTGACGGTCTGCAGATGGAGCACGTTCCTCGTGCCGAGAACAGTGTTGCTGACGACCTGTCAAAGCGTGCTGCCCTCAAGTTGCCTGTGGAACCAGGAACTTTTGTGCTCCAATTGACTCAACCATCCGTGGCGCCATCGATGCGACAAGAAAAGAGAAGAAAGTTGAACTCTGGCCAGTACTTCCCGGCAGAGCTCCCCGGAGCCGCCGGCAAGGAAGTTGCCGGGATCGACACGCCTGCCGGGGAACAACAGGCTCCGGCAGGGCCTCAGGCCCTTGCTGTCAAGACAAACGTTCCCCCCGCGGAGGAGATGCCTTTAGTCCTAGCCGTCGAGCCTCAGGCTCCAGCCTGGGCGCAGCACATTGTCCATTTCCTTCAGACAGGTGAACTCCCTGAGGAACAAGAAGAAGCGGAGAGAGTAGCCCGTCGGTCTGTTATGTACAAGTTCGTCGATGACGTCCTGTACATAAAGAGACCAAACGGTGTGAAATTGAAGTGCATTCCTCGGGAGGATGGACTAGAGCTGTTGGCAGAGATACATGGGGGCATGTGTGGCTCTCACATAGGGTCAAGAGCGCTTGCCGAGAAAGCATTCCGGCAAGGTTTCTTTTGGCCCACCGCCCTCCAGGATGCGACTGCACTAGTAAGCAGGTGTGAAGCATGCCAGTTTCATTCGAAGAAATTACATCAGCCAGCTCAAGCTCTTCAAACAATCCCTCTCTCCTGGCCATTTTCGGTCTGGGGGCTCGACATACTGGGTCCCTTCCCCCGTGCTGCCGGGGGCTTTGAGTACTTGTACGTTGCTATCGACAAGTTCACAAAGTGGCCGGAGGTGGAAGCGGTGAGGAAGGTGACAGCGCAGTCAGCTGTCAAGTTCTTCAAAGGAATTGTTTGCCGTTTTGGTGTGCCTAACAGGATCATCACCGACAACGGCACGCAGTTCACAAGTCGCACCTTCATGCAGTACGTCTAAGACCTTGGCGGCAAGATTTGTTTTGCCTCTGTTGCTCACCCGAGAAGCAACGGCCAAGTGGAGAGAGCCAATGCTGAAGTGCTGCGCGGTCTCAGGACCAGAACTTTTGACAGGCTGAAAAAGTGCGGAAGACGCTGGATTGATGAGTTGCCGGTGGTTCTTTGGTCAATCAGAACGACACCAAATCGAGCCACCGGCCAGACGCCCTTCGCTCTAGTGTATGGAGCGGAAGCAGTTCTCCCCACGGAACTCATATACGGATCTCCTCGAGTGCTCGCTTATGATGAGCTCGAGCAAGAGCAACTGCGGCAAGATAACGCTGTGCTCCTTGAGGAGAATCGTCTTCAGGCTGCTGTGCGAGCTGCATGCTACCAACAAGCTTTGCGCCGCTATCATAGCCGCAAAGTTCATGCCCGAAGCCTTGAGGAAGGCGACCTTGTTCTTCGACGGATTCAGTCTGCCAAGAATTCAAACAAGTTGACGCCAAAGTGGGAAGGCCCTTATCGGGTAGTACGAGTCACCAGGCCTGGCGCTGTCCGCCTGGAGACCGAGGATGGCGTTCCAGTGAGTAATTCCTGGAATATCGAACATCTTCGCAAGTTCTATCCATAAGGCGCGGTTGCCGGGGGCTCCCGGCAACCACCTTTTTGTACAAGTCTTGCCGGCAAGGCATGTGATCCTTTGTACAAAGCCAGGCGCAGACCCTGAGCACAGATGAATAAATTTAAGTGTTGTACATTTCCTTATTGATTTCTCATGTTCACATTCATATATGCATGTTTGTCTAAGATGTTGTATAACACCTGATCCCGGTAAGTTCTAACGAACCGCCAAGGTTTCATCTCTTTATTTTCTCTTCTTTCTTTTTCTTAAAGACAGAAGGATTCCTCGCGCGCACATTTGCCGGGGGGGGGGGGGGGGAAGGGAGGAAATGACTAATAGTGGTGACGTTCGGAATCGTATGCTTGCCGGAGGAAGGACAAAGACAGAAAGCTAAGTCCTAAAAACTCAGAGCAAGTTTTTCTTTTTATTACCAAGTTAGTTCCTTGGACGATTCCGACCCTTGTATGGAAAATCTGCACGCGAAGGAACCCTTGTCGTAATCAGTTGCGCCCTTATTTTGTTTCGAGTCCGCTCGACGATTTAAGTGGCTGCACTGAGGACGCCAAGGAGTCTTGCTGGCCGCTGCGCCTCCAGCAGGCTGCTGAAGTCCCGCACCCAACGCTCGTGGCAGGTTGCGCGCCGGCAAGTTTTTCAGTAAGCGTAGGATGAACTCCATACATAAAGGAATCAGACAAGGAAAGTAGCTAGCATGAGCCTAAACGTAGTTAAATTATATTACATCCATGAGTTGCCGCAGTCCTAACTCGAGACTTAACTGTCTTTTACATGAGATGGTGGCGGCAAGAATAAAAGGGGAAGCACTCAATCCCTGCGCTGGCCTTCGATCCTTTTGATGGAGTCCACCTTCTCAAGGATCGGCGCGATGCACTTCTCAAGCGCCTCAGCATTTGCATCCTTTGGCAGGTGGCCGAGTGCGCTGGAGAGATCGATGCCGGGATTGCTGTGCACCACCTTGAGGAGCACCTTGCGAAGGACGGCCCGGCAAAGCCGGCGAGTCTCGTTCGCCAGTTGGGTCGCCCGGCTAGACTGGAGCGCCCTCAACGCGTTGATGATGCTTTCAAAGAACATCGTCAACCTGGCGCTTGGAGGTATTCTTTCCTCGGAAGAATATCTGAAGTTCGACAAGCCCATGGTTGACAGTTCTGCGGTAAGCTTCTCCGCAGTGGCGATGAGACGGCCAGTCCAGATCTCCACTCCCTTTTCATAATCAGTCTGGGCAGCGGCAGCGCTCTTGAGCAGGTTCCTCTCTCCTTGGAGATCCTTGAGTAGAGCCTTCTCACGGGCCCTGCCGGCCTCGAGGGATTTCTGCAGCGTGGTCAGCTTCAGCTCCAGAACCGCAATATCATCAGCCGCAGAGGAGAGCTGCTTGGTCTTGCCGGACAGGGCGACTTGCATCTCCGCCAAGGAGTGGAGGGTTTTTTCCCTGTCCCCCTTGAGTGTCGAGAGCTCCTTGCCATGCTCGTCGAGATCCGTCTCCAGCCTCTTCACTTTGTCGCTCAGCTCGTTCTTGGCGGCCTCTGCAACTTCGGCAGCATCGACGGCCTCCTTGAGCTTGCCGGCGTGACTTGCAGTTAGAGCTTCGAGCGCCTCCTTGTGCTTCTGCTCCAGCTCCTGGGTCCGCCGCGCGACAAGATTTTCAATGTCTTCATCCTTGCTACGAAGCTTGGCGGCGAGCGCCTGCTCACGTGCGGTGAGATCTTCTTCGAAAGCGTCAAGAGCAACGCGGCGCCCCGTCAGGAGAGGATCTTCGGCAGCGATCCTTTGAACAGCTTCATCATGGGCCTTCTCCATGTCTGATTGCTTCAGGAGGACCTCATTCCATTGCTGGCTCACTTGTTCTCGACCGGCAACCAGCTCTTGAAGGGCGTCGGCATGCCAGATTTGCATTTGTGTGACACGCCTTTGAAAATCCGCTTCGGCTGCCTCGACAACTGCCATTCTGGAGTCCGCCTTCTCTTTTCGGGCACGATGGAGAGCCTGGAGTTTGCGGAAGTTTTCGCCCATGGCCTGAAGGAGCCGATCCTCTTCGGACTTGCCACTGCTAGCGCTGGGTTCGTCAACAACTTCGAGCCCGGCAGCGGCAATAATTTCCTCGAAAATTTCTCCTTCGGCTGGTGCCTCGGTGCTTGCCGTCCCTGGCAAGTTGATGAATAGGTTTTCACCAACTTTGAGATACTTGCTGGATGAGGGCTCGTCAGATGTTGATGGCTGGTCTTCAGTGGCCGCCTCACCAGTGACAGGGGGCTCCGCGGCCGATGCAGCGCCTGGCGCTCCTGCGGCAGGAATGACGTCAGTATGGTCCCCAGCCTCCCTGTCGCCCTCTTCAGCAGGTTCTTCCGTGATTTCCTTTTGTGCTGTCTTGGCAGCCTCCCCGTCAAGAGCATCACCGGCCCCGGCAACATCATCCTTGGTGGCCTCGCTGGCAGTGATCCTGTCCGCTTCGGCAGCAGCATCCCTGGCGGTCTCCTCGATGACGGCGTCGACGTCCATATGTTCCATCTCAGAGAACTCTGAAGGGTGAAGGAGAAGGTCAGAATAAGATCGAGTTTTTAAATTTTGAAGTGATCAAAGATAAAGAAGTAAGGGGAAAAGAATAACTAGCACTCTGAGGCGATCGAGTACCTGTGTCGGGCTGTCGAGAGGTGGCTTCGCCTCTCCCGGCAACTCCGGTTGCCGGGGGTGGGTTGCCGGAGCCTGTGCTTGTCGGCTCCTCCTCAATCCGGACGGGCTCGTCGGCAGGATCTCTTGCCGGAGATGTGCTTGTGGGCGGAGCGGTCGATGAAGGAGGCACAATGGGGCAATCTTCTCCTTGTTGCCATTCTTCTCCTGCGAACCCGAAGATATCAGCGACAAGAATGGAAGCCTCGGCACCAGCCAACAGAAAAAGGGACAATGAACTTACGCTGGGGGCTGCGTTGAGGACTAGGCTCCGGGCTCACGATGACGGTCTCTGTCACGCTAGTGGAGCCTGCCGGGGGCTCGTCGCCCGTAGAAGTCCTTGACCTCTTCGCCATCCTCTCCAGCAAGGTTTCTGTGTCACTGCAGAAGCAATACAAGCAAGTCAGTAAAGATTGATGCAAGATTGGAAGGTAAAAGTTGTGGCAAAGTACTTACTCTTCTTCCTCTCGCTCCGGACTAAAGCCGGAGATGTCGAAGTCGACCTCCGTTGCGGTGTCTGAGTGGGGAGGCGGAGGAGGAGTCCTAGGCCGCTTGGCTGTGGCAGGCGCCGGGGCAGCTTCCGGTGCGGTGGTGCGAGACCCTCCTGCCGCCCCAGCAGTGGCCGCTGGTGCGGGCCTCGCACGCCGTGCGGGCTGTTGACGGGCCCCCTGCCGCGGTCCGGTCTTGCCGGCCACTTTCTTGCCGGGGGCTTCGCCGCTCGAAGAGGGCTGGCTTGCCGGGATGTCAGATGCAGCCTTCCGAAGAACACGCTTCGCCTTCTTCTTCGGGGGAGGGGGCTCTTCTCACGTCTCTTCTTCTTCGACTGAGTCCTCGCCGGACGAGATTTCAGCGGTTGCGCTGCTCTCCTTCCCGGCAACCTCGTCCTCCCCGGCAGGCTTCACCTCCACTACCACCTCTGCCTCGCTGGCATCCCACTCTGTGAAGCCAACGCTGCCGGCCTCCGCGGCAAGATTCGCTTCCTCCACTCTGGTAGCGATGTATGCTACCTCCTGATCTGTGGTGGCGCGAATAAGATCTGGCTCTTGCCGGACAGGCTTCTCCGTCAGATTGTCGAAGAATTTCTGCGCTTCTTCCTCGCTTGGCTCGACCCAGGTCGGGTCAAGGTCGTGGGCGTTGAACATCGGCAAGAAGGCAATGATCGACCCCAGTGCAGAGTTGTTGCACAAGGGGACGATCCTTGCCGGCAGCCGGTGCTTGTCTTCGCGCTGGAATAACTTCTGGCGGAGAGCGCCAAGCTGCATAACAGTCAAGTTGTTGTTCAGCCCGGGGCGCAGCCTCATGACATCCGCTGCGTTCTTATACTCCCAGGCTGGCCTCCCCCTATTCTGCAGAGGGGCGATGCGGCGGCGGAGGAAGTCGAAGCTGATCATCTCCATTGTCAGCCCGGCAGCCTTCAAGCGGAGGATTCTGGTAGTGGCGATTGTGAGCTTCTCGTCTTCTGCGGCGAGATCGCCCCAATCCTTGCCGCGGACCACCTTCTGTCGCCGGGGATGGCAAAAAGGATGAGGATCTGCTTCCTGGATCCAGCACCATTCGGCCCGCCACTCGTCCCACTTTTCGCGGTAAACTCCATCTGGGTATATCTCTTTGTTCCAGGCCCTCGGAATCCAAGCAATAGATCCAGAGAGAGCCTCTCCTTTTTGGATTCGAGGATAGAAATAGTGGCGGAAAAGAGCAGAATTGGGGATCACGCCGGCAAAATTTTCACAAAGATGGGCAAAGATCGACATGCAAAATACGGCATTCGGCGTGAAGTCAAGAAGGCGGAAGCCGTATGTATACATGATGTCGTTGAAGAAATCGGAAAAAGGTGGACAGAGCCCGCAATAAAAGTACGTAGTGAAGAAGGGGTATCTGTCCGATCCGCCTTTGGAACTAGCACCTGGAATTACGCGTGTGGCAGGGTGAGCTTGTGTTCCCTTCGCCCACATGCATTGGTATCGTCCCTTCAAGGTTTCGGCGTCGAGCGTCGGAGGGAAGACGACGAGCCTCTTCCGCATCTTCACCAGTTCGCTTTCCGGAACTTCGGCCTTCGACTCCTTGTCCGTGCCCTTGCCTTTGCTGGTCTTGGGCGGCATGGCGACTGTGGAGATGGAAGCCGGAAGACGGAACGAGCATGGGAGTGGCGAGCGGAAGGGTAGGAAGGTTTCGCTCTGAGCTCGAGCAGAGGAAGGCGATGGCGATGGCCAGATTGGGAAGAAGAGGGGGGTGAATGGGTTTGCGCCTCCACGACTTCTCCTTTTTATGGGGAAGGAGCGGGGCCACCTTGTTTATCCCCCAATATGAATGCGCCTCTGTGGGCGCAAAACAGTTTGCAGCCTTTTTGGCACACTTCCCACATCGCGCGCTCCGTGCGCGTAGTGGGGGCACAGTAAAACAAGATCTTTACGAGCAGTTAATTCCCTGCCACACGTGCCCGTGCACTGTTTGGGCCTAGCCCAACAACGCCTCGCACTCGTGTATGGCCCAAGCCCGGGGGCTCCTGTCGGTGTACTAAGTATTGGGCCACTAGTACCCCTTACTTGTGCACGGGCAGTTGTAGCCGTCCTCGCGGCAAGGCTTGCCGGGATCAGCTCGAGGTCGATTTAAGTCATCAAGGAAATCATCAAGTCAGAGATCTGAGGATCAGCAGATAAGCAAAGCTGGAAATCGAAGGCCAGCTTCCCCGGCAAGATCCTTGCCGGGATGGCTCATGGAGCCCGGTAAGCCTCGGCGCCCGGCAAGGCTTGGTTCCCAGCAAAGCTTGGCGCCCGGCAAGGCTGGGCGCCCGGCAAGATTCTGCCACTGTGCCACCGCTTCGGCACAGTAACGAGTCTGACATTCTGGCTCCTTCCATGGATGCGTGGCAACGCGCCAGTGGAGGAGAGCTTAAGCGGTGCTGATGGGATGGCCCCTTTTTCCATCCCCAAGAAAGTGAGGACACCTAAACGGACACCTCACGGTGCATTAAATGCGCTTGTCCTAATCCGTTAGGGGTTAGGTATGATACCCTGTAGCTACTTTACACCTCAATGTATGTACATTTTGCCACTGTGGAGACCCCTTTGAGCATATAAAAGGAGGCCCAAGGCAACTGCTACAGAAAAAAAGAACTTCTGGCCCATTCTGCATGCGTAGCTGCTCTTTGAACATACTATTCATTGCGAGCGCTCCTGAAGGCTGGGCTCAAGAACATCAATAAGAACACAAAGCAGGAGTAGGGTTTTATGCTGATCAGCGGCTCGAACCTGGGTAAAAACCTCACGCGTCGATCACCGGTTCTGCTCTTTGCGTGTACCTCTCCCCCCGCCGAATCGTAAAGGGATCTCTCGGGATCCCATAGGTGTCGTGCCCCGACATAAAACCAGACACAAACTTTAATACTTTCACCAAAGCATGGCAAGATATGCGTTTGTTTAGCTACAGATACTTGATTATATACGAAGAGACTACAAATCAAACATGTCAATAAATCAGGAGTAAGAACACCATAAAAATATCTTGGCAAACAATTAATCAAATTGGAGATGGGAAATAAACCAAGCCGAGATACTTGTACAGTCGTTCAAGTAAATCCACGGAAGGTAAATACCATATTCTTTTCTATTCTAGAAGTGGGTAAATCAAGTTTAGATCATTTGGCAACAGAACAAACATCTGAAGCATATTATTGATAAACACAACCCACACTCTGTTTTCAAGAATCATACAAAATCAATGAAATTAGAAGGCTGGGTAACTAAAACAACTTTGATTAAAGCTGCCACACTACAATCAGGAAGACTTTTTTTAAACCCGCCTAAAAGGATCGATATGGTTGACTAGAGGGGGGGGGGGTGAATAGGCAACTAACAATTTTTAGCTTTTCTTTACCAAATTAAACTTAGCATCAAAATAGGTTGTCTAGATATGCAACTAGGTGAGCAACCTATATGATGCAACAACAACAAGCACACAAGCAAGCAAAGGATACAACACAATATAAGCTTGCACAAGTAAAGGTAAGAGATAACCAAGAGTGGAGCCGGTGGAGATGAGGATGTGTTACCGATGTTCCTTCCCTTTGAGAGGAAGTACGTCTCCATTGGAGCGGTGTGGAGGCACAATGCTCCCCAAGAAGCCACTAGGGCCACCGTATTCTCCTCACGCCCTCACACAATGCGAGATGCCGTGATTCCACTATTGGTGCCCTTGGAGGCGGCGACCGAACCTTTACAAACAAGGTTGGGGCAATCTCCACAACTTAATCGGAGGCTCCCAACGACACCACGAAGCTTCACCACAATGAAATATGGCTCCGCGGTGACCTCAACCATCTAGGGTGCTCAAACACCCAAGAGTAACAAGATCCGCAAGGGATTAGTGGGGGGAATCAAATTTCTCTTGGTGGAAGAGTAGATCGGGGCCTTCTCAACCAATCCCTAGAAAATCAACAAGTTTGATTGGCTAGGGAGAGAGATCGGGCGAAAATGGAGCTTTGAGCAACAATGGAGCTTGGGGAAGGAAGTGGTAGTCTTCTTGAGGAAGAAGACCCCCTTTATATAGTGGGGGAAAAGATCCAACCGTTACCTACTCACTCAGTCCGCGAGACGCGGTACTACCGCACACGCTCGTGATACTACCGCAAGGCGCTACGGTACTACTGCATCTTGTTGCGGTACTACCGCATGTGTAGTAGAAGCCAGGTGAGGTCCTGTTGCACTAGGCAACGAGCGGTAGAACCGCCGGAGCGGTACTACCGCGCGCCCCTGCGGTACTACTGCAGGGCAGGGCTCAATCGGACTGGAGAAAGGACGGATGAAATAAGTTACGCCCGTGACTACTTCCGCAGAGTTTGGGACGTGCGAAAATCCGACACGGTACTACCGCTCGCAGGAAACGGTACTACCGTGTAGGGGCGAAAGTAAAAAATTACTTCCGCTCCTACTTCCGTGCGCGCCAGCGTTCTGGGCTAGAGGCAGCGGTACTACCGCTCGCGAGGAGCGGTACTACCGCACATTGCGGTACTACCGCACATTGCGGTACTACCACTACCCTGAGCGGTACTACCGCGGACCCCTGCGGTACTACTGCTGCCTTGAGCAGTACTATCGCACGCCACAGAAGCTATAGCACTTGGAAGCCTTCGTCTCGCAGAGACAAGGATAAACGGATGGTGCTCCAATGAAGCGAAGGAAAGGGGGTGCAAAGGAACAGATGTGTACGTGTTGATTCCACCCTAACCTTTCCGAAGCGGACCCTCTCTTAATAGTACGGCTTTCCTACGACTCAAATCCACCGAACAGAAACATAGAGAACCGCCGTCTTCGATAGGCTCCGAGGGGCACCGAATCGTCTTGTGCCTAGACATGAGATATCTGAAATGCTCAATGCACATGATTAGTCCGCAAAAGCACTGTCATCAATCACCAAAACCACATAGGGAGAAATATGCCCTTACAATCTCCCCCTTTTTGGTGGATTGATGATAATACGGGATTTGCACATAAGGATATAAAATGAACATAAGCAAACCCAACATCTATAAAATATAGACAGGCTCCCCCTAGATATGTGCACTCAATATATATGCTTTGGACTGCATGGCACACATACTAGGATCAACACTCCCCCTATATTTTATAGACAAGGAAAAACTTACAACAATATAAGTGACAATAAGCATTGAGGCAAGGTAAAGAAAGTGAGCATGAAGTAAAGGGCACAATATAACATACTAGACAATAAGATAAGCTTGAGGGCATATGTCTCACACCATATGATAGCATAGGTCTCCTGGTCACACACGCACACCAACACAAACCAACAAAGCAAAGCAACGAAGGTTCAACGAAACGAAAGCAACAAGACTCGCAAATCCTACACTCTCTCCCCCTTTGGCATCGAGACACCAAAAAGGCAGAGAGGACACCTACGACACAGGTGGTAGCTCCCACTGACGTGATCACCCATCAAGCTCCTCATCTGTCTCAGCAGCAGGAATGGACTCCCCATCTGACTCAGTCCAGTGATAGCCCTGCTTCGCCATCCAGGCAGCCTCAGGAGTGATGTTCTTCTCTGACCCGCTCGACACTTGCTCGCCGAGCTTCCTCAAGATCCTCTTGTCGCGCTGGCGACTCTCCTTCTGAGCAACGTGGGCCTTGTACTGCCCCTTGGCATGCATGCAGAACAGAGCCTTCATCTTGGCCTTGAGCTTCTTAGCCCAAGATGGCTCAGCAGAGGGTGGAGAGTACCCCTCAGAACTGTCCTCCGCCTCCTCCTCCTCCTCAATCTCATCCTCCTCAACATCCATGCGGGCAGCCTCAGCCTTAGCCCGGGTAGTGGTGTTGGCCCACTTGTTCTTCTGGCGCAGCCTGATGGGCTCATGGCCAATCCAGTTGGGAGCATGAAACTCTTCACCTGGAAAGAGCTTCTCCCAAGTCTTCAAAATCAGGTAGTGCAAATAAGGTCCATAGATGGGAACCTTACGATGAAACACAGCAAACTGAAGCTCACACCACATGATATGAGAGACATCAAGTGGTTCAGGTTGTTTGTGACGTGCTTCCTCACAAATGAGCATCATATCCACAAGATAGGCATGCACCTTGTCCTTGTCGCCAATGCGAGGAAAGAGAGAGTTGCGGAAGATTCGGTGCATGATATCAAGGAACAGGTTCAGCACAAAAGACTTCTTGCCACTGGGTAATGACTTCTCAACAAGGAAGGGTTGAAGCTTGTTCTTGGAGGCAGACTCTGGGTTGGCATGTGGGCGGACACCAACGGGCACATCTAGGCCCTCATCACGAACATGCAACAGATCCATGAACTCCTTCCACTCAGCAGACATACTCTTTCCATTAGTCATCCAAGTCAAGGTCCGCTTCTCATCCGTATGGAAGTGGACAGAGGCAAAGAACTGAGCCACAATCTCCGGGTCATAGTCCATGTGAAACATGAGTAACTCCTCAATACCAAATTGCTCCACCAAATCCAGAGGCTCACCAAAGTATGCCCGGTTCTTCCTCAGATGGTCCATATCAAGCCACTGAACGGGTACGTAGATGTTCTGCTTGGCCTTGATCACATCTAGGAAGATGAGATTCTGTTGCTTGGTCCAATACAAGTCATTTCCCCTTGAGAGCTCCCTAGGCGTGACGTAGGGGTTGAGCCTCCTTCGAATCAGAAACTCTGCTTGTGGCATTTCATCCATGCTGACAGTGGGCTCCTTGATCTTGGAAGCGGTGGTCTTGACGTTGCATTGGGGGGCATTGGACCCCTCTAGAGCTTCTTGGTTGCGAAGGCGCTTTGAGCTTGTATCACGACTAGGATTCGAGCGCCGAGCACCGGTACTAGAGCCACCACCTATGACACAAAACGCAAACACACGAAAAGAGCGAGAAGGATTATTGCAAAGACCAAGGCCAAAACAAACGAAACATGTATAAATGAGATTGGGTGGTCAAAACAAAGTAATTTTTAACTCAACGGTAGTACCGGGACATGATGCGGACGTAAAAATTTACATCCGCTCTAGCTGCGGTAGTACTACACCGGGTTGGCACGGTAGTACCGCGCTTAGAGCGGAAGTAAATTTTTACTTCTGCGCGCCGGGCGGTAGTACCGCTCGAGAGGAGCGGTAGTACCGCACGGGGCGGATCTCGCATGAGCGGGCGGTAGTACCGCTCCAGAGGAGCGGTAGTACCGCACGAAACGGATCTCCGCAAGAACAGATCTAGGAACATCCGTAAACTTAGATCGGTACTACCGTTGATCAAAACTACATTGTTGCAACACACCAAATAGCATATCTACTGCACTAGCACTCTCCTACAATCTCCTCTTGCAAAGATTTAGCCAAAAACCACAAGAACTACACATGCATCTCCCCAAAACCTAGAAGCACAACAACGGGGCAAAGAGAGAGGGACTAAGGGAGATACCGGGTTCCATGGCAAGAGGGCGAGGTGGGGATCGATCCCACCGGTTGGAATGCGAGGAGAGAGGTCGGAGACGGAGATCCGGCGAGGTCCTCTGGCACTGTTCTTGGGCAAGAGAGAGAGAGAGACGCTGTGAGGGGAAGAGATGAATGGGTATGGGGGAGTTGGAACTCCCCCTGCCCGCTCTTAACCCCCACGCGCTCGCGACAGCGCGGTAGTACCGCGGCTCATCGCGGTAGTACCGCCCGGGCGGAAGTACCGCACACAGGGCGGTAGTACCGCTCTTCCAACGGCAGTAAAAAATTACTGCCGCGATGGAAGCAGTAGTACCGTGCCGTGGGCACAGCTGTGCAAGCACAGGAGCCACCCATCTCCAGCGGTAGTACCGTGGCTTGCCACGGTAGTACCGCAAACCCAAGAAAGTGCTCGTTTTGACAACAACAGAAAAACACGGCCTTTGCAATGCAAACTTCAAGCAGCCGGACACGCAAACGAGCACACACATGAAGCAAAACAAACACAACCACGACTCACAAGAAAGCAAAAAGGCAACGAGGACCAAACACAAACCAAAACCTCTCAAAGAGAAAGGGCGGTGGCCGGAGCCACCTATGTTTGAGTCAATTGGTATGGCACCGCGAAGAATTATCCTTGGGCCCATGACCAAAACTCGTCTTTGAAGCACAAGTACCATAAAAAATGGCTAATGTGAAAGAGTTGATCAATTTACGCATAATGGGGGAGGGAGAGTTCATTGAGAGAACAACACTCCCCCTATGTCCATGCCTGCACCTAAACAAGACATCAAGATGAGTATGGTGCGGTGTGCAAAGGTTCAAGCCACATTGCTCAAATCAATGATATTTAGCTCATGCCTTAACTCGCGAAATCTTGCTTCATCCAAGGGCTTCGTGAAAATATCTGCAAGGTTATCATGAGTGTTGACATAGTTGAGCTCGATCTCCCCTCGCCTAATGTGATCCCGGATGAAGTGATACCAAATCTCAATATGCTTCATCTTAAAGTGTTGCACCGGGTTGAGGGAAATCTTGATGGCACTTTCATTGTCACACCAAAGAGGCACTTTGTCACAAATGACACTGTAATCCTTTAAAGTTTGCCTCATCCATAGAAGTTGAGCACAACAACTACTGGCGGCCACATACTCCGCTTCGGTGGAAGAGAGAGACACACAACTTTGCTTCTTAGAAGACCAACTCACCAAAGAGCAACCAAGAAATTGGCACCCTCCAGAAGTTGACTTCCAATCCACTTTGTCTCCCGCCCAATCCGAGTCCGAAAAGCCCACAAGGTTGAAGTTAGCTCCTCTTGGGTACCATAAGCAAAAGTTGCGGGTATGAGCCAAATATCGAAAGATTCGCTTGACCGCCACATAGTGGCTTTCCTTAGGTGCGGCTTGAAACCGTGCACAAATTCCCACACTCAACATGATATCCGGTCTAGATGCACAAAGGTAAAGCAAGGAGCCAATCATGGAACGATATACCTTTTGATCCACCGCTTTACCATTGGGATCTATGTCAAGTTGGCATTTGACGGGCATTGGAGTGGAAGCCGGCTTGACATCACTTAGCTTGAATCTCTTGAGCATGTCTTGAGTGTATTTGGCTTGGTTGATGAAGGTTCCTTCTCTTCTTTGTTTGATTTCGAACCCAAGAAAGAACTTCAACTCTCCCATCATGGACATCTTGAACTTTTAGGTCATGAGAGCGTCAAACTCCTCATTGAAAGCTTTGTTAGGAGAACCAAAGATAATATCATCAACATATAGTTGGCATACAAACAACTCCCCTTTGACCTTCTTAGTAAAAAGAGTGGGGTCAATTTTCCCAATTTCAAACCCACGATCTTGCAACAACTCGGTAAGGTGCTCATACCACGCACGTGGGGCTTGTTTAAGGCCATAGAGTGCCTTATCGAGTTGGTACACATGATTGGGGAACTCGGGATCCTCAAACCCCGGGGGTTGTTTGACATACACCAACTCATTAATAGGACCATTAAGAAAAGCACTCTTCACATCCATTTGTTGCAACTTAAAGTTATGATGAGAAGCATAGGAAATCAACAAACAAATAGATTCAAGGTGGGCAACGGGAGCAAAGGTTTCACTGTAGTCGATACCCTCGACTTGGGAGTAGCCTTGTGCCGCCAAACGAGCCTTGTTGCGAACAATAATCCCATGAGCATCTTGCTTGTTCTTGAATATCCACTTGGTTCCAATGACATTATGGTTCTCCGTTGGCCTTGGCACCAATCTCCACACCTTGTTATGCTCGAAGTTGTTGAGTTCTTCATGCATGGCATTAAGCCAATCCAGATCCTCGAGCGCCTCATAGACCTTTTGGGGTTCAACACAAGAAACAAACGCGTGATGTTCACAATAGTTTGCTAATTGTCTACGAGTGCTTACCCCCTTTCTTAAGCTTCCAAGCACATTCGTCATGAGATGATCTTTGGTAGTGAGCTTGGACGCAATCTTGGCGGCACGACGCTCCAATTCCTCCTCATGAGTGAGTTGAGGAGTGGTAACTTGATCATCTTGAGCGTCGTCTTGAGCTTGTTCTTGATCTTGAGCTTGCTATTGATCTTGAACTTGCTCGGTGGTAGGAACTTGATCTTGGGCATCACTTGGTGGATTATTACCATCTTGAGGTCGATCTTGCCCTTGATCTTGTTCATTTGGTTGAGGGCCTTCACTTTGTTCTTCGGAAGCGTGTGGGTCTTGGGTTGGTGATGGTTCCACTTGAGTGGAACATTGTCCTTCTCCTTCGGCCACAAGGGGTTCCTCAATGGGTAGGATATGACCAACACCCATTCTTCTTATGGCTTGGGGAGGAATTTCATCACCTACATCACAAGTACCACTTTGCTCCACTTGGGAGCCATTATTCTCATCAAACTCCATGTTACACGTCTCCTCAATGAGTCCCGTGGACTTATTGAGAACACGGTAAGCATGAGAGTTTGTAGCATAACCAACAAATATACCCTCATGAGCTCTAGCTTCAAATTTAGACATACGAACACCTTTCTTGAGAATGAAACACTTACAACCAAACACCCGGAAGTACTTGAGGTTGGGCTTGTTGCCGGTGAGTATCTCATATGGAGTCTTGTTCAAGCCTTTGCGGAGATAGAGCCGATTGGATGCATGACAAGCGGTGTTGATGGCTTCGGCCCAAAAGTTGTACGGAGACTTGAACTCCGCCATCATGGTCCTTGCCGCATCCATTAATGTCTGGTTCTTCCTCTCTGCTACACCATTTTGTTAAGGGGTGTAAGGTGCGGAATATTGATGCTTGATCCCCTCATCACTAAGAAACTCATCCAAGGTGTAGTTCTTGAACTCGGTGCCGTTGTCACTTCTTATCGTCAAGATCTTTGCATTGTGTTGACATTGAGCTTCATTTGCAAAGTCGATGACGGTTTGTTGGGTCTCACTCTTCCTCTTGAAGAAATATACCCAAGTGTATCTTGAATAATCATCCACAATCACCAAGCAATACTTCTACCCCCACGACTATCAAAGGATGGAGGCCCAAAGAGATCCATGTGAAGGAGCTCCAAGGGCCTCTTCGAGTAGATGATAGTCGTGGGTGGGTGAGCCTTCTCATGTAGCTTTCCTTCGATACAAGCACTGCAAGCACGATCTTTGGCAAAACTAACATTTGTTAGTCCACGGACATGGTCCCCCTTGAGAAGACTTTGCAAAGATCTCATATTGACGTGGGCTAAATGGTGATGCCAAAGCCATCCCACGTCAACTTTAGCCATTAGGCATGTCACGGTCTTAGTGGGTCGCTCCGAAAAGTTAATCACATAAAGACCGTTCTCGACATGCCCAACAAAAGCTACTTTAAGAGTCTTGCTCCACAAGAGGGCCACGGTATCAATATCAAAGAAAGTGGCAAAGCCCATGAGTGCAAGTTGACGAACGGAAAGTAAGTTGTATGCAAGGGACTCAACAAGCATGACTTTCTCGATCGTGAGATCATGAGAAATGACAACCTTGCCAAGACCCAATACCTTAGAAGATGAGGTGTCACCCCACTCGACATTGGTGGGCATAGATGAAATCTTGTGCACGTCCACCACCAAGTCCTTGCTTCCGGTCATATGATTTGTGGCTCCACTATCGAGCAACCATGATCCCCCACCGGAAGCAAACACCTTGTTAGTGGCTTTAGCCATGAGGCACTTGGCGGTGATGTTCTCGTTGGGTGAATCGAAGAGGGACACTCGTGGAGTTGTTGCAATGGCAACGGAGGCCATGGCAACCGTCTCACCATATTCATCATCATCATCATCCTCATTGTACTCTTGTTGTGCCACCAACCCCTTGGGAGGAGTCTTCTTGGTGAAGTTGTTCTTGTTGGGGAAGGACTTGGCCTTGTCTATTCGGATAAGCTTGCCACCATTGTCTTCCCTCTTCTCGTACGGGCACTCCGCAACAAAGTGGCTTACATTGCCACAATTATAGCATGTCCTCATGCGTTGCTTGCCCTTGGCGCCACTTGAGTTGTTCTTGTTGAAGTTGGGCCTTGAGTTCTTCTTGCTCCAAAATTGCCGAGAAGCGAGAGCCATGTGCTCATGATAAGCATATTTTGTATCTTCGGGGCAACACTCTTCTTCTTCCTCTTCACCCTCTTCTTCCACACTAGCCTTGGCCTTCAAAGCAAGGTTGGGCTTCTTTGCTCGTTGAGAACGCAACACCGCATTGTCAGCGGTCTTGTCCAAGATCCTCATTGCAACAAACTCATCCAACACTTCACTTGAGGACAAGGCGTGAAAGTCCGGCCTTTGACGGATGACGGAGGACATGGCCTTATGGTAAGGCATCATGGCCTTGAGAAACTTGCGCTTGATCCAATTGTCATCCGTATCCTTGCTCCCATGATCTCGGAGTGAGACCGCGAGAGTGGTTAGTCTTCGGTAAAGCTCTCGAGGTTCTTCATCTTCGATCATTGCAAACTCATCGGCTTCATCTTGCACCACTTCAAAGTTTGAGCGTTGAATACTTGCGCTTCCCTTGTACAAGAAAACAACATGCTCCCATGCTTCCTTGGCCACGGTGAAAGGTCGGAGGTGCGCAATGTCTTCGGGAGGGATGGCTTCTTGTAGGATGAAGAGAGCGGACTCGTTGAATTGATGATCCGCGGCTTCTCTAGGAGTGAAGTTGCTTGGGTCCTGCGGGTAGAAACCTTGCTCAATAATTCTCCAAAGATTAGTAGAACTATGATTTAAATGACGTTTAAAGCGATATACCCAAGAGGCAAAATCCTCATTTTTCACAAGCTTAGGAGGAGGACCAACATGATTCATATGCGTGGAGGGAACCGGTCCTCCATAAATAAGTGGAGGTTCAACTTGGGCAAAGATGCCACTCCCACTTCTATCACTAGGCAAAGGAAGTTGATCACTAGTAGCTTCCCCCTTGTTGGAGTTAGCATCCGTCACCTTGTTAGTGGGATCGACCACTTCCAACGGTGCGGTGGATAATTTAAGACCATCAAGAAAATTCTTAAGCATGCCTTTGACCTCGGCCGTCATGGAGGTTTTCAATGTGTCCAAGGCCACATTGAACTCCTCACGAGAGACCGAGAATCCCCCATCGGCCGTAGACAAGGACGGACTCACACCGGGGTGCTCCTCCCCCTCGTTTACGGTGTCACCCATACTCTTTGGATGGTAAAGTCCTTAATAAAGAGACGAGGCTCTGATACCAATTGAAAGGATCGATATGGTTGACTAGAGGGGGGGGGGGGTGAATAGGCAACTAACAATTTTTAGCTTTTCTTTACCAAATTAAACTTAGCATCAAAATAGGTTGTCTAGATATGCAACTAGGTGAGCAACCTATATGATGCAACAACAACAAGCACACAAGCAAGCAAAGGATACAACACAATATAAGCTTGCACAAGTAAAGGTAAGAGATAACCAAGAGTGGAGCTGGTGGAGACAAGGATGTGTTACCGAAGTTCCTTCCCTTTGAGAGGAAGTACGTCTCCGTTGGAGCGGTGTGGAGGCACAATGCTCCCCAAGAAGTCACTAGGGCCACCGTATTCTCCTCACGCCCTCACACAATGCGAGATGCCGCGATTCCACTATTGGTGCCCTTGGAGGCGGCGACCGAACCTTTACAAACAAGGTTGGGGCAATCTCCACAACTTAATCGGAGGCTCCCAACGACACCATGAAGCTTCACCACAGTGGAATATGGCTCCGCGGTGACCTCAACCGTCTAGGGTGCTCAAACACCCAAGAGTAACAAGATCCGCAAGGGATTAGTGGGGGGAATCAAATTTCTCTTGGTGGAAGAGTAGATCGGGGCCTTCTCAACCAATCCCTAGAAAATCAACAAGTTTGATTGGCTAGGGAGAGAGATCGGGCGAAAATGGAGCTTTGAGCAACAATGGAGCTTGGGGAGGGAAGAGGTAGTCTTCTTGAGGAAGAAGACCCCCTTTATATAGTGGGGGAAAAGATCCAACCGTTACCTACTCACTCAGCCCGCGAGACGCGGTACTACCGCACACGCTCGCGGTACTACCGCAAGGCGCTACGGTACTACTGCATCTTGTTGCGGTACTACCGCACGTGCAGTAGAAGCCAGGTGAGGTCTTGTTGCACTAGGCAACGAGTGGTAGAACCGCCGGAGCAATACTACCGCGCGCCCCTACGGTACTACCGCAGGGCAGGGCTCAACCGGACTGGAGAAAGCACGGACGAAATAAATTACGTCCATGACTACTTCCGTAGAGTTTGGGACGTGCGAAAATCCGACACGGTACTACCGCTCGCAGGAAGCGGTACTACCATGTAGGGGCGGAAGTAAAAAATTACTTCCACGCCTACTTTCGTGCGCGCCATCGTTCTGGGCTAGAGGCAGCGGTACTACCACTCGCGAGGAGCGGTACTACCGCACATTGCGGTACTACCGCTACCTTGAGCGGTACTACCGCGGACCCCTGCGGTACTACTGCTGCCTTGAGCAGTACTACCGCACGCCACAGAAGCTATAGCACTTGGAAGCCTTCGTCTCGCAGAGACAAGGATAAACGGATGGTGCTCCAATGAAGCGAAGGAAAGGGGGTGCAAAGGAACAGATGTGTACATGTTGATTCCACCCTAACCTTTCCGAAGGGGACCCCCTCTTAATAGTATGTCTTTCCTACGACTCAAATCCACCGAACAGAAACGTAGAGAACCGCCATCTTCGATAGGCTCCGAGGGGCACCGAATCGTCTTGTGCCTAGACATGAGATATCTGAAATGCTCAATGCACACGATTAGTCCACAAAAGCACTGTCATCAATCACCAAAACCACATAGGGAGAAATATGCCCTTACACCGCCCATGACATGCATGTCATGAATCAATATTTGCTCGACAAAAAATGTATAATACATTTACCATCACATTAAGGATTGCATTCATAGATTAAAAAGGAAAAATCGAGAATCACTGAATATTTACTTGTTAAATACACATGATAGGGAATATAGAGGTCAAGAATACCTGCTGAAGCATTGAATTCCACCAAAAATGTCCGCGACAGTTTGAATAGCTCTCCAGATTCAGGGGAAATGCACATCCATCAAAATGCCTCCACATATTCGTTGTTAAACAATGGTTTGCCTAAAAATAGTATGCCATACACATTTGTCAGTACATCAACCGGAATTTTGTTTCTATGAGAACTAAATCACTCACATTAGCACAAACAAAATGAAAGAATTAATCTCACTTGGAGCCTGGGCCATAAAAATTCAAACAATGCTTCAGCTAGAAAACATACCTCTGAACTGGACAGCAGCAGCTCCTTGTAAATAGTGTGGGCCATCTTTTGTGGAGATTAAATCCGAGCATAAACAACACACGGACAAACTCTAGCCTACCAATAATATGGTGACACATGAATCAGAAATTAAAAATGTGAGGATACAGGGAGGAAGATGGTTGAGACACAAGCACCTACACCTGCAGGTTGACGTCTCGAGAGCTAAAGGAAGAGGAGGGAACTGTGGCAGAGAAGAGAGGCGGCCAGATCCTTGCTCCTGCTGCTCCGATCGGCGCACGACCTCTAACTCCTCGCAACACCCCTGCAGCTGGTAGCTTCATCCATGAGACAAAAGGAGGAAACGTGAGTGAGGACAGGAGGAAAGATAGAGAGACATGTAGTTGCAGCTTCACTAATCAAAAAGAGGGGAGTAGCAGAAAGGAAGGAGGACGAACCTGCGTGCGGGTGGGTTGTACAGAGGTAGCTCTGCTGTAGCGCGGTGTGAAAGACGATGAGCAGGCGGCACTCCTTCCGGTGATCCTCTCCCGTCCGTCGTGGCCCCCCTCTCCTCTTTCCTCTCTCTTTCTCTCTCCTCTCCTCTTCTTCCTTCTCTCTCTCCCTCTCATCTTCTCTCTCCGCAGATCAAATCGAGCGGCGCCACCGCCGCCCTTTGCCTGCAGGTCGTCGCGCTCCTTCCGGTGACCCTCTCTCATCCGCTGCCATACCTCCCTCTCCTCTTTCCTCTCTCTTTCTCCCTCCTCTCCTTCCTTGTCTCTCTCCCTCTCAACTTTTCTCTTCAGCAGATCAGATCGAGCACCGCCGTCGTCTCCCTTTACCAATATTTGCCGCCGCTGGAGAGAACAGTGAAGGGGAGGAAGATGCGGCACAGTGGAGAGCAGGGAAGAAGGGAAGGAGGCGGCGGCGCCGTGGAGAGGGAGGGGAGCGGGGCTGGATTGGCTGCTCGAAGACGCACGGGATTGGTGGCGCTAGGTTTTCACCTCGCAGCTCGATCCACCCCACCTCCCTCCCTTCTCTCACGCAGGACGCACACGGGACGCACAAGAAGGATGGGCCCGAGGACATTTGAGGCCCACCTGTCATGCAAAAAATAAAAATGAATAAGTGAAGAAGAACCAATAGCCAGGACTTTGACGGACTTTGACAGCATCGTAAAAATCCCTGTCGCTGTGAAATCGCTCGAACGAAAATGACCGCGCGACGCAGTTGCTCCAGGGAGGCGGGTAGCACAGATTGCAACTGTGTGGCTGGCATTTTATATCCGAGTGCAGACTCTGCTTGAGTTGTATGTTAGGTTGCACAGGTTGGGCGCCTTTGGTGATACTATAGCTGCTTGGATCTGGAGAAGATTAGCTTTGTGACACTTTGGAACCTTTGGCATATTTTACATTGTCATTGTCAAATCAACTAGCAATTCTGACTTCAAAATCAATAGATCAAGAGGAGATGAGCATACAAGAGCTACAACTAACTTGTACGAAGTATACTAGAATAATGGACGAGGAGGTAGGTGAAACTTCTCCCCTCGGAGGTTGAAGCGACCTCTGACCCAACGCCGCACAGCCTCCAAATACTTTTTTTGGCCAAAATTGTCATTTTGGCGATTATTATGCCAAAATCTATGTACTTTGCCTCGAATCAGCTTTGTCGCACAGCAAACCCTAGCTGATTTTTTGACTGAAGCCCAAACAAACAAGCCCAAATTCAGCTTGGAGCATCGTACCGTATGCATAAAGGAGCTTTGCGAAGGGGATACGGAAGGTGGCGGAGTTGATCGACCCTGGGACGGGCCAGTGGGATGTGGCGCTGGTGAATGATATTCTCTGGCCGATGGAGCTAGCATGCCCCCTCCGTCATAATTTTGAAGATGGTCGGGTGTACAAGATGACAAGCGCGGTATACTCATCCATTACCAGCTTGAGTATACCCACCACAACCAGGACCTCAAGTGGTGATAAACGTGGATGGAAGTGCCCCAGCGATGAGAATGGGACAACAATTGCTCCTGCCATATGTCACTGCAGGCACGAAATGTCAAAACAGAAAATTTTAGAACTACTAGTAAATAAAAACCTGCAGTTCACCAATTGTGAAAGCAAGAAATTAAGCAGAGTAAACCAGTAAGTAGCATCAAAGCAAATACCAGTGTGACATTTGAACCGACAACACATAATAGCACCTCCCATGTCCCAGCCAGCCTCTTTAAATAAATAAAACTCCTCAAAAATAGATCCCAGCCAGCCATGGATGCTGCTGCTGGAGCTAGGGGTAAACTCTGACAAACCATTGTTGCGCTGCTACTCGACATTTTTCAGATGGAGTACTATCTACTACTGATAGATCCTATGGATCGGGTAGGCTAGAGATTAGCGGTAGTTTATCTTTGTTTACTAATCTGTCTGTGCATCTGTGAAGTGAGGACAGAGAGATGTGAAGATGATACCTTCTCCTTGGCTCGAGGAGCCCGAGCCAGTGGCCATGGTGGAGGGGCGACGGCGTGGGCGTGTGTGTGCGTGGGCAGCGTCGGTGGTGGTGCTTCCCGTTGGCCTATGCTAACCCTAGATCGGTAGGGGTGTCGGTGGGGGGCTGTGGCACACGGTGAACCTCGTACCGTGTGCGTCTGGCCCCCACCTCTTTATGTAGCGCGGCGACAGGGGCCCACCAACCAGAGTTCGGTTGGGCGCCCCCGATCAGGGTGCGAGTCAAGGGCCCGTCGAACCGTTGGGCTCGATCGGGAGGAGATCAACCTAACATTCTCCCCCTTGATCTCAACTTTACTTTTAACCATATACTTTTTACTTTACTCGTTTCATCACAGATCAATACATATAACATGTTTCATCATCACAGCTCAATTGCCGATAGAATCAGACAGCTACAACATACCTCTCTGTTTTGAAACAAATTCTGTTCCTTTTGGGCCTCTCATGATCCAGGAATTATGGGCTTTCCCTTAAACCCATGCCGGCTAAGTGTTCCTTGAACACATTGGGTGATAAGCCTTTCGTTAGCGGATCCGCAAGCATATCCTTTGTCCTTATATGCTCGAGACTTATAGTGTGATCCTGGATTTTATCTTTCACAACATAATTCTTTATTTCTATTGTTTTGGCAGTATTACTCGACTTGTTGTTGTGAGCATAGAATACTGTGGGCTGGTTGTCACAGACATCTTTAGTGGTTTGTCAATACAATCTACCACTTTCAAGTTGGGTATAAATTTCTTTAACCATATCGCTTGTCCCGTGGCCTCATAACATGCTATACATTTTGCATACATCGTGGGCGATGCAACTATTGGCTGTTTGGAGCTTCTCCATGAAATAGCCCCTCCAGCGAGAGTGAACACGTATCCTGACGTGGATTTTCTATCATCTCTATCTCCCGCAAAATCTGTGTCTGAATACCCTCTTATCTCTAGGGAATCAGATCTCCTGTATGTTAGTATGTGGTCCTTTGTGCCTTGCGCATAATGCAATGCTTTCTTTACCATCTTCCAGTGCTCTGTGCCTGGATTCTCTTGATATCTACCGAGTACCCCGGTGATAAAAGCTAAGTCAGGGCGAGTGCACACTTGTGCATATTGTAAACTTCCAACAGCCGAAGCATATGGTACTGCTTTCATTTGATCGATCTCGTACTGGTTCTTGGGACATTGGAATTTCCCAAAACTGTCGCCCTTGACTATAGGAGCAGGTGTGGCTTTACTCGCATGCATATTATACTTTTTAAGAACCTTTTCTAAATATGCCTTCTGCGATAGTCCTAAAATTCCATTTTTCCTATCTCGGTGAATTTCTATGCCCAAAACATATGATGCTTCACCAAGATCTGTAATATCAAAATTTGAGGACAAGAACTTCTTTGTTTCTTGTAGCAGACTAACATCACTGCTAGCAAGCAAGATATCATCCACATACAAGATTAGGAAAATACATTTCCCATTTTTAAACTTTGCATAAACGCAGTTATCCTCAACATTCTCTTTAAATCCAAATCTTTTAATTGTCTCATTAAACTTTAGATACCACTGTCTAGAGGCTTGCCTTAATCCATAAATGGATTTCTTTAGGCGGCATCCCATACCTTCCTTGCCTTCCATGATAAAACCCTTGGGTTGTTTCATGTAAACTTTTTCTTTTAAATCCCCGTTCAGAAATGCCGTCTTTACATCCATTTGATGTAACTCTAAATCAAAATGTGCAACTAATGCCATTATGATTCTGAAGGAATCCTTACATGAGACTGGGGAAAAAGTCTCATTGTAATTTATCCCTTCTCTTTGTGTAAATCCTTTTGCCACAAGTCGTGCTTTATACTTTTCTACATTCCCATTAGAGTCATACTTAGTTTTGTAGACCCATTTACAGCCTACTATTTTGGCTCCTTTAGGAATATTCTCTAAGTCCCAAACATCTTTGGAACTCATCGATTTCATCTCGTCTTCCATTGCCTTTAGCCACTTTGATGAGTGAGGGCTTCTCATGGCTTCTTCATATGAAGTGGGATCACTTTCCATATGAACCATTTCTGTGTTATAAACTTTATAATCAGTAGAAATAGCTGATCTTTTAGTTCTTTTAGACCTTCTAAGGGCCTCATTCTCTGGCACATTATGTGCCTCAACTTCCGGAACATCTTCTAAAAATTGCTGCCGCGCCTCCCCCTCATGCTCAATAACGGGTTCAGTCGGCTCCTGACGGACAGGTTCTGAATCTTCTCCCATAGTTGTCATGGGTGGAGTTACAATAGGTGCTTGTACCGCAACCTCAGGTACAACAGGTAGTGAGAAAAATGGCTCCTGAATCATCGGATTAGGTGCATGCACCCTCTTCTCCTCAAGATCAATTTTCTGAGCTACCATGCTCCCCCTCATCATTTCGTCCTCTAAGAAGACTGCATGTCTTGTTTCTACAAACTTTGTGTATCTCTTTGGACAATAGAAATGAAAACCTTTTGATCTATTAGGATAGCCAATGAAGTGGCAACTGATTGTTTTGGGATCTAACTTTGCAATATTTGGATTAAACACTTTGGCCTCAGCTGGGCTCCCCCACACCCTTAAGTGTTGTAGGGAGGGCACTCTTCCTGTCCACAACTCGTACGGTGTTTTGGGCACCGACTTGCTTGGTACTTTATTGAGAATGTGAATGGCGGTTTTAAGTGGCTCCATCCATAATCCCAATGGCAAGGTGGAGTAACTCATCATGCTGCGCACCATATCCATAAGTATACGGTTACGCCTTTCAGCTACTCCATTTTGCTGAGGCTCGCCCGACATTGAATACTGGGCCACTATGCCAGTCTCCTATAAGAACTTTGCAAAGGGTCCAGGGACTTGGCCATATGGAGTGTGCCGACCATAGTACTCCTCCCCACGGTCAGATCTTACTATCTTTATTCTTTTATCATGCTGATTTTCAACTTCAGCTTTGAATATCTTAAATTTATCCAACACTTCAGATCTTTCTTTGATTGTATAAATATAACCATATCAGGAGTAATCGTCTGTGAATGTTATGAACGAGTCATAGCCATCCACACTTTTCACAGAAAATGATCCACAAATGTCCGTGTGAATGATTTCTAGTGTTCATGTGCTACGGTTTGCACCCTTTTTGATTTGTTTTACATACTTTCCTTTAATGCAATCTATGCATTGTTCTAAGTCTGAGAACTCTAATGGAGGAAGAATTTCATTTTTAACTAGTCTTTCTATTCTCCCCTTCAAAATATGGCCCAAGCGACAGTGCCATAATTTTGATGAGTCATGAGTTCTGTTTCTTTTCTTTTGTTCTTTATTCGACGCGGAAACATGCTCATTCACATTACACACAGAATACACTTTTTCACGTAATGATAATAAATAAAGCTCGTCGTGTAGGAAAACAACACCCACATGAGTATTATTAAACCATATGGCACACTTGCCATGTCCAAAGTTACATTCATAATGATCTTTATCCAAACATGAAACACTAATCAAGTTTCTGTGTGATGAAGGAACATATAAAACATCTGTAAGCAGAAGCTTGAATCCATCAGCTAACTCCAGGGAGATGTCACCGACAGCTTCAACTTCTGCTTGAACTCCATTTGCAACTTCAATGCATCTTTCGCTTCTTTGCGTAGTCCGCGTCGAATGGAATCCCTGTAATGAATTGGCAACATGAACGGTTGCACCTGAGTCAATCCACCAAGTAGATTTCAGAAACTGTGCATACAAGGATTCATTTACAAAGGAAACAATGTTGTTACCTCCTTTTGCCATTATTGACTTTAGCCAAACAGGGCAATCTTTCTTGTAATGCCCAGTCTGCTTACAATGGAGACATGTATCTTTGTCCACTGGAAGAGACTTTTGCTGATGCTGATAGTGCGTGTGAGCTTTTCCATGTGGTTTTGAAGGGGAACCTTTGCCACCTTGATTGTAGTTCTTTTTCTTATTATCCTTCACATAGTTCAGAGAACCACCATGTGAGGTTCTAAGTCTTTCCTCTTCTTGAACACACATGGCTATAGTCTTTTCAATATCCCATTTTTCAGGCAACATATTATAGTTGACAACAAAAGTGTCAAACTCTTTTGGCAGTGAAGCCATAATCAGGTGAATAAGGAGTGCAGGCTTGAGCTCCAAATCCGCATCCATGGGTTTAAGCTTAGCTGCCATGTTGCTCATCCTAAGGATGTGCTCTCTTATGCCATGTCCACCGCATGTATACTTTTCTGTCACTAGCTGCTTTAGCAACTGGGTATCATATATCTTTGAAGAACCAATGAACTGACTCTTTATCTTTTCAAGAAACTCACCTATGGAAGTACACTCTGCAATTGAGTTCTCAATTGTGTTCTTTATGAAAGGCATGCACTTTTTATTGGCGGTGAGCCACTTTTGGTTTTTGAGGGTATATGACATCTCCACTGGAGCATGATCCCTCTTCTTTTTCTCCCAAGCAGCATCATTATCTTTTGCATCTCTGACTGGCTCTGTTGGTTTGACCGGCTGTGGAGTGTCCACAACCCAGTCCGCGTCAGCACAAACAAAAGCCAAGTCGACCTTCTTTCTCCATTCAGTGTAGTTGTCACCTCTGAGGGTTGGAACATCCTTGATGCAGCTCATCAAGTAGTACCCTCCTGAAAACCACAATGAAGTAAGATCATAACAACAATTGCATGCATTAATCCAACGTTGGTCAAAATTGAAACATACAACTGTTTGTGCAATTGAAACTATATCACCGTTGGGCAAAAAAATAGAAACAAATGCACATATAAGAACAATAAATCATGATTACGTTATTAACAACGTTGGTCATAAAATAACAGAATCATAATTGTTTCAATAATTACTTTAACATGCTCTTAAAATTTAATTTCACTTTAGTTCTATTTACCTTTTAAAACAACACTTTTATTTATTTTTGCAGCGGAAAACATGAATAAAATTCATGAACTTTATACTTTACAAAAGCATTTCTTTTATTTTTCTATTTTCTAAACAAAATTTTCGTTGGATAATTTTGAATAGAGAAAACTGTATAAAATTTGCCCAAAACTGCACAAAAACAAATAAAATGTCAAAAGAAAACGGCAGCCCAGCCTGCCGCGGCCCAACGCGCGCCGCTGCGCCTGCTCCTCTTTCGGCCAGAGGCCCGCAGCGAGCGCGCGCGGCTCCGGCTTGGTCCGCCGGCTCTACCCCCCTTTTCCTTTCGGCCCAAAAGCCCTCGGCCTATCTAGTGTTTGCATCGTGGCCATCGGATTCCATCCGACGGTCCAGCGCGCAACTCGCCCAAACAAAACCACCTGCGCCGCGCGGCTCAGGGCAAACCCTAACCCATTTCGCTCTTCTCTCGCCCATCTTCGTTTCTCTCCCGCAGGGGCTACGCCCGGCCACCGGCGAGGCTCCGTCCGGCCGCCGGCGACGGCGTCAAAAGCCACCGCGTCACGCGCCAGCTTCTCTTTCCCTTCCCCCTCCTTTTCTCCCTCCATCCTCCGCATCCTGGGGCAGAGAGAGAGAGAGAGAGAGAGAGAGAGAGAGACATGGCTACGCCCTCCTCTGCTCCCATGCGCTTGACGATGGACCACCTGGCGGTGGCGCCGTTGCCATCCCCTTCGCCGATTGTGCGTTCCCCTTATGGTGAGCGCGCCGCCGTCGAGTGGTTTGGCAACCGGTGCCCTTTGCCCCTGCTGGGGTTTGTTCTTCTTCCTGATGCCTTGCTAGTAGATGCGCATCGGGATCGAGAGGAACGGCGCGGCATAGCGGCGGCGCTACTTTTTCGGCGAGCCCAAGGCCCTTCCCCGGTGAGGATTTCTCTGCCCTGTGATTAGGGTTCTTCGGGAGGGGAAAAACTTCTTTGATTTCTTTACTACCAAAAAACCTAAACCAACTCTGGCTGATACCATTGATAGATCCTATGGATCGGGTAGGAGATTAGCGGTAGTTTATCTTTGTTTACTAATCTGTCTATGCATCTGTGAAGTGAGGACAGAGAGATGTGAGGAGGATACCTTCTCCTTGGCTCGAGGAGCCCGAGCCGGTGGCCATGGCGGAGGGGCGACGGCGTGGGCGTGTGTGTGCGTGGGCAGCGTTGACAGTGGTGCTTCTCGTCAGCCTACGCTAACCCTAGATCGGTAGGGATGTCGGTGGGGGGCTGCGGCGCATAGTGAACCTCGTACCGTGTGCGTCCGCCCCCCCACCTCTTTATGTAGCGCGGCGAAGGGGCCCACTAACCAGAGTTCGGTTGGGCGCCCCCGATCAGGGCGCGAGTCAAGGGCCCGTCGTGTGATGCCCCGGCTTAATCATGCACTAACCATACACGCAAATGCACACGATCAAGCCTAAGGACTCACTTGAAGATATCACAACACAACTCTAAAACATAAATAAAGTCATACAAGCTTTATATTACAAGCCAGGGGCCTCGAGGGCTCGAATACATAAGCTCGCATACAAGCATTAGCGGAAGCATCAGATATCTGAGTACAAATATAAAAGATAATACAGTTAGGCCTTTAAAAGGCGGGGCAAAAGAAAACACTACGATTGAAAAGGCGCAGGCCTCTTGCCTGGGACCCTCCGATCCTACTCCTGGTCGTCGACAAGCTCGTAGTAGTAACCACCCTCGGGGTGGTAGTAGTAGTCGTCGGCGAGGGCAGCTGGCTCCGGGGCTTTGTCATCTGGTCGCATCAAAAGGATATGGGAAAAAAGAGGAAGCAAAGCAACCGTGAGTACTCATCCGAAGTACTCAGCAAGCAAGGATCTACACTACATATGCAACATTCTCAAAGAAAGGCTGTATATGTGGACTGGGCTACAGAAATGCCAGAATAGAGAGAAGGCCTAGTCCTATCAAAGACTAGCATCTTCAGCGGTCTTGCAGCATTAGAAGAGTGTAGATTAGCACAGTATAAAGTAGTGGTAGTATTAAGTATCAACCTCGGCCAGAGATCCTTTCTCGACACCCTGCAAGAAAGCGATCCCAGAGCCCTACTATCCATATCTCATCTCGAGTATCCAGTTCTAGTTGTATCGATCGGGATACAACTCCGAGCGTCCGTTACCGAGGATCCGACTATGCATAGATTAGTTCTTCCCTACAGGGGTGCACCAACCTACCCACCACACTCGATTAACTCCAGCCGGACACACTTTTCTGGGTCATGCCCGGCCTCGGCCAAACGATACGCCGCAACCCGACCTAGGCTTAACAGAGAGGTCAGCACGCCGGACTAAACCTATGCCCCCAGGTGTCTTGGGACATCACCTCGGGAACTCCTGCATGTTACGTTCATGGCCGAGAGCAGACCTGGCAACCCACACTATCAAAGCGTTTGCTTTACCTGGTCCAACTCGGCGCGCGCCGCTCAATCGCTGACGTCCGTTAAGCTTCGGTTGATGCATACGTCGTAGAGTGTTCATAACTGTTCCCATGTGATGGTTAGTGCTATCGGGCCAAAGGCCCACTCGAATCAAATATCCAAATCGTTAGTGAATTAGGAGCGCACGGCAACGAGCAAAGACTCATGATCGATGTGACCCCGTCGCCCCGTCTCGAGGACTTGCTGCAAGGGCTAAGAATGCCCGGCCGCGCCTCGTAATTATCTCGCAGGCACCCTCCAGGTCAACCCGTCTCCACATCTCTCGCATCACATGCTCGCGCGGGTACCCCTCAGGGCTGACCCGACTTTATCATGGTTCATGGTTAAAGTCATAGTAACTGTGTGTCAAAACACCAGAGGAAAACTGAGGAATCACCCTCGATGGATTCCACCTGATGTAGTCGTCGAGGTGAACTTAGGAGGAATCACCCTCGAGGTTCACACTTGAGGTGTTGCACGACGGCGTCGTTATCGGGAGTGGGTGAAGGAGGAATCACCCTCGATGACCACGACCGAATAGCTACTCTACAAAGAAAACATCAGAAGTGCTTAATGAGGTATCACCCTCGGCACTCGATAGTAACACTGAAGTGTCGTACAACTAAGGGGGTGATGTGCGGTGCTGGGGCCTGGTTGTCGAGTCTTCCGATGATCCAGCGGGGTAACCGGGACAAGTGGGGTCACTGGGGTCTCTATCTAGCCTATACTAAGCAGTTTAGGATAAGCAGGTAGGTATCAATAGCAGTTACAAAAACAGGCTATGCATCAGAAATAGGATAAACAGTAGCAACAGCAATTTCTAATGCAAGCGTAAGAGAGAAAGAATAGGCGATATCGGCATGTTCAAAAGGGGGGGGGGGTGCTTGCCTGGTTGCTTGGTGGCAAAGACAGGGTCGTCAACGGTGTAGTCGGGCTCCTAAGCTGCGTCGGTCTCGGGAACTGTGTTGGTACCGGGGTCTACCGAGAGAGAAGAGGGGGAGGAAACAAATAAATACACAACAAACATATGCAACACAGAGCATGCTATGCTAACGTGCAGTGCAGGGTTGCCTAAAAGCATGTCTAAGTCATATTAGTTATTTTGAGATTAAAGTTGGAATTATTAACCGGTATATATGCACTATTCATCTACCAGAAACAGGCTAAAAGTTGTGGGTTCACCTCCGTAGAGGGCCCCGACAAGGAAACAGATGGCACGGTTGGATTCGTCTCGTCGTTCTGAGCAACTTTCATGTACACAGTATTTTCATCCGAGCTATGGTTTATTTTCTATTAATTTTCAAAGATTTAAACATTTTCTGGATTTATTTAATTATCTTAAATCAAGATTATCCAGAATAGTATGGGATAACGCCAGCATGACGTAGACATGACGTCAGCGGTCAACAGTCCGCTGACCAGAGTCAAACCTGACATGTGGGTCCAGTGGGACCCACTGGTCGGCCTCACAGTAGTTAATTAGGGATTTAATTTAACTAAATTAGGTTAATTAGGGTGGTAGGGCCTACTGTCAGTGTCTAATTAGTGTTTTAATTAATTAACTGATTTTCTATTTACTTAAATTCGTTTAAACGGGCGGGACCCATATGTCAGTGACACGGGGCCAGCCCAGTCAGCGTTGACTGGGTCAATGGGCCCAGTGGGGCCCGTGGTCAGTGGCTGAGCGGTGGGGCCCGCTGCGCCACGTCGGGCGCCAGCTCAGCGCCGGTCACCGGAGTTCTCCGGCGAGCTCCTACGACGACGACAACTCCGGTGAGCTCGGGATTCATCTGCGGGGCATCAAATCGGACGTGGTTTGGCTTGCTCGAACGAGCACTGCATGGCGCATCTCATGGTGGCGGTGGTCAGAGCTGGGGAGGCCGGAATTGTCGCCGGCGATGACGTCGGGCGGCGGTGGTTTCGGGCGTGCTACGGGATGGGGGCTACGGTGTGCGCGCGATCGAAGCAAGTGGCTAGGCGAGGCCTACTCGATGCGACGAACAAGATGGCCATGAGCCCGGGACCATTTGGTCACTGGAGCTTTGCCGGCAATGACGCGGGCGGCGGAGCGATCGGGCATCTCCAATGCTACCACTACGGTGATGCAAACGCGTAGGGGAGAGAGAGGAGAGGTGCGGCAGCTCACAGTGGCCCTGCAGGTGTGCGTAAATGTGCTCGGGGAAGGGCGATGGCGGTGAATCAACGGTGATAGACAGCGACGATCCGAGGAAGACGACGGCGCGATCCGGCGATGTAGTGCTCCTTGGCTCCAACGGGTGGCTCCAGGAGGCATAGCAGTCGACGACGGTCACGGTGGACAGGTCAGTGAGGCGAAACGGCGGCGGTAGCTACGCAGGCGAGCATCGGACGGCAACGAGGTTTCGACGGGGTGGGGAACGAGAGAGAGAGGGGCGCACGGGGGCGAATGGGTAGCTAGGGTTGCGGGAGAGGGCGAGAGGGACTCAGGGGCGACCTTATAGGCGCCGGGGAACCATGGGATGGACGACAGCGTGGCGTTTAGCGATCGGAGGCATGCGCGCGCTGGCGTGTGCGAGAGGAGGGCGACGACCGGCTAAACGGGCTGGGCTTTGCACTGTTTGACTTAGGCCCGTAGGTACAGTAGCGCGTAGGCCTTTTTTCCTTTTTTGTTATTTCTTTTTTGTTTCCTTTTGTAGTTTCTGTTTTGTATTTTCTTTTGGCACTAGCTGACTTTTGTAAAATATATAGTTGGTCCCAATAATTAGTATGCATAAATCCTTACTGCCACAAAAAGTTTCAGGGCCATAGGAAGCGGTTAGGCATTTTTAGAAATTGAAAAGGGCAAGATAAATGCTACTGGACCACTAAAATAAAATCCAGGGGCATTTTGGGAATTCAAAAGAGGTAGGTTTCAACATGACAAATATTTAGGGAATATTTGCCAAATTATGAACTATTTTAATTGCATGACAGAAGAAGTAAATTTTAGACATACTTTTCAAATGGGAAAATGGCTTTGATTTTGGACAACTGGCAAAGGGGCTTAGTGATCATGATGACATGGCCACTATTAGGGGAAGATCACTGTAGTGTGATGCTGGGGATGTTACAAATCTCCTCCACTACAAGAAATCTCCTCCCGAGATTTAAGTGGGGAAGTAAAGAGTAACTTCGAGAGAACTGACCCTTATAGGGTTAATTATCTGGTGAACCATTCATGGAATGTGGCAGAAAGAATCTCTCGAGTTGAAACTTAAGGAAACATTGAGAGCAAGGTATGAAAGTACAACAGGAAGTTTCAAGCGAATGGACAATCGATCGATACCTGAACAGAGTGTGAGAAGGGGGTTCAGAGCATCGGGAATAGATCATCTCTCGGGGGGGTGGCTCATGAGAACACACGAAGCCAAGAGCAAAGGATACTTCGAAATCAAGGTTGTATCGGAGAGTCAGGTTCCGATCCTGTGGAACTATGATGAGGGTCGATTGAGAGTAGGGAGAATGGTGACATCTTATCGGTCACGACAACAAGGTATGTCAGAGAATAGTCTGTCAGTTATGTCGGTAACAACGTCGGTACCAAGGGCGAGGGACGAAAGAGAACCATTTTCCTGTTCATTAAAACGAGGCGGACCAATAGGCAAAGTTCTCGTCCATCGGTGGTTACCGGAATGTCATCAACAATAGTAACAGGGTCTCACCGACAAGGTTGTACATCGGGGTGTTTTATAAGCAGGGAATTATTTTTGCTTATATCATATAGATCACAAGAAAGGTTAAACAATCCAATGGAAAGGAAAATGAAATTATCGGATTAAACAGACCAATGAAAAGGTAAAGTGTGTCTATACACAAGAATTAGGAGTATATCCTTTCCATGGAAAAGCAGAACATGATATACCTGACAGTACAGCAGGTACAAAATCATTTAGATAAAGGGACGAGGGAAGAATCAAGTTGTTACCCGTACAACGGTGTCCGGATATTAGAGCAAGAAGCATTTGGCAATGCGCCTCCAATGTTCTTGTTGATATTCAGAATACCACAGCCATGCTTCGAGGTAGCATTGGCATGGTGTTTCAAGTAAAAGGTTGGATCTGAAGAGCACAAGAGTTGCAAAGGAACAATTCACAGATACAAGATGAACTTGTACCAAGGGAACAATTGATTTTAAGAGAAGCTTCCATGATAAGATCTACATTGTGTCTATGGGCATGAACACAAAGTTCAAGGTTGACTCCCACTTCTCCAATGCATGATCTTTCATTCACTGCTCTGTTAATTTTTTTATGAATGTGAAGAACTACCTGGTGAATTACCAGAGGAGTATGAACCACGAAAATTATTGGGTTCACACAGATTAGAGAAGGCATAGGTTCAACCCATCGGGGCATCTTAGGAACATATACTACAAACTTCAGGAGTACATAACTCAAGCTCGATGGTAGAGCATGGCTGACCAAAGGAGAGGATACATTTACCAAAGGCATTATGTATCAGGGAAAGAACTCACAAGAATTTTGGATGTGAAAGACACTGTCGGATAACAACCCAACAATGGATCTGGCGATTCATGACGGAGTTGATGTGAGTATCGGTAATCAATCAGAGGGAGAAGGGATGCAAAGGCATTGACAAGGAATGTCAACGAAGATTGCTAAACATATGGAATTAACCCTAATGCAAGCAAGGAAGGAAGAATAAGAGCAATAGGCTACTGAGGATTTTCGGGAGATCAGATAGCATTTCCAAGTATTTTGGAAAGCATAAGAACAACTGGGGAGGAGCGGACCCCGGGTAAGTGAATTATCCATAGTGCAAAAAGAAGTTGCACGGTAGTAGGTTCAAAAAATTCCTGGATTGACGAGGAGTATTTCGGGGTATCTCGTACATAAAGGAGTATCTGGGAATGAAGATACAAATGGCAAAGATGTGTAGCTGTCCACGGTGATTGTCGGTAGTAGGGAAATTGCAAAAGTAGTGGGCATAATGGTCTCGGGAAACATCGAGGAGTATCTGCAGAATCTTCTGGCGAAGCAAGCGATCATCTGTGGTGAAGGAGCTCTCCGGGATGAAGTGGTTACGAGAACCTAATGTCAGAGTTAGTAAAATGTTTAACCCGAGTAGACGAGAGATCAGAATCCCAGAGTAAAGACGAGGAATAAAAGATCCTAATACCACCCAATTGGCGACGTGGGCCCATAAGCCACACAACCATGTTAGTAAAACAATTTTCAAATACTAGACTCAACTTCGGCCAAGGAGTTGGAAGGGGGTTCCTACAGGCAGTCGGCTCTGATACCAACCTGTGGCGCCCTGGCTTAATCATGCACTAACCATACACGCAAATGCACACGATCAAGCATAAGGATTCACTTGAAGATATCACAACACAACTCTAAAACATAAATAAAGTCATACAAGCTTTATATTACAAGCCAGGGGCCTCGAGGGCTCGAATACATAAGCTCGCATACAAGCGTCAGCGGAAGCATCAGATATCTGAGTACAGATATAAAAGATAAAACAGTTAGGCCTTTAAAAGGTGGGGCAAAAGAAAACACTATGATCGAAAAGGCACAGGCCTCCTGCTTGGGACCCTCCGATCCTACTCCTGGTCGTCGGCAAGCTCGTAGTAGTAACCACCCTCGGGGTGGTAGTAGTCGTCGGTGGGGGCAGCTGGCTCCGGGGCTCCGTCATCTGGTCGCATCAAAAGGATATGGGGAAAAAGAGGAAGCAAAGCAACCGTGAGTACTCATCCGAAGTACTCAGCAAGCAAGGATCGACACTACATATGCAACATTATCAAAGAAAGGCTGTATATGTGGACTGGGCTGCAGAAATGCCAGAATAGAGAGAAGGCCTAGTCCTATCGAAGACTAGCATCTTCAGCGATCTTGCAGCATTAGAAGAGTGTAGATTAGCATAGTATAAAGTAGTAGTAGTATTAAGTATCAACCTCGGCCAGAGATCCTTTCTCGACTCCCTGCGAGAAAGTGATCCCAGAGCCCTACTATCCATATCTCATCTCAAGTATCCAGTTCTAATTGTATCGATCGGGATACAACTCCGAGCGTCCGTTACCGAGGATTCGGCTATGCATAGATTAGTTCTTCCCTGCAGGGGTGCACCAACTTACCCACCATGCTCGATTAACTCCGGTCGGACACACTTTTCTGGGTCATGCCCGGCCTCGGCCAAACGATACGCCGCAACCCGACCTAGGCTTAACAGAGAGGTCAGCATGCCGGACTAAACCTATGCCCCCAGGGGTCTTGGGCCATCGCCCTGGGAACTCCTGCACGTTACGTTCACGACCGAGAGCAGACCTGGCAACCCACACTATCAAGGCGGTTGCTTTACACGGTCCAACTCGGCGCGCGCCGCTCAATCACTGACGTCCATTAAGCTTCGGCTGATGCATACGACGCAGAGTGCCCATAACTGTTCCCACGTGATGGTTAGTGCTATCGGGCCAAAGGCCCACTCGAATCAAATATCCAAATCGTTAGTGAATTAGGAGCGCGCGGCTACGAGCAGAGACTCACGATCGATGTGACCCCGTCGCCCCGTCTCGAGGACTTGCTGCAAGGGCTAAGAATGCCCGGCCGCGCCTCGTAATTATCTCGCGGGCACCCTCCAGGTCAACCCGTCTCCACATCTCTCGCATCACATGCTCGCGCGGGTACCCCTCAGGGCCGACCCGACTTAATCATGGTTCATGGTTAAAGTCATAGTAACTGTGTGTCCAAACACCAGGGGGAAACTGAGGAATCACCCTCGATGGATTCCACCTGATGTAGTCGTCAAGGTGAACTTAGGAGGAATCACCCTCAAGGTTCACACTTGAGGTGTTGCACGATGGCGTCGTTATCGAGAGTGGTGAAGGAGGAATCACCCTCGATGACCATGACCGAATAGCTACTCTACAGAGTTAACATCAGAAGTGCTAAACGAGGTATCACCCTCGGCACTCGATAGTAACGCTGAAGTGTCGTACAACTAAGGGGGTGATGTGCGGTGCTGGGGCCTAGTCGTCGAGTCTTCCGATGATCCAACGGGGCAACCGGGACAAGTGGGGTCACTGGGGTCTCTATCCAACCTATATTAAGCAGTTTAGGATAAGCAGGTAGGTATCAACAGCAGTTACAAAAACAGGCTATGCATCAGAAATAGGATAAACAGTAGCAGCAACAATTTCTTATGCAAGCATAAGAGAGAAAGAATAGGCGATATCGGCATGTTCAAAAGGGGGGTGCTTGCCTGGTTTCTTGGTGGCAAAGGCAGGGTCGTCAATGGTGTAGTCAGGCTCCTGAGCTACGTTGGTCTCGGGAACTGCGTCGGTACCGGGGTCTACCGAGAGAGAAGAGGGGGAGGAAACAAATAAATACACATCAAATATATGCAACACAGAGCATGCAATGCTAACATGCAGTGCAGGGTTGCCTAAAAGCATGTCTAAGTCATATTAGTTATTTCAGGATTAAAGTTGGAATTACTAACCGGTATATATGCACTACTCATCTACCGAAAACAGGCTAAAAGTTGTGGGTTCACCTCCGTAGTGGGTCCCGACAAGGAAACAGATGGCACGGTTGGATTCGTCTTGTCGTTCTGAGCAACTTTCATGTACAAAGTATTTTCATCTGAGCTACAGTTTATTTTCTATTAATTTTCAAAGATTTAAACATTTTCTAGATTTATTTAATTATCTTAAATCAACATTATCTAGAATAGTATGGGATGACGCCAGCATGACGTAGAGGTGACGTCAGCGGTCAACAGTCCGCTGACCAAAGTCAAACCTGACCTATGGGTCCAGTGGGACCCACTGGTCGGCCTCACAGTAGTTAATTAGGGATTTAATTTAACTAAATTAGGTTAATTAGGGTGGTAGGGCCTACTGTCAGTGTCTAATTAGTGTTTTAATTAATTAACCAATTTTCTATTTACTTAAATTCGTTTAAACGGGCGGGACCCATATGTCAGTGACACGGGGCCAGCCCAGTCAGCGTTGACTGGGTCAATGGGACCAGTGGGGCCTGTGGTCAGTGGCTGAGCGGTGGGGCCCGCTGCGCCACGTCGGGCTCCAGCTCAGCGCCGGTCACCGGAGTTCTCCGGCGAGCTCGTACGACGACGACAACTCCGATGAGCTCGGGATTCGTCTACGGGGCATCAAATCGGACGTGGTTTGGCTTGCTCGAACGAGCACTGCATGGCGCATCTCATGGTGGCAGTGGTCGGAGCTGGGGAGGCCGGAATTCTCGCCAGCGACGACGTCGGGCGACGGTGGTTTTGGGCGTGCTATGGGATGGGGGCTACGGTGCGCGCGTGATCGAAGCAAGTGGCTAAGCGAGGCCTACTCGATGCGACGAGCAAGATGGGCATGAGCCCGGGACCATTTGGTCACCAGAGCTTTGCCGGCGACGACGCGGGCGGCGGAGCGATCGGGCATCTCCAATGCTACCACTACGGCGACGCAAACGCGTAGGGGAGAGAGGGGAGAGGTGCAGCAGCTCACAGTGGCCCTGCAGGTGTGCGTAAATGTGCTCGGGGAAGGGCGACGGCGGCGAATCGACGGCGACAGACGGCGATGATCCGAGGAAGACGACGGCGCGATCTAGCGATGTAGTGCTCCTCGGATCCAACGGGTGGCTCCATGAGGCGTAGCAGTCGACGACGGTCACGGTGGACAGGTCAGTGAGGCGGAACGGAGGCAGTAGCTACGCAGGCGAGCAGCGGACGGCGACGAGGTTTCGGCGGGGTGGGGAACGAGAGAGAGAGGGGCGCACGGGGCGAATGGGTAGCTAGGGTTGCGGGAGAGGGCGAGAGGGACTCGGGGGCGACATTATAGACGCCGGGGAACCGTGGGATGGACGACAGCACAGCATTCAGCGATCGGAGGCATGCGCGCACTGACGCGTGCGAGAGGAGGGCGACGACCAGCTAAACGGGCTGTGCTTTGCACTGTTTGACTTAGGCCCGTAGGTACAGTTGCGCGTAGGCCTTTTTCCTTTTTTGTTATTTCTTTTTTGTTTCCTTTTGTAGTTTCTATTTTGTATTTTCTTTTGGCACTAGTTGACTTTTGTAAAATATATAGTTGGTCCCAATAAATAGTATGCATAAATCCTTACTGCCACAAAAAGTTTCAGGGCCATAGGAAGCAGTTAGGCATTTTTAGAAATTGAAAAAGGGCAAGATAAATGCTGCTGGACCACTAAAATACAATCCAGGGGCATTTGGGGAATTCAAAAGTGGTAGGTTTCAACATGACAAATATTTAGGGAATATTTGCCAAATTATGAACTATTTTAATTGCAATACAGAAGAAGTAAATTTTAGACATAGATTTCAACTGGGAAAATGGCTTTGATTTTGGACAAGTGGCAAAGGGGCTTAGTGATCATGATGACATGGCCACTATTAGGGGAAGATCACTGTAGTGTGATGCTGGGGATGTTACATGTCGAACCGTTGGGCTCGATCGGGAGGAGATCAACCTAACAACTACCAGTACATTTTACATTGGCATTCTCATATCAACTAGCAATTTGACTTGATTCACTAGATTAAGAGCATACAAGAGCCAAATTTAACTTATACTGTAGGATAAAGGACAAGGCCATCAGCTCATATCCTCATTAGACTCGCTCCTCCATCCTCCTATTGGACGAAATTCATCAGAGTCACTGTCCTCATAATAGAAGGGAGGTTGTATGTCTTCCCTTCCCATATCGTATATCCCTTTTAATGGGTGCCTCAGTTCACCCATTCCTTGATTCTCACATGCATAACATTCACCTGCCAAAGTAAATCACAATGTTAGAATCTTTTTAGGTCCACTACAAGTCATAAGGTGAAAATTTCGCATACCATATTGATCTTGCTCCAAAGGATAACAAACATAGCGTTTTATCATGCATATCAATTTGACCTGAGCGAAGTACATAGCCGATGTCCAATCAGCTGAGCGAGGCTTCTTTGTCTTGACAGTAAAGTTGAAGTGATGAAATGTCTTCAAATAATGCTCCACATGGAAACATTGATGGACAAGCTCGTCAAATTCATAATCAAGTCCCTAAGATGAAACAAGTGTTAGTCATACTTCTCCACAGTGCCAACAATAAAAATGATTTAGAGCAGAAATGGAAAACCTTAAGTTCATCTTTGCTCTCAATGTATCTTCTGAAAGCCACCATCGCCTCCTCGCTCATCCATCGTTTCGCATTTGCAGCAGCTTATTCCTTTTTAGAAGCATAAGTATGTTGCCCTCGCGCTTCAACTGATTGTGTTTGTTTTTCAGCTTGTTTCTCTGCATATCGTGTATTAGCTTGATAGTCAAGTGGCCAATATCCTCGTGCTTGGAATAGTTGAGCTCATTCTTCATCTTATTTTCTTGCAAATTCTATACTACCTTGAAAATCGAGTGGATACAATCTTCCAAGTTTATGCTTCCTAGATAAAAATATCAGAATATGGTCAGCAAAACATGGTTAATAATGTAATCTACACATGTACCAAATACAAGGGAAAGGATGCAATAAACTGATTCGCAACTAAATTGAACTTGTAGTAATAAACTATAAGCACTCTTTCCTTGGATATAGGAGAAAGTTCATGTCATACACCTTGCTTTATTCACAATGAACCTCTGATTATAGTATTCGTGTATGGGTATAACACTAAAACCAGGTTCTAGAAGTACAGATGATGTGGGGTTCACTATGCGTAGCAACTGAGCTAATCTGCATTATGACCTACGAAAGACAGATTGCATAGCTTCAATAAAAGGTATCGTGTTGGCGTAAAGAAACATATCAACACAGTGTTTTCTGAAAATCAGTATCCATCATATGAGATTATGAATCGACTGTTTCAGCATGCATCACCACCCTAGGTCAAACAATATACACCCGTGCTTTAGTCAACTTCTACTGTGACTAAATTGGAAGCTTGGAAGTCCTTTTTTTAGAAAAGAGGCGCTTGCCTGGCCTTAAACTGAGGCCCTTACAGATCCAACACGAGTCGCGGAACAAATAAGTAACAAGAAGTATAAGCGATACAAGCCCGAAGGCGAAGATAAGCGACGCAGCACAATGCTAAAAGGAAAAACATAGGGCTCTCGAGGTAACCATGTCAGGTGTCATGTCGGTGGTGCCCCTTGCGTTGCTCGACGCAGCTCAGTACACTTTGCTCGCACCTTTGATGCGAGCCCCTCCATGTGCCTTCTGTCTTGCGCCCTTGACAGTGGTTTCCATAGCTGCAAAAAAGACACCAGTTTGTATAACAGATCAGCCGGGTGTTTGATGTATATTCCCTCTATCAAAGCCTTGTTTCTTGTGGTCCATAGAGCCCAAGCCAGCGCCCCAAATCCTACCCAGGCCGTCCGTCTATCTCGCCCGAAAGTGGCCATAGCCAACCGATAAAAATGCGAAAACCCGCTCGGATTCCATGATGAACCCGTTACCGCCCTCAACGAACTCCACACAAATCAGGCCATGCTGCATCGAAATATGATATGATCGCGGTCTTCGTTTTCCCCACACCAAATGCATTTGCCATCACCCGGGCCTCTTCTTTTTTGCATTTGGTCCCCACTTGCAATTCGGTTACGGGCCACTTGCCAGAGGAAAATCTTGATTTTTGCTGGGAGACGAGCTTTCCATATCCTCGACATGTCACATGGTGTCATAGACTTGAAGATCTCCCTATATAGGGATCCGGAAGAGAAGCGCCCTGTCGTGGTTTTGTCACGGCAGATGTCCAAGAGAAAGGACTTAGTCGTGGAGCCATCGCGACGGGTTAGCTTAAAGGGGTTAAAGCGGACAAGGGACGCAGAGAGTTATACTGGTTCGGCCCCTTGCGGTGAAGGTAAAGGCCTAATCCAGTTGTTGTGGAATTGCTAGGGTTTCGATGACCAGGGAGCGAATCCGCTATGCCTGGCTCTTGAGTTGTTGTCCGTCTCCCTCAAACCGCCGCCGGGTCGTCCCCTTATATACATGGGTTGACGCCCGTCGGTTTACAGGATCCCGAGGCCGGCTCATGAACATGTCCGGCTCGGTCTCTACTCTTTCTATCTTATAACACAAGTTTACATATCAATGTCGGTTTATGTCTACAGGCCTTAATCCGCCGTTGGGCCCCGGGCCTTCATAAAGCGCCTCCATCTTTGTCCAAGTGGGCTTCAAGTATAATAACTCATTATGGGGATAACCCGGCCTCTCCTGGCCGGTTTATACCCAGTAGTAATATCCCCAACATTAGGCCCCAGATTGATTTGAACTGGTTCATGTCAATCTTCAACTTGAGAAAAATTCCTCTTTCAGCATCTTCGCATAAATCTTGTAAACCGCCACGACGTCATCTCCCGGTATCTTGATAAACTGCCATGACGTCACCTGTTATTAAAAATGGTATGTCTCTCACCTTCATTAATGAGCCTTCGACAATCGAGGCGATAACTCTGCCACATATCCCGCTTTGGGCTCCTCGATTCTCGCGCCTGTCACTTATCCATTCGCCTTATAAATAAAGCCGAAGGGTCCGTTTCATTTTTCCCCTTGCCTCTTCGTCTTTCTCCTTCCTCGCGCCGACCCGACTGTCACTTGCAGCCGCCGTCGTCAAGCTCCGCCTTCTTCCTCAACTCCGGCCGCTGCATCAACCTGAACGGACCAGAAAAACGCGGTGCTCCTTCGCTGCTCCGTCCGCATCTGTAAGTCCCTTTCCTCTTTCTCCAGATTCACCATTAGGGTTTCGGCGATCGTCGGAGTTCATAAAAGCTCCGGCGCTGTTCGTCCTTGTTTCTCTTAGTACCATAAATGGATCTGATATTTCTTGTGTGGTCGTAGTCATAGCCCCTTTTTTCCTCATTAGAGCATCCTCTTCGTATAAAAAAAACTCATCTGAATCCGATGAACTGTTGAAGCACCTGTATTTTAGGTCTGAATATATTCTAGTTTTCTGTCGCACTGCAGATCTGAAATTATCATATCACTTTGTGAAACTTTTTTTCCCTCACTTAGGTATTTTAGATCTGTATCTTTCATACCAATATAGGCGGTTTAGCTTTGTCAAAGAACAATAATCCGGTAGGCATCATTAGTCCCCTCTTAAACCGCCGATTCATTGATCTTTGCACCTTCTCCACTGTCAGACTCCGGTTTAGTAATACCAAACTCCGGTTTTACAATATGTATATACCTCTGCTTCTGCTTATCTTGCATTGCTTTATGCTCGCCCGTCATAAATCTTAAACCGGCAATAAATGTGTTTCAGCTTCCCGTTGAAATGGCCAAGCAAGTTTACGAGTGCAACTGGGTTCCTTCCCGGGTTACTGAAGAGCAGTTAAACATATGTGTCACAACTGGAGCTTTAGCCAAGAAAGAAGTCATCCACTGGAGGGTCCCTGGTCCGGAAAATCCTCCTGAACCCAAGGACGGAGAAGTAGTTGTATTCACTGACCATCTAGGTCGAGGCTTTAGCCCTCCCGGTTCAAAAAATTTCTGGGATGTGCTGGCCAGCTTCCAACTCCACCCTCAAGATATTGGACCAAACTCTGTGTCCAATATTTGCAATTTCCAAGTATTTTGTGAGGCCTATCTTCAAGAGGAACCCACAGTCAAACTGTTCAGGGATTTCTTTTACTTAAACCGTCGCACAGAGTTCACAGACGGACCCAACACCGAGCTTGGTGGAATGGCAATTCAAAAGAGGAAGGATGTCAGCTTTCCTCATGCCAAGCTTCATAGTCACCCCAAGGACTGGAATCAGACTTGGTTTTACTGCAAAGACACATCTCCAACTGATGAAAATCCTCTGCCGGGTTACCGTCCCCACCGGCTTAGCAACACTCATCCCTTCCCTCAAAGGCTGACTGCCAAGGAACGGTCCAACTATGCACCACAACTGTCAAAGCTTAGAGCCTTTATGGCAAGCAGTTTGACAGGTGTCGACTTTGTTCGCTGTTGGATAACTTGGAGCATTCTGCCCTTAAGCCGGCGCCCCGGTTTAATGTGTGAGTACACCGGGGATTTGAAAGACCCTCAACGACACATCGACATTCAGCTAACAGAAGCCGAAATTACTGAGGCTGTCAAGAAAATACTGAATGAACCAGAAGCTGTCTGTAGCCAGACCGGGTTAAGCCCTTTCTGCGTCTCCAACAGGTCGCCCACTGTAAGAATCACAACTTTCTTGTTTTAGCTTACCCCTTTTCAAATAGTCTCAAAATTTTGTTCATCTTTCACAGGGCGATGACCCATTCTGGAAGAAAAAACCACAGGATAAACCGGCCAAACCACTTCACCCGAAGACCAAGGTCACCAAGAAACCTGCCAAGAAGAGGATCACTGAATCTTCTGAACCAAATGCTGACGCGGATCTGGCTAATCCGGACTCAGAGGTAGAACTTGACTCTCTCGGTTCTTTCTTCATACACCTTATTGACAACGACTGTTATCAGGACGACGCCGAAGGCAGCCAGGCTGACGATGCAGAGGTAACTATCCTTTCTTCCGGTTCAGACCCTCTGCCAACACAGAAACTCCGTCAAGCAAACCAGAAAATAAAATTTTCTCACCCCTTAGCTCACTTGGACCCAAACTTTCTTTTGAAGAAACAGCAACACGAAGCCCGCCGCACAACCCGGCACAGTGGCCAAGTAGTTACCTCTGCCGGTTTACCGAACACTCCAGTCCAGAAACGTCAAACAGAGGTCTCTTATACTCCTGATATTTCTTGCCCCAAGGCGGGTTGTTTTCGACAGCCCCTTAATCCGTCTGATTCAAATTATCAGGGAACACCTAATTCGTCCTCTGGCGAGTCAACGGCCACACAGCTTCCAACCCTCAAGACGGTCCCTGGGTAGGTTATGCTTTAATCTTATCCTTAATGTGTTATGTTTGCATATTGTACTGACCTTTATGCTTGTTCTTCTCAGTGCCAAGCCTAGACCCAGTAAGAAGGCCCGGTTAAATAAGCCTTCTGATGATAATGTGGATATTGAACCGGAGAAGACTCCAGATCTGGAAAGAACAAATATTGATGTTACACATGATGATCCACCGTCTCAAGATTATAACTTCATAGTTGAACAAATAGAAGTTGACACCACAGGCCACACTGATAAACCGACTAGCCCGGCTCGCGCGGATGATACGTCGGCCAGCCCAGCTAAGGCTGCTGATAAACCGTCAACTCCCGTGAAGGCTGCTGATGATAAAGAAGATGATATTATGATTACTGGCGTCGGCCACATCGCTCCTGGCAATCCTGTTGCTTTATCGAAGCATAGTGCCAAGGACGAGGTTTCTGCTATGGGCAAAGGCAAATGGAACACAGATTTGTCAACCTATGCTCACCTCAACGCCCAAGACATCCATTCTGGTTTTTTAAACCGCCTGTGCACAAGCCTCGACTTTGAAGCCGGTTTAGTGAATCTAATGAAGGAGCGATATGAGGTAACTGCATAACTGCTTCTCTGTTGTGTTCAATTCCAAATATTAACTCCAGTAGCCCCCAAGTGCCGGTTTATGATAGTCATCTAAACTGGGACTTTGTAATATCTCAACTTTGCATGCTTAGCCTCCAAGGGTCGGGTTATCTTTCTAAGATGAAACGGTACCTTAGAATTGCAATATTACAACTTTCGCCGGTATAGTCCCCAAGGGCCGGTTTAACTGATGAAGATGAACCGGGTCTTTTAGAAGAATACTCATAATGTCACTTTGAACCAGCATACATTAGCCCCCAAGTGCCAAGAGTAATACTTGTATTGCACTTGGGACTTGCAGAAATTTCTGATTACGAGCAAATATGCATTAGCCCCCAAGTATCATGTGCATGACTTGTTATGTGCCTGGTACTTCAAATATGCACTGCCAATTCATGATATGTTTGTCTCTTATAGGCTGAGCTGAGCAAAAAGGAAACTCAAACCGCTGATCTGCAAGAAAACATCAAGTCCCAGCAGGCAGAAACCTCCAAAACCAAAGATGAGCTTACCAGTGCCTTAGCCGCTATGGAAAAGCTGAAGGAGAGTTTCAACAAGGAGCGGGCGGATTGGGACAAAGAAAAATCGGCATTGCAAAAAAGAGCCGAGGACGCAGAAGCAGCTCTCAAACCGGTGGTGGATGAGCTAACTGGTGTAAAGCGGCAAATACATGCCATGACTGCTGCTGTGTTTGGTAAATATCCTGGCTTTAAATTTTCAACATATCATCCCATACATTGCCGGTTTACTGATGTTTATAATGGCGCAGGAACTCGCATTAGTCATCTGGGCTCTGACGTACAGAAGAAGCTGAAGGCTGCCTATACTCTTATAGAGCAGTTATATACCAGCGCGCAACGGATCATCTGCACTGCTTCTCACAACAAGCTGCCCCCAACTTTAATCAAGGAGACCTTAGAAAGGTTGTCAATGCTGCCTGTCCGGGTAGAAGAGCTAAAGAGATCTGCTGCCAGGGCTGGTGCTCTGACCGCACTAACCTGGGCAAAAGCATGGGTGCCTGATCTTGATCCGGTGGATGTGGCTAAAGGCTATCCAAGATTAAAAGAAGACGGATCAGAATTTGGCCATGAGGACCTCCGAGCAATAAACCGGGAAGTACGTCCACTGGCTTGCCAACTGGCTGAAGAAACTGATCTTTCCTATTACCAGGCGAGTTATGATGTCAACAACAAACGGGTTGCTGCACCAACCCCTGAGGCTCAAAATCTTATCCCGCCAATCCGTAAGCACACCTATGCCCCTGACGTTGAACCGTCCACACTTATAAGCGATGAAGCTGTGTTCCGAGCGTTAACTGGGATTGATTGGGCCACCATTGACTTCCAGCCGCTGGGTAGAGAGGAAGAGGATGAACCGGCGCAAGGCGATCCACAACCGTCAGGGCACCCTGGTGACGAGTCATGATCCGGAGGCCGATTTAACCTTCCGCGTGCTGCAATACTTGCCAAAAAACAATTATTCTTTTGGGCACTGAAACGCCTTGTAATAGGCTAGTTTAAATACTTGGTCTGCTATGCCATCATGCATATTTTCTTTGCTTGATACTGTTAATTCACCATGCTTAAGATATATGATGTTCATAATCGAGAGCGATTTATTCAGGCTGTTCCTGCATACAAAAAGTTGAACTTGTCCTGGCGGTTTACCACCGGACGGGTCATGATGCCCAAGCATATAGCCTGGGTTTATAAACAAGGCTGTTAAAAATAATCAAATATGAAAATAAATGATACCTGTGACATTGAATCACATCGTAGGTTGGCCAACTTTTGTAGTAAGGGCGATACCCCAAACATGAGTATTGATAACTCCTTCCATATTGTGCCGGTTTATGACAAACCCATACCGGGTTGTGAAAAACACCGGATTACTCATATATAATACTGGCGACTTATAGTCAAAACCAGACCGGGTTAATAAGCACCGAAATATGACTAATCATGTACTGACAACTTGTAGTTGAAAGCCGAGCCGGGTGATTAACGCCGGTTTACCAAAATCATCATAAATCTCATCAAAGGCGAAAAAACTTGGCAAATAAAAGCATATGAAAACTTGTAGTCGAGGCTTTTCACGGGCTGCCAGGCCCCAAATCCGAGGCTTTTCATGGGCTGCCAGGCCGCTGAGTTAAACCATTTTACAAAGCCTTTTAAGATGGACCTCAATCTTTAACCAATCATCGTTTTAACTTTGACAAGTTCAGGGTCTTATGAGATTGACTTGTCGAAGTTCGACGGGTCATACCAGGTTTACCTGGACGAAGTGACTTACTTAAAAAAGGCAGGTTAACCCGGGGTTTTAGGTGTATACACCAGGCTTCCAAGCCATGGCTTGATAGCCTATTACAAGTGTAGATTCTTTGTTCATTGCGATAGCAAAGAATCCCCAAGCAATATTTTGAGCTGTGCTCAGTGGGTGCCTATGTTTGAGTTGTTCTTCTGGAACACTCTCTTTGGCCCCTAAGTAATTTTTCTTTTTGGCTCTGAGCCAATCAAGAGGTGTAGCTATGGTTCGAGTATGACCAAGCCCCCAAGTGATTTTTCTGGTGGCCTTGCGCCTATCAAGAGGTGTAGCTAAGGTTCGAATACGACCAAGCCCCCAAGTGATTTATATATATGGCTTGATAAGCCAAATCAAGGGATAAACCGGACGCCGCTTTATAAGCAGAAATCTCCATGTAACCACACCTGATGTAAAAAACAATAGACACCCCGCTTTAGCTGAGGCTCCGGTTTACTATATTGATCATAATATATACATTGTCATAACTATGTACATGGTAGAGCCTAGGGCTCAGGTATAGTAAGGCCATAGATGAGCGATATTCCACGGCCGGTGGGTCTCCTCCTCCGATTTACGTGAGTCTTTGTGCTCTCGAACATCGATTAGATAGTATGACCCGTTGTGCAGGTTCTTGCTGACCACAAAGGGTCCTTCCCAAGGCGGGGATAACTTGTGCATATCCGACTGATCCTGGATGAGTCGGAGCACCAGATCACCTTCTTGAAAAGTTCTGGTTCTGACCCGGCAGCTGTGATAACGACGCAGATCTTGCTGATAAATCGCCGAACGGGCTGCTGCAATGTCACGCTCCTCATCTAACAAGTCAAGTGCTTCCTGCCGTGCCTTCTCATTATCAGCTTCAACATAAGCCGCCACACGAGGCGAGTCATGACGGATGTCACTCGGGAGAACCGCCTCTGCTCCGTAGACCATGAAGAATTGTGTGTAACCCGTAGACCTGTTGGGCGTGGTATTGATGCTCCATAACACAGAAGGTAACTCCTCCACCCAACAACCCGGCGTCTATTGCAAAGGAACCATAAGCCGGGGCTTGATGCCTCTCAAGATCTCCTGATTGGCTCTCTCCGCTTGACCATTAGATTGGGGGTGAGCCACTCAAGATACGTCAAGCCGGATGTGCTCACGCTGACAGAACTCTTTCATAGCCCCTTTGGACAGATTAGTACCATTATCAGTTATAATGCTGTGTGGAAAGCCAAACCGGAAAATCACCTTCTTGATGAATTGAACCGCCGTAGCTGCATCACACTTACTGACTGGCTCTGCTTCCACCCACTTAGTGAACTTATCAACCGCCACCAAAAGGTGGGTCTTCTTGTCCTTGGATCTCTTAAAGGGCCCAACCATATCCAGCCCCCAAGTTGCAAACGGCCAAGTAATTGGAATCATCCTCAATTCCTAGGCCGGAACATGAGCTCGGCGTGAAAACTTTTGACAACCATCACACTTTTTCACCAAGTCCTCCGCATCAGCATGAGCCGTCAGCCAATAAAAACCGTGACGAAAAGCTTTAGCTACCAGGGACTTTGAACCGGCATGGTGACCACAATCCCCTTCGTGGATCTCACACAGGATCTCACGGCCCTCTTCAGGAGATACACAATGTTGAAACGCCCCTGTTACACTGCAGCGATGTAATTCACCATTGATAATAGTCATTGACTTGGATCACCGGATTATCTGTCTGGCCAAAGTCTCATCCTCTGGTAACTCGCCCCGGTTTATGTACGCCAGATATGGGACGGTCCAGTCCGGAATAGCATGAAGTGCTGCCACCAATTGAGCCTCCGGATCAGGAACAGCCAGATCCTCCTCTGTGGGAAGTTTAACCGACGGATTATGCAGCACATCCAAAAAGACGTTGGGTGGAACCGGCTTACGCTGGGAACCCAAACGGCTTAAAGCGTCCGCCGCTTCATTCTTCCGCCGGTCCACATGATCAACTTGATAGCCTTTGAAGTGACCTGCAACAATATCCACCTCTCGACGATATGCAGCCATGAGCGGATCCCTAGAATCCTAAGTACCAGACACTTGTTGAGCCACCAGGTCCGAGTCACCGAAGCACTTAACCCGGCTCAGATTCATCTCCTTAGCCATCCGAAGACCATGGAGTAAGGCCTCATATTCAGCTGCATTGTTAGTGCAAGGGAACATTAAACGGAGAACATAACAAAACTTATCACCTCGTGGGGAAGTTAATACAACTCCAGCCGCCGAGCCCTCCAATTGCCTAGATCCATCAAAATGAATAGTCCAATAAGTATGATCCGGCTTCTCTTCTGGCGCCTGTAACTCTGTCCAATCATTGATGAAATCCACCAGTGCTTGTGATTTGATTGCCGTCCGAGGCACATAATTTAACCCGTGCGGTCCAAGCTCAATGGCCCACTTAGCAATCCGGCCAGTTGCTTCCCTATTCCGGATTATTTCCCCCAAAGGAGCAGAGCTGACTACAGTGATGGGATGACCCTGGAAATATTGCTTAAGCTTCTGGCTTGCCATAAAAACTCCATATACCAGCTTTTGCCAATGTGGGTACCTTTGCTTAGACTCAATAAGTACCTCACTGATGTAATAAACCGTCCGTTGAACCGGATACTCCTTTTCGGTCTCCTTGCGCTCCACCACAATAGCCACGCTAACTGCCCGGGCATTGGCAGCCACATATAACAGCAAAGGCTCTTTATCAACAGGAGCAGCAAGGACAGGCGGCTCGGCTAGCTGCCGCTTTAAATCCTCAAACGCTTCATTGGCGGCGTCGCTCCAGACGAAATTGTCCGTCTTCTTCAGCATCTGATATAAAGGGATAGCCTTCTCCCCGAGGCGACTGATAAACCGGCTCAAGGCTGCAATCCGGCCTGCCAAGCGTTGAACATCATTGATGCACTTCGGTTTAGCCAAAGAAGTTATGGCCTTGATTTTCTCCGGATTAGCTTCAATGCCTCTGTTAGACACCAGAAAGCCCAAAAGCTTGCCTGCTGGTACACCAAAGACACATTTGGCCGGATTAAGCATCATCTTATAAACCCGGAGGTTATCAAAGGTCTCCTTCAAGTCATCTATCAATGTCTTCTTCTCTCTGGATTTCACCACAATATCATCCACATAAGCATGAACATTGCGGCCGATCTGATCATGAAGACAGTTCTGCACACAGCGCTGATAAGTCGCCTGGGCACTCTTTAGCCCAAAGGGCATAGACACATAGCAGAAGGCTCCAAAGGGAGTTATGAAAGCTGTCTTCTCCTGGTCCTTAACTACCATTTTGATCTGATGGTAGCCAGAATACGCATCCAGAAAACTCAAACGCTCACAACCCGCCGTAGCATCAATGATTTGATCAATACAAGGGAGGGCAAAAGGATCCGCTGGACAAGCCTTGTTCAAATCTGTGTAGTCCACACACATACGCCAAGTGCCGTTTTTCTTAAGTACTAGCACCGGATTAGCCAACCACTCAGGATGAAATACCTCCACAATAAAGCCAGCTGCCAAGAGCCTGGCCACTTCCTCACCAATAGCCTTGCGTCTTTCTTCATTGAACCGGCGGAGAAACTGCTTGACCGGTTTAAACTTGGGATCAACATTAAGAGTGTGCTCAGCGAGTTCCCTCGGTACACCTGGCATGTCAGAAGGCTTCCATGCAAAGATAACCCGGTTCTCATGGATGAACTCGATGAGCGCGCTTTCCTATTTCATATCCAAGGTAGCGCTGATGCTGAACTGCTGGGATGAATCGCCAGGAACGAAATCAACCAGCTTAGTCTCATCAGCCGACTTAAATTTCAAGGCCGGATCATGCTCCGTAGTTGGCTTCTTCAAGGAAGTCATATCTGCCGGATCAACATTGTCTTTGTAAAACTTCAACTCCTCTGTTGCACAAACTGACTCCGCATAAGCCGCATCACCTTCTTCACATTCCAAAGCGATCTTACAACTCCCATGTACCGTGATGGTCCCCTTATGACCCGGCATCTTGAGCGGCAGATAAACATAATAGGGCCTCGCCATGAATTTAGCATAAGCCAGCCGCCCAAACAGGGCATGATACGGGCTCTTGATTTTCACCACTTCAAAGGTCAATGTTTCTGATCTTGAATCATGCTCATCACCAAAAGCAACCTCCAGAGCTATCTTACCGATCGGATACGCCGATTTACCAGGTACCACACCATGGAAGACCGTGCTGGACGGTTTAAGATTTTTATCTGTTAACCCCATGCGACGGAAGGTTTCATAATAAAGGATATTAATACTACTCCCCCCATCCATGAGTACTTTAGTGAACTTGTAACCTCCCACCTGAGGTGCGACTATCAACGCCAGATGACCCGGATTATCAACGCGAGGTGGATGATCCTCTCGACTCCACACAATGGGCTGTTCAGACCAGCGTAAGTAACGGGGCACCGCCGGTTTAACGGAGTTCACTGCCCTTTTATGAAGCTTCTGATCGCGCTTGCACAGGCTAGTGGTGAAGACATGGTACTGCCCACTGTTTAACTGCTTCGGTTTGCTCTGGTAACCCGACAGCTGCTGCTGCTGTTGGTTCCCCTGATGATTATAACCACCTTGGTTGCCTTGATTGCCTTGATTGTCATGTCTGCTTTGACTACCATGGAACCCTGAACCGGAACTGCCTCTATCATAACCCGGCCCATGAGACCCGGGGCCTGAACCGCCAGCCGGTCCATTATCATTCCGGAAAAAATCTGAATCTTTGAATTCGCGCATAATATAACAATCCTTCCAGAGGTGCGTGGCCAGCTTGTCCCGCGATCCGTGCTTTGGGCAGGGCTGGTTCAACAGGTAATTCAGGCGCTCCGGATTGGGACTTGGTTCTCTTCCACGCGAGGGCGGTTTACCCTTCCGACGCTGACCATTACCCTGCGCGTTGGTATTAGCTACAAAATCTGAACTGTTATCCGCTTTACGCTTACCGCTGTTTGCATGCCCCGCCGAGTTATGCTGCTGCCCTTTGGTGCTGCCACCCTTCTTTCCCTTTCCTGTCTTGTCATCATCAGATTCAGGGTCCTTGGTACTATCAGAGTCGGCGTATTTCACCAGAGCTGCCATAAGCGTCCCCATGTCATTGCAATGGCGTTTGAGCCGTCCCAGCTTCAACTTAAGAGGCGTAAACTGGCAATTGCCTTCCAACGTCAAAACGGCCGTATCAGCGTTGATGCGGTCCGATGAATGCAAAATCTCTGAAACCCGGCGCACCCAATGAGTTGTTGATTCTCCTTCCTCCTGGACACAGGTAGCTAAATCCACAATTGACATGGGCTGTTTGCACGTGTCTTTGAAATTTTGAATAAACCGGGCTCTTAGCTCGGCCCATGTAACACCCCAAAATTTTGGTTTGATTATTTTCAAAATTCTTTATTTGATTTAAAGGAGGTTATTTGAATTTTTCTAAAAGAGGGACTCTTCTTCTCAATAATACTTTTTATGACAAATCTTTTATGAGTCCTTCTCGATCTTGATTCTGGTCTTGAGGGTTTTTCAACATGTGTTGGTTCAACACAAATGCTCTTGGGTTGTTTTACTTTTTCTTTTATTAAAAAAGAATTCCTATAATTTTTGGATTTATCTTTCTCTATTCAAAAATACTCTCTTGCCATGACCTATGTTGTAAATTTTCCTCCTAAACCCTCCTCCCCACTTTGGGTCAAGCCAAGCATCCAATTCCAGCAAGTTTCAACCTCTTTTAGATTTTATTTCTATTTATTTCATCATCAAATCATTTTCTGCCATTTATTTTGGACCCTTGGGATTCACGAAGGAAGTACCCGATTCCTTGAGCTTTTAATCCCAAGTAAATTACCCTAGCTACTCCTTGGTACCCTCAACCTAGATCCATCAGAGCTGCTGGTCCATAGTTCAAATTTTTCAAAATTTGCTTACTGCAAATTTGGACCAGATTTGCTATTTTTGGTGAAATTCATTCTTTTTCCTTTCTAAAAATTCTGAGAAAATTCAGGTAGTCTCTGGATGCATCAAGAGGCCACCCCTCCAAGTTTCAGCTCCAGAAAATTTTTCCACGTGCGTCAAACATTTCATCGAATAGCTGGCATGCACTGTTCCGGTCAAATTCAGGGTTTCAGAGTTTCAGTTCAGATGGCAGTGTCGTTTCCGGCGAAGTTCAGTGACAATCTCGCCAGTAGCTGCCTTGGATCGATGCTCACTATTCTCCCTTCTTATCCATCTCGCCGCACGGGCATTTGGCCGGTCTTGAGTGTCGGTGGTGTGCTGGCTTGCGCACCACGGTCATGGCAGCGGCGCCAGCATCGTCAGACACGGCCGTCAGAGGCCGTCGATGCAAAGCTGCGTCGTCCGGCACCGCCCAAGCGTCGTGAGGACTCCGCGTGTCCGTCTCCTTCCCCCTGTGCATGCCGCTGCTCGTCGCCGTGCGCTGGAAGGCTCAGAGCGCGCCACCTGCCACCGACGCGCCCGTAGCATGCTGCACCATCGGGATGTGACCTCCGCCCGTAATAGCACGGGGTCAGCCGTAAGATGGAGCCATCGCAGACCATAGAAGCTGGCACGACCCCGTAAGCACCTGCAGCACCCCTCTGACCGCCGTAATCGGCGCCGGAGTTAAGCTCCCCACGGCAACCGCCTTGCTCGCCTATAAATAGAAGGCCCCGAGCCATCCAACACCTCAGCACCACTCCACCTCTCCTCAGAACCACGCCACGCTCATCAAAGGGCCTTGGGAGGGTCTTCTTCCTTGCCTTCGGCCGCCCTGATCAGCTTCGGGCTCCGGCTAAATCCTCTCTGCTCTCCTCGGCGAAATCCCTCATCGCCCGACGCCGCCGTCCGCCGGAGAGGAAGTGGCCGTCAACTTGGTGCTCCCCGATGCCTCTTTCCACCACCCACCGACGCGGAATTGTCCCGTGAGTGCAACCATCCCCTTGCTCTACTCTAGTTTGTCGTCGATCGTCGCCGGCGTTCACCGTTTGCTTCTGGCGCCGGCGAGCTCTGTTTTTTTTAAACCTGACATGTGGGACCCCCTCGTCAGCCTCTCCTCTTCTTATTCGAGCCGTTTTCTGAAGACGTCTTCGGGCAGAATGCGTTTTCTCTTCGGTGTGACGTATTATATCCGAAGCGTTTTCTGTCTTTTTCAAACTAGCCCCTGGATAATTTTCTGTTTATAACAGATTGGTCCCTAGACTAAAACCTTTATAACTTTTAAACAAAGGATGATTTTGAGTTGATTCTTTTTCTTTCATCTCTATTTTTCTGTCTAGTTTTTTATCATATTTATTTGAAAAATATTTGGAACTATTTTATGCACGCACGGTATTTACGTTAGAATCCGATATATTTTTTTGTAACGTAGATACCGAAGAAGGTGACGGTGCCGCCAACTTCGCCGAGCTAGACTCCGACTGCTCTGAACCAGGCAAGCATGTTTGAACCTTTGATATGATGAGTGTCTTCCATGTTTCCCTGAGTGGTTTTCTCATGGCATGTTTATATAAGCACTTGTTGAATGTTATATTTCACGCAAGGTAAGTTGCAAGTGAGCTACAAAACTTGATGTGAGCATAAGATGGTGAAACAACCTAATCATATGGTGGCATGATAGGTTGCAAGCTGGTATTGTTGGAGCATGCCAGTTCTAAATCAAACGGTTGACCTGGATCGAGTCTTGTTCCCGTTCGCCTTCTTTTCGTACTGCCACACGTTTTCTGCAAATAATGCGGTTTAGTAAGTTGCAAACCCCTTTCCATGTACACACCAAATAGAGGGGCCGCGATGAGGGTTCCATGGCCCTGGATTAAAGCCCGTCATCCGGTCAGGGGGCATGGGTGTTTCCGGTTGGGACCGAGAGGGGGGCACCCCTTAGAGCGCGCGATATAAATTTGATCCCATGCTATTCAAGGTGTTGGCCTCCCCGCCTTAGAGTTTTTCCTGAACGCTGCCTAGGGTGATTCCTGGCATCGGGATGTTGAATGGGTGTGTACAGGTTAGATGTGTTTTCTTCTAAAATACCGTAGACGGAACTAGTCCTTGTGGCTACTGAAATCCGTTGGCTGTGGGTATAGAGTACAAACTCTGCAGAGTCAAAACCATTTGAGTAACCGAGTCCTCGGTCAAGGATGTTGGTTGACCGATCAAGTGTCAGTCTCAATGTCAGTCCCAGTATCAGTCTCTAGAGAACAAACTTGCTAACTGATAGTGGTAAACCGACTAAATGTTATTCCTATGGATGGACTAACGTGTTTATTATTATGTACCGAGTATTCCTTGGGATGGTGCTACTCCATGAACTACTCGAATTTGAATGATGAAATATAAGCCCTTTATGTGATGTCGCGCAGACATCCGACTGTGGCATTCTTGTTATTTACTTTTGATATAAGCCCTTTATGTGATGCGCGCAGACATCCGACTGTGGCATTCTTGTTATTTACTTTTGATATAAGCCCTTTTTGTGATGTCGCTCAGACGTCCGACTATGGCATTCTTGTTATTTACTTTTGATACAAGCCCTTTATGTGATGTCGCTTAGACGTCCGACTGTGGCACATACTGTCATTTACCTTTCAGTATAAGCCCTTTATGTGGTGTCGCCCTGACGCCCGACTGCGGCATGTTAATTTCTTTCTACCTTTCGAGGCGTCGCTTCAGACACCCGATCGGTCTTCTGCTATTTTTTTGGAATTTCGGGAGGACTACCGCCTGACTTCCTTTTTATTTATCTTGCAGTGCAAACTTGTTACCTAAGTGTGTATTACCAATTTGCTCATGTGCTTCATGTTTGCATTTGTTATATCTTATGTCCAAACTGTCTTGCGAGTACATTCAAAGTACTCACCTGGCTTGTTGATTTGGCCAGATGTTGACGAAGGCGATCTTATGGATGAAGAGTACGATAGCGAGTCAGATGCCTAGAGGAGTCCCAGTCAGTCCCTTGCGATCCTGGAGTGGGTCACTTGTATTATATACGCTTCCGCTACCCTTATGAAATCATCAAGCCTCACTCCGGCGCTTGATGAGTTGTAAGATTTTGGAGTCATGTCACCCACTTCACTGTGACATATCCACCACCATTTTTTTGCGAGTCAGTAGTTATGCCACCATACCCTTTGTGTCATATCCGCCTTTATGTGTAATATTGGCGTGCTTGTAATAAATTGTTGAGTAGCCTCAGCTCAACCCTGTATAATATTTAGTACTACTGGATTTCTGTATCAAGGAATTGTCTACCAGTAAGAAGGATTATTCTGTACTGGTCTGACGAAAGGGGCGATTTTTCAATAAATGTTTGTTGAAAAACCGGTCCTGACAACCCATGACCCAATGGAGTTAGCTGGTAGGTTCTTCAACCAAGTGCGAGCTGTCCCTTCCAACATCATGGTGAAGTACTTAGCACATGCTGCATCATCTACGTCCAGCATCTCCATTGCCATCTCATAACTCTCCACCCACGACTCGGGGGATAAATTGGCAGTGTAATTTGGCACTTTACGTGGGCCCTTGAAGTCCTTGGGCAGCCGTACATTGCATAATGCTGGGACGAGACACGGCACCCCCAAAGAGCTGGAGGTAACCCCTGGTTCCACCGGAGTTGTTGGACGAACCGGAGTAAGCTGACGGGCCGCGTTCTGTGCTGCTAACTCAGCCTCTCGACGTGCCCTAGCACGGTCCACCACATCCTGAGCATCAACACCGCCACCCACCGGGTTATGGCCTCGTAGCAGATTACGATAGCGGGCGCTGCTAGACACAGCTGGTTCATCAACGTGCCTGCTATAACTCCGGCTTGGGCGGGGGGTGGAATGAATCCTCTCGCGACTGTACGAATAAGCCTATTGCTGAGTTAAAGCTGTCTGAAGGAGCTCCCTAGCCCGTCGCGTCTCCACCGCTACAGGGGACTCACCATCGACTGGAAGGGCCGCCAATCGTGAAGCGGCCGCGACTATGTTATCCAAGGGGTTGGAGTAATGACCCGGAGGCGTGGGCACATGCTGGGATGGGATATTCTGAAGAGGCGGATCCATTGCGCGTGGTTGAACCGGCGTCCCCGTTCTAGGCGCTTCTACCCGGTTTACCACTGGCTGGTTGCTGGTTCCGGCCCCTGGCGTGTTGAAGAGATTCCTGGCTTCGTAAACCAGGGGCAGGTGAGACCGGTACCTTCTCCTCATTACATCATTTGACGCGTTCTGATCGAACGTAAGCTGATAGGCCTGTGCATCTAACTCAGCCCGCTCTGCAGCCATCCTGGTGTTTTCAGCCGCCAAATCCACCTTTGCTTGGGCTATCTGATCCTTCACCTTTGCCACTTCTGCATTGTGCCGCTCCTGATCCGCCGGGCGGACTTCGGCCGCTAACAGTGCTGCCAAGGTGTCGAACAAATCGGACAGAGCCTGAGCCAGTGATGGCGCAGGGCCTCCTGCCCCAGCGGCCGTCGCCGCTGCTGAACCGGAGATCATCGCCGCAGCGGTCGAAGATTGTGGCGCTGACTACGTACCGGCCATGATGATCGCAACCCGGCTTGGCGGGTCGAGAGAGTCCGGAATACTGTCACCATCGGAACAACCACCAAACCGGCCATCTTGCAGCTGGTACAATGACTCGGTCTCTCCAGTAGATGACTCGTCACCGGAATAAACAATGGTTTCGCCATCATACTCCGATCCATCTTCAGATTCCACTCCGTGGATGACTCCCACGAAGGCATGCTTCATGACAGGCTTAACCCGGGCAGACCTCGCACGCTGAGCCGTTTCAACGATGTCGGTGCAGATGTCCGGCTCAGGGCCCGGTTCGCCAATCTTGCCAATGAACACGTGAATGCCGCCGAAGGGGACCCGGTACCCGTACTCAATCGAGCCGGCCTCGGGGCCCCAGCCTGCGTCGTCGATGTAGAGCTTGCCGCGACGACTTTTGGTCATCCGGCCCACAGCGTATCCCTTGAGTCCTTCGAAGCTGCCCTCTAAGAACTCGAAACCATCGTGCGATGGCCCCACGATGGGCACCAACTGTCGTGGTTTTGTCACGGCAGATGTCCAAGAGAAAGGACTTAGTCGTGGAGCCATCGCGACGGGTTAGCTTAAAGGGGTTAAAGCGGACAAGGGATGCAGAGAGTTATACTGGTTCGGCCCCTTGCGGTGAAGGTAAAGGCCTAATCCAATTGTTGTGGAATTGCTAGGGTTTCGATGACCAGGGAGCGAATCCGCTATGCCTGGCTCTCGAGTTGTTGTCCGTCTCCCTCAAACCGCCGCCGGGTCGTCCCCTTATATACATGGGTTGACGCCCGTCGGTTTACAGGATCCCGAGGCCGGCTCATGAACATGTCCGGCTTGGTCTCTACTCTTTCTATCTTATAACACAAGTTTACATATCAATGTCGGTTTATGTCTACAGGCCTTAATCCGCCGTTGGGCCCCGGGCCTTCATAAAGCGCCTCCATCTTTGTCCAAGTGGGCTTCAAGTATAATAACTCATTATGGGGATAACCCGGCCTCTCCTGGCCGGTTTATACCCATTAGTAATATCCCCAACACGCCCCGATGGATCCAAGCGCCAGATAACCTCGTCATTTCCATGGCCCAATGAATGTCCTTGCAGTCTATTGCGCATTTCATCCCATTCCACGCTCTCTATCTGCCCAAAAGGTCGACGGAACTGGGGCGCCCATTGCCCTTGTCTCCAGATTTCCACCACCTTGGCAGATTGGTTAGAAGCGATGGCAAATAACCTAGGGAATGCCAGGGATAGCCGGTCCTCGCCACACCAAATATCTGTCCAGAAACACACGGCTTTCCCGTTGTGGATTGTAAATCTAGTCCCGCGCGCGACCGGGAGGAAACCCTAGCCGCCGCCGGCGGGCCCCCTGCCTTCTCCCTCCTCCCGGGTCACCCCACGCGCGACCGAGAGGAAACCCTAGCCGCCGCCGGCAGGCCCCCCGCCTTCTCCTCCTCCACCTCGCTGCTGCCAGAGGGCGCGGCCAGGCGAAGCCTGGTCGGTGCCAGCGGCGGCGGGGAGATCTCGCCCCTTCGCTCGGCAGGCTTGGTGTGGGCCGAGGCGGCCGGGTCGGGGTGCCGCGCTAGCGGCGGGCGCGGCAACGCGGTGGCTCGCTAGATCCGACCGACGGCGGCGTGGCTGCGGCGTGGCGGGCAGCGTGCTGGAGGTGCGCGCCTGGGGGCCGGTTCTAGGCGGCGAGAGCCGGGGGCGGCGCTGGTCTTGGGCGGCGGCCCTTGCCTCGCCTTCCAGCTGGTGGGGGTGGCACCGTGACGGTGGTGGTCGACCCTCTCTCGCCTGCTGCTCGGCTGGGGGTGATGGCGGACGGTGGCGACCTGTTGGTGGACGTCGGCGGCTCGGCAGGTGCCGTTGGCTGGCCGGTGGTGGTGGGGCGCACCCGGGTGGGAGGCAGAGGCCTCCTGGTTCCTACCCCCGGTGGCGCAGTGCGGTGGCTGCGGCGAGGGCGAGGCCGGCGGCTGCGGCGAGGATGAGGCCGGCACCTGAGGAGAGGTCGAGGCCGGCAGCTACGGCGAGGTCGAGGCCCGCGGCTGCTGGCATCCCTCTCCCCTACCTGGATCTGGCCGGCTGGGCCGTCTTCCCGCCAAGGGTTCATTTTGGGGTGAAGGGAGTCCCTTATACCTCTCATCGGGCAGTTACGTCCCTTAGCCGTCGTGGTGGTTGCGGAGGGGTCATGGATGCCGGGGCGGCGGCCTCGGTGGTGGTTGTCACGCTGCTTGTGGGCGGGGTGCGCGACTCAGGTGTGGGCTGGTTGCTATGGCCGCTCGGGCGGCGTGGCAGCCGGTGCTTCGGTGACCGGTGGCGTTTTGAAGGTGGAGCGTGCGGGCCAGGGGCGATCCCCTGCTCGGCTTCGATCGGGCCGACGGCAGCGGCGTCCATGGGCGTCGTCTCCTTCCTGGAGGCGTCGTCATGGCTACTCTCCCCCTTCGAATGATCCAGGTGAAAGCCATGATTCTTTGGATCTGGCGGCGACGGCGCTCCGGTGTCGTTCCCCTTCTTGAAGGCACCGTCTTGGAGGCCTACATTCGCCGAGCTCAGCCTCGTCTCTCCGTGACAGTCGGTCATGGTGGACTACTCCGACTACTTCAAGCTCTGCCCTTGGTGCTCATTTGTTGTTTGCTTGGAGTGTTGGGGTGTTGTGGCTGTTCCTGTAGCTGTTGTATCCGGCCTTGGGTTTGTTGTGTGGTGGTGTGGTGTGTTGTTGTGTGGTTTCCGTTGTCTGTATCGGTGATCGTTGCTTTATAATATAAAGCGGGGGGAAACCCTTTTTCGGTAAATCTAGTCCCGAGGCGTAGTAACAGCTATACTTTCCTAATATCCCTCGCAAATTGAGACAGTTTAGTGTTCCTCCTGAACTCCACCCCTCCCTGGACCAAGTATTTGGAAGTGAATATATCTAGCCTAACACGCGGCTTGGAAGTCCTTATGAAAGAAAAAAATAGTTATCAATCTTCAATGCACGAGGAATCAGTGATTATTTCTATGTCCTGTGATTAGTCAGCGGGTAATCCGTGATTCAGTTTAGGTGGACGTTGTGATTCATAAGAAACAACCCAGGCACACACCTGGGCGGTAGGCTGGTTGCAAAGCTGACCGCACACCACAGCCAACTGGTTGTGGTTGACAACCAGATCCTGGATAAACTACAACCAAAGTACCAGACTGCCTCACCGCCAACAATAGTTTTCAACATAGATCCATGTCTGTGATAGACAAAAAAGAAAGAGACTCCCAAAGAGCACGTCCCTGGGACTGGGATTGTAGCGAAATTAAACTTGAGGCTTGGGCGTACTATCTCACTGTTGATTGAGCCAGTTCACAAACTACAGTAGTATAGATAGAACAAAATAAACAAGGGCAGGGAGGTGAAGGGGAGGAAATCTCACCGAGTTTCAGTTTCACTCGAAGAGGATCCGTCGATGGCCATCGCGAGGAGGGCGGAGGACGGAAAATTAGATCTTGTGCCCCACTTTACTTCCGTATTAGATAATTTGCCCCCCCCCCCCAGAGGCTGCCGGGTGGGGTCGGGGCCACTCGTCATTGAAACAACCCTGGGGCAAATCATCTAACCCCTTGTAAAGTGGGGCAAATCATCTAATCTCCCGGCGGAGGACAACCTAGAAAAGAAGTTTGGGTCTCTCCTTCAATTCAGGCGATGAACACTTTTTATTTTGATTTCTAGGGAAGAAGAGGAGGCCCGCGCTTTAATGCCCGGAAGACCGAAACAAACGAGGAAACGGAGAGCTCCTCCCCAGCGCCCATCATGGGCCAGCCCAACAAGAGGACAGCGCCAGCACGGGGATGCGCCGGCTTTTCTGGTTTGCTGGTTGCTATGACTGGTCCATTGTTTTTTTTGAACATCAGTACAGACGCAAGCGCTCATACATACGCGCCTACACTCACCCCTGACTGGTCCACTATTGACCATTGACTTTTGTAGATTTTTTTAAAAGGATTCAAAAAAAATCATGAATTTGAAAAAATTCATGAGTTCAAAAAAAGTTAGAAGGATTTGCAAAAATTCACAAATTTGAAAGTTCAAGAAATTGAAAAAGTTCACAATTTTGAAAATTACTTCACGAATTTGGAAAAAGTTCCTGGATTTAAAAAAGCATGGATTTCCAAAAAAGTCATTGACTTTGAATTTTTTTACGGATTTTAAAAACTCATTGATTTTGAAAAAATGCATTAATTTGAAAAAAGAATCATGGATTTGGAAAATGTTCATCGATTTTGAAAAGAAAATTGATGAATTTGGAAAAAATGGATTTTGAAAGAAAAAGTTAAATTTATAAAAACTTTGGGGTTTGAATATATTCATGCATTTGAAAAAAGTTTTTGGATTCAGAAAAAAAATCATGAATTTGAATAAAGTTCACGTGTTTTGAAAAATAGGTTCACGAATTTTACGAAAGTTTTCGAACTTGAAAAAGTTTGCGCATTTAAAAAAGAAAAATAAAAAAAACCGTCTAGAAAACGAAAAATATATGAAAAAACCAACCAGAAGCTTCGCAAAACCAGCAGCAGCCACTCCTGAGGAAAAAACGAAACAGGCTCGCTGCGATCAAAGAAGGAAAAAAAGTAAGATGGGTCGAGCCCAAATGAAGGAGGGGGTGTGCGGTCTGATCATGGACTTTGAAGAGAAAAAAACTAAGATCGGTCGCTAGTTTTGTCAGCTGTTTTTTCTTTCCGATTTCTTTTTGTTGTTGGTCTACAATATGAAGCAGTGATGAGCTTTTGATTAGAGACAATTTCCTTAGTGTGGATGCTGATAGAATTTTGAGTATCCCTTTGAGCTCGAATATGACCGATGATTTCATTGCATGGAAGTACACAAAATCATACATCTTTTCTATGTGCTCTGCATATTACGTTGAATATGAACATCAGTATGGAGCACAAACGAATAAACACAATGGTCCTAGTACATTTGGCAGCATGCTACATTGGTACTAGTACCTAAACGAGGAAACACAATGGCCCTACAACATGTATGAGCATGCAAATTTGTCCTACCTACCATGAACACCATGCACGTAATGAAATCATGCAATACCCTACCTATGCCAGCACCAATCTAGCTTCAACATCAAACACAAACCTTGCCTATGAACATCATGAACACGAAGCATATACCCTTCCTATGTTGGCTCTAATCTACAAAGATCTGCTAACTACAATGGAACTACCTATCATGCAAGAACATATCTACCCTGCTGAAAGATCGTGGATGTCGCCAAGAGGGGGGGAGGGTGAATAGGCGCTTAAAAATAATTAGGGTTTAGGCTTGAACAAATGCAGAAAAAAACTAGTGTTTAATTTGTCAAGCACAAAACCTAAATCGACTAGGCTCACCTCCGTGCACCAACAACTTATGCTAAGCAAGATAAACAACTAGGTGATAACAAGATATATATCATTAAACATTATGGCTATCACAAAGTATAGTGCACAAGTAAAGGGCTCGGGTAAGAGATAACTGAGGCACGCGGAGACGACGAGGTATCCCAAAGTTCACACCCTTGTGGATGCTAATATCCGTTTGGAGCGGTGTAGAGTCACAATGATCCCCAAGAAGCCACTAGGGCCACCGTAATCTCCTCACGCCCTTGCACAATGCAAGATGCCATGATTCCACTAAGGGACCCTTGAGGGCGGTCACCGAACCCGTACAAATGGCAACCCTTGGGGGCGGTTGTTGGGAATCGTTGCATGGAAAACAAAAAAAAAATTATGCGCACACGCAATGATCTATCCATGGAGATGCATAGCAACGAATGGGAGAGTGTGTCTACGTACCCTCATAGACCGTAAGCGGAAGCGTTTCACAACGCGGTTGATGTAGTCGAACTTCTTCGCGCTTCAACAGATCAAGTACCGAACGCACGGCACCTCCGCGTTCTGCACACGTTCAGCTCGGTGACGTCCCTCGCCTTCTTGATCCAGCAAGACGTCAAGGTAGTAGATGAGTTCCGTCAGCATGACGGCGTGGTGACGGTGATGGTGAAGTGATCTCCGTAGGGCTTCGCCTAAGCACTACGAAAATATGACCGGGGGTGTAAACGGTGGAGGGGGGCGCCGCACACGGCTAGGCAATTGTCTGGTGTGTGCTAGGCGCCCCCTCCCACATATATATAGGTGGGAGGGGGAGGGGAGAGGCCAGGGCGCATCCTAGGGCTGGCCGCCGGGCCCCTAGGGGCCCTGCCTTGCCCTACGCCCCCCTGCCATGTTTTCCCAAGGGGGAAGGAAAGAGGGGGGGAGAGGGAAGGAAGGGGGAATCCTATTCCACTCTTTCCTTTCCCTTCCCCTCTTTCCTTCTCCTCCTTGGCCGGCCCATATGGGGAGCACACCGGCCCCTTGTGGCTGGTGCGTTTCCCCTCTTGGCCCATAAGGCCCATATCTTTTGCCGGGGGTGCCCGGAACCCCTTCTGGTGATCCGATAAGTACACGGTGACCCCCGAAACACTTCCGGTGTCTGAATACCATCGTCCTATATATCAATCTTTACCTCTCGACCATTTCGAGACTCCTCGTCATGTCTGTGATCTCATCCGGGACTCCGAACAACATTCTATCACCAAATCACATAACTCATATAATACTATATCGTCATCAAACGTTAAGCGTGCGGACCCTACAGGTTCGAGAACTATGTAGACATGACCGAGACTCCTCTCCGGTCAATAACCAATAGTGGAACCTGGATGCCCATATTGGCTCCTACATATTCTATGAAGATCTTTATCGGTCGAACCGTTATGACAACATACGTAATTCCCTTTGTCCATCGGTATGTTACTTGCCCGAGATTCGATCGTCGGTATCTTCATACCTAGTTCAATCTCGTTACCGGCAAGTCTCCTTACTCATTTCGTAATACATCACCTCATGACTTACTCCTTAGTTGTTTGCTTGCAAGCTTATGATGTGTATTATCGAGAGGGCCCAGAGATACCTCTCCGATACTCGGAATGACAAATCCTAATCTCGATCTATGCCAACTCAACAAATACCTTCGGAGATACCTGTAGAGCATCTTTATAATCACGCAGTTACGTTGTGACGTTTGATAGCACAAAAGGCATTCCTCAGGTATCCGGGAGTTGCATAATCTCATAGTCGAAGGAATATGTATTTGACATGAAGAAAGCAATAGCAATAAAACTGAACGATCATTATGCTAAGCTAACGGATGGTCTTGTCCATCACATCATTCTCCTAATGATGTGATCCCGTTATCAAATGACAACACATGTCCATGGTTAGGAAACCTTAACCATCTTTGATGAACGAGCTAGTCTAGTAGAGGCTTACTAGGGACACGGTGTTTGTTTATGTATTCACACATGTATTTAAGTTTCCGATCAATACAATTCTAGCATGAATAATAAACCTTTATCATGAATAAGGAAATATAAAATAACAACTTTATTATTGCCTCTAGGGCATATTTCCTTCAGTCTCCCACTTGCACTAGAGTCAATAATCTAGATTACATTGTAATGATTCTAACACCCATGGAGTCTTGGTGCTGATCATGTTTTGCTCGTGGAAGAGGCTTAGTCAACGGTCTGCTACATTCAGATCCGTATGTATCTTGCAAATTTCTATGTCTCCATCCTTGACTTGTTCACGAATGGAGTTGAAGCATCTCTTGATGTGTTTGATTCTCTTGTGAAACCTAGATTCCTTCGCCAAGGCAATTGCTCCAGTGTTGTCACAAACGATTTTCATTGGATCCGATGCACTAGGTATTACACCCAAATCGGATATGAACTCCTTCATCCAGACTCCTTCATTTGCTGCTTCCGAAGCAGCTATGTACTCCGCTTCACACATAGATCCCGCCACGACGCTCTGCTTGGAATTGCACCAACTGACAGCTCCACCATTCAATATAAATACGTATCCGGTTTGTGACTGAGAGTCATCCGGATCAGTGTCAAAGCTAGCATCGACGTAACCATTTACGACGAGTTCTTTATCACCTCCATAAATGAGAAACATATCCTTGGTCTTTTTCAGGTACTTCAGGATGTTCTTGACCGCTGTCCAGCGATCCACTCCTGGATTACCTTGGTACCTCCCTGCCAGACTTATGGCAAGGCACACATCAGGTCTGGTACATAGCATAGCATACATGATAGAACCTATGGCTGAGGCATAGGGAATGACTTTCATTTTTTCTCTATCTTCTGCAGTGGTCGGGCATTGAGTCTTACTCAACTTCACACCTTGCAACATAGGCAAGAACCCTTTCTTTGACTGATCCATTTTGAACTTCTTCAAAACTTTATCAAGGTATGTGCTTTGTGGAAGTCCTATTAAGCGTCTCGATCTATCCCTATAGATCTTGATGCCCAATATATAAGCAGCTTCACCGAGGTCTTTCATTGAAAAATTCTTGTTCAAGTATCCTTTTATGCTATCCAGAAATTCTATATCATTTCCAATCAACAATATGTCATCCACATATAATATCATAAATGCTACAGAGCTCCCACTCACTTTCTTGTAAATACAGGCTTCACCGAAAGTCTGTATAAAACCATATGCTTTAATCACCTCATCAAAGCGTATATTCCAACTCCGAGATGCTTGCACCAGTCCATAGATGGATCGCTGGAGCTTGCACACTTTGTTAGCACCTTTAGGATCGACAAAACCTTTTGGTTGCATCATATACACCTCTTCTTTAAGATATCCATTAAGGAATGCAGTTTTGACGTCCATTTGCCAGATTTCATAATCATAAAATGCGGCAATTGCTAACATGATTCGGACGGACTTAAGCATCGCTACGGGTGAGAAAGTCTCATCGTAGTCAACCCCTTGAACTTGTCAAAAACCTTTTGCGACAAGTCGAGCTTTGTAGCCAGTAACATTACCATCAGCGTCAGTCTTCTTTTTGAAGATCCATTTATTTTCTATGGCTTGCTGATCATCGGGCAAGTCCACCAAAGTCCGCACTTTGTTCTCATACATGGATCCTATCTCAGATTTCATGGCCTCAAGCCATCTGTTGGAATCTGGGCTCATCATAGCTTCTTCATAATTCGTAGGTTCACCTTGGTCTAATAACACGACTTCCAGAACAGGATTACCGTACCACTCTGGTGCGGATCGTGCTCTGGTTGACCTACAAGGTTCAGTAGCAACTTGATCTGAAGTTTCATGATCATTATCATTTGCTTCCTCTCTAGTTGGTGTAGGCATCACGGGAACAGTTTTCTGTGATGTACTACTTTCCAATTCGAGAGAAGGTACAATTACCTCATCAAGTTATACTTTCCTCCCACTCACTTCTTTCGAGAGAAACTCCTTCTCTAGAAAGGACCCATTCTTAGTAACAAAGATTTTGCCTTCGGATCTGTGGTAGAAGGTGTACCCAATTGTTTCCTTAGGGTATCCTATGAAGACGCACTTCTCCGATTTGGGTTCGAGCTTATCTGGCTGAAGCCTTTTGACATAAGTGTCGCAACCCCAAACTTTAAGAAACGATAGCTTAGCTTTCTTGCCAAACCATATTTCATACGGTGTCGTCTCAACGGATTTAGACGGTGCCCTATTTAACGTGAATGCAGCTGTCTCTAATGCATAACCCCAAAACGATAGTGGTAAATCGGTAAGAGACATCATAGATCGCACCATATCTAATAAAGTACGGTTACGACGTTCGGACACACCATTACGCTGTGGTGTTCCAGGTGGCGTGAGTTGTGAAACTATTCCACATTGTTTTAAATGAAGGCCAAACTCGTAACTCAAATATTCGCATCCGCGATCAGATCATAGAAACTTTATTTTCTTGTTATGATGATTCTCCACTTCACTCTGAAATTCTTTGAACTTCTCAAATGTTTTAGATTTGTGTTTCATTAAGTAGATATACCCATATCTGCTCAAATCATCTGTGAAGGTCAGAAAATAATGATACCCGCCGCGTGGCTCCACACTCATCGGACCGCATACATCGGTATGTATTATTTCCAATAAGTCATTAGCTCGCTCCATTGTTCCGGAGAACGGAGTTTTAGTCATCTTGCCCATGAGGCATGGTTCACAAGTATCAAATGATTCATAATCAAGTGATTCCAAAAGTCCATCTGCAGGGAGTTTCTTCATGCGCTTTACACCAATATGACCTAAACGGCAGTGCCACAAATATGTTGCACTATCATTATCAACTTTGCATCTTTTGGCATCAATATTATGAATATGTGTATCACTACAATCGAGATTCAACAAAAATAGACCACTCTTCAAGGGTGCATGACCATAAAAGATATTACTCATATAAATAGAACAACCTTTATTCTCTGATTTAAATGAATAACCGTCTCGCACTAAACAAGATCCAGATATAATGTTCATGCTCAACGCTGGCACCAAATAACAATTATTTAGGTCTAAAACTAATCCCGAAGGTAGATGTAGAGGTAGCGTGCCGACGGCGATCACATCGACCTTGGAACCATTCCCGACGCGCATCGTCACCTCGTCCTTAGCCAATCTTCGTTTAATCCGTAGCTCCTATTTCGAGTTACAAATATGAGCAACCGAACCAGTATCAAATACCCAGGCGCTACTACGAGCATTAGCAAGGTACACATCAATAACATGTATATCAAATATACCTTTGTTCACTTTGCCATCCTTCTTATCCGCCAAATACTTGGGGCAATTCCGCTTCCAGTGACCAGTTCCTTTGCAGTAGAACCACTCAGTTTCAGGCTTGGATCCAGCTTTGGGTTTCTTCCCGGGAGTGGAAACTTGCTTGCCATTCTTCTTGAAGTTCCCTTTCTTTCCCTTGCCCTTTTTCTTGAAACTAGTGGTCTTGTTAACCATCAACACTTGATGCTCCTTCTTGATTTCTACCTCTGCGGCCTTAAGCATTGCGAAGAGCTCGGGAATTGTTTTGTTCATCCCTTGCATATTACAGTTCATCATGAAGCCTTTGTAGCTTGGTGGCAGTGATTGAAGAACTCTATCAATGACACAATCAACTGGAAGATTAACTCCCAGCTGAGTCAAGTGATTATAATACCCAGACATTTTGAGTATGTGTTCACTGACAGAACTGTTCTCCTCCATCTTGCAGCTATAGAACTTGTTGGAGACTTCATATCTCTCAACCCGGGCATTTGCTTGAAATATTAACTTCAACTCTTGGAACATCTCATATGCTCCATGACGTTCAAAATGTCTTTGAAGTCCCGGTTCTAAGCCGTAAAGTATGGCACACTGAACTATCGAGTAGTCATCAGATCGAGCTTGCCAGACATTCAAAACATCAGCTTCTGCTCCTGCAGCAGGCCTTTCACCTAGCGGTGCATCAAGGACATAATTCTTCTGTGCAGCAATGAGGATAATCCTCAAGTTACGGACCCAGTCCGTGTAGTTGCTACCATCATCTTTCAACTTAGCTTTGTCTAGGAACGCATTAAAATTCAAGGGAATGGTAGCACGGTCCATTGATCTACAACATAGATATGCAAATACTATCAGGACTAAGTTCATGATAAATTAAGTTCAATTAATCAAATTACTTAAGAACTCCCACTTAAATAGACATCCCTCAAGTCATCTAAGTGATACGTGATCCAAATCAACTAACCCATGTCCGATCATCACGTGAGATGGGGTAGTCATCCATGGTGAACATCTCTATGTTGATCATATGTACTATATGATTCACGTTCGATCTTTCGATCTCCAGTGTTCCGAGGCCATGTCTGTACATGCTAGGCTCGTCAAGTTTAACCCAAGTATTCTGCATGTGCAAAACTGTCTTACACCCGTTGTATGTGAACGTAGAGTCTATCACACCCGATCATCACATGGTGTCTCAACACGACGAACTGTAGCAACGGTGCATACTCAGGGAGAACACTTTTACCTTGAAATTTAGTGAAGGGATCATCTTATAATGCTACCGCCATACTAAGCAAAATAAGATGCATAAAAGATAAACATCACATGCAATAAAAATATGTGACATGATATGGCCATCATCATCTCATGCTTTTGATCTCCATCTCCAAAGCATCATCATGATCTCCATCGTCACCGGCTCGACACCTTGATCTCCATCGTTGCGTCGTGGTCGTCTCGCCAACTATTGCTTCTACAACTATTGCTAATACATAGCGATAAAGTAAAGCAATTACATGGCGTTTGCATTTCATACAATAAAGAGACAACCATAAGGCTCCTGCCGATTGCCGATAACTTACAAAACATGATCATCTCATACAATGACGTATATCACATCATGTCTTGACCATATCACATCACAACATACCCTGCAAAAACAAGTTAGACGTCCTCTACTTTGTTGTTGCAAGTTTTACGTGGCTGCTACGGGCTTCTAGTAAGAACCGTTCTTACATACGGCAAAAACCACAACGGTGAATTATCAAGTTTGTTGTTTTAACCTTCTTCAAGGACCGGCCGCAGTCAAATTTGATTCAACTAAAGTAGGAGAAACAGACACCCGCCAGCCACCTTTATGCAAAACCAGTTGCATGTCAGTCGGTGGAACCGGTCTCATGTACGTGGACATGTAAGGTTGGTCTGGGCCGCTTCATCCCACAATGCCGCCGAATCAAAATAAGACGTTGGTGGTAAGCAGTATGAACATCACCGCCCACAACTTCTTTGTGTTCTACTCGTGCATATCATCTACGCATAGACCTGGCTCATGATGCCACTGTTGGGAATCGTTGCATGGAAAACAATTTTTTTCTACCCACACGCAATGATCTATCCATGGAGATGCATAGCAATGAGTGGGAGAGTGTGTCTACGTACCCTCGTAGACCATAAGCGGAAGCGTTTCACATCGCAGTTGATGTAGTCGAACTTCTTCGTGCTTCAACCGATCAAGTACCGAACGCACGATACCTCCGCGTTCTGCACACGTTCAGCTCGGTGACGTCCCTCACCTTCTTGATCCATCAAGACGTCGAGGTAGTAGATGAGTTCCATCAGCACGACGGCGTGGTGACGGTGATGGTGAAGTGATCTCCGTAGGGCTTCACCTAAGCACTATGAAAATATGACCGGGGGTGTAAACGGTGGAGGGGGGCGCCGCACACGGCTAGGCAATTTTCTGGTGTGTGCTAGGCGCCCCCTCCCACATATATATAGGTGGGAGGGGGAGGGGAGAGGCTAGGGCGCGCACTAGGGCTGGCCGCCGGCCCCCTAGGGGCCCTGCCTTGCCCTGCGGCCCCCCTGCCATGTTTTCCCAAGGGGGGAGGAAAGAGGGGGGGGGGGGGAGAGGGAAGGAAGGAGGAATCCTATTCCACTCTTTCCTTTCCCTTCCCCTCTTTCCTTCTCCTCCTTGGCCGGCCCATATGGGGGGCGCACCAGCCCCTTGTGGCTGGTGCATTTCCCCTCTTGGCCCATAAGGTCCATATCTTTTGCCGGGGGTGCCCGAAACCCCTTCCGGTGACCCGATAAGTACCCGGTGACCCCCGAAACACTTCTGGTGTCCGAATACCATCGTCCTATATATCAATCTTTACCTCTCGACTATTTTGAGACTCCTCATCATGTCCGTGATCTCATCCAGGACTCCGAACACATTCGGTCACCAAATCACATAACTCATATAATACTATATCGTCATCGAACGTTAAGCGTGCAAACCCTACGGGTTCGAGAACTATGTAGACATGACCGAGACACCTCTCCGGTCGATAACCAATAGCGGAACTTGGATGCCCATATTGGCTCCTACATATTCTATGAAGATCTTTATCGGTCGAACCGTTATGACAACATACGTAATTCCCTTTGTCCATCGGTATGTTACTTGCCCGAGATTCGATCGTCGGTATCTTCATACCTAGTTCAATCTCGTTACCGGCAAGTCTCTTTACTCTTTCCATAATACATCACCTCGTGACTAACTCCTTAGTCGTTTTCTTTCAAGCTTATGATGTGTATTACCGAGAGGGCCCAGAGATACCTCTTCGATACTCGGAGTGACAAATCCTAATCTCAATCTATGCCAACTCAACAAATACCTTCGGAGATACCTGTAGAGCATCTTTATAATCACCCAGTTACGTTGTGAAGTTTGATAGCACACAAGGCATTCCTCCGGTATCCGGGAGTTGCATAATCTCATAGTTGAAGGAATATGTATTTGACATGAAGAAAGCAATAGCAATAAAACTGAACGATCATTATGCTAAGCTAACGGATGGGTCTTGTCCATCACATCATTCTCCTAATGATGTGATCCCGTTATCAAATGACAACACATGTCCATGGTTAGGAAACCTTAACCATCTTTGTTCAACAAGCTAGTCTAGTAGAGGCTTACTAGGGACACGGTGTTTGTTTATGTATTCACACATGTATTTAAGTTTCCGATCAATACAATTCTAGCATGAATAATAAACCTTTATCATGAATAAGGAAATATAAAATAACAACTTTATTATTGCCTCTAGGGCATATTTCTTTCAGCGGTCACCAAACCCGTACACTTTGGCAACCCTTGGGGGCGGTCACCGGAACCCATAAAAATCGCTCGGGGCAATCTCCGCAACTTAATTGAAGACCCTGAAGCTTGTCCCAGAGGTTTCCACCACAATGATTGAGCTCCGCGACACCAACCGTCTAGGGCACCAAAGCACCCAAGAGGAACAAGCTCTAGGGTGGCCAAACACCCAAGAGTAAATAGCTTCTCACCTTCACTTCCACGTATTACCGTGAAGAAACTCAAACCGATGCACCAAATGCAATGGCAAGGGCACACGAAGTGTCCAAGTCCCTCACTGTCAAATCACACGAAAGCAACGAAAGCTATGGAGGAATATGAGAAGAAGAACAAGAAGGAGAACATCAAGAACTCCAAGATCTAGATCCAAGGGGTTCCCCTCACATAGAGGAGAAAGTGATTGGTGGAAATGTGGATCTAGATCTCCCCTCTCTTTCCCCCCCAAACTAGCAAGAATCCATGGAGGGATTGAGAGATAGAAATCTCGAAGAAGGTCAACAATGGGGGAAGAACACGAGCTAGAAGGATAAGATCCTTTGGGGAAGAAGACCCCCTTGTATAGGACTTCCTGAATCCAACCGTTATGTGCTCAGCCCGCACACAAGCTGTACTACCACTCCATGGAGCGGTACTACCGCTCGGGCGGTAGATCCAGGAAAAAAGAGCAAAGGCGAGGAACCTTGGGGAGGTAGAGCCGTCGGAGAAGTAGAACACGGGAGCAGAGGAGGTAGGGCAGAGAAGAGCACGACGGCAGTACCCCAGCAGTTGTACTACCGCCCAACCGAGACGGTACTACCGCTTATAGGTGGTATTACCGCACCTCACTGCCGCCCTACTACCGCTGAACCCGACACAAAAAGCAGAACCCTCAGAATAAGCGGAAGTGTGCGTGGTATTGGAATAGCAGAAGTACCGCTTACAAGCGGTACTACCGCCCGACTTGGGACGGTACTGCCGCTTACAAGTGGCACTACGGCTGCCCAGAGCAGTACTACCACAGGGGTGCATCAAGCAAATCCCACGCAAAATAGATGCAGTAAGAAAATTAGAACTGCCATAACTTCTGCATATGAGCTCCGAATTGAGCGAACTCAAGCTTGTTGGATAGACGACGATGAGTTCTATCTAAATAGTGAGAAGAGGCAGTACAAAAATGTCAATTCAAAAATAGATATGTGAAACCTCTATGAATGAAGAACCGGCAAAAACCCCAACATCGAAAACATCATAGAAGATGCATGTGAACTCCGTTTTCGATGAACTCGAGCTTGTCATGAAGATGACCATAAGCTCCAAATCTCACAAAGAGAAACACCAAACAAGAACCAAGAAAGATGATGCAATGATGCAAAGGTTTGAACTCTCCACGAATGATACGATCAAGCTACTCAATTGAGAGCCCCTCCCCTTGATAGTGTGGTAATCGATCCTATAACCCGGTCTCCGAACTAAAACCATGAGACCGGTAAAATAGAGAACCTATCAAGGGCAAACCTTTGCCCTGCGCATAATCCACTTGAGCTAGATGATAACGATCTTGTCCTCCTCAAGATGGACCATCTTTCTTGACTGCATTGGCTCGGTGAAGACTAGGAGATTGCTACCCATACTCCACTATGGGTGAGCTACTCTTCAGCGCATCTTCACAAGTGCATTGTCACCACAATGGATGGCAAAGCTTCAAGCATATGATCTCTTTGTGATGATCCACTTGAACTTGCACACCGCAAGCTAACCCCACAAAGAACTCTCACGTAAAGCATGGGTTAGTGCACAAAGCGTAATGCACAATGCTTACCATACCATGGGATCACTTGATCCCTTTCGGTACATCTTCTACGCTTTGCGTGTTGATCAACTTGATTCACACTTTGACTTAGTCTTGATCAACCTTGTATCATGACCATGGGTTAGTGCACAAAGCGGAATGGACAATGCTTACCATACCATGGGATCACTTGATCCCGTTCGGTACATCTTCTATGCTTTGCGTGTTGATCAACTTGATTCACACTTTGACTTAGTCTTGATCAACCTTGTATCATGTCTTCTACATGACCAATCTTTGGATAATTCCTTGAATAGCACCTTGGTGATCTCATAAACTCCTTGAAACCAACACATGGACTTCAAGAAATTCATATGGACAAATCCTTCAAATATAACTCAAGGCAACCATTAGTCCATAGAGAATGTCATCAATTACCAAAACCACACATGGGGGCACGATGCTCTTTCACCTGCTTATGAACAACATGAACACGAAACATGAACAGTAGCAGGCAAGAAGGAATTGATTGGATTTGTTTTGAATCAAATCGAATCCAATCGATTCCTTATCATGCCTAATGCAGAAAACTATGTACATATATGAGCAGAGGGGGAATTTATAACTTACCGGAGCGGGTGGAGTTCGAGCCTACGCCGACCGGGGAGAAAACCCCGGCGGGAAGAAGATGGCAGGCGAAGAGGAGGAGGAGCCGCCAATGGCGACGACCGTTGCCATTGCCCTAGTGCTCGTGGCCACGCAGGAGGTCGCAGAAGCGGCCGCCGTCGTCCATGGCCCTACCGCCCTGCCCGGAGAAAACCCTCGAATGGGGGTTAAAAAAGCCCACCCACAGGGGTTCCGAGCAGCGGCACAATGGCCACCTCCTCTGGCGGCGCCATCGAACCCAGGACCATGAGGTCCGGATACGGCGGCGGAGCCGGAGCGGCTGACACCGCATTGGCCGGACAAGGCGGCCTTGTGCAGATCGGCGACGGCGCGCGGAGGGCCACCCTCAAGTCCATGCCCGAGTTCGCGTGGCCGGAAATCCACCGCTCGTAAATGCGGTTGCTGCCGGTGTCGGTGGGGGTCAGGGCACGGCGGCGGGCGAGCCATCGGAGGAGAGGAGAGCAAGGGACGATGAGGAGAGTGAGAGAGAGTGGTGTGAATGGAGGCATGGGCGGTGATACGAGAGAGAGGGGAGTTATTGAGATATCCTGTCTGTCTTCCGCGCTCCCCGAGGCTTGCAGCCAAGAGCCATGCGTGGCCGCAGCAAGCCTGACTGCCGATTCGGCCGTCGCTCGCGGGCCTGGCCCGGGACTGCTTTAAGTTCCGTGCGACCCTAGATGTAGATGCAGCTGAGGCAACCAAACAACAGTTTTTCTTCCCGCGTGAACCTGGTTGGGCCTAATGCAGGCAACTAAACACGTCCTGAATGAGCAGATAGTGCATGGTCCAAAGTAAGAGAGAAAAGATAGTGGTGTACATTGCATGATCAGATAGTACATTGCTGCAAATAAAGAAAATGGATTGGTTTGGTACATTGCATGGGTACATGATTGATACATAGATGAAAGTAGATGAGAAAGGTCACTGAAGTTGAACGTCAGTTGTTGATGTGTTGCTTATCGATAATTTTAATGGGTTGCTTCGACCGGGCAGCAGCACAAAGCCACAAACACAAATCCAAAAGAGGGAGGAGCAAGTACAACTCTATTATATAACTTAAGAGTAGGAATAATGGCATTCCATAGAAATATTTTACTGCTAACTCATTTCTCTAAAAGCGCCATCATATTTAACTTTCATTTAAGAAATCCCACATCATTTAGAAACTATCAAGAAATCCAACACAAAATTTCTGGAAAATTTGACATGATAATTAATTTATGAAAAGACAAATCCTGCACGATTAACTGAAAAGTAAACACCAAGTGTAAATTGCAATGTAAAGATAGTTGTATTTTTTAATGTACGTCCTGACCATCAAATATAGCAAACTTTGTACATGATTATTTCATCAAAAGACAAAATAACAATGAAGGCATTACCTAATAGAAAAGGGCCTTTCCGAAACATGCTGCTGCCAAATGAATCATGAAAAAATAACTAAGGAAGCCAAATAAGTAAGCATTTGCAGCGATAGAAGCATACAATGCTGAGTACCTACATATGTGCAAATAAAGTCAACTAGACCAACATAGCCCTCACACATAGGATGCAGGATATAGCACAGAAACCACACAACCACTGCTAACTTGCATATTTATTTAAAATACGACCTACATTGAACGATGTGGAAGCCTGAAACTCCTGCTCCATGGCACTACGCCAGTGAGGAATCCGAAGAGCTGCCTGGAAATGCCAAGGCTCCGCAGTGGGGTCAGCATCTGTCTGTGCCATACATGCCGCAATCCACGCAACGGTGCTGTCAGTGCGCTCCTTCGGCCGAAAAATACCGCTGTTTTGCGTGCTCGTACACGCAGTCAAAGCATTATTTTTCGGCCGAAGGAGTGCACTGACGGCACGGTCGCGTGGATTGCGGCATGTATGGCATAGGTAGATGATGACCCCACTACGGAGCCTCGGCATTTCCAGGCAGCTCTTCGGATTCCTCACTGGCGTAGTGCCATGGAGCAGGAGTTTCAAGCGCTGCAGAGGAATGATACTTGGCGCCTAGTTCCTCGTGTGTCTGGTGTCAATGTTATTGACTCCAAGTGGGTGTTCAAGGTCAAGAAGCATGCTGATGGTTCTATTGAGCACTACAAGGAACGACTTGTGGCCAAAGGGTTCAAGCAAAGGCATGGTCTTGATTATGAGGATACCTTCAGTCCAGTTGTCAAACTACCACTATTTGTCTGCTTCTGTCCTTGGCAGTTGCCAAAGGGTGGTCTCTGCGTCAGCTTGATGTTCAGAATGCTTTTCTTCATGGGGTCTTGGAGGAAGAAGTTTACATGCGGCAACCTCCAGGTTTTATTGATCCTGCTCATCGACATCATTTGTGTCGTCTTGTTAAGGCACTCTATACTTAAGCAGGCTCCCCGTGCATGGCATGTAGGACTTGGCTCGATTCTTCGGCGTCATGGTTTTACTCCGTCCACTGCTGATATGTCTTTGTTCCTGTTTCACCGTCCTGAGATTACTATGTATCTGCTGGTTTATGTTGATAATATTATTCTTATCAGCTCCTCAGTGACTGTTTCTGATCATCTGCTCTGAGTGGATACTTTGCTGTCAAGGATCTGGGGGTTCTGCATTACTTTCTAGGTCAGGAGGTCTCACGGTCATCTACTGGCCTGACTCTCACTCAGCATAAGTATTCCTTAGACTTGTTGCGACGTGCTGGTATGTTGCAATGCAAACATGCTATTACTCCTATGTCTGCAACTAATCGGTTATCAGCTCTGGATGGTGATTTGCTTCCTTCAGATGATGCTACCAAGTATCGCAGTGTTGTTGGTGGCTTGCACTACCCGACTATCACACGGCCGAACATCTCCTATACGGTCAATCGTGTGTGCCAGTATCTTCATGTTCCTCGTGAAGGAAATATGCCCTAGAGGCAATAATAAAGTTGTTATTTTATATTTCCTTATTCATGATAAAGGTTTATTATTCATGATAGAATTGTATTGATCGGAAACTTAAATACATGTGTGAATACATAAACAAACACTGTATCCCTAGTAAGCCTCTACTAGATTAGCTCGTTCATCAAAGATGGTTAAGGTTTCCTAACCATGGACATGTGTTGTCATTTGATAACGGGATCACATCATTAGGAGAATGATGTGATGGACAAGACCCATCCGTTAGCTTAGCATAATGATCGTTCAGTTTTATTGCTATTGCTTTCTTCATGTCAAATACATATTCCTTCGACTATGAGATTATGCAACTCTCGGATACCGGAGGAATGCCTTGTGTGCTATCAAACGTCACAACGTAACTGGGTGATTATAAAGATGCTCTACAGGTATCTTCGAAGGTATTTGTTGAGTTGTGATGTCTACTACGCAACCTTCTTCTTGTAGACTCGTGTTGGGCCTCCAAGCGCAGAGTTTTGTAGGACAGTAGCAAATTTCCCTCAAGTGGATGACCTAAGGTTTATCAATCCGTGGGAGGCGTAGGATGAAGATGGTCTCTCTCAAACAACCCTGCAACGAAATAACAAAGAGTCTCTTGTGTCCCCAACACACCGAATACAATGGTAAATTGTATAGGTGCACTAGTTCGGCTAAGAGATGGTGATACAAGTGCAATATGGATGGTAGATATAGGTTTTTGTAATCTGAAAATATAAAAACAGCAAGGTAACTAGTAACAAAAGTGAGCGAAAACGGTATTGCAATGCTTGGAAACAAGGCCTAGGGTTCATACCTTCACTAGTGCAAATTCTCTCAACAATGATAACATAATCGGATCATATAATAATCCCTCAACGTGCAACAAAGAATCACTCCAAAGTTTCTATCGGAGAACGTAGGACGAAAACGTGCATCAACCCCTATGCATAGATTACCCCAATGTCACCTCGGGAATCCGCGAGTTGAGTGCCAAAACATACATCAAGTGAATCAATAGAAAATCCCATTGTCACCACAGATATTCCATTGCAAGACATACATCAAGTGTTCTCAAATCCAATACTCAATCCAACATAACGAAACCTCAAAGAGCAAAACTCAATTCATCACAACAAGAGATAGAGAGGGAAGAAACACCATATGATCCAACTATAATAACAAAGCTCGTTGTACATCAAGATCATGCCAAATCAAGGACACAAGAGAGAGAGAGAGATCAAACACATAGCTACTGGTACATACCCTCAGCCCCGAGGGTGAACTACTTCCTCCTCGTCATGGAGATCGCCGGGATGATGAAGATGGCCTCCGGTGATGGTTTCCCCCTCCGGCAGGGTGCCGGAACAGGGTCCCGATTGGTTTTTCGTGGCTACAGAGGCTTGCGGCGGCGCAACTCCTGATCTAGGTTTATTTCTGGAGGTTTTGGTATTTATAGGAGGTGTTGGCGTCGGGGACAAGTCAAGGGGGCCCACGAGGCGACGACAAGGCAGGGGGCGCGCCCTACGGGGGGGCACCCTCCACCCTTGTGGTTGCCTCGGGACTCCTCTCCGATATCTTTTCATTCCAGTATTTTTTATATTTTCCAAAAATATTCTCCGTAAATTTTCAGCTCATTCCGAGAACTTTTATTTCTGCACAAAAAATGACACCACGGTAGTTCTTCTGAAAACAGCGTCAGTCCGGGTTAGTTCTAATCAAATCATACCAAAATCATATAGAATTGTTGTAAACATGGCATGAATACTTCATAAATTATAGATACATTGGAGAGGTATCAGCATCCCCAAGCTTAATTCCTGCTCGTCCTCGAGTAGGTAAATGATAAAAGAAATAATTTATGAAGTGTGAATGCTAGCGAGTGCACAAGTTTGATCAATGATAATTTCAATCACTTTTTCTAGTATCATTATATATCATAAACAGTAGCTCATCTCATAAAACTTCTCATGATCAAGTAGCAAGCTATTCACATGTTAAAGCATAGACCATAAACTTTCTTGAAAACTAACAAACTAGGTTCTCAGTCATCAAACAATTGCAATTCATCTCATTTTCAGGAAGGGTCTATGTAAGAGCTTTGATTTAGCAAATCCCACATACTAAACTATCATATAGTCTTCCATGATTGCTACCACTCAAAGCATATTTTTAGAACAAATAGGATCCATCGAACACAGAGAAAGATAGGGGCTTAGTGTTTCGCCTCCCAACTTATTTATCATATAGATAATTGTCAACAATAATAATTCATGATCAAATATATTTGAATGGCCATATATGCTTAGATCTTTCCCCACCACATGATGCTTGCCAACTAAAGAGTAGGTTGGAATGAGAAGGAATACTACTGACTCTTGCATAAAAGTAAAAGATAGGCCCTTCGTAGAGGGAAGCAGGGATTTGCAGAGGTGCCAGAGCTCGAAGCTTTTAAAACAGAGATGAATATAATTTTGAGAAGTATGCTTTCATTGTCAACGTAACGACCGAGAGTTCTCACTATCTTCCATGCTAGACACATTATAGGCGGTTCCCAAACAGAATGCTAAAGTTTTTACTCCCCCTCCACCAACAATCACACTCCACGGCTGATCCGAAACAACGGGCACCGTCCATACCAACAACAATCCTGGGGGAGTTTTGTTTGATGATTATATTTTGATTTGATTTCGAGCATGGAACTGGGCATCCCGATTACCAGCCACTTTCTCGTGAATGACAAGTGAATCAACACTCATCGTGAGAATAAGCCACCTAGCATGGAAGATACTGACAGCCCCTAGTCGCTACATGAGCGATTCGGGCATACAAAACAGATTATTATTTGAAGGTTTAGAGTTTGGCACATGCAAATTTACTTGGAACGGCAGGTAAATACCGCATATAGGTAGATATGGTGGACACTCATGGAGGAAACTTGGTTCAAGGATTTTGGATGCACAAGCAGTATTCCCGCTTAGTACAAATTTTTTGGCTAGCAAACGATTCTAAATAGCAAGCATCACATGTTGGAGGATCCATAACAATATAACTTCTATACAAATATACCCAAGCATAACTCATTACGTTGTCTTCCTTGTCCAACTTCAACTAATTTGCTCAAATTTGAAAATAATTAATGGGGCTCACAATCATAGAAGATGTCCAAGATAGTATATTTATATGTGAAATCTCTCTTCCTTCAATATTCTTTCATGAATTGTTCAAGTGACCAATACTATGTTTGCTAACTTTCAATAAATTTACCACCTCCACTTCTTATATGTGAAGTCATTACTCCCCATGGGATAGGCATATGAAACATATATAATTTCAGATTTATGATATTCAATTCATTCAACCATTTACTCATAGGATATGAGTGAAGCACGAGAGTAAATGACAAACTACTCCAAAAAGATATAAGTGAAGATCAATAAGTAGTCAAATAATTAAGTAGCTATGTGAAGACTCTCTCTCAAAAATAATAATTTAGATCTTAAGTATTTTATTCAAACAGCAAGCAAAACAAAATAAAATGACATTCAAAGGATAGCACATAGCATGTGAAGAAGCAAAAACTTAGGCTCAACCAAAACTGACCGATCATTGTTGAAGAAGAAAGGTGGGATGCCAACCGGGGCATCCCCAAGCTTAGATGCTTGAGACTTCTTGAAATATTAACTAGGGATGCCTTGGGCATCCCCAAGCTTGAGCTCTTGTGTCTCCATAATTCCTCTCATATCGCGGTTTCCCTAATTCTTAAAAACTTCATCCACACAAAACTCAACAAGAACTCGTGAGAAAAGTTAGTATAAATCAAATGCAAAACCTTATCATTCTCTACTGTAGCAAATCACTAAAATTATTATTTAACATTGCATACTAAATGCCTCTGCATATTTAATACTCCTATCCTCAAATAGAATCATTAAACAAGCAATCATATGCAAACAATGCAAACATAACAGCAATCTGTCAAAATAGGACAGTCTGTAAAGAGTGCAATTTTACTCATACTTACCTAACTTCAAACATTCTGAAAAATTACCACACTGTATGAAATTTGTTTTTACTAATTGTGTAAAAATTTCAAGATTTTATCACATTCTAACTTTCCATAAGAATTCAGACAACGATAGAAAACTTTCTGTTTTCAAAACAGCAACATATAGACTTGTAAAATAAGCATGGTAAAGGCTATACTTGACACTTTTATTGAAATAAAAGATGCAAAACATTACTCTAAATAACAGCAAGCAAATACTAATAAAATAAAATGATGCTCCAAGCAAAACTCATATCATGTGACGAATAAAAATATAGCTCCAAGTGAGGTTACCGATAATGTTGAAGACGAAAGAGGGGATGCCTTCCGGAGCATCCCCAAGCTTAATTGCTTGGGTATTCCTTGAATATTACCTTGGGGTGCCTTGGGCATCCCCAAGCTTAGGGTCTTGTCACTCCTTATTCTCCTCATATCGATATCTCACCCAAAACTTGAAAACTTCAATCACACAAAACTTAACGGAACTTCGTGAGATGGGTTAGTATGATAAAACAAATCTTTCACTTTGGTACTGTCAAGACAAGATTCAAAAATTTTATCACATGATACCTAATGTACCCTATAATTTCTACAATTTATATTGAGCAATATAAGCCATAGAAACTAGGAAACAAGCAAACTATGCATCGAAAACAGAATCTGTAAAAAATAGAACAGTCTGTAAATATCTGAATTAAGCTCATACTTATGTAACTTCAAATATTCTGAAAAATTAGGAAAACGTAGAAATTTTTTATACCAATCAACTTTAAAAAATTTAGAATTTTTCCAAGTTCCAGTGAAAGATAGGAATTTCTGTACTAGACACAAAAGTTTCTGTTTTTGCACAGAATCAAGCCAACTATCATCCACACTATTCCAAAGGCTTTACTTGGCACTTTATTCAAACAAAAGCTATAAAACATGATTAATAAAGTATCTTAATCATGTGAACACACAAAAACAGTAGGGGTAAATATTGGGTTGTCTCCCAACAAGCGCTTTTCTTTAATGCCTTTTTAGCTAGGCATGATGATTTCAATGATGCTCACATAAAAGGTAAGAATCGAAACATAACGGGAGCATCATGAAGAGTATGACTAGCACATTTAAGTCTAACCCTCTTTCTATGCATAGGGATTTTGTGATCAAACAATTTATGGGAACAAGAATCAACTAGCATAGGAAGGCAGAACAAGCATGACTTCAAGATTTTCAACACATAGAGAGGAAACTTGATATTATTGCAATATGTAGAAGCATGTGTTTCTCTCTCATAATAATTTTTAGTAGCATCATGAATGAATTCAACAATATAACTATCACATAAAGCATTCTTTTCATGATCCACAAGCATAGAAATTTTATTACTCTCCACATAAGCAAATTTATTCTCATGAATAGTAGTGGGAGCAAACTCAACAAAATAACTATCATGTGAGGCATAATCCAATTGAAAATTAAAATCATGGTGACAAGTTTCATGGTTATCATTATTCTTTATAGCATACATGTGATCACAATAATCATCATAGATAGCAACTATGTTCTCATAATCAATTGGAACCTCTTCCAAAATAGTGGATTCATCACTAAATAAAGTCATGACCTCTCTGAATCCACTTTTATCATTATAATAAGATTCAACACCCTCCAAAATAGTGGGATAATTATTATCTAAAGTTGACACTCTTCCGAACCCACTTTCATAAATATTGCAATCATCATAAATAGGAGGCATGCTATCATCATAATAAATTTGCACATCAAAACTTGGGGGGCTAAAAATATCATCTTCATCAAACATAGCATCCCCAAGCTTATGGCTTTGCATATCATTAGCATCACTGATATTCAAAGAATTCATACTAACAACATTGCAATCATGCTCATCATTCAAAGATTTAGTGCCAAATAATTTATAGACTTCTTCTTCTAACACTTGAGCACAATTTTCCTTTCCATCATTTTCACAAAAGACATTAAAAAGATGAAGCATATGAGGCAACCTCAATTCCATTTTTTTATAGTTTTCTTTTATAAACCAAACTAGTGATAAAACAAGAAACTAAAAGATTAAATTGCAAGATATAAAGATATACCTTCAAGCACTCACCTCCTGGCAACGGCGCCAGAAAAGAGCTTCGTTCACGGGATGTGAGTGCCGCTTACCTAGCCTCCCCGGCAACGGCGCCAGAAAAGAGCTTGATGTCTACTACGCAACCTTCTTCTTGTAGAGTCGTGTTGGGCCTCCAAGCGCAGAGTTTTGTAGGACAGTAGCAAATTTCCCTCAAGTGGATGACCTAAGGTTTATCAATCCGTGGGAAGCGTAGGATGAAGATGGTCTCTCTCAAACAACCCTGCAACCAAATAACAAAGACTCTCTTGTGTCCCCAACACACCGAATACAATGGTAAATTGTATAGGTGCACTAGTTCGGCTAAGAGATGGTGATACAAGTGCAATATGGATGGTAGATATAGGTTTTTGTAATCTGAAAATATAAAAACAGCAAGGTAACTAGTAACAAAAGTGAGCGAAAACGGTATTGCAATGCTTGGAAACAAGGCCTAGGGTTCATACTTTCACTAGTGCAAATTCTCTCAACAATGATAACATAATCGGATCATATAATAATCCCTCAACGTGCAACAAAGAATCACTCCAAAGTTTCTATCGGAGAACGTAGGACGAAAACGTGCATCAACCCCTATGCATAGATTACCCCAATGTCACCTCGGGAATCCGCGAGTTGAGTGCCAAAACATACATCAAGTGAATCAACAGAACATCCCATTGTCACCACAGATATCCCATTGCAAGACATACATCAAGTGTTCTCAAATCCAAAACTCAATCCAACAAAACGAAACCTCAAAGAGAAAGACTCAATTCATCACAACAAGAGATAGAGAGGAAAGAAACACCATATGATCCAACTATAATAACAAAGCTCGCAGTACATCAAGATCGTGCCAAATCAAGAACACAAGAGAGAGAGATCAAACACATAGCTATTGGTACATACCCTCAGCCCCGAGGGTGAACTACTCCCTCCTCATCATGGAGACCGCCGGGATGATGAAGATGGCCTCCGGTGATGGTTTCCCCCTCCGGCAGGGTGCCGGAACAGGGTCCCGATTGGTTTTTCGTGGCTACAGAGGCTTGCGCCGGCGGAACTCCCGATCTAGGTTTATTTCTGGAGGTTTTGGTATTTATAGAAGGTGTTGGCGTCGGGGACAAGTCAAGGGGGCCCACGAGGCGACGACAAGGCAAGGGCCGCGCCCTAGGGGGGGCGCCCTCCACCCTTGTGGTTGCCTCGAGACTCCTCTCCGATATCTTTTCGTTCCAGTATTTTTTATATTTTCCAAAAATATTCTCCGTAAATATTCAGCTCATTCCGAGAACTTTTATTTCTGCACAAAAAACGACACCATGGTCGTTCTGCTAAAAACATCGCCAGTCCGGGTTAGTTCTAATCAAATCATACCAAAATCATATAGAATTGTTGTAAACATGGCATGAATACTTCATAAATTATAGATACGTTGGGGACATATCAAATTGGCATAGATCGAGATTAGGATTTGTCACTCCGAGTATCGGAGAGGTATCTCTGGGCCCTCTCGGTAATACACATCATAAGCTTGCAAGCAAACGACTAAGGAGTTAATCATGAGGTGATGTATTATGGAACGAGTAAAGAGACTTGCCGGTAACGATATTGAACTAGGTATGAAGATACCGATGATCGAATCTCGGGCAAGTAACATACCGATGGACAAAGGGAATTACGTATGTTGTCATAACGGCTCGACCGATAAAGATACCGATGGACAGAGGCTAGTCTAAAATTGACACCAACAAAAAAATAAAATAATTAGGTGGCTCTAACATAATTAAAACAGTGAGGATTAATGCATATTAAATATTATAAAATTTGTGGGAGCTCCAATTGTCTCCAAACTAATTTTTGGTAGTGCTAGGTAATACCTAGTATTTGTTGGAGCAATTGTTATGTTTTACAAAAACCATTAGGAGGCCTGACTATTTACTAAACTGAGAAAAGAGAATAAAGAAAAAGATAAAAGAAAAACAAAACAGAAAAAGAAGAAAAAGGAAACCCCCCTCCCCCCCACGGCCCAACTGGGCCACCGGCCCACCTCTCCCCTATATGGCCTCCCCCAGGAGGCCAAACCCTAAATCCCCACCCCCCCACCGACAGATCCCCCCACCCCCTCGCTCACTCCCCCCCACCCGATCCAGAACAGGGATGGGCCAGCCCTGCGCTCGCCGAGCCCCGCGCCCACCGCGCCCCGCGCCTGCGCGCGCTCGCCCTCGACGCCGCTGGACCGCGCAGCCGCCCGGAGCCCGCGCCACCTCGCCGGCCTGCCTCCTCCTCCCCACCGGCCTGCTTCCTCTCCGCCGTCGTCCCCGTCGACCACCCCGACCCCCGCTGCCCCGTCCCTACGAACCGCGGTGAGGCTCCGGCCTCCTCCCTTCCCCTCGGACACCGCCGCGCTGCTGCCGCGCCCTGGCCACGCCCGCGTCGCCCGCTCCCGCGCTCACCGCGTCCATCGCCTCGCTCTGCCGCACGCGCGCTCGCCCGCCCGCCGCTCGCGTTCGCGCGCCTGTGGCCGTTCCCTCGCGCGCGCTCGCCGCGCTCCGCCCCGCTGCCCGCGCCTGCCCCTGCATGCGCCCCGCGCCGCACTGCCGCTCGCCATCGCCGCGCCCACCCTCGCTCCTGCTGCCCGCCGGCCCGCACGCGCCCGCGCTGCCGCGCCCTCGCCGCGCCCATCGCCCGCTCGCCGCGCCCCTGCAGCCGCACGCGCGCCGCGCCCGCGTCAGTGGCCTCGTGCCACTGACGGGTGGGGCCCCGCCGCCCCTGTGCCACTGGCCAGTGGGCCAGTTCCCCCCTGGCCCAATGACAGATGGGGCCCACGCCCAAAAACGTTTAAAAAAAATAAAAATAATAATAATAAAAATAATTAATTAATTAATTAATTAGTTAATTAATCCTGATTAGGTTAATCTAATTAACTAGTTAGTGTTAATTAAACAGTAATTAGTAATTAACTTAATTAACCTTGCTGACATCAGCATGACATCGCAGCACTGTTTCGGATAATGTTGATTTAAATAATTAAATAAATTCCAGAAATTAATAAAAACTTTAGAAAATCATATTAAATAATCCGTAACTCCGATGAAAATAATTTATATATGAAACTTGCTCAGAATTTCGATACGAACCCGAATACGTCTTCCGTATTCCCGTCAGATGCCCGCAGCTATAAGAACATTGAACTTTTAGACCGATTTCAGTAAATGAATAGTGCCCAACTTTAATTAAATAAATCCAAATAAATTCCTAAATTAACTAAATCATTTAGTTAGGCAGTAGAACACCCCGGCATATCATTTAGGCATGTCATACATATTGTTTGCATTATTGCCGTGAATTTATTGTTTCTCTCCCCCTCCTTCTCTCTCTCGATAGACGCTGAGACCGACGACGCTGCACCTGGATACGACTTCACTACCGACGAGCAGCCCGTTGACGACCCCTCTCTCTTGCCAGAGCAACCAGGCAAGCCCCCCCCCCCCTTGAGCATTCCAGATATCGCCCATTCTATTCTCCTGCTTGCATTAGATTTTGCTACTGTTAATGTATGCTCATATTCTGATGCATAGCCTGCAGTTGTAACCTGTTCATTGCTACCTTACCTGCCTATGATAAACTGTTTAGTATAGGTTGGTAGTGAACCATCAGTGACCCCACCACCTTACCCTTGTTGCCCCTGCTTGATCATCGACGACTCGATCAACGTGATCGTCGACCAGAGACCGACACCTCACTTCACACCCCCTTAGTTGTACGACTCTGCGTAGTAACTATCGAGTGCCGAGGGTGATACCTCGTAACGCACTCTCGATGAATACTCTGCAGTGTAGCTGTTCGGTCGTGGTCATCGAGGGTGATTCCTCCTTCTCCACTTCCGATACGACTCTGACGTGCAACCCTCAGTGTGAACCTCGAGGGTGATACCTCATACGTTCGCCCTGATGATTTCGTCGAGTGGAATCCGCCGAGGGTGATTCCTCGGGTTTCCCCCTTGATGTTATGACCACACGATTACTTGACCTCTGTTACAGGCGGGTCCACCCTGGTGGGTACCCGCTGGGGATCTATGATTTTCGGGTGTGCCGGAAGGGCACTCGAGTGTGACATTGTGGCGGAGCATCAGAGACTCTGATTGTCTCCGCGTGATACTAATTGAGCCTATTGGATTTGGGTGTGTGATCTGAGTGGGTCGACGTGCCCTATACGCACTACCACCACGCGGGATAATGGTTATGGGACCCTCTGCGAAGTACGTTTCTCCGAAAGCTCATCTGACGTCACGATTCACCGTGCGGGCTGATTATCGGGATTGGGCTGGATACTTCACTGACGAGTTCAGTGTCGCGCCTGCACCCCGGCCAGTCTCGCAACGCGCAGGGTGCCCAGGGCGATGGCCCGAGACCTCTGGGTGCATAGGTTAGTCCGACGTGCTGACCTCTCTGCCGAGCCTAGGTAGAGCGCTGCTTTGTGTTGATATTCCGAGGACGGGCATTACCCAACAAGTGTGTTCGGCCAGAGTTGATCTAGCGTGTTGGGTAACAGTAGTGCACCCCTGCAGGGATGAATCTTCTATCGATAGCCGGTCCTACGGTAAAGGACGCTCAGTTTGTGTATCCCGATCTACTACTTAAACTGGATACTTGTTACTTAATTGAAGCTTCGGGATCGCTTTCTCGCTTGGGAGTCGAGGAAGGATCTTTAAGCTGTACTTCAACATGTTTGCTAAATAAAATGTTATTCTACTCTCTTCTACTGCTGCAAGATGATGGCCTTGTGAAGATGTTTGAAGATGCTAGTCTTCGATAGGACTAGGCCTTCTCCCTATTCTGGCATTTCTGCAGCTCAGTCCACATATACAGCCTTTCTCCATTGATAATGTTGCATATGTAGTATAGATCCTTGCTTGCTGAGTACTTCGGATGAGTACTCACGGTTGCTTTATTTTCTCTTTTCCCCATATACCCCACATTGATGATACAAACAGACGATGGAGTCCAGGAGTCAGATGCCACCACCGGAGCCTACTACCAGGAGGGTCCAGAGGGTACTTACTACTGGATCGAGCCAGATGACCAGGAGTAGGATCGGAGGCTCCCAGGCAGGAGGCCAACACCTTTCGATCTAGGGTCGCTGTTTGTGCTAGCCTTCTTAAGGTAAAACTTGTCTAACTATGTCTGTACTCAGATTATATTTGTATGACTGACTTATGTATTCGGATCTTCGGATCCCTAGTCTGTAATATTGTGGACCTCCGTTTAAATTGTGTTAGAGTTGTGTTGTGATATCTTCCCGTGAGTCCCTGTGCTTGATCGTACATGTTTGCGTGTATGATTAGTGTACGATTGAGTCGGGGGCGCCACAAGTTGGTATCAGAGCCGACTGCCTGTAGGAAGCCCCCTTCCAATTCCTTGGCCGAAGTTGAGTCTAGACATCGAAAAACTAATTTACTAACTTGGCTGTGTGGCTTACGGGCCCACGTCGCCAACTGGGTGGTATTAGGATCTTTTATTCCTCGTCTATACTCTGGGACTCTGATCTCTCTTCTACTCGGGTTAAATAAATTTTACTAACGCCGACAATTAGGATCTCGTAAATCCCGTCTACCCGGAGAGCTGGATATCTGTGCGATTTCCCTGTCATTGATCTGATTAGTCTGATAATCATTTTCCTTTCCATTGTTGTGTTTAACCTTTCTCTCCGAGTTGTGTTAAACTTCTCATTGTCATTTGACAAATCTGAATTTCCTCTGTTTCAGATGGACCGTTTGTTTCCACCACATCCTACGACACAGCTTGTGCTTCGCACTTGGGCTTGTAATACCCCTGGGTTTCCAGCTGTCCTGATCGCTCTCATGACCAGACTTGGCTATCGTTGGTATCCCGAGTACATGGTCTATGAGGTTTACCGCGAGTTCAACCAGGAACAGTACTATGCTGAAGTTCGGATTTATGATCAGCAGAACAACTCAGACACCGAGCTACACCTTTTTCACGGATTAGGCGTGACGATTGAGATGGCAGTCCATGATGCCGCCTACTCTGCTGTCGTACGTCTTCGAGGAGAGCACAATGCTAACTTGGATGATACTGTGTTTCGGTACATTCCGTATGCACCTGTTGGAGATGCTACTGGATACTACACAGCTATCTGTGCCCCGTACGAGTCTCGACGCTACGACCCGCAGGTTCTGATTCAGTGCACTCAGGCTCTGGATCGCACTGTTCGGGCTCTTGCCGTCGAGTTGTTCGCCACTCGAGCACGCTACTACGAGGCTATGACACAGTTGCTACCAGTTGTTCGTGCAGGGATACATCCGGAGTATATCCTTTACCCGCGCAGGACTCAGATGTATGCTGGTATTGATTGGCCTGCTGTTGGAGGTCGCACGCCTGCACGTGGACCTCTTCTTACAGTTCGAGACCGGGTTCTGCATCAGAGTGCACATGGAGCACAGGATCCTGCCGCGACGAACATTCATCGTCCGCACTTGCAGTTACCCCGTTTCAGTGGTTTTCTCCGACGCTGATGTAGCCTTTGCTATGTCACGTTGTGTACTTCCTTACCGCGTGCCTGTGTGCCGCCTAGTGTGTCTCTAGTTTTTCAATTTGCGCCGTTATGCTGCCCGATTTTAACCGACTGTGTATGGATCTGTATGTCTTAATCGACTACTATTATGTATCTGTTACACTACTTAATTTGTTGTCGAGTTACATCATGTTTGTCACTAAACGCTCGCAATTGCTTTTACTAAACTACCCCCTGTTGATACTTAGCAGGATGGTTAGACCAGGTGGTCGTGGTCGTGGTCGTGCCCCTGAACGCCCACCACCGCCAGACTATATGGCGGCTATGATGCAACAGTTTGAGCTTAACCGCCAGTTCATGGTTGGAATCATGGCTCAGTTTCCGCATCAGAACAACCAGAACCAGAACCCAGCTTCAATAACTTTGACAGAGTTTACGCGACTCAACCCAACGCAGTTCCGCAACTCAGACAAGCCCCTGGATGCCGATGACTGGCTCCGCGACATCACTCACGAGATGGAGTCTGCTAATGTCGCCCCTGCCAACTACGTCAACTTCGCGGCCTTTTTCTTAAAGGGCCCCGCAGCTCAATGGTGGGACACACACAAGCGTACTCTGGCTGTTGGAACAGTCATTACCTGGTATGAGTTCCAGGCTGCTTTCCGTACATGTTACATCCCTCAAGCAATTGTGGAACGCATGAAGACCCAGTTCCGTAACCTCACTCAGGGCAATAAGATCGTCGTAGCTTATCAGCGGGAATTTCTAGACCTCTCCCGCTATGCTGAAGAAGACATCGCTACAGATGCACGCAGACAAGAGAAGTTCCGTAATGGACTACACCCTGACCTCAAGCTTGCACTAGCTGCTCAAGACTTCAATGACTTTTCAACATTGACGAACAAGGCTATTCTTGTTGAGACCGCTCAGATGGAATACAAGGACTCGCAGAAGCACTATCGTGATGCTGGCTCATCTTCCGGCTCAGCATCGAAGCGTCGAGTTTGGATCCCCAACAATGCATTCCGTTCCAATACCTCTGCGCCAAAGAACAACTATGCTGCACCACGTCTGCCTCCTCCACCACCGAGGCAGCCAAAAACTCAAGCTATTCAAAACAATGCTCCTCTTCGTCCTGAAGATGGTATGTGCTTCAAGTGCCGCAAACCAGGACACCAGGCTAAAGACTGCCACCAGAATCAGAATCAGTTAGCCTTTCCTCATACTGGCCGTGGCAATGGTCGTGGCAACAACCAGACCCGTAACTATAATACTGGGTCTGCTGCACATGGTCGTGGACACGCTTACAACATTGACATTGAAGAAGTCCAGGATCAACCTGCTACTGTGATGGGTACCCTTCTTGTTAACTCAGTACCTGCTTCTGTTTTATTTGATTCAGGAGCATCACATTCATTCATCTCTGGAAAATTTGCATTGATGCATGGCATTCGATATGAGAAAATGCATACTCCGTTAGTCATTAAAACTCCCGGAGGTCACTGTCATGCTGACGTAATAGCACCTGACGTTACCGTCGAAATTAAAGGATTGGAATTCCTTGCCTCACCTATTATCCTGAAGTCTTCCACCATTGACCTCATACTTGGAATGGATTGGTTGAAATCTCACATTGCTTCGATCCATTATGCCACTAAAGTCGTCCAACTTCTTCACCCCACCGATGAGATAGTGAACTATACCGCCCGCATTACTCGGGACGCTGAAGCTCAGATATATGCTCTGAATGCTTTGAATGCCTCACCTCTGGAAGGGATCGAGAACGTTCCTGTCGTTCGAGATTTTCCAGACGTCTTTCCAGAAGAACTTCCAGGAATACCCCCGGCAAGAGCTGTCGAGTTTGGCATCGACTTGAAGCCTGGCACCGTCCCTATTGCCAAGCGAGCTTATAAGATGCCTCCGCATCATCTACTCGAGCTTAAGGAAGAAATCGACAAGTCACCTAAGAGTGGTTTCATCTGCCCCAGTTCCTCTGCTTGGGGAGCACCTTCACTCTTCGTTAAGAAGAAGGATGGAACTAACCGTTTGGTTCAGGATTATCGGCCCATTAACCAAGCCACAATCCAGAATAAATACCCACTGCCCCGGATCAATGATCTTTATGATCAACTCGCTGGATCATCGGTGTTCTCTAAACTTGACCTGAGGTTGGGTTATCACCAGATCCGTGTCCGTGAAGAGGATATTCCCAAGACTGCATTCGTCACTCGTTATGGCTCCTATGAATACACCGTCATGTCATTTGGCCTAACGAATGCCCCAGCTACGTTCTCCCGTCTGATGAATTATATATTCATGGATTACCTCGACAAATTCGTCGTGGTTTATTTGGATGATATTGTGGTTTATTCTAAGAATAAAGAAGAACATGCTGAACACCTCCGTTTGGTACTAGAAAGGCTCCGAGAACACCAGTTGTATGCCAAGTATTCCAAATGTGAATTTTGGCTTTCTGAAGTAACTTACCTTGGTCATGTAATTTCCAAGGATGGAATTGCCGTTAACCCCGAACGAGTTCAGGCTATTCTTGACTGGACTCCACCGAAGAATGTCAAGCAAGTCAGAAGTTTTCTCGGACTTGCTAGTTATTGCCGTCGATTCGTTGAGAACTTTTCCAAGATTGCAAAACCATTGACAAATCTGCTTCACAAAGGTGTTAAGTTTGAGTGGACAGAAAAATGTCAAGAAAGCTTTCAGACACTAAAAGATAAATTGACATCTGCCCCAGTATTAGCACCCCCGGATTCCCAAAAGGATTTCGTGATATACTGCGATGCCTCCCGTCAAGGATTAGGCTGTGTCCTAATGCAAGAACGCAAGGTGATTGCTTATGCCTCCCGACAATTGCGTCCTCACGAAGAAAATTACCCAGTGCACGATCTCGAACTTTCTGCGGTTATTTATGCCCTGAAGCTATGGCGACATTACCTTCTCGGTAACCGTTGTGAGATATATTCGGATCATCAAAGTTTGAAGTATTTATATACTCAACCGGATCTGAACCTTCGTCAACAAAGATGGCTCGAGATAATAGCCGATTATGATATGAATATCTCATACACCCCTGGCAAGGCAAATGTAATGGCCGATGCGTTGAGCCGCAAGGCTTATTGCAGCAACCATATGGTTCAGGAATCACAACCTCTTCTTTATGAAGAGTTTCATAAATTGAACCTCCATATTGTTCCACAGGGTTATCTCAATACCCTCGTTGTCGAACCAGATCTAGAACACAGCATCAAGATTATGCAACGGTATGACTCTGAAGTTGAAAGGATCAAGCGGTACCTTGAAAAAGGAAAACCGTCGGAGTTCCATCTTGATAATGATGGGATCCTATTTTTTCAACACCGTCTCTTCGTACCTAAGTTCAAAGATGAGAGAGAACACGTTATGATGGAAGCTCATGACACTCCTCTGTCAATTCATCCTGGTAGCACAAAGATGTACCGTGACATTTGTCAGAGATACTGGTGGCCTAATATGAAGCGAGACATTGCCCGTTATGTTTCTGAGTGTGATGTTTGCCGCCGCGTTAAAGCTCAACATCAAAGGCCCGCAGGAACTCTGCAACCCCTTACAATTCCTGAATGGAAATGGGACAAGGTCCAAATGGATTTCATTACTGGTTTTCCTAAATCTCAGAAGGGTCATGATGCTATTTTTGTTGTCATTGACCGATTCTCCAAGGTTGCTCACTTTCTACTAGTTAAGGAGACAATCACTGCTAGCCAGTTAGCAGACTTGTATGTTTCCCGAATTGTGTCACTCCATGGTGTTCCGTTGGAGATCAGTTCTGATCGTGGCAGCCTCTTCACCTCCAGATTCTGGAATAGTTTCCAAGAAGCTATGGGAACACATCTGTCTTTTAGCACCGCTTTTCACCCTCAGTCACAGGGTCAAGTTGAACGAGTTAATCAAGTGCTCGAAGATATGCTTCGAGCTTGCGTCATCTCCTTCAGTAAGAAATGGGAGGAATCTCTCCCGTATGCCGAATTCTCTTACAACAATAGCTATCAAGCTAGTCTGAAGATGGCACCGTTTGAAGTTCTATACGGTCGTAAGTGTCGAACCCCTCTGAATTGGTCAGAAACTGGGGAACGCTCACTCGTCGGACCAGACATTATTCAGCAAGCAGAAGATCAAGTCCGCATTGTCCGTGAACATTTTAAAACTGCTCAGTCTCGTCAGAAGAGCAACTATGACCGAAAGCACCAGGAAATTGTCTATCAACCTGGCGAGCAAGCTTACCTCCGCGTCACTCCGTTGAAAGGCACTCATAGGTTCGGAATCAAAGGCAAGTTAGCTCCTCGCTACATTGGCCCGTTCCGTATTCTTGCCCGTCGAGGAGAAGTGGCATATCAATTGCAGTTGCCGCCTAATCTTTCTCAAGTACATGATGTTTTTCATGTATCCCAACTCCGTCGCTGCTTCAAGGATCCTATTCGAGCTGTGGATCACGAAGTGCTTGAATTACGGGAAGATCTGTCTTATCCAGAATCTCCCATCCGTGTTCTTGATCAAGCTGAACGTCAGACTCGTCAAAAGTCAATCAAATTCCTCAAGGTTCAGTGGTCGAATCATTCTGAAGATGAAGCCACTTGGGAACGCGAGGATCGTCTTCGCGAAGAATACCCCGCCTTCTTTCAGTCTTCCTCTTAATTCTCGGGATGAGAATTCTTAATAGATGAGGAGAGTTGTAACACCCCCGGTGATTAGCAACAGTAATCACTTTTGATAATGACATGTCACCATGGTTAACACTGCATAATCATCATTAGCATCATATTGCATTTCAACTCCTAAGTCAAATTCAAATTTAAATGAAAGTGAAATGTAAAAGTTGTCCAACATAAAAACTAAAATGTTCGATAAATAACAAATATTGCAGAGGCTAGTCTAAAATTGAGACCAACAAAAAAATAAAATAATTAGGTGGCTCTAACATAATTAAAACAGTGAGGATTAATGCATATTAAATATTATAAAATTTGTGGGAGCTCCAATTGTCTCCAAACTAATTTTTGGTAGTGCTAGGTAATACCTAGTATTTGTTGGAGCAATTGTTATGTTTTACAAAAACCATTAGGAGGCCTGACTATTTACTAAACAGAGAAAAGAGAATAAAGAAAAAGATAAAAGAAAAACGAAACAAAAAAAGAAGAAGAAAGAAAAGGAACCCCCCCCCCCCCCCGGCCCAACTGGGCCACCGGCCCACCTCTCCCCTATATGGCCTCCCCCAGGAGGCCAAACCCTAATCCCCACCCCCCACCCCCCACGACAGATCCCCCACACCCCCGCTCACTCCCCCCACCCGATCCAGAACCGGATCGGGCCAACCCTGCGCTCGCCGAGCCCCGCGCCCACCGCGCCCCGCGCCTGCGCGCGCTCGCCCCCGACCGCGTGCTCGCCCTCGAAGCCGCTGGACCGCGCAGCCGCCCGGAGCCCGAGCCACCTCGCCGGCCTGCCTCCTCCTCCCCACCAGCCTGCTTCCTCTCCGCCGTCGTCCCCGTCGACCACCCCGACCCCCGCTGCCCCGTCCCTACGAACCGCGGCGAGGCTCCGGCCTCCTCCCTTCCCCTCGGACACCGCCGCGCTGCTGCCGCGCCCTGGCCACGCCCGCGTCGCCCGCTCCCGCGCTCACCGCGTCCATCGCCTCGCTCTGCCGCACGTGCGCTCGCCCGCCCGCTGCTCGCGTTCGCGCGCCTGTGGCCGTTCCCTCGCGCGCGCTCGCCGCGCTCCGCCCCGCTTCCCGCGCCTGCCCCTGCACGCGCCCCGTGCCGCGCTGCCGCTCGCCATCGCCGCGCCCACCCTCGCTCCTGCTGCCCGCCGGCCCGCACGCGCCCGCGCTGCCGCGCCCTCGCCACGCCCATCGCCCGCTCGCCGCGGCCCTGCAGCCGCACGCGCGCCGCGCCCGCGTCAGTGGCCTCGTGCCACTGACGGGTGGGGCCCCGCCGCTCCTGTGCTCTTCTTACTCATTATTCCTTCATCCATCGTAATCTCACCCAAAACTTGAAAACTTCAATCACACAAAACTTAACAAAACCTTCGTGAGATCCGTTAGTATAAGAAAACCAATCTTTACTTTAAGTACTGTATAAAACCCATTCAAATTTTGTTTTTGCATTATATCTACTGCATTCTAACTTTACCATGGCTCATACCCCCCGATAAAAACCATAGATTCATCAAAATAAGCACACAATGCAAAGAAAACAGAATCTGTCAAAAACAGAACAGTCTGTAAATATGCGAATTGTTATCATACTTATGTAACACCAAAAACTCGAAAAAATTAGGACAACATAGGAAATTTGTGTATCAATGTTTTGTAAAAATTTCAGAACTTTTCGTCTCTTATGTGAATTTTCAAAATTGTTTTACTGGACGCAAAGAGTTTCTGTTTTCCAACAAGATCAAATCAACTATCACCAAAGCTATCCCAAAGGCTTTACTTGGCACAAACACTAATTAAAACAAAAAAAACATAATCATAACAGTAGCATAATTGTTCAAACACTCAAAAACAGAAAGAAACAGACAAAAATAAATTTTATTCATTGGGTTCACTCCCAACAAGCGCTATCGTTTTATGCCCCTAGCTAGGCATAATGCATAGATCTAAGTGTTGTCATCTTTGTTTCTAGATCCATAAGATGCCCTCATGATTGATTCATATGGTGACTTAATTCTTGTTCTAGGGAAGTGTTCCATACCCTTTCTCAAAGGAAATTGGAATTTGATGTTCCCTTCTTTCATATCAATCACGGCACCTATAGTGCGCAAAAATGGTCTACCAAGAATAATTGGACAAGACGGATTGCAATCAATATCAAGAACAATAAAATCTATGGGCACATAATTACTATTTGCAAGAATAAGAACATCATTAAATCTTCCCATAGGCTTTTTAATAGTAGAATCCGCCAAGTGCAAATTTAAAGAACATTCTTCAATATCGGTAAGACCAAGCACATCACATAAAGATTTCGGAATTGTAGAAACACTAGCACCCAAATCACATAAAGGAAAACACTCACAATTTTTAATCTTGACTTTGATAGTAGGATCCCATTCATCATGTAATTTTCTAGGAATTGAAATCTCTAATTCCAACTTTTCTTCCAAAGCTTTCATCATAGCATCAACAATATGTTTAGAAAAAGCTTTATTTTGTTCATAGGCATGGGGTGAATTTATCATGGATTGCAACAAATAAATACAATCAATCAAAGAGCAATTATCATAATTAAAGTCTTTGTAATCCAAAAGAGTGGGCACATCACTAGTTAAAGTTTTGACCTCTCCAAACCCACTTTTATCAATTTTCTCAACAAGATTTTCACCCTCCAAATTATCGGGACGCCTTCTAGCTAAAGTTGACTCTTCTTCAGTCCCTTTTTCATAAATTTTAATTTTACTAAACAAGGAATCAATAGAAGAAACACCAATCACTTTAAGATCTTCATCATTTTTATGAAAGCAATCACTGGAAAATGCTTTTTCTAAAAATTCTCTTCCAGCTCTAAGCATAGTGGTTCTTTTCTTACTTTCATCCATAGAAACATATAAAGCTTTAATTGATTCTTCAACCTTAGGCACAAAAATTTTCATCTTGAGATTTTCTACATCATGAGAAATTCTATCAACGCTTCTAGACAAATCATCAATCTTACTCAATTTTTCTTCCATCGTAGTATTAAAATTCTTTTGAGCATTGATTAAATTCTTTAATATTATTCTCAAAATCAGAGGTGTTCCTATTATTATTATAATAAGAAGGATTACCATAGGAATTACCATAATTATTAGAGGAATTACTAGGAAAAGGCCTAGGATTAAAATTACCTGTATAAGCATTGTTATTGAAATTGTTTCAAGAGATAAAATTTGCATCTACGGCATCACTATTTTGCTCAATCAAAGTAGACAAAGGAACATCATTAAAATCAATAGGAGCACTTTTATTAGCAACCAATTTCATAAGAGCATCAACTTTTTCACTCAAAGAAGAAATTTCTTCTACTGAATTAACCTTTTTACTAGTAAGAGCTCTTTCGGTATGCCATTGTGAATAATTTGCCATAATATTGTCTAGAAATTTAGTAGCTTCACCCAAAGTAATTTCCATAAAAGTACCACCCGCGGCGGAATCTAAAAGATTTCTAGAAAAAAATTCAATCCCGCATAAATTTTTTGGCTGATCATCCAAAGATTTAAACCATAAGTAGGACAATTTCTTAGCATCAATTTCATTCTTTCCCAAGATTTCGCAACATGTTCATGCTCAAGTTGCTTAAAATTCATGATTTGCGTCCTAAGGGAGATAATTTTCGCGGGCGGAAAATACTTAGTAATAAAAACATCTTTGCACTTATCCCAAGAATTGATACTATTGCGAGGCAAAGAAGAAAACCAAATTTTTGCACGATCTCGCAAAGAAAACGGGAATAATTCCAACTTCACAATATCATTGTCCACATCTTTTTTCTTTTACATATCGCATAATTCCACAAATGTGTTAAGATGGGACGCGGCATCCTCACTAGGAGTACCGGAAAATTGATCTTTCATAACAAGATTCAACAAAGCGGCATTAATATCACAAGACTCTGCACTAGTGGCGGCAGGAGCAATCGGAGTGCTAATAAAATCATTGTTGTTGGTATTGGAGAAATCACACAACTTGGTGTTCTCTTGAGTCATCGTGACTACGCAACAAGATTGCACTCAAAAACATATCTGACGAGAAAACGGCGAACGAAAAAGAGGGCGAATAAAATGGCAAATTTTTGTGAAGTGGGGGAAAGGAAAACGAGAGGCAAATGGCAAATAATGTAAATTGCAAGGAGATGAGATTTGTGATTAGGAACCTGGTAGATGTTGATGATGTCTCCCCGACAACGGCCCCAGAAATTCCTTTTGATGTTGGCTTGAACTACGTCGGTATTTCCCCAAAGAGGAAGGGATGATTGTAACACCCCTGTGTAACAAGCACTGTGATCATCTGCTAATAATGCCAAGTCATCCACATTTGCAATGCTTAATCACGGTGGTTAACTCTTGCAATTCAAAATTCTATTTGAAACTCAATTCAAATTCAACTCAAAAATAAAGTTGTTCAAAAGTTGCTGCAAAAATGTTCATCTGCTAGTAAATATTCCATAACATTTATTTGTTAAGGAATACAACATCACTCTTATGTATATATGAACAGTAGCAATTAAAACAGAACAATTCCTGCATATTTAAATGCCAAATCATTTTTGAAAAATCCAAATGAACTTCAAAGTTTCCCAAACTTTTTGTGGTAGTAAGGAATATTGCATGACAAATATTGTGACAAGTGCCAAATTTACAAAGGCCATTTGGGAGCAGAAGAAATAGGAAACAGAAATAAAACAAGAACAGAAAAAGAGAAAATAGAAAAGGCCTAATGCTCTACTGTGCACTTAGGCCTGCTGCTACAGGGTCCGGCCCAGCCCAACAGCCGGGTCATCTCCCTCCTCTCGCACGCGTCAGCGCGCGGGCGCATCCGAGCGCTGGGCGCCGCGCTGTCGCCCATCCGGCGGCTCCCCGATGAGGATAAGAGCATCCTTGGTCGCCTCTCGTCCTCCTGCGAACCCTAGTCCCTCTCTTTCGCCCCATTCGCCTCACCTTGCTCGATCTCCAACTCGCCCGAAAGCAGCCATGGCGCCGCCCTGTAAATCGCGCGCCCACCGAGCTCCTCCCGCCTCGCTGCTGTGTCCTGGAGCACCGCCGTGGACGGCTACATCGACGACGCCGCTGGATCGGGACAGGGAGACCTCCACGGTGCCGCATTCTTCTTCTTCCTCTGCGGTCAGCCACCGCCGCCGCGCCAATCTGCCTCGACCCTGCTCTTCTAATCTTACACCGGACCTTCTTGCGTCCCCGTGGTGAGCTCCACTTCCTCCCTCTCCTCTGGTTTGCTGCGATTTGAGCCGTGGCTAGCCAACGCCATGACCGCGTCTCTGCTTTCGCCGGCGTGCTCGTAGCCATCACGCTCGTCCACCCCGGGCCAAGCCGATGCCTCCGTCGTGCTTCTGTAGTTCCCAGGCGTCGCACGCGTGCTCTGCTTTGGCTTGGGCGAGTCACTGGACTCGATCCCGAGCTCGCCGCTTTTTGTCCGCCACTTGTGGTCACCGTTGTCACTGTTTCGGCCACCCCCGCGACCGCTGCTACCCCCAGGTAGATGCGCGCCCTCGCCCCGGTCACGTAGGTGCTTGTGGTGGCCCTAACGGACCACCATAGCCATTTTCCGGCCGAGACCGAGCCGCGCCGCCGCGGAAATGGCCACCGGTGACTAGCCGCCGGTGCGCTGACGTGTCTGGTCAACGGGGGTCACTAATGATGCCCCGTGCGACCGACAGGTGGGGCCCCAGCACTTAACTAACTACGGATTAGATTAAACCGCTAATAAACTAACCCTAACAGACACTGACACCAGGGGTCCACATCTACTAAACCCTGTTTAATTAAAATTAAACGCCGTCAGCCCCGCTGAGAATGACAGATGGGCCCGGCCCACTGTTCCAGTGGATAAGCCTGGTCCAGTCAGCCTGCTGACTGGACAGGGGCACCACCTGTCAGCCTCAGCTGACTGTATCTTTGACCCAGTCAATGGGCCCACTGGTCAGCTGTTGTGCTGGTCAGTTGGGTACAAAACTGGGTGCACTTAGCATTTCCACTTACTATTCTGGATAATTCGAATTTAATTAATTAAAAGAAATTCCAGAAAATTCAGTAAAATCTTTATAAATTCATAGAAAATAATCCGTAGCTCGGATTGAAAAACTTTATACATGAAAGTTGCTCAGAACGACGAGACGAATCTGACCGTGCTGTCTGTTTCCGTGTCGGGACCCTCTACAGAGGTGAACCCGGAACTTTTTGCCTATTTCCGTTAGGTGAATAGTGCATATACACCGGTTAATAAATCCAACTTAAATCCTAAAATAACTAATATGCCTTAGACATGCTTTTAGGCAACCCTGCACTGCACGTTAGCATAGCAAGCTCTGTGTTACCTTGTCTGCCTTGTATTTATCTGTTTCCTCCCCCTCTTCTCTCTCGATAGAGCCCGGTACCGACACAGCTCCGGAGATCGACGACCCCTGACGACCTTGCCTTTGCCGCCGAGCAACCAGGCAAGCCCCCCCTTTTGATCATCCCGACATCGCTCATTCTATTTTCTCATGCTTGCATTAGATTTTACTACTGTAATTGATTACTCCTATTCTGATGCATAGCCTGCTTTTGTAACCTGCTTATTGTTACCTTACCTGCCTATTTCAAATTGCTTAGTATAGGCTGGCTAGAGACCCACCAGTGACCCCCCCACTTGTCCCAACTGCCCCGCTGGATTATCAGAAGACCCGATCAACGGGATCGAAGACCAGGCCCCGGAACCGCACCTCACCCTCTTAGTTGTACGACACTGCATCGTTACTATCGAGTGCCGAGGGTGATACCTCGTTTAGCACTTCTGATGTTAACTCTATAGAGTAGCTATTCAGTCGTGGTCACCGAGGGTGATTCCTCCTTCTCCACTCCCGATAATGACACTGCCGTGCAACTCCTCAAGAGTGGACCTCGAGGGTGATTCCTCCTTCGTTCACCTTGAGGATAACATCAGGTGGAATTCCATCGAGGGTGATTCCTCAGGGTTCCCCTTGGTGTTAGACACACAGTTACTATGGTTACTATGACTTTACAACTGATACTTGGAAAGGCGGGTCAACCCTGAGGGGTACCCGCGAATGATGGGATGTCGGGTTGACCTGGAGGTTACCCGTGAGACGAATACGAGGCATGGCCGGGCATTCTTAGCCCTTGCCACAAGTCCTCGAGACGGGGCGACGGGGTCACATCGATCGTGAGTCTCTGCTCGTTATCGCAAGCCCCTAATCCACTAATGATTTGGATATTTGATCCGAGCCGGCCTTTGGCCGGATAGCACTAACCATCACATGGGAAGAGTTATGGGCACTCTGCATCGTAGCATCAGCCGAAAGCTCTGTCAGACTTCCAGTTCAGCCTGGCAGCGGGGAAGGGCCGGCACCATCCTGTAGTGGTGGAGCCTGGACCCGCCCTGCTCGCAACGAGCTGGAGTGCACAGGGCGATGGCCCAAGACCCCTGAGCGCTTAGGAGGTAGACCGATGGGGACCTCTCTGCTGAGCTGTAGGTAGGGTTGCAGTGCATCTTTTGGCCGAGGCCGGGCATGACCCAGGAAAGTGTGTCCGGCCGGAGTTAAGCGAGCGTGGTGGGTAAGTTGGTGCACCCCTGCAGGGAAGAAAACATCTATCGATAGCCTGTCCTACGGTAACGGACACTCAGAGTTGTATCCCGATCGATACAACTAGAACTTGAGATGATACCTAGATATGTGGCTCCGGGATCACTTTCTCGCAGGGAGTCGAGGAAGGATCTCTGGGCAAGACTGTTACTTGACACAACCACTACTACATTATACTGTGTTGATCTACTCTCTTCTATTGCTGCAAGACCGCTGAAGATGCTAGTCTTCGATAGGACTAGGCTTTCCTCTCTATTCTGGCATTTCTGCAGCCCAGTCCACATATACAGCCTTCCTTTGATAATGTTGCATATGTAGTGTAGATCCTTGCTTGCTGAGTACTTTGGAGTACTCACGGTTGCTTTGCTTTCTTTTTCTCCCCATATCAGTTTGATGCAACCAAATGACGGAGCCCCTGAGACAGCTGCCCCGCCGACGACTACTACTACCACCTCGAGAGTGGTTACTGCTACGAGCTGGCCGACGACCAGGAGTTGGATCGGAGGGTCCCAGGCAGGAGGCCTGCGCCTTTCAATCGTAGCTTTTGTTTTGTCCCGCCTTGTTAAAGGCTTGTCTGTCTGTCTTATGTCTGTACTCAGATATCTAATGCCTCCGCTGATGCTTGTATGCCATTGAGCTATGTATTCGAGCCCTCGAGGCCCTGGCTTGTAATATAAAGCTTGTATGACTTTATTTATGTTTTAGAGTTGTGTTGTGATATCTTCAAGTGAGTCCTTAGGCTTGATCGTGTGCATTTGCGTGTATGGTTAGTGCATGATTAAGCCGAGGTCGCCACAGGTTGGTATCAGAGCCAACTACCTCTAGGAATCCCCTTTCCAACTCCTTGGCCGAAGTTGAGTCTAGTGGTCCAAAACTGTTTTACACACTTGACTGTGTGGCTTACGGGCCCACGTCGCCAATTGGGTGGTATTAGGATCTTTTACTCCTCGATCTTTACTCTGGGACTCTGATCTCTCTTCTATTCGGGTTAAATTTTTACTAACTCCAACATCAGGTTCTCGTGATCACATCCACCCGGAGTTCTGAAATTGTTCCCCCTTGCTTCAAGATTGTGGGCCAGGTTCTGCTTACAGGATCCTTTTATCGAGGGCACCCTATGTTGCCACTTGTAGAATCTTCGCTCCAGCAGTTTTCTCCGACATGATGTAGCCTTTGCTATGTCACGTTGTTGTATTCCTCACCGCGTGCCGACGCGCCGCCTAGCTTGTCTAGCTGCGTGCGTTTTCATACTCCTACCGCCGTTTATGTCCAAACTCCGTGCAACGTTCTGTATGTCTTTAATGACTACTAATATGCACCTGATGCTTCCTTGTTCATTACTCATGTTACATCATGAATGACCTCTTACACTTGCAAATTTTTCTTGCTAAACTGCCCTGTTGATTTGGCAGGATGGCTGACGATCCCCCACCTCCACCCTATATTGCCGCAATGATGCAGCAGTTTATGACCGGACTAATGGCTCAATTCCCAACTCAGAATGCTCAGCAACAGTCTGCTCCAATAACTCTGCCAGAATTCGTGCGCCTCAATCCATTCGTTTCCCGCAACTCCACCAATCCTATGGATGCTGATGATTGGCTTCGTTCCTGTTTGAGATTGAGTCAACTAATGTTGCCCCTGATAGTTACGTCACCTTTGCGACATTCCATTTAAAGGGTCCAGCTGCTCAATGGTGGGAAAGCCACAAGAGTATGTTGCCTGATGAATCTGTAACCACTTGGCAGGAATTTCAGTCAGCCTTTCATGCACGGTACATTCCTCCAGGTCTGATTGACCAGAAGAAGCAGGAGTTCCGCAAACTCTCACAGGGCACAAAGACTGTGGATGAATACCAGAGGAAATTTCTTGAATTATCCCGCTATGCTAAAGATGATGTCGACATTGACGCACGCAAGCAGGAGAAATTCCGTGAGGGACTGCGTACTGATATAAACCTCGCACTTGCTGCCATGATTGCACAGACTTCGCAACGCTTGTCAGCCAATCTTTCTGAGTTGAAACTGCACTGACTAAATGCCAGGAGTCGCTCAAGCGTACTCGAGATGTTGGTCCATCCTCGAGTCAGTCTGCTCAGAAACGTCGAGTCTGGATCCCACACAATGTTCATCACCGACCTGCTACAACACCAAGGCCGTCTTATGTTGCACCTCGTCTGCCTCCGCCGCCGAGACAACTAATGACTCAGGGAGGGCAGTCCAATGATGTAGCTCCTCCCCATAATGATGGGAATTGCTTCAAGTGTGGTCAACCAGGGCACCGTGCTACCAACTTCCGCCCGAACCACAATCAAAATGCCCAAGCTCGTCAGCCCAGGAATCCCAATGCCAGACCATCTGCTGTTGTACTGGGCCATGCCAACCATGTCAATGCAGAAGAGGCTCAGAAAGAACCAACCATTGTGATGGGTAACCTCCCTATTAATTCAGTGGCAGCTTCTGTTCTCTTCGATTCAGGTGCATCACATTCCTTTGTGTCCCAGCAATTTGCACAATTACATGGGTTAGCTATGAGCTCATTACCCATTCCTTTAGAAATCAGCACTCCCCGTTCCAGATGGCAAACTCAGATGATAAGTCACAACAATCAGATCAGTATTGAAGGATTGATGTTCCTTGTTTCACTCATTGCTCTTGGACCTTCCGACATAGACATCATCCTTGGCATGGATTGGTTGACAGCGCATAAGGCATTGATTGACTGTGCTACTAAGACAGTCCAGCTCACTCATCTTTCCGGCCAGACAGTCAGATACTCAGCTCGGACAATTCAGAATGACGAGAATCAGATATATGTTCTGAATGCATCACCTCTTGAAGGCATCGAGAACATTCCAGTTGTTCGTGATTTTCAGGATGTCTTTCCAGAAGAACTTCCAGGAATACCCCCTGCTAGAGCTATCGAGTTTGTCATCGACTTGAAGCCTGGCACTACCCCTATTGCGAAGCGTCCTTATAAGATGCCTCCGCACCACCTTCTCGAGCTCAAGGAAGAAATCGATAAGTCACTTAAGAAGGTTTTCATCCGCCCCAATTCATCTGCTTGGGGAGCACCTTCCCTCTTTGTCAAGAAGAAGGATGGTACGAATCGGTTGGTTCAAGATTACCGACCTATCAACCAAGCAACAATTTAGAACAAGTACCCGCTTCCCAGAATCAACGATCTGTATGATCAACTTGTTGGTTCCTCAGTATTCTCTAAGCTTGATTTGAGATTGGGATACCACCAGATCCGAGTTCGTGAAGAGGATATTCCGAAGACAGCATTCGTTACTCGCTATGGTTCTTACGAGTACACTGTCATGTCTTTCGGCTTGACTAATGCTCCAGCTACCTTCTCCCGGTTAATGAATTACATCTTCATGGATTATATCGACAAATTCGTCATGGTATATCTGGATGATATTCTGGTTTATTCAAAGAATGAAGAAGAACATGCCGAACATCTTCGGCTTGTACTGGAGAAGTTGCGTGAACATCAACTATATGCCAAGTATTCCAAATGCGAGTTCTAGTTATGTGAAGTGACATATCTCGGCCATGTGATTTCGAAAGATGGCATTGCCATTAACCCAGAACGAGTTCAGGCTATTCTTGACTGGACACCTCCGAAGAACGTCAAGTAAGTCAGAAGTTTTCTCGGCCTTGCAAGCTATTGTCGTCGCTTTGTCGAGAATTTCTCAAAGATTGCTAAGCCTTTGACTGATTTGCTTCACAAGGGCGTTAAGTTTGAATGGACAGAAAAATGTCAGGAAAGTTTTCAAACACTCAAAGACAAGCTAACATCTGCCCCAGTACTTTCTCCACCAGATTCTCGCAAAGATTTTGTGATCTATTGTGACGCATCCCGTGAACGATTAGGCTGTGTCCTAATGCAAGAGCGTAAAGTGATTGCCTATGGCTCTCGTAAGTTGCGCCCGCATGAAGAGAATTATCCGGTACATGATCTAGAGCTAGCTGCTGTTATCTATGCATTGCAGTTGTGGCGACATTACCTCCTCGGTAATTGTTGCGAGATCTACACGGATCATAAAAGTCTGAAGTACTTGTTCACTCAGCCATCTCTAAACCTCCGTCAGCAAAGATGGATGGAGACCATTGCGGACTATGATTTGGGTATTTCTTATACCCCTGGCAAGGCTAATGTAATGGCTGATGCATTGAGTCGTAAATCCTACTGCAATGAACTTGAAGTCCAGCTAGAGCAACCACTTCTGTATGAAGAGCTTCGAAAGCTAAATATCGAGATAGTTCCTCAAGGATACCTAAAAACCTTGGTTGTTGAACCAGACCTTGAGAAGGCTGTTAAGAGTGCACAAGCTAAAGATGCTGAAGTTGATTTGATGAAGAAAGATCTTCACCTTGAAAAGTACAGGGATTTCTCGCTGTCAGAAGATGGAACCTTGTACTTCAGAGACCGCATTGTGGTACCTCGCTTCGAGCTTATGACTGACAAGGTCATGAAGGTGGCACATGATACACCACTGTCTATTCATCCGGGTAGCACCAAGATGTATCGTGATCTTCGTCAAAGGTACTGGTGGTCTAGAATGAAGCAGGATATTGCTCGATATGTTGTTGAATGTGATGTGTGTCATCGCGTTAAAGCAGAACATCAGAAGCCTGCTGGAATTCTGCAACCACTTCCTATTCCGTTGTGGAAATGGGATAAGGTTCAAATGGATTTCATTACTGGCCTTCCCAAGTCACAGAAGGGTCACGATGCTATTCTTGTTGTCGTCGACCAACTTTCAAAAGTTGCACACTTTCTGCCTGTCAAGGAGACGATCACTGCTAGTCAGTTAGCAGAGTTATATATCTCCAGAATTGTATCACTCCACGGTATTCCGAAGGAGATCAGTTCAGACCGTGGCGGTCTTTTCACCTCAAAGTTCTGGGAAAGTTTCCAAAAAGCTATGGGAACTCATATTACCTGGAGTTCAGCTTATCATCCCCAATCCCAAGGCCAAGTCGAGCGAGTCAATCAAGTGCTTGAAGACATGCTGCGAGCTTGCATTATTTCTTTTGGCAAGAAGTGGGAAGAATCTCTCCCGTATGCCGAGTTCTCTTATAACAACAGCTATCAAGCCAGCTTGAAAATGGCCCCATTCGAAGTACTATATGGACGTAAGTGTCGAACTGGGGAACGACCGCTCGTGGGTCCGGATATTATTCAACACGCCGAAGAGCAAGTCCGTATTGTCCGAGAAAATCTCAAGGCGGCTCAGGACCGTCAGAAGAGCAATTATGATCGCAAACAATGGGGTTTGACTTATCAACCTGGTGATCAAGCTTACCTTCGTGTCACTCCAATGAACGGCACTCACCGTTTCGGAATCAAGGGCAAGTTAGCTCCACGCTACATTGGTCCTTTCCGCATTGTTGCTAGACGTGGTCAGGTGGCATACAAATTGGAGTTGCCGCCGCAATTCTCTCATATCCACGACGTCTTCCATGTGTCACAACTTCGTAAATGCTTCAAGGAATCTCCACACCACGCAGTGGATCACGAGATGCTCGAATTGCAAGATGATCTTTCTTATAAGGAGCATCCGATCCGCATTCTCGATGAAGCTGAATGTCGAACCCGTCAGAAGGTTACCAAGTTCCTGAAAGTGCAGTGGTCAAATCATACTGAAGATGAAGCCACTTGGGAACGCGAGGATCATCTTCGCAAGGAATACCCTGACCTCTTTTCTTCTACCTCCTGAATTCTCGGGACGAGAATTTCTTTTAGAGGAGGAGAATTTGTGACACCCCTGTGTAATAAGCACTGTGATCATCTGCTAATAATGCCAAGTCATCCTCATTTGCAATGCTTAATCACAGTGGTTAACTCTTGCAATTCAAAATTCTCTTTGAAACTCAATTCAAATTCAACTGAAAAATAAAGTTGTTCAAAAGTTGCTACAAAAATGTTCATCTGCTAGCAAATATTCCATAACATTTATTTGTTAAGGAATACAACATCACTCTTATGCAAATATGAACAATAGCAATTAAAACAGAACAATTCCTGCATATTTAAATGCCAAATCATTTTTGAAAAATCCAAATGAACTTCAAAGTTTCCCAAACTTTTTGTGGTAGTAAGGAATATTGCATGACAAATATTGTGACAAGTGCCAAAATTTACAAAGGCCATTTGGGAGCAGAAGAAATAAGAAACAGAAATAAAACAAGAACAGAAAAAGAGAAAATAGAAAAGGCCTAATGCTCTACTGTGCACTTAGGCCTGCTGCTACAGGGTCCGGCCCAGCCCAACAGCCGGGTCGTCTCCCTCCTCTCGCACGCGTCAGCGCGCGCGCATCCGAGTGTCGGGCGCCGCGCTGTCGCCCATCCGGCGGCTCCCCGACGAGGATAAGAGCATCCTCGGTCGCCTCTCGTCCTCCTCCGAAACCTAGTCCCTCTCTTTTGCACCATTCGCCTCGCCTTGCTCGATCTCCACCTCGCCCAAAAGCAGCCATGGCGCCGCCCCTGTAAATCGCGCGCCCACCGAGCTCCTCCCGCCTCGCTACTGTGTCCTGGAGCACCGTCGTGGACGGCTACATCGACGACGCCGCTGGATCGGGACCGGGAGACCTCCACGGCGCCGCATTCTTCTTCTTCTTCCTCTGTGGTCAACCACTGCCGCCGCGCCGATCTGCCTCGACCCTGCTCTTCTAAGCTTACACCGGACCTTCTTGCGTCCCCGTGGTGAGCTCCACTTCCTCCCTCTCCTCTGGTTTGCTCCGATTTGAGCTGTGGCTAGCCAACGCCATGACCGCGTCTCTGCTTCCGCCGGCGCGCTCATAGCCATCGTGCTCGTCCACCCCAGGCCAAGCCGATGCCTCCATCATGCTTCTGTAGTTCCCAGGCGTCACACGGGTGCTCTGCTTTGGCTCGGGCGAGTCACTAGACTCGATCCCAAGCTCGCCGCTTTCTGTCCGCCGCTTGTGGTCGCCGTTGTCACTGTTCCGACCACCCCCGCGACTGCTGCTACCCCCAGGTAGATGCGCGCCCTCGCCCCGGTCACGTATGTGCTTGTGGTGGCCCGAACGGACCACCACAGCCGTTTTTCGGCCGACACCGAGCCGCGCCACCGCGGAAATGGCCACCAGCGACTAGCCGCCGGCGCGCTGACGTGTCTGGTCAACGGGGGTCGCTAATGACGCCCCATGCGACCGACAGGTGGGACCCTAGTGCTTATCTAACTACGGATTAGATTAAACCGCTAATAAACTAACCCTAACAGACACTGACACCTGGGGTCCACACCTACTAAACCCTGTTTAATTAAAATTAAACGCCGTCAGCCCCGCTGAGAATGACAGACGGGCCCGGCCCACTGTTCCAGTGGATAAGCTTGGTCCAGTCAGCCTGCTGACTGGGCAGGGGCCCCACCTATCAGCCTCTGCTGACTGTATCTTTAACCCAGTCAATGGGCCCACTGGTCAGCTGCTGTGCTGGTCAGTTGAGTACAAAACTGGGTGCACTTTGCATTTCCACTTACTATTCTGGATAATTCAAATTTAATTAATTAAAAGAAATTCCAGAAAATTCAGTAAAATGTTTATAAATTCATAGAAAATAATCTGTAGCTCGGATCAAAAAACTTTATACATGAAAGTTGCTCAGAACAACGAGACGAATCTGACCGTGCTGTCTGTTTCCGTGTCGTGACCCTCTACGGAGGTTAACCCATAACTTTTTTCCCATTTCCGTTAGGTGAATAGTGCATATACACCGGTTAATAAATCCAACTTAAATCCTAAAATAACTAATATGCCTTAGACATGCTTTTAGGCAACCCTGCACTGCACGTTAGCATAGCAAGCTCTGTGTTACCTTGTCTGCCTTGTATTTATCTGTTTCCTCCCCCTCTTCTCTCTCGATAGAGCCTGATACCAACGTAGCTTTGGAGATCACCTTGCCTTTGCCGCCGAGCAACCAGGCAAGCCCCCCCTTTTGATCATCCCGACATCGCCCATTCTATTTTCTCATGCTTGCATTAGATTTTGCTACTGTAATTGATTACTCCTATTCTGATGCATAGCCTGCTTTTGTAACCTGCTTATTGTTACCTTACCTGCCTATTTCAAACTGCTTAGTATAGGCTGGCTAGAGACCCACTAGTGACCCCCCACTTGTCCCAACTGCCCCGCTGGATTATCAGAAGACCCGATCAACGGGATCGATGATCAGGCCCTGGAACCGCACATCACCCCCTTAGTTGTACGACACTGCAGCATTACTATCGAGTGCCGAGGGTGATACCTCGTTTAGCACTTCTGATGTTAACTCTGTAGAGTAGCTATTCGGTCGTGGTCATCGAGGGTGATTCCTCCTTCTCCACTCTCGATAACGACACTGTCGTGCAACTCCTCAAGAGTGGACCTCGAGGGTGATTCCCCCTTCGTTCACCTTGACGATAACATCAGGTGGAATTCCATCGAGGGTGATTCCTCAGGGTTCCCCTTGGTGTTAGACACACGGTTACTATGGTTACTATGACTTTACAACTGATACTTGGAAAGGCGGGTCGACCCTGAGGGGTACCTGCGAATGATGGGATGTCGGGTTGACCTGGAGGTTACCCGTGAGACGAATACGAGGCATGGCCGGGCATTCTTAGCCCTTGCCACAAGTCCTCGAGATGGGGCGCTGGGGTCACATCGATCGCGAGTCTCTGCTCGTTACCGCAAGCCCCTAATCCACTAACGATTTGGATATTTGATCCGAGCCGGCCTTTGGCCGGATAGCACTAACTATCACGTGGGAAGAGTTATGGGCACTCTGCATCATAGCATCAGCCGAAAGCTCTGTCAGACATCCAGTTCAGCCTAGCGGACGGGAAGGGCCAGCACCATCCTGTAGTGGTGGAGCCTGGACCCGCCCTGCTCGCAACGAGCCGGAGTGCACAGGGCGATGGCCCAAGACCCCTGAGCGCTTAGGAGGTAGACCGACGGGGACCTCTCTGCTGAGCTGTAGGTAGGGTTGCGGTGTATCGTTTGGCCGAGGCCGGGCATGACCCAGGAAAGTGTGTCCGGCCGGAGTTAAGCGAGCGTGGTGGGTTAGTTGGTGCACCCCTGCAGGGAAGAAAACATCTATCGATAGCCTGTCCTACGATAACAGACACTCGGAGTTGTATCCCGATCGATACAACTAGAACTTGAGATGATACCTGGATATGTGGCTCCGGGATCGCTTTCTCGCAGGGAGTCGAGGAAGGATCTCTGGGCGAGACTGTTACTTGACACAACCACTACTACATTATACTGTGCTGATCTACTCTCTTCTATTGCTGCAAGACCGCTGAAGATGCTAGTCTTCGATAGGACTAGGCTTTCCTCTCTATTCTGGCATTTCTGCAGCCTAGTCCACATATACAGCCTTCCTTTGATAATGTTGCATATGTAGTGTAGATCCTTGCTTGCTGAGTACTTCGGAGTACTCACGGTTGCTTTGCTTTCTTTTTCTCCCCATATCAGTTTGATGCAGCCAAATGACGGAGCCCCTGAGACAGCTGCCCCGCCGACGACTACTACTACCACCTCGAGAGTGGTTACTGCTATGAGATGGCCGACGACCAGGAGTAGGATCGGAGGGTCCCAGGCAGGAGGCCTGCACCTTTCGATCGTAGCTTTTGTTTTGTCCCGCCTTGTTAAAGGCTTGTCTGTCTGTCTTATGTCTGTACTCAGATATCTAACGCTTCCGCTGATGCTTGTATGCCATTGAGCTATGTATTCAAGCCCTCGAGGCCCTGGCTTGTAATATAAAGCTTGTATGACTTTATTTATGTTTTAGAGTTGTGTTGTGATATCTTCAAGTGAGTCCTTAGGCTTGATCATGTGCATTTGCGTGTATGGTTAGTGCACGATTAAGCCGGGGTCGTCACAATGATGCAGCACAACAACGGTAGGTATTTCCCTCAGTGATGAGACCAAGGTTATCGAACCAGTAGGAGAACCAAGCAACACTACGTAAACAGCACCTGCACACAAAGAACAAATACTTGCAACCCGACGTGTTAAAGGGGTTGTCAATCCCTTTCGGGTAACGGCGCCAGAAAAGGGCAAACGGACGTGAGATAAATTGTAGTAGATTGATAGATGCAAATAAAATTCAGCGAGGTATTTTTGGGTTTTTGGAAATATAGATCTGAAAATAAAAGTGGCAAATAAATAAAAAGGCAAATAGCAAAATAGATCTGAAAATATATGATGAGAAAATAGACCCGGGGGGTGTAGATTTCACTAGTGGCTTCTCTCGAGAAAAATAGCATACGGTGGGTAAACAAATTACTGTTGGGCAATTGATAGAACTTCAAATAATTATGACGATATCCAGGCAATGATCATTATATAGGCATCACGTCCAAGATTAGTAGACCGACTTCTGCCTGCATCTACTACTACTACTCCACACATCGACCGCTATCCAGCATGCATCTAGTGTATTAAGTTCATGGAGAAACGGAGTAATGCAATAAGAACAATGACATGATGTAGACAAGATCTATTTATGTAGAAATAGACCCCATCTTGTTGTCTTTAATAGCAACGATACATACGTGTCGGTTCCCCTTCTGTCACTGGGATCAAGCACCATAAGATCGAACCCATCACAAAGCACCTCTTCCCATGGCAAGAAAAATCGATCTAGTTGGCCTAACTAAACCAAAGATTCGAAGAAGAAATACGAGGCTATAAGCAATCATGCATATAAGAGATCAAAAGACTCAAATAACTTTCATGGATAAAAACATAGATCTGATCATAAACTCAAAGTTCATCGGATCCCAACAAACACACCGCAAAAAGAGTTACATCAAATAGATCTCCAAGAGACCATTGTATTGAGAATCAAAAGAGAGAGAGGAAACCATCTAGCTACTGCCTACGGACCCGTAGGTCTACAATGAGTTACTCACGCATCATCGGAGAGGCACCAATGAGGATGATGAACCCCTCCGTGATGGTGTCTAGATTGGATCTGTGGTTTCTGGAACTTGCGGCGGCTGGAATTGATTTTCGTCGACTCCCCTAGGGTTTCTGGAATATTGGGGTATTTATAGAGCAAAGAGGCGGTGCGGGAGGTGGCCGAGGTGGGCACAACCCACCTGGGCGCGCCCTGGTGGGTTTTGCTCCCCTCGGAGCCCCCCTCAGGTACTTTCTTGGCCCAACTTGTGTCTTCTGGTCCAGAAAAAATCACCAAAAAGTTTCGCTGTGTTTGGACTCCATTTGGTATTGATTTCCTGCGAAGTAAAAAAGAAGCAAAAAACAGCAACTGGCACTGGGCACTATGTCAATAGGTTAGTCCCAAAAAATGATATAAAGTTGCTATAAAATGATTGTAAAACATCCAAGAATGATAATATAACAGCATGGAACAATAAAAAATTATAGATACGTTGGAGACGTATCAGTACATCACAGAAAACTGTTCCCGTGATGCCTACACCAACTAGAGAGGAAGAAAATGATAATGATCATGAAACTTCAGATCAAGTTGCTACTGAACCTCGTAGATCAACCAGAGCATGATCCGCACCAGAGTGGTATGGTAATCCTGTTCTGGAAGTCATGTTATTAGACCAAGGCGAACCTACGAATTATGAAGAAGCTATGATGAGCCCAGATTCCAATAGATGGCTTGAGGCCATGAAATCTGAGATAGGATCCATGTATGAGAACAAAGTGTGGACTTTGGTGGACTTGCCTCATGATTGGCAAGCCATAGAAAATAAATGGATCTTCAAGAAGAAGACTGACGCTGATGGTAATGTTACTGTCTACAAAGCTCGACTTGTCCCAAAAGGTTTTCGACAAGTTCAAGGGGTTGACTACGATGAGACTTTCTCACCCGTAGCGATGCTTAAGTCCGTCCGAATCATGTTAGCAATTGCCGCATTTTATGATTATGAAATCTGGCAAATGGACGTTAAAACTGCATTCCTTAATGGATATCTTAAAGAAGAGTTGTATAAGATGCAACAAGAAGGTTTTGTCGATCCTAAAGGTGCTAACAAAGTGTGCAAGCTCCAGCGATCCATCTATGGACTGGTGCAAGCATCTCGGAGTTGGAATATACGCTTTGATGAGGTGATCAAAGCATATGGTTTTATACAGACTTTCGGTGAAGCCTGTATTTACAAGAAAGTGAGTGGGAGCTCTGTAGCATTTCTGATATTATATGTGGATGACATATTGTTGATTGGAAATGATATAGAATTTCTGGATAGCTTAAAAGGATACTTGAATAAGAATTTTTCAATGAAAGACCTCGGTGAAGCTGCTTATATATTGGGCATCAAGATCTATAGTGATAGATCGAGACGCTTAATAGGACTTTCACAAAGCACATACCTTGATAAAGTTTTGAAGAAGTTCAAAATGGATTAGTCAAAGAAAGGGTTCTTGCCTGTGTTGCAAGGTGTGAAGTTGAGTAAGACTCAATGCCCGACCACTGCAGAAGATAGAGAGAAAATGAAAGTCATTCCCTATGCCTCAACCATAGGTTCTATCATGTATGCTATGCTGTGTACCAGACCTGATGTGTGCCTTACCATAAGTCTAGCAGGGAGGTACCAAACTAATCCAGGAGTGGATCACTGGACAGCGGTCAAGAACATCATGAAGTACCTGAAAAGGACCAAGGATATGTTTCTCGTTTATGGAGGTGATAAAGAACTCGTCGTAAATGGTTACGTCAATGCTAGCTTTGACACTGATCCGGATGACTCTAAGTCACAAACCGGATACATATTTATATTGAATGGTGGAGCTGTCAGTTGGTGCAGTTCCAAGCAGAGCCTCGTGGCGGGATCTACGTGTGAAGCGGAGTACATAGCTGCTTCGGAAGCAGCAAATGAAGGAGTCTGGATGAAGGAGTTCATATCCGATCTGGGTGTAATACCTAGTGCATCGGATCCAATGAAAATCTTTTGTGACAACACTGGAGCAATTGCCTTGGCGAAGGAATCCAGGTTTCACAAGAGAATCAAACACATCAAGAGACGCTTCAACTCCATTCGTGAACAAGTCAAGGATGGAGACATAGAAATTTGCAAGATACATACGGATCTGAATGTAGCAGACCCATTGACTAAGCCTCTTCCACGAGAAAAACATGATCAGCACCAAGACTCCATGGGTGTTAGAATCATTACAATGTAATCTAGATTATTGACTCTAGTGCAAGTGGGAGACTGAAGGAAATATGCCCTAGAGGCAATAATAAAGTTGTTATTTTATATTTTCTTATTCATGATAAAGGTTTATTATTCATGCTAGAATTGTATTGATCGAAAACTTAAATACATGTGTGAATACATAAACAAACACCGTGTCCCTAGTAAGCCTCTACTAGACTAGCTCATTGATCAAAGATGGTTAAGGTTTCCTAACCATGGACATGTGTTGTCATTTGATAACGGGATCACATCATTAGGAGAATGATGTTAGGGACAAGACCCATCCGTTAGCTTAGCATAATGATCGTTCAGCTTTATTGCTATTGCTTTTTTCATGTCAAATACATATTCCTTCGACTATGAGATTATGCAACTCCCGGATACCGGAGGAATGCCTTGTGTGCTATCAATCGTCACAACGTAACTGGGTGATTATAAAGATGCTCTACAGGTATCTCCAAAGGTATTTGTTGAGTTGGCATAGATCGAGATTAGGATTTGTCACTCCGAGTATCGGAGAGGTATATCTGGGCCCTCTCGGTAATACACATCATAAGCTTGCAAGCAAACGACTAAGGAGTAAGTCACGAGGTGATGTATTACGGAACGAGTAAAGAGACTTGTCGGTAAAAAGATTGAACTAGGTATGAAGATACCGACGATCGAATCTCGGGCAAGTAACATACCGATGGACAAAGGGAATTACGTATGTTGTCATAACGGTTCGACCGATAAAGATCTTCGTAGAATATGTAGGAGCCAATATGGGCATCCAGGTTCCGCTATTGGTTATTGACCGGAGAGGTGTCTCCGTCATGTCTACATAGTTCTCGAACCCGTAGGGTCCGCACGCTTAACGTTCGATGACGATATAGTATTACATGAGTTATGTGATTTGGTGACCGAATGTTGTTCAGAGTCCCGGATGAGATCACGGACATGACGAGGAGTCTCGAAATGCTCGAGAGGTAAAGATTGATATATAGGACGATGGTATTCGGACATCGGAAGTGTTTCGGGGGTCACCGGGTACTTATCGGGTCACCGGAAGGGGTTCCGGGCACCCCCGGCAAAAGATATGGGCCTTATGGGCCAAGAGGGGAAACACACCAGCCACAAGGGGCTGGTGCACCCCCCATATGGGTCGGCCAAGGAGGAGAAGGAAAGAGGGGAAGGGAAAGGAAAGAGTGGAATAGGATTCCCCCTTCCTTCCCTCCCCCCCCCCCTCTTTCCTTCCCCCTTGGGAAAACATGGCAGGGGGCGCAGGGCAAGGCAGGGCCCCTAGGGGACCGGCGGCCAGCCCTAGGGCGCGCCTTGGCCTCTCCCCTCCCCCTCCCACCTATATATATGTGGGAGGGGGCGCCTAGCACACACCAGACAATTGCCTAGCCATGTGCGGCGCCCCCCTCCACCGTTTACACCCCCGGTCATATTTTCGTAGTGCTTAGGCGAAGCCCTGTGGAGATCACTTCACCATCACCGTCACCACGCCGTCGTGCTGACGGAACTCATCTACTACCTCGACGTCTTGCTGGATCAAGAAGGCGAGGGACGTCACCGAGCTGAACGTGTGCAGAACGCGGAGGTGCCGTGCGTTCGGTACTGGATCGGTTGAAGCGCGAAGAAGTTCGACTACATCAACCGCGTTGTGAAATGCTTCCGCTTACGGTCTACGAGGGTACGTAGACACACTCTTCCACTCGTTGCTATGCATCTCCATGGATAGATCATTGCGTGTGCGTAGATTTTTTTTTCATGCAACGATTCTCAACACCTCGGACTTCGCACTGGTCAGCTGTGAAGCGTATACTGCGTTATCTCTCCCATACTGTTTCTTATGGCTTGAATCTCTGGTCTGACTCGTCGAGTGCTCTCTCGGCATTCTCTGATGCTGATTGGGCTGGGAGCCTGGATGACAGGCGATCCACGGGGGGCTATGCTGTCTTCTTTGGTTTCAACTTGATCGCCTGGAGTGCGCGCAAGCAGGCCATAGTGTCTCGGAGTAGCACTGAAGCAGAGTATAAGGCAGTTGCCAATGCCACAGCTGAGCTTATCTGGGTACAGTCTCTGTTGAGAGAGTTGGGGGTCTCTCAACATCAGCCGCCAGTCCTTTGGTGTGACAACATTGGCGCGACGTATCTTTCGTCCAATCCAGTTTTTCATGCTCGGACAAAGCACATCAAAGTTGACTATGACTTTGTGAGGGAACGTGTTGCACAGAAGCTTCTTCATATCAAGTTTATCTCCTCCGAGGATCAACTTGCTGACATCTTCACGAAGCCACTTTCACAGCCTCAGTTTGAAGGTTGTAGACGCAATCTTAACTTGCTTTGTACTTCAGGCCACAGTTAAGATTGAGGGAAGGTGTTAGACTGTATATTACCTAGAGCTTATGTGTATAATCGTATATTGTACTTGTACACATATTGTACCCCTATATATATATAAAGAGCCACACCCGTATTAGGGTGTCGAGCATTATTCTTTAATCCTAACAATGTCATCATCACCACAAAAGGATTAAGGATCTATGACTAATACCACTCTATATCGCATTCAAAGTAGAGAAAGCATGTCCAAAACACAAAGAGATGGTATGAGATGTTCAGTTAAAAGAGCTGAACCAGTATTGCAGCACGTGGTTCTGAAAAAACAGAGGGCACTCACCCAGGCATCTATGACACAAGTGAATAGTATGGCAAAATACCATTAAATAATTTAGCAGTAATTTCACTGATAAGCTGAACAACCAAACAGAATCTGTAGCAATTATAGAAGCCTTGGCGCTTCTGTTAGGACATTTTTGTTCAATGTTTAACATTAAGGAAACACAAGGAGAGCTACAACTTTCTGCAAATTACGACAAAGTAGGAACCATCTGTCACTTTTTGGTAAGGAGCATGAGGGCTCATCAAGTTAATTAGTGGCTCTCTTGCTCTAAAGCTTAATACACACAACATGCGCAATAATGGAGAACGTGTAGTAGAAGTAAGACTCATACCTGCAAGCTGCAGAACTATATCAAAATTCATGGTTTCCAGCCACTGTCTATTCTAATAAAATTCTGATTACTAAATGGGAGAATTGACGGATCGTGAGATACCAATACGAAACTGATGCATCCCAGCTTTTATTAGAATAGACAGTGGCAGTGCATAGTAAAGGACAACATCCGCTCCTCTGGACTGTGCATAGTAAAGCTGCCATGCATCCAAAAACTCAAAACTTCCCTCATTGCATATGAAAGGAAGCCGGATATGTTCAGTACTCGTAACTCTGCAAGGATCCAACTTTTCTAGAAAAGAAATTACTAAACTGAAAGTATTTTGAATACGTGAGAACACCAAGGGCGATCACAACCTGTTTATGTCCCAACGAACATTATTTAGAGATGCATTTGAATTGCTATAATTACATCAAATAGTTCCCAGTCAAAGCGAACGCATTGTAACAGAATCATAACTGAAAAAATCTTCATTGGGAAACTTTTTCTGAAAGCTACCATTATTTCATTCAGAGCGAGCGTGGTGAGACATTACATGCTAATTGATAACACTTACATGGTTTTGAAAACAAAATGTGGGATGCTGTATCTAGGCCTCACCCTCAAAGGACAAAAACTGTACTTCTGTACTCCTTTTGCAAAAATAGTATATATTCAATATCATAATCATGTACTCTTTGTAGCAAAAACTGTATATGTTCGATATCATGCATCAGAAATGCTGGCATTGATCCCTCATAGGACAAAAAAAGGAAACCCATTACAATAAATAAGACCTGCTCAAAATCAGTCACAAAAAAGCGAATAATTTTAGAGTATGTGTGAACCCCATAGTGCCAAAAATATAGACAATAATAATGGACCTAGTTTCCCTAAAACTGACCATATCTAAATTAGACGCTGGTCTGATAACCTGCGGCAAGAGAGAATCTATAAACTTTGAACTAAAAAGAATATGCACTGATGTTTTTGTTAGAAGTGATTTCCAATGGAAGAGAACCCAGTAATCTCAAATTAAGGTCAAACCATAATCAGTGCATATAATCTCAAACAACGAACATTATTTATGCCAAATTTCCATGCTCTTGATGGAAACATGGTATTCTATAATGTAAAACCTGATATATATATATATATATATATATATTCAGGCTATTTCTTTCCACGTCTGCCATTATTAGGCATTTCATGGAACCATAGTGAGGTGTGATGTAAAAATTGGCGTATTTTCAAATTATACATCTTGCATGAACGGAAGTTGCTGACAATTCGAAAATATAATGCACTAAAAAAAAGAGCAGCTGGTCTTGTCGTATAATGTATGCTCACGAATTGGCATGGCCAGCAATTAATCTGTGGCTGAGGGTAAGAACATATACTGATCAGCTTTGAAGACAAAGATCTTCAGCTGGATGGAGGGGTTGTGCAGTGTAGCAAAATATATAATCCGTGTGGACTAACTGCATAGTGACAACATATTATATCATCATGATTCATGCCCCTTATATGCTATAGTTGCTTTATAGAGAAGAGTCCATCTACCTGAATTTGGGAAAAGATCTTCAGTGCTTTACAGACGCAAACATATGTCGGAATCTTAGGAGCATACTGTACACACATTGGCTGTAAGCATCACCATGAGTTAACTTGCTTCTGCACTTGCCTGGGATTTAGATCTCTGTTCCAGAGGCTGGATCACCCACCTTGTTCTAGAGCAAGAGCTGCAACAGAAGACAGGACGATGTCCACCTTGACGGCCGGCGGACCATGCCGTCGCCATCATGACCTAGGTTTCACCAGATCTTACTTAGAGCATCTCCAGCCGACCCCCCAGGACGCCCCAGGACCACTTTTTGGGCGCCGGCGATTAAATTTTTTCCCACTCGTCCCCCCAAAGGCTCAGTTTTCGCCGGATTTGGCCAAAATTAGAGCCGGCGCTCTCAGGCCAAACCCAGCCCACCGGGGGGCACTTGGGGGAGGAGAGAGAAGATTTTGCATGTCGTTTGACCCACAGTCAGCCTCCCACTCCCTCTCTCCACCCTTTTTCTCTGGGTCCCACCCACGTGCACGCTCTCTCTTTTCCTTCTCTCCCCACCAAATCCTCACCGCACGCCTGCCTCCCCGCTCGCCGCCTTGCTCGTCGCCTCCACAGCCCTCAGCTTGGCCTCGAAGAAGCTCAACTGGACGCGGGCGGCAGCGCGGCGAGAGCCCAGATTGGCCTCACACACCAGTTGCGCCGCGACCCTGGTGCATCTACGGCGGGAGGCTCGACCCGCTGGGGCTGGCGGTGGCGCGTGCCCAGCTTCCTCCTCGCAGTGGGTTCGTCGGCGGCGGCCTCCACCGCCGGCTGGGTGGGGGGACGGCTGGAAAAATTCTCCTCCCCGGTGCAAAAATTCCACCGGGGCAACCCCAGGAGGCCGAAAAAACGCCTCCTGAAAGGCACAACGGCTGGAGATGCTCCTAGGTATTTAAACAAGGGATGCTCAACGAAGATGCATTTGGTTGATTCTCCATCTGTAACAAACAGTACTGCATGAATGTTAAATCGTTTGATAAATCCAACTTTATGATAAAACAATATTATACCGTAACTCATGGGAAGACACTTGAAGTAAATTACCTTGTTAATTGGATGAGGGTACCATCCATAATTAAAAGATGGCATGCACATTTTTTATAGCTCCCTGCTAACAACATAAGAAGGATTTTGCAACAGATTGACATGCACAGATTTTCTTTTGTGCGAGAATACTTCCAATCTGTTCATCTCCAATCATGAAAGTACAACGAACACAAAAAATAATAAAAATTACATCCAGATCCGTAGACCACCTAGGTACGACTACAAGCACTGAAGCGAGCCGAAGGCGCGCCGCCGTCATCGCCCCTCCCTCGCCGGAGCCGGGCAAAACTTGTTGTAGTAGACAGTCGGAAAGTCGTCGTGCTAAGACCCCATAGGACCAGCGCACCAGAACAGCAACCGCCGCCGTTGAGGAGTAGCGTAGATCGGAAGGATCCAACCTGAAAACACACGAACGTAGACAAACTACGACCAGATCCGAGCAAATTCACCAAGGACAGATCCGCCGGAGACACACCTCCACACGCCCACCAACGATGCTAGACGCACCACCGGGACGGGGATTAAGGCGGGAAGAACCTTATTCCATCTTCAGAGAGCCGCCGCTGCCTCGCATCTCTGAACAGGACACAAACCCTAACAAAACTCAAAGAAACATCAAAAAACGGAGCCCTCCCGCCGGCAAGGGCCGGGATCCACCGTGCCTCCATGGCCCTAAGACCACGGAAGACGAGGCAGACCAGCGGCGACGCCGACGGGAGGCACAAGAAACCCTAGCACCTGCGCGCACAGATATGATACATAAGGTACTAGCGGACATGGATTGGTACTCCATTTCCTTTCTGTGTGAAATTTTTGTAGAACTCCAGTTCCTCAAGCACAAAACAACAGCTCATTGAAGCAACAACCGAACCAAACTCCTATAAACATCAGAAGATATAAATTTAAATTTACAAAAAATACTTCTAATCTAAAGGCTCCGTTGGCTTTAAGCATCGACATCCTCTCTGGTGCAGCCTATTAATGGAGAAGAATATGACTGGTCTGTCAATCAGGGAGATTTACTTCTTTGCTCATTTAAATCTTGTCAACTTTCAAGTAGAAGACTGTCTACCTGCACGTGGTGCACAACCAGGCCATGCGACCACTGTAAACCTGCTGATTTGGCCGTTTGCTTTGGTGAACCGAATACCAGTTAAAAAAAAGGTAAATAAAAACTTGCAGTTCATCAACCGTGACAACAAGTTTTTTTTTTTTTTTTTGAGAACCGACAACAAGAATTTAAAGCAGAGTAAACCAGTCGCATCAAAGCAAATACGAGTGTGCCATTAGAACGGACAACGCATAATAACAGTGTGACAAACCATTGCTGCGCTGCTACTTGACATTCTTCAGATGCTGCTGGAGCTAGGAATACATTATACATTGGCATTCTCAAATCAACTAGTAGCAGTTTGACTTGAATCAATAGATCTAGAGCATACAAGAGCTACAGCTAACTTACAGTACTAGAATAAAGGACATGGCCATCATCAACTCATATCATCATCAGAAGATTCACTCCCTCCCGTTGTTGGATCGAATTCATCAGAGTCACTACCCTCATAATAGAAGGGATATTGTATATCTTCCCTGCCCATATCGTATATCCCTTTTGAAGGGTGCCTCAATTCACCCATTCCTTGGTTCTCACATGCATAACATTCACCTGCCAAAGTAAATCACAATGTTAGAATCTTTTTAGACCACTACAAGTCATAAGGTGAAAATTTTCCATACCATATTGATCTTGCTCCAAAGGATAACAGACATAGCGTTTTATCATGCATATCGATTTGACCTGAGCGAAGTACATTGCCGATGTCCAATCAGCTGAGCGAGGCTTCTTTGTCTTGACAGTAAAGTTGAAGTGATGAAATATCTTGAAATAATGCTCCACATAGAAACATTGATGGACAAGCTCGTCAAATTCATAATCAAGTCCCTAAGATGAAACAAGTGTTAGTCATACTTCTCCACAGTGCCAACAATAAAAATGATTTAGAGCAGAAATGAGAACCTTAAGTTCATCTTTGCTCTCAATGTATCTTCTGAAAGCCACCATCGCCTCCTCGCTCATCCATCGTTTCGCATTTGCAGCAACTTCTTCCTTTTTAGAAGCATAAGTATGTTGCCCTCGCGTTTCAACTGATTGTGTTTGTTTTTCAGCTTGTTTGTCTGCATATTGTGTATTAGCTTGATAGTCAAGTGGCCAATATCCTCGTGCTTGGAATAGTTGAGCTCGTTCTTCATCTTGTTTTTCTTCAAATTCTATACTACCTTGAAAGTCGAGTGGATAAAATCCTCCAAGTTTATGCTTCCTAGATAGAAATATCAGAATACGGTCAGCAAAGCATGGTTAATAATGTAATCTACACATGTACCAAATACAAGGGGCAAGGTGCAATAAACTGATTCTCAACTAAATTGAACTTGTATTAAATAACTATAAGCACTCTTTCCTTGGATATAGGAGAAAGTTCATGTAATAAAACCTTGCTTTATTCACAATGAACCTTTGATTAAAGTATTCATGTATGGGTATAATACTAAAACCAGGTTCAAGAAGTACAAATGATGTGGGGTTCACTATGCGTAGCAACTGAGCTAATCTGCATTATGACCTGCGAAAGACGATCGCATAGCTCCAATAAAAGCTATCGTGTTGACCTAAAGAAACATAACAACACAAGTGTTTTCTGAAAATCAGTATGCATCATATGAAATTATGAATCGACTGTTTCAGCATGCATCACCACCCTAGGTAAAACAATTTACATCCGTGCTTTAGTCAACTTCTACTGCGACTAACTTGGAGGCTTGGAAGTCCTTATGAAAGAAAAAAAACAGTTATCAATCTTCAATGCACGAGGAATCAGTGATTATTTCTATGTCCTGTGATTAGTCAGCGGGTAATCCGTGATTCAGTTTAGGTGGACGTTGTGATTCAGAAGAAACAACCCAGGCACACACCTGGGCGGTAGGCTGGGTGCAAAGCTGACCGCACGCCACAGCCAACTGGTTGTGGTTGACAACCAGATCCTGGATAAACTACAACCAAAGTACCAGACTGCCTCACCGCCAACAATAGTTTTCAACACAGATCCATGTCTGTGATAGACAAAAAAGAAAGAGACTCCCAAAGAGCACGTCCCTGGGACTGGAATTGTAGCGAAATTAAACTTGAGGCTTGGGCGTACTATCTCACTGTTGATTGAGCCAGTTCACAAACTACAGTAGTATAGATAGAAGAAAATAAACAAGGGCAGGGAGGTGAAGGGGAGGAAATCTCACCGAGTTTCAGTTCCACTCGAAGAGGATCGGTCGCTGGCCATCGCGAGAGGGCGGAGGACAACCTAGGAAAAACAAGTTTGGGTCTCTCCCTCAATTTAGGCGATGAATACTTTTTATTTTGATTTCTATAGGGAACAGGAGGCCTCCAATTCCACGCTTTAATGCCCGGAAGGCCGAAACACACGAGGAAACGGAGAGCCCTCACGAGCCACCATCATGGGCCCGCCCAACAAGAGGCCAGCGCTAGCACGGGGAAGCGCCGTTTTTTTCTGGTTCGCTGGTCGCTATGACTGGTCCACTGTTGACCGTTGACTTTTGCAGAAAAATACAATTTTTTAAAAAAATTAAGGACTAAAATAAATCATGAATTCAAAAAAAAATCATGAGTTCAAAAAAATTAGAAGGATTTGAAAAAATTCACAAATTCGAAAGTTCAAGAAATTAAAAAAAAATCACAATTTTGAAAAATAGTTCATGAATTTGAAAAAAGTTCCTGGATTTAAACAAAGTTCATTGGCTTTGAAAAACAATTTTGTGGATTTTGAAAAACAATTACAGGTTTTTTAAAAACTCATTGATTTTGAAAAAGAAATGCACGGATTTGAAAACAAATCATGGAAACACAATTGTCCTAGTACATTTGGCAGCATGCTACCTTGGTACTAGTACCTAAAAGAAAAAACACAATGGTCTTACAACATATATGAGCATGCAAATTTGTCCTACCTACCATGAACACCATGCACGTAATGAAATCATGCAAAATACCCTGCTATGCCAGCACCAATCTAGCTTCAACATCAAACACAAACCCTGCCTATGAACATCATGAACACGAAGCATATGCCCTTCCTATGCCGGCTCTAATCTACCACGATCCGCTAACTACAATGTAACTACCTATCATGCAAGAACCAATCTACCCTGCTGAAAGATCATGGATGTCGCCTAGAGGGGGGTAAATAGGCCCTTTAAAATAGTTACGGTTTAGGCTTGAACAAATGTGGAATAAAACTAGCATTTAATTTTGTCAAGCACAAAACCTAAAACGACTAGGCTCACCTACGTGCACCAACAACTTATGCTAAGTAAGATAAACAACTAGGTGATAACAAAATATATATCATGAAACACTATGGCTATCACAAAGTAAAGTGCATAAGTAAAGGGCTCGGGTAAGAGATAACTGAGGCACGCGGAGACGATGATGTATCCCGAAGTTCACACCCTTGCGGATGCTAATCTTCGTTTGGAGCGGTGTGGAGGCACAATGCTCACCCACTAGGGCCACCGTAACCTCCTCACGCCCTCGCACAATGCAAGATGTCGTGATTCCACTAAGGGACCCTTGAGGGCGGTTATCGAACCCATACAAATGGCAACCCTTGGGGGCGGTCACCGAACCCGTACACTTTGGCAACCCTTGGGGGCGGTCATCGGAACCCGTACACTTTGGCAACCCTTGGGGGCGGTCACCGGAACCCGTACAAATCACTCGGGGCAATCTCCACAACTTAATTGGAGACTCTGAAGCTTGTCCCGGAGCTTTCCACCACAATGATTGAGCTCCGCGACACCAACCATCTAGGGAACCAAAGCACCCAAGAGGAACAAGCTCTAGGGTGCCCAAACACCCAAGAGTAAAAAGCTTCTCACCTTCACTTCCACGTATCCCCATTGAAAGAACATGCGGTGCCCCCATGTGAGGTTTTGGTAATTGATGACAATCTCTATGGACTAATGGTTGCCTTGAGTTATATTTGAAGGATTTGTCCATAGGCGTTTCTTGAAGTCCATGTGTTGGTTTCAAGGAGTTTATGAGTTGACCAAGGTGCTATTAAGGAATTATCCAAAGATTGGTCATAGAGTTGGAAAGATTCAAGGTTGATCAAGACTAAGTACAGAGAGTGATTCAAGTTGATCAACACACAAAGCGTAGAAGATGTACCGAGAGGGATCAAGTGATCCCATGGTATGGTAAGCACTGTCCATTATGCTTTGTGTACTAACCCATGGTCTACGTGAGAGTCTATGTGGGGTTAGGTATGTTTCCATGGGCTTGCGTCAAGAGGAAGATATCATACAACCCATGGAGAGGATGACATCAAGTGGTGATCGTCATCAAGATTGCGGTGTCACTACTAGGAAAAGGCCTGCTAGTGGCGCACCAGTTTTGCCTACTAATGGCGCACTACTGGTGCGCCACTAGCACCACGCCATTAGAATTAAATACTAATGGCGCACCCCTGGTGCGCCATTAGTATCTGGTATACTAATGGCGCACCTAGCCCACCGTGCGCCATTAGTATGCCTCCGAGGGGGCCATATGTACCCATGTGCTTTGGCATACTAATGGCGCACTAGTGGGTGATGCGCCATTAGTGTCATTTTTGCAGTGCGCCATTAGTGTGCTGAGTGGTGCCCCACTAGTATGAATATTAGGGATTATTTTTTTTTCTTTTCTGATATTTTCACAGGTTACAAAATATATTATTGGACAGAATATAGACAGCACCACACAGCAACAGCAGATTCATCGAATACAATAGAAGATTAGTCTCCGAATACAATTCATCATATTAGTCTCCGAATTCAAAAGACCGAACAAAAATAGAACATTACAAGTCTCGAGACCGCGAGTAGCGAGTTTGTCTTCACATTACAAGTCGATATCGATCATCTAAACTACCATCACATAGAAGAGAGCTGCGGTCATCACGATGAGCATAATCGCGATGAAACTGGTCTTCATCCGGTTCCTCCAACGCTCCCTCCTCTCTCCCGCTAGATAGCGCGCGTATCTAGATTCCGCCTCCGCCCTAGTGGTGTACCCTTTGTAACTGTTACCGCTGAAACGGTGAACCTGTCTCCGACACTCCTCCCAGTCGTCGTAGACTCCGGGAACCTTACCCTTATACACGACATACGACGGCATCTCTATGCACTAGCCAAACAAAACGTTAGTAGCAATTCACAGACAATACATAAGCAATATATAAGTATGCAACAAAAGAATCGGAAGAGAAAAGCAAGACATTAATAGCATCGATTACATCTAAGTTGAACGACTGTCCAAACCAAAGAGACATACAAGTTCATTAAAGTTTAATTACAACATGAGCCAATCGATGTTTCAGAACTACACATAGCATCACTACTTTCGACTCGACTCAAGGGACCGGAGCGTGGATGAAGCCGCCGTCTCTCGTGATGGTCATGAAATCGCGGGCGTTGTCAACCTGCATTTGTAGCGTTGTGTCTATCTCACTGTTGGACGGTTGATTTCTAAGGTTGAACTGCCCCGAGGTATGAAGGGCATCTTGATGGATGATTTCCGCAAACTCCGACTGGATGCGAAAGAATTCTTGTCTGATGTCCGCGTCCTGGATTGCCGACAAGCTCGCGGCCCAATCTTTGAGATTACTTGGTAGCAGAAGGTGATTATGGTCCCGTACGATCGCCTGCATGTGATGGAGGGCGTAGTAGGCATCCTTCTGACCGCCAGGCGGCTGCTTGACGCAGCAGAACGTCGTATTGTGGGCGAACACGTGCTTGCCGTACTTACGAACTGGCCTGGTGAAGGTGCCTCCAGATTTGGCGTAGCCGGGGAGAACATCATCAAGAACTTTCTTGATATTTGTGTAGTCTTTCTTCGACTGACGGTCCGAGTCGAAATACGTGGCCGTGGAATATTTCGGGCTTAAGAGGATGAGTGTGCAATGTGTGTCACTGCACAAAACACGGAATGTTAAAAAAAAACGATCGAAATCTAAGAAATCATATGTTACAAGGCGGTTGAGGGGACGACTTACTCGGGAAAGTAAGGCACGAGGAAGTTATCCTTATCTGGGTTTGCCAGAATGATGCCTTCGAGGTAAGAACTCGCGACTTGCCGGTCCCCAGCGCTGCCCAAGATCTTGGCACGCATGTAGAAGGGGTCGACTATCACGATGTCCGGGGTCTTGTCTCTAATGATCCGCATCTCCATACTCAGCGAAAATAGCCGAACGAAGGTGTAGTGCAGCGGATGAAGGTTAAACATAGCGAAGATGTCATCAAACCGCAGGACGATCGTACCCCCGATGGAGTTATCCACAAAGCCCTTGCCCTCTGGCACCTTGGCCACGAAAACCGGGTATGCCACATCATTCTCTCTGAGACGCCGCTTCTCCAAAGAAAGAACACTGTCATGCAGACTCCGCATAGCACCGGTTGCAGCATTGAGCATATTAGTCGGTAGCATCGGCCTACCCGCCACATGCACCCTCCTCGAGATATCCTTAGGTGAAGGTGGCCTGTCCTGAGCATGGATCGTACTCGGTGCCGGCTGGCTCGCACCCTTGTTACTCTTTCTTTTCTGTCCCTTCTTCTTCTGCTGTAATGGGACCGAGTTCTGCTCACAGACCGCCTTCTTGAGTGTGTTGGGGCTGATAATATTTCGCACCTCAGCTATCTGAGGCTCGGTGAAGTCGGCAGCTGGAGGCGTCTCCTGAGAACTGAACGCCAGACGACGCCTGTTGCAATTGGGTTTCTCCGCGGTACCAGCTAGATCGCGATCGTCTTTTGTAGGGTTGGGTTCTTGAGAAGGAGGCCCCAAGAATTCGTCATCGTACCCATGTTCGGCAAAGTACTTATCGACGTTGGTAAATGTACCGTCGTCGTTGTCGTCGTCGTCCGGATCCTGTGCCATATGCATGTTCGGATCCTGTGCCATAGGGATGTCCGGCATGTCCGGTAGCGTTGCGGCGGTCTTGCCATGGCTTGGCGCCGGCACGACTGGCGGTGTTGTCTTTGGGGTGGTGTCCCCCGCCCCCAAACGAATCTGGCTCTTCGGCCAAAGCAGGGGCCAGCTTAGGCAGGCGCTGAGGGTCATCACATCATCTTCGTCGGCCCCGGCGGGTCGAATCGGAGGTAACAACTCGTTGCAGCCTGGCAGCACCCGAACCAGTTGAACCCTATACACGGTGGGTGGCATCGGATTACCGTGGAACACGGGGTTGCCCGGTTGAACGATTCTGCCCTTGGCGACATCGACCAACTCGTCGTTCACGAAGTGCAGGAGAGTGCACGGAACGTCGGCGGCGCCCTGCGAAAACATGTAGGGCGTCAGGGATGCCCAGTCAAAGGCAAGGAGATGAAGTCCTCGGCCGAGAGGCTTAATTAGTTACCGTGATGATGGCGTCGAGCTCGGCTAATGTCGAGGCACCGCCAACGGCGGGCGTGCAATTGACGGAGGGGCCGCTTGCTGCCGAGGTGCCGGCCGGCGTACACCCGGGTGCATTAAGCTCCAATGCCCGTGCCGGCGTCGGAGATACCAATACCGCCTCCGTCGGAGACACCAATGGCGCCGCCTGCGCAATGTGCGAGTTGCTGGCCGTGAAGCTGGGAATCGGGGCGGCCCCTGTTGGCCGCCCGCAATCCACGTCGTCAGCCCATGAATCAAGGTAGGCATAATGCCGGTGAGCGTCGATCCCAGTTGTTGTTGCACTTGCTCTTGGACAATCTCTGGAATCCGCGCCACTTGTGCCTTGAGTTCTTGAACCTCGCGTGACTGGCTTTCCGAGCTGGTCTTTCTCTCCTTTCGCCCACCAGCGTTATAGTATGACGACCATTTTGTGGACAAGCCTTTGCCGGCCACACGACCAGCTGACGACGGCTTACTGAGCTTATCCTTGTTTTTCATTATGTTCAACGCCCTATTTAGAGTGCTGTCCCAAGGGGTGCTCTGAGCCGACCCCGCGCTACTGCTTTCAGTCTCCTGCGGAAGGAATGTGAACCATTTAGAAATTTGGCTTCATTAATTAGAATGCAACCATATGGAGCTAATTACGCGGGGGTGTATTCCTTACCAGAACAAGCTCAAGCGCCCTGGTCTTCGGATCCGTGGTAAGCTCCTTTGTTACCGGGTCCTCCTTGTACCGGGCCCTGACATAGTTCCTGGTCTGCTTGTCATGGTATTTCTCGAAGCGGGGCGGTAGGCCTTGCTCGGCACGCTCCGCGTCCTCCTTGTCCCATATAGGCTCCGCCACTCTGTAACCGCCGGGACCGAGTTTGTGTTCTTCTAAGTTCAACTCCCGCATTTCTTTCCCCCACTGACTTGATTCGGAGGTTGCGTTGCTCTCGCACTTGATCTTGAACTCCTTGTAGTCATCTTCGCTGATCGAAGGATTTTTCGCCTTGATCTTCTCATAACTATCACCTTTGTCAATCATTCTCTTCACCGCGCTTCTCCAAGTAGACAGGGCCGTGCTCATCCTCGTGAGGGCGGCACTGTTCACTTTATTCCCTGAGAGGCGTGTGTTTTCAAATTCAGCGGGGAACTTGTATCGTTCGTGCAGCTTCGTGAAGAGGAGGGTGCGCAAATTCCCTCGGTCCTTATGCCTTAGGTTCTCGGTGTTGATCGAGACGGTGCTCCAGAGAATGCACCCGAGCTGAACCGAGTACCCCTTGACTATTTGTTTGGGCGCCGTTGGATGCCCGTCGGAGTTCACTTCAGTAAATTCCTCCTTGACGGTGCGGAGCACGTTCGGGCGCCGGTCCTTTCGTTGCCTCTTCGGTTGGCTGCCATCTGTGCGTGCGCTGCCATCATCAGTGGTGGCATCCTCGGTGGCACCATCAGTGGTGGCATCCTCGGCGGCACCATCAGTGGTGTCATCCCCGACGCCACTAGGGGTTGTGTAGTCAGGATCGGTGTCTTCCGCGGCGTCCTCATAGCGGTGAGGTTCTTCCTCCATCTCCTGGGACAGCTCCCAGAATGCCTTGCCGCCCGAACCGCCGGCCTCATCGTTGTGGGCCATGTTTCCCTCTAAATAGGAAAAAAGTTTGGTCAAAAAGTTGGTTATTGTCAAGGAACAAGATCTCATCATTTAGGGTTTGTGAGGAATTATCATGGTCTCATCATTTAGGGTTTGTCGACACCGAGGCATCCTAAAAGCTAAGGTTTTATCATTTAGGGTTTGTCAACGCCGAGGCACCGTAAAAGCCTAAGCTTTCATCATTTAGGTTCTTATCGACACCGAGGCACCCTAAAAGCCAAGGTTTTATCATTTAGGGCCTAATCACTTGGCTCTATTGCCACCTATGGCAGTTGCTTTTTCGTCTGTCCACACATGAATTCATCATATGTGTTTAATGCAGCAAGAATAAAGGGGCAGTTGATCCTACTTAATTAAGTACTAAGATACCCCGGCCCATGCATTAGTCGCAAGTACCCCATATGTCCTATTTTTAGCAAAGTCATGCTAAAATTCACGGAAAATTTCAGCATGACCTTTGCTGAAAATAGGACATATGGAGTACCCGAATTTGCCGGAACGGAAGTTAATCGACATTCTGGCAAACTCAAGGGCCTCTCGGGGTACAGCAGCAGCATCACAAGTTGACAAAATTCCCTAGTAGTACAGCAGCAGCATCACAAGTAGTACCAATGAACATATAGTCCAGCAAGTTGAAAAAGCTGAAGTTCTCAGCATGAAGAATCACACAACACAGCACCTACATTATGATGATACATTTGGATCTTCATAGGAGCATACAACAATGCAGGCAAAAAGAAGGAGAGATAGGTCAGATTACACAAATAGGTTCCATATTCTGAGAAAAGAACAAGTGATAAAATGTATAGCTGGAGCTTTTAAGAAAAAGTTGCAGAAGCTTGTAAAACTATACTTTGAAGTTGAAGCTTTTAAGAAGAAGAAAATCCAGCCACGCTAACTAACTGTAAGGTAATGACTACTCATATTGATGTTCAGAATAACTGATCCACTCTCCAAGAAGATGGCAGATAATGATTTCCTCCTTAAATGCAACTAAGCATTAAAACATGGATTTAGTTCTACTGATATGCAAATGGGCAATATAATTATTTATTCCACTACAAGAATAGCAACTTGTATTTCATAATCTTGGCAATAAGTCCATAAGCATATATGGCATGAACTGCAAATCCATGATACTGCAAATCCATGATACTGCAAATCCATAAGATCATTGGTTTGAATCCCAGTCCCCCAATCTTTTGTGTATGCAGTTTTGGCAACAAAAAATCAGTTTTCGTCACTATTAGGCATCAGTTTGTTCTGGAGATGTTATATGCAGTTTTTCACAGCAAAAATTCAGTTTTACTCAGTACAATTTCAGAGAAAAGCATAAGCATAATTGTTCTGGAGATTGCACATACAGTTTTTGACAGCAAAAATTCAGAAAATGCATTTTTGTCAGTAACACATGGGCACATACAGATTGATTTTTGAGTTAAATGTATATACCCCCCCTGAACTCTCACATTTAGACCACATCACCCCCTGGACTTGATTTCGGCCTACTTAATCCCCTGAACCTGCTTAAACCGGGCAAAACACCCCCTGGCGCCTAGTTTGGTGGTTTGGGAGGGTGGTTTTGGGGACGTGGGAGTTGATGTGAAACATCATGTTAAAACCTGTGTCTTTGGACATGAAAAAATGGTTGTAGCTTTGTCTTTTGGACAGGTGAAGATGATGTCAAACATCTAGTGGTTGTAGCTGTCTTTTGGACATGTTAAACTTCAGTTTATGTTTTAGAATATGTCAAAATCAGTCTGACTAACTAGAAAGACTCTAGTGCATATTATATAATCTTTTGTATATGATGGATGTTGTTCTGAAAGCCAAGTTCATTGCTTCATGTTGTTGTGGCGTATGGCAGAATTTTGTTTTTGCTGTCAAACTGAAAACACACATACAGACTGATTTCAGACAGACAAACACTTGCATTTTTCAGATAATATTCAGACAAATTGTCACTGATAAAAAAGGTACATGGAGAGGGCAGACAGTAGCGAAGACAAGTAAGATGTTGGGGACATGGAGAGGGCCTCTCACCTGGCGTCCCGGCCTCGATGACGATGATGTGGAGGTTGTGGCGGCTGCGGGGCAGGTCGACGACGAGTGGCACGCGTCGAGGCGCTAAAGCTCCGGCAGCGGCTAGGCGTTGAAGATCCGGCGGCGGGCTCCTCCTCTCCTCTCGCCTGTCTCTGTGTCTCCTCCGATCTGTTCCGCGCGGGTGCCGGGGAAGATGCAGTGGGCGGCGTGGAGACGGAGACGCGTCGGGGTGGGGTCGGAGGGGGAGGAAGGGGAGGATGGGGAGAGGGAGGCGGCGGGGGCGCGTGGGCGGCTGCGGCGCAGTGGGTCGGGGCAGCGGCGGTGGCGGCGCAGTGGGTCGGACGAACTTGGCGGTGGAGAAGTATGCGAGGGGGGAGTGGATCTGGCGAGGGAGGGACGAAGGGATCGGGCGACTAGCTATAGGGGGGAAGATTACTAATGGCGCACCCCCTGGCGGTGCGCCATTAGAATGTTATTTTTTGATAGCAATGGCGCACCACCGGGACGGTGCGCCATAAGTAATCTTTTTTTTTAGATAGCAATGGCGCACCAGCCAGAGGTGCGCCATAAGTAATTTATTATTATTATTATTTTTTGTTGCATCTAATAATTTTTTAGAAAATGAATATGAATATGAAACAGTAATAAATTTTTATAAAAACAGTAATAATTTTTAGTTGCATTCATTTGTGACGGTGGAGCGGGGGAGGGTGCGGGGGTCGTCGGCGGTGGTGGAGCGGGGGAGGGTGCGGGGGGTGCTCGGCGGCGAGGGGGATCTGGCGAGGGGGGATAGCGATCGAGATGGAGGGGGATCGAGATCGAGTGTCCTCATGAATATTCAATATTTTTTCATGAATTCAAAAAGTGCCCATGAAATTTAAAAATATTCATGAGTTCAAAAAGTGCCCATGAAATTTAAAAATATTCATGAGTTCAAAAAGTGCCCATGAAATACAATCGAGAATTGAAGGCTACAATTTAAATACAATCGATCTTAGCTAGCTAGCTATCTGTTCACAATCTTCTTGCCCTTCTTTTTCGCAAATGGAGTTCTTCTGTGGAACGGACGTCCTTTAGGTAGGGTGGTCCTGCATCTTCTTGTGGTGTATGATGCTACTTCATCGTCGTCGTCATGTTCCATCTTCGGGTCGCCGTACTTGTCGAAGTCTTGCTCATTGGCGACTCCATCCATTCCGATGATCTTCCTTTTGCCTCTCCTCACAACAACACGACTGGGCTTTGACGGGTCGGTAATGAAGAAGCATTGGTCCACTTGGGAAGCCAGTACCCATGGCTCATTTTTCGCGGTGACGTTTGCGCCCGCGGTCTTGGATTTGGCTTCGGGTATAACCATGGTGGTGAAATACCGGTCTTCTTTTAGGACGCTCTTGGCCCATCTGACACGGAACATCGGGACCTTCTCTCCAGCGTAGCTCAGCTCCCAGATCTCCTCGATCCTTCCATAGTATCTGTCCTTGTCGTTACCGGTGTAGGATTCCATCGTTACCCCGGAGTTCTGATAACCATCGCTCTTCATGTCCTTGTCCTCGGTGTAGAATGTGTAGCCGTTGATATCGTACGCCTCATAGGTCATCAGGTTGTGCTCGGCGCCCTGTGACAAGGCGAATATGAGTTGTTCTTCCACGGAAGAATCCTCAAGTAAAGGGTACGACAGAAGCTTCTGCTTGAACCAACGTGTGAAACATGAGTTGTGCTCTTTGATTATATCTCCGTCCGTCGTCTGTTGGCCTCGGTCATTGTACGTCTTCTCAATAAAGGTTTTGTGCTCTACCACCCAAGGATCGACCACATCTATGTGTTGTAGCGTGACTAGGTTTGCTCTTTCAAAGTCGGCGAGTCGACCCTCGAAGTCGACATGCATTTCACGGTGACCCTCGCGGTGACCCCATCCAGCGAGCCTGTCGAGGTGCCTGTTGACGGGCAGACCAACGGGGTTCTCGATGCCTAGATAATTCGTGCAGTAGGAGATGCACTCTTCGGTCAGAAAGCCCCTGGCTATGCTTCCCTCTGGACGTGACATGTTGTGAACGTATCCTTTGATGACACCATTCATCCTTTCAAACGGCATCATGCTGTGCAGGAACGTCGGCCCGAGTTGGATGATATCCTCCACGATATGGACCAGAAGATGCACCATAACGTCGAAGAATGCGGGCGGGAAGTACATCTCAAGCTCGCATAGTATCACCACGATCTCTTCCTGTAGCCTTCTGAGTTGCCTCACGCCAACTGACTTCCGAGAGATGACGTCGAAAAAGTTGCATAGGCCAAATAGCGTTTCACGGACGTGCGCGTCCATGATCCCACGGATTGCAACTGGAAGTATCTGCGTCATCAGCACGTGACAGTCATGAGACTTCATCCCGCTGAACTTCTGCTTCGCTGGGTCTAGGTATCTGCTTATCTTCCCCGCGTAACCCTAAGGAAGTTTTACTCCTACGAGGCAGGTGAAAAACTGCTCGATCTCCTCCTGACTTAGAGTGAAGCACGCGGGAGGGTAGTCATTTCCGGTCTTCTTGGCCTTTTTGCCTTTGCGACGACTTTCTGTGTCCTGCTTCGCCTCATCATCATTAGCGTGAAGCTCCTCCCTGATGCCCATTGATTTCAAGTCTGCCCTTGTTTTTGGCCCATCTTTGGTCCTCTCTGGCATGTTGAGCAGGGTACCAAGCAGACTCTCGCACACGTTCTTCATGATATGCATGACATCAAGGTTGTGAGGCACACGGTGGATCTTCCAGTACGGCAAGTCCCAGAAAACAGACCTCATTTTCCATACCTTCAGCAACGGCTCTGGCGCCTTTCGCTTCTTTCCCGGCTCTGGCGCCTTTTGCTTCTTTCCCGGCAGTGGGCAATCTTTCCAATTTTTCAACAGCTCATCTATTTCCTCGCCGCTCCTCGTACGCGGGCGTCTTCGGGGTTCGGTTTCACCATCGAACAGATCCTTGCATTTTCTCCACGGGTCATCATCGCGAAGCCACCTTCGATGTCCCATGAACACGGTTTTCAAAGACCCGGGATCTCTATCTAGCTGGCGATACGTTGTGTCATCCATGCACCTGACGCATCCAGAAAATCCGTGGACCACCTGCCCCGCGAGATATCCGTAACCGAGATAGTCGTGCACCGTCGTGAGCAGTGCGGCTCTCATAGGAAAATATTCTTTCTCTACGGCGTCCCACGTATTGGCTGGTGTTTTCCACAGCGTGTCTAGCTCCTCTTTCAGCAGCCCCAGATACAGATTGATGTCGTTCCCTGGTTGTTTCGGCCCTTCAATTAGCATACTCATGTGAATGTACTTCCTCTTCATGCACAACCAGGGGGGAAGGTTGTACATCCACACAAACACAGGCCAGGTGCTATGTGTGCTTCTCTGGCTGCCAAACGGATTGACTCCATCGGTGCTCGCGTCCAGCACGATGTTCCTTGGATTGTTCCCAAATTCTGGGTCTTCGAAGTTCAACGCTTGCCACTGGCTCGCATCCTTAGGGTGACTCAGCATCTTGTCTTTTTTATTTATCTCCGGATCATTTCCGTCATCTTCTCGCTTCTTCTCCTCCCTATCCGCGTGCCAACGCAGGAGCTTTGCTACCTTAGGGTCCGCGAAATACCGCTGCAGACGAGGAGTGATCAGAAAGTACCACACCACTTTTCGAGGAGCTTTCTTCCTCTTCTTGTATCGAGTGACGCCGCACACCGGACATATGGTAGACTCCGCGTGCTCGTCCCGATAAATGATGCAATTGTTCATGCACACATGGTATTTCACGTGCGGTAAATCCATAGGACACACGATTTTCTTCGCCTCCTCAAAACTGGTCGGGCACTTGTTCCCCTTGGGAAGACGTTCATGCCAGAATGACATGTTCTCGTCGAAGCATGCGTCGGTCATTTTGTGTTTTACCTTCATCTCCAGAGCCATGAGCGTTACTTTCAGGCGGGTATCCTTGGGCCTGCATCCTTCATACAATGGAGTAACCGCGTCTATCTCCAGTTGATCCAGCTTGGCTTTCTCTCGGGCGGCAGCTCTTGCGTTATCCGTCTGCTTGAGAAGCAGCTCTTGAATATGAGGGTCCTGCACCCAGCCTCCATCGTCGTCTGCTCCGGCATCTTCATCTTCATGATCATGCCCTTCGTCTTGATCTTCCTCATCATCATGTCCGGCATCTTCTACATGATGACTGTGTACAGCATCACCGTCGTGATCATGTCCTGGAGATTCTTCGTCTTCTCGCCCGCCCTCGCCGCGGTGGTTGTCTTGCTGCCCTTCCTCATTTCTTGCCCGGCCCCCATGGACGACTTCATAGTCATCTTCATCACCTTGCCACCGATAGCCATCCATGAAACCACGCAAGAGCAGGTGGTCCCGCACCTGCCCGGAATCCGGGTCCGCAATAAGGCTCTTCAGCTTGCATCTTCGACATGGACATCTTATCTCCGTCTCGTTCTTTTGAAGCATCTCGGCCTTCGCGGAGCTCAAAAACCTATTCACGATGCCTTCGGTCATCGTGCGGACCATGGTCGCCTGCGGAGTAGAGCAAAATGATATTTTAGAACCAAGAAAAAATTTGGCATGACTTTCCCTAAAAATAGGACCAAAAAGAATGCATAGTGCCAAAATTCTCACCGAAACGGAAAATGAATCAACATTCCGGCAAAATATTGGCAACTATCGCATTTCAAATACCGGTACCTGCAAACACAAACATATATGCAACATCACAAACATATGCAACACCACAAACATACATAGATCTAGCTAGGCCATAAAAAGTGCATGTGCACGTTGTTGGAGGGAGAAAAAAAGTAGATCTAGCTACAACATAAAGATAGCTTTCCCCTTACTTACCTATCAAAAATAGGTAATTTAACCACTTAATTTTGATGAATCTATGGTGCAAATGAGGTGAGGAGGAGGAGGCAGCCGACACAAGCTTGGAGGAGGAGGTGGAGAGAATGAAGTGGGGAAAGTGAGTGTGTAGGTGTGGCTGTCCAAAATATCTAGCTGGTCCCAGGTTACTAATGGCGCACCACCTACAAATGCGCCATTAGTAACCCTGGTTACTAATGGCGCACCAGCTGGTGGTGCGCCATTAGTAGTTTTGCAAAAAAATAATTAAAAAAATATAGTAGTGGCGCACTGTGTGGCTGGTGCGCCATTACTAGTTAAAACTAGTAATGGCGCACTCTGCCCTGGTGCGCCATTAGTATTTTTGGAAAAATAAAAAAAAATTGTTACTAGTGGCGCACTCTGTGGCTGGTGCGCCATTACTAGTTAAAACTAGTAATGGCGCACTCTGGCATGGTGCGCCATTAGTATTTTTGGAAAAAAAAATTATTACTAGTGGCGCACCATGGGTCTGGTGCGCCATTAGTGTCTTTCACACTAATGGCGCACCAACACATGGTGCGCCACTGCTATATAGTAGTGGCGCACCACATGTCTGGTGCGCCATTAGTGGCCATATCATCTATAGCCCTTTTCCTAGTAGTGTGTGCAAGGTCAAGTGGAGCATCACGAAGAGATCAAGCGCTTGAAGCTTGCCGTCCATTGTGGTGACAATGGACTTGTGAAGATATGCCGAAGAGTGGCTCACCCATAGTGGAGTATGGGGGAGCAATCAACTAGTCTTCATCGAGCCAACGCAATCAAGAAAGGTGGTCCAACTTGAGGGAGTCAAGATCGTCATCATCTAGCTCAAGTGGACTATGTGCAAGGCAAAGGTTTGCCCTTGATAGGTTTTCTATTTTACCGGTCTCATGGTGATAGTTGGGAGACCGGGTTATAGGATCGATTGACGTACTATCAAGGGGGGCTCTCGAGGAGTAGCTTGATCGTATCGTTCATAGAGAGCTCAAACCATTGCATCGTTGCATCATCTTTATTGGTTCTTGTTTGGTTCTTCTCCTTGTGAGATTTGGAGCTTATGGTCATTTTCATGACAAGCTCGAGTTCATAAAAAACAGAGTTCACATGCATCTTCTATGATGTTTTCGATGTTGGGGTTTTTGCCGGTTCTCTTTGTGAGTCTTAGAGCTTATGGTCATCTTGATGACAAGCTTGAGTTCATCGAAAACGGAGTTCACATGCTTCTTCTATGATGTTTTCGATGTTGGAGGTTATGTCGGTTCTTCTCTGTTGGAGGTTTCTCTCTTCTATATCTTGGCATACCTCCCCTGCCTCTTCTTACTATAACCAGTCGTTGTTGGATGCTACTCGTCGTCTTATATCCAACAAGCTTGAGTTTGCTCAATTCGGAGCTCATTTGCAGAAGTTGTGGCAGTTCTGGTTTTCCTGGAGCACTTGTTTTCGTGGAAGTGGCATAAGGAAGGCGCCAGCGGTAGTAACGCTGGGCCGGAGCTGCAGTACCACTTATCGCCACAAGCGGTAGTACCGCTGTCTCACAGTGGTAGTACCGCCCATGGCCATAAGCGGTAGTATGGCTCCGGTTCCGCGCTCACAGCGGTACTACCGCTTGTGGCGATAAGCGGTAGTATGGCTCCGGTTCCGTGCTGGTACCGCCTCGACTCGAGACGTGGTTTTCTCGTGTCGGGTTCAGCGGGAGTAGAAGCGGTAGTACCGCTCGTGAGCGGTAGTACCGCGGCTACCACCGCTGCTAGTGCCACCCGGGCCCTCACTCCCGTGTCCTTTCTCTCTCTTTGGCCCCTACTCTCTGTTTCTGCGGTAGTACCGCTACTGCCAGCGGTAGTACCGCTCCCCTGAGCGGTAGTACCGCTCTGTGCGGGTTGAAGAGGGGATAACGGTTGGATTTTTTTCCCACCTATAAAAGGGGGTCTTCTTCCCTATTGAACCTTATCCTTTGAGCTCGTGTTCTTTCCCCATTGTTGACCTTCTTCGAGCTTGCTATCTCTTAATCCATCCATGGATTCTTGCTAGTTTTTGGGGGAAAAGAGAGAGGAGATCTAGATCCACATTCCCACCAATCACTTTCTCTTCTATGTGAGGGGAACCCCTTGGATCTAGATCTTGGAGTTCTTGGTGTTCTCCTTCTTGTTCTTCCTCTCTTTTTCTTCCATAGCTTCCGTTGCTTTGGTGGGGTTTGAGAGTGAGGGACTTGGGCACTCGTGTGCCCTTGCCATTGCATTTGGTGCATTGGTTTGGGTTCTCCACGGTGATACGTGGTGGTGAAGTTGAGAAGCTTATTACTCTTGGGTGCTTGGTACCCTTGAGCTTGTTCCTCTTGGGTGCTTGGGCGCCCTAGACGGTTGGTGGTGTTCGGAGCTCAATCATTGTGGTGTAAAGCTCCGGGCAAGCATCGGGGTCTCCAATTAGGTTGTGGAGATTGCCCCAAGCAATTTGACGAGTACCGATGACCGCCCCCAAGGGTTGCCAAAGTGTACGGGTTCGGTGACCGCCCCCAAGGGTTGCCATTTGTACGGGTTCGGTGACCGCCCTCAAGGGTCCCTTAGTGGAATCACGGCATCTTGCATTGTGCGAGGGCGTGAGGAGATTACGGTGGCCCTAGTGGATTCTTGGGTAGCATTGTGCCTCCACACCGCTCCAAACGGAGATTAGCATCCGCAAGGGTGTGAACTTCGGGATACATCGTCGTCTCCGCGTGCCTCGGTTATCTCTTACCCGAGCCCTTTACTTATGCACTTTACTTTGTGATAGCCATAGTGTTTCATGTTATATATCTTGCTATCATATAGTTGTTTATCTTGCTTAGCATAAGTTGTTGGTGCACATAGGCAAGCCTGGTTGTTGTAGGTTTTGTGCTTGACAAATTAACCGCTAGGTTTATTCCGCATTTGTTCAAGCCTAAACCGTAATTATTTTAAAGCGCCTATTCCCCCCCCCCCCCCTCTAGGCGACATCCTCGATCTTTCAATCGTGAAGAACTCAAATCTATGCACTAAATGCAATGGCAAGGGCACACGGAGTGTCCATGTTGGGAAATGTAGCATGCAATTTCATAAAATTTCCTACGCTCACGCAAGATCTATCTAGGAGATGCATACCAACGAGAGAGGGAGAGTATGTCTACGTACCCTCGTAGACCGAAAGCGGAAGCGTTTGGCAATGCGGTTGATGTAGTCGAACTTCTTCTTGTTCCGACCGATCTAGCACCGAACGTACGGCACCTCCGAGTTCTGCACACGTTCAGCTCGATGACGTCCCTCGAACTCTTGATCCAGCAAAGTGTCGAGGAAGTTGATGAGTGTGACAACCCCGGCTTAATCGTGCACTAACCATACACGCAAATGCACACGATCAAGCCTAAGGACTCACTTGAAGATATCACAACACAACTCTAAAACATAAATAAAGTCATACAAGCTTTATATTACAAGCCAGGGCCTCGAGGGCTCGAATACATAGCTCGATGGCATACAAGTGTCAGCGGAAGCATCAGATATCTGGGTACAGATATATTACAGAAACAGAGATAAGCCTTTATGAAGGCGGGGCAAAATAAAATACTATGATTGAAAGGCGTAGGCCTCCTGCCTAGGACCCTCTGAATCCTACTCCTGGTCGTCTGTCGGCTCCTCGTAGTAGTACTCGCCGAGAGGGTAGTAGTAGTAGCCGTCATCGGGGGCAGCTGTCTCAGGGGCTCCGTCATCTGGTTGCGACAAGCGGATATGGGGAGAAAAAGAAAGCAAAGCAAACGTGAGTACTCATCCGAAGTACTCAGCAAGCAAGGATGTACACTACATATGCAACATTTTGAAAGGAGGGCTGTATGTGGACTGGGCTGCAGAAATGCCAGAATAGAGGGGAAAGCCTAGTCCTATCGTAGACTAGCATCTTCATCATCTTCATCGGTCTTGCAGCATTAGAAGAGTGCAGATTAGCATAATGTAAAGTAGTAGTAGTGTCATCAACCTCGGCCAGAGATCCTTTCTCGACTCCCTACGAGAAAGCAATCCCAGAGCCATACTATCCAGTTATCATCTCAAGTGTCAGGTTCTAGTTGTACCGATCGGGATACAACTCCGAGTGTCTGTTACCGTAGGACAGGCTATCGATAGATTGTTTCTTCCCTGCAGGGGTGCACCAACTTACCCACCATGCTCGCTTAACTCCGGCCGGACACACTTTACTGGGTCATGCCCGGCCTCGGCCGAACGATACGCCGCAACCCGACCAAATACTTAACAGAGAGGTCAGCACGCCGGACTAAACCTATGCCCCCAGGGGTCTTGGGCCATCGCCCCAGGAACTCCTACACGTCGCGTCAGGCGGCCGAGAGCAGACCTAGCAACCCCTTAATACAAGTGCAGTTGCTTAACCAGTCCAACTCGGCGCGTGCCGCTCAGTCGCTGATGTCCATTAAGCTTCGGCTGAAGTATACGACGCAGAACGCCCATACTATGCCCACGTGATGGTTAGTGCTATCAGGCCAGTGGCCCCTCGGATCAAATATCCAAACCGTTAGTGGATTAGGAGCGCGCGGTAACGAGCAGAGACTCACGAAAGATGTGACCCCGTCGCCCCGTCTCGAGGACTTGCGGCAAGGGCTAAGAATGCCCAACCACGCCTCGTGTTCAACTCTCGGGCACCATCCAGGTCCACCCGATTCCACATCACTCGCAATTAAGCTCGCGCGGGTACCCCTCAGGGCCGACCCGTCTTTAGTATCATGGTTCAGTGTTCAGTCATAGTAACCAAAGTATCCATGTGTCTGACACCAAGGGGAACCCTGAGGAATCACCCTCGATGGGATCCCACTTGATGTTATCGTCAAGGTGAACGGAGGAGGAATCACCCTCGAGGTCCACGCTTGAGGAGTTGCGCGACATTGTCGTTATCGGGGGTGGTGTAGGAGGAATCACCCTCGATGACCACGCCTGGTTAACTAACCTACAAGATTATCATCAGAAGTGCTGACGAGGTATCACCCTCGGCACTCGATAGTAACCCAGTAGTGTCGAGCAACTAAGGGGGAGTGACGTGCGGTGTCGGGGCCTGGTCTTCGATCCCGTTGATCCGGTCTTCTGATGATCCAGCGGGGTAGTCGAGATAATGTGGGGTCTCTGCTGGGTCTCTACCCAAACTATACTAAACAGTTTAGGATAAATAGGCAGGTATCAATAGCAGGTTACAATAATCAGGCTATGCAGCAGAAATAGGATAACAGCAGCAGCAGTAACTTCTAATGCAAGCATAAGAGAGAAGAGAGTGGGCGATATCGGAATGCTCAAAAAGGGGGTGCTTGCCTGTTTGCTCGACGGCAAGGGCAAGATCGTCAACTGCGTCGTTGGGCTCCTGAGCGGCGTCGGCCTCGGGAGCTACGTCGACGTCGGGGTCTACAGAGAGAGAAGAGGGGGAAGAAACATATAAATGCACAACAAACAATGCAATACGGGGCATGCTATGCTAAGATGCAGCGCAGGGTTGCCTAAAGATGCATCTAGGTCATTTTAGTTATTATAGGATTAATGTTGGTTTATTAACCGGTGTATAAGCACTATTCATCTACCGGATACAGCCTCGATGTTGTGGTTTCACCTACGTAGGGGGTTCCGGCATTGAAACAGACGACACGATCAGATTCATCTCGTCGTTCTGATCAACTTTCATGTTTTAAGTTTTTCGATCTGAGCTACGGTTTATGTTCTACGAATTTTCAAAGATTAAAGTATTTTCTAGAATTTACTTAAATTAACAGAATTATTGAAAATGAATTATGATGTCAGCAAAGTGTCAGCATGACATCAGCAGGTCAACAGACCCACTGACTAGTCAAACCTGACCAGTGGGTCCAGTGGGTCCCACTGGTCAGTGACTGGACTAATTAGCAGCGGTTAATTTAACTAACTAACCTAATTAACTAGCGGGACCCACCTGGCAGTGTCTAACTTAATTAACAGATTAGTTTAAAATCCTAATTAGTTTAATTAGCGTAGGAGGGCCCACACGTCAGCGTCTCTGTGTGAACAGTAATGGCGTTGACCCGGTCAACAAAGTCAACCCAGGGCCAGGGGACCCACTGGCAGCCTCACTAGGGTGGGCCCCACGCCTGCCAGGTCAGCGGCGCCGCCGGAGAAGCTCCGGCGAGCGCGTTCGCGGCGGTCCTTCGCCGGAGTGCGTCGGGCTTTCGCTACGGGGCTCCATTTCGCGCGCCGCGACTTGCGTTCAAACGAGCGACGAACGCCACGTCCAAATAAGCTATCACGAGACCGCGGGGATGGCCGGAGTTGGCCGGACGACGAGGCACCGCGGCGGCGTTCTCAGGTGTGCTATGGCTACGGCGATGCACGGCTCGAAAGGTTTCACGGAGGGCACCGGCCGCACCCTAGAGGTGCCCTGAGCACAACGACGCGCTCAGGTGGCCGTGATAACGAAGGGAGCTACGGCGACGAGCTCGTCGGCGGCAACCGAAGTACGGCAGCAGCAGGAGCTCGGCTGGGCGCGGGAACAATGGGGAAAATGGTGTGTGGGAAGCGAAGCTCACCGCGCGGGCTCATGGAGGCCCCTCGGTGAACGGTAGCGCAGAGGGAGGCCGCAGTCGTCGGAGATCGCCGGCGACAGAGAGGTTGAAGAAGGGGCCGATGCCGGTGATGTAGGGGGTCCCGGCTCGGTCCGGTGGTCGATGAAGTTGAGGTAGACGGCGGCGGCGCTCCCAGACAACCTGGAGAGGCTCGAGGTGGTCGGTGACCGCGGTAATGTCGAGCGGCGGCGATGGCTCGTTCGGCCTCGCAGAAAAGGGAAGGGGGTGAGGCGAGGGACAAGGCGATGGGGAGCGAGGAGGAGTGGGGGAGAGTGAGCAGGGGGGTCCAAGGGGGAAGAATGGGGCGGCCTTATCCCCTCGCGGCGCCCGCTGCGTCGCGGTGTCGAGCGATGGCCGGCGCGAGCGTGGTCGACCATGGGGAGGACGACACCGAGGCGAGGTAGGTGGGGGGAGGCCTGCTGGGCTGCCTGGGCCGCACTGTGGCTTCGGCCCAGTGCCAGGTAAGCCTATGCCCTTTTCTATTTTTCTGCTTTTCTTTTTATTTATTAACAGAAGCTGTATAGAAATAATTAGGGCTGCCAAAACACTTTTCATAAATGTGGGACTAGGCCACATAAATACTTTGTGAATTTTGTCACTGCCACAAAATGTTTCAGGGCAATTGGAAGTGGCTAGGTAATTTTGTAAATTGAATAAGGCAAGATAAATGCTGTTGGACCACCAAAATAAAATCCAGGGGCATTCTGGGAAATTTGGTAAGGTTGGTTCCAATTTTATAATTGCCTTGAGATTATTTGCAACATGGTGAACTATTTTTCAGAAATTTTGGTGCAACTTTATTTTGCAATTGAATTTGAATTGATTTCAGGGAGAAATTTGAATTGTGGTGTTTGAACACTGTGATCAGGAAATGCAAATGATGATGACTTGGCACTGATCATAAGGAATTACTGTAGTGTGATGCTGGGGGTGTTACAATGAGTTCCGTCAGCACAACGGCGTGGTGACAGTGATGGTGAAGTGATCCGCGCAGGGCTTCGCCTAAGCACTACGAAGATATGACCGAGGGTGTAATCTGTGGAGAGGGGCGCCGTACACGGCTAACAGATGTTGTTCTGTGTTCTAGGCGCCCCCTCCCCATGTATATATAGGTGGGAGAGGGAGGGGAGCAGCAAGGGGGCGCCCCAAGTAGGAGGAATCCTACTTGGGCGCCTCCCCAATTCGGCCTCCCCCCCCCCTCCTTATTTACCGGAGGGGGAAGGAAGGAGGAGGGAGGAGGGAAGGAAGGGGGAGGTCGAATCCCTCCCCTTCCTTCTCTCTTCCCCTCTATCCTTCCTCCTCTAGTTCGGCCCATATGGGGGGCGCAGCAGCCCCTGCTGGCTGCTGCGTTTCCCCTCTTGGCCCATTAGGCCCATATCTTTGCCGGGGGGTGCCCGGAACCCCTTCCGGTGACCCGATATGTACCCGGTACCCTCCGAAACACTTCCGATGTCCGAATACCATCGTCCTATATATCAATCTTTACCTCTTGACCATTTCGAGACTCCTCGTCATGTCCGTGATCTCATCCGGGACTCCAAACAACATTCGGTCACCAAATCACATAACTCATATAATACAAAATCGTCATCGAACGTTAAGCGTGCGGACCCTACGGGTTCGAGAACTATGTAGACATGACCGAGACACCTCTCCGGTCAATAACCAATAGTGGAACCTGGATGCTCATATTGGCTCCCACATATTCTACGAAGATCTTTATCGGTCGAACCGTTATGACAACATACGTAATTCCCTTTGTCATCGGTATGTTACTTGCCCGAGATTCGATCGTCGGTATCTTCATACCTAGTTCAATCTCGTTACCGGCAAGTCTCTTTACTCGTTCTGTAATACATCATCCTGTGAATAACTCACTTTGCTTGCAAGGCTTCTTATGATGTGCATTACCGAGAGGGCCCAAAGATACCTCTCCGATACTCGGAGTGACAAATCCTAATCTCGATCTATGCCAACCCAACAAACACCTTCGGAGATACCTGTAGAGCATCTTTATAATCACCCAGTTACGTTGTGATGTTTGATAGCACACAAGGCATTCCTCCGGTATCCGGGAGTTGCATAATCTCATAGTCGAAGGAATATGTATTTGACATGAAGAAAGCAGTAGCAATAAAACTGAACGATCAATATGCTAAGCTAACGGATGGGTCTTGTCCATCACATCATTCTCCTAATGATGTGATCCCGTTCATCAAATGACAACACATGTCTATGGTTAGGAAACTTAACCATCTTTGATTAACGAGCTAGTCTAGTAGAGGCTTACTAGGGACACAGTGTTTTGTCTATGTATCCACACATGTATCAAGTTTCTGGTTAATACAATTCTAGCATGAATAATAAACATTTATCATGATGTAAGGAAATATAAAATGACAACTTTATTATTGCTTCTAGGGCATATTTCCTTCAGTCTCCCACTTGCACTAGAGTCAATAATCTAGTTCACATCGCCATGTGATTTAACACCAATAGTTCACATCTTTATGTGATTAACACCCATAGTTCGCATCACCATGTGACCAACACCCAAAGGGTTTACTAGAGTCAATAATCTAGTTCACATCGCTATGTGATTAACACCCAAAGAGTACTAAGGTGTGATCATGTTTTGCTTGTGAGAGAAGTTTAGTCAACGGTTCTGCCACATTCAGATCCGTATGTATTTTGCAAATTTCTATGTCTACAATGCTCTGCATGGAGCTACTCTAGCTAATTGCTCCCACTTTCAATATGTATCCAGATTGAGACTCAGAGTCATCCGGATCGGTGTTAAAGCTTGCATCGACGTAACCCTTTATGACGAACTCTTTATCACCTCCATAACCGAGAAACATTTCCTTAGTCCTCTTAGGTGACTAAGGATAATTTTGACCGCTGTCTAGTTATCTACTCCTGGATCACTATTGTACCCCCTTGCCAAACTCATGGCAAGGTACACAAAAGGTCTGGTACACAAGATGGCATACTTTATAGAACCTATGGCTGATGCATAGGGAATGACTTTCATTCTCTCTCTATCTTCTGCCGTGGTCGGGTTTGAGTCTTACTCAACTTCACACCTTGTAATACAGGAAAGAACCCCTTCTTGGACTGAACTATTTTGAACTTCTTCAAATATTATCAAGGTATGTGTTTTGTGAAAGTTTTATTAATCGTCTTGATCTACCCTATAGATCTTGATGCTCAATATGTAAGCAGCTTCACCGAGCTCTTTCATTGAAAAATTCTTATTCAAGTGATTCTATATCATTTCCAATCAGCAATATGTCATCCACATATAATATCAGAAATGCTATAGAGCTCCCACTCTCTTTCTTGTAAATACAGGCTTCACCATAAGTCTGTATAAAACCATATGCTTTGATCACCTTATCAAAGCGTATATTCCAACTCCGAGATGCCTGCACCAGTCCATAGATGGATCGCTGGAGTTTGCACACTTTGTTAGCACCTTTAGGATTGTCAAAACCTTTTGGTTGCATCATATACAACTCTTCTTTAAGAAATCCATTAACGAATGCAGTTTTGACATCCATTTGCCAGATTTCATAAAATGCGGCAATTGCTAACATGATTCGGACAGACTTAAGCATCGCTACGAGTGAGAAAATCTCATCGTAGTCAACACCTTGAACTTGTCAAAAACCTTTTGTGACAAGTCGAGCTTTGTAGATAGTAACACTACCATCAGCGTCCGTCTTCCTCTTGAAGATCCATTTATTCTCAATGGCTTGCCGATCATCGGGCAAGTCCACCAAAGTCCACACTTTGTTCTCATACATGGATCCTATCTCAGATTTCATGGCCTCAAGCCATCTGTCGGAATCTGGGCTCATCATAGCTTCTTCATAGTTCGTAGGTTCACCTTGGTCTAGTAACATGACTTCCAGAACAGGATTACCGTACCACTCTGGTGCGGAACATGCTCTGGTTGACCTACGAGGTTCGGTAGTAACTTGATCTGAAGCTTCATGATCATCATCATTAGCTTCCTCTCTAGTTGGTGTAGGCATCACGGGAACAGATTTCTCTGATGAGCTACTTTCCAAGTTGAGAGAAGGTACAATTACCTCATCAAGTTCTACTTTCCTCCCACTCACTTCTTTCGAGTGAAACTCCTTCTCTAGAAAGGTTCCATTCTTGGCAACAAAGATCTTGCCTTCGGATCTGTGGTAGAAGGTGTACCCAATTGTTTCCTTTGGGTATCCTATGAAGACGCACTTCTCCGATTTGGATTCGAGCTTATCAGGCTGAAGCCTTTTGACATAAGTGTCGTAACCCCAAACTTTAAGAAATGACAGCTTAGGTTTCTTGCCAAACCATAGTTCATACGGTGTCGTCTCAACGGATTTAGACGGTGCCATATTTAACGTGAATGTAGCTGTCTCTAATGCATAACCCCAAAACGATAGTGGTAAATCGGTAAGAGACATCATAGATCGCACCATATCTAATAAAGTACGGTTACTACGTTCGGACACACCATTACGCTGTGGTGTTCCAGGTGGCGTGATTTGTGAAACTATTCCACATTGTTTTAAATGAAGGCCAAACTCGTAACTCAAATATTCTCCTCTGTGATCAGATCGTAGAAACTTTATTTTCTTGTTACGATGATTCTCTACTTCACTCTGAAATTCTTTTGAACTTTTCAAATGTTTCAGACTTGTGTTTCATCAAGTAGATATACCCATATCTTCTCAAATCATCTGTGAAGGTTAGAAAATAACGATACCCGCCGCGTGTTTCAACACTCATCGGACCGCATACATCGGTATGTATTATTTCCAATAAGTCATTAGCTCGCTCCATTGTTCCGGAGAACGGAGTTTTAGTCATCTTGCCCATGAGGCATGGTTCGCAAGTATCAAATGATTCATAATCAAGTGTTTCCAAAAGTCCATCTGCATGGAGTTTCTTCATGCGCTTTACACCAATATGACCTAAACGGCAGTGCCACAAGTATGTTGCACTATCATTATTAACTTTGCATCTTTTGGCATCAATATTATGAATATGTGTATCACTATGATCGAGATTCAATAAACCATTTACATTGAGTGTATATAGAAGGTTTTATTCATGTAAATAGAACAACAATTATTCTCTGACTTAAATGAATAACCGTATCGCAATAAACATGATCCAATCATATTCATGCTCAAAGCAAACACCAAATAACATTTATTTATTTAGGTCCAACACTAATCCCGAAGGTAGAGGGAGTGTGCGATGGTGATCTTATGAACCTTGGAATCACTTCCAACACACATCGTCACCTTGTCATTAACTAGTCTCTGTTCATTTTGCAACTCCTATTTCGAGTTACTAATCTTAGCAACTGAACTGGTATCAAATACCCAGGGGCTACTATGAACACTAGTAAAATACACATCAATAACATGTATATCAAATATACCTTTGTTCACTTTGCCATCCTTCTTATCCGCCAAGTATTTGGGGCAGTTCCGCTTCCAGTGACCATTTCCTTTGCAGTAGAAGCACTCAGTTTCAGGCTTAGGTCTAGCTTTGGGCTTCTTCACGGGAGTGACAACTTGCTTCCCATTCTTCTTGAAGTTCCCTTTCTTTCCCTCGCCCTTTTTCTTGAAACTAGTGGTCTTGTCAACCATCAACACTTGATGCTCTTCTTGATTTCTACCTTCGCCGATTTTAGTATCGCGAAGAGCTCAGGAATCGTTTTCATCATCCTTTGCATATTATAGTTCATCACGAAGTTCTAGTAGCTTGGTGATAGTGACTAGAGAACTTTGTCAATCACTATCTTATATGGAAGATTAACTCCCACTTGATTCAAGCAATTGTAGTACCCAGACATTCTGAGCACATGCTCGCTGGCTGAGCTATTCTCCTCCATCTTGTAGGCAAAGTACTTGTCAGAGGTCTCATACCTCTCGACACGGGCATGAGACTGAAATACCAATTTCAGCTCTTGGAACATCTCATATGCTCCGTGGCGTTTCAAAACATTTTTGAAGTCCCGGTTCTAAGCCGTAAAGCATGGTGCACTAAACTATCAATTAGTCATCATATCAAGCTTTGCCAAACGTTCATAACGTCTGCATCTGCTCCTGCAATAGGTCTATCATATAGCGGTGCATCAAGGACATAATTCTTCTGTGCAGCAATGAGGATAATCCTCAGGTCACGGACCAAGTCCGCATCATTGCTACTATCATCTTTCAACTTATTTTTCTCTAGGAACATATAAAAAATAAACGGGGAGCTACATCACGAGCTATTGATCTACGACATAATATGCAAATACTATCAGGACTAAGTTCATGATAAATTAAAGTTCAATTAATCATATTACTTAAGACCTCCCACTTAGATAGACATCCCTTGAGTCATCTAAATGATCACATGATCCAAATCAACTAAACCATGTCTGATCATCACATGAGATGGAGTAGTTTTCAATGGTGAACATCTCTATGTTGATCATATCTACTATATGATTCACGTTCGACCTTTCGGTCTCCAGTGTTTCGAGGCCATGTCTGTACATGCTAGGCTCGTCAAGTTTAACCCGAGTATTCCGCATGTGCAAAACTGTCTTGCACCCGTTGTATGTGAACATAGAGCCTATCACACCCGATCATCACGTGGTGTCTCAGCACGACGAACTGTCGCAACGGTGCATACTCAGGGAGAACACTTATACCTTGAAATTTTAGTAAGGGATCATCTTATAATGCTACCGCCGTACTAAGCAAAATAAGATGCATACAAGATAAACATCACATGCAATCAAAATATGTGACATGATATGGCCATCATCATCTTGTGCCTTTGATCTCCATCTCCAAAGCACCGTCATGATCTCCATCATCACCGGCTTGACACCTTGATCTCCATCGTAGCGTCGTGGTCATCTCGCCAACTATTGCTTCCACAACTATCGCTAACGCATAGTGATAAAGTAAAGCAATTACATGGCGTTTGCATTTCATACAATAAAGCGACAACCATAAGGCTCCTGCCAGTTGCCGATAACTTTTACAAAACATGATCATCTCATACAACAACATATATCACATCATGTCTTGACCATATCACATCACAACATGCCCTGCAAAAACAAGTTAGACGTCCTCTACTTTGTTGTTGCAAGTTTTACGTGGCTGCTACGGGCTTCTAGCAAGAACCGTTCTTACCTACGCATCAAAACCACAACGGTGTTTCATCAAGTTTGCTATTTTAACCATCAACAAGGACCGGCCGTAGTCAAATTCAATTCAACTAAAGTTGGAGAAACAGACACCTGCCAGCCACCTTTATGCAAAACTAGTTGCATGTCTGTCGGTGGAACCGGTCTCATGAACGTGGTCATGTAAGGTTGGTCTGGGCCGCTTCATCCAACAATACCGCCGAATCAAAATAATACGTTGGTGGTAAGCAGTATGACTATCACCGCCCACAACTCTTTGTGTTCTACTCGTGCATATCATCTACGCATAGACCTGACTCGGATACCACTGTTGGGCTGAGCTATTCTCCTCCATCTTGTAGGCAAAGTACTTGTCAGAGGTCTCATACCTCTTGACACGGGCATGAGTCTGAAATACCAATTTCAGCTCTTGGAACATCTCATATGCTCCATGGCTTTTCATAACATTTTTGAAGTCCCGGTTCTAAGCCGTAAAGCATGGTGCACTAAACTATCAATTAGTCATCATATCGAGCTTTGCCAAACGTTCATAACGTCTGCATCTGCTCCTGCAATAGGTCTATCACATAGCGGTGCATCAAGGACATAATTCTTCTGTGCAGCAATGAGGATAATCCTCAGATCACGGACCAAGTCCGCATCATTGCTACTATCATCTTTCTTGATTTCTACCTTCGTCAATTTTAGTATCGCGAAGAGCTCGGGAATCGTTTTCGTCATCCTTTGCATATTATAGTTCATCACGAAGTTCTAGTAGCTTGGTGATAGTGACTAGAGAACTTTGTCAATTACTATCTTATCTGGAAGATTAACTCCCACTTGATTCAAGCGATTGTAGTACCCAGACATGTGAAACCTCTATGAATGAAGAACCTGCAAAAACCCCAACATTGAAAACATCATAGAAGATGCATGTGAACTCCGTTTTTGATGAACTCGAGCTTGTCATGAAGATGACCATAAGCTCCAAATATCACAAAGAGAAACACCAAACAAGAACCAAGAAAGATGATGCAATGATGCAAAGGTTTGAGCTCTCTATGAACGATACGATCAAGCTACTCACTTGAGAGCCCCCCCCCCCCTTGATAGTGCAGCAATCAATCCTATAACCCGGTCTCCGAACTAACACCATGAGACCGGTAAAATAGAGAACCTATCAAGGGCAAACCTTTTCCTTGCACATAATCCACTTGAGCTAGATGACGACGATCTTGTCCTCCTCAAGATGGACCATCTTTCTTGATTGCGTTGGCTCGGTGAAGACTAGTAGATTGCTCCCCCATACTCCACTATGGGTGAGCTACTCTTGGGCGCATCTTCACAAGTCCATTGTCACCACAATGGATGGCAAGCTTCAAGCATATGATCTCTTCGTGATGACCACTTGAACTTGCACACCGCAATCTAACCCCACAAAGAACTCTCACGTAGAGCATGGATTAGTGCACAAAGCGTAATGGACAATGCTTACCATACCATGGGTTCACTTGATCCCTTTCGTTACATCTTCTATGCTTTGCGTGTTGATCAACTTGATTCACACTTTGACTTAGTCTTGATCAACCTTGTATCATGTCTTCTACATGACCATCTTTGGATAATTCCTTGAATAGCACATTGATCATCTCATAAATTCCTTGAAACCAACACATGGACTTCAAGAAATGTCTATGGACAAATCCTTCAAATATAACTCAAGGTAACCATTAGTCCATAGAGAATGTCATCAATTACCAAAACCACACATGGGGGCACCATGCTCTTTCACCTACCTATGAATAGCATGAACACGAAGCATGAACAACATGAACAGTAGCAGGCAAGAAGGAATCGATTGGATTTGATTCGAATCAAATCGAATCCAGTTGATTCCTTGTCATGCCTAATGAAGAAAACTATGTAGATGTATGAGGAGAGGGGAAATTTGTAACTTACCGGAGCGGGTGGAGTTCGAGCCTACGTCGGCCCGGGAGAAAACCCCGGCGGGAAGGAGATGGCAGGCGAAGAGGAGGAGGAGCCGGCAATGGCGATGACCATCGCCATTGCCCCGATGCTCGTGGCCACGCGGGAGGTCGAGGAAGCGGGCGCCGTCATCCATGGCCCTGCCGTCCTTCCCGGAGAAAACCCTCAAATGGGGTTTAAAAAAAACCGCCCACAGGGGTTCCGAGCAGCGGCGCGGTGGCCACCCCCTCTGGTGGCGCCATCAAACCCAGGACCATGAGGTCCGGATACGGCAGCGGAGCCGGAGCGGCCGGCATCACATTGGTCGAACGAGACGGCCTGGTGCAGATCGGCGACAGCGCGCAGAGGGCCGCCCTCAGGTCCCTGCCCGGGTTCGCGAGGCCGGCAATCCACCGCTCGTGGATGCGGTTGCCACCGGCGTCGATGGGGGTCAGGGGACAACGCGGTGGTGGGTGATCCATCGGAGGAGAGGAGAGCAAGGGGCGGTGAGGAGAGTGACGGAGAGTGGTGTGAATGGAGGCATGGGCGGTGACACAAGAGAGAGAGGGGAGTTATTGAGACATCCCGTCCGTCTCCTGCGCTCCCCGAGGTGTGCATCCAAGAGCCACACGTGGCCGCAGCGAGCCTGGCTGCCGAGAAACTGCCGATTCGGCCGTCGCTCGCGGGCCTGGCCCGGGACTGCTTTAAGTTCCATGCGGCCCTAGATGTAGATGCAGCCGAGGCAACCAAACAACAGTTTTTCTTCCCGCGCGGTTGGGCCTAATGCAGGTAACCAAACACGTCCTGAATGAGCAGATAGTGAATGGTCCGAAGTAAGAGAGAAAAGATAGTGGTGTACATTGCATGATCAGATAGTATATTGCTGCAAATAAAGAAAATGGATTGGTTGGGTACATGATTGATACATAGATGAAAGTAGATGAGAAAGGTCACTGAAGTTGAACGTCATTTGTTGATGTGTTGCTTATCGATAATTTTAATGGCTTGCTTCGACCGGGTAGCAGCACAAAGCCACAAACACAAATCCAAAAGAGGGAGGAGCAAGTACAACTCTATTATATAACTTAAGAGTAGGAATAATGGCATTCCATAGAAATGTTTTACTGCTAACTCATTTCTCTAAAAACGCGATCATATTGAACTTTCATTTAAGAAATCCCACATCATTTAGAAACTATCAAGAAATCCAATACAAAATTTCTGGAAAATTTGACATGAAAATTAATTTCTGAAAAGACAGATCCTGCACAATTAACTGAAAAGTAAACACCAAGTGTAAGTTGCAATGTAAAGATAGCTATCTTTTTTAATGTACATCCTAACCATCAAATATAGCAAACTTTGTACACGATTATTTCATCAAAAGATAAAATAACAATGAAGGCATTACCTAATAAAAAAGTCCTTTCCAGAACATGCTGCTGCCAATGAATCATGAAAAAATAACCAAGGAAGCCAAATAAGTAAGCATTTGCAGCGATAAGAAGCATACAATGCTGAGTACCTGCATATGTGCAAATAAAGTCAACTGGACCAACATAGCCCTCACACATAGGATGCAGGATATAGCACAGAAACCACACAACCACTGCTAACTTGCAGATTTATTTTAAATACGACCTACATTTAATAGAAGATCACACACATTCTCAACTACATATCAGAGTATATGAGATGAATTAGAAGGATTCCTCAGGTGAAACTACAAACTTATGTACTCATCATACTGGCATAGCAACACATGTCATCATCACCACAAAACGATTAAGGATCTATGACTAATACCACTCTATATCGCATTCAAAGCTAGAGAAAGCATATCCAAAACACAAAGAGATGGTATGAGATATTCAGTTAAAAGAGCTGAACCAGTATTGCAGCACGTGGATCTGAAAAAATAGAGGGCACTCACCCAGGCATCTATGACACAAGTGAATAGTATGCCAAAATACCATTAAATAATTTAGCAGTAATTTCACTGATAAGCTGAACAACCAAACATAATCTATAGCAATTATAGAAGCCTTGGCGCTTCTGTTAGGACATTTTTGTTCAATGTTTAACATTAAGGAAACACAAGGAGAGCTACAACTTTCTGCAAATTACGACAAAGTAGGAACCATCTGTCACTTTTTGGTAAGGAGCATGAGGGCTCATCAAGTTAATTAGTGGCTCTCTTGCTCTAAAGCTTAATACACACAACATGCGCAATAATGGAGAACTCGTAGTAGAAGTAAGACTCCTCGACACTTGCCGGTTCAGCAGCAACTACCGCAGCAACCGTTACCATAGCAACACGCGCAGTCTTATCAACAAGGGCAATACCAGCAGTTTGATCCACATGTACCGCAGGTGCCACAGGGGCCTGCTGCTGTCGATGTGCCACCATTGATGGCTTCCGTGTCTGATGTGCAGGTTGACACTACAGCGCCCAAGAGCAAGGCTAAGAAAGGGGTACGTTGTTGGAAGTGCGTGGTTGATACGCACGCAGCGAAGGATTGCACGGTCCAACACTATTGTTATATTTATGACTAAATTGCTCATCCGACGCTACGCTGCCCGGTTCTCAAGCTCCCTAAGCCAACTGCCTTTGTTTCCGGTGTTGGCGCAGAGGAGACGTACTTTGCCCAGTTGCCAGATTGTGTTGTGAAAGATCACTTGGCGTCCACCCAGACACCCGTTGCCCATGTTCAGATCAGTGGGTTGATGGTACCTGCTAGCGTTGTCGAGAGCCAGATTTCCAAGAGATGTCCGGTAAAAAATCAATGGAAGTGGGAGGCTATTCAGCATGGATCGGATGCTTATCTTATTAGCTTTCCGTCTTTTGAGGACTTGGACAGGGTGGATGGTATTCAGATGAACTTGCCATTGGTTAATGCCCAGATGACTGTTTCCGCTTGGAAGTCACATGATATCCCACATAAACTTGAGCTTCAGCAGATTTGCCTTCATGTTGATGGTGTTCCCCATACTGTTCGCCACTTTTGGGGCATATGGGCTGTTGGTACCTTGATGGGCAAGACCTTGGATGTTGATCTTGTTAGCCTGCGGCGCCGTGGGTTGGTGCGTATTCTTGTGGCTATGACCAATAGTCAGATTTTGTCGAAGGACAAGGTGATACTGGGCCTTTTGTTTCTATGGATGTGTTAGTGAAGCTTAAGGGCTATGCATTCACTTTTAGGAGGGAACCAACAGGATACGTACCGGATCCAGACTTTGTCCCATTCCTGTGGAGACGCAAGGGTGACGATGCTGACAATGATGGTGGTGCGAAAGCGAAGGAAGATGAAATGGACACCTCCCAGCACTCCGGGAACCCAGCAAACCAACCGTCATCTAGTTTTGCTCCTCCAAATGACATTCATATGACTCAAGTGCAGCAGCGGGATCTCGCGAATGTTGTCTCTCGTGATACACCGGATGGTGGTTCTATGCTGTTCGCGGTGACCCCATTTAACTCTTCCCCGCAGACACCGAGGGGCAGGGAGCTCATCGCGGAACTTCGAGCCAAGTCCGCGGTACGTGGCTACCTTGAAAAGAATCCACAGGTGCAACGGCAGGAGGCCTCGTCACATACTCAGCGGATAATGACTGCGTCGCATCCGTCGTCACCGACTCAGCCGGCAGCGCCGCAGGCCGCTGCGCTTATGTCGGTGCAGGCCACCGGCGGCATGGCAGGGCCCTCGGACACGTCTACGGAGCGCCGACTGATGGCACCTCAGGTGGAGGCCGCACGGCTGGCCGCTCACGAGGAGCTGGCCAAGCTAGCTGCTGCTCACAATGAGCCGGCCAAGCTAGCTGATGCTCAAGAGCAACCGGCCAAGCTTGGCATTCACGTGGAGCAGAAGATGGTGGCCATGCAGGATACTATTCACATGGAGCAGGAGATGGTGGCCATGTAGGCTACTGTGCACGTGGAGCCAGCCATGAGGATTGACCACGGGATGGGACCAGATGGTCTGCTCGTGGGTACGAGGCTACCCGCTGCTGCATTGGTCGATCTTCATCACGCACATGTAGAGCCCTCTAAGAGGGCGAAAGTTTCTAAATCTCCTAATGTTTCCTCATGAATGGCATGTTCTTTAATAGCAGAGGTCTTGGTGACTTGGCTAAACATCTATTCATTGTGGAATGCAATAGAGAATTAAATTTAGACTTTTTGGCTATCTCTGAAACGGGGAGAAGTGATTTCTCAGCAAGTCTACTTAACCGTCTTTCTGGCGGGATAGACTACACTTGGACTTCACGACCGCCTAGAGGTCGTTCTGGGGGCATTTTACTTAGCGTAAACATAGGGACTATGGATGTTTTGGCTAGTTCGGATGGTGAGTTTCACATTAAACTCCATATTCGCAACAGGGTCGATAACTTCACATGGACTCTCGTCGCTGTGTATGGTGCAGCCCAGGATGAGTTCAAGGCTGATTTTCTCCATTAATTGATTAATCTGGCCAAAGATAATCCATACCCCATTCTTATTGGTGGTGATTTCAATTTGCTACGATTTCCAAATGAGAAAAGCCGTGGTAGGTTTGATGATCATTAGCCTTTCCTTTTCAATGCTGTCATCGACAGTCTAGATCTATGAGAGGTTTCCATGATTGGAAGACAGTTCACTTGGGCAAACAGTCTTCCGGAGCCGACATATGAGAAACTAGATCGCCTTTTAATGGATACCGACTAGGAACTAAAATTCCCGATGGTTTCTGTTCGTGCTCTACCTCGCATCGAGGCTCTATCAGACCATGCACCCATCCTCCTAACTGCTGGTATGCCACGCCCTTAGCGGAGAGCGAAGTTCAAGTTTGAACTTGGTTTGTTGCATCGAGATGGCTTCCATGACATGGTTAAGGAGGTGTGGGAAAAAACGGTTGCCGGACATACCCCAATACACAAATGGAATAACAAAATACGTGCAATATGTAAATTCCTACGTGGTTGGGCTAGGCATACGGCGGGTATCCTCAAAAAAGAGAAGCTTCGTCTTTCATCTATTATTGATGAATTAGAAGCTCTAGCTGAGGTCAGACCTCTATCTGAGCATGAAATCAATATCAAGAGTCAATCGAATGCACAGATAGCTCGCATGCTGCGTGAAGAGGAGCTCAAATGGTACCAACATTCAAACTCTCAATTTATCCTGAAAGGTGATTCGAATACGAGACACCGGAAGAAACTTATTCATTCCCTACATCAGGAGGAGGGCACGATAGAGGGGCATGAGCAACTTAAATCTTATATCACTAATTATTATAGAAATCTGTTCGGAGCCCGAGAGGAAGGACATTTATCGATGGATGAGTCCTGAACAGATGACATCCCCCAGGTCTCTGATGAGGAAAATAGCCTTCTAACAGCTCCATATTCTGAGGAGGAAGTTAGAAAGGCGGTCTTCCTAATGGAGCATAACAAAGCCCCGGGTCCGGATGGTTTCCCTGCCGAGTTATATCAGAACTTCTGGGAAGTCATCTAATCGGATCTCCTACTTCTGTTTGGTTACCTACATGCTGGCCAACTAGAATTGTTTCGCTTAAACTTCGGTGAGATTATTTTATTACCTAAGGTTAATGAGGCTGAAAGGATACAACAATATAGACATATCCGCCTCCTTAATGTTAGTTTTAAAATATTCACGAAGGTTGCAACAATTAGGCTAAATTCGGTTGCTGAACATGTGGTTCGCCCTTCACATACCGCTTTCATGCAAGGCAGAAACATCCTAGATGGAGTTGCTATCCTTCATGAAATAGTCCACGAACTACACAGGAAAAAACTGAATGGGGTGGTACTCAAAATCGACTTTGAAAAGGCTTATGACAAAGTCAAGTGGTCTTTTCTTCAGCAGACTCTTAGAATGAAAGGTTTTTCTGCAGAGTGGCGCGCTATGATCCATAGCTTCGTTTTCGAAGGTAGCGTGGCCATTAAAGTCAATGATGACGTGGGCCCCTACTTCCAAACGAAGAAAGGATTAAAACAGGGTGACTCAATATCGCCCATGCTATTCAATATAGTGGCAGATATGTTAGCTGTTATGATTGAGCGTGCCAAGGCTGATGGCCAAATTGATGGAGCAGTGAATCATCTTGTGGATGGTGGTCTCTCTATTCTTCAATATGCCAATGATACGATTCTCTTCATGGATCATGACCTTGAAAAAGCGAGATTTTGTCAGCTTTCGAGCAACTCTCAGGTCTTAAGATCAACTTCCATAAAAGCGAATTGTATTGTTTCGGCGAGGCTCAAGACGAGGCCCATTTGTATGCTGACCTGTTCGGCTGCGGTTTGGGCCAGTTTCCTATCACATATTTGGGGATACCGATACACTATCGGAGACTCACAAATGCTGAATGGAAACACGTCGAGGAGAGACTACAAAAAAGACTAAGCAGTTGGAAAGGCAAATTGCTATCTCTGGGTGGAAGATTGGTACTCATTAATTCAGTACTAAGCAATATGGTACTATATATGATTTCCTTCTTCCAACTGCCGAAAGGAGTTTTACACAGATTGGATTACTTCCGATCAAGATTCTTTTGGCAAGGAGATAGCGAGAGAAAGAAATATAGACCGGCTAAATGGAGTGTGGTTTGTCGTCCTAAAGACCAAGGCGGGTTGGGCATTCATGACCTTGAGGTTAAGAATAGGGCCCTCCTCGGCAAATGGTTGTTTAAGTTATTGATGGAAGATGGTGTATGGCAAACTCTCCTAAAGAGAAAATATGTGGGTTCAAAGGCGATATCCCTGGTGTACTGGAAGCCTGGGGACTCTCACTTTTGGGCGGTCTTAATGGCGACGAAGAAATATTTCTTCCGCTATGGCTCCTTCTCGATTAAGGACGGCTCGGAAATTAGATTCTGGGAGGATAAGTGGCTAGGTAATGCTTCACTCCGGGAACAATATCCAGCTCTGTATAATATTGTGCGCCACAAGGGTGATACTATCGCCACGGTTATGGAATCATTTCCGCCAAAACGTGACGTTCAGAAGAGATTTAATTGGACCCAGACTCCAATCGTGGAACACCCTGCTCCAGCGGTTATCCACGGTGCAATTGTCACAAGGGTCTAATGAATTTCGTTGGAACCTACAAGGGAATGGTCAATTCTCAGTAGAGTCCATGTACAGAGCCTTGCTCCAATCCGATGTGCCAGTTGATAATAAGAAGAAGATCTGGAAGATGAAAATACCTCTTAAGAATAAAATCTTTGCATGGTATCTTCGTCGCGGAGTCATTCTTACTAAAGATAACCTTGTTAAGAGGAATTGGCATGGAAGTACGCAATGTGTCTTTTGTCAGCATGATGAGACAATAAAACATTTGTTCTTTCAACGTAAATTGGCTCGTTCTATATAGTCAGTTATCCAAATAGCTTCTGACTTGTACCCTCCTTGTAGTGTTGCTAATATATTTGGCAACTGGTTACATGGGATTGAACACAAGTTTAGAACTCTTCTCAGGGTGGGAGCGCTCGTCGTTATTTGGTCGCTTTGGCTATGTAGAAATGATAAGGTTTTTAACGGGAAAAGTACATCTCTTATACAGGTTATCTACGCTTCGTTTATGGTCGTCTCTACAGCGTATGGAGAATCGTGACCTCTTTATGGAGGTCTGTACATGATTGAAGGCTACGGCGAGGGATACTTTTACCCAACATGGGTGGCAGCATGATCTCAGGATTGGCCCCCCTACGTCTTATGCGTTATACAAACACTAGATGTTTCTTAGTATTTTGCTTTTTTTTGTTTTTTTTTGTTCTGTGGGTGGACTTCTTTTGGCTGTGTGCATCTTAGTATGCAGAGGCCGGGTGTAATGCTTAAACCTTTTAAGTAATAAAGCGTCTTTTATCGGAAAAATAAGTAGAAGTAAGACTCATACCTGCAAGCTGCAGAACTATATCAAAATTCATGGTTTCCAGCCACTGTCTATTCTAATAAAATTCTGATTACTAAATGGGAGAATTGACGGATCGTGAGATACCAATACAAAACTGATGCATCCCAGCTTTTATTAGAATAGACAGTGGCAGTGCATAGTAAAGGACAACATTCGCTCCTCTGGACCGTGCATAGTAAAGCTGCCATGCGTCCAAATACTCAAAACTTCCCTCATTGCATATGAAAGGAAGCCGAATATGTTCAGTACTCATAACTCTGCAAGGATCCAACTTTTCTAGAGAAGAAATTACTAAACTGAAAGTATTTTGAATACGTGAGAACACCAAGGGCGATCACAACCTGTTTATGTCCCAACGAACATTATTTAGAGATGTATTTGAATTGCTATAATTACATCAAATAGTTCCCAGTCAAAGCGGACGCATTGTAACAGAATCATAACTGAAAAAATCTTCATTGGGAAACTTTTTCTGAAAGCTATCATTATTTCATTCAGAGCGAGCGTGGTGAGACATTACATGCTAATTGATAACACTTACATGGTTTTGAAAACAAAATGTGGGATGTTGCATCTAGGCCTCACCCTCAAAGGACAAAAACTGTACTTCTGTACTCCTTTTGCAAAAATAGTATATATTCAATATCATAATCATGTACTCTTTGTAGCAAAAACTGTATATGTTCGATATCATGCATCAGAAATGCTGGCATTGATCCCTCATAGGACAAAAAAAGGAAACCCATTACAATAAATAAGACCTCAAAATCAGTCACAAAAAAGCGAATAATTTTAGAGTATGTGTGAACCCCATAGTGCCAAAAATATAGACAATAATAATGGACCTAGTTTCCATAAATCTGACCATATCTAAATTAGACGCTGGTCTGATAACCTGCGGCAAGAGAGAATCTATAAACTTTGAACTAAAGAGAATATGCACTGATGTTTTTGTTAGAAGTGATTTCCAATGGAAGAGTATATATATATATACAGCCGGTCTATTCTGCTAATATTAGCAGAATAGTTATTCTGATAACACTTCCGCACTGCACACACAACGCGAGGGCACTGCACTTTCAGTAGCAAAGGTACTGCAATACAGAGACTAGTGAGCTTCCCGTCGCAAAAAACTGCACGCGGTGTTTTCTCGGTACTATTTTAGCTCCAGTTTTTAAACCATTTGTCGGAACGAGGCGTGTAATATACCATTGAAAAGCTATGGATTAGGCGCAACTTTGCCATGTTGAAATTTTTTCAAGATTCATCACGGTTTAATAGCAGTTTCAAAAATAGTGCGGCGCACGACGAGTGGCAGCGAGCGTTTTTTCGCGTTTGTTTCTAAATCGCTCGTCGGAATGAAGCAAATGACACACCGTTGGAAAGATATCGTCGAGGCGCATCTTTTTTATATCTATTATTTTCTCTAATTCGTTACGGTTTAAGAGCAGTTTCAAATTTACTAAATCACGGAATGGTGTTTTTCAATTTTTTTTGAATTTTTAGGTACTGTTTTTGCTACAGTTTTTTAACCGTTTGTCGAAACGAGGCGTGTGATACGCCGTTTGAAAGCTACGGACGAGGCGCAACTTTCATATGTAGAAATGCTTTTGAGATTCTTTACGGTTTTAAGATAATTTTGAAAATGGTGCGGCTGACAACGTGTGGCAGCGGCCGTTTTTCACGAAATTTTTACAAAGCGTTGATCGGAATGATTCATATTATACGCCGTTGGAAAGATATCAACGAGGCGCAACTTTTTCATGTAGAACACTCTCTCTAATTCCTTACGATTTAAGAGCAATTTTGAATTTACCGAAACGCGGACACTCTGTTTTTCGCGACACCCAAATCGTCGTGTATACTGCATCAGACAGAAAACCGCACTGCTTCAGACTGAAAAGCGCACTGCATCAGACAGTCAAGTGAACTTCATGAATTCTTTTGTCGGACGTAAACTTTCTCACACGAGTTTTTTGTGAGTTTTTGTTGTCTTTTTTTCAACAATTTTTATGAACGAGAGTGGACCGCAGAGACGAGGGCAAATGAACCGCGACATATGTCGAAGTGAACCTCATTGCTATCTTGTTGTTTCGTTTAAAAAAAAATCGCACTTTCATGTTAGGCGCAAGTGAACAGCATCACTCTTAAAAGTAAACCACATCCGAGGACCAAACGCACTGCAAGTGTTACGTAGTCGACTGCATTTTGAACGAGGGCAAATGAACCGCGACATATGTCGAAGTGAACCTCATTGCTATCTTGTTGTTTCGTTTAAAAAAAAATCGCACTTTCATGTTGGGCGCAAGTGAACAGCATCACTCTTAAAAGTAAACCACATCCGAGGACCAAATGCACTGCAAGTGTTACGTAGTCGACTGCATTTTGAGACACACGAAACAAATTGCACTTCATACAGAGGGGTAACGAGCTGCTACACAAATGGAGTGGACTATATTCTTTTCTCTCTCTTCAAACAAATTTACTGAGGACATGGGTACTGCAGATGGGAGACTAGCGAACTACACAACACACCCGAGTTTTTTTTCCCCGTGGCCTCCCGAACTAGCCGACGCCGCACCAGAGGAGCACCCAATCCACCATGTCGTTTGAACACTAGACCGCACGCGGAAGCGCACTGCACTGCATGTGTGTGCACGTCGCATACTGCACGCACTCACTGAATAACCAAAACTGGAGCCAAACTGCACTGCACTGACACACACGCACACACACTGCCGTCCACTATACCAAATTTAGCAATTTTTTTGCACTGGAGAAATTCAGTCAAACTGCACTTCACTGCAATTCTGAAGACACAAAAAACTCCAAACTGCACTGCACCGCACGAGGGTCAACTGCACTGCAGTCATGCACCCGGTGAACCTCACACTATGGACCGGCGTACTGCACGAGAGTCTCACAACCATCCTCGCCTGGAACGAAAACCACCATATTTGGGAATGCACAGAAGACAGTGAACCTCTCTAGTAGAATCTGCGAACTGCACAACACAACAAAGTCAGTGAAAATCCACAACACAACAAACACAACTGAACCTCTCTAGCAGAACCTGGGAATGCAAAGTGTGATGCCTGCTGGAATATAGAGACGCGAGGTGGGAGTTTGCTGGGATTTTTTTTCAAAACTATGATGATTATTATACCAAATTCAGAAACTATAGGACATAATTCGAAAAAAGCAAAACTGTGACCCCGTCGGTCGCGGGCTGGCCGAGGAGTGGGCCGTCGGTCTCGCGTGGGTCAAAGACAGGCCCGTCGGCCAGCAGGCAACCGAAGAGCGGCCTGTTGGCCAACCAGCGGCCGAGGAGGGCCCGTCGGCCAACCAGGAGCCGAGGAGTGGCCCGTCGGCCAACCACCGGCCGAAGAGCGTGGATAACGCCCCCGACCTCTTTCTTCTTCCTCTGGCGCTGCCTCATTCTTGCTCTCTCTCTCTCTCGTAGCTCTCTGTTGCTCGCCCCCCGCGCCGATCTCTTCTCTCGTCCACCCATTTTCCTATCCAACTCGCAGAAACAATAGATCATACCATTCTCCGCCGGCCTACGGTATTTTTTTTTTTTGCTATGGGGTAGTTTTTTGTGCGTGAGGAGGAGCCATGGTGGGGTGGAGGAGGTGTGGCTGGTGAGGAGGTGGTGGGATGGAGGAGGTGCGGGTGTGGAGGCAGTGGTGGTGAGGAGGAGGAGGTGGTGGTGAGGAGGAGTTCCGGTGGTGTTGTCCGGTGGTGCAAGGAGTCCGCGAGGTGGCCGGTGCCGCTGAGTTGAAGAGAGGAGGAAGAAGAAGGGGACACACGCGTCGAAGGTATAACAATGTCGTCAAAAATTCTCTATGAGCTGTACAGTTTATTTAGTGTACATAGTCATTTTAGCGGATAGTTAGTGTAGCCGGTAATAATTATGTTCGTTGCGATTATTGAGAATGTGGCAATGTCTGACAGGTGAAAATGTCTGAATCAGTAAATTTGACTGTTTACTACGGCCCTGGTAATGTTCGATATAATGAGTTGGGGATTGATCTTAGCGAGTTTAAAAATGGTGTCATGACACTTTCAGACCCGGACAGACTGGACATTAGACAGTTGAAGCACTGGTTGACTACTAGTTTTGGGCTGGATCCTGAAGTATGTTCCGTCAGTATTCATGCATTGTGGACCAAATCCTATAAAAATGTCGAGTGGGAGTTGATGCCGATAGATAGGAGCCATCATTGGTTGACCCTGTTAAGTCGTTGCCGAGACCGAAGAATCCACCCATATGCCCTAGTGCAACCAGTGGCGAAGGAGGAGAATACCGTACAACTCCACGTGGGGTATGAACCCGGCCAGGGTAGTTAAGTGGCTAACGAGATTTATTTATCCGGATCACAGCCACAGGATGTGGATGCTAGCCAAGAGTCAGACTACGTGCCACACAAATGTTTGTGGTCATGATACTGGGCAGAGTCAGTCAATAATATTAGCTGGTTATGGTGTTGCTGATGGGGATGAGGAAGGTGATGAAATGCAGAGGGTGATGGAGGAAGAGGACGAGGATGGATTTGCGGAGGATCTGGATTCTGAAAATTCCGAGGATGAAGTGGAGGTACCAATTCCTTCTGCATGGGATCAGGACATATCCACCGGTCTTACTGTCAACGATGGCCATGAGACTCCATGGCAATATAATCTAAACCAAGTCCGGATAGGGGCTATGTTTGATACAAAGAAAAAATTGAAGTATGCGGTGATAAAGTGGGCTATGTCTACGCAGAGGGTTTTCCGGACACACATATCAAGTCCAACAAACTATACCATGAAGTGTATTGAAACAGATTGTCCTGCGAAGGTGCATGGGCACGTGATGAAGTATAACATCCACTGGGTTGTCACCAATGTGGTCCCACATAATTGTGTGAGGAAAAACCTGTTGGTTCGTCATCCAAACCTGACTTCAACTCTCATTGCGCAACTCATGTATACTGAGATAGTGGAGAAGAAAGATATGGAAGCAAAACACATCCAGACAGCAGTGAAGGTCAGATGGAATTATGACATTCCTTATGGGAAGGCTTGGAGGGCTAAGCAGAAGGCTATGGAGGAAAGGTTTGGGATGTTCTTCGACTCATATGATAATGTTGTCCGTCTCCTTGACATACTGAAGGAGAGGAATCCCGGCACTTATGTTAACATACAACACACGAGGTTGGAGAGTATACCAGATTTCAAGGTGTTGAAACGAGTATGCTTCTCTTTCGCTATGTGCATCGAAGCTTTCCGGCATTGTCCTCCTGTGATGTTTGTGGATGGTACATTCCTGACTGGTTAGTACAAAGGGCAAATCCTGACTGCTATTGGTGTGGACGGGAACAATCAAATCATCCCACTTGCCATGGCATTTGTGGAGGGTGAGAACTTTCCGAGCTGGGTATGGTTCTTCCGTCAAGTTAAAATTGCGATCGTGAAAGACCGACCAAACGTGTGTGTCATTCATGACAGACATGCTGGTATATTGAAGGCCGTGAAGACACTAAGGAATCCAACAGCTGACGAACCAACACCTTGGAAGGACTTGCAGAGCCGGTGGTGCATGCGCCATCTTGGGGCTAATTTTTTCTCACAGTTTAAGAACAAACGGTTGATGAACTTGTTCAAAAAATTATGCAACCAGAACCAGCAGCGCAAATACGAATTTATTTGGTCAAAACTAGATGAGTTTACTAAGAAGCAGGTCCGTGAGAGGAAGAAAATGGAAAAAGATCAGGTTAAATTAGCAGCACTCATCGCGGAGCTAGAGGAGCCAGTAGGTCTTTGTGACTTGCCAGCAATTGACCCTCCTAATACTCAGAGAAAGAAGGGTAGGGCAATAAAGAATTTTTCTGAGTGGATAGAGAAAGAGCCTCCAGTGAATTGGTCTTTGCTGCATGACACCCATGGAGCTAGGTATGGCCACATGACAACCAATCTTGCAGAGGTGTATAACTTTGTACTCAGAGGGAATAGAGCTATTGTAGAGGCTGTATTCCATGGCACTTTGAGATATTTCAGAGAAAGGCACGAGTTAGCAAAGAAGCATATTGCAGATAACCAGAACACACCTTATTGTAGCCGTGTCATGGAGTACATGGCAAAGAAGATAGAGAAAGCAAAGAAGCACACTGTCAGACTCATAGGTAATCAAGAAAGGAGGTATGAGGTTCAGCTTCCTACAGATGGTTTTGGTTCTACAAATGAGGTGAAGACGCACGAGGTAAAAATTGGAACGGAATTTTATCCAACTTGTGAGTGTACATGCAACAAACCGAAGTTGTTGCACCTGCCTTGCTCACATGTGTTGGCTGCCTGTGGCTAGATTGAGTTGGACGCTATCTCCTTCGTGTCCCCATACTATTTAAAAGATGCAGTACTCAATGCCTGGACAGGTGAAATGACAGGGTTTAGAGTCGTAGGCAATTTCAACAAGGTAAACGATGGGGAGAGAGTATACATCCCGGATCCAGAACTTCGGCGAACAAGCAGGGGCAGACGTAAGGTAAAGCGCATCCAAAACGATATTGACCAATCTGAAGCTGGTGGAGCAACCAGACAATGTTTGCTATGCGCGGCTTATGGGCATAGGATGAAATATTGTCCTGACCTAAACAAAGACGGTGCTTCCACATCGATGAGTGCTTCCACATCGACGGCTGCGACAACAGTAGGAAGAGGCGGACGTGGTCGTGGCAGTCGTGGCAGTCGAGGCCGAAGGGACGGACGAGGAAGAAATAACTCAGAAGCTATATAATGTGTTGGACTATGTTTTAATTTGTAATATGTCAGACTATGTTTTAATTTGTAATATGTCAGACTATGTTTTAATTTGTAATATTATTTGACTATGTTTTAATTTGTAATATGTCTGGACTATGTTTTAATTTGTAATATTATTTGACTATGTTTTAATTTGTAATATGTCTGGACTATGTTTTAATTTGCATATGAGATTTGTTGTTCGAATTGCAGATATGGCTTCGTATCCGTTGCTTAATGGTAATATCGATAGAGGGCACCGGGCCGCACTTATGGAAGCGGGCAAGAACTTAGACGTGTTGGTCACTCGCACCCCAAAGTCTAACTGGATGATACATGACTCATGGGTTAATAGGTATGTGTCCGTATAATGACTTACTATGTTTGACATACTTTTGATAGCCGGAATAATGACTCTCTTTATTTTGTAGGTTAAGTTGGGCTGGACTTCTACCCTTGGCACGGCTGGTTGAGGGTACATTGGATGAGTGGGTTGAACATCCGCAATTGGATGAGACAGGTGAACCAATGCAGTTACACAAGAGGCAAGTGAAACGTTTCTCTTACGACAAGTCACTCCTTACCTGCTTAGTAGATAGATGGAGACCAGAGACACATACGTTTCACTTTCCCTGGGGAGAGATGGCGCCTACTTTACAGGATGTGTCTTACTTGTTGGGATTACCTCTGGCCGGTGCTGCCATAGGTCCTTTAGAGGCAGAACCTGGTTGGCTAGCATCGATGCAGGCCCCTTTTTTGGCTGTGGTGCCAACTGCTACGGGCCTAGACAACGATCCTCACGGGCCTCGTTTTAAGTGGTTGAGCCAGTTTCAGGTAACCTTCACGGCCAGTTTAAAAAATGTTGTTTTCATTGTTGTCCTCATTGCATAGTTTATACAATCGTTTGGTTTCTATGTAGATTGTCTCCTTAGGACATCCCGATGTTCAGTTGTCAGAGGCACAGATTGACCGATCCCTAGAGGCATATATTATGTGGTTGTTCGGCAAGACGATGTTCACGGAGAACCACGTGACCACTGTCGATGCACGACTCATCGGTATTGCACGAGAGATAGCTGACGCACGTTGCCCTGGGGACATTCTGCAGAGGAGTTTTGGTTCTGTTGTGTTAGCTGCTACGTACAGAGGCCTGTGCAAAGCTTGCTTGTTGAAGTCTAGAAAATCAGGTCATGTTGGATGTCCACTATTGTTGCAGCTCTGGTCATACGAGAGATTCCCTATTGGTCGACCCTATGTCTGCGTTGATAAACCTTTTGGTTTGGAGGACATGGCTGGGACTTACGTGCCTGCTATCGGTGACTTGCCTACTATGGGATCTGTTTGGACACGGAGAGAGGTATTTTCATGTTAAGTAACAATATGAATTATTAATGTTTATTTCTTGCCATTCAATAGTATTACTAATGCTTATTTGTTGTCATGCACAGAGACAGTTTGCGCATAGCCAGGTGAGGGGCTGCTACCCCTCCTTCACGACGCAGTTTGATAGTTTGCACGAGGATCAAGTTATCTGGGAGCCATACTCCCATCAGGCTATATTATCCAGATGCCCAGTTGGAATTTCTGGATTGTGCACTAGAGATCGGCACTATTGGATAACCAAGGCCAGGTTGGTGTTCGACGTGACGGTTGAGGAGATGGCTCTTCATAGGGTGATGAGACAGTTCGGTCTATGCCAAGAGCCTGACCCTCCAGTTATTCCACACTTACTAGATCACGTGCACAAGTAAGTAATACTATTTTAGTTCTTAGGTTTGCATTCAGAATATAACTAATCATGTAACGCGCATGTCAATCTCAGGTACAGTCACGGAGGAGGAAACAAGTCCCTGCATTCTTGGCTTCAAGACATTAGCCCTTACGTGGATGAATGGACTACTGCGCCGACAAATATCTGGGATGAGATTCCGCCCTTTGACTGGGACAAGTTCAGGTTGTATCTGCAGCGTTACCGGCATAGCACGAGGATCTACTTGGTTCCATCAGCAGCTCCTGATCAGATCGAAGCCCCTGTCACCAGCGATCTATTCCCAACTGCCTCTGTTGTGGGAACCAGACACCACGCGGTACGTGCTATGGTTCTCACATGTTCAGTTTTTTCTTAACCTGAACATATACAATTGGTTCACTATTCGTGTTGTCTGTCATACAACGATGATCTAATTGGTTAACTCTCCGTGTACAGGGTGACTTGACATGCGAGGCACTAGAGGAGGTTTCCGCTTTAATGCAACGCTTTGAGAGGGGAGATAATATTCCACCGTGAGAGAACGTCTCATGGTTGAGGCGACTTGATGAGAAGCTACGCGAGATTTACGCAGTTGTTACATGTAGACGATCTTCGGATGTTGCTATTCCTCGTCCAACACATCGTCCGCCACGCCCCTCTCTGCAGCGTTCAGAACCTCGACCCTCTGTGCACCGTTCAGAACCACGACCCTCTGTGTAGCGTTCAGAACCACAACCTTCACAACCAGGGAGCTCTTCCTAGCAGCAGACACCTCCTTCACAACCAGGGAGCTCTTCCTGGCAGCAGACACCTCCTTCACAACCAGGGAGCTATTTCTGCCAGCAGCCACCTCCTTCACAACTAGGGGGCTCTTCCTGGCATAATCAGATGGACCTAGGTAACACTACTTTGTACATTCTTTTAAACATTGTAGGTTCGCAAATCAATTTTACATGTTTTACTTTACCGCAGGCGGCAGCCAGTCGCAACCGTTCATGCATTCAGTCCATTCACCAATACTTAGTGGTGTTGGTTCGTTCTTAGACGGCGACGGCGACGACGATGACCGAGCTGCAAACACCTATGAGTTCTCGCAGACAGTTCTTCACACTCCACCACCACCATGGACGCAGGAGACACTGACACTGACAGACCAGGTTGTCTATGGTCGTGGTCATCGTGGGACTCGTCCACCGGCTGAGCGCTTATCGCCTTCCGGTCCTCGTCCGAGGAAGCCCAAGATTCGTTGTCGTCCCCAGCAGTGATATGGTTATCTATGTATGAGTCATTATCTATGTATGAGACATGCTTGATGTATGTGTTACTATCGCACTTGCTTCTATCAGAGTTGGAGACATATATCGACCTATGTATGCGAGAAACATATTACTATTAATTCGCATTATCATTCCAGTTACATTTCCAAAGAGACTGCAATAGTTCATTCAGATACAGGTACATCTGAATTAAACGGTAGGGCTGAACTTAAAAAAATGAAGCTTACAGACTACATGAAGGCATCATCGTCATCCTCCGTCGATGCGGTACTCTTGCCCTTCGACGATGCGGTACTCTTGCCCTTCGACAATGCGGTACTCTTGCCCTTCGACGATGCGGTACTCTTGCCCTTCGACGATGCGGCACTCTTGCCCTTGGTGCTTGGCATGAAGATATCGTCTTCGCTGTCGGCAGTCCATAAATATGTATGCTCTGCTGCAATCCTTAAGAAAGTTTCACTCTTCGTCTGCACTACCTTCTTCCACCTTCCAAGCAACCTAAGAAGTTCTTTACGTACCTCCTCATAGGTCCTTCCAGGCAACCCAGACCTACGTAATGCGTGAGCCAACTTATTCAGTATGGTGTCACTACCGATGAGTTCGTCCCATGGAAATATCCTATTGTCCATCCTGAAATTGGTGGCTAGTATCAGAAGACATTTGCTCATCTCAGGGTGAAAACTACAATCAAAAGGATAGTCGGACATCTCGAGTACACTACACTGCACTGCTTACCCACCTTACTGTCAAGGGGGTTTTATAGGTAGAGAGTAGAAAATGACGGGAAAGTGATGGCGGGAAAGGGATGGCGGGAAAGATATGGCGGGAAATATATGGCGGGAAAGGGATGGCGGGAAAATATGGCGGGAAAGGGATGCCGGGAAAATATGGAGGGAAAGAGTTGCGCGGAAGCATAAATAATATTTTTACAATGTTTATAAGACAACAATCGTTGTACATCATTATTAAATTAAAATTAAAAAAAACATTTCGGCCTAGCAGAGGCCGATAGGCCACCCCTCGGCCAGCCAGAGGCCGACAGGTCCCCCTTCGGCCAGCCAGAGGCTGACAGGTACCTCTTCGGCCCACCGCAGGCCGGCCGGGTTATAGTTTTGATTTTTTGGTGTTCAACCCTATAGATTTCATATTTGGTATAAATCCCGTCATAGTTTTGAAAAAAAAACCGTTTGCTGGAGACCAAGCCATTGCCCCCATACTGCATGGAGATGTGCACGGAACCGCATCCCACAATGCCGAAGCTGCACCTCAGCGCTCGCCGAACTGCTCGAGGGATCTAGAAGCACTGCACGCCGAGCACAAACAAACCGCATGCCGCCAATGAACTGGACGCCTGAGGGAGCTGTCGGCGTGGGGGTGGTGTGGTTGGCCGACGAGGCATGGCAGGTGCGCCTCCATGGTCGTCGAGGAGACCAGATCGGGAGAGGAGGGGGAGGAGACTTGTGGCCGCAGGAGTCGCTGCAGACCGGTAGCAACGTCGCCCGCGGCGGCCGGATCCACTGCCAGTGGCCTCGCTGGGGGCCCGTGGCGGCCGGATCCTGCACCGTTGTGGCCACTCGCGGCAGGGGTTGGGGATGGCCGGTGCGTCGGTGGTGTCAACTCATCGGGGGCGGGTCAGCTGGACTACACTCTCGGATGGATAAATACATGCATACATCTCCACGGGCACAACAAAAAGTAAAACCAACTGAAATATCGGACATGGAGTATTTGATCCCGAGCTCATATGCTCCCGCATGAACAGTAAAATTGAAAAAATAGTAAAAAAACTCAAAAAAATCTGAATTTTTTTTTCTGATGAACATTGACAAATTTTCTAGCTGCGTGCAAAATTTCAATTCGAAATGACATTCATGGAGGTCTGGGCGAAAAAAATAAAATCGATAGTCCAAAAAGATTATTGTTAGAAACATTTTGGAGCATCGATTTTGTTATTTTTGCCGTCATTTCAATCTGAATTTTTGCACGCACTTAGAACATTCATCAATGTTCATCAGAAAAAAAATTCAGATTTTTTTGAATTTTTTTATTATTTTTTTCGATTTTACTGTTCATCCGGGAGCATATGAGCTCGGGATCAAAAGAGGACTTTCGCTGAAATATCCATCAACTGAACTACAAAACGCACAAATCAATCCATCCGCCGACTGAACTTGCAAGTGGGCGTGTTGCTGAACGACTCGCTATGGTCATACTGTCGGCACCCGGTGAACTTCAAGCCTGGAAAAAATTCAAATAGCAGGCAGTACATTAGTGAGGAGAGCTCGCCGGAGAGGAGAGGAGGGGAAGGGAGAAGAGCTAGCTGGAGGGATGGGGATGCCGCGCAGCGGAGCGCGTCATGGAGCTCTGGATGAGTTGCATCCGGGGGGATGGGGGCAGTCGCTCGTCGGGATGGTGGGGCTGATGTGGAGCGGCGAGTGCCTTCCACACGGGGGGAGTTGGATCGGGGGATGCTTACCTAGGCCTCGCCGGAGAGGAGGGAGCCGGTCGCTCTCCTCCCTCGGACCCGTCTGGATCGAGCGGCCGCGATTCTATTGGGGGAGGGGGTCCGTCCCTTGGAACGATGCAGTTGATGGCCCGACGGCGCGTCGCCATGGGGGGTGAATCCAGTGGTGGGGGCCTGGATCCGGGGCTGGGAGGGGCGAGGGTGGTGGGGGTAGCCGGCCATCGCCGGGATGACAGGGGGGCGGTGCTGGTAGCCGGGCCGGCGCGAGGATGGGGGTGGCGCGTGGGACGTGGGAAGTCGCGGTGGCCGGCGTCGCAGGAAAATGAAGGAAGGAGGTGGCTGGCGTCGTAGGAGAAGGAAGGAGGGAGGTGGCCGGCCAGCGCACAGCGGTGGGCCAGATCGGCGTAGAGGTGGGAAGGGGCAGGTGCGCGTCGGTGCTCGGGGGTGGTGATTGGGGAGGAATCGGCGGGGCCGCTCCGCGGTAGAAGGTGGGTAGGGGGAGGGAAGATGCTCGGGGTCGCCAATGGCACCTGTGTAGAAGAAAGCTGGGATGGGTGGGGGTGGGTGGGGAAGAAGGTATGGTGGGGTTGGGCGGGTTTCTTTTTTGTTCGCTGCGTGCAGTTCGTTTGTTTGTTTTTTTGTGTTCGGACGGGTGTTAGCAGAATAAGAATATTGTTATAAGAATAAGATTTTTAAGGGTGTTATCAGAATAGACCCACCCTATATATATATATATATATATATATATATATATATATATTCAGGCTATTTCTTTGCACGTCTGCCATTATTAGGCATTTCATGGAACCATAGTGAACTGTGATGTAAAAATTGGCGTATTTTCAAATTATACATCTTGCATGAACAGAAGTTGCTGACAATTCGAAAATATAATGCACTAAAAAAAGAGAGCAGCTGGTCTTGTCGTATAATGTATGCTCACGAATTGGCATGGCCAGCAATTAATCTGTGGCTGAGGGTAAGAACATATACTGATCAGCTTTGAAGACAAAGATCTTCAGCTGGATGGAGGAGTTGTGCAGTGTAGCAAAATATATAATCCCTCTGGACTAACTGCATAGTGACAACATATTATATCATCATGATTCATGCCCCTTATATGCTATAGTTGCTTTATAGAGAAGAGTCCATCTACCTGAATTTGGGAAAAGATCTCCAGTGCTTTAGAGCATCTCCACTCGTTCGGCCCCCCAGGGCTAGAAATAGCGCCGCCCTGGGGGCGCGCCGGCTGAAATTTCGGCTTGGGGGCGATCGGGTTCCTAGCCGCCGCCCCCAGGTCGCCCCAGGCGCCCATTTCGGCCCACTTTCGGCGCAAATTGGCCCACTTTCCAGCTTATTTTCAGCGCAAAATGGCCCACTATCGGCGCAAATTGACCAATTTCGGCCCATATTCATCGTGCTTCGACATATAAATTCAACAGAAACTATTTTTTATCACATAGTTCATCACAGAAAATCAATAGAAATCAAATAGTTCAATACAAATTATATAGTTCAACAAATAGTTTAACAAATAAAAACTCATATTTCATCACACATTGAGCTAGGCGTTGCCCTTGAGCCTCCATAGGTGCTCCACCAAATATTGTTGCAGTTGTTGATACACCTGTGGGTCTCGGATCTCCTGACGCATATTGAGGAAGGCAGTCCAGGTTGCCGGTAGCTGGTGATCAACTTGTGCAAGAGGACCCTGCCTGTAATATGGTTCAGTGTCAAACACTGGCTCTTCCTGCTCGCTCTCAATGATCATGTTGTGCAAGATGACACAGCAAGTCATGATATCCCACATTTGATCTTTCGACCAGGTCTGAGCGGGGTACCGAACAACAGCAAATCGAGATTGGAGCACACCAAATGCCCACTCGACATCCTTCCTGCAAGCCTCCTGAACCTTTGCAAAGTGGGAGTTCTTGCCTCCTGGCACAGGGTTTGAGATAGTCTTCACAAATGTGGACCATCTCGGATAGATGCCATCTGCTAGGTAGTATCCCTTGTTGTAGTGCCGCCCATTGACCTCGAAGTTCACCGGAGGAGAATGACCTTCAACAAGCTTGGCAAAGACATGGGAGCACTGTAGTATGTTGATGTCATTGTGAGTTCCTGGCATACCAAAGAAGGAATGCCAAATCCAGAGGTCCTGTGTGGCCACTGCCTCAAGTACCACACTGCAACCGCCTTTGTACATCCCCTGCCAAGCAAATGGACAGTTTTTCCATTTCCAATGCATGCAGTCGATGCTTCCAAGCATCCCAGGAAATTCTCTTGCTGCATTCTGTGCTAGGATCCGAGCAGTGTCTTCAGCATTGGGTGATCACAAGTATTGCGGTCCAAACACTGCCACCACTGCCCTGCAGAACTTGTAGAAACAATCAATGGTCGTGGACTCGGCCATGCGCCCATAGTCGTCGAGTGAATCACCGGGAGCTCCGTATGCAAGCATGCTCATAGCTGTCGTGCACTTCAGGATTGAGGTGAATCCAAGTGTGCCGGTGCAATCCTTCTTGCACTTGAAGTAGCTGTCGAACTCCCGGATGGAATTCACAATCCTGAGGAAAAGCTTTCGGCTCATCTGATAACGGCGCTGAAATATTTTGCCGCCGTGCAGTGGAGCGTCGGTGAAGTAGTCGGAGTAGAGCAAGCAATAGCCTTCCAGTCGATGCCGGTTCTTTGCTTTCAGCCGCCCTGGCGCCGAGCCACCTCGCCGTGGCTTTGCATTGCTCGCGAGCAGGCCGGCCAGGGCGGCGAGGACCATGAGATGCTCTTCGTCTTGGACGTCGGCATCGGCTTCCTCCTCCAGCAGCGCCGCGAGCGCCTCCTCGTCGTCCGAGTCCATCGCCGAGCAGACAAATTGCCGAACACCTGGCGGGCGTGGTGGGCGCACAACCGCCTGTATCCCGCCCTGCGCTGCCGGAGCGCCGGAAAACTCGCCGAGGAAGGTGCTCGAGAGGTTGCCGCGGCGAAACCCTCTCTCTTTTCCGGCACGGTGGTGCGGGGTGGGCGGCGCAGGGATCGGCAAGGCGGCGGGAGGGCGTGCGCGGGGGGAGGGGGGCGCGAATCTGGACGTGCAAGATGACTTTTCGCCTGACAGTGTGGCCCAGACGCGGTTTTCCCTTCCGCCGGAGCCCCCAAGCGCCCCCCAGTGCGCTGGGTTCGGCCTGGGATCGCCGGGCCCAAAAACGGGCCGAGCCGGCGGATTTTGGCGTCTTGGGGGCGCGACTGGGGGTTTTTTTCGGCGCCGGCGCGAAAAAAGTCGCCCTGGGTGGGGGGCCTGTTGGGGGCGCGGCTGGAGATGCTCTTACAGACGCAAACACATGTCGGAATGTCGGAATCTTAGGAGCATACTGTACACACATTGGCTGTGAGCATCACCATGAGTTAACTTGCTTCTGCACTTGCCTGGGATTTAGATCTCTGTTCCAGAGGCTGGATCACCCACCTTGTTCTAGAGCAAGAGCTGCAACAGAAGACAGGGATAGATAAATAATGTTTCCTTCAGGTGCATTTGGTAGAACGATGTCCACCTTGACGGCCGGCACAGCAGGACCATGCCGTCGCCATCATGACCTAGGTATCACCAGATCTTACTTAGGTATTTAAACAGGGGATGTTCAACGAAGATGCATTTGATTGATTATTCATCTGTAACGAACAGTACTGCATGAATGTTAAATCGTTTGATAAATCCAATTTTATGATAAACCAATATTATACCGTAACTCATGGGAAGACACTGGAAGTAAATTACCTTGTTAATTGGATGAGGGTACCATCCATAATTAGAAGATGATATGCACATTTTTTATAGCTCCCTGCTAACAACATAAGAAGGATTTTGCAACAGATTGACATACACAGACATGGATTGGTACTCCATTTCCTTTCTGTGTGAATTTTTTGTAGAACTCCAGTTCCTCAAGCACAAAACAACAGCTCATTGAAGCAACATCCGAACCAAACTCTTATAAACACCAGAAGATATAAATTTAAATTTACAAAAATTACTTCTAATCTAAAGGTTCCGTTGGCTTTAAGCATCGACATCCTCTCTGGTGCAGCCTATTAACGGAGAAGAATATGACTGGTCTGTCAATCAGGGAGATCAACTTCTTTGCTCGTTTAGATCTTGTCAACTTCAAAGTAGCAGACTGTCTAGCTGCACGTGGTGCACAACCAGGCCATGCGACCACTGTAAACCTGCTGATTTGGCCGTTTGCTTTGGTGAACGGAATACCAGTTAAAAAAAGGTAAATAAAAACTTGCAGTTCATCAACCGTTACAGCAAGAATTTAAAGCAGAGTAAACCAGTCGCATCAAAGCAAATACGAGTGTGACATTAGAACGGACAACGCATAATACCAGTGTGACAAACCATTGCTGCGCTGCTACTCGACATTCTCCAGATGTTGCTGGAGCTAGGAATACATTATGCATTGGCATTCTCAAATCAACTATCAATTTGATTTTGACCTGAATCAATAGATCGAGAGCATACAGGAGCTTTCCCGCAAAAAAGAGAGAGCTAACTCACAGTACTAGAATAAAGGACAAGGCCATCATCAACTCATATCATCATCAGAAGATTCACTCCCTCCCGTTGTTGGATCGAAGTCATCAGAGTCACTGTCCTCATAATAGAAGGGAAATTGTATATCTTTCCTGCCCATATCGTATATCCCTTTTAATGGGTGCCTCAATTCACCCATTCCTTGGTTCTCACATGCATAACATTCACCTGCCAAAGTAAATCACAATGTTAGAATCCTTTTAGGCCACTACAAGTCATAAGGTGAAAATTTTCCATACCATATTGATCTTGCTCCAAAGGGTAACAGACATAGCGTTTTATCATGCATATCGATTTGACCTGAGCGAAGTACATTGCCGATGTCCAATCAGCTGAGCCAGGCTTCTTTGTCTTGACAGTAAAGTTGAAGTGATGAAATATCCTGAAATAATGCTCCGCATGGAAACATTGATGGACAAGCTCGTCAAATTCATAATCAAGTCCCTAAGATGAAACAAGTGTTAGTCATACTTCTCCACAGTGCCAACAATAAAAATGATTTAGAGCAGAAATGAGAACCTTAAGTTCATCTTTGCTCTCAATGTATCTTCTGAAAGCCACCATCGCCTCCTCGCTCATCCATCGTTTCGCATTTGCAGCAACTTCTTCTGTTTTAGAAGCATAAGTATGTTGCCCTCGCGCTTCAACTGATTGTGTTTGTTTTTCGGCTTGTTTGTCTGCATATTGTGTATTAGCTTGATAGTCAAGTGGCCAATATCCTCGTGCTTGGAATAGTTGAGCTCGTTCTTCATCTTGTTTTTCTTCAAATTCTATACTACCTTGAAAGTCGAGTGGATAAAATCCTCCAAGTTTATGCTTTCTAGATAGAAATATCAGAATACAGTCAGCAAAGCATGGTTAATAATGTAATCTACACATATACCAAATACAAGGGGCAGGGGGCAATAAACTGATTCTCAACTAAATTGAACTTATATTAAATAACTATAAGCACTCTTTCCTTGGATATAGGAGCAAGTTCATGTAATGAACCTTGCTTTATTCACAATGAATCTTTGATTATAGTATTCATGTATGGGTATAATACTAAAACCAGGTTCAAGAAGTACAGATGATGTGGGGTTCACTATGCGTAGCAACTGAGCTAATCTGCATTATGACCTACAAAAGACGATCGCATAGCTCCAATAAAGCTATTTTTGTTGACCTAAAGAAACATAACAACACGGTTGTTTCCTGAAAATCAGTATGCATCATATGAAATTATGAATCAACTGTTTCAGCATGCATCACCACCCTAGGTAAAACAATTTACATCCATGCTTTAGTCAACTTCTACTGTGACCAAATTGGAGGCTTGGAAAGCTTTATGAAAATAAATATCAATAATCAATCTTAACCATGACGATACAGATTTAATGAAGCATGTTTAGAGCATACACCACAATTCTAGATCACCAAATAAATAAACCCACAGAGCCAGTTAGAATCTATTCCAAGAGCTTTGCAAAATAATGACTAATGGTTGTATCACTGGCAGGCTGGGTGCAAAGCTGACCGCACGCCACAACCAGTTCCTGGATAAACTTCAACCAAAGCATCAAAATAAACAAGTCGTACCAAACTGCCTCACCGCCAAAAAGAAAGAGACTCCATGGAGCCGATACGTCCCCTGGGACTGGGGCTGCAGCCTCCATGGACGCAATTAAACTTGAGGCTTGGGCCTACTGTCTCAACGTTGATTGAGCTAGTTCTTTCACAAACTAAAAGAAACTAAACAATGGCAGGGCGCGCGGTGAAGGGGAGGAAATCTTACCGAGTTTTAGCTTCACTGAACAATATTTAAATAGACATTGAACATTTTTGTGATATATGATGAACAATTTTTGAATATATATTGTACATTTTTTTTAATACATGCTGAACAATTGTGATTTTTTTTTTAAATATAATTTTTTTTAAACTGTGGACAAGTTTTGAAATCATGAACAAAATTTGAAATTTCGAACGTGTTTTAGAACAAAGAATAAAAGTAAAAACGAAAAAGAATAAAATAAAATGAAAGGAAAATAAAAGAAATAGAAACAGAAACAGAAAAAGAAGAAAACAAGAAAAACCGAAAACCAGTAAAAGAAAAAACATGAAAAAACCATCTAGAAGGTTCCCAAAACCGTTTGCTTGGCCCTGCTTCAACGGCCGAAATGGGCCGGCCCGTTCGGACTGCTCGCTTGCGCGCTTCAGCGGAAGAGCAGCTGACGGACGCACGCGAGCGTCAAATAGGGTTCGCCGTCTGCTACGGGAGCTCCTAAGTGGCGCCTTCAGCGCCACTTGAGGAACGGGCGCACTCTGCGCTTCTGCGCTGGGCCGGCCCATGTAAGGTGACCCTTCCCCCCCCCCCCCCCCCCCCCCCGCGTCTGGTCTCTCGGGTCCCCCCCCCACCCCCGCTCGAGCGCAGTTGACTGCTCGCTCGGTTCCCCCTCAACGGTTGACTTTTCCAAAAAAAAAGAAAAAAATCCGCAAAAATATAAAAAATAGTGATTTAAAAAAATTTCACGGTTTAAAAAAATTTGTTCACAAACTTAAAAAAAGTCCATTGATTTGAAAAAAAATCACCAATTTTGAAAAATGTTCATCGAAATAGAAAAAAGTTCATCAAATTTGAAAAAAAATTCATCAAATTAGAAAAATTTCGTCAATTTTTTTTTAAAAAAGTTCATTGATTTCCAAAAAAGTTCATCGAATTAAAAAAAGTTCATTGAATTTGAAAAAAAGTTCACAGAAAATGAAAAAAGTTCATCAAGTTTAAGAAAAGTTCGTTGTTTTGAAAAAATAAACAATAAAATTAAAGAAAAGAAAAAGGAAATAAAAACCAAACTAAACCATACCAGAAAGAATCAGAAAAAAAACCCGGCTTCAACGAACTGAATAAAGAATAAGAGGTCCAAAACGCAGAAAAGTGACACAAGCAGTGAAGTAGTCCAACTGGTTGCTCTGGTAGTAGCAGAAGAAAGAAGTCTTGAGTTCGAATCTTCATGTTGTACCTTTTTGGAAATTAATAGAAAAAGATGTAAACATGTAAAAATGGGCTGGCCCATGAAGGAGGGAGGGGTGTGCGCCCGTTTGCGCTGATGCCTGTTTAGGGAATGCCGTCTGCTACTTTGAACTTGACGAGCAGAGAAGTCAATCTCCCTTATTGACAGACCATTGTTGAACTGCAAGGCTTCTATTATGTTGGCCTTTTCTCCGGAGCATTGTTCCAACTGAACTTTAGCATGAGGACTTTCCCGCCGATTGTAGGATACAATATCAGGCCGGCTTCAGCGATGGAGCGGCAGCAACGGCGCACCTTCGGCTTGTGCTGGGGATTGAGTTTTGCTTGGCTGTGTTAGAACCTTGTTGTAACTTTTTTTCACCGACAAAGAAAATAAAAAATCTTGTTTTTTCATATGTCTTTTGATCATCGGAAAATTTTAAATATAAATCCAGAACCTTATCTAGGTACTATGTCGGAAAAAAAACACCCTCTCGCGTCACCCCTTCTCCCGCGGGCGACACGAGGGGCGGTAACCCTAGCCGCCAGCCGCTCCTTCTCCTTCCCCTCCGTCGTCGTCGGGGGACAGCGCCGGGCAAAGCTCATGCGTTTGACGGCGGCGGCGGAAGGCTGCTCCTCCTTCCCAGGTTGAACGGCGGCGAGGGCGCTGGATCCGCAGGGTGTGGCCTCTCCCTCAATCCATGGCGGCGCGTCGGCTCCTGGCGGCGACGCTTGTGGTGGTGCGGATGGAGATCGGCCAGAGGACGGGGGTGGGGCTAAGCGTGGCTGGTGGCGGCGGCGACGTCCGGCACGGATCCCAGGGCGACGGCCCTGGTCGGCGGCAGCAAGTGAAGCTAAGGCTGCCCGTGGCGGCATGGCGTGGTGGTGCCCCCGTCCAAGGGGAATCTGTGCCGGTGATCTGGTAGTTTGGCTCCGGATAGGATCCGATCAGTGACGGTGACGAGCAGGAGCGGGATCTTTCCTGGCGGCTCTCGCAGTTTTGCGAGGTGGAGTGGCGGCCCTCCTCCCAGGATCCAGTGGTGGTGCACTTCGGTAGTGGCCGGTGTGCCAGGGCTCCCACGGTGGCAGTGCAGCTGTGGGTGGTCGCCGGATCTGGGCGGCCAGATCTAGGGTTTGAAGATGGTTTGGCCGATGCACAAGATGTGGGATGGAATCTCGTGGGACAAGATCTGGGTGAAAACCTTGTCTTAGGCCGGTGGTTGGAGCCGGTGATGGTGACGCCCAGGCGCCATTTACTTCTTGAAGGCATCATCGAGGTGAAGTTCCCACCTCCTTCCACTACCTTTGGGGGGAAACTCTTGATCAATCGATCGGATGATGGCGGCGCTCATGTGTCGTTCCCCCATTGGGGGCATCATTCTTGGAGGGGTTCATCGGCTAGAGGGACCAGTGGACGACTACAACGGTGGAGCGGCGTGGCATCTGACGCGTCAACAACGGCGAGTCTCGACGCCATGGGGCAGCGGGCTCTCGGCGATGGTCGCCTGTTGATGGACGCGCGCAGGATGGTGGGGTTGTCAGGTGTCGTGGTGGCGTCGACGGCAGTTGGGCCTGGCAAGGCATATGCATTGATCTCTCCTGAAGATGGGACGGCGGAAGATGGCGCAAAGGCAGTGTATGCTGAGGGTTTGATACACTGATTGGTGCTCTCGGCTCGCGACAACCTGGGATGGCCACCGGATTAGATGGTGTCCGTGGATGCGCCAGGGCACTCCATTAGACTTGTAAGTGTACGATTGAGGTCGCTATAAAGTTGGCATTGGGCTTATCCATGTATTCTACTTTGTTGGACTCTGTTGAATAATTAATAAAGATGGTTGTATGCATTGCTTGATGCAGAGACCAATGGTAATCCTCCTTTTTGAAGAGAAAAATTGCTGTTACAAGAAATTCGTTTTTTTTTGTTCTGCTCACACATGAGATAGTCCAGCGAACGGAAGAAAACCGAGGCGGGCCAGCGATTGAAGGCCAACACCCGTCGCTACGCGGCTAAATTTCGTGTTTTGACCCTTTTCTGAAAGTTAGTCGAGATCTGACCTTAGTTTGTAAAAATTTCAGGATCTGACCCTTTTACTACTGCCAGGGTCTACGGCGATAGGGTGTAACAGCCTACCGCCAGGGACTTTGGCGTTAGGAAACACCCCTACCGCCAAACAGGCTGGCGGTAGCTTGTACAACCCTACCGCCAAGGTGTCTGGCGGTAGGCACGAGCACGCACTATGTTCCATACTTAGAAAAAATTTACGGTAGAGCGTGCAACCCTATCGCCAAGGACCTTGGCGGTAGGCTGTTACACCCTACCGTCATGAACCGTGGCGGTAAGGAAAGGGTCAGATCTAGATCAATTTTCAGAAGGCGGTAGGCTGTTACACCCTACCGTCATGAACCGTGACGGTAAGAAAATGGTCAGATCTAGATCAATTTTCAGAAAAGGGTCGAAACAGGAAATTTTCTCCTAGGTTGTCTTGCCCTCCGCCCTCCTCGCGATGGCCGGCGACCGATCCGCTTCGCCTCCCGCCGGCCCTCCAGCGTCCTCTTCGACCGAAACTGAAACTGGGTCAGATTCACCCCCTCACCTCCCTGCCATTGTTTATTTTCTTTTACTTTGTGAACTGGCTCAATCAACAGTGAGATAGTAGGTAGCCTCAAGTTTAATTGCGTCCTAGTCCCAGGGACGTGATGATCGTATCGGCTCCTTGGGAGTCTTATTTTGTCAATCACAGACATGTATCTCTGTCAAAAACTATTGTTGGCGGTGAGGCAGTTTGGTACTACTCCCTCCGTTTCTAAATATATAAGTCTTTGTAGAGATTTCACTATGGACTACATATGGATGTATATAGACGTAGTTTAGAGTGTAGATCCACTCATTTTGCTCTGTATGTAGTCTTTTATTGGAATCTCTAAAAAGACTTATACTCCCTCCGTAAACTAATATAAGAGCGTTTAGATCGCTGTGAGTATTTAGGAACGAAGGGAGTAGTTGTTTATTTTGATATACTATATGATTGTAGTTTTTGTTTATACAGGAACTGGTTGTCAACCACAACCAGTTGGCTGTGGCGTGCGCTCAGCTTTGCACCCAGCCTGCTACCCGGGTTCCATTGTTGGGCCCCGCAAATGTGTGCGCCTGGGTTGTTTCCTCTGAATCAATATGCCACAGGGGCTAGTCCCTGTTGGTCGAATTTTGTTTTGGTTGGTCAAATTAAATTTGTTGCACTATCTTTCTCATGAGAAAAACAGAAAATGCCAACAAATCATAGCTATGTTTCTACCATCCTAGCCATGTTTCTACTCTTCGTCGTAATAGTCACCTGACACATCATCGTGCTTGTTTTGATCAGGGTCCGGGAGCATGTGGAGGAGGTGAACTGCCGTGAGCTTGGGGATACAAGCAAGGATCTGTCTAGGTTTGAGACCCTGACGCTGAATGACACACCTTACACACTTGAATCAGCTGACGGGTATGTCCATCTTCCTTTTGTAAGTTATTAATAACTGGTTTGTTGAAGCGCTGGGTACTTTTTATGACCCGTATGGTTGCACTAATGGGTACTTGTTATGACCCATATGGTTGTACAATGGGTACTTGTTGGGTGTGTTTGGTAACAATCTCACCCTAGCATGGTTGTTCTCTGCTGAGACTGGTGGCATGTATCCATATCTGATAGATTTGGTTAATGAATTATGTAAACAATTGTAGCAAGAATTTGTGGATAATTCGTTTGATTCAAACAACTTCTTCTCAGCATACACACTTTCCTCGTGCATTGAAGATCGATTATTGATATCTGTTTTCCTTAGGACTTTCAAGCTTCAAATTTAGTCACAGTAGACGTTGACTAAAGCATGGATGTAAATTGTTTGGCCTAGGGTGGTGATACATGCTGAAACAGTCGATTCATAATTTCATATGATGCATACTGATATTCAGAAAACAGTTGTGTTGTTATGTTTCTTTAGGTCAACAAATAGCTTTAAATGGAGCTATGCGATTGTCTTTCGCATGTCATAATGCAGATTAGCTCAGTTGCTACGCATAGTGAACCCCACATCATCCGTGTTTCTAGAACCTGGTTAGTGAACCCCACGTAGTGAACCTGTCTTATATCCATACACAAATACTATAATCAAAGGTTCATAGTGAATAAGGCAAGGTTTATTACATGACTTTTCTCCTATATCTAAGCAAAGAGTTCTTATAGTCTATTAATGCAAGTTTAATTAAATTGAGAATCAGTTTATTGCATCTTGTCCCATGTTGTATCACTACGTGAACTTTCTTGTATATCTATCTAGATTACATTATTAACCATGTTTTGCTGACCGGATTCTTATATTTCTTTCTAGGCAGGAGATATTTGGAGGATTTTATCCACTCGACCATCAAGGTGATATAAAATTTGAGAGAAGACAAGCTGAAGAACGAGCTCAATTTTTCCAAGCACAAGGATATTGGCCACTCGACTTTGAAACTAACAGAGAATATGCAGACATGAAAGTTGGAAAACAAACTCAATCAGTCCAAGCACGGGGACAACATACTTACGCTTCTAAGAAAGAAGAAATTGCTGCAAATGTGAAACGATGGATGAGCGAGGAGGCGATGGTGGCTTTCACAAGATACATTGAGAGCAAAGATGATCTGAAGGTTCTCCGCGTCTGCTCTAAATGCTTTTTATTGTTGGGACTGTAAAGAACTATGACTAACACTTGTTTCATCTTAGGGACTTGATTATGAATTTGACGAGCTTGTCCATCAATGTTTTAATGTGGAGGATTATTTAAAGATGTTCCATCACTTCAACTTTACTGTCAAGATAAAGAAGCCTGGCTCAGCTGATTGGATGTCGGCGATGTACTTCGCCGAGGTCAAATCGATATGTATGATAAAACTCTATGCCTGTTATCCTTTGGAGCAAGATCAATATGGTATGGAAACTTTTCACCTTATGACTTGTAGTGACCTAAAAAGATTCTAACATTGTGGTTTACTTTGGCAGGTGAATGTTATGCATGTGAGAACCAAGGAATGGGTGTATTGAGGCACCCGTTAAAAGGGATATACGATATGGGCAGGGAAGATATACAACCTCCCTTCTATTATGAGGACAGTGACTGATGAATTCGATCCAGCAACAGTCCGGAGTGAATCTTCTGATGATGATATGAGTTGATGATGGCCTTGTCCTTTATTCTAGTACTGTAAGTTAGCTGTAGCTCTTGTATGCCCTTGATCTGTTGATTCCTAGTTGATTTAAGAATGTATTCCTAGCTCCAGCAGCATCTGAAGAATGTCGAGTAGCAGCGCAGCAATGGTTTGTAACACTGGTATTATGCGTTGTTGGTTCTAATGTCACGCTCGTATTTGCTTTGATGCGACTGGTTTACTCTGCTTTAAATTGTTGCTGTCACGGTTGGTGAACTGCAAGTTCTTATTTACCTTTTTTTTTTGGTATAATTGGCATTCCGTTCACCCAAGCAAACGGCCAAACCAGCAGGTTTGCAGAATTGCAGTGGCCGCATGGCCTGGTTGTGCACCACCTGCAGCTAGACAGTCTGCTACTTTGAACTTGACAAGATTTAAACGAGCAGAGAAGTCAATCTCCCTGGCCGGTCATATTCTTCTCCGTTTAACAGCCTGCACCAGAGTAGTAGAATCCTATTCTACCATTGCAGAGGTCGTTCCGCGCCTGTAGTGAGATACGGTCCATTTTTGTGCTGGAGATTGAGTTTTGCTTGGCTTTGTTAGATACTGAATGTAATTTTCTTGTTTTTTGAGATGTCTTTTATAGTTGGAAATTTTGAATATAAATCCAAACCTTAGGGCATCTCCAACGCGACCCGCAAACCTCCTGCAACTGTCCGGACCGCGTGGTCCGGACTGCGGAAGCCATCCAAGGCGGTCCTGTATCAGTCCGCGGCGCGGTTCGGACGCTATTTCTTCCGCAAACCGAAGACAAAAATGGGGGAGGTTTGCAGGTGTCCGGACCGATCCCAAGCCCGCTTCTGACTGCCCTGGCCCACCAAAAACCCCTCCCCTCCCGCGCGTTTTCGGTCAGCGTCGCTCCAGAGCGTCAGCGCCCGCATTCATGCCCGGTCAGAGCGGACGCGACCGCTCACTGGCGCCGGCATTGAAGCGGCGCGCCGGCCGAGAGAGCGTCGCCCGCACCATTTCTCGGTGCAGGCGACTGCCGCGCATTCAAACGACACGACAGCCGCCCGTCCATCCGTCTGTCGCCCGCATTGATGGCACGCGGTTGCCGAGGCGTTTCCTCTGGCGCCACCCGTCCGCCCCTCTGTAGCCCACCAGTGCTATATAAACCACTGCCCCGGTGCCCCGGCCATAGCAGTCATCCCTCTCTGCATCACTCCCCGCCATGGATCCCTCCGCAGCCAAAGCTCTCTGGGACGGGCTGATGTCGGAGCAGAAGAAGGCCATGGCCGCCATTGCTGCCAACTGGCAGGCCGACAGGCAGCCAGCGGACGCCTCCTCCGATGAGCCAGCGCCACCCTCCTCTTCCTCCACGGCACCCTCCTCCGCTCCATCCTCGCCAGTGCATTGCATCATGACCATCGGCGAGGCCCGTGCCCATTATATGGACATGGTGCGGGAAGACCAGTTCCGGCAGGCGCAGGCCGACGCCAACTAAAACCACAACCTCCTCCAGGAGCATCTGCAGGCGGAGGAGCAGGTCGCCGCCGGTAGGGCGGTCGCGCCGGACGTGGACCTGGCGGAGCAGGAGGCGCTGCTCGAGTCCTTCCGCTTCGCTCGCAAGATCCGCCTCGCCCGCTGGCGGTACCAGCAGCGAGTGGCGGAGGTGACGGCCGCCGGCAAGGAGTGCGACGACGAGGCAGGCAAGGCGTTGTTCGGAGACACCGACGAGGAGGAGGCCGCACCCCGACGCCACGTCCGCGGGTGCCGCCGGCAGCGAGGAAGAGTAGTGCACGGTAGGTCGCCCCGCTCATGTCCCAGGAAGGCCACCGCTCCTCCCCTCTCGTCGACATCAAGCTTGGTGGGCTGAGCATCTTCGGCCGATTAGTTGTTTGGCGGCGACGTGGAGGCGGACAGCTTCAGTTCCCGGGGCTCCGGAGGCGGAGCTGGAGAGCGCCGAGGCTGAACTGGAGACGGTGAAGCTTCAGTTCTCGGGGCTGATGGTCGAACACGGGGACCGGACGCCGAAGATCATTTAGATTAGGTATTAATTATACTCGAGAGCCCGCCTAGCACCGCTTTGATGTATTTGTAATGAAATCCTTCATGTTTATATGAAATCCGGCGTGTTTATATGAAATCCGGACTTGTTTGAACGAATTTCATCCGGTTGGTTCAAGTTGTTGTGAAAATGTATGCGGCTACGGTTAGATGGCTGCCTCCTGCATCCGTGTCCACGGGAGGAAATTTGCGGGTTGCCGTTGGAGATGCCCTTATTTGCTAAGAAAGAAAGATATGTTATTTCAACTGCTTTTACCGTACCAAGTTCATATTTCTGAATTTATTTCAGGACTTTCGGTGATGTGATGTGCATAAGTGGGAGGAGACGTTTCCGTCAACTACGACGTTTGTGACAACTTCGTCAATCTCAAGAGAATGTGCATGCTCAGTCTCTTAGAGGTGTTCATAGGATAGGGTGTGCGTGTGTGCGATCATAACGGTGAGCATATGTGCGTGCGTATAAGCGTCTGCGTCTATACCGTGTTAAAAAAACCCAAGAAATTCGTTTTTTCTTTTTGCACACACACTAGACAGTCCAGCGAACGAAAGAAACCGAGGTGGGCCAGCGATTGAAGCCCAACACGCATCGCTAGGCTCAGGCGCACGTTTCCTAGTCTGTTCCGCGCGTTAAGCGTGGAATAGGAGGTCTCCTCCTCCCTAGTTAGAAAACAAAATAAAAAGTGTTCATCGCCTAAATTGCGGGAGACCCAACCAAGTTTCCCCGCATAACTCCTTTCTCCTAGGTTGTCCTCCTCTGGCTCCTCGCGATGGCCGGTGACCGATCCCCTTCTCCTCCCGCCGGCTCTCCGGCGTCCTCTTCGAGCGAAACTGAAACTGGGTCAGATTCCCATCTTTTCACCTCCCTGCCATTGTTTATTTTCTTTTACTTTGTGAACTAGCTCAATCAACGGCGAGACACAGCCTCGGTCCCAGGGACGTGCTGATCGTATCGTCTCCTGGGGAGTCTCTTCCTTCTTTTGTCAAACCTAGATGACCCGTTGCGCCATGTGTAATTCAGGTATTGAAAGAGTGTGCATCAAAATATGTAAACATAAAATAAAACATATATAGAAATTAGTCGCAAAGGGCGGGAACGAACCAGGCTTTCAAACCATGAAAGTTAGAATATTTAGAGACGGATGCCTACTTATATTGCCTTATGAATGTTACCATACTATTGAATTAGGAGTGATAACAGGGTGTATTCTTTTATAGCTCTTTCCCCCCACTCCCTCCTATTTATAAAGGATAAGTAAACATCAGACTGGACCATCCCAGATTGAGCATATCACAAGCATATTAGACATGGAAGTGCCATTTTTAGTACATGGCCAGCAAGATAGAGTATTAAAGACTAATATGATCAGCACTCAGCAGGCATTGCTATTTAAAATGATAAGCCATACTATCTTGATGGTACATAACAAAAAAGCTCTAGCATTTCCCGTCAGTTATACTACTCCTTGCTCATCAAGCTTCTTATCCTGGGAGAGATCACACCAAGCAAACACGATTCAGTTGAGCACAGACACGTAAAGATTCATGATCAAGAACAGAGTTAAATTTATCTTGCATCGAAATTCTCTCAATTGTCAGAAAGGGGAGACTTTGATAAAAGCTTCTTCTATCTGTCTGTAGTCCTGATGTTTCCGCTTGTCAGAGCATCATGCATCTACAAATACAAGGAAAAATAATATAGTTTACATTACAAGGAAAGAAATAGGAAAACTATGTTCTCTAATCATGATCATGTATGTATTGAACAATTAAGAATGCAATTCAAGTGTGTTTGCTAAATCGTAGATGACAAAGTAAAAACTTGATGTAGTACATGTGTTTTCTGATCCACCCACAAGAATCTGGGCCCTTCATCCAGGATCAGATGGCTCAGACATATTTTTTCTATTTCTGCAACCGTGACCCTTCTTCTATTGTAGTCGCTCCCGTTCGAGAGAAATAAAAAGGAACAAAGTTCCCCCCAAAAAAATAAAAAAAATCCTCAAACAACTAATAAATAAAAAGGAGCAAGTTGCCACACCAAGCAATTAGTGCGGATATGTTGTTAGGAGACACTTGATACTGCTAGAACTTAAACAAGTGATCCACTAACGTAGTAGTACACTATTTTTAAGGAACACGGCATATAATTTGTTACTCCTTTGAACTATAAAACCACGACAAGAATTATGAAACGGATGGAGTATTATGAATTGTACATTTTACATGGTTAATCATTTGTACTATCAGAGAATGAACCACACCAATTGCATCTAAAACCAACACTGTCAGGCTTTACGTGATAATCTATGCCAAACTAATTGCAAACACTAATTGAGCACCCGGTGCGGAGTAAAAAACTTATAGCAAGCAAGTGATCACACATACAAACATTCCCAGGGAAAATGCGTAAACCCACAACTCAAATATATGACTTCGCAGCTAATTAGGCATCTATAAAACAGAACAGTGTAGGTAATCTCCTCATGGAACCATGTATGCCTATGCAACCAAAAAAGTATCTATAGCAAACAGTGATTGAAAACATCTGTGTAGAACAGATCAGAAAAGTCAGTTTCGTCTTTGTAGTCCGCATTAGAATCTCTAAAAAGACTTATATTTAGGAACAGAGGGAGTACATGACAGTCATTGTCAAACAATCAGTCTAGAGAGATCATCGATACTGAAGCAGGAGCAAGAGACATTAGATAGAACAAAAATATACATTCCTCTCCTCAATGGCAAAGGACGAACCCACGAAGAAAGCACTACGACCTTGATGCAGGGCATGGATATCGCTCCCTTGCTGGAAGCCATCGAACCTGAGAAGCACCTGCCAGGCTAAACTTGCTCCTCCTGTTCCCCTAACCACCTTCATAAATTTATGTTCGTTAGGAACAAGTTTCATAGCCACCTGCAATGTCCCCACATATGGGTGATTCATCAAAGAAGCTTTCAAAAAAATCATCAAAGAAAAACACAAATGAAAGGCAAGCTTACACAAAAGGTTGTCCTAGTTCCGTCAAGCAATCTAACAATAAGATAGCAAGCTTACCTGAATGGGGATGACCCGTGACCTGGATCTCAGCAAGATTTTTCACCTAATTCTCTCGGCGCCCAGGATGGCCACAGCTAGGTGATGCTGACCTCCACTGCAACCGGCCGGTGGTCGAGCACTTCAGAGGGACTCGTGCTTGCATCAACACAAATCATATTATCAAAATGCAAGTGCAAACTTAATTGGGTTTGCAAGATGGTTAAAATTCACCTTAGTCTTCTTCAACTCTTCAATTAAAATTGTTCTTCATCTCTTCTTTCTCCGATCTGCACACATCATGTTTAGAAAATCCACATATTAGGAAACTAAAATGTGAATGAGAGAGAGATAGAGGAGCACCTAATTTTCTTGGCCCTATTTCTTCTTTCTCAGATCTGCACACGTTAAGTCAACAATCCTATTAGATATACATATACATGCAGCTATGTATATTTAGTAATCAATAATTTCCTTTCATCACATACACATGTGCTAGATAGTACATTAAACTCTGGTAATGTTGAAGTATGAACAGCAAGCGGATCTCTGCAAAAAGAAATCAAAGGAAAAAGGAGTTGGGACATTCTTATTTAAGTTCTTGGTACCTGACATCTGTGTAGATTTCAGGAGGGTACCATCCGATGGTGCAAAGGGCGAGAGTGAACCAGGTATTCGGAAATCAAAGAAAAAAGAAATCAATGTTTCGATCCATCTCGTAAATGGTTAGACTGCAAAATAATCATTTGGGTTTAGGCAACTGTTACCTAGATTGTATAATAACGACCGCACTCTCTGCCTAAAGAAAGAAAAGGCGCAAATAACTGAAGAGCTAAATCTTAATGTCTATGGAAACAGAGACGTCAAATTGATGATGCCTGAAATCGATGATACTCTGCATCCATAGCAATGTTTCGACTCAGCAGGCTTTTGGATGGCAACATTTCTTTTCCTCATTGTAGTTCACCATCTGACAATTGCCCAAAGTCGGAAGAACATACAGGTGGATATTCCCAGGTTATCTTGCCACCAATACTGTGAACTAATAATGTGAATCAATAACCACTCGTACCATTAATTCAGAATATTGTTAACATACAGGTGGTTTTTCCTCCGTACTCTTTTTTCATGTTCAAAATATCTTTCTCAGCTATACACTAATTCAGAATATTCATGTGTTATATTTTTAGTCATTTTGCAACTTTGCCAAGCTGTCAAATAGTCTATTTCTACCAGGATTTGTCTATGAAGCATGTGAAAGTACTCTATTTACAGCAAGATGCAAACCGAATTGAGTGTGATATAACAGAGGAACTAACTCGTTTGTGAAGTACCATCACCTCATTGGCGTATGATGAACCTGAAAATTAGGCATTGCAAGTCATTATAATTAATAGTGACACGGCTTCTGTAACTCTGATAGCTGCATTAATAACTGCATCAGCATACACTTTATAATGAGATGCACATAATATTCAGTTATAAACGGAAGCACCAGAATGATGATTTTCAGTAAACTTGCATGGAAGAATCATATTTTAGAAGTGTGGCATGGCTTGAACACACCAGGTGCAAGAAAAAGGAAAGGAATTTGCCACTCGGCTAAGTAGGCTCCTTGGAAGATGAAGCCCACAACCATAGGCAAGAAGCCATAATCATAGGTGGGCAAACCTGATGACTAAATAAAAGACCCAGAACAGGGAACACATAGATAAACTCGAGAGCGCGCAGCATTGCACCGATAATAATAGGTAAATTAGGTAGCATGGCCCAACCATACTTGCAATGTGTGGAAATAGTCATGGGAATTTTACCGCTGTAACAAGAGGAATTAAAAATATTGTATGACGACCCACACTTAGTATGTTGCTCTATGAAAATGATAAAGCACCCACAGCCTAGGCATGAAATCTGATGGATGCGTAGGCTGCCCTCTATAGCAATGGAGTCATGGCACTAACACGTAGTGTCATAGCCGTACTGTAACATCACAGGAGTATATACACAAGTATCTCTGGAAGTCATTGCATGACCAAAAAACTCATCAAATCCATAATTTTAGTAGTACACTCTTGATTAATGTTCAGAGTATTCATATATCATACAAGTTACTCCCCCCGATCCAAAGCGTCGTGGTTTTAGTTCAAATTTGAACTAAAACCGCGACACTTATTTTGGATTGGAGGGGGTAGTAAATATACCAAATTTACTTTAGAGACATTTGAACAACCGAAACCTGTAAAAAATGGATGTAGCTAATATGGTAGTGCCCATGTGAACAAGCTAGATATTTAAAGCAATCAAGCCATGCCTTATCACTTATAAAGTTTCCAGCGCATTAGAACATGAACAAAAAGGCAAGAATAAACTGTCAAAGTATACCATCAAACCAATGGTTTAATCGAGCTTCTGCTCTAGCGTTCGTATCTACTCATCTACAGCTAGCACATCTCCTTATCTGAGGAAAAATAGGGGAACAAATACTCAAATAAAGCACGCCAAAAGGGGCAAAACAGGAGCGACATGCCTTGAACCAATTATTGTGGATCTGGATGGGAGGAGGAATGGATCATCTGTCCTCGGCCACGACAACACAGGATTATGTGCCATATGGATATCAAGAGTATGCCTCCTTCCACGGCAGCCACAACTCTAGGTTGACACCCTTCCTCGGTATCATCTTTTGAACTAATACCTGAAAATGATAACACATATGGTATAGAGTTAGCAATCTTCTCCTAGATGTAGTTGATTACCTCTATTTTAATTGGGTTGCCGTGCGCGTTGTAATATGCTGCTCTAAACAGTGCTCTCATTGCTCTCTTTGCCGTTGTTTGTCGAGAGACCCTGACCTTATATACGGTAGTTTTGGTAGTTAGATTAACAACCAAAGAATAGGAAGGATGGAAATATGATGTTTTCGGTTGTATCATATATTCTGGAAGGTGGGTACCTAGAAGTGTTTTCCTGGAGGGGTTTTGGCCTCTAATTCTTCGCCAAGCTCTCGAGGAAGATTCTAAAAAACCAAAGAGAATATTATTTTTATTGGACATATGGAATAACTAAAGGCAAACCAGACAGAGACAACCTCAGGTGGTCGCATCCTTGACATGTCTGATGAAAGTGGCACTATCGCCGGTTCTACCCCATCTCTCTCCATAACTGCAATGTGGCACACAGAAAAAAAATTAAACCAACGCACAGCCAAAACAGAGGCCAACCAAGGTCGAACACAGATTAGTGTGAGACAACTTCGAAAGAGCATTAAAGGAAAATAACTGCGGAGACGAAAAAGCCCATTGCGGGCATCACATCAGATCATGGCTTTTGATATACTGATCAAGAAGTGGCAAATTGATACACTGACCCACAGTTCTGGGCAGACCTACAGTACCATCAGTATGGCACGCAGGATAAAATGCTACTCCCTCCGTCCCAAAATGCAAGATCATTTTCGACGCTTAGATAGGCTTCAGTTATTTTGGTACTCATATAAAAAGAAGTAACTTCTAATTCTAGAACACAATAATATATTAGAGCACCACCTTTTGTATTCAAACTCAAAACTAACTAACTTTTCGTTTCAGAAAACAACCGAATATTAGACCACCACTTGTCAGAATCGACTCATAGTCCTGGGCAGGCTTCAAATCCACTACCACCATTATGCCACACGGTATAAATTGGCATTCAGCTGTGCTTCAGTCAATCTTTATACTCATACCTAAAAGTGACTGACTTGCAATGTCAGAAAAAGGTTGAATATCAAAGTACTACTTCCAGCAGCACCAAAGAAAGAAAACTTATCACAGAACAGAAACAGCAGGCAACTGAAACAAACCAAAGCTCACAATAGGTAGCAGAAAGAGGACATTCCAGAACACAACTGAATATTAGAGCACCACTTGTTAGAACCACCATACCGATTCATAGTACTGGGTAGCTTCAGAACCACTACCAATATTATGCCACACAGGATAAACTGACATTCACATGTGCTTCAGTTAATCTGTATATTTCACTTAAAAGTAACTAACTTGAAATTTCAGGACAAAGTTAAATGTTAGTACCACTTAAAGCATCACGAAAGGAAGAAAACAAATAACAAAAGAATACCATGACGAGCTCCAAAATAAATCCCTCTGCAACACCCGACTGGCACAGTCCCCTGGTAGTTCAAGCTCTACCCAACAAGAACATATCTGTCCTCTGTGATCTCACATAAGTATAAACGCGCTAGCAAAACCACCGTGATACTCGCGGCCTCCAAAACAGGTATAACGACAGAAACAATAGTGCACATCATCTCCACACACAATCATGATATATTTAAGCAGCGCGGGGAAAAAAACAATACACAAACACAACGCTTGGGAAAATCCGGAATGTGAGGACAATTAGTCAGCCAATCACCACACTATTACATATGAAACAAACAAAACAAAAATGTAGTGGCTATTGTCTATCGAGGAAGGAAAGAGACAAACCTGGACCAACAGGACAAAGAAGAAGCAACCTCGGAGATCCTAGAGCCTGCGAAATAAAAGGAAAGGAATTTATTAGAACATAAGCATTTCATCAAACCATTCACACCCTAGGAAGGGAAGAGCCCATTCACCTGAATTCCAAAGGCAGTATAGTAGTGCTGTGCTAACTGATGCCAATAAAAAAACTACCATTATTTCCTCCCCCAAGAAGCCCCAATTATGTTACATAACCATCAAATTCGTTATCCAGATTACAAAAAAAACCACCCTAATTAACCCAATACATCAGGAAACATACCACCATGAGAACAACTTAATAAAGGTGAGACGCAAACATATTTATAGGTCAATACTCTGCTTCCTGTAAGATCATACAGTCATGAAGCCATAACTGCAGACTACTCCAGGTATACAAGTTCATTTCAAAACACTGATCAAATTAGTAATATAATCAATGAGTGAGTGACACAAAAGGCAAGCCAACTAATGCTCCATCACAATGTATCCATGAAATACATCATTAAAAGTCTTCCTATTAGAATTACTTGACTGCAGCTAAAAACAAAGGAATGGGTAAACAAGCAGTTCTCAAAACACATTCTCGAGAGTAAAACATCTGATCACTTGATAAACTACTAAATGAGGAATACAGTAGAGGCACCTGAATAAGGAAACCACATGGCTTACAAAGATCATTCTTCCCCTGCCAGCCTTCTGGGATTTTCGTCGAACACCTTGTAGGTGTACAGAAATAAAATCTGCACAAGCACAAATGATCCACAACCCGTCACTGCCGACGCTTCCTCCCGATTTCTTCCACACGAGCACCCCCTCTTCTCCGCCCCTTCAATAGGAGCTGCAGGTCACCGCCTCCATCTCCCTCACCCCTGCATATCACCGCCTCTCGCCCTCCCTCGACATCCGGGCCACGGAGCAAGGGACGAAGGATGGAGGCGTACCAGGGTTCGATGGTAAGTCGAGCGACGAAGGACGAGGCCGGCCGCACGGGGGAGGGAGGAGGACCAACGAGCTCAGCGGGTGGGAAGGCATGAAGGAAAAGATCTCACCGCCTCCAACTCGAGCTCGTCGGTGAGCCGTCCTTTCCTACCCCGCCTTAGCACCTCAATCGTCTCGAGCTCAAGCTCCCTCATTGTCGGGGTACGACACCTATGGGATCCAAAGGGACCCCTTTACGATTCGGCGGGGGGAGAGGCATACACAAAGAGCAGAACCACCGATCAACGCGGGAAGATTTTACCCAGGTTCGGGCCGCTGATCAGCGTAAAACCCTACTCCTGCTTTGTGTTCTTATTAATGTTCTTGAGCCCAGCCTTCAGGAGCGCTCGCTGTGAACAGCACGTTCAAAGAGCAGCTACGCATGCAGAATGGGCCAGAAGTTCTCCTCCTCTGTAGCAGTTGCCTTGGGCCTCCTTTTATATGCCCAAAGGGGTCACCACAGTGGCAAAATGTACATACATTGAGGTGTAAAGTAGCTACAGGGTATCATACCTAACCCCTGACGGATTAGGACAATCGCATTTAATGCACCATGAGGTGTCCGTTTAGGTGTCCTCACTTTCTTCGGGATGGAAAAAGGGGCCATCCCATCAGCACCGCTTAAGCTCTCATCCATTGGCGCGTCGCCACGCGTCCAAAGAAGGACCCAGAATGTTGGTTTTGTCGCTGTGCTAGAGCAGCGGCACAGCAACAAAACCTTGCCGGGTGCCGAAGCTTGCCGGGCATCAAGCCTTGTCGGGCGCCAAGCCTTGCCGGGCTCCGCAGGCCACCCCGGCAAGATCTTGCCGGGGAAGCTGGCCTTCGGATTCCAGCTCTTCTTATCTGCTGATCCTCAGATCTCTGACTTGATGATTTCTTTGATGGCTTGAATCAACCCCGAACTGTTCCCCGGCAAGCCTTGCCGCGAGGATGGCTACAACTGCCCGTGCACAAGTACGGGGTACTAGTGGCCCAATACTTAGTACACCGACAGGAGCCCCCGGGCCTAGGCCATACACGAGTGTGAGGCGTTGTTGGGCTAGGCCCAAACAGTGCATGGGCACGCGTGGCAGGGGATTAACTATTCATAAATATCTCGTTTACTGTGCCCTCCACTACGCGCGCCGAACGCGCGACGTGGGAAGCGTGCCTCAAAGGCTGCAACTGCGACGCGCCTATAGAGGCGCATTCACATTGGGGAATAAAAGAGGCGGCCCCGCTCCTTCCCCATAAAAAGGAGAAGCCACAGAGGCACAAACCTATTTACCCCCCCTCTTCTTCTCAATCTGGCCGTCGCCATCGCCTTCCTCCTCTCGAGCTCAGAGCGAAGCTTTTCCTCCTCCGCCCACCGCTTCCACGCTCGCTTCTCCCCCGGCTTCCGTCCTCACAGCCGCCATGCCGCCCAAGGCTAGCAAAGGCAAGGGCAAGGAAGCGAAAGCCGACGTCCCGGAGAGCGAACTGGCGAAGATGCGGAAGAAGTATGTCGTCTTCCCCTCATCGCTCGATGCAGAAGCTCTAAAGAGGCGGTACCAATGCATGTGGGCGAAGGAGACGCAAGCTCACCCCGCCACACGCGTGATTCCAGGTTCTTGTTCCAAAAGCAGATCGGACAGATACCCTTTCTTCGCTGCGTATTTCTATTGCGGGCTCTGCCCTCCATTTTCCGACTTCTTCATTGATATCATGTACACATACGGCTTTCATCTTCTCGATTTCACGCCGAATGCGGTTCTATGCATGTCCATCTTTGCCCATCTCTGTGAAAACTTTGCCGGCGTGATTCCCAACTCTACTCTTTTTCGCCATTATTTCTTCCCCCGCATCCTAAAAGGAGAAGCCCTCTCCGGTCTATCGCCTGGATTCCAAGGACTTGGAATAAGGAAATATACCCAGAAGGAGTTTACCGCGAAAAGTGGGACGAATGGCGGGCTGAATGGTGCTGGATCCAGGAAGCAGATCCCCATCCGTTTTGTCTTCCCCGGCAACAGAAGGTGGTCCGCGGCAGCGGTTGGAGCAGTCTTGCCGCTGATGACAAAAAGCTCGCAATCGCCACCACCAGGATTCTTCGCCTGAAAGCTGCCGGGCTGACAATGGAGATGATTGGCTTCGACTTTCTCCGCCGCCGCATCGCCCCCTTGCAGAACAGGGGAAGGCCAGCTTGGGAATACAGAAACGCGGCAGATATCATGAGATTGCGCCCCGGGTTGAATAATAATCTGACCACTATGCAGCTTGGCGCTCTCCGTCAAAAACTATTCTAGCGCGAAGACAAGCATCGGCTGCCGGCAAGAATCGTCCCTTTGTGCAACAACTCTGCCTTGGGGTCAATCATCGCCTTCATGCCGATCTTCAACACCCACGGTCTTGACGCGACCTGGGCCGAGCCAACCGAGGAGGAAGCACAGAAGTTTTTTGACAACTTGACGGAGAGACCCGTCCGGCAAGAGACAGATTTCATCCGAGCCACCACCGACCAAGAAGTAGCTTACATCGCTACTAGGGTGGAGGAGGCAAATCTTGCCGCGGAGGCCGGCAGCGTTGGCTTTACAGAATGGGAAACCAGCGACGCAGAGGTGGTAGTAGAGGTAAAACCTGCTGGGAAGGACAAAGCTGTCGGGGAACAGAGCAGCACAGCCGCTGAGAGCTCGTCCGACGAGGACACGGCCGAAGAAGAACCGCAAGAAGAGCTCCCAGCCCCGAAGAAAACGAAGCGCGTTCTTCGAAAGGCTGCATCTAGCATCCCGGCAAGCCAGCCTTCTTCGAGCGGCGAGGCTCCCGGCAAGAAAGTGGCCGGCAAGACTGCACCGCGGCAAGGGGTTCATCAACAACCTGCGCGGCGCGCGAGACCCACACCAGCGGCCACTGCTGGGGCGGCAGGGGTGTCTCGCACTACCGCATCGGAAGCTGCCCCGGCGCCTGTCACAGCCAAGCGGCCTAGGACCCCTCCTCCGCCTCCCCGCTCAGACATTGCAGCGGAGGCCGATTTCGACATCTCCGGCTTTAGTCCGGAGCAAGAAGAAGAAGAGTGAGTACTTTGCCACAGCTTTTATATTTCAATCTTGGATCGATCTTACTAACTTGCTCGTATTGTCCCTGCAGTGACGTAGAAACCTTGCTGGAGAGGATGGCGAAGAGGTCAAAGACTTCTATGGGCGACGAGCCCCCGGCAGGCTCCACGAGTGTGCCGGAAACCGTCATCGTCAGCCCGGAGTCCAGTCCCCATGCAGCCCCCAGCACAGCCCCCAGTGTAAGTTCACTGTTCTTTTTCCACTGGCGGGTGCTGAGGCTTCCATTCTTGCCGCTGATATCCTCGGGCTCATAGGAGAAGAAAGGCAACAGGGAGAGTTGTCGGAAGACATCCCCGTCGCGCCACCTTCATCGACCACGCCGCCCACAAGCACGTCCCCGGCAAGAGATCCTACCGACGAGCCCATCCTAACTGAGGAAGAGCCGGCAAGCAAAAAAAAGGACACCAGCAACCCTCCCCCGGCAACCGAAGTTGGCGGGAAGGGCGAGGCCACCTCTCAACAGCTCGACGCAGGTAATCGATTTCCTCAGAGTGCTTGTTACTCTTTCCCTTCTCTCTCTGTCTTTAGTTGCTTCAAACTTCAATCTTCATCTTATTCTGTTCTCCTCCTTCGTCCTTCAGAGTTCCCTGTGATGGAACACATGGATGTCGATGTTGTCATCGAGGAGACCGCCAGGGACGCCGCTGCCGAAGCAGACAGGATCGCTGCCGGCGAGGCCACCAAGGATGACACTATCGAGGCTGGTGGTGCTCTTGACAGGGAGGCCGCCGAGACTGCACAAGAGGAACCCGCCAAGGAACCTACTGAAGGGGGCGACAAGGAGGCTGATGACCGTACTGACGGCATTCCTGCCGCAGGAGCGCCAGGCGCTGCACCGGCCATGGAGCCCCCTGCTACTAGTGAGGCGGTCGCTGAAGACCAACCATCAACATCTGAAGGCCCCTCATCTAGCAAATACCTCAAGGTTGGCGAGAACCTGTTTGTCAACTTGTCGAGGACGGCAAGCATTGGGGCGCCAGCCGAAGGAGAAGTTTTTGACGAAGAAATCATCGCTGCTACCGGGCTCGAGGTTGTTGACGATCCCAGCGCTAGCAGCGGCAAATCTGAAGAGGACCAGCTCCTTCAGGCCATGGGCGAGAATTTCCGCAAGCTCCAGGCTCTCCACCGCGCCCGGAAAGATAAGGCGGACTCCAGAATGGCAGTTGTCGAGGCGGCCGAGGCAGATTTCCAGAGGCGTGTCGAACAAATGCAAACCTGGTACGCCGAGGCCCTCCAAGAGCTGACTGCTGGCCGGGAACAGGTGAGCCAACAGTGGACAGAGATCCTCCTGAAGCAATATGATATGGAGAAGGCGCAGGATGAAGCTACTCAAAGGATTGCTGCTGAAGATGCCCTCCTGACGGGGCGCCGCATTGCTCTTGATGCTCATGAGGAAGATCTCACCGCACGTGAGCAGGCGCTCGCCGCCAAGCTTCGCAGCAAAGATGAAGATATCGAGAAGCTTGTCGCGCGGCGGACCCAGGAGCTGGAGCAAAAACATAAAGAGGCGCTCGAAGCTCTGACTGCAAGTCACGCCGGCAAGTTCAAGGAGGCCGCCGATGCTGCCGAAGCTGCAGAGGCCGCCAAGAACGAGCTGAGCGACAAGGTAAAGAGACTGGAAATAGATCTCGAAGAGCACGGCAAGGAGCTCTCGACGCTCAAAGGTGATAGGGAAAAAACCCTCCACTCCTTGGCGGAGACGCAAGTTGCCCTGTCCAACAAAACCAAGCAGCTCTCCTTTGCGGCTGATGATATTGCAGTTCTGGAATTGAAGCTGACCACGTTGCAGAAGTCTCTCGAGGCCGGTAGGGCCCGTGAGAAGGCTCTACTCAAGGATCTCCAAGGAGAGAGGAACCTGCTCAAGAGCGCTGCCGCCGCCCAAACCGATTACGAAAAGGGGGTGGAGATCTGGACTGGACGTCTCATTGCCACTGCGGAGAAGCTTACGGCAGAACTGTCAACCATGGGCCTATCGAACTTCAGGTATTCTTCCGAGGAAAGGATATCTTCAAGTGCCAGGTTGACGATGTTCTTTGAAAGCATCATCGACGCCTTGAGGGCGCTCCAGTCTAGCCGGGCGACCCAATTGGCCAACGAGACTCGCCGGCTTTGCCGGGCCGTCCTTCGCAAGGTGCTTATCAAGGTGGTGCACAGCAATCCCGGCATCGACCTCTCCAACGCGCTCGGCCATCTGCCAAGGGACGCAAATGTTGAGGCGCTTGAAGAATGCATCGCGCCTATCCTTGAGAAGGTGGACTCCATCAAAAGGATTGAAGGCCAGCGCAGGGATTAAGTGCTCCCCCTTTTCTTGCCGTCATCATTCCATGTAAAAGACAATTAAGTCTCAAGTTAGAATTGCGGCAGCTCATGAATGTAATATAACTCGCCTATGTTTAGGTTCATGCTTGCTATTTTCCTTGTCTGATTCCTTTATGTATGGGGTTCACCCTACGCTTACTGAAAAGCTTGCCGGCGCGCAACCTGCCGCGAGCGCTGGGTGCGGGACTTCAGCAGCCTGCTGGAGGCGCAGTGGCCGGCAAGACTCCTTGGCGTTCTCAGTGCAGCCACTTAAATCGTTGAGCGGGTTCGAAACAAAGTAAGGGCGCAACTGATTACAACAAGGGTTCCTTCGCGTGCAGATTTCCCATACAAGAGTCGGAATCGTCCAAGGAAATAACTTTGTAATAAAAGAAACTTGCTCTAAGTTTTTAGAACTTAGCTTTCTGTCGCTATTCTTCCTCCGGCAAGCGTCGATTCCGAACATCGCCAACTGGTACTCATATCTCCCTTCCCCCCCCCCCCCCGGCAAATGTGCACGCGAGGAATCCTTCTATCTTTTGAGAAAAAGAAAGAAGAGAAAATAAAGACATGAAACCTTGGTGGTTCGTTAGAACTTACCGGGAGTAGGTGTTATACAACATCTTAGACAAACATGCATATATAAATATAAACATGGGAATCAATAAGGGAATGTACAACACTTAAATTTATTCATCTACGCTCAGGGTCTGCGCCTGGCTTTGTACAAAAGATTACATGCCTTGCCGACAAGACTTGTACAAAAGGGTGGTTGCCGGGAGCCCCCGGCAACCACGCCTTATGGGTAGAACTTGCGAAGATGTTCGATATTCCAGGAATTGCTCACTGGAATGCCATCTTCGGTCTCCAAGCGGACAGCGCCGGGCCTGGTGACTCGTACTACCCGATAAGGGCCTTCCCACTTTGGCGTCAACTTGTTTGAATTCTTGGCGGACTGAATCCGCCAAAGAACAAGGTTGCCTTCCTCAAGGCTTCGGGCATGAACTTTGCGGCTATGGTAGCGACGCAAAGCTTGCTAGTAGCGTGCAGCTCGCACAGCAGCCTGAAGACGATTCTCCTCAAGGAGCACAATGTCATCTTGCCGCAGCTGCTCTTGCTCAAGCTCATCATAAGCGAGCACTCGAGGTGATCCGTACGTGAGTTCCGTGGGGAGAACTGCTTCCGCTCTGTAGACCAGAGCGAAGGGCGTCTGGCTGGTGGCTCGATTTGGTGTCGTTCTGATTGACCAAAGAACCGCCGGCAACTCATCAATCCAGCGCCTTCCGCACTTTCTTAGCCTGTTAAAAGTCCTGGTCCTGAGACCACGCAGCACTTCAGCATTAGCCCTTTCTGCTTGGCCGTTGCTTCTCGGGTGAGCAACAGAGGCAAAACAAATCTTGCCGCCAAATTCTTGGACATACTGCATGAAGTTGCGACTTGTGAACTGCGTGCCATTGTCGGTGATGATCCTGTTGGGTACACCGAAACGACAAACTATCCCTTTAAAGAACTTGACGGCTGATTGTGCTGTCACCTTCCTCACTGCTTCCACCTCTGGCCACTTTGTTAACTTGTCGACAGCAACATACAAGTACTCAAAGCCCCCGGTAGCACGGGGGAAAGGGCCCAGTATGTCGAGCCCCCAGACCGAAAATGGCCAGGAGAGAGGGATTGTCTGAAGAGCTTGAGCTGGTTGATGTGATTTCTTTGAATGAAACTGGCACGCTTCACACTTGGTTACTAGTGCAATTGCATCCTGGAGAGCGGTGGGTCAAAAGAAACCTTGTCGGAATGCCTTTCCGACAAGCGCTCTTGATCCTATGTGAGAACCACATATGCCTCCATGTATTTCTGCCAACAGCTCTAGCCCATCCTCCCGAGGAATGCACTTCAATTTCACACCGTTTGGTCTCTTTCTGTACAGGACGTCATCGACGAACTTGTACATAACAGACCGACGGGCTACTCTTTCTGCTTCTTCCTGTTCCTCTGGGAGTTCCCCTGTCTGAAGGAAATGGGCAATGTGCTGCGCCCATGCTGGAGCCTGAGGCTCGACGGCTAGGACTAAAGGCATTTCCTCCGCCGGGGGAACATTTGTCTCGACAGCAAGGGCCTGAGGCCCTGCCGGAGCCTGTTGTTCCTCGGCAGGCATGTCGATCCCGGCAACTTCCTTACCGGCGGCTCCGGGGAGCTCTGCCGGGAAGTACTGACCAGAGTTCAACTTTCTTCTCTTTTCTTGCCGCATTGATGGCGCCACGGATGGTTGAGTCAATTGGAGCACAAAAGTTCCTGGTTCCACAGGTAACTTGAGGGCGGCACGCTTTGACAGGTCGTCAGCAACACTGTTCTCGGCACGAGGAACGTGCTCCATTTGCAGACCGTCAAAGAGCTCTTCCATTTTCCTCACTTCATCCACATAGGCTTGCATCAATGGACTTTGATAACTCTTGTTAACTTGCCTGACGGCAAGTTGTGAATCGCCTTTGATGATGAGCTTTTTGATACCAAGGTCTGCCGCGATCCTGAGACCGGCAAGCAAACCCTCATACTCTGCAGTGTTGTTGGTCGAACTCTCCCGGGGAAAATGCATTTGGACTATGTACTTGAGGTGCTCTCCGGTGGGTGCGACAAGCAGCACGCCAGCACCGGCGCCTTGCAGCGAGAAAGCCCCATCAAAGTACATAACCCATTGCTGATCGATTTCTTTGCCGCGGAGAGTTGTTTCCTGAGCCTCTTCGTCCGGCGTTGGGGTCCATTCTGCAATGAACTCCGCCAAGGCCCTGCTCTGAATCGTCGAAGTGCTTTCAAACTTGAGGCCAAAGCTCGACAACTCCAACGCCCACTCCACGATCCTGCCGGTTGCTTCTGAATTTTGCAAAATCCGTTGCAACGGAAAGCGAGTGACGACGGTGATTTCATGTGCTTGAAAATAATGGCGCAGCTTCCTCGAGGCCATAAGAAGGCCGAAAAGCAACTTCTACACACCAGAATATCTTGACCTAGCTCCTTGTAAAAGAGATCTAACAAAATAGACTGGGCGCTGCACCACCTTCTTCTTCTGCACTGGTTCTTCTGTTTGCGCAGATCCTGTCTTGCCGGGATCAACCCTTGCCAGGGAAGATCTTGCCGCGCCACCTGGCGGTCCTGCCACTGGTGTTGCTTCCTCATCAGCCTCTCTCTGTGCCACTAGCGCAACACTAACCACTTGATTTGTTGCTGCCAGATACAGCAGCAACGACTCTTGTGGTTTAGGCGCGACTAGCGTCGGCGAAGAGGAAAGGTATCTCTTCAAATCTTGCAGCGCAGCCTCCGCCTCCGGAGTCCATTTCATTGGACCTGCCTTCTTCAAAATTTTGAAGAAGGGCAGGGCGCGCTCAGCAGATTTGGAAATAAACCTACTTAAAGCAGCAACACAGCCGGCAAGACGACGCACATCTTTGACGCGTCTCGGCGCTTCAATTCGCTCAATAGCTTTGATCTTGTCGGGGTTCGCTTCGATTCCCCGGCAAGATACAAAGAATCCGAGGAGCTTGCCGGAAGGAACACCGAACAAGCTTCAAGTTGATCTTGCGCAGATTTACAAATGTTTCTTCTAAATCTTGAATGAGCGTCGCTTTGTCTTTGGTTTTGACCACTATATCATACATATACGCCTCCATATTTCTATGGAGTTGAGGCTCAAAACCAATTTGGATAGCTCTCGCAAATGTCGAACCAGCACTTTTCAACCCGAAAGGCATTCGTATAAAACAATACGTACCACATGGGGTGATAAATGCGGTCTTCTCTTCATCTTCCTTTGCCATAAAAATCTGATGATACCCTGAATAGGCATCAAGGAAGGACAGGAGATCACAACCAGTGGTGGCATCCACAATCTGGTCGATGCGCGGCAAGGGAAAGGGATCTTTTGGACAAGCTTTATTGATATCTGTATAATCGATACAAAGCCTCCATTTCCCATTTGCTTTCCGCACTACAACCGGATTGGCCAACCAGGTTGGATGAAGCACTCCTTTGACCAATCCTGCCGCCTCCAGCTTTCTGATTTCTTCGGTAATGAATTCTTGCCGCTCCAAGGCTTGCTTCCTGACCCTTTGCTTGACGGGCCGCGCATGAGGATAGACAGCAAGGTGGTGCTCAATTACCTTCCTGGGAACACCGGGGATGTCAGACGGTTGCCATGCAATCACGTCGACATTCGCCCGCAGGAAAGCAATGAGCGCGCTTTCCTATTTGCCATCTAGGGTGGAACTTATGGTGAAAGTTCCCCCCGTTCCGTCCTCCCTGACGGGCACCTTCTTGGTCTCTGGCGGAGCAGCCTTGGATTTCTTGTTCTTGCCGGTGGAACTCTCTGGTGCATCCTCGACGGAAGCGTAGCACTCCGAGGAGGTGCGCTTGCCGGAGTTCGCGCCGAGGTTCTTGCCGGTCTTCTTCTTCCCCCCGGGAGTTCCAGCGGCAGGAGCAGGTGCCCTGATGGCAGGTGCTGCAACTGCTTCCCGGTAAAGTTGGTCGGCACAGATGAGCGCATCCTTCTTATCGGAATGGATAGTGATGACGCCCAATGGCCCAGGCATCTTCAAAACGTTGTACGCGTAGTGTGATGCCGCCATGAACTTAGCCAGCGCTGGGCGACCAAGGATCCCATTGTATGACATGGGGATCTTGGCGACATCAAACACCACCTTCTCGGTCCTGTAGTTGAGCTCGCTACCAAATGTCACCGGCAGCGTAATCTTGCCCTTAGGCTGGGTTCTTCCCGGATTGACCCCTTGAAATGTACCCGTTTCTTCGAGGTCCTCGTCGGGAATTTGGAGCTTTTTGAGCACATCCGGTGAGATTAAGTTTAGGCCGGCCCCACCGTCAACTAGCACTTTCGTCACCTTGAGGTTGCGAATCGTTGGCGAGACCAACAATGGCAAGCACCCGACCGCAGTTGTGCGATCAGGGTGATCCTCGGCGTCGAAAATGATAGGCGTGCTGGACCACTTCAGGGGCCTACATGCATCTGGGGATGGCTCTGCCGCATTGACTTCTCGCACCCACTGTTTGAGTTGACGGCGGGAAGAATGCAGCGAAGCACCTCCATCGATACACATGGCCTCCGTAGCCTTCTGGAATTCTTGCTCACTGGACTCATCATCTTCCTCATCATCATCTTCTTCTTTGTCTCGGCCCCGAGCGGGCCTATCCTTTTATTGCTTGGCCTTGCCGCGGCGCCCCCCTCGGCCACCGCGCTTCTTGTCGGATCCATCAGCACCATCTTGGGCCTTCTCCTTATCTCGCCTTTCATATTCGGCCCTCTGTTTCTCGGCAAGCTGTTCAACTTGCCGGCAATTCTGGAGATCATGGCCCTTGGTGCGATGGATCTTGCAATACTGCTTGCCGGAGTTTTCCGACTTGTCGGCAGCCGCCAAGGCCTGACAGGAAGGGCACCCGGCAAGATCCTTGCCGGGGTCAGCAACCTTGGCCTTCTTGGTGGCGCCAGGGTTGTTGGATTCCTCGACAGCAAGCACGGCCTTGCCTCCGCGTTTCCTGTTCCGCCGCCGGCCTTTCCTCGAAGGGGCCGCGGCATCTTCTTCTTCGGATTCGCCCGCCGCGCCATCAGCCTCGCCAGGGAGTTTCCTCCCCTCTTCAGCTCGAGCGCATTTATCGGCTAGAGCGTAAAGCTCGGCAATACTCCTGACTTTGTTCATTGCCAGCTCTTCCCGCATTCTGCGGTTACGCACGTTCTGGTGAAACGCGCTAATGACAGCGGCAGGGTGAACGTCAGGAATATTGTACTGCACCCGGCTGAACCTCTGCATAAACTTGCGCAGGGACTCGCCCTCCTTCTGAGGGATGATATGCAAATCACTCTCTTGGCCAGGAGCTTGGTGGCCTCCAACAAAGGCGCCAACAAACTGATGGCACAGATCTGACCAGGAAGAAATAGAGTTCTCCGGCAGATGCATCAACCACGACCTGACGTTGGGTTTGAGCACCAACGGGAAGTAGTTGGCAAGTATCTTGTCATCTCGGCCCCCGGCAGCCTGCACCGCAATGGTGTAGATGCTCAGGAACTCCGAGGGATGGGTCTTACCGTCATATTTCTCCGGGACCTCCGGCTTGAAGGTTCGGGAATTGGGCCACTGGACTTGCCGCAGCTCACGGGTAAACGTTGGAGTCCCTACCTCATAAGGCAAGTCTCCTACGTCCCCTGGCGCAGGCTCGTCGACAGCCGGCCCTGCGCGATTATCAGACTGATAGCACGCTTCCCGTCGCCGCTCGATGGTAGTTCGAGCGTCCTCCTTGCCTCGTTCCTGGAGAACTTGACGCTGATCGCGGCGCATCCGTGGATCGGACGACGCCGTGGAAACTTCTTCACGGCGATCGACCTGCTGGGTTGTCGGCCACCGCTGGTGCCGCGGAGGGGAGTGCACCGTGGTTGCACCACCTCCGGTTTTCTCCACATCGGCTCACGCCGGATCGATGGGCCTTCGCTGCGAGGGCCTTGCCTCTTGCGGTCCATCTTTGTTGGCGAAACCGATAAGGCTCTGGATAGTAGCTCGCCACTCCTCCATCTTCTCCGGGGCAGGAGGGAAATCGAGGAGCAGCTGCGCACGTGCCAAGGCTTCCGCTGGCGTAGGCGGCGGCGATAGGTGCAAGGTGCGTGAGGTGCTCTGACTCCTAACCATATTAGAAGGAGCACCACCACGGTCACGCGACCGCGCGCCACCCCCGCCAGCAGCTCGGTGTGCATGCTGGTCCCGCGCATCTTGGGATCGATGCGCAGAAATCTTTTCATGGGGACGCCCTGAACCACCAGCGCCATGACGTCGCTCATCGTGCATGACCTGGGTAGGTCGTGAGGCTTGCGCCGGTGCGGGAGCTCCAGCAGGCGCCCTCCGATCTCTGGAGTTCGTTGTGCCACCCGTAGGCAACACAGCGCCGTCTCTAGATCCAGCGGCGTGCAGGTTAGCACTGCCACTGCGAACGATGCTGCTCGCCTGGCTCGGATCACCAGAACGCCGTGGGGGTTCTAGTCCTCTTTCTTCTGCACCCACGCCGTCGCCCGTACGAGAAGGCGTAGGCAAGACAGATGTGGACGGTTGTGCCGTCGCGGCACTCTTCTTCTTGCGCGGCATGATGATGAAGAAACTGAGGCGCCGATCACTAGATCAGGTTCACGCAACCTTCAATCCCCCTACCTGGCGCGCCAAAGATGTCGGGGTACGACACCTATGGGATCCAAAGGGACCCCTTTACGATTCGGCGGGGGGAGAGGTATACGCAAAGAGCAGAACCACCGATCGACGCGGGAAGATTTTACCTAGGTTCGGGCCGCTGATCAGTGTAAAACCCTACTCCTGCTTTGTGTTCTTATTAATGTTCTTGAGCCCAGCCTTCAGGAGCGCTCGCTGTGAACAGCATGTTCAAAGAGCAACTACGCATGCAGAATGGGCCAGAAGTTCTCCTCCTCTGTAGCAGTTGCCTTGGGCCTCCTTTTATATGCCCAAAGGGGTCACCACAGTGGCAAAATGTACATACATTGAGGTGTAAAGTAGCTACAGGGTATCATACCTAACCCCTGACGGATTAGGACAAACGCATTTAATGCACCGTGAGGTGTCCGTTTAGGTGTCCTCACTTTCTTGGGGATGGAAAAAGGGGCCATCCCATCAGCACCACTTAAGCTCTCTTCCATTGGCGCGTCGCCACGCGTCCAAAGATGGACACAGAATGTTGGGTTTGTCGCTGTGCTAGAGCAGCGGCACAGCAACAAAACCTTGCCGGGCGCCGAAGCATGCTGGGCATCAAGCCTTGTCGGGCGCCAAGCCTTGCCGGGCATCAAGCCTTGCCAGGCTCCGCAGGCCACCCCGGCAAGATCTTGCCGGGGAAGCTGGCCTTCGGATTCCAGCTCTTCTTATCTGCTGATCCTCAGATCTCTGACTTGATGATTTCTTTGATGGCTTGAATCAACCTCGAACTGTTCCCCGGCAAGCCTTGCCGCGAGGATGGCTACAACTGCCCGTGCACAAGTACGGGGTACTAGTGGCCCAATACTTAGTACACCGACACTCATCACCTCCACCAGATCCACCCCAGGACCCCTCGTCCTTCCTTGCCTAGCCATCGACATCCCCTCTCCTTCTCTATAATCCCGCGTCGGCGTCGGCGCAGACGCCTGGGTGGCCGCGTCCATCCTTCTGCTCCGAATCGCGAGGAAGAGAGAGTGGGCAGAGATGGTCGGCGATGAGTAGGGCCTGGCGATGAGGCAGCGGGGTGGCCATATCTGGGCCATCACGCGACATGGACGAGGCGCGGTTGGCTGCTGCCTCCCTCATCTTGCCGAGTTGCTCCTCGGCTCGAGCTCAAGGTGGCTAGGGCGACGAGGTGGAGAAGGAGGGCTGGGAGGTCGCCGGTGGCCGGTGAGGGCAAGAAAGGAGAGGAGGCGGCGGCGGCGGCAGGAGAGGCGGCTGTGGGGTTCGCGGGGGAGACGCGGGTTAGGTTTTTTTCTCTCTCGCTGCCCGCTCGCTTCTTTTTCTTTTCTCTCGCTGCTGCCCGCTCGCTCCTGCCCGCTCGCACTATTGATAGCGATTTAGGGGGCGACGTGGATGGCGCGAGCCTGCCTAGCACTTCTTGAGGCTTTATATGTTCAATCACAGACATGGGTCTCTGTCAAAAAACTATTGTTGGCCTTGAAGCAGTTTGGTACTAGTTGTTTATTTTGATATACAATGGTTGTAGTTTTTTTCTGAATCAATATCCCACAGGGGAGCTAGTCCCTGGTTGTCAAATTTGTTGTTGTTGTTGTTTATCCATTGATCGGCGAGTTGGGCTACTATGAACAGTAGTACAACACTGCATGCAGTACACAATTACCTACACCGCGTTCTTATAAGTTCAAATTGCCAATGCGAGACAAGGACATTTGCACCAAACAGTTGATCTCCAACCTATGTGTTCAATATCCGTTGTAAATCACAGTGTATTAACTATTTTGTTGCGCTGTCCTTCTCATGGGGTAAAACAGATAATGCCAAGAAATCCTAGCTATACTTCAACCATCTTCACCATAATAGTCACTAACACATCATCGTGCTTGTTTTGATCAGGGCCCTGAAGCATGTTGAGGAGGTGAGCAGCATTGAGCTTGGGGGTGCAAGCAAGGATCTGTCTAAGTTTGAGACCCTCACGCTGAACGGCACACCTCACACACTTGAATCATCTGACGAGTATGTCCATCTTTATTTTATCCTTCCTTTTCGTAAGTTAATAATTGTTTTGTTGAAATGTTGGGTACTTTTTATGACCCGTATGGTTGCACTAATGGGTAGAGTACTTTCTATGATCCGTATGGTTGCACTAATGGGTAGAGTACTTGTTATGACCCCTATGGTTGTACAGTGGGTACTTGTTGGGTGTGTTTGGTTATAACCCTAGCATGTTTTTTCTCTCCTGAGACTGGTGGCATGTATCCGTATTTGATAGATTTGGTTTCCTTCTACTTGAGGTGGTGAGGATGCCACAACAATTATGAGATTATGATGAAGAGTGAATTATGTAAACAATTGTAGCAAGAATTTGTGGATAATTCGTTTGATTCAAACAACTTCTCAACATACACACTTCAACATGAGGAAATTCATCGGTGATTGCCCCACAAGTATTTGTTCCTTGTTACAAATGGCTGACCTTACACACTATCGATCAGATGAAAGCTCAATTAAGCTAGCTACTATCAGAGCAGTTCGTCCATGTCATTAGCAGAGTTAATTAACTAATTAGCTTATCATTACAATAACATGAACAATAAACCTACGGCTAGCATGCGTTTGCGAAAAAGGAGCCCCTTGCTCCTCAGATCCATCCCCACTGCATACACGTGTGAACCACTACCATGTAAGAATTCTTCATAGGCAGAGTTCACAGCTACATCAAATGTGACACCATTTAAGGATGCCATGTACAACACTGATTAATCATAGATTGAAATATCGAATCATAGATTACAGGCTGACTAATAACAGGACATAGAACTAATAGCGGATTCTTTTTCTGAAAAAGGGTTTCCCCCCGCTTTGTATTACAAAGCAACCAGCTCCGATAAATCAAACGATAGGTGCTGGGGCGGAAACAACACATGCACGCCCAAAAGAAACAACAGAGAAAGCGTAAAAGAAACAAATGCCAACAACGACGGATCAATGAAAACGGAGAAGCCTCGCGACCGCTGCACCCACCGAAGAACACCCACCAAGCTCCTAGACTCCGAGACGCCGGTACCAATCAACACCTCCAAGAAGGGACGCGACGATGACGACGCTGCTGCTAAGGGTTTCCCCCGGTACGCGATGAGGGGAAAGGAAGGGTAGCCCCGACGCCCTCCAGGAAGGTCTGGCAGCACCCGCAGGCGCCACCGCGATGGTGTCGACCAGGCCGACTGGGATTTCTCCCGATCCCAACCTCCACCTCAGGCGCATCGGAGCCCGCCACCAAACCGACCACCACCTCCGCGCCAACACGAACTTGAAGCTTCCCACGCCGTCTCACCACAGCAACGCGAGGAGGGGCCTGCACGAAAAAGAAGAGGAGCCGGGACTAGGGGCAACACCACCATCGGCACGCGGGAGGTCCCAACCTCCACCGTCAACGACGGTAACCGACCGGACGCAATAACAGGAACAAACCAGGCCCATGGCCACAGGCCCGGCCGAGACTTTAGATGCCCGTAAAGCTCCTGCCTTCGCGCTGCAGAAAGCACGCCGTCTGCGACGCCGCCCCTGTCCAAGCCGCTCCTCCTCACCTCCGCACAGAAAGCATCATGGCCGCGGCAACATGACCAGCCCGCCCCGCCGCTAAGTGGAAGCACCACCACCACGCTCACCGCCGGCCACCTCCACCAAGGCGCCGGACCGCCATCGGCCTAGCTGCACCACCGCCGCACGCCCGCGACGGAGGGGACCAATCGCAGCCGACGAGAGCCTGAAGCCGGACCCCAGCCACCACCCACGCCGACCGCGGCCCGCGCCGTCCAGGCATTTCCGCCGCCAAGATGCCACCGGAACCCGCCTACGCACGCCCCACCATGGCAGCCGCCGCGCCATCGTTGGATCTGCAGCAGAGGCCACCAGGGCAGCCACCACTACCCATAGGCAGCCACCCGGCGCCTCACCGCCGGTCGCACAGGGAGGGGCCAGGGCCGCGCTTGCAGGGCCAGATCCGGGCCGGATCCACGCCCATGCCGCCGCATGGGAGCCCCCCCGCTCAGCGCCACAACGGGCCGCCGCGCAGCCGCCGCGCCGCGAGCCGACGCCCCACCACCGCGGCGAAGCACCTGCCACCACACCGCCGCCAGGAGTCGCCACCGCCACGCCGTCGGGCCCCGTGTCCGGCCGACGCCTCTGCCCTAGGCTGGTTGCCCCGCGCCAATCACCACCGAGGGAAGAGGAGAGAAGGCACCCCACCGCCAGCCACCGGGAGGGGCTTTGCCCCGGCGGCTCCGGCCGGCGGCGGCGGTGGGGGAGGGCAGAGAGGGGCGCGGGAGGTCGGATCTGGCGCTGCCGCCCGGGTCGCCCACGGGTGAGCGACGCGGGGGCAAAGGGGAGTTTGTCGATCGAAAAAATGAGTGTGCTCCTTGCGCATCGCCTTCACAATCACTAATAGCAGATTCCTCGTGCACTGAAGATTGATTATTGATACTCCCTCCGTCCCATAATAGAAGACGTTTTTGCAAGCGTCTTACATTATGGGACGGAGGGAGTATTTGTTTTAATTAGGTGTTCCAAGCTTCGAATTTAGTCAAAATAGACATTGACTAAAGCATGGATGTAAATTGTTTGACCTAGGGTGGTGATGCATGCTGAAACAGTCGATTCATAATTTCATATGATGCATACATATATTCAGAAAATATCTGTGTTGTTATGTTTCTTTAGGTCAACAAATAGCTTTAATTAGAGCTGTGTGATCGTCTTTCGCATGTCATAATGCAGATTAGCTCAGTTTCTAGGCATAGTGAACCCCACATCATCTGTATTTCTAGAACCTGGTTAGGGAACCCCGCGTAGTGAACCTGTATTATATCCATACACGAATACTATAATCAAAGGTTCAAAGTGAATAAAGTAAGGTTTATTACAGGACTTCTCTCTTATATCTAAGCAAAGAGTGCTTTGTTTATTAATGCAAGTTTAATTAAATTGAGAATCAGTTTATTGCATCTTGTCCCATGTTGTCTCGTATATCTATCTAGATCACATTATGAACGATGTTTTGCTGACCAGATTCTGATATTTCTATCCAGGCAGGGGATAATTGGAGAATTTTATCCACTTGACCATGAAGGTGATATAGAATTTGAGATGAGACAAGATGAAGAACGAGCTCAATTTTTCCAAGCACAAGAATATTGGCCACTCGACTTTGAAACTATTAGAGAATATGCAGACATGCAAGTTAAAAGACAAACCCAATCAGTCCAAGCACGAGGACAACATACCTATGCTTCTAAGAAAGAAGAAATTGCTGCAAATGCGAAACGATGGATGAGCGCGGAGGCGATGGTGGCTTTCAAAAGATACATTGAGAGCAAAGATGATCTTAAGGTTCTCCACGCCTGCCCTAAAATCCTTTTTATTGTTGGGACGTAGAGAACTATGACTAACATTTGTTTCATCTTAGGGACTTGATTATGAATTTGATGATCTTGTCCATCAATGTCTTAATGTGGAGCATTATTTAAAGATATTTCATCACTTCAACTTTACTGTCAAGATAAAGAAGCCTGGCTCAGCTGATTGGACATCGGCGATGTACTTCGCCGATGTCAAATCGATATGTATGATAAAACACTATGCATGTTATCCTTTGGAGTAAGATCAATATGGTATGGAAAAATTTCACCTTATGACTTGTAGTGACCTATAAAGATTCTAACATTGTGATTTACTTTGGCAGGTGAATGTTATGCATGTGAGAACAAAGGAATGGGTGAACTGAGGCACCCATTAAAAGGGATATACGATATGGGTAGGGAAGATATACAACCTCCCTTCTATTATGAGGACAGTGACTCCGATGAATTCGATCCAACAATGGGGGTGGGGGGGAGTGAATCTTATGATGATGATATGAGTTGATGATGGCCTTGTCCTTTATTCTCGTATATACTCAAGTTAGCTGTATCTCTTGTATGCTCTTTTTGTCCCCGGGAAAAGCTCTTCATGCTCTTGATCTATTGATACAATTCAAATTGCTACTCGTAGTTGATTTGAGAATGCCAATGTGTATAATGTATTAATGTATTAATGGTTTGTCACACTGGTATTATGTGTTGTCGGTTCTAATGTCACACTCGTTTTTTTAACAGAGTACAGACGCAGACACCCGTACATACATACATACATACACTCATCCCTATGAACGCACGCATGCACACTCTATCCCTATGAGCACCTCTGAGAGACTGAGCTGGCACATCATCTTGAGATTGACGAAGTCGCCGCAGACACATTCGTAGTCGACTTGAACGTCTTCTCTCAGTGAAAGCACATTGCCGAAAGGCCTGAAGTAAATTCATAAGAAAGCGAGCACCAATGTCAAATCTGGGACTTGAGCTCTAGTGGGAAGGGAATACCACTGCATTTCTAACCATCCAACCACAGGTTGATTCGCCAAACACTCATATTTGCTTTGATGCGACTGGTTTACTCTGCTTTAAATTATTTCTGTCACGGCTGCAAGTTTTTATTTACCTTTTTTTTCGTATTGTACAACGCTTATTTTCCCTTACAATAAAAGATCAAACATATTTAGAATCAATTTTTATTGCTTTATGCACCGATGACAACTTACTTGAAGGATCTTATTCAATCCATAGGTAGGTATAGTGGACTCTCATAACATGAAATTGGGTTTAAGGTTTTCGGATGCACAAGTAGTATCTCTACTTGGTGTGGATTTTTGGCTAGCAAAGATGTTGGGCAAGCACCACATGTTGGAGGATCTATGACGATATAACTTCTATGTGAATATAAGCAAACATAATTCATTACGTTGTCTTCCTTGTCTAACGTCAACAATTTGGCATAAAATATTTAATGGGGGCTCACAATCATAAAAGATGTCCAAGATAGTATATTTACATGTGAATCTTCTCTTTCCTTATTAATTTTTTCATGAATTGCATCATTGACCAATGCTATGTTTGTCAACTTTCAATAAATTTTACCACTTATACTTTTTTCTTATGTAATGTCATTACTTTCCATAAGATTAGCATATGACATTTTCCATTATTTTCATTGCTAGGATTGAAACATAAAAGTAAAGAAGCAAAAACTCAAACTAATATTTATTATATAACTCTCAACTCGATTATATAGATGGATAGATCATGAAACAAGCACTCGAAAATAGATCATACTAAAATTTTATTCAACTAAATCATGAAATAACTAAGGATCGGACTAAAATAGGTAAAGATAATAGAAGTGGTGGTGATACGATATCGGGGCACCTCCCCCAAGCTTGGCACAAGCCAAGGGGAGTGCCCATACCCATATTCTCAAGTTTCTTTCTTCGGTGATGGTGATGAAGTGGTGGGCTCGCACTTCAGCCTTAGCATGTACTCCAATTTACGGTTGATGCTCCGAAGGGCGATGTTTTGCTCTTCCAACAAAATAACTTCACGAGTGAGATACGTATTCTGATCACAAACCATTTCAAAGGCCCTTAGGGCTTCGATTTTAGATGGGGTGAGATGATCATAGATAGGTTGAAGGATATCTCCCTCTTTCGCAATTTCTTCCATGGGCATGGCTTGTCCTCCGTATTGGGCTTGCTCCCCTGCAACTTCTTCGACCTTGTCCTTCTTAGTGGACTCCTTTGTTTGCTCCCTCCTTAGTTCCATCTTCAACAGCGAAGCATCATCTTCTACATTGTTGGAGGAGGGAGAAGACATGATGCTTGGCTTGATAGATTTGACAAAAAACAGCATGAAACAAAAGCAGAGGATATTTCCGCGATGAGGTGGTCAAAATGCGTGGGGGTATATATGAAGAATTTTTATCTTGCAAAACAAGTATACCATAAGAAAACGGAGTCAGGAAGGCTCACGAGGGGCCCACTACCTACTAGGGCGCGCCAGGGGGGCAGGCGTGCCCTGGTACCTAGTAGGCACCTAGGTGACCTTCTCGGGTGCTTCTTTTTTTCCTAATATTTCAAAACTGACAGAAATTATTTTTATGGAATTTTTGGAGTCGGTTTACTTACCGTATCACATACCTGTTCCTTTTCAGGGTGCTAGAGTGTTCTGCAAGGTCTCTTTTATGTATTCCTCCGGTGTCACGGTTTGAATAATGTTAGTTTCAACGTTAATAGGCGTACCTGAGATATAATGATTAATTCTTTGTCCATTGACCACCCTTGGACTAGTGCCTTCGGCATTGTTAATCTTAATAGCTCCAGAACGATAAACTTCTTCAATGATATGTTGGGGAACGTAGCAGAATTTTAAAATTTGCTACGCATCACCAAGATCAATCTATGGAGTCATCTAGCAACGAGTGAGAGGGGAGTGTATCTACATACCCTTGTAGATCGCGAGCGGAAGCGTTCAAGAGAACGGGGTTGATGGAGTCGTACTCGTCGTGATCCAAATCACCGATGACCGAGCGCCGAACGGACGGCACCTCCGCGTTCAACACACGTACGGAGCAGAGACGTCTCCTCCTTCTTGATCCAGCAAGGGGGGAGGAGAGGTTGATGGAGATCCAGCAGCACGACGGTGTGGTGGTGGAAGCAGCGGGATTTCAGCAGGGCTTCGCCAAGCGCTACTGGAGGAGGAAGAGGTGTCACGGGAGAGAGAGGGAGGCGCCAGGGGCTGAGCTGTTTCTCCCATGCACATCCCCACTATATATAGGGGTGGAGGGGGCTGGTTTCTTGCCCTCCAAGTCCATTGGGGCGTTGGCAAAGGTGGAAGGAAAGAAATCCCATCCTTTCCCTTCCCCACCGATTGTTATCCCCCTTTTTTAGGGATCTTGATCTTATCCCTTCGGGATATGATCTTATTCCTTCTAAGGGGGAATCTTGGTGCGCCTTGACTAGGGGTGTGGGGCCTTGCCCCCACTACCCACGTTCATGTGGGTCCCCCCATGCAGGTGGGCCCCACTCCGGAACCTTCTAGAACCTTCTCGGTACAATACCGAAAAATCCCGAACATTTTCCGGTGGCCAAAATAGGACTTCCCATATATAAATCTTTACCTCCGGACCATTCCGGAACTCCTCGTGACGTCCAGGATCTCATCCAAGACTCCGAACAACCTTCGGGTTACCGCATACTAATATCTCTATAACCCTAGCGTCACCGAATTTTAAGTGTGTAGACCCTACGGGTTCGGGAGACACGCAGACATGACCGAGACGACTCTCCGGTCAATAACCAACAGCGGGATCTGGATACCCATGTTGGCTCCCACATGCTCCTCGATGAGCTCATCGGATGAACCACGATGTCGAGGATTCAATCAATCCCGTACGCAATTCCCTTTGTCTATCGGTACGATACTTGCCCGAGATTCGATCGTCGGTATCTCGATACCTTGTTCAATCTCGTTACCGGCAAGTCTCTTTACTCGTTTCCGTAACACATCATCCCGTGAACAACTCCTTGATCACATTGAGCTCATTATGATGATGTCCTACCGAGTGGGCCCAGAGGTACCTCTCCGTTACATGGAGTGACAAATCCCAGTCTCGATTCGTGCCAACCCAACAGATACTTTCGGAGATACCCGTAGTGCACCTTTGTAGCCACCCAGTTACGTTGTGACGTTTGGTGCACCCAAAGCACTCCTACGGTATCCGGGAGTTGCACAATCTCATGGTCTAAGGAAAAGTTACTTGACATTGGAAAAGCTTTAGCAAACGAACTACACGATCTAGTGCTAGGCTTAGGATTGGGTCTTGTCCATCACATCATTCTCCTAATGATGTGATCCCGTTATCAATGACATCCAATGTCCATGGTCAGGAAACCGTAACCATCTATTGATCAACGAGCTAGTCAACTAGAGGCTTACTAGGGACATGTTGTGGTCTATGTATTCACACATGTATTACGATTTCCGGATAACACAATTATAGCATGAATAACAGACAATTATCATGAACAAGGAAATATAATAATAACCATTTTATTATTGCCTCTAGGGCATATTTCCAACAGTCTCCCACTTGCACTAGAGTCAATAATCTAGTTACATTGTGATGAATCGAACACCCATAGAGTACTGGTGTTGATACCACTGTTGGGGAACGTAGCAGAATTTTAAAATTTTCTACGCATCACCAAGATCAATCTATGGAGTCATCTAGCAACGAGTGAGAGGGGAGTGTATCTACATACCCTTGTAGATCGCGAGCGGAAGCGTTCAAGAGAACGGGGTTGATGGAGTCGTACTCGTCGTGATCCAAATCACCGATGACCGAGCGCCGAACGGACGGCACCTCCGCGTTCAACACACGTACGGAGCAGAGACGTCTCCTCCTTCTTGATCCAGCAAGGGGGGAGGAGAGGTTGATGGAGATCCAGCAGCACGACGGTGTGGTGGTGGAAGCAGCGGGATTTCAGCAGGGCTTCGCCAAGCGCTACTGGAGGAGGAAGAGGTGTCACGGGAGGGAGAGGGAGGCGCCAGGGGCTGAGCTGTTTCTCCCATGCACCTCCCCACTATATATAGGGGTGGGGGGGGCTGGTTTCTTGCCCTCCAAGTCCATTGGGGCGTTGGCAAAGGTGGAAGGAAAGAAATCCCATCCTTTCCCTTCCCCACCGATTGTTATCCCCCTTTTTTAGGGATCTTGATCTTATCCCTTCGGGATATGATCTTATTCCTTCTAAGGGGGAATCTTGGTGCGCCTTGACTAGGGGTGTGGGGCCTTGCCCCCACTACCCACGTTCATGTGGGTCCCCCCATGCAGGTGGGCCCCACTCCGGAACCTTCTAGAACCTTCTCGGTACAATACCGAAAAATCCCGAACATTTTCCGGTGGCCAAAATAGGACTTCCCATATATAAATCTTTACCTCCGTACCATTCCGGAACTCCTCGTGACGTCCAGGATCTCATCCGAGACTCCGAACAACCTTCGGGTTACCGCATACTAATATCTCTATAACCCTAGCGTCACCGAACCTTAAGTGTGTAGACCCTACGGGTTCGGGAGACACGCAGACATGACCGAGACGACTCTCCGGTCAATAACCAACAGCGGGATCTGGATACCCATGTTGGCTCCCACATGCTCCTCGATGATCTCATCGGATGAACCACGATGTCGAGGATTCAATCAATCCCGTACGCAATTCCCTTTGTCTATCGGTACGATACTTGCCCGAGATTCGATCGTCGGTATCTCGATACCTTGTTCAATCTCGTTACCGGCAAGTCTCTTTACTCGTTTCCGTAACACATCATCCCGTGAACAACTCCTTGATCACATTGAGCTCATTATGATGATGTCCTACCGAGTGGGCCCAGAGGTACCTCTCCGTTACATGGAGTGACAAATCCCAGTCTCGATTCGTGCCAACCCAACAGATACTTTCGAAGATACCCGTAGTGCACCTTTATAGCCACCCAGTTACGTTGTGACGTTTGGTGCACCCAAAGCACTCCTACGGTATCCGGGAGTTGCACAATCTCATGGTCTAAGGAAAAGTTACTTGACATTGGAAAAGCTTTAGCAAACGAACTACACGATCTAGTGCTAGGCTTAGGATTGGGTCTTGTCCATCACATCATTCTCCTAATGATGTGATCCCGTTATCAATGACATCCAATGTCCATGGTCAGGAAACCGTAACCATCTATTGATCAACGAGCTAGTCAACTAGAGGCTTACTAGGGACATGTTGTGGTCTATGTATTCACACATGTATTACGATTTCCGGATAACACAATTATAGCATGAATAACAGACAATTATCATGAACAAGGAAATATAATAATAACCATTTTATTATTGCCTCTAGGGCATATTTCCAACATGATATATGATCCTTCCCATTTAGAGAGAAGTTTTCCTGCAAAAAATCTAAAATGAGAATTGTACAATAGAACATATTCACCCACTTTGAATTCCCATTTTTGGATTCTTTTGTCATGCCATCTTTTAAATTTTTCTTTAAATAGTTTGGCATTTTCATAGGCTTGGGTTCTCCATTCATCTAATGAGTTGATATCAAATAACCTCTTTTCACCGGCAAGTTTGAAATCATAATTGAGTTCTTTAATTGCCCAATATGCTTTATGTTCTAACTGAAGAGGTAAATGACATGCTTTTCCATAAACCATTTTTATATGGAGACATACCCATAGGATTTTTATAAGTAGTTCTATAGGCCCATAATGCATCACCTAATTTCTTAGACCAATTCTTTCGAGACCTATTGACGGTCTTTTGCAAAATTAACTTTATTTCTCTATTGCTCAACTCAACTTGACCACTAGATTGAGGGTCATAAGGGGATGCAATTCTATGGTTGACATCATATTTAGCAAGCAATTTACGGAAAGCACCATGAATAAAATGTGAACCACTCCAAACCTCGGGAAAATAACTTCTTTGAGCATTTTAATGGAAGTGTTATGATCAACACTACTAGTTGGAATAGCTTCTACCCACTTAGTGACATAATCAACAGTGACCAAAATATGTTTATACCCATTAGAGGAAGGAAAAGATCCCATATAATCAAATCCCCAAACATTGAATGGTTCAATAACAAGTGAATAATTCATAGGCATTTCCTGACATCTACCAATATTTCCAATTCTTTGACATTCATCACAAGATAAAACAAACTTACGAGCATCCTTGAAAAGAGTAGGCCAATAAAAACCAGATTGTAATACCTTGTGTGCAGTTCTGTCTCCCGCTTGGTGTCCTCCGTAAGCCTCGGAGTGACACTTCCGTAGGATTTGTTCCTGTTCATGCTCAGGTATACAACATCTAATAATACCATCTACTCCTTCTTTATAAAGATGTGGATCATCCCAAAAGTAATGTCCATAATCAAAGAAGAATTTTTTCTTTTGTTGGTATGTAAAACTAGGTGGTATAAATTCAGCAACAATATAATTAGCATAGTCTGCATACCAAGGAGTACTACGAGAATCATTTATGACAGCTAGTTGTTCATCGGGAAAGCTATCATCAATAGGTAGTGGGTCATCAAGAATATTTTCTAACCTAGACAAGTTATCAGCTACGGGATTCTCAGCTCCCTTCCTATCAGTAATATGCAAGTCAAATTCTTGTAGCAAAAGAACCCACCTAATGAGTCTAGGTTTAGCATCTTTCTTTTCCATAAGGTATTTGATAGCAGCATGATCGGTGTGAACAATTATTTTAGAATCAACAATGTAAGATCTGAATTTATCACATGGAAACACAACAGCTAAAAATTCTTTTTTCACTAGTAGCATAATTTCTTTGAGCACTATCTAGAGTTTTGCTAGCATAGTGTATAACATTTAATTTCTTATCAACTCTTTGTCCTAGAACAGCACCAACATCATAATCACTAGCATCACACGAAATTTCAAAAGGCAAGTTCCAATCAGGTGGTTGAACAATAGGTGCAGAAGTTAAGGCTTTCTTAAGTGTTTCAAAGGCATCAAAAACAAATGGAACATCTTTTTGCAGGAGATTAGTAAGAGTCCTAGAAATTTTAGAGAAGTCTTTAATAAACCTCCTATATAAACCAGCATGACCAAGGAAACTTCGGATACCTTTAATATCTTTAGGTCATGGCATTTTCTCAATTGCATCAACTTTGGCCTTATCCACTTCAATGTCACGCTCAGAAATTTTATGCCCCAAGACAATAACTTCATTCACCATAAAGTGGCCTTTTCCCAATTTAAGACAAGATTAGTTTGTTCACATCTCTACAAAACTCGATCAAGGTTGCTTAAGCAATCATCAAAAGAAGTTCCGTAAATGGAAAAATCATCCATGAAAACCTCAACAATCTTTTCACAAAAGTCAGAGAATATAGCAGTCATACATCTTTGAAAGGTAGCAGGTGCATTGCATAAACCAAAAGGCATACGTCTGTAAGCATAAGTTCCAAAAGGATAGGTAAAAGTGGTTTTCTCTTGGTCGGGTTGTGATACAGGTATTTGAGAGAAACCAGAATATCCATCAAGAAAGCAAAAGTGTGTGTGCTTAGACAATCTTTCTAACATTTGATCAATAAAAGTGTGACACCCCGGCTCAGAGAGACCGGGACACCCCGTATTCCAGCCCAGAGATCAAGTCTTCTGGAATACAACACTGCTTGGCATAGAACGAATCAACTCTTTATTACAAATGATATGGATACAAGGGTTCCGATATAATAGGGAATTACATCGGCACAACGACACTACGCCTGCCAAGGTTGCTCTATGCTAGCAGCAGAACAACTCGTAGCAGCAGAATAACTTCTAGCAGTGGAACAATGATGACAGCGATGGACCCCACTCCACAGGTGTAACACCCCGAGAATCATGCTATAGTGATCTCCCTCTAATGGCGGTCATGTCATCATGATCACTAAGCCAATTTGCCACTTGTCCAAAATCAAAGCCAAATTCCAATTTGAATTTGCATGTCAAATATTTACTTCTTCTGTCATGCAATCAAAATAGTTCATTATTTGGCAAATATTCTCTAAGTATTTGTCATGTTGCAACCAACCTCACCTAAATTCCCAATATGCCCCTAGGAATTATTTGAGTGGTCCAGCAGCATTTAAATTTGCCTTTTTCAATTTCCAAAAGTGGTTAGACAGCTCCAAATAGCCCCAAACTTTTGTGCCTTCTAGTTTTGTTGTGTTTGATTTATGTGCAAAGTTTCATAGCTAACAAACATTGTTTGCTAGCTCTTTTAAATAGAAACAGTAGCAAAAAGGTAAAATAGAGGAAAAAGAAAAGGGGCCTTAACCTACTTGTGCCTGGGCCTTAATGGCACAAGGAGGCCCAGCCAACCTCGCTGCTAACCCTAGCCCGCAGCCAGCCTTCTCTCTCTCGTTTCCCCACTCCTCTGCTCGATCCCCATCCCCTCCCTCGCTTTCCCTCAACCGCCGCCACACACATACCACGCCAGGGAGAGGGCAGCGCCCAGCTCCGCGCGAGCGCGCTGCGCCCCCGCCTCCTACCACCGGAGCCCCGCCATCCTTCGTGCGTCCCGCCCCTGCCGCACGTCCCTGCCATCGGTGCCGCCCGTGCTCCGCTCCTTCCTTGGCCGCGCTCGGCTATGGTCGGCGCCTGTCGGTGCGCGTGTGCGCTCGCCTGAGTCGCTCGTCCTCCACCTCGTCTTCCGCTGCTGCTCTGCCAAACCAGCGCGCCCTTGCCGCTGCTCCGTTCGTCGGAGCCTCGTCACTGCGGGACTTCCTCTCGCACCCCGACACCATCTCTACGCGCCCGCGAGCACCACCACCTCTAGCCGCCATGGCGCCGCCTCGCAGCTCTCTGGAGCCCTCACGCTGCCACTGACCAGCACCTTCCCATTGCCGCTGCTGCTTCGCGCCGTCCTCTGCTTGTCGAAGGGCCATGGCGCCGCCGCCTCCCCTGCTTGGCTTCCTACAGCAGCGCTGCAGCACCTCCTTGCTCGAGCTCCTCTGGCCGCACTTCTTCGACTTCTCGCTGCCAAGGCCGGCTGCTCTCCTACAGTCGTCGTCCCGCCATCGCCAAGACCCCAAGGCCGCTACACCACTTCGGGCCCGTTATGCTACACTAATTCGAGTGGCTGCACCGCAAAGTGCCTCGGTGCCACTTGAGCATCGACGACCCCGAGGACCTAGAATTCGCCAAGTACCTCATCGACAAGTGTACGACTATCGTCGCCAAGACCCGAGACCGTCAAGTACCAATACCCTCGACCGCCGAAGAACTCGGATTCGTCAAGTTCCTCTCCAACCGCGTGTACCACTACTTCCGTCTACACTGCATCAAACTCGAACTGCCACGAACGAACGCTTTGAAGGTATAACCGCCGAGACGACGCCCGTGAAAGAATACATGTGTTGTATGAGATGCACCCTATGTTTGCACCGTGCTCGGATTGTTTCATGCGCGTTCCTCATTTGCCATGCCACCGAACCGTGGGACACCCTTTAACCGGGATCACTCCCCGTTGCCCTTGCACGTTCCATCACCCACACTTGTTCCTTGCAGTAGCTCAAACGAGTTGTCGGAATCGAAATGTTGCCGTGGCATCATTTTTGGATTCGTTGCCGTGGCACCCCCTTTCTTTCCAACGTGGTAACAAATGTTCCATATCATCCTTCCTGCCAACATTTTTTTTAAAATTGCTTACAGTTTGAATATGCCATCCATTAGCATGACCAACCCCTTTAACATACTGAACCTTGAACTTTTGCTACCGGATCAACATACCGAAAATAACTGGAGCCGGGAATATATCGCCGGATATTTCCCCCCTTCTTTTAAACTGCGTAGTAATGCATTAGAACATATCACCAACAAATATTGCCCTGGCATGCATTTGTGTCGCATTTGTTTGCTCTGTTATTTATTTGTTTCCCCTTCGTTGCTTCTTTTTCGGTAGACCCCGATACTGCGATAGACCCCGAGGCCGCTGATGATCTGGTGATTGTCTACTTCGTTGAAGATCCGTTTTCTTCTGCAGAGCTACTAGGCAAGCCCCCCCTTTGATCATCCCGATATCGCCCATTCTATTTTCTCATGCTTGCATTAGAATTGCTGCTGCTACTGCTTTACCTATTCTGATGCATAGCCTGATTATTGTAACCTACTATTGATACCTTACCTGCTTATCCTAAACTGCTTAGTATAGGCTGGGTAGAGACCCACTAGAGAACCCCACTTTGTCCCTTGTTGCCCCGCTAGATTATCAGAAGACCCGATCAACGGGATTGAAGACCAGGCCCAGGCACCGCACATCACCCCCCCTTAGTTGTACGACACTACTGGGTAACTATCGAGTGCCGAGGGTGATACCTCGTCAGCACTTCTGATGTTAATCTAGTAGGTTAGTTCATCGGTTGTGGTTACCGAGGGTGATTCCTCTTTCACCACTTCCGATAACGACGCTGTCGTGCACCACCTCAAGTGTGAACCCACCGAGGGTGATTCCTTCGAGTTCACCTTGACAGATACATCGAGTAGGAATCCAACGAGGGTGATACCTCGAATTCCCCTGATGTTATGAACACACGGATACTTGGAATTTACAATTGTTATTTGGAAAGGCGGGTCGACCCTGAGGGGTACCCGCGTGTGATGTGAAGACGGGTTGCCTGGATGGTGCCCGAGTGAGAATACGAGGCGTGGCCGGGCATTCTTGGCCCTTGCCGCAAGTCCTCGAGACGGGGCGGCGGGGTCACATCTTTCGTGAGTCTCTGCTCGTTACCGCACTACAAACACACTACGATTTGGATATTTGATTCGAGTGGGCCTCTGGCCCGATAGCACTAACCATCACGTGGGAAAAGTTATGGGCACTCTGCATCATATGCATCAGCCGAAAGCTCTGTCAGACGTCCAGTTCAGCATTGCGGCCGGGACAGACCGGCGCCCCCTGGTGCCTGGCTTCCCCTGCACGCAAAGACTCGGAGTGCACAGGGCGATGGCCGAAGACCTCTGAGCGCTTAGGATGTAGACCGACGGGGACCTCTCTGCTGAGCTCTAGGTAGGGTTGCGGTGTGTCGTTTGGCCGAGGCCGGGCATGACCCGGAAAAGTGTGTCCGACCGGAGTTAAGCGAGCGTGGTGGGTAAGTTGGTGCACCCCTGCAGGGAAGAACTAATCTATGCATAGCCGGATCCTTGGTAACGGACACTCGGAGTTGTATCCCGATCGATACAACTAAATTGGATACTATGGCTCTGGGATTGCTTCTCGCAGGGAGTCGAGAAGGGATCTCAGGACGAGGTTGATGACCGTATGGCTCTAGGATTGCTTTCTCGCAGGGAGTCGAGAAAGGATCTCTGGGTGAGGTTGAGACTTAATGATACTACTATTTTATACGGTACTAATCTACACTCTTCCAATGCTGCAAGACCGCTGAAGATGCTAGTCTTCGATAGGACTAGGCTTTCCTCTCTATTCTAGCATTTCTGTAGCCCAGTCCACATATACAGCCACTCTTTGATAATGTTGCATATGTAGTGTAGATCCTTGCTTGCTGAGTACTTCGGATGAGTACTCACGGTTGCTTTGCTTTCTTTTTCCCCATATACTCCTTTTGATGCAACCAGATGACGGAGCCCCTGAGACAGCTGCCCACGCCGACGATCGCTACTACTACCCCGAGGATGGATACTACTACGAGCTGGCCGACGACCAGGAGTAGTATCGGAGGGTCCTAGGCAGGAGGCCTGTGCCTTTCGATTGTAGTGTTTTCTTTTGCCCTGCCTTCTAAGGGCCTATCTGTGCTTTCTTTTATATCTGTACTCAGATATCTGATGCTTCCGCTGACGCTTGTATGCGAGCTTATGTATTCGAGCCCTCGAGGCCCCTGGCTTGTAATATAAAGCTTGTATGACTTTATTTATGTTTTAGAGTTGTGTTGTGATATCTTCCCGTGAGTCCTTAGGCTTGATCGTGTGCATTTGCGTGTATGATTAGTGCACGATTGAGCCGGGGGCGTCACAGCAGGGACTCTGGCTGGAACGTGTATCCTAGCTCGCAAACTCGGGATCCTCGACAACCAAGCAAACACGACATGACCTGCAAACTGGCATGACACGCTGATAAACCACAAGTATAGGGGATCGCAACAGTTTTGGAGGTTAGAGTATTCAACCCAAATTTATAGATTCGACACAAGAGGAGCCAAAGAATACTTGCAAGCATTAGTAGCTGAGTTGTCAATTCAACCACACCTGGAGATTAATTATCTGCAGCAAGATGATCAGTAGCAAAGTAATATGATAGTTTTGATAGTGGTGGTAACAGCAACAGTGATAGCAATGATTTTGTAGCAGTTGTGACAGCAGCAATAGCAATAGTAACTTAGCAGAAACAATATAAGAGAAATTCATAGGCATTGCATGATATCTTTTGTCCTACCCTCCCGTGGCAGCGGGGTCCATAAGGAAACTAAGGGATATTAAGGCCTCCTTTTAATAGAGAACCGAAACAAAGCATTAGCACACAGTGAATACATGAATTCCTCAAACTACGGTCATCATCGGAAAGTATCCCGAATACTGTCACTCTGGGGTTTACGGATCATAACACGTAATAGGTGACTATAACTTGCAAGATCGGATCTAGAACATAGATATAATGGTGATAACATAAATGGTTCAGATCTAAAATCATGGCACCCGGGCCCAAAGTGACAAGCATTAAGCATGGCAAAGTCATAGCAACATCAATATCAGAACATAATTGATACTAGGGAGCAAGCCCTAACAAAACTAACTCGATTACATGATGAATCTCATCCAACTCCCTCATCGATCAGCGAGCCTACGAAGGAATTACTCACTCCCGGTGGGGAGCATCATGGAATTGGCGATGGAGAAGGATTGGTGATGATGAAGATCAAAGATTCCCCTCTCCGGAGCCCCAAACGGACTCCAGATCTGGCCTCCCGATGAAGAACAGGAGGTGGCTGATACGTCTCCAACGTATCTATAATTTATGAAGTATTCATGCTGCTATATTATCATTTTTGAATGTTTTACAATCATTTTATAGCAACTTTATACCATTTTTTGGGACTAACTTATTGACATAGTGCCCAATGCCAGTTGCTGTTTTTTGCTTGTTTTTTACATCGTAGAAAATCAATACCAAACGGAGTTCAAACACAGCGAATTTTTTTGTGGATTTTTTATGGACCAGAAGACATCCAATGGGCCAGAGCAGCACCTGGGGGGTGCCCCAAGAGGGGCACAACCCACCAGGGCGTGCATGGGCCCCCAGGCGCGCCCCGGTGGGTTGTGCCCACCTTGGTGGCCTCCCGCACCGCCTCTTCGCCCTATAAATTGCCAAATATTCCAAAAACCCTCGCGGAGACCCTAGATCAGAAGTTCCGCCGCCGCAAGCCTCTGTAGCCATGAGAAACCAATCTAGACCCCGTTCCGGCACCCTGCCGGAGGGGGGAATCATCACCGGTGGCCATCTTCATCATCCCGGCGGCCACCATGATGAGGAGGGAGTAGTCCACCCTCGGGGCTGAGGGTTTGTACCAGTAGCTATGTGTTTAATCTCTCTCTCTCGTGTTCTTGAGATGTCACGATCTTGATGTATAGCGGGCTTTGTTAATATAGTCGGATCATATGGTGTTTTCCCCTCTCTATCTTGTTGTGATGAATTGAGTTTTCCCTTTGAGATTTTGTTTTATCGGATTGAATACTTTTATGGATTTGAGAACACTTTATGTATGTCTTGCTATGAATACCCGTGGTGACAATGGGGTATCGTATTGATTCACTTGATATATGTTTTGGCACTCAACTCGCGGATTCCCGAGGTGACATTGGGGTAATCTATGCATAGGGGTTGATGCACGTTCTTGTCTTTGTTTCTCCGGTAGAAATATTGGGGCACTCTTTGAGGTTCTTTGTGTTGGATTGAGCATTACGAATCTGAATTTGCTTTGGTGTTATTTTAGTACAAACTCTTGGATAGATCGATCGGAAAGAATAGCTTTGAGGTGGTTTCGTACCCTACAAACAATTTATTCTTATGTGCTCTGCTAGATAGGAACTTTGGAGTGATTCTTCATCGCACGTTGAGGGATGGTTATATGATCCAATTATATTAGCATTGTTGAGAGATTGCACTAGCGAAAGTACAGACCCTAGGCCTTGTTTTCAAGCATTGCAATACTGTTTGTGCTCACTTTTGTCACTTGCTACCTTGCTGTTTTTATTTATTCAGATTATAAAAATATATTTCTACCATCCATATTACACTTTTATCACCATCTCTTCGCCGAACTAGTGCACCTATACAATTTGCCATTGTATTGGGTGTGTTGGGGACACAAGAGATTTCTTGTATTTGGTTGCAGGGTTGTTTGAGAGAGACCATCTTCATCCTACGCCTCCCACGGATTGATAAACCTTTGGTCATCCACTTGAGGAAAAATTGCTACTGTCCTACAAAACTCTGCACTTGGAGGCCCAACACGAGTCTACAAGAATAAAGTTGCGTAGTAGACATCAGTGGCGGCGACCCCGTCTCGTGAAACGCGATAATTCTTTCTCCCCTATTTTTCTCTCTAAAAATAGGATTTTATAGCGTCGGAGATAGGGTCAGCGGGGCCACCAGGTGGGCACAACCCACCTGGGCGCGCCAGGAGGGGGGCGCCCTGGTGGGTTGTGCTCCCCCAGGGACCCCCCTCCGGTGGTTCTTGTCTCCAATATTTTTCTTTTATTGTATAAAAATTCTCCAAAAAATTTCGTTCCATTCCGAGAACTTTTATTTCTTCACAAAAACAACACCATGGTAGTTCTGCTGAAAACAATGTCAGTCCAGGTTAGTTTCATTCAAATCATGCAAATTAGAGTCCAAAACAAGAGTAAAAGTGCTAGGAAAAGTAGATACGACAGAGACGTATGAACTCCCCCAAACTTAAACCTATGCTTGTCCTCAAGCAATTCAGTTGATAAACTGAAAGTGAAAAAGAAAAACTTTTACGAACTCTTTTGCTCTTGTTTACATAAATAAGCTTAAGTAGCACCCATGTTTTCAGCAAATATTATATCTAACCATGTCAACAATAACTCTTAGAAATTATATTAACTCATATAAATGGTATAAGCAACTAGCGAGGAATAATAAAGCATCTCAAATGGCAACACTTTGTCAAAACAATCATGATATAATATGACAACAATGGTATCTCGCTAGCCCTTTCTGAGACTGCAAAACATAAATGCAGAGCACCTCCAAAGTTCAAGCAATGACTAAACATTGTAATTCATGGTAGAAAAGATCCAGTCACGATGCATCCAACATTAGCTATACACAATGCATGAGGATGACAATAATGCTCTCAGATCTGGCGCTTATTTGAGAAGGTGATGACACAACATAAAATTAAATAGGTAGTCCCTTCACAGAGGGAAGCAGTGATTTGCAGCGGTGCCAGAGCTCAGATTTTTAAAACAGAGATAATTGGAATTTTGAGAAATGCACCTTTCCTGTTTACTTCGCGACCATTGGTTATCGATATCTTCCATGCTAAACACATTAGTGGCGGTTCCCAAGCGATAAAAGTAAAGGTTTACTCCCCCTCCACCAACAAACACACTCCACGGCTAACCGAATCCACGGGTATCGTCCATACCAACATCAGTCCTGGGGGAGTTTTGTTTAATTATTTGCAATTTTTGAATTCGGGACTGGGAATCCCTATTACCTCCCCTCTCGTGCAAGGACGAGTGAATAAACACTCATCAAGAGAATAACCTGCTTAGCATGGAAGATATTGACTACCTCCTGTCACTCTATGAACAATCCAGGCACACAAAAACAGATGTTTATTTGAAGTTTTTAGAGGTGGCACATGCAAATTTACTTAGAACGGCAGGGTAATACCGCATATAGGTAGATATAAGGTGGAATCATCTGGAATAACTTGGGTTTTAGGATTTTGATGCACAAGCAGTTTTCCCGCTTAGTACAGGCGAAGGCTAGCAAATAGGTTGAGAAGCGGCCAGCTAGAGAGCGAAAACAGTCATGAACATGCATTATGCATAAGTAACATTGGATACTAGCATGAGTAGGATATGAACACCATGAACATAAATATCATAGAGGCTATGTTGGTTTTGATTCAACTACATGCATGAACATGTGCCAAGTCAAGCCACTCGAAACATTCGGAGGAGGATACCATATCATCATACCACATCACAATCGTTTTAATGCATGTTGACACCCAAGATAAATCATTATCCACTCCTAGCTACTTAAGCATGGCATGAGAAACTATAATCTCTAATGGTCATTGCAAACATGTTTGATCATAATAGGCTGAATCATGGATACTAGGTTAAACATATTTACAAAAATAGAACAAGTTGAGTTCATACCCGTTTCTCTCTGCCACAGCCAGTTCATCAAATATCATCATTATTGCCTTTCACTTGCACAACCGAATGATAAAAAAATAATAATAGTGCAAGAGTGCCATGGATTAAGCTGGAACCCGCAAACATTTTGTTCAAAAGGAGAAGACAAGGCAATTTGGGCTCTTTGTTAGATCAACAATAATGCAAATGAGAGCCACTCAACATTTTCATCGTGGTCTTCTCCATGGTAAGACTCAATAAAAGGAAAAGAATTTCAGAGAAACACACTGAAATATTTTTGGAGTTTTTAGTTTTTCTCAGAGAAAGCAAACTAAAGAGAAAAAACAAAAACGAGAAAAACTATTTACACGGGAGAGCTCCCAACAAGCAAAAAAAGAACAAGGAAATCTTTTTGGGTTTTCTTTTAACTACTACAACTAATTACACTAGAAAGAAAAACCAGAAAGAAGCAAACAACATTTTTTTTGTGATTTTCTCGAAGTTTTTCAAACACACAAGAAGAAGCGAGAAAAAAAATCTAACATGGATAATACAATGAAAATGTGTGAACACCGACAACTGGAATGCAATGTGTGAACATGAATATAATGTCGGTGGAAATACGTACTCCCCCAAGCTTAGGCTTTTGGCCTAGCTTGGTAATCACCACTCGTAGTAGCCCTCCGGTCCCACGTTGAAGTGCATTGGAGCGGGCACCTGAGCGTCCCACTCCTGAGGCTCCTCCTCAGCCGCTGCCTGGTTGTTCCGGTAGGCAATAATGTCATCTGGCATGATCCTGTATCCGCCCCTGGCAATAGAATCAAACAAAGCAGGTGTAGGCAACGGAATAATATCACGGGTATTCTCACTGAAAACCAGGTTGTAAGGAATATGAATAGTAGTGTTCTCACCATCAAAAAATTGATGAGCTGCCATAGCCTGGCGATCTAAATACACCTTAGGTAAACGATAATCATGCTGGTGAATTTGAATGTTAAAGTGGCTCGCTAAATGAGTGGCATAAATACCGCCATGAATTTTACCCTTGGTCCTGTTAAGGTGTAGACGACGTGCAATAATAGCTCCTAGGATATAAGTGTTATCGCCGTATAGTGCACGACGTAAGACAGCGAAATCGGGGCCACTAAGTACACCAACCTTCTCCCTAGCAAGTAAACACTTCGCAATGAATAGAGAAAAATAATGCACAGAAGGGAACTGCAAGCTAGTGGCGGTGACACACGATACCCTTCTCTCATCTCCCACTGACAAGGTACGGTAAAAGTCCTCAAACTCTGCAGGTCTAGGCTCTCTTATTTCCCCGTCAGAAGGGATCAAGCATATGTCACAAAAGTTAGTGAGTGGTATCTGACGGGTTTCAGCATATAAATTAAACTGCACCTCAGGGGGTTATTCCTACTCATGAAATGAAAACTTTGCACAAAGGAATTTGTAAGGAGATGATATTGTTCACACTCAGCTGCGATAAAGTCGGTGAGACCAGCATTAGCAACAAATTATGTGAACTCTTGATGGATCCCGGCTCCATCCATGAAGGGGTTATGCGGCTATTCGCATGGCCGCACCTCCGCCATTCTCCGAGCGCGGAGATCGTTGTCCGATGACTCCCCAATGACTCCCTTGGAGTTCTTCTTGGAAGCAAACTTCCTAAAGAAACTCATCTTATTCCTATAAATAAAATTCTGAAATTTTTAGTCCACAAAATTTTTGTCAACAAAACTTCGCAAGATTGATAGCAACTACTCATAGGGAGGCATAGAGGCTATATGGAGCATTCAAACTACTTAGAACTCTAAGAATTCAACATGCAAGCTCATCTACAGCAGCAACAAGAGTAGCTAATTATTCAAAATATAATCCACTAAAGCAAAAACTAATTGGACCAATGGAGGAGTCACATACCAAGTAGCAATCCCCCAAAACAGTTTCGGAAACGGAGCTTCGAGCAAAGAGATCGAAATCCGCGGGTTTGAGAGCAAGAACACGAGGGAGAGAGCAATGGTGATTTTTTTTCTGGAGGTAGGTGATGACATGGGCTAAAGAGATAAGTGAGGGGGCCCACGTGGGGACCACAACCCACCAGAGCATGCCTGCGGCTCCTGGCGCGCCCAGGTGGGTTGTGCCCACCTGGTGCACCCCCTCTGATGTTATTTGCACTATAAATTCAAAAATATTCAGAAAAAAATCATATTAAAGTTTCAGGGCATTCTGATAACTTTTATTTTTGGGTCATTTTTTATTGCACGGGAAATTTAGAAAACAGGCAAAACATGGCATTTTATTTTATTTAACTAAGAAAACAAAAAACAAATGTTGGAAACAGAAAGTTGTGCTTACTAAATTCATCAACTTCATACCATCTCAAAAATGATCCATTAATAAGGTTGATCAAGTCTTATTAACAACCACTTTCGATTAGCATGAAACTGAAGAACTTTCGTAAAACACTAAGTTACCTCAACGGGGATATGCATGTCCCCAACAATAAGCATTTCATCTTTCTTTTTTGCAGTAGGTAGAGGTAGTTGAAAACTTCCAATAGTGAGTGTTGGAGATTTTTCAATAACATTAATACCATTCACTTGGAATTGTTTCTTCGGAAAGTGCACCGTATGCTCATTACCATTGATATGAAAAGAGACCTTGCTTTTATTACAATCAATAACAGCCCCTGCAGTATTCAAAAAGGGTCTACCAAGGATAATCGACATGTTGTCGTCCTCGGGCATCTCAAGTATAACAAAGTCTGTTAAGATAGTAACATTTGCAAACAACAACGGGCACATCCTCACAAATACCGATAGGTATGGCAATTGATTTATCAGCCATTTGCAAAGATATTTCAGTAGGTGTGAGTTTATTCAAATCAAGTCTTTTATATAAGGAGAAAGGCATAACACTAACACCAGCTCCTAAGTCACACAAAGCAGTTTTGACATAATTTCTTTTGATGGAGCAAGGTATAGTTGTTATTCTTGGATCTCCAAGTTTTTTAGGTACTCCATCCTTAAAAGAATAATTAGCAAGCATGGTGGAGATTTCAGCTTCAGGTATCTTTCTTTTATTAGTGATGATGTCTTTCATGTATTTTGCATAAGGGGCCATCTTTAAAATATCAGTCAAGCGAGTGCGCAAAAAGACTGGCCTAATCATTTCAGCAAAGCGTTCAAATTCTTCATCATCCTTTTTCTTAGTTGATTTAGGTGGAAAGGTCATGGGTTTTTTAACCCATGGTTCTCTTTCTCTTCCATGTTTTCTAGCAACAAAGTTTCTTTTATCATATCTTTTATTTTTAGATTGTGGGTTATCAAGATCAACAGCTGGTTCTCTCTCAACATCATTATCTGGTTGTTTATCATTGTCTGGTTGAGTGTCTTCATGGACATCATCATTATCTTTTTCATTATCACTAGGTGAATGTTCATTACCAGATTGAGTTTCAGCATCAGAAATAGAAACATCATTATTATCAGGAGGTTTTTCTTTCTCAGGTTCACTAGAGGCATGCAAAGTCCTATCATTTTTCTTTTTCTTTTTCTTTCTAGAAGGACTAGGTGCATCAGTGTTAATTCTTTGAGAGTCTTGTTCAATTCTTTTATGGTGACCCTCAGGATAAAGTGGTTCCTGAGTCATTTTACCTCCTCTAGTTGCTACTCTAACAGCAAAGTCATTTATATTATTGTTCATTTCATTAAGCAATTCTCTGTGAGATTTAGCAACTTGTTCTAGTTGAGTTTAAACCATAGAGGCATGTTTTCCTACACCTCTAACATCATTGGTAATTCTAAACAACAAGTCACTCAAATGAGCAATCATATCAGAATTGTATTTCAATTGTTTCATAACATTTGTATTGAAGTGATCTTGTTTTCTAATGTAGTTATCAAACTCATAAAGGCATTGAATAGGATGCATATTATAAGTATTGTCCCTTTCATCAAATTTCATTAAAGAGTTTACCTCTACCACCTTGGGTGGTGGTGTATCAAGTCCATGTATCTCTTCAATAGGAGGTAAATTTTTAACATCCTCTGCTTTAATACCTTTTTCCTTTATAGATTTCTTTTCCTCTTGCATATCTTTCGGACTGAGATATAAGATACCCCTCTTCTTTGGAGTGGGTTTATGCGGTGGTTCAGGAAGAGTCCAATCATCATAATGTTTCAATATATTATTTAGTAATTCCTCAGCTTGTTCAATAGTTCGTTCCCTGAAAACACAACCAGCACAACTATCTAGGTAGTCCCTAGAAGCATCGGTTAGTCCATTATTGAAGATATCAAGTATTTCATTTTTCTTAAGAGGATGATCAGGCAAAGCATTAAGCAATTGGAGAAGCCTCCCCTAAGCTTGTGGGAGACTCTCTTCTTCAATTTGCACAAAGTTAAATATTTCCTGTAAGGCAGCTTGTTTCTTATGAGCAGGATTTTTTTTCCAGATAAGTAATAAATCATATCCTGGGGACTACGCACACAACCAGGAGCAAGAGTATTGTACCATATCTTAGCATCACCCTTTAATGAGAACGAAAATAACTTGAGAATATAATAGTAGCGAATTTTATCCTCATGAGCAAAAAGGGTGGCTATATCATTTAATTTGGTAAGGTGTGACACGATAGTTTCAGTTTCATAGCCATAGAAAGGATCAGATTCAACCAAAGTAATTAACTCTGGGTCAACAAAGAATTCATAATCCTTATCATCTACAAAGATAGGTGAAGTAGCAAACTTAGGGTCACATTTCATTCTAGCATTCAAAGTTTTTTCTTTCAGTTTGCATAATAACTTCTTAAGATCATCTTTATCATTGCAAGCAAGAAAATCTCTAGTTGTCTCCTCATCCATAACATAACCTTCAGGTACCTTAGGCAATTCATATCTAGGAGAGCTAGGCCCAATAGGTGTTTCAAGATTTTCAGTTTCAAGCACTTCATCAGTTTCAATAATTTCATCAGTTTCAGCATTCTCAATATCTTTAGCTCTAGCAAGTTGTTCATCAAGAAATTCACCTAGTGGCACATTATCATCAAGCAAGGTACTAGCATCATCATAAGTAGCATTCATAGAAGTAGCATCATCAATAACTTGCGACATATCAGGATTAATAGCATGTGGTGGTGTTGCAAGTTTACTCAAAATAGAAGGTGAATCAAGTGCAGAGCTAGATGGCAGTTCCTTACCTCCCCTCGTCTTAGAGGGAAAAATCTTAGTCTTGGTATCCTTCAGATTCTTCATAGTGATAAATTGATAATAATCCCAAGTGACTCAACAAATATAGCTATGCTCCCCGGCAACGGCGCCAGAAAAAGGTCTTGATAACCCACAAGTATAGGGGATCGAAACAGTTTTCGAGGGTAGAGCATTCAACCCAAATTTATAGATTCAACACAAGGGGAGCCAAAGAATATTTGCAAGTATTAGCAGCTGAGTTGTCAATTCAACCACACCTGGAGATTAATTATCTGTAGCAAGATGATCAGTAACAAAGTAATATGATAGTTTTGATAGTAGTGGTAACAACAATAGTAATAGTAACAGTGATAGCAATGATTTTGTAGCAGTTGTGACAGCAGCAATAGCAATAGTAACTTAGCAGAAACAATATAAGAGAAATTCATACGCATTGGATTGGTGAATTCGTTGGATGATATTCATCATATAACAGTCATAACCTAGGGCGATACGGCACTAGCTCCAGTTCATAAATGTAATGTAGGCATGTATTCCGTAAATAGTCATACATGCTTATGGAAAGAACTTGCATGGCATCTTTTGTCCTACCCTCCCGTGGCAGCGGGGTCCATAAGGAAACTAAGGGATATTAAGGCCTCATTTTAATAGAGAACCAGAACAAAGCATTAGCACATAGTGAATACATGAACTCCTCAAACTACGGTCGTCACCGAAAAGTATCCCGAATACTGTCACTCCAGGGTTTACGGATCATAACACGTAATAGGTGACTATAACTTGCAAGATCGGATCTAGAATATAGATATAATGGTGACAACATAAACGGTTCAGATCTGAAATCATGGCACCCAGGCCCAAAGTTACAAGCATTCAACATGGCAAAGTCATAGCAACATCAATCTCAGAACATAATGGATACTAGGGATCAAGCCCTAACAAAACTAACTCGATTACATGAGGAATGTCATCCAACTCCCTCACCGACCAGCGAGCCTACGAAGGAATTACTCACTCCCGGTGGGGAGCATCATGGAATTGGCGATGGAGAAGGGTTGGTGATGACGAAGATCGAAGATTCCCCTCTCCGAAGCCCCAAATGGACTCCAGATCTGGCCTCTCGACGAAGAACAGGAGGTGGCGGTGGCTCTGTCTTGTGAAACGTGATTATTCTTTTGCCCCTATTTTTTTCTCCAAAAATAGGATTTATAGCGTCGGAGATAGGGTCAGCGGGGCCACTAGGTGGGCACAACCCACCTGGGCGCGCCAGGAGGGGGACGCCCAGGTGGGTTGTGCTACCCCAGGGACCCCCCCTCCGGTGGATCTTGGCTCCAGTATTTTTCTTTTATTGTATAAAAATTCTCCAAAAAGTTTTGTTCCATTCCGAGAACTTTTATTTCTGCACAAAAACAACACCATGGTAGTTCTGCTGAAAATAGCGCCAGTCCGGGTTAGTTTCATTCAAATCATGTAAATTAGAGTCCAAAACAAGAGTAAAAACGTTAGGAAAAGTAGATACGACGGAGACGTATCACACGCCAGGTGAGTACTTTGAATGTACTCGCAAGCTCATAGCAACCAAAGCAATCAAGACAAGCAACAACATCGCATTTACAGGTTAAAGCAATGAAGAATATGATACCACTAGAACATTATAAGCATGGCATGAACATGATGATACTAGCATGCAGCATGTTTAAACTATCATGATTCAACTTACTCTGTTGGGGTTACCTCGTAACCACCACATGTACCACTTACCATCGTGGACATCACATGATCACCTCAGGATCAAATCAAGCTTGGTATTAACAATATCATAGTAATCATTACATGACCACAAGAAGCTTGATCCTTACCAGTGATTATTGCATAACACCACAAACATCAACCTGCTTTGGTATCCACGATACCACTGTGATCATCTCACGATCACATAAAGATCAACCAACTTCTTTCCTCATCGGACCGGGGTTATCATTAAGCAGGTTATTATTACTGTTGACCCATAGCGTGACCTACTATGAACTGGGCCCATATCCGTGGCCGCGGCTATCGATAGATTATACACTCTGCAGAGGTTAGTACACTGTACCCACACTACAGAACCCAAGGCCTCGTGCTCCCATTCGGGTGGACCAACGGCTTTCTGACAAAATTGATCTATTGCATGACACTCTCCCGGCCACTCCGACAAAGTCCCCTTTGGGCTAAGTCCTGGGTGGCCGTGATGCCACCTCGTGACATCCAACGGCCACCGTCGTGGCAAAACAAAAATGGTCCCAAACGGGAACAATGGTACCATACAACAACAACGGGCACACAAGGCTTATGGCCGCCTACCTGATCAGGGTACCACGCGCACATACCCTTCCCTAGTTGGAGGCATCGGCGAGAGGCATGGCACTAGACCCAATTAGGGCCTTCCCATAAAGGCAAATGTGGTTGCATTGGTCAGCTCGTATTGATGGCACTATGACTCAGCCAACAGGTGTTCAAGTTCATTTAATATCTGGTTAAACTTGAAAAGTAAATGGCCGAGCCATATTAAAGTAACATGATGAAACGTCAATGCAGATGAGCATGATATCAACATAGCCATATGCAACCATAGCATCAACAATAATAAAGCACTTAGTCTACTAGATGCGGATGAACATGGCATAGGGATGATCATGTATATCACAAGTATTTTTCATAACTGACAGTATTAATGCATCAGAGAACATCACTATTACCAGCATGTACTAGCAACAAGCATGACATACTAGAATAATACTAGCAAGTAATAACATGCTAACAAGGTGCATAAGAACATAGCATGATGATAAGCATGGATCCACAAGCATAACCGAAACAGTAATAGCTAGCAACAGAGCAAACAATTATTAAATATTCAAGGGGAAATCATGGCTACTGCAAATACATCATGCAAGTGGTTGTCGTGGCTTCCCTGGTGATGAAGAAGTCATCGGGGAGAAGTGCGAAGCACTCGCAGAAAGATTTGCCGGAAGTACTTCTCTCTCGAAGGGGGATGATTAAAGGCAATGGCATAATGGTCATTTCTAGTATGTGAACACATAGTGAAAATGAAACCAACAAAACGGGCTCGACGAGACGAAGACGTGGGCTTTGGATTCACCTGATTCGGAGCTACGGTCGCGAAGATACGAGAGGTGGAAGTCCAGGGACTATTTTGAAAAAACTTCTTCACAAACAAGTCCTTGGCGGCTTAAAACAGAAAGCGCCTTCGGGAAAAATATGTTTCCTGCACTGGAAAGCGTATTCTAAGCGGAAGAAGAATCAAAAGACATTTTCTGAAAAGGGAAACATATTCTCGGGAATACGCTTCCACTTATCCAGCTGGACCGGGCTGGTGGGTCACTTACACGAGGGTCCCGCGGGGAGGAGGGGCCCGGCTGTCCTGGCTTCTTCTTCCTCGTCTTGTTCCTCGACGGAACAGAGGAGGCGAGGCAGGGGAGGGCACCGGCGACGGGCCTGGCCGGCCCCGGCCACCTCAGGTCGAGGCGAGACCTCCGACGGGCTCGGGCGGAAGCGCCGCGCCCATCTGGCTGGAGAGAGCACACCGGGGAGGGTCGAGGCGAGGGAAACTCCAACGCCGGCGGGGAGGGGCTTCGGGCGTCAGGGGTCTCGGTGCTACGGGAGCTCTGGCAATGAGCTGAGAGGAGGGGGAGGATCGCCAGCGATCAGAGGAGCTAGTGGTGAGGAAAGGAGGAGGGGGGAGGCTCTGCCTAGCTCTAATTTGAGCAGAGCTCCACGGCGGCCATGGTAGACGGAGGACGAGCAGAGGAGCTTTGGTGGTCGGGGAGGGAAAAGGAGAGGGTGGCGAGGTGCGGAGGACCACGGGGAGGCTATATATAGTGCTGGGGAGGGCTCGGGAAGGCTCTGGGCGACGCGGGCAACAGGACACGGCGGCGACAGAGACGGGCATGTCACGGACATGGCTGCCGGCACATGACGACGGCGAGAGAGGAGGGGGACAAGCTATAGGAGTGACCGCACGATCATGGGGAGGCTCCAGGACAAGAAGAGAGCTCGATATCGCGAAGGAACGGACGAGGCCGAGGGCTTCCACTCGCCAGAGCGCGAGCTCAGGCATGCCGGCCACGCAGTCACCGCGTGAACTGGTGCACGCGGTGCGCTCTGGCCATGCATACCGTGTCTGGGTGATGGGTCATTCACCAAAGAGTTCAAAGAAGGAAATAAACGAGCACAGGGGCTCAAGAGGTGACTAGAGCTAGCAGGATTGCTCAATAATAGCAAAGTGTTTGATGTGAAGAGAGAGAGATTGGCTTGGATATAGACTCTGGTTTTTGGCATGGTTTGATCACAGGCTAAGCTGAGAATCTCTACAAATTTTCAGCTCATAAGGATAAAGATAAATGGCACTTGCTGTACAATCCACCACACTGTACATAAATGAAGAAATGGAAGTGTCACTCACATAGGTAATTGGATTGAGCTGAATTTTGGTGGAGGTGAGTTATATGAGAACATGAAGCTTATATAAAAGGTTCATACCATTTGGAAATACCAAAATGGTACTTGCTTCACAATGTAGCTCTCTGGATAGAATCTTCGAAAAATTGCAGAGGGAAAATGGGTAGATAAAATGATCTCAAATTTTGTGGAAATGGTTTATATGGGTAGGATCATATACTGGTAAATTTTCAGCAATAATGAAGTAATATAAAATATAGTTACTTCACAACCTGAAAATCAGACCAGAAACCAAGATTTGACGTTGTGCTCACATAGATTAGTGGATTGAGCTCAAATCTTGTGGAGAGTGATTATTCTATCAAATTAAGAACCTTAGAAAATTTCAACTCATTTGGATTATCCTAGCTAGTACTTTCTTCACAAAGGCTTCCCTCAGACAGAAACTTTGGAAATTTGCTGAGGAAGATTCACTAGGAAAATTGAGTTTCATTTTGTCATGTGGACATGATATGTATAGGAAAGAGTTCCCAAAAAGTTTGGGGGCAAGCAAGCAAAGATAAATAGCACTTCCTTCTCAAAAAGCCACTTACGACAGAATGAGAAAAGGAATATTTGTGAATTATTTTTGATCATGCCAAGGAAGGATTTTGACATATCTGTGGAAGATATGACCCAAACAATTTATGAGAATTATTTGGGAATTATGTGGAAGACAGAAATATAGGTTGCTTAACAACCTAGGGCAAAAAGGAATATTCCTTTAATAGAAAAAGGAATATTCCCAATAAAAAGAATATTGGGGTAGGTCCAAGATGGGAAATGACATGATCTTGAGATGGTTTTGTGGATGACAAGCCACTTGGGAGCCTGAGAAGAGATGATCTTCCCAGGTTTCAGGACCACAGAGCCACAGAAAAGCAATTCAAATAAAAAAATCCAAAGAAAAAGAAAGGGCCAAAATCCAGGGTGTCACAAACCTTCCCCCCTTAAAGAAATCTCATCCTCGAGATTTGGTTTCTCAGGGAACAAGTATGAATATTCTGACTTAAGGAGACTGTTTCCAACTCGGGTATCCTTTTCCTTTATATGATGTTCCCGCTGAATTTCATATGGCTGACTGCCTGGCTCTGGGGTGGTTTGCTTCACCGTATCCGTCATTCTGACAGGTATTACCTCACATGTTTATGCTTACAATGGCTCCAATTCCTTTCATATCCGCTGATTAGCTGGGGTACGAAAGATGATCATGACTGCAACACGTGCCCTTCTCACAAGTCCGAGAGTGGTTTCCGATGGATGTGTCATTCTTGTATCCAGCACTGACAACATCCCATGGAGTTGTGAACAGATCTTCCCGGTGGGCACCCAATCTTTTACTCCTTGTATTGGGTCACTCAAAAAGATGCATGTCCTCCGGGTTCGAAACAGTGCTGCGAATCATAACTGTTCTCCTGGTTGAGTCTAACTTCTCGCCGGGATTCTGGGATCATATTGGCTAGCTTCACTGTCTTGAGTATCAAATCCATACCAAATATTTGAATGTCATCTGTCGGGACCAACATAAAGGGGTACGGCCTTATAGCGATAGTATCCACAGTCTTGACTGTCGGTGGTTCTGGCAGAAGAATCTTGTTTATGGCAGGCTATCTTTTGACTGATTCCCATATTTGAGGGCATATGTTGTGAGACTGTCCTTCAACATTCTAATTACTCATTCGGTATATTCATGTGGATAAGAGGTCGTGTGATGCCATTACACGGTTGCTGGAGTCAATCTGTTGAGCTGGCCTTTGGTCTGACATGTTAGACTTGGATAGTCGATATTGACAAATCTGAGCATATACAGTTGGTTGAGCGGGTTGCCTTGATATGAGGTCCTTACCACGACGGAGTAGACCCCTTGGGCATATATTCATGGTGATCGATACTGACTCAGATGGTCCGGGGTATCTGTACCATGTTGGTCATGCAACAAGTACCATAACTATATTGCCGGTCTGGCTCCTTCATTATTGTTTTCTTTGTCTGGATCCTTTGCTGATAGAACTTGGCCACATATATCCTTAATTCTTCATGTGCCCATAGGTGCTGTCAGGTGCAATATTCCGGCAATCATACCTTGTCCTTGTTCATGACTCGGGTCATAGAATGTATACTAGGTCCATGTGTGCTTGTACGGATCTCATTGTTGTCTTCATTCATACAAGACCGTGACAAAGGTTAATGATATCACTTTGTCGGGTGTGAGGAAGCTGGCCATGATAAGCACTGCCAAAATTGGTGTCCCATGTTGTCTTTCTTCCAAGCTTGTCGGTCCTTGCATCACCCACTGAGGTGTATAAATGGCTTTCTTCTTCTTACACAACTGGTGTGGTTGTTGGGTTCTTACCGCAATTTCATCATCATATGAGTGACTTGTTTGAGCTTGGCAGCATGCTCATAGTATGTAAAAGCATCTAATTCCTGAGACAGACTTGGGTTCTGACCGATTCTTGCTTCTGACAAAACTGTTGTGGATCTGACCCTTGGGATGCACCGCCATATGCTGCCAACTCACTGCGTAGTATCCTGCACCAGGGCCATACTGAGGAAGATTGGACAGCTTATGTGGGAAGCCATCGAGAGTATCTTGCTGGGGAAGACTGAATAGCTTGTGCTCAAAGCTATTGCTGGGGCAGCTTGCTGAAGAAGACTGGGTATCATGCTTCAGAAGCTTCCCCCCTTAAAGACTTACTGGGGAAGACTCGGTACCTTATGCCGGAAGCTTTTGCGGTGGCTTACTGAGGAAGACGGAGTATCTTGTGCTGGAAGTCATCCACATATCGTACTGATGAAGACTGAGGAACCTTGCATTGTAAGCTCCTCTGGTAGCTTGCGGGGAAAGATTGGGTTGCATACACTAGAAGCTTCTCTCTGTGATATGCGGACTGAATAACATATATATATAACTTTCAATATTCCTGCTGCCGCTTACTGGTATGAAAAGGGTTGTTCGACTATCCTTCTTGCTGAGTACTGAGTTCATAGTACATTCTGGCTGGTTTCCAGAATATAGCATGGTTCAAATCTTACTCATTAGCAGAATCAGACCTTGTATATGAACCATACCTTTGACTGAAACTGTACCGTTGGTCTTGCACACAATCTATCTTCCGACTGATTTGATCATTGCTGCTGTGAAGAGTGTACACTGATGTAGACTTGATGTTGATAATCAAGCCAGGATATCATTTGTATTCAGACCAGATATGCCCAATATAATGCAGTCAGCTGAGTATTCCATAATATTTAGCTGAGCTTCCAAATATTTGAACTCCTTTCTGATTCTTCGAGTCTGGTGTCGGTTGATGAGCAACTTTAATAAGGGGAAAATAAGGTAACACCGAAGGCCCAAAGAAAGAATCAAAAGAAATGACTAAAACAAAAGCATACAAATAATATTATATTCAAGCAACATCACATATTACTGCCACTGACAACAATAATATGCATGCATACCTAGGCACACCAATCTCACAAAAACTACGGTACTGCGATCTATTATGCTATGGCGGTGTGCACGAAAGTGAATCCATGTGTGGAAGGATGGGTGTAAACAGAGCTACACCAAGCGTTAGCTAACCTCCAGTTGTATCTGGACGGGCTTAGGGGTGAGGACGAGCTTGGTGATCATGTAGCGAGACACGGATGTCACGACCACATCACCATGAAGCGGACAGACGGAAACCGTACACGTCCAAAGCATGGATGACAGGAAAGGATAGCGGTGGAAAACAAGGCTTGCTGGCATTGCCCTTTTCTGATAGCAAAGATCAGTAAGGGTTGCCAAGGTGGCGAGGCAGATGGCACGATTCGGGATAGAAACATGTCTATCACCGAAACAATAGGGGTGGCTGACGGAAAGATATCGACGCGATACCTGAGCACAAATCCTGCAAATGGTGTCTGGAACACTTGGTACCTCGGCATCACTCCGCTGGGACAGAGCTGACGCCAAACATCGAAGAGCAGGTATGCAACTAAGGAGGGTGTAGGTAGTGGATCGAAAACGATGCAACCTACACTCACAAGATCCATCGTTAGTGACAATATAATAATTCTATATGCATGCTATACAGCAAACAAATGCAGCAAGCAAGTGCAACAAACCGACTAGACTCTATACTATTGGTCTCTAACGTTCGCATGGACTAGGGCGTCCTACAGCCAGACCTGCTCTGATACCAACTGTTGTGGCACCCCTGCTCAGAGAGGCCGGAACACCCTGTATTCCAGCCCAGAGATCAAGTCTTCTGGAATACGGCACTGCTTGGCATAGAACAAATCAGCTCTTTATTACAAATGATATGGATACAAGGGTTCCGATATAACAGGGAATTACATCGGCAGAGCGACACTACACTTGCCAAGGTTACTCTATGCTAGCAGCAGAACAACTCGTAGCAGCGAAATAACTTCTAGCAGCGGAACAACGATGACAGCGATGGACTCCACTCCGTAGGGACTCTGGCTGGAACGCGTATCCTAGCTCGCAAACTCGGGATCCTTGGCAATCAAGCAAACACGACATGACCTGCAAACTGGCATGACACACCATGTGAGTACTTTGAATGTACTCGCAAGCTCACAGCAACCAAAGCAATCAAAGACAAGCAACAGCATGGCATTTACAGATTAAAGCAATGATGAATATGATACCACTAGAACATTATAAGCATGGCATGAACATGATGATACTAGCATGCAGCATGTTTAAACTATCGTGATTCAACTTACTCTGTTCGGGGTTACCTCGTAACCACCACATGTACCACTTACCATCATGGACATCACACGATCACCTCAAGATCAAATCAAGCTTGGTATTAACAATACCGTAGTAATCATTACATGACCACAAGGAGCTTGATCGTTACCCGTGATTATCGCATAACACCACAAACATCAACCTGCTTTGGTATCCATGATACCACTGTGATCCTCTCACGATCACATAAAGATCAACCAACTTCTTTCCTCATCGGACCGGGGTTATCATTAAGCAGGTTATTATTACTATTAACCCATAGTGTGACCTACTACGAACTGGGCCCATATCCGCGGGAGCAGCTACCGATAGATTATACACTCTACAGAGGTTAGTGCACTGTACCCACACTACGGAACCCAAGGCCTCATGCTCCCATTCGGGTGGACCAACGACGTTCCGACAAAACCGACCTATTGCATGATACTCTCCCTGCCACTCCGACAAACTCCCCTTTGGGCTAAGTCCTGGGTGGCCCCGATGTCACCTCGTGACATCCAACGGCCACCATCGTGGCAAAACAAAAACGGTCCCAAACGGGGACAATGGTACCATACAACAACAACAACGGGCACACAAGGCTTATGGACGCCTACCTGATCAGGGTACCGCGCGTACATAACCTTCCCTAGTTGGAGGCACCGGAGAGAGGCATGACAATAGACCCAATTAGGGCCTTCCCATAAAGGCAAATGTGGTTACACTGGTCAGCTTGTCTCGATGGCACTAGGACTCAGCCAACAGGTGTTCAAGTTCATTTAATATCCGGTTAAACTTGAAAAGTAAATAGCTGATCCATATTAAAGTAACATGATGAAACGTCAATGCAGATGAGCATGATATCAACATAACCATATGCAACCATAGCATCAACAATAATAAAGCACTTAGTCTACTAGATGCGGATGAACATGGCATAGGGATGATCATGTATATCATAAGTATTTTTCATAACTAACGGTATTAATGCATCGGAGAACATCACTATTACCAGCATGTACTAGCAACAAGCATGACACACTAGAATAATTCTAGCAAGTAATAACATGCTAACAAGGTGCATAAGAACATAGCATGATGATAAGCATGGATCCACAAGCATAACTGAAACAGTAATAGTTGTAGCAACATAGCAAACAATTATTAAATATTCAAGTGGAAACCATGGCTACTGCAAATCCATCATGCAAGTGCCTGTCGTGGCTTGCCTGGGGATGAAGAAGTCATCGGGGAGAAGTGCGAAGCACTCGCGGAAAGATTTGCCGAAAGTACTTCTCTCTCGAAGGGGGCTGATTAAAGGCAAGGGTGTAATGGTCATTTCCAGTATGTGAACATATAGTGAAAATGATACCAACAGAACGGGCTCGACGAGACAAAGACGTGGGCTTTGGATTCACCTGATTCGGAGCTACGGTCGCAAATATACGAGGGGTGGAAGTCTAGGTACTATTCTATAAAAAATTCTTCACAAACAGGTCCCTGGCGGCTTAAAACAGAAAGCACCTTCGGGAAAAATACGTTTCCTGCATTGGAAAGCGCATTCTCAGCTGAAGAAGAATCAAAAGAAGTTTTCTAAAAAGGGAAACGTATTCTCGCGAATACGCTTCCACTTATCCAGCTGGACCGGGCCGGTGGGTCACTTACAGGAGGGTCCCACGGGGAGGAGGGGCCCGACTGGCCTGGCTTCTTCTTCCTCGTCTCATTTCCCGACGGAACAGAGGAGGCGAGGCAGGGGAGGGCGCCGGCGACGGGCCTGGCCGGCCCTGGCCACCTCAGGTCGAGGCGAGACCTCTGACGGGCTCGGGCGCAGGCGCCGCGCCCATCTGGCCGGAGAGAGCACGCCGGGGAGGGTCAAGGCGAGGACAACTCCAACACCGGCGGGAAGGGGCTTCGGGCGTCAGCAGTCTCCGTCCTACGGGCGCTCTGGCGAGGAGCTGAGAGGAGGGGGAGGATCACCGGCGATCAGAGAAGCTAGTGGTGAGGAAAGGAGGAGAGGGGAGGCTCTGCCTAGCTCTAATTTGAGCAGAGCTCCGCGGAGGCCATGGTGGACGGAGGACGAGCAGAGGAGCTCCGGTGGTCGGGAAGGGAAAAGGAGAGGGCGGCGAGGTGCGGAGGATCACGGGGAGGCTATATATAGCGTCGAGGAGGGCTCGAGAAGGCTCTGGGCGGCGCGAGCAACGGGACACGACGGCGACAGAGACGGGCAGGTCACGGACGCGGCTGCCGGCGCATGGCGACGGCAAGAGAGGAGGGGGCCAAGCCAGAGGAGTGACCACTCGATCACGGGGAGGCTCCAGGACAAGAAGAGAGCTCGAGAACGCGAAGGAACGGACGAGGCCGAGGGCTCCACTCGCCAGAGCGCGAGCTCATGCATGCCGACCACGTAGTCACCACGTGAACTGGCGCACGCGGTGCGCTCTGGCCATGCAGACCGTGTCTGGGTGATGGGTCATTCACCAAAGAGTGCCAAGAAGGAAAGAAACGAGTACAGGGGCTCAAGAGGTGACTAGAGCTAGCATGATTGCTCAAGAACAACAAAGTGTTTGATGTGAAGAGAGAGATTGGCTTGGAGCTAGACTCTGGTTTTTGGCATGGTTTGATCACAGGTTAAGATGAGCATCTCTACAAATTTTCAGCTCATAAGGATAAAGATAAATGTCACTTGCTGTACAATCCACCACACTGTACAGAAATGAAGAAATGGAAGTGTCACTCACATAGGTAATCTGACCAGAAACCAAGATTTGAAGGTGTGCTCACATATATTCGTGGATTGAGCTTAAATCTTGTGGAGAGTGATGATTTGATCATATGAAGGACCTTGCAAAATTTCAACTCATTTGGATTACCCAAGCTAGTACTTCCTTCACAAAGGCTTCCCTCAGACAGAAACTTTGGAAATTTGCTGAGGAAGATTCACTAGGCAAATTGAGTTTAATTTTGTCATGTGGCCATGATATGGATAGGAAAGAGTTCCCAAAAAGTTTGGGGGCAAGCAAGCAAAGATAAATAGAACTTCCTTCTCAAAAAGCCACTTAGGGCAGAATGAGAAAAGGAATATTTGTGAATTATTTTTGATCATGCCAAGGAAGGATTTTGACATATCTGTGGAAGATATGACCCAAACAATTTATGAGAATTATTTGGGAATTATGTGGAAGACAGAAATATAGGTTGCTTCACAACCTAGGGCAAAAAGGATTATTCCTTTAATAGAAAAAGGAATATTCCCAATAAAAATAATATTGGGGTAGGTCCAAGATGGGAAATGACATGATCTTGAGATGGTTTTGAGGATGACAAGTGTGACGCCCCCGGCTCAATCGTGCACTAATCATACACGCAAATGCACACGATCAAGCCTAAGGACTCACGGGAAGATATCACAACACAACTCTAAAACATAAATTAAAGTCATACAAGCTTTATATTACAAGCCAGGGGCCTCGAGGGCTCGAATACATAAGCTTGCGTACAAGCGTCAGCGGAAGCATCAGATATCTGAGTACAGATATGAAACAGAAACAGAAAGGCCTTTAGAAAGGCGGGGCAAAATAAAACACTACGATCGAAAGGCGTAGGCCTCCTGCCTGGGACCCTCCGAACCTACTCCTGGTCGTCAGTCAGCTCGTAGCAGTAATCATCCTTGGGGTAGTAGTAGTAGTCGATTGACGGGGCATCTGTCTCAGGGGGGCTCCGTCCTCTGGTCACGACAAACTGATATGGGGAGAAGAGGAAAACAAGGCAACCGTGAGTACTCAGAAGTACTCAACAAGCAAGGATCTACACTACATATGCAACATTTTCAAGGGGAGGCTGTATATGTGGACTGGGCTGCAGAAATGCCAGAATAGAGAGAAGGCCTAGTCCTATCGAAGAGGGTAGAACAATACAATATAATGTAGCAGTATCATTAAGTCTCATCCTCACCCAGAGATCCTTTCTCGACTCCCTGCGAGAAAGCAATCCCAGAGCCATACAGTCATCAACCTCGTCCTGAGATCCCTTCTCGACTCCCTGCGAGAAGCAATCCCAGAGCCATAGTATCCAAGTATCCAGTTCTAAATTGTATCAATCAGGATACAACTCCGAGTGTCCTTTACCATAGGACTGGCTATCGATAGAAGGGTTCTTCCCTGCAGGGGTGCACCAACTTACCCAACACGCTCGATTAACTCCGGCCGGACACACTTTCCTGGGTCATGCCCGGCCTCGGCCAAACGACACATCGCAGCCCTACCTAGAGCTCAGCAGAGAGGTCCCCGCCGGTCTACATCCTAAGCGCTCAGGGGTCTTGGGCCGTCGCCCTGTGCACTCCGGGTCGTTGCGAGCAGGGTGGATACCAGCGCCAACGGCACGATCCGACCCGGCTGCAATGCTGAACTGGACGTCTGACAAAGCTTTCGGCTGATGCTACGATGCAGAACGCCCATACTATGCCCACGTGATGGTTAGTGCTATCAGGCCAGAGGCCTGCTCGGATCAAATATCCAAATCGTTAGTACGTTGGGCTTGCGGTAACGAGCAGAGACTCACGAAAGATGTGACCCCATCGCCCCGTCTCGAGGACTTGCGGCAAGGGCCAAGAATGCCCGGCCACGCCTCGTATTCACCACTCGGGCACCACACATGCACCCGTCTTCACAACACTCGCCTCTCAGGCGCACGCGGGTACCCCTCAGGGTCGACCCGCCTATCCAAGTAACAGTGTAAAGTCCAAGTATCCGTGTGTCCATAACATCAGGGGAATCCGAGGTATCACCCTTGTTGGATTCCTACTCGATGTATCCGTCAAGGTGAACTCGGAGGAATCACCCTCACTGGGTTCACACTTGAGGTGTTGTACGACGGCGTCGTTATCGAAAGTGGTGAAGGAGGAATCACCCTCGATGACCATGACCGAATAGCAACTTTACAGAGTTAACATCAGAAGTGCTACAAGAGGTTTCACCCTCGGCACCCGATAGTAACGCTGCAGTGTCTTTACAACTAAGGGGGGTGATGTGCGGTGTCGGGGCCTGGTCTTCAATCCCGTTGATCGGGTCTTCGGAAAATCCAGCGGGGCAGTCGGGATAAGTGGGGTCACTGATAGGTCTCTACCCAGCCTATACTAAGCAGTTTAGGATATGCAGGTAATTATCAACAGCAGGTTACAATAAACAGGCTATGCATCAGAATAGGTAAAGCAGTAGCAGCAGCAATTCTAATGCAAGCATGAGAAAATAGAATGGGCGATATCGGGATGATCAAAGGGGGGGGGGGCTTGCCTGGTTGCTCGGCGGCAAGGGCAAGGTTGTCAATGGTGTCTTCGGGCTCCAGAGCTGCGTCGGCCTCGGGGACGACGTCGGGGTCTAACGAGAAAGAAGAGGGGGAGGAAACAGTATAAATACACAGTAAACATGAGCAACACAAAGTACGACATGACAATATGCAGTGCCGGTTGTGTTCTAACGTGTGGTTGCACGTTACCGAGAAAGGAGGAATCCATCCGAGAATGTTTTCCCGGTTCCGGACATTTGTCAGACAGATGACCGGAGAGGGACGGTTGCATGTTCGGATAGTTAGGGACGTCTGACGGACGAACGGACCGCGCATTCGAATTCGTCTCGTCGTTCTGAGCAACTTTCATGGACAAAGTTTTTCCATCGGAGTTACGGATTATTTAATATGATTTTCTAAAGTTTAAAACAATTTCTGGAATTTAATTAATTATTTAAATTAGAATTATCCGAAACAGTGATTGCTGACATCATCATGACGTCAGCATGACGTCAGGACCAGTGGGTCCCACCTGTCATAGGCTGTTGGCTAATTAGTGGTTAACTAATTAATTAATACTTAATTAAACTCATTAACTAAATTAGATTAACCTAATCAGGATTAATTAACTTAATTAATTAACTAATTAATTACTAATTATTTATTTTATTAAATCTATTTATTTATTTTTTTAACATTTTGTGGCTGGGCCCACCTGTCATAGGCACAGGGGTGGGGCCTAGCTGTCTGTGGCCCACGGGGCCGTTAGCGGGCGCGGGCGCTCATGCCCGAGCGAGGCCGGTCGAGCGTCGGCTGCGAGGGCCACGGCGAGGCGCCGGCGGCCAAGGGCCCGTGCCCGCACGCAAGGGGCGGCGCGGCCATGGTCGGTGACGGCCGGAGCGGCCAGCGGAGCGGGCCGCGGGCGCGGGGAACGGCGCGCAGCAGCGGGTGCGCGACGGCGAGCGCGAGCGAGGAGGGCACGGGGCGCGCGAGCGGGCGCGTAGTGCGCGGCCGCATCGGCGTGGGCGCGCCCTGCGCGCGGCGAGAGCGCGCAGCAGGGGGGAGGCGGCCGGTGCGAGGAGGGGGGAAGCTCACGGGCGAGCAGGCGACGGCGTGGGCTTACAGCGAGGGGAGGCGAGGCGGCCGCGAGGTGAGGAAGAGGGGATGGGGATGACGGCGGCGGGGTGGCTGGGGTGTAGGGTGACGGTGTCGAGGTGGCTCCGGGTGACGCGAGTCGTCCGGGTCGCGCGGCGGGGAGGAGACGAGGAGGCGCGACGGGCAAGGCGAGGAGAAGGCGGTGACGGAGCGGGGCGGCGCCGGTGTCAGGGCCGCGGGGCCGTTGCCCTCCTCCTCAATCCAGATGGGGAAGGGGGAGGGAGGAGAGATCGAGGGAGAGTGGGGGAGGGGGGGATTAGGGTTAGGTGGGTGGGGCAGGCCATATAGGCCAGGGGGGTGGGGAAACTGGGCCAGCCTTGTTGGCTGAGGCCAGCTGGGCTACGACCCAGTTGGGGGGGGGGGTCCTTTTTCTTTTACTTTGTTTTTCTTTTTCTTTATTCATTTCTTTTCTGTTTTGCAAAAATGTCTAGGCTACTTCTGGACTTTTGTAAAATATGAGACTGACCCAAACAAACATGGTGCATTACATGCCACTGCAATAAAATGGTTTTGAGCACAAAGATTTTCATTTGGGATTTTATTTAATTAAAAAGGTATTAATTAGTGTTGTTTTGCTACTGTTAGATTCTCTTAATTAATTTATTATTTGTTGGTTACAATTTTAGAATAGCCTCTGGAATATTTGCCATTTAATGAACATTTTAGTTTCTGGGTTTGGACAACTTTTATTTTCACTTTTAGTTTGAATTTCCATTTGAATTTGAATTTGAAATAAGATATGATCCAAATGAGGTTTTAAGCACTGTTGATCATGATGACATGGCATAATCAAAAGGGTGATTACTGTAGTTAACCACCGGGGGTGTTACAAATCTCCTCCACTAACAAGAATTCTCGTCCCGAGAATTAAGAGGTGGAAGGAAAAAGTTTGGGGTATTCCGCACGAAGATTATCCTCGCGTTCCCAAGTGGCTTCTTCTTCGGTATGATTTGACCACTGCACTTTGAGGAACTTGGTAACCTTCTGACGGGTCCGACGTTCAGCTTCATCGAGAATGCGGATCGGATGCTCCTTATATGAAAGATCATCATGCAATTCGAGCATTTCGTGATCCACAGCTCGGTGCGGAGATTCTTTGAAGCATTGACGAAGTTGCAACACATGGAAGACGTCATGGATATGAGAGAATTGCGGTGGCAATTCCAATTTATATGCCACCTGTCCACGCCTTGCAACAATGCGGAAAGGACCAATATAGCGTGGAGCTAGCTTGCCCTTGATTCCAAAACGGTGAGTGCCTTTCATCGGGGTGACTCGCAGATAAGCCCTATCACCAGGTTGATAAGTCAAACCCCATCGTTTGCGATCATAGTTGCTTTTCTGGCGGTCCTGAGCCGCCTTGAGATTCTCCCGGACAATACGGACTTGTTCTTCGGCGTGTTGAATAATTTCCGGACCCACGAGCGGTCGTTCCCCAGTTTCTGACCAATTCAGAGGGGTTCGACACTTACGTCCATAGAGTACTTCGAAGGGGGCCATTTTCAAACTGGCTTGATAGCTGTTGTTATAAGAGAACTCGACATACGGGAGAGATTCTTCCCACTTCTTGCCAAAAGAAATAACACATGCCCGAAGCATGTCTTCAAGCACTTGATTTACTCGTTCGACTTGGCCTTGGGACTGGGGGTGATAAGCTGAACTCCAGGTAATATGAGTTCCCATAGCTGTTTGGAAACTTTCCCAAAATTTGGAAGTGAAAAGGCCGCCACGGTCCGAGCTGATCTCCTTCGGAATACCGTGGAGTGATACAATTCTGGAGATATATAATTCTGCTAATTGACTAGCAGTGATAGTCTCTTTGACAGGCAGAAAGTGTGCAACTTTAGAGAGTTGGTCGACGACGACAAGAGTAGCATCGTGACCCTTCTGTGACCTGGGAAGTCCTGTAATGAAATCCATCTGAACCTTATCCCATTTTCATAGAGGAATAGGAAGTGGTTGCAGAATTCCAGCAGGCTTCTGATGTTCTGCTTTAACGCGACGGCAAACATCACATTCAGCAACATAACGAGCAATGTCCTGCTTCATTCTAGACCACCAGTACCTTTGACGGATATCACGATACATCTTGGTGCTACCCGGATGAATAGACAGCGGGGTATCATGTGCCTCCTTCATGACTTTGTCAGTCATGAGTTCGAAGCGAGGTACCACAATGCGGTTTCTGAAATACAAGGTTCCATCTTCAGACAGCGAGAAATCCCTGTACTTTACAAGGTGAAGATCTTTCTTCATCAGATCAATTTCAGCATCTTTAGCTTGCGCATTCTTAACAGCTTTCTCAAGATCTGGTTGTATCACAAGGTTATTAAGAGAACCCTGTGGAACAATACGCAGATTCAGCTTGCACAGTTCTTCAAAAAGACGAGGTTGAGCTCGCCTAACCACGAGGTTGTCGCAATAGGACTTGCAGCTTAAGGCATCAGCCATCACGTTAGCCTTGCCAGGGGTATAGGAAATACCCAAATCATAGTCCGCAATGGCCTCCATCAATCTTTGCTGACGGAGGTTTAGAGATGGTTGAGTAAACAAGTACTTCAGACTTTTATGATCCGTGTAGATCTCGCAACAATTACCGAGGAGGTAATGTCGCCACAACTGCAGTGCATAGATGACAGCAGCTAGTTCTAGATCATGTACCGGATAATTCTCTTCATGTGGGCGCAACTGACGAGAGCCATAAGCAATCACTTTACGCTCTTGCATTAGGACACAGCCTAATCCTTCACGGGATGCGTCACAATAAATCACAAAGTCTTTGCAGGTATCTGGAGGAGATAGTACTAGGGCAGATGTCAGCTTGTCTTTGAGTGTCTGGAAACTTTCCTGACATTTTTCTGTCCATTCAAACTTAACGCCCTTGTGAAGCAGATCAGTCAAAGGCTTAGCAATCTTGGAAAAGTTCTCGACAAAGCAACGACAATAGCTTGCAAGGCCGAGAAAACTTCTCACTTGCTTGACGTTCTTCGGAGGAGTCCAGTCAAGAATAGCCTGAACTCGTTCTGGGTTAACGGCAATGCCATCTTTCGAAATCACATGACCAAGGTACGTTACTTCAGAAAGCCAGAATTCACATTTGGAGTATTTGGCATACAACTGGTGTTCTCGGAGCCTTTCCAGTACAAGACGGAGGCGTTCGGCATGTTCTTCCTTATCCTTTGAATAGACCAGAATATCATCTAGATAAACCACGACAAATTTGTCGAGGTAATCCATGAAGATATAATTCATCAGACGGGAGAATGTGGCTGGAGCATTTGTTAAGCCAAATGACATGACAGTGTACTCGTAGGAGCCATAACGAGTAACAAATGCAGTCTTAGGAATATCTTCTTAACGAACACGGATCTGATGGTATCCCAATCTCAAATCAAGCTTAGAGAATACTGAGGAACCGGCAAGTTGATCATACAAATCATTGATCCGGGGAAGCGGATATTTGTTCTGGATTGTGGCTTGGTTAATGGGCCGATAATCCTGAACCAATCGGTTAGTTCCATCCTTCTTCTTAACGAAGAGTGAAGGTGCTCCCCAAGCATAGGAACTGGGGCGGATGAAACCTTTCTTAAGTGACGTGTCGATTTCTTCCTTAAGCTTGAGAAGATGATGGGGAGGCATTTTATAAGGACGCTTCGCAATAGGGGTAGTGCCAGGCTTCAAGTCGATGACGAACTCAACAGCTCTAGCAGGGGGTATCCCTGGAAGTTCTTCTGGAAATACATCTTGAAAATCACGAACAACTGGAACGTTCTCGATGCCTTCAAGAGGTGAAGCATTCAATGCATTCAGAACATATATCTGGCTCTCAGCATCATGAGCTATTCGGGCTGAGTATCTGACTGTCTGGCCCGAAGAATGGGTAAGTTGGACTTTCTTAGCGACACAGTCAATCAAAGCATTATGGGCGGTCAACTAGTCCATACCGAGAATGATGTCTATGTCGGAAGGTCCAAGAGCAATAAGTGAAGCAGAGAACATCAACCCTTCAATTCTGATCTGATTGTTGTGACTTACCATTTTGGTTTGCCATCGGGAACGGGGAGTGATGATTTCCAAAGGAGTGGGTAATGAGCTCATAGCTAACCCATGCAATTGTGCAAATTGCTGGGACACGAAGGAATGTGATGCACCTGAATCAAAAAGAACAGAAGCTGGCACTGAATTCACAGAGAGTGTTCCCAGCACGATAGTCGGTTCCTTCTGAGCCTTTTCAGCATTGACGTGATTGGCATGGCCAAGTACCACAGTAGATGGTATGACATTACGGTTTCTGAGTCGGTGGTTTCGACAGTTCTTCTTACGACCATTAGGAGGACGTGGCGCAACTTGAGGAGAAACCATAGCATCAGGCGGTCCATCATGAACCGTAAACTGTCTTGGCGGTGGAGGCAGACGAGGTGCAACATAAGACGGCCTTGGTGTTGGAGCAGGTTGATGATGAACATTGTGTGGGATCCAGACTCGACGTTTCTGAACAGGCTGACTCGAGGTTGAGCCAGCTTCATAAGTGCGCTTGAGTGACTCCTGGTACTCAGTCAGAGCTGTTTCAATTTGGAAAGATTTGCTGACAAGCGTTGCGAATTCTGTGCAATCATGGACAACAAGTGCAAGTTTTATATCAGTACGTAGTCCTTCACGGAATTTCTCCTGCTTGCGTGCGTCGGTGTCGACGTCATCCGCAGCATAGCGGGATAATTCAAGGAATTTCCTCTAATATTCATCCACAGTCATTTTACCCTGAGAGAGTTTACGGAACTCCTGCTTCTTCTGGTCCATCAGACCTTGAGGAATGTACCGTGCACGAAAAGCTGACTGAAATTCCTGCCAAGTGGTTACAGTCTCTGCAGGCAACATAGCCTTGTGGCCTTCCCACCATTGAGCAGCTGGACCCTTTAAGTGGAATGTCGCAAAGGTGACGTGACTGTCAGGGGCAACATTAGCTGACTCCATCTCAAACAGGATGTCACGAAGCCAATCATCAGCATCCATAGGATTGGTGGAGTTGCGGAAAATGGACGGGTTGAGGCGCACAAATTCTAGCAGAGTTATTGGAGCATTCTGCTGTTGAGCATTCTGATTTGGGAATTGAGCCATTAGTCCGGTCATAAAATGCTGCATCATTGCGGCAGTATAAGGTGGAGGTGGAGGATCATCAGCCATCCTGCCAAAACAACAGGGGCAGTTTAGCAAGTAAAACTGCAGGTGTATGGAATGATTCATGAAGTAACACGCACAACAGAAGGAGGTGCAATAGATACTTCATCATATTCGCACCAGACATTCAAATCCACACATAGCCTTGGTTACAATCCGGCAATACGATAGCTGAAAGGGGAGGGCTAGACATCTAGGCGGCGCGCAGGCACGCGGTAGGGAAGTACACAACGAGACATAGCAAAGGCTACATCAACGTCGGAGAAAACTATTTGGGGCGAGGAATCTGCAAGTGAAACACAGGGTGCCCCCGATAAGAGGATCCTGCAAGCAGAACCTGGCCCGAAATCTTGGAGCAAGGGGGGATATTTCAGAACACCGGGTGGATGTGATTACGAGAACCTAATGTTGGGGTTAGTAAATTTTTTAACCCGAATAGAAGAGAGATCAGAGTCCCAGAGTATAGACGAGGAATAAAAGATACTAATACCACCCAATTGGCGACGTGGGCCCGTAAGCCACACAACCAAGTTAGTAAAACAGTTTTTAGACCACTAGACTCAACTTCGGCCAAGGAGTTGGAAAGGGGGGGTTCCTACAGGCAGTCGGCTCTGATACCAACTTGTGACGCCCCCGGCTCAATCGTGCACTAATCATACACGCAAATGCACATGATCAAGCCTAAGGACTCACGGGAAGATATCACAACACAACTCTAAAACATAAATTAAAGTCATACAAGCTTTATATTACAAGCCAGGGGCCTCGAGGGCTTGAATACATAAGCTTGCGTACAAGCGTCAGCGAAAGCATAAGATATCTGAGTACAGATATGAAACAGAAACAGAAAGGCCTTTAGAAAGGCGGGGCAAAATAAAACACTACGATCGAAAGGCGTAGGCCTCCTGCCTGGGACCCTCTGAACCTACTCCTGGTCGTCAGTCAGCTCGTAGCAGTAATCATCCTCGGGGTAGTAGTAGTAGTCGATCGACGGGGCATCTGTCTCAGGGGGGCTCCGTCCTCTGGTCACGACAAACTGATATGGTGAGAAAAGGAAAACAAAGCAACCATGAGTACTCAGAAGTACTTAGCAAGCAAGGATCTACACTACATATGCAAGATTTTCAAGGGGAGGCTGTATATGTGGACTGGGCTGCAGAAATGCCAGAATAGAGAGAAGGCCTAGTCCTATCGAAGACTAGCATCTTCAGCGGTCTTGCAAAAATAGAAGAGGGTAGAACAGTACAATATAATGTAGCAGTATCATTAAGTCTCATCCTCACCCAGAGATCCTTTCTCGACTCCCTGCGAGAAAGCAATCCTAGAGCCATACAGTCATCAACCTCATCCTGAGATCCCTTCTCGACTCCCTGCGAGAAGCAATCCCAGAGCCATAGTATCCAAGTATCCAATTCTAAATTGTATCAATCAGGATACAACTCCGAGTGTCCTTTACCGTAGGACCAGCTATCGATAGAAGTTTCTTCCCTGCAGGGGTGCACCAACTTACCCAACACGCTCGATTAACTCCGGCCGGACACACTTTCCTGGGTCATGCCCGGCCTCGGCCAAACGACACATCGCAGCCCTACCTAGAGCTCAGCAGAGAGGTCCCCGCCGGTCTACATCCTAAGCGCTCAGGGGTCTTGGGCCGTTGCCCTATGCACTCCGGGTCGTTGCGAGCAGGGTGGATACCAGCGCCAATGGCACGATCCGACCCGGCCGCAATGCTAAACTAGATGTCTGACAAAGCTTTCGGCTAATGCTACAATGCAGAACGCCCATATTATGCCCACGTGATGGTTAGTGCTATCAGGCCAGAGGCCTGCTCGGATCAAATATCCAAATCGTTAGTACCTTGGGCTTGCGGTAACGAGCAGAGACTCACGAAAGATGTGACCCCATCGCCCCGTCTCGAGGACTTGCGGCAAGGGCCAAGAATGCCCGGCCATGCCTCGTATTCACCACTCGGGCACCACACAGGCACCCGTCTTCACAACACTCGCCTCTCAGGCGCACGCGGGTAACCCTCAGGGTCGACCCGCCTATCCAAGTAACAGTGTAAAGTCCAAGTATCCATGTGTCCATAACATCAGGGTAATCCGAGGTATCACCCTTGTTGGATTCCTACTCGATGTATCCGTCAAGGTGAACTCGGAGGAATCACCCTCACTGGGTTCACACTTGAGGTGTTGTACGACGGCGTCGTTATCGGAAGCGGTGAAGGAGGAATCACCCTCGATGACCACGACCGAATAGCTACTTTACAGAGTTAGCATCAGAAGTGCTACAAGAGGTTTCACCCTTGGCACCCGATAGTAACGCTGCAGTGTCGTTACAACTATGGAGGGTGATGTGCGGTGTCGGGGCCTGGTCTTCAATCCCATTGATCGGGTCTTCAGAAAATCCAGCGGGGCAGTCGGGATAAGTGGGGTCACTGATAGGTCTCTACCTAGCCTATACTAAGCAGTTTAGGATATGCAGGTAATTATCAACGGCAGGTTACAATAAACAGGCTATGCATCAGAATAGGTAAAGCAGTAGCAGCAGCAATTCTAATGCAAGCATGAGAAAATAGAATGGGCGATATCGGGATGATCAATGGGGGGGGAGGGGGGGGGCTTGCTTGGTTGCTCGGCGGCAAGGGCAAGGTTATCAATGGTGTCTTCGGGCTCTGGAGCTGTGTCGGTCTCGGGGACGACATCGGGGTCTAACGAGAGAGAAGAGGGGGAGGAAACAGTATAAATACACAGTAAACATGAGCAACACAAAGTACGACATGACAATATGCAGTGCCGGGTGTGTTCTAACGTGTGGTTGCACGTTACCGAGAAAGAAGGAATCCATCCGGGAATGTTTTCCCGGTTCCGGACATTTGTCAGACAGATGACCGGAGAGCGACAGTTGCATGTCCGGATAGTTAGGGACGTGTGACGGACGAACGGACCACGTATTCGAATTCGTCTCGTCGTTCTGAGCAACTTTCATGTACAAAGTTTTTCCATCGGAGTTACGGATTATTTAATATGATTTTCTAAAGTTTAAAACAATTTCTGGAATTTAATTAATTATTTAAATTAGAATTATCCGAAACAGTGATTGCTGACATCATCATGACGTCAGGACCAGTGGGTCCCACCTGTCATAGGCTGTTGGCTAATTAGTGGTTAACTAATTAATTAATACTTAATTAAACTAATTAACTAAATTAGATTAACCTAATCAGGATTAATTAACTAATTAATTACTAATTATTGATTTTATTAAATCTATTTTTTTTAACGTTTTGTGCTCGGCCCACCTGTCATAGGCACAGGGGTGGGGCCCAGCTGTCTGTGGCCCACGGGGCCGTTAGCGGGCGCGGGTGTGGGCATACGGGCGCGGGCGCTCATGCCCGAGCGAGGCCGGCTGAGCGTCGGCTGCGAGGGCCACGACGAGGCGCCGGCGGCCAAGGGCCCGTGCCCGCACGCAAGGGGCGGCGCGGCCATGGTCGGTGACGGCCGGAGCGGCCAGCGGAGCGGGCCGCGGGCGCGGGGAACGGCGCGCAGCGACGGGTGCGCGACGGCGAGCGCGAGCGAGGAGGGCATGGGGCGTAGTGCACGGCCGCGTCGGCGTGGGCGCGCCCTGCGCGCGGCGAGAGTGCGCAGCAGGGGGGAGGCGGCCGGTGCGGGGAGGGGGGGAAGCTCACGGGCGAGCAGGCGACAGCGTGGGCTTACAGCGAGGGGAGGCGAGGCGGCCGCGAGGTGAGGAAGAGGGGATGGGGACGACGGCGGCGGGGTGGCCGGGGTGCAGGGTGATGACATCGAGGTGGCTCCGGGTGACGCGAGTCGTCCGGGTCGTGCGTCGGGGAGGAGACGAGGAGGCGCGACGGGCGAGGCGAGGAGAAGGCGGTGACAGAGCGGGGCGGCGTCGGCGTCAGGGCCGCGGGGCCGTTGCCCTCCTTCTCGATCCAGATGGGGAAGGGGGAGGGAGGAGAGATCGAGGGAGAGTGGGGGAGGGGGGGATTAGGGTTAGGTGGGTGGGGCAGGCCATATAGGCCAGGGGGTGGGGGAAACAGGGCCGGCCTGGTTGGCTGAGGCCAGCTGGGCTACGACCCAGTTGGGGGGGGGGGTCCTTTTTCTTTACTTTGTTTTTCTTTTTCTTATTCATCTTCTTTCTGTTTTGCAAAAATGTCTAGGCTACTTCTGGACTTTGTAAAATATGAGACTGACCCAAACAAACATGGTGCATTACATGCCACTGCAATAAAATGGTTTTGAGCACAAAGGTTTTCATTTGGGATTTTATTTAATTAAAAAGGTATTAATTAGTGCTGTTTTGCTACTGTTAGAGTCTTTTAATTAATTTATTATTTGTTGGTTACAATTTTAGAATAGCCTCTGGAATATTTTCCATTTAATGAACATTTTAGTTTCTGGGTTTGGACAACTTTTATTTTCACTTTCAGTTTGAATTTCCATTTGAATTTGAATTTGAAATAAGATATGATCCAAATGAGGTTTTAAGCACTGTTGATCATGATGACATGGCATAATCAAAAGGGTGATTACTGTAGTTAACCACCGGGGGTGTTACAACAAGCCACTTGGGAGCCTGAGAAGAGATGATCTTCCCAGGTTTCAGGACCACAGAGCCACAGAAAAGCAATTCAAATAAAAAATCCAAAGAAAAATAAAAGAAAAAGAAAGGGCCAAAATCCAGGGTGTCACAAAAAGGTAAGGGGTAATGATATTTTCTAGTAGCTTTATTTAGTTTTCTAAAATCAATTACCATCCTATAACCAGTCATAATTCTTTGTGGAATAAGTTCATTTTTATCATTAGGAACAACTGTAGTGCCTCCTTTCTTAGGAACACAATGAACGGGACTTACCCATCTACTATCAGCTATAGGATAAATTATACTTGCTTCCAGAAGCTTTAATATTTCAGGTCTTACCACTTCCTTCATCTTAGGATTTAATTATCGTTGATGATCAACAACTGGTTTAGCATCAGGCTCCATATTAATTTTATGCTGACATAGAGTGGGACTAATGCCCTTAAGATCATCAAGAGTATATCCAATAGCAGCACAGTGCTTCCTCAAAGTTTTTAATAATCTCTTTTCTTCATGCTCTGAAAAGTTAGCACTAATAATAACAGGATATATCTTTTTTTCATCAAGATAAGCATATTTCAGTGTATCAGGCAATTGTTTTAATTCAAACACAGGATCACCTTTAGGTGGAGGAGGACCTCCAAGAGTTTCAACAGGCAAATTGTGTTTAAGAATAGGTTGTTGATCAAAGAACATCTTATCTATTTCATTTCTTTCATTCAAGTTCATATCATTTTCACGATCTAGCAAATATTGTTCTAACGGATCAGTAGGAGGTACGACAATAGAGACAAGACCAATAATTTCATCTTTACTAGGCATTTCTTTATCATGAGGTTGTCTACGAAAATTAGAGAAATTAAACTCATGAGATATATCACCAAAGTTAACACTGACAGTTTCTTTAGCGCAATCAATCTTAGCATTAACAGTGTTCAAGAAAGGTCTATCAAATATTATGGGACAAAAATCATCTTGGGGAGAACCAAGAACTAGAAATTAATAGAGTTTTATTTTCCCACACAAGACTTCAACATCTCTAACAATCCCAAGTGGTGTAATAGTGTCTCTATTAGCAAGCTTAATAGTAACATCAATGTCTTCTATTTCAGCAGGTGCAATATCATTCATAATTTCTTGATATGGGGTAAAAGGAATAGCACTCACACTAGCACCCAAATCACATAAGCCATGATAACAATGATCTCCTATTTTAACAGAGACAACAGGCATGCCAACCACAGGTTTATTCTTATCTTTATCATCGGGTTTAGCAATTCTAGCGGCTTCACCACATAAATAAATTACATGCCCATCAATATTATCGACCAAGAGATCTTTAACCATAGCAACATTAGGTTCATCTTTAATTTGTTCAGAGGGTCTAGGTGCTCTAAATTTACTTTTGTTAACCATGGTTGAAACCTTAGCATGTTCCTTTATCCTAACAGGGAATAGTGGTTTCTCAATATAAGCAGTAGGCACAACTGAATCAACATTGTAAATGATAGTTTCTTCTTTAACCCCTAACAGGTTCCTCAATCTTTTCTTGAACAAGGGGATGATATTTGAACCACTTCTCCTTGGGGAGATCAACATGAGTAGCAAAATATTCGCAAAAGGAAGCTACTATCTCAGAGTCAAGTCCATATTTAGTGCTAAACTTGTGAAAAGCATCGGTATACATAAAAGATTTAACACAATCGAACTTAAGTATTATACCTGACTCATTACCTTTGCCAAGCTTCCAATATTCAGAGTTGCGTTTAATTCTTTTCAGAAGATTCCATCTAAATTCAATAGCTTTCTTCATAAAAGAGACAGTCGAAGAAGAATCAAGCATGTTTTGATTATCATGAGAAAGCCGAGCATAAACATTCTGCAGGATAATTTCTTTTGAGATCTCATGGTTGGGGCATGTATACATCATGTATTTAAGACTCCCCCAAGCTAGAGCAATACTTTCTCCTTCACGAGGCCAAAAATTATATATATAATTCTGATCACGATGAACTACATGCATAGGATAAAACTTTAGATGAAATTCCAATTTCAACCGATTCCAATCCCAAGCTCCAATATCATCGCATAGCCTATACCATGTCAATGCCTTTCCCTTCAAAGATAAAGGGAAGAACTTCTTCTTAACTTCATCTCCAGGTAAACTTGCAAGCTTAAATAATCCACAAACTTCATCCACATAGATTAGGTGCATATCAGGATGTAATGTTCCATCTCCTGCATAAGGATTAGCTAGCAGTTTCTTTATCATACCGAAGGAATCTCATAATAAATATTTTTAGTAGGTGCAGTAGGTTGAGGAGCAAATCTTTGTGCTTCCGGTCGAGGTGAAGATACCCCGAACAAACCCCTCAAAGGATTGTTTTCCATAGTAACAAGTGACAGTAAATTTCACCACGTAATATAAAATTTTCCTTACCAAATTCCACTCACCAGAAGCGCTTCACTCCCCGGCAATGGCGCCAGAAAAGAGCCTTGATGACCCACAAGTATAAGGGATCTATCGTAGTCCTTCCGATAAGTAAGAGTGTCAAACCCAATGAGGAGCAGAAGGAAATGACAAGCAGTTTTCAGCAAGGTATTTTGTGCATGCACTGAAATTGTCGGTAACAGATAGTTTGATAGCAAAGAAATTTGTAACAAACAAGTAATAGTAACAGTAACAAAAGTGCAACAAGGTAGCCCAATCCTTTTTATAGCAAAGGACAGGCCAGAACGGTCTCTTATAATAAGCAAAGCGTTCTTGAGGACACACGGGAATTTTATCTAGTCACTTTCATCATGTTTGTTTGATTCGCTTTTGCTACTTTGATAATTTGATATGTGGAGGGACCGGTGCTTGGGTGTTGTTCTTACTTGAACAAGCCTCCCACTTATGATTAACCCCTCTCACAAGCATCCGCAACTACGAAAGAAGAATTAAGATAAAATCTAACCATAGTATTAAACATATGGATCCAAATCAGCCCCTTACGAAATAGCGTATAAACTAGGGTTTAAGCTTCTGTCACTCTAGCAACCCATTATCTAATAACTACTCCACAATTCATTCCCTTAGGCCCAAAGATGGTGAAGTGTCATGTAGTCGACGTTCACATAACACCACTAAGGGAATCAACAACATACATATCAACAAAATATCGAACGAATACCAAATTCACATGATTACTTATGACAAGACTTCTCCCATGTCCTCAAGAACAAAAGTAACTACTAAGAAAACATATTCATGCTCAAGATCAGAGGGGTATCGAATAGAATAATAGATCTGCACATACGATCTTCCAGCAGATAAACCAACTAGCATCAACTACAAGATGTAATCAACACTACTAGCAACCCACAGGTACCAATCTGAGGTTTTGATACAAAGATTGGATACAAGGGATGAACTAGGGTTTGAGATGAGATGGTGTTGTCAAAAATGTTGATGAAGATTGGCCCTCCCATGATGAGAGGGTTGTTGGTGATGACGATGGCTTCGATTTCCCCCTCCCGGAGGGAAGTAGCCCTGGCGGAATCGCTCCGCTAGAGAGCAAAAGTGCTCCTGCCCAAGTTCCGCCTCGAGACGGCGGCGCTCCGTCCCGAAAGTCCCCTCCTTATTTTTTCTAGGGTAAATGGGCTTATATACCAGAAGATGGGCACCGGAGGCCGGCCAGGGGCCCTACTACCCACCAGGGCGCGCCGGGGGGTAGACTTGCCCTAGTGCCTAGTGAGCACCTGGGTGGCCCCCTCTGGTGTTTCTTTTCTCCACTAATTTTTATATATTCCAAAATAAATCTCCATAAAATTTCATCTCATTTGGAGATGTGCAGAATAGGTATCTCTGACATAGCTTTTTCAGGTCTAGAATTCCAGCTGCCGGCAATCTCCCGCTTTGTGTAAAGCTTGCATATTATGAGAGAAAAGGCACCAGAATTGCTCCACAAAGTGTTATATTGGTTGAAAACACTATAAATAACAGTAGGAAAACATGATGCAAAATGGACGTATCAGGCGCAGTGGTGTTGAAGTAGTGGTGCGCCGGGAAGAAGACGTTGTTGACGACACGTCACGCCGGTTTTGCCAAGCCCGGGGACACATCGTAGACGAAGGCATGCGCTGGTGTTGTCAGCACCAGGCGTGTGTATACGGACGAAGACGATGTTGACGAAGCGCCGCACTAGGCTTGCCAGGCCCGGGGACATGTCGTGGACGAAGACACGCATCGGTGTTGCCAGCACCGGGCATGCATAGACGAGGGACCTGCACGAGCTGTACGCCATGTCGAGGAGTCGGAGGGGCCAACAGAGAAGGAGACTCGACAATGGTTGTGGCGCCAATCGGCGTGAGGCCGATGTCACCAACGATGGTCGGAGTAGACGAAGTGGTCGGGGTAGATGACGACGACGTTGGCGACGGGCTGGTGCTGGACGAAGACGAAGGGGATGGACGGGCGGCGGCTACGGGGGGTAGCGGTGGCGGCGGCCGAAGAAGAGTGGCGGCGGAAACTTGGTTAGGAGTGCGGCGACGTTGCTCAAAGTAGGCGAGAAAACGGACAACGTGACGAAAACCGACGCGGACGGTGGCGTTCCCGCGCCGAGGGAGGTGGCGCAGCGTATACCACGGGAAGTCAACACGTGGTGACGGTGAAGTGGACCGCGGGCTGCGGCGCTACGGCCCGAAGGGGCGACACAGCAGCGGCGGGCAGGTCGGGGCGACGGCGGGAAGACCTCAGGGCGGCGTGGACCGCGTGCCACTGCGCGAAGGCCCGAAGGGGCGGCGCAGCGACGGTGCACTAGCCGGTGATGCCGCAGGGACGGCCTCGGGCGGCGGTGGAGACCTTGTTCCACGACGCTACAGCCCGTAGAGGCGGTGTAGCGGCGACTCGCGGATCGGGGCAGCCGCGGGGAGAACCACTGGCCGGGGGCGACGACCCGACGAAAGGCGGTGTGGACCGTGTGCCGCAGCGCGACAACCCTAAGGGGCGACACAAAGACGGTGGTGGCTAAAGGGGTAGCCGGCGGGAGGATCTCGGGGCGGTGGCATGGACCGCGTGCCGCGACGTGATAGCCCGAAGGGGCGATGGCGGGAGCGGTGCGCGTGTTGGGGCAGCCGGCAGGAAGACCTCGGGGCGGCGACGTAGCGGTCCAAAGGGACAATGTGACGGCAACCTGTGGCTCGATCGGCAATAGACGCGTGCTCGAGGGCGTGCTTGGCGAAGATAGGCGTGTGGTAGGTTAATCAGACAGACGGCGGTGCTGTACGCGCCATGGCGGGGACGACGTGCAGATCAGAGTCGATGGCGACGTTGTCGGTGATGTCCCGGGCGATGACGACGAAGACTGACTGGCAATGGAGACCGCGCAGACGAGCGGGCGGTAGCGACGCACGAAGGCGTCCCTTGGGCGGCGCGTCCAGCCTTGCCGCGCTGTTGATGACGAAGCGGCCGGTCCAGAGTCGACGCCGATGTCGGAGTAGAGGCGCGGGGGTCGACGGCGGCGGTGGACGATGCAAACCAATCTTAGATCGGAAAACTAAAAAGTAAACGCCGATTAAAGCGTCTGGAGAGAGAGAGAGAGAGAAAAACCCAGATCAAGAGATCAGGAAAAAGACTCTGTAGGGCAGCCGGTCAACACGGCCGGCGGACAAACCCTAGGTACGGTAGGCGCGGCCGCCGGCACGGTCATGGCGGCCGACCGCCCCGGGGGCAGCGCGCTAGGCGGAAGCCACGGGCGGCGGCTAGGGTTGGATCGATTAGGCTGATACGATGTTATAAGGGATAAAGAAGGATTGGCAGAATTGATTGTTTATTGCTTGAGTGTCGTGGGCATATAGGAGTACATAATCTACTTGGAGTACAAGACAAGTCAGAATACTTCCTAGTCTATCCTATGTTTCCAATACAATCACGATACTCAACATTGTTGACTGTGACCACGGAGTAGTCGCATGCATGTGCAGCTGGTACGAATATGCATGCCTCTCACTATATAACGTGTGCATCTACGAGAGTCGTGGAGTGAAGGCGCGTTCAATGAAGTTTCGAAATTTCTTGGAAGCTCACGGATGTGGGGGTATAGTTCTGGTGGTTTGGGACACATGGGACATGAGCACTTTGGTATGATTATGCATCCTCAACTAGATTAATGGAGGCATATGCAATCCGCGATGCGGTCAAGCTGGCTAACGACATGGGCTGGCACATGATCGTTGTTGAAAGTGATGCTTTAGAAGTTATTAATCTATGGAAATATCAAGAATTTGATAGAGCTGACATCATGGGACCTATGCAGGAGGTGAAGGAGCTATCCGGAATTTCACTAGTTTGTATATTTCTTTTGTTAGGAGGGAAGCCAATATGGCTGCTCATCTGTGTGCTAATCAGGCTAGTGAAGTCCGTAGGACCCCACAAAAAAAGTTTGTAGGAGATGTCGGTGAATAAATTTTATTCCAGTTTTTCTCCAAGGGAGTTTTACCCGTCAATGTACTCCTATTACTTAGGAGTAATCAACAAAGCTCCTGGTTTGCAAAAAAAAATGAACTTTCAAAATTTGAACTCTGCAGTGGGATACATCATTTTCACGGTAACAAACTAGCTACTGGCTTGTGTGCGTCTAATCTGTTTAATTAGTCGACTATGGGTTTCAGTCTCTCTCCTAGTGTACAAGCTAACATAGCTTAAAAATGATCTTATATTGTGGGGTGGAGGGAGTATCAGATAACTAGCCTAATTACAACACATTGGATTGCACAACAACTGATTGGAAATTGTGGCTCCTCTTGACGCGCAAAAGTGGCACAATTGTAAAAAAAAAATCTTAATCTATATAAAAATTAATTTAATCTTATGATTGAAAGTAATCATTGGATGAATCTCTTTGAGAAGATCAAGATGGATATGAAGATGGTCCAAACTGGAGGTCGGACGCAAAAGTTATGACAAATCCGGTAAAGCATATGTTGACACCAGATTATGGCAAGGAAGAAAAACCAATTAAGATGGCATCAAATGGTAAAGTGTTTAACAGGGAAAAGTATGGTATCGTCAAAACGAACGATTTTGATATTTGGATCATCTCAATCCGTCGTCGTATGCAATCTATGGGGCCGAAACAAGGTCAGATATGCTGCAGAGTCACTTTGGACATGCCGATTATGTGAGAAAAGTTGTCACAAAGCACTCGGTTGACTTGGTGAGACCGGATGAAACCACTCGAAAATTTCAAACAGAATATAAAAGAGCACAGAGAGTTAGGAACGTTCACTCAGTAAGACTGAATGAAACTACTCGGAGGCTCCGAATGAATTCAGAAAATTGCAAAAGATTCATGTCTGAGTTAGGTTAGGGTTTTGGATGTTTTGAACGAAATTTTTAGTCCTTTTCTTGTATGGGAAGTCTAGCGACCTCATACATAGATGGGAGAAGACGGCTGATTGAACAACACACAATCGACGAACTCATCTACCACTTGTAATCTTTTCTCCTTAACCTTAGTTTTCTTCTCCTCGTTCTTCGTTGTTCTTCGTGTCGACAGTAGCGATCCACGAGGCCCTAGGGGCGATCAGGTCGATCTAGAGCAACCCATAGCCTTCGCGCGCCTTGACGGGGTCCCTCTAGGGTGTGTGGGATTTTGGTCTATAAAAGCGTCTGTGGGATTGCTTGCGTACAGCGATTCCAGACGAGTATCCTTCGATGTGAGTTGCGGTGTATCACCCTCGACGTCAAGGGTACACGGTAACGTGTTCGTATGAAAACACAGTTTTTGGCGACTCCATTGGGAATGAAGCTTCGAACAGTCTTCAGCCCGTTCTTGGTACGAAGAGATCGTCATCTAGGGTTTCCAATCTATAAAAGTAATATGAGTACCCAGTTCACTTATGTAGATGCAAATAATCCATATGTGGTTGCTAGATCATTTAATGAGCAAAATGTATCGGCTAACCCTACTTTTATCAATCATGTATTTAATTACGTGCAAGAGCTGATGCAAAATAATATCTATGCTTCAAGTTCTTATAATTTTAGTACCTTGAAACATATATATCCAACCCTCATGCATCGTCAACCCCACAATTTCATATGTCGATGACCAACATGATGAGTTCATTTAATCAATTTGAAACACTCTACGTTAGAACTTCTGATGCCATGCAAGAAAGTGTTTCACCCTTTTATTCAGCGGCAACTAACTTGCAATATGTGAATCCAAATATGCCAATGAATGGGAGAATTGGCCAATCTACCAGTAGTTACTCAACCAATTATAATCAACCATCATATGCCATGCCTCATGCTAGTAATTGTTTGGCACTAGACACAATTTTTTATATTCATAATTTGGCTCCACACCTTCATGGACATAGCCGAATAAGTGAAACTTTTATAGGAGTGCATGTGCATGTACCTAACACTGTGGCATATGGTATGTCCTCTACACAATTGCGATACTTCGACAACAAAACATTTCCAAATGGATCTAAATGCATTGGGAGGGGGGGGCAATCCTATCCATATTGGGTTGTTAAGAAAGATTTTACATCCACTTGAGACTGGTGCAATGCTATTTGCAAGGAACTAATAAAAAACAAATAACCTCATGATTTTGCTGCAGTAAAAGCTAAATTTGTGCAAATATTGACTTCACCCAGTACTGTAGTATCCGATACACCCCCTAAACAATTGCAAAGTTTCGGAAACTCATTGTCGAAAGGTTCTCAAAGCTTTGGGGGGGGGGGATTCGATGAAGAGTGGACTGAAATCGGAAGGAAAAAAAATAAGGCTCGCCAGGCTGCAATGTGGTCTGAAATTAGACAACAAGAAGCCTTGCAAATCAAAGAAAATATGAATTATTTGGCTATTAAATATAATTCGGTTATTGATAAAGTCGAATCAAATCATACATGTGCTAAATTTACTAAAGGAAAATAGGACTACAAGGTGTTGGGGAGCCATCCAAAAGTAGAATAAAGTATCGTTCAAGTTACACCACTGTAATGCTCTCCCAACATATTTGAAGAGGTATGTCTAGCAAGTGATTTACCTATTTTTTGATTTGGTTGCAGCTTTATTTTTGATGCATATATCAAAAAAATTATTATAAAAAATCTTGAGAGACGAATGAAGAAGGGTAATTTACTTGTTAGCAATAAATTTATTACAAATCATATCAATCAACACATTGTACCATTAGAGATACCAGCAATGACTTATTATTGCAGTCAAAGCTTTTCCCATTGTGTTATTTAAAGTTTATGTCTAAATGGGTAGCTTTGCATGTTTCATACTTGGCTTGTTTTGATTTCAGAAAAATCTAAAGCCAAGGTCAAATTCAATTAAGAAAATCAATGATAGTTCAATTCCTTATTCAAAGATATCGGAGATAGAGTGCAAAACACAATGCATAGCTCAATGGGGTGATGCCAAATCTGAGCCATTTGTTTGCTTACCTCCAAAGCCGTTCTCACACCAAGATCGGCTAGAAGATTGGAAGTATACCTTCAACTCAAGAATGTGTGATCAAATCTTTGATTTGTTGTTGAAAAATAATTATATTAGAATTCTTGATCACCATCTCATGCCATAATCCAAGGATGAATGTATTGTAAGTTCGATCACAATTTTGAGGATTGCGATATGTTTCATCAAATAGTAAAATCGACCATTGATAAAGGACGACTGAAATTTGTTGAAACACCAAAGGATGAGGGGTCTATTTCGATTGGCCTTGATGACCAAAAGTTTTTGCATGGCTTCTTCAAGCTGATTCAGTAAAAGATGAGAAGGTAAAAATTGCGGATGACTGGATCAAGCTTTCAAGTAAGGAAGTTGCTCAAGAGCACAATGAAAATATTCATGACGGCAAGAGTCAAGTGAAGTATGATGAATACGCCAAGGACTAGGGGGCAACAAGCAATCCAGAGGTCGATGCAAACAAAACAAACGGAGATGATGGCCGAGATAAGCCCAAGGGTAAGAAATTAAAAGTGACCTTCCACAGTTATTAGATAAATTTTAAAAGGCGACAGAAACAAAATATGCTTATAGGCCAAATAATGCAAAGGTATCAAGATCACCCCTAGGCGCAAATCTAAAGACCAACATTGGTATAGGGGGGATTTTAATTCATATTCATATCCTCCTTTTGGGTTGTCGATGCCAATGTCCTGAATACTTCCTGTTAGGGCATATCTCTCCCGTAGTGGTTTTGGTGATTGATGACAATGCTTTTGCGGACTAATCGTGTGCATTGAGCATTTCAGATAATGTATTATATGGCACAAGACAATTCGTGCCCCTCGAAGCTTTTGCGAAGATGGTGTTGTTCCTTCATTTCATTTTCGGTGGACTTGAGTCATAGGAACACCGTACTATCAAGAGGGGGTCTGCTTCGGAAAGGTTTGGGTGGAATCAATACGTACACAATCGCTTTGCACCCTCGTTCTTTCCCGCAATTGAGCTTGTTCATCCCTTGTGCTTGGGCTTTCCAGAGCATACTAAGCGGTAGTACCGCTCTGCCCAAAGGTAGTACCACTCCAGCGGTACTGCCGTAGGTCAGTATTACCCTCACTTCTGCTTGTTAATTATGTTCTGTAAATGGGCGGTAGTAGAGTGGTAGCTCAGCGCCTAGTACCGCTCCAGCGGTACTGCGGCTCTGACTGTCCACTCCACTACCGTAGGTTTATTGTGCATTATATAGCTAAGCGGAAGTACCGCTCCAGCGGCGTGGTAGTACCGCTCCAGCGGCGCGGTAGTACCGCTCCGATGGAACTACTGCGGTCTTCTGCCGCATGGAGTACCGCTTGTTTTATGCCTTCTGGATAGTTCTGTCCCTCGAGCGGAAGTAGAGCAGTAGTTCGTAGCGGTAGTACTGCCTAGCGCGGCACTACTACCCTGCCCTCCTCTTCTACTGCTGGTTCCGGCTACGGCTCATCACCAAGCGGAAGTACCGTTGGTGGGAGCGGTAGTACCGCTCTGGCGGCACTACCACCTCCATGACCTACTCATTTGAATGTTGTGGCTGAAACTTCCATGCCAGCGGAAGTACCGCTCACCTGAGCGGTACTACCACTTGTGCATGGGTTGTGGGTGCATCACGGTTGAATTCTTCTCCGCACTATATAAGGGAGTCATCTTCCCCAAGTTGACTTACCTCTTCCTCCCCCAACCTCCATTGTTACTCACAAGCTCATTCTTGCCAGATCTCTCTCCCTAACCAATCAAATTGTTGATTCTTTAGGGATTGCTTGGGAAGGCCTAGATCTACACTTCCACCAAGAGAAATTTGATTCCCCCCACTAATCCCCTTGCGGATCTTGTTACTCTTGGGTGTTTGAGCACCCTAGATGGTTGAGGTCACCTCGGAGCCACATTCCATTGTGGTGAAGCTTCGTGGTGGTGTTGGGAGCCTCCAATTCGGTTGTGGAGAGAGCCCCAACCTTGTTTGTGAAGGTTTGGTTGCCGCCTTCAAGTGCACCACTAGTGGAATCACGACATCTCGCATTGTGTGAGGGCGTGAGGAGAATACAGTGGCCCTAGTGGCTTCTTGGGGAGCATTGTGCCTCCACACCGCTCCAACGGAGACGTACTTCCTCACAAAGGGAAGGAACTTCGGTAACACATCCTCGTCTCCCCCAACTCCACTTGTGGTTATCTCTCACCTTTACTTTGTGCAAGCCTTACTTGTGTTGTTTATCTTGCTTGCTTATGTTGTTGTTATTGCTAGCATCATATAGGTTGCTCACCTAGTTACATATCTAGACAACCTATTTGTTGCTAAACCTAATTTGCTAAGAAAAGCTCAAAATTGGTAGTTGCCTATTCACCCCCCTCTAGTCAACCATATCGATCATTTCAATTGGTATCAGAGCCTTGTCTCTTCATTAAGGGTTTCACCACCCGAAGAGTATGGTTGACGGGGATGAGGAAGTGCCCGAGGCCGTGGAGTTGAACTCGATCACCCGAGATGACTTAAATGAAGCTATGGCTTCACTTAAGACATCTATGACGGCCGAGGTCAAGTCCATGCTTAAAGAATTACTTGAGGGTTTGAAAACTACTCCCTCTCCCGCAAAAAAAGAAAAGAAAACTACTCCCGATCCGTTACTTGTGGTTAATCCCACCTCATCGGAGTCGGAGGCCATTTTTGGCAAGGAAGCAGCTAAAGGTACTCATACCTCTTCCCCTCATGGTAAGAATGGTACGGGACCCCCTCCCCCGGTCTATGGAGGACCGGTCCGTACACCGCATATTAACAACCTTGTTCGTATCAAGTCTCATTTGAATCACAACTCAACAAATCTTTGGAGAATCATCGATCAAGGCTTCTACCCGCTTGATCCAAACAATCTCACTCCAAGAGAAGAGGCGGACAATCAATACAATCACTCTGCATTGTTCATCCTTCAATCCGCAGTGCCACCCGAAGATCTATCACACTTGCATCCCTTCTCCCATGCAAAGGATTGTTGGGAACATATTATATCTTTGTACAAGGGGAGCTCAAGCATTCAACGGTCCAACTTTGAGGTGGTTCTTGATGAGGCCGATGAGTTTGTGATGAATGAAGATGAGGATCCTCGCGATCTCTATCAAAGATTGACAGCACTTGCGGTCGCTCTTCAAGATCATGGGAGCAAGGATACGGATGACAATTGGATCAAGCGCGAGTTTCTCAAGGCCATCATGCCTTTCAACAAGGCCATGTCCTCTATGATCCGTCAATGACCGGACTTCCACACCTTGTCTTCAAGTGAGGTGTTGGATGAGTTTATTGCAATGAACATCATGAACAAGACCGCCGACAACGCACTAGCTCGTGTCCAACGGTCAAAGAAGGACTCACCCAACCTTGCTTTGAAGGCCAAGGCAATTCCGGAAGAAGAAGAGGAGGAAGAAGAGAGTTGCCCCGAAGACACCAAATATGCTTACCACGAGCACATGGCTCTTGTGTCAAGGCAATTTTGGGGTAACAAGAGGAACTCAAGGTCTAACTTCTCCAAGAACAACTAAGTGCCTTGAGGGGCAAGCAACGTGTGAGAACTTGCTACAATTGTGGCAATGTGAGTCACTTTGTGGTGGATTGCCCCTATGAGAAGAGGGAATACAATGGTGGCAAACTTATCCGCAAGGACAAGGCCAAGTCCTTCCCAAGCAAGAACAACTTCACCAAGAAAGTGCCACAAAAGGGGTTGGTGGCACAAGAAGAGTACCTCTCCGATGATGATAATGATGAAGATACAAGTGGTGAAGGAATGGCAACAGCCACCGTGGCCATTGCCACCTCTTCCCCAACCAAGGTGTCTCTCTTCGATTTCCCCAACGGGAACCTCATTGCCAAGTGCCTTGTAACAGCCCGAGACCGATGCTCCAGACGCCTTCCATGTTTTCGTTGTATCTGCTTTAATTATTTTTGCTTGTTGCATTTCATCATGTCATCATGCGCATTGCATCCGCATGTATTCATAAAACTTGCATCCGCTCGTAGTTGCTACTTCTTCCTTGTCTCTGTTGACCTTCTCTCAGATCAACCAGACCGCTCTCTTCTCTCTCTTCTCTGAACCCATCAAACCCCCCTTGCCTCCATGGCCTTTTGTCAAACCCCTCGTGCGCGTCTGAAAAAAACTGCCCCGAACCCGAACCGGGCTGTCATTACCAATGGGTCCGGATCATCCTCAAACATCCCCTAAATATCTTCGGTTTATTTATTGAACTCACCGAGTATATTTTTCTCAACAGCCCAATTTCTATCGGAGGGTCCGAATCTACCTTAAACTCCCTGCCCTTTCCTATATATAGTCCACCTACATACCAAATATTTCTAAACCAAACCCTAGCCTAGCTCCTAGCCCCTCCTGCGCCGCCACCCTCCTCGGATCCAGCGCTACACCAACCAGCCTTCCTACCTCATTTTCTAGATCCACCCAACCACATCCATCCATCCCACCGTCGGTCTGGACCGTCAGATCCAGATCGAACGGCCCCTAGCCCCAGTCCATCCTCCCACCTACTGCAACAACAAAGAGCCCCATGCTCCAGTGCTCAATCTCCTCGAGCGAGCTCCTGCCTTGTTCCCCTCCGTCCTCGCCCGTCCTTCGCGCATGGCAAGCCGCAGCACCACCGGAGCTCCCTCCGCCGACGAGCATCACCAGTAGATGATCCCTCGCTGTCTGGTTCTCTCTCTCCATGCATCCCCTTTTCCCTCTCTAGTTCTCCCCTCACCTCGTCTCTCTCTTTGCTCTCTTCACAGGAGCACACCGGCACCATGGAAGCCACCGCCGGCCTCCACGTCAGGCTCCGCCACCACTAGATCCGTTCGCTGTCCCCCCCATCTCCGGTGAGAACCCCGGCGAGCCTCGTTGCCCTGCCGGAGCAGCAGCTCCTCTTGTTGCCATCCCTCTCCTCCTTTCCCCTTTTCTTTCTCTGCTTCTCACCCGTGAGCATCGCCATCCCCGATGCAGGTCACCTCCGCTCGCCGCCTGCAGCCTTCAGCCGCGCCCCTGCCTCGCCATGGACGCGCCTCCCTACTGTCAAGACCCCGAGCCTAGTCCCCTCTACCTGCATCGAGCCGCCAGCCAGCGTTCACCCTGTCCTCGACCGCGCCTCTCCCATGATGAGGCACAAACTAGCGAGATGTTAATTCGTGCGTGAAGACGGCCCGATATTTCACGGCGATGCTTTGTTCTCCCGCCTTGTTCCTCGCAACCTCCAACATCAATCTCTACCCGCGCACGATCAGTACACGAACAAAGATAAATGATCCCCTTGGATCAGCACGTAGGCGTTGATGTGATGATCAACCCTCCGTCGCTAGTAAATTTTCTCGATGGAAAATCACAGAAAAATACTCATGATTTGGTCGCCCAAAACTAGGTGTTTTCTGACCTTTTTTTTATAACTCACCAAATAAACTAAAATGGATCCCTACGTAGAACGAACCTTGGCTATTATATAGCCGATTGACCCTCACGTACGCACATGGCCTAAGGCCAAGACAACTTGGACTCCTGACAACTTGGTTATCACGTTTATAACTTACGTGAACCTTTACAAGGAAAAGTACTACTCTTGTAAATAATTAAAGGACTACCCAAAGAGATAGATGGCTAATTAAATAAACTTGGAAAGTTATCCTTTGCCAATTCCGTCAAATATATCTGCTTGCATGCAGTTCAAAAAGGAAGCGGCCAATCCTAATCTTCTCTGGAGGTGTACGAAACGTGGGAGCTATATCATCAGGCTTCAGTTCTTTATTAGCATCCAGTCTGAAAAATACTCTTCTATGTATTGGTACATGCTCTGTATGATGAGAAGCAACATGTATTGATTCCCTTCCAAATACAGGAGCAATTCTAGTCCACAAAGCTGACGCACACTACCATCGTTTCCTTGATGAAACCTGACCGCATGCATGGCAATAATTTTTGCAACTTTTTCTGACTCATTAACTGGCTCAGCTTTGGTAGGATTATGGATCAATGGTGCCATGCATGTATCATCCTCCCTCCCTTGAAGTGAAACCGTCCTCGGTTTTGAGTTTAATTTATGTACAACCTTCCTCTCTGAAAATTGCATCTCTACGGTGATTGCACTATCTGCCATTGGTTTCAGCACGTGCTTCCTTCCATCATGCATGAATGTGTATGTGTTGGATCTCCCGGCATGCACTGCATCATGATCGAATTGCCATGGTCTTCCCAATAGCAACTGGCATGCATCCATTGGCACAACGTCATAGTCTACCTTATCAATATAATCTCCAACAGCAAATGTCACACATACCTTATGTGTAATCTTCAATTTTCCAGAATCATATAGCCACTTAACGTGGTGCGGTCACGGGTGTCGCCACATGGACAAACCCAATTCTTGCACAAGATCTTTGCTAATGGCGTTGGTAAAACTGCCACCATCAATTATCATCTTACATGCACAGTCCTTGATCTTGCATTGTGTCTTAAAAACACTCCACCGCTGCCCCTTTGCACCACTATCCTCTTGCACCTTCTCTACCAAAAGATTCAACCCCTTTGTCGGTGCATCAACTTCTTGCTTTATCTCTTCTTGCTCTTCTCTTCTTTTTTGCAAACGACCTTCCCAATCTGTCATGAACACATCTACTGGCATAGGAATAAAACAAATATGTTGGCCCTTCCATGATAGAGAGTAACTATTTTTCTTAGAATTCCGAACAGCCCCAACATGTTTGCACCATGGGTTCCCAAGTAGCATATGGCAAGACACCATGGGCACAGGGCAGACATGAAAAAATTCCGCACAACAATATTTTCCCAAATCAAAAATTAGCAAAATTCGATGAGTAATTTTGATTTCACCTTTAAACCACTTTAGCGTGTACGGTCTTTCAAGAGGCGTCATATTCAGCCCCAATTTTTCCACCACCTCGGTGCTCACCATGTTGACTGCAGAACCTTCATCAATCGTCAAATTGACATGTCGTTCCTTCACGACGCAACGAGTGTGAAAAAGAACGACCTCGTTGATGCCTTCCTCCTCCATCAGTATGTTCCTACTCAACGGCTCGATGCTCGGCTCCCCAGACGACATTGCCAATTGATCGCCGTGACCAACCTTAGCTCTGAATACCACTTGATGAGGCACAAACTAGCGAGACGCTAATTCGTGCGTGAAGACGGCCCGATCTTTCACGGCGATGCTTTGTTCTTCCGCCTTGTTCCTCGCAACCTCCAATATCAATCTCTGCCCACGCACGATCAGTACACGAACAAAGATAAATGATCCCCTTGGATCAGCACATAGGCATCGATGTGATGATCAACCCTCCGTCGCTAGTAAATTTTCTCGATGGAAAATCACAGAAAAATACTCATGATTTGGTCGCCCAGAACTAGGCATTTTCTGACCTTTTTTTTATAACTCACCAAATAAACTAAAACTGATCCCTACGTAGAACGAACCTTGGCTATTATATAGCCGATTGACCCTCACGTACACACATGGCCTAAGGCCAAGACAACTTGGACTCCTAACAACTTGGTTATCACGTTTATAACTTACGTGAACCTTTACAAGGAAAAGTACTACTCTTGTAAATAATTAAAGGACTACCCAAAGAGATAGATGGCTAATTAAATAAACTTGGAAAGTTATCATTTGCCGATTCCATCAAATATATCTGCTTGCATGCAGTTCAAAAAGGAAGCGGCCGATCCTAATCTTCTCTGGAGGTGTACGAAACGTGGGAACTATATCATCAGGCTTCGGTTCTTTATCAGCATCCAGTCTGAAAAATACTCTTCTATGTATTGGTACATGCTCTGTATGATGAGCAGCAACATGTATTGATTCCCTTCCAAATACAGGAGCAATTCTAGTCCACAAAGCTGACGCACACGACCATCGTTTCCTCGATGAAACCTGACCGCATGCATGGCAATAATTTTTGCAAATTTTTCTGACTCATTAACTGGCTTAGCTTTGGTAGGATTATGGATCAATGGTGCCATGCATGTATCATTCCAGATGCGTGGGCTGCAGCCACGCCAAGATCCGCTAAGGCCCAGCAACCTCCCTGCCTCGCCCGCTCGTGGGCCTCTGCTTCCCCGCCGGACTGTTGGCCCGATGTGAGCAGCTCCTCCGCGCCCTAGGCCAGATCTCAGTTTCGGCCCTATGTGTTGTAGGAGATATGCCCTAGAGGCAATAATAAATGTTATTATTTATCTCCATGTTCATAATTATGTTTATGTTCCATGCTAGAACTGCTATGGTTCTCGAGTCTGCAATAACCACGAGGCTCGGAGGAAGACTCATATGCACGTGTGGAATAATAAACGGTAAAATGTATTCCTAGTCTAGCCTCTAAGACTAGCTCAAGTGTTGCATGATGGTTCTGTTTTCCTGATCATGGGCATGTCTATGCCAGCAATTTTGAGGGCACATCGTTAGAGGAACATTTGTGTTGAATCGACCCGAATTGATGTTATGCTATGAGATACATTTGTCACAAGTTAATGGTTAATAACACAGAGAAGGTTAATGTTTGCATGATTCCTTAGACCATGAGAGTATCGAGTTTCTTCATGCTTGCTTCATGAACTTTGGGGTTTGTTAAACGTCATTCGTAAATGGGTGGCTATTACGGCGGCTTACGGGTTCATGAAAAAGTATGTCAAGTTACTTGATAGCTCAAGATTGGGATTTGCTCCTCTGATGATGGAGAGATATCTCTGGGCCCTCTCGGTGTTATGGTATCCATCATCGTCTGGTCCGAAACTTTTCCCATGGTGGGGGGCAGCCTCCACAAATGGTGGGAAGTGTTGGGAGGTGGTGGGGCCCCATGTTGGAGCACCATGGACAAGGGAACATGTTTTTCCCTTGTTTGGTGGGAACATGTTCTCCTTGTTTTGTGGGAACATGTTTTCCCCATGTTTAGTGGGCTGAAATTTCAGCCCCCTCCACCCCTTCCGCCACTATATAAGGAGGAGGAGAGGTGCTCTCCAACTCCACTCCAACTCTCTCACACAAGCCATGCATGATCTGGCATTCTCTCTCCCTCCCACGAAATAGTTTCGTAGTGCCGAAAGGCTGTCTGGGTTTCGGTGGGAACTAGTTCTGGACGGCAAAGCCCTGCCAGATAGATGACACCGTATGTGTGCAACCCCATAGAGAGTTCATAGTTTCATCCTTTTGCCCGAGGGGCTGTTCGAGTGTCCTCCCGAAGGGCTGTCCGAGTAACCGTCTGAGTTTCGAGGGTCCTCCCGAAGGGCTGTCTGTGACACTGTCCGAGGGACTGTCCGACCGCCTCCCAGAGGGCTGTCTGAGGGGAAGATGAGGGAGTACATCCTCGCGGTTGGAAGGTTGTAAAATCCTAGCTGCGGGGATCTGCACCGCCGATCGTCATCGACTCTACTTCCCCTGCGCTATGAGTCGGTAACGAAAAGATCGAAACCTTGTATGCAGTCTTCATAGTGGTCCTGGGCTGGTGCGTAGGTCGGGAAATTTTTGTTTTCTGCTGCGTTCCCCTACATGTGTTTTTTTCCCTGCTGCAATTTTAGACATTATCCAGAGAACGTCGGTTTTACAGAAAAAACCCCTCCATGTTCATGCGTTAATACCTCATTAACCGTGCATCATATGTAAATACTTTATATATCTAAAATGCTTAGAATTTCATGTAGTTTCATATTATCCAACTTCCATCCATGTTTAAAATGTTTAAAATGTTGTTTGATCAAATTTGCTCAAATGACATGTTAAAATTGGTTTATTTCATGTCTAGTTAACCGTAGCTCCGAATTGAATAAACTTTATATGTAAATGGTCTAGAAAAATGCATAGATTAACATGGTGTACTTACTTTGCATGTTTAACAACAATAAAATATGGTTTTAGGCAGAACAGTACCAAATTCGAAATATGCATATGGGGATTTTCCGGAATTGTTGTTTGTTGTTTCCGGCCTCATTTAAATTGCCTAGATAGGTAGATTAATTATGCTTCACCTCTTGCCATGTTAACCAATATTTAATATTGATGAGTAGCATAAACAAGAGCGAACTAAATACTTGAATGTGGTGTTTCATCAATATGCAACTCGCCGCATATTGAGCTCCACTTAATTTGTAGTATTGTTTGTTGCACTTTGTCATGACATGATTCATTAAAATGGACATGCATCATACTTGATTGAGCATCATGCCATGGTCATGCTTGTGTGTTTACCATGTTGTTTGCTTCTTTTTGGTTGTGCTTCTTCCCGATAGTTCCCGGTAACGTTGCGATTGTGAGGATTCGTTCGACTACGCCCGTTCGTCTACTTCATGGATTTGGTCTTCTTCCTAGCAGGATTTCAGGCAAGATGATCATTACCTTGGATATCACTACTATCTTCGCTTTGCTAGTTGTCTCGTTGCTATCGATATGTCGCACTACCTACCACTTGTTTGTCAAGCCTCCCAATATGCCATGATAAGCCTCTAACCTTTTCCACCATCCTAGCAAACCGTTGTTTGGCTATGTTACCGCTTTGCTCAGCCCCTCTTATAGCGTTGCTAGTTGCAGGTGCAGTGCAGGTTGTTCCATGTTGGGACATGGTTATCATGGGATATCACAATATCTCTTATTTAATTAATGCATCTATATACTGGTAAAGGGTGGAAGGCTTGGCCTTTTGCTTGGTGTTTTGTTCCACTCTTGCCGCCCTAGTTTTCGTTCTATCGGTGTTATGTTCCTTGACGAGCGCTCCTAACACATATGGGTGTGTGGAAACCCCCTGACCATTCGCTTAGGTTAAAACTCCTCCAGCTAGCACCCGAGGATAAATCAACAACCCTGGGCGAGTGCTCCTCATGAGTGTTGGTCCAAACTAGAGCCACTTGCGGCGCCACCTGGGGCAACTCGGGTTTGTGGCTGTCGTACGTAGTGTTCATCCGCCGTGTCCTGAGAATGAGATACGCGGCTCCTATCGGGATCGTCGACACGTCGGGAGGTCTTGCTGGTTTATTTTTACCTTTGACGAGAGGCAGGTCCAGTGGAATTCCTTATCGTAAGCATCGTGTTCTTCATGGTGTGAGGATGTTCCATCGGATGCATGTGGAATTTATAATGGACCACTTGGAGCACCTGTAGGAACGAAGTATGTCTACCAGAGGGGGGGGGGGGTGAATGGGAGTTTTAAATTTTCTTCGGAAAACTTAAATCTCTCAAAATCCAGCGGCAGAATAAACAACAGACTAAGAAGAACTACAATAGATGACCGAAGGGAAACTAAAGCATGCATCAAAGTAAAATACATGAATTAAATGCATTGAAGGTAAACTTGAGTAACAGAGGTAACCGGTGTTGCTCGATGGCGACAAGGAATTTGTTCGACCAGTTCGTCCTTCTGCACAAGGACTACGTCTGGTTAGAGGGGCTATGACTTAACACGGAAGATAAACTCTCTTCACCCTATTGTCCTCGACAATTGATTCGTCAACCGATGCCGATCACTCGTGGTAGATACTTGAAGGCGATCTCAAAACCTTTATAGACTTCTTCTTCGAGAACCACAATTACTCTTGGTCTCTGAAGAACTTGACACCTAACCGTCTAGAGAGTTTGCAGCTCTCAAGAGTAATAGGCGGAGTGTGCTAAACTTAGATTCCAGTGATGCTGAACCACTATCTAATTCTTCGGCTCTAGGGTTTTTCTCTCGGTGGATTTTAAACTCAAATCGCTCAGAGAGGGGGTTGCTCAACAATCTTCTCAGAAATCAAACAGAGCAGCCACCAGACAAAGCCGGTGCGGGGTGGCTATTTATAGCCGCAGCCTTCCCCGATGTGAAATGACCATTTTGGACACGAGGTCCAGCCAATGGCCAACCAACACGTTCTCAACGGTCGGATTTTGGAGCAACGGTAACATTACTTGAGGAACAAGTAATGCTAACTCCTCGGTCCGAGGCAAATCTCTCACAGCAAAGAAGATCACAGTCTCTTGCTGGCAAGTATTTGCTCGGAGCACAAAGAGATTTCTCTCACAACTTTCATAGGTTTGGGTTTAGCATCAAAGAATCAAGGCTTCGAAATGCTACACCCCTCTTAATAGTACGGTGGTCCTATGACTCAATGAACAACAAAATAAATGCTACATCTTCATTCTTCCTCGAACGCAGTTATTTGCTTCGAACACTCATCGAACCAATTGCTTAAACTACATCAATTTTTAGGTGTCACTCTCGTTAGCTTTATCTTCGGTGATAACCTTCGCTGCCTCGCAGGGAGATTATCTTGGTCATTTTCATCAAACTCCTTGATTACTCCAGGGACCTATTACTCTGTGTGCACAAGCAAACACATAAGTCCCAAACTGTTTATTTCAACAACAAACTCCAAAACCTAAGGGGCCTATCATTGCACCAACAATCTCCCCCTTTTTGGACGGTTCTTGACAAAACAGATAATCATCGAAGAGAAGATAGATAAGAAGGTTTTAAATTGAACAAGAGTGAACTTGCATTACTTGACTCAATGATGAAATATACTCCCCCTGGATGTATGCAGGTTCAATTGATATATAATGGAATTCCTTACAATTCATTTGAGACTGTGGAGAATTTTCAATCATACGAGGTAATGATTCGCACTGATGACGGATAATCCAATGAGAGGAAAGTGCAATCATTCATAACTTCTGTTAACAATTTCACCTACAAAATAAAGAACTTCGAGAGAGAGCAGTGTAGTAGGTGGGGTTATTAAAATTACAGCCCATAACAGAAGTTTTACATCAGAGCACATGAAATGGTGCAAATGTCTCAAGGATAGAGCGAGAAAAAACATAAACACCAAATCCAATAGAGCAAATCTATAAAACTCTCAATGTTATTCTCCCCCCTTTTGTCAACTAGTGTAAAAAAGGTGATGAAACAACATGAGTGGAAAACTATGGATATGATTCACTCTGAGGCATCACCTGAGGAGCTGTCGACCAAAGTTTCTGATTCGGAAGTGTGCGGGATCTCTTCATCTTCAGTGACAGCAGCAGTAGCTGATCCTTCGAGACTGACTTGGGTCTTGGACGAGGAAGGAATATTGGGGTCAGCCTCATCACACTTGCGAGACAAAGGATTTTCTTCAAAAGGCTTGACAGTTGGCGAAGTGGCTTCTGATTCATCGAGCAATTTGCGTAGCTATATTCGAAGTAAATTCATTGTAGGTTCACGAGCTGGCAAAGGTGGAGTGGAGCGATCATGAAAATCTTCATCAGTAAAGCCTTGGTCAATGTACTGATAGAGTTCTTGAAGGTGAGATTTGCTGAGTTGCTTCTTGGAGAAAAATTTCCAAAGCAATTTCGATAGGCACTTCTTGTTTTCTGTTGTAATCATGTGCGCAACTTTTGTTCGGTTGTGAATAGCATTAAGTTCGGCAGCCAGATGTTCTTTCTCTTGGCGGTCTTTAGCCATATGCTTCAGTAGCAACTGCTGAGTGCGCATGCTCACTTCAAGATGCAAAGGAGGTTGAGTATTCGGCAGACGATCACGCTTGGGCAGCTTCAGTCCATTGAAAGTGTTGTGATAGTCAGAAGTGCTTGACCCTGGAGCTTTTCCTAAAGAAATATCTTCCATAACTTTCAGTGTATCACGCACAGGAGGAATGAAGAGATATTCGGTCTTCATTGCATAGTCAACCACTTTCTGAATCCGTGGTGCGAATACCTTGATGGTTTTAGGACACTGAGCTGAATCCATTAAAATGCGCAAGAACATGTCTTCGACATCGTAGATATAACCCTGAGAGATGGCATGGATGGTGTTACGAAGAACATCAGATATTACATTGTCAGTATTCATTCCAGCCAGCGGACAGATGGTATATGTAAGTATGTGATATAGAGTCTGATTGTCGAAGGTTAAATCTTCATCAGTGACTGCATCAATGTTGTGAACGCGAATCTCAGTTTTGCCATGTTCAAATCGAGGAAAATGAAAATGGGAGACAAAGTCCATAGCAGAGCATTTGATTCTTTTTCCTTCTATCATCCATTCCATTATCCACTGTGTGCTATCTGTCTCATCACCAGAGATATACAAAGTTGCATAAAACTGAAGAATAATCTCCTTGTTCCATGGATGCTGATAGCCTAAGACACGAGTGAGACCATAGTCTTCGATGTCTTGCAGAATTGGATTGAAGCATCCGATGCTTTTCATCGCTGCAAAGTTTGGGAACTCATGAGGGAAAATCTTCAGGCTGTCATACAAAATACGAGAGTAGTATATCGCCTGTTCCTGAGTCCAAAATCGAGGAGAATTAGATGACTTGGGTTTGCTGTAAGGACTCTCTCGAAAGAAAAGTGGGTGAGTATTTCTGTTGAACAACAGCCCTTTGATGCCGACACTGGTGGAAAATAAGGGTAGTCGCTCGCGAGGATAGGGGTACTTTAGTTCTTCTTCAACAGATAGTACTTCATCGCCATAGATGACGGAATCCGAATGATGAGCTGATGGTGAGTGTGCTGCAGAAGGTTAACATCTGAGGGTCTTCGAGCTGCGACGAATGAAATCCTCAAGGGAGAGGGATTTGTCACTGGTGCAGGGACAGATTCAGGCACCGAAGCTTTATCATTCAGTTGGGGCAGTTGAGGAATTGCTTCTGAAGTAGGTGGAGCAGAGGGAGGAACCAAATCTTTAGGTTCTTCGATGGCAGGAGAATCTCGTCATTCTGACCGAGGAATCTCTCCTTCTTCGGATACATGACGCTGAGTTGGATTTTCACCATGAGCGGGAGTAACCACAGGCACTGCTTCAGTTGGCCTTGGTGAGGATGGCTCATGTACAACTGGTTCTTGAGGAGCTGAAGAACTAGGTTACACAAGAGAATTTTCTTTCTGAGTGTCAGCTTCTGGAGGAGGAGGAGCATTTTTCTTTGCAATTTTCTTCTTTTTCTTCTTCGAAGGATCAACGTGTCTTTTGACAAGATCATTGTAACCTGTCACATTTGCTTGATGATCAAGGCAAATTTTGTGAATGATTTGGTCCAGATCCAAATGAAATCCCAGCCTTCCGTGACGAAGAACTTTCAACTCCTTATTGATATCAGCATAGGATTCTTCAAGCTGCCTGATGACAAACTTGGACTTAGTAGCTGTCATGCGGTTGTCAAGCTCCTTGAGTTGACCAATAAGGTCATTTATCTCTACGGAATCATTTCACATATCTTCGATCAGAACAAAAGCTTGAGAGATAACTTCAGAAGGAATTGGCAAAGATGCCACTTCTCCATCAAATAAATTTTCAACAAAACGGTCTAGTTGCTCCATGATACTGATGATCATAAGAATGTGGTGCAGCAATATCTTTTTCAATCTGAGCAGTCGATGGAGCAGAGGGAGCAGTCTGAGCCACATTTTTCAAAAAATTTCCCTTAAAATAAAATATATTTTTTGAGTTATTCTTGTCATTATTCTCTTTATAGTTCTTTTATTCTGAAAATTATTTTCAATTTTAATGGGATTTCAAATTTTCTTTAGTAGTTCTATTTTGTGAGGTTTAAAAATTATTTGGATATTTAATTGGGAGGTTTTCAAACAATTTTCATCCAGAAAAGTTTTGGGAATCATTAAGTTTTCAAAGGAAATAACCTTTTCATTTCCTTTTAGCGCATCTAAAATCCATCCAACAATTTTCTTCCATTCCAACTTTATCCCACAAGTCACTCACATCATCTAGGACAGAATCCAACTCTCTCCTACCCCCACAAAAATATTTTTCACAATCCAAATAAATTCCAAAGTTGGGATTCATATTATCCATCATTCCTTGGTTTACAAAGGAACCACAATTTCCACAAGGTTTCTACCTCCACCAAAATTATCTCAGCAAATATATGGTACCCACAACCCATTTCTCCAAAGACATGGGGTACCACAGTTCAAAATTTTCAAATTTCACTCAATTCAAATTTGGACCAGATTCAATAATTCTGATCCAAACATAGTTTTAAATGCTCCAAAAATTCCCAAACTTTGCCAGGACCTCTCTTATGCATCAACACATCACCACAAAAATTGCTACAAAATCTAAAAATCCCCAGCACTCTCTGCCTTACACCATATGAGTAATCAGGGCACTGTTCATAACTGAAATAATATTCAGTTAACTGAACTTCGAAAGGCAGCAGAAGGAAACGGTGCCGTGCACCCCTCCTCTTCCTTCTCCTTCATGGCGATGCCAAGACCATCAACGCTCCGTCCTTCTCTGGCCCACTCCGCAGTCACTCCTCGCCGGTGAACTGGCGGCTGGCCGGTGCAACGCCCTGCACCGTGCTCATCCGCGGTGGGCGAGAGGAGGCACCTCGGCCACCAACCTCCATCAGTGCGCCGCAGCATCCCCGCCTACCTCCTGGCCACGAGTTGCTCCTCTCTGCGTCCTCGCACGCCGTCTGCACCGGTCAATCCCTCCCTGGCCCGCTCGCAGTCGTCGGAGATGGACACGACTGCCACAACGTACGGGAGCTCCGCTCCGGGATAAGCTCGAGGAGCTCAAGCCCATCCACGCCGAGCCTTCCGGAGTTCTCCACTGCTCTCACTCACACCCGTCGCCCACGACCACCGCCCAAAACCAACCTCGCCGACCACCATAACTCCAGCGTGATCCGAACCTCGCCGGACCGCCTCGGGATCGCCTATATAAAGGCCCCCGAGCCCCGTTCTTCTCACCCATCGCCTCCACCACCTCCCAATTGCCCCTACACCACTCACCCGACCTCGAGGAGGTCTTCTTCTTCCCCTCCGACACCGCTCCGCCGCCACTGTCACCGATCCGTTCATCGTCGTTACTCTACCTCAACTGCTCAAATCTTGCCAGTAGTCATATATCCCACCAAAACATCAATTCCCCGTTTCAATTTCACTCCCCGAGCTCTCTCCGGCGAAATTCCAACACCACCGAACCACCATCCGCCGCCGTTAACCTCGTCGCCGTTCTGCTGCTCGCCGGCGACCTCCACCACCACCCATCGACGCGGTACATCATCCCGGACACGTCCCCACCTTCGCCAGCTGCTGGAACCCCGGCGATCGTCGTCGGCGACCGCCGTCACCTCTCTGTCTCGCGCGCGTGTTCAAATATTTGAACCTGACGGGTGGGCCCCCACCCCGAGCGGTCCTTTTTTTTCTCTGTTTAAGGCGAAGGCGTATTCCGCTTTTTCCGCCTTCTCTGTTGGAAAACGTATTTCAGCCGAAGCGTTTTCTGTTTTAACTGCACAGGGACTGCTGTTTTACAGAAAAGCCCCTGGATTTGAAAATTTAATAACTTTTAAACCACAACTCTGTTTGAGTTGAACTTTTTTTTTGAAATTCTTATTTTTCTCTCTAGTTTTTTTAGTATTTATTTAAAAATGTTTTGAGACAACTTTTTTGTGCTGTTGTCAAATTTTTTAATTTAAGTTGAATTTGAATTTTCAGAAAAAGAAGAGGGAAGCTTTGCCGGGAATTTTGAAGGGTTTTCCCCTGACTACTTTGGACAAGGCAAGCATTATTGAACTTGGGATATGGTGATTGCATTTGCATTTGCATGTTTGCATTGGTTGATATTGCACCATATGTGTAGTATGTCACTAGCACCTGCATGCATGGTCATATCTCTTTTGCTCATAGCTTGCACATCACTCAAGTAAGAGATTCTTCTGACATGGTAAAGTTGTGGAAATACGGGAGAGTGTCTCCTGCCTTGGACGTGCCGGTGGGCATGGGCCATTATGTTTGACACGGTGGTGTCATGTGACTTGAATGGAATATTCCGGTAATGTTAATTAACACCTCCTGAGTCAGCCTAGATCGAGTCTTGTCCCGTTACACCTAGCTGGATACCGTGCTGCCATGGGTCCTTCCGCAAGGAAGGTGCGGCTGAGTAAGTTGTTAACCCATGTCCAGGTACACACCGTACAGAGGGCCACGATGAGGGTTTCCAAAGGCCTTGGACTAAATCCTGTCATCGGGTCAGGGGGCATGGGTGTTCCGGTTGTGACTGAGAGGGGGGCACCCCTTGGAATCCGCGCGTATTAATAGAGATCCCATGCAGGACGTTGGTCTCTCCGTCTCAGAGTTTTCTTGAATGATGCTTTGGGTGATTCCTGGCATCCGGAAAGTTAATCTGGTGTGTGCTGGTCAGGTGTGTTTTCAACCCAAAGTCCGTAGTGGGAATTAGCCAGTGCCACGGTGCTGACTAAAGGAACCCCATGCACGTGGGTAAAGAGTACACCCTCTGCAGAGTTTAAGCCTATTCGAATAGCCTGTCCGTGGTTAAGGGCTACAGTCTGGGTTGGTCAAGTGTCTGTCTTAGTGTCGGTCTTCGGAGGAAAATAATTAAATTGAGTCTATATTATTTTGCAGGATAATTGTTGTCACCCTGTTGCTACCATGGATATTTTATGCTTATTAAATATTATTATGACTATGCATAATATTGAGGACTAACCCGTTTCTCTTATTTTGAATTTTTCCTGAGTGTCTCAGGGGCTGGCTAGACTACCCCGGGCACTCGATTTTATTTTCAAGACCTCTCGTGGCGTCTCTCGAGTTAACAGGCGGTTTATCTCGCCACTACTCTTGTAGACACCCGATTGGCATTTCTCTTCAAGTCCGACCGTGGCGTCACTTGATGCCCGACAGGCATTTCTTTTCAAGACCTCTCGTGGCGTCTCTCGAGTTTACAGGCGGTCCTGCCACTACTCTTGTAGACACCCGATTGGCATTTCTTTTACTTTGCGGAATGTCACTTGGGCTGGCTAGACTACCCGTGGCATTCACTTGCTTTTATTTTCAAAAGACTGGTTATGGCTAACATGTTTTATTTACTTCCGCATCATTTTATGATTATGTCATGACCAAGTTTATAGTCAGCAATGAGCATGTTATCTTGATCCTACATGAGCATATGCATTCATTATATCTTTTGATCATAGTGTTTGCGAGTACATTCCAACGTACTCACTGGCTTGTCCCTGGCTATTTACTTGGCCAGACCTGGAGGAGGACGAGCCTGTGGAGGAGGATTGCGCTAGCGAGCCCGACGCTTAGAGGAGTCCCAGTCAGTCGACCTGTGAGATAGGAGTCTACCACATGTATCATTCGCTGAGCTTCCGCTACACAAATAAAATAGCCAAGCCTCACACTGACGCATGGCTCTATGTTATTGTACTAGTATTGTATCACCACCACACCACTGTCGTATTCCGCCACTGCCATATATTGGCGAGTTTGTAATAAACCTTGTTGAGCCCTCAGACTCAACCGTGTGTAATATTATCTTGTACTGGTTATCTATATCAAGAAAGTACACCAGTTGTGTTAATCTTGGGGCTGGTGTGACTTATGGCTATTCTGGGATTTATTCTCAGAAATGGGCCCGACAGACCTTGGTACCAGAGCCAGGCTGACTGTAGGAAGCCCTAGGCACGATCGCTAGCACTCGAGTCAGTACTAACATTTTTAGCATGCATCTCATGCATTGTGGCATTTTTTTTCCATGGTCATCATTTGCACATGATATGACTATTTGGATTTTTGTCTACTAATGTAGATGTCTGGTGGCAGCTGTCCATCCCAGATTTTCGCCAACGAGCCTGCGGGATTTTCCCGTCTTCTTACCATCATCGCTAGAGATGCGATGAGATCTCCGAGCCGTCCAGAGTACACCGTTTTTCCTGACAGGATCACAGACACTCTGACTATGTACCAGGCTTCGGTATATATTCGGGGTGGAAGTACCTTGTCTTTCCGCAACTACCATTTTATGGGGAGAGTCATGCCCTCTGAGAGACATGCTATCCAGATGGCCGCTCGTGAGGCTATTGCTCGCCTCAGGGACATGCTGCCCATCATGCAGAACCATCCCTACCACTACCTTTCGTGCCATGTTCCTTACACCAACCATTATGCTTTTTCCTGCACCGCAGGAGAAAGGGATGAGGCGATTGAGCCCCTTGTTCAGTATATCATGGCACTAGAGTCGGTCTTCACTGCACTGGTGGACGACCATCTTGCTGCACGAATGGACTTGGCTCGTGCGAGGATCACTCGCAGGAGTGAGTTCCATTCACCTTCACCACGTGCCCCTCGTATTCCGACTCCACCACACTATTCTCCCACTCAGCCCGCGGTTCAGCGCTCATCCCCGAGTGATGAGGCTAGTCGCTTGGCTGCTCCTGTTCCGACCAGAGCTCCACTGTCAACGTGCACGGTGCCACCTCAGACAGGCGCTGCATCAACCTCTACCCGACTGGAGACCATTCCAGAGGAGGAGGAGGTTGAGTCTCATGGACCACAGCTGGGACTCACCCTCAGCGGAGCTTACAGTGTCTCAGACACCCGGTGAGGACAGATCGAGCGTCAGCACCACAATAGTCTTTTATGAGACGTGGTTGTAAGATATTTATTTTCTGTTTCTTCTTCTTCCTTTTTGTAAGATGGCGAGTAACAGACTCAGACCACAGCACGTTGAGAGGATGAAGTAGTACGCTAGTTGAATAAGTGGTCTTGTAGTATACAGTTTCTGCAAGCATCTTGTATAATTGCGTCATGCTTGTTTAATTAAGTCCTGCATGTATGATATAACCTGTTGTACTTGCATCCCGGGGGGAGATTTATTTCTAGTCTCTTAAAAAAATTTATTGCTGCTTTTATAATTTCTTTTCTCATCGGTGTTACACAAATACCCCAGAAAGAAAATGCATCGCCCCTGGACCCGTTCTATGCCAAGTCCGCCAGAAAGCAACCATGGACAAATGGGAAATAATTTTACACAAGGACAAACTAGTCAACAGGGCAGTGACACAGCATTTTCACAAGTGTGCCGTCTGTACGAGCAAAGCCAGCAACAGCACCAAGAAATGATGCAACATTTAATCAATATGGGAAACCACCAAGGACAAAATCAGAACAGGTCAAAATTATCTGAGCTCTAGAAGACCAATCCTACTGTGTTTTCTCACACCGACAAACCATTGGAGGCAGATGATTGGCTACGTGATATTGAAAGAAAATTGGTTATTGCCCAGTGTACGGAGCGGGAAAAAGTGCTTTATACCCCATACTATTTTACTGGTACAGCAGCATCATGGTGGGAAAACTTATGTCACACTCATCCCAACGGAGCCAATATGACATGGGAACAATTCAAGGAAAACTTTCGGGGAGCACACATTCCTAACAGTATCATGAAATTGAAGAAAAGGGAATTTGGGGATCTCAAGCAGCGAGGCACCACGGTAGCCCAGTACCTGGATCAATTTACTCAGCTGGCCCGGTACGCCAACGACGAATACATGACAGAAGACAAAAAGATGGAAAAATTTCTCGATGGACTTACCCCATCTTTAAAGTGCCAACTGGTAGTCCACACCTTTCCTGATTTCAAAACACTGGTGGACAAGGCCATTATACTAGAGAACGAACACCGCAACATGAATGAAATACGCAAGCGCTGTATGAACCAGTCATCTCAGGTTCGCAACAACAGGCCCAAGAATGAATTTCAGAAGCCTACAACACCCTGACCAGCAACTCCGCTACCCCGACCAGCAGCGGTAGCACCACAACAGAACCGCAGTGCTTTCAACAACAGGACCAAAGATATGACATTCTATCTAGGCATCACCTGTTATGCCTGTGGAGGAGAAGGGCATTACTCCAGGCAATGCCCAAAGCAAGGAAATAATACCCCCAAGTCCAACAACAATGGCCGTGGTACAAACACAGCTCCAAAACGCAACAACTCCAACCCCAATAACAACCAGAGGAAGGGACAGGTCAACCACGTGACATTTGAGGAGGCACAAAATGCACCTGATATTGTGTTTGGTACGTTTCATGTCAACTCAATTAATGCTACAGTCTTATTTGATTCCGGAGCTTCCCATTCGTGTATCTCAAAAAGATTCACTTCGAAGAATCGATTTTCTTTTTCGCCTTTGCAAAATTCCATGGTTATTCAGTCCCCGGGATCGAAGCAAAACACACAATGGTACTGCAAGGATGTGAATATTGAGATCAAAGGAATGGTATTTTTAGCCAACCTGATTGTTCTGGAAGAAGTCGAACTGGATGTTATACTGGGAATGGATTGGTTAACCAAAAATAAAGGTTTCATAGGCTACTACAACCGCACAGTGACTCTTACAAGCTGCCAAGGAGAAACCATAAAATTTGGCACAAGGAGAATTTCCACATCACAAGGAAAATTAAATCAAGTGGATGCGGCAGAATTAAGTAAGGTTCCTGTAGTCTGTGAATACCCCGATGTATTTCCTGAAGAGCTACCAGGAATGCCCCCGGACCGTGAAATTGAATTTGTTATTGAATTGGCACCTGGAACGACACCCATTTATAAGAAGCCGTACCGAATGGCTCCGACGGAATTGGCTGAGTTGAAGAGACAGATTAAGGAACTGATGGAAAAGGGATATGTTCGACCCAGCTCGTCACCATGGGGATCGCCAGTTTTATTTGCTAAGAAGAAGGATGGTACCCTAAGGCTATGTATTGACTACAGGGCTCTCAATATGGTCACCATCAAAAATAAATACCCGCTGCCCAGGATAAATGACTTGTTTGAACAGCTAGCAAAAGCCAAGGTTTTCTCAAAAATAGATTTGAGGTCAGGCTACCATCAATTAAAAATCCGATCGGCAGATATACCCAAGACTGCCTTTACTACCAAATATGGATTATACGAGTTCACAGTGATGCCTTTTGGCTTAACCAACGCTCCTGCTTATTTTGTGCATCTCATGAACAAGGTCTTCATGAAATATTTGGACAAGTTCATGGTCGTATTTGTCGATGATATACTTATTTATTCCAAGACACCCGAGGAACACGGGCAACACCTACGAATAGTCCTGGAGGTATTGAGGAAAAATCAACTATATGCCAAATTCAGTAAATGTGAATTTTGGTTACGAGAAGTTGGTTTTCTAGGACACGTACTGACACAAGATGGGATAGCAGTGGACCCAAGTAAAGTAAAGGCTATCCAAGAATGGAAGCAACCCACAAACGTGACAGAGGTCAGGAGTTTTCTTGGTCTGGCGGGCTATTACCGGAGATTTATAGAAGGATTCTCCACCATAGCTAAACCCATGACCCAATTACTTAAGAAGGATAAGAAGTTTGATTGGACTGAAGCTTGTGAGGAAAGTTTCCAAGAATTGAAAAAGAGGCTAACAACGGCACCCATTTTGGTCGTGCCCGATGTGCACAAATTTTTTGAGATATATTGTGACGTGTCCAGGAAAGGCCTTGGATGTGTATTGATGCAAGAAGGAAAAGTCGTGGCATATGCCTCAAGACAGCTACGACGACACAAGGAGAATTATCCTACGCATGATTTGGAGCTTGCCGCGGTAATACATGCACTCAAAGAATGGCGACACTTTCTTCTCGGTGAACGATGTGAAATATACACGGACCACAAAAGTCTTAAGTATATTTTCACCCAGCCAGAATTAAACTTGAGACAGCGTCGCTGGCTTGAGTTAATAAAGGATTACGACATCGGAATTCATTACCATCCGGGTAAAGCAAATGTTGTGGCAGACGCCCTCAGCCGAAATCCCTGCACCAACAATAATAGTGCGCAATTCTTACAGCATGAGTTTAATCAGGAATTTGCCAAACTCAATATGGTCTTAGTCACAGAAGGAACTGTTGCCCAACTGGAAATAAAACCTACATTAGTGGATCAGATCAAAGAAGCCCAAAAGGGACATCCCAGTATTGAAGGAATTAAGAGAAAAATAAAATTGGGCAAGGCGACTGAATTTACCATGGACAGTCAGGGAATTTTATGGTTCAGGAAAAGATTGTGCGTGCCAAATAAGGAAGATTTAAAGCAACAAATTTTGGCAGAAGCCCATACCACTCCATATTCTATTCATCCAGGAGGAACAAAAATGTACAAGGATCTACAAGAAAATTACTGGTGGCACGGGATGAAAAGGGATATAGCCATATATGTCGCACGATGTGATTCATGCCAGCGTATAAAAGCGGAACACCAGAGGCCAGCAGGACTATTGCAACCACTCAGAATACCTGAATGGAAGTGGGACATAATAGGAATGGATTTTATCGTCGGACTGCCAAGGTCACGACACGGAAATGATGCTATCTGGGTTATAACAGATTATTTAACCAAGGTGGCACATTTCATTCCGGTAAAAACCACATACTCCACACAGAGGCTTGCCAGATTATACCTCTCCCGGATTGTTTGTCTGCACGGAATACCCAAGACCATAGTCTCTGATAGACGCACCCAATTTGTCTCTGGATTTTGGGAACACATACAGCAAGCACTAAGGACTCAATTGACGTTCAACACAGCATATCACCCGCAGACCGGAGGACAAACTGAGCGGGTAAATCAAATATTAGAGGACATGCTGAGAGCATGTGTGCTCACTTACGGAGTTAGCTGGGAAGAGAGTTTACCATACGCGGAGTTCTCATATAACAACAATTATCAAGCTAGTCTGAAAATGTCACCTTTTGAAGCACTGTAGGGATGAAGGTACCGTACCCCACTCAATTGGTCTGAGACCGGAGACAGTCGAATTTTCGGTCCCGAAGTTCTTAAGGAGGCAGAAACAAAAGTAAAGCTTATTCAGGATAGACCAAGAGCGGCTCAGAGCCGTCAAAAGAGCTACTACGATCAAAAGCACCGCCAAATCAGTTTTGAACCCGATGAATACGTGTATCTCAGAGTATCTCCAACTAGAGGACTACAGAGATTTAAAGTCAAAGGAAAATTGGCACCAAGATTTATTGGACGATTCCGTGTAATCGCAAGAAGAGGCAAGGTTGCTTATCAACTAGAGCTATCGGCATAATTATCAGATGTTCACAATGTGTTTCACGTGTCACAACTGAGAAGATGTGTTAGTAACCTAGACAAGCAAGTGCAACACCAAGTCTTGGACCTTCAACCAGACCTCACATATAGGGAGCATCCTATAATGATTTTAGAGGAGTCTGAACGGAGGACCCGGCAGAATGTGATAAAATTTTACAAGGTCCAATGGAGTAATCACACCGAGGAAGAAGCAACATGGGAAAGAGAGGATCACCTGAGGGCTGAATATCCGTAGCTGTTTGAGGGACAGCTGAAATCTCAGGGACGAGATTTTTCTTAAGGGGGGTAGGTGTTGTAACCCCCAAAAAATATTTCTTTTGGATTTTCAAAATTTTTCCCTTAAAATAAAATATTTTTTTTGAATTATTCTTGTCATTATTCTCTTAATAGTTCTTTTATTCTGAAAATTATTTTCAATTTTAATGGGATTTCAAATTTTCTTTAGTAGTTCTATTTTGTGAGGTTTAAAAGTTATTTGTATATTTAATTGGGAGGTTTTCAAACAATTTTCATCCAGAAAAGTTTTGGGAATCATTAAGTTTTCAAAGGAAATAACCTTTTCATTTCCTTTTAGCCCATCTAAAATCCATCCAACAATTTTCTTCCATTCCAACTTTATCCCACAAGTCACTCACATCATCTAGGACAGAATCCAACTCTCTCCTACCCCCACAAAAATATTTTTCACAATCCAAATAAATTCCAAAGTTGGGATTCATATTATCCATCATTCCTTAGTTTACAAAGGAACCACAATTTCCACAAGGTTTCTACCTCCACCAAAATTATCTCAGCAAATATATGGTACCCACAACCCATTTCTCCAAAGACATGGCGTACCACAGTTCAAAATTTTCAAATTTCACTCAATTCAAATTTGGACCAGATTCAATAATTCTGATCCAAACATATTTTTCAATGCTCCAAAAATTCCCAAACTTTGCCAGGACCTCTCTTATGCATCAACACATCACCACAAAAATTGCCACAAAATCTAAAAATCCCTAGCACTCTCTGCCTTACACCATATGAGTAATCAGGGCACTGTTCATAACTGAAATAATATTCAGTTAACTGAACTTCGACAGGCAGCAGAAGGAAACGGTGCCGTGCACCCCTCCTCTTCCTTCTCCTTCACGGCGATGCCAAGACCATCAACGCTTCGTCCTTCTCTGGCCCACTCCGCAGTCACTCCTCGCCGATGAGCTGGCGGCTAGCCGGTGCAACGCCCTGCACCGTGCTCATCCGCGGTGGGCGAGAGGAGGCACCTCGGCCACCAACCTCCATCAGTGCGCCGCAGCATCCCCGCCTACCTCCTGGCCACGAGTTGCTCCTCTCCGCGTCCTCGCACGCCGTCTGCACCTGTCAATCCCTCCGTGTCCCGCTCGCAGTCGTCGGAGATGGACACGACTGCCACACCGTACGGGAGCTCCGCTCCGGGATAAGCTCGAGGAGCTCAAGCCCGTCCACGCCGAGCCTTCCGGAGTTCTCCACCGCTCTCACTGACACCCGTCGCCCACGACCACCGCCCAAAACCAACCTCGCCGACCACCATAACTCCGGCGTGATCCGAACCTCGCCGGACCGCCTCGGGATCGCCTATATAAAGGCCCCCGAGCCCCGTTCTTCTCACCCATCGCCTCCACCACCTCCCAATCGCCCCTACACCACTCACCCGACCTCGAGGAGGTCTTCTTCTTCCCCTCCGACACCGCTCCGCCGCCACTGTCACCGATCCGTTCATCGTCGTTACTCCACCTCAACTGCTCAAATCTTGCCAGTAGTCATATATCCCACCAAAACATCGATTCCCCATTTCAATTTCACTCCCCGAGCTCTCTCCGGCGAAATCCCAACACCACCGAACCACCATCCGCCGCCGTCAACCTCGTCGCCGTTCTGCTGCTCGCCGGCGACCTCCACCACCACCCATCGACGCGGTACATCATCCCGGACACGTCCCCACCTTCGCCAGCTGCTGGAACCCCAGCGATCGTTGCCGGCGACCGCCGTCACCTCTCTGTCTCGCGCGCGTGTTCAAATATTTGAACCTCACGGGTGGGCCCCCACCCCGAGCGGTCCTTTTTTTTCTCTCTATTTAAGGTGAAGGCGTATTCCGCTTTTTCTGCCTTCTCCGTTGGAAAACGTATTTCAGTCGAAGCGTTTTCTGTTTTAACTGCACAGGGACTGCTGTTTTATAGAAAAGCCCCTAGATTTAAAAGTTTAATAACTTTTAAACCACAACTCTGTTTGAGTTGAACTTTTTTTTGAAATTCTTATTTTTCTCTCTAGTTTTTTTTAGTATTTATTTAAAAATGTTTTGAGACAACTTTTTGTGTTGTTGTCAAAATTTTTAATTTAAGTTGAATTTGAATTTTCAGAAAAAGAAGAGGGAAGCTTTGCCGGGAATTTTGAAGGGTTTTCCCCTGACTACTTTGGACAAGGCAAGCATTATTGAACTTGGGATATGGTGATTGCATTTGCATTTGCATGTTTGCATTGGTTAATATTGCACCATATGTGTAGTATGTCACTAGCACCTGCATGCATGGTCATATCTCTTTTGCTCATAGCTTGCACATCACTCAAGTAAGAGATTCTTCTGACATGGTAAAGTTGTGGAAATACGGGAGAGTGTCTCCTACCTTGGACGTGCCGGTGGGCACGGGCCATTATGTTTGACACGGTGGTGTCATGTGACTTGAGTGGAATATTCCGGTAATGTTAATTAACACCTCCTGAGACGGCCTAGATCGAGTCTTGTCCCGTTACACCTAGCTAGATACCGTGCTGCCACGGGTCCTTCCGCAAGGAAGGTGCGACTGAGTAAGTTGTTAACCCCTGTCCAGGTACACACCGTACGGAGGGCCATGATGAGGGTTTCCAAAGGCCTTGGACTAAATCCTGTCATCGGTTCAGGGGGCATGGGTGTTCCGGTTGTGACTGAGAGGGGGGCACCCCTTGGAATCTGCGCATATTAATAGTGATCCCATGCAGGACGTTGGTCTCTCCGTCTCAGAGTTTTCTTGAATGATGCTTTGGGTGATTCTTGGCATCCGGAAAGTTAATCTGGTGTGTGCTGGTCAGGTGTGTTTTCAACCCAAAGTTCATAGTGGGAATTAGCCAGTGCCACGGTGCTGACTAAAGGAACCCCATGCACGTGGGTAAAGAGTACACCCTTTGCAGAGTTTAAGCCTATTCGAATAGCCATGTCCGCGGTTAAGGGCTACAGTCTGGGTTGGTCAAGTGTCGGTCTTAGTGTCGGTCTTCGGAGGAAAATAATTAAATTGAGTCTATATTATTTTGCAGGATAATTGTTGTCACCCTGTTGCTACCATGGATATTTTATGCTTATTAAATATTATTATGACAATGCATAATATTGAGGACTAACCCGTTTCTCTTATTTTGAATTTTTCCTGAGTGTCTCAGGGGCTGGCTAGACTACCCCGGGCACTCAATTTTATTTTCAAGACCTCTCGTGGCGTCTCTCGAGTTAACAGGCGGTTTATCTCGCCACTACTCATGTAGACACCCGATTGGCATTTCTCTTCAAGTCCGACCGTGGCGTCACTTGACGCCCGACAGGCATTTCTTTTCAAGACCTCTCGTGGCGTCTCTCGAGTTTACAGGCGGTCCCGCCACTACTCTTGTAGACACCCGATTGGCATTTCTTTTACTTTGCGGAATGTCACTTGGGCTGGCTAGACTACCCGTGGCATTCACTTGCTTTTATTTTCAAAAGACTGGTTATGGCTAACATGTTTTATTTACTTCCGCATCATTTTATGATTATGTCATGACCAAGTTTATAGTCAGCAATGAGCATGTTATCTTGATCCTACATGAGCATATGCATTCATTATATCTTTTGTTCATATTGTTTGCGAGTACATTCCAATGTACTCACTGGCTTGTCCCTGGCTATTTACTTGGCCAGACCTGGAGGAGGACGAGCCTGTGGAGGAGGATTGCGCTAGCGAGCCCGATGCTTAGAGGAGTCCCAGTCAGTCGACCTGTGAGATAGGAGTCTACCACATGTATCATCCGCTGAGCTTCCGCTACACAAATAAAATAGCCAAGCTTCACACTGACGCATGGCTCTATGTTATTGTACTAGTATTGTATCACCACCACACCACTGTCGTATTCCGCCACTGCCATATATTGGCGAGTTTGTAATAAACCTTGTTGAGCCCTCAGACTCAACCTGTGTAATATTATCTTGTACTGGTTATCTGTATTAAGAAAGTACACCAGTTGTGTTAATCTTGGGGCTGGTGTGACTTAGGGCTATTCTAGGATTTATTCTCAGAAATGGGCCTTACAGCATAGAAGCCAGAGGTTGAGTCAGTTTCGAGGCAAATTGTGCAGCTTTTTCTTTCACAACATCAGATTGGGAACCTTCTACTGGACATCTGGCCCTTTAATTTGCTTCAATTTATCCTTCAGAAGCTTTTCTCCTGGCTTTGCAGTGCAAACAGGTGCTTCGACCACCAAGTCTTGCAAGTTAATTGCATCAGGATGAGGTTCGGTGTTCACCTTGTCAGCCATGGTAATAGTGGTTTGTGGGGTCTTCCTCTTAAGGAGTTCTTCTTCGGGGGTGCGACTGGAACAACATCCACATGAAGATCTGGTAGAACAGTGGATGTGGTGACATTCACATGTTCAGAGAGAGTTGCATCAATTTCCTCTCGAGTGAGTGGTGGATCATCTTGATCAGAGGAATCACTTTCAGGTTCAACAGGCTTCGCATGCCTTTTCCTTGGGGTGCTCTTTTTCTTCGGAGTAGCAGATTTTGGATCATGCTTATTCTTTGTTCTGCGCTCGTCTTTTCCTTCAGCTTTTCTCTTCTCGATGTCTGGCTTGATGAGATGACGATTTTCTTCTTCCTTTGCTTGATCTTTGGCGGCCTTCTTGGCACGCTTCTCAGCATTCTTGAGGCGCTTGGCCTTTTCATCGAGGCGCTTGGCCTTTTCATCAGGATAGAAATCTGGAGTCTTGATGGAAGATTCATGAGCATCAGGAGGTGGTGGAGGTCTTTGCTGTGATCCACCAACTTGAATGAGCCCAATCTCGCGACAGTCACCCCATGGGGGATGGAAGGCGAAGTTCTTGGCGTGCCGAGGGTGAACTATCTTTTAGTTGAACCATTTCTTTACCCAATGGCGCGGAATCTTTTGCACACATCCTTTTCTCTAATTGGAATCCTCTCCTGGAATGGTGTTATATTCATCATGAGAAACAAGCTCGACTGTGTTTTAGATTGGTTGTCTGCCACCTCTCCTTTTCTTTGGGGCATCCGCTTCTTGCTCATTTGTATTTTGTTCGGCATGTTTTCTTTTGCTTGTTGATGGGCCTACCGTTGGGCCCTTCTGTGCTTTGAACTCGTCAGCAGTTCCCATGAAAGCTTCTTCATTGTTAGCCATACTGTGAATCTTGGCAGAATCTGCAACTGACTGCATTGACCTGTGAAAGAGAATAGAAGCGAGGGAAAAAAGGACAGAGTCACAAATGCTCAGAGCGAAGGATTTTCTCAGACAACACATTTTGAGGAAGAATCAGACATATAATTTGAGAATTGTTTCGATAGAATGAAACATATAGATCGAGCTAGAAAGTCTGAATAAAAATACTAGCAGCAAGCTAGGCATTTCATTCGAGCGAAGCATAATCACAAACTCTAGATTTGACAGATTCAGATGCGAGGAAAAACTACAAACCACATCCGCACTGGAGAATTAAAAACCTATATCTAAGATAAGAGGTAAAATCGGTGAAAATTAACCATGGACAAACTCGAATCAGAATGACAGAAGTTCGAGCATGAACTACACGTACCCTAGCTTGGTGACGTGCAGCAATTACAGCGGCGCGAGGGGGAAGATATCCCACGGCGGCGTGGAATGACTCCGGTGACCTCTTTCCGGTAGCTAAGCAGCGAAGGGGTCATCGGCGTTGAGCTCAAGGAGGAGCAGTGCGGCGAGGTATTCAGTGGAGAGAGGGAGCAAGGAGAAAAAGGGAAGGAGGACGAAGGGGGTGGTGCGGTTTATATATAGGCGAGGAAAATGACCGCACGCCGAGGTTAAGGTCAAACGGTTTCTATACGGGGACGATTGCAATTCAACGGATAGGATGGACTGGCAGTTGATGAACAACACGTGGCAACCATCACAGAACGTGGTCCTGACTTGGGCGGGAAAGCCCAAACTTTGGACGGCTTTCGCCAAAACAGATTAAAGTTCGGTCTGAAACAAAATCATGGTCAAGGACACCAGATAAGTTTCATTCTAGATAACATTGAGCATTTGCAACGGAACAACATAGACTAGAAGAGATAGATCAGAGGGGAAAACAGGGTCCTTTGCATTTCACTCAGGAAAAACACAAACACACGAGCAAATGGCTATGAGAGAAATGCAGTTGGACAGAAGTCAAATCCATCGAATCGAAGAGAAACTCAACAAAGAAAAATGTGGTGGCGTAACCCATCGTATAAGAGCTGTATGACCCCGAGCTTCGCACAATTATCGTGGCACCCGGTTAGTCTAGCTCTTCGTTAATGTATTCACTCTTAGAAAGAAACTTTCACTTTGTCGAAAGTTTTAGACTCTTCGAGTGTTATGCACCCATTCCTTTCAAAGATGTGGAAGTGTTAGCACGGGTGCCGAGCCCATCTTACTGCATGTTTGCGAAGTCTAGGATATTTAGCTCACACCATAACACACATAATCTTTTCTTGTCGAGAGGCTTGGTGAAGATATCAGTGAGATTTTCTTTGGTCTTGATGTGATTGACAACAATATCCTCTCGAGCAACATGATCGCGAATAAAGTGATGTCTGACGGCAATGTGCTTCATGCGAGAATGCTGCATAGGATTGTGTGCAATTTTGATAGCACTCTCATTATCACAATAAAGAGGCATATGCTTGACCTTGATGCCATAATCCTTCAGTGTCTACTTCATCCACAATAACTGAGTGCAACAAGTGCCAACAGCAATATATTCGGCCTCAGCCGTAGATAGAGATACATAATTCTGCTTCCTTGAAGACCAACAGACCAAGGATCTACCAAGGAAATGACATGTCCCCGAAGTAGATTTCCTATCAACCAAGTCACCAGCCCAATCTGAGTCTGAATAACTAACAAGATCAAACTGTGCTCCCTTAGGATACCATAAACCTAAGGTGGGGGTGTGAGCCAAATATCTCAGAATACGCTTGACGGCTTGGTGATGCAATTCTTTCGGTGCAGCTTGATAGCGGGCACACATGCAAACACTCAACATAATGTCAGGTCTGGATGCACAAAGGTAAAGAAGAGATCCAATCATCGAATGATAAGCCTTCTGATCATAATCCTTACCGTACACATCTGCATCTAGCTTACCATTCGTGGGCATTGGAGTTTTATAGACCTTCATTTTGGAATCTTGCATTTTGAACTTCTTCAGACACTCCTTCAGATATTTTTCCTGAGAAATGAAGATGTCATTCGCTTGTTGACGTATTTGCAGTCCGAGAAAGAATTTGAGTTCACCCATCATGGACATTTGATATTTATCAGACATCATTTTCCCGAATTCTAAGCTGCAAGCATTATTAGTACAGCCGAAGATAATATCATCCACATAGATTTGACAAATGAATAAATCATTGTCAACAGCACGAGTAAAAAGTGTGGGATCAGTGGATCCTGGTTTGAACCCCTTGTCGAGCAAAAACTTCTTCAGGGTGTCATACCAAGCTCTAGGGGCTTGCTTCAGCCCATATAAAGCTTTCTTCAACCTGAAAACTTTGTTAGGAAACTCAGGATGTTCAAAGCCAGGTGGCTGTCTAACATACACTTCCTCATCAATTTCACCATTGAGGAAAGCACTTTTCACATCCATTTGATATAGCAGGATATCATTGTAATTTGCATAAGCAAGTAGAATGTGAATAGCCTCAAGGCGTGCAACAGGAGCATATGTTTCACCAAAGTCAATGCCTTCTACCTGTGTGTACCCTTGAGCAACAAGTCGTGCTTTGTTTCTTACCACAATACCATTTTCATCTTGCTTGTTGCGGAAGATCCATTTTGTGCCGATGATATTGTGCTTCTTGGGATTCGGTTTGTCAACCAGTTCCCATACATCATTTAATTCGAATTGCACCAACTCCTCTTGCATGGCATTCATCCAATCCGGATCATTCATGGCTTCTTCATATTTGGTAGGTTCTGCCAATGAAACAAAGGAGAAACTGCCACAGTAGATAGCCAAACGAGTACGCGAACGAGTTGTGGGTCGATACCCTGGATTCTCAAGTTCATCGAGAATTAGTGAGGGATCAACTCGATTGGCCACTCGAGGATGAACATTTTCTTCATGAAGGTCATCATCATCAGCATCTACATTTGTATCATCATTCCCTACAGGATTGCTATTTTGATTGGCATTTGTGTTCTGATTGCCATTTCCATTCGGAGGAGCATTTGCTTCGGCAGAGGCTTGACGAGTTCTGCTTCGAGTCATGGGAGCATCATCATCAGATGAATCAGGTGCATTTCCTTCAATAGGCTTGACACTCCCAATGGCCATTTGCCGAATTGCGTCCGATATCAGAGGTTCAGCTATCACATTTGGCAAGTGCTCCTTTTGAGAGCCGTTAGATTCATCAAACCGCATATTTATCGTTTCCATAACTTTCATGTGGTGAGAGTTATAGACTCGATACGTATGCGAGTTTGAGCCATAACCAAGAAGAAAACCTTCATGTGCCTTAGGTGCAAATTTGGAAGAATGATTCATGTCAAGAATATAGCAAGGTGCACCAAAAACACGAAGATAAGAAACATTTGGTTTCTTGCCAGTGATAAGCTCATATGAAGTTTTCTCAAGGAACTTGTGAAGATAAACACGATTGATAACATGACAAGCAGTGTTAATGGCATCAGCCCAGAAGCGAATGGGAGTTTTATACTCACTGAGCATTGTTCTTGCCATTTCAATGAGAGTTCTATTCTTCCATTCAACAACTCCATTTTGTTGAGGAGTGTATGCACCAGAGAACCCATGAGTGATACCATGATCATCGAGAAATTCAGCAATGTGAGTATTTTTTAACTCAGTTCCATTGTCACTTCTGACATGCTTAATTCGCACATCATATTCATTCTGGGCCTTCTTAGCGAAGCTTTTGAAGATATCTTGAGTACAAGTCTTATCTTCGAGGAAGAATACCCAAGTGTATCGAGAGAAATCATCAACAATAACCAGACCATAATGACTACCACCGAAGCTTGCATAATTCTGAGGACCGAATAAATCCATATGAAGAATTTCCAGTGGTGTTGTTGTGGTCATGACTGTCTTTGATGAATGATGCTTCTTAGCCAATTTACCAGCTTCACAAGCAGCACAGAGATGATTCTTGTTGAATTTCGCATCAGGAATGCCACGGAGATGATTTTTCTTCACCAGAGTCCGCAAGTTTCTCATACCTGCATGACCAAGTCTACGGTGCCACAGCCATCCTTCGGTTGCTTTTGCAAGCAAACAAGTTTGGACTGAGGGACCCTTAGAGAAATCCACAATATAAAGATCACCATTTCTAATTCCCTCAAAGATGAAAGAATGGTCAGAGGCCATGAAGACAATGCATTTGGATATAGAGAATAGTACTAGCATGCCTAAATCACATAACTTGCCAACCGACATAAGATTGAATCCAAGGGATTGAACAAGTAACACATCATCAATAGATTTGTCCTTGGAAATAGCAACTTTACCGAAGCCAATTACCTTCCCTTTGTTGTTGTTGCCAAAAGTGATATACTTTAGAGGAGAAGCAGTTAAGTTGGGGTCGACAACAACGACTTGTCTCCAGTCATATGACTAGTGAATCCACTGTCCATAATCCATTCAGTACACCCGGAGACATAGTCCTGCAGAAGAATTAGGCTTTCTTAACCACCCACATCTTTGCAGTTGGCTTCGAAACAAATGAACGAGCAGGATATGATTTCTTTCGATAAGCATAGTTGTTGCTTGATGAGGAGCGAGAGTAATTGAAGGAATAAGCATTAAAATTCCTTCCAGATGAATAAACATAGTGATTGTATCATGTATGCATATATTCATTCTGTCGAATCCTTTGTGCCTGCATGGTTAGTTGAGCAGAGACTGGCAAAGCATCAACAGTTTTCTTTGGCACCCAAATAGCTCTCTTTGGGGGGCCATTTCTGTTGTTCGGTCCAACATAGCGAGCAATTGTTTCACCATGTTGATCTTTGAACAACTTGTAGTTGTCCAAGGAATCATTATTAGGATATTCAGGAATGGGAGAGTCATATCCAGAAAGTAATGTAGGGTCGAGCGTTTTGCTCTTCGCAGAGACCCACACAGTCTGGGGATATTGATGTGGTTGCCAGTAACTACCATCTTCATTCAGTTTCCTTTCGAAACCGATACCTTCCTTTCTGGGATTTTTGTGAAGAATGGATTTCTTCAAAACATCACAAAGGGTTTGGTGCCCTTTGAGAGATTTGAACATTCCTGTTTGAAGATGATCCTTCAACCTAGCATTCTCATCAAAAATAGAACTATTTTCCTCGATTGAGGGGTTAGCACTCATAGATGATTCCGCATTAGATTCAGCATTGTTTCTTTCAAGACATTTTAAACATGGTGGCTCAAACACTTTAGGTTTCTCCTTAAGTTGTTGGGTGAGAAGAGAATTTTCTCTCATCAATTCCTCATGAGCCTCTCTCAGCGCCTTGAGTTCCTGTTTCCTTTTCAGGTAATCGTAGGTCAATCTTTCGTGGTCTGCTGAGAGAAAATCATGACGAGTTGAGAGTTCATCCATTCGTGACTTGAGAGAGGAATACTCTTTGGTCAGCGAGTGGTTTTTCTCCATCTCCTCTACCAACAACCCTTTGGATTTCCTGAGGGTTTTCTCAATTTTCTCAAGAGAATTTTGTTGAATATTAGCAATTTTGATCAACTTAGCATGGTCGTCCTCATCAGAAGAATATTGATCACTGGAGTGAATCTTATGATGTTTCAAAGATACCTTTTCTTTCGAAGCCTTGGCCATGAAGCAGTATGTAGGAGATTCGTCGTCACTTGATGGATTCCCGAAGAAGTTTGTCGTAGTAGAGGAGGCACATGCTATGCCAGCCATGCCAGAGTTAGAATCTTCATCGGATTCTTCTTCTTCTTCAGAACCTGACGATTCTTCTTCTTCAGAGTCCATTTCCTTGCCGATGTAAGCCTTTGCCTTGCGAGATGTGTTCTTGTGGTTGGAGGAGGACTTGGAAGGATTCTTTGAGGAAGATCTTGACGAAGATTTTGAGGTGGAGCTGTCCTTCTTCTTGAAGAACTTCTTTGTTTTCTTCTCATCATCTGAATCGTAGTTCTTGCTCTTGCCTTTGCATCGATGGTTGCTCGAATCATATCTCCCACTTGCACGGATTTCAGCTCCCCAGAGAGGGCAGTCTGAAATGAAGTGTCCAGGCTTTTTGCACTTGAAGGAGGTGTATTCTCCGGCAGGTTTTGAAGATTTTGAACCCCCCAGAGTTGCTTGAACTTCTTTTCTGGAACTGGCTCTTCTTGTGGAAACGTTGGAATCTTTTCGTGATCAGTGCGAGATCTTTGCTGAGATGTTCTGGATCATCTAAATCTTCTTCGGCATTTCCTTCTAAGGAGGAATCAGCCACAGCCTTGAGAACATGATTTTTGCGCTGAGTTGAGCCATATAGATCTCTTTTCTCTTCTTCATGTTCCTCGTGTGTGTTCAGTCTTTCCATCACATCAGCAAAGTTGAGGCTTTTGAAATCAGGACGCTCTCGAATCATCAGAACAAGCATGTCAAATGAAGTGTCCAGAGATCGTAACAGTTTCTTCACAACCTCATGGTCAGTGATATCTTGGGCGCCGAGTCCTTGGAGTTCATTAGCTATGTCACTGAGGCGATCGAAGGTTTGCTGACAGCTTTCATTTCCAATTCGCTTGAAGTGATTGAACTTTGCTCGAAGAGTATCAATCCGGGCCTCTTTCTGAGATAAAACTCCTTCATTGATCTTTTCGAGGACATCCCACATGTCCTTAGCAGTCTGACATTGGTGATAATCAAGAAATTGAGCACGAGAGTGATGGCCACCAATTTCATCTTTGGCTTGAGCATCTAGTTGAATGAGCTTCTTTTCTTCATCTGTAGGAGCTTGAGGAATAACAACTATGAACCCGATATGCACCACGTTCCACATATCATCATCTATAGCTCGCAGACGGATCTTCATCTTCTCCTTCGAGAAGGGATAGTCCGTCCCATCGAATATGGGAATCTTGAGATGCGACTTGTAGTTCACTGAAGACATACTTAAACTCCAAAGTCGTTAGACTAAAATGAGCAGAGTCAAGGAGAACCTAGCTCTGATACCAATTGTAGGAACAAAGTATGTCTACCAGAGGGGGGGGGTGAATGGGAGTTTTAAATTTTCTTCGAAAAACTTAAATCTCTCAGAAACCAGCAGCGGAATAAACAACAAACAGATTAAGAAGAACTACAATAGATGACCGAAGGGAAACTAAAGCATGCATTGAACTAAAATACATCAATATGCATTGAAGGTAAACTTGAGTAACAGAGGTAACCGGTGTTGCTCGATGGCGACAAGGAATTTGTTCGACCAGTTCGTCCTTCTGCACAAGGACTACGTCTGGTTGGAGGGGTTGTGACTTAACACGGAAGATAAACTCTCTTCACCCTATTCTCCTCGACAATCGATTCGTCAACCGATGCAGATCACTCGTGGTAGATACTTGAAGGCGATCTCCAAACCTTTACAGACTTCTTCTTCGATAACCACAATTACTCTTGGTCTCTGAAGAACTTGACACCTAACCGTCTAGAGAGTTTGCAGCTCTCAAGAGTAATAGGCGGAGCGTACTAAACTTAGATTCCAGTGATGTTGAACCACTATCTAATTCTACGGCTCTAGGGTTTTTCTCCCGGTGGATTTTAAACTCAAATCGCTTAGAGAGGGGGTTGCTCAACAATCTTCTCAGAAATCAAACGGAGCAGCCACCGGACAAAGCCGGCGCGGGGTGGCTATTTATAGTCGCAGCTTTCCTAGATGGGAAATGACCATTTTGGACATGAGGTCCAGCCAATGGCCAACCGACACGTTCTCAACAGTCGGATTTTGGAGCAACGGTAACATTACTTGAGTAACAAGTAATGCTAACTCCTCGGTCCGAGGCAAATCTCTCGCAGCGAAGAAGATCACAGTCTCTTGTTGGCAAGTATTTGCTCGGAGCACAAAGAGATTTCTCTCACAGCTTTCATAGGTTTGGGTTTAGCATCAGAGAATCAAGGGTTCGAAACGCTATACCCCTCTTAATAGTAAGGTGGTCCTATGACTCAATGAAAGAAGAAGAACAATGAAATAAATGCTACGTCTTCACTTCGTCTTCATTCTTCCTCGAACGCAGTCATTTGCTTCGAACACTCACCGAACCAATTGCTTAAACTACAGTAATTTTTAGGGGTCACTCTCGTTAGCTTTATCTTTGGTGATAACCTTTGCTACCTCGTAGGGAGATTATCTTCGTCGTTTTCATCAAACTCCTCGATTACTCCAGGGACCTGTTACTCTGTGTGCACTAGCAAACACATAAGTCCCAAACTATTTATGTCAACAAACTCCAAAACATAAGGGGCCTATCATTGCACCAACAGCACCCCTGCAGGATTAAATCTTTTCGGAAGCCGTGCCCATGGTTATGTGGCAGATTGGAAATTTATAATATCCGGTTGTAGAGAACTTGACACCAGATCCGAAATAAAATACACCAACCGCGTGCGTAACCGTGACCGTCTCTTTTCGAGTGGGTTCGAGAAGAGAACACGGTGGGGTTATGTTTGATTCGTAAGTAGTTCAGGATCACTTGTTGATCATTACTAGATTGCGACCATTATGCGTGGTTTCTCTTCTTACTCTTGTACTCGTAAGTTAGCCACCACACAATGCTTAGTGCTGCTGCAACCTCACCACTTATCCATTCCATACCCATTAAGCTTTTCTAGTCTTGATACCCATGGTAATGGGATTGCTGAGTCCTCGTGGCTAACAGATTACTACAACAATAGTTGCAGGTACAGGTAATGCGATGATCTGACATGAGAGCGATGCTTGCTTGTTTGGAGTTCTTCTTATTCTTCGATCAAGGGATAGGTTCTCGGTCGGGAGCCTGGGATTAGCAGGGTGGATGTCGTTCTTGTTTTTTGTTTGGTTTCATCCGTAGTCGGATCCTGCTCTTCTGTATGATGATTGTTATGTATTGATGTATTCATGTTGTAGCTTGTGGCGAGTGTAAGCCTTTATCTGGTATTCTCATCTATTCAGTACATGGTATGTTGTAATGATATCCACCTTGCTATGCCTCAAAATGCGGTTGTGCCCCAACCATGAATTCATCATGTGATTGGGATATAATTGCATCTTGGGCGCTACAAGTTGGTATCAGAGCCTTACCGACCTTAGGAGCCCCCTTGATTGATCGAACCGTTGTTGTTGTCGAGTCTAGAAGAAAAACTATTTTGAGTGTAGTTATATCGGAGAGTAGGAATTCTTTTTACTCCTCATCCCCATCGTCGCTCTGGTGAGGACTCGTGAAGTAGGTATTTTGGATCCATCACTCTCCTTTTTCACTCAATTTTTTAGGATCACGCGGGTATTGTTGGAATCACTGCGATATCGGTGTGACGGGAATTATGTCTTGGTGCCTCTTGTCTGACTTGACTTCTTCCAGGGAGTTGACTTCCAAGGGGTTCTTGTCACATTCGCGATCGTTTCAGTTCCGGAATACCAGAGGACGTCGACATCGAAAACGCTTCTATACTCTTTGTGGTGAGAGTAGTTTGGCGCCACCCATTACTGGGGAGAGCGATCAGATGTATTGCCACAGCTAGTATAGCTGTTGTCTTTTGAAGGTCTGAGGTACACAATTTTTGAGGTTCTTGGTTATGTGTTGATGGAGGCAGTACATTTGGAGCGTAGAATTCTGCTAGGAGTTGTGTGATGATATTTTTCTCCTTGTACTTGTTGTACCGGATTGCATAACCAAAAAATTTGGGAGTTCATAGGTGGGAATTCAAGTAGTTACTCAGGATATCTTTCCGACAAATGCATGATATGAGATTGGGGTTCGACGTCTAGTGGTCCGCCAGTCCACGGTTGGTTTTACAGTGGTCTCATTGTGTCTTAAAGAGTCATTGGCTATGCTGACTCGGGGACGCTTCATATGTCATGTGCACTACCTTATACATGATGGTGTTGTACGATCGAGCCCGTGTGGGCCCCACCACGAAAACTTCGGACGAAATCTCTATCATATGTTTGTTTCGGCTTATTCTGCAACCCAAATCCTTTGTTTTGTTTTGAGTTGTGGTATTCGAGTTGCTTCGATGTCAAGTGTTGATTCCATGCCTTTTCCAAGCGGTGTTCTCATATTTTTATGGGAGTGGTAATCCTTCTTGATCATCGAGATTGTCATGTCAATCCTTTTCAACCGGTGCACTTCTCTTCAAGTTATTCCATACGGGCGCCGTTGAGAAGCCTGAGGATTGTTCGTTTCATCCGTCCTAAGTTGCCTTTGTTTTTCCACCGTCCCACCCTTTTCTTCAAGGACTCGGATTTCTTAATCAATTATCCATTTTATTGATGTGAAGTCTCTTCATTCTTTTCCTTCAATTTTCTTAGCCGGTGATTTCTCATGAAGATGCTAAGGAAGTTTCAAGTTCATCATTCTTCGTTCTCTTTTCTTCTCCGATGGACTTAATTCAAGCTTCGGTGTTGAATATCGCTTTTTTTTGTTTCACATGTTTTTCCATGTTGGAATTTCTTATCCAAGGCTCTCTTGTTTATTCACCTCTCTCTATTCACATCCGGAGTGCTGAAGATATCTTAGAAGATTCAAGTTTCCATTCTTAATCCTTTCAAGCTATTTCGAGGTTCTTACCTTATTCAAGCCATTTAAATCAACCGGTGCAATCTCTCTTTCAAGCAGTCTTTTCCAATGGTCTTTCTTTTGAGTGGGCCCAAACCCACAGGTCTTTTCCCAGGATTTTACCTGGCTCTTCTAATTTTTCCATAGTTATTCTCAAATTCTTTCAAAGTGTGACGTAAGAATGAATTATCATCAGTCATATGCCTTCTCCAAGATCATTTTCAAATTCTTTTCATCTTTGGCTCAACCTTTATATTCTTCATTCTTCCGGAGTATCTCAAAATTCTTCAAGGTGTTTCTCGTCATCATTCTAAACTTTGAAGACCGAAGAAGCATTTCTCCTAAATCTTGGTCCGTTCTCTTGAAGATTCATGGTGCTAGATTCCTGCCATCCTCATAATTATTTTTGATTGTGAGAATTCTTTTCATACCCATCCGAAGCATTTCATGAGTTCTTTCCATTTTATTCCTTCGAAGGCCATCATTTCAAAATTCTTCATTCCCAACTTTCAGCTCTCGTTCTCCAATTTTTCTCGTGCTTCGGTCAAGTATTCTCTAGTCAGCTCGTGATCTCTTCGTTCTCATGTATCTAAATTCCGTCAAGTATCTTTATTCGTTTTCTAATCCTTCCCGGTGATGCGTTCCTTTTCTTCGTTCCTTCTTTTTAATTCTTACGGTGGTTCGTTCAACATTCCTATTCCTTTATTATCGTATCATTTCATTCGTTCTTTCCAATCCTCTCGGTGATTCGTCAAAGACTTCTTCAAGTTTGCGCTATATCTCTCTTCAATCTTTTCAAGAAAGATAAGTAGTATGCCAAATCCGTTGCTTGTCATCAATTTAAATTGATGAAGGATACGCATAACATAATTCTTATTCTTGTTTCATCCAAGTGATTAATTCCTTCCTCCGGAGTTTATTCTTGAAGAATAAATTCTTGGTTCCAAGTTGTTCATCTTTTCTTTCCGGAGTTCCAAGTTCTCTTGGTTATTTCGTCACGAAGCTCCATCTAAATCATCGCAAGGTTTCATCTTGTTATTTTTCAACCTTCACGTCCTTCCTACCATTTCTTTTCTTATCGGAGTTCTTGATGAAGTTTCACATGGTGGTTCGTTAAGGATTTAATTCCTTCTCAAAGTGTTCGTCAAGATTCTTGTTGGAAGAGCTCAAGTATTCTTCTTCTTGCATTTCGAAGTGCAATTCATTCTCCCTTATCTTTTGAAATGGAGTTTTCCATCTCTTCATTCCTCTGAGCTAATCAATCATTTGGTAGTGGCAGAATTTCACCTCAAGTTTTGAGATGTTTACATAAGCCCACGTGAATCATATCTTTCGTTGTTGATTTTCCAAAAACTCCATTCAAGCCTTCTTCGTAAGGATGCTTTCAAATTCACTTGTGGTAGAAGATGCTGGTTCTTCTCCGTTCATTCGTTCCAGAGGCATCGTGTTGTTACTCTATTTTCCAAGTTCTTTCCATCTCATCAAGTTTTGCTTCTCTTTTCAACCAGAGTGCTGTTCGAATTTGTTCTTTCTCATTCCTTGTTTATCTTGTTTCAAACGAAGTGGTTTCAATTCTTTCTTGTCCATTGTGCTTGTCATTCATATCTTTGCAAACTCCAAGTTTTTCATCATGTTTTTTTGTTCCCTCTTTTCTAACAAAGTGTTTTCAACTTCGTTCATATCAATTGTATTCTTTCTTTCAAGTTGTTCAACCTCTCAGGGTCCATGGTTTCACTCGTTTGTCGAAGAAGCAACTTAGGATTACCTCTTCTCTCCGTTTTTCATCCCTAGATCTCGGGGCGAGATCTCTTGTAAGTGGAGGAGAGCTGTAACAGCCTGAGACCGACACTCCAGATGCCTTCCATGTTTTTGTTGTAGCCGCTTTAATTATTTTTGCTTGTTGCATTTCATCATGTCATCATGCGCATTGCATCCGCATGTTTTCATAAAACTTGCAAAGGCTCGTAGTTGCCGCTTCTTCCTTGTCTCTGTTGACCTTCTCTCAGATCAACCAGACCGCTCTCTTCTCTCTCTTCTGTGAACCCATCAAACCCCCCTTGCCTCCATGGCCTTTTGTCAAACCCCCCTCGTGCGCGTCTGAAAAAAACTGCCCCGAACCCGAACCGGGCTGTCATTACCAATGGGTCCGGATCATCCTCAAACATCCCCTAAATATCTTCGGTTTATTTATTGAACTCACTAGTCTATTTTTCTCAACCACCCAATTTTGATCAGAGGGTCCGAATCTACCCTAAACTCCCCTCCCTTTCCTATATATAGTCCACCTACATACCAAATCTGTCTAAACCAAACCCTAGCCTAGTTCCTAGCCCCTCCTGCGCCGCCACCCTCCTCGGATCCAACACCACACCAACCTGCCTTCCTACCTCATTTTCCAGATCCACCCAACCACATCCATCCATCCCACCGTCGGTCTGGACCGTCAGATCTAGATCGAACGGCCCATAGCCCCAGTTCATCCTCCCACCTACCGCAACAACAGAGAGCCCCACGCTCCAGCGCTCGATCTCCTCAAGCGAGCTCCTGCCTCGTTCCCCTCCGTCCTCGCCCGTCCTTCGCGCGCAGCAAGCCGCAACACCACCGGAGCTCCCTCTACCGACGAGCATCACCAGCAGATGAGCCCTCGCCGTCTGGTTCTCTCTCTCTCCCTGCATTCCTTTTTCCCTCTCTGGTTCTCCCCTCACATGGTCTCTCTCTTTGCTCTCTTCACAGGAGCACACCGGCTCCATGGAAGCCACCGCCGGCCTCCACGTCGGGCTCCGCCACCACCAGATCTGTCCGCTGTCCCCCCATCTCCGGTGAGAACCCCGGCGAGCCTCATTGCCCTGCCGGAGCAGCAGCTCCTCGTCTTGCCATCCCTCTCCTCCTTGCCCCTTTTCTCTCTCTGCTTCTCACCCGTGAGCATCGCCATCCCCGATGCAGGTCACCTCCGCTCGCCGCCTGCAGCCTTCAGCCGTGCCCCTGCCTCGGCATGGATGCGCCTCCCTGCTGTCGAGACCCCGCGCCAAGTCCCCTCTGCCTGCATCAAGCTGCCAGCTCGCGTTGACCCCATCCTCGACCGCGCCTCTCCCAGCTGCGTGGGCCGCAGCCACGCCAAGATCCGCTAAGGCCCAGCAACCTCCCTGCCTCACCCGCTCGTGGGCCTCTGCTTCCCCGCCTGCCTGTTGGCCCGATGTGAGCAGCTCCTTCGCGCCCTGGGCCAGATCTTAGTTTCGGCCTGATGTGTTTTTTTTCCTGCTGCGATTTTAGACATTATCCAGAGAACGTCGGTTTTACAGAAAAAACCCCTTCATGTTCATGCATTAATACCTCATTAACCATGCATCATATGTAAATACTTTATATATCTAAAATGCTTAGAATTTCATGTAGTTTCATATTATCCAACTTTCATCCATGTTTAAAATGTGTAAAATGCTGTTTGATTAAATTTTCTCAAATGACATGTTAAAATTGGTTTATTTCATATCTAGTTAACCGTAGCTCCAAATTAAATAAACTTTATATGTAAATGGTATAGAAAAATGCATAGATTAACATGGTGCACTTACTCTGCATGGTTAACAACAATAAAATATGGTTTTAGGCAGAACAGTACCAAATTCGAAATATGCATACGGGGATTTTCCGGAATTGTTGTTTGTTGTTTTCGGTCTCATTTAAATTGCCTAGATAGGTAGATTAATTATGCTTCACCTCTTGCCATATTAACCAACATTTAATATTGATGAGTAGCATAAATGAGAGCAAACTAAATACTTGAATGTGGTGTTTCGTCAATATGCAACTCATTGCATATTGAGCTCCACTTAATTTGTAGTATTGTTTGTTGCACTTTGTCATGCCATGATTCATTAAAATGGACATGCATCATACTTGATTGAGCATCATGACATGGTCATGCTTGTGTGTTTACCATGTTGTTTGCTTCTTTCCGGTTGTGCTTCTTCCTGATAGTTCCCGGTAACGTTGCGATTGTGAGGATTCGTTCGTCTACTTCATGGATTCGGTCTTCTTCCTAGCGGGATTTTAGGCAAGATCATTACCTTAGATATCACTACTATCTTCGCTTTGCTGGTTGTCTCGTTGCTATCGATATGTCGTGCTACCTACCACTTGTTTGTCAAGCCTCCCAATATGCCATGATAAGCCTCTAACGTTTTCCACCATCCTAGCAAACCGTTGTTTGGCTATGTTACCGCTTTGCTCAGCCCCTCTTATAGCGTTGCTAGTTGCAGGTGCAGTGCAGGTTGTTCCATGTTGGGACATGGTTATCATGGGATATCACAATATCTCTTATTTAATTAATGCATCTATATACTGGTAAAAGGTGGAAGGCTCGGTCTTTTGCTTGGTGTTTTGTGCCACTCTTGCCGCCCTAGTTTCTGTTATACCGGTGTTATGTTCCTTGACGAGCGCTCCTAACACATGTGGGTGTATGGGAACCCCCTGACCGTTCGCTTAGGTTAAAACTCCTCCAGCAAGGCCCAACTTTGGTTTTACCATTTGCCTAATAACAACTAAAACTTGCATAGGGACTGGCTAGCACCCGAGGATAATTAATCAACAACCGTGGGCCAGTGCTCCTCATGAGTGTTGGTCCAAACTAGAGCCACTTGCGGCGCCACCAAGGGCAACTCGAGTTTTTGGCTGTCGTACGCAGCGTTCATCCGCCGTGTCCTGAGAACGAGATACGCGGCTCCTATCAGGATCGTCGACACGTCGGGAGGTCTTGCTGGTTTAGTTTTACCTTTGACGAGAGGCAGGTCCATCGGAATTCCTTATCGTAAGCATCATGTTCTTCATGGTGTGAGGATGTTCCATCGGATGCGCGTGGAATTTATAATGGACCACTTGGAGCACCCCTGCAGTGTTAAATCTTTTCAGAATCCGTGCCCATGGTTATGTGGCAGATTGGAAACTTATAATATCCGGTTGTAGAGAACTTGACACCAGATCCGAAATAAAATACGCCAACCACGTGCGTAACCGTGACAGTCTCTTTTTGAGTGGGTTCGAGAAGAGAACACGGTGGGGTTATGTTTGACTCATAAGTAGTTCAGGATCACTTCTTGATCATTACTAGATTGCGACCGTTATGCGTAGTTTCTCTTCTTACTCTTGTACTCGTAAGTTAGCCACCATACAATGCTTAGTGCTACTGCAACCTCACCACTTATCCATTCCATACCCATTAAGCTTTGCTAGTCTTGATACCCATGGTAATGGGATTGCTGAGTCCTCGTGGCTCATAGATTACTACAACAACAGTTGCAGGTACAGGTAATGCGATGATCTGACGTGAGAGTGATGCTTGCTTGTTTAGAGTTCTTCTTCTTCTTCGATCAAGGGATAGGTTCTGGTGGGGAGCCTGGGATTAGCATGGTGGATGTCGTTCTTGTTTTTGTTTGATTTCATCCGTAGTCGGATCCTACTCTTCTGTATGATGATTGCTATGTATTGATGTATTGATGTATTCATGTTGTAGCTTGTGGCGAGTGTAAGCCTTTATCTGGTATTCTCATCTATTCAGTACATGGTATGTTGTAAGGATATCCACCTTGCTATGCGCTCGAAATGCGGTTGTGCCCCAATCATGAATCCATCACGTGATTGGGATAGAATCGCATCTTGGGCGCTACATGCCTCATGGCCAAAGGTACCAACAAGGTAACCTCCAACATCAAAACTTCCATCACTACTACTCCTTCCTTGTTGGATAGTGTGTATATTCGTGTGGAGGCAAAAGTGGATGAGAATGAATTTGATAAGTTCTTGAGTAAGATAAGAGGTGAGACCAAGAAGCACTTTGTTGCTCTCTTGGAACAACTTGGTGAGGCTAATGATATCACTGAGTCTCATGAGGATACCATCTCTAAGTTAGAAGGGCATAGTCATGACTATGCCGATGAGATTGCGGATCTTTCCATTGCTCTTGAGGAAGAGCGAGGTCTTCGTTTGGATCTTGAGGAGTCACACAATGTCGATCTTGCTAAATTGCAAAAAGATCTTGATCATGCTATTGTTCTTTCCCGTGTGCTTAAATCTGAGAGGGTTGCACTTGGGGTTGACTATGATAGACTCAAGGAAGAGTTTGACATACTTGACAAGGCCCACAAGGTCTTGAAGGGTGTTCATGCCTCTCTGCCCATGCTACTAACCCTTGTTGTGAGCATGTGCATCTTGTGGAGGAGAATACCAAGTTGAAAGAGCAACTTGAGAAGGGCCTTGTGACTTGCATACAAGGTGAGAAGAACCTCAATGACCTCTTGAGCAATCAAAAGGAAGTTGTGGCAAAGGAAGGGCTTGGGTTCGTACCCAAGTCAAAGAAGAAGAAGAAAAACAAGACCAAGCAACCTCTCCCGCTTAAGGAGGCCTTTGTCAAGGTGGGGGAGGGTGCTCATGATAAGAAGAAGGGCAAGGAAGTGGGTGGCAATGCCAAGAAGGTCAAGACCACTCCTCCGAACAAAGCCGGCAACTTTAACCCCTCATATGTTTTATGTCGTGCTAGTGATGGGCATGTTTATGCCAAATTTGTTGGTTCTTCTTATGAGTACATTGGATGGTCTATTTGGGTTCCTAAAACCCTTGTTGCTAACATCAAAGGACCCATTCAAAAATGGGTACCTAAATCCAAGCATTAATCTCCTGTAGGAGTTTGCTTTCGGTGGGGTGTCATGGTTGCTTGATAGTGGAGCAAGAAATCATATGACCGGGAGCAAGGACTTGGTGGTGGATGTGCAAGAAATCCCATCTATGCCCACCCAAGTCCAATTCGGTGATGCTTCAACATCTAAGGTATTGGGACTTGGCAAGGTGGTCATCTCACAAGATTTATCTATTGAGAAGGTCATGCTTGTTGAGTCCCTTGCATACAATTTACTTTTTGTTCGTCAACTTGCACTCATGGGCTTTGCAACATTCTTTGATCTTGATACCGTGGCCCTTTTGTGGAGCAAGACTCTTAAGGTAGCCTTTGTTGGGCATTTCGAGAACGGTCTTTATGTGGTTAACTTTGCGGAGCGACCCACTAAGACCGCGCCGTGCCTAATGGCTAAAGTTGATGTTCGATGGCTTTGCATCGCCGACTAGCCCATGTCAATATGAGACCTTTGCAAAGTCTCCTCAAAGGGGATCATGTTCATGGACTAAAAAATGTGAGTTTTGCCAAAGACTGTGCTTGTATCGAAGGAAAGCTTCATGAGATGGCTCACCGACCCACGACCATCATCTACTCGAAGAGGCCCTTGGAGCTCCTTCACATGGATCTCTTTGGTCCTCCATCCTTCGATAGTCTTGGGGGGAGAAAGTATTGCTTGGTGATTGTAGATGATTACTCAAGATATACATGGGTATACTTCTTCAAGAGGAAGAGTGAGACTCAACAAACCGTCATCGACTTTGCAAACGAAGCTCAACGTCAATATGAAGCAAAGATTTTGATTATCCGAAGCGATAAAGGCACTTAGTTCAAGAACTACACCTTGGATGAGTTTCTTAGTGATGAGGGGATCAAGCATCAATATTCCGCACCATATACCCCTCAACAAAATGGTGTTGCAGAGAGGAAGAACCGGACATTGATGGATGCGGCAAGGACCAAGATGGCGGAATTCAAATCTCTGTACAACTTTTGGGCTGAAGCCATTAACATCATATGTCATGCATCCAATCGGCTCTACCTCCGCAAAGGCTTGAACAAGACTCCATATGAGATACTTACCGGTAACAAGCCCAACCTCAAGTACTTCCGGGTGTTCGGTTGTAAGTGTTTCATTCTCAAGAAAGGTGTCCGTTTGTCTAAATTTGAACCTAGAGCTCAAGAGGGCATATTTGTTGGTTATGCTACAAACTCTCATGCTTACCGTGTCCTCAACAAGTCCAATGGACTCACTGAGGAGACATGTAACATGGAGTTTGATGAAAATAATGGCTCCCATGTGGAGCAAAGTGGTCTTTGTGATGTAGGTGATGAAATTCCTCCTCAAGCCATAAGAAGAATGGGGATTGGTCAAATGCTCCCCATTGAGGTGTTGGAGATGTGCCCTAGAGGCAATCATGTATGATGATATTTCCCATGTGTTTATGAATAAAGATAATCCTTGGATGTTATCAATGGTGTGTATCATCAAGTACGTGACTTGTTTGTGGGACTATGCATTGTATGATGACTATACTAAAAGGTCCCCAGTCGAATGGGCTATGTGGACGCGCAGCAGACTAGACTAGCATATGACATGGTGGATGGCTCGGTCTCACTAGCCATGAAGCATTGGATGCTAGCCAGATAATATGGACTCGGAAGGATCTGGTCGGATTTGACGTAGTCGAATCCGAGTCGAGATAAGGTCTAGGTCGGACAAACCCAACTATGAGGCACATCGATATGTCATCTGTGAGTCTCTACTACAACATACGTTCTATGTCCTAAGACCTGAGCTGGTGCATGTACACGGGATGGTGACAGACCTGCTTTGGACAGACCAAACGCTACTCCGTGACTGGGTAGTTACAAAGGTAGGTTTCGGGCTTGTCCAGACCCATGCTGCGAGACATGGTCGAGCAAGATGGGATTTGCCCCTCCGATCAGGAGAGATATACTCTGGGCCCCTTATGTGATCCGACCAAGATAAGCCTGGCCATGCGACAAGGATTATGAGATAATTCGGTTTGTGGTCGACATCACTAGAATGAGAAAGAGGTCAGGCTAGCACAAGGATGACAGACTCGCCTTGAGCCCGACAACATATATCGGGTGGCAAAGGGAACAGAAGTGTGACATGTTGTACAGGTTCGGCAACCGGCTTCATTGTCTACTTGGTGGTCGGCACGCCTTGCTAGAGGCCGCTACCAGCCGAGCAAGTTGGAGGTGATCCGACCTGGGACCAAGCCGACTTGAACCTAAGGGGTTGCGCGCTAAAGGGAAGGAACCTGTGAGGCCTGATCTGACTCCACGAGTCAGAAGTGATCCTACTCGGACTCGGATCTAGGCCGAACAGACTTTGGGCTTTAGGATCCATGCGAGGCCCAAGTGTTGAGCCCACGACGGATGCCTATATAAAGTGAGGTGCGACACACTCATTTGGTTGATTGCTTTGGAGCTGTCACTAGGTTTTGCATGTGTTGCGAATAGCCACCTCCACTCGCCGCTGACTGTGTGATCGGACCTAGCAGTCCGCCGCACGATGTTCCTCCTGCACGTGCGGATACCGTTAGAGGCGGTGCACTTGCGCCGCTCCAGAGAACCAGTATGCATGATCCGATGATCGGGTGTTCGAGGGAGATCGGACGAGGAGGAGAGGAACCACGCGTACGCGCTACCCCAACACTTTTCTTCCGCTGCACAACACTGCACTTCTAGTGGTAACGATCCATGATCCTTCTCTCGTAGCATGTTCTTGGTTGTTCTGCGCGTAGGAAAAATTTATTTTGCAGGTGACGCACCCTACTGTAGATCTCAACATGAGGAACCCCTTGTGGCCAAAGGAGAAGGACAATGCTCTACTCAAGTGGAGCCATCACCGACGCTAGACCCACATGCTTCTGAAGAACAAAGTGAAGACCCTCAACCAAGTGAACAAGATCAACCTCATGATGATGGTTATTCACCAAGCGATGCCCAAGATCAAGTTCATGATACTGAGCAAGCTCAAGATCAAGAGGATGCTGAAGATCAAGAGCAAGCTCAAGGCGGTGCTCAAGATGATGGTCCTCAAATGCCTATTGAGGAGTTGTTGGAGTGCCGAGCCGCCAAGATCTCCTCCACTCTCAAACGTTAAGATCATGTCATGGAGAATGTGCTTGGTAGCTTACGAAAAGGGGTAACCACTCGTAAACAATTAACGAACTTTTGTTAGCATCACACATTTGTTTCTTGTATTGAACCCCAAAAGGTACATGAGGCGCTCGAGGACTCGGATTGGCTTGAAGCCATGCATGATGAACTCAACAACTTTGAGCTCAACAAGGTGTGGCAATTGGTGCCAAGGCCAAAGGAGAATCATAATGTCATTGGAACCAAATGGATCTACAAGAACAAGCAAGATGCGAATGGTATAGTCACTCGCAACAAGGCAAGATTGGTAGCTCAAGGCTACTCCCAAGTCGAGGGTATCGACTACGGTGAAGCCTTTGCTCTCGTTGCTCGCCCTGAATCTATTCGCATGTTGCTTTCATCTGCATCTCATCATAATTTCAAGTTGCAACAAATGGATGTGAAGAGTGCATTTCTTATTGGTCCTCTTAATGAGTTGGTATATGTCAAGCAACCCCCGAGGTTCGAGGATCCCAAGTTCCCCAATCATGTATACAAGCTCGATAAGGCACTCTATGGCCTTAAACAAGCCCCAAGTGCGTGGTATGAGCACCTTACCGAGTTGTTGCAAGACCGTGGGTTTGAAATTGGGAAAATTGATCCCACTCTTTTCACGAAGAGGGTCAAAGGGGACTTGTTCATATGCCAACTATATGTTGATGATATTATTTTTGGTTCTCCTAACAAAGCTTTCAATGATGAGTTTGCCGCACTCATGACCGAGAAGTTTGAGATATCTATGATGGGATAGTTGAAGTTCTTTCTCGGGTTCAAAGTCAAGCAAAGAAGAGAAGGGACTTTCATCGACCAAGCCAAATATACCCAAGACATGCTCAATAAATTCAAGCTAGATGATGTCAAGCTGGCTAAGACTCCAATACCAACCATTTGCAAGCTCGACATTGATCCCAATGGTAAAGCGGTGGATCAAAAGGTATATCGCTCCATGATTGGATCCTTGCTTTACCTTTGTGCATCTAGACCGGATATTATGTTGAGTGTGAGAATGTGTGCAAGGTTCCAAGCCGCACCTAAGGAAAGTCACTATGTGGCGGTCAAGCGAATCTTTCGATATTTAGCTCATACCCCAAGCTTTGGCTTATGGTACCCCAAAGGAGCAAGCTTTGATCTCATGGGATATTCGGACTCGGATTGGGCGGGAGATGTTGTGGATAGGAAGTCAACTTCCGGAGGGTGCCAACTTCTTGGTTGCTCTTTGGTGAGTTGGTCTTCGAAGAAGCAAAATTGTGTCTCTCTCTCCACCAATGAGGCCGAGTATGTAGCCGCCGCAAGTTGTTGCGCACAATTGCTATGGATGAGGCAAACTTTAAAGGATTACTGCGTCACGTGTGACAAAGTGCCTCTTCTATGTGACAATGAGAGTGCTATCAAGATCTCCTACAACCCGGTGCAACATAGCAAGACGAAGCATATTGAGATTCGACATCATTTCATCCGGGATCACATCAAACATGGAGAGATTGAGGTGATCCATGTCAACACTCAAGAGCAACTAGCGGATATTTTCATGAAGCCTTTGGATGAAGCAAGATTTCGCGAGTTGAGGCATGCGCTAAATATCTTTGAATCGAGCAATGTAGCTTGAATCTAGGCACACCCCATCACATTCATCATATTATCTAGTTCTAGATGTAGGCATGGACATAGGGGGAGTGTTGTTCTCTCAATGAACTCTCCCTCCCCCCATTATGCATAAATTGATCAAGTCTTTCACATTAGCCATTCTTGATGGTACTTGTGCTTCAAAGATAAGTTTTGGTCATGGGCCCAAGGTTAAAATCTTCGCGGTGCCAAACCAATTGACTCAAACATAGGTGACTTCGTTCATCGCCCTCTCGTTGAGAGGCTTGGCTCCGTTTGGTTTGAGTTGTATTTTTCTTGTCTTAGGCTTTTTGGGTGTTGGTTTACTCCTTGTGTGCTCTTGATTTAGTTGCCTTTTGACCTTTGAGTATTCCTTTCCATTTGTGGTGTTTTCTTGTCTCCAACCCAAGCCTTCCCTATCTCAAACCTCTTATATCTTTGCATAAGCCCCTTCTCTCAAAATTTGATCTTAGTAGTTTTTCTGGCAGCAAGCGGTACTACTGCTCAGGCGGTACTACCGCACCCTTCTACGGTACTACCGCTGAGTGCAGTTTATTGGCCTCCTGTCGTTGCACTAGGACGGTACTACCGCTAGCAGCGACTGCTACTACCGCTGGCTCCAGCGGTACTACCGCTTCGGGGACCCGCGAGGGGGCTGGGCATGGGGAGTTCTAACTCCCCCATACCCATTCACTTCCTCTCCTCCCGTGTTCTCTCTCTCTCAGGCAGCCAAGAACTGCTCCGGAGGCCAGCTCCGGCCCTCTGAATCTGTGTCGTCTTCTCCGTTTCCGACCGATGGGATCGATCCCCACCTTCTCCTCTTGCCATGGATACCGGTATTGCCCTCTTTTTTCTCTCCTACAGTTCTATTTTTTTAATCTTGGTTCTAGGGCAGTGCATGTGGTATTCGTAGATTTTTGGCTAAATCTAGGCATGAGTAGGATGCGGGATGACTGCTAAATAGGAGTATAGTGGTATTTTCCAAGATTTTGCACTTCTTCGGCACTGGTACTACCGGATCCACACTGCAGATGTAATCCCGTCGGGTGGGCGGTACTACTGTTGGGATGCAGTCAGTACTACCTCTTGCAGCGGTACTACTGCTCGTGTCCAGTGGTACTACCGCTTACCCTTCGGTGGTACTACAGCTGCTGGGCACGGTACTACCGCTGTGACCTAGTTTTTCAGAATTTTTGCACTCACTTCTATTCTCATTTTGTATCTCTTGGCTTATGCAATGGCTTTACACCTACTTTATCCTTGCTCTGTGATTGTGGGTTCCAGGTGATGGTAGCTCCGTTCATCATGCTCATCACAAGAACCCAGACCGTCCCGGTGGTTCCGAGCGCTACCGTACATCAGATGGTACTCCAGCCAGTTCCAGTGGTCTTCCACGATAGCATGTCAAGAAAACCGTCAGTAAGCCGAAGGAGAAGAAGTACAACCCTCCGGATGAGATGCCTGGGAAGGAGTTTGCCGCTTGGCCTATGCACAATCCATATCGGCGTGATCAGGACATTACTCTTGTTGGTTGTCCTTTCTGGACCAAGGAGCAATCTCTTATCTATGTGGACATTCTGAAGGCCAAGAAGAACTTGTATGTTGTGGTCAAGTCTATTGACATCACTCACATGGAGAAGGACCTAGCTTACTTTGGAGAAGCTCTTGCTCTTTGTCAGCAGTGGGCACTTATTCCTATCATCACATTCAACAAGGACTATGATGCAGAGCTTGTGGCTCAGTTCTATGCCACTGTTCACTTTCATGCCAATGAGGAGAGATCCATGTCCTGGATGACTGGTGGGAGGAGATTCAAGGTTGATTGGAAGGATTTCATGGACTGTCTGGGCATTGTTGATGAGGGGGAAGACAACCTAGTTGGTCTCCAGCCTCACAAGGATACACCTCCTATTCACAAGTCGAAGCTTATCCGTTGCTCCAGGACTGTGACTTCTTCCAAGGGGGCCACTCGCACGGAGCTCGTCCAGTTCTTGGACATCATGCACCGTATCTTTCGCAACACTCTTTTCCCTCGCATTGGGAACATCGATCAGGTACACTCCTATTTGGTGGATCTACTCTTGCTTTGCATCAAGGAGAAGTGCAGGACATTTACTCTGGATATCTCCCACATCATGTGGTTTGAGCTTCGCTCTGATGTGTTTGACCGGAAGGTGCCCATCTATGGCCCTTGTCTGTATAAGTTGATTGAGACAACATGGGTTGTTGATTTTCCAGGAGAGGCACTCCCTACTGAGCATATGGTGTCTCATGGGGTTCTGAACTTGCGCCAGAAGGAGAACTGGGGGACTGCACCTGCTGCCCCCGGTGAGGAGATTGCCCCTACTGACTCTGATGATGAAGCTGAGCCGGATTATGAGTTTGTCCCCTCTCATGAGAAGGTACCATCTTGGGCATCCAAGCTCACGACAAAGATGAAGAAGCTCTTCTTCATGCAGGCCAAGGGTCAGTATAGGGCTCATGTTGCTGAGAAGAAGTCTTGCTCTCGTGACAAGGCTATGATGAGGGATTTGGGCATGGAGGTCACTAGTGGACCTGAGGATAGGATCACTAATGAGGAGCCCTGGATCGCGCAGCATTGCAAGTGGTCAGACTCAGAGATGGAGCATCAGGAGGCAGCTACAGAGGCGTCTGAGGAGCATGAGCACTCAGATGAGCACGAGGAGTTCTGATGTCCTGGAGCATCTCCATCACCTTGGGCTAGTTTAGTGCTCTTTGCCCCTTTTGGTGTCTCGATGCCTGATACGTCTCCAACGTATCTATAATTTTTGCTTGTTCCATGCTGTTATATTATTATTCTTGCATGTTTTACAATCATTTTGTAGCAACTTTATATCATTTTTTGGGACTAACCTATTGACATAGTGCCCAGTGCTAGTTGTTGTTTTTTGCTTGTTTTTTACTTCACAGAATGTCAGTACCAAACGGAGTCCAAACGTAGCGAAATTTTTTGGAGAATATTTTTGGACTAGAAGACATCCAGTGGGCCAAAGAAGTACCAGAGGGAAGGCCCGAGGGGAGCACAACCCCCCAGGGTGCGCCCAGGAGCCCAGGCGTGCCCTAGTGGGTTGTGCCCACCTCGGTGACCCCCAGCACCGCCTCTTCACCCTATAACTACCCAAATATTCCAGAAACACTAGGGGAGTCGACGAAACACAATTCCAGCTGCCACAATTTCTAGAACCACGAGATCCAATCTAGACACCATCACGGAGGGGTTCATCATCCTCATTGGTGCCTCTCCGATGATGCGTGAGTAGTTCATCATAGACCTATGGGTCCGTAGGCAGCAGCTAGATGGCTTCCTCTCTCTCTCTCTTTTGATTCTCAATACAATGGTCTCTTGGAGATCTATTTGATGTAACTCTTTTTTGCGGTGTGTTTGTTGGGATTCGATGAACTTTGAGTTTATGATCAGATCTTTATCCATGAATATTATTTGAGTTTTCTCTTGATCTCTTATATGCATGATTATTTATAGCCTCATATTTCTTCTTCGAATCTTTGGTTTAGTTAGGCCAACTAGATTGATTTTTCTTGCCATGGAAGAGGTGCTTTGTGATGGGTTCGATCGTGCGGTGTTCTTTCCCAGTGACAGAAGGGGCAGCAAGACACGCATGTATCGTTGCTATTAAGGATAACAAGATGGGGGCTATTCCTACATGAATAGATCTCGTCTACATCATGTCATCGTTCTTATTGCATTACTCTGTTTTCCATGAACTTAATACACTAGATGCATGCTGGATAGAGGTCGATGTGTGGAGTAATAGTAATCTTGGATGTGATGCAATAAGAACGATGACATGATGTAGACGAGATCTATTCATGTGTGGAGTAATAGTAATCTTGGATGTGATGCAATAACTAATCTTGGATGTGATGCCTATATATTGATCATTGCCTTGGATATCATCATAATTATTCGATTTTCTATCAGTTGCCCAATAGTAATTTGTTTACTCACCGTATGCCATTTTTCTTGAGAGAAGCCACTAGTGAAATCTACGGCTCCTAGGTCTATTCTTTATCATATTTTCTTTGAGATCTATTTTTATTCTCTTTTGTTTTCAGATCAGTTATTCCAAAAACCCAAGAATACCTTGCTGCAATTTTTTGCTACTTATTTTATTTCGCGTTTTATCGAGATCTATTTATCCAATCTACAGAATTTTTATCCCATCAACTTGACAATTTCTGACACCGTTACCCGCAGAGGGATTGACAACCCCTCATAAGCGTCGGGTTGCAAGTATTTGTTCTTTGTGTGCAGTTACCGTTTACATAGTGTTGCTTGGTTCTCCTACTAGATTGATACCTTGGTTTCATAACTGAGGGAAATACCTACTGTAGTTGTATTGCATCATCCCTTTCTCTTTGGGGAAATACCGACATAGATCAAGAGACATCAGAAGGAATTTCTGGCGCCGTTGCCGGGGAGACATCGTCAACATCTATCAGGTTCCTAATCAAAAATCTCATCTCCTTGCAATTTACATTATTTTCCATTTGCCTCTCATTTTCATCTCCCCCACTTCACAAAAATTTGCCGTTTTATTCGCCCTCTTTTTCGTTTGCCATTTTCTCATCAGATCTATTTTTGTTTGCAATCTTGTTTGCGTAGTCACGATGACTCAACAAAACACCAAGTTGTGTGATTTTTCCAATACCAATAATAATGATTTTATTAGCACTTCGATTGCTCCTCCCGCCACTAGTGCGGAATCTCCTGATATTAATGCCGCTTTGTTGAATCTTGTTATGAAAGATCAGTTTTCCGGTACTCCTAATGAGGATGCCGCGTCCCATCTAAACACATTCATAGAATTATGCGATATGCAAAAGAAAAAAGATGTGGACAATGATATTGTGAAGCTGAAATTATTTCCTTTCTCTTTGAGGGATCGTGCAAAAATTTGGTTTTCTTCTTTGCCTCGCAATAGTATCGATTATTGGGATAAGTGCAAAGATGCTTTTATTACTAAGTATTTTCCGCCCGTGAAAATTATTTCCCTTAGAACTCAAATCATGAATTTTAAGCAACTTGAGCATGAACTTGTTGCACAATCTTGGGAAAGAATGAAGTTGATGCTAAGAAATTGTCCTACTGATGGTTTAAATCTTTGGATGATCATACAAAAATTTATGCGGGATTGAAATTAGTTTCTAGAAATATTTTAGATTCCGCCGTGGGTGGTACTTTTATGTAAATTACTTTGGGTGAAGCTACTAAATTGCTTGATAATATTATGGCAAATTATTCACAATGGCATACTGAAAGAGCACCTACTAGTAAAAAAGGTTAATTCGGTTGAAGAAATTAGTACTTTGAGTGAAAAAGTAGATGCTCTTATGAAATTGGTTGCTAATAAAAGTGCTCCTATTGATGTGCCTTTGTCTACTTTGATTGAGCAAAATAGTGATCCCGTAGATGTGAATTTTTTCTCACGAAACCATTTTAATAACAATGCCTATAGAGGTAATTTTAATCCTAGGCCTTTTCCTAGAAGTTCCTCTAATAATTATGGTAATTCTTCTTACAATAATAATAGGAACACCTCTGATCTTGATAATAATATTAAATAATTTATCAATGCTCAAAAAGTTTTCAATACTATGATAGAAGAAAAGATGAATAAGATTGATGATATGTCTAGAAGCATTGATAGAATTTCTCACGATGTAGAAAATCTCAAGTTGAAAATTTTTGTACCCAAGGTTGATGAATCAATTAAGGCTTTATATGTTTCTATGGATGAAAGTAGGAAAATAACCGCTATGCTTAGAGGTAAAAGAGAAGTTTTAGAAAGAGCGTTTTCTAGTGATTGTTTTCATAATAATGATAAAGATCTTAAAGTGATTGGTGTTTCTTCTATTCATTACTTGTTTAGTAAAATTAAAATTGATGATAAAGGTACTGAAGAAGAGTCAACTTTAGTTATAAGGCGTCCCGATAATTCGGAGGGTGAAAATCTTGATGAAAAAATTGATAAAAGTGGGTTTGGAGTTGTCAAAACTTTAACTAGTGATGTGCCCACTCTTTTGGATTACAAAGACTTTAATTATGATAATTGCTCTTTGATTGATTGTATTTCTTTGTTACAATCCATGATAAATTCACCCCATGCTTATGAACAAAATAAAGCTTTTACTAAACATATTGTTGATGCCATGATGAAAGCTTTGGAAGAAAAATTGGAGTTAGAGATTTCAATTCCTAGAAAATTGCATGATGAATGGGGACCTACTATCAAAGTCAAGATTAAAAATTATGAGTGTTTTGCTTTATGTGATTTGGGTGCTAGTGTTTCCATAATTCCGAAATCTTTATGTGATGTGCTTAGTCTTACCGATATTGAAGAATGTTCTCTTAATTTGCACTTGGCGGATTCTACTATTAAGAAGACTTTGGGAAGAATTAATGATGTTCTTATCCTTGCAAATAGAAATTATGTTCACATAGATTTTATTGTTCTTGATATTGATTGCAATCCGTCTTGTCCAATTATACATGGTAGACCGTTTTTACGTACTATTGGTGCCGTGATTGATATGAAAGAAGGCAATATTAAATTTCAGTTTCCACTAAGGAAGGGTATGGAATACTTCCCTAGAACAAGAATTAGGCCACCATATGAATCAATCATGAGGGCGTCCTATGGATCTAAAACTAAAGATGACAAAACTTGAATCTATGCATTATGCCTAGCTAGGGGCATAAAACGATAACGCTTGTTGGGAGGCAACCCAATGAATAAATTTTATTTTCACCTTTTTCTTACTGTTATTGAGTGTTTGCACAATTATGCCTCTGTTATGATTGTGTTTTTTATGTTTTAATTAGTGTTTGTGCCAAGTAAAGCCTTTGGGATCATGTTGGGTGATAGTTGATTTGATCTTGTTGAAAAACAGGAACTTTTGCATCCAGTAAAATAATTTTTTAAAATCACAGAAGCGACGAAAAATTATGAATTTTTTACACAATATTGATATACAAATTTCATACGTTTTCCTAAATTTTCAGAATTTTTGGAGTTATAGAAGTATACGAAGTTTCCAGATTACTATAGACTGTTCAGTTTTTGACAGATTCTGTTTTCGTTGCATTGTGTGCTTATTTTGATGAATCTATGGAGTATATTGGAGGGTATAAGCCATAGTAAAGTTAGAATAAAGTAGATATAATGCGATAATAAAATATGAATGGGTTTGCAACAGTACTTAGAGTAGTGATTTGCTTTATTATACTAACGGATCTCACGAAGGTTTTGTTAAGTTTTGTGTGATTGAAGTTTTCAAGTTTTGGGTGAGATCACGGTGGATGAAGGAATAAGGAGTGAAAAGAGCCTAATCTTGGGGATTTCCCATGGCACCCCAAGTTAATATTCAAGGATAACCAAGCAACTAAGCTTGGGGGTGCCCCGGAAGGCATCCCCTCTTTCTTCTAACGACCATCGGTATTTTACTTGGAGCTATATTTTTATTCGTCACATATCATGAGTTGTGCTTGGAGTGTCTTGTATTATATGAGTATTTTCTTGTTTTTCTTTTTAGTTTGTAACAAGTATCCTTGCTGGACACACCTTTTTGAGAGAGCCAAAATTATGCTATGATTTGTTACAATTGCTCTATATGCTTCACTTAATTTTTTTGAGCTATGGAATTGCTCTAGTGCTTCACTTATATCTTTTTGAGCACGGTGTGCTTTAATGTTTTTAAAGAAATGCTCTCATGCTTCACTTAGATTTATTTGAGAGTTAGTAAATTTTTGAAGAAATTCTCTCATGCTTCACTTATATTATTTTGAGAGACGAAAAAATTTATGTTCATGTTCTTCACTTAGATTTATTTGAGCTTGTCAAAAGCAATTGAAATATATGAAACTAGTCCCAAAGTGATAGATATTCAAGAGGGATATAATAAAAACTTTCATGAAGATCATTGGACAAAATAAACTTGATTCTTTGTAATAGTTTTGAGATATGATGATAGTAATATGTGAGTCATGTTGGTGAGTAATTATGCTTTAGTAAGAATATTGGTGTTAAGGTTTGTGATTCCCTATGCAAGCATGAAAGTCAATAGTTATGCAATGAAATTATATCCTACTTGTGGTGCATTATTCGGTGTTAGTTATGCTTAATGCTCGCTTATGTGATTTTTTGTTTCTTTGTTGGTTGCTTCTCATTCTTTTTGCTAGCCTCCACTTGTACTAAGTAGAAATACTACTTGTGCATCCAAAATCCTTAAACCCAGTTTTGCCATATGAGTCCACCATACCTACCTATATGCGGTATTTCCATGCCGTTATAAGAAAATTTGTATGTGCCATCTCTAATTTTCAAAATAAATTTCCTTTTTGTGTGCTCGTACTGCTCACGAAGCGGCAGGGGGTGGCCAATATTTTCCATGCTAGATGTGTTATTCTCAAGATGAGTGTTTATTCACTTTTCATTGCACGAGAGTGCGGCGGTAATAGGGATGCCCAGTCCCGAAATGAAAAATAAATTTACTTTATGTTGTCAAATAATAAATTCCTTGGAAAGTGTTGGTATGGAGGGCACCCGTGGATACGGTTAGCCATGGATTGTGAAAGAATGGTGGAAAAGGAATAAACTTTATTTTCTGTTTGGGAACCGCCTATGATATATCTAGCATGGGAAGTGTTGGGAATTACTCGGTCATTTTCATTGACGGGAAAAGTATGCCTCTCAAAAAATTTATCTCTCAATTTAAGCTTTGAGCTCTGGCACCTCTACAAATCCCTACTTCCCTCTATGAAGGGCCTATCTATTTACTTTATGCAATTTTTATTTTTATTCGAGTCTCCATCTTCTCTTATAAGCACCAACTAAGGGGCACTATGATCGTACTTGAGCATTGGATGTAGCTAATATGCGAGTGTGTTTCATGAATGGATCAATGATTGAGCATGATGGGCTAGGGATAACTTTCTTTAGTGTTGATATTTTGAAAGACATGGTTGCTTGTTGATATGCTTGAGTATTGAAATCTCCATGTCAAAACTAGACTATTGCTTTGAACCATATAAAAGTCCAAATGTCCATGCTACAAAAGAAGAGAATATGTGATGAACATGTTAGGCAGCATTCCACATCAAAAAATCTGTTTTTATCATTTACTTACTCGAGGACGAGTAGGAATTAAGCTTGGGGATGCTGATACGTCTCCAACGTATCTATAATTTTTGTTTGTTCCATGCTGTTATATTATCATTCTTGGATGTTTTACAATCATTTTATAGCAACTTTATATCATTTTTTGGGACTAATCTATTGACATAGTGCCCAGTACCAGTTGCTGTTTTTGCTTGTTTTTTACTTCGCAGAATATCAGCACCAAACGGAGTCCAAACACAATGAAACTTTTTGGAGATTTTTTTGGACCAGAAGACATCCAGTGGGCCAAAGAAGTACCAGAGAGGAGGCCCGAGGGGAGCACAACCCCCCAGGGCGCGCCCTGGTGGGTTGTGCCCACCTCGGTGACCACTCGCACCGCCTCTTCGCCCTATAGATACCCAAATATTCGAGAAACCCTAGGGGAGTCGACGAAACACAATTCCAACCGCCGCAAGTTCCAGAACCACGAGACCCAATCTAGACACCATTGATGACCCACAAGTATAGGGGATCTATCCTAGTCCTTTCGATAAGTAAGAGTGTCGAACCCAACGAGGAGCAGAAGGAAATGACAAGTGGTTTTCAGCAAGGTATTCTCCGCAAGCACTGAAATGATTGGTAACAGGTAGTTTTGTGATAAGATAATTCGTAATGGGTAACAAGTAACAAATGTAACAAAGGTGCAGCAAGGTGGCCCAATCCTTTTTGTAGCAAAGGACAAGCCTGGACGAACTCTTATATAAAGCAAAGTGCTCCCGAGGACAGATGGGAATTATTGTCAAGTTAGTTTTCATCATGCTCATATGATTCGCGTTCATTACTTTGATAATTTGATATGTGGGTGGACCAGTGCTTGGGTGTTGTCCTTACTTGGACAAGCCTCCCACTTATGACTAACCCCTCTTGCAAGCATCCGCAACTATGAAAGAAGAATTAAGATAAATCTAACCATAGCATGAGACATGTGGATCCAAATCAGCCCCTTACGAAGCAACACATAAACTAGGGTTTAAGCTTCTATTACTCTAGCAACCCATCATCTACTTATTACTTCCCAATGCCTTCCCCTATGCCCAAATCATGGTGAAGTGTCATGTAGTTGACGTTCACATAACACCACTAGAGGAAAGACAACATACATCTCATCAAAATATCGAACGAATACCAAATTGACATGATTACTTATAACAAGACTTCTCCCATGTCCTCAGGAACAAACGTAACTACTCACAAAGCATATTCATGTTCATAATCAGAGGGGTAATAAATATCATTAAGGATCTGAACACATGATCTTCCACCGAATAAACCAACTAGCATCAATTACAAGGAGTAATCAACACTACTAGCAACCCATAGGTACCAATCTGAGGTTTTGAGACAAAGATTGAATACAAGAGATGAACTAGGGTTTGAGAGGAGATGGTGCTGGTGAATATGTTGATGGAGATTGACCCCCTCTCAATGAGAGGATCGTTGGAGGTGACGATGGCTTCGATTTCCCCCTCCCGGAGGGAAGTTTCAAAGGCAGAATAGCTCTGCCGGAGCCCTAGATTGCTTCTGCCCAGGTTCCGCCTCGAGACGGCGGAGCTTCGTCCCGAAAGCTTCCTTATAATTTTTTCTAGGTAAAATCCCTTCATATAGCAGAAGATGGACATCGAAAACCTGCCAGGGGGCCCACAAGCCCTAGGGGCGCGCCCAGGGGGGTAGGGCGCGCCCCCCAGGCTTGTGGCCACCTTGTGGGTCCCCCTCTGGTATTTCTTCGCCCAATATTTTTTATATATTCCAAAATAATTCTTCGTAAATTTTCAGGACTTTTGGAGTTGGGCAAAATAGGTCTCTCAGATTTGCTCCTTTCCGGTCCAGAATTCCAGCTGTCGGCATTCTCCCTCTTTGTGTAAACCTTGTAAAATAAGAGAGAAAAGGCATAAGTATTGTACCATAATGTGTAATAACAGCCCATAATGCAATAAATACCAACATAACAACATGATCCAAAATGGACGTATCAACTCCCCCAAGCTTAGACCTCGCTTGTCCTCAAGCGGAAACCAAAATCGATAATCATGTCCACATGTTTAGAGATAGAGGTGTCGATAAAAATAAAATACAGACATGAAGGCATCATGATCATCTTTAGAACAGCAACATATATTGTCATATAATTTCTTATGCGAAAGTAATAATTCGTTCACAAGGTAAAGTATGAAACAAGAACTTTATTGAAAACTAACAAACTATGATCTTGGTCATTGAAACAATTGCAATTTATCATAACATCGGAAAGAGTCAATGTAGAGCTTTCATATAGCAAGTTTCACATACTCAACTATCATTTAGTCTTTCACAATTGCTAACACTCACGTGATACTTATGAGATCAAAGTTTCAATCGGATACAGAGAAAGATAGGGTCTTATAACTTCGCCTCCCAACCTTTTACCTCAAGGGTAACGTCAACAATAATAGTTAATGAATATCTACATCCGAGTGGATATATATATTTGGATCTTCCCCAACATATAGTGCTTGCCAAAAAGAAAAAGTGTAAAAAGAATAGGTGATGATCACCATGACTCTTGTATAAAGGTAGAAGGTAAATAAAAGATAGGCCCTTCGCAGAGGGAAGTAGAGGTTGTCATGCGCTTTTATGGTTGGATGCACAAAATCTTAATGCGAAAGAACGTCACTTTATATTGCCGCTTGTGATAAAGAACTTTATTATGCAGTCCATCACTTTTATTTCTTCTATATCACAAGTTCATATAAAGCTTATTTTCCTCACACTAAAAGATCATACATATTTAGAGAGCAATTTTTACTGCTTGCACCGATGACAACTTACAGGATCTTACTCAATCCATAGGTAGGTATGGTGGACTCTCATGGCAAAACTTGGTTGAGGGATTTTGGAGGCACAATTAGTATCTCTACTTGGTGCAAAAGATTTGGCTAGCATAGGATGAGAAGCAAGCTCAACATGATGGAGGATCCATGACAATATAACTTCTATTCGGATATAAAGAAACATAACCCATTATGTTGTCTTTCTTGTCCAACATCAACCTTTTAGCATATAATATTTTGATGAGTGCTCACAATCACAAAAGATGTCCACGATAGTATATTTATATGTGAGACCTCTCTTTCTTTATTACTTCCTATTAATTGCAACAATGACCAAAACTATGTTTGTCAACTCCCAACAAATTTCGTGCGACATACTTCTTATATGTGAAGTCGTCACTTCCCATAAGATCATTATATAATCTTTTTATTTCTTTATTTCTTTTTCTCAAGATCATAGCAAGAAAGCAAAGCCCTTGACTCAAAACTAATCTTTATTATATAACTCTCGGACTTAATTACATAGAGGGAACACAAAGCAAAGCTCAAAGCTAGATCATACTAAAACTTTATTCTACTAAACTGAGTTATAACCAAAAGGATTGAACTAAGAAAAATGATAAAGGTAAAGATGTGATGGTGATACAATACCGGGGCACCTCCCCCAAGCTTGGCAGTTGCCAAGGGGAGTGCACATACCCATGTACTTAGGTCTCTTTCTTCGGAGGTGGTGATGATGGAGTTGATGATGTTGTGGGCTTGTCTTCCATCTTCCAGGGCATAGGTTCACCATCATAGAAAGATGAACGAGGTTCCGGAATCCTCAAATCTGCAGCCAAACTCATCCTCTTAAATCTATATTCATACTCATAGTTTTGGTTCTGCGGGTCATAGATCTGGTCTTGGAGACGTCATGGCGATCTAGATCTGTCAGGAAAAATAGCTCGAAACAAGAATAGAGGATATTGCCATGGTACGGTGGTGAAAACCTTCGGGAGATTATATAATGAATTTTTACCGACCAAAAGGAGTGTACTACAAGAAAACGGAGTCCGGAGGGCACACGGGGTGGCCACAAGCCTGGGAGGCGCGCCCAGGGGGGTAGGGCACTACTAGTTGGAATAGCTTCTACCCACTTAGTAACATAATCAACAGCAACCAAAATATGTGTATACCCATTAGAGGAAGGAAAAGGTCCCATATAATCAAATCCCCAAACATCAAATGGTTCAATAACAAGTGAATAATTCATAGGCATTTCCTGACATCTTGGAAAATAACTTCTTTAAGCATTTTAATGGAGGTGTTATGATCAGCACTACTAGTTGGAATAGCTTCTACCCACTTAGTAACATAATCAACAGCAACCAAAATATGTGTATACCCATTAGAGGAAGGAAAAGGTCCCATATAATCAAATCCCCAAACATCAAATGGTTCAATAACAAGTGAATAATTCATAGGCATTTCCTGACGTCTACTAATATTACCAATTCTTTGACATTCATCACAAGACAAGACAAACTTACTAGCATCCTTAAAAAGAGTAGGCCAATAAAAACCAGATTGTAATACCTTGTGTGCAGTCCTATCTCCAGCATGGTGTCCTCCGTAGGCCTCGGAGTGACACTTGCGTAGGATCTGTTCCTATTCATGCTCAGGTACACAACGTCTAATAACACCATCTGTCGGTGTACTAAGTATTGGGCCACTAGTACCCCGTACTTGTGCACGGGCAGTTGTAGCCATACTCGCGGCAAGGCTTGTCGGGGAACAGTTCGAGGTTGATTCAAGCCACCAAAGAAATCATCAAGTCAGAGATCTGAGGATCAGTAGATAAGAAGAGCTGGAATCCGAAGGCTAGCTTCCCCGGCAAGATCTTGCCGGAGTGGCCCGCGGAGCCCGGCAAGGATCGGCGCCCGGCAAGCTTCGGCGTCCGGCAAGGTTTTTGTTGCTGTGCCACCGCTCTAGCATAGCGACAAACCCGACATTCTGGGTCCTTCTTTGGATGCGTGGCGATGCGCCAGTGGAGGAGAGCTTAAGCGGTGTTGATGGGATGGCCCCTTTTTCCATCCCCAAGAAAGTAAGGACACCTAAACGGACACCTCACGGTGCATTAAATGCGTTCGTCCTAGTCCGTCAGGGGTTAGGTATGATGACCCTGTAGCTACTTTACACCTCAATGTATGTACATTTTGCCACTGTGGTGACCCCTTTGTGGTATAAAAGGAGGCCCACGGCAACTGCTACAGGAAGGAAGGATCTTCTGGCCCATTCTGCATGCGTAGCTGCTCTTGAACGTACTATTCACTGTGAGCGCTCCTGGAGCCTGGGCTCAAGAACACTAATAATAACACAAGGCAGGAGTAGGGTTTTACGCTGATCAGCGGCCCGAACCTGGGTAAAATCGCCCCGCGTCGATCATTGGTTCTGCTCTTTGCGCATACCTCTCCCCCCGCCGAATTGTAAAGGGGTCTCTTGGGATCCCATAGGTGTCGTACGCCGACATCTTTGGCGTGCCAGGATGAAGCTACTCAAAGAATCGCTGCCGAAGATGCCCTCCTGATGGGGCGCCGCGTTGCTCTTAATGCTCACGAGGAAGATCTCACTGCACGTGAGCAGGCGCTCGCCGCCAAGCTTCGCAGCAAAGATGAAGATATCGAGAAGCTTGTCGCGCGGCGGACCCAGGAGCTGGAGCAAAAACACAAAGAGGCGCTCGAAGCTCTGACTGTAAGTCACGCCGGCAAGCTCAAGGAGGCCGTCGATGCTGCCGAAGCTGCAGAGGCCGCCAAGAACGAGCTGAGCGACAAAGTAAAGAAGCTGGAAGTAGATCTCGAAGAGCACGGCAAGGAGCTCTTGACGCTCAAAGGTGATAGGGAAAAACCCTCCACACCCTGGCGGAGATGCAAGTTGCTATGTCTAACAAGACCAAGCAGCTCTCCTCAGCAAATGAAGCCATTGCCATTCTGGAATTGAAGCTGACCATGTTGGAGAAGTCTCTCGAGGCCGGCAGGGCCCACGAGAAGGCTCTACTCAAAGATCTCCAGGGAGAGAGGAACCTGCTCAAGAGCGCTGCCGCCGCCCAAATCGATTACAAAAAGGGGGTGGAGATCTTGACTGGACGTCTCATCGACGCTGCGAAGGAGCTTACGGCAAAACTGTCAACCATGGGCCTGTCAAGCTTCAGGTATTCTTCCGAGGAAAGGATATCTTCAAGCGCCAGGTTGACGATGTTCTTTGAAAGCATCATCAATGCCTTGAGGCTGCTTCAGTCTAGCTGGGCGACCCAATTGGACAACGAGACCCGCCGGCTTTGCCGGGCCGTCCTCCGCAAGGTGCTTATCAAGGTGGTGCACAGCAATCCCGGCATCGACCTCTCCAACGTGCTCGGCCATCTGCCAAAGGACGCAAATGTCGAGGCGCTTGAAGAACTTATCGCGCCTATTCTTGAGAAGGTGGACTCCATCAAAAGGATCGAAGGCCAGCGCGGAGATTAACTGCTCCACTTTTTCTTGCCGTCGTCATTCCATGTCAAAGACGATTAAGTCTCAAGTTAGAATTGCGGCAACTCATTAATGTAATATAACTCGCCTATGTTTAGGTACATGCTTGCTATTTTCCTTGTCTAATTCTTTTATGTATGGAGTTCACCCTACGCTTACTGAAAAAACTTGCCGGCGCGCAACCTACCGCGAGCACTGGGTGCGGGACTTCAGCAGCCTGCTGGAGGCGCAGCAGCTGGCAAGACTCCTTGGCGTTCTCAGTGCAGCCACTTAAATCGTTGAGCGGACTCGAAACAAAATAAGGGCGCAACCGATTACAGCAAGGGTTCCTTCGCGTACAGATTTTCCATACAAGAGTCAGAATCGTCCAAGGAAATAACTTTGCAATAAAGGAAACTTGTTCTAAGTTTTTAGAACTTAGCTTTCTGTCACTGCCCTTCCTCCGGCAAGCGTCGATTCCGAACGTCGCCAACTGGTACTCATATCTCCCTCCCCCCCCCCAGCAAATGTGCACGCGAGGAATCCTTCTGTCTTTTAAGAAAAAGAAAGAAGAGAAAATAAAGATATGAAACCTTGGCGGTTCGTTAGAACTTACCGAGAGTAGGTGTCATACAACATCTTAGACAAACATGCATATATAAATATGATCATGGAAATCAACCTCAAACTGTTCCCCGACAAGCCTTGCCGCGAGTATTGGGCCACTAGTACCCCGTACTTGTGCACGGGCAGTTGTAGCCATACCCGCGGCAAGGCTTGTCAGGGAACAGTTCGAGGTTGATTCAAGCCTCCAAAGAAATCATCAAGTTAGAGATCTGAGGATCAGCAGATAAGAAGAGCTGGAATCCGAAGGCCAGCTTCCCCGGCAAGATCTTGCCGGAGTGGCCCGCGGAGCCCGGCAAGGATCAGCGCCCGGCACGGCTTGGCGCCCGGCAAGCTTCAGCACCCGGCAAGGTTTTTGTTGCTGTGCCACCGCTCTAGCACAGTGACAAACCCAACATTCTGGGTCCTTATTTGGATGCGTGGCGACACGCCAGTGGAGGAGAGCTTAAGCGGTGTTGATGGGATGGCCCCTTTTTCCATCCCCAAGAAAGTAAGGACACCTAAACGGACACCTCACGGTGCATTAAATGCGTTCGTCCTAGTCCGTCAGGGGTTAGGTATGATGACCCTGTAGCTACTTTACACCTCAATGTATGTACATTTTGCCACTGTGGTGACCCCTTTGTGGTATAAAAGGAGGCCCACGGCAACTGCTACAGGAAGGAAGGATCTTCTGGCCCATTCTGCATGCGTAGCTGCTCTTGAATGTACTGTTCACTGTGAGCGCTCCTGGAGCCTGGGCTCAAGAACACTAATAATAACACAAGGCAGGAGTAGGGTTTTACGCTGATCAGCGGCCCGAACCTGGGTAAAATCGCCCTGCGTCGATCGTTGGTTCTGCTCTTTGCGCATACCTCTCCCCCCGCCGAATCGTAAAGGGGTCTCTTGGGATCCCATATGTGTCGTACGCCGACACCATCTACTCCTTCTTTATAAAGGTGTGGGTCATCCCAGAAGTAATGTCTTAAATCATAGAAAATCTTTTTCTTTTGTTGGTATGTGAAACTAGGTGGTATAAATTTAGCAATAATATAATTGGCATAATCAGCATACCAAGGAGTACTTCAAGAAGCATTTATGATAGCTAATTGTTCATTAGGAAAGCTATCATCAATAGGTAGTGGGTCATCAAGAATATTTTCTAACCTAGACAAGTTGTCTGCTACGGGGTTCTCAGCTCCCTTTTTATCAATAATATGCAAATCAAATTCTTGCAGCAAGAGAACCCATCTAATAAGTCTAGGTTTAGCATCTTTCTATTCCATAAGGTATTTAATAGCAGCATGATCAGTGTGAATAGTTACTTTGGAATCAACAATATAAGATCTGAACTTATCACAAGCAAATACAACCGCTAAAAATTCTTTTTCAGTAGTAGCATAGTTTCTTTGAGCATTGTCTAGAGTTTTACTGGCATAATGGATAACATTTAATTTCTTATCAACTCTTTGTCCTAGAAAAATACCATCAGCATAATCACTAGCATCACACATAATTTCAAAGGGTAGGTTCCAATCAGGTGGTTGAACAATAGGTGCAGAAATTAAGGCTTTCTTAAGTATTTCAAATGCTTCTACACAATCATCATCAAAAGCAAATGGAACATCCTTTTGCAAGAGATTAGTAAGAGGCCTAGAAATTTTAGAGAAGTCTTTAATAAACCTCCTATAGAAACCAGCATGACCAAGGAAACTTCTTATACCTTTGATATCTTTTGGACACGGCATTTTTTCAATAGCACCAACTTTAGCTTTGTCAACTTCAATACCTCTTTCGGAGATTGTATGCCCCAAGACAATAACTTAATTAACCATAAAGTGGCACTTCTCCCATGTCAAGACAAGATTAGTTTCTTCACATCTCTACAAAACTCGATCAAGGTTGCTTAAGCAATCGTCAAAAGAAGTTCCGTAAACGGAGAAATCATCGATGAAAACCTCAACAATCTTTTCACAAAAGTCAGAGAATATAGTAGTCATACATCTTTGAAAGGTAGCAGGTGCATTACATAAACCAAAAGGCATACGTCTATAAGCAAAGGTACCGAAAGGGCAAGTAAAAGTAGTTTTTTCTTGATCCTCCTGTGACACAAGTATTTGGGAAAAACCAGAATAACCACCTAGAAAGCAGAAGTGTGATGTTTTGATAGTCTTTCTAGCATTTGATCAATAAAAGGTAGAGGATAATGATCTTTCCTAGTAGCTTTGTTTAATTTTCTAAAATCAATTACCATTCTAAAACCGGTGACAATTCTTTGCAGAATAAATTCATTTTTATCATTAGGAACAACGGTAATACCTCCCTTCTTAGGGACACAATGAATAGGACTTACCCATCTACTATCAGCAATAGGATAAATTATACCTGCTTCCAGAAGCTTTAGTATTTCATTTCTTACCACTTCTTTCATTTTTGGATTCAACTATCACTGGTGATCAACAACAGGTTTAGCATCAGGTTCCATATTAATTTTGTGCTGACATAGAGTGGGACTAATGCCCTTAAGATCATCCAGAGTATATCCAATAGCTGCATGGTGCTTCTTTAGAGTTTTCAATAATTTCTTTTCTTCATGCTCTGAAAGGTTAGCACTAATAATAACATGATATATCATTTTCTCATCAAGATAAGCATATTTCAGAGTATCAGGTAATTATTTAAGATCAAACACAGGATCACTCTTGGGTGGTAGAGGATCTCCAAGAGTCTCAACAGGCTAATTGTGTTTCAAAATAGGCATTTGTGTAAAGAAAATCTCGTCTAATTCCTTTCTTTCATTCATGAACATATCATTTTCATGGTCTAGCAAATATTGTTCTAAAGGATCAGTAGGAGGCATGGCAATAGAAGCAATACCAATAATTTCACCTCTATTAGGCAATTCTTTATCATGGGGTTGTCTACGAAATTTGGAGAAATTAAACTCATGAGACACATCCCCAAAACTGACACTAACAGTTTCTTTCTCACAATCTATTTTAGCATTAACAGTGTTCAAGAAAGGTCTACCAAATATAATGGGACAAAAATCATCTTGTGGGGAACTGAGAACTAGGAAATCAGTAGGGTATTTTATTTTCCCACACAAGACTTCAACATCTCTAACAATCCCAATTGGTGATATAGTATCTCTATTGGCAAGCTTAATAGTGACAACAATATCTTCTATTTCAATAGGTGCAATATCATTCATAATTTCTTAACAATACCTATTAGAATTGCACTCACACTAGCACCCAAATCATACAAGCCATGGTAACAATGATCTCCTATTTTAACAGAAACAACAGGCATGCCAACAACAGGTCTATGTTTATCTTTATCATCGGGTTTAGCAATTCTAGTAGCTTCATCACAAAAATAAATAACATGCCCATCAATATTATCAACCAAGAGATCTTTAACCATAGCAATACCAGGTTCAACTTTAATTTGTTCAGGAGGTGTAGGTGTTCTAGTATAACTCTTATGAACCGCGGCTGAAGCTTTTGCATGTTCCTTTATCCTAACTTCAAAATAAACCTGCTCAGTGCAGCCACGCATCCAGTCAAACGCCTCACGTCCTTGACTGTCTTGGGTGCTTGAATTTTCTCGATAGCCTTGATCTTGTCAGGGTTGGCCTCTATCCCTCGATGAGACACAAAGAAGCCAAGTAGCTTGCCGGAGGGAACTCCAAACACACACTTCTCTGGGTTCAGCTTCAAGTTGATCCTGCGCAGATTAGCAAAGGTTTCTTCCAAATCCTGGATGAGGGTAGATCTATCCTTGGTCTTGACCACAATATCATCCATGTAAGATTCAATGTTTCTATGCAGCTGGGATTCAAAGCCAATCTGTACTGCTCTTGCAAAAGTGGATCTGGTGCTCTTCAACCCGAAGGGCATCCGTATGAAGCAGTACGTGCCACATGGGGTTATGAACGCAGTCTTCTCCTAGTCTTCCTTGGACATGAAGATCTGGTGGTATCCGGAGTAGGCATCCAGGAAGGAAAGTAGGTCACACCCGGAAGTGGAGTCCACAATCTGGTCGATGCGTGGCAAGGGGGACGGGTCCTTCGGGCATGCCTTGTTTAGATCTGTGAAGTCTATGCAAAGCCTCCATTTCCCATTTGCCTTGCCTACCACCACTGGATTTGCTAACCATGTGGGATGCAACACTCCTCTGACCAAACCAGCTGCTTCAAGCTTCTTGATCTCTTCGGCAATAAACTGTTGCCGCTCGAAAGCTTGCTTCTGAACCTTCTGCTTGATGGGTCGGGCATGCGGGCAGACAACAAGGTGGTGCTTGATTACCTCCCTAGGAATACTGGGGATATCAGATGGTTGTCTGGCAAACACATTGATATTCGCCCGCACGAACGCAACGAGCGTGCTTTCCTATTTGTCATCAAGGGTGGCGCTGATAGTGAAGGTAGCATCAGCGCCAGCCAGCCCTGCCGGGACCTTCTTCATAGCAGGTGCAGCAGCTTTGGATCTCTTGCTATTGGAACTCTCTGGCAAGTCATCAACAGGCGCAGCACACTCTGGAGAGGCACGCTTCCCGAATTCCTTGCTGGCGTCCTTGCTAGCTCTCTTCATTTTCTTACTTTCCTTGGCGGGAGCAGTGGCTTCCGCGACCTCTGCCGCAACTGCCTCCCGGTACATCTTGTCCATGCATATAACTGCGTCCTTCTGATCTAACGGAATGGAAATGACTCCTACCGGCCCTGGCATCTTCAAGGTGTTGTAGGCATAGTGGGATGCCGCCATGAACTTGGCCAGAGCTGGGCGACCAAGGATCCCATTGTACGGCATGGGGAGATCAACCACGTCAAACACGATCTTCTTAGTCCGGTAGTTTAACTCCCCTCTGAATGTCACCGGCAGCGTGATCTTTCCCTTAGGACGACTCCTGCCAGGGTTGATTCCTTGGAACGTGCCAGTAAACTTGAGTTCCTCATCTGCTATCTGAAGTTTGCTGATGACCTTTGGAGATATCAGATTCAACCCGGCCCACTGTCAACCAACATCTTTGTGACTTTGAGGTTGCATATTGTTGGTGAGACCAACAACGGCAAGCACCCTACCACGATGGTGCGTCAGGGTCATCCTCTTCGTCAAAGATGATGGGCGTGCGGGACCACTTGAGCGGCTTCCAAGAATCTGCCACTGGCTCCATGGCATTGACTTCACGCGCCCACTGTTTAAGTTGGTGGTGAGAGGAGTGCAGAGATGCACCCCCGTTAATGCACAGGGCGTGAGTGGCTTTCTCGAACTCCTGCTCGCTGGTTTCCTCTTCATCTCCTTCATCGCTCTCATTATTACAATCCTCCTTTTTATGGCCTCTGGCGGGTTTCCCTTGATTCCGAGGAGCCTTGCCGGGTCGACTTACTCCGCCGCCTCGGCCCTTCCCGCCAGCACCATCCTGGTTTTTCTCCTGATCATGCTTCTCATACTCCGCCCTCTACTTCTTGACAAGCTGCTCAACCTGATGACACTCCTGAAGGTCGTGACCCTTGGTCCTATGGATCTTGCAGTACGGCCCATCACCCTTCCCAACCTTCTCGGCAGCCGCGGCCGCCCAGCAGTCAGTGCATGCGGCAACCTCCTTACTGGGGGCCTCGGCCTTGGCCTTATTGCCGGTACTAGGTGTGCTTGATCCTTCGACGGCCATCACAACTTTCTCCTTGCGCTTTTTGTTGCGCTTCTTGTTCTTCTTCTTCTGACTGGTGGCGTCGTCGTCATCGTCTGAATCGATGTCGACGCCATCCTCTTCACCGGGAAGTCGCCTTCCCTTCTCTATTCGAGCACACTTATACACCAGAGTGTATAACTCATTCACAGTCTTGGGCAGCCGCACGTTCATTTTGGAACGTATCCTACGGTTGCGCACGTTGGACTGGAATGCGGCTATCACAGCTGCCGGGTGGATATCAGGGATGTTCCTGTGCACTCGACTGAACCTTTGCATGTACTTCCGTAGACTTTCTCCTTCCTTCTGCGGGAGGAGCTGCAGATCATTGGGCCATCCTGGTTCTTGATGGCCGCCCGTAAAGGCACCAACAAACTCATGGCACAGGTCAGCCCAAGTTGAGATGGAGTTCTCCGGTAGGTGCATTAGCCAAGACCTCATATTTGGCTTGAGTGCCAAAGGGAAGTACTCTGCGAACACCTTCTCATCTCTTCCCCCGGCAGCATGAACAGCGATGGTGTAGATGCTCAAGAACTCTGCCGGGTTCAATCTCCCATCGTACTTTTCTGGTATCTCTGGCTTGAATGTGCGGGAAGATGGCCAACGGACTTGTCGCAACTCCCGAGTGAAGGCGGGGCACCAAACCTCAAAAGGTAGGTACCCACCTTCACCGAGAGTGGGCTCGTGATGTTAGGGCCACTGCGCCTATCAGACTGGCGGTGGGTGTCGCGGCGCCGCTCGATGGTGACGCGCGCGCCTTCCCCTCGCCTGTCCTCCTGGGCCTGCCACTAGTCTCGACGTGCTCGCGGGCCGGACGAAGCCATTGAGACATCGTCGGGTTCTTGATCGCGTGGCTCCGGCTGTGGCCCCTGCGCAGACTGCCGCGGAGGGGACTGCACCATGGGGGTGGCCTCTTCGGCACGGCCAGCAGCGCAGGCCGTCGTCGTCGCCTGGGGAGGCCGTGGCGGGCCAGCTCGCTGTGATCCTCCCGCCTCGGCGAAACCAATCAGGCTTTGAATGGTGACTCTCCACTCATCCATCTGATCGGCTGCCGGCGGAAATCTCAACAGCAGCTGGGCCCGCGCCATAGCCTTCGAAGCGGTGCTTGGCATGGATGACGATGTAGACCATAGCGTCGCCTGGCTCCTCATGGTGCCAGTAGTAGCTGCGTTGTGTTCTCATCATCGTGAGCCCATCGCCAGGGTGGCGTGGTGACGAGGTGGAGGCGCTTGAGGGCCAGTGGCTCCGTTCGGCGCATAGGCTGGGGCAGCTCGTTCCGGGAGCGGTACGCGTCCTGTGGCCCCGCCCGCAGCGGGTGCGGCCGGAGAGTTGTGATTCGCCCCAGAGCGAACGCCACCGCTGCGGCTGTTCCCTTCAGCTGGGCGGAGAGGTGCAGACGGAATGATTTCTCCACCTGTACCTTGTGGAGCATCGCCACTGGGATGTTGTTGGTGTTGTCCTTCCCCGGTGCCTTCGGCCCTCGCTTCGGCCGCAGGGGAGGTGGTGATGACGCCGCCTGCGCCAGCCATGTCCCCCGCAGCGTCCACGTCTTCGTGCGTCCCCGTATCACCCGCGGTGTCGGCGGCCATGTGCAACGGGGCCTTCGAAGTGGACGGATGGGCTACAACACCGGGCTTCTTCATGGGCGCCATGGACGATGGAGCCGTCGACGAAGAAGATGATGAAGATGACGCACTGCATACGCTTCTCGGGTTCGCGCAAGCGCTTCCCCCTACCTGGCGCGCCAAAGATGTCGTGGGAAACCACGGCCACCTATGGGGCCATCAGCCCCTTGTGGTTCGGCAGGGGGGATGAGCACATTGCACAAAGAGCGGAGGAACGTAGCGCAGCACGACAGAGATCACACGGGCAGTTTTACCCAGGTTCGGGCCGCCACGAGGCGTAAAACCCTACTCCTGCTTTGGTGGATTGATGGTGGATTGTGGTGGAAACGCAGCGCTCTTGCCCGACAGAGTTGTCTCGAGGCGAGAGCAGCTACGCGCGTATGAGTGTACAGGGGTCCGAATCCTTTTTATGGTTGCCATGGCCCTCCTTTTATAGATCATGGGGTCACCACAGTGGCAAATCAGTCATTGTGTACTGATTAGATAGCGAACAGTGCTATCATACCTAACTCTGCAGTCAGAGCAGGGCGCATTAAATGCGCCGCTTAGTGTCACATCGTGGCGTGCCCGGCCACCTCCTCGCCTGTTTGCTTGCCACTTTGCTGGACGGGTGTCATTTGGAGGTGATTTCCATAGGAAGTGGCTGGCATGTGCCAAATATCAGCCACTTAGTCACTTGGGGGCTTGACACCGCACCGATCGATGACTTGCGTCGCTGTGAGGTGGAGCGGTGGAGCCTTGGCGGGGTAATTTGCCTTGGTCACGCCCGGCAGGCCTGCCGGGACGGTCTTGAGGCTTGTATTCAGGGCCACCTCGTCCTCGCCAGGCTCGCCTACCTGGCAAGGGAGGTTTCTCCTTAGTGGTGTCTTGCTCATTTAGCTTGTCTTGGTCCTCTTGATTTGCCCTTTGATTCCTCGAAGAGTTGTACTCCTTGCTTGGTCTGGACTTGGATGTTGCAACCTTGCTCTTTTAGGCCTGTGCATGGTCTGCGCAACAGACCAAGGGTTTGTTGCACCGTTAGGAGCCCTCGGCCCTGGCCCGAATGCGCTGCTGGGCGTCGTCGGGGTAGGCCCTATCCAGTGCACAGGCAAGAGGGTAGCAGTTGCTTGTCCTTTGAGATCTTCTTTGCTTCTTCATTAATCTGAGCCCAGGTCAGTTTCCGGTTCTCCCGCATGTCGCGTAACGTCATTTGTAGTGGGGCCATCCTCGTAATGGCCCGTGAATGACTTTAATGCATGGGCGAGTAACTGCCAATTCACTCTTCCCACCACGCACTTATCCCCGGCCACGTATGCTGCATGCATTGAGTGGGGTAGGTAACGGAGGCGCGTGGTGTGGGAGAGCGTCAGGGTAGGGGCCTGGTTTTCTTGGGTTGGTGGAGAGGGACGGCGGTCACCCACCGATGGAACAGCCCCCAGCCCGCCTATAAAAGGGGGCGGGGGAAGCGGAAGTGCTCATCCACGCACCTCTTCTCGCCATTTCCTTTCTTCTTCCAGTAATGTTGAGAGGGAGAGATCGGGGCCAGGCCCCAGGCTCGGGCTTGGGGTTGATGACGTATAAAGCTTGTGTAGGTGCCTGGGGAGTAGAAGGGAGTGGTCGCGCCTTTGCTGAGACGATACCCTTCCGTCTTTGCACAGGCCTCAGGAGGGCGCGCGGGCGGCGTGGCGGTAGCACCAGAGGTAGCGACTCTGGTGCGTTTGTCGTCGGGCCGCCCGGAGCTTCAATTCCAGTGAGGGGCTATGTGAGCAACACCATGCTTGAGCCCACAAGGTGTGGTAGTCACTCGTGGCCTATCCCCTTTTTCCCTGTGACGCTGAAGGGAGACCGCGGGAGTGGTTCACTATTTGTAACGGCGGATCCCTTCCTTTGGGGTATTGCCTACCCTGCGTATGAGCGGGTTCCTTGCGCCCGCGTATGCTTTTTCATGGGACGGCATCCTTCTAACTTTGGGTTGACGGAGATGACCATGCTCTCTGTGGAGTCTCCTGAAGCACCTGGTGCCTATCCTGGCTGCCACGGCGGGGGCTTGAGCGGCGGCAGACACGCCTCTTCGAGCGACAGTGACCGGGAGGGTGGCGGCAACCCACGACGCGTCAAGAGATGAGATGACCGCTCAGACGTGGCGTGATTGTCGGCAGCACCATCATCTCCGGCTGGGCTTCGGTAGCGCCACCTTCTGCACCTACCCTCTGGTTTCTTCCTCTATCCCGGGAACGACGCCCTCCTGATCCTGGGGAGGCGCCGAATCCCAGCCAGGCCTTCCCTCTGTTTTCTTTGTCTCCCCCTGCAGTTCTAAGGAGGGGAGGGACAGAGCAAAGGCATCACGGGCATTTATCTTTTCTCAATCTAAAACATGTAGGCACTTGCCAAACTTTAGTCTAAATAATGTAATCTTCTTTATCCATGTTGGTGTTCTGTAAGATCTGTACTTGTTCATCTGCATATTTAATGAAAAAGACAAGCTTTGCCGGGCACTTGTGCATGCATCATACTCATGCAGAGGTGAAATGCCTCTATACGTTCAAGTAAACAAGTTATCTCTGGCAAGCTATCCTGCCGGTACCCTCGAATTGTTGCCGTGGAGCTAAGCCTGCCGGGCACAAATCGAAAAGAGGGACCAGCCCCCCGCCAAGCCTTCTCCGCCAAAGGCCACTGCGACCATCCTGACCGAAGCAACGTTTGAGTCAAAGGATAGGAGCACCTAAGTTTCGAAGGTGACGAGGTTTTCATATGCACAAGTTTCTACTTACAGAACACGTAAGGATAAGAAGAGAACTTATCTGTTTGGCTTGCCGAGGATCGTCACATAGGCTCGTCTTCATTTCTTGTTTTCGGGACCGAGTCCATGGTAAGAACCCTGCAACTTAATGCAGATGAAAATGATGCCATGTGCGACCTCATCTACATGATCATATTATGCTCATGATATGCTTATGCATGCATGCAAGTTTTGGGGGGCCCCCAGCACTTCGTTTATTTTTGTTGCTCAGGGTCTGTGCCTGGCTTTGTACAAGGGGTTACATGCAACATCGGCAAGGCCTGTACAAAAGGGTGGCTGCTGGGCAGGGCCCGACAGCTGCGCCTTACGGGTAGAACTTACGGAGATGCTCAATGTTCCATGAGTTTTGCAACTGAATGCCATCTCCGGTCTCCAGACGGACTACGCCAGGTCTGGTGACTGGTACTACCCAGTAAGGGCCTTCCCACTTCAGCGTCAATTGTTTGTACCCTTGGTGGACTGAACACACCTAAAGACAAGGTCGCCTTCCTCAAAACCCCAGGCACGAACCCTGCGGCGATGATAGCGACGCAGGGCTTGCTGATAGCGTGCAGCACGCGTAGCGGCCCGGAGACGGTTCTCCTCAAGTAGCAATGCGTCGTCACGCCGGTGCCGTTCTTGCGCTACTTCATCGTAGGCAAGCACTCGAGGAGATCCGAATATGAGTTCCGTGGGGATAACTGCTTCTGCCCCATAGACTAGGGAGAAGGGAGTCTGCCCGGTAGCTCGATTTGGTGTCATTCTGAGGCACCAAAGAACCACCGGCAGCTCGTCGATCCATCGCATGCCACACTTCTGCAGTCTATCAAAGGTTCTTGTCTCGAGTCCTCGCAGCACTTCAGCGTTCGCCCTCTTAGCTTGTCCGTTGCTTCTGGGATGGGCGACAGAGGCAAATGAGATCTTGCTTCTGAGGGCATGAACATATTGCATGAAGGCGCGGCTCGTGAATTGGGTGCCGTTGTCGATGATGATTTGGGCAGGCACCCCGAAGCGGCACACCAATCCTTTCAAGAACTTGATAGCCGACTGAGCAGTCACCTTTCTCACGGGCTCCACCTCCGGCCACTTTGTGAACTTGTCGATAGCGACGAACAAGAACTCAAAGCCCCTCGGTAGCACGGGGGAAGGGGCCCAAGATATCGAGCCCCCAGACCAAGAAGGGCCATGATAAAGGGATCGTCTGAAGAGCTTGGGCAGGCTGATGGATGTTCTTGGAATGGAACTGGCAGGCTTCACATTTGGTGACGAGCTCAACTGCATCTTGGAGGGCTGTGGGCCAATAGAAACCTTGTTGGAAGGCTTTTCCAACCAGAGCCCTTGATCCAATGTGTGAGCCACACATACCCTTGTGTACCTCTGCCAACAGTTCCTTTCCTTCCTCCCGGCAAATGCACTTCAATTTCACACCGTTGGGCCTCCTTCTGTACAGCGTGTCGTCCATGAAATGATACATACTAGCCCTCCGGGCTACTCTTTCAGCTTCTTTTTGCTCTTCGGGGAGTTCTCCAGTTTGGAGGAAATGGACTATGTGCCATGCCCAGGTTGGGGCCAGGGGCTCGGCAACAAGGACCAGCGGTACCTCCTCATTCGTAGGAGTGCACTTCTCGACCACAGGGACCGGTTGTCTGGCGGGATGGTGCAGCTCACTGATCGAAGGGGAGTTGTTCCCGCCAAGCTCTCTGCTGGGAGCCTTGAGAGGCTCTGCCGGGTGAGGCATGCCGGAGTCCAGTTTCCTCCTTTTTTCTGACCATTGTTGCCGGGAATACGGAGGGCTGAGTCAGATGGAGAACAAAAGTCCCTGGTTCCACAGAGAGTTTTTGTGCAGCGCACTTTGACAGATGATCAGCAATGCTGTTTTTCGCACGGGGCACATGCTCTGTTTGTAATCCGTCAAAGTGCTCCTCCAACTTTCTCACTTCCTCGACGTATGCCTCCATCAATGGACTTTGGTAATCCTTGTTGACTTGTCTCACCACAAGTTGTGAATCTCCGTGGATGATCAACTTCTTGATTCCCAGTTCTGTTGCAATCCTGAGCCCGGCAAGGAGCCCTTCATACTCTGTAGTATTGTTGGTAGCCTTCTCCCAGGGAAAGTGCATCTGGACGACGTACTTAAGGTGCTCCCCAGTGGGGGCAACAAGAAGCATGCCAGCCCCTGCACCTTGTAGGGAGAAGGCACCATCAAAATACATAATCCATTCTTGGGGCGCTTCCTTGCCGGGGATGATCGTCTCCAATACTTCTTCATCAGGAGTTGGTGTCCACTCTGCGATGAACTCTGCTAGTGCTTTGCTCTGAATGGTTGACGTGCTTTCAAACTTCAAACCAAAGCTGGACAACTCCAAAGCCCATTCCACAATCCTGCCAGCGGCCTCGGGGTTTCGGAGTATGCGTTGCAAGGGGAAGCGGGCGACGACTGTGATCTCGTGGGCTTGGAAGTAGTGGCGCAGTTTCCTTGAGGCCATGATGAGGCCAAAAATCAATTTTTGCACGCCAGAGTACCTCGATCTAGCTCCTGGTAACAGGGAGCTGACGAAGTACACTGGGCGCTGCACTACCTTCTTCCTTGCAGCAACCATAGAACCGCTTCCACTGCTCTGCCTTTCTTCGCTCTGGACTGACTCTGGTCTTGCCGAGACGGGTTCGCTTTCCTCTTCAGGGGGAACAGTGGTTGTGGCTGCCGCGTCATCCACTTCCCGTTGCGCCACTAGTGCCGCAATAACCACTTGATTGGTTGCTGCTAAGTATAGCAGCAACGGCTCTTGTGGTTTGGGGGTGACCAAGGTGGGCACAGAGGAAGAGATAGGTCTTCAAATCTTGCAGTGCAGCATCTGCCTCCGGGGTCTACTCCACGGGTCCTGTCTTCTTCAAGATTTTGGAAAATGGCAGGGCGCGCTCGGCAGACATGGAAATGAACATGCTCAGTGCAGCCACACATCCAGTCAAACGCCTCACGTCCTTGACTGTCTTGGGTGCTTGAATTTGCTGGATAGCCTTGATCTTGTCAGGGTTGGCCTCTATCCCTCGATGAGACACAAAGAAGCCAAGTAGCTTGCCGGAGGGAACTCAAAACACACACTTCTCCGGGTTCAGCTTCAAGTTGATCCTGCGCAGATTAGCAAAGGTTTCTTCCAAATCCTGCATGAGGGTAGATCTGTCCTTCGTCTTGACCACAATATCATCCATGTAAGCTTCATTGTTTCTGTGCAGCTGTGATTCAAAGCCCATCTGTACTGCTCTTGCAAAAGTGGATCCGGCGCTCTTCAACCCGAAGGGCATCCATACGAAGTAGTATGTGCCACATGGGGTTATGAACGCGGTCTTCTCCTCGTCTTCCTTGGACATGAAGATCTGGTGGTATCTGGAGTAGGCATCCAGGAAGGAAAGCAGGTCACACCCGGAAGTGGAGTACACAATCTGGTCGATGCGCGGCAAGGGGAACGGGTCCTTCGGGCATGCCTTGTTTAGATCTATGAAGTCTATGCAAAGCCTCCATTTCCCATTCGCCTTGCATACCACCACTGGATTTGCTAACCATGTGGGATGCAACACTCCTCTGACCAAACCAGCTGCTTCAAGCTTCTTGATCTCTTCGGCAATAAACTATTGCCGCTCCAAAGCTTGCTTCCGAACCTTCTGCTTGACGGGCCGAGCATGCGGGCAGACAGCAAGGTGGTGCTTGATTACCTCCCTGGGAACACCGGGGATATCAGATGGTTGCCAGGCAAACACATCAATATTCGCCTGCAGGAAGGCAACAAGCGCGCTTTCCTATTTGTCATCAAGGGTGACACTGATAGTGAAGGTACCATCAGTGCCAGCCAGCCCTGCCGGGACCTTCTTCACAGCAGGTGCAGCAGCTTTGGATCTCTTGCTATTGGAACTCTCCGGCAAGTCATCAACAGGCGCAGCACACTCTGGAGAGGCATGCTTCCCGAATTCCTTGCTGGCGTCCTTGCTAGCTCTCTTCATTTTCTTACTTTCCTTGGCGGGAGCAGTGGCTTCCGCGGCCTCTGCCGCAACTGCCTCTCGATACATCTTGTCCACGCATATAACTGCGTCCTTCTGATCTGACGGAATGGAAATGACTCCTACCTGCCCTGGGATCTTCAAGGTGTTGTACGCATATTGGGATGCCGCCATGAACTTGGCCAGAGCTGGGCGACCAAGGATCCCATTGTACGGCAAGGGGAGGTCAACCACGTCAAACACGATCTTATCAGTCCGGTAGTTTAACTCCCCTGCGAACGTCACTGGCAGCGTGATCTTTCCCTTAGGACGACTCCTGCCAGGGTTGATTCCTTGGAACGTGTCAGTAAACTTGAGTTCCTCATCTGCTATCTGAAGTTTGCTGAAGACCTTTGGAGATATCAGATTCAACTCGGCCCCACCGTCAACCAACTTCTTTGTGACTTTGAGGTTGCGTATTGTTGGTGAGACCAACAACGGCAAGCACCCTACCGCGATGGTGCGGTCAGTTCATCCTCTTCGTCAAAGATGATGGGCGTGCGGGACCACTTGAGCAGCTTCCGAGAATCTGTCGCTGGCTCCATGGCATTGACTTCACACGCCCACTGTTTAAGTTGGCGGTGAGAGGAGTGCAGAGATGCACCCCCGTCAATGCACAAGGCGTTAGTGGCTTTCTGGAACTCCTGCTCGCTGGTTTCCTCTTCATCTCCTTCATCGCTCTCATCATTGCAATCCTCCTTTTTACAGCCTCTGGCGGGTTTCCCTTGATTCTGAGGAGCCTTGCCGGGGTGACTTACTCCGCCACCTCGGCCCTTCCCGCCAGCACCATCCTGGTTTTTCTCTTTATCACGCTTCTCATACTCTGCCCTCTGCTTCTTGACAAGTTGCTCAACCTGATGACACTCCTGAAGGTCGTGACCCTTGGTCCTATGGATCTTGCAGTACGGCCCATCACCCTTCCCAGCCTTCTTGGCAGCCGCGGCCGCCCGGCAGTCAGTGCACGCGGCAACCTCCTTACCGGGGGCCTCGACCTTGGCCTTCTTGCCGGTACTAGGTGTGCTTGATCCTTCGACGGCCATCACTACTTTCTCCTTGCGCTTCTTGTTCTTCTTCTTCTGACTGGTGGCGTCGTCGTCATCGTCTGAATCGATGTCGACGCCATCCTCTTCACCGGGAAATCGCCTTCCCTCCTCTATGCGAGCACACTTATCCACCAGAGTGTATAACTCATTCACAGTCTTGGGCAGCCACATGTTCATTTTTGAACGTATCCTGCGGTTGTGCAAGTTGGACTGGAATGCGGCTATCACAGCTGCCGGGTGGATATCAGGGATGTTCCTGTGCACTCGACTGAACCTTTGCATGTACTTTCGTAGACTTTCTCCTTCCTTCTGCGGGAGGAGCTGCAGATCGCTGGGCCATCCTGGTTCTTGTTGGCCGCCCGTAAAGGCGCCAACAAACTCATGGTACAGGTCAGCCCAAGTTGAGATGGAGTTCTCCAGTAGGTGCATTAGCCAAGACCTCACATTTGGCTTGAGTGCCAAAGGGAAGTAGTTGGCGAACACCTTCTCATCTATTCCCCAGGCAGCCTGAACAGCGATGGTGTAGATGCTCATGAACTCTGCCGGGTTCAATCTCCCATCGTACTTTTCTGGTATCTCTGGCTTGAATGTGCGGGAAGATGGCCAACGGACTTGTCGCAACTCACGAGTGAAGGCGGGGCACCCAACCTCGAAAGGTAGGTACCCACCTTCACCGAGAGTGGGCTCGTCGATGTCAGGGCCATTGCGCCTATCAGACTGGCGGTGGGTGTCACGGCGCTGCTCGATGGTGACGCGCGCACCTTCCCCTCGCCTGTCCTCCTAGGCCTGCCGCTGGTCTCGATGTGCTCGAGGGCCGGACGAAGCCATCGAGACGTCGTCGAGTTCTTGATCGCGTGGCTCCTTGTTGGTCCAGTGAGGTGAGCCACGACCAGAACAGAGCTGTTACAAAGGAAGCCCACTCCCTTATGTTCTGACCGTGGCCCCTGCGCATACTGCCGCGGAGGGGACTGCACCATGGGGGTGGCCTCTCCGGCACGGCCAGCAGCGCGGGCCATCGTCGTCGCCTGGGGAGGCCGTGGCGGGCCAGCTCGCTGTGATCCTCCCGCCTCGGCGAAACCAATCAGGCTTTGAATGGTGGCTCTCCACTCATCCATCTGATCGGCTGCCGGCGGAAATCTCAACAGCAGCTGGGCCTGCGCCATAGCCTTTGAAGCGGTGCTTGGCATGGATGACGATGTAGACCGTAGCGTCGCCTGGCTCCTCATGGTGCCAGTAGTAGCTGCGTCGTGTTCTCGTCATCGTGAACCCATCGCCAGGGTGGCGTGGTGACGAGGTTGAGGCGCTTGAGGGCCAGTGTCTCTATTCGGCGCATTGGCTGGGGCAGCTCGTTCCAGGAGCGGCGCGTGTCTTGCGGCCGCGCCCGCAGTGGGTGCGGTCGGATAGTTGCGATTCGCCCCAGAGCGAGCGCCACAGCTGCGGCTGTGCCCTTCAGCTGGGCGGAGAGGTGCAGATGGAATGATTTCTCCACCCGTACCTTGTGGAGTGTGGCCACTGGGATATTGTTGGTGCTGTCCTTCCCCAGTGCCTTCCGCCCTTGCTTCGGCCGCAGGGGAGGTGGTGATGACGCCGCCTACGCCAGCCATGTCCCCCGCAGCGTCCACTTCTCCGTGCGTCCCCGTAGCCCCCGCGGCGTCGGCAGCCGCATGCAACGGGGCCTTCGAAGTGGACGGATGGGCTGCAGCACCGGGCTTCTTCATGGGTGCCATGGACGATGGAGCCGTCGACGAAGAGTGTCAAACCCAACAAGGAGCAGAAGGAAATGGCAAGCGGTTTTCAGCAAGGTATTCTCTGCAAGCACTGAAATTATTGGTAACAGAGTTTTGTGATAAGATAATTCGTAACGGGTAACAAGTAACAAGTGTACCAAAGGTGCAGCAAGGTGGCCCAATCCTTTTTGTAGCAAAGGACAAGCCTGGACGAACTCTTATATAAAGCAAAGCGCTCCCGAGGACACATGGGAATTATTGTCAAGTTAGTTTTCATCATGCTCATATGATTCGCGTTAGTTACTTTGATAATTTGATATGTGGGTGGACCAGTGCTTGGGTGATGTCCTTACTTGGACAATCCTCCCACTTATGATTAACCCCTCTCGCAAGCATCCGCAACTACGAAAGAAGAATTAAGATAAATCTAACCATAGCATGAGACATGTGGATCCAAATCAGCCCCTTACGAAGCAACGCATAAACTAGGGTTTAAGCTTCTGTCACTCTAGCAACCCATCATCTACTTATTACTTCCCAATGCCTTCCCCTAGGCCCAAATCATGGTGAAGTGTCATGTAGTCGACGTTCAAATAACACCACTAGAGGAAAGACAACATACATCTCATCAAAATATCGAACGAATACCAAATTCACATGATTACTTATAACAAGACTTCTCCCATGTCCTCAGGAACAAACATAACTACTCACAAAGCATATTCATGTTCATAATCAGAGGGGTAATAAATATCATTAAGGATTTGAACATATGATCTTCCACTGAATAAACCAACTAGCATCAACTACAAGGAGTAAACAACACTACTAGCAACCCACAGGTACCAATCTGAGGTTTTGAGACAAAGATTGAATACAAGAGATGAACTAGGGTTTGAGAGGAGATGGTGCTGGTGAAGATGTTGATGGAGATTGACCCCCTCTTGATGAGAGGATCATTGGTGATGACGATGGCTTCGATTTCCCCCTCCCGGAGGGAAGTTTTCCCGGCAGAATAGCTCCGCCGAAGCCCTAGATTGCTTCTGCCCAGGTCCCGAAAGCTTCCTTATGATTTTTTCCAGGTAAAAACCCTTCATATAGCATAAGATGGACACCAGAGACTTGCCAAGGGGCCCACAAGCCCTAGGGGCGCGCCTAGGGGGTAGGGCGCGCCACCAGGCTTGTGGCCACCTGGTGGGTCCCCCTCTGGTATTTCTTCGCCCAATATTTTTTATATATTCCAAAATAATTCTTCGTAAATTTTCAGGACTTTTGGAGTTGTGCAAAATAGGTCTCTCAGATTTCTCCTTTCCAGTCCAGAATTCCAGCTACCGGCATTCCAGCTACCAGCTACATAATGCAATAAATATCAACATAAAAGCATGATGCAAAATGGACGTATCAACCATCACGGAGGGGTTCATCATCCTCATTGGTGCCTCTCCGATGATGCGTGAGTAGTTCATCATAGACCTACGGGTCCATAGGCAGCAGCTAGATGGCTTCCTCTCTCTCTCTCTTTTGATTCTCAATACAATGATCAATTGGAGATCTATTTGATGCAACTCTTTTTTGCGATGGGTTTGTTGGGATTCGATGAACTTTGAGTTTATGATCAGATCTTTATCCATGCATATTATTTAATTTTTCTCTTGATCTCTTATATGCATGATTGTTTATAGCCTCATATTTCTTCTTAGAATCTTTGGTTTAGTTAGGCCAACTAGATCGATTTTTCTTGCCATGGGAAGAGGTGCTTTGTGATGGGTTCGATCGTGCGGTGTTCTTTCCCAGTGACAGAAGGGGCAGCAAGACACGCATGTATCGTTGCTATTAAGGATAACAAGATGGGGGCTATTCCTACATGAATAGATCTCGTCTACATCATGTCATCATTCTTATTGCATTACTCCGTTTTTCCATGAACTTAATACACTATATGCATCATGGATAGCGGTCGATGTGTGGAGCAATAGTAGTAGATGCAGGCAGGAGTCGGTCTACTAATCTTGGACGTGATGCCTATATATTGATCATTGCCTTGGATATCGTCATAATTATTCGATTTTCTATCATTTTCCCAACAGTAATTTGTTTACCCACCGTATGCAATTTTCTTGAGAGAAGCCACTAGTGAAATCTACGGCCCCCGTGTCTATTCTTTATCATATTTGCTTTAAGATCTATTTTTATTCGCTTTTGTTTTCAGATCTATTATTCCAAAAACCCAAAAATACCTTGATGCAATTTTTTGCTACTTATTTTATTTCGCGTTTTATCGAGATCTATTTATCCAATCTACACAATTTTTATCCCGTCAATTTGACAATTTCTGGCGCCGTTACCCGCACAGGGATTGACAACCCCTCATAAGAGGCGGGTTGCAAGTGTTTGTTCTTTGTGTGCAGGTACCGTTTACATAGTGTTGCTTGGTTTTTGTTGGGGGATGGACCCCGGGCAGGCAACGGAACCCGAACCCTTTCAAAAAAGATCAGGGCAGGCAGTGCCCCTCAATCCGGCTCAACCCCAGCTGGCTTCCTAGCGCAACCCGGCCAGGGGCCGCAACCCAGCCAGGCCAGCTGGCGCATGCCGGCCAGTCCCCAGAAGACGAGCTCTCGTCGACAAGCAAGTGTGGCCACGGCCCGCCGTTCAACCCGGCCAGGGGGCAGCGACCGTCCCGTCCGAGCGTATGACAGAATAAGTCCCCACGAAGAGATGAGCGCGGCAACAGTGATCTACCTACCCCGCTGACCAACGCGGACTCGGCTACAGTGCGCCCCCATCCCGTTGATGGGGGCAGACGGTAACCAGGCGTCGTGGCACTGTAGCTGAGCCAGCCCAACCACTCTGTGACACACGACAAGACACATCATGGAACCCTCCAGCGTGCGGGGCCCGCGCCCGAAGAACCCGGCGTACCCTGGTACCCAGCGGGCCCCTACATCGGCTTCCCGGACACTGGCACCAGGGCCCCACACCCATGTATCTTTAAAATTGTGACCCTGGGGGGTCGGCCTATAAGACCCCCCAGGAGGCCTCCATGAACGGGGCGAGCTCACAAGATCACTAGTTAACTCTTCAACCACACTCACACATCCACCCACTCGGAGAAGGAGCAGCCTATGCATTGGCCTGCCTTCCTACCTCCCCAAAACAGCTCCAGGAGCAAGCTTGTACCATCCTCATATAAACCACACTCGGCAGGACTAGGGGTGTTATCTCTCCGGAGAGCCCCGAACCTGGGTACGTCTTGCGTCTCATGATCGCTCGTACTGACCTCGCTTCTGGAGCCCACCGATCGCCTCTTGCCTATCCCTCTCTTTAGCCATCCCATGGCATCTGCCGTGAGCCTACCACGACAGTTGGCGCCCACCATGGGGCAGCTTGAGGTGCCGGCCGGAGACACGTTCTAGACGGGGCCCTTCGCCAGCTCCGGCGACTACATCATGCATGGCATGACCCTTCCACCTGGCGCGGTGCCAGCCAGCTTCACCGACCCGTCCGCCACCCCCTTCGGCCCGCTACGCGTCCCTATCGCGCTCGCCCCGACGAGTACCCTAGTGAGGTGCTCGATGTCACCGACTCGCCCGTTCCCTTTGGCGACGACACCTCCGCCGACATGGCGGATCTCTGCGTCCACATGGAGGTCCTCGTCACCTACTCCGGCTACACCTTGTCTAGCGCCGCGAGGAAGGCCGCTGCCTCCAGGGCCGCCGTGGAGCACACCGCCATGGCCGACCCACTGCACGCCACGATGCAGAACCTCAGCGTTCCCATTGCCACCGACATCAACACCACCAACGCCACCCAGGCCCAGGCCGAACTCGAGGAGGACCGCAAGCGCCTGCTGGACGAGGTTGCAATGCTTGCTGCAGCATAGCGCCGGTTGGAGTCCGTCCAGCGGGAGCGCGACGCTGCGTACGGCTTCATGCCGACCGCGGATGAGCCCAGCCGGGTTGCCGAGGTGCGGACCTGGGGCGCCGCCATCGGCCGCGTGCTGGGCACGATCCCACCCGTCTACGACACCCCCGTCAAGGACATGCGCGCCGCGCAGGCGGCCGCTGTTGGCGTGGAGCAACTGTAGGGTGAGGAGCTGCAGGAGCGCCTGCAGCGCATGACCGAGCTTCTCAACGCTGCGAACACGCAGCAGGACCGCCTCGACCGTACCGCGGCGTCCGTCTCGCGCCGCACCAAAGATCCCGAGTAGCCGAACACGGCGTCTTCTCCGCCCCCCAGCGAAGCTCATTCCGGCAGAACGCGAACCCGGCGTGACCGCGCCCTGACGACCGACAACGACCTGGGCAACGAGCCAGCTCCCGAAGCTCGGCGCGGCAAGACCCTCCCCCGCAATCCGGCCGGTGTGGCCGTCCGGCTTCTGCCAACCCGGTTCCCCGCGGCCCAGTCGCAAACCGGCTAGGCCCGCATGCCATCAACGACACTGACGCCCGCCACCGCATCGAGCAGCTCGCCCTCTCCCTCGAGCTGGAGGAGGACAACGCGGTCTGTCCGGCTTGCTTTGGCCCCCGCATCCGGGACGAGCCCTTCCACAAGGGATGTACGCTTCCCCGCAACACCCCCAAGTACAACGGCACCATCAAGCCAGAGGATTGCCTCATCGACTACACCACAGCCATCGGCATCGCGGGCGGCAACCGGCGCCTGGCCGTGCGCTACTCCCCGCTCATGCTGTAGGGCTTAGCCCGGACATGGTTGAATAGCCTGCCGGCTGGCAGCGTCAACTCGTGGCTTGACTTCAAGCAGGCCTTCGTGCGCAACTTCACCGGCACCTACAAGCGACCCGGCCGTCCCAACCGGCTTGCCATGTGCATCCAGGGCCTGGACGAGACCGGCCGTCAATACCTCGCTCGCTGGACTGAACTCCGGAACAGCTGCGAGGGGGTCCACGAGGTGCAGGCCATACAATACTTTGTGAGCGGATGTCGGGATAGCACCTTCCTCAAGCAAAAGATCCTGCGCTCCGAGCCGACCACCATGGTCGCGCTCATGGTCATCGCGGACAAGTATGCCAATGCCGACTTAGCCATGAAGATTCAAGTGGTGTTGGATGAAGCCGGCAAGGTGATGCTGGCCCCGCCCTCCAAGCCGGCTGGCAAGAGCAGCCGCCAGCAGAACAACCAGTAGAACAACAAGCGCAGGGCCGAGAAACCGGCTCCCCGCTACTACAACCTTCTCGTCGCGGCCACCGACCAGGCGCCCGCGATCGAGCCGGCTGGCAAGCGCCCGCGAACCTGCAAGACCGCATGGCAACCCGCCATGAGCTTCGAGGAGATGCTCGACGCCCCCTGCAAACACCACAGCGGCGCAAGGCCATCTACGCACACGCTCCAGCAGTGCACTATCACCAAGCGCCTCATGAGGGGTGACATCCCGCCGCCTCCAGCTCCGGCTTCGGGTGCGGGGCAGCCGCCTCCGCCTCCGCCCCCGCCCCCGGCCGCCGGGGCCATGCGCGATGACGTCTTCCCCGATGCAAACGGCTACTACATCGTCTTCACCAACCTCGGCGATGACAAGCGAAGCGAGCGCCTGCTCCGGCAGGAGGTGAACACTATCGTCCCGGCCATGCCAAATTACATGCACTGGTCAGAGCGGCCGGTCAGCTAGACCCGGGAGGACCACCCGGCCGTCATGCCCAACCCGGGTGGCTACGCCCTCGTCCTCGACCCCACCATAGTCGCTGCCAAGCGCACCTGCAAGTTCTCGCGAGTCCTCATCGACAGCGGCAGTAGCATCAACATCCTCTACTGCGACACCATGACCAAGCTCGGCATCGAGGCCAAGCACCTGGAGCCGACCCGGATGGTGTTCCATGGCATCGTGCCGGGTCTCTCCTGCTCTCCAATCGGCCTTATCCGGCTTGACATCCTGTTCGGTACGAGCATCCACTTCCGGCGCGAGCCTATCTGGTTCGAGGTAGTGGACTTGTCCAGCGCGTACCACATGTTGCTGGGCCGGTCCGCGCTCGCCAAGTTCATGGTGGTCCCCCACTACGCCTACCTAAGGTTGAAGATGCCGGGTCCCAAGGGTCTCATCACCATGGCCGGCGACTACAGAAAATCCCTGGAGTGCGCCCAAGCCGACGCCAAGCTGGCTGAGTCGCTGGTCGTGGCCGAGGAGCGGCGCCAGCTCGACCGGATTGTCGCGCTAGCCGGCGAGCAGTCGGCTGTGCCGGTTTCGGCCAAGGAGTTGGCTGGTGAGGCCTCATTCCAGCCATCTAAGGACACCAAGAAGGTCCCGCTCAACATGGAAGACCCCAGCTGCAGCAAGTACGTTGTTGTGGGCTCCCGCCTCAGCAGCAAATAGGAAGGTGAGCTCGTCGACTTCCTCCGTGAGAATCGGGATATCTTCGCATGGTCCCCAAAGGACATGCCAGGTATTATGAGGGAGTACGTCGAGCACAAACTACACGTCTGCAAGGACGCCAAGCCTATCCGTCAACCCCTACATCGCTTTTCAGAAGAGAAGAGAAGAACCATCGGTGAAGAAGTCGTCCGGCTGCTCGCAGACGGCTTCATCATGGAAGTGTTCCACCCCGAGTGGCTGGCCAACCCAGTCCTCGTCCTGAAGAAAAACAAGACCTGGTGCATGTGCATAGACTACACCAGCCTGAACAAGGCCTACCCCAAGGATCCCTTCGCACTCCCGCGGATAGATCAAGTGATCGATTCCACGGCCGGTTGCGACCTCCTATCCTTCCTGGATGCTTACTCCGGCTATCACCAGATCAAGCTAGACCCGGTCGATGCCCTGAAGACATCCTTCATCACGCCCTTCGGGGCGTACTGCTACATCACCATGTCATTCGACTTGAAGAATGCTGGCGCCACCTTCCAGTGCTGCATGCAGAAATGCTTGCTGAAGCAACTCGGCCGCAACGTGCACATCTACGTGGACAACATCATGGTGAAGAGCAAGCAGCACATCACGCTCCTTGACGACTTAAAGGAAATTTTCGCCAATCTGCGCCAGCACCAGATCAAGGTCAACCCGGAGAAGTGAGTGTTCGGCGTGCCGGCCGGACAGCTACTCGGCTTCTTCGTCTCGGAGCGCGGCATTGAGGCGAACCCGGAGAAGATCAAGGCCATCGAGCGCATGCGCAAGCCAACCCGGCTGCGCGATGTCCAGAAATTCACCGGCTGCTTGGCCTCGGTCAGCCGGTTTCTTAGCCGGCTGGGCGAGAGGGCCTCGCCCTTGTATCAGCTGATGAAGAAGACGTCGTCGTTCGAGTGGAACGACCAGGCGGATGAAGCGTTCCGGGATCTCAAGTGCATGCTCTCCACCGCACCTGTCCTGGCCGCGTCGACTGACAAGGAGTTGCTATTGCTATACATTGCCGCCACCTCGCAGTCGGTCAGCATGGTGTTGGTGGTCGAGCATCCAGAAGAAGGCAAGATTCAGTCAGTCCAGCACCTGGTCTACTACTTGAGCGAAGTGCTCTCTGCCTCCAAGCAGAATTACCCGCATTACCAGAAGATGTGCTACAGCGTGTATCTTACCGCCAAGAAGCTGAAGCAGTACTTTCAAGAGCATGTCGTCACCGTGGTCAGCACGGCCCCCATCGGCAAAATCATAGGCTGCCGGGATGCCTCTAGCCGAGTTGCCAAGTGGGCCATCGAGCTGGCCAGCCACACCATCCTCTACGAGCCCCGCACCATGATCAAATCCCAGGCGTTGGCCGACTTCCTCGTTGACTGGACGGAAACCCAGTACCTGCCACCGCCACCCGATTCAACGCACTGGCGCATGCACTTTGACGGCTCCAAAGTACGATTTGGCTTGGGAGCCGGCATCGTGCTGTCTTCCCCGAAGGGTGACCGGCTTCGGTATGCACTCCAGATCCACTTCGCTGCCTCCAACAATGTTGCCGAGTAAGAAGCCCTTGTGCACGACCTCCGGCTTGCCAAGGAACTTGGCATCCGGCGAATCCTCTGCTATGGCGACTCGGATCTGGTGGTGCAGCAGTGTTCCGGTGAGTGGGACACCCGGGACGCCAACATGGCCAGCTACCGCTTCCTGGTCCAGCAGCTTTTCGACAACTTCGATGGCTGCGAGTTCCTCCATGTCCCGCGCACGGAGATTGAAGCCGCCGACACGCTAGCCAAGATTGGCTCCTCTCGGCAAGCCATCCCGTCTGGTGTCTCCCTCGAGCACTTACGCAAGCCATCCATCAAGCCGTCTCCGGATTCCGAGTCCATCTTCATCCCGGATGACCCCACAGCGCCCCTCCCCAACCCGGACCCGGGGCTACTGACCCCGGCCTGGGGACTGCCGTCTCCAACCCGAACCCGGGGGCTGCTGAACCCGGCCCGAGGGCTGCCATCTCTAACCCGGACCCGGGGGCTGCTGATCCCGGCCCGGGGACTGCCGTCTCCGACCCGATCCCGGGGGCCGCCAATCCCGGCCCGGGGGCTGCCGGCTCCGGCTCGGGCGCTGCCGCCCAGGCTCCCGTCCAAGTGGCCATCTTCACCGTGGTGACGGCTCCATCATGGGCCCAACCAATCTTGGCTTTCCTGGAAAGCGACGCCCTCGCCATGGACGAGACCGAAGCCCGGCAGGTGCAGTGCCGGGCGTCCGCCTACAGCATCGTCAACAACGAGCTCGTCAAACGCAGCGCAACAGGCATGTTACAATGCTGCGTCGAGCAAGACAACGGCATGGAGATCCTCCTCGTCATCCACCAGGGCGAGTCCGGGCACCACGCTGCCTCTAGGTCCCTGGTGGCCAAGGCTTTCTGCCATGGCTTCTACTAGCCCACGGCCCTCAAAGACGCTGAGTCACTGGTCCTCAAGTGCGAGGGTTGCCAGCGCTTCGGCAAGCGGAGCCACGAGCCGGTTTGAGCCCTCCAAACCATCCCGATCACCTGGCCCTTCGCCGTTTGGGGGCTCGATATGGTAGGACCCTTCAAAACCGCTCGAGGCGGGATGATGCACCTGCTAGTGGCAGTCGACAAGTTCACCAAGTGGATCGAGGCGCGGCCGATCAAGAAGCTGGATGGGCCGACAGTCGTCCGGTTCGTCAAAGACATTGCGGTTCGCTACGGCGTCCCACACAGCATCATCACCGATAACAGCACCAACTTCGCCAAGGGCACACTCGCGCAGTACTGCTCCGTCTTGGGCATCCAACTTGATTTGGCCTCCGTCGCTCATCCTTAATCCAACGGCCAGGTCGAGCGATCCAACGGTCTCATCCTATCCGGCATCAAGCCATGACTCGTAGAGCCCCTCATCCGCTCACCTGGCAGCTGGCTCGATGAGCTCCCGGCCGTCCTTTGGACTCTCCGGATGACCCCAAACCGGTCGACCGGGTTCACCCTATTCTTCCTCGTCTACGGAGCAGAAGCCAACATCCTGACCGGCATCGAGTTTGACTCGCCGCGAGTCACAATGTACATAGAAGCACAAGCCAGAGAAGCCCTAGAAGACGGCGTCGACCTGCTCGAGGAGGCATGCCTATTGGCCCTCAGCCGATCAGCCATCTACCAGCAAAACCTGAGGCACTACCACAACAAGAAGATCAAGCCCCTCGCATTCCGTGAGGGCAACCTCGTACTCCGGCTTGTCCAGCAGCAAGCCGGCCAGCACAAGTTGGCCTCCCCGTGGGAGGGCCCCTTCATCGTCAGCAAAGCCTTGTATGACCACAACGCCTACTACCTCATCGACGCACACAAGCCGAACAAACGCAAGAGAGACACCACAGGCGAAGAAACAAGCCGGCCTTGGAATGCAGAGCTCCTCCGCATTTTACAGTTAGTTGTATGCATGTATGTATCGCTACCTTTCGAAGTTCAATGAAAAACAGCAGGACCCCCGAACGACACTCGGGGGCTACCTTTTCCTATCAATTATTATGTCTCGCACATCCTTGTAATTTTTTTGACCTCCACCGCCGGGTCGGCTTGTCCAGCTCAGGGCTAGCCGGCTTGGCCGCAACCCGCCCTTCCCCTTAGTACATTTCGGCGTATCCGAGTTGCCAAGGCCCTCCCCTTCGCCCTAAGCCACAATCCGGCTTCGGTAGTTGGCCGGCAAGAATCATGGGCCAAAGCGCCGGCACGCAAAAAAACGCTAAGTTGGACTGGCCGGATCAGTCAACCCGGCCTCACCGCACTAAGTTGCCGCACGATCGGCTGCGCACCAGCCAGCTTCGCCGCCTGTCGCCAGCCGGCCCAGTGGGTGTTTCGCTCGCGCTCAACATTCGAAAAGCCTAAGTACTACGCACTCTTTCCCAGGGCCGAACCCCTTGTCACAGACCGGAACCCGGCTGTCCGACTCACGGGGGGAAGCCCAAAGAAGAAACACGCAAGGAAAAAAGCTTAAGAACAAAGAACCAAAGCGCAAACACTCATGAAAATATTTACATTACAATAAAGGCCCACGGCCGGAGTTCATTACATTCCTCCTACACCCCCAGTGGGTGGACTTGATACTTAACAAAAGTTCAAAAGGAGAAAAATACAAGAGCAGGATGGCTTCAGGCGGCTCCGGCGTCGGGTTGCGCGACCGCCGGCTCCTCCACGGTGGCCTCCGGGTCCGCCGAGGTGCCGGTATCGTCCAACCTGGCATCATCATCCGCGTAGGGACCCGACTCCTCGGAGGTGCCCGCTGGGTCGTTTAGCGCCAAGCCGAAGTTGTCGGGCGGCACCTCCCCGCCATCTTCGGTCCGTTCCACCTGGAACTCGTCGTGAGAAGCGAAAGAGGCGAGGTAGCTGGACGCGGCAATCCGGCTCGCCTTCGCCTCCAGCTAGGCTTCTGCGCCGGCCTGCTGGGCCGCCAGCTGGTCCAGGTTCAGACCTGGGTACCAAGAGATGATGAACCGCAGCACCAAGTCGGCGCCGGCATGGGCTGCGGAGGCGCGCCACGCGTGGAGCCGCGCCGGTCCGGTCTTCAGCCAGTGGGCAAGCCGCGTGAAGCTATTGAGCTCAACGGCACCCGGCCAGAGGGCCGCCGCCATCCCCAATCCGGCCTCGGACAGCTGTGCCGTCTGCTTGTCCAGGGCCCTCAGGCGGGCCTCGGTGGCATGCATGATCTCCAAAAACTCCAGGCGACATTCGAATCGAGTCCGGCACCCATGTCCGCCTAGGTCGACCGGTGAGCAAGCACGGCCTCCTCCGCCGTCTCCTGCGTCTCTGGGAAGTTCTCTGTCGAGCGGAGAAGGGAAACAATCAGCCATGTAAAAACCCAGCCGGTTCTCAACCCGGCGAAATAAATGAAGAAGCACTTACTGACGAGGAGCTCGTCCAGATGATGCGCCTCGCACAACATATCGTGCCGCTCCAAGTCCCCGACGCGGCCGCGGGCTTCGGGCGCCTTCTCGAGCTCGGCCACCTTGTCGACGGCCGCCTTCAGCTCATCGTCCATCATGGTGGCCGCCTTCCCGTGCTCTTCCTGGAGCCGGACGAGCTCCGCTTGGTGGGCCTCTGCCGCCTTGGCGGCCTCCGCCTTCAGCCGCTCCACCTCAACCCGGAGCTGGCCATTGTCGACGACCGCCTGGTCGCGCTACTGGCCAGCTTCAACCAGCCGGGTTCGCAGATCCGGCACCTCGGTCGCGGTGGCTGCGCGGCAAAGCTTCAAGTCAAGATGCCGGAAGAAAAGGAAAACACTTTAAGATTCGACCCAACTATTCTATAGTTGGCCCGAATCTCGGGGGCTACACCCAGTGGGTGCGCTAGCGCGCCCCCACTAAGATCATGTAAGACGTACCTTCGGCAAGACAGAGCGCCTCCTCCTTGGCGGCAAGCTACACCGTGTCCTGGCGGTGCTTCTCCAGAAGCCGGTTATGGATACCGACTTGGAGGTCGTCCAGGTGGTGCGGGAGAGCAAGGATTAGCAAAAACCGCAAAGACATTTTTAAGATTCAACCCAACTACTTCATAGTTGGCCCGAATCTCAGGGGCTACACCCAGTGGGTGCGCTAGCGCGCCCTCACTAACCAACCGGGAAGACAAGCAAGAAAACTTACGATCACGGAGCGCTCTAGCTCTCGCGCCCGCTCCAGCTCGCTCTTGTATCGCCGCCTCCTCTTGCGTGCGCGGCCCGAAGACGACTCCGATGGACCCGGCATGAGCTAGCTGCGACCCGGCGATAGGGCCGCTGCCTGGCGCCTGCTCCGGGTTCACGGCAACCTTCGGTGGCGGGACCACCAAGGCGCGCCCGCTCCCTGCCGGCTCCTCCGCGGCCGGTGTCGACTCCGGCGCTTCGGTCGGCGTCGCCTGCAGCGCTCTGCCCAATGCGGCATCCCCCATGCGCCCCTCCTCCTCCCGCTCGGCCGTGTCGTTCCGGGGTGGGTTGTCTATGACCATCTCCTCCACCTCTGGGTCGTCGACGGCCGGCTCCGGGACGCGCCCCTCCTCCGCCGGTGGCTCGACGACCGTCTCCGCCGGCTCCATGCCCTCCGGCATCTCCGACCAAGCTGGCTCCACCGCGGCTTGCCCCCTCACCTCCGCGGCCCTGGCCCAAGCCAGGGCCGAGGTCACCGTCAGCTCCTCCTCGGCCTTGTTCCGGGCCCTCCAAGCCATGTGTAACACCCTGGCTTTTGGCTTTTTCTTTTTCTTTTGATTTCCCTTGGATTATTGTTTTGATTTGATTTTCCGTGGCTCTGTGATCCTAAAACTTGGGAAGATCATATCTTCCCAGGTTTCATAGAGGCTTTTCATCCTCAAAACCATCCCAAGACCTTGTCATTTTCATCTTAGTCCAATCCCAATATTCTTTTTATTGGGAATATTCCTTTTCTATTAAAGGAATAATTCTTTTAGCCCTAGGTTGTGAAACAACCTATATTTTTGTCACTCCAAAAATTCCCAAATAATTCTCATAAATTGTTTGGGTCATATGTTCCACAGATATGGCAGAATCCTTCCTTGGCATCATCAAAGATAATTCACAAATATTCCTTTTCTCATTCTGCCCTAAGTGGCTTTTTGAGAAGGAAGTGTCATTTATCTTTGCTTGAATGACCCCAAACTTTTTGGACACCTTTTTCTATCTATATTAGTACCTCATGCCAAAATTCAACCCAATTTGCCTAGTAAATATTCCTGAGCAATTTTTCAAAGTTTCGATTTGAGGAAAGTCTTTGTGAAGGAAGTACTAGCTAGGGTAATCCAAATGAGTTGAAATTTTGAAAGATCCTTCATATGATCAAATCATGACTCTCCTGAAGATATGAGCTCACTTCATCACTCTATGTGAGCACACCATCAATTCTTGGTTTCTGGCCAGATTTTCGGGTTGTGAAGCAACTATATTTTATATTGCTCATTGTGGCTGAAAATTTACAAGGCCATTCCCCTATCCATATTAAATCTCTCCACCAAGTTTTGGATCAATTCATCTAGCCATTTGCCTTGTGCAATTTTCCTAAGTTTCTATCCAGATTGAAGCTCTGTGAAGCAAGTACCATTTTGATATTTCCAAATGGTATAAATTTTTTACAGCAGCTTCATATCATCAAATAACTCATCTCCTCCAAGTTTTAGCTCATGCAAAGCAATCGTGTGAGTGCTACTTCATGTTTTCCAAATCTGGACAGTGTGGCACTTTCTACAGCAAGTACCAGCTAAACCCCTCCTCTTAAGCTGATACTTGGCCACCTCAGTGATCTTAGCATGTAATAACACCATGCCAAAGACCAGAGTCTATCCCCGCTTGGATCTTCCTCACCACAGCACAAACAGGTTGTTGTTGATCTCCTTTGGCACTCAGTGCATTTCTCTTCTTTGCCCCTGAGCTCATTTCTTTCTTCATTGATACTAAGGGCAGTATGGACTATCTACTGGACATGGTCAAACTGGCCAAAACACGCCGCTTGCACCAGTTCACGCGGTGACCACGGGGCGAATGAGCCAAATCCCACGCTCTGGCCGACCGCGTGCCCTGTAGCCGCCCTCTTCCTCCGCGTCTCGACACCTCTCCTTGTCCAGGAGCTCCCCCGTGCTTGTCTGCATCGTCTTGTGCCCGGGCCTCCTCCTGTTTCGTCGTCGTCGAGCGCTGGCAGCCATGCCCATGACGCTAGCCTCCCCTGTCCTCCATTGTTTTCGAGCTCGAGCTCACCCGTGAGCTCTAGAGCCCTCCCCTAGACTATTTAAGGAGTGCCCGACCTCCTCCGCACCTCACCATTCCCTCCCCTGCCTCCCTAGTCCAACGGAGCTTGCTGTTTTTGCCTCGGACTGCCACGGTGCTCGCCAGAGTCCACTCCAATCCGGCCACCCGAGCTCCCCCTCCACTTCCTGACCCCTCCATCTTCTTCTCCACCCCCGGTGAACCTCTCACTCACCTCAGCTCGTCGCCGGAGTGCCCCGTGGCCGCGCGCCCCCAAGTCCGGCCTCCGCCGTCCTTGCCCTCTGCCTCGCCGCGCCGCTGTAGCTCCGCTCCTCCCCGGCGCTTGTGCCACGCCTGAACGGAGGCGGCGCCTCGGCCCGAAACAGTCGGTGGCCGTAGCTCGGCCGGAGCCCGCCGGAGTCGCCCGCCCCATCGCTGGCTGGCCCCTGCCTCTGCTCCTCTGTTCCTCATCAGGGGGAAAGGGAGGAGGAAGAAGACAACGCGCATGGCCCCCCTGCCCGCGGGGCCCGCATGTCGGCCTTTGGCCGTTGACCCAGCCCCGCCACGTCACGTAAGTGGAGACGCCTTTTGCCGGAATACGTTTTCATTTCCTGAAAGCGTATTTTCTATCTACTATGGCTCTGAGTACATTTTCTTCTGCAGAAAATGTATTTTCCCGAAAGGCGCTTTCAGTTTTCTCAGTCAGGGGCCTGTTTGTAGAAATATTTTTACATATTGGTCCCTCAACTTCCACCTCTCGTATCTCCGCAACCGTAACTCAAATTGAGGTGAATCCAAAGCCTACTTCTTTGTCTCGTCGAGCTCTATCTTTTGGTATCATTTTCAATAGGTGGTCCCACAGTGAATATGACCTTTATGCCCTTGCCCTATTCTAGCCCCCTCCGAGAGTGGAGCGTCCGGTGAATCGTCCCGTGACTTCACCGTACCTCTTCCCGGAGTATCCGGCAACCCCAGGCAAGCCACGACAGCCACTTGCATGATAGCATTGCAATAGCAATGGTTTTCAACTTGAACCTTTAAGTTGTTTGCGCGTGTTATTATTCCGTAAATGATTTATTCATGCTCGTGTTTGCATGCTTATGCTTGTGCTATGATCGTTTGCATCTAGTTGAGTAGATGTTTACTTGCTTATGCTCTTGTTATACTTCAGTCAAGTGATTATTTTGATGCTAATGATCATGCTATGCTCTTATGTGACATTGCTATATTATTTTGTTCATGTCCATCATCATGTCATGCTCATCGGTATAAATGCTTTACTACTGTCGATATGTTGGATGATTATGTTTTCCCATCCATGTTCATGTTGTTATTATGGTCAGTTCATCATGTCATATTATTATGGCTCAGCTCTTTACTTTTCAAGTTTAACCGGACTTTAATCGAACTTGAACACCTGTTGGCTGAGTCATAGTGCCATCGAATCGAGCTGACCAGTGCAGCCACACTTGCCTTATGGGGGGTCCTAACTGGGTGTATTGTCATGCCTCTCGCCGGTGCCTCCAACTAGGGAAGTTTATGGGCGCGCGCTACGCTGATCAGGTAGGTGGACATAAGCCTTGTGTGCCCGTGTTGGTTTGAGCGCTCTTGTCCCCGTTTGGGACCGTTTTTGTTTTGCCACGACGGTGGCCGTTGGATGTCACGAGGTGACATCGGGGCCACCCATGACTTAGCCCAAAGGGGAGTTTGTCGGAGTGGCCGGGAGGGTGCCATGGCAGTAGATCGGTTTTGTCGGAACGCCGTTGGTCCACCCGAATGGGAGCACGAGGCCTTGGGTTCTATGGTGTGGGTACAGTGTGCTAACCCTGCAGAGTGTGTTTAATCTATTGATAGCCGTGCTCACGGATAAGGGCCCAGTTCATAGTAGGTCACACTATGGATCAACAGTAATAATAATCTGTTTAATAACAACCCCGGTTCGATGATGAAAGGAGTGGTTGATCCTTATGTGATCGCGAGAGGATCACAGCGGTATCGAGGATACTGAAGTTGGTTGAGGTTTATGGTGTTATGCAAGAATCAAGGGTAAAGATCAAGCTCCTTGTGGTCATGTAATGATTACTACAGTATTGTTAATACCAAGCTTGATTTGATCCTGAGGTGATCGTGTAGTGACCATGAGGGTAAGTGATTCATGTGGTGGTTACGAGGTAACCCCGAACAGAGTAAGTTGGTGCATAATATTGTTAACATGTTGCATGCTAGTATCCTCATATGTTCATGCCATGCTCATCTGGTATTGTTCTAGCTGTATCATGTTCATCTTGTGCATGCCATGTGTTCTGCTAGTATCATGTTCATCTTTGTTAAGTAACCTGTAAATGCCATGCTATTGTTTGTCTTGATTGCTTTGGTTGCTGTGAGCTTGCAAGTACATTCAATGTACTGACCTGGCGTGTCATGCCAGTTTGCAGGTCATGCCTTGTCTGCTTGCTTGTTTGCCGAGGATCTTGTGTTTGTGAGCTAGGATAAACGTTCCAGCCAGCGTCCCTGCGGAGTGGAGTCCATCATCGTCGTCGCTGTTCCGCTGCTAGAATCTATTCCGCTACTATGAGTTGTTCTGCTGCCTGCATAGAGCAACCTTGGCAGGCGTAGTGTCGCCATGCCAATGTAATCCCCTTGTACCCATATCGATTGTAATAAAGAGATGATTTGTTCTATGCCAAGCAGTGCCATATTCCAGAGACTTACCTCGATCTCTGGGCTGGAATACGGGGCGTTCCGGTCTCTCTGAGCCGTGGTGCCACAACGGTTGGTATCAGAGCAGGTTTGGCTGTAGAGTGTCCTAGTTCGCCGAACGTTAGAAAATGATAGTATAGGGTCTAGTTGTTTATCTTTGCCTGCTGCATTTGGTTGTCGCGTTTGTTTGCCGCATAGCATGCATATAGACTTATTTGGTCACTAACGGTCTATCTTGTGAGTGTAGGTGGTTTTGATCCACTACATCCCTGCTTTTCTGGTGTTTGGTGTCAGTTCTGTCCCAGCAGAGTGATGCCGCAGAACCAAGTGTTCCAGACACCATTTGCTGGAGTTATGCTCAAGTATCGCGCCAATATCTTTCCGCCATCCACCCATATCGTTTCGGTGATAGACCTGTCTCTATCCCGAATCGTGCCCTTCAACTCGCCACTTTGGTAACCCTTACTGATCTTTGCTATCAGAAAAGGGCAATGCCAACAAGCCCAATTTTCCACCACTATCCTACCCTGTCGTCCTATTCTTTGGACGTGTATGGTTTCCCTTCCGTCCACTTGATGATGATGTGGTCGTGACCTCCGTGTTCCGCCACATGATCACCAAGTCCGTCCTCACCTCCGTATCCGTCTAGATGCAATCGGTGTTCCGCCAGTGCTTGGTGTAGCTTTGTTTACACCAATCCTTCCACACGTGGATTCACTTTCGTGCACACCGCCATAGCATATTAGATCGCAGTACCAGAGTTTCCGTGAGATTTATGTGCTTAAGCATGCATGCATATTGTTGTTGTGAGTAGAAGTAATATGTGATGTTGCTTGAATATATTTGTAGCTTATATGTTGTGTGTTTTGTTGCAATCGATCGTTTGTTGTGCTTCTTTATTTGAATCTTCGGTGTTACCCTATTTTCCCCTTATGGATATTGCTCATCAACCAACACCAAAACATAAGAAGCCATGAGAAATATATATATACTCAGGAAGCTCAGTTAAACACAATGATATTTCAGTTGACATTATCGTATTGCAGACATCCGGTCTGAATACCAATTATATCCTGCTCAGACTATCAACATCAAGAGCCATTTTCACTGCAGCAATGATTAACCCAGCAGGAGAACAAAGTTGGGTCCAAGGCCAACCGAACATTTCAAGTCAAAAGCATGGTTTGATTCTGCTATGGGTAAGATTTGAAACATGCTACACCCGGAGGACAGTCCAAATATGAAATGAATTCAGTGCTCAGCAAGAAGGATGGTCAAACAATCCTTGTCAGTAATAAACAGCCGGAATGTCAAGAATATATATATATATATACATGGAATTCCGTTCGTAAAGAAGACCAGCAAAGCGTACAAGGCAAGTTTCCTGAATCTTCCTCGGTAAGGTATGAATGACTTTCCGTGCCAGATATTCAGTCTTCTTCAGTAAGATACCGCAAAAGCTTCTGGCATAAGGTACCGAGTCTTCCCTAGCAAGTCACTAAGGGGGGAAGCTTCTGAGGTACGGTACCCAATCTTCTTCAGCAAGCTGTTTGGCGAAAGCTTCCAGCGCAAGCCATCCAGTCTTCCTCAGCACGATACTCTCGATGGTTTCCAACACAAAATGCCTAATCTTCCTCAGTACGGCACTGTCATAAGATATTTAATAATGGGTTGGCAGCATATGCATCACAAGTCTCAAGTCTATAATAGATGGGTCAGAAACAAGAATCAGACAGAACACAAGTACACCTCGGGAATCAGATATTCCTATATACAGCGAGCATGCCGCCAAATTCATACAAGACCCTCCTACCAGGAAGAATTCAAAGTAAGCACTCGACAACCTCACCGGTTATGCAATAAAAAGAAAGCCAGTGGGTGATGCAAGATCGACAAGCCTCGAAGAAAGGCAACATGGTGACAACTATCTTGGCCAGTGCTTATCAAGGTCAACCTCCTCGCACCTGACAAAGTGATATTATTAACCTTTGTCACTGTCTGATTGACGACGACAATAAGCTTCGTACAAGCACATGTGAACTTGGCAAATATCCCGAGACTCGAGACATGAACAAGGCCAAGGTATGATTGCCAAATATTGCATATGACAGCACCCACGGTCACACGAAGAATCAAGAGTATATATGGCAACGCTCTTTCAAACAAAGGATCCAGGCCAGTAAAACAATGATGAAGGAGCACGATCGGCAATACAAGTATGATCATGGTTGCATGACCAACAGGGTACAGATACCTTGGACAGTTTGAGTCAGTATTGATCACCATGAAGATACACCGGAGGGGTCTACTCCGTCTTGGTAAGGACCTCATAGCAAGGTAACCCGCTTAGCAAACCGTATGTGCTCAGTATTGTCCGTATCGAATATCCAAGCCTATCATGTCAGACCAAAGGCCAACTCAACAGATCAACTCCAGCAACCGTGTTATGGCAGCACACAGCTTACCATCCACATGAATACACCGACAGAATGAGTGATCTGAATGTTGAGTGATAGTCTCACAACGTGTGCCCTCACTTATGGTAATTGATTAAAGAATAGCCTGTCGTGGACAAGATTCTTTTGCCCAAAACACCGCCAGTGAAGTCTATGAATGTTATCTTCACAAGGTGGTACCCTTTTTGTCAGTCACGACAAGCGACGGTCAAATATTTGGTACGGACTGGATACTCAAGAAGGTGGAACCAGTCAAGATAATTCAGAAACTCCTGCAAGAAGTCAGAATCCGTCAGGAGAACAGGTATGATTCACATCACTGTTTTGAAACCGGAGGACATGCATATGTTCGAGCAACCCGATACCTGGATAGAAGAAATTCCTTGTTCCCCGAGAAGATGTACTCTATGGGATATTCTCGGTACTAAATAAAAGAATAATACCTCCATCGAGAATCACTATTGAGAAGGACACGTATCTCAGTTATGAGAATCTTTTGGACCTCAGCTAAGCCAGCAGATATGAAAGAAATTGGAGCCAGTGTGAACCTGAGCATATGAGGTAAGTCAGAATGTCAGATGTGGTGAAGCAAACCACCCCAGAGCAAGGCAGCCAGTCAGATAAAATCCAGCGGGAACATGATATAAAGGGAACTCGAGTTGGAAACGGTTTCCTTGAGTCAGAATATTGACTTCATCCCTGAGCAACCAAATCTCGAGGACGAGATTTCTTTAAGGGGGGAAGGTTTGTAACACCCTGGATTTTGGCTTTTTCTTTTTCTTTTGATTTCCCTTGGGTTATTGTTTTGATTTGATTTGATTTTCCGTGGCTTTGTGATCCTAAAACTTGGGAAGATCATATCTTCCTAGGTTTCATAGAGGCTTTTCATCCTCAAAACCATCCCAAGACCTTGTCATTTTCATCTTAGTCCAATCCCAATATTCTTTTTATTGGGAATATTCCTTTTCTATTAAAGGAATAATTCTTTTAGCCCTAAGTTGTGAAACAACCTATATTTCTGTCACTCCAAAAATTCCCAAATAATTCTCATAAATTGTTTGAGTCATATGTTCCATAGATATGGCAGAATCCTTCCTTGGCATCATCAAAGATAATTCACAAATATTCCTTTTCTCATTCTGCCCTAAGTGGCTTTTTGAGAAGGAAGTGTCATTTATCTTTGCTTGATTGACCCCCAAACTTTTGGACACCTTTTCCTATCTATATCATTACCTCATGCCAAAATTCAACCCAATTTGCCTAGTAAATATTCCTGAGCAATTTATCAAAGTTCCGGTCTGAGGGAAGTCTTTGTGAAGGAAGTACTAGCTAGGTTAATCCAAATGAGTTGAAATTTTGCAAGATCCTTCATACGATCAAATCATGACTCTCCTCAAGATTTGAGCTCACTTCATCACTCTATGTGAGCACACCATCAATTCTTGGTTTCTGGCCAAATTTTCGGGTTGTGAAGCAACTATATTTTATATTGTTTTATTATGGCTGAAAATTTACCAGGCCATTCCCCTATACATATTAACTCTCTCCACCAAGTTTTGGATCAATTCATCTAGCCATTTGCCTTGTGGAATTTTCCTAAGTTTCTATCCAGATTGAAGCTCTGTGAAGCAAGTACCATTTTGGTCTTTCCAAATGGTATGAAAATTTTACAACAGCTTCATATCATCAAATAACTCATCTCTTCCAAGTTTCAGCTCATGCAAAGCATTTGTGTGAGTGCTACTTCATGTTTTCCAAATCTGGACAGTGTGGCACTTTCTACAGCAAGTACCAGCTAAACCCCTCCTCTTAAGCTGATACTTGGCCACCTCAGTGATCTTAGCATGCAATAACACCATGCCAAAGACCAGTGTCTATCACCGCTCAGATCTTCCTCACCACAGCACAAACAGGTTGCTGTTGATCTCCTTTGGCACTCAGTGCATTTCTCTTCTTTGCCCCTGAGCTCATTTCTTTCTTCATTGATACTAAGGGTAGTATGGACTATCTACTGGACATGGTCGAACTGGCCAAAACACGCCGCTTGCACCAGTTCACGCGGTGACCACGGGGCGAACGAGCCAAATCTCGCGCTCTGGCCGACCGCGTGCCCTGTAGCCACCCTCTTCCTCCGCGTCTCGACGCCTCTCCTTGTCCAGGAGCTCCCCCGTGCTCGTTTGCATCATCCTGTGCCCGGGCCCCCTCCTATTTCGCCATCGTCGAGTGCTGGCAGCCATGCCCGTGACGCTAGCCTCCCCTGTCCTCCAATGTTTTCGAGCTCGAGCTCACCCGTGAGCTCTAGAGCCCTCCCCTCGGCTATTTAAGGAGTGCCCGGCCTCCTCCGCACCTCACCATTCCCTCCCCTGCCTCCCTAGTCCACCGGAGCTCGCCGTTTTTGCCTCGGACCGCCGCGGTGCTCACCGGAGTCCACTCCAATCTGGCCACCCGAGCTCCCCCTCCATTTCCTGACCCCTCCATCTTCTTCTCCAGCCCCCGGCGAACCTCTCCCTCACCTCAGCTCGTCGCCGGAGTGCCCCGTGGCCGCGCACCCCCAAGTCTGGCCACCGCCGTCCTTGCCCTCTGCCTCGCCGTGCCGCTGCAGCTTCGCTCCTCCCCGGCGCTCGTGCCATGCCTGAACGGAGGCGGCGCGTCGGCTCGAAACCGTCGCTGGCCGGAGCCCGCCGGAGTCGCCCGCCCCATCGCCGGCCGGCCCCTACCTCTGCTCCTCCGATCCTCATCAGGGGGAACGAGACGAGGAAGAAGACGACGCGCCTGGCCCCCCTGCCCGCGGGGCCCGCATGTCGGCCTCTGGCCGTTGACCCAGCCCCGCCACGTCACGTAAGTGGAGACGCCTTTTGCCGGAATATGTTTTCATTTCCTGAAAGCGTATTTTCTTTTTACTACGGCTCTGAGTACGTTTTCTTCTGCAAAAAACGTATTTTCCTGAAAGGCGCTTTCAGTTTTCTCAGTCAGGGGCCTGTTTGTAGAAATATTTTTACAGATTGGTCCCTAATCTTCCACCTCTCGTATCTCCGCAACCGTAACTCCGATTGAGGTGAATCCAAAGCCAACTTCTTCGTCTCGCCGAGCTCTATCTTTTGGTATCATTTTCACTAGGTGGTCTCACTGTGAAAATGACCTTTATGCCCTTGCCCTATTCTAGCCCCCTCCGAGAGTGGAGCGTTCGGCGAATCGTCCCGTGACTTCACCGTACCTCTTCCCGGAGTATCCGGCAACCCCTGGCAAGCCACGACAGGCACTTGCATGATAGCGTTGCAATAGCAATGGTTTTAAACTTGAACCTTTAAGTTGTTTGCGCATGTTATTATTCCGTAAATGATTTATTCATGCTCGTGTTTGCATGCTTATGCTTGTGCTATGATTGTTTGCATCTAGTTGAGTAGATGTTTACTTGCTTATGCTCTTGTCATACTTCAGTCAAGTGATTATTTTGATGCTAATGATCATGCTATGCTCTTATGTGACATTGTTATATTATTTTGTTCATGTCCATCATCATGTCATGCTCATCGGTATATATGCTTTACTACTGTCGATATGTTGGATGATTATGTTTTCCCATCCATGTTCATGTTGTTATTATGGTCAGTTCATCATGTCATATTATTATGGCTCAGCTCTTTACTTTTCAAGTTTAACCAGACTTTAATCAAACTTGAACACCTGTTGGCTGAGTCATAGTGCCATCGAATCGAGCTGACCAGTGCATCCACACTTGCCTTATGGGGGGTCCTAACTGGGTCTATTGTCATGCCTCTCGCCAGTGCCTCCAACAAGGGAAGGTTATGGGTGCGTGCTACCCTGATCAGGTAGGCGGACATAAGCCTTGCGTGCCCGTGTTGGTTTGAGCGCTCTTGTCCCCGTTTGGGACCGTTTTTGTTTTGCCACAACGGTGGCCGTTGGATGTCACGAGGTGACATCGGGGTCACCCATGACTTAGCCCAAAGGGGAGTTTGTCAGAGTGGCCGGGAGGGTGTCATGGCAGTAGATCGGTTTTGTTGGAACGCCGTTGGTCCACCCGAATGGAAGCACGAGGCCTTGGGTTCCGTGGTGTGGGTACAGTGTGCTAACCTCTGCAGAGTGTATTTAATCTATCGATAGACGTGCCCGTGGATAAGGGCCCAGTTCGTAGTAGGTCACACTATGGGTCAATAGTAATAATAATCTGTTTAATAACAACCCCGGTTCGATGATGAAAGGAGTGGTTGATCCTTATGTGATCGCGAGAGGATCACAGCGGTATCGAGGATACTGAAGTTGGTTGAGGTTTATGGTGTTATGCGAGAATCAAGGGTAAAGATCAAGCTCCTTGTGGTCATGTAATGATTACTTCGGTATTGTTAATACCAAGCTTGATTTGATCCTGAGGTGATCGTGTAGTGACCATGAGGGTAAGTGATTTATGTGGTGGTTACGAGGTAACCCCGAACAGAGTAAGTTGGTGCATAATATTGTTAACATGTTGCATGCTAGTATCCTCATATGTTCATGCCATGCTCATCTGGTATTGTTCTAGCTGTATCATGTTCATCTTGTGCATGCCATGTGTTCTGCTAGTATCATGTTCATCTTTGTTAAGTAACCTGTAAATGCCATGCTGTTGTTTGTCTTGATTGCTTTGGTTGCTGTGAGCTTGCAAGTACATTCAATGTACTGACCTGGCGTGTCATGCCAGTTTGCAGGTCATGCCTTGTCTGCTTTCTTGTTTGTCGAGGATCTTGTGTTTGTGAGCTAGGATAAACGTTCCAGCCAGCGTCCCTGCGGAGTGGAGTCCATCGTCGTCGTTGCTGTTCCGCTGCTAGAATCTATTCCGCTGCTATGAGTTGTTCTACTGCTTGCATAGAGCAACCTTGGTAGGCGTAGTGTCGCCGTGCCAATGTAATCCCCTTGTACCCATATCGATTGTAATAAAGAGCTGATTTGTTCTATGCCAAGTAGTGCCGTATTCCAGAGACTTACCTCGATCTCTGGGCTGGAATACGGGGCGTTCCGGTCTCTCTGAGCCGGGGTGCCACACCACGCGCTCGGTGTCTGCCGGGTCCAGGGTGAGATCCTCCTCGGGCGAGTACTCCTCCCGGTTGATGGCGCTGCTCCGGGTCTACCGGAACGAGAAGCCACCCCCGGACACGGCATCCATGGCCACCAACGCCAAGTCAAGAGGCGTCCTGAGCCACCAAGAAAACATAGGAGAGGCGCAACGAAGCAGAATGCAGAAATCAACAAAGGAAACTTACCCGATCGCCCCGGGGTGGCCTGCCTTGCCGGTGGCACCGGGATGACTCAGCGCACCCTCTTGGCGCCCGTCTTGCCATGCACTGCCGGTCCCTCCGCCGCGCGCTTTGCGGCCGGCTTCGGCGGCACCTTGTCCTTCCCGTGCGGCCGACGCGCGGGACGACCCGGCATCGGCCGTCTTATTCAGCCGTCTTGGGGGGTCGACGCTGCCGTATCCTCTCCTCAACGGCGCTGCACCACCAGCGTGCGTCAGGATCTCCACATCATCGTTCGACCAGTCTCGCAAGAGGTCTGGGTGCGGAGACTTACCCGCACGGTGTGCCCCGCCGGCTTCAGCGTCGGCCAGCTCCAGGTTCTTGGCGAAGGACTCCGCCCCCTCCGAGCGGGCCTACTCGACGGTCAGTACCTGCGTCCCTGTCCCGTCACGCGTTTGCCGGATAGCGTTCAGCAGCACCTCTCTCGTTGCATCAGGACGGAGGAGAAGTTGAGACATTGCAAAAAACAAGGACCAGGGACTCACCGCCGGCGCCGGGTTCTCTCCATTGTAGGGCGCCTTCCCGAAGCGCCAGTCGGGGGCCATCCCGGCCTTGGAGATGGCGTTCACCCGGTCGGCGACTTGCTCATGCGACAGCCTCCCGGATGATATCCGGGTGGGATCCCGGCGGTCACCCATCTGGCCGATGATGTGCGCCCGGCATTGCAGCGGCAGCACCAGGCGCGCGATGAAAGCGGCGACGAGATCCATCCCCTTGAGCCCCTCCCGCGTTGTCATCTCCCCGATCCGACTGCACAGATTCTGCAGCCCCTGCGGCGGGTTCTTGGGCATGTAGCCCCAGTTCATCTTGGCGAGCAGCTGCTCATTGATGAACGGGGGCAAGTTGATGGCGTCGGCTCCTCCACCGACGTTGCACATGTAGAAGAAGGAATCCTGCCACTTCTTGGCAGAATCCTCAATGGGCATTTTGGGGAACACCCCGTTCGGCCGGATCGAGATGACGGCGGCCCCGCAGTCGGACATGGCCCCGGCCTCCGGCCCTTGCTGCTTGAGGAAGAAGAGGCGGCTCCAGAGCTGCACATCTGGCTCCATCCCCGAGTAGCCTTCGCACAAGGTGACGAAGCCGGAGAGCTGCAGCACGGCGTTCGCGCCCAAGTGGTGTGGCTGCAGCCCGAAGAAAGAAAGGAAGGCGCGGAAGAAGTTGCTTGCGGGGAGGCCGAACCCGCGCTTGAAGTGGCTATAGAAGACCACGCGCTCGCCCTCCTGCGGCTGCGGCTCCCTCTCCTCCCAGGGCGCGCGCGCAGCTACCTCTGTCGCCAAAGGAAGTCGCCTGGTGTCGCGGAGGTGCCGGATGTCGGCGTCGGTGACCTCGGATCCTTCCCATGAGCCCTTCGGTGGCGCCATTTGCGGAGCTCAGCAAGGACGCGGTGCGTAGCATCGTGAAGGAAGCTAGCGCGGTCAGTGGGTGATTTAGGCAGCGCCTGGACTTCCGGCGGGCGGCGAGATCGAGAGTTGGGCGGAGATAAGAAGGACGGGGCGAGGGGAGCGTGTGTGAGTGTTTCCGCCATCCCCTCCCTCCGATTTTATAACCGCGGCGAAATGTGGGGAAGTGGGATCGGTTGCGCCCGCGTTTCCACTTCCCCGCATTATGTGGGCACATTCCCCCCACGAATTAATTACCCTGAGAAGCGCAACCGTCCGCAATCAATCCCCGCACGTGGGCCAAGGGTGTGGCGTGGCAGGGCCCAGCCTGCTGTTGCGTCCCATCGCGCGTGTGGCCTGGCAGGGCCTCTCCGGCCGCTGTTCTCCACGTGCCGCCTGCGTCGGGCCGCGGGAGGCGCGCCCCCTCCTCTTCAAGATTTGGCGGCGCCTCGGTTTCCCGCCCATACTGGGGTGCCGCGATCCGTCTTCCGGAAGCTGGCACACAGTGGGTGTTGCCGGACCCGGCGGCCCCAAGCTTCATCAACCCAGCCGCATTCTCAAGGGGGTGAAACTGCGAAGGCCCTCCTTCCTGAAGCCGGCGAGCCTTCACAGCTTCGGGGACTACTGTCGGGGGGATGGACCCCGGGCAGGCAACGGAACCCGGATCCTTTCAAAAAACATCAGGGCAGGCAGCGCCCCTCAATCCGGCTCAACCCCGGCCGGCTTCCTAGTGCAACCCGGCCAGGGGCCGCAACCCAGCCAGGCCAGCTGGCGCATGCCGGCCGGTCCCCAGAAGACGAGCCTTCGTCGACAAGCAAGCGTGGCCACAGCCCGCCATTCAACCCGGCCAGGGGTCAGCGCCCGTCCCGTCCGAGCGTACGACGAAACAAGTCCCCACGAAGAGATGAGCGCGGCAACAGTGATCTACCTACCCCGCTGACCAACGCGGACTCGGCTACAGTGCGCCCCCATCCCGCTAACGGGGGCAGACGACGACCAGGCGTCGTGGCACTGTAGCTGAGCCATCCCAACCACTCCGTGACGCACGACAAGACACAGCATGGAACCCTCCAGTGTGCGGGGCCCGCACTCGGAGAACCCGACGTACCCTGGTACCCGGTAGGCCCCTCCATCGGCTTCCCAGACGCTGGCACCAGGGCCCCGCGCCCATGTATCTTTACCATTGTGACCCTGGGGGTCGGCCTATAAGACCCCCCAGGAGGCCTCCATGCACGGGGGGATCTCACATGATCACTAGTTAACTCTTCAACCACACTCACACATCCACCCACTCGGAGAAGGAGCAGCCTATTCATTGGCCTGCCTTCCTTCCTCCCCAAAATAGCTCCAGGAGCAAGCTTGTACCATCCTCATATAAACCACACTCGACAGGACTAGGGGTGTTATCTCTCCAGAGAGCCCCGAACCTGGGTACGTCTTGCATCTCACGCTCACTCGTACCGACCTCCCTCCTGTAGCCCATCGGTCGCCTCTTGCCTATCCCTCTCTTTAGCCATCCCATGGCATCTGTCGTGAACCCACCACGACAGTTCTCCTACTGGATTGATACCTTGGTTTCATAACTGAGGGAAATACCTACCGTAGTTGTACTGCATCATCCCTTCCTCTTTGGGGAAATACCGACGTAGTTCAAGCGACATCAATGCCAAAGGTGGAGAGAGTTTAGGGATTTGCCGAGTCACGAGTGTGTCTTCTTTGTTGTTGATTTCGTTCTCTCGTGAACTCTCTTTCGTTTGCTTTGATTTGCTTTCGTTTGTGTGGAACCCAAAGTACCTATCATATGGTGTGAGACATATGCTACCCTATATTTATCTTTATGTCAAGTACCGTATTAGTTTGTGAGATGTTATTTATCTTGTGCCCTATCCTTATGCTCACATGCTATTTCCTTGCATCTATGTTTATGTCTCATTATGTTAATGCAAGTTGTGTTAGTCTATAAACTATAGGGGGTTTGATCCTAGTGTGTGTGTGCTTTGCATTCCAAAGGCATACTCAATAAGTGCACACATCTAGGGGGAGCCCGTCTATATTTTGTAGATCTTGGGATTGCATACTTTCTTTCTCTATATTTGTGCAAATCCCGTGTTGTCATCAATCCACCAAAAAGGGGGAGATTGTTAGGGCATATTTCTCCCTTAGTGGTTTTGGTGATTGATGACAATGCTTTTGCGGACTAATCGTGTGCATTGAGCATTTCAGATAATCTATTATATGGCACAAGATGATTTGTTCCCCTCGGAGCTTTTGCGAAGACGGTGTTTTTCCTTCATTTCATTTTCGATGGACTTGAGTCATAGGAACACCGTACTATTAAGAGGGGGTCCGCTTCGGAAAGGTTTGGGTAGAATCAACACGTACACAATCTCTTTGTACCCTCGTTCTTTCCCGCAATTGAGCTTGTTCATCCCTTGTGCTTGGGCTTTCCAGAACATACTAAGCGGTAGTACCGCTCTGCCCAGCGGTAGTACCGCTCCAGCGGTACTACCGTAGGTCAGTACTACCCTCACTTCCGCTTGTTAATTGTGTTCCATAAATGGGCAGTAGTAGAGCGGCAGCTCAGCGCGGTAGTACCGCTCCAGCGGTACTGCGGCTCTGACTGTCCACTCCACTACCAAGGTTTATTGTGCATTATATAGCTAAGCGAAAGTACTGCTCCAGCGGCGCGGTAGTACCGCTCCGGTGGAACTACCACGGTCTTTTGCCGCACGGAGTAACGCTTGTTTTATGCCTTCTGGATAGTTCTATCCCTCGAGCGGAAGTAGAGCGGTAGTTCGTAGCGGTAGTACCGCCCAGCGCGGCACTACCGCCCTGCCCTCCTCTTCTACCGCTGGTTCCGGCTACGGCTCGTCACCAAGAGGAAGTACCGCTGGTGGGAGCGGTAGTTCCGCTCCGGCGGCACTACCGCCTTCATGACCTGCTCATTTGAAAGTTGTGGTTGGAACTTCCATGCCATAAGAAGTACCGCTTGTGCACGGGCTGTGGGTGCATAACGATTGGATTCTTCTCCCCACTATATAAGGGAGTCATCTTCCCCAAGTTGACTTACCTCTTCCTCCCCCAAACTCCATTGTTGCTCACAAGCTCATTCTTGCCCGATCTCTCTCCCTAGCCAATCAAACTTGTTGATTCTTTAGGGATTGCTTGAGAAGGCCTAGATCTACACTTCCACCAAGAGAAATTTGATTCCCCCACTAATCCCCTTGCGGATCATGTTACTCTTGGGTGTTTGAGCACCCTAGATGGTTGAGGTCACCTCGGAGCCACATTCCATTGTGGTGAAGCTTCGTGGTAGTGTTGGGAGCCTCCAATTCGGTTGTGGAGAGAGTCCCAACCTTGTTTGTAAAGGTCCGGTTGCCGCCTTCAAGTGCACCACTAGTGGAATCACGGCATCTCGCATTGTGTGACGGCGTGAGGAGAATACGGTGGCCCTAGTGGCTTCTTGGGGAGCATTGTGCCTCCACACCACTCCAACGGAGACGTACTTCCTCTCAAAGGGAAGGAACTTCGGTAACACATCCTTGTCTCCCCTGACTCCACTTGTGGTTATCTCTCACCTTTACTCTGTGCAAGCCTTACTAGTGTTGTTTATCTTGCTTGCTTGTGTTGTTGTTATTGCTAGCATCATATAGGTTGCTCACCTAGTTGCATATCTAGACAATCTATTTGTTGCTAAACCTAATTTGCTAAGAAAAGCTAAAAATTGGTAGTTGCTTATTCACCCCCCTCTAGTCAACCATGTCGATCCTTTCACTTCCCTATGGTAATTATTATTCATATCCATCATGAGACAGATATGATTCATGGCACATTATCCATCTTATGTAGACCATCTCGCCAAGAATATGCAGCTCCAAGAGGGTCAACATTTCATGAACAATTACATAGAAAATACCATTTCACTCAAAAAGTATTGGTCCAGAGCTTAAGAAAGAAGAAAGAGATGGTCAAGCAAGTATATCGAGTCAACAAAGATGGTCGTAAGTGCCACTTCGGATTTGATTTCAAATGACAAAAAGGCAATTAAGATGTTGACATTGGCTACTAAAGGCAATGAGATGAAGCAATCAATTGTAGATAGCTAAAATGTGAAATCTGAAGAAATTAATTTCAGCGTGCACAAGGTCAAAAAAGAATTGCCATTGCTTCAAACAGAATCATAGCTGATGCACCCACCCGGCTTATCATATTAGCAAAAGAAGAAATTGCATAATCTTAGTGCACAAGAGCTGAAAAAGAGGAATATGGCATGGGTTCCCAAAGGAAGCACTCAAAACAAAAATTATGTGCAAGATTCCATTACAATAAGTGCAACAAAGCTGAAGAAGGAGAAGGTTGAAGGCTATAAACAAACAAGCCGAAGGTTTGCGCATCAAAATCTTCGGTTCCCACATTACCCATATTCTTCAACTATGACATTGAAGCCGATGCCATGAAATTCATCCTCGAGTATGATTGGTTACCCTCATGGGCTTATTTCAATCCATGGATGCAATATAATTTCTTACTTTTTGAAAGGGTATTACCAATACATTCGATTAGCTGAATTTTGTTGCCAATCCAAATGGTCGATATATAAATTATCGACCGAAGAATAAAGATGGTTGATATATAATTATCGCCCTAAGCATAAATGACCGATATAAAATTATCCTCCTAAGAAAATAGTTGATCGTATGTTGGTCCTTAGGACAAGTATTGTGCAAGTTGTTTTTCGGCGCACTAGTTTTGCCAAAAAACTGGGGCATGTGTTGATTCTCAAAAGTGGCACAATCGTAAAAGAGTAGCTTACGCTATATCAAGATTAATTCAAACTTATGATTGGAAATCACCATTGGATGACTGTCTTCGAGAAGATCAAGATGGATATGAAGATGGTCAAAGTGGAGCTCAGGCGCAAACATTATGACAAATCCAGCGAAGTGTATGTTGACACCAAATTATGTCAAGGCAGCAAACCCAATTAAGACTGCGTCAAATGGTAAAGTATCCAATGGGGAAAGTTCAGTATCGTCAAAACGAACGATTTTGATATTTGGATCATCTCCGAGGTCGTATGCAACCCCGTGGGGCCAAAACAAGGTCACAGAAGTTGCAGTCACTTGAGACATACAGATTGGATTTGACTCGGTGAGACCGAGTGAATGTTAGAAAATTTGTCACGAAGCACTCGGTCCACTCGGTGAGAATGAACGAAACCACTCGAAAAGTCCAAACGGAATATAAAAGAGTATAGAGAGTTGGCAACCATTCACTCGGTAAGACTGAACGAAACCACTCGGAGACTCCGAAGATTGTATCATGTTTTTGAGGTTGGCAGCGGAGAAATTGGGATGTCTATGATGCTGAGCATTTAGGGATATGTATCATGTTTCTCCTTCCTTTTTATGAGGTGTATATTTTTCCGAAAGTAAAACTTTTCTATCTTTGACGAAGCTTATAGGAAAAGAAGTCAACATTTACAATATCAAATCGGTATAAATTGGGATACAAGATTAAAACACCTTATATGTCACTAATAGTTTATCTAATCTCGTTCAAAGGTACTAGAAACTTTTTACCACTTTTTTTAAAATAATATAACTTGTAAAATGGAACGGAGGGGTTCATAGACAGCCCCAGAAACTTCTCAAAGCCCGAGAAAAGTACATATTAAGGGGTCTAAAATGCATTTTTCACTCAAAATCACTATAAAAACTTACGGTCATGCAGGTCATGCAGTTGCACTAAGTTATAATGTGTGCAGCGGTGAAAAAAACATGGAACAAAAAAATCCACAATCATCATTTTACCGAAAAAAACAAAAATAACTACAGAGATTATATACATTCAAACAATGGGAAAGCACCTCCCAAAAAAATAACAAAGACCAAAAGAAAGAGTCATCTTTCGCAAAAAGAACAAAACAAAAGAAAGAGGAATAAAAAAAGAAGCAACAATAGTGAGGCCTGGTGCGTCGTAGGAAAAAAAAAGGCCCACCAAACCAGGGGCTGCGACAATACGCATGAGGGGAGGACTGTGCGTGGCGCAGTGGTAGGAGTTGTCGGTGGGCACTCCACCCGCCCGAGTTCGATCCCCGTTGGGGACGAATTCCGGGTGTCTCACCTCGAGGCACTGTTCATTAGGAACAGTGTACGCGGTACTGTTCACTATGAACAGTACTAATAACTTTCGCAGGTACCTCACAACGTCTTCGAGCCACAGGTGAGGATGACGTGCCCGTCGTTCCCAGAGTCCAGGACTTCGGAAGTCTCACAAGACAGTTGGAGATATAGGTTGTAGGTCTAGTTTAGGCGCATAGTCGGAGAGTGTGTGAGTTGTGGTGTGCGTGTGTGTGGTGTGTGTGTCTGTGCGTCCGATCAGATACTACAGCTTGTATACTCAGTTGAGGCTAAAAAAAAAAGACAATACGCACGCGGGAAAAGCAACACATCTCGGCCAGCAAGAGAGAAAAGCCACAGAAATGACCACAACTTGTAAACCCAAACCCCAAGGGAAAAGACGAATGGGTATGCCCAGGTCGACAAAGTGTATTGCTAGACACGAATCCGCATGCAATTTAATTGGATGGTTACGGATGCAAAGGAGACCAAATTAAAACTCAGCTAGCAATTCCGATATGGAAAATATACAAATTTGTATAAGAAATTTAGACATCAAAACATACATTTTAAGAAAATGTTAATAATGTATATGAAAAATGTTAAACCTGCATAAAATAACACTTCATATGCATAAGAAAAATGTACAATATGTCTGACAAATTAGACATCAAAACATACATTTTTAAAAAAAATTGTTAAGCATGTATAATTTTTTTCTGATGTATAAAAAAGTATACAGATGTGTATGGAAAACTGTAGACATGAGTTAGAAAAATTGATATCTAAACATATATTTAAAAAAAAACTGTTAAGCATGCATTTGAATTTTTTTTAGTAGACATGTATAAAAAAATTTGTTCATGATGTATTGAAAAATGTACAGCGTGTAGGAAAAAATGGACATCAATACATATATTAAAGAAAATGTTAATCATGTACTTTAAAAATGTTAAACATGTACGAAAAAATGTCCATGATGTATACCAAAAAATTATATTATGCATGAAAAATAGTAGACACGTGTTAAAAAAGGAAAAAGAAAGAATGTTTTTTATGAAAAATAATAAAATGCTGAAAAACGAAAAGAAAAAAGAGAACCAAAGGAAACCGACAAAAAGAATAAGTAAAAAAAAACTAGAGAATGAAAAAAAGAAAAAAAAAACAGGCTACAAAACAGTGGAAAACCAGATAAAAACGACAACAGTGTTGTGTTGACCCGCTATTTCCCGCCCGTAGGCGATTCCTAATAGGAAACTGTACGGGCCAAAGCTCCACTGGCAAATGATTCGTTCGGACTGAGGGTGTCCCAGATCGAATGTCTGATTCCTATTGATGTCCTAAAATTAAGCCATCTTGGGAAGTACAAGGATGAGGAATTTCAAGTATTTCTTTTCTTTCAGTAACCTTGGGAGAGGCGCCCTAAGTCGGTGCAAGAAGGCAAAGAAGATGTCAATAGGTTTTGCTAATCCAAAAGGAGGAAGAATGCCATTACCGGCGTGATAGATACGGTCATATCAGTCAAGAAGTCTGGAAGCCAGGGGGACGGGAGCACCATTTGCGAAAGCAGGACATGTATCTGTCGGCGTTCTGGGAACCAGGGTATCCAGATTTGCCTGCCCATGGCCCACGGCGTGGCGCCATCGACGGTCTGGTACGGCCCATCTACAATACCTTCAAGACAAGACCCTCGTGAGGGGCCAAGCCTCGCGAGGCGGGCGACATCAAGACCTCCGGAGGGAGCGGCTTCCTCAGGTTGGCTCCTGAGGAGTGGAGATTTCTATGCGAGTGCCCACCTCATGAGGTTGAGGTGACGAAAGGCATGACGACCACGGCGAGGCGGGCGCCAGCGGGCGCAGAGCAGCAGGTTTCCCCTTTGGTGCTAAGGAGGCAAGCGCAGGCGCGGGGTCCCGAGGAATCACCCAAAGGTTTTCATTCCCATGCAACGAGACCAAGACCGCCAGTACGGCAGGACGGATGTCATCGCCAAGCCCACCACGGCATCACGACCAGAACCTTTGCAGGCGAAGACCACCTTTCGTCAGGATAAGATGTACTACTTGTCCCCTTTCAAATTGGTCGTTGTGGAATCCCTTTCCGCCTTCGTTTTCGGGGAAGAGGACCGAGACCACTATATATAGGTTAGACACCACCATAGGAAGGGGGATCGAACCCAGAACAACTCACTCTTCCCAGAGCAAGCCTCGCGAGCTTGTTCATCCTCTATAATAGTTCATCCTCAGCCCCTCGTGAGGCTAATCCACTGCAAAGTAGGAGTAGGGTATTACACTGAAAGGTGGCCCGAACCTGGGTAAACTGTCGTGTCCATCTTCTTCCCTGTTCTTCGGGCTAGGCTGTAGGGCGGCGCGTTTGATTGGCTGGACAGGTTTAGTTCTTCGCACACGCCCTAGAGTTCGAACCTTCTTGGGTCTGCGGAGCCCTGAATCCGACATTTTACGCGCCAGGTAGGGGCTAGTCGAAGCCTCTCTCCCGCCGCTCGTTCCACCACCGTCCCGCAGTTCCGATGGCTAACGCTCGCCGTGTTCGTGCCGAGCGCCGGGCCGCTCATGTCGCCCAGACGGCACCCGCGGGCAACGGCGTCCCTCGCCGCTCTGCCTCCCCGGTGGCTAACGCCGCCACCGACCCAGGACTCGTCGTTGCCGCCGTCCGTGCAGCGCGACAGCGTCGTCTTCTCACGGCCATCGTGGGCCGGCGAATGCGCAGTCTGCGCTGCTCATGGTGCGCGAGCTTCTGCGTTATCGTCCGGCCAACGACCTCTACGACGACTGGCTCGCCCGCATCGCTGAGCTCGTCAACGCCACTGGCGAAGCCCCTGCACCATCTCGTTCGCTTCGCCCTCCGCTGTCCCAGGCGGGTAACGTGGCCCACGGCGCACCTCCCCCCCTCCGCTGCGCAGCGAGGGCCCTGAGCCGAGGCGTGAAGCTCCCCAGCGTGACCCGCCGCGCAGAGCGCTAGCGCGTGATGAAGAAAGCTGTCAGGTGGTGCAGCGGCCCCAAGGAGAAGCGCGTGCGCTCCCAGCACCGCCACGTCAAGACCGCGTACCGCCAGAGGCGGCCGCACGCGGGCATCAAGATCAGGCTCCTCCCCGGCGGGTGGCCCCGATGAATTAGGCAGGGTGCCGTGCATTCACCCCGGAGCTGCGCCACGTCGTCTGGCCCGATAAGTTCAAGCCGGATCTACCTCCGCGCTACGACGGCAGCCCTGACCCCGCCGAGTTACTCCAGCTCTATGAGCTGAGCATCGAGGCGGCGAACGGCAACGAGAAAGTCATGGCGAACTGGTTCCCCATGGCCCTCAAGGACGGCGCGCGCTCCTGGCTCCTGAACCTTCCGGTGGGGTCGATCTCCTCCTGGGATGAGCTACGCAAGCGCTTCATCGCCAACTTCCAGGGCACTCGCGACCGCGCTCCTGGGGAAGGCGACCTGCGATGCATCAAGCAGCAGCCAGGCGAAACCTTGCAGAAGTACATGCAGCGCTTCACCAACGTTCGCCTCAAGATCCCTAAGGTGTCGGACGAGGCCATCATTACGGCGTTCTCTGAGGGTGTCCGGGATATCAAGATGAAGGAAGAGCTCGCCATGCACGAGGATTTGTGCTCGGCTCTGGAGATGTTTAACATGGCCACCAAGTGCGCGAGGGCGGAGGAAGGTCGCCTCTCCCTCCTGGAGCTTCCGGAGGTCGATCCTGAAGACAAGAAGGCCAAGGCTAAGGACGTGAAGGCAAGGGCCCGGCTGTGCTCGCGGCTGAACCTGAGATGAAGCGCGGCTGCGACCACCGCCAAGACGACATGGTTGGGGGCTTCCAACAGCATCGAGCCATTGCCTCCATCCTGGGTGGCGCTCAGGCCCCTGCTTCCCATCGCATCTTCAAGCAGTTTTCTCGTGAGGTGAATGCGGCCCTCCCCAAGATCGAGGCGTCGCGCCCCCTCGGGTGGTCCAAGTACGCCGTCACCTTTGACTCTACAGACCAGCTCGGGTGCTCAGCTGCCGCTGGCGCGCTCCCAATGCTCTGCTCACCAACCATCAGCAACGTCCTTGTCACCAAGACACTCATCGATGGCGGCGCGGGGCTCAATGTTCTCTTCGTTGAGATGTTCGAGACGCTCCAGGTGCCATACGACCAGCTCCTCCCTACCAAGCCTTTCTCAGGGGTGACCGATGGCTCCACCACCCCCATTGGGCAGATTCGCCTCCCTGTCACCTTTGGCCAGCGAGACAACTATCACACCGAGCTCATCGACTTCGATGTTGCCCACATTCGCCTCCCGTTCAATGCCATCCTCGGGTATCCAGCCCTCGCCAAGTTCATGGCGGCGACTCACCACGGCTACAACGTCCTCAAGATGCCAGGAAGCGGCGGTATCATCACGGTCGCCTGTGATGAGAAGGCAGCAGTGTGCTCCCTTGAGCGCGCCTACCAGGCTGCGGCAGTTGAAAACTCCGACGACGAGGGTGCAGTTCGGCCTCCTGAGGCCATCCCCAAGAAGAAGAAGCAGCTCCTCCCCAAGGGCCGCCAGGAGGCTGGTGCGTCCGACGATCGCGCCTCAGGCCCCACGCCCGCCGCTGGGGCGCCCTTCCCCCTCGCATAGGAAGGCGCACCCGGCGCACCCCTCAGGACGGGCTCGGGTGCTCTGGAGGGCTTCTGACCTGACCAGTGTCACGAGGGAGGCGTTCGGGCACCATGTGGAGCTGTGCTTCAACGCGCGCCTCCGTGAGCAAGGCGCGAGGCGCCAGGCGCTCAGGAGTTCATCACCAAGGCAATCGAGGAGCTCCAGGAGGCGCGAGCCATGCGTGGCGAGCGTCGCCCGCATCATCCAGTGCAGTTGCCGCCCCTGACAAGGGTGGCGAGCTGCGTGTCCGCGCCAACATCCCAGGTCTCAACAGGGCCGCTTCTCAGGAGCTCTACTGGTCATCCCGCGTTGGATGGAGTGGGGGCTACCCCCGCAGCTACATCCACATGCCGTTCGGCCTGCTGAACATGGCTGCCTCACACCAGCGATACATGCAGGGCGTCCAGGCGGCTCACGAGGCCCGGCATCAGGCGATCCCGACAGAGGAGGTGCCGGACCCTCGCGAGCTTCCCGGGCCTCCAAAGCCTCTCGAGCCTCAGGAGTCAGCCGGCTCATGAGGAACGACCACCGCAGCACGCGTCTTCAGCTACCCCAACACCTCTGCGACAACGGTGCCAGGTGACTTTTTGGTTTGTTCAATTGAGGGCGCCCCTCGGGCTGCATTATCCTCAAGCTGTCAGGGCCAGCCCCTGCAGCTGCACCATTTTGATTCATGTACTCCAGACCAGCTATGCGTATTTGAGTTATCATAGTTTTCGACATTACTCCTGACGTCTCGTTATGTATGGAGTTGCCCCTCGCGGCTTCTGCGTGTTGCTAACCCGCCTCTTGCTCATCCCGCAACGGGGGCTACTGGCACGGCGCCTGTGCTCGGGTCCGTCCCTGCAGCGCTGATAAACCTAAGAGACCGAGCTCTGGCTCGCGGCCGGCCCCGCGTACATCACCTCCCCGGGTCCTTAGTGCCTTCGTCTTCTTGCAGAAAGATCACCGGCGGAATAGCATGCGTGGTTGCGTGCTCTATCTTCCTCCTTCAGTTAACTCGCAGGAACCTCCGGAGCCGGGACCACGAGCGGCCTCGCCAGCGCCTTGGAGCGCGACCCCTCCTAGGCACCTCCTCAGAGCCGGCTATTCTTTTCTCACGCAAACCGCTTGCACGTTAAAGGGGGGGCCCTGAGCATCGCGCCTCAGGGGCTCCTACTGGCTCTCGAGCCCTCACCCCCTGGCCTTGACCACGGCATCGCGACCTGGCATACCAGCGGCGGTTGAGCGTCGTTCGAGGGCCGGGACCCGAGGACGTAGAGCACCTAGGCAAGCGGGGGAAACGGAGACGGCAGGAGCCCTGCGGAGGGGGGGTGTCATCTGAAGGATGGCGTGGCTCAGCGTCCCGCGAGAAGCTCGTCCGCGCGGCAAAAGAATCACCGCGGGCCCACCAAGATAAGTCACCTCACATGCGCAGGCATGAACCTTATGATCAGCGCTCCGTCTCTAGTGATCTCACTTGGGCAAGAATGCTTCCCTTTCAGTCCTTCGGGAGCCGCTTGTGCACCAAAGGGGACCCCCTGAGCGTCGCGCCTCAGGGGCTCTTACCGGACCTTGGGCCGCTCACCTCCTGGCCTTGACCACGGCATCGCTACCTGGCATACCATCGATGGTCGAAGCTTGCCTGGGGACTGGGTCCTGCCGACGTAGAGCACCAAGCTACCGCGAGAATGAAAGGGGGAACCATGCCAAAGCGAGAGGCGCAAGCACGACACTAATAGAGAATGATAACATTAAAGCGCGGCGTCGCAGTTATTTACATACCCCCACGGGGCCCATCACGATTTTCGCGCAGGAATGAAGCAAAGGAGGAACACCTAAGAACTACGGCAGGTCGCAAACGACGTCGGGGCGGCGCCCCTCCTCCTCCTAGGCCCGGGCGCGGCGACGCGACGGCTCGTAGCTGTCGTCGTCGCTCGAGCTTGGTCCAGACGAGGCGCTGCTGCAGCCGGAGGAGTTGCGGACAAGGCCAAGGGCAAGTTCATCCCCAGTGGCCTCGCCGTTTCGCCGGCCCGCTGGAGAGTCACTGCCTCGATCTTCTCCCCTGGGGCAGCACTCCACGCGTCGGCCGTCCTCTCCGAAGACCTTGAAGAGGAGCGTCGAAGCCCCGTCGTACTCGAAGTGGATGGCGTGACCTCCCTCCGAGCTGCAGGCACGGGCGACCGCGCCCCATCCCCGGGTCATGAAGACGTCGCCAGAATCGACAACCTCGACTTCCGCCTCTGATGCTTGGCTGCAGCAGCCGTTGTGTTGTAGCCACAGCTCGACGAGCCCCCGTGGTGGAATCTCCCTCGCCAGAGACCGCGGGAGCCTGATCCATGTGCGCGGCGGCATCGCCGCCCACACCACGAACTCGCGGGCCGTGCCTTCCGCGTGGGTCCGCGGGCGAATCGGCCATACGGCCACCGCTCGTTCTTTTCCATGGTTTCGCTCCTCGCGGCGTCCGTGGCCGCTCTCATGGACGGGGCTCTGCGTGCGAGCATATGCGCGGACCGGGAAGCCTGGTGGAGAGCGTTCATGCCAGGGCCGCGTGGCGTAAACGCCGCCGCGGCGTCCCGAGGGCAACCGTGCCTTTTCTTCGGCGGGAGCAGCTCGGGCTCCACCTGAGGGGCTTTTTCCTTCTCCGCGGCAGAGAACCTCTTCACCGGCGCCATGGACGCTCTGGCACGATGGCGAGTCGAAGAAGAAGGAGAAGGAGGAGCGAGCGGCGAGAAGATGAAGATGAGCTGGGGGCTCCGCCCCCTGCCCCATTTATAAGCAGTGGGAGGCCAACCGCCGGCCTCTCACGTTCCGAGCAAGGAAGGTTCGGGGGCAAGCGCCAGTCTTTTGTCAGCCTGGAGCAGTTGCCGAGGCGGCGTGGGGAAGTGGAGACGCCCACGTCCCATCAAAGCGCCACGCGTCAGCATGGTCCGCAGGCGGTTGGGGCCCGCGGCGCTTCGGCCTTGCCCTTTGGCTTCGCCTCGAAGCCAAGTCCGAGCGCGCCTTGGGCCTGGGGGCTACTGTCGGCGTTCTGGGAACCAGGGTACTCAGATTTGCCTGCCCGCGGCACACGGCGTGGCGCCATCGACGGCCTGGTACGGCCCATCTACAATACCTTCAAGACAAGACCCTCGCGAGGGTCCAAGCCTCGCGAGGTGGGCGACATCAAGACCTCCGGAGGGAGCGGCCTCCTCAGGTTGGCTCCTGAGGAGCGGAGATTTCTATGCGAGTGCCCACCTCATGAGGTTGAGGTAACGCAAGCCATGACGACCAAGGTCAGGCGGGCGCCAGCGGGCGCAGAGCAGCAGGTTTCCCCTTTGGTGCTAAGGAGGCAAGCGCAGGCGCGGGGTCCCGAGGAATCACCCAAAGGTTTCCATTCCCGTGCAACGAGTCCAAGACCGTCAGGACGGCAGGACGGATGTCATCGCCAAGCCCACCACGGCGTCACGACCAGAACCTTTGCCGGCGAAGACCACCTTTCGTCAGGATAAGATGTACTATTTGTCCCCTTTCAAATTGACCGTTGTGGAATCCCTTCCCGCCTTCGTTTTCGGTGAAGAGGACCGAGGCCACTATATATAGGTTAGCCACCACCATAGGAGGAGGGATCGGACCCAGAACAACTCACTCTCCCCAGAGCAAGCCTCGCGAGCTTGTTCATCCTCTGTACTAGTTTATTCTCAGCCCCTCGTGAGGCTAATCCAGCACAAAGCAGGAGTAGGGTATTACACCGCAAGATGGCCCGAACCTGGGTAAACTGTCATGTCCATCTTCTTCCCTGTTCTTCGGGCTAGGCTGTAGGATGGCGCGTTTGGTTGGCTGGACAGGTTGAGTTCTTCGCACACATCCTAGAGTTCGAATCTTTTTGGATGTGCGAAGGCCTGAATCCGGCAGTATCTCATATTGTCGATCAGACTCTATCAACAGCCGTTGCTAAAACAGTACCAGGCCGCTCACCGTACTAGGCGTGACGGCTTGAGGACATGGCAATCAGCTCTATCAGTACAGAAGGACAGCTCCTACTCAGATGCTGAAAGCCGTCAGTGGCCACGGCCGCCGTCAGATTCTGCGGAGAGCCGAGAAAATGAAAGCACGCCTTCTTCAACCCGTCGCAGCAGTGCTGCTCGGACAATGCCAGGATGGTCCCGACCGTGCTTACACCGACGCACTGGCATAGCTTCTCCTCGCAAACCAGCTTCAGCCTCTCAAAATTATACCTGTCGGCCGCAACAAGCAGATGCTGGCACATGGCATCTTCCTCCTCCCCTTTCGTTTCCGTCTCCGGCAACGAGTCGGTGTACGCGAACTGCAGCAGCGCTCTGAACACCCGCGCCTCCATGTCGTGTATGCGTATGGCGTCAGCGCTGCCGGTGCCGCCGTCTTTCATTGAGCCGAAGAGCTCCGCGCCGAAAACCGGCGACCGGGACGCGAGCAGCCACCGATGCGCGGCGAACGTCTCGCCGGCGACCTCGAACACCACATCGGCGCCCTTCTCTGAAGCGAGGAGATCACCCAGGTGCCGGTCGAGGTCGGACGGGGGCACGGACACGAACCTCGGCGCGGAACTCGTTGACGACGGCGATGTCGCACCTGACGGTGAAAGAGTCGTCCACGAGGTGCTTAGACTTCTCCAGGTCTTCCCTTTTGATGAACTTGCAACGCCCCCAAGCACGATGCTCGCCATCGAAGGTGTTTACGCCCAACGATGTCAGAGAAGGGTGATTCTTCTCAACGGAGTCTGCGAAACTAAACATGGATCGGACCTTCACTTTTGGTGACAGTTTTGTCGAGCATGAGGAAAATGCCAATGTGATCGGCACTGTCGTCGCGGTCGCTGTTGGGGTAGTATCTGATGCGCCAGCGATAGCCGCACACGGTGAATTGGCGGGATTTGAGGTCCGTACCGGTGGGGGTCTCTTTGGAGAGCGAGTAGCCATCGATTTTCAGGATGTGGTAGCCTCTGGACGTATCGGCTATAATGGCGGAGGCCGGCGGCGATGACTTTTCGGGGGCAGCAGCAGGCGACATGGCAAACCTAATAGCCGAACAGCAATCAACGCACCAAGGAAGGAGATAAAACCACGATGCTTATCCCAAAGATATATATTTTCCTTGTACGACTTCACACTTGCCTTCCGAAGCCAATACTTCTTCTTAAGAACGCATGGGCTTGCAACGATACTTCCGCTATTCCCCTGAAAACGGCCCATCATTATAATGTGAACGACGCAAAGGCTGGCCTGTAAATTTTGGCGTCAAATAGGTGCGAAAACGCCAACTCTTTCTCCTTTATGGCCTATTTTTAAATAAAAAAGACACACGAAACACTACTTAGATTTGATAATTATTAAGGAAAATTAAATTCAATAAAAATGGAAAGACACATAATGGCTAGTAAAAAAAAATTAAAAATGCATTGAAAATTATACTAGCCTTCGTCTTCTTCCAATTGTACGGTAAAACATGCACCCCCTTTATGGCATGACCCTTTTCAACGAGTTGATTATATTTTTGTTGCTGCAGAACATTGCAGCCGGTCTTCGTTGTTTGTTTTCGATATTGATTGATTTTTCTTCGGTTTTGATTGCATTCTCCAGTTTTTCCCGATATGCTTTTCCTTTTCTATTTTCCTAAGTTTTATAGTATAGCAGATCATCCATTTTGTCTTTTCCTTTGTGTTTTCCTTGATTTTTATGTTTTTATCAAATATACAATAAAAAAATTGAATACACATTATTTCCTTTTCAGAAATAGACTCAATATTTTACAATACAGTGATTGAAATACATGGTGAACATCTATAATATATATGTATATTCTAAATACATGAGGAAAAGAATTCAAATGTTTTTTTATAATATCTTTTTCATAATTTCAATTTATTTTAAAAATATATTTTTCTATAAACCTATTTATAGTTTATTTAAATATTTAGTTAATACATACATTATTTCCCAAAAAAAATGTAAATCAGACATTCGATCGCAAGAATAGAGGGGGTGTTTCCCCCTCTATATCAATCCAAAGGCCTCATACGTCTCAGGACCCGACAATTTTTAATGGAGAATCCTACTTCACGCATAGAGCTTTGTGTGTCGACTAAACACGCAACATATGCACTCTATTGGATCGGGCCATACGAGTAGTTTGTTCAGTTTGGAAAAGCTTCCATAAAACTCCATCCAATTTTTTCCTTTACCTTTATTTTTCTCTTCTAGTTTCTTTTGGTTTATTCTTTTCATCTTTCTTGTTTATTTTTCATTTTTTATTTTGTGAATATTTTCAATATCATAAACATTTTCTAGAGTTCATGAATATTTTTTAAAATTCAAGATTTTTTTCCCAAATTCATGAACTTTTTAACTCTCTAATATTTATAAAAATATGTGAGGATTTTATAATTTTGGATGTACATAATTTCGAGATTTTCTACAGATTTAAAAATAAGTAATTTTTCCAACTCAATTTGAAGTTGCATCGTTTTCAAAAATCAGATTGGAAAGAGCGCAAAGAGTTTTCTTAAAATTTATGAACAATTTTCTTAAATCCGTTATATTTTTCTGAAATTCAAGGAATATTTTTTTATTCCTAGAAATTTTAAAATTTTGGTAATATTTATAAAAGTTATGAATATTTACTTAATTTGTGAATATATTTTATAGAGAGAAAAAATGCATATTTATTTTTCCTTCTTTTTGAAAGTAATTCATGTAAACGAATAAACAACCGACGGGCCTGGTTGAAAAGTACAAGGCTAAACTTGTGGCCATAGGTTATACTCAGAAAAAAGACGAAGATTTCTTGGATACCTATTCAATTGTGGCCCGACTGACCACCATTCGAGTTTTACTCTCGCTGGCTGTTTCGCATGGTCTTCTCGTTCATCAGATGGACATCCACCCTAGCCGACACACTCTCCTCGCACACAAGCCTAGTCGCCATTGTTGTTCCACTCAGTGTTGCTACGTCTGGCAATCCCACCCCGTCGACCGCGTGCAAGATCGTTTGGGAGAGCAGGCCTTTGAAACCCTGTCCTTTGTGATCCTTTTTTTCTAGATGGGAGGAAAACCCCTCCACATTGGCTAGTACATGTTACAATTTACATGTGGACCAAGTCCGTCATTACAACAAAAACTATGCTAACTCCTCTCGTTTGCCCACCTCGCTAGCGCTCTAAAGAGAGGCTCCACTTCTCCCTTGAGGATCATGGCTCTGTTCCATGTATGTCCCTCCTCCTCGTTCAGCGCACGAGCACATGTAAAGATGGAGAGGCGTCGTCGAACACAATCGCATTCCGATGCTTCCATAACTCCCACATTACGAGAAGGAAGATTGCCCGGTCATCCTTCACACATAAGCCCTTTCCACATATGGTGGTGTACCACTCCTCTAGGCTTGATCCCAGCCGTGGCACCCAAACTGGCTTGCCCATTGCTAAGCAGACGATACATCAAACCGCCCTCGCAAAGACACTATCCAGAAGGATGTGGTCGATGGTCTCCTCATGTTGAGCACAGAAAGGGCAAGTTTGCTGGTGGTCCAACCCGCGCCGGGAAGCCTGTCCGAGGTCCAGCACCGGTTCTGAAGCGCGAGCTATGCAAAGAATCTGCATCGTATCGGGGCCCTAGACTTCCACGTAAACGACGCTGTGGGCGTAACCCCTCGTCCCATGAACTTTGCATCGTATGCCGCCCTTGACGAGAAATCTCTATTCACCTCCCAGGCCCATGAAATAGAGTCCACCTCCTCTTGATTTAGATTAACCCAAGCCACCTGAGCCCATAAAAGCCATGTATTCGTTGAGCACCTTGTGATCCTGCACCGAGAGAAGGATGATAGGGTTTTTGGGAAGCGTCTCCTCGCGACTACTCGTTGTTCGCTTTTCGTCTTTGTCCTCTGCATCGATTACTTCCTTGACACCAACATTATGGGGTTGACGATGCTGCCAAGAAGAAGGCTCCTGAGGAAACTGCCACCACCTTGTCCTCGCCTACTGGAAGGTATGATTTGTTCATACGCTCAGTACGTGTTCACATGCTCAGTATGTTTCAGTTCTATGCTCAGTACGTGTTCACATGCTTAGATTGCGGTATGAGATTCATACTGTTAATGCCATGCCTACGACTTATTTATGGATTAATCAATCAAAAATTGCTACTACCCCGTAGTAACAATAATATCAGGCCGTTTGTTCAAAAAATCCGAATGCATTGTACAGTCTTCAAAAATAAAAAGGAAAAAGGAAGAAGAGCAAGCCTCCCTTTTATCCTTTTTTTTGGCTGGTGAATTGATCCCTTTTATCCTTGGATACACACAAATACAATTTTATTAGAAAGATACCAAGTATTATTGACGAATGAATGGGCTTATACAAAGAAGAAAAGGAAAACACCCAAGATCAAATATGATCTCGCGATAATTAATACTACCACAAACCTGTACGCGTCTTCCAGCTGGATCCACTTACTCTTTCCATGCAATTAATTCCATCCAAAAGCTTAAAAGAAAAATAACAGTGCATAGATTTACCAAAAAAGAAAAAAAGAACTGGAATCACTCCTCTTCGCGTTCGCCACTGGCGTTTAAGGGCATGTACAATGGTTGATAAGATAGTCTTATCTTAAGTCTTGTATGTAATTTAGAGATGACAAAAAAAAAAGTCTACAATGGGTCATCTCTTAGTCTTATCTTCAGTAACTAGTAATTCCTAAAAACATTGTGAGACATATTATGCTAAGAGATCATCTCTTGTCTTCTCTTAAATAAGAGAAGACAAACCTTTTCTTATGAGTTCTCTCTTCTCCACCTCATCATTTATCCTACGTGACACTCCTAAGATAGGACCATTGTACATGCCCTAACTCCTTTCTACAAGTAGCAAAGGGCCGAGGAATTCGCACATGGTTCAAACCTGCCACACACCCACACGGATGCGCAAGGACTAAAGCTGCGCGTAGATTTCAAACTTCTCAAGCCGTTCTGCCTGTCGACTCTGTTCGGTCGCCGGCGATGGGCGTCACCAAGGCGCCGGCGATTTGGTCAGTCGGCGTGGTGGTTGCAGCGTTCATTGTCGCAGCTCAAGGATCGCTGTCGTCGGGTGCCCGCCGCCGCTACAGTTTCTTCGTAAGTTCTTTCTATTCTACCTGCCTCCGTACCGAGATTCCTGTCTTCGATAGACCTTGTACGGGGCACAAATTTTACTGGGCCTGACGGGGAACTGACCAATTTCATAGGAAGACGACGACGGCCCGAGTCGCCTTCACCGTCACCGTCACTACGATTTCGTTGTAAGTCCATCGATTGATTCGCCGTCACTACAATTTTATGTCGCATCGGCTAAGAGTTTCTCACAGATTATTTTTCTCCGTCTTAATTGAAAAACTTGTGCTGAATCGTAGTTTTTCCTGGATATATGCATGACATTGGCTCTAGATAAAGGAGAGTAACTACACGAGGCTCTGCCGTGAAAAGACCATCCTCACCGTCAACGGCGAGTTCCCCGGCTCGACCATCTATGCGAGGAAGGGCGACGTCGTCGTCGTCAACGTCTTCAACCAAGGCGACAAGAACATCACCCTCCACTGGTACAATATCTAATACTACTACAAGAAATCCTGAGTTTGCCGATCGAGGCGAAACATCCCCTCGCGTCGCCTCCCCCTGGCGACGCCAGGGGCCCCAAAACCCTAGCGCCGCCAGCACCCTCTAGCGCCTCCTCCTGCCGCCGCTGCCGCCGGTGTGGGCCGCGGTGGCGGCGGGCCCGGTGCCGAAGGCATCTGGGCGGGTGGACACGGTGGATCTCATCTGAGGCGCCAGGGGCGGCTCCTCTCGTGCGATCCGAAGGCGGCGGCTGGGGCGGCGACCCCAGGCCGTGCGGCGGTGGCCGGAGCACCATAGCCGGCGGAGCGGCGGCCCTGGATGGACGGCGGCGGCGGCAGCGTCCCATCCGGCGGGGTGGGCTGTTCTGGTCGGGATGGTGACGGCGGTGACTGCGGATCCAACTCCCCGTTTGGATCCGTCGCGGGGAGGCCTTCCGCCGACCGGCGGCGCGTGGAGGGGCCGGTGTGGAGATGTCGGATCTCTGCCGGAGTACCGACAATGACGTACGTCTTCGTGGCGAGGTTCCGCTCGGTTCCAGCCAGCCGCGAGGTCGGGAAGACGTGGCTTCCGGTGAAAATCGCGCCTGACTGCGGTCTTGGCGGACGATGGCGGCGTCTCGGGCGTCGTTCCCTTCTGGAGGCATCGTCGTTGCAAGTCACGTCAACCTGATCGGGAAGTTCCGGGGGAAACCCTAGATCTGGGTCTACCGGATCGGACGATGACGGTGCCTTCGGTGTCGTTCTCCCTTCTGGGGGCATCGTTTTGGAGCAACTGCTGGTTGGAGGGGACAAGAAGAGGAGCGGTGTTTCATCTTGTCCATTGATGACGGCGGATCTCGGCGGCGTGGCGCAGTGGAGACTCGGCGCCCGATGAGCTGAGATGGACTCGCGCAGGAGGGTGTCGCTGTCTGGCGTCGTGGTGGCGGCGGCGGCAGCTAGACCGGGCAAGGTAGATGCAGCAGTACAGCGCTGAAGATGGATTGGTGGCAGGTGGCTGCGGCGGCCTCATACCCGGAAGGCGTCCTGGTTGAGGAGCACGCCGGACTAGTGGGTGCCCATACCCGGCAGGCGTCCTGGTTGGGACCTCAAGTCTTAGATGTTAGGTTTGGTTGCGAGGTCTATTTGGTATTAGGCCTAGACTTTCAGCGCCCCTTCATCAACTGGATAGGAGTAGCGACAGATGTTGCTTAGACGATGGTTTCAGTCTTACTGTTGTATGACTTTATAAGGTCTTGTGTCAATAATTAATAAAATGATTGTATGCATCGTCCAGTCCAGATGCAGAGGCCGGGGGTCTTCCTCTTTTTCTAAAAAAAAACTACAAGAAATGGTCCTTGCTGTATTTATGTTTTTGTTTTGTTTCTTCCGATCGGTGGCGTACATACATGAACTCTTACCCCTTTTGACGTTGTAGGCACGGAGTGAACCAGCCGCGAAGTCCGTGGTGGGACGGGCCGGAGTACATAACGCAGTGCCCGATCCAGCCCGGCAGCAAGTTCACATACCGGATCATCTTCTCCGAGGAGGAAGGCACGCTGTGGTGGCACGCGCACAGCGCCATGGATCGCGACACCGTGCATGGCGCCATCGTCATCCGCCCCCGGCGCGGCACAACCTACCCATTCAGCAAACCGCACAGAGAGATGCCCATCATCCTTGGTACGTACTCCAGCTAGCTCTGCGCGCCTGGTTCTGCAATGCGTCGTAGTGGCTCCCATTGATATGCATCGACATGTTTATCTCCATGGCAGGGGAATGGTGGAACAACGACATTGGGCAAGTGCTTGCCGACGCCACCTCCACCGGCAGCGACTTCCAGCCTTCAGAAGCCAACACCATCAACGGCCAGCCGGGTGACCTGTTCGCTTGCTCCAGCAATGCCACCTTCAGGCTGCCAGTCAAGCATGGCAAGACCTACATGCTCCGGATCATCAACGCGGCCCTGACCAACGGATTCTTCTTCGCCGTCGCGGGGCACCGCCTCACCGTGGTCGGCTCTGACGCTTCCTACACCAAGCCGTTCATCGTCGACCACGTATTCATTGATGCCGGCCAAACGGTGACCGCGCTGCTCAAGGTCCGCCGTGGCCGCTCAAACGCCCGGTATTTCTACATGGCGTCGAGGCCTCTGGCGACCAACCCGCAGGCCACCGTCGACAACAGCACGGCCACTGCCGTCCTGGAGTACGTTGACGCGCGCGCGGCGGCGGCCGATGCGGCGCATGACCTCCCCGGCCTTCCTGCCATCAACGACAGCTCCGCGGCGGCCGCGTTCACGGCGCGGCTCAGGTCGCTGGCCAGCAAGGAGCACCCGGCCGACGTGCCCCGGCACGTCGACGAGCACATGCTCGTCACGGTGGAGGTGAACGAGATCGCGTGCGCGCCCAGCGAGGCATGCAAGGGGCCCCACGGCAACCTCTTCGCTTCGAGCCTCAACAACGTGAGCTTCGAGACGCCGCGGAGCGACATCCTCGGAGCCTACTACCGCTCCAGCGTCGGCGGCGTGGTCAGGACCGACTTCCCCGACAACCCGCCGTCGCCCTTCAACTTCACGGCCGACGACCTCCCCCCGGAGCTCGCGCTGACCGCGAGAGACACGAGGGTGAAGGTCCTGGAGTACGGCACCGTCCTGGAGGTGGTGTTGCAGGGCACGACCATCCTCGGCGGCGACAGCCATCCCATGCACCTGCACGGGTTTAGCTTCTACGTGGTGGGGAGAGGGATTGGCAACTTCGACGGGCGCACGGACCCCGCCAAGTACAACCTGGTCGACCCGCCGTACCAGAACACCGTCTCCGTTCCCAAGAATGGATGGGTTGCAATCCGCCTCCGTGCAGAAAACCCTGGTCAGTGTTCAAACCTTTCTTCTTGATTCATTTGAGACTATCTATAAAGGCTTTTGTATAGCATGATTCAAATGTACTATGTCTTATACTACCTTGTTGTGTCTTGGTTTGGTTGTTAGGCTTATGGTTCATGCACTGCCATTTCGAGCGCCACATGGTATGGGGGATGGAAACGGTGTTCATTGTGAAGAACGGCAAGGGACCAGATGCTAAGATCATGCCACCACCTCCAAATATGCCCAGGTGTTGACAGAGCAAGAAGGCAAATTTTTCATATATTTTTCAAATCATTCATTTGGCGAGCAAGAAAGAAAAACCAGTTAGAGCTGAAAGGATTTTGTAGCTAGAGAAATTAAGAGACATTGTAATTCTTTTGGTGCCTAGCATTATCTCTTTAATCATCACAATCGATGCGGTGGTTTATTATATATATTTTGTGAAACAAGGCAAAAGACTATCATTTTCATTGATTAAAGAAGAAGATTTAGACAAAACCCGCCAAGCGGGAAACAAAACAATTACTGTCGCGGCATTTACAATACTCAAGTGTTTAGCCCCAGCCAAGGCCCAAAGACTGGATAATCACCATCGCCGGGGCACTGAGGTTGCGAACGACTCTGGCATTCCGCTCTTTACAAACTTCCCACATAACAAGCATCATCAAGGAGGAGATGGCCTTCTTGTGTTGGCCCCTCATGCTAGCCATATCGATCCACCAGTCCTTCACCGAGGCCACCAGGCGCCAATCCGGAGTCATGATGTGTTAGAGCCCAAGCCAAGTAGCGACCTCCGACCAAATCCGTCACGTATATCTGCCGTGACAAAATGAGGTGCACCGTGGACTCCTCTACTTGCTTACATAGGGGACACAACCCACAGTTTGGCCATCCGCGGCGAAGCAACCTATCAGCCGTCCATACTCTATCCTGGATGACCAGCCAGGCGAAGAACTTGCACTTAGGGGGAGCCCAAACCCTCCACACCATGGGAACCATGGTCGTGGAGGTCAGCCCAAAAAATTATGCCTTGTACGCCGAGGATGTGGAGCACTCCCCATTGGCTGTGAATTTCAAGTAATGGTGTCCTGAATCCCTTGGGTGAGGTTAATATGAGTGAGCTTTTCCCCAAGGGTGACAAACTCCCGGATGTGCTCCATTGACAAGCCAGGGTGAGCGTCAATCCGGCGGACCCATGAGTTATCCAACATAGCCATGCTAACCGAGCAGTTCTTCTTACGGGCTAGTTCGAAGATCTTGGGGGCGGCGTCTCTCGGACTAATGCCCTGTAGCCAAGGAGATTCCCAAAATTTAGCCTTATTCCCATCTCCCACCTTGACTTTGGTGGCCGCCGCAAAGATGTCACAATCATTGTCATTACATGGCGATCCAAGATCCAACAAACTCTTAGGAGGGTCGGCCCATTCATACCAGAGCCAACGAATACAAAGCACAGTGACAAACTTCTCCGGATTAAGAACACCCATGCCGACGCAAGATTTTGGCTTACAAGCCAGCTCCCAATTGACTTTGCACTTGCCTCCGAACACTTTGTCACAGCCCGCCCAAAGATAGGCGTGTTTGAAAGAATCGATCTTCTTTCTAACCTCAACAGGCACATCAAGTGGCGTAAGATGATAAATTGCAATGGCTGTTAACACCTCCTTGACAAGAACAATCCGGACGGGGTGGCCACATGCTTGCCACACCAAGGTGCAAGCTTACCTGCGGCCTTGTCCTCGAGGTGCTTGAAATGAATGCGCTTCAATCTTTTAATCGATAGAGGGAGCCCAAGGTAGCGCATCGGGAAGGAGGAGCGGACTACCGGGAAGGCCTAAAGAATGTCCTCGAGGGCGATGTTTGCGCATCGGATAGGCGCAACAAGGATTTTGGTGCAGTTTGTGACCAGTCCGGTGACATCACCACAGTTAGCCAAAGTTGAAGCCAACAACTGAATATCCTCCTTAGAGAGTACTAATGTTTGCATGTTGTCTGATTAGAGAAGCAGTAGCGTGGTAAAACGCACTGCTGCCAGTCCACTATGCTCAAAGGGAATAATTTTTCTTTTTCTTTTTTGAATTGGGGAACAATTTTTTTTATGGGAACAATTAACTGAAGATGTTCTGTAGCGTTTCGGGGAAAACACTTCAGTTTAATCAGGGTCCAACTCGTTCCTCTCCAAGTTCGGTCACTCGACGGACGAGATCGTTCCACCCTAGTTAAACTGTTGCGACTATGGTTAAAATGGTTGGCCTATATAAACACCAGGCAATGGCTTTGGATTTATCCTTTTATACCCAAAAATTCTGCCGTGTATAAACACCGGGCAATGACTTAGGGCTTAGACTTTTACACCCAACAATTCTGCCAAAATGGCTCATACTCTGTGATACACCTACTGTGATATATGAAATCAACATGTGATTTGGCCAAATTAGCGACATATACTGAGCAATTCATACATATCGATTCCCCATTCAGATAGATCATAGCAAGGAGCTTAGGGCATCTCCAGCGTGGCTCACTAAATCTACCATATACATCTGAATGTCCGGACCAGATGGTCCAAACACTTTAGGCCTCCAACACGTAACCCCATTTTGAGACGGACCGATTCGGACGTCCAATCCCCCAGGCCGGCCCCAAATCGTGGGGAGCTCTGAAGGAGTCCGGACGTCCGCCACGTCGGTGTCCAGCACTCCGGGGCACTCAAAACCAAGATGACGTCCGCGCATTTTCACAATCGGACCCACTCTTCCCGCGCCAAACTCCGCCCTCTCCGTCTCAAACACCGCCGCGCCACATATTCTGTTGTCTACCCCCAACGCGATGGATCCGCCAGAACCCATGAGGTTCTTCGTACTGTCAGACCCGATGCTGATTTGCCCCACATCTGCATCGGTGAATCTAGATATTGTAAAACGACAAATCCGACGTGTGAAGGAGAGGGATAAGAAGAAGATGGCGACAGCCCAACTATAGCTCGTGCTCCACAGTGATCTGCTATGCTTGTGTCGCCTGCGCAGTCACCGCCATGGCTCGCCCAGTTCAAATCGCCGTACTACTTTGCTGCCAAGCAATACGGTCAACCTGGTACATGATAGTCGCGCCAACACTCTGTCGCTTCCTTCACCTTCAGACACTCTTAACGGAACATCGTCAACCTCAACAACGACTACATGTTCACCGAGTCACCGACACCCGTCTGGTCGCGCTGTCGGACCTACGAGCCGTTGTCCGACAGTGCCCAATCACTATTTAGCAAAATGCCTCCCCAAGCTCGATGACGGTGGGGCGACGAGGCGATTATGAACATGATCCACAACGGCGGCGACCAGGAAGACGGGCAAGTGGATGACCACTACTCGTCGCAGCCTTAGTAGGAGCAGCAGTCGGTGCCAATTGCTGGCGCAAACAAAAAGAGGGGTTTGGCGTACTCAAACAAGGGGTGTTCGGGCCCTCTTCGGTGGAGGTAATATCCTACTCCTATGGCGCTCTTAGCTCTTAGCGTAATATACAAGATGTCAGTGTTCAACCCTCAGCCCGGTGCTTCCCTCCTAGCTTATATAGAGTGCGCTAGGAGGGGGTACATTATGGGTTGGTATTAATGCTATTCTAGGCCTCACGTGTAGCCGACTATTTCCTGGGCATTACTGCTAGTAACTATCGTATTTAACTATATTAATCCATCGTCGGGTAACTACTATCATTAAGACATTGTGGTTGAGAGGTATCCTAGGTAGCCGCCAACTGTTGACCTAGCCGACTGCTCCCTGATACGTCTCCAACGTATTTATAATTTTTGATTGTTCCATGCTATTATAGTATCAATCTTGGATATTTTATATGCAATTATATATAATTGTTCCAGTTGCTGTTTTTTGCCTGCTTTTGGTTTTCCAGAATATCAGTACCAAACGAAGTCCAATTGCTACGAAACCTTTTGATGATTTTTCTTGGACATAAGAGACCCTAGCAGCTTTGGGAGGAGGCCAGAAGAGGAAGGAGTATCCCACAAGGCACCAGGGCTCTGGTGGCTTGTGGGGCCCTCGTTCCCCAGTTTGAGCTAATTCCAGCTCTATAAATACTCTAAAATCGAGAAACCAACAGAGAGCCACCAGAAACCCTTTTTCCGCCGCCGCAAGTTCCTGTTCTCGAGAGATCCCATCTGGGGCCTTTTTTGGCACTTTGCCGGAGGGGGAATCAACCACAGAGGGGTTCTACATCAACCTTGCTGCCCCTCTGATGATGTATGAGTAGTTTACCATAGAACTACGGGTCCATAGCTAGTAGCTAGATGGCTTCTTCTCTCTCTTTGATCTTCGATACAATGTTCTCCTCGATGTTCTTGGAGATCTATTCGATGCAATCACTTTTTGCGATGTGTTTGTTGGGATCTGATGAATTGTGAGTTTATGATCAGATTATCTATGAATATTATTTGAGTCTTCTCTGAACTCTTTTATGCATGATTATTATAGCTTTGTATTTCTCGCCGATCTATTGATTTGGTTTGGCCAACTAGATTGATTTTTCTTGCAGTAGGAGAGGTGCTTTGTGATGGGTTCGATCTTGCGGTGCTCAATCACAGTGACAGAAAGGGACATGACACGTATTTGTATCGTTGCCCTTAAGGATACAAATATAGGGTCTATTCATATTAATTGAGTTAACTTTGTCTACATCATGTCATCTTACTTAAGGCGTTACTCCATTCTTTATGAACTTAATACTCTAGATGCATGCTAGATAGCGGTCGATGTGTGAAGTAATAGTAGTAGATGCAGGTAGGAGTCGGTCTACTTGTCTCGGACGTGATGTCTATTTAGATGCAGGCAGGTTAGTACACTGTACCCACACTACGGAACCCAAGGCCTCGTGCTCCCATTCGGGTGGACCAACGGCGTTCCGACAAAACCGATCTATTGCATGACACTCTCCCGGCCACTCTGACAAACTCCCCTTTGGGCTAAGTCATGGGTGGCCCCGATGTCACCTCGTGACACCCAATGGCCACCGTCGTGGCAAAACAAAAACGGTCCCAAACGGGGACAACCTGGGTACAACACAACTACGGGCACATAAGGTTTATGCCGTCCTACCCGGCCAAGGTAGCGCCCGAGCATAACCTTCCCTAGTTGGAGGCACCGGCGAGAGGCATGACAATAGACTGCATTAGGGCCTTCCCATAAAGGCAAATGTGGCTGCACTGGTCAGCTCGTCTCGATGGCACTATGACTCAGCCAACAGGTGTTCAAGTTTGATTAAGGTCCAGTTAAACTTGAATGCAAAGGATGCTGAGTCATACAATATAACATGATGAACTGATCATGATAACAACATGAACATGGATGGGAAATCATAATCATTCAACATATCAACAGTAGTAAAGCATTTATACCGATGAGCATGACATGATGATGGACATGAACAAAATAGTATAACAAGGTCACATAAGAGCATAGCATGATCACTAGAATCAAAATAATTATTTGACTGAAGTATAACAAGAGCATAAACAAGTAAACATCTACTCAACTAGATGCAAACGATCATAGCACAAGCATAAGCATGCAAACACGAGCATGAATAAATCATTCACGGAATAATAGCATGCACAAACAAATTAAAGATTCAAGTTAAAAACCATTGCTATTGCAATGCTATCATGCAAGTGGCTGTCCTGTCTTGCCTGGGGTGGAAGAAACCATCGGGGAGAAGTACGAAGCATTCGCTGAAAGATTAGCCGGAAACAGTTCTCTCTCAGAGGGGCTGTTTGGGGCAAGGGCAAAATGGTCATCTTCACAGTGTGAAAATATTATGAAAATGGTACCAACATGACGGGCTCAATGAGACGAAGAAGTGGGCTTTGGAATCACCTCGTTCGGAGTTAGGAGCGCGAAGATATAAGCGTTTAAACACCAGGGACCAATCTGTAAAAATAATAGTCACAAACAGGTCCTTGGCAGTTTAAACAGAAAATGCATTTTACAGGAATACGCCTTCTAATGGCAAAAGCGTATTTTTGGCAGAGGAGACAGCAGACGTCAGCGGGCGCATACCTGGAAAACCCGTCTTCACTAATACACGTCAGCGGGCGCCCTGTGCGGTAGACGGGTGGGACCGAGGGAGGTGGGGTCCGCCTGGCATGGGCTGTCTTCTTCCTTCTCACTGCGCCCCGATGGAAAACAGAGGAGGGCAGTGGAGGGCGCGTGGCCAGCGACGGCCCGGCCGCCTCCGGCGGTCTCCGGCCAGGGCGAAACCACCGGCGGACTCGAGGCGGCGCGCAGCCTCCGTTCAGGTGCTGAACTCACTCCGGGGAGTACCGGAAAGGCGGAGCCACGCGGGGCAGAGAGCAGCGGTAACGGCGGCTGAACGTGGGGGCGGCGACCACGGCTACTCCAGCGAGGGGGCGAGGTGGTGGGGAGGATCGCCGGCGACTAGGGAAGATGATGGTGGTGGCTAGAGGTGGAGGAGGGGCTCGGGCGGCCGGAATTTAACTGAGCCCGACGGCGGCCATGGCGGAGGGAGGAGTGGGAGGGGGGCTCCGTTGGTCGAGGAGGGTCGTTGAGAGAGCGGCGAGGTGAGGAGGTGCTCGGGGCTCCTATATATAGCCGTGGGGAGGCTCGAGAGAGCTCGGGAGGGCTCCGACAAAGCAACAATGGAGGTGGGGGTGGTGGTCAGGTCACGGGAATGGCTGCCGGCGCACGACGATGATGAAATAGGAAGGGGGCAGGGGCTGGGAATGACCGCACGCTCACGGGGAGGCTCCAAGACAAGGCGAACGCTCGAGAAGGCGAAGGAACTGACGACAACAGTGGCGGGAACTCTCCAGAGCGCGCTGTTGGCACGTCTGCCCCGTGATCACCGTGTGAACTGGCGCACGCGGTGCACGATGATCGGCCAAATCATGTCAGGGAGACAAGGTGAGTAGAGGAGAATGCCAAGGAGGAGAGAGCCAAGCATAGTGGCCATGGATGTGATCACAGCTAGCAAGAATACAAGTGAACAACAAGGTGTTTGTAGTTTGCTGTGGCTCACATGCTTGGAGATCAAGGCTGATCTTTGACTGGTGTTGATCACTCACTGAGGTAATAAGGATGGCAAGGTTTCAGCTCAAGGGGAGGGGTTTAGCTAGTACTTGCTATACATAGTGCCAACTTGGTCAGAAATGCAAATATTGATGTGGCACTCATATGCTAGATTGGATTGAGCTGAAAATGGTCATGGCATGATTATTTAGGCATATGAGGGTGCCATAAAATTTTCATACCATTTGGAAAAGCCAAAGTGGTACTTCCTTCATAATGCACCTCTTTAAACAGAATCTTAGGAAAATAGCTGAGGGAAATTGGCTAGATAAAATGATCCAACATTTTGTGGAGATGGTCTATATGGATAGGATAATGTCCTGGTAATTTTTTAGCAATAATGAAGTAATATAAAATATAGTTGCTTCACAACCTGAAAATCTGACAAGAAACCAAGATTTGATGCTGAGCTCACATAAGTGATGACATGAGCTCAAATTTGGAGGAGAGTCATGATTTGATCATATAAAGGACCATGCAAAATTTCAACTCATTAGGATTAACCTAGCTAGTACTTCCTTCACAAAGGCTTCCATCTAACAGAAACTTTGGAAATTTGCTGAGGAAGATTCACTAGGCAAATGGAGTTGAATTTTGGCATGAGGCAATAATATGGATAGGAAAGAGTGTCCAAAAAGTTTGGGAGCAATCAAGCAAAGATAGGTGACACTTCATTCACAAAAAGCCACACTGGACAGAATAGGAAAAGGAATATTGATGAATTATTTTTGGGCTAGGAATGGAAAGTTTGGACATATTTGGGGCATATATGATCCAAACAATTTATGAGACTTATTTGGGAATTTTGTGGATTACAGAAAGGTAGGTTGCTTCACAACCTAGGGCAAATAAGGTTATTCCATTAATAGAAAAATGAATATTCCTATTCAAAAGAATATTGGGGTTGGGCTAAGATGAAAATGACATGGTCTTGGGATGTATTAGATGATGACAAGCCACTTGTGAGACTTGAGAAGAGATGATCTTCCCAAGTTTCAAGGCCACAGAGTCACATGAAAAGAAATCCAAGCAAAATCCACAGAAAATTAAAGGAAAAGAAAGGGCCAAAAATCAGGGTGTGACAAACCTTCCCCCCTTAAAGAAATCTCATCCTCGAGATTTGGTTGCTCAGGGAACAAGCATGAATATTCTGACTTAAGGAAACCGTTTCCAACTCGGGTATCCTTTTCCTTTTATGAGGTTCCCACTGAATTTCTTATGATTGACGGCCTGGTTCTGGGGTGGTTTGCTTCACTGTATCCTCATTCTGACAGGTCTCACCTCACATGTTCATGCCTACGCTAGCTCCAATTTCTTTCATATTTGCTGGCCTGGGGTGCGAAAGATTATCATGACTGAAATATATGCCCTTCTCACAAGTCCGAGAGTTGTTTCCCATGGATGTGTCTTTCTTATATCCAGCACTGACAACATTCCATGGAGCTGTGAATAGATTTTTCTGGTGGACACGAAATCTTTTACTACTTGCATCGGGTCGCTCAAAAAGATGCATGTCCTCCGGTTTCAAAACAGTGTTGTGAATCATAATTGTTCTCCTGGCGAAATCTGACTTCTGGTAGGGATTCCTGAATTATCTTGGATAGCCCCACTGTCTTGATTATCAAGTCCATACCAAAGATTTGACTGTCGTCTGTCATGACCAACATAAAGGTGTACAGACTTATAATGATAGTATCCACAGACTTGACTGACGGTGGTTGTGGCAAAAGAATCTTGTCCACGACAGACTTTCCTTTAACTGATTCACATATGTAAGGGCACATGCTTTGAGACTGTTGTTCAACATTCTGATTACTCATTCTGTCGGTATACCCATGTGGGTTGTAGGCCATGTGATGTTTTAACACGGTTGCTGGAGTCAAACTGCTGAGCTGGCCTTTGGTCTGACGTGACAGACTGAAGATTCTGAGCATATACAGTTGGTTGAGTGGGTTGCCTTGGTATGAGGTCCTTACCACACCGGACTAGACCCCTTGGGCGTATATTCATGGTGATCGATATGGAATCAGACTGTCCTGAGTATTTGTACCATGTTGTTTATGCAACAATTATTATACCTGTATTGCCAGTCTTCCTTCATTATTGTTTTCTTGGTCTGGAATCTTTGCTAGAAAGAGCTTGGCCATATATATATTCTTTGTATGACCATAGGTACTGTCAGGGGAAATATTCCGGCAAGCATACCTTGGCCTTGTTTATGTCTCGGACCATAGAATATACACCAAGTTCATGTGTGCTTGTACGGAGCTCATCGTTGTCGGCCCTCTTACAAGACAGTGACAAAGGTTGATTACATCACCTTGTCGGGTGTGAGGAAGCACTGTCAAAAATTGTTGTCCCATATTGTCTTTCTTCAAAGCTTGTCGGTCCTTGCATCATCCACGGAGGTGTATAACTGATTTTCTTACTCTTGCATAACTGTTAAGGATGTCGGGTTCTTACCTTGATTTCATCATCATACCAGTGATTTGCAAGAACTTGGCAGCATGCTCACAATATATATATAGCAGGGTCTGATTCCCGAGGCATACTTGTGTTCTGACTGACTCTTGTTTCTGACCAAACGGTTGCGAATCTGATTCTTGGAATGCACTGCCATATGCTGCCAACTCATTGTGTAATACCTTGGACAGCATGTGTTGGAAGCCATCGAGAGTATGTTGCTGGGGAAGACTGAATAGCTTGTGCTCGAAGCTCTTGCCGGGGCAGCTTGCTGCAAAAGACTGGGCATCATGCTTCAGAAGCTTTCCCCCTTAAAGACTTGCTGGGGAAGACTCGGTACCTTATGCCGGAAGCTTTTGCGGTGGCTTACTGAGGAAGACGGAGTATCTTGTGCTGGAAGTGATCCACATATCGTACCGAGGAAGATTGAGGAATCTTGCATTGTAAGCTTCTCTAGTAGCTTGCGAGGAAAAACTGGGTTGCTTGCACCAGAAGCTTCTTTTTGTGATAGGCGGACTGAATATCATATATATCCTTTAATATTTCTGCTGTCGGTCACTTGTATGAAAGGGGTTGTTCGAGTATCCTTCTCGCTGAACACTGAATTCATAGCCTATTCTGACTGGCTTCCGGGGTATAGCATGTTTCAAAATCGTACTCATTGCAGAATCAAAACTTGCATATGAAGCATACCTTTGACTGATAATATACTGTTAGTCATATAGACAAAACTGTCTTCCGGCTGATTTCATCATTAATGCTGCTTTGAAAATTGCACACGGATGTAGACTTGATGCTGAAAATCAAGCCAGGATATCGTTTGTAGACCAGACATTCCCAATGCAATGCAGTCGGCTGAGAATTCCATAATGTTGCTGAGCTTCCAAATATTTGTCTCCTTATTGTCTCTTCAGGTCCGGTGTCGGTGGATGAGCAACTTTAATAAGGGGAAAATAAGGTAACACTGAGGGCCTAAAGAAAGAAACAAAAGAAACGAATGGAACAAAAAAGCACACAAGGCAAACAAGATAATATACAAGCAATATCATATTCAAGCAACATCACACATCACTGCTACTCACAACAATAATATGCATGCATACTTAGGCACACCAATCTCGCGGGAACTCCGGTATTGCGATCTGACATGCTGTGGCGGTGTGCACGAAAGTGAATCCACGTGTGGAAGGATTTAAATAGAGCTACAGCAAACGCTGGCTTAACACCGGTTGCAGCTGGACGAACACGGAGGTGTGGACGGACTTGGTGATCATGTAGCGAGACTCGGAGGTCACGACCACATCATCATCAAGTGGACGGAAGGGAACCGTACACGTCCAAAGAATGGGGTGACAAGGTAGGATAGTGGTGGAAAACTGGGCTTGGTGGCATTGCCCTTTTCTGATAACAAAGATCAGTAAGGGTTGCCAACACGGCGAGGTGGATGGCACGATCTGGGATAGAAACATGTCTATCACCGAAACGATAGGGGTGGCTGATGGAAAGATATCGACGTGATACTTGAGCATAACTCATGCAAATGGTGTTTGGAACACTTGGTACCATGGCATCACTCCGCTGGGATAGAGATGACGCCAAACACCGAGAAGCAGGGATGCAAAGCTGAAGGGTGCAGGTAGTGGATCAAAATCGATGCCACCTACACTCACAGAATCACTCGTTAGTGACAAATAATATTTTATATGCATGCTATGCAACAAACAAATGCAGCAATCAAGTGCAACAAACCGACTAGACTCTACACTACCACTTTCTAACACTCGCGCGAACTAGGGCGTCCTACAACCAGACCTGCTCTGATACCAACCGTTGTGGCACCCCGGCTCAGAGAGACCGGAACACCCCGTATTCCAACCCAGAGATCAAGTCTTCTGGAATACGGCACTGGTTGGCATAGTACAAATCAACTCTTTATTACAAATAGTCGGGGATACAAGGGTTGGAGTATTACAACGGAATATCTCGGCACGGCGACACTACGCCTGCTCAGGTTGCTCTATGCTAGCAGCCAAACAACTCATAGTAGCAGAATAACTTCTAGCAGCGGAACAACGACGACAGTGATGGACTCCACTCCGCAGGGACTCTGGCTGGAATGCTTATCCTAGCTCGCAAACTCGGGATCCTCGGCAAACAAGCAAGCACGACATTACCTGCAAACTGTCATGACACGCCAGGTGAGTACTTTGAATGTACTCGCAAGCTCACAGCAACCAAAGCAATCAAGACATACAATAACATGGCATTTACAAGTTAAAGCAGTGATGAACAGGATACCACTAGAACATTATGAGCATGGCATGAGCATATGAACATGATGATACTAGCATGCAACATTTTTTTAAACTATCATGATCCACTTACTCTGTTCGGGGTTACCTCGTAGCCACCACATGTACCACTTACCATCATGGACATCACACGATCACCTCAGAATCAAATCAAGCTTGGTATTAACAATACCGTAGTAATCATTACATGACCACAAGGAGCTTGATCCTTACCCTTGATTATCGCATAACACCACAAACATCAACCAGCTTCGGTATCCACGATACCATTGTGATCCTCTCACGATCACATAAAGATTGACCAACTTCTTTCCTCATCGAACCAGAGTTGTTCATTAGTCAGGTTATTATTACTGTTGACCCATAGTGTGACCTACTACGAACTGGGCCCATATTCGTTTTTTTAGGGGTTAAACAGTAGGATAGGCTCCTACTGCATATATATTACCAACTTATATCAAACTCAGAGTACAGGTGTTATGTTACATATGCACAAAGTGGAGTGGGTTTGGAGGGTAAAAAGTACAACAAATAGCAGTAGCAACTATGACAGTGAGTTAACTATGCAAGCAACCAACTGATTCTTGTGAGTGGGGACCCTGTGGCTGATGTCAGCAAAGTCTTTTTTGAATCTGGCCTGCCAGGATGAAATCGAGGGGGCCACTTGGTGAAAGTAGTTATTGTTCCTCTCTTTCCACATGCTCCAGGTTGCTACCAAGAAAACATCCATGATCATTTTTCTTCGATGCAGAGTCTTGAGGTGTGCTATGAGTTCTAGTCTGCTTCCTTGTGATGGCCAGATTATATTGAGCTTTTTCCAACATACACTGCTAAATGAGCAATGAAAAAACAGGTGTTCAATGGTTTCTTCAACATGGTGTCCACATAATAGACAATCAAAGTTGTTGCCAATGTTGTAGTGCCTTCTCTTGAGCATGTTTCTCGTGTTAAGACGGTCTGAAAGTAGGAACCAGCCAAAGACTTTGAGTTTTGGGATGCTTTTAGCTTTCCAGAGCCACTGGTATGCATCATGAGCAATCATCTCCCTGAAGAAGAAGGTGTAGTACGCCGTGGTTTTGAATTCAGCAGACCCCCATGTACATGTCCAGGCATCATTAGTGTTGGTCATCATTGTAGCACTTACATCCTGTTGGAGAGCTCTCAGTTCGTCATACGCTTGGATAGAAAGGGGCAAATGGAAAGCTTGGTCAAGGTGGGTGATTGAGAGGAATTGGCGCATCGAAGCATCCTCATTGTTTTTAAAAGAGAAAGCACGCGGATGGGTTTCAGAGAGTATGGAGTTGTTCCAGTCATCCTTCCAAAATAGGACAGTGTCGCCCGACCCAATCTTCACCTTAGTGACCCCTCTGTAGACAGGCATGAGTTTAGTGAGTTGGCGCCACCAGAATGAGCCGCAAGGTGCTGCTGCATGGGGGACAGTGGTAGCATAGTACGTGTCCCAAATCAGATGTACCCAGGGTGTGTCAAATTTATTGTAAAACTTGTGCAGCAGTTTAAGGAGCAATGCATCATTTTGGACCTTAAGGTTGAGTACTCCAAAACCACCATTTTTCTTTGGCCGACACACCATGTCCCAAGCCGCAAGGGAGTTACTTTTTTCTCCATCATCAGTTTTCTTCACCCAGAACCCATGTCTTCTTATTTTGTCGAGCTGTTCAATGATTTTTGGCGGGAGTTTAAGAATCCCCATTGGGTATATTGCCAATGAAGTGACCAACGAGTTCATAAGTGCCAGTTTGCCTGCATACGACATCAACGACATAGCCGCTGTGATTCTACTCTCGGCCTTGCAAACCCATGGAGTCAGGTCAAGAACCATAGGTTTTGTGGTGCCCAAGGGCAGGCCAAGGTAGGTGAACGGTAGATGGGCACATTCACATCCGAAAATGGCAGCAATATCTTTGTACGTGTCATCAGGTGTGTTTAGTGGAATAAGAGTGGACTTGTGGAAGTTGATGTGCAGACCAACCGAGTCAGCGTAGTCTGTGAGGATTTGTTTCATGCAGGTTGCTTGCACTCGACAGGCCGGCATGACAATGATTGTGTCGTCCGCGTATTGGATGACTGGGAATTGATTGTCTCATGTCGAAGGTATTGGCGGCTGCAGAATGTTGTTGTGCATGGCGTCATTAATGGCTGTCTGAAGTAAGTCTGCGGCAAGCACAAAGATTAACGGCGATAGCGGATCGCCTTGACGGACTCCACATTTACACCAGAAGTGTTTTCCTGGGACTCCATTAAGAAGTACAGAGGATCTGCCTGAAGAAGAGATGCACTTAAACCAATCAATCCATTTGTCATTAAATCCCATACTTCTCATGATCTGGATGATGGCCGAGTGTTCCACTGTGTCAAATGCTTTGTCAAAGTCTAGTTTTAACAAAACAATCTCTCGTTTGGATGCTTGGCATTGATGGATGTACTCGAAGGCCCAGGCTAAGCAGTCATTGATGGTGCGCCCCTTAAGAAAGCCATATTGGTTACGGTGCACAACTTGTAGAATGATCTTTTGTAGCCGATTAGCTAGTAGTTTCGTGATCAACTTGAGGCAGCAGTTGAGCAAAGTAATAGGGCGATAATCATTAACTGTTTCAGGGGCTCGAGTCTTTGGAATGAGAGTGATGTGGCCATAATTAAGACTCTCAAGGTTGAAGTTACCTTTGTGGAATTCCTCGCACAGACGGTAGAAATCCTCCTTGATCACTGGCCAGCATGCCTTGAGAAATGCACTGTTGAAACCATCCGGACCAGGTGCACGACCAGGGGGCATTTCTTTAACGACATCATCAATTTCTTGCATCGTGAAGGGGGTGGTAAGGCTGTCAAAATCAACCTGAGCACGGAGCATCTGAGAGAGGTTGAATTTCATCTGAGGTGGTTTAGTTGTTCCCATGCATTTTTTGAAGGTCTCAAACAAGATGGATTCTTTCCCTGCATGGTCGTCCACCAAAGTATCCTCATTGATTTTTAAGCTGGAAATGAAGTTTTTCCGATATCTTTCCGTGGCCACTGCTTGGAAGAATTTTGAGCTCTCATCACCAAATTTAATCCATCTAATGGTACATCTCTTTTTCCAATAATCTTTCTGGTGTTGTAATAGCCGTAGGAGATGCCTCTTGAGAATAGACTGAAAGTTGCTCTCAGGTCTTGTCAGGATGCGATGATCTTCAATGTGATCAATCTCATGAAGTGCTTTATTAGTATTGGCAACAGCTGTTTTGAGTCTTGAGATTTTCTTACTCCATTGACTGAGGGCATGTCTGAGGTTTTTAAGTTTCTGACATAGAATTGTAGCTGCATTATCAGAATTGCCATGTTTGAGAGGTTTGCTCCAAGCTTGAGAGACCACATCCATAAAGCCAGGGTGAGTGATCCAGTATGTTTCAAACCGGAAGATTTTGCTCTTGGGAATGTTGGTTTGGATCACCACAGAGCAGGGCGTATGATCAGATACCGGACGCCCCAGGGGGTTAACCATGGTGTTTGGGAAAGAGGAAGTCTATTTTAGAGTAGTGAAGAACCAACCGAGCTATTCTAGTAGTGGGTTCTGCTGCATATTTGACCAGGTGTAGTTTCTCCCTTTGATTGGTAATTCAGTTAGGTGTTGTTCTCTGATAAAGTCGTTAAAAGTGAACATGTCTTGTATGTTTCCACCCGGTTTGTTTCTGTTGTCAGGCGATCGGATGTAGTTAAAATCCCCAAGTAATAACCAATCTGCGGTGGTCGGGATATCAATCTCAAATAGCCACTGGGTAAAGCTATCGCGTAGGTCTCCCTGACAAGGACCATAAATATTAACTAGCTTCCAAGAGTGAGATGAAATCGTGGAAGTAAATTCAACACCTAACGCAAACTGCTCTTGAATGAAAATTTGCCCCGTAAACGCAGCACTACACCGGATCGTGATAATCCCCCCAGAAGCACCAATCGAGGGTATAAACACAAATGAATCAAAACGCGGAGGACAAATCGTCTTAAGGATAATTGCATTAAAGTCTTGCATCTTAGATTCTTGCAGGCAAATAATCGAACAGCCCGAAGAGCTGATCGCATTAGAGAGCGCAAGTAGCTTCTTAGGAGAGTTTAAACCATGAACATTCCAACAGAGCACGTTCCAATTATGCAAAAGTGCCATAGAGAAAGCAAGTAATAAACTTAAGTTTAGGATGAAGATGAAGCCGGGCCATCCTTAGCCCTATTGAGTGCCTCCACAGTGAGCTCCTCAGCAGGGATCACGCAGAGCTGAATACCAACTTGCTGCATAGTGGAGATGGCCGTGGGCAGAGGAATCTCGGTTGTCTGAACCTCTAACTGAAGCTTTGCAGAGGTGTGCTCATCAGCCACTGTAGACGGAATAATCCTGGGCCTGACCTTGGACTTGGTTGGGCGTGAATCTTGGTTGTGACTGACACGGAAGCCATCATACTTGTTTTGTCTGGTGCTACGTCGAAGGGGAGCAGTGCTGAGGGGAGCAACAGTTTTGCCCTTGCGGATTTTCAACTGGGCTTCTGCAGTAGAGGAGGATGGAGCAATGTTGTGCTGCAGATCAGGAGCCATGGAGGGTGGTGGGGCCATAGAGTCAGAGCCAGGTGTCATGTTGCCAGAGACCTCAGAGGTAAGCAGAGCCGCAGTTTCAGTTTCAGAAGCTTCAGACAGTTGATGCAGTTCGACAGGTTCAGTTATCATTGGGGAATTTTCAGAAAGCGCGTTCACTGTATCTTCAGAGAGGCCCACATTGTGTGATGGAATAACAGCAGATCCCTTAAATGAAATTGGTTCAGCAATGAGCAAAGATGGTTGGTAGCTGCAAACAACATCAGCATCAGTCGTGTCAAGCTCTTGGATTGTGATGGTTGAAGAAATTTGAGGCCGTACAATCTGTGTGAACTGCAGCACCTCATTCACAGATGTAACCTGTATCTCCACATGCACAGATTCGGTCCAAACTCCATAATCATTTTGCCATGGTCCCATGGTGGCCAGATAGGGACGGAGGGCATTGTAGATTGAAGTGCTGAGTTGATGTCTAGGAATGGGCTCAGCCAGTAGAAGAGACAACAACTGGTTACCTTGGTTGGAGAGGCCAAAGTGTATGCCGTGGTTATGCATATCCACTGTAATGGACAGTTGCTCTTGCATTTGCTATAAGTTGTGTGCAGAGGAGTGATCTTCAGCTTGTTCCATGATGATCAGAGCACCACCGGAGTTCTCAGAGCTGGAGCTATCAGACACTGTAAGAGAATCATTCCATGCATCCGCACCATTATCAGAAATGTTGTTTTCAGGGACAAGTCCATCTTGAACACCAAGGCCTTGAGCAGCCAACCAAGCCTGGAAATTCATCAGATGTGTTGGCATCATGGGGGGCTGAGCTGGTGGAGGAGGGGGCTCAGGCCAAGCACCCCAGTCCGCCATGTTCTGGTTAGGGGCATTGCCATGAACTGCAGGGGCGGCATTGGGTGGTGCAGCATTTTGAACGAGCCAGTTGTGCACCTGTTGCTGGTAGAGTTGCTCAGCGGTAAGATCCAGACCAAACTGAGGATGAGGGTTACCGTCAGGAGGAGGCGGCTCCTCGCCGGCCGGGGGAACTTCCGGCAGCATGGCATTCTAATCATTACTGCACAGAATTGTAACCTGCACAGTCCAGCAATCTCTGGCTCCTCCAAGCTGCCAGACCACAAAGCTCTTTGGCACTAATCTGAGATGTATGATCTGCGCTTTCACCAGCATAAATCTTCTATCCTGTCTAGGGTTGTACCATGAGATCAAGGACCCATATCCCCCCAATGCTTTGGTGATGTAATAATTGGTTTGATAATCATAGGGGAATCCAAAAAACATGAGCCAAACAGCAGGACCAAAGGTAGTAGTGCGCCTATTGAGAGCCTCATTGTGCGGGACAAGAGTTATGAGCAAATCTTCATCTTCAAGCTCTAAAGGAGTTGCAACCGCAGTATCACGAAGGAAAGAATCTGCAAAACCAAAGATCCCAATACCAAATGGATGATCACTGTCCTCTGTGGTAAAGAGTTGGGCCTCATGAAGCAAACCTTTCACCGCTGCGCGGATGGCGGCCCGGCGGTGGAGAGGAACGTAGGCACTGGCTTCAGCAATCACCAAGAAGTCATGGTTCAGAGGCGGGATGGGCCCATATCCGTGGGCGCCGCTATCGATAGATTATACACTCTGCAGAGGTTAGTACACTGTACCCACACTACGGAACCCAAGGCCTCGTGCTCCCATTCGGGTGGACCAACGGCGTTCCGACAAAACCGATCTACTGCATGACACTCTCCCGGCCACTCCGACAAACTCCACTTTGGGCTAAGTCATGGGTGGCCCCGATGTCACCTCGTGACACCCAACGGCCACCGTCGTGGCAAAACAAAAACGGTCCCAAACGGGGACAACCCGGGTACAACACAACTACGGGCACACAAGGCTTATGCCGTCCTACCCGGCCAAGGTAGCGCCCGAGCATAACCTTCCCTAGTTGGAGGCATCGGCGAGAGGCATGACAATAGACCGCATTAGGGCCTTCCCATAAAGGAAAATGTGGTTGCACTGGTCAGCTCATCTCGATGGCACTATGACTCAGCCAACAGGTGTTCAAGTTCGATTAAGGTCCGGTTAAACTTGAATGCAAAGGATGCTGAGTCATACAATATAACATGATGAACTGATCATGATAACTACATGAACATGGATGGGAAATCATAATCATTCAACATATCAACAGTAGTAAAGCATTTATACCGATGAGCATGACATGATGATGGACATGAACAAAATAGTATAACAAGGTCACATAAGAACATAACATGATCACTAGCATCAAAATAATTATTTGACTGAAGTATAACAAGAGCGTAAGCAAGTAAACATCTACTCAACTAGATGAAAACGATCATAGCACAAGCATAAGCATGCAAACACGAGCATGAATAAATCATTCACGGAATAATAACATGCACAAACAAATTAAAGATTCAAGTTGAAAACCATTGCTATTGCAATGTGTCGGGCCCACTTCTGGGAATAAATCACAGAGTAGCCCCATGTCACACCAGCCCCAAGATCAACACAACTGGTGGACTTCCTTGATACAGATATCCAGTACACATAATATTACATCAGGTTGAGACTGAGTGCTCAACAAATTATTACAGTCTCACCAATATACTACGGTGGCGGAATATGATAGTGGTGTGGTGGTACTCTCATACTGATACAATAAAATAGAGCCAAGCGTCAGTGCGAGGCTTGACTATTTTATTAGTGTAGCGGAAGCTCAGCGGAAGGTACATGTGGTAGACTTCTATATCACAGGTGGACTGACTGCGACTCCTTTAAGCGTCGGGCTCGCTAGCGCAATCCTCCTCCACAAGCTCGTCCTCCTCCAAGTCTGGCCAAGTAAATAGCCAAGGACAAGCCAGTGACTACGTTGGAATGTACTCGCAAACATAATGAACAAAAGATATACCGAATGCATATGCTCATGCTGGACTAAGTGCTATGCAGGTGTTGATCAAAATTTTAACATGACATGACTATTATTGATATGTGCATAAATATGGGCATGAGCAGCAAAATGGGTATAAAAATTGTTAGTGACCAACAAGGAAGGAAAATAAATAAAAGAAATGCCAGTTGGGTGTCTAAAAGTGACACCACGGTAGGTCTTGAAAAGAAATGCCAATCGGGTATCCACAAGAGTAGTGGCGAGATAGAACCGCCTGAGAACTCGAGGGACGCCACGAGAGGTCTTGAAAACCAATTCCAATCGGGTATCCACAAGAGTAGTGGCGAGATAGAACCGCCTGAGAACTCGAGGGACGCCACGAGAGGTCTTGAAAAGAAATGCCAATTGGGTATCCACAAGAGTAGTGGCGAGATAGAACTGCCTGAGAACTCGAGGGACGCCACGAGAGGTCTTGAAAAGAAATGCCAGTCGGGTGTCAAGTGACACCACGGTCGGTCTTGAAAAGAAAACTGAATGTCTGGGGTAGTCTAGCCAGCCCCTGAGACACTCAGAAAATAAAACCAGAGAAACGGTTAGTCCACAATAATATTCATATCACCGATAATAATCATGATAATAATATCAGTAGTGACAATAATTATCCTGCAAATAATCATGATTGACTTTTAGTTATTTCCTCCAAAGACCAACACCGGGACCGACACTTGACCCACCCAGCTAACGTCCTTGACCGAGGACACGACTATTCGAATAGGTATATGATACGTCTCCAACGTATCTATAATTTTTGATTGTTCCATGTTGTTATATTATCATTCTTGGATGTTTTACAATCATTTTATAGTCATTTTATATCATTTTTTGTACTAACCTATTGACATAGTGCCAAGTGCCAGTTGCTATTTTTTGCATATTTTTTACATCGCAGGAAATCAATACCAAACGGAGTCCAAACGCAGCGAAACTTTTTGTGGATTTTTTTTGGACCAGAAGACATCCAGTGGGCCGGAGAAGCGCCTGGGGGTGCTCCGAGGGGAGCACAACCCACCAGGGCGCGCCTGGAGGCCTAAGCGCGCCCTGGTTGGTTGTGCCCACCTCGGGTGCCCCCCGAACTGCCTCTTTGCTCTATAAATACCCCAATATTCCAGAAACCCTGAGGGAGTCGATGAAAATCAATTCCAGCCGCCGCAGAGTCCAGAACCACCAGATCCAATCTAGACACCATCACGGAGGGGTTCACCACTTCCATTGGTGCCTCTCCGATGATGCGTGAGTAGTTTTTTGTAGACCTACGGGTCCGTAGTTAGTAGCTAGATGGCTTCCTCTCTCTCTCTTGATCCTCAATACAATGGTCTCTTGGAGATCCATATGATGTAACTCTTTTTGCGGTGTGTTTGTTGGGATCCGATGAACTTTGAGTTTATGATCAGATCTATCTTTTTATCCATGAAAGTTATTTGATTATTCTTTGATCTCTTATATGCATGATTGCTTATAGCCTCGTATTTCTTCTCCGATATTTGGGTTTTGTTTGGCCAAACTGATCTATTTATCTTGCAATGGGAAGAGGTGCTTTGTAGTGAGTTCGATCTTACGGTGCTTGATCCCAGTGACAGAAGGGGAACCGACACGTATGTATCGTTGCTACTAAGGATAAAACGATGGGGTCTATTTCTACATAAATAGATCTTGTCTACATCATGTCATCATTCTTATTGCATTACTCCGTTTCTCCATGAATTTAATACACTAGATGCATGCTGGATAGCGGTCGATGTGTGGAGTAATAGTAGTAGATGCAGGCAGGAGTCGGTCTACTAATCTTGGACGTGATGCCTATATAATGATCATTGCCTGGATATCTTCATGATTATTTGAAGTTCTATCAATTGCCCAACAGTAATTTGTTCACCCACTGTTTGCTATTTTTTCTCGAGAGAAGCCACTAGTGAAACCTACGGCCCCCGGGTCTCTTTTCCAATATATTTGCTTTCAAGATCTATTTTGCTATTCGCTCTTTTCTTTATTTGCAACTTTTATTTTCAGATCTATTAAACCAAAAATACAAAAATACCTTGCTGCACTTTATTTTATTTGGCGTTCGATCTATCAATATTTACTACTCTCTCACGTCCGTTTGCCAATTTCTGGCGCCGTTGCCCGAAAGGGATTGACAACCCCTTTTACACGTCGGGTTGCGAGTATTTGTTATTTGTGTGCAGGTGCTGTTTACGTAGTGTTGCTTGGTTCTCCTACTGGTTCGATAACCTTGGTTTCATCACTGAGGGAAATACCTACCGCCGTTGTGCTGCATCATCCCTTCCTCTTTGGGGAAATACCAACGTAGCTTCAAGCCGCATCAGTATAACTCTGTAGAGGGTGTACTCTTTACCCACGTGTATGAGGTTTCTTTAGTCAGTACCGTGACACTGACTAATTCCCATTACGGTCTTTGGGTTGAAAACACGCCTGACCAGCACACACTAGATTAACCGTCCGGATGCCAGGAATCACCCAAAGCATCATTCTAGAAAAACTCTAAGTCGGGGAGACAACAATCTCGAATAGCATGGGATCACTATTCATATGCGCGGATTACAAGGGGGACCCCCTCTCGGCTACAACCGGAAACACCCATGCCCCCTGACCCAATGACAGGATTTAGTCCATGGCCGTGGAAACCTTCATCGTGGCCCTCTATGTGGTGTGTACCCGGACAGGGGTTAACAACTTACTAAGCCATACCTTCCTTGCGGAAGGACCCGTGGCAGCACGGTATCCAGCTAGGTGTAACATAACAAGACTCGATCTAGGTCGACTCAGGAGGTGTTACTTATTATCACCGGTATATATAACGGGACACCACCGTGTCAAAACAAGGCCCGTGCCCACCGGCACGTCCAAGGCAGGAGACATGCTCCTGAATTCTTACAACCTTTAACCATGTTAGAAAGATTTCTTGAACTTGAGTGAAGTGCAAGCCATGAGCAAGAAATGATATGACCATGCATGCATGCACCTGTGATATACTACATATATGGTGCAACTCCAAACCAATGCAATCATGTCATGCAATATGCAATCACCGTATCCAAAGTTCAAATATGCTTGCCTTGCCCAAAGTAGTCAGGAGAAAACCCCTCCAAATTTATAGTAAAGTCTTCCCCCTCTTTTTCTGAAAAATATGAATTCAAATTCAAATAAAAATTCCATCATAGTACAAAAACTTGTCTCAAAATATTCTTAAATAAATACTAAAAAAACTAGAGAGAACAATAAGAATTTTTAAAAAAAGAATCAAGTCATTTGGACTTGTCGTTTAAAAGTTAGAAGCAGTCAAAGTTCTGGTCAAATCTGTTTTTATTGAAACAGAAAAAAGAAAACGTTTCGGGGCAGAATATGCTTTCCAGCGTGGAAAGCGTAAAGTAGAGATTACGCTTTCGATTTAACAAAGAAAAAAAAGAAAAGGAAAATGCGAGGTGGGGTCCACCCGTCAGGTTCAAATTTGAACCCGTTCGCGCGCGAGACAGAGAGATGGCGGCGCTCGCCGGCGACGATCACCGGCGTAACAGAGGGCGGCGATGGTGCAGTCGTGCTCGGGGTGAAGTACAGCGTCAGTAGGTGGAGGTGGTGGTCGTCGGAGAGCGACAAAATGCTGGTGAGGTCGACGGCGGCGGACGGTGGTTCGGGTGGATTTGGGACTCGCCGGAGAGAGCTTCTTGCGTCAAATTGGAGACGGGGATCGATGAGTGGGTGCACGAGGAAGCTACTGGCAATATTTGAGCGGCGGAGGTGGGGTAATGGTGATGAACCGATCATGGATAGTGGCGGTGGGGCGGTGGTCGAAGAGGAGGAAGAAGACCTCCCAGAGGTCGGGGAAGTGGCGTGGGGGTCGATTGAGAAGGCGTGGGGGTGAGGTGAGTGATCGCCGAGGCTCGGGGGTCCCTTTTATAGGCGATCCGAGGGTGGCCGTGGCTTACGGCGGATGCCGGAGTTACTCCGGCTGGTAGGGTGGGTTAGGTGCGGTGGTCAGAGGTGGTGAGGAATTTATGAGTGCGGTGGAGGGCTCCGGAGAGGTCGGCGTGGATGAGCTCGAGCTCTGCGGCCTTATCAACGGTGTGGCCACCGTACGGGTGTGGCGGCACTGGCTTGACTTCGGCGACTGCCAGGAGGGTCCTGGGCGGCGCGGTCAGCGCGGAGAGGAGGCGGAGAGGGTGCCACGTGGAGGGAGAGTAGGTGAGCTGAGAAGCAGCAGCAATGAAGAAAGCGGGCGCGGTGCTGATCCGCCTGATCACCGCGGATGAGCTCGGGCGGGTAGCTGCACCGGTCAGCTCCTGCGCCGTCGGCAACGGCCACTGACCAGAGGGGCCCTTGGAGGTTCAGTTATGGCGAGGGGAGGCATGGAGGAGTAGGAGAGATGGTGGAGTAAGGAGCACGACGCCGTTCGTCCCTGCCTCTAAAGAAAAATTCAGTTAACTGAATTTGACAGGGATGAACAATGTGCACAGCAGATGTTTGATGAAATGATAGAGGGATCTAGGCATTTTTGGAATTTTTGAAATTTTTTGTGGTGATGTACTAATGCAAGACAAGAGTGATGGTGAAGTTTCAGAATTTTTGGAGAAGTTTAGAATGGGTTTTGAGCAAGAAAATGGTTTCTGGTCCAAATTTGAATTATTTGAATTTTGAAAATTTTGAACTGTGGCAACCAAAGTTTTTGGTGAAATGGGTTGTAGGTACCATCTAGTTGCTAGGATAATTTTTCTGGAGGCAGAATAGTTGTAGAAAATATAGTTCCTTTAACTCAAAGAAACCATGGATATTGCAAATTCCAATTTTGGAATTTCTTTAAAATGAGAAAAATATTTTTGTGGGGTGGAAAGAAGTTGGTTTCTGTCCTATAAGGTGTGAATGACTTGTGTGAATGACTAATACATGTCAGCGGGCGCCCTGTGCGGCTGATGGGTGGGACCGAGGGAGGTGGGGCCCGCCTAGCCTGGGTTGTCTTCTTCCTCCTCGCCGCGCCCTGATGGAAAACAGAGGAGTGCAGGGGAGGGCAGGCGGCCAGCGACGGCCCGGCCGGCTCCGGCGGTCCCCGGCCAGGGCGAAGCCACCGGCGGACTCGAGGCAACGCGTAGCCTCAGTTCAGGTGCCGAACTCGCTCCGGGGAGCAGCGGAACGGCGAAGCCACGCGGGGCAGAGAGCAGCGGTGGCGGCGGCCAAACATGGGGGCGGCGGCCATGGCTACTCCAGCGAGGGGGCGAGGTGGTGGGGAGGATCCCTGGCGACTGGGGAAGATGATGGTGGTGGCTAGAGGTGGAGGAGGGGCTCGGGCCGCCGGAATTTAGCCAAGCCCGACGGCAGCCATGGTGGAGGGAGGAGTGGGAGGGGGGCTCCGGTGGTTGAGGAGGGCTGTGGAGAGAGCGGCGAGGTGCGGAGGGGCTCGGGGATCCTATATATAGCCGTGGGGTGGCTCAAGAGAGCTCGGGAGAGCTCCGGCAAATCAACAATGGAGGTGGGGGCGGTAGTCAGGTCACGGGCATGGCTGCCGGCGCGCGATGATGATGAAATAGGAAAGGGGCAGGGGCTGGGAATGACCGCACGCTCACGGGGAGGCTCCAGGACAAGGCGAACGCTCGAGAAGGCGAAGGAACGGATGACAACAGTGGCGGGAACTCTCCAGAGCACGCTGTTGGCACGTCTGCCCCGTGATCACCGTGTGAACTGGTGCACGTGGTGCACGATGATCAGCCAAATCATGTCGGGGAGACAAGGTGAGCAGAGGAGAATGACAAGGAGGGGAGAGCCAAGCATAATGGCCATGGATGTGATCACAGCTAGCAAGAATACAAGTGAACAACAAGGTGTTTGTAGTTTGATGTGGCTCACATGCTTGGAGATCAAGGCTGATCTTTGACTGGTGTTGATCACTCACTGAGGTAATAAGGATGGCAAGGTTTCAGCTCAAGGGGAGGGGTTTAGCTAGTACTCGCTGTACATAGTGCCAACTTGGTCAGAAATGCAAATATTGATGTGGCACTCACATGCTAGATTGGATTGAGCTGAAAATGGTCATGGCATGATTATTTAGGCATATGAGGTTGCCATAAAATTTTCATACCATTTGGACAAGCCAAAGTGGTACTTCCTTCATAATGCACCTCTCTGAACAGAATCTTAGGAAAATAGCTGAGGGAAATTGGCTAGATAAAATGAGCCAACATTTTGTGGAGATGGTCTATATGGATAGGATAATGTCCTAGTAAATTTTCAGCAATAATGAAGCAATATAAAATATAGTTGCTTCACAACCTAAAAAATCTGATCTGAAACCAAGATTTGATGCTGAGCTCACATAGAGTGATTACATGAGCTCAAATTTGGAGGAGAGTCATGATTTGATCATATAAAGGACCATGCAAAATTTGAACTCATTAGGATTAACCTAGCTAGTACTTCCTTCACAAAGGCTTCCATCTGACGGAAACTTTGGAAATTTGCTGAGGAAGTTTCACTAGGCAAATGGAGTTGAATTTTGGCATGAGGCAATGGTATCGATAGGAAAGAGGCCCAAAAAGTATGGGAGCAATCAAGCAAAGATAGGTGGCACTTCCTTGACAAAAGCCACACTGGACAGAATAGGAAAAGGAATATTGATGAATTATTTTTGGGCTAGGAAAGGAAAGTTTGGACATATTTGGGGCATATATGATCCAAAAAATTTATGAGACTTATTTTGGAATTTTGTGGATGATAGAAAGGTAGGTTGCTTCACAACCTAGGGCAAATAGGGTTATTCCTTTAATAGAAAAAGGAATATTCCCATTAAAAAGAATCTTGGGGTTGGGCTAAGATGAAAATGACATGGTCTTGGGATGGATTAGATGATGACAAGCCACTTATGAGACTTGAGAAGAGATTATCTTCCCAAGTTTCAAGGCCATAGAGTCAAGTAAAAAGAAATCCAAGCAAAATCCACAGAAAATCAAAAGAAAAAGAAAGGGCCAAAAATCAGGGTGTGACAGTATGGTATCTTCAAGAGAGAAGCCTCTAGTGAAAACTATGGTCCCGGTCTATCTAAATCATATATTAAAATCCAAAAATATATCGCTGCACTTTTATTTACTTTATTTTATTTTGTGTTTTTATTTATCTATCTATCACTACGAGATTTGATCCTTGCAATTAACCGCCAAGGGATTGACAACCCCTTGTTTGCGTTGGGTGTAAGTATTTGTTATTTTGTGTGTAGATACTGCTAACGAGTTGATGCGTGGTTCTTCTACTGGATTGACAACCTTGGTTTCTAAACAAGGAAAATACTTATCTCTACTGTACTGCATCATCCCCTCCTCTTCGAGGAAATCCCAACGCAGCTCACAAGTAGCAGGAAGAATTTCTAGCGCCATTGCTGGGGAGACATCACCAACATCCATCAAGTACCTATGCATAAACTTTCATCTCCTTGCATTTACATTATTTGCCATTTTCCTCTCGTTTTCATCTCCCACACTTCTAAAACCTTTTTACAAAAACACAAAAATATTTTTCGTTTGCCTTTTTCTCGTATATTTGTTTGCTTGCTTATTTTCTTGTTTGCGTAGTCACGATGTCTCAAGAAAATACAAAATTGTGTGGTTTTTTCAATACTAATAATAATGATTTTATTAGTACTCCGATTGCTCCTCCTGCTGCTAGTGCGGAGTCTTGTGATATTAATGTCGCTTTGTTAAATCTTGTTATGACCGAACAATTTTCTGATAGTTCTAATGAAGATATTGCATCCCATCTTAACACTTTCATTGAATTGTGCGATATGCAAAAGAAAAAATATGCGGATAATGATATTGTCAAATTAAAATGATTCCCGTTATCACTATGAGATCATGCTAAAACTTGGTTTTCATCCTTGCCACGAAATAGTAATGATTCTTGGGATAGGTGTAAAGATGCTTTTATTGCCAAGTATTTTCCTCCCGCGAAAATTATTTCTCTTTGAAATCAAATTATGAATTTTAAGCAACTTTAGCATGAACAGGTTTCCCAATCTTGGGAGAGGATAAAATTAATGATAAGAAAATTCCCAACTCATGACTTAAGTTTATGGATGATCAAACAAAAAAATTGTGTGGGATTGAACTTTGTTTCTAGAAATCTTTTAGATTCCGCCGCGGGAGGTACCTTTATGGAAATTATGCTAGGAGAAGCTACAAAATTGCTTGACAATATTATGGCAAATTATTCACAATGGCACACTAAAAGAAGTCCTACTAGTAAAAATGTAAATTCTATTGAAAAATCAGTACTTTGAGTGATAAAGTTGATGCACTTATGAAAATGGTTGCTAGTAAGAGTGCTCGTATTGATCCTAATGATGTACCTTTGTCTACTTTGATTGAGCAAAACAATGATCCCGTAGATGTGAATTTTGTCTCGTGGAACAATTTTAATAATGATGCTTATAGAGGTAATTTTAATCCTAGGCCGTTTCCTGGAAATTCCTCTAATAATTATGGCAACTCCTATGGTAATTCTTATAATAATAATAATAATAATAATAATAATAATAATAATAATAGGATGCTCTCTTATCTTGAAAGTAATATTAAAGAAATTATTAATGCTTAAAAGATTTTCAATACTACGATAGAGGAAAAATTGAGTAAACTTGATGATATGTCTAGGAGCATGGATAGAATTATTGACGATGTGGAAAATCTTAAATCTAAAATTTTGCAACCCAAGCTTGATATTAATGAATCCATTAAATATCTTTATGTCTCTATAGATGAAAGTAAATAAAGAACCGCTAGGTTGAGGGCAATGCGAGAATTCTTAGAAAAAGCGATTCCACCCGGTTTTTATCGTAATCAAGATGAAGATATTAAAATGATTGGTGTTACACCCATTGAATATTTGTTTATTAATATAAATCTTGATTATAATGGGACTGAAGAAGAGTCAGCTTTAGCTAGAAGGCGTCCCAATTGTTCGGAGGGTGATGATCTTAATGAAAAAATTGATAAAAGTGGGTTTGGAGAGGTCAAAACTTTAAATAGTGATGTGCCCACTTCTTTGGATTTCAAGGACTTTAATTATAATAGTTTTTATTTAATTGATTGTATTTCTTTGTTGCAATCCATCCTAAATTCACCCAATGCTTACAAACAAAATAAGGCTTTTACTAAACATATTGTAGAAGCGATGATGAAAGCTTTAGAAGAAAAGCTAGAATTAGATGTTTCAATACCTAGAAAAATATATGATGAGTGGGAACCTACCATTAAAGTTAAAATTAAAAATTATTATTGCAATGCTTTATGTGATTTGGGTACTAGCGTTTACACAATACCAAAATCCCCATGGTGCTATGTTTTACCAATATAGATGAATGTTCTCTTAATTTGCACTTAGCGGATTTCCACCATTAAGAAACCTTTGGGTAGAATAAATGATGTTCTTATTCTTGCAAACAGGAATTATGTGCCCATTGATTTCATTGTGCTTGATATTAATTGCAATCCATCTTGTCCGATAATACTTGGTAGACCGTTCCTACGAACCATAGGTGCTATCATTGATATGAAAGAAGGGAATATATGATTTCAATTTCCATTAAAGAAGGGTATGGGACACTTCCCTAGAAATGAAATTAAGCCACCATATGAATCCATTTTGAGGGCCACCTATGGAATCAATTTAAAAGATGACAACACTTGAAACTATGCATTACGCCTAGCTAGGGGCGTAAAACAATAGCGCTAGTTGGGACGCAACACAATAGTTATCTTATTTTCCTTGTTTACTTTCCTGTTTTTTGGTGTGCACACAATTTTTCTACTGTTATGGTTGTGTCTTTGTGATTAAATTAGTGTTTGTGCCAAGTAAAGCCTTTGGGATGATTTGGATGATATTTTATTTGATTCTGTGAAAAAACAGAAAATTTTGCACCCAGTAACAGAATTGTATAAATTCACTGGAATGTGCTTTTGATATGAATTTTTACAAATGATTTATATACAAATTGCCCATGTTTTCCTAATTGTTCAGAATTTTTAGAGTTAAATAAGTATAGTCATTATTCAGATTACTACAGACTGTTCTGTTTTGACAGATTCTGTTTTCGTTGCGTTGTTTTCTTGTTTTGATGAATCTATGGATATCGGGGGGTATAAGCCATGCTGAAGTTAGAATGTAGTAGGTATAATGCGATAATAAAATATGAATGGGTTTACAACAGTATCTAAAGTTGGTGCTTTGATTGTTATACTAACAGATGATACGTCTCCATCGTATGTACTTTTCCAAACTCTTTTACCCTTGTTTTGGACTCTAATTTGCATGATTTGAATGGAACTAACCCGGACTGACGTTGTTTTCAGCAGAATTGCCTTGGTGTTATTTTTGTGCAGAAATAAAAGTTCTCAGAATGACCTGAAACTTCACGGAGAATATTTTTGGAATAAATAAAAAATATTGGCGAAAGAATCAACCAGAGGGGACCCACCGGCTGTCCACAAGGGTGGAGGGCGCCCCCCCCTACCTTGTGGTTCCCCTGGACCTCCACCAACCTCAACTCCAACTCTAAATATTCACATTTCGGGAGAAAAAAATCAGAGAGAAGGATTCATCATGTTTTACGATACGGAGCCGCCGCCACCTCCTGTTCTTCATCAGGAGGGCAGATCTGGAGTCCGTTCGGGGCTCCAGAGAGGGGAAATCATCGCCATCATCATCATCAACCATCCTCCATCACCAATTTCATGATGCTCACCGCCGTGCGTGAGTAATTCCATTGTAGGCTTGCTGGACGGTGATGGGTTGGATGAGATTTATTATGTAATCGAGTTAGTTTTGTTAGGGTTTGATCCCTAGTATCCACTATGTTCTAAGATTGATGTTGCTATGACTTTGCTATGCTTAATGCTTGTCACTAGGGCCCAAGTGCCATGATTTCAGATCTGAACCTATTATGTTTTCATGAATATATATGTGTTCTTGATCCTATCTTGCAAGTTGTAGACTTCTATTACGTGTTATGATCCGCATACCCCAAGGTGATAATAATTGGGATTCTTTCTGGTGAATACCGTAGTTTGAGGAGTTCATGTATTCACTAGGTGCTAATACTTTGGTCCAGTACTCTATTAAAAGGAGCCCTTAATATCCCTTAGTTTCCATTAGGACCCCGTTGCCACGGGAGGGTAGGACAAAAGATGTCATGCAAGTTCTTTTCCATAAGCACGTATGACTATATTCGGAATACATGCCTACATTACATTGATGAATTGGAGCTAGTTCTGTGTCACCCTAGGTTATAACTGTTGCATGATGAATGCCATCCGACATAATTATCCATCATTGATCCATTGCCTACGAGCTTTTCACATATTGATCTTTGCTACGTTACTTTGCCGTTGCCACTTTTACAATTGCTACAAAACTGGTACTGTTACTTTTGCTACTATTACCGTTACTTCCATACTACTTCGCTACTAAATACTTTGCTGCAGATATTAAGTCTTTCAGGTGTGGTTGAATTGACAACTCAACTGCTAATACTTGAAAATATTCTTTGGCTCCCGTTGTGTCGAATCAATAAATTTGGGTTGAGTACTCTACCCTCGAAAACTGTTGCGATCCCCTATACTTGTGGGTTATCAAGACCTTTTTCTGGCGCCGTTGCCGGGGAGCATAGCTCTATTCTTTGAGTCACTTGGGATTTATATCTGTTGATCACTATGAAGAATTTGAAAGACACCAAAACTAAGATCTATCCCTCTACTACGAGGGGAGGTAAGGAACTGCCATCTAGCTCTGCACTTGATTCACCTTCTGTTTTGAGTAAACTTGTGACGCCTACACCTGCTATTGATTCTGATATGTCACATGTTATCGATGATGCTACTTCTTCTATGAATGATGTTTATGATGATACTACTGCTTTGCTTGATAAAACTGTGCCACTGGGTGAATTACTTGATGAACATCTTGCTAGAGTTAGAACTATTGATTATGCTGAAGATGATGATATTTCTGAAACTGATGAAATTATTGAAACTGAACACTTTGAGACACCTGCTAGACCTAGCTCTCCTAGATATGAATTGCCTATTATACCTGAGGGTTATGTTATGGATGGAGAGGTAGCTAGAGACTTTCTTGCTTGTAAGGATAGAGATGATCTTAAGAAATTATTATGCAAGTGGAAAGAAAAATCTTTGAATGCTAGAATGCAATATGATCCTAAGTTTGCTACTTCACCTATCTTTGTTACTGATAAGTATTATGAATTCTCTGTCGATCCTGAGTTAATTACTTTGGTTGAATCTGATCCTTTTCTTGGTTATGAATCTGAAACTGCTGTGGCACATCTTACTAAGTTGAATGATATAGCTACCCTATTTGCTCATGAGGAAAAAATTCGCTATTACTATATTCTTAAGTTGTTTCCTTTCTCATTAAAGCGTGATGCTAAGTTATGGTTTAATTCTCTTGCTCCTGGTTGTGTGCTAGTCCCCAGGATATGATTTACTATTTCTCTAAAAAATATTTCCCTGCTTATAAGAAACAAGCTGCTTTAAAGGAAATATTTAACTTTGTGCAATCTGAAGAAGAGAGTATCCCACAAGCTTGGGGGAGGCTTCTCCAATTACTTAATGCTTTGCCTAATCATCCTCTCAAGAAAAATGAAATACTTGATATCTTTTATAATGGACTAACCGATGCTTCTAGGGACCACCTAGATAGTTGTGATGGTTGTGTTTTCAGGGAACGAACTGTTGAGCAAGCTGAATTACTATTGAATAATATATTGAGCAATGATAATGATTGGACACTTCCTGAACCAACTCCTAAGCCAACTCCGAAGAAAAGAGGTATTCTATTCCTCAGTCCTGAAGATATGCAAGAGGCAAAGAAATCTATGAAAGAAAAAGGTATTAAAGCTGAAGATGTTAAGAATTTACCACCTATTGAAGAAATACATGGTCTTGATAAACCGACACAGGTAGTAGAGGTAAATTCTCTCTATATATTTGATGAAGGTGATATCCCTTATAATAAGTCTGCTAGCCAGTGCTTGGATGAGTTTGATAATTTTATTGTTAAACAAGAGAACTTAAATGCTTATGTTAGTAGACAATTGAAACGTAATGCTTACATGCTTGATTGCTTGGGTGATTATATGAGTAGAACTGTTAGTGATCTGAAAATTATTAGTAAACATGCTTCCGTGGATAAGACTCAAGTAAAACAAGTACTTAAGGCACAGGATGATTTGCTCAATGAGTTGAATAGTAAGAACAATGATAATGCTGTTAGGGTTATGACTAGAGGTGGTAAAATGACTCAGGAACCTTTGTATCCTGAGGGCCATCCTAAGAGAGCTGAGCAAGATTCTCAGAGAATTAATACTGATGCACCTAGTCCTAGTAATAAGAATAAAAAGAAAACTAATAGGATTTTGCATGCTTCTAGTGAACCTGTTATAGATACACCTGAGAACCCAAATGATATTTCTATTTCTGATGCTGAGACACAATCTGGTGATGAACATGAACCTAGTGATAATGCTAATGTTGATGTTCATGTTGATGCTCAGCCTAGTGATGATAATGATGTGGAGATTGAACCTGCTGTTGATCTTGATAACCCACAATCTAAGAATAAACGTTATGATAAGAGAGACTTTGTTGCTAGGAAGCACGGTAAAGAAAGAGAACCATGGGTACAGAAAGCCATGCCCTTTCCTCCTAAACCATCCAAGAAAAAGGATGATGAGGATTTTGAGCGCTTTGTTGAAATGCTTAGACCTGTCTTTTTGCGTATGCATTTGACTGATATTCTGAAAATGTCCCCTTATGCCAAGTATATGAAAGATATTGTTACAAATAAAAGAAAGATACCGGAAGCTGAAATTTCCACCATGCTTGCTAATTACACTTTTAAGGGTGGAATACCAAAGAAACTAGGAGATCCAGGAGTACCAACTATACCATGCTCTATTAAAAGAAACTATGTTAAAAACTGCTTTATGTGATCTGGGAGCCGGTGTTAATGTTATTCCTTTCTCTTTATATCGTAGACTTGATTTGAATAAGTTGACACCTACTGAAATCTCTTTGCAAATGGCTGATAAATCAACTGCTATACCCATCGGTATTTGTGAGGATGTGCCTGTTGTGGTTGCAAATGTTACTATCTTAACGGACTTTGTTATTCTTGATATTCCCGAGGACGACAGTATGTCGTTCATCCTTGGTAGACCCTTTTTGAATACTGCAGGGGCTGTTATTGATTGCAACAAGGGCAATGTCACTTTTCATGTTAATGGTAATGAGCATATGGTACACTTTCCGAAGAAACAACCTCAAGTTCATATTATCAATTCTATTGGAAAATTTTCAACTATTATTATTGGAGGTTTTGAATTCCCTCTCCCTACTGTCAAAAAGAAATATGATATTCTTATTGTTGGGGACATGCATATCCCCATTGAGGTAACCTAGTGTTATTCGAAAATTCTTCGGTTTCATGTTATTCGAAAGAAGTTTGTTAATAAGACTTGATCAACCTTGTTAATGGATTCCTTTTGATGAGCATGAGATGGATGAATTTAGAAAGCACAACTCCCTGTACCCACCTTTTACTTTCTGTTATTTAGAACAAATAAAGCAAAAATAGTGTTATATGTCTGTTTTCTGAATTATCCATGCAATAAAAAAATGTCTCGAAAATAAAAGTTCTCCAAATGCCCTGAAAATTTAGTATGATTTTTTATAGAATATTTTAGAATTTCTGGCACTGAGATTGCACCAGGGGGCTGCACCAGTGGACCACAAGGGTGGAGGGCGCGCCCTACCCCCTAGGTGTGCCTCCTGCCTTGTGGGTCCCACGTAGGCCCCCCTCACTTATTCCAGCACCCATGCACTTCATCTTCCTCTAGAAAAAATCATCCCGTAGCTCAAACCCGTGTTCTAGCTCATTTGCTGCCAATTTCGATCTCCTTGTGTAAAGCTCCATTTGCAAAACTGCTTTGGGGGATTGTTCTTTGGTATGTGACTCCTCCAATGATCCAATTAGTTTTTGTTCTAGTGCTTTATATATTGCAAATTTTTGCTGCTGTGGTGACCTTGTTCTTAAGCTTGCATGTCAAATTTATATGGTCCAAAGTAGTTTTGATGCATGATAGAGCCTCTAGGCACTTGTAGGAGTAGTTGCTATTAGTTTTGTTGAGTTTGGTTCACTCTTATTTTAATTCACTAAAAAAATTAGAGATTTTTCAGAAGAAGAAAATGTTTAGGAAAATATACCAAGGTGGTTCCTCAAAGAAGCAAGCCACAAGGCTCGCGATACGTGAGCCGGACTTTGAACCACCTAGAGAAGCTTCGGTGCGGCCGTGCGAATGGCCGTTGGATCAATTCATGGTTCATGCAGGTTTCAAGGATGAATTTGATGCGTACGTGCGAAATGCTGACCTTGAGGACTTCTTGTCAGATAAGTGCTTACGATATTTATCATTGCACTGATTCGTTTGTACGAAGATTTAAGTTTACTTCCCAACGCAATACTCATTCTGTCCTGTTTGACCCTTATGATAAATCGTATACCATGGACCTAATAGATCTTAATGAAGCATGTAAAATTCCGCAGGGGGGAATTCTTAGTGAACCTCGCAAAACTGAATACAATGGTTTCCTGGATAGCATCACTGTAGGAGAGACTATAAATATTACACAAGCTGCCATGGGGAGCATTCATTTTCCTGCCATACATTATTTTGCTCTCTTTATAAGTAGATGCATTAATGGTAAACATGATCATAGCCACCTTTGTGCATCAGATCTTAGTGTCCTCAAGTGTGCGGTAACGGCTGATAAACGATATAATTTGGGGGCTATTATTGCAAGGAGGTTACATAATAATGATATAGATGGAGATTTCTTCGGTGGGATTTATGCCACCCGTTTAGCTAACTATCTCGCGGTACCCATAAGGTGGGATGACATTGAGTTACCACCTGCTTTTCTTGATTATAATGCTATGGTACGCTACCAGTTCCTTGAGAGGAACGAACAGTCCCTCCTATACCGACTAGTCTTCAACAGGCAGTGCGTTGTCCATATTACCCTTCCTGCTCATGCTTTCTTTGACTCTCAGGTAAAACGAAGATACTTTATAACCAGGGAGGAGGCAGCTGAGTACGAGAGAGAGAGGGAGACTGCTCGCCTTCATGAGGCAGCCCTCCAGGCAGTAGCTGCCGCCTCACAGTACAACCCCAACTATCACTTTGGATATCCGCCAGGCTAGCCGTGGCCCTAGACCAACTTAGGCCAAAAGCCTAAGCTTGGGGGAGTTCGTATTTCTCACTGACATTACATTCATGTTCACACACTCATTCCAGTTGTAGGTGTTCATACTTTTTCATTATATTATCCCTGTTAGTTTATTTCTTTTTCTCGCTTTCTTCTTGCGTGTTTGAAAAACTTTGAGAAAATCCAAAAAAATTAGTTGTAGTATTAAAAGAAAACCCAAAAAGATTTCTCGTTCTTCTTTTGCTTGTTGGGAGCTTTCCCGTGTAAATAGTTTTTCTCATTCTTGTTCTACTTTCTTCAGAAAAACAAAAACTCCAAAAACATTTTAGTGTGTTTCTTTGAAATTCTTTTTCCTTTCTTTGGGTCGTAAGGAGAAGCCCACGATGAAAATGTTGAGTGGCTCTCATATGCATTATTGTTGATCTAACAAAGAGCCCATATTACTTTGTCTTCTCTTTTGAATAAATGTTTGCAGATTCCAGCTTAGTCCAATGCACGTGCACTATTATTATTATCCACACCGTTCGGTTGTGCAAGTGAAAGGCAATAGTGACGATATTTGATGAAATGATTGAGATGAGGAAAAGTTGGTATGAACTCGACCTATCTTGTTTTTGTAAATATGATTAGTTCATCGTTCTTGATTCAGCCCATTATGGATGAAACATGTTTGCAATGATGATTAGAGATTATAGTTACTCATGCCATTCTTAATTAGCTAGGAGTTTATAATGGTTTACCTTGCGTGCCAACAAGCTTTTAAAATGGTTGTGATGTAGTATGATAGGATGGTATCCTCCTTTGAATGATTCGAGTGGCTTGACTTGGCACATGTTCACGCATGTAGTTGAAACAAAATCAACATAGCCTCTACGATATTTATGTTCATGGTGATTTATATCCTACTCATGTTTGCACTCAATGTTGGTTAATCTTAATGCATGTTTATGACTGTTGTCGCTCTCTAGTTGGTCACTCCTCAATCTTTTGCTAGCCTTTACTTGTACTAAGCGGGAATACTGCTTGTGCATCCACTTCCATAAACCCAAAGTTGTTCCATATGAGTCCACCATACCTACCTATATGCGGTATTTACATGCCGTTCCAAGTAAATTTGCATGTGCCAAACTCTAAACCTTCAAATGATAATCTGTTTTATATGCACGAATCGCTCATGTAGTGACTGGGGGCTGTTAGTACCTTCCATGCTAGGTGGGTTATTCTCACGATGAGTGGACTCCGCTCATCATTCACGAGAAAATGGCTGGTAATCGGGATGCCTAGTCCCATGCTCAAATCAAATCAAAATAACTCTAAACAAAACTCCCCCAGGATTGTTGTTAGTTGGACGATACCCATTGTTTCGGACCAGCCATGGAGTGTGCTTGTTGGTTGAGGGGGAGTAAAAAATTTACCATTCTGTTTGGGAACCGCCTATAATATATGTAGCATGGAAGATACCGAGATCTCTTAGTTGTTATGTTGACAATGAAAGCATACCGCTCAAAATTATATTCATCTCTGTTTTAAAAGCTCAAGCTCTGGCACCTCTGCAAATCCCTACTTCCCTCTGTGAAGGGCCTATCTGTTTACTTTTATGTTGAGTCATCATCCTCTTATAAAAAGCACCAGTTAGAGAGCACCACTGTTATTTGTATGTGTTGTTATTAATTGATATTGAGTATGACTGTGACTAGATCTCTTTCACCATGAATTACAATGTCTAGTCAGTCCTTGATCTTCAGGGGTGCTCTGCATTTATGTTTTGTGGTCTCGGAAAGGGCTAGCGAGATACCATTTTGTTATATCATATCACGATTATTTTGAAAAAGTGTTGTCATCCGAGATTTATTATTATTGCTCGCTAGTTGATTATGCCATTGATATGAGTAAATGTGAGACCTAAATGTTATTGTGAATATGGTTAGTTCATAATCTTTGCTGAAAACCTCAATGCTGGCTTTACATATTTGCAACAACCAGATCAAACAGAGTTTGTAAAAGTTTTTCTTTATCACTTTTAGTTTGTCAACTGAATTGCTTGAGGACAAGCAATGGGTTAAGCTTGGGGGAGTTGATACGTCGCCATCGTATCTACTTTTCCAAATCTTTTGTCCTTGTTTTGGACTCTAATTTGCATGATTTGAATGGAACTAACCCGGACTGACGTTGTTTTCAGCAACATTGCCTTGGTGTTATTTTTGTGCAAAAATAAAAGTTCTCGGAATGACCTGAAACTTCACGGAGAATTTTTTTGGAATAAATAAAAAATATTGGCGAAAGAATCAACCGGAGGGGACCCACCGGCTGTCCACAAGGGTGGAGGGCGCCCCCCCTAGGGCGCGCCCCATGCCTTGTGGGTCCCCTGGACCTCCGCCGACCTCAACTCCAACTCTATATATTCACGTTCGGGGAGAAAAAAAATCAGAGAGAAGGATTCATCACATTTTACGATACGGAGCCGCCACCGCCTCCTGTTCTTCATCGGGAGGGCAGATCTGGAGTCCGTTCGGGGCTCCGGAGAGGGGAAATCGTCGCCATCATCATCATCAACCATCCTCCATCACCAATTTCATGATGCTCACCGCCGTGCGTGAGTAATTCCATCATAGGCTTGCTGGACGGTGATGGGTTGGATGAGATTTATTATGTAATCGAGTTAGTTTTGTTAGGGTTTGATCCCTAGTATCCACTATGTTCTAAGATTGATGTTGCTATGACTTTGCTATGCTTAATGCTTGTCACTAGGGCCCGAGTGCCATGATTTCAGATCTGAACCTATTATGTTTTCATGAATATATATGTGTTCTTGATCCTATCTTGCAAGTTGTAGACACCTATTACGTGTTATGATCCGCATACCCCAAGGTGACAATAATTGGGATTCTTTCCGGTGATTATCGTAGTTTGAGGAGTTCATGTATTCACTAGGTGCTAATGCTTTGGTCTGGTACTCTATTAAAAGGAGGCCTTAATATCCCTTAGTTTCCATTAGGACCCCGCTGCCATGGAAGGGTAGGACAAAAGATGTCATGCAAGTTCTTTTCCATAAGCACGTATGACTATATTCGGAATACATGCCTACATTACATTGACGAATTGGAGCTAGTTCTATGTCACTCTAGGTTATAACTGTTGCATGATGAATGCCATCCGACATAATTATCCATCATTGATCCATTGCCTACGAGCTTTTCACATATTGATCTTTGCTACGTTACTTTGTCGTTGCCACTTTTACAATTGCTACAAAACTGCTACTGTTACTTTTGCTATTGTTACCGTTACTTCCATACTACTTCGCTACTAAATACTTTGCTGCAGATATTAAGTCTTTCAAGTGTGGTTGAATTGACAACTCAGCTGCTAATACTTGAGAATATTCTTTGGCTCCCCTTGTGTCGAATCAATAAATTTGGGTTGAATACTCTACCCTCGAAAACTGTTGCGATCCCCTATAATTGTGGGTTATCAACGGATCTCGCTAGTTTTCTGTTGAATTTTGTGTGCTGAAGTTTTCAAGTTTTCAGTAAGACCACGATGGATGAAGGAATAAGGAGTGGCAAGAGCCTAATCTTGGGGATGCCCGAGTCACCCCAAGGTAATATTCAAGTACTCCCAAGCATCTAAGCTTGGGGATGCCCCGGAAGGCCTCCCCTCTTTCTTCTACCAACCATCGGTAACATTACTTGGAGCTATATTTTTAGTCATCATATGATATCAGTTTTTCCTGGAGCGTCATGTATTATTTGAGTCTTTTCTTTGTTTGCTTTTTGGTTTATCACAATCATCTTTTCTAGGCACACCTATTTGAGAGGGACACATATTTTTCGCGATTTATTAGAATACTCTATGTGCTTCATTTATATCTTTTGAGCTAGGCAGTTGCTCTAGTGTTTCACTTATATCTTTTTGAGCACGGAGGTGATTATATTTTGAAGAAATAGATGCACTCTCATGCTTCACTTATATTATTTTTAGAGTTGATAATAGTAAAGGCAATATGCACAAGATATGAATTTGGTCCTAATGAGATGGATATTCAAGAAGGATATAATAAAAACTTTCATGTAGATCACTGAATATGATAAGTTTGATTCCTTGCAATAGTTTTGCGATATGAAGATGATAATATGTGAGTTGTACTAGTGAGTAATTGTGGTTTAGTAAGAATATTGGTGTTAAGGTTTGTGATTCCCTATGCATGCACGTAAAGTCAATAGTTATGCAACAAAGTTATATCCTACTTATGGTGCATAATTCAGTGTTAGTTATTCTCAATGCATGTTTATGACCATTTTCGTTTTCTGGTTGGTCACTTCTCAATCTATTTGTTAGCCTCCACTTGTACTAAACGGGAATGCTGCTTGTGCATCCAATTCCTTAAACCTAAAGTTGTGCCAAATGAGTCCACCATACCTACATATATGCGGTATTTACATGCCGTTCCAAGTAAATTTACATGTGCCAACTCTAATCATTCAAATACTTATCTATTTTGTGTGCCCGTACCGCTCATGGAGCGACAGGGGGTGGTTAATATCTTTCATGCTAGATGGGTTATTCTCACGATGAGTGTTTATTCACTTGTCATTGCACGAGAAAGTGGCAGGTAATAGGGATGCCTAGTCCTGTAATGAATCAAAATAATAATAATAATAATAATAATAATAATAACTCCCCCTTGAAAGTTGAAAGTTTGGAAGGCACCCGTGGATACGACTAGCCATGGATTGTGAAAGAATGGTGGAGGGGGGGGGGGGTAAAACTTTATTTTCAGTTTGGGAACCACCTATAATGTGTCTAGGATGGGAGATATTGGGAACTTTCGGTCATGACGTTGACAGGAAAAGCATACTTCTCAAAATAATTTATCTCTATTTTAAGCTTTGAGCTTTGGCACCTCTGCTTCCCTCTGCGAAGGGCCTGTCTATTTTACTTTTATGCATTTTTATTTTATTTTGAGTCTTCATCTTCTCTTATAAGCAGCAACTAGAGAGCACTATTGTCATACTTGTGCATTGGGTGTAGTTAATATTGAGTGTGTTTCATGAATGGATCAATGATTGAGCATGGTGGGCTAGGGATAACTTTCTTTAGCATTAATATTTTGAAAGACATGATTATTTGTTGGTATGCTTGAGTATTTATATCTTTATTTCAAATTATAGACTATTGCTTTGAATCATTCGAATCCCAATATTCATGCCATAAAATAAAGATTACATGATGAATATGATAGGTAGCATTCCACATCAAAAATTCTGTTTTTATCATTTACCAACTCGAGGATGAGTAGGAAATAAGCTTGGAGATGCTTGATACGTCTCCAATGTATCTATAATTTTTTATTGTTCCATGCTATTATAGTATCAATCTTGGATGTTTTATATGCAATTATATATCTTTTTTGGGACTAACCTATTAACTTAGTGTTGGAAATATGCCCTAGAGGCAATAATAAAATGGTTATTATTATATTTCCTTGTTCATGATAATTGTCTATTGTTCATGCTATAATTGTATTAACCGGAAACCGTAATACATGTGTGAATACATAGATCACAGCATGTCCCTAGTAAGCCTCTAGTTGGCTAGCTCTTTGATCAATAGATGGTTATGGTTTCCTAACCATGGACATTGGATGTCATTGATAACGGGATCACATCATTAGGAGAATGATGTGATGGACAAGACCCAATCCTAAGCATAGCACAAGATCGTATAGTTTGTTCGCTAGAGCTTTCTAATGTCAAGTATCATTTCCTTAGACCATGAGATTGTGCAACTCCCGGATACCGTAGGAATGCTTTGGGTGTATCAAATGTCACAACATAACTCGGTGACTATAAAGGTGCACTACAGGTATCTCCGAAAGTGTCTGTTGGGTTGGCACGAATCGAGACTGGGATTTGTCACTCCGTATGACGGAGAGGTATCTCTGAGCCCACTCGGTAATGCATCATCGTAATGAGCTCAATGTGACTAAGGAGTTAGCCACGGGATCATGCATTACGGAACGAGTAAAGAGACTTGCCGGTAACGAGATTGAACAAGGTATAAGGATACCGACGATCGAATCTCGGGCAAGTAACATACCGATGGACAAAGGGAATTGCGTACGGGATTGATTGAATCCTCGACATCGTGGTTCATCCGATGAGATCATTGTGGAACATGTGGGAGCCAACATGGGTATCCAGATCCCGCTGTTGGTTATTGGCCGGAGAGATGTCTCGGTCATGTCTGCATGGTTCCCGAACCCGTAGGGTCTACACACTTAAGGTTCGGTGACGCTAGAGTTGTTATGGGAAATAGTATGTGGTTACCGAATGTTGTTCGGAGTCCCGGATGAGATCCCGGACGTCACAAGGAGTTCCGGAATGGTTCGGAGGTGAAGATTTATATATGGGAAGTCATCATACGGTCACCGGAAGTATTCGGGGGTTTGCCGGTATTGTACCGGGACCACCGAAGGGGTTCCGGGGGTCCACCTGCCCTGGAGGGCCCTATTGGCTGTATGTGGAAGGGAACCAGCCCCTAAGTGGGCTGGGCGCCATCCCCCTTAGGGCCCATGCGCCTAGGGTTGGGGGGAAACCCTAAAGGGGGCGTCCCCCTTGGCTTGGGGGGCAAGCCCCCTCCCCTTGGCCGCCGCCCCCCCCTCTAGATCTCATCTAGAGGAGCCGGCCCCCTTCCCCCTTCGCCCTATAAATAGAGGGGAGGAGGGAGGGCAGCAACACCTCATCCAAGGCGCAGCCCTCCCCCTCTCCAACACCCCTCCTCCTCCGTTGAGCTTGGCGAAGCCCTGCCGGAGAACTGCAAGCTCCACCACCACGCCGTCGTGCTGCCGGAGTTGTCTTCCCCAACCTCTCCCTCCTCCTTGCTGGATCAAGGCGCGGGAGATGTCACCGGGCTGCACGTGTGTTGAACGCGGAGGCGCCGTTGTTCGGCGCTTAGATCGGAATCGACCGCGATCTGAATCGCTGCGTGTACGACTCCTCCAACCGCGTTCTTGCAACGCTTCCGCATCGCGATCTTCAAGGGTATGAAGATGCACTCCCCTCTCTCTTGTTGCTAGTCTCTCCATAGATTGATCTTGGTGATGCGTAGAATTTTTTTAATTTCTACACCGATCCCCAACACTTAGTGCCAAGTGCCAGTTGCTGGTTTTTTTTGCCTATTTTTGGTTTTCCAGAATATCAGTACCAAACGAAGTCCAATTGCCACGAAACTTTTGACGATTTTTTTCTGGACATAAGAGACCCTCGAAGCTTAGGGAGGAGGCCAGAAGATGAATGAGTGGCCCACAAGGCACCAGGGCGCGCCCTGGTGGCTTGTGGGGCCCTCGTTCCCCTGTTTGACCTAATTCTAGCTCTTTAAATACTCTAAAATCAGGAAACCAACAGAGAGCCACCAGAAACCCTTTTTCCGCAGCCGCAAGTTCCTGTTCCCGAGAGATCCCACGTGGGGCCTTTTTCTGGCACTCTGCCGGGAGGGGGGAATCAACCACGGAGGGGTTCTACATCAACCTTGTTGGCCCTCCGATGATGTGTGAGTAGTTTACCACAGACCTATGGGTCCATAGCTTGTAGCTAGATGGCTTCTTCTCTCTCTTTGATCTTCACTACAATGTTTTCCTCGATGTTCTTGGAGATCTATTCGATGTAATCAGGTTTTGCGGTGTGTTAGTTGGGATCCGATGAATTGTGAGTTTATGATCAGATTATCTATGAATATTATTTGAGTCTTCACCGGACTCTTTTATGCATGATTACTATATCTTTGTATTTCTCTCCGATCTATTGATTTGGTTTCGCCAACTAGATTGATTTTTCTTGCAACTAGATGACCCGTTGCACCGATGGCGCAAAGGGCGATAGCAAGCCATGTATTAAAAGAGTCCACATAAAAAAATATTTAGACACAGATTGAAACATATGAAAATAAGTACCTACTGCTGGTAGATACATAGTGTTCAAAGATAGGTCTATATTGCAGTTGCATGATAGCCCGAAAGAAAGTTATGAACGCAGTCCTGATTGCTTATTTACATTGGCCTTAGGAAAGGTCAGCACATCCGATAAAATAAGAAATAATGAATGGTAAGGCCTGAGATATGATGCCATTGGAAATAGATAAATAATTATATAGATGTAAGTAATTCATGTTTCTCTTTGCAAACCCAGAAAACACCCTTGACCAAGCTTAAGATTAGACAAAACTGGTACATATAGCTCCCAACTCAACTAATCTGAAGTTCAAAATAATCCATCTTTGCTTCTCAAACAAAGACAAAGATTGTAATTACTACTACTTGAAGCATGTGATCAGCAAGCAGTCTCGACTTCAACTTGAAATTAATCACTCAAAGATATAAACAACAGTTGATGTCATAAAACTCAAAACAATGTGTCAATGATTTTGTAGTTAGGCACTGAATAAATGCTAACATGACATTGTATCTTAGGCATTCCATTTCGCCCAAAAAATAAATAGTAACTTCTAAATAATGCATTATATTTTGAATGTAATGTCGAAGTATCTACATCCAGATCACATCATAGAAAGTGGGAATCAAAGTGGCCAACTGAAATCGAAATGTATTGGGCCAGGGTGGACACTGTAAATAAAAGACTAAAAGATCCAAAGGTAAGGAGCAGAAATCAAAAGAAAATACTCAAACTGAATAAATAATAACATGATGTATTGTGAGAGCAACTATAATAGTTAATGGGGTACAATGCATAGTTATATGAGATGAACTCAACATACATTTCATGCATTTTTAGATCATTACAATTGTCAAAACCCTAAGGCAACCATCTACACAAATATGATGCCTCTTGGTTCAGTTTTGATGAGGTGTGTACAGAGGAAAGGCAACATTAAGTTGAGCTAAATCAAATAGTGAAGATTAACCTGGAAGAACATAAAAATGAGCTGCAAGTAAAACCATATCTTCCTTCTGTTTTTGTCTCCTGAAAAGTTCTATAGCATGAGAACTTCATATTAGCATGTGGTGTGGCAGTGGCATCTAAACACAAAGATCTGGAAAAGGGAGAAGAGATGGACTAAAAAGAAAACACTAATCTTGCTTTTTATCAAGTGATATACATAGCTATTTGGCACCCTTAGCCACAATAGAGAACATCACCATCTTCGACATTTTTCTCACACCTGATCTAATTCAAAATATATTTCTAAATGCCCATATTGTATTTGTTAGCAACTTTAGGTTTGAGCAAGCACATATTGTACACGATGTAACCCTTTTTATATGAAAAAATAAAAAAAGACTTATCTTTAAAAATATATACTCCAGCGCATAATTTGTTATGTTATTCAGGTAACGTGGGGGAATAATTGGATCTAAACCAAAAGATATTTTCATATAATGGCCTTTATTTTATAGCTAGAATTTTATATACAAAAGCAGTGTAGTTAGCATCATGAACAATAATTTTGATTTATTAATATAGGAATATTCCTCTCCAATTGTTACATATGAGCATATCTGTAGATAGGACTGATTTCAAACTATCTAAATTACCTCATAAATGTTTTCTTAAATGATACAAAATTGATATATATTATTAGGATTTTTTAAATACGCAATGAATATTTCAAATACACAACACTTTCACGGCTAGGGGGTCAAGAAACAGATTGAACTCCGCATATCTATTAGACGGAACAGTGAACACATTGCCGCCTGAATCATTTTCATCTCTGATATGGCCTCCAACAACATATACACTCCACAGAAGAGAGAAACATGCAATTCAATATTAACAAATCATAGTTCAAAATGCAGTTCATACTGCATGAAACCAAAACATATAGAACAACTGACCTTTATCACAAAAAATTAGATTCCTGTCAAAGAGTACAATATTGGCCAAATTTATAAGAGGTCAATTGGTAAGTATCATTGATCTTCTCACTTGGATCAATTTGCTCTTTAACAGACTGCCGAACTTCAAAAGCCAATGGTTGCCAAGTTCTGGACTATCAGTATTCTAGGAGCACCATGTTCTACAGAATTTTCAGCAGCGTACCTAAAAATCCAGATAACAAAGTTGTAAATATTTAGGCCACGTGCATTATTCAGATGTGGGTCATTTGGTGGAAGGATACCTTCTAGAACCTCTGGGCAAAGACCTGGCTAGTCCATACAGAGTGTCAGAGTCGAGAAGCCAACCACTGGCACAAAGTTTAATGAAATCAAGGGAAGAAGAATCAAGCGAAACAGCAACACTTTTTCTTGGTTGTTCCTTCTTGCCAGCACACAAACAGGTGCAATCACAAAGCCTGCTCATGTAGTTTTTCAACACATTGTTCTGCGTCCATTTATTCAAGGGGAGGCAAGTTGAGAGAGCAAGAGACATTGCAGAATCGTACCAGCGGAGCAGCAGTACCATCCCAACCATCTCCTCGCCACCTTGAGCTTGAGGAAAGAGGTCCGACGGCCTGGCCTCCCTTATAGGCGGCGACGGCTGCGCGGGGAGTGGAGAGCGGGGAGGGATGCGGCGACAGCGCGGGGTGTGGCGGTGGCGGCTGACGAGCGAGGGAAAAAAGGAGGAGGAGGAGGTGGAAAGGCGCTAGGTTTTATCTGATCGTGCGGTACTCGCTCGCTGCCCGCTCTCGCTTTTCTCTCGACTGCCCGCTCTCGCTTTTCTCTTGCTGCCCACTATTCATAGACGACGTGGAGCCTGCATTGTGCCTAGCACCCAGCTCATCCTTTATAAGTTAGATAGGAGAGGTGCTTTGTGGTGGGTTCGATCTTGCGGTGCTCGATCACAGTGACAGAAAGGGACATGACATGTATTTGTATCGTGGCCATTAAGGATAAAAAGATGGGGTCTATTCATATTAATTGAGTTTACTTTGTCTAGATCATGTCATCTTGCTTAAGGCATTATTCCGTTCTTTATGAACTTAATCCTCTAGATGCATGTTGGATAGCAGTCGATGTGTGGAGTAATAATAGTAGATGCAGGCAGGAGTCGGTCTACTTGTCTCGGACGTGATGCCTATATACATGATCATTGCCTTAGATATCGTCATGATTATTCGCTTTTCAAGCAATTGCCGAACAGTAATTTGTTCACCCACCATATGCTATCTTCAAGAGAGAAGCCTCTAGTGAAAACTATGGCCCCCGGGTCTATCTACATCATATATTAAATCCAAAAATATATTGCTGCACTTTTATTTACTTTACTTTATTTTTGTTTTTATTTATCTATCTATCACTACGAGATTTGATCCTTGTAATTAACCACCAAGGGATTGACAACCCTTTGTTTGCGTTGGGTGCAAGTATTTGTTATTTTGTGTGTAGGTTCTACTAACGAGTTATTGCGTGGTTCTCCTACCGGATTGATAACCTTGGTTTCTAACCGAGGGAAATACTTATCTCTATTATATTGCATCATCCCGTCCTCTCCGGGGAAATCCCAAGGCAGCTTACAAGTAGCAGTCCCGTCATCTCCGTGACTAACTGTTGGGTCATGTTCATCAAGCGGCTCAGCATCCGACTATAGGGACTGATGTCACTTGAACTATGTCTGTATTTCCTCAAAGTTGAAGGGATGATGTAGTAAAGCTACGGTAGGTATTTCCCTCACTTATGAAACCAAGGTATCAATCCAGTAGGAGAACCAAGCAACACTATGTAAACGGTACATGCACACAAAGAACAAATACTTGCAACCCGACGATTGGGAGGGGTTGTCAATCCCTCAACGGGTAACGGTGCCAGAAATTGTCACGTGGACGAGATAAAAATTGTGATAGATTGGATAAAGATCTCGATAAAATGTGAAATAAAATAAATAGCAAAAAATGCAGCAAGGTATTTTTGGGTTTTTGGATTAATAGATCTGAAAACAAAAGTGAATAAAAATAGATCTCAAAGCAAATATGATAAAGAATAGACCCGGGGGCCGTAGATTTCACTAGTGGCTTCTCTCGAGAAAAATAGCATACGGTGGGTAAACAAATTACTGTTGGGCAATTGATAGAAGATCGAATAATTATGATGATATCCAAGGCAATGATCATTATATAGGCATCACATCCAAGATTAGTAGACCGACGCCTGCCTACATCTACTACTATTACTCCACACATCGACCGCTATCCAGCATGCATCTAGTGTATTAAGTTCATGGAGAAATGGATTAATGCAATAAGAACGATGACATGATGTAGACGAGATCTATTCATGTAGGAATAGCCCCCATCTGATTATCCTTAATAGCAACGATACATGCGTGTCTTGCTGCCCCTTCTGTCATTGGGAAAGAACACCGCACGATCAAACCCATCACAAAGCAACTCATCCCATGGCAAGAAAAATCGATCTAGTTGGCCTAACTAAACCAAAGATTCGAAGAAGAAATACGAGGCTATAAGTAATCATGCATATAAGAGATCAAAGAAAACTCAAATAATATTCATGGATATAGATATGATCATAAACTCAAAGTTCATCGGATCCCAACAAACACACCGCAAAAAGAGTTACATCAAATATATCTCCAAGAGACCATTGTATTGAGAATCAAAAGAGAGAGAGGAAGCCATCTAGCTACTGACTATGGACCCGTAGGTCTATAATGAACTACTCATGCATCATCAGGGAGGCACCAATGAAGATGATGAACCCCTCCGTGATGGTGTCTAGATTGGATCTGGTGGTTCTAGAACTTGCGGCGACTGGAATTGTGTTTCGTCGACTCCCCTAGGGTTTTTGGAATATTGGGGTATTTATAGAGCGAAGAGGCTGTGCGGGAGGCCACCGAGGTGGGCACAACCCACCAGGGCGTGCTTGGGCCCCCAGGCGCGCCCTGGTGGGTTGTGCTCCCCTCGGAGCCCCCCTCTGGTACTTCTTTGGCCCCAGTTGTGTTTTTTGGTCCATAAAAATTCTCCAAAAAGTTTTGCTACATTTGGACTTCGTTTGGTACTGATATTCTGCGAAGTAAAAAACAAGCAAAAACAACAACTGGCACTGGGTACTATGTCAATAGGTTAATCCCAAAAAATGATATAAAGTTGCTATAAAATGGTTGTAAAACATCCAAGAATGATAATATAACAGCATGGAACAATCAAAAATTATAGATACGTTGGAGACGTATCAGCATCCCCAAGCTTAATTCCTACTCGTCCTCGAGTAGGTAAATCATAAAAACAGAATTTTTGATGTGGAATGCTGCCTAACATGTTCATCACATTTTCTTTTCTTTTGTAGCATTGACATTTGGACTTTTATATGGTTTAAAGCAATAGTCTAGTTTAGACATGAAGATTTCAATACTCAAGCATATCAACAAGCAACAATGTCTTTTAAAATATCAACACTAAAGAAAGTTATCCCTAGCCCATCATGCTCAATCATTGATCCATTCATGAAACACACTCGAATATTAGCTACATCCAATGCTCAAGTACGATCATAGTGCCCCTTAGTTGGTGCTTTATAAGAGAATATGGAGACTCAAATAAAAATAAAATTTCATAAAGTAAATAGATAGGCCCTTCGCAGAGGGAAGTAGGGATTTGTAGAGGTGCCAGAGCTCAAAGCAAAAAAAAGAGATAAAACATTTTGGGTGGCATGCTTTTCTTGTCAACGAAAACGATCGAGTAGTTCCCAATACTTTCCATGATACATGTATCATAGGCGGTTCCCAAACAGAAAATAAAGTTTATTCCTTTTTCCACCATTCTTTCATATTCCACGGCTAGCCATGTCCACAGGTATCGTCCATACCAACACTTTCCAAGGAATTTATTATGTGACAACAAAAAGTAAATTTATTTTTCATTTCGGGACTGGGCATCCCTAATACCTTCGCCGTACTCTCGTGCAATGACAAGTGAATAAACACTCATCTTGAGAATAACACATCTAGCATGGAAAAATATCAGCCACCCCCTACCGTTTCATGAGCGGTACGAGCACACAAAAAGGAAATTATTTTGAAAATTAGAGATGGCACATACAGATTTGCTTAGAACGGCATGGGAATACCGCATATAGGTAGGTATGGTGGACTCATATGGCAAAACTGGGTTTAAGGATTTGGATGCACAAGTAGTATTTCTAATTAGTACAAGTGGAGGCGAGCAAAAAGATTGAGAAGCATCCAACCAAGAAGCAAAAAATCACATGAGCGGTCATTAAACATAACTAACACCGAATAATGCACCACAAGTAGGATGTAATTTCATTGCATAACTATTGACTTTCGTGCTTGCATAGGGAATCACAAACCTTAACACCAATATTCTTACTAAAGCTTAATTACTTGTGACGCCCCCGGCCCGATCGTGCACTAATCATACACGCAAATGCATACGATCAAGCCTAAGGACTCACGGGAAGATATCATAACACAACTCTAAAACATAAATAAAGTCATACAAGCTTTATACTACAAGCCAGGGGCCTCGAGGGCTCGAATACATAAGCTTGCGAACAAGCGTCAGCGGAAGCATCAGATATCTGAGTACATATATTAAAAGAGAAACAGAAAGGCCTTTAGAAAGGCGGGGCAAAATAAAACACTACGATCGAAAGGCGTAGGCCTCCTGCCTGGGACCCTCCGATCCTACTCCTGGTCGTCAGTCAACTCGTAATAGCATCCATCCTCGGGGTAGTAGTAGTAGTCGATCGACGGGGCATCTGTCTCAGGGGCTCCGTCATCTTGGTCACGACAACTGATATGGGGAGAAAAGGAAAACAAAGCAACCGTGAGTACTCAGAAGTACTCAGCAAGCAAGGATCTACACTACATATGCAACATTTTCAAAGGGAGGCTGTATATGTGGACTGGGCTGCAGAAATGCCAGAATAGAGAGAAGGCCTAGTCCTATCGAAGACTAGCATCTTCAGCGGTCTTGCAGAAATAGAAGAGGGTAGAACATTACAATATAATGTAGCAGTATCATTAAGTCTCATCCTCACCCAGAGATCCTTTCTCGACTCCCTGCGAGAAAGCAATCCCAGAGCCATACAGTCATCAACCTCGTCCTGAGATCCCTTCTCGACTCCCTGCGAGAAGCAATCCCAGAGCCATAGTATCCAAGTATCCAGTTCTAAAATTGTATCAATCAGGATACAACTCCGAGTGTCCTTTACCGTAGGACCGGCTATCGATAGAAGTGTTCTTCCCTGCAGGGGTGCACCAACTTACCCAACACGCTTGATTAACTCCGGCCGGACACACTTTCCTGGGTCATGCCCGGCCTCGGCCAAAGGATACACCGCAGCCCTACCTACAGCTCAGCAGAGAGGTCCCCGCCGGTCTACATCCTAAGCACTCAGGGGTCTTGGGCCATCGCCCTGTGCACTCCGGGTCATTGTGTGCAGGGTGGATACCAGCACCGCCTCGGAGGGTCGGTACGATCCGACCGTGCCACAATGCTGAACTGGACGTCTGACAGAACTATCGGCTGATGCTACGATGCAGAACGCCCATACTATGCCCATGTGATGGTTAGTGCTATCAGACCAGAGGCCTGCTCGGATCAAATATCCAAATCGTTAGGACTAGGGGCTTGCGGTAACGAGCAGAGACTCACGAAAGATGTGACCCCGTCGCCCCGTCTCGAGGACTTGCTGCAAGGGTTAAGAATGCCCGGCCGCGCCTCGTATTCACCACTCGGGCAGCACACTGGCACCCGTCTTCACAACACTCGCCTCTCAGGCGCACGCGGGTACCCCTCAGGGTCGACCCGCCTTTCCAAGTAACAGTGTAAAGTCCAAGTATCCGTGTGTCCATAACATCAGGGGAATCCGAGGTATCACCCTCGTTGGATTCCTACTCGATGTATCCGTCAAGGTGAACTCGGAGGATTCACCCTCAATGGGTTCACACTTGAGGTGTTGTACGACAGCGTCGTTACCGGAAGTGGTGAAGGAGGAATCACCCTCGATAACCACTACCGAATAGCTACTCTACAGAGTTAACATCAGAAGTGCTACAAGAGGTTTCACCCTCGGCACTAGATAGTAACGCTGCAGTGTCGTTACCACTAAGGGGGGGGGGTGATGTGCGGTGTCGGGGCCTGGTCTTCAATCCCGTTGATCGGGTCTTCTGATGATCCAGCGCGGCAGTCAGGATAAGTGGGGTCACTGATAGGTCTCTACCCGGCCTATACTAAGCAGTCTAGGTTATGCAGGTAATTATCAACAACAGGTTACAATAAACAGGCTATGCATCAGATTAGGTAAAGCAGTAGCAGCAGCAATTCTAATGCAAGCATGAGAAATTAGAATGGGCGATATCGGGATGATCAAAGGGGGGGGGGCTTGCCTGGTTGCTCGGCGGCAAGGGCAAGGTCGTCAATGGTGTCTTCGGGATCCGGAGCTGCGTCGGTCTCGGGGACGACGTCGGTGTCGGGGGCTATCGAGAGAGAAGAGGGGGAGGAAACAGTATAAATACACAGCGAACAAGTGTAGCACAAAGCATAACATGGCAATACGCGGTGACGGAGGTGATCTAACGCAGTGCCGGGTGATACTGGCGAAGGTGGGATTCATCCGGGAATGTTTTCCCGTTTCCGGACATTTGTCAGACAGATGACCGGAGAGGAACGGTTGCATGTTCGGATAGTTAGGGACGTGTGATGGACGAACGGACCGCGAATTCGGATTCGTCTCGTCGTTCTGAGCAATTTTCATGTATAAAGTTTTTCGATCGGAGTTACGGATTAAAAGATATGATTTTTCAAAGTTTTATTGATTTTATGGAATTTATTTAATTATTTAAATCAACATTATCCGAAACAGTACAGGGTGACGTCACTGTGACGTAATGCTGACGTCAGCAGTCAACGATCGGCTGACCAGGGTCAAACCTGACCAGTGGGGCCCACATGTCAGCCTCTGATTAGTCTAAACAGAGTTTATTTTTAACTAATTAACTAATTAGGCTACTGGGCCCACATGTCAGTGTGTAATTAGGTTAAACTAATTAACTTAATCAAAATAATTAATTAACAGGCGGTGGGGCCCGTGTGTCAGTGACACAGCCAGCCCAGTCAGCGGGCTGACCGGGTCAACTGGGGCCCGCGGGCCCACAGTCAGTGGCACGGAGGCGGGGCCCACCCTTGCCACGTTGGCTGGCCGGCGGCTGAACGCCGGCGAGCCCGAAAACGCGGCGGAAGCTCGGGAGAGCTGCGGGTTTCACGCACAGTGGGTCAAATCGAGCGCCGTTTCTTGCTCTCGATCGGGCATCCCGAGCCGCGTCGATCTAGCCTACCGGCGCTAGCTGCGGTGGTCGGAGCGGAGCGCGGTGAGCTCGTCGGCGGACAGTGGCATTCGGGTGAGACGGCGAACGGCGTTGCAGCGTGCGTGCGAACGAGCCAAGAGGCTAGGCGTGACCTGCGCGATGCGGTGAAGCGAGCGGGCATAGTTGCGGGGCCGTTTGGTCGCCGGAGCCATGTCGGCGACGAGGCGGGCAGCGGCGCATTCGGCTACGGTGGAGGCGCTCGGGTGAGGGAGGAGCAGAGGAAGGAGAGGGAGAGTAGTGGCTAGGGTTAGCCAGAGGGGTCGAGGGGGTCCTTATCCCCTCCAGGGGCGCGCGGTGGCCGCTGTCGACGCAGGAGAGGGGGGGCCAGGTGCGGCGAGCGCGCGCGCACCAGGTGCTTGACAGCGAGCCAGCGTGGTGAGCAGTGCGGGGGTAGGGGAAAAGCTAGGTGGGCTGGGCCATTGCGGGTGACTTAGGCCCAGCGGCGGTGGGCTTCTTTCTCTTTTTCTTTTTCTTTCCTATTTTCTTTTATTATTTCTGTTTTGTATTTTCTTTTTGCACTTGTCCAATTTTGTAAAACATGAATCTTACCCAATTAATTACAGTGCAATTTATCTCACTGCTAGCAAGTGGTTTGGAGCACAAATGTTGTCATACGGATTTTATTTATTTAAAAAGGTATTAAAAAGTGTTGTTTTGCTGCTGTTTCTATTTGTTTAAATTATTTAATTATTTTAGTTAACATTGCTGCTAATTTTATATTTGCCTAGGGATTATTTGCAACATGATGTACATTTTAGTTTTCAAACTTGAACAACTTTTATTTTCCACTTTCATTTAAATTTGGATTTTGACTTAGGAGTTGAAATACAATATGATGCTAATGATGATCATGCACTATTAAACATGATGTCATGGCATAATCAAAAGGGTGGTTACTGTGGTTAACCACTAGGGGTGTTACAAATCTCCTCTACTAACAAGAATTCTCGTCCCGAGAATTAAGAGGTAGAAGGGAAAATTTCGGGGTATTCCGCACGAAGATTATCCTCGCGTTCCCAAGTGGCTTCATCTTCAGTATGATTTGACCACTGCACTTTGAGGAACTTGGTAACCTTCTGACAGGTCCGACGTTCAGCTTCATCGAGAATGCGGATCGGATGCTCCTTATAAGATAGGTCATCTTGCAATTCGAGCACCTCATGATCCACTGCTCGGTGCGGAGATTCTTTGAAGCATTGACGCAGTTGCGACACATGGAAGACATCGTGGATATGAGAGAATTGCGGCGGCAACTCCAATTTATATGCCACCTGACCACGTCTAGCAATAATGCGGAAAGGACCAATGTAGCGTGGAGCTAGCTTGCCCTTGATTCCAAAACGGTGAGTGCCTTTCATCGGGGTGACTCGCAGATAAGCCTGATCACCAGGTTGATAAGTCAAACCCCATCGTTTACGATCATAGTTGCTCTTCTGGCGGTCCTGAGCCGCCTTGAGATTTTCTCGGACAATACGAACTTGTTCTTCGGCGTGTTGAATAATATCCGGACCCACGAGCGGTCGTTCCCCAGTTTCTGACCAATTCAGAGGGGTTCGACACTTGCGTCCATAAAGAACTTCGAAGGGGGCCATTTTCAAGCTGGCTTGATAGCTGTTGTTATAAGAGAACTCGGCATACGGAAGAGATTCTTCCCACTTCTTGCCGAATGAAATAACACAAGCTTGAAGCTTGTCTTCAAGCACTTGATTAACTCGTTCAACTTGGCCTTGGGATTGGGGGTGATAAGCTGAACTCCAGGTAATATGAGTTCCCATAGCTGTTTGGAAACTTTCCCAGAATTTGGAAGTGAAAAGAGCGCCACGGTCCGAACTAATCTCCTTCGGAATACCGTGGAGTGATACAATTCTGGAGATATACAACTCTGCTAACTGACTAGCAGTGATAGTTTCTTTGACAGGCAGAAAGTGTGCAACTTTAGAAAGTTGATCGACGACGACAAGAATAGCATCGTGACCCTTCTGTGACCTGGGAAGTCCTGTAACGAAATCCATCTGAACCTTATCCCATTTCCATAGAGGAATAGGAAGTGGTTGCAGAATTCCAGCTGGTTTCTGATGTTCTGCTTTAACGCGACGACACACATCACATTCAGCAACATAACGAGCAATGTCCTACTTCATCTTAGACCACCAGTACCTTTGACGGAGATCATGATACATCTTGGTGCTACCCGGATGAATAGACAGCGGGGTATCATGTGCCTCCTTCATGACCTTGTCAGTCATGAGTTCGAAGCGAGGTACCACAATGCGGTTTCTGAAATACAAAGTTCCATCTTCAGACAGCGAGAAATCCCTGTACTTTACAAGGTGAAGGTCTTTCTTCATCAGATCAATTTCAGCATCTTTAGCTTGCGCACTCTTAACAGCTTTCTCAAGATCTGGTTGTATCACTAGGTTATTAAGAGAACCCTGTGGAACAATACGCAGATTTAGCTTGCACAGTTCTTCAAAAAGACGAGGTTGAGCTCGCCTAACCATGAGGTTGTCGCAATAGGACTTGCGGCTTAAGGCATCAGCCATCACGTTAGCCTTGCCAGGGGTATAAGAAATACCCAAATCATAGTCCGCAATGGCCTCCATCCATCTTTGCTGACGGAGGTTTAGGGATGGTTGAGTGAACAAGTACTTCAGACTTTTATGATCCGTGTAGATCTCGCAACGATTACCGAGAAGGTAATGTCGCCACAACTGCAGTGCATACATGACAGCAGCTAGTTCTAGATCATGTACCGGATAATTCTCTTCATGTGGGCGCAACTGACGAGAGCCATAAGCAATCACTTTACGCTCTTGCATTAGGATACAGCCTAATCCTTCACGGGATGCGTCACAATAAATCACGAAGTCTTTGCGGGAATCTGGAGGAGCAAGTACTGGGGCAGATGTTAGCTTGTCCTTGAGTGTTTGAAAACTTTCCTGACATTTGTCTGTCCATTCAAACTTAACGCCTTTGTGAAGCAGATCAGTCAAAGACTTAGCAATCTTAGAAAAGTTCTCGACAAATCGACGGCAATAGCTTGCAAGGCCGAGAAAACTTCTCACTTGCTTGACGTTCTTTGGAGGAGTCCAGTCCAGAATAGCCTGAACTCGTTCTGGGTTAACGGCAATGCCATCTTTTGAAATCACATGACCGAGATATGTCACTTCAGATAACCAGAACTCGCATTTGGAGTATTTGGCATACAACTGGTGTTCTCGGAGCCTTTCCAGTACAAGACGGAGGTGTTCGGCATGTTCTTCCTTATTCTTCGAATATACCAGAATATCATCCAGATATACCACGACGAACTTGTCGAGGTAATCCATGAAGATGTAATTCATCAGACGGGAGAATGTGGCTGGAGCATTGGTTAAGCCAAATGACATGACAATGTACTCGTAGGAGCCATAACGAGTAACAAATGCAGTCTTCGGAATATCCTCTTCACGAACACGGATCTGATGGTAACCCAACCTCAAATCAAGCTTAGAGAATACTGAGGAACCAGCAAGTTGATCATACAAATCGTTGATTCTGGAAAGCGGATACTTATTCTGGATTGTAGCTTGGTTAATGGGCCGATAATCCTGAACCAATCGGTTAGTTCCATCCTTCTTCTTAACGAAGAGTGAAGGTGCTCCCCAAGCAGAGGAACTAGGGCGGATGAAACCTTTCTTAAGTGACGTGTCGATTTCTTCCTTAAGTTCGAGAAGATGATGCGGAGGCATCTTGTAAGGGCGCTTCGCAATAGGGGTAGTGCCAGGTTTCAAGTCGATGACGAACTCAACAGCTCTAGCAGGGGGTATTCCTGGAAGTTCTTCTGGAAATACATCTTGAAAATCACGAACAACTGGAATGTTCTCGATGCCTTCAAGAGGTGAAGCATTCAATGCATTCAGAACATATATCTGGCTCTCAGCATCTTGAGCTATTCGGGCTGAGTATTTGACTATCTGGCCAGAAGGGTGTGTGAGCTGGACTGTCTTAGTAGCACAGTCAATCAAAGCATTATGGGCTGTCAACCAGTCCATACCGAGAATAATGTCTATGTCGGAAGGTCCAAGTACAATGAGAGAAACCGGAAAAAGTAGACCTCCAATCTCGATGTGGTTGTGAGGGCTTAGCATTGTGGTTTGCCACTTGGATCTCGGGGACTGAACCATTAGAGGAGTGGGTAATTCTTCCAAGTTTAACTCATGTGACTGAGCAAATTGTTGGGACACAAAAGCATGCGATGCTCCTGAATCGAAGAGAACAGAGGCTGGTACTGAATTCACAGAGAGTGTTCCTAGCATGATAGTCGGTTCCTTCTGAGCCTTTTCAGCATTGACGTGATTGGCATAGCCAAGCACAACAGCAGACGGTAAGGTATTACGGTTTCTGAATCGGCGGTTTCGACAACCCTTCTTACGACCATTAGGAGGACGTGGCGCAACTTGATGAGAATCCATAGCATTAGGCGGTCCATCATGAACCGTAAGCTGTCTCGGCGGTGAAGGCAGACGAGGTGCAACATAAGACGGTCTTGGTGTTGGAGCAGGTCGGTGATGAACATTGTGTGGGATCCAGACTCGACGTTTCTGAACAGGCTGACCCGAGGATGAGCCAGCTCCATGAGTGCGCTTGAGCGACTCCTGGTACTCAGTCAGAGCTGTTTCAATTTGGAAAGATTTGCTGACAAGCGTTGCAAAGTCTGTGAAATCATGGACAACAAGTGCAAGTTTTATATCAGTACGTAGTCCTTCACGGAATTTCTCCTGCTTGCGAGTGTCGGTGTTGACGTCATCCTCAGCATAGCGGGACAGTTCGATAAATTTCCTTTGATATTCATCCACAGTCATTTTGCCCTCTGAGAGTTTGCGGAACTCCTGCTTCTTCTGGTCCATCAGACCTTGAGGAATGTAACGTGCATGAAAAGCTGACTGAAATTCCTGCCAAGTGGTTACAGTCTCTGCAGGCAACATAGCCTTGTGGCTTTCCCACCATTGAGCAGCTGGACCCTTTAAGTGGAATGTCGCAAAGGTGACGTGACTGTCAGGAGCAACATTAGCTGATTCCATCTCAAACAGGATGTCACGAAACCAATCATCAGCATCCATAGGATTGGTGGAGTTGCGGAAAACGGACGGATTGAGGCGCACAAATTCTGGCAGAGTTATTGGAGCATTCTGTTGCTGAGCATTCTGAGTTGGGAATTGAGCCAATACTCCGGTCATAAACTGACGGTTGAGCTCAAACTATTGACGGTTGAGTTCAAACTGCTGCATCATTGCGGCAATATAAGGTGGAGGTGGAGGATCGTCAGCCATCCTGCCAAATCAACAGGGGCAGTTTAGCAAGAAGAACTGCAGGTGTACGGAATGATTCATGAAGTATCACGCACAACAGAAGGAAGTGCAATAGATAATTCAGCATATTCGCACCAGACATTCAAATCCGCACATAGCCTCGGTTAGTATCCGGCATTACGACAGCTGAAAGGGGAGGGCTAGACATCTAGGCGGTGCGCAGGCACGCGGTAGGGAAGTACACAACGAGACATAGCAAAGGCTACATCAACGTCGGAGAAAACTATTGGAGCGAGGAATCTGCAAGTGACAAAACAGGGTGCCCTCGATAAGAGGATCCTGCAAGCAGAACCTGGCCCAAAATCTTGAAGCAAGGGGGGAATATTTCAGAACACCCGGTGGATGTGATCACGGGAACCTAATGTTGAAGTTAGTAAAATTTCAACCCGAATAGAAGAGAGGTCAGAGTCCCAGAGTAAAGGTCGAGGAGTAAAAGATCCTAATACCACCCAATTGGCGACGTGGGCCCATAAGCCACACAGCCAAGTTAGTAAAACAGTTTTCGGACCACTAGACTCAACTTCGGCCAAGGAGTTGGAAAGGGGGGGGTTCCTACAGTCAGTCGGCTCTGATACCAACTTGTGACGCCCCCGGCCCGATCGTGTACTAATCATACACGCAAATGCACACGATCAAGCCTAAGGACTCACGGGAAGATATCACAACACAACTCTAAAACATAAATAAAGTCATACAAGCTTTATATTACAAGCCAGGGGCCTCGAGGGCTCGAATACATAAGCTTGCGAACAAGCGTCAGCGGAAGCATCAGATATCTGAGTACAGATATTAAAAGAGAAACAGAAAGGCCTTTAGAAAGGCGGGGCAAAATAAAACACTACGATCGAAAGGCGTAGGCCTCCTGCCTGGGACCCTCCAATCCTACTCCTGGTCGTCAGTCAACTCATAATAGCATCCATCCTCGGGGTAGTAGTAGTAGTCGATCGACGGGGCATCTGTCTCAGGGGCTCCGTCATCTTGGTCACGACAACTGATATGGGGAGAAAAGGAAAACAAAGCAACCGTGAGTACTCAGAAGTACTCAACAAGCAAGGATCTACACTACATATGCAACATTTTCAAAGGGAGGCTGTATATGTGGACTGGGCTGCAGAAATGCCAGAATAGAGAGAAGGCCTAGTCCTATCGAAGACTAGCATCTTCAATGGTCTTGCAGAAATAGAAGAGGGTAGAACATTACAATATAATGTAGCAGTATCATTAAGTCTCATCCTCACCCAGAGATCCTTTCTCGACTCCCTGCGAGAAAGCAATCCCAGAGCCATACAGTCATCAACCTCGTCCTGAGATCCCTTCTCGACTCCCTGCGAGAAGCAATCCCAGAGCCATAGTATCCAAGTATCCAGTTCTAAAATTGTATCAATCAGGATACAACTCCGAGTGTCCTTTACCGTAGGACCGGCTATCGATAGAAGTGTTCTTCCCTGCAGGGGTGCACCAACTTACCCAACACGCTCGATTAACTCCGGCCGGACACACTTTCCTGGGTCATGCCCGGCCTCGGCCAAAGGATACACCGCAGTCCTACCTACAGCTCAGCAGAGAGGTCCCTGCCGGTCTACATCCTAAGCACTCAGGGGTCTTGGGCCATCGCCCTGTGCACTCCGGGTCGTTGTGTGCAAGGTGGATACCAGCACCGCCTCGGAGGGTCGGTACGATCCGACCGTGCCACAATGCTGAACTGGACGTCTGACAGAACTGTCGGCTGATGCTACGATGCAGAACGCCCATACTATGCCCACGTGATGGTTAGTGCTATCAGACCAGAGGCCTGCTCGGATCAAATATCCAAATCGTTAGGACTAGGGGCTTGCGGTAACGAGCAGAGACTCACGAAAGATGTGATCCCGTCGCCCCGTCTCGAGGACTTGCTGCAAGGGTTAAGAATGCCCGGCCGCGCCTCGTATTCACCACTCGGGCACCACACTGGCACCCGTCTTCACAACACTCGCCTCTCAGGCGCACGCGGGTACCCCTCAGGGTCGACCCGCCTTTCCAAGTAACAGTGTAAAGTCCAAGTATCCGTGTGTCCATAACATCAGGGGAATCCGAGGTATCACCCTCGTTGGATTCCTACTCGATGTATCCGTCAAGGTGAACTCGGAGGATTCACCCTCGATGGGTTCACACTTGAGGTGTTGTACGACAGCGTCGTTACCGGAAGTGGTGAAGGAGGAATCACCCTCGATAACCACTACCGAATAGCTACTCTACAGAGTTAACATCAGAAGTGCTACAAGAGGTTTCACCCTCGGCACTAGATAGTAACGCTGCAGTGTCGTTACCACTAAGGGGGGGGTGATGTGCGGTGTCGGGGCCTGGTCTTCAATCCCGTTGATCGGGTCTTCTGACGATCCAGCGCGGCAGTCGGGATAAGTGGGGTCACTGATAGGTCTCTACCCGGCCTATACTAAGCAGTCTAGGTTATGCAGGTAATTATCAACAACAGGTTACAATAAACAGGCTATGCATCAGATTAGGTAAAGCAGTAGCAGCAGCAATTCTAATGCAAGCATGAGAAATTAGAATGGGTGATATCGTGATGATCAAAGGGGGGGGGGGGCTTGCCTGGTTGCTCGGCGGCAAGGGCAAGGTCGTCAATGGTGTCTTCGGGATCCGGAGCTGCGTCGGTCTCGGGGACGACGTCGGTGTCGGGGGCTACCGAGAGAGAAGAGGGGGAGGAAACAGTATAAATACACAGCGAACAAGTGCAGCACAAAGCATAACATGGCAATACGCGGTGACGGAGGTGATCTAACGCAGTGCCGGGTGATACTGGCGAAGGTGGGATTCATCCGGGAATGTTTTCCCGTTTCCGGACATTTGTCAGACAGATGACAGGAGAGGAACGGTTGCATGTTCGGATAGTTAGGGACGTGTGACGGACGAACGGACCGCGTATTCGGATTCGTCTCGTTGTTCTGAGCAATTTTCATGTATAAAGTTTTTCGATCGGAGTTACGGATTAAAAGATATGATTTTTCAAAGTTTTATTGATTTTCTGGAATTTATTTAATTATTTAAATCAACATTATCCGAAACAGTACAGGGTGACGTCACTGTGACGTAATGCTGACGTCAGCAGTCAATGGTCGGCTGACCAGGGTCAAACCTGACCAGTGGGGCCCACATGTCAGCCTCTGATTAGTCTAAGCAGAGTTTATTTTTAACTAATTAACTAATTAGGCTACTGGGCCCACATGTCAGTGTGTAATTAGGTTAAACTAATTAACTTAATCAAAATAATTAATTAACAGGCGGTGGGGCCCGTGTGTCAGTGACACAGCCAGCCCAGTCAGCGGGCTGACCGGGTCAACTGGGGCCCGCGGGCCCACAGTCAGTGGCACGGAGGCGGGGCCCACCCTTGCCACGTTGGCTGGCCGGCGGCTGAACGCCGGCGAGCCCGAAAACGCGGCGGAGGCTCGGGAGAGCTGCGGGTTTCACGCACAGTGGGTCAAATCGAGCGCCGTTTCTTGCTCTCGATCGGGCATCCCGAGCCGCGTCGATCTAGCCTACCGGCGCTAGCTGCGGTGGTCGAAGCGGAGCGCGGTGAGCTCGTCGGCGGACAGTGGCATTCGGGTGAGACGGCGAACGGCGTTGCAGCGTGCGTGCGAACGAGCCAAGAGGCTAGGCGTGACCTGCGCGATGCGGTGAAGCGAGCGGGCACAGTTGCGGGGCCGTTTGGTCGCCGGAGCCATGCCGGCGACGAGGCGGGCAGCGGCGCATTCGGCTACGGTGGAGGCGCTCGCTAGGGGCCGCAAACGATGGCGCGAGGAGAGGGAGAGAAAGTGGCAGCTTACAGCGCTCCTGCAGGTGTGCTTAAGTGGGTTCGGGGTGGGCTCGAGGCGGCGAATCGACGGCGGCGATGCGGGCGGCCGCAGGTTGAAGACGACGGAGTTGGGGACGATGCCGGGGTCCTCGGTCCAGTCGGCGCAGGCGAAGTAGAGGCCGCCAGCGAAGCTCAGGGACACGTCGAGGTGGCGAGAGGGGCACGGCGTCCGTGGCTACGCCGGAGCCATGGCGGCGGTGGCGCTCGGGTGAGGGAGGAGCAGAGGAAGGAGAGGGAGAGTAGTGGCTAGGGTTAGCCAAAGGGGTCGAGGGGGTCCTTATCCCCTCCAGGGGCGCGCGGTGGCCGCTGTCGACGCAGGAGAGGGGGGGCCAGGTGCGGCGAGCGCGCGCGCACCAGGTGCTCGACAGCGAGCCAGCGCGGTGAGCAGTGCGGGGGTAGGGGAAAAGCTAGGTGGGCTGGGCCGTTGCGGGTGACTTAGGCCCAGCGGCGGTGGGCTTCTTTCTCTTTTTCTTTTTCTTTCCTGTTTTCTTTTATTATTTCTGTTTTGTATTTTCTTTTTGCACTTGTCCAATTTTGTAAAACATGAATCTTACCCAATTAATTACAGTGCAATTTATCTCACTGCTAGCAAGTGGTTTGGAGCACAAATGTTGTCATACGGATTTTATTTATTTAAAAAGGTATTAAAAAGTGTTGTTTTGCTGGTGTTTCTGTTTGTTTAAATCATTTAATTATTTTAGTTAACATTGCTGCTAATTTTATATTTGCCTAGGGATTATTTGCAACATGATGTACATTTTAGTTTTCAAACTTGAACAACTTTTATTTTCCACTTTCATTTAAATTTGGATTTTGACTTAGGAGTTGAAATACAATATGATGCTAATGATGATCATGCACTGTTAAACATGATGTCATGGCATAATCAAAAGGGTGGTTACTGTGGTTAACCACTAGGGGTGTTACATTACTCACCAACATGACTCACATATCACTATCATCATATCTCAAAACTATTACAAAGAATCAAGTTTATTTTGTCCAATGATCGTCATGAAAGTTTTTATTATATCCCTCTTGAATATCTATCACTTTGGGACTAGTTTCATACATTGCAAATGCTTTTGGCAAGCTCAAACAAATTTAAGTGAAGAACATGAGCATAAAAATTTTCATCTCTCAAAATAATATAAGTGAAGCATGAGAGAATTTCTTCAAAGTTACTAACTCTCAAATTAATCTAAGTGAAGCATGAGAGCATTTCTTCAAAAATAACAAAGCACACCGTGCTCAAAAAGATATAAGTGAAACACTAGAGCAATTCCATAGCTCAAAAATTTAAGTAAGCATAAAGAACAATTCTAACAAATCATAACATAATTTTGGCTCTCTCAAATAGGTGTGTCCAGCAAGCATACTTGTGACAAACTAAAAATCAAAACAAGCAAAGACTCATATAATACAAGTTGCTCCAAGCAAAACTCATGATATGTGACGAATAAAAATATAGCTCCAAGTAAAATACCGATGGTCGTTAGAAGAAAGAGGGGATGCCACTCAGGGCATCCCCAAGCTTAGTTGCTTGTTTCTCCTTGAATATTATCTTGGGGTGCCGTGGGCATCCCCAAGCTTAGGCTCTTCTTACTCCTTATTCCTTCATCCATCGTGATCTCACCCAAAACTTGAAAACTTCAATCACACAAAACTTAACAAAACCTTCGTGAGATCCGTTAGTATAAGAAAACCAATCTTCACTTTAAGTATTGTTGCAAACCCATTCATATTTTATTATTGCATTATACCTACTGTATTTTAACTTTACCATGGCTTATACCCCCCGATAAAGTCCATAGATTCATCAAAATAAGCACACAATGCAATGAAAACAGAATCTGTCAAAAAACAGAACAGTCTGTAAAGATACGAATTTTACCCATACTTCTGTAGCTCCAAAAATTCTAAAACATTAGGAAAATGTAGGAAATTTGTATACCAATCTTGTGTAAACAATTCAGAGTTTTTCGTCGCTTCTGTGAATCTCTAAAATTATTTGACTGGACGCAAAAGTTTCTATTTTCCAACAAGATCAAATCAACTATCACCCAACGTGATCCCAAAGGCTTTACTTGGCACAAACACTAATTAAAACATAAAAAACACAATCATAACAGAGGCATAATTGTGCAAACACTCAAGAACAGAAAGAAAAAGGAAAACATAAATTTTATTCATTGGGTTGCCTCCCAACAAGCTCTATCGTTTTACGCCCCTAGCTAGGCATAACGCATAGATTCAAGTATTGTCATATTTAGTTTCCAAATCCTCAATTGAACACATAGAATTATTCAAGGATTTAGCATATAATTTTTCAATAACAAAACTCCTAGGGACAAGATTGAAATAATCATTATTGCAAGTAGGGTCTTTTATCACTTCAACAAAATCGGGGTGAATACTAATCATCTTAAGATCTTCTTTGTTATTATTAGAAGTTGCACCCTTGTTTTTAGTGACTTGAGTAATCTTGCCAATTTTTACGGGAGTTTTTTCAATAGTTTTAGCGGAAGCAAAGGCCATGCTAAGATTACAAAAAAATTCTTCTAACTTATCAATCCGGGAAGGACTCTGCCCAATTCTTTCGTTAATTACGGTTTCCTTTTCCCTTAGTAGCTTGAAAACATCGCCCGCTTTTGACCCAAATTTATTAGCAAGATTCTGCATCTTTGTATCCAAGTTTTCAATTTGCTCTAAAGTGACCATCTTCTTTTCAATAGCATCTAATCTTTGCATAACATGCTCAAGAGTAAAGATTGTTTCATTAATAATGATAGGTGGTGCACCTACTAGATCTCCCATGGCATTAAAAGCATCCAAAGATGGACACATCAAGAAATTTCCACCGGTAATCGTATCTAGGATGAATCTATACCAAGTGGTGATGCCCACATAAAAACTGCGAAGAAGAATAACGGTAGATTGCTTACGAATAGATCTATTATGAGCATTGCAAATCCTATACCAAGCATCTTTTAGATTCTCCCCTCCCCTTTGTTTAAAATTAAGAACCTCGTTCTCAGGGGTACATGCGATAGAGGAAGAACTAGCCATAACGATGAAAGTGGCAAACAAGCTTGCACACATAAACAGATCTGACGAGAAAACAGCGAACGAAAAAGAGGGTAAATAAAACGGCAAATTTTTGTGAAGCGGGGGAGATGAAAATGAGAGGCAAATGGCAAATAATGTAAATTGTAAGGAGATGAGATTTGTGATTAGGAACCTGATAGATGTTGATGATGTCTCCCCGGTAACGGCGCCAGAAATTCCTTTTGATGTCGCTTGAACTACGTTGGTATTTCCCCAAAGAGGAAGGGATGATGCAGTACAGCTACAGTAGGTATTTTCCTCAGTTATGAAACCAAGGTATCAATCCAGTAGGAGAACCAAGCAACACTATGTAAACGGTACCTGCACACAAAGAACAAATACTTGCAACCCGACGATTAGGAGGGGTTGTCAATCCCTCAACGGGTAACGGTGCCAGATATTGTCACGTGGACGGGATAAAAATTGCGATAGATTGGATAAATAGATCTCGATAAAACATGAAATAAAATAAATAGCAAAAAATGCAGCAAGGTATTTTTGGGTTTTTGGATTAATAGATCTGAAAACAAAAGTGAATAAAAATAGATCTCAAAGCAAATATGATAAAGAATAGACCCGAGGGCCTTAGATTTCATTAGTGGCTTCTCTCGAGAAAAATAGCATACGGTGGGTAAACAAACTACTGTTGGGCAATTGATAGAAGATCGAATAATTATGACGATATCCAAGGCAATGATCATTATATAAGCATCACGTCCAAGATTAGTAGACCGGCTCGTGCCTGCATCTACTACTATATATTACTCCACACATCGACCGCTATCCAGCATGCATCTAGTGTATTAAGTTCATGGAGAAACGGAGTAATGCAATAAGAATGATGACATGATGTAGACAAGATCTATTCATGTAGGAATAGCCCACATCTTGTTATCCTTAATAGCAATGATACATGCGTGTCTTGCTGCCCCTTCTGTCACTGGGAAAGAACACCGCACGATCGAACCCATCACAAAGCACCTCTTCCCATGGCAAGAAAAATCAATCTAGTTGGTCTAACTAAACCAAAGATTCGAACAAGAAATAAGAGGCTATAAGTAATCATGCATATAACAGATCAAAGAAAACTCAAATAATATTCATGGATATAGATCTGATCATAAACTCAAAGTTCATCGGATCCCAACAAACACACCGGAAAAAGAGTTACATCAAATAGATCTCCAAGAGACCATTGTATTGAGAGAATCAAAAGAGAGAGAGGAAGCCATCTAGCTACTGACTATGGGCCCGTAGGTCTACATTGAACTACTCACGCATCATCGGAGAGGCACCAATGAGGATGATGAACCCCTCCGTGATGGTGTCAAGATTGGACCTGGTGGTTCTGGAACTTGCGGCGGCTGGAATTGTGTTTCGTCGACTTCCCTAGGGTTTTTGGAATATTGGGGGTATTTATAGAGCGAAGAGGCGGTGCGGGAGGCCACCGAGGTGGGCACAACCCACCAGGGTGCGCCTGGGCCCCCAGGCGTGCCCAGGTGGGTTGTGCTCCCCTCGGAGCCCCCCCTGGTACTTCTTTGGCCCAAGTTGTGTCTTCTGGTCCGTAAAAATTCTCCAAAAAGTTTCATGCGTTTGGACTCCGTTTGGTACTTATATTCTGCGAATTAAAAAACAAGCGAAAACAGCAACTGGCACTGGGCACTATGTCAATAGTTAGTCCCAAAAAATGATATAAAGTTGCTATAAAATGATTGTAAAACATACAAGAATGATAATATAACAGCATGGAATAATAAAAAATTATAGATATGTTGGAGACGTATCAGGGACTTAGCCTACTCCTAAGACACCCTCATATCCTTTGATGCGCTTGCAATGTTGCCTCCTACCCGTGATCTTCTGGACCATATTTCCGATGGACTATGGCCTTTTGGTGGGCCATTCATGTATGTGGGCCTACCCATTATTTGCAACCCCGATAGTATCTATCCGTGGATGCATCCGCTAATAGTCATACCGGAGCCTGCCATCCAACCGTGTACCTCAAACGTCTGCATACATTTCAATAGGAGTTTGAACAAAATGTACGATATTCATGTAAACCGGATGATCTTCATTTAAACCAAATCATATTCCTTACATTTTCGACATATTTTATTAAACAAAAGCGTACAGAAGTTAACCTAGTATAAATCTTTGTCGGGGTCATTGTTGTTCCCCATGTTTTGGCGTCCTCGCCGGCCATGAGCCTCGGGAAGTGAAGTTCCAGGCCACTGATCAGGAAGAGTAAGACATGGGACATGGAAGTGCCCATATGGGAAACAGACACCTTCGTCACCCATGTCACACTCTTCCTCGTACGAGTCCGCAGCCTAAACGTTGCCGGGGGAGGTGATGCCCATGATGAACGTGGACGGGTCAGCCTCACGGACGTAGCGACTCGCGTGAACTATGCGGGCGGTGCGAATGGTGCGCAGCTGCCACCGTTCACATCCGCGATCGCCTGCGCTTCCGGAGTTGCGACCACGTTGCAGCCAGCATGAGCGCTGTGAGCGGCCTCGCAGAGCACCCGCTGCTCGGTGACAAAGTTCGGGTTCTTCGTGGACATAACCGCCATAACCTCCTCGCTTGCGAACTCGCCGTAGATATAACCTTCCACCAGCTGATGATGCGTGATACGTCTCCAACGTATCTATAATTATTGATTGTTCCATGCTATTGAAGTATCAATCTTGGATGTTTTACATACATTTACTAGAAACTTTATATCATTTTTTGGGACTAACCTATTAACCTAGTGCCCACTGCCAGTTGCTATTTTTTGCTTGCTTTTTTACTTCGCAGAATATCAATATCAAATGAAGTCCAATCGCCACAAAACTTTTTGGAGATTTTTTTCTGGTGATAATGGACCCTGGAAGCTTCTGGAGCACACGAGAGGAGGCTCGAGGGGCCCACTAGGCACCAGGTCGCGCCAAAGGGCCAGGCGCGCCCTGGTGGGTATTGGAGCCCTCGGGCACCCCCTTGATCTACTTCCGCCTCTATAAAAACTCTAAAATCCCAAAAACCCTAGGGGAGTCGATGAAACACTTTTTCCGCCGCCACAAATTCTAGAACCACGAGATCCAATCTAGAGGCCTTTTCCGGCACTCTGTCGTAGGGGGCAACAATCACGGAGGGGTTTTTCATCATCCTTGCCGCCCCTTCGATGATGCGTGAGTAGTTTACCACAGACCTATGGGTCCGTAGTTAGTAGCTAGATGGCTTCTTTTCTCTTTTTGATCTTCAATACAATGTTCTCCTCGATGTTCTTGGAGATCTATTTGATGTAACTCTTTTGCGATGTGTTTGTTGGGATACGATGAATTGTGAGTTTATGATCAGTTTAATCCATGAATATTATTTGAGTCTTCTTTGAACTCTTTTATGCATGATTGTTATAGCTTCGTATTTCTTCTCTGATTTATTGGTTTGGTTTGGTTTGGCCAACTAGATTGATTTATCTTGCCATGGGAAGAGGTGCTTTGTGATGGGTTCGATCATGCGGTGCTCAATCTCAGTGACAGAAAGAGACATGACACGCATGTATCGTTGCTATTAAGGGTAACAAGATGGGGTTTATTAATACGTGAGTTTATCTTGTCTACATCATGTCATCGTTCTTAATGCATTACTCCGTTTTTCCATGAACTTAATACACTAGATGCATGTTGGATAGCGGTCGATGTGTGGAGTAATAGTAGTAGATGCAGGATCGTTTCGGTCTACTAATCTTGGACGTGATGCCTATATACATGATCATTGCCTTGGATATCGTCATGATTATTCGCTTTTCTATCAATTGCCCAACAGTAATTTGTTTACCCACCGTATGCTATTTTCTTGAGAGAAGCCTCTAGTGAAAACTACGGCCCCTGTGTCTATTTCCTATCATATTAAAACCAAAAATACCTTGCTGCAATTTTCCTTTATTTATTTTATTTTGTGTTTTAGTTAGATCTATTTATCAAATCTCATACAATTTAATCTATCTCAATACCGTTGAGGGATTGACAACCCCTTTATGCGTTGGATTGCAAGTATTTGTTGTTTGTGTGCAGGTGTTGTTTAGATAGTGTTGCTTGGTTCTCCTACTGGATTGATAACCTTGGTTTCATAACTGAGGGAAATACTTACCGTTGTTGTGCTGCATCATTCCTTCCTCTTCGGGGAAATACCAACACAGATACAAGCAATCAATGCGCCAGGAGGGCTAGCTTGTAGCGCTGCTCCCCCTGCGCCTGCTCCATAGTGAAGCCGTTATGCACAAGCGCAGGCGGGGGCGTTGGCTCATCGCCGGACGCTCCATCGTGGGGTCATGGTTGCTCACCTCCGGTGAGCTCGCCGGCAAGTGGGCTTCTATTCGTCGCGCACGACGGGCTTGCTAGGCGGCTGCAGGGCCGACCAACTCATGCTTCTGCTCCGTGTAGAGGCTCTCCCACACCGCTCTAGAGCTCGCGGTCATGGCGGAGGTGGTGCATGGAGGAGGAAAGGAAGCAGGTGTGGTTTTGTGCGGATCGTGCCGGGCATGGCCACATACAAAAAGCAGACTACAGCCAGGCCAAGTGGCGGGCTATTGAAATGCAGGCACCAGAGTTTGTTTATCGACCGCCGCGCTTGTCTAATGTCGGCAGGTCGACAGACGGACAACCAGTTTGAATGCGGTAGATAGTCGTCTCGTCCCGTCCAATCATGTCTCTCCGGTAGAACATGCGTGAAGACCTAACTATTTTCTATTTCTATAACAAAAAAATCTATTCTTATTGAAGAGCCATATGAGTTAATAAACTACAAAAAATACCAATTAAACTTGACATATGCAAAAAAGTATATAGTTAACATCTCTATACTACTTAAAAGAGCAAAAGGTTCCCGTTTCGCTCTTTCCTTCATCTAACCCTCCATATGTGCGTTCTCCCCCACTCTTCTCCCTGTTATGATTTTGCCCTCCATCTCTGTGTTTTATCCCACTAGTTCTCCCTAAAACCGCCTCAACTGCACCACGATTTATTGACTTGCCAAAAAAAATTAGGTTTTCTTTTTTCTCTATATATAACACTTAAAAATAAAGTAAGTTTCCCTTTTCTCTCTTTCCTTCATCCAACTCTATATTTCTTTCCCTCTCCTTCATGTTTTGACTCTTGCCCCTCCATCCTTGGTTTTTCTCAGTGGTTTTTCCTAAAACCCGCCTCAACTGCCCCACTGCGTATTGACTTACGGTAAGCCAATAAGTGCTTACCAAATCAAATCCTATTTTTGGTACACAATCAAATTGTTAGTATAATGTCAGGTAAATCATGGTGATTTCGTAAAAGAACTCACAAACAAATTGGCGGACCAATATATATAAGATGATAGACGCACAGTTGTGGGCTAGCCTAATAGAATATTTATGCATCCGTTGCAACACATGAGCAATTAACTAGTAAAAGACACACAAATGAAGACCAACCAAAAGTTCAATGCAACTCAATCTTAAGTTAAAATTGACATTAATAGGAAATGTAGCTACGCTTTCACTAAGGAAATAAATCAAAATTCATTTTGAAACATAAAATTTGGGAACCTCCCAAAACTTTATGCAGGGTGGAACACTACTCACTAGTAAAATTAACAATTAATGTATGGCCCCTGACTAGTAAAAGGACCCCTATGAAAATACAAACCTCCCAAAACCATTATTTAATAATTAATATATGGGTCCTTTTTTGAAAATATGATAAAATTCACCAATTTGTATGATTTGTCTTCTAAAATCCGATGCTAAGGGCCCCAGTAAGATGATAAAAAATATACCAATTCATATGCTTTGTTTTCTAAAATCAGATGCTATTAAAATTCACCGATTCATGTGATTTAATTTCTAAAAGCATTTGGTAACGGCTTCTTTGGTTCAAATGAATTTCATAGGGATTTTGAAGAATTTATTCCTTAGGATTTTTTCTATATACCTCATGTTTGGTTTGTTGGATTACAATCTATACGAATCTTTCAATGACCTTGTATGCAGTCCCATAGAAGAAGAAAAATACATTGAGTCTAATCTCTTGTTTTTTTTTTTCTTTGTTTATGTGACATACACCTAATCTTAGTACTGGGATTATTAATATTTTTTTGCATTGTTCTATATTGCAACCAAACAGTTTCCATCCCAGGTTCCTGTAAAATCCAATACGCCAAACGGTAAAACATCAGTGCGTCGCTGAAGGCAACACGATCATCTTGAAGGGTCGCATATTGTCAGAGGGGTCATTTTGAGCAATGATTGCCACATTTTTTCCCTGTAGCCTCTGCATACCCTCTGCATAAACAAATAACGGAGCCACGTTCGTCCAGCAAAAGAAAAGCAATAGCCAATTGCACGTCAACAAATAGTAGTACCGTTGTATGGCACAGAACCTACTGAAAAGAAAACACAACAACATTTCGACTTAAACGTCTGAGAAAAACTAGTGCAGTCAGCTAGGCAGCCAGCTATCTATACATAGCAGCAACGCCAACATTAGGTTGTCCTCTTGCGGTAGGCAGGGCATGGACCGAAATGCTTAAATTGGCATTACTGCCCTGCCGAGGCCGCCACGGATTCCTTTTGGACGCAACGTACACACCCAAACCGGTGAGTAGTAACAGCACACACGCACGCACTCACGAATCAACACCACCCCTCAAAAAAAAAAAAAAACGAATCAACGCCAACCCAACCTCGTCGCCGCGTGACCGTTGCGCGCCCGACGACGGATAAATTCAAACCCAAATCACATGAAAAACCACGGCCCGAACAACCAACCGGACAAACCAAAATGTGTGAACCCGCGGTGGGTGACCCGCCCGTGCCGCGCGGGAGCCGGAGGCGGGACGAGACGGCCGAGCCCCACCTGTCAGCCCACGGGGCGTCGGCGGCTCAGCCGTCGCCGCCGCTGCTCCGGCACTGGTCCGTGGGCCTGGACTCCAGGGGCCCGCCGATCGTGGGGCACCCGTCGGCCGCGGAGGCGGAGGGAAGGTCCATGCAGTTGTAGGAGAGGCACAGCGCCGCGGAGTCCGGCAGCGGCGTCGGCGGCACCGGGAATCCCGTCAGGAAGTTGTGCTGCGCGTAGAAGGTCGTCATGCGCCCGTCGAACACGCTGCGGGCCACCGCCTCCGGGACCTCGCCGGAGATCTTGTTGTTGTTCACGTACAGGCTCCCTGCCGCCGCCAGCGCCTCCGGGACCTCGCCCGTGAGGCCGTTGTGGCTGACGTCCACCACCGACCATGGCGGCGTCGCCGACGCGGGCGCCGCCGGCACGGCCAGCGACCCCGTGAAGTTGTTGCGGGACAGGAGCAGCGACGACGCGCTCGGGAGTGCGAACACCTCCGGCGGGATCGAGCCCGAGAAGTCGTTCATCGACAGGTCGAGGAAGGCCAGGTCGGTTGGGCCCTGGCCGTTGCTGGCGAAGGCTCCGTCGAGGCTCCCCTCCATGGAGTTCCCGGCCACGGAGAAGTACCGGAGCGTCGGCGGCAGCGGCGGGAGCGTGCCGGCTATCGCGTTCCGGCTCAGGTCGACGTGGAACAGCTGCGAGCTGGGAAATTGGTCGGGAATCTGCCCGGAGAGGCCGACATTGTTGGCCAGGATGAGCACCTTGAGGCTCGGGGACGACGGCAGCAGCAGCCCGGAGGGAATCGCGCCCTCGAGGCGGTTGTTGCCGAGGTCGAGCGTGTGAAGTTCCGGCAGCCCCGCCAGGGACTCGGGAACGGGCCCGGTGAGCTGGTTCCCGGACAGCGAGAGGAGCCTGAGGCGCCGGAGGCCCGACCCAATGCCCTCCGGGATGGAGCCGCCCACGCGCCCCGGGTACAGGACGAGGTCGGTGAGCGCGGTGAGGCTGGCGAGCGAGGCCGGGACGCTGCCGGTCAGGCCGGGGGAGTCGGAGAGGCCGGTGCCGAGCGTGAGCACCGACACGCGGAGGAGCGTGCCGGACGGGTCGTCCTCGTCGGGCGCGCAGACGACGCCGGCGTAGGCGCACGGGGCGGACGCGTCGTCGTCCCAGGACTCGAAGAAACGCGAGCCCGGCAGGTCCCGCAGGCCGGCCCGCACGTCCCGCAGCGCCGCCGCGTCGCGCTCGTGCAGCGCCGCGCGCGCGCCGAGCAGGAGGCAGAGCAGCTGGAGGAGGAGGAGGGCAGGGGGCAGCGCCATGTGCGCCCGCCTCGGCCGCTGCGAAGCGGACAAGCGAGCTCTGAGGCAGGCGGGGTGTTGGGAAATGGAGTCCACTGGGGAGTGGAGTGAAGCGAAGCGCGAGCGAACTGGCCAAGCGAGCGAGAGTGAGAGGAGTGTGTGGTGGATGGTGGTGGTGGGGGAGAGCAGGACGAGGAGAGGACACGGCAGCGAGCGAGTGGGATCAGGATCTGGGGTTGGGTTTAAGAATGAACAGCGGATTAGCCTGCCACTTTCTTTACCCCGCGGTCGGTGGGTGTACCTCCGCGGTCAGGGTGGGATAAAGGCCGGCCTGCTGCTGAGCCCTGTGAGCTGTGACCGGTGTCGGAGGCGGAGACGGGGCGTACCTCCCGGTCCGGTCACCTACACCGCCGTACGGCGCGGGTATGAGTATGTCTTTGGATGTACTGCTACTGCTACCACCTCTGGGTCTGGTCATCATTCATGGGTTGGAGCAATTATGCCTCGCTCGTATGCCGGTTTTGCGTATTTGCAAAGTATTCCGCTCCTGCTGTGCACACTGTACAACAGTAATCAATTATTTAGCGTGGCTGGACAGGCGCGCTGGTCGAGTTTGTGATGCAGATTTGCGTCGTGCTTCCACAGTGCCTGCATTCATGGCCACGTTCGAGGACTCGGGAAGCACAGAATAGAAAATGAAACATAGAAATGCAACGGCAAGCTAACTTGATTTCTACGGGATTTTACTTGTTCTAACTAATGCTTGTGTAACTGAATCATAGGAAAAGAATATTGAAAATAATGAAAGATAAACATCACGGTGCATCAATAACTCAAAGATAAATATTCCAATGCGACAGCAATCAAATATTCCGAACATAAAGTTTCAAAATAAAATAGTTCAAACCTAATTTAATTTATTCGAGCATGTCTTCTAACTATCCATTTGAAATGTCCACAAATGCTCAATCAAATCATCCTCACGTTGTGCATGATTTTGTGAATTGTGAATCTGATGGTGCAGTTCGAGAAAATCCACGACGTGGTTGGATTATGCTTTGGAAGCTGTATAGGATCGCCTATGTCTTGAAATTCCAGACCATGGTAAACTCATCACCCTCATTCTCCACAATCATGTTATGCATGATCACACAATCTGACATCACCTCCGACAATGTCGCCGCATCCCATTATTTAGCATGTTCACGAACAACTGCAGAACGATATTGGAGCACTCCAAATGCTCTCTTCACATCCTTTGTGACACATTGATGGTATAATACCCCATGTAGTAGTCATGCCCGTTGATAAATGTAGTTGCACGCATGAGCTTGGTCCGCACACAACCTTGCAAACAATGGAAAACCCCTCCATCACGTTGATACCATTGTGAGACCCTAACATGCCAAAGAAAGAGTATCGAATCCAAAGGTCTTGTGATGCAACTGCTTCAAGAATGATAGTTAGCATTTCATGATGGACATGGTATTGCCCTTGTTGAGCATATGGGTAGTTCTTCCATTTTCACCATATGCAATCCAAAGATTCAAGCATACCTAGAAATCCTCTTAATTATCCAAGCACCATGAGCCTTGTTATGTCTTCGGCATTTTGTTCTTTCATGTACTCCGGTCCAAACACATTGATCACTGCAGTAGCAAATCTAACCATGACCTCCTAGCATGTGTTCTCAGACATCCGGAGGTAACTTTTTTTTATATCTGAGGGGCCACACGACCCTCATTTAATGTGGTCTCTCTTACCTCCTCTTTTCACATGAGATGTAAGAGTATATAATAGATCTGAGCAGTTGATTTTATTAAGCAGTGAGTCTGAGTAACTCTTACTCCCTCCGTCCGGAATTACTTATCACAGAAATGGGTGAAAATGGATATATCTAAAACTAAAATACGTCTAGATACATCTATTTCTCCGACAAGTATTTCCGGACGGTGGGAGTACCTTCTTAGCTCCCATGTGAAAAGAGGAGGTAGGAGGGACCATATTAAACTTATCTTTGTACACTAGTTAGGCTGCTAATAATAAAGTGTTAAGCCCTCTTCGAGGGGTGCAGTTTGCCAAAGAATGATGTAGTTCGAGAAAATCTGCAAAGGTCGTCGAACTCGGCCCTTAAAGATATATAGGATCCCCCATGTTTCAAAGTTTCAGACCATGGCAATTCCCTCACCCCATCCTCCACAATCATGTTATGTATGATCACACAAGATGTCATCACCTCCCACTATAATTATGCATCCCATTGTTTAGCAAGTTCGCAAACAACAAAAAAACGTGCTTGGAGCACTCGAAATGCCCTTTCCACTTCCTTTCCGGCACTTTCTTGTCTTGAAGCAAAGTGGTGTTTTTGTTACTGCTGGGCATAAAGATGTTTTTGACAAAGGTGCCCACAAAGGATAGATACCATCACAAAGATAGTATCCCATATTGTAGTCCTACCCATTGATGGTATAGTTGCACACATGAGCTTGGCCCACACACAACCTTACAAAATATGGAGACCACTGCAACACATTGATGTCGTTGTGAGACCCTGACATGCCAAAGAGTGCTAAATCCAAAAGTCTTATGATGCAACTGCATCAAGAATGATCATTGGCATTTTATGATGGCCCTAGTATCGCCCTTGTTGAGCATATGGGCAGTTCTTCTATTTCCAATGTATGCAATCCAGAGATCCAAGCAATACCTCGATACCCTCTTGATTCTCCAAGTGTCAAAAGTCGATCTTGATGTGTCTTTGGCATTTGGTTCTCTCAGATACTTTGGTCCAAACACCTTGAGGATTACAATATTAAATCTAACCATGTGCTACAACCAGGTGCCCTTAGACATTCGGAGGTACTCATGCCATGAATCTATGACTATGCTATACAGAAGCATCATCATAGCAGTCATGCACTTCTAGAGACCTGAGAACTGATGACCCGCAAGTATAGGGGATCAATCGTAGTCCTTTCGATAAGTCAGAGTGTCAAACCCAATGAGGAGCAGAAGGAAATGACAAGCAGTTTTTAGCAAGGTAATGTCTGCAAGCACTGAAATTATCGGTAACAGATAGTTTGATAGCAAGGTAATTTGTAACGAGCAACAAGTAGCAACTGTAACAAGGGTGCAGCAAGGTAGCCCAATCCTTTCTATAGCAAAGGACAGGACGGAACGGTCTCGTATAATAAGAAAAGCGTTCTTGAGGACACACGGGAATTTCATCTAGTCACTTTCATCATGTTTGTTTGATTCGGTTCGTTACTTTGATAATTTGATATGTGGGTGGACCGGTGCTTGGGTGCTATTCTTACTGAACAAGCCTCCCACTTATGATTGCCCCCTCTCGCAAGCATCTGCAACTACGAAAGAAGAATTAAGATAAATCTAACCATAGCATGAAACATATGGATCCAAATCAGCCCCTTACGGATAGCGCATAAACTAGGGTTTAAGCTTCTGTCACTCTAGCAACCCATCATCTAATTACTACTCCACAATGCCTTCCCTTAGGCCCAAATATGGTGAAGTGTCATGTAGTTGACGTTCACACGACACCACTAAGGGAAACAACAACATGCATATCATCAAAATATCGAACGAATACCAAATTCACATGATTACTTATGACAAGACTTCTCCCATGTCCTCAAGTACAAAAGTAACTACTCACAAATCATATTCATGTTCAAGATCAGAGGGGTATTGAATAGCATCAAGGATCTGAACATATAATCTTCCACCAAATAAACCAACTAGCATCAACTACAAGATGTAATCAACACTACTAGCAACCCACAGGTACCAATATGAGGTTTTGAGACAAAGATTGAATACTAGAGGTGAACTAGGGTTTGAGTTGAGATGGTGCTGGTGAAGATGTTGATGAAGATTGGTCCTCCCACAATGAGAGGGTTGTTGGTGATGTCGATGGCTTCGATTTCCCCCTCCTGAAGGGAAGTATCCCCGGCGGAATCGCTCTGCCGGAGAGCAAAAGTGCTCCTGCCCAGGTTTCACCTTGAGACAGCGCTGCTTCATCCCGAAAGTCCTATCCTCATTTTTTCTAGGGCAAATGGCATCATATAGGAAAAGATGGGCCTCGAAGGCTGGCCAGTTGCCCCACGAGCCACCTAGGGTCGCCCAGGTGCCTCGTCAGCACCTGGTGGGCCTCCTCTGGTATTTCTTTTCTCCAGTATTTTTTATATATACCAAAATAATTCTCCGTGAAATTTCAGCTCATTTGGAGTTGTGCAGAATAGGTATCTCTGACATGGCTTTTTCATTTCCAGAATTCCAGTTGCCGGCAATCTGCCTCTTCATGTAAATCTTCCAAATTAAGAGAGAAAAGGCATTAGAATTGCACCACGGAGTATTATATTGATCAAAAACATTATAAATAACAGTAGGAAAACATTATGCAAAATGGACGTATCAACTCCCCCAAGCTTAGACCCCGCTTGTCCTCAAGTGAAAGCCGATATCGATAACCATGTCCATATGTTTTGAGAGAGAGATAGAGGTGTCGATGAAAACAAAATACGGACATAGTAGCATCACGATCATTATCATAGCAGCAATATATATTATCATAGAACTTCTCATGAGCAAGTAATAATTCTTCACAATAACGAAGTATAAAGCATAAACTTTCTTGAAAACTAACAAACTATGTTCTCAGTCAACAAGGCAATTACAATTCATCATATTCTCAGGAAGGGTCTCATGTAAGAGCTTTTGTTCAGCAAGTCCACATACTCAACTATCATTTAGTCTTCTATGACTGCTGACACTCACGACATATATATATGAAGCAGAAGTTTCAGTCAGACACATAGAAAGATAGGGGCATATAGTTTCGCCTCCCAACTCATTTACCTCAATGGTAATGTCAACAATAATAATTCATGATCACTCATATCCAACTCAATATGTATGCCTAGATCTTTCCCCACCACATGATGCTTGCAAAGAGAAAAATGAAAAAGGAAAAGAGGAGAACACTATTGACTCTTGTATGAAAAGTAAATACATAAAGGTAAAATACAGGCCCTTCGCAGAGGGAAGCAGAGGTTTTCATGCGCTTTTTGATTTTAGACATGCAAACTCTTAATATAAAGGAACGTCACTTTATGTTGCCCCTTGTAATAGCAACCTTTATTATGCAGTCTATCGCTTTTATTTCTTTACCATCACAAGATCGTACAAAGCTTATTTTCCCTTACAATAAAAGATCATACATTTTTAGGAGCAATTTTTATTGCTTTATGCACCGATGAAAACTTACTTGAAGGATCTTATTCAATCCATAGGTAGATATTGTGGACTCTCATGACATGAAAGTGGGTTTAAGGGTTTTGGATGCACAAGTAGTATCTCTACTTGGTGCGGATTTTGGCTAGCAAAGATATTGAGCAAGCACCACATGTTGGAGGATCCATGACAATATAACTTCTATGTGAATATAAGCAAACATAACTCATTACATTGTCTTCCTTTTCCAACGTCAACAATTTGACATAGAATATTTAATTGGGCCTCACAATCATAAAAGATGTCCAAGATAATATATTTATTTGTGAATCTTACCTTCCCTTATTATTTTTTCATGAATTGCATCATTGACCAATACTATGTTTGTTAACTTCCAACAAATTTTACCACTTATACTTTTATTTATGTAAAGTCATTACTTTCCATGGAATTAGCATATGATCTTTTCATTATTCTCATTGCTAAGATTGAAGCATAAAAGTAAAGAAGCAAAACTCAAACTACTCTTTATTATATAACTCTCAACTCGATTACATGGATAGATAGATCATGAAACTAGCACTCAAAAATAGATCATACTAAACTTTTATTCTACTAAATCACGAAATAGCTAAGGATCAAACTAAGATAGGTAAACATAATGAAAGTGATGGTGATACGATACCGGGGCTCCTCCCCCAAGCTTGGCAAAAGCCTAGGGTGGTGCCCATACCAGTGTACTCAAATTTCTTTCTTTGGTGATGATGGTGGTGATGAGGTAGTGGGATTGTCTTCCAGCTTCCGCTTGAGAACACAATTTTCCTCCTTTAGCTTGCCAACTTCTTGCTCAAGCTCCAATACCCTCACACGTAATACATTCTTGTTTTCCTGTAGAAGACGGAAAGGAATAAATTGAAACTTATATTCGTTTGCTGTGTTTGGGAGGCTTGATTTCTTGAACTCCACATGCATATCCCCTGGTTGAGGTAGAGGGGCTTCATCTTCTTCTGAACTCGTGTCCTCCGATCTCTTCAAATCAACATCTCGCCCTTCCTCTGTGGACCATCCATAGGGATTATGTCCCCATAGATCCTTGGATTTGCAACATAGTGTGATACGAAGCTCTCTCCATCTAAGTCTTGGGATGGCATACTGTCAGATCTGCTAGAAAAACAGCGCGAAACAAGAACAGAGGAGATCTCTGCGATACTGTGGTCAAAACATCCGAGAGTATATATAAAGAATTTTTATCTTGCAAAACAAGTATTCCAGAAGAAAACGGAGTCGGGAAGGCACACGAGGGGCCCACGAGCCACCAGGGCACGCCCAGGGGGTGGGTGTGCCCAGGTGCCTCGTGGGCAGCTCGTGGGTCTCCTCGGCTGTTTCTTATTTTTCTATTTTTTTCGAATATTCCAAAACGGACAGAAAATATTTTTATGGAATTTTTGGAGTCGGTTTACTTACCGTATCACATACCTCTTCCTTTTCAGGGTCTTGGAGTGTTCTGGAAGGTCTCTCTTATGTGTTCCTCCGGTGTCATAGTTTGAACAATGTTAGTTTCAATATTAATAGGTGTACCTGAAATATAATGTTTAATTCTTTGTCCATTGACCACTCTCTGATTAGTTCCTTTAGAGTTATTGATCTTGATAGCTCCGGAATGATAAACGTCTTTGATGATATACGGTCCTTCCCATTTGGAGAGAAGTTTTCCTGCAAAGAATCTGAAACGAGAGTTGTACAATAGAACATACTCACTTTGAATCCCCGTTTTTGAATTCTTTTATCATGCCATCTTTTAACGTTTTCTTTAAATAACTTGGCATTTTCATAAGCTTGGCTTCTCCACTCATCTAACGAGCTAATGTCAAATAACCTCTTTTCACCGGCAAGTTTAAAGCCATTGTTAAGTTCTTTAATTACCCAATATTCTTTATGTTCTAGCTCAAGAGGTAAAAGACATGCTTTTCCATAGACCATCTTATACAGAGACATACCCATAGGATTCTTATAAGCAGTTCTATAAGCCCATAATGCATCATCCAGTTTCTTAGACCAATTCTTTCTAGATCTATTTACGTTCATTTGCAAAATTAACTTGATTTCACTATTGCTCAATTCAACTTGACCACTAGACTGAGGATGATAAGGAGATGTAATTCTATGGTTAACATCATATTTAGCAAGAAGTTTCCGGAAAGCACCATTGAAAGATCGAGGATGTCACCTAGAGGGGGGGGGGGGTGAATAGGCGCTTTAAAATAATTACAGTTTAGGCTTGAACAAATGCGGAATAAACCTAGCGGTTAATTTGTCAAGCACAAAACCTACAACAACTAGGCTCACCTATGTGCACCAACAACTTATGCTAAGCAAGATAGACAACTAAGTGATAGCAAGATATATGACAAGAAACAATATGGCTATCACAAAGTAAAGTGCATAAGTAAAAGGGCTCGGGTAAGAGATAACCGAGGCACGCGGAGACGACGATGTATCCCGAAGTTCACACCCTTGCGGATGCTAATCTCCGTTTGGAGCGGTGTGGAGGCACAATGCTCCCCAAGAAGCCACTAGGGCCACCGTAATCTCCTCACGCCCTCGCACAATGCAAGATGCCGTGATCCCACTAAGGGACCCTTGAGGGTGGTCACCGAACCCGTACAAATGGCAACCCTTGGGGGCGGTCACCGAACCCGTACACTTTGGCAACCCTTGGGGGCGGTCACCGAAACCCGTCAAATTGCTCGGGGCGATCTCCACAACCTAATTGGAGACCCCGACGCTTGCCCGGAGCTTTACACCACAATGATTGAGCTCCGAACACCACCAACCGTATAGGGCGCCCAAGCACCCAAGAGGAACAAGCTCAAGGGTACCAAGCATCCAAGAGTAATAAGCTACTCAACTTCACTTCCACGTATCACCGTGGAGAACTCAAACCGATGCACCAAATGCAATGGCAAGGGCACACAGAGTGCCCAAGTCCTTCTCTCCCAAATCCCACCGAAGCAACTAATGCTAGGGAGGAAAATGAGAGGAAGAACATGAAGGAGAACACCAAGAACTCCAAGATCTAGATCCAAAGGGTTCCCCTCACCTAGAGGAGAAAGTGATTGGTGGAAATGTGGATCTAGATCTCCTCTCTCTTTTCCCCCAAAAACTAGCAAGAATCCATGGAGGGATTGAGAGATAGCAAGCTCGAAGAAGGTCAACAATGGGGGAAGAACAAGAGCTCAAAGGATAAGATCCATTGGGGAAGAAGACCCCCTTTTATAGGAAGAAGACAAATCCAACCGTTACCCACTTAACCAGCCCGCGACATGCGGTACTACCGCACCAGACATGCGGTACTACCGCAAGGCATTGCGGTACTACCGCCAGCCAGTGCGGTACTACCGCACCCACGGCAGAGGCCAGACGAAGCCCTGTTGCGTTGACGCAACGAGCGGTACTACCGTGCGACCTTGCGGTACTACCGCAAGGCAGGGTTCGACTAGGCTGGGAAGGCACGGACGAATAAAATTACATCCGTGGCTACTTCCGCTGAGTTTTGATCTGTGCAAAAATCTGACACGGTACTACCGCATAGGGCGCGGATGTAAAAAAGTACATCCGTCCCTACATCCGCGCGAGTAGCTGTGCTGGGCCAGATGTCACGGTACTACCGCACCAGAGGAGCGGTACTACTGCAAGACTTTGCGGTACTACCGCGTCCCTGTGCGGTACTACCGTGAGGCTCTGCGGTACTACTGCTCCGTGGAGCAGTACTACCTCATGCCACAACACAATACCACTTGGAGTCCTTCATTTTGCAAAGACACGGATAACCGTTCGGATACAATAAAACCAGAACTGCCATAACTTCTGCAAATGAGCTCCGAATAGAGCAAACTCAAGCTTGTTGGATAGAGGACGACGAAGAGGCAGGGGAGGTATGCCTAGCTTATAGAGGAGAGAAACCTCCAACAGAGAAGATCCGGCATAACCTCCAACATCGAAAACATCATAGAAGATGCATGTGAACTCCGTTTTCGATGATCACGAGCTTGTCATGAAAATGACCAAAAGCTCCAAATCTCACAAGGAGAAGAACCAAACAAGAACCAATAAAGATGATGCAAGGATGCAATGGTTTGAGCTCTCTACGAACGATACGATCAAGCTACTCATCGAGAGCCCCCCTTAATAGTACGGCAATCGATCCTATAACCCGGTCTCCCAACTACCACCATGAGACCGGTAAAATAGAAAACCTATCAAGGGCAAACCTTTGCCTTGCACAAAGACCACTTGAGCTAGATGATGATGATCTTGACTTCCTCAAGTTGGACCACTTTTCTTGATTCCGCTGGCTCGGTGAAGACTAGTTGATTGCTCCCCCATACTCCACTATGGGTGAGCCACTCTTTGTCTCATCTTCACAAGTCCATTGCCACCACAATAGACGGCAAGCTTCAAGCATATGATCTCTTCGTGATGATCCACTTGAACTTGCACACCGCAACCTAACCCCATAAAGAACTCTCACGAAGACCATGGGTTAGTACACAAAGCGTAATTGACAATGCTTACCATACCATGGGATCGCTTGGTCCCTCTCGGTACATCTTCTATGCTTTGTGTGTTGATCAACTTGATTCACTCTTGACTTAGTCTTGATCAACCTTGAACCTTTCCAACTCTCTTCATTTGGATGATGCCTTGCAGGTAAGCATGAACGATCACACAATCTTCTTCTTCAAGACATGCTTGCAATAAGCTTAACTCTCACATGACCAATCTTTGGACAATTCCTTAATAGCACCTTGGTCAACACATAAACTCCTTGAAACCAACACATGGACTTCAAGAAATGCCTATGGACAAATCCTTCAAATATAACTCAATGCAACCATTAGTCCATAGAGAATGTCATCAATTACCAAAACCAAACATGGGGGCACCGCATGTTCTTTCAATGAATAAAATGTGAACCACCATCAGTCATTAAATATCTAGAGACCCCAAACCTTGGGAAAATAACCTCTTTAAGCATTTTAATAGAAGTGTTATGATCAGCACTACTAGTTGGAATAGCTTCTACCCACTTGGTAATGTAATCAACAGCAACTAGAATATCAGTATACCCATTAGAGGAAGAAAAAGGTCCGATATAATCAAATCCCAAAATATCAAATGGTTCAATAACAAGTGAATAATTCATAGGAATTTCCCGACGTCTACCAATATTACCTATTCTCTGACATTCGTCACAAGATAAGGCAAACTTACGTGCATCATTGAAGAGAGTAGGCCAATAAAAACTAGATTGTAATACCTTATGTGCGGTTCTATCTCCAGCATGGTGTCCTCCGTATGCCTCGGAATGACACTTCCGTAGAATTTTTTCATGTTCATGCTCAGGTACACAATGTCTAATAATACCATCTACTCCTTCTTTATAAAGATGTGGGTCATCCCAAAAGTAATGTCTTGAAATCAAATAAGAACTTTTTCTTTTGTTGGTATGTGAAACTAGGTGGTATATATTTAGCAACAATGTAATTAGCATAGTCTATATACTAAGGAGTATTATGAGAACCATTTATAACAACTAATTGTTCATCAGGAAAACTATCATCAATAGGTAATGGGTCATCAAGAACATTTTCCAATCTAGACAAATTATCAGCTACGAGATTCTCAGCTCCCTTCCTATCAATAATATGCAAATTAAATTCTTGTAGCAACAGAACCCACCTAATCAACCTAGGTTTAGCATCTTTCTTTTCCATAGGATATTTAATAGCAGCATGATCAGTGTGCATGGTTACTTTAGAGTCAATAATATAGGATCTGAATTTATCACATGCAAACACAACTGCTAAAAATTCTTTCTCGGTGGTAGCATAATTTCTTTGAGCACTGTCTAGAGTTTTACTAGCATAATGGATAACATTTAATTTCTTATCAACTCTTGGTCCAAGTAGAGCACCAACAGCATAATCACTAGCATCACACATAATTTCAAATGGCAAGTTCCAATCAGGTGGTTGAACAATAGGTGCAGAGATTAAGGTTTTCTTAAGTATTTCAAAGGCTTCTACACAATCATCATCAAAAACAAATGGAACATCTTTTGCAAGAGATTAGTAAGAGGCCTAGAAATTTTAGAGAAGTTTTTAATGAACCTTCTATAGAAACCAGCATGACCAAAGAAACTTCTTATACCTTTAATATCTTTAGGGCATGGCATTTTCTCAATTGCATCAACTTTACCTTTGTCTACTTCAATACCTCGTTCAGAAATTTTATGCCCAAGGACAATACCTTCATTTACCATAAAGTGGCACTTCTCCCAATTCAAGAGGAAGATTAGTTTCTTCACATCTCTGCAAAACCCGATCAAGGTTGCTTAAGCAATCATCAAAAGATGTCCCGTAAACGAAAAAATCATCCATGAAAACCTCAACAATCTTTTCACAAAAGTCAGAGAATATAGCAGTCATACATCTTTGAAAGATAGCAGGTGCATTGCATAAACCAAAAGGCATATGTCTATAAGCATAAGTTCCAAAAGGGCAAGTAAAAGTAGTTTTCTCTTGATCTTCTTTCGACACACGTATTTGAGAGAAACCAGAATATCCATCAAGGAAACAAAAGTGTGTATGCTTAGACAATCTTTCTAACATTTGATCTATAAAAGGCAAAGGGTAGTGATATTTTCTAGTAGCTTTATTTAATTTCCAAAAATCAATTACCATCCTATAACCAGTTACAATTCTTTGTGGGATGAGTTCATTTTTATCATTATGAACAACAGTTATACCTCCTTTCTTAGGAACACAATGTACAAGACTTATGTGACGCCCGGATAATTAACCTACGGTGAACCTCTGCTAATGATGCCACATCACCTCGGTTATTGTTGATAAACTCGCATTGATTCGAAATCGATTCAAATTTAAAATACAGTCAAATATTTACATCTTCAAAAATGCAAACAAAAATGTTCAAGATGTTGTAAATAATCCCCAAGTAATTTTCATGGAGAAATCAACTCAACTCAAATTGGAATTTTTATTTTTTGGCCTTGCCATTATTTAGTGGACCTGCAACATTTAAATTGGTCGTTTAAATTCCAACAAATATTCTTACTTCTCCCAAACCACATGAAACCTTGTGCGTGGCCCTAGGCTAATGCACTGGGTTTATGTGCCAAGTTCACAAAGAACAAAATTAATTTAGCCGCAAACTAAATGACAAAATAGTAGAGCAAATAAAAAAACAGGCAGATGTGCTATTGTACACTTAGCCCATTTAACAATAGAAGAGGCCTAGCCCACCCTTGTTTTCTTCAACCTGTAGCAGAGGGGGCTGCATGGAGCATATCCACGGACACCATGGTGCCGTGGCGCGCATCCACGGCCCCTCTCGCCCTGCTTAGCGCTCGCACTCCCCCTCCCCAAGCGAACCCTAGCGCCATTCCCTCCCTTTCCCCGCGCCGTTTTCACTCATTCTCGAGCTCCACCGTGAGACACATGCCCGCGCCATCGCCACCACCGTGGCTACTGCCCTCCCCATCGCCACCACCGTGGCTACTGCCCTCCCCATCGCCTAGGATTGAGCCAAGAGCTCCGCCTGACTCCGCTGATTCCTCTACACTGAAGAACACGAGCCGAATGCCTCTGCTTCGACCAAATCGAGTCGATCCCTTCCTCTGCTCCAACGTGCACCCTCACTCGATTTAATTGACTCCGAGCATCCTCGGCTGCGCAGAGCATCTCTCCAAACTTGCTATGAGCACCACTGCAATTCCCCCTGTCCTTAATCTCGGTTTCGAGCTGTAGCTAGGTTGAGTCGTAGTCCCGTCATCCTCTTCGTTTTGCTTCGGCCGCGTCTGGGGCCGCGCCTCCCCTGCTCCTGTGCGTCCCCGCTGCTGCTTTGCCCCGGCTCGTGCTCATCGCGCCCTGTGTGCCCCGCCGTGCCCGGAGCCACGCACGCGTCGGCAGCCGCCCGTGCCTGTCTGCTCCTGGCCGTGCCCCACCGCTACTGCTCCTCGCCCACGTAGCCCGTGCTCCCCTGCTGCGCTACTGTCCTCTGTCCTGCTGCTGCTGCGTGTCGCGCTACTTGGTATCGCTTCTGCCGCCGAAGGCTCGTGAGCGCCGCCTCGGAGCCCCCGCGCCCACCGCTATCGTGCTCCACTGCCGCCGTCGCCGCTGCCCCGCAACCACTCGCTGCCGCTGCTCGCTACTACTACCGCCGCCGCTTCCTGATAGCGCCGCTGCTCGCTGCGGCCCGTGCCTGCTGGTCATGCACGCCCTGCCGTGCCCCGCTTGCTTGCCCCCGCTCCCCCCGCGTAGTGCCTCCCTTGGCCAACGCCATGGCCATGGCCGCCGCACACATGCGTGCGTGTGTGCCATCCACGTGAGGCCGGCTAGCTCACAGCCTGTAGTTACTTTGTGGCGGAGCGATAGGGCAGGTTGCGACCACCTAGGAGATAGGTGGGCCTAGTCCCTGGTCGTTGTCTACGGTTACATCAATTAACACGCTTAACGAGATCTTGGTATTTGATCTGAGTCTGGCTACGAGCCTATGCGCACTAACCAACTACGTGGGAACAGTTATGGGTTCTCGACGTCTTGGTATCAGCCGAAGCCTTCTTGACGTCAGCGGTTGAGCGGCGCGTGCCGGATTGGACTGGAACGCCTGCGCTTGTATTAAGGGGGCTAGGTCTGCTTCCGGCCGCGTTCACAACGTGTAGGTGTGCAATGGGCGATGGGCCCAGACCCCTGCGTGCTTAGGATTTAGGCCGGCGTGCTGACCTCTCTGTTGAGCCTAGGTAGGGCTGCGACGTGTTGATCTTCCGAGGCCGGGTATGACCCAAGAAAGTGTGCCCGGCCAGAGGGATCGAGCGTGTTGGGCAATGTGGTGCACCCCTGCAGGGAAGTTTATCTATTCGAATAGCCGTGTCCCTCGGTAAAAGGATGACCCAGAGTTGTACTTCGACCTTATGACAACTAGAACCGGATACTGAATAAAACACACCTCTTACAAGTTCCAGATACAACCCGGTTATCGCTCTCTCACAGGGTGACGAGGAGAGGATCGCCGGGTAGGATTATGCTATACGATTGTTACTTGGTTAACTTACCAGCTACTCTCTTCTACTGCTTCAAGATGGAGGCTACCAGAAGTGTAGTCTTCGCTAGGACTAGCTACCCCCCTCTTATTCTGGCATTCTGTAGTTCAGTCCACAGATACTACCCATTTCATTGATACCGATGCATATGTAGTGTAGATCCTTGCTTGCGAGTACTTTGGATGAGTACTCACGGTTGCTTTGCTCCCCCTTTTCCTCCTTTTCCATTCTTCTCAGATGTCGCATCCAGATGCTGGAGCCTCGGAGCCAGACGCCACCATCAACGACGACTCCTACTACACCGAGGGTGCCTACTACTACGTGCAGGCTGCCGACGACCAGGAGTAGTTAGGAGGATCCCAGGCAGGAGGCCTGCACCTCTTTCGATCTGTATCCCAGTTTGTGCTAGCCATCTTATGGCACCTTGTTTAACTTATGTCTGTACTCAGATATTGTTGCTTCCGCTGACTCGTTTATGTTCGAGTACTTGTATTCGAGCCCTCGAGGCCCCTGGCTTGTAATATGATGCTTGTATGACTTATTTGTTTTTAGAGTTGTGTTGTGATATATTCCCGTGAGTCCCTGATCTTGATCGTACACGTTTGCGTGTATGATTAGTGTACGGTCAAATCGGGGGCGTCACAACTTACCCATCTACTATCAACTATGGGATAAATTATACCTGCTTCCAGAAGCTTTAATATTTCAGTTCTTACCACATCCTTCATCTTAGGATTCAACCGTTGAAAGGATCGATATGGTTGACTAGAGGGGGGGGGGGGTGAATAGGCAACTAACAATTTTTAGCTTTTCTTCACAAATTAGGTTTAGCAACAAATAGGTTGTCTAGATGTGCAACTAGGTGAGCAACCTATATGATGCAAACAACAACAAGTGCAAGCAAATGATACAACACAACAATAGCTTGCAAAAAATAAAGGAAAGAGATAACCACAAGTGGAGCCGGTGGAGATGAGGATGTGTTACCGAAGTTCCTTCCCTTTGGGGGAACTACGTCTCCGTTGGAGCGGTGTGGAGGCACAATGCTCCCAAGAATCCACTAGGGCCACCATATTCTCCTCACACCATCACAGAATGCGAGATGCCGTGATTCCACTAGTGGTGCCCTTGAAGGCGGCGACCAAACCTTTACAAACAAGGTTGGGGTAATCTCCACTAGTAGAAAAAGGCCCATTTGTCCCGGTTCATAAGGCCCATTTGTCCCGGTTCCCAAACCGGGACTAAAGGGTCGAGACTAAAGCCCCCCCCCTTTAGTCCCGGTTGTGTTACGAACCGGGACTAAAGGCCCTCCACGTGACCGCTCTCTGGAGCTCCAACACCAACCGGGACTAAAGGAATTTTTTTGAAATTTTGTTTTTTTTGAATTTTTTTGAATATTCTCTTATTTTCAAATCTCTGAATTATTTGACAATTCAATCTCTAATCACCCACTCTAATCACCCCTCATCACTGCTCAATTATGAACCACTCATTCCAAATTGTCTAACTTCCCGGCTGGTCACCCATCCTCTCACTACTCCAGCCTGAGCACGCTTAACTTTTGAGTTCTATTCCCCCTAGTTTCCAAGTCTGCACTTGTTGTTTTCCTGACAATACTAAGCTGTCAATCCTATTAACCCTTAGGAGTTGAACTTGAGCATTAAGCACCGTTTGAGTTTGAAATTATTATTCTAAAAAACAATAATTATTTATTAACACTAATATTTCTTGAATAAGTAGTTTGACCATAGTTTGACCACAATTTGACCAGATTTGACCATAGTTTGACCATAGTTTGACCAGATATGACCATAGTTTGTCCACAGTTTGACCAAAAGTCAAAAAACTAAAAATAATTATTTATTAACACTAATATTTCTTGAATAAGTAGTTTGACCACAGTTTGACTAGATTTAACAAAAAATCAAAAAAACTGAAATTTGAGCATATCTTTTTTTTCTTTCAAAATTTGAGGATTCTAAAAATTTGCAAATAGGCCTACGGCAGTCAAAATCGGATGCGGATTTTCGTGCTGATTTTTTTGATATATTATGCGTTTTTTTTCGACATCGTATGCAAAAGATATGGCTGTTTTACTTTTTCATAACACTTTTTTGCAAAACATGTCCAAATTTAAGTTTTTTAATTTTCCTAACTAGTAGATGTAGTAACATAACTACATCTCGAAGGATTTTAATTTTTGGTATCATTTTCTTTTGTTTTTTACAAAACTGAAAAGGCGATACACGGGGGGGGGGGGGGTAGAGTTTGAACCTTTAGTCCCGGTTTGAGACACAAACCGAGACTAAAGGGCATCGCACCCTTTAGTCCCGGTTCGTGTCTCAAACCGGGACTAAAGGTCCCATTTGAACCGGGACTAATGCCTTCCCGACGCCTTAGCCGCTCGAACCGGGACTAATGCTCACATTAGTCCTGGTTCGTGATGCAACCGGGACTAATGTGTACATTGAGCTGTGACCAAAGCCCTGTTTTCTACTAGTGCTCCACAACTTGATTGGAGGCTCCCAATGATACCACGGAGCTTCACCACAATGGATTGTGGCTCCGAGGTGACCTCAACAATCTAGGGTGCTCAAACACCCAAGAGTAACAAGATCCGCAAGGGATTAGTGGGGGGAATCAAATTTCTCTTGGTGGAAGTGTAGATCCGGGCCTTCTCAACCAATCCCTAGAAAATCAACAAGTTTGATTGGCTAGGGAGAGAGATCGGGCGAAAATGAGCTTTGGAGCAACAATGGAGCTTGGGGGAAAAGAGGTGAATCTTCTTGGGGAAGAAGACCCCCTTTTATAGTGGGGGGACAAATCCAACCGTTATGCACCACTCAGCCCGCAGACAGGCGGTACTGCCGCTCCAGGAGCGGTACTACCGCTCCCTGAAAACTGCACAGGAGACAAAGGGAAACAGGGGAAAACAGAGGACCGGGCGGTTGTAGCCGCGGTAGTAGGAGCGGTACTACTACCCTAACTTCCGCTGCTACATCCGCCCATTTTTCTAGAGACAAACGAATACCATGGTAGTACCCTGAGGAACCATCGTAGATCCCGACACGAAAAATCAAGGTCCCACCCACGAGAGGTAGTGCGAGCGGTGGTTACAGTGGTACTTCCGCTGCAGCCAGTGGTACTATCGCTTGTGGCTCTTCTCCCCTCCTTCGATGAAAACGGAGGACAACTCCAAAGAAACGGAAGGGGTTGATGGGTGCAATATGAGTGTGTACGTGTTGATTCCACCCAAACCATTCCAATGCGGACCCCCTCTTGATAGTACGGTTTTCCCTACGACTCAAGTCCACCAGAAAAGAAACGCGGGAAAGAAAACCGTCTGCTCTTGAAACTCCGAGGGGCACGAATCGTCTTGTGCCAAATGCTTGAAAGACTGAAAAGCTCAATGCACATGATTAGTCCGCAAACATGTTGTCATCAATCACCAAAACTACTTAGGGAGAAATATGCCCGAACAATCTCCCCCCTTTTGGTGGATTGATGACAACGTGGGATTTGCCCAAAGGATATAGCAATAAGAGGTGTGCAACCCCACAATCTACAAAATATAGACAGGCTCCCCCTAGATGTGTGCAATATTTTAGATATGCTTTTGGAATGCAAAATGCACACATATAGGATCCACGCTCCCCCTATATTTTATAGATCATGCCATACTAGCATAAACATAGAAGATGAAATCAGGCATGAAATAGCACGAGAGCATATGACTAAAAGCATAAGCATTGGATGCATCTCACAGGAAATAACTAACATAGAGTACTAGACATAAATAGATAGAGATAAGGTAGCTCATATGTCTCACACCATATGGTCTCGAACACACGGGACAACCAAACACTGAAGCAAACAAAAGAGTTCGAGCGAGAAAGGTAAAGGCAAAGAGAGAAACACACTCAACACTCGACTCTCAACACACTACAAATCCCTACACTCTCTCCCCCTTTGGCATCGATACACCAAAAGAGTAGAGAGGACACCTAAGCACGATGGTGGTAGCAACACTCCAGAACATCATCAATCTTGCTCCTCCTCATCGTCAGACTCCTCTGCAGCAGTTGTAGGGCCTCCAGTGCCATCATCAGAATCAGTCCACGGGCAGTGTGCACGGATCCAATCCTCCTCATCAGTGATCTTGTCCTCAGAGCCATCGAAAACGGTGTGGGCAAGATGTCTCATAATGGCCTTGTCACGACAACGGGTCTTCTTCTCAGCAACGTGGGCCTTATACTATCCCTTGGCCTGAAGGCAAAATAGTTTCTTCATCTTCTGCTTGAGCTTCTTAGCCCAAGATGGCTCCTCAGACAGCTCATAGTCCTGCTCATCATCATCATCATTCTTAGACCTAACGGTATCATGCTCTTGTGGGGCAGGTGTTGTCGTTCCCCACTTCTCCTTCTGCCTTAGCTGAATAACATCATGAGACACTAGGTCTCCCGTGACAAGCTCCTCATCAGGAAACGTAGAAGTCCAAGTCTCCTCAATGAGCCGCATCAGGTAAGGACCATAAATGATGCACTTGCGCTCCAAGATCGCACAACGAAGCTCCGACCACATAACATGAGAAACATCCAACACCTCCTTAGAGCCCTGCTCCTTCTGACAGAAAAGAAGGAGGTCCACTAGATAGGAATGCACCATATCCTGATTGCCAACATGAGGGAACAGAGTGTTCCTGAAGATCCTATGCATGATATCAAGAAAGGGCCAAAGCTCGTAAGAGACATGTCCAGTCTCAGACACCTTCCTGGTAGAGAACTGCCACAGAGCCTCCTTGTGAGTAGCATTGACCTCCCGGTGGGGGCGAAACCCAATTGGGGTTTGGGCTCCCTTATCCTCATATGACAGCAACTCCATAAAGGTCTTCCACGAAGCAGACAGACGCTGACCATTGGTCATCCAGGAGAGGGTCCTATCCTCATCATGCCCAAAGTGAACTGTGGCATAGAATTGATCCACAAGCTCCGCATCAAAATCCTTGTTGAAAGAGATGATCCTCTTGATATCCAGCTCTTCGCACCTCTGAAGAGCAGCCCCAAAGTACGGCAAGTCCCTCTCCATGTGAGAGAGATCAACAGACTTAACCTTCACAAACAAATTCTTCTTTGCCTTCAACACATCATAGAAGATAGACTGCTGAAACTTGTTCCAAAACATGCGATGAACAAGTGAAGGATCCTGAGGCTCCCGGTATGGATTGCGCTTGCGATTTGTACCAAACTCCAGAGCAGACATCTGATGAGCACCCTTGATCCCCTTATTCCTGGAAGCAATGACTTTGACTCTCTGTCTAGACTGCTCATTGGAGCCACTCCCAGGCACTGAGCTACCGTTCTGCTGATGTGCCAGTGGCGAGCCTGATGTCCGAAGCTACCACCACCTGGAACACACAGACAAAAACACGAAAGAGGCAAATTGCATAAGCCAAGAGAAAATACACCACAAGAGTGAAGCTGGAACGGAGAACATCTGAAGTTGAGATCTCTGAGCGGTAGTACCGCCCACAAGCGGTAGTACCGCTCTGGGAGTAGTAGTACCGCTCGAGGCGGATGCCAATATGGCTGACAACTACCGCGGGGAGGTCCGGTAGTACCGGAGATGCCAAATTCAAATTTTCGCGGTTAAATCTTCAATCTACCTACTCTAGCAGTCTTCTACGTCCTACTCATGCCCCGATTTGGCCAAAAATTGAAGGATGCAATGGATATTGCCCTAAAACTTAGATCCAAAAACTAGAACCAACGAGGAGAAGATCAGGGGCAATACCGGCATCCATGGCAAGAGGAAATGGTGGGGATCAATCCCACCGGACGGAAACGCGAAAGACGGCCCGGAGACGGTGGCCCGGCGGCAGCCCTCCTCTACCTGTTCGTCGCCTGAGAGAGAGAGAGAGAGAGAGAGAGAGAGAGAGAGAGAGAGAGAGAGAGGAGAGAGGAGAGAGAGAGAGGCGTGTGAATGGGTATGGGAAGAGAAACCTCCCCCTGCCCCACTACATATCCCCCGCTCCAACTCCCCGCGCGGTAGTACCGCGCTGGCTCGGCGGTAGTACCGCTCAGTCGAAAACAGGCAGGAGCAGAAAAGCAAAAGGGCTTCTGCAAATGGAACGACCAAGAAAAACACGAGAGGGACAAGACGAAGAACCACAACAGCTGGAAGAGATATCTCAAGCACAAAAGCAAGGGGAAAAAGAACCACACAAGAAGTGTCTCAAACCCACACAGAAGACCTCAAGACCAAACAACAACCATTGATCCCAAGGAGAGGGCGATGGCCGAAGCCATCTATGTTTGAGTTAATAGGTATGGCACCGCGAAGATTTTAACCTTGGGCCCATGACCAAAACTCATCTTTGAAGCACAAGTACCATCAAAAATGGCTAATGTGAAAGACTTGATCGATTTATGCATAATGGGGGGAGGGAGAGTTCATTGAGAGAACAACACTCCCCCTATGTCCATGCCTACATCTAGAACAAGATATGATGGTGAGTGTGGTGGGGTGTGCCTAGATTCAAGCCACATTGCTCAAATCAATGATATTTAGCTCATGCCTTAACTCGCGAAATCTTGCTTCATCTAGAGGCTTGGTGAAAATATCCACTAGTTGCTCTTGAGTGTTGATGTAGATGATATCAATATCTCCCCGCTTGATGTGATCCCAAATAAAATGATGACGAATCTCAATATGCTTCGTCTTGCTATGTTGCACCGGATTGTGAGAAATCTTGATAGGACTTTCATTGTCACATAGAAGAGGCACTTTGTCACATGTGACACCGTAATCCTTTAAAGTTTGCCTCATCCATAGCAATTGTGCACAACAACTTGCGGCGGCTACATATTCGGCTTCGGTGGACGAGAGAGACACACAGTTTTGCTTCTTCGAAGACCAACTCACCAAAGAGCGACCAAGGAATTGGCACCCTCCGAAAGTTGACTTCCTCTCCACACAATCTCCCGCCCAATCCGAGTCCGAGTAACCCATGAGATCGAAGCTTGCTCCTTTGGGGTACCATAAGCCAAAGTTTGGGGTATGAGCCAAATATTCAAAGATTCGCTTGACCGCCACATAGTGGCTTTCCTTAGGTGCGGCTTGAAACCGTGCACAAATTCCCACACTCAACATGATATCCGGTCTAGATGCACAAAGGTAAAGCAAGGATCCAATCATGGAGTGATATACCTTTTGATCCACCGCTTTACCATTGTGATCACTGTCAAGCTTGCATTTGGTGGGCATGGGAAACTTGACCGGCTTGACATCATCTAGCTTGAATCTCTTGAGCATGTCTTGGGTATACTTGGCTTGGTTGATGAAAGTTACTTCTCTTCTTTGCTTGACTTCAAACTCAAGAAAGAACTTCAACTCTCCCATCATAGACATCTCAAACTTCTCGGTCATTAGTGCGGCAAACTCATCATTGAAAGATTTGTTAGGAGAACCAAAAATAATATCATCAACATATATTTGGCATATGAACAAATCCCCTTTGACCCTCTTATTAAAAAGAGTGGGATCGATTTTCCCAATTTGAAACCCACGATCTTGCAACAACTCGGTAAGGTGCTCACACCACACACGTGGGGCTTATTTAAGGCCATAGAGCACCTTTTTGAGTTTGTAAACATGAGTGGGTAGCTTGGGATCCTTGAATCCCGGAGGTTGTTTGACATACACCAACTCATTCAAAGGACCATTAAGAAATGCACTTTTCACTTCTATTTGTTGCAATTTAAAATCATGATGAGATGTATATGCAAGCAACAAGCGAATAGATTGAAGACGAGCAACGGGAGCAAAGGTTTCACCATAGTCGATATCCTTGACTTGGGAGTAGGCTTGTGCCACCAATCTCGCCTTGTTTCGAACAACCACACCATTCGCATTTTGCTTGTTCTTGAAGATCCATTTTGTCCCAATGACATTATGTTCCTCCACTGGCCTTGTCACTAATTCCCAAACTTGATTGCGCTCAAAGTTGTTGAGTTCATTGTGCATAGCTTCAAGCCAATCCTCATCATCAAGCGCCTCATGTACCTTTTGGGGTTCAACACACGAAACAAACACGTGATGCTCACAAAAGTTTGACAATTGTTTACGAGTAGTTACCCCTTTTCTCAAGCTTCCAAGAACATTCTCCATGACATGTTATTGACGCTCAAGCTTGGAAGCCACCTTGGCGGCATGGCGCTCCAAAAGTTCCTCGATGGGCATTTGAGGATCAGCTTGCACATCTTGAGCACCGTCTTGATTTTGCCCTTGATCTTGAGCTTGCTCTTGATCTTGGGCACCGTCTTGAGCTTGCTCTTGACCTTGAGCTTGCTCTTGATCTTGAGTGAGCTCGAAGGCATGAACTTGACTTTGGGCATCATTTGGTGCATCACCATCTCCATGGGGTTGATCTTGCTCATTGGGTTGAGGGCCTTCACTTTGTTCTTCGGAAGCGTGTGGGTCTAGCGTAGGTGATGGCTCCACTTGAGTAGAGCATTATCCTTCTCCTTCGGCCACAAGGGGTTCCTCAATGGGGAGTATTTGACCAATCCCCATTCTTCTTATGGCTTGGGGAGGAATTTCATCACCTACATCACAAAGACCACTTTGTTCCACTTGGGAGCCGTTATTTTCATCAAACTCCATGTTACACGTCTCCTCAATGAGTCCGGTGGACTTGTTGAGGACACGGTAAGCATGAGAGTTTGTAGCATAGCCAACAAATATGCCCTCTTGAGCTCTAGGTTCAAATTTAGACAAACGAATACCCTTTTTGAGAATGAAACACTTACAACCGATCACCCGAAAGTACTTGAGGTTAGGCTTGTTGCCGGTAAGTATCTCATATGGAGTCTTGTTCAAGCCTTTGCTGAGGTAGAGCCTATTGGATGCATGACATGCGGTGTTGATGGCTTCAGCCCAAAAGTTGTACGAAGATTTGAACTCCGCCATCATGGTCCTTGCCGCATCCATCAACGTCTTCCTCTCCGCCACACCATTTTGTTGAGGGGTATAGGGTGCAACATATTGGTACTTGATCCCCTCGTCACTAAGAAACTCATCCAAGGTGTAGTTCTTGAACTCGGTGCCGTTGTCACTTCTAATCATTAAGATCTTTGCTTCATGTTGATGTTGAGTTCATTCGCAAAGTTGATGGCGGTTTGTTGATTCTCGCTCTTCCTCTTGAAGAAGTATACCCAAGTATATCTTGAGTAGTCATCCACAATTACCGAGCAATACTTTCTTCCACCAAGACTATCAAAGGATGGAGGTCCAAAGAGATCCATGTGAAGGAGCTCCAAGGGCCTCTTCGAGTAGATGATAGTCGAGGGTCGGTGAGCCGTTTCATAAATCTTTCCTTCGATACAAGCACTGCAAGCACGATCTTTGGCAAAATTCACATTTGTTAGTCCATGAACGTGATCCCCATTGAGGAGACTTTGCAAAGATCTCATATTGACATGGGCTAGTCGGCGATGCCAAAGCCAACCCACATCAACTTTAGCCATTAGGCAAGTCGTGGTCTTAGTGGGTCGCTCCGAAAAGTTCACCACATAGAGACCGTTCTCGACATGCCCAACAAAGGCTACTTTAAGAGTCTTGCTCCATAAAAGGGACACGGTATCAAGATCAAAGAAAGTTGCAAAGCCCATGAGTGCAAGTTGACGAACGGAAAGCAAATTGTATGCAAGGGACTCAACAAGCATGACCTTCTCAATAGATAAATCTTGAGAGATGACCACCTTGCCAAGTCCCAATACCTTAGAAGTTGAAGCATCACCAAATTGAACATGGGTGGGCATAGATGGAATTGGATGCACATCCACCACCAAGTCCTTGCTCCCGGCCATATGATTTGTTGCTCCACTATCAAGCAACCATGACACTCCACCGGAAGCAAACTCCTACAAGAAATCAATGCTTGGATTTAGGTACCCATTTTTAATGGGTCCTTTGAGGTTAGTAACAAGGGTCTTAGGAACCCAAATAGACCATTCAATGTACTCATAGTAAGAACCAACAAATTTAGCATAAGCATGCCCATCACTAGCACGGCACAAAACATAAGAAGGGTTAAAGTCATCGGCTTTGTTGTTAGGGGCAGTTTTGCCTTTCTTGGCATTACTACCCACTTCCTTGTTCTTCTTCTTCTCATGAGTACCCTCACCTGCCTTGACAAAAGATTCCTTGAGTGGGAGAGGTTGCTTGGTCTTGTTCTTCTTCTTCTTCTTCTTTGACTTGGGTGCGAATCCAAGTCCCTCCTTTCCTACAACTTCCTTTTGATTCGTCAAAAGGTCATTGAGGTTCTTTTCACCTTGTATGCATGTCACGAGGCCCTTCTCAAGTTGCTCCTTCAACTTGGCATTTTCCTCCACAAGGTGCACATGCTCACAACAGGGGTTAGAAGCATGGGCATAATTAGAACAAAAGGAGGACATGTGGAAATCTCCTTGTTTAGCTTCACTTGGAGTTGATCATGAGACTCTTTGAGAGATGCATGAACACCCTTCAAGACCTTGTGAGCCTTGTCAAGTGTGTCAAAATCTTCCTTGAGTCTATCATGGTCCACCCCAAGTGCAACTTTCTCAGATTTAAGCACATGGGATAGAACAATAGCATGATCAAGATCTTTTTGTAATTTAGCATGGTCAACGTTGTGTGACTCCTCAAGAGCCAAACGAAGACCTTGCTCTTCCTCAAGAGCATTGGAAAGATCCGCAATCTCATCGGCATAATCACGACTATGTCCCTCCATCTTGGAGATAGTATCCTCATGAGTCTCAATGATATCATTGGCCTCACCAAGTTGTTCCAAGAGAGCAACAAAGTGCTTCTTGGATTCACCCTTGAGCTTATTCACAAACTTTGTAAACTCATTCTCATCAACATTTACCACCTCACTATCATCAACACAATCTAACAATGAAGGAGTAGTAATGATGGTGGTTTTTATGTTAGGAGTTACCTTGTTGATACCTTTGGCCATGAGACACTTGGCAATGGTGTTTTCATTGGGGGCGCCGAAGGGAGACACCTTGGAGGGGGAAGATGTAGCAATAGCAATGGTTGCCGTTGCCATTCCTTCTCCACTTGTGTCTTCATCATCATCATCGGAAGCGTACTCTTCATGCGCCACCAAGCCCTTTGGAGGAGACTTCTTGGTGAAGTTGTTCTTGCTAGGGAAAGACTTGGCTTTGTCTTTGCGAATGAGTTTGCCACCATTGTCTTCCCTCTTCTCGTAAGGGCAATCCACCACAAAGTGACTCACATTGCCGCAATTGTAGCAAGTCCTTACTCGTTGCTTGCTCTTTGACCCACTTGAGTTGTTCTTGGTGAAGTTGGGCCTTGAGTTCCTGTTGTTGCTCCAAAATTTCCTTGACGCAAGAGCCATGTGCTCATGGTAAGCATATTTGGTGTCCTCGGGGCCACACTCCTCTTCTTCTTCCTCTTCTTCTTCCGGAATGGCCTTGGCCTTCAAAGCAAGGGTGGGAGTGCTTTTCTTTGACTGGACACAAGCAAGAGCATTGTCGGCGGTCTTGTTCATGATGTTCATGGCAATAAACTCATCCAACACTTCACTTGAGGTTAAGGTGTGAAAGTATGGCCTTTGACGAATCACAGAAGACATGGCCTTGTTGAATGGCATGATGGCCTTGAGAAACCTGCGCTTGATCCAAGTGTCATCCATATCCTTGCTCCCATGGTCTTGGAGAGCAACCGCAAGAGTAATCACCCTCCGGTATAGATCACGCGGATCCTCATCTTCTAGCATCACGAATTCATCGGCCTCATCAAGGACCACTTCAAAGTTGGGCCGTTGGATGCTTGAGCTCCCCTTGTACATATAAACAATGTGCTCCCAACAATCCTTTGGATGAGTGAAAGGATGTAAGTGAGAGAGATCTTCGGTTGGGACCGCATCTTGAAGGATGAACAAAGCGGAGTGATTGTATTGATTGTCCACTTCTTCTCTTGGGGTGAAGTTGTTTGGATCATGCGGGTAGAAGCCTTGCTCAATGATTGTCCAAAGGTTAGTTGAGCAGTGATTCAAATGAGACTTAATGCGAAAGACCCAATTAGCAAAATCACCCTTAACAAGCTTGGGAGGAGGACCATGAATATTAATGTGAGGTGTAGGGATCGGTCCTCCATAGACTGGGGGAAGGGAAACTGAGGCAAAGGTTCCCGTCCCATTCTTGTCATGAGGGGAAGAAACATGAGTACCTATAGCTGCTTCCTTAGCGGAATTGGCCTCCGACTCCGATGCGGTGGGATTAACCACAAGCAAAGGATTGGAAGAAGCTTTCATCCCCTCAAGCAATTCTTTAAGCATGGACTTGACTTTGATCGTCATAGACGTCTTAAGTGAAGCCATAGCTTCATTTAAGACATCTTGTGTGATCGAAGTCAACTCCACGGCCTCGGGCACTTCTTCCTCAGTGTCAACCATACTCTTCAGGTGGTGAAACCCTTAATAAAGAGACGAGGCTCTGATACTAATTGAAAGGATCGATATGGTTGACTAGAGGGGGGGTGAATAGGCAACTAACAATTTTTAGCTTTTCTTCACAAATTAGGTTTAGCAACAAATAGGTTGTCTAGATGTGCAACTAGGTGAGCAACCTATATGATGCAAACAACAACAACAACAAGTGCAAGCAAATGATACAACACAACAATAGCTTGCAAAAAGTAAAGGAAAGAGATAACCACAAGTGGAGCCGGTGGAGACGAGGATGTGTTACTGAAGTTCCTTCCCTTTGGGGGAAGTACGTCTCTGCTGGAGCGGTGTGGAGGCACAATGCTCCCCAAGAAGCCACTAGGGCCACCGTATTCTCCTCACGCCCTCACACAATGCGAGATGCCGTGATTCCACTAGTGGTGCCCTTGAAGGCGGCGACCGAACCTTTACAAACAAGGTTGGGGCAATCTCCACAACTTGATTGGAGGCTCCCAACAATACCACGGAGCTTCACCACAATGGAATGTGGCTCCGAGGTGACCTCAACCGTCTACGGTGCTCAAACACCAAAGAGTAACAAGATCCGCAAGGGATTAGTGGGGGGAATCGAATTTCTCTTGGTGGAAGCGTAGATCCGGGCCTTCTCAACCAATCCCTAGAAAATAAACAAGTTTGATTGGCTAGGGAGAGAGATCGGGCGAAAATGAGCTTTGGAGCAACAATGGAGCTTGGGGGGAAAAGAGGTGAATCTTCTTGGGGAAGAAGACCCCCTTTTATAGTGGGGGGACAAATCCAACCGTTATGCACCACTAAGCCCGCAGACAGGCGGTACTACCGCTCCAGGAGCGGTACTGCTGCTCCAGGAGCGGTACTACCACTCCCTGAAAACTGCACATGAGACAAAGGGAAACAGGGGGAAAACAGAGGACCGGGCGGTGGTAGCCGCGGTAGTAGGAGCGATACTACCGCCTATAGGCGGTACTACCACCCTAACTACCGCTGCTACATCTGCCCATTTTTCTGGGGACAAACGAGTACCACGGTAGTACCCTGAGGAACCACCATAGATCCCGACACGAAAAATCGAGGTCCCAGCCACGAGTGATAGTGCGAGCGGTGGTTACAGTGGTACTACCTCCTATAGGCGGTACTACCGCTGCAGCCGGCGGTACTACCGCTTGTGGCTCTTCTCCCCTCCTTCGATGCAAACGGAGGACAACTCCAAAGAAACGGAAGGGGTTGATGGGTGCAATATGAGTGTGTACGTGTTGATTCCACCCAAACCATTCCGATGCGGACCCCCTCTTGATAGTATGGTTTTCCCTATGACTCAAGTCCACCAGAAAAGAAACGCGGGAAAGAAAACCGTCTTCTCTTGAAACTCCGAGGGGCACGAATCGTCTTGTGCCAAATGCTTGAAAGACTAAAAAGCTCAATGCACATGATTAGTCCGCAAACATGTTGTCATCAATCACCAAAACTACTTAGGGAGAAATATGCCCTAACAACCGTCGTTGGTGATCAACAATTGGCTTAGCATTAGGCTCCATATTGATTTTGTGCTGACATAGAATGGGACTAATGCCCTTAAGATCATCAAGAGTATATCCAATAGCAGCACGATTATCGGTGTCAAAACCGGCAGACCTCGGGGTTGGGGGTCCCGAGCTGTGGATCTAGGATCGATGGGTAACAAGGGACGACGGACGCAGTGTTTACCCAGGTTCAGGCCCTCTCGAAGAGGTAAAACCCTATGTCCTGCTTGATTGTATTGAATGTATAACATGGTTTACAGAGTAGATCTACCTCGAGATCAGCATGAGCTAAACCCTAAGGCTATGAGGTGATGAATGAAGCTCTTAACCCTAATGACTACAACCCTCGGTTTATATAGACACCGATAGGGCTAGGGTTACCGAAGATAGATTACAACAAGGGTCCAGTCTGTGCCGGTCTCATCTCCATTGATGGCCGTGCCCTTGCCGAGAACTCCCCTGCCCCAAGCAAGGAGGAGAGGGTATGTCTCGTGCCCTTCCCTCTAAGAGGTTTGGGTTTTCCTATTCATCCCTTTCTACAGGGTCTGCTAGAGTTCTATGGGATCCAGCTCCACAACCTCACCCCGGGGCCGATATTGCACATTTCTGGCTTCGTAGCCTTGTGCGAGATATTTCTGAGTTGCGAGCCCCACTTTGACTTGTGGATGAAGTATTTCTGTCTTGTCCCCGCCTCTGGGAGGGATCTATATTTGAGGTAGGCGGCGCTGAAGTATGGCAAATAGCCGGGACAGGGTACCCAATCGGGACCCCACAAAAAGATCCCAAAGGATGGACTTCGGAGTGGTTTTATATCGAAGACGTTCCCATTACCGATCCAAATCGTCAAGGGCTACCCGAATATTCAAATGATCCGCCTATAAAGTGGTACAACTGGCGGCCTAGAGGCCCTTCCCAATAGGACAACGAAGAAGTGCGTGCACTGTCGGCCAAGATCAGGCTGCTAACTAGCAGCAAGCTGACCATGATTGAAGTTTTGGCCATCGCCATTACCCGATGCGTGCAACCCCTCCAACAGCGGGGTCACCCTTTATGGTGCTATAACGGGACCAATGATGTGACACGTCATCAGTGGCAAGGGCCAGACAACAAGGCGGCCCTGGCCAAAATACTGGCAGATCTCTTCAAGGGAGACGAAGCAGAGTTTGCTCGCATGAGTATTCGAGAAGGCTGCTCCGGATACAATCCGGCGGACTGGGTAAGTCACAATCCATTACTTTGAGCCCACAGATCGTACCGAATTCTTACTGATCGCCACTTGAACAGGGATGGAGGCGTCAGGTTGCGTCCATTAGTTGTCCTCCCCCTCAATCAGAGAATCACTCTCGTGATGGCGACCCAGGGTATCATGACGATCCAGAGACGTCAATCAAATTTGAAGATGGGGTGTTCTATCAGGAGGGCCTTAATGGCGGCAAATGGCTGTAACTGCCGATCACCCCGAGGCTCTTTCCTCTTCCACTGTAAGTGAAAAGAAGACCCTCTCCCAAACAGGGCGCTCGTCTCGCGCTACCCCCCGCGTGCTGACTTCTACTCCCAAGGGTCGCCGCACTACGCATAAGAATGTCTCAGGAGGAGCGTGGACCGCGCCAGCTTCGGCCATTGATGGGAGATCAAAGCGGAAAGCTTCCGCCGAGGCGGAGGCACCTGCCCCCTCGGCCCAAAGGTAACAAATTTCGGAACTACAGTGAGGGTTGCCGCTGGCACTTTCTTATTAGAGCTTGCTCAATTTTGCAGGAGGCATATGCCCCTACACCAATCCGAAGATATCCCGGATGCACCGAGGCGCAACTCCGGGCCCAAGTCTTCAGCACAAGCAAGAGCCTCCTCCGAACACGCGGCGACTGGCGTACCTCTGGCGGACTCCGATGACGTTTTGGTCACTAATTCCGAGGTCGAGAGCGTAATAAACCATCACCGCCGGTGGGAGACTTTATGTCATACTGCCTTTGCCGAACAAGAATTTAATGTTTTTAGTTCGGTGGATGCGTACCTTGGAGCAGCCCGGACAGGTCTAGACGGGATTGCCAATCTATTTGCCGCCAAGGTGCAGGTATATAGCTTAAAAGCAGATCATGTTCCCTAACCAACTAGCCCCCAAGCCTTAATTCGGGCGGGACGGCCAAGTTAAGGGTGTCTAATGATATTATTTTTGTAGGCCGCAAGAGAGCAGAACAAAAAGCTGTCCGAGGACCTTGAAGTGAGTCGGACACAGTTGGTCGAAGCCAAGGCCGAACTAGATGTGGCTTAAAAAGTCAGGAGCGAATTGTCCGGTGAGTAGTGAAGACTGTTTTTGTAGGTATACATTGTATGCCAAGCATTAACACCGTATTCTCCGTACAGCCGCGGGAGCTGTAAACGAGCTGCGGAGGGAGCTGGAGGCCGGTAAACGAGTACTGACGTGAAGTCAGGAGGAGAAAAATGAGCTCAAGGCAGAAAATCAACGACAAGCCGAGGAAATTAAGAGCTTGAAAGCTCAGCTGGCCCAGACCGCGAAGGAAAACCAGAAGCTGAAAGGTGGTATATTCGGTAAGTGTTGATCGTACCGTGCTGTTGGCAAGTGTCATTGATGTGTTAATGATGATGTGCCACACCTGCTTGTTAGGTCTCCTGACTGGGCGGCCTGAGGAAGAAGTAAGCGCTTATGACAGGAACCTTCTAAAGGAACTGTCGAAGACCTATGAAAAGGCCCGGAAAGCCATGAAGAGCATGGTGAAGGCGTTATGGCTGTCAGATGCGCCACTAGAGAGTATGGCCGAACTAGCCAGTCACTTTAAAGGGGCTCGGCGAAGGTTTGAGTTATGGAAGATCTCGGCCAGCCGAGAAGGAGCGCGCGAGGCGTGGGCTATGGTAAAGACCCGCTTCACCATGCTAGACCCGGTGCATATGGCCCGGGTTGGTCCCGTGGGCCCTGACAGTCAAGAGATACCACTAAGCTTGGTGTATGATGAAGTGATGCAAGCCGCTCGCTATTCTCAAAAGGATTGTGCTTTAGAATAGTTGATAGACAATGTTGGGATTGAGTAGTCTTGTCAATTCTATGTATCTATGTACTTTACATTAACCGTGCTCAATCCGCGTTCTTATTGTTATTTTTGAAAGAATGTTGTCTTAACCGGCCATCGGCTTCTGCCTCTCCGATCAGAGATCGAGGAGTGTTCCATACTGTGCGCCATAGGAAACAAGGCAACAATTTGGGAACCAGGCAATCCGGCCCTCTGGTTTAAACAGACGAAACATATGCGAAGAGCGATGTTATATTACTGTTTAACGTAAGAAACATCTGCCGATGAAAATAGTTCCTCCAAGAGTTCCTTTCATCGGGTAAAATTATAGTCCGGACATGTAGGTTCAATGGACACCAATGGCTTTAAAAAAGAACCCTGGTATTAAGCTCGAGGTTGTATTCACTTCCCTTAGGCCAACTTGTTGTATTCTATAAGAACGCTAGCTTTCAGCTTCACCCGTCTGAGGTACGGTCCCGGGTGACCCGGTTGTAACAATCGCAGAGGTGCTCCCTTTACGCCATAGCCGAACAATCGGGAACGTAGGGGTAAGCACAGGAGCCAGGCAACCCAGCTTGGCAAAGATCTTAAGGCAAACAAGTGCATATGTTGGCATAACATGTGTGAGAAGGATGCAATCAGTACGAATGCGGTTTATACATTTATACGGCTCTTCTGAGGGAGCCCCCAGGAAAAGCTGGGTGTTACATTCAATGATGTATATAATGCGAGCTTGGTATGGTTCGGTTTAGCCGGACTAGCACCATGTCGAAGAGAAAAAGGGAAGAAGGGGAAGGTGGAGATGTATGCCAAGCTCAGGCATAAAAATGCCGCAACCTTGCTGCGTTCCACGGGTTCGACCCAATGGCAGTCTGATTGTTCAAGGGATCGAACTAGGCGAGGCTTGATGCCACTTATGATGAGTCCGTTGGCTCGTTCGACCTGTCTGTTGGTCTGTGGGTGGTACACCGAGGCATAATCGAGCTTAATGCCCATTTTACCGCACCAGTCTTTAACTTCCTGGGCGGTGAAGTTGGTACCATTATCGGTAATTATACTGTGGGGGACACCATAATGGTGTACGACATTGGATAAGAAGTCAACGACTGGTCCGGATTCTGCCGAAGTGACGGGTCTTGCCTCGATCCACTTGGTGAATTTGTCGACCATGACCAATAGGTACTTCTTTTTGTTTGTCCCCCCTTTGACTGGTCCGACCATGTCGAGACCCCAGACTGCAAAAGGCCACATGATCGGTATCGTCCGAAGAGCTGTGGGGGGCATGTGGCTTTGATTTGCGAACAGCTGGCATCCGACGCAATGTTGGACTAATGTCCGGGCATCTTCACGGGCGGTAGGCCAGAAAAAACCTGCTCGGAAAGCTTTGCTGACCAGAGCCCAAGCTACCGCGTGGTGTCCGCCCATGCCCGCGTGTATCTCTGCCAAAAGCTGCTACCCCTCTTCTTCGGAGATGCACCTTTGTTAAACTCCTGTGGTACTCTTCTTATAGAGTTCACCCTCATGGACCTTGTATGCTTTAGAGCTGCGAACTATGCGTCGTGCTTCGGTTTGATCCTCCGAAAGTAGATGTTGTGTGAGGTAGGCTAGCAGGGGTTCTATCCAGGGTAGGATTACGACCATTACCTCGTGTGCAGAAGGTGTTTCCTCGAGTGTGGAGCCGCCGATGACGTGCTCGTCTTGTTCATTTTCGGGCGAGGCATTGCAAGCGTGCTCGTTGGATGGTGCACTGGTGATGTCGTCTTGCCATACCACGGAGGGCTTAAAGAGCCGCTCAAGGAAGGTGTTTTTAGGAACCGGGTCACGCTTGGCGCCCATGCGGGCGAGAACGTCGGCTGCTTGATTGCTGTGACGCCCCCGATTCAATCGCACACTAATCATACACGCAAATGTGTACGATCAAGATCAGGGACTCACGGGAAGATATCACAACACAACTCTAAGAAATAAATAAGCCATACAAGCATCATAATACAAGCCAGGGGCCTCAAGGGCTCGAATACAAGTGCTCGATCAGAGACGAGTCAGCAGAAGCAACAATATCTGAGTACAGACATAAAGTTAAACAAGGTGCCATAAGATGGCTAGCACAAACTAGGATACAGATCGAAGAGGCGCAGGCCTCCTGCCTGGGATCCTCCTAAACTACTCCTGGTCGTCGGTGGCGGCCTGCACGTAGTAGTAGGCACCCTCGGTGTAGTAGGGGTCGTCGAAGGTGGCGTCTGGCTCCTGGGCTCCAGCATCTGGTTGCGACGTCCGAGAAGAATGGAAAAAGGGGGAAAAGAGGGAGCAAAGCAACCGTGAGTACTCATCCAAAGTACTCGCAAGCAAGGATCTACACTACATATGCAATGGTATCAATGAAATGGGTAGTATCGGTGGACTGAACTGCAGAATGCCAGAATAAGAGGGGGATAGCTAGTCCTATCAAAGTCTACGCTTCTGGCAGCCTCCATCTTGAAGCATGTAGAAGAGAGTAGCAAGTGCAGCATCAAGTAACATCGCATAGCATAATCCTACCCGACGATCCTCTCCTCGTCGCCCTGTGAGAGAGCGATCACCGGGTTGTATCTGGCACTTGAAAGGATGTGTTTTATTAAGTAACCAGTTCTGGTTGTCATAAGGTCGAGGTACAACTTCGGGTCGTCCTTTTACCGAGGGACACGGCTATTCGAATAGATAAACTTCCCTGCAGGGGTGCACCACATTACCCAACACGCTCGATCCCTCTGGCCAGGCACACTTTCCTGGGTCATACCCGGCCTCGGAAGATCAACACGTCGCAGCCCTACCTAGGCCTAACAGAGAGGTTAGCACGCCGGTCTAAATCCTATGCGCGCAGGGGTCTGGGCCCATCGCCCATTGCACACCTGCACGTTGCGTGGGCGGCCAGCTGGGCTGGGCCAGCCCTAGCGGGGGAGGTGTCGGAGTAATGGGCCACGGGTAGCCTAACCCGGGTCCCTGAGCATTTCAAGACATTGGGCCGGCTGCGCCCCTCAAGCATCAAGGATGAAGCGCCGCCTTCTGGTGGCCGGCTGGCTCATGAGGCCGGCTGCCAGAGGACGGCCAAGCACCAGAAGACGGCCCCAAGATGGGCCGACTCCTAGCAGGCGGCCTCCACAGAGGCCGGCTCCTAGAACAGGCGGCCCACGACGCCCTCAAAGTCTACGCCCCCATTAAGAAGACAAGACAGGATGTGGCTACAGTATAGCCCATTCCCCCATATCCAGGGCACGGCGTAGCCACAGTGCTCTGTACAGGCAGAGATCTCCTCACGACATGGCACTGTGGCCACCCCACCCTTGACGTCATTCCTATCAGGCGAAGCCCTGTTCCCACGACGGCCTGTCGGTATGGCCTGCAGGCGGCAGGCCCTACCAGGCAGCGAGAGACTGGAGGGCGGCAGAGCGTGACCAGTCGGACCGGTGGGAGGCCGGCCTCTAGCAAGCGGCCCCTCCTCCCTTGAAGTCCGCATGCCATTAAACCAGAAAAAACATGATGTGGCTACAGTGATCTCCCACCCGACAGCGGGACTATAGCCATGCCCCCCCCGACCAAGCATGCGTCATCAGCATTATGGCTACAGCAACAAGCAGCCGATGAGACTCGCAAGTGGCGGGAGCGGCCTGTCGGCTCCGAGCCAGACCAGTCGGCGGGGCCCACCAGGCGGCGGGCCCCAGCAGCTGACAGAGAAGCCGGCGGCCAGAGACGCTGACCGCCGGACCCTACACCCGGCCAGATGACTATTGTACCCCTGGGGGGTAGGCCTATATAAACCCCCCAGGGCACCCATGCAAAGGGTTCCGAACCTGTGAAACCTAGACTCATTCAGAGTGAGGAGAGAGTCAGCCCTGCTCTCTTCTACCTCTGGCATACAACTCAAGGAGCACCTTGTACTCACTAGTGCCTTAGTGATCATGCGGAGACTCCGCAGAGCAGGACTAGGGGTGTTATCTCCTAGGAGAGCCCCGAACGTAAAGTACGCCGGTGTTCGTGTCTACGCCTCATCCCGCTTCCAGGCACTGGCGACGTTCTACTAGCTCCCACCATGATAAGCCATCCCTTGGCATATGTCGCATTGAACCCCCGACATTTGGCACCCACCATGGGGCTAGGTGCACCGCCGTCCGGAGACCTGTTCTGGACGGGAACCTTGTTCCTTCCTGGCAAGCGCAGCTAGCCCGGCACGCCAGGCGGCGCCTGCGCCGACGCGCTGCGCGGCATGGAGGTCGTCTGCGCGGCAAGTTGCCTCGCCGATCTTGTTGGTGAGATTCTCCTTCCCGACGAGCCCGCATCTGACGCGGGCACAGATGACCCCGAGAGCCGCCTCGTCGGCCTCCTCGACCAGCTGCATGTCGGCAGCGAGCCTGCTGCAGACTTGGAGTCGGTTGGCTCCACCGACCCGATGCTTGTCGATTCCGACACGGCGTCGCTTGACACATTCCCCACCAGCGTGGTGGTCTCCGACGAACCGCTCCCTCGCGCGAACAGTGGAGGAGGCACCGTCGCGGAGGTGCTTGTCATCGAGCATGGCGAGCACTCTGGCGGAGGTGGCCAGGATCCGCTGCAGGCGGCAATGCGGGACCTGTCCGCACCCGTAGCACCCGGTGTGAACGGTGAAACACTGGAAGCATGCCGTATCGCGCTTCTCGACAGCGCCAACAAGTTGGCGGCCATGAGACGCCTCACCGAGGCTTACCACCGTGAGATCGACCGCGCCGTCTGCGGCACGCCGGCTGCTGGCGAGCCCAGCTGCGCGGGCACGGCCCGACAGCGTGGCGCGGCCATCGCCAGCATGTTGGGGGCCGACCGCCCAGTCTACGCCACGCCGATGGAGAACTTGCGTGCCGCCCAGGCGGCGGCAGAAGAACTGGACCGCCTGGAGGGCGACGAGCATCGCTGCATGACGGAGCGCGTCCAACAGCTCATCGATGCGGCAGCCGCATGATGGAACCCGACTTACAGGCCGGGAACCTTCCCCCTCGCCGAGGGCACGGCGCGACCTCCCGGACGCCAACAGACGGCGCCCGCGACGGAAGAGACCCAGAGCCGGTTGCAAGCCGCAGCCGCGCCCGCATCTCCATCGAGCGCGACCAAGACGGCCACCCACGAGTAGTGGAACGGCGGGACGGTCATCCACCTCCCCCGCGCAGAAAGAGGCGCACTTCCCCGCCGCCTGTTGACCACCCGACACTCGGCGACCGCCTTGGCCGCCGAGAAGGAGTCGGGGAGAACGATGCCCGCCACCGGATCGACCGCCTCAACCGGTCCCTGGCGCTAGAAGAAGAAGACGCATTGGGTCCGCCTTGCTTTGGCCCCCGCATCCGTGACGAGCCCTTCCCCAAAGGGTTCACTCTCCCAAGAGATACGCCCAAGTACAGCGGCTCCGTGAAGCCGGAAGACTGGCTGGTCGACTACTCCACGGCCATCAGCATCGCAAACGGCAACAAGCGCGTTGCCGTGAAGTATGTTCCGCTCATGCTCCAAGGCACCGCCCGGACATGGCTGAATAGCCTGAAGCCCCGCAGCATCAACAGCTAGGTTGATTTCATCGAAGCCTTCAACCGCAACTTCACCAGCACGTACAAGCAGCCACCCAAGCCTCGCCAGCTCTCCTTGTGCGTCCAAGGCCCCGACGAGTCGACTCGCGACTACCTCACGCGCTGGGCCGAGCTGCGCAACTCCTGCGAAGGCGTGCACGAGGTGCAGGCCATTGAGTATTTCACAGCCGGGTGCAGAGAAGGCACTCTGCTCAAGCACAAACTCCTCTGCGATGAGCCGGCCACCCTCGATGAGTTGCTGATCATAGCGGACAAGTACGCCACGGCCGACTCCTCCATGAAGGCGGAGATTCAACTTGATGCATCCGGCAAAGTGGCTCCTCAAGCTCCTCGGACCCCGGCTGGTGACGCCAGTCGGCGGCAGCAGCAAAACGACAACAAGCGCAAGGCGCCACAACCGGCTTCTACAAGCCGGCAGGTGGCGACAGTCGAAGACCAGCAGCCGGAAGGGCAGCCTCCTCCCAAGCGCCAGAAGGGCGGCAAGCCCAACTGGTTGCCCGCCTTCTCATACGAGCAGACTCTCGATGCACCCTGCAAGTTTCATAGCGGCACGAAGCCATCCAACCACACCACTCAGAAGTGCCACTGGCTCACCAGGATCGCCAAGGGCGACATACTCCTGCCTCCTCCACCTGCTGGCCCGCCGCCTCCGCCGCCCCAGCAGCCGGCGGTTCGGCCAGTCGGAGCGATCCAAGATGAGTTCCCTGAAGAGCACGGAGCTTACGTCGTGTTCACCAGCGTGACTGACGACAGGCGCAGCCAGCGTCAACAGCGCCGGGAAGTGAACGTTGTCGCTTCTAAAGCTCCGGAATTCATGCACTGGTCGAAGAGGCCGATCAGTTGGAGCCGATCTGACCACCCAGAGGTGATGCCTGCTCCGGGTTGTTATGCCCTGGTGCTGGATGCCACCTTCGCTACGGAGAGGCGGGCCGCTCGTTTCTCCCGAGTTCTGATAGATGGCGGCAGCAGCATCAACATCCTCTACCGTGACACCATGGAGAAGTTGGACATTAAAGAGAAACAGCTCCAGCCCAGCCGGACTGTCTTCCATGGCATTGTGCCTGGCCTGTCCTGCTCGCGGATCGGCAAGATCAAGATAGATGTCCTTTTCGGAGAGAAGGATCACTTCCGCCGAGAGCCAATCTGGTTCGAGGTGGTTGATCTTGAAAGCCCCTACCACGCGTTGCTTGGCCGGCCCGCCCTGGCCAAGTTCATGTCAGTCCCCCACTACGCCTATCTCAAGATGAAGATGCCGAGCACCAAGGGCATCATTATCGTGGCTGGTGACTAACAAAAGTCTGTCGCCTGTGCCACTGCCAGCAGTCGGCTGGCCGAGTCCCTTGTGATTGCTGGCGAGAGGAGGCTCCTTGACCGGGTTGTGGCAATGGCAGGCAAGCAGCCGGAAATGTCGCCAAAACCTAAGGAGTCAGAAGCTGAGGGCTCGTTCAAGCCGGCGAAAGAAACAAAGAAGATACCCCTGGACCCGGAGCACCCGGAGAGGTACGCTGTCATTGGTGCAAACCTTGACAGCAAATAGGAAAGCGAGCTCGTCGATTTCCTCCGTGAGAATTGGGACATCTTTGCATGGTCTCCTAAAGACATGCCGGGTGTTCCGACGGATTTCGTCGAGCACAAGTTACATGTCCGACCTGGTGTCAAGCCAGTCAGGCAGCCCTTGTGCCGCCTGTCGGAAGAAAAGAGAGGAGTAATTGGAGAAGAAATAGCCTGGCTTCTAGCAGCGGGCTTCATTATGGAAGTATTCTTCCCAGAGGGGTTAGCCAACCCAGTCCTTGTGCTGAAAAAGAATAAGAAGTGGCGCATGTGTATTGATTATACCAGCCTCAACAAAGCTTGCCCCAAAGATCCATTTGCTTTGCCAAGAATTGACCAAGTGATAGACTCCACATCCAGATGCGAGCTGTTGAGTTTTTTGGATGCATACTCAGGGTACCACCAGATCAAACTGAACCCAGCCGACAGGCTGAAGACCGCCTTCATCACACCATTCGGAGCCTTCTGCTACCTGACCATGACGTTCGGCTTGAGGAATGCCGGCGCCATGTTTCAGCGTTGCATGCAGAAGTGTCTCCTCAAGCAACTCGGCAAGAACGCCCATGTCTATGTGGATGATATCGTGGTGAAGACGGAGAAGCGTGGCACCCTACTAGAGGACCTTAAGGAAACCTTTGAAAACTTGCGTCGTTTTCAAATCAAGCTCAACCCGGAGAAATGTGTCTTTTGAGTACCAGCCGGCCAGCTTCTTGGTTTCCTGGTCTCAGAGCGTGGCATAGAGTGCAATCCTGTGAAGATCAAGGCCATCGAGAGGATGGAGGTGCCCACCCGACTGCTGGATGTGCAAAAATTCACCGGCTGCTTGGCATCCATCAGCCGTTTCATCAGTCGGCTGGGCGAGAAGGCTCTTCCTCTGTACCAGCTTATGAAGAAAACCACTTTTTTTGAGTGGAATGACAAGGCGGATGAAGCTTTTCTCCTGCTCAAAAAGGTGTTGACCACTCCGCCTGTCCTAGCGGCTCCGACTGCTAAGGAGCCGATGCTTCTCTACATCGCCGCCACCAGTCGGGTGGTCAGCACAGTCATAGTTGTGGAACGCAAAGAAGACGGCAAGGCACAGCCGGTCCTGAGACCGGTGTACAACTTGAGCGAGGTGTTGTCAGCCTCCAAGCAGAACTACCCCCACTATCAAAAGTTGTGTTATGGCGTGCATTTCGCCGCCAAGAAGCTGAAGCCATACTTCCAAGAGCATCCAATCACGGTTGTTTGCACCGCCCCGCTTGCGGAGATCATAGGCAGCAGAGATGCATCGGGCCGAGTGGCCAAGTGGGCCATCAAGCTGGCCCCCTACACCATCTTCTACCAACCTCGCACCGCCATCAAATCCCAGGCGCTGGCCGACTTCCTCGTCGACTGGGCTGAGACCCAGTACCTGCCGCCAGCTCCAGACTCCACTCATTGGCGGATGCACTTCGATGGCTCGAAGATGCGCACCGGTCTGGGAGCCGGCATCGTCCTCACCTCTCCCAAAGGCGACAACCTCAGATACACGCTGCAAATCCACTTTGCCGCCTCCAACAACGTGGCCGAGTACGAAGCACTCTTACACGGGCTCCGGCTTGCCAAGGAACTCGGTATTCGCTGGATCCTGTGCTACGGTGACTCCGACTTAGTGGTCCAGCAGTCGTTAGGCGACTGGGACGCTAAGGATGCAAACATGGCAAGCTACCGCTTCCTCACCCAGCAACTCAGTGGATACTTTGAAGGGTGCGAGTTCCTCCATGTGCCGAGAAACGACAATGAGCAAGCCGACGCCTTGGCACGGATCGGCTCCACCGGGCAAGCAATACCAGCCGGCGTCGCCCTGCAATGCCTCCTCAAGCCGTCTATCAAGCCGTCACTAGAATCAGACTCCATCTTCATGCCGACTCCCCCCGAGGCAGCCGTCTCGGGGACTTCACCAAGTGGCCTGGGGACTGCAGCAGTCGCACCCGGCCCGGGGACTCCACAACCCGGCCCGGGGGCTGCAGCAGCCGTCTCAAGGACTTCACCAAGCGGCCCGGGGACTGCAGTAGTCGCACCCGGCCCGGGGACTCCACAACCCGGCCCGGGGGCCGCAGCAGTCGGCCCGGGGACTTCAACAACACAGCAAGACACCGTTGGCTCCACCCCGCCGCCTCCCCTCCTAACCGCCCTCGTGCAAATAGCAGTTCTGGCAGTCGAAGAAATAGCAGCACCTTCATGGGTGCAGCCCGTCCTCAACTTTCTGGTGAACAAGGAGCTGCCGACTGATGAAATCTCGGCCTGACAAGTGCAACGTCGGGCAGCAGCATACACCATTGTTAACAGAGAACTTGGGAGGCATAGTGTCACTGGCGTGTACCAGCGCTGCGTGGAGCCGGAGAAAGGCCAAGCAATCCTCAAAGATATCCACCAAGGTGAGTGTGGTCACCACGCGGCTTCAAGATCACTTGTTGCCAAAGCTTTCTGCCATGGTTTTTTCTGGCCAACTGCTCTAGAAGACGCAAAAGACTTGGTCCAGAAATGTATGGGGTGTCAGAAGTTCCGCTCCAAGCCACATTCACCGGCTTCTGCACTCAAGACCATCCCCATTACCTGGCCCTTTGTCGTCTGGGGCTGGACATGGTGGGACCATTCAAGACAGCGCGCGGCGGCATGACTCATCTACTTGTCGCCGTGGACAAGGTCACCAAGTGGATAGAAGCCAAACCAATCAAGAAGTTGAATGGTCCGACCGCTGTGACTTTCATCGCAGACATCACCACCCGGTATGGCATACCACACAGCATCATCACCGACAACGGCACAAACTTCGCCAACGGCGCCTTGGCTCGTTTTTGCGCGACGCAGGGCATCCGACTGGACTTAGCGTCCGTTGCCATCCGCAGTTAAACGGCCAGGTGGAGCGAGCAAACGGCCTCATTTTGTCCAGCATCAAGCCCCGACTGATCGAGCCTCTGGAGCGTTCGGCCGGCTGTTGGCTCGATGAGCTGCCGGCCGTCCTCTGGAGCCTGCATACAACTCCAAACAAGTCAACCGGCTTCATGCCCTTCTTCCTCGTCTACGGTGCCGAAGCCGTCATCTCGACGGACATAGAATTCGACTCCCCTCGAGTCACCATGTACACTGAGGAGGAGGAAAAAGAAGCACGAGAAGACGGCTTCGATCTGCTGGAAGAGGGCCGGCTGTTGGCACTCAGCCGGTCCGCCATCTACCAGCAGAATCTACGCCGATACTACAATCGGAAGGTCAAGCCAAGATCTTTCCAAGAGGGAGACCTTGTGCTCCGGCTGATCCAGCGAACAGCCGGCCAGCACAAGCTCTCGGCACCTTGGGAAGGCCCCTTCATCATCAGCAAAGTTTTGGGCAATGACTCCTACTACCTGATCGATGCTCAGAAGCCCAGAGCACGCAAGAGAGATGACTCCGGCAAGGAGACAGAGCGGCCGTGGAACGCAAACCTCCTTCGAAGATTTTACAGTTGATGTAGTATGTACCACGCTACCCTTTGTATTAAGTACGAAGACTCCGGGTTCCCCGAGAAGAACTCGGGGGCTACCCTCTTTTATCTGCGTGATGAGTATTACGCCTATAAATGTGTCATTTCATTATTCCGCCTGGCACCGGGTTCGACCAGTCGGCCCGGGGGCTCGCCGCCTTGTACTATGTGGTACGTCCTGCAGCCGGACAAGTAATGCGTTGGCGCCTCAACTTTCTCCTGCCAAAGCCACAGTTTGCAGAGCGACTGTCCGATGGGCAGGGGTTAAAGGCAGAAAAGGTGTCCGCATGAAAAATGGCTAAGGACCCAAAGCATGCACATAGTTCAGGCCGGCTTCCGCCTCATTGACCGGCTGCGGAGCAGCCGGCTTCTACTTATCTTACTAACGCTCTAGTCGGCTAAGTACTTGCTCTCCCGAAAGTAGCTAAGTACTTGACCCAGCCGCAGTCCGCAGAGCGGCTGTTTGGCTGGCAATACAGCAGCCAAGGGAGGGCGGCAAAGGAAAAAAGCCAAGGAGCAGAAAGCAAGGAAAGTCAGAGCTCGGCAAGAGCGCAACTTATGTAGAAGAGTATCTGCATGTCAATAGGCCCTTGGCCAGCATTCAACAGAGTTTGAAATACACCCCGTGGGTGGCATTGTGCGAATTTAACAAAGTTTGTCGAGACTGATAAAACAGGAAAAATAAAAGACAAGTCAGCGGCCTAGGGAGCAGCAGAGGGGTCCGACTGGTTGGCGGAGTCGGTAGTGCCGATTGGTGGAACGGACGGCTGGTCAGTCTCCGCTTGGTCACCTCCAGCAGCAGTCGGCGCACTCGAGCGCGGCTCGTCGTTTGAGGCATGATCAAGCTGAGACTGGTCGTCCGCCCCGACCTCTGTCATATCTTCTTCGCTCTCCCTGTCCTCCTCGCCTTCCCCCTCGTCACTGGAGTCGATCATCTCGGCCGAGTCGTCGTTGTCCTCCGGGTTCAGCCCGAACCACTCCGGTGGCGCCTCGGCACCGTCCTCAGCCAGCTCGGGAACAAAGATGTTGGTGTTGGTGTACTCGGCGATCGCCGCTGCCCGTCTGACAAGATCGCGCTCCACCGCCACCAGCTCCTCTTGGGCCTCCTGCCAAAACATGGTCAACTGGGCTAGATTTAGCCCAGGGTACCATGCCTTGATGAATTCCAAGGCCTGGCGCGCGCCAGCCCAGGCTGAGGAACCCTTCCAAGCCTCGAGTTGACCGGCCGCCACCTCCAGCCAGTCGGCAGTCCGACTGGGAGTGCGCGGAGCCGGCATGTCCGGCCAAAGGGTGGAGATCGCTTGGGCCCCGACACGCTGAAGACGGCGCAGCATCCGATGAGCTGGCCAGAGGCGGGCCTGGATGCTGAGGAGCTATTCGCTAAGAGTCCGGGGGTGTCGGCAGCGATCTGCATGCCTTCCGTTCTCCGTTCTCTATGATAAGCCTCAATAGCCTGGTTGAAGGCGTCAGAGTGGCCAGGAAAGAAGTCTGCTCAGGAAGAAAGCAAAGAAATCAGAAGTCAGAAGCTAGACGCCGGCTCGATCGGCAACCGGCAGCTCAAAGAAAGAAAAAGAAGAAAGCTTACCATCAACTATGTCTTCAATCCTGCCGAAACCGGATTTCAGCAGCGCCTCCCTGTCAGTCCAGGCGGAGCGTTCGGTCTTGAACTCGGCAAGGAGACGGGACTCTTTTACCTCCGCCTCCTTCTGGGCCTTCTAGAGAAGCTCCGCCTGCTCCGTCAGTTGCTTGGCCAGTCGGTCACGCTCTTGGGCCAGCTCATTGCACTCCGCCTCCTTGGCGCGCAACGCGGTGTTGGCCTCACCCAGCTGCTACTGCAAAGTAGCGTTGGCCTCTGCAAGAGCAGAGGAAGGGAAAAATATCAACCATCAACAAAAAAGAGGTACGGCTGCCAAGGAGATCCGGCCCGACTGCTCAGCAGTCGTCCCGAATCTCGGGGGCTACAGCCCGCGGGTGCACTGTCGCGCCCCCGCAGAGAAAGAAAATGAAGACTTACTCCGGCTTTCCGAGTCGGCGGTCCGCCGGTCCAGCTCTCGGACGTTGGAGTTGAAGGTGATCGCGCGAAGGTTATGATAGTCCTATAATGAAGATAGCAGATAAAGTTAGCACTCGAAGCTTGCCAATTAAAGTTCCGAGCCGCCTGCTCAGCAGCCGACCCGAAACTCGGGGGCTACACCCAGTGGGTGCGCTGGCGCGCCCCCATAGAGAGAATACAAGAATCAAAGACGAAGAAATAAAGGACGTACCCGAATGGCCGCTCGCGAATCCAAGAACGCACTGTTGCACTGTTGAAGAGCGGTGGCCTCAGCTCGGAGTTTGGCCTGGATGTCTAGGATCGCCTGGTTTAAGGCGCCGGTCCCACCTCCACGCACCCACTCGGCGGGCGCGGGGCTGGTTGCTTCGGCATCTGGGACGGACGAGCTCGCAGCGCCGGCTTCTAGCGGTCGCGGCGCCGAAGCCGCCTTTGCGCCTCGGCGGCGCGATGGTATGCGAGCCTCAGGAATTGGGCCCGTCACTACCTCGTTTTCGGCTGGCGGCACCGGCGGGGCAGCCGGCTGTTTGTCCCGCGCTCCTCCAGACGGCGGCGACGGAGGCACGAGTACCTCCGGCATGACGACATCGCCGCCTTCTCTCCCCATGACCGGCTGTTCGACGCCGGCTCCCCCAGTCGGCGCCGTAAACTCTGGTGGTGGCGGCGCGAAGTTCAAGGGAGTGACGAGTAGCGGCGCCTGACAGCGCGCGGCTCCTTCACCCAGCCTCTTCTCCGCGGCATCGGCTTCAGCCTCCGCCAGCCTCTTCAATGCGACGGCTTCTGCCCTGTCCGCCTCCGCCTTCTCCATGCGGGCGGCTTCCTGCTCCTCGCGCGCCTCCCGCGCGTTTCGTTCCTGCGCCTCCTGGAGGTCGGCTGCTGGGTCGATTCGCCGGGTGGTAGTAGAGGTCTCCATCGACCCGATGACGGAGGCGGCGGCCGACTTCTCAAGGGAGAGCGGAGCCCTAAGTCAAGGAAAATAAAGCAAAGAAGCTCAGACGGAACCAACAAGAAAAGAAAGCACAAGGAAAAGACACTTACGCCAACACCATAGGAGGCACCTTCGGAAGCTTCAGGAACTTGGTCGGCTTTGCGGCGGCCTCCTTCCGCTTAGTCGCTGCGGTCGGGTTCTTAGCCTTCTTCGGCATGCTACCGAACAAGACGACGCCTTGTTTGCACTTGCGCGTACCGCCTCGAGCAGCCGGCCCGGCAGAAGGGCCCATGTCCGCCTTGTCAGCGCCTCGCGCATGGCGCGGCTCATCCTCCTCGTCATCGTCATCAGGCCAAGTCTCAAGTCCGCCTCCTTCTTCGGAGCCGCCTGCTACATCGCCGCCGCCCGCGGTGTCGTCTTCCAGGGCGGCCGCCCCCAAGTCAGGGTCGTCCACGTCGCTCACTTCCCGGTCCGGCTGATAGCCTTCACCCGGCCCCACCACGGCGGCCGCCGCCGGAGCAGGCGGCGGGTCGGCGCAGGAGTATGGCCGCTTGCCGAACCGCCAGGACCCTTCCGACAGCTTGAGGTCGGAGATCTCGTTCACCATACGGGCAACTTCGGCAGTCGGCATGTCCCTCGTGCACATCCGGCTCGGGTCACGGTGCCTGCTCATCCGACAGATCAGATGAGACCGGCCTTGGAGCGGGAGAACCCGGCGCTCGACAAAGGCGACCAGCAGGTCAGACACCTTGAGGCCTTCTACGCCCGTTAGCACCCGGAGCCGGTTGATGGCGGCGGTGGCGTCGGCCGACAAGGGTCTCGGCTTGTAGCCCCAGTTGGCCCGAGGCTCGGCCGGAGGGCCGGCTTCATAGGGTGGCAAGTTGATGAAGTCGATTGCCGGGTCGACGTTCTCCACGTAAAAGTATGATTTCTGCCACAGTTTAACCGACTGTGACAGCTTGATGGCGGGGAAGGCATTCTTCCCCGACGGACGGCGCACCGCGACGAAGGCACCGCACTGGGCCGCCTTCTCCCTGGCGGAGGTGCCCAGTTTGGTTTAGAAGAATGCTCCACACAACTCGATGGTGGGCAGGATGCTAAGATAGCCCTCGCACATCGTGACGAAGGCGGATAGCAGCGTCACGTTGTTGGGCGTCAGATGATGCGGCTGAAGATGGTAGAAGTCGAGGAAGGAATGGAGGAATCCACTCGCCGGCAGGCCGAAGCCACGGAGGAAGTGCGAGCGGAAGATGAACCGCTCGCCTCCTTGCGGCGCCGGTGAAATCTCCCTCTCCGGCGGCACGCGCACCTTAACGAAGCCCGCGCCGGGCAGCCGCCGTGTGGCACGAAGGAAGGCAAGATGGTCCTCGATCACGACCGAGCCATCCCAGTCCCCTCCCTTCTCACGCGCCATGGGAACCGAGCCAGACGGAGAAATGGCGCTGCGGCGGAGGCGAGGGCCGTGGTAGAGCAAGAGGCTTGGGGCGAAGGGGACCGATGGCGACGAGCTGCGGCGGCGCCTCGGTGGAGCGCGGAGGTGCGGCGGCAGCAAGGAAAGGAGAAGGACGAAAATGGCGAAGGGAGAGGAGGGCGCGAGTGCTCTGCCGCTCCTCCTCCTCCCCCTACTTATAGCCCCTAGGCTACGAAGCCGAGGGGGCGGGGCGTGGGATCATGGGATTAACTGCACCCACGACCCCACGGCCCCGCGGTTATCGCGCGGGTTACTGCGCGCAGTGAGCCCGCACGGAATCGCGACCGTCTACCTCGGCCGCAGCGGATCCGCCCGTGTGCCGAGGCCCAGTAGCGGTGGGCCCGGCCTGCTGCCACGTCCCATCACGCGCGTGACTGGCGGGCTGGCCCGGCGGGCTGGCGCCGCGTGGCGTGCTTGCTGCGGGCGGCGCGCCTAGAGGCTCGACCGGCCCGCCACCTGGTTCCCGCCTCAGCGTTTCGAAGTTATCAGACGAAGCCGCTTGGTCACGACCGACTCCCAGCAGGCGGCACACCAGGAGGCGGACGAAGCATTCAGCGAGAGCATTCGGAGAAGGAAGCTACTGAGGCCTCTTGACTTATCGGCCGCGACGCCTCACCAGCTTTGGGGACTACTGTCGGAGTAATGGGCCACGGGTAGCCTAACCCGGGTCCCTGAGCATTTCAAGACATTGGGCCAGCTGCGCCCCTCAAGCATCAAGGATGAAGCGCCTCCTTCTGGTGGCTGGCTGGCTCATGAGGCCGGCTGCCAGAGGACGGCCAAGCACCGGAAGACGGCCCCAAGACGGGCCAACTCCTAGCAGGCGGCCTCCACAGAGGCCGGCTCCTAGAACAGGCGGCCCACGACGCCCTCAAAGTCTACGCCCCCATTAAGAAGACAAGACAGGATGTGGCTACAGTATAGCCCATTCCCCCATATCCAGGGCACGGCGTGGCCACAGTGCTCTGTACAGGCAGAGATCTCCTCACGACGTGGCACTGTGTCCACCCCACCCTTGACGTCATTCCTATCAGGCGAAGCCCTGTTCCCACGACGGCCTATAGGTATGGCCTGCAGGCGGCAGGCCCTACCAGGCAGCGAGAGACTGGAGGGCGGCAGAGCCTGACCAGTCAGACCGGTGGGAGGCCGGCCTCTAGCAAGCGGCCCCTCCTCCCTCGAAGTCCGCACGCCATTAAACCAGAAAAGACACGATGTGGCTACAGTGATCTCCCACCCGACGGCGGGACTGTATCCCACAAACCCCCCCCCCCCCCCGACCAAGCATGCGTCATCAGCATTACGGCTACAGCAACAAGCAGCCGATGAGACCCGCAAGTGGCGGGAGCGGCCTGTCGGCTCCGAGCCAGACCAGTCGGCGGGGCCCACCTGGCGGCGGGGCCCAGCAGCTGACAGAGAAGCCGGCGGCCAGAGACGTTGACCGCCGGACCCTACACCCGGCCAGATGACTATTGTACCCCTGGGGGGTAGGCCTATATAAACCCCCCAGGGCACCCATGCAAAGGGTGTCGAACCTGTGAAACCTAGACTCATTCAGAGTGAGGAGAGAGTCAGCCCTGCTCTCTTCTACCTCTGGCATACAGCTCAAGGAGCACCTTGTACTCACTAGTGCCTTAGTGATCATGTGGAGACCCCGCAGAGCAGGACTAGGGGTGTTATCTCCTAGGAGAGCCCCAAACCTGGGTAAAGTACGCCGGCGTTCGTGTCTACGCCTCATCCCGCTTCCAGGCACCGGCGACGTTCTACTAGCTCCCACCATGATAAGCCATCCCTTGGCATATGTGGCATCCAACCCCCGACAGGAGGGGTTTTTTCTCTTTTCCTTTTATTTTGCTTTATTCTGTTTTCTTTTTTTTATTCTTTTCTATTTCATTTTTATTTCCTATTTATTTTAGTTTTAGTAAAATATGCACTTAGTATATAAATTAGTATTTCAACTTAGTCCATAGTCACAAAAAGTCTAGTCCTCAAATAAATTAGTTTGACATTTTATTAATTACAAAAGGTATTTAAATAATTGTTTTTGCTGCTGTTTTATCCATCTCATAGTATTTAAACATTTTATAAAGGTGTGGTTTCTCCACCATAATTACCTATGCAATATTTGGTTCACTCCGAACATTTTAGTTTTCATATTTGAAAAATTTTATTGTTTGCTTGATTTTGGATTTGAACCTGAATCGATTTCGAACTAACGCGAGATTAGCAACAGTAACGGAGGTGACGTGGCATTGTTAGCAGAGGTTCACTGTAGCATAATTATCCGGGCGTTACAATTGCTGTCTCTAGCGACATGGTGAAATTCTAGGCCCTCAAATCGAGCGGATATCTGGAGAACCGCGTTTCTATACGCCGCCATCTTGGGGTCTTTGGCGTCGAATTCGCCGTTGACTTGAGAGATCACCAAATTTGAGTCTCCCCTTACCTCGAGGCGCTGCACGCCCATTGTTGTGGCCATACAAAGACCATGTAGTAGTGCTTCATACTTGGCTGCGTTGTTCGAGTCCGTGTACATTATTTGGAGGACGTACCGAACAGTGTCGCCTGTGGGGGAGATGAGGATGACTCCAGTCCCTAGTCCGGCTAACATCTTTGAGCCATCGAAGTACATTATCCAGTGTGAGTATGTAGAGTACTCCCGGGGTAGTTCGGCCTCAGTCCATTCGGCTATGAAATCGGCCAACACCTGAGATTTAATGGCTCGGTGTGGCTTGTATGTTATCTCGAAAGGGAGAAGCTCGATGGCCCATTTGGCGATGCGGCCTGTGGCTTCCCTGTTATTGATTATATCATTCAAGGGGACCTCTAACGCTACTGTGACCGAACATTCTTGAAAGTAATGACGTAGCTTTCAAGATGCCATGAAGACCGTGTAGGCTATCTTTTGATAGTGTGGGTATCGTGATTTGCATGGCGTAAGCACCTCGGACACGTAGTAGACCGGCTTCTGGACTTGGAACTTGTGGCCCTCGGATTCCCGTTCTACGACGAGCACCGCGCTGACCACCTGATTGGTGGCCGAAATGTATAGTAGCATGGGTTCTCCGATGCCGGGTGCGGCCAAGATAGGGTTGCCGGCGAGGAGTGTTTTAATCTCCTCGAGTGCCATGGTTGCTTCATCTGTCCACTGGAACTTCTTGGTCTTTTTAAGCAGTTTGTAGAGTGGCAATGCCTTTTCTCCGAGGCGGGATATGAAGTGGCTCAAGGTGGCCACGCATCCTGCCAGCTTCTGGACATGCTTAAGCTCCGTTGGTATTGTGAGCTGAGATAGCGCTCTAATTTTGGCCGGATTGGCTTCGATTCCTCTATGGGAAACTATGAATCCGAGTAGTTTTCCGGCAGGGACCCCGAAGACACATTTCTCCGGGTTGAGCCGTATGTCATAGGCCCGCAGGTTGTCGAAGGTTTGACATAGGTTGTCTATCAGTTGGTCGATGTGTTTGGTTTTGACAACCACGTCGTCCACGTATGCCTCGACCGTTTTGCCAATTTGATTTTCGAGGCATGCTTGAATCATGCGTTGGTATGTGGCTCATGTGTTTTTCAATTCGAACGGCATGGTGTTGAAGCAAAAGGGCCCGTAAGGGGTAATGAACGCAGTTGCCGCCTGGTCGGACTCTTTCATCTTGATCTGGTGGTATCCGGAGTATGCGTCAAGGAAACATAATGAGTCGTGTCCGGTGGTGGCGTCGATGATCTGGTCTATCCGTGGCAGGGGGAAAGGATCCTTTGGGCAGGCCTTGTTAAGGTCTTTGAAATCGACACAGAGCCGCCAGGACTTATCCTTCTTTGGTACCATTACGAGGTTTGCGAACCACTCGGGATGCTTGATCTCATGGATGAATCCGGCCTCCAGCAATTTTGCGAGTTCTTCGGCCATGGCTTGTCGTTTGGGTTCGGAGAATCGGCGCATGGTCTGTCTTACTGGCTTAAAGCCTTTTAGAATGTTGAGGCTGTGCTCTGCTTTCTTGCGTGGGATTCCTGGCATGTCCGAGGGGTGCCAGGCGAATATGTCCCAATTTTCACGCAGGAATGTCCTTAATGCCTCGTCGACTACAGGGTTGAGTTGTGCTCCTATGGACGCTGTTTTGTTGGGATCTGTTGGGTGCACTTGAAATTTTACTATTTCATCTGCTGGCTTCAATGACGTGGATTTTTGTCTTTTACTGAGAATCACGTCATCCCTGTCGACTGTAGTGCATAGCGCTGTCAACTCTTTGGCCGTGAGGGCTTCAGATAGTGCATCTAGGGCGAGGGATGCCATCTTATTTTCAGCTCACAAGGCTTTGCTCGGGTCGCTTTTAAGAGAGATCACCCCGTTGGGCCCTGGCATCTTGAGTTTCATATACCCGTAATGTGGTATGACCTGAAATCTTGAGAATGCCTCACGTCCTAGAAGGGCGTGGTATCTGCTACAGAAGGGCACAATGTGAATTAGCAAGGGTTCGGATCTGTAGTTGTCGAGTGTACCGAACACAACGTCCAGGGTTACGCGTCCCGAGCAGTGTGCCTCCCTTCCGGGTATTATACCTCGGAATGTGGTATGACTGCGTTCGATGCGAGACCTATTGAACTGCATCTTGTCTAGAGTATCCTCATAAATGAGGTTGAGGCCGCTGCCTCCGTCCATCAGCATTTTAGTTAGCCAGAAACTGTCGACAATGGGGTCGAGGACCAGTGCGGTCGGTGCGTGGTTATTACGGGGGCTTGGCTCATCCTTCATTTGAAGGTGATAGGCGTGGCCGCCCATGGTTGTGCGGCCGTCACTTGATATATTTGATTGAGCTCTTGAAGAGCCTTTTTCCTTTTATTGTTTGAGGCGAATGTCTCGTATACCGTAAGGACATTGTGGTCCTGTGGTGAAGCCGAGGACTGTTTATCTGGGGGTGTAAGGCCCAAGATTGGCTCACCATATTTGGCCACTTGTCTTACCACCCAACAAGCTCGAAGTCTGTGGGTTGGGTTTGCGTCTAGCAAAACCGAATGTATTGGGCATGGTTTATCCAGCAACTCGTCTAACACCGATCTGGGCCTAGTTTTCCTTTCATTAGGCTCGCGCTTTGGTGACCGATTTTTGTAAGCCCGTTTAAGGCGGGGCCTTCCGTGACGCGCGGCGGGCTATGGCCCCATGTTCAGCTGTTGTGCCCTCCACGTGTTCTCCATGGCACAATATTTGCGTACCATGTCTAATAGTTCGGTGAAGCTTTGAATTCGGTGATGCGCGAGGGCGTTTAAGAGGCCCTCGTCCCTGCAGTTAAACTTGAAGGCTTTAATTATTTCTTTGTCACAGCAAGGTGCCATCCTGTTCTTTACCAGGAGAAATCTAGCCCAATAATGGTGGACTGTCTCGTTTGGCAGCTGCTTGACGTACATGAGGTCCCATATGTCTGGGTTTCTCGAGTCTAGATTATATTCTGTGTGGTGGGCGGGTGGGAAAATTTCGAGAATTCCCTCCTGCCGCGGATCTGGACTATGCTTGATGGGCGGTTGAGTCATGTCCGGTTCGGACCGCACAGGGCTCGGATCCGAACTGGTGTGTGGCCGGATAGGCTCGAGGCCGGGACTTGAGCTGGGGGTTATGTCCGGACGTACATCCGTACTGGTGTCTGACTATGATCTGGGGATTCGAGTGTACACCATCTTTAGCTTGCAAGGTTGTGGCCCCTCCTGGGCCTCTTCGACTGTGGCGACGAGGTGTGTGACCGAAGGGGTGTTGATTTCTCGGTTGTCGTGTCTAAGCCCGATCCGATCATATGCCGCAGGCCTGGTAACAGAGATTCCCATTGCACGAAAAAGGCTCGCCAGGTGGTCTGCCGGCTGGCCACATGGGGGTGCCGGACACTCCGGCGATTCGGCGGGAGGTCTTTGGGGCGGTCTGTCGGAGTCAGGCTTCAGGGCCGGACTCTGAGGGATACCGGATTTTTGTGAGTCTACTGGTGCTAGGGTCGATGCCCCTAAACCGATGAACCCTTCGACGGGGGTGAATCCTTCGATGTGGTCGAGGCGACTAGTGGGATCGGCACGCGCTAGTATGCCGCCGAAGACGAGGAGATGACCAGGGGTGGGGAAGCCCTCGGCGCGGGTGTGGTCTCCAACGACTGGTTGAACCATCGATTCCTCTGGTGATCCCACATCGGAACTCTCAATGAAAGCACCAATGTCGGTGTCAAAACCGGCATACCTCGGGGTAGGGGGTCCCGAGCTGTGGATCTAGGATCGATGGGTAACAAGGGACGACGGACACGGTGTTTACCCAGGTTCAGGCCCTCTCGAAGAGGTAAAACCCTACGTCCTGCTTGATTGTATTGAATGTATAACGTGGTTTACAGTGTAGATCTATCTCGAGATCAGCATGAGCTAAACCCTAAGGCTATGAGGTGATGAATGTAGCTCTTAACCCTAATGACTACAACCCTTGGTTTATATAGACACCGATAGGGCTAGGGTTACCGAAGATAGATTACAACAAGGGTTTGAAGAGATCCTGTGCCTTCTTGACTTGGAGGGCACACCACGGCTTCATAGATCTCCCGTCATTATACGGCTCCACCAGTCCGGCCCATGTACAATGGGTCGTCGCCTCGAGGACCCCTTAGTCCATGACTCCCTCAACGATGCTTCCTTAGATTTTTAAGTAATCTCGTTTCTTCATGCTTTGAAAGATTAGCACTAATAATAACATGATATATCTTCTTTTCATCAAGATAAGCATATTTCAACATATCAGGTAATTGCTTCAATTCAACCACAGGATCACCCTTAGGAGGAGGTGGACCTCCAAGAGTTTCAACAGGCAAATTATGTTTAAGGATAGGTGTTTGATCAAAGAATATCTTATCTATTTCATTTCTTTCATTCATATGCGTATCATTTTCATGATCTAGCAAATATTGTTCTAACGGATCAGTAGGAGGTACGCAATAGAAGCAAGACCAATAATTTCATCCTTACTAGGACATTCTTTATCATGAGGTTGTCTATGGAACTTAGAAAAATTAAACTCGCGAGATACATCACCAAAATTAACGATGATAGTTTCTTTATTGCAATCGACCTTTGCATTAACTATATTCAGAAAAGGTCTACCAAATATAATGGGACAAAAATCATCTTGTGGAGAACCAAGAATTAGAAAATCAGTAGGGTATTTTATCTTTCCACACAAGACTTCAACATCTCTAACAATCCGAAGTGGTGAAATACTATCTCTATTCATAAGCTTAATAGTAACATCAATGTCCTCTATTTCAGCAGGTGCAATATCATTCATAATCTCTTGATATAAGGTAAATGTAATAGCACTCAACACTAGCACCCAAATCACATAAACCATGGTAACAATGATCTCCTATTTTAACAGAGACACCAGGCATGCCAACAACAGGCTTATTCTTATCTTTAGGATCAGGCTTAGAAATTCTAATAGCTTCATTATAGAAGTAAATAACATGCCCATCAATATTATCGACCAACAAATCTTTAACCATAGCAACATTACGTTCAACTTTAATTTTTTTAGAGGGTCTAGGTATTCTAATATTACTTTTATTAACCACAGTTGGGACTTTAGCATGTTCCTTTATCCTAACGGGGAAAGGAGGTTTCTCAATATAAGCAGTAGGCACAACTGGATCAACATTATAAATGATAGTTTCATATTTAACTATAATGGGTTCCTCAATCTTTTCTTTAATAGGGGGGTGGTATTTAAACCCCTTCTCCTTAGGGAGATCAACATGAGTAGCAAATAATTCACAAAAACAGGCTACTATCTCAGAGTCAAGTCCAAATTAAGTGCTAAACTTATGAAAAGCATTGATGTCCATAAAATATTTAACACAATCAAACTCAAGTTTTATACCTGACTCTTTACCTTTGTTGAGTTCCCAATCTTCAGAGTTGCATTTAATTCTTTCTAGAAGATCCCATCTGAATTCAATAGTTTTCTTCATAAAGGAACCAGTACAAGAAGAATCGAGCATGGTTTGATCATTATGAGAGAGCCGGGCATCAAAATTATGTAAGATCATTTCTCTTGAGTGATCATGGTTGGGGCATGTCTACATCATGTACTTAAGCCTCCCCCAAGCTTGAGCGATACTTTCTCCTTTACGAGGCCAAAAATCATATATATAATTCTGATCACGATGAACTAGATGCATAGGATAAAACTTCTGATGAAATTCCAATTTCAACCGGTTCCAATCCCATGTTCCAATATCATCACATAGCCTATACCATGTCAATGCCTTTCCCTCCAAAGATAAAGGGAAATCCTTCTTCTTAATTCCATCTTCGACTAAACCTGCAAGCTGAAATAATCCACAAACTTCATCCACATAGATTAAGTGCATATCAGGATGTATTGTTCCATCTCCTGCATAAGGATTAGCTAACAGTTTCTCTATCATACCCAAAAACACCATAATAAACATTTTTAGTACGTGTAGTAGGTTGAGGGGCAACTCTTTGTGCCTTCGGTCGAGGTGAAGATACCCTGAACAAACCCTTCAAAGGATTATTTTCCATGGTAACAAGTGGCAGTAAATTTTAGCACGTAATATAAATGTTTCCTTACCAAATTCCACTCATTAAAGGCGCTTCACTCCCCGACAATGGTGCCAGAAAAGAGTCTTGATGACCCACAAGTATAGGGGATCAATTGTAGTCCTTTCAATAAGTAACAGTTTCGAACCCAACGAGGAGCAGAAGGAAATGACAAGCGGTTTTCAGCAAGGTAATGTCTGCAAGCACTGAAATTATCGGTAACAGATAGTTTGATAGCAAGGTAATTTGGAATGAGCAACAAGTAGAAATTGCAGCAAGGGTGCAGCAAGGTAGCCCAATCCTTTTTATAGCAAAGGACAAGCCGAAACGGTCTCTTATAATAAGCAAAGCGTTCTTGAGGACACATGGGAATTTCATCTAGTCACTTTCATCATGTTTGTTTGATTCGCGTTCGTTACTTTGATAATTTGATCTGTGGGTGAACCGGTGCTTGGGTGCTATTCTTACTTGAACAAGCCTCCCACTTATGATTAACCCCTCTTGCAAGCATTCGCAACTACAAAAAGAAGAATTAAGATAAATCTAATCATAGCATGAAACATATGGATCCAAATCAGCCCCTTACGGAATAGCGCATAAACTAGGGTTTAAGCTTCTATCACTCTAGCAACCCATCATCTAATTATTAATCCACAATGCCTTCCCTTAGGCCCAAATATGGTGAAGTGTCTTGTAGTTGACGTTCACACGACACCACTAAGGGAAACAACAACATACATATCATCAAAATATCAAACGAATACCAAATTCACATGATTACTTATGACAAGACTCCTCCCATGTCCTCAAGAACAAAAGTAACCACTCACAAAGCATATTCATGTTCAAGATCATAGGGGTATTGAATAGCATCAAGGATCTGAACATATAATCTTCCACTAAATAAACCAACTAGCATCAATTACAAGATGTAATCAACACGACTAGCACCCCACAAGTACCAATCTGAGGTTTTGAGACAAAGATTGAATACTAGAGGTGAACTAGGGTTTGAGATGAGATAGTGTTGGTTAAGACGTTGATGAAGATTGGTCCTCCCACAATGAGAGGGTTGTCGATGATGTTGATGGCTTTGGTTTCCCCCTCCCGGAGGGAAGTATCCCCAGCGGAATCGCTCCACCGAAGAGGAAAAGTGCTCCTGCCTAGGTTCCGCCTCGAGACAGAGGCGCTTCATATCGAAATTCCTCTCCTCATTTTTTCTAGGGCAAATGGCATCATATAGGAGAAGATGGGCCTCGGAGGCTGGCCAGGGGCCCCACGAGCCACCTGGGCGCACCCAGGTGCCTCATGGGCACCTGGTGGGCCTCCTGTGGTAATTCTTTTCTCTAGTATTTTATATATTCCAAAATAATTCTCCGTGAAATTTCAGCTCATTTGGAGTTGTGCAGAATAGGTATCTCTGACATGGCTTTTTCAGGTCCAGAATTCTAGTTGCCGGCAATCTCCCTCTTCATGTAAATCATGCAAATTAAGAGAGAAAAGGCATTATAATTGCACCACGAAGTATTATATTGATCAAAATCATTATTAATCATATTAGCAAAACATGATGCAAAATGGACGTATCAAGAACCTAACGAGGCCAACAACATTCTTCTTCAGCTTCAGGTAATCATCATAGGCCCAGACACCTACGTAGAGGCGCCGAAACAATGGTCAATGCATCAGAATCAACTTTGGAAGTAGTTTTTAAAAAGCACATCGAGGGCAAAGTAGTCACCGTACAAAGTCATATGCCCTTTTTCCCTGTTCTGATTCAACACTAGATGTCCCTTTGTTGAACCCTATGGTCTAGTCGGAACTGGTTGGGGATGTAGGTGTGGGCGATTTGTCACTAGATCCACCATGACTCGGTGTTTGATGTCGGTCCAGGAGTTGAAGGAGGTGCCTTATGCTCTTCCTCCACAGTTAGTGAGCTGCAACAATGACAGCGGGCAGAGACTCGGGGTCTTGTATGCCGGGGCGGCGGCCCCGGCAGGCGAGGCTGCGCATTTGGCTTTTCAGCAAGCAGTGTTGCAACTATGATGCATCTCCCTTTGGCTATGTAGGTAACGAGGAAGGGGTGGCGGGTGTGTTGGAAATATGCCCTAGAGGCAATAATATTGTATTATTATATTTCCATTGTTCATAATTAAGAGTTTATATTTCATGCTATAACTGCTATGATCCTGCAATATGTGATTCAGTGGAAAAATCATATGCACGTGTGAAATGATAAACGGTAAACAATAGGTTCCCGGTCTCGCCTCTAAGACTGGCTCAAGTGTTGTTGGTGATCACGTTTTCCAGATATTAGGATATTGTTAAGTGTAATGATAGTCCTAGAAGAACATTGAGGGTATGATGTTAGAAGAACGATCATATTGAATCGACCAATACTTGTCTGTTATACTTTGTGATTATATCGTCTGAAATCATCTGTTATAACACGGAGTGTTAGCATGTGTTTTAGTTCCTCTATCCATGCGAGTGTCTCGGTCACTTCCTACCAGACGGTGGGCTTTTGGGTTGCTCAAATGTCTGATAACCCACAAGTATAGGGGGCCGCAACAGTTTTCAAGGGTAGAGTATTCAACCCAAATTTATTGATTCGACACAAGGGGAGCCAAAGAATATTTCTAAGTATTAGCAGTTGAGTTGCAAATTCAACCACACCTGGAGACTAAATATCTATAGCAGAGTGATCAGTAGCACAGTAGTATGATAGTTTGATAGCAATAGTAATGGTAGCAATAGTAGCAGTAATGGTAACAGTAGCAGTTTTGTAGCAGTTGTAGCAGTAGCAGCAACAGTAGTAACTTAGCAAAGCGCAATATGTGAAAAGCTCGTGGGCATTGGATCGGTGATTTTGTGGATAATATTCATCATATAACAGTCATAACCTAGGGCGACACAGAACTAGCTCCAATTCATCAATGTAATGTAGGCATGTATTCCGTAAATAGTCATACATGCTTATGGAAAAGAACTTGCATGACATCTTTTGTCCTACCCTCCCGTGGCAGCGGGGTCCATAAGGAAACTAAGGGATATTAAGGCCTCCTTTTAATAGAGAACTGGAAGAAAGCATTAACACATAGTAAATACATGAACTCAAAATTACGGTAATCACCGGAAAGAATCCCAATTGTTGTCACCTTGGGGTATGCGGATCATAACACGTAATAGGTGCATATTAATTACATGGTAGGATCTAGAACACAAATATATTGGTGAAAACATAAATGGTTCAGATCTGAAATCATGGCACTCGGGCCCTAGTGACAAGCATTAAGCTTAGCAAAGTCATAGCAACATCAATCTCAGGACATAGTGGATACTAGGGATCAAGCCCTAACAAAACTAACTCGATTACATGATGAATCTCATCCAACCCATCACCATCCAGCAAGCCTACGAAGAGATTACTCACTCCCGGTGGTGAGCATCATGAAATTGGTGATGGAGGATGGTTGGTGATGACGATGGCGGCGAATCCCCCTCTCCGGAGCCCAGAACGGACTCCAGATCTAGCCTCCCGATGAAGAATAGGAGGTGGCGGCGGCTCTGTATCATGAAATGCGATGAAACTTCCTCTTTTATTTTTTTCTCTGGAAATAGGAATTTATAGTATCCAGATTAGGGTCAGAGGAGCCTCGTGGGCCCCACTACCCACCAGGGCGCCAGAGGGGGTGGCGCGTCCTGGTGCCTAGTGGGCAGCTGGCCCCCCTCTAGTGGGTCTTGGTTCCAGTATTTTTCTTTTATTTCAAAATAATTCTCCAAAAAGTTTCATCCAATTCCGATAACTTTTATTTCTGCACAAAAACAACAACATGGTATTTCTGCTGAAAACAGCGTCAGTCCAGGTTAGTTTCATTCAAATCATGCAAATTAGAGTCCAAAACAAGAGCAAAAGTGTTAGGAAAAGTAGATACGACGGAGATGTATCAACTCCCCCAAGCTTAACCCATTGCTTGTCCTCAAGCAATTCAGTTGACAAACTGAAAGTGATAAAGAAAAAACTTTTACAAACTCTTTTGTTCTTGCGTCCATATATATGCTTAAATAATACCCAGCTTTTCAGCAAAGATTATAACTAACCATGCAGATGATAACTCTTAGAAACTATATTTACTCATGTCAATTGCATAATCAACTAGCGAGCAATAATAAAATATTTCAAATGCCAACACTTTGTCAAAATGATCATGATATAATATGACAATAATGGTATCTCGCTAGCCCTTTCTGAGACCGCAAAACATAAATGCAGAGCACCTCCAAAGTTCAAGCAGCGACTAAACATTGTAATTCATGGTAGAAGATATCCAGTCATGATGCACACAACATTAACTATACACAATGCATGAGGATGACAATAGTGTTCTCAGGACTGGTGCTTGTTTGAGAAGGTGATGACTCAACAATAAAAGTAAAATAACATAAAAGTAAATAGATAGGCCCTTCGCAGAGGGAAGTAGGGATTTGCATAGGTGCCAGAGCTCGTAACTTAAATCAGAGATAAATATAATTTTGGGAGGTGCACCTTTCCTGTCAATGTTACGTCCAAGAGTTTTCAATATCTTCCATGCTAAACAAATTAGCGGCGGTTCCCAAGCGGTAAAAGTAAAGTTTACTCCCCCTCCACCAACAAACACAAGCCATGGTTAGCCGAATCCTCGGGTGCCCTCCATACCAACAATAGTCCGGGGGAGTTTGTTTCATTATTATTATTATTTTGATCATGGGACTAGGCATCCCGATTACCAGCCCCTCTCGTGCAAGGACAAGTGAATAAACACTCATCATGAGTATAATCCGCTTAGCATGGAAGATACTGACCACCCCCTGTCGCTCCGTGAGCGATACGGGCACACAAAACAGATGTTCATTTGAATTTTTAGAGGTGGCACATGCAAATTTATTTAGAACGTCAGAGTAATACCGCATATAGGTAGATATAGTGGACTCATCTGGAATGACTTTGGTTTAAGGACTTGGATGCACAAACAGCATTCCCGCTTAGTATAGGCAAAGGCTAGCAAATAGGTTGAGAAGCGACCAGCTAGAGAGCAAAAACGGTCATGAACATGCGTTGTGAATAATTAACATTGAGTACTAGCATGAGTAGGATATAAACACCATGAACATAAATATCGTGGAGGCTATGTTGGTTTTGAATCAACTACATGCGTGAACATGTGCCAAGTCAAGCCACTCGAAACGTTCATAGGAGGATACCATATCATCATACTACATCACAACCATTTTAATGCATGTTGACATCTAAAATAAATCATTATCCACCCTTAGCTACTTAAGCATGGCATGAGCAACTATAATCTCTAATTGTTATCATAAACATGTTCAATCATAACACGCTGAATCTTGGATATTGAGTTAAACATATTTACAAAAGCAAAAACAAGTTGAGTTCATACCAACCTTTCCTTGCCTCAGTCACTTCATCATATAGCATCATTATTGCCTTTCACTTGCACGACCGAATGATATGAAAATAATAATAGTGCAAGAGTGTCATGAACTAAGCTGGAATATGCAAACATTTTATTCAAAGGAAAAGACACAATAATATGGATTTTTATGAGAGCCACTCAACATTTTCATCGTGGTCTTCTCCTTAGTATGACTCAACACAAGAAAAGAATTTTAGAGAAACACACTGAAATATTTTTGGAGTTTTTGATTTTTCTTGAAGAAAGCAAATTAAAGAAAGAAAAACAAAAAACAAGAAAAACTATTTACACGGGAAAGCTCCCAACAAGCAAAAGAAGAAACAAGAAATCTTTTTAGGTTTTCTTTTAATACTACAACTAATTAAACTAGAAACAAAAACCGAAAAGAGGTGAGAAATGTTTTTGGATTTTCTCAAAGTTTTTCAAACACACAAGAAGAAAGCGAGAAAATAAATATAACATGGATAATACAATGAAAGAGTATGAACACTGACAACTAGAATGACCTGTGTGAACATGAATGTAATGTTGGTGGGAAATATGTACTCCCCCAAGCTTAGGCTTTTGGCCTAAGTTGGCAATCACCATCCGTAGTAGCCATCTGGTCCCATGTAAGAGTGCTGAGGTGGCGACACCTGAGCATCCCACTCCTGGGCATTCCGGTAGGCAATAATGTCCTCTGGTAGGACAGTGTATCCGTTCCTGGCATAAGAGTCAAACAAAGCAGGTGCAGGCAACGGAATAATATCACGGGTATTCTCACTGAATACCAAGTTATAGCGAATATGGTTTAGTGGCTCAGGGGCTTCAAGAAAGTGGTGGTCTACCATCGCCTGGTGATCTAAGTAAACTTTAGGTAACAAATAATCATGCTGGCGTATCTGAACATTAAAGCGTCTCGCTAGGAGAGTGGCAAAATATCACCATGAATTCTACCCTTGGTTCTATTAGTGTGCAAACGGCATGCAATGATAGCCCCGAGGTTATAGGTGTGGTCATTATGAAGTGCACGGCATAAAATAGCAAGGTCAGTGGCACTGAGTATACTACCCTTCTCTCTGGCGGTCAAACATTTCATGATAAATAAGGCAAAGTAATGCACAGAAAGAAATTGCAGACTAGTGGATGTGGCCTTCGACACGCCCCTTTCCTCACCCACTCTTAAAGTGCGGAGGAAGTCCTCGAACTCAGCCGTTCTAGGATCTCTTAATTCCCCACCAGAAGGAATCAAACATATCTCACAGAATTCAGTAAGTGGTATCTGACAGGTTTCAGAATATAAGTTAAAACGTACCACAGGAGGTTCAAGCCTATTCAAGAAATGAAAGTTTTGCACAAAGGAATTCATAAGGATGTGGTGTTGGTCACACTCATCCGTGAGGAAGTTGGTCAGCCAGGCATTTGCAACGAATTGGGCGAACTCTTGATGAAACCCGACCTCGTCCATGAAGGTGTTGTGTGGCCATGCGCACGGCCACACCTCCATCATTCGCGAAGTGTTGAGGTCGCTATCCGATGATTCCCCAATGACTTGCTTGGCACTCCATTTAGAGGAATACTTCCGGAAGATATCCATATTTTTCTATGAACAAATTTCTGAAAAAAATTTGGGACACAAAATAATATCAACAAAACTTCAGAAAACTGAAAGCAACTACTCATATGGATGTCTAGAGGATATATCAAGCATTCAAATTACTTGGGACTCAAAGAATCAACATGCAAGGTCATTTTCAGTAGCACCAAGAGCAGCTAATTACTCAAAATGTAAACCACTAGAGCAAAAACTAATTGGAGCAATGGAGGAGTCACATACCAAGTAGCAATACCCCAAAACAGTTTCGAAAACGAAGCTTCGAGCAAGGAGATCGAAATTCATGGGTTCGACAGCAAGAACATGAGAGAGAGAGAGAGAGAGCTACAGGAATTTTTATCTGGAGGTAGGTGACGAAGTGAGCTAAAGAAGTGAGTGAGAGGGTGCTCGTGGGGCCCACTACCCACTAGGGAACGCCTGATGGGTGTGGTGCGCCCTGGTGCCTAGTGGGCACCTGGGGCACCACCCTGTGGTGTTTTCAGTACCAGAAATTCTAAAATATTCAGAAAAAATTCATGTCAAAATTCCAGGTCATTCTGAGCACTTTTATTTTTGGGTCATTTTTTATTGCATGGATAATTCAGAAAACAGGATAAGCATGGTATTTTATTGCATTTAACTAAAAATAATAGAAAACAAAAAGTGGGGACAGAAGGTTGTGCTTACTAAATTCATCGACCACATGCCTCTTGAAAGTAATCTATTAATAAGGTTGATCAAGTCTTATTAACAACCACCTTCGATTAGCATGAACTCGAAGAATTTTTGTAAAGCACTTAGTTACCTCAATGGAGATATGTATATCCCCAACAATAAGTATTTCATATTTCTTTTTGGCATTAGGAAGAGGGAGTTAGAAGCTTCCAATAGTAATTGTCGGAGTCTTTTCAATAACATTAATACCATTCACTTGAAATTGTTTCTTCGAAAAGTGCACCGTATGCTCATTACCATTGATATAAAAAGTGACCTTGCTTTTGTTGCAATCAATAACAACCCCTGCAGTATTTAAAAAGGGTCTACCAAGGATAATCGACATGTTGTCGTCCTCGGGCATCTCAAGTATAACAAAGTCTGTTAAGATAGTAACATTTGCAGCAACAACGAGCACGCCCTCACAAATACCGATAGGTATGGCAGTTGATTTGTCAGCCAATTGCAAAGATATATCAGTATGTGTGAGTTTATTTAAATCAAGTCTTTTATATAAAGAGAAAGGCATAACACTAACACCAGCTCCTAAATCACATAAAGCAATTTTGACATAATTTCGTTTGATGGAACATGGTATAGTTAGTATTCCTGGATCTACTAGTTTCTTATGTACTCCATCCTTAAAAGAATAATTAGCAAGCATGGTGGAGATTTCAGCTTCAGGTATTTTTTTTATTAGTGATAATATCTTTCATGTATTTAGCATAAGGGGCCATCTTCAATATATCAGTCAAATGAGTACGCAAAAAGACTGGCCTCAGCATTTCAGCAAAGCGTTCAAATTCTTCCTCATCCTTTTTATTAGATGGTTTAGGTGGAAAGGGCATGGGTTTCTGAACCCATGGTTCTCTTTCTTTACCGTATTCTCTAGCAACAAAGTCTCTCTTATCATAATGTTCATTCTTAGGAGCTGGGTGATCAAGATCAACAACTGGTTCTATTTCAACATCATTACCTAGTTCTTTATCATTATCTAGTTGAGCGTCTTCATGAACATCATCATTGTCATTTTTATTATCACTAGGTGAATGTTTATTACCATATTGGGTTTGAGCATCACAAATAGAGACATCATTATTATCTTCAGAAGGTTTTTCTACCTCAATTTGACTAGAAGTATGCAAAGTCCTATCGTTTTTCTTTTTCTTTTTCTTCTTGGATGGACTAGGTGCATCCACATTTGTTCTTTGAGAGTATTGTTCAATTCTTTTAGGGTGTCCTTCAGGATAAAGTGGTTCCCTGAGTCATTTTACCTCCTCTAGTCATTACTCTAACAGCATGATCATTCATATTATTGTTCATTTCACTAAGCAATTCACATTGAGATTTAACAACTTGTTCGAACTGAGTTTGAACCATAGAGGCATGTTTTCCTACACCTTTAACATCATTTGTAATTCTAACCAACAAGTCACTCAAGAGAGAAGTCATATCAGAATTTCGTTTCAATTGTTTCATAACATTTGCATTGAAGTGATCTTGCTTCCTAATGTATTTATCAAATTCATATAGGCATTGACTAGGGTGTTTATTGTAAGGAATATCACCTTCATCAAACTTTAAAAGAGAATTTACCTCAACCACCTGTGGTGGTGTGTCAAGTCCATGTATTTCTTCAATAGGTGGTAAATTCTTAACATCCTGAGCTTTAATACCTTTTTCCTTCATACATTTCTTTGCCTCTTGCATATCTTCAGGAATGAGAAATAAAATACCCCTCTTCTTCGGAGTGGGTTTAGGAGGTGTTTCAGGAAGTGTCCAATCATCATGATTTTTCTATATATTATTCAATAATTCCTCAGCTTGTTCAATAGTTTGTTCCGTGAAAACACAACCAGCACAACTATCTAGGTAGTCCCTAGAAGCATCGGTTAGTCCATTATAGAAGATATCAAGTATTTCATTTTTCTTAAGAGTGTGATTACGCAAAGCATTAAGTAATTGGAGAAGCCTCCCCCAAGCTTGTGGGAGACTCTCTTCTTCAATTTTCACAAAGTTAAATATTTCCTGTAAGGCAGCTTGTTTCTTATGAGCAGGAAAATATTTTTCAGAGAAGTAATAGATCATATCCTAGGGACTACACACTCAACCAGGAGCAAGAGTATTATACCATATCTTAGCATCACCCTTTAATGAGAAAGGAAACAACTTAAGAATATAATAATAGCGAATTTTTCCTCATGAGCAAATAGGGTGGCTATATCATTTAATTTAGTGAGATGTGCCACAACAGTTTCAGTTTCATAGCCATGGAAAGGATCAGATTCAACCAAAGTAATTATCTTTGGGTCGACAGAGAATTCATAATCCTTATCAGTAATAAAGATAGGTGAAGTAGCAAACTTAGGATCATATTGCATTCTAGCATTCAAGGATTTTTCTTTCAACTTACATAATAATTTCTTAAGATCATCCCTATCCTTACAAGCAAGAAAGTCTCACTACAAAAAAAATACACTTCCATGATGATACGTGTTTGTCACAGTAGGTCACATTTTCTTTCATGCTTGTGCATCCATGACGATTTTATGACAAAATCAAGATAGTCATACCTGTGCTGTCGTAGAAGTGTTCCATGACATTACCAAAATTATCATCATGGAAGTGTCCACTTCCATGACGATAAACCGCGCGTCATAGAAGTGCTTTCGTCAAGGGTAACCGACATGTGGCATCCACCGTAACAGGTCACCGTTAAGCTATCAGGTTCCGGTTTGGATCCGATAACCCTTTAACAGCCCTGGCCAGTGGGGATTTTCCACGTGTCAAATTCTCATTCGCCGGAGTATCCACGTGTCAGCTCTGTGCTGGGACAGATGTCATCCAGCGAATGGACGGGACGCACCTATGATACATCGACATGTGGCATGGCCCAACAGTGGCCCATTCAGGTCAAAAGGCCAGCCCGTTTGACTTAGTCAAGAGGTAGCGGCTCGGCCCACCGAAGGCTAGTTAACGGCCTGTTCGCATGTAGCCCATTTACAGCCCGCTAACTCACGGCCCGTTATAGCCTATCCGAATTAGGCCTAGTAGCGCCATATGGGCCGTCCAATATGATTCCATCCCGTTGTAACTTCTGGCCCATGTATGGCCCATGACGTCTTTCAGCCCATATGAGGCCCTTTCTAAATCTTGGCCCATAAACGGCCCGTGGTGAAACTAACCCATAATGAACAGTATATAGCTTTATACCCATTAATGGGCCATTATTCCATTGGGCCGTTTCAGCCCGTGTTATCTTTCAGCCTTCTAAGGGCCCATTTATTATTGGGCTCATTTCCGGCATTCGATTACTTACGGTCCGTTACTGGCCTGTTCCGCTTGTGGGCCAAATTCAGCCCATGGTTAAAGTCGGCCCGTCTGTGGCCCTTTAATCCGTTGGGCCGTTTTCGTGGCGTCATCACATATGGCTCATTAACGACCCGTTATGCCTGCCGTTTGAATTAAGCTCGTTGTACACATGGGCCTGTTAATGGCCCATAAACAGACGATTCCCATTATAGCCAGTTTATGGCCCATATTACGGTCCGTTAATTGTCCAAAAAAGTATGGCCCCATGTTTGGCCAATCGATCATACGGCCCGTAGAAGTCCCATTGAATCTATGGCCCGTAGAAGGCCCATGGATCATACGAACCTTAGGAGGCCCACTACAGCAGGTAGCAGGACTACTTCTAAATAAAAAGGTTACCGCGGAAAAAGAACTGCAGCGACTACCAGCAAAAAAATAAACAAGACAATAAGGAAATAAATAATCAAGCAACTTACGCTAGGCTATTACGGCTATTACAAATATTACATCCACTGGGCAACAAAGTTCACCACCAGTGCAAATATAGTGAACAAAGCAGCATATTACATACACTAGGCATCGAAATTGGCCACCAGTGAAAATAAATGCGGCAGCAAAGTAAGTCCAGAACTGAAACCACTTCAGAAGAGCTCAAGAAATGATATCCTGGATACCCACCATGCTGGCAAGAAGCTCGCTTATTAGTTTTCTCTTGTTTGGCGCTAAAATCATCCAGCGCTTGCTGTTGCACTAGAAAGTATGCATCTGAATTCTGCAGGAACTTCCTTAGTCCTTCGGCTTCTTGCTGTAGCACAGCTGACTGATGCCTTTCAGCTTGTAGCTGAGACTGAAGAAGCCGAAGTGATTCAGGCAGCGAGTTCAAAGAGCTTGTGCCAGCGGTAGTGGCCAGTAACCCGAACACTACATCAATGCAGGACTTTGGGGTTGTCTCACTGTTTGCAAGATAGTTTTTATCACCTTTCTTGGAGACCAACAGGGTTGTCTCACTATCTTGAACCTTATCTGCATTACTTTCTCTACCATTGCATAATGGGGTGCTCTTCTCCAATATTCTGTTCACATTCTACAAGAGAAACAAGCAGACACATCACAGGCTTAGCATGTAGTATATGAAACTCATTTTGGTAAACCGGTTCAGTAGTAAGGTGGACAGGATAACAACATGAAACAAACATATATCTATGTACTATGGTCACTGTATTGTCCATATCATTCTAGTTTATTTTGCCAAATCAAGATAGAGACACAGTTCAAATCATATATTTTTAAGACACAGCAGCATAGACAGAATATAAGTGTGGGAAACTACACAGCACTGGCAACACTTGTAATGTGCATGACATGAGAACATAACTATTTATACAACTTAAACTGAAATCAACATAGAGCAAGAAGTTAGAACAGCAATCCAGTTAAAGAAATAGGTTTAAAACATGCCTGTTGCGCCATTGGAGTTTCAATTGGATCCTTCAAATTCGAAATTAGTTGGTATGAGTAAATACAGAGATGCAAGAGCAAAGGACTATAGACCATAGCTACGGAATCTGACATGATTACAGTTGCACTTCTGCTTTAAACGTGGAGTTTGGGTTCACTGTGGTGGTCTTCGTGCTTTGGGCACTGCAGTTGCTTTACAAACTGCTTGTGTGGGGGTACTCTGTGGTGGACATGGTGCTGTGTCAATTAGAAGTGGGTTACTATCCGCTGGGGTTGGGGTTAGATGGGGTGTAGCTGGTTCTCTGTCCAACGGTGTAAGTGTACAATCTGGAAGAGTCTCGATTATGTGTGGTGGGGCTAGTCCGTTGGCCAGTACAACCATGGTTCTATCTGCATCGACGGGTAGCACCGTCTTTTGTGAAGAATGGGTTTTTACTCCCTTAGATACTGCCATCACCCCCTCCAATTCAAATGGCTGATAAACAAGAAAAGAAATTGAAAGTACAGACATTGTATGATAGACAGATGTGGTAATTCACATATATGTTATCTAACCAAACAGGACAGCATGACACAATTTCACATATATGATGGCTAACTAAAAAGGATAGCATGACACAGTTTCAGATATATGATGGATAACTTAACAGGATATAATGGCATAATTCAACATATGATGAGTATCTAAACAGGATGACATGACAAAACTATATGATGTCTTTCTAAAATAGGTTGGGATGAAATAATTCACATACATGTTGTCTAAGTATACATGATGGCATGATATAATTCACATAATTGATTCATATACTAAGCAGCTGGCACTCGCATGTATGATCTCTAAACTAAGCAGATGGCATTGAATATTGTGTATATGATGCCTAAACTAAGCAATGCAAGACACCATATGCATGATATGAGAAATATAAACAGTGCAAGTTAAGAGCATACACCTCAGGTGGGATATAGGACTGGTCATCTGTCTCTGAATCCTCCTCTGAGGAGCTACCTGTAACCATCGAGATATATGCTTCAACAGGTACCATTGCCTGCTCTAAAGACCTTGTTTTCACTCCAGATTTTTCCATAACCGGCTCAAATGGCGGATACACATGAAGAGTAGTTCAATATACATAGATTGTTGACAAATGGAATATGTAATGAAAAAAAAGGATGGCATGAGATAATTCACATATATGATGCCTGGCTACATGGCGGTGCATAATTGACATATATGATAACTGGCTAAAAAACATAATTCACATATCTGATATAGAAAGCAAACAGGAGGCATTCACACAAAGCATGTCTAATCTAAGCAGATGGCATGGCAATGCAAGACACCATATGCATGATATGAGCAATATAACCCTGCCAAGTTAGAGCATACACCTCAGGGGGGGAATACGACTGGTCATCTGTCTCTGAATCCTCCTCTGAGGAGCTATCTGTAACCAGCAAGAAATCTGCATCGACAGGTAGCACTGACTGCTCAGAAGACCTTATTTTCACTCCAGATTTTCCCATGACCGACTCAAATGGCTAATGCACAGGAAGAGTAGATGAATGTATAAACATTGTTGACAAATGGAATACATTATGAAAAATATATATGGCACGATACAATTCACATATACGATGACTGGCTAAATGGGATGGCATTGCATGATTCACGTATATGATGCCTGGCTAAAGAAGATGGCATTGCATAATTCACATATACTCCCTCTGTTCCTAAATATTTGTCTTTTTAGAGATTTCAAATGGACTACCACATACGGATGTATATAGACATATTTTAGAGTGTAGATTCACTCATTTTTGCTTCGTATGTAGTCACTTGTTGAAATTTCTAAAAAGAAAAATATTTAGGAACACTGGGAGTATGATATAGAAACCAAACAGGTGGCATTCACACAAAGCAAATCTATACAAAGTTGATGACATATAAGATGTATAATGTAAGCAATGCGAGGCGCCATATGCATGATATGACCAACATCAGCATGCCAGGTTAGAGCAAACACCTTAGGGGGTAAACAGGAGTGGCCGGATCCCTCTGAATCCCCCTCTGAACAGTTATCTTCCTCTGGAATACAATCTGGAATGGGAGGAGGGGGCCCACTTCGCCCACCATGGAGCGGCGTATGCATGACATTATATTCCCATGTAACGGTCTTCTCTTTTTCTCTACATGTTCAGTACGATTGTGTACAATAACTGACATGCATAATAAAAAACATAGTTAGATTATGTAAGGCCTAAGGGGTGCATGCAGAAATCAAGATTGATGGTAGCAAACGAGTGGATAGATCCAAAAGTAATGGTAGCAGGCAGATTATAGCTTTAGTTTAAAAAGATAGACGATGGATCATCTACTGTTTGTTGCCCACCCAACATGAACCACATAGAAGACCCCAGATGAACCAGATAGTAGACAGATACTATTTGTTGCTGCCTCGATATGTGCCCCACAGGCATTTTAAAACTCAAGTTTGAACATTAGTTTGGACCTGACTCGGAGTCTAAGAGGTGAACAGGACGATAAAGTAGCAGGTAATAATAACCGATGTATAACGTAAGCAGACATGAAAGAGTGCGACCTTTCTTCCGGAACTGTGTAGTCCTCAGGTTCATCTGCTCAGTCGATGATGGTAATGCAGTTGGCGTGGCTGCCAGCAATGGGGAAGATGATCTAAGGCGGCGAAAGAAAGTTTGCAGGGGGAATCTCTGCTGCAGTGAACGCTTTCGTCGATGGTGCACCTCAGGTGGGGTGGATGACGTCACGGCAGGAGCAGGACATAACACTCAGAGTTTTCTTTGACACCTATCTAAAAATGAAGTAAATCAGTAAGGGCACCTTAGAATTGGAGGATTCTAAAAACGCAGGGACAGGAAAAACACAGGAATAGGATAGGAATGCACGTGCAAAACAAAGCATTTGCAAACATAGGATTTCTGTCAACCTGGGTGTTTGGTTCACATGAATTGGAAGAACACGGGAATGGAGAAACATGGTCAAATTAAAGTCAAACCACATGAAAATGTAAAATAAGAATCTTATTATGCCAGTAATGCAATTAGTCCTGTTCTTCATGCATATTAATTTGAAAAGGACGTCCAAGTGGATATTAAAATTCCTACATTTTTTCTTTGAAAGAGACACCAAAGGAAAAAATATCCTCCAGTTTTGCTTTGCTCCATTCCTTCTAACCAAATGCACGAATAGTAGTGCCATCGTAAAGTTTCCAATTCCTATGTTTTCCTTCACTTTTTCTTTGAACCAATGGCGATTCTAGTAGGCAGTCTTCAACAGGCTGAAACCTGCCCTCGAAATATTTTGTGAGCTTAGATTTGGTCCACATGAGTATCATATAATGGCTATCTTGCTAAACCGATTCAAATTGTGGTTTAAAAGAGCATTTAGTTTTCTCCTTGTTAACTTTGTGACCATGATTCATTTATTTCTAGATTTGCAACTGCTTTGAACTAAAGGATCCCTGAGGGATCGACATGAATGTAGAGTAACCAAGTGATGCGATGAGTGTACAACGTCTTTGGCATTGTCGACCTCAGCATCATTGGGTTGGACGTGGAGGATGGTGATGCTGGTGTGACTTTTGAAGGCGGGGAAGAAGATCTGAGGCCTCTGGAGATGGCACCGAGGGTACTGCTCCGCTGTGATGGACGGTTTCATCGTTGGAGCAGCTCCGGTGAGGTGTATGATGATGAGGCTGAAGCAGGACAAGACAGACAACGTTAATCTGAAGTGGGACTATAATAGCATCTGCTATAGATGATGTAAAATACATCACCAAAAAGTGCTAGATGTAAAATAAATCAGCCGCGCCACGGCCGCTCCGACAGATGCTGTAAATACTGTTTACTCTGAACTTAACTGAAGAAACTGAACTTTACAGTTGAAACTGAATTTTACTGTCGAAACTGATTGAACTAGTAGAAGAGCATTGCAATAGAAGTTTAGGGCGTTCAAGCACTAGTAGCAGAGAAGCAGTGATCTAAATCAGCAGTCGCTCGAGCAGGGAACGCACTAGCAGAGAGCAACTCATGCAGCAGCACCACGAGCGAGTGCTAAAGCAGCAACTCCTGTAGCTGCCGCAAGTCGTGCAGCAGCAACAGCAGGAGCGCAAGCAAGAGCAAGAGCAGAGTAGAGCAGTAGCACGAACAAGAGCAAGAGCGGAGTAGCAGCACCAACAAGAGCAAGAGCAGAGTAGTAGCGTGACCGACATCAATAGCAGAGCAAAGCAGCAGCACGAACGAAAGCAAGAGCTATGCACCAGCGCGATCGACGGCAAGAACAGAGCCGCAGCGCGAGCAAGAGCTAGAGCAGCAGCAGCAGCGCGAGCGAGAGCCGGAGTAGTAGCAGCTAGTGCTGGTGTGGAAGTCACCGCCGAGGAAGCAACAACATGGGGGAGAGACACCATGGAGGAAGTGGCCGGCGACGGCGCCAACGATGGAGACCCGCCATGGCTGCTCGGTATCGAGCACCGACAACCCCATGAGATCGAACAAAAGATAAAATGCAGCGGTGAGTGCAGAACCTTCTTGGTGGCGCCGAGTAGGCCTCGGCTTCATCGAAGGAATTGGTGAGGGTGCTGCGGTTTCGGTGGGGCAGGTCAAGACGGTGCTGTGGGGATGGAGGTGGCGCGATAGACGAGGCGAACGTCGGGGCAGCTCCTTGGAGGTGGAGGACGGGGCGGCTGATCTGGCGAGACGACAAGATTGACGACGGATCCTCATCCGGTGCGGTGGATGAGGGACGTCGAGATGTTGCTGTGGACGACGTCATCGGGGAAGAGTCTCCGCCTGGGCGGTCGGGAGGCCGACGGAGGAGCGTGGGTTTTGGCGGCCTCGGTGTACGAATGGGGGCGAAGGGGAAGGTAGGGGGGAGCCATGGCTTAAGGACGCGCTTGTCCGAAATGTGGGGTAAGTTATGAATGTACCCCCACCGGTTTTGACCACGCGACGTCGAGGCGGCATTTCCGGCTAAGGGGTAGAAGGGGGATTTCGCGTGTCTAGGCTGCGGGACCGATTTTCAGATGAGGAGGGAGTTTTCGAGCGTGTCGAAATTTCGGGATAACAAGGTGCGGCATGGGTTGAAGAGGCGGGAGTTTCACAGCAGAAGAGACAAAATATACTCGAGCTTGAAAATTTTGGGATAACAAGGCGCGGATTCCATGTTCGGCAGAACAAACTTAACGTGTACAAAAAAACAATTCATACAAGACACAAGAGAGTCATGTCCCCTTTTACTATATTGCTATAAATGCCATTGAAAAAACTACAAGAAAAATGTAAAAAAAATCGGGAGAACAAGATTAGCCTGTACAGTACCAAATCAATTCGCACTTCCCTCAACAACCACAAAAAACAAATCAATTCCCACCACAAGAAATAGTCATGTCCCTTTTTATATGATTACAAATGCCAGGATCTCGAATTTCAATTTTTGAATCCACGTTATGTTGAATTCGAATATATCGTTAGGTGATCTTGCAGTTTATAATGGATGTAGTCCTACATTTTGATCTTCCATCTTATATGAACATTTTACTCCACCCTATGAATATATATATTGTCGTCTACCATATGGACTAAATTTGAATCAATTTTCCTTTTTTTGAATATGATTGTTGTCAAGTGATACCATCATTTAAATATTATCTTGATAACAGAAAACATGCATATAGTAGTAATCATATTTCAATATGAACTACATGTACCATACGATCTCCAATTCAAATATTTGTATCCATTTTATGTTGAATTCAAATCACAGTACATTGGTCTAGGTAGCAAGATGTTCAGGATAATCTAAACCCTGTTTTCATATGTATAAATTTTGGCCGAATTGGGACAAGTTTTGGTATAAGCTTCTTGCAAACCGGAGATTCTCTCAAGAAGCCTCGTGGTTCCGAGAGGGAACGTGTCACCTTTGTGTGCGAAACGATATACGCTGCCTCCCCCTGATTTTCTTTACAGAGGCAACATAGAACTATATGAGTGCCCTATTAAATTTTGGAATTATTCCGGGTTCGTTTGGCCTTTTTTATACATTAATTGAGTTTCTGGTCATTTACTGTGCATAATTCAAATTTCAACTACAAGCACATGCTCTAGTGCACCAAAGTTGGTTGAAAAATAACATGTGTGTCCTCGGGTGAATTTCTATGTCCCATGCAAGAAATGGGAATGAAATTCAAACATCTGGGCGTCGTGGCTCGGCCGAGAACATTGAGAAACTTGGTTTTTAAATTCTTGTAAATCCAAAACACACCTGAAAAGCATGATACTTGGCATGGTGTCATGTCATGGCACTAACATGCTGTGGTAAAAAATTTGGCCGAATTGGAACAAGTTTTGGTATAAGCTTCTTGTAAACTGGATCTTCTCTCAAGAAGGCTCATGGTTCTGAGAGGGAACGTGTCACCTTTGTGTGCGAAACGATATACGCTGCCCCCCTTGATTTTCATTACAGAGGCAACATAGAACTATATGAGTGTCGTGTTAAATTTTGGAATTATTCCGGGTTTGTTTGGCCTTTTTAATACATTAATTGAGTTTCTTGTCATTTAATGTGCATAATTCAAATTTGAACTACAAGCACATGCTCCAGTGCACCAAAGTTGGTTGAAAAATCACATGTGTGTCCTCGGGTAAATTTCTAGGTCCCATGCAAGAAATGGGAATAAAATTCAAACATCTGGGTGTCGTGGCTCGGCCGGAAACATTGAGAAACTTGGTTTTTTAATTCCAGTAAATCCAAAACACGCATGAAAATCATGAAACTTGGCTTGGTGTCATGACATGGCACCAACATGCTGTGGTAATTTTGCTGTCCGATTTGCGAAGGCACACACATTAACAATCAACAAAGTCATTTTGGAACAAGTGTTGTCACGTTACAATCGGAAACACAAGTATTATTGAAACCGTGGGCGTTCTACTTACCATTTACGTGCCGCCACGCGTCCCCTTTTTTTATTGGCTAGGAGGCGTCGTGCGGGGTAGCTATTTGAGTACGGGAGGCATGCGATCAGACCCCTGCGCATGCTTATCGAGAGGAGAGCCCTTTGACCTCCATCTGCCGCCCACCTCTCTCCCAAGGTATCCATTAATGGCGCCCGAGCCCATGTTTAATGGCGTGGCTATGTCTCACTCGACTGAGATTTAAGAGAGAAAAAAGAAAAATCTGAAAAGAAAATTATGCACGTATCTTGATGTAAGATCTGACGGACCTATATAGCATCTACTGCGACTTATAGCAAGACTGATGAATATATAAGGACGACGATAGTGGATAATAATTGTCTTACATATTTAGGAAGATAATTAAAAAAGCCACATGCGGCTACGCCCGAAATACACAAGGGCAAAAGAAGAAGGAAGACGCATACAACAATCTGGCTCGCTGATCTCTACTTTCTTGATGCGCTGCAGGTCGTGGAGACTAGTTCTCGCAGTGAGTGGCGATGATCTCTTTCATCAGTTTCATGTCCTTAATACGCTGCTTGGCAGCATCCACGGATTCCTCCAGCAGCCTTTCGCGCTCGATGCGGAGCATGGCATTCTCGTCCATAAGTTTCTTGACGATGATGCTCGTCCTCTTCAACAAGGCAGCGGTCTCCTCCGCCTGCTTCGCCCTCAGTAGGTCGCACTCGGTGCGGAGCTTCACCTTGTCATCCCCTAGTCCCCGGATGATGGCGGTAGCATTTTCAAACGAGGCATTTATCTCGTCCTGCAGCTTCATCCAGCCGGAGATCCGACCCATCAGGCCATCGAGCATAGCGCGCCTACGCCTGTGAGAGTCCTCGCCTGCCCGCGAGACATTTTCCCAGGCCGCCGCGGCACGGGAGGACCTCCCTGCTGCATTCGCGGCGCGGCAGGACATCTCTGCTGCTTCCGCGGCGTGGCCGGACCAGTCTGCTGCATCGACTGCGTGGCGGGACCTCTGTGCTGCTACGGCGGCGCGGCGGGACATGTCGGCTGCTACGGCGGCGAGGCGGGACATCTCTCGTGCTTCCGCTTCCATGCTCGCCTTCCCCTGGTAGTAATCTCTCGACCCAGAACTCATGCGGGCCATGGCAGACGCAAGGGAATGACGATGAAAGACTTGTTTGTTTTTGTGGATGAGGTGTTGAGGAGGAATGTGCAGTCATCCTAGAGTAGAGTATTTATAACTGAGTACTAATACACTCCTAAGTGGGAAACCGTTTAGGTTTTGATCATTGTGAATAGGTTTGCAATTAAATATAGCATGGTAGTAATTTGGAATGTGACGAGACGCAAGCTCAAAATATATTGACGGTTCTAGTTTCGAAGTGCAGCACTATTCCTGGATGGCGTAATGTGGGCACGCGTTCTCGGTCGTGGTGTAGCTGTTTTCTAATATGCCACGGTACTTCTTTTTCTACTGCTGTGTACGTGCAATAACTGGCACCGTCGGATACATATCTTACGGTTATTGGGGCGTTCGCCAGGAATAGCCTTGTGGCGAGCTATAGAGTAGTCTTTTTTCACACGCATTACATCGACGTTTCTCAACAGCGGCATCATGAGCGATTCTATGAGTAGATGCAGGTTTTGATCTAGATCACATGTGATTGTGAGGATGATGTTCTTGCTATGCTTCCCTCGAGTGTTGCTTCGGTTCAGTTCATTGACGGCATGGTGTCGCTTTTCACAATGTTCTAACAATCGCTTGGCTCTGGCTGTCGATGATCTACTAACAGTTCCTTTGGCTTAAACATAGTCAAGAATAGTGAACTGTCGCATGTGCAAGAGGGCAATGAAGATGGATGATATTCTAGGGGATCACGCATATTAGACGAAGTTTAGTGGGGGAATGATACGTCTCCAACGTATCGATGACTTATGATTGTTCCATGCTATTATAGTATCAATCTTGGATGTTTATTATGCAATTATATATCATTTTTTGGGACTAACCTATTAACTTAGTGCCAAGTGCCAGTTGATGTTTTTTTTTGCCTATTTTTGGTTTTCCAGGAATTCAGTACCAAACAAAGTCCAATTGCAACCAAACTTTTTGATGATTTTTTTCTGGACATAAGAGACACTAGAGGATTTGGGAGGAGACTAAAAGGCGAAGGAGTGGGCCACGAGGCACCAGGGTGTGCCCAGGGGGGTGGGTGTGCCCTGGTACCTCGTGGGCCCCTCGAACGTCCGTATAACCTAACTCCTGCTCTATAAATTTTCTAAAATCGGGAAACCAACAAAGAGCCACCCAAAACAATTTTTTCGCCGCCGCAAGCTCCTGTTCTCGTGAGACCCCATCTGGAGGCCTTTCTGGTACTTTGCCGAAGGGGGAATCGATCACGGAGGGGATCTACATCAACCTTGCTGCCCTTCCAATGATGTGTGAGTAGTTTACCACAGACCTACGGGTCCATAGCTAGTAGCTATATGGCTTCTTCTCTCTCTCTGATCTTCAATACAATGTTCTCCTTGATGTTCTTGGAGATCTATTCGATGTAATCTTTTTTGCGGTGGGTTTTTGTTGGGATCCGATGAATTGTGGGTTTATGATCAGATTATCCATGAATATTATTCGAGTCTTCTCCGAACTCTTTATGCATGATTGTTATAGCTTTGTATTTCTCTCTGATCTATTCGTTTGGTTTGGCCAACTAGATTGAATTATCTTGCAATGGAAGAGGTGCTTTGTGATGGGTTCAATCTTGCGGTGCACAATCCCAGTGATAGAAGGGGACATGACATGTATTTGTATTGTTGCCATTAAGGATAAAACGATGGGGTTTATTCATATTGATTCAATTTACTTTGTCTACATCATGTCATCTTGCTTAAGGCGTCACTCCGTTCTTTATGAACTTAATACTCTAAATGCATGCTGGGTAGCGGTCGATGTGTGAAGTAATAGTAGTAGTGCAGGAAGGAGTTGGTCTACTTGTCTTAGACGTGATGCCTATATACATGATCATTGCCTTGGATATTGTCGGTGTACTAAGTATTGGGCCATTAGTACCCCGTACTTGTGCACGGGCAGTTGTAGCCATACTCGCGGCAAGGCTCGTCAGGGAACAGTTCGAGGTTGACTCAGGCCACCAAGGAAATTCTCAAGTCAAAGATCTGAGGATCAGCAGATAAGAAGAGCTGGAATCTGCAGGCCAGTTTCCCCGGCAAGATCTTGCCGGGATGGCCTGCGGAGCCCGGCAAGGCTCGACGCCCGGCAAGGTTCCGCACCCGGCAAGGTTCTGTTGTTGTGCCACTGCTCTAGCACAGCAACAAACCCGACATTCTGGGTCCTTCTTTGGATGCGTGGCGACGCGCCAATGGAGGAGAGCTTAAGCGGTGCTGATGGGATGGCCCCTTTTTCCATCCCCGAGAAAGTGAGGACACCTAAACGGACACCTCACGGTGCATTAAATGCATTCGTCCTAATCCGTCAGGGGTTAGGTATGATGACCCTGTAGCTACTTTACACCTCAATGTATGTACATTTTGCCACTGTGGTGACCCCTTTGTGGTATAAAAGGAGGCCCAAGGCAACTGCTACAGGGGAGGACGATCTTCTGGCCCATTCTGCATGCGTAGCTGCTCTTTGAACATATTGTTCACTACGAGCGCTCCTGGAGCCTGGGCTCAAGAACATCGATAATAAAACAAGGCAGGAGTAGGGTTTTACGCTGATCAGCGGCCCGAACCTGGGTAAAATCGCCCCGCGTCGATCGTTGGTTCTGCTCTTTGCGCATACCCCTCCCCCCGCCGAATCGTAAAGGGGTCCTTTGGGATCCCATAGGTGTCGCACGCCGACATCTTTGGCGCGCCAGGTAGGGGTATTGAAGGTTGTGTGAACCTGATCTAGTGATCGGTGCCTTAGTTTCTCCATCATCTTCATCATCATGCCACCCAAGAAGAAGAGCGCTGCGACGGCGCAACCATCCACGTCCGTTTTGCCTGCGCCTTCGCATACGGGCGATGGCATGGGTGCAGAAGGAAGAGGACTAGAGCCTCCACGGTGTTCCGGTGATCCAAGCCAGGCGAGCGGCGTCGTTCGCAGTGGCAGTGGCAACCCACACACCGCTAGATCCAGAGACGGAGCTGTGTTGCCTACGGGTGGCACAACGAATTCCAGAGATCGGAGGACGCCTGCTGGAGCTCCCGCGCCGGCGCAAGCGTCACGGCCTACCCAGGTCGTGCACGATGAGCGACGTCATGGCACTGATGGTTCAGGGCATCCCCATGAAAAGATTTATGTGCATCGATCCCAAGATGTGCGGGACCAGCATGCACACCGAGCTGCCGGCGGAGGTGGCGCGCCGTCGCGTGACCGTGATGGTGCTCCTTCTAACATGGCTAGGAGTCAGAGCACCTCACGTACCTCGCACCTGTCGCCGCCGCCTACGCCAGCGGAAGCCTTGGCACGTGCGCAGCTGCTCCTCGATTTCCCTCCTGCTCCGGAGAAGATGGAGGAGTGGCGAGCTACTATCCGGAGCCTTATTGGCTTCGCCAACAAAGATGGGCCACAAGAGGCAGAGCCCTCACAGCGAAGGCCCGTCGATCCGGCGCGAGCCGATGTGGAGAAAACCGGAGGTGGTGCAACCACGGTGCACTCCCCTCCGCGACACCAGCGGCGGGCGACAACCCAGCAGGTCGATCGCCGTGATGATGTTTCCACGGCGTCGTCCGATCCACGGATGCGCCACGACCAGCGTCAAGTTCTCCAGGAATGAGGCAAAGAGGACGCTCGAACTACCATCGAGCGGCGACGGGAAGCGCGCTATCAGTTTGATAAGCGCGCAGGGCCGGCTGTTGACAAGCCTACGCCAGGGGATGTAGGAGACTTGCCTTACGAGGTAGGGACTCCAGCATTTACCCGTGAGCTGCGGCAAGTCCAGCGGCCCAATTCCCGAACCTTCAAGCCAGAGGTCCCGGAGAAATATGACGGTAAGACTCATCCCTTGGAGTTCCTGAGCATCTACACCATTGCGGTGCAGGCTGCCGGGGGCCGATATGACAAGATACTTGCCAACTACTTCCCATTGGTGCTCAAGCTTAACGTCAGGTCGTGGTTGATGCATCTGCCGGAGAATTCCATTTCTTCTTGGTCAGATCTATGCCATCAGTTTGTTGGCGCCTTTGTTGGAGGCCACCAAGCTCCTGGCCAAGAGAGTGATTTGCATATCATCCCTCAGAAGGAGGGCGAATCCCTACGCAAGTTTATGCAGAGGTTCAGCCGGGTGCAGTACAATATTTCTGACGTTCACCCTGCCACTGTCATTAGCGCGTTTCATCAGAACATGCATAACCGCAGAATGCGGGAAGAGCTGGTGATGAACAAAGTCAGGAGTATTGCCGAGCTTTACGCTTTGGCTGATAAATGCGCTCGAGCTGAAGAGGGGAGGAAACTCCCTGGCGAGGCTGTTGGCGCGGCGGGCGAATCCGAAGATGAAGACGCCGCGACCCCATCAAGGAAAGGCCGGCGGTGGAACAGGAAACGCAGAGGCAAGGCCGTGCTTGCTGTCGAGGAATCTGACAACCCCGGAGCCGCCAAGAAGGCCAAGGTTGGTGACCCCGGCAAGGATCTTGCCGGGTGCCCTTCCTGTCAGGCCTTGGCAGCGGCCGACTAGTCGGAAAGCTCCGGCAAGCAGTATTGCAAGATCCATCACACCAAGGGCCACGACTCCAAAACTGCCGGCAAGTTGAACAGCTTGCCGAGAAACTAAGGGCTGAGTATGAAAGGCGAGATAAGGAGAAGGCCCATGATGGTGCTGACGGATCCGGCAAGAAGCACGGTGGCCGAGGGGGTCGCCGCGGCAAGGCCAAGCAACAGAGGGAGAGGCCCGCTCGAGGCCGAGACAAAGAAGAAGATGATGACGAAGAAGACGATGAGTCCAGTGAGCAAGAATTCCAGAAAGCTACAGAAGCCATGTGTATCGATGGGGGTGCCTCGCTGCATTCTTCCCACCGTCGACTCAAACAGTGGGTGCGGGAAGTCAACGCAGCGGAGCCATCACCAGATGCATGTAGGCCCCTGAAGTGGTCCAACACGCCTATCATTTTCGACACCGAGGATCACCCTGATCGCACAACTGCGGTCAGGTGCTTGCCATTGTTGGTCTCACCAACAATTCGCAACCTCAAGGTGACGAAAATGCTAGTTGACGGTGGGGCCGGGCTAAACCTAATCTCACCGGATGTGCTCAAGAGGCTCCAAATTCCTGATGAAGACCTCGAAGAAACGGGCACGTTTCAAGGGGTCAATCCGGGAAGAACCCAGCCAAAGGGCAAGATTACGCTGCCAGTGGCATTTGGTAGCGAGCTCAACTACAGGACCGAGAAGGTAGTGTTTGATGTCGCCAAGATCCCCATGTCATACAATGGGATCCTTGGTCGGCCAGCGCTGGCTAAGTTCATGGCGGCATCACACTACGCGTATATTGTTTTGAAGATGCCCGGGCCGTTGAGCGTCATTACTATCCATTCCGATAAGAAAGATGCGCTCATCTGTGCTGACCAACTTTACCGGGAAGCTGTTGCAGCACCTGCCGTCAAGGCATCTGCTCCTGCCGCTGGAACTCCCGGGGGGAAGAAGAAGAAGACCGGCGGGAATCTTGGCGCGAACTCCGGTAAGCGCGCCTCCTCGGAGTGCTGCGCTTCCGTCGAGGATGCACAAGAGAGTTCCACCGGCAAGAACAAGAGATCCAAGGCTGCTCCACCGGAGACCAAGAAGGTGCCCGTTAGGGAGGACGGAATGGGAGGAACTTTCACCATAAGTTCCACCCTAGATGACAAATAGGAAAGCGCGCTCATTGCGTTCTTGCGGGCGAATGTCGACGTGTTTGCATGGAAACCGTCTGACATCCCTGGTGTTCCCAGGGAGGTAATTGAGCACCACCTTGCTGTCTGTCCTCATGCGCAGCCCGTCAAGCAGAGGGTCAGGAAGCAAGCCTTGGAGCAGCAAGAATTCATTGCCGAGGAAATCAGCAAGCTGGAGGCGGCAGGATTGGTCAGAGGAGTACTTCATCCAACCTGGTTGGCCAATCCGGTTGTGGTGCGCTAAGCGAATGGGAAATGGAGGCTTTGTATCGACTATACAGATATCAATAAAGCCTGTCCAAAAGATCCCTTTCCCTTGCTGCGCATTGACCAGATTGTGGATTCCACCGCCGGTTGTGATCTCCTGTCCTTCCTTGATGCCGACTCAGGGTATCATCAGATCTTCATGGCGAAGGAAGATGAAGAAAAGACCGCATTTATCACCCCATGTGGTACATATTGTTTTATACGAATGCCTTTCGGGTTGAAAAGTGCTGGTTCTACATTTGCGAGAGCGGTCCAAATCGGTTTTGAGCCCCAACTCCATAGAAATATGGAGGCATACATGGATGACATAGTGGTCAAAACCAAGGACAAAGCGATGCTCATACAATATTTAGAAGAAATATTTGCAAATCTGTGCAAGATCAACTTAAAGCTCAATCCTGAGAAGTGCGTGTTCGGTGTTCCTTCCAGCAAGCTCCTCGGATTCTTTGTAACTTGTCGGGGAATCGAAGCGAACCCCGACAAGATCAAAGCTATTGAGTAGATTGAAGCGCCAAGACGCGTCAAGGATGTACATAATCTTGCCGGCTGTGTTGCTGCTCTAAGCAGGTTTATTTCCAAATCTGCTGAGTGCGCCCTGCCCTTTTTCAAAATCTTGAAGAAGGTAGGTCCAATGAAATGGACTCCGGAGGCAGAGGCTGCGCTACAAGATTTGAAGAAATACCTTTCCTCTCCGCCGACGCTAGTCGCGCCTAAACCACAAGAGCCGTTGCTGCTGTATCTGGCAGCGACAAATCAAGTGGTTAGTGTTGCGTTAGTGGCGCAGAGAGAAGCTGATGAGGAAGAAACACCAGCGGCAGGACCGTCAGGTGACGCGGCAGGATCTTCCCCGGCAAGGATTGATCCCGGCAAGACAAGATCTGTGCAGTCAGAAGAACCATTGCAGAAGAAAAAGGTGGTGCAGCGCCCAGTTTATTTTGTTAGCTCTCTTTTACAAGGAGCTAGGTCAAGATATTCTGGCGTGCAGAAGTTGCTTTTCGGCCTCCTTATGGCCTCGAGGAAGCTGCGCCATTATTTTCAAGCACATGAAATCACCGTCGTCACTCGCTTTTCGTTGCAACAGATTTTGCGAAATCCAGAAGCAACCGGCAAGATCGTGGAGTGGGCGTTGGAGTTGTTGAGCTTTGGCCTCAAGTTTGAAAGCACTTCGACAATTCAGAGCAGGGCCTTGGCAGAGTTCGTTGCGGAATGGACCCCAACGCCAGACGAAGAGGTTCAAGAAACAACTCTCCCCGGCAAGGAAATTGACCAGCAATGGATTATGTACTTTGACGGGGCTTTTTTGCTGCAAGGCGCCGGTGCTGGCGTGCTGCTTGTCGCACCCACCGGAGAGCACCTCAAGTACATGGTCCAAATGCATTTTCCCCAGGAGAGTTCGACGAACAACACTATGGAGTACGAGGGCCTGCTTGCCGGTCTCAGGATCGCGGCAGACCTTGGTATCAAGAAGCTCATCATCAGAGGCGATTCACAGCTTGTCGTCAGGCAAGTAAATAAGAGTTATCAGAGTCCATTGATGCAAGCCTACGTGGATGAAGTGAGAAAAATGGAAGAGCATTTTGACGGTCTACAAATGAAGCACATCCCTCGTGCCGAGAACAGTATCGCTGACGACCTGTCAAAGCGCGCTGCCCTCAAGTTGCCTGTGGAACCAGGGACTTTTGTGCTCCATTTGACTCAACCATCCGTGGCGCCATCAATGCGGCAAGAAAAGAGAAGAAAATTGAATTCCGGTCAGTACTTCTCGGCAGAGCTCCCGGGAGCCGCCGGCAAGGAAGTTGCCGGGATCAACGACATGCCTGCTGGGGAACAACAGGCTCCAGTAGGGGCTCAGGCCTTAACCGTCAAGACAAACGTTCCCCCGGTGGAGGAGATGCCTTTAGTCCTGGCTGTCGAGCCCCAGGCTCCAGCATGGGCGCAGCACATTGTCCATTTCCTTCAAACAGGAGAACTCCCGGAGGAACAGGAAGAAGTGGAAAGAGTAGCCCGTTGGTCTGTTATGTACAAGTTCATCGATGACGTCCTGTACAGAAAGAGACCAAACGGTGTGAAATTGAAGTGCATTCCTCGGGAGGATGGACTAGAGCTGTTGGCAGAGATACATGGAGGCATATGTGGCTCTCACATAGGATCAAGAGCACTTGCCGGGAAAGCATTCCGGCAAGGTTTCTTTTGGCCCACCGCTCTCCAGGATGCAACTGCACTAGTAACTAAGTGTGAAGCGTGCCAGTTTCATTCGAAGAAATCGCATCAACCAGCTCAAGCTCTTCAGACAATCCCTCTCTCCTGGCCATTTTCGGTCTAGGGGCTCGACATACTGGGCCCTTTCCCCCGTGCTACCGGGGGCTTTGAGTACTTATACGTAGCTATCGACAAGTTCACAAAGTTGCCGGAGGTGGAAGCAGTGAGGAAGGTGACAGCACAATCAGCCATCAAGTTCTTTAAAGGGATAGTTTGCCGTTTCGGTGTGCCCAACAGGATCATCACCGACAACGGCACGCAATTCACAAGTCGCACCTTCATGTAGTACGTCCAAGACCTTGGCGGCAAAATTTGTTTTGCCTCCGTTGCTCATCCAAGAAGCAACGGCCAAGCGGAGAGGGCCAATGCTGAAGTGCTGCGCGGTCTCAGGACCAGAACCTTTGACAGGCTGAAAAAGTGCGGAAGATGCTGGATTGATGAGTTGCCGGCGGTTCTTTGGTCAATCAGAACGACACCAAATCGAGCCACCGGCCAGACACCCTTCGCTCTAGTCTACGGAGCGGAAGCAATTCTCCCCACGGAACTCACGTACGGATCACCTCGAATGCTCGCTTATGATGAGCTTGAGCAAGAGCAACTGCGGCAAGATGACGTTGTGCTCCTTGAGGAGAATCGTCTTCAGGCTGCTGTGCGAGCTACACGCTACCAGCAAGCTTTGCGCCGCTACCATAGCCGCAAAGTTCATGCCCGAAGCCTTGAGGAAGGCGACCTTGTTCTTCGATGGATTCAGTCCGCCAAGAATTCAAACAAGTTGACGCCAAAGTGGGAAGGCCCTTATCGGGTAGTACGAGTCACCAGGCCCGGCACTGTCCACCTGGAGACCGAAGATGGCATTCCAGTGAGCAACTCCTGGAATATCGAACATCTTCGCAAGTTTTACCCATAAGGCGCGGCTGCCGGGCGCCCCTGGCAACCACCCTTTTGTACAAGTCTTGCCGGCGAGGCATATGATCCTTTGTACAAAGCCAGGCGCAAACCCTGAGCACAAATGAATAAATTTAAGTGGTGTGCATTCCCTTATTGATTTCCATGTTCGTATATATATACATGTGTGTCTAAGATGTTGTACGACACCTATTCCCGGTAAGTTCTAACGAACCGCCAAGGTTTCATATCTTTATTTTCTCTTCTTTCTTTTTCTTAAAAGACAGAAGAATTCCTCGCGTGCACATTTGCCGGGGGGAAGGGAGATATGAGTACCAGTTGGCGACGTTCGGAATCGACGCTTGCCGGAGGAAGGACAGTGACAGAAAGCTAAGTTCTAAAAACTTAGAACAAGTTTCCTTTATTGCAAAGTTATTTCTTTTGACGATTCCGACTTTTGTATGGAAAATCTGCACGCGAAGGAACCCTTGCTGTAATCGGTTGCACCCTTATTTTGTTTCGAGTCCGCTCAACGATTTAAGTGGCTGCACTGAGAACGCCAAGGAGTCTTGCCGGCCGCTGCGCCTCCGACAGGCTGCTAAAGTCCCGCACCCAGCGCTCGCGGCAGGTTCCGTGCTGGCAAGTTTTTCAGTAAGCGTAGGGTGAACTCCATACACAAAGGAATCAGACAAGGAAAATAGCAAGCATGTACCCAAACATAAGCAAGTTATATTACATTAATGAGTTGCCGCAATTCTAACTTGAGACTTAATTGTCTTTGGCATGGAATGACGATGGCAAGAAAAGGTGGAGCAGTTAATCTCTGCGCTGGCCTTCGATCCTTTTGATGGAGTCCACCTTCTCAAGGATAGGCACGACAAGCTATTCGAGCGCCTCGAGATTTGCGTCCTTTGGCAGATGGCCAAGCACATTGGAGAGGTCGATGCCGGGATTGTGGTGCACCACCTTGATAAGTACTTTGCGGAGGACGGCCCGGCAAAGCCGGCGGGTCTCGTTGGCCAATTGAGTCGCCCGGTTAGACTGAAGCAACTTCAAGGCATCAATGATGCTCTCGAAGAACATCGTCAACCTGGCACTCGAAGATATCCTTTCCTCGGAAGAATACCTGAAGTTTGACAGGCCCATGGTTGACAGTTCTACCGTAAGCTTCTCCGCAGCGTCGATGAGACGTCCAGTCCAGATCTCCACCCCCTTTTCGTAATCAATTTGGGCGGCGGCAGCGCACTTGAGCAGGTTCCTCTCTCCCTGGAGATCTTTGAGTAGGGCCTTCTCGCGGGCCCTGCCGGCCTCGAGAGACTTCTGCAACGTGGTCAGCTTCAATTCCAGAACGGCAATGGCTTCATTTGCTGAGGAGAGCTGCTTGGTCTTGTTAGACATGGAAACTTGCATCTCCGCCAAGGTGTGGAGGGTTTTTTCCCTGTCGCCTTTGAGCGTTGACAGCTCCTTGCCATGTTCTTCAAGATCCGCTTCCAGTTTCTTGACTTTGTCGCTCAGCTCATTCTTGGCAGCCTCTGCAGCCTCGGCAGCATCAACGGCCTCCTTGAGCTTGCCGGCGTGATCTACAGTTAGAGCTTCGAGCGCCTCTTTGTGCTTCTGCTCCAGCTCCTGGGTCCGCCGCGTGACAAGCTTCTCGATATCTTCATCTTTGCTGCGAAGCTTGGCGGCGAGCGCCTGCTCACGTGCGGGGAGATCTTCCTCGTGAGCATCAAGCGCAACGCGACACCCCGTCAGGAGAGCATCTTCAGCAGCAATTCTTTGCGTAGCTTCATCCTGCGCCTTCTCCATGTCAGATTGTTTCAGGAGGATTTCTGTCCACTGCTGGCTCACTTGTTCTCGGCCAGCAGTCAACTCTTGGAGGGCCTCGGCGTACTAGACTTGCATTTGTTTGACGCGCCTCTGAAAATCTGCTTCGGCCGCCTCGACAACTGCCATTCTGGAATCCGTTTTCTCTTTCCGGGCGCGGTGGAGAGCCCATGGCCTGAAGGAGCTGATCCTCTTCAGACTTGCCGCTGCTAGCGCTTGGGTCATCAACAACCTCGAGCCCAGCAGCAGCGATGATTTCCTCGTCGAAGACTTCCCCTTCGAGTGGTGCCCCAATGCTTGCCGTCCCCGGCAAGTTGACAAACAGGTTCTCGCCAACTTTGAGATATTTGCTGAATGAGGGGCCTTCAGATGTTGACGGTTGATCCTCAACAACCGCCTCACCAGTAGCAGGGAGCTCCGTGGCCGGCGCAGCGCCTGGCGCTCCTGCGGCAGGAATGCCGCCAGTACGGTTATCAGCCTCCTTGCCACCCTCTTCAGCAGGCTCTTTGGCGGGTTCCTCCTGCACAGTCTCGGCGGCCTCAGCAGTGGCGTCTTTGGCGGCCTCGCTGGCAGCGATCCTGTCTGCTTCGGCAGCGGCGTCCCTAGCGGTCTCCTCGATGACAATGTTGACGTCCATGTGTTCCATCACAGGGAACTCTGGAGGACGAAGGAGGGAAACAGAATAAGATCAAGATTGAAGTTCGAAGGGACCAAAGAAAAAGAGATAAAGGAAAGAATAGCAAGCGCACTGAGGCAATCAGTTACCTGCGTCGAGCTGCTGAGAGGTGGCCTCGCCCCTCCCGGCAACCTCGGTTGCCGGGGGAGGATTGCCAGTGCCCATGCTTGCCGGCTCCTCCTCAATCAAGATGGGCTCGTCGGTAGGATCCCTTGCCGGCAATGCGCTTGTGGGCGGCGTGGTCGATGGAGGTGGCACGACGGGGGCGTCTTCCAATAACTCTCCTTGTTGCCATTCTTCTCCTGCAAGCCCAGAGATATCAGCGACAAGAATAGAAACCTCAGCGCCCGCCAACGAAAAAAGAGCAGTGAACTTACGCTGGGGGCTGCGCTGGGGGCTGTGCTGGGGACTGTGTTGAGGGCTGAGCTCCGGGCTGACGATGACAGTTTCTGACACGCTCGTGGAGCCTGCCGGGGGCTCGTCGCCCGTGGAAGTCTTTGTCCTCTTCATCATCCTCTCCAGCAAGGTTTCTGCATCACTGCAGAGGAAATACAAGCAAGTCAGTAAGATTGATCCAAGATTGGAAGATAAAGGCTGTGGCAAGGTACTCACTCTTCCTCTTCTCGCTCTGGACTAAAGCCGGAGATGTCAAAATCGACCTCCGTTGCAATGTCTGAGTAGGGAGGCGGAGGAGGGGTCCTAGGTCGCTTGGCTATAGCAGGCGCCGGGGGTTGACGTGTTTCCGTCACCTCAGCTTCCGGTGCGGTAGCGCGAGACACCCCTGCCGCCTCAGCAGTTGCCGCTGGTGTGGGTCTCGCGCGCCGCGCAGGTTGCTGTCAAACCCCTTGCCGTGGCGCAGTCTTGCCGGCCGCTTTCTTGCCGGGAGCCTCGCTGCTCGAGGAAGGTTGGCTTGCCGGGATGCCAGATGCAGCCTTTCGAAGAACACGCTTTGTCTTCTTCGGGGCTGGGAGCTCTTCTTGCGGTTCTTCTTCAGCCGCGTCTTCGTCGGACGAGCTCTCAGCGGCTGTGCTGCTCTGTTCCCCGGCAGCTTTGTCCTTCCCGGCAGGATCTTTCTCCACCACTACCTCTGCATCGCTGGTTTCCCATTCTGCGAAGCCGACGCTGCCGGCCTCAGCGGCAAGATTTGCCTCCTCTGCCCTGGTGGCGATGTATGCCACCTCTTCGTCGGTGGTGGCTTGGAGTAAGTCTGCTTCTTCCCGGACGGCCCTCTCCGTCAAGTTATGAAAGAACTTCTGTGCATCTTCCTCGGATGGCTCAACCCATGTCGCGTAGAGACTATGGGCGTTGAACAGTGGCATGGTGGCGATAATTGCCCCCAAGGCAGAGTTGTTGCACAGAGGGACAATCCTTGCCGGCAACCGATGCTTGTTGTCGCGCTGGAATAGCTTCTGATGGAGAGTGCCAAGTTGCATAGCAGTCAGATTGTTATTCAACCCGGGGCGCAATCTCATGATGTCTGCTGCGTTTCGGTATTCCCAAGCTGGCCTTCCTTTATTCTGCAAGGGGGCAATGCAGCGGCGGAGAAAGTCGAAGCCAATCATCTCCATTGTTAGCCCGACAGCTTTCAGGCGAAGAATCCTGGTGGTGGCGATTGTGAGCTTTTCATCTTCAGCGGCAAGACTGCTCCAGCCACTGCCGCGGACCGCTTTCTGTTGCCGGGGCAGACAGAATGGATGGGGATCTGCTTCCTTGATCCAGCACCATTCAGCCTGCCATTCGTCCCACTTCTCGCGGTAAACTCCTTCTGGGTATATTTCCTTATTCCAAGCCCTTGGAATCCAGGTGACAGAACCAGAGAGGGCCTCTCCTTTTTGGATTCGAGGGAAAAAGTAGTGGCGGAAAAGGGCTATATTGGGAACCACTCCAGCAAAGTTTTCACAAAGGTGAGCGAAGATGGACATGCACAGTACCGCATTCGGCGTGAAATCGAGAAGATGGAAACCGTACATGTACATGATGTCGTTGAAGAAGTCAGAAAAGGGAGGACAGAGCCCGCAATAGAAATATGCGTCGAAAAAGGGGTATCTGTCTGATCCACTCTTGGAGCAAGAACCTGGAATCATGCGAGTGGCGGGGTGAGCCTGCATCTCCCTCGCCCACATACATTGGTACCGCCTCTTCAAAGCTTCTGCATCGAGCGACGGGGCGAAGACGATGTACTTCTTCCGCATCTTCACCAGTTCGCTCTCCGGGACATCGGCTTTCGCCTCCTTGCCCTTGCCTTTGCTGGTCTTGGGCAGCATGGCGACTGCAAGGGCGGAAGCCGGGGATGGAGCGGGCGTGGAGGCGGCGAGCGGAAGAGGGAAGGCTTTGCTCTGAGCTCGAGAGAAGGAAAGCAATGGCGACGGCCAGATTGAGAAGAAAAGGGGGGTAAATAGGCTTGTGCCTCTGCGGTTTCTCCTTTTTATGGGGAAGGAGCGAGGCCACCTCTTTTACTCCCCAATGTGAATGCGCCTCTGCAGGCGCATTACAGTTGCAGCTTTTGAGGCACGCTTCCCACATCGCGTGTTCGGCGCGCGTAGTGGGGGGCACAGTAAACGGGATATTTACAAGTAGTTAATCCCCTGCCATGTGTGCCCGTGCACTGTTTGGGCCTAGCCCAACAATGCCTCGCACTCGTGTGTGGCCTAGGCCCGGGGCTCCTGTCGGTGTACTAAGTATTGGGCCATTAGTACCCCGTACTTGTGCACGGGCAGTTGTAGCCATACTCGCGGCAAGGCTCGTCGGGGGACAGTTCGAGGTTGACTCAGGCCACCAAGGAAATTCTCAAGTCAAAGATCTGAGGATCAGCAGATAAGAAGAGCTGGAATCTGCAGGCCAGTTTCCCCGGCAAGATCTTGCCGGGATGGCCTGCGGAGCCCGGCAAGGCTCGGCGCCCGGCAAGGTTCAGCACTCGGCAAGGTTCTGTTGCTGTGCCACCGCTCTAGCACAGCAACAAACCCGACATTTTGGGTCCTTCTTTGGATGCGTGGCAACGCGCCAATGGAGGAGAGCTTAAGCGGTGCTGATGGGATGGCCCCTTTTTCCATCCCTGAGAAAGTGAGGACACCTAAACGGACACCTCACGGTGCATTAAATGCATTCGTGTTAATCCGTCAGTGGTTAGGTATGATGACCCTGTAGCTACTTTACACCTCAATGTATGTACATTTTGCCACTGTGGTGACCCCTTTGTGGTATAAAAGGAGGCCCAAGGCAACTGCTACAGGGGAGGACGATCTTCTGGCCCATTCTACATGCGTAGCTGCTCTTTGAACGTACTGTTCACTGCGAGCGCTCCTGGAGCCTGGGCTCAAGAACATCGATAATAAAACAAGGCAGGAGTAGGGTTTTACGCTGATCAGCGGCCCGAACCTGGGTAAAATCACCCCGTGTCGATCGTTGGTTCTGCTCTTTGCGCATACCCCTCCCCCCGCCGAATCGTAAAGGGGTCCTTTGGGATCCCATAGGTGTCGCACGCCGACAGATATCATCATGATTATTCGCTTTTCTATCAATTTCCCAACAGTAATTTGTTTAGCAACCGTATGCTATTTTCAAGAGAGAAGCCTCTAGTAAAAAATATGGCTCCCGGGTCTATTTTGATCATATATTGAAATCCAAGAATACCTTGCTGCAATTTATTTTATTTTGTGTTTTTGTTTATCTATCTATCACTACGAGATTTGATCCTTGCAATTAACCGCCAAGGGATTGACAACCCCTTGTTTGCATTGGGTGCAAGTAATTGTTATTTTGTGTGTAGGTACTACTAACGAGGTGTTGCATGGTTCTCCTACTAGAGTGATAACCTTGGTTCTTAACTGAGGGAAATACTTATCTCTACTATACTGCATCATCCTCTCCTCTTCGGGGAAATCCCAACGCAGCTCACAAGTAGCAGGAAGAATTTCTGGCGTCGTTACCAGGGAAACATCATCAACATCTATCAAGTATCATCGCATAAACTCTCATCTCCTTGCATTTATATTATTTTCCATTTGCCACTCGTTTTCATCCCCCCCCCCCCCACTTCTAAAATGTTTTCACAAAAACACAAGAATATTTTCCGTTTGCCTTTTTGCTTTTTTGCTTGCTTGAAGTTGCTATCATGTTGGAATTTGACAAGGTTGTCGTTGAAAGTGCTAGTGAGGATAGCGCTATTGAATCCCTTGAGGAAAAGCTAAAATCCGTTGATCTTGAGCATGATCCTCCGGAAACTAGTAATCCCACAAATCTTAAAACTAAAATGTATCATGTGGGAGACGGAAATCTTATTGGGAAGCATATTATTCAAGAATTCTTTGATTGCGCGGGAGTTATACCAATAATAAGAAGGTCTATCCTTGATTAAAAAATTGTTATGTTGATACCATTGCCATGTTAATTACTAAGCAAGAAAGACAATTCGTGCATATGCATCCATCTTTACAAAAGATATTTATGAGCTTTCCAATATCCATGATCCTAAAATTAAGAAGATTTCCACTATTATTCTTATGCGTGGATTTGACTATGTGATTCGTGAAGCTAGATAAATCATTGCTTATTATAGGATAAAATTTGAACACCCTCCAATAGAAGAAATTATCCATGATAAAGATACTATACGTAGTTTGGAGTCTAAGGATTATTTTGCTTATAGTGAGAATCTTAGGAGGAAAGTCACTTATGCTGAATATTAAAATTTTATACCACCATACTTGTGATAATCTAGATTGGATCACTAAGGGAATTGATGAAGGATTTAGTAATGATTATTTTGAGAAAATTGCTACGGAACCTATTGACGATGAAATACATGTTTTTTATGAGGATATTTATGGTGATGATTCGTGAAGCTCCCCCACTAGGAATAAAGAACATGAAAATAGATATTTATTGAGAAAATATTTGGCAGTTTTGATCAAAAAGGATTTAGGAATGAAGGATGACAACACTTCAAACTATGCATTACACCTAGCTAGGGGCGTAAAACAATAGCGCTTGTTGGGATGCAACCCAATAATTATCTTTTTTTTTCATGTTTCTTTTCCTGTTTTTTGGTGTGCACACAATTAAGATACTGTTATGGTTGTGTTTTTGTGTTTTAATTAGTGTTTGTGCCAAGTAAAGCCTTTTGGATGATTTGGATGATAGTTGATTTGATTATGTGAAAAAAAAGAAACTTTTGCCCCCAGTAACAAAATTGTTTAAATTCACTGGTACGTGCTTTTGATCTGATTTTTTTACAAATGATTGATATACAAATTTACCACGTTGTCCTAGTTTTTCAGAATTTTTAGAGTTGCAGAAGTATAGTCATTATTCAGATTACTACAGACTGTTCTATTTTTGACAGATTCTGTTTTCGTTGCATTGTTTGCTTGTTTTGATGAATCTATGGATTGTATCGGGGGGTATAAGTCATGGTGAAGTTAGAATACAGTAGGTATTATGAAATAATAAAATATGAATGGGTTTACAATAGTACCTAATTTTTTGGATTTGGTTGTTATACTAATGGATCTCACGAAGGTTTTTGTTGAGTTTTGTGTGCTGAAGTTTTCAAGTTTTGAGTGAGATCATGATGGATGAAGGAATAAGGATTGACAAAAGCCTAAGCTTGGGGATGCCCGAGGCACCCCAAGGTAATATTCAAGGACTCCCAAGCATCTAAGCTTGGGCTCTTTCTTCTACCAACTATCGATAATATTACTTGGAGCTATATTTTTATTCATCACATGATATGAGTTTTGCTTGGAGCGTCGTGTACTATATGTGTCTTTGCTTTTAGTTTTCCACAATCATCCTTCCTGAACACATATTTTTTAGAGGGACACACATTATTCGTGATTTGTTAGAATACTCTTTGTGCTTCACTTATATCTTTTGAGCTAGGCAGTTGCTCTAGTGCTTCATTTATATATTTTAGAGCACGACGGTGGTTATATTTTAAAGAAATAGTTGCACTTTCATGCTTCACTTGGATCATTTTGAGAGTTGATAATAGTAATGGCAATATGCACAAGTTATGAATTTGGTCCTAATATGATAGGTATTCAAGAGGGATATAATAAAAACTTTCATGTAGATCACTAAATATGATAAGTTTGATTCCTTGCAATAGTTTTGCAATATAATGATAGTAATATGTGGGTTGTGCTAGTGAGTAGTTGTGGTTTAGTAAGAATATTGGTGTTAAGGTTTGTGATTCCCAAAGCATGCACGTATAGTCTCCCGTTATGCTAAGAAGTTGGAGAATGATTTATTATTGATTGTCTTCCTTATGAGTGGCGGTCAGGGACGAGCGATGGTCTTTTCCTACCAATCTATCCCCCTAGGGGCATGCATAGTAGTACTTTGCTTCGAGGGGTAATAAACTTTTGCAATAAGTATATGAGTTCTTTATGACTAATGTGAGTCCATGGATTATACGCACTCTCACCTTTTCACAATTTTCTAGCCTCTCCGGTACCGTGCATTGCCCTTTCTCACCTCGAGATGTAGTGCAAACTTCGCCAGTGCATCCAAACCCCATGATATGATACACTCTATCACACATAAGCCTCCTTATATCTTCCTCAAAACAGCCACCATACCTACCTATTATGGCATTTCCATAGCCATTCCGTGATATATTGACACACAACTTCCACCGTTCCATTTTTATGACACACGTCATCATTGTCATATTGCTTTGCATGATCATATAGCTGACATAGTATTTGTGGCTCAGCCATCGTTCATCATCTTTTATACATGTTATGCTAGATCATTGCACATCCTGGTACACTGCCAGAGGCATTCATATAGAGTCATATTTTGTTCTAGTATCGAGTTGTAATTTTGAGTTGTATAGAAGTGTGATGATCATCATTATTCATTATTAGAGTATTGTCCCAAGTGAGGAAATAAAAAAGAGAGAAAAAAAGAGGCCAAAAAGAGACCAACAAAAAATGAGAGAAAAAGAGAGAAGGGGCAATGTTACTACCCTTTTCCACACTTGTGCTTCAAAGTAGCACCATGTTTTCAACTAGAGAGTCTCCTATGCTTTCATTTTCAGATAACTAGTGGGAATTCTTCATTATAGAACTTGGCTTTGTATATTCCAATGATGGGCTTCCTCAAATGCCCGAGATCTTCATGAGCAAGCAAGTTGCATGCACACCCACTTAGTTTTCTTTTAGTGCATCCGTTGATGGCAATCCCTACTCATTGCTTTGCCATCAATTGATGGGCATCTCCATAGCCCATTGATTAGCCTCGTCGATGTGAGACTTTCTTTTTTATCTTCTCCATATCAACCCCTATCATCATATTCTATTCCACCCATAGTGCTATATCCATGGCTTGCGCTCATGTATTGCGTAAGAGTTGAAAAAGCTGAAGCGCATTAAAAAGTATGAACCAATTGCTCGGCTTGTCAACCAGGTTGTGCATGATAAATACTTTGTGTTAAGAAGATGGAGCATGACTAGGCTATATGATTTTGTAGGGATAACATTCTTTAGCACTGATATTTTGAAAGACATGATTGTTTGTTGGTATGCCTTATTATTATTGTTTTATGTCAAATTATAGACTATTGCTTTGAATCATTCAGATCTTAATATTCATGCCACAAAATAGAGATTACATGATAAATATGATAGGTAGCATTCCACATCAAAAAATCTGTTTTTATCATTTACCTACTCAAGGACGAGCAGGAATTAAGCTTGGGGATGCTTGATATGTCTGCAACGTATCTATAATTTTTTATTGTTCCATGCTATTATAGTATCAATCTTGGATGTTTATTATGCAGTTATATATCATTTTTTGGGACTAACCTATTAACTTAGTGTCAAGTGCCAGTTGCTATTTTTTGCCTGTTCTTGGTTTTCCAGGAATTTGGTACCAAAAAAGTCCAATTGCCACGAAACTTTTTGACGATTTCTTTTCTAGACATAAGAGACACTAAACTTTGGGAGGAGACCAGAAGGCGAAGGAGTGGGCCATGAGGCACCAGGGCGCACCTTGGTACCTCATGGGCCCCTCATCCATCCATTTGACCTAATTTCAACTCTATAAATTTTCTAAAATTGGGAAACCGAAAGAGAGCCACCCAAAACACTTTTTTCACCGCTGCAAGGTCCTGTTCTCGTAAGATCCCATTCGGAGGCCTTTTTCGATACTCTACTGAAGGGGGAATCAATCACGGAGAGGCTCTACATCAACCTTGCTGCCCTTCCGATGATGTGTGAGTAGTTTACCACAGACCTATGGGTCCATAGGTAGTAGCTAGATGGCTTGTTGTCTCTCTTTGATCTTCAATACAATGTTCTCCTCGATGTTCTTGGAGATCTATTCGATGTAATCTTTTTTACGGTGCGTTTGTTGGGATCCGATGAATTGTGGATTTATGATCAGATTATCCATGAATATTATTTGACTCTTCTCTAAACTCTTTTATGCATGATTGCTATGGATTTGTATTTCTCTCCGATCTATCCATTTGGTTTGGCCAACTAGATTGATTAATCTTGCAATGGGAGAGGTGCTTTGTGATGGGTTCGGTCTTGCGGTGCTCAATCCCAGTGACAGAAGGGGACATGAAACATATTTGTATCGTTGCCATTAAGGATAAAATGATGGGGTTTATTCATATTGATTGGATTTACTTTGTCTACATCATGTCATCTTGCTTAAGGTGTTACTCCGTTCTTTATGAACTTAATACTCTAGATGCATGCTGGATAGCGGTCGATGTGTGGAGTAATAATAGTAGATGCAGGCAGGAGTCGGTCTACTTGTCTCGAACGTGATGCCTATATACATGATCATTGCCTTGGATATTGTCATGATTATTTGCTTTTCTATCAATTGCCCAACGTAATTTGTTTACCCACCGTATGCTATTTTCAAGAGAGAAGCCTCTAGTGAAAAATATGGCCCCGGGGTCTATTTTAATCATATATTAAAATCCAAAAATACCTTACTGCAATTTTATTCACTTTATTTTATTTTGTGTTTTTGTTTATCTATCTATCACTACGAGATTTGATCCTTGCAATTAACCGCCAAGGTATTCTCAACCCCTTGTTTGCGTTGGGTGCAAGTATTTGTTATTTTGTGTGTAGGTACTGCTAACGAGGTGTTGCGTGGTTCTCCTACTGGCTTGATAACCTTGGTTCTTAACTGAGGGAAATACTTATCTCTATAGTACTGCATCATCCTCTCCTCTTCGGGGAAATCCCAACGCAGCTCACAAGTAGCAGGGAATGAGATTTTTAGTTTAGTCTCTTCTTTCACAAACCCCAAAAGTTAATCTAGCAACAAGGATTATCACTTTATGGTGTGCACGTAGGTAGCTAGTTTTATCCGGAAACCCTAGAAGCCACGTAATTAAAATTTTCCAAACCGATTAGAGGACGTCTAACTTGGTTTTGCAGGGTTTGCATATGATGTGTATAACCTTCATCATGATAATGAGTTTATGTATGAGATGGTCATATGTTGTAATGTTAAGTGGCCCGCGCATCACGACACGATGGCTGGAGCCACGAGATTGCCACCTTAATGTAAATATCATAGAGATAGGTTTTAGGTGACTGTGGTAAGACATACACGGAGGACCCCGACGAGGAGAAGGTGTACCTAGGCACGGGACGAGGAGCTATGATTTCGTGCCATGGCAGAATTTCATATTTTGGTGCCACGGCAATGTTTTCTAAAACGGTTGCCACGGCAACGTTTTCTGAGATTGCTGCCACAACAACGTTTTTGAAACGGTTGCCACGGCAACAAAATATTGGCTGTTACGTCCCTTCAACTAGAGATTGAAGATGATCATGGAGAACTCTCGGCGCCCAGGGCTATACCATATCATGCTATTATGAATTGCCTGAGATGTTTATCCCTTTGTTGTTTGCACCCTCTGATTGCAATGTAGTAAATTATTAGGGTGATCTCTCATAGTAAATATCAAGTTAAAAGGTGCTCTTCCCAGTGTTGCAACCGTCTATAACACGTAGCGTTCCGGAGTGCGTCATGTCCACATGATTACAAACGGGGCATGAGGTGCAAGACGGGGATGGTCAGACCATGCATGCAGATAGCACTCGGTTGTCTTGAAGTTCTAGCAGAATTGTTCTGAGCTCGGAGTGAAGGAAATATGCCCTATAGGCAATAATAAAGTTGTTATTTTATATTTCCTTATTCATGATAAAGGTTTATTATTCATGCTAGAATTGTATTGATCGGAAACCATAATACATGTGTGAATACATAGACAAAACATTGTGTCCCTAGTAAGCCTCTACTAGACTAGCTCGTTGATCAAAGATGGTTAAGGTTTCCTGACCATGGACATGAGTTGTCATTTGATAATGGGATCACATCATTAGGAGAATGATGTGATGGACCAGACCCATCCGTTAGCTTAGCATAATGGTCGTTCAGTTTTATTGCTATTGCTTTCTTCATGTCAAATACATATTCCTTCGACTATGAGATTATGCAACTCCCGGATACCGGAGGAGTGCCTTGTGTGCTATCAAACGTCACAAACGTAACTGGGTGATTATAAAGATGCTCTACAGGTATCTCCGAAGGTATTTGTTGAGTTGGCATAGATCGAGATTAGGATTTGTCACTCCGAGTTTCGGAGAGGTATCTCTGGGCCCTCTCGGTAATACACATCATAAGCTTGCAAGCAAACGACTAAGGAGTTGGCCACGAGGTGATGTATTACGGCACGAGTAAAGAGACTTGTCGGTAATGAGATAGAACTAGGTATGGAGATACCGACGATCGAATCTCGGGCAAGTAACATACCGATGGACAAAGGGAATTACGTATGTTGTCATAACGGTTCGACCGATAAAGATCTTCGTAGAATATGTAGGAGCCAATATGAGCATTCAGGTTCCGCTATTGGTTATTGACCGGAGAGGAGTCTCGGTCATGTCTACATAGTTCTCGAACCCGTAGGGTCCGCACGCTTAACGTTCGTTGACGATATAGTATTATATGAGTTATGTGATTTGGTGACCGAATGTTGTTCGGAGTCCCCGATGAGATCACGAACATGACGAGGAGTCTCGAAATGGTCGAGAGGTAAAGATTGATATATAGGACGATGGTATTCGGACACCGGAAGTGTTTCGGGGGTCACCGGGTACTTATCGGGTCACCGGAAGGGGTTCCGAGCACCCCCGGCAAAAGATATGGGCCTTATGGGCCAAGAGGGGAAACACACCAGCTACAAGGGACTGGTGCGCCCCCCATATGGGTTGGCCACGATGGAGAAGGAAAGGGGAAGGAGGAAAGGAAAGAAAGGGAATAGGATTCCCCTTCCTTCCACCTCCCCCCCCCCCTTTCCTTCCCCCTCCGACAAATAAGGCAGGGGGGCGCGCCACTTGGGAGGACCCCAAGTAGGATTCGGCCTACTTGGGGTGCCCTCCTGGCTGCTCCCTCCTCCCCTCCACCTATATATATGTGGGAGGGGGGCGCCTAGCACACCTAGACAATTGTTTAGCCGTGTGCGGCGCCCCCCTCCACCGTTTACACCCCCGGTCATATTTTCGTAGTGCTTAGGCGAAGCACTGCGTAGATCACTGCACCATCACCGTCACCATGCCGTCGTGCTGACGGAACTCATCTAGTACCTCGACATCTTGCTGGATCAAGAAGGCGAGGGACGTCACCGAGCTGAACGTGTGCAGAACGCGGAGGTGCCGTGCGTTCGGTACTTGATCGGTTGAAGCGCGAAGAAGTTCGACTACATCAACCACGTTGTGAAACGCTTCCGCTTACGGTCTACAAGGGTACATAGACACACTCTTCCCCTCATTGCTATGCATCTCCATGGATAGATCATTGCGTGTGCGTAGATTTTTTTTTGTTTTCCATGCAACGTTTCCCAACGGTGGCATCATGAGCCAGGTCTATGCATAGATGATATGCACGAGTAGAACACAAAGAGTTGTGGGTGGTGATAGTCATACTGCTTACCACCAACGTCTTATTTTGATTCGGCGGTATTGTGGGATGAAGCGGCCCGGACCAACCTTACATGTCCATGCACATGAGACCGGTTCCACCGACTGACATGCAACTAGTTTTGCATAAAGGTGGCTGGCGGGTGTCTGTTTCTCCTACTTTAGTTGAATCGAATTTGACTGCGGCCGGTACTTGAAGAAGGTTAAAACAGCAAACTTGATAAATCACCGTTGTGGTTTTTGCCGTTGGTAAAAACGGTTCTTGCTAGAAGCCCGTAGCAGCCACGTAAAACTTGCAACAACAAAGTAGAGGACGTCTAACTTGTTTTTCCAGGGCATGTTGTGATGTGATATGGTCAAGACATGATGTGATATACGTTGTTGTATGAGATGATCATGTTTTGTAAGTTATCGGCAACTGGCAGGAGCCTTATGGTTGTCGCTTTATTGTATGAAATGCAAATGCCATGTAATTGCTTTACTTTATCACTATGCGTTAGCGATAGTTGTAGAAGCAATAGTTGGCGAGACGACCACGATGCAACGATGGAGATCAAGGTGTCGAGCTGGTGACAATGGAGATCATGATGATGCTTTGGAGATGGAGATCAAAAGCACAAGATGATGGCCATATCATGTCACATATTTTGATTGCATGTGATGTTTATCCTTTATGCATCTTATTTTGCTTAGAACAACGGTAGCATTATAAGATGATCCCTTCACTTAATTTCAAGATAAAAGTGTTCCCCTGAGTATGCACCGTTGCTACAGTTCGTCGTGTTGAGACACCACGTGATAATTGGGTGTGATAGACTCTACGTTCACATACAACGGGTGCAAGATAGTTTTGCACATGCGGAATACTTGGGTTAAACTTGACAAGCCTAGCATGTACAGACATGGCCTCAGAACACTGGAGATCGAAAGGTCGAAGGTGAATCATATAGTAGATATGATCAACATAGAGATGTTCCCATCGATGACTACCCCATATCACGTGATTATCGTACATGGGTTAGTTGATTTGGATCACGTATCACTTAGATGACTTGAGGGATGTCTATTTAATTGGGAGTTCTTAAGTAATTTGATTAATTGAACTTAATTTATCATGAACTTAGTCCTGATAGTATTTTCATATCTATGTTGTAGATCAATGGCCCGTGCTACCGTTCCCCAGAATTTTAATGCGTTCCTAGAGAAAGCTAAGTTAAAAGATGATGGTAGCAACTACACGGACTGGGTCCGTAACTTGAGGATTATCCTCATTGCTGCACAGAAGAATTATGCCCTTGATGCACCACTAGGTGACAAGCCCCCTCCCGCTAATGTAGACGCTTTGAACGTCTGGCAGACGCGGTCTGATGACTACTCTATAGTTCAGTGTGCCATGCTTTACGGCTTAGAACCGGGACTTCAAAGATGTTTTGAACGTCATGGAGCATATGAGATGTTCCAAGAGTTGAAGTTAATATTTCAAGCAAATGCCCAGGTTGAGATATATGAAGTCTCCAACAAGTTCTATAGCTGCAAGATGGAGGAGAACAGTTCTGTCAGTGAACACATACTCAAAATGTCTGGTTATTATAATCACTTGACTCAACTGGGAGTTGATCTTCCAGTTGATTGTGTATTTGACAGAGTTATTCAATCACTACCACCAAGCTACAAAGGCTTCGTGATGAACTATAATATGCAAGGGATGAATAAAACAATTCCCGAGCTCTTCGCAATGCTTAAGGCTGCGGAGGTAGAAATCAAGAAGGAGCATCAAGTGTTGATGGTTAACAAGACCACTAGTTTCAAGAAAAAGGGCAAGGGAAAGAAAGGGAACTTCAAGAATAATGGCAAGCAAGTTGCCACTCCCGGGAAGAAGCCCAAAGCTGGACCCAAGCCTGAAACAGAGTGCTTCTACTGCAAAGGGACTGGTCACTGGAAGCGGAACTGCCCCAAGTATTTGGCGGATAAGAAGGATGGCAAAGTGAACAAAGGTATATTTGATATACATGTTATTGATGTGTACCTTACTAATGCTCGTAGTAGCGCCTAGGTATTTGATACTGGTTCGGTTGCTCATATTTGTAACTCGAAATAGGAGCTACGGATTAAACGGAGATTGGCTAAGGACGAGGTGACGATGCGCGTCGGGAATGGTTCCAAGGTCGATGTGATCGCCGTCGGCACGCTACCTCTACATCTACCTTCGGGATTAGTTTTAGACCTGAATAATTGTTATTTGGTGCCAGCGTTGAGCATGAACATTATATTTGGATCTTGTTTAGTGCGAGACGGTTATTCATTTAAATCAGAGAATAATGGTTGTTCTATTTATATGAGTAATATCTTTTATGGTCATGCACCCCTGAAGAGTGGTCTATTTTTGTTGAATCTCGATTGTAGTGATACACATATTCATAATATTGATGCCAAAAGATGCAAAGTTGATAATGATAGTGCAACATATTTGTGGCACTGCCGTTTAGGTCATATTGGAGTAAAGCGCATGAAGAAACTCCATGCAGATGGGCTTTTGGAATCACTTGATTATGAATCATTTGATACTTGCGAACCATGCCTCATGGGCAAGATGACTAAAACTCCGTTCTCTGGAACAATGGAGCGAGCTAATGACTTATTGGAAATAATACATACCGATGTATGCGGTCCGATGAGTGTTGAGGCACGCGGTGGGTATCGTTATTTTCTGACCTTCATAGATGATTTGAGCAGATATGGGTATATCTACTTAATGAAACACAAATCTGAAACATTTGAAAAGTTCAAAGAATTTCAGAGTGAAGTGGAGAATCACCGTAACAAGAAAATAAAGTTTCTACAATCTGATCGTGGAGGCGAATATTTGAGTTACGAGTTTGGCCTTCATTTAAAACAATGTGGAATAGTTTCACAACTCACGCCACCTGGAACACCACAGCGTAATGGTGTGTCCGAACGTCGTAACCATACTTTATTAGATATGGTGCGATCTATGATGTCTCTTACCGATTTACCACTATCGTTTTGGGGTTATGCATTAGAGACAGCTGCATTCACGTTAAATAGGGCACCGTCTAAATCCGTTGAGACGACACCGTATGAACTATGGTTTGGCAAGAAACCTAAGTTGTCGTTTCTTAAAGTTTGGGGTTGCGACACTTATGTCAAAAGGCTTCAGCCAGATAAGCTCAAACCCAAATCGGAGAAGTGCATCTTCATAGGATACCCAAAGGAAACAATTGGGTAACCTTCTACCACAGATCCGAAGGCAAGATCTTTGTTGCCAAGAATGGAACCTTTCTAGAGAAGGAGTTTCTCTCGAAAGAAGTGAGTGGGAGGAAAGTAGAACTTGATGAGGTAATTGTACCTTCTCTCGAATTGGAAAGTAGTTCATCAGAGAAAACCATTCCCGTGATGCCTACACCAACTAGAGAGGAAGCTAATGATGATGATCATGAAACTTCGGATCAAGTTACTACAGAACCTCGTAGGTCAACCAGAACACGATACGCACCAGAGTGGTACGGGAATCCTGTACTGGAAGTCATGTTACTAGACCAAGGTGAACCTATGAACTATGAAGAAGCTATGATGAGCCCAGATTCCAATAGATGGCTTGAGGCCATGAAATCTGAGATAGGATCCATGTATGAGAACAAAGTGTGGACTTTGGTGGATTTGCCCGATGATCGGCAAGCCATAGAAAATAAATGGATCTTCAAGAAGAAGACTGACGCTGATGGTAATGTTACTGTCTATAAAGCTCGACTTGTCGCAAAAGGTTTTTGACAAGTTCAAGGGGTTAACTACGATGAGACTTTCTCACCCGGAGCGATGCTTAAGTTCGTCCGAATCATGTTAGCAATTACCGCATTTTATGATTATGAAATCTGGCAAATGGACGTCAAAACTGCATTCCTTAATGGATTTCTTAAGGAAGAATTGTATATGATGCAACCAGAAGGTTTTGTCGATCCTAAAGGTGCTAACAAAGTGTGTAAGCTCCAGCGATCAATCTATGGACTGGTGCAAGCATCTCGGAGTTGGAATATACGCTTTGATGAAGTGATCAAAGCATATGGATTTATACAGACTTTCGGTGAAGCCTGTATTTACAAGAAAGTGAGTAGGAGCTCTGTAGCATTTCCGATATTATATGTGGATGACATATTGTTGATTGGAAATGATATATAATTTTTGGATATCATAAAAGGATACTTGAATAAGAATTTTTCAATGAAAGACCTCGGTGAAGCTGCTTATATATTGGGCATCAAGATCTATAGGGATAGATCAAGACGCTTAATAGGACTTTCACAAAGCACATACCTTGATAAAGTTTTGAAAAAATTCAAAATGGATCAGTCAAAGAAAGGGTTCTCGCCTGTGTTGCAAGGTGTGAAGTTGAGTAAGACTCAATGCCCGACCACTGCAGAAGATAGAGAGAAAATGAAAGTCATTCCCTATGCTTCAGCCATAGGTTCTATCATGTATGCTATGCTGTGTACCAGACCTGATGTGCGCCTTGCCATAGGTCTGGCAGGGAGGTACCAAAGTAATCCAGGAGTGGATCACTGGACAGCGGTCAAGAACATCCTGAAGTACCTGAAAAGGACCAAGGATATGTTTCTCGTTTATGGAGGTGATAAAGAGCTCGTCGTAAATGGTTACGTCGATGCTAGCTTTGACACTGATCCGGATGACTCCAAGTCACAAACCGGATACGTATTTATATTGAATGGTGGAGCTGTCAGTTGGTGCAGTTCCAAGCAGAGCGTCGTGGCGGGATCTACGTGTGAAGCAGAGTACATAGCTGCTTCGGCAGCAGCAAATGAAGGAGTCTGGATGAAGAAGTTCATATCCGATCTAGGTGTAATACCTAGTGCATCGGATCCAATGAAAATCTTTTGTGACAACACTGGAGAACCAAACACATCAAGAGACGCTTCAACTCCATTCGTGAACAAGTCAAGGAAGGAGACATAGAAATTTGCAAGATACATACAGATCTGAATGTAGCAGAACCATTGACTAAGCCTCTTCCACGAGCAAAACATGATCAGCACCAAGACTCCATGGGTGTTAGAATCATTACAATGTAATCTAGATTATTGACTCTAGTGCAAGTGGGAGACTGAAGGAAATATGCCCTAGAGGCAATAATAAAGTTGTTATTTTATATTTCCTTATTCATGATAAAGGTTTATTATTCATGCTAGAATTGTATTGATCGGAAACCATAATACATGTGTGAATACATAGACAAAACACCGTGTCCCTAGTAAGCAACTACTAGACTAGCTTGTTGATCAAAGATGGTTAAGGTTTCCTGACCATGGACATGAGTTGTCATTTGATAACAGGATCACATCATTAGGAGAATGATGTGATGGACAAGACCCATCTGTTAGCTTAGCATAATGATCGTTCAGTTTTATTGCTATTGCTTTCTTCATGTCAAATACATATTCCTTCGACTATGAGATTATGCAACTCCCGGATACCGGAGGAGTGCCTTGTGTGCTATCAAACGTCACAACATAACTGGGTGATTATAAAGATGCTCTACAGGTATCTCTGAAGGTATTTGTTGAGTTGGCATAGATCGAGATTAGGATTTGTCACTCCGAGTTTCGGAGAGGTATCTCTGGGCCCTCTCGGTAATACACATCATAATCTTGCAAGCAAACGAATAAGGAGTTGGTCACGAGGTGATGTATTACGGAATGAGTAAAGAACTTGCCGGTAACGAGATTGAACTAGGTATGAAGATACCGACGATCGAATCTCGGGCAAGTAGCATACCGATGGACAAAGGGAATTACGTATGTTGTCATAACGGTTCGACCGATAAAGATCTTCGTAGAATATGTAGGAGCCAATATGAGCATTCAGGTTCCGCTATTGGTTATTGACCGGAGAGGTGTCTCGGTCATGTCTACATAGTTCTCGAACCCGTAGGGTCCGCATGCTTAACGTTCGTTGACGATATAGTATTATATGAGTTATGTGATTTGGTGACCGAATGTTGTTCGGAGTCCCGGATGAGATCATGGACATGACGAGGAGTCTCTAAATGGTCGAGAGGTAAATATTGATATATAGGACGATGGTATTCGGACACCGGAAGTGTTTCGGGGGTCACCGGGTACTTATCGGGTCACCGGAAGGGGTTCCGAGCACCCCCGGCAAAAGATATGGGCCTTATGGGCCAAGAGGGGAAACACACCAGCCACAAGGGGCTGGTGCGCCCCCCATATGGGCCGGCCAAGATGGAGAAGGAAAGGGGAAGGAGGAAAGGAAAGAAAGGGAATAGGATTCCCCTTCCTTCCACCTCCCCCCCCCCCTTCCTTCCCCCTCCGACAAATAAGGCAGGGGGGCGCCACTTGGGAGGACCCCAAGTAGGATTCGGCCTACTTGGGGCGCCCTCCTGGCTGCTCCCTCCTCCCCTCCACCTATATATATGTGGGAGGGGGGCGCCTAGCACACCCAGACAATTGTTTAGCCGTGTGTGGCGCCCCCTCCACCGTTTACACCCCTGGTCATACTTTCGTAGTGCTTAGGCGAAGCCCTGCGGAGATCACTTCACCGTCACCGTCACCACGCCGTCGTGCTAATGGAACTCATCTACTACCTCGACATCTTGCTGGATCAAGAAGGCGAGGGACATCACCGAGCTGAACGTGTGCAGAACGCGGAGCTGTCGTACGTTCGGTACTTGATCGGTTGGAGCGCGAAGAAGTTCGACTACATCAACCGCGTTGTTAAACGCTTCCGCTTACGGTCTACGAGGGTACATAGACACACTCTCCCCCTCATTGCTATGCATCTCCATGGATAGATCATTGCGTGTGCGTAGAAGTTTTTTTTGTTTTCCATGCAATGATTCCCAACATGGAGCACAAAGCATCGAAAGATGTACAAGAGTCATATGGTGATATGATCGGCAAAAGGATGCCCACCGGTCAAAATTCTCGTCATCAGTGATGTCCACATCAATGGCTGAGAACTAGATTTGGATCTTGAATCACTCACTATCAATTATGAGAGATATTGATTTGAGTAGGAGCACAATTATGTATTAATTAAGTTTAATAACTAGTGCAAATTAATTATGAACAATGTCTATGTGTAGTTTGCTTTATAGTTGTAGAATTATGGCTCACGGTTCCACCTTTGTTGTTGAAATTGATTGACTATTATTTATCTAGTTGAAACTTTATGTTTGAGAGGATCGTCCTCTAAAAGTGCCAACAAGGATTTTTGTCCTACTGTATGTTTACAATACTCTCTTGCTGATGCTATGGATGATGAAACTCACGTCCTTCGATCCAAAAGCTAGAATTGCATTACAGTCTGCTTGCTTTCGAGAAACCCGAACTTCAAAATGTTTGGGATAGTTATGTGATATTCTTGGAACTGAAAATTGTTTTCAGAAACAAACAAAGACTAAAAGATATGCGATATCTAAAGAAGTGTTTTGTTTGCAAGTTCTAGTGAAGCGTTCAACTATGTTTAAGACTGAAATGCATAAGATCCAGAAGAACACGAGTCATGTGTTGACGGTGAGGACTTATAGAGAAAGAACAAAATCGAAGGATGTAATGAAACTTACACACCTAGGGAAGTTCAGGGCTCACTACACTCTTAAAGTTGACATTTCTTCTGAAAGTGAGAGAAATATTGAAGTAAAACTATAAAAGTAAAAGGCAGGAAGAAAAGAAGACTGGAATGTCCAGCTCAGGTATGAATGTCATACATGTTATGAGATGTAGAGATGTTTGGTCAAGTAAAGTGTAGTTCTTGGGAAATATGATCAATTTTTTTATCACTCATTCTTCGGTATTGTGTTTAAAAGGTTGATCACAAGGATATCGACTCAATTGCATATTATTGTGAATCGTTGCAAGAAACTTTGAACGGCCTAAATGACCAACAAATAATGAGGTTAAAATATCTAATGGATTGTAAAAGGTTACAGTATTTCCATCAGTGTATTTCCTCTATTTTATTATCATAATTCATTCTAGAGTTTTTGTACACTCTAGCCCATTGCATAGAAGTTGCAAGGAGGTTGTTCATGAGAGAACAATAGTTGTTCGATGTTATGAACAAAAGGCCATACACCTATTGTGAATAACATGTATTTTATGAATATTGATAATAAAATTGAACAACCATAACACTGACGCTAAATGTTGCAAGAATACCACATTTGTGTGGCACTGCATTTAGTCACATTGGAGAAACCAACATGGAGAAATTTCATAGTGATGAATTTTGATGTCATCTGACAGTTGCAAATTTCGTCCAATTAGTGAAGCAAACTAAAATATCATTCACAGGCCATAGAGAATGAGCAACAAAATAATTGGCAATATGCATATCAATGTGTGTAGTCCAATAAGTGTCGTTGCAAGCAATGGATTTATCTATCTTCAAGGATGACTCAAGTATATATTTATATTTACTTACTGAGACATAAAACTGGATCTTTTGAAATGTTTCAGAAGGTTTTCAAAATGAAGTAGAATTTATTGTAACAAGAAAATTATGTTTCTTCAATTAGATTGCAGAAAGGAATATTTGAGTTACAAGTTCAGCGAATGTCTGATGAGCTATGGAAAGTATTTTATAGCTTGCAACTCCTAGAACTCTACTAAGAGTAGAGTGTTTTAAGTAGATGCAATCAAGCTATGTATGACATGGTGAGATCAAGGATGACATTAATTATTTTGCCAATATACTTATAATGTGATGCTTTAGAGACTGTGACTTTTACACTGAAAAGAGCACCATCAAATTTGTTGAAATAAGTGCTACTTTGTAGGTTATCCCAAATAGTTGGGTATTCCTCTATCACTACGCCGAGGCAAAGTGTTCTGCCACAGAGTGCAGAAATTTTGAAGAAACTGTTTTCTGTAAAAGAGTGAGTGGGTGGACAGTGCAACTCGACAAGATTGCAGAATCTTCGTGATCGGGTCGAAGAAAAGAAACACTGGAAGTAATTCTAGAATTTCCTACTGTGACTGATACAAAAGCCTCTACATGAGATATAGAGACTATGGTCGAACTTGCAGCTGAACGGTATAGGTTGGGAAAATTCATGCAAACCTTTGTGGTGTGCAGATGAAATATTGTTGGACAAACGGTGAACCTATAATTCACAGAGAAGCGTTGATGGGCCCTGACTCCGGAAATTGGCTATATGCCAACATAATCCGAGATAGTATTCATTCACATAATTCAAGCTTAGAACTTGATGAACCCTTCGAAAGACTTAGGGTCTAAAGAATAGTAATGGATCTATAAACTGACAAAGATAAAAAAAAGTTTTATAATGCTTGACTTGTTACAAATAGTTTATGACAAGATCAAAGAATTGACTATGACGAGATTGTCTCATCAAAGCAATACTTTAAGTCAGTTCGGGTTAAACTAGCAATTACTAAATATTTCAATTATGAGATATAACAGATGGATGTCAAAATGATTCCCATGAGATGGAAATAGAACCAAGGTTGTATATTTGATACGGTCCAAGGTGATTTTATCGATCCAGAGGATGCTAGTAAGTATGCAAACTTCAAGAGATCCGATAATGATCTGAAGCAAGCATAGTGAAGTTGGACTCTTCATACTAATGAAATGGTCAATGAATTGAATTCATCGAGTAAAGTGAAGATGCTTGTATTTACAAGAAAGTAAATGGGAGCATGGTAATATTTCTAAACACTATATGTGCATGACATATTGTTGATTGGAAATTATGTAAATTTCTTGACACAGATTAAGACTTTATTGAAACTAGTTTTTTAGTAAAATATTTAAGCAATGAATAGTCCTGGTATTAGCCATATAATGAACTATGGAGATAGTAGTGTCTAATCAGGCTTAGCCAAAATACATATTGATAGAATACTAAAGCAATTTAGTATGAAAAATGTCAAGAAGAGTTTCTTGTCAAAGTCACATGGAAGGAGTTTTTAGCAAGAATCGGTATCCTAAAAAATTAATGAGCGAAATATGATTTCAAACATAGTTGTATTCCATGGTATGTAAACAACCAAATATTTCTAGTACTTCAAGTTAGTAAAAGTTACTAGTATGGTCAAATTGTTGATCATAGGACAATAATGTCGTTAAGTATTAACGACACCTTTATCGCACAAGGAGAAAATGAAGAGATTGTTGTAAGGAGTTACATCAAATACAGGCTCGTTGTAAGTGATACATCGATAAAATCTTCATCTGTGCTCCAAGCGATTTTTTGATTTCAAAATGATTTATGGTGGCATAGTAAGTTGGAATTGGTCCTAGAAAATTACGGTGGTGAATTCTATAACAGAAGACTGAGTTATATTGTCGCTTTAGAAGCAACAATGGAGGGTAATGAATCAGAAGTTCATTTAGGAGCTTGGCATGGTTTCTAGATGAATGTATCATTGGAACACTATTCTTAATAGTGGTTCCATAACTCAGTCTAAGGAATCAAAGGTTCTACCAGTGATTCAATATATATACAAAGCTGGTTTCACACAAATTATGAATTCTTGTGAAAGCATGATAGATGCGTAGAAATGCAAAGGATACACGCATATATGAAGTTGTTAAGATCTGATAGGACAAAGGCTATACCACAAGCAAAGCATGGACAAACACTGGATTGCCATTGGTGTTAATGAAAATGTGCTAACTAGATTATTGACTCTAGTGCAAGTGGGAAACTGTTGGAAATATGCCCTAGAGGCAATAATATTGTATTATTATATTTCTATTATTCATAATTAACAGTTTATATTTCATGCTATAACTGCTATGATCCTGGAATATGCGATTCAGTGGAAAACTCATATGCACATGTGAAATGATAAACGGTAAACAATAGGTTCCTGATCTTGCCTCTAAGACTGGCTCAAGTATTGTTGGTGATCACGTTTTCCGGATCTTAGGATATCATTAAGTGTAACGATAGTCCTAAAACAACATTGAGGGTATGACGTTAGAAGAACGATCATATTGAATCGACCCAATACTTGTCTGTTATACTTTGTGATTATATCATCTGAAATCATCTGTTATAACATGGAGTGTTAGCATGTGTTCTAGTTCCTCAGACCATCAGAGTGTCTTGGTCACTTCCTACCAGACAGTGGGCTTTGGGGTTGCTCAAACGTCACCTGTAACAAGGTGATCATAACGATAACTTTCAGGCTCACCAAAAAGTTTGACAAGTGACCGGATAGCTCAAGAGTGGGATTCGCTCCTCCGACGATGGAGAGATATTTGTAGGGCCCTCTAGGTGTGACAACATCCATAATCATCTAGGCATACACAGGTGATTACATCACGGGGGGCCGGAACACGTTAACGAGAAAGAAGAACAAAACCGGTAACAGGAGCAACGGTATAGTGAGAATGGTGATGACTCAGGAGGATACAATGCACACCGGGTTTTGTAAAGTATCGCGAAGCAAAGGGAACATCACATGATAACCAAAGGTTCACACGAATATCATTCGTGTAATCATAGGGACCGATATGGATGTCCATGGTTCTGCTATCGGTCATTGAACGGAGGGGTTTCGTTCATGTCTATGATTTACCGAACCTACGGGGTCACAAGCTTAAGGTAATCATGATCTGTTGAGTGTTAGTGGTACGGGAGTAATGAGAATATATTTGTAGAATTGTTTCATTAATATACGGAATAGTTCCGAGAGGTTCCAGAAGCGTTTCGGGGTCGCCGGAAGGGTTTCGGTGAATATCGGGTAATACCGGGTATTAGCAATTAATTATATATAGGTGGAAAATATTTTCGAGGATGTTAAATTATATATGTAATGGTCTAGAAGTATTTATAGCATTTTATATTTAATTTAAGTATCAATGGGTCTTAAAAGGCCAAGAGGTGGAAGCCAACTTGGGCCACAAAGGCCGAAGTGGAGGAGGCGCCCCCTCTTTCTTGTGTGTGTGGGGGGGGGGGATCCTACTAGGGGAGGAGTCCAACTCCTCTCCTCTTTGGATGGCGCCCCAAGGAGGCTTTCCCTCCTTGGTGGCAGCCCTCCTCTTCCCCTCTAACCTATATGTACTTGAGGTATTGGCCACAATTGAATGCACAAGTTTTGGAGCCTCCTCTAGTTGATCTAGTTCTAGTTCTAGTTGGTCCTAGTTGACTAATTAGAGACAGCCCTAGCCACCTCTAATACTCATAATTAGAAGCCGTGTGTGGTTATAATCTCCTTCCTCTAATTCTCCGGTGACGATTAGCTCTGGACGGTGAAGCGCTACCGGATTGTGAAGACCGTACGCTTGCAACCAAGTAGAGAGGTTGTGCTTTTGGTCTTCTATTCGAGGGATCGTCCGAGGGTGGTTCACGGGATCATCATCGACGTTTGAGGGACTCCAAGTACGATCTACAGTGACTCGTCTACTTCCGCTTCACTCCCGAGTCGGTAACGATCGTTGATCCAAACCCTATATGCATCTTCATATTGTTCCTAGGTGATCGTAGGGTGATTTTTTGTGTTTTCTACTATACATTTCCCAACAGGGTGATCCTAATTTCTTGTGTCCTCGGCGTTGGCGGCTCCCTAGTCTAGATTTGGAGGCGAGCTGGCGGCGGCAACCGTCTTGTCGGGTTGGGTCGACAACCTTGGTACCCCGGGTGGCATGGGTGAGCCTCCGAGCAAAAGCTCCTCACTTTTGTGCTGACGACATCGATGCATGTGGTGTCTCTTCCCATATGGGGCGTCATTGTAGGTCCCCTCCTTGTGCTAGGGCTCCCAATTGGTTAAAATCCTAGTCCGTCTTTACGGACTCAGTGGTGGCATGTTGCATCGTCACCCTCTTGGGGCGTCATTGAGGAGCTTCGGTACCTTCTGGTTGCAACATGCTGATGGTTTCGGGCATGCCTTGATCTTGGCATGTAACTCCCTCGACTCTAGCATGTGGTGGTATCAACGATCTCCTATCTTTCACACGTTGCCACCATTCTCGGTCTCATGGCGGGATCGACGCTCCATGGCCCGGAGCGAGAGGGCAGGCGACCCTCTCCATAAACTGCTTGGTGTTCTCGACGCAATGATGCTCAATAGTTTCACAAGGCGGTGTGGTTTCCACTACGGTTCAGTAGTATCTATGATTTCTTATTAGTTAGATGTGGTGAATCTTGTTTTCTTGCCCACTTTGATTTGGTGGCCTTTCGCTACCATCTTAGTTGTTGTTTTTATTTGTCCTACTTGTATGAAGATTTCCTCACTGCTTTGTATCTGATTCGTCTATCTGAGCTTTATTTTTATATAGCGGGATGAAAGATTATTTCGAAAGATGAAATGATAATAAAAAGAATCATTTGTATTCTAAGCCTCTAGCTTTAAAAATCCTTTAAATCAAAAGGCTTGTTCCCTCCTTGCAAAAAATAAAATTGTTTTCTCGTAGCATTTTCATCTCAATTAGAATTGGCACATCGGCTCATATCCCTGTTATAACTGGTACAAAAGCCCATGTAAGAGCAACACTAGCAGAGTCGCTATATCTATGATCGCCATATGGGATATGGAGCGTGCTCCATATGTATATGTAGGTTGCGGTGGTTGTGCGCAAACATAGAGTTGCTAGAATGCGGCCTGCATATTTTCATGTGTGTATGACCCACCTGTGATTGCATCATACGTTCTTTCTAGACTACTTACAACAATATAGATCAAACAATGGTCATAGTTCGACAAATATTATTACAAACCAATTATCTAAATACAACAAATAATCTAAATGCAACAAATAACTCAATCAAATAAATTGTTAGAGTGAAAATAAATGAACCTTAAACCGGTTTAAGCATTCCTTCTCCCAACTTGATGCCAATGATGGTCAATGAGATCCTCCTTCAGCTAGTGCTGGGAGGGTCGGTCTTCAATCTTCTGTTATGCCTCAAGAGATGCTTGAATGCGGTTTAGGCTCCTACGAAGCCTGACTGGTCAACCGTTAGGCTCATAGTCAATGTGGCCTGACATATCCCTCTCATACTCTTTTGATCATGCTGTGTAGGATAACACAACATGTCATGGTGTTTTCCAAGATAAACTTGTTTCAAAAATAAGCATGGCCCCGGACAATTTCAAACCTTGAATGTAGCACTATGAATACCCTCTCAACGTCTTTCCTCTAAGCTTTTTGCGCCTTCATGAAATGCTTATGTTTCCTGCTCTCAAACTAAAAAAATTGGCTTCACAAATGTAGACGAAAATGTATAGATGCCATCGGCTATACAGTAGCCTCGGTCATACTAATGAATATTCACCATGAAGTTGCAAGGTGGAGAAGTACCTGCAGGTAGCCTTGCAAACATATGAGATCTCTGGAAGACATTGAATTCATTATGAGATCCACGCAACCCAAAGTAGCAATGCCAAATTCACATATCTTCGGAGGCAGCGGTTTCCAAAATTATTGTTGGGCCCTTGCAATATCAGGTGAATTGGCTGTGCCAAGCTGCAGGGCAATTCTTTCACTTCAGTGCATAAAGTCAATAGTCCATAGCATCCCAGGCCAACCCTTTTCTTCATGCATCGCTAGAAGCATGGACGTGTCCTTGGCATTGGGTGCTCACGTACACTTCTCTTCATAAACCTTCACCACAGTTTCAGCGAAAACTTTCGTGCACATTGATAATTGTATCTTCAGTCATTCGAAGAGTGACATCCATTGAATCTGCAGGGGAGCCATATGCAAGAACTTGAAGTGCCGCAGTCATTTTAGAAACTTGGAAAAACAAAGAAGACCGACAACATCTAGCCATTGCTGGAAGAAAGGTTCACCGGCTTGCATGTCATCGGCAATTAGACGGAAGAGCCATTCAGTCATGTAGAAGCGTCGCCAAAACATGTACGACGGGAAGGTACAACCGACACATCTTACATCAGCCAGTCGTGGCCTTCGATTCTGTCCCGACAAAATGTGGCATGACCAACCTGCGGTCCCGCATGCTTCCTCTTTTTTCCGATGGATGTTATCCATTCATAGACCATTAGTATGACCGCGTCTTCTTCCACGTCCAACATTTCACTCTCAGAATCAGAGCTCGAATCCGAGGATAAATCATCCAAAAACATAAGCTCTATAATTGGATCTGTCTACACATAATGTGAATCATGTGTCATCTACACGAATATATGAGTTGCTCAATGAAATCAAGGAGAAAAGGTTCGGGAATTTTACCTTCAAGCGGCGGCGGCGAAGGGGTGACAGCGGGAAGAAGGCACAGAGCTGCGGCGAAGCGTGTGACGACAGTTCAGAAATGTCTCGGCGGAGGGCGGAGGCAATCGAGGCCAAATCATGGTAGTCCGGGTGGCGACGATGGCTCCAAACGAAGGGGCGTGGAGATGAAGGCGGCGGTGGAAGGGAGCATGCGTCCTGAAATGTCTGTGTCGCCAATATTACGGTGGATGGAAGCGCGCCATATCGATGCCCCTAGGCTCCAAGTATGGAGTCTCGCAGACTCGTTTTGGAGTGTTCTCTATAATTTATGACGGAAGGGTGGGGCCTATGGCGACTCTGCTAAAAAGTGTCATTTTGGCTTAAAATTGTCTTATTGATGATTATTTTGATGATCGGACCGATAGGACAACTCTACCAGAGTTGCTCTAAGATGTAATAAACACATGGATGGAGTGTTAAAGCACGGACCTCATATGCACTGATGTTCTACGAATATGTAAACCTTTTCCCATTTGGTGCTTAATATTTCCTCAAATCAATGTTCTGCCAATACTAGCCCTCCTTTTTCAAGCTTTTTATTGAACATCTGAATGGGAAGATATCTAATGGGGGAGCTCCTAGATCACAGTGAGAAAAGGGTAATGTTGGTCTTCAATATCCTTGGCAGTACAAAATAAGGAAAGCCTACTCCGAAGAAAATTGGGCCTAAGGGTATCTCCAACGGCAACCCGCAAATTTTCTTCCGCATCCGTCCGCGGACAGGGGGACCAGTGTGTGGACACGGATGCCGGAGACCGCCATCCAACCGTAGCCGCATACATTTTAACAACAGTTCGAACCAACCGGATGAAATTTGTCCAAACACAGCCAGATTTCATATAAACATGACGAATTTCATATAAACATGATGGATTTCATTGCATTTAGGTGCTAGTCCGGCTTTGGAGGTATAATTAATACCTCATCTAAATGGCCACTGGCGCCCGTTCCCCCCGTCCGGGCAAGATCCCTGAGAACTCAAGCTTTTCTCCTTCTCCAGCTCCACCTCCGTAACCTCCGCCTCCGGAGCCCGGGGAACTGAAATTGTCCATCTCCACGTCGCCGCCAAGCGACTAATAGGTATTAATATAGTGTAATACATGTGTTTGAAATCTGGCGATGAAATACATTATGGTGGGAGCTACACAAAAAAGACAAATTCGTGCATTTTGTAGTGACTTTACACACATGTAAAACACATCCATATGAACACGTATGATTTTTTTCAAGAATTTTTTGAAACTTAAAAGTATGATTTTTGAAATTTTCAAAAAAAATGAGCTGCATGAAGCTCGTCCTCCAAAATGATTCACTCCATCTAGAATACTAAAGATATACTACAATATAAAAATTGATTCCATGATGCATCTAATGCTATTGATGTGATCTTGTGAATGCTAATATTTTTTCTAATAATCTTGGTCAAACTTAACGATGTTTGACTTAAGACAAATCTTATATGTGAATTAAAAAGAAATAGAGGGAGTAGCAATAACTAGGCGAGGAACTGAGAAACTAATTTGTCATCCTTATTAGCCGAAAAAATTAAGTTAGAATTTAAGGTAGGAAAGGATGTTTCTAGGGCAAACCACGAGAGAAAGTTATCATCTTGCTTGTATTAGACCTTGACATGTCACAGTGTCGTCTTTGGTTAGTATGTTTTCGGAGGTGCATGATTAGGGAAAGCATGTGAATTGGGCATCATGACATACCGAGTCTGCTAATATTTGAAAATACAAGATTAGGTTATAAATGTTGTTTGATTGCACTAAAGGACACGATAGTCAGTTTGTAATGTTAAGTTTGCTATTTTTGTTTATGATTTTATTGCACTATATATGTATTTTAGTAATCACAAAAAATCTAGCAAAATGCATTTTTCCTTTGATTGTATCACTTTGAATATAATGTTAAGTTTGCTATTCATATTATATGGATTCTTTACAACTTTTTTGGTTGGTGCATTTTTCTACTAATATTATATACATACAGTCGCTTGAAGTTCTTCAGTTAATCGGTTTAGTTTTCAGATGTTTGCATGTGACCTCCCATTTAGCACGAGAGGCGATTGGCTGGTGCTACACATTTTGTGTACTCTTGCATGAAAGGAGGCACTTGACATCACACCTTAGAGCAACTCTAGCAGAGTTATCATATTGCCTAGATCGTTATAGTAACCGCTACTTTGGCGATCGAGCCTAGAGAAAAGGTCAAGCAGAGCCGCCATAGCGGCCTCCTCCTGCACAATTTCCGGAGCGCGCTCCAATTGAAGCCCGTGAGCCTTCATATTTGGAGGTTGGGGGCGCTGGTATGGAGAACACTCCAAACCCAACTGCCCGCGCCAGAGGGGAGCTTCAGCTTGTTTTCTTTCTCCTGCGCCCAATCCCGTCAATAGTGCAGTCTTGTTTACACATGCCGCTTCCACTCTTGCCAATGACACAACCGCTATTCCACCACGAAGAGCGTTCATTAATGGGCGGGGCCGCGTTTCGCACTCATGCAAATTTCGCCTCCGTTTTCTGTTGAAGCGGGTCCGTTCGCAGGCATATAAACCGGGCCATCCCTGTTCGCCGTCGCCACTCCTCTTCCATCTTTCTCGTTCTCCGATGAGCACCCATCTTCCTCTTCGCTGCCTCCACTTTAGCCGCCATATTCTCCTTCGTTGTTAGACTCACTCCCCATCGGCCATATCGCGGCGGCCAACCCCTCCACGTGGACCTTTCCCTGGAGACCAGATAAGACCTCGCCGAGAGGGAGTTCTAGGACAGAGCTTGGGACTTCTCCTAGCGGGTCGAGGAGGACGCGCTTTCATAAGGTTGAATCAGCTGTGGGGCCGTACCCCCTCCCGGCCCACCGCCATCTTGCCCACAAAACGGGTGTGGCCTTTGCATAAATGGATGTCGCGCTGACGCAACGCTTCAAAGCCGTCGCCTGGAGCCACATCAAGGATGCCCAGAAGCACCACCCCCCCCCCCCCCCCCCCCCCCCCCCACCACCCCACCCCACCCAACCCCCAACCCGCACCCTCCCCCCCCCCCCCCCCCCCCCCACCCCCCCCCCCCCCCCCCCCCCGCCCCCCCCCCCCCCCCCCCCCCCCCCCCCCCCCCCCCCCCACCACCATCCGCACCAACCTGCAACTTCCAAACGGGAGGAATAGGCTGAGCAAGATGGGAAGAAATCAATGTTTTCGAAGCTTCAAATCATTCCGGAATTTAGTATTCTATTGTTGAAATCGTACTAGAATGTAATTAAACTCGTACTAGAAATTGATGTTGCAATCAAGTTCGAAGCTCCGATTGTTGTTTGATGAGATGGGGAAGTAGTTCTTGTTAAGCCAATGACAAACGGATCCCACACGAAGAAACATTTTGAAAATTCTGTTATGGTGATTCTATGTTTGTGCGTTGCCTCTGAGGCCTCCAAAATATTATGGAGCGTGGTTCATGCATATTATGGAGGTCGTGGATACCCCCAAATTCTGCGTATGTAGACCAAAAAGTGAACCAGGCAATACAAAGAGTTTGAACTAGTTGAAAGTATACTATACGGGTAATTGTTGATGGTGGAACAGGAGCAGTAAAGATCCGAGTGAGTATCTTGGGTGGGGCAAGTAAAGATGCAAGTGAATACTTTCCTAGGCAATCTACTTACGTATATATGAGATCTCGAAATGAATGCTGAGAAAATGAAACATTGCTTTAAGCAGAGCATGCGGACGCAGTGATGAGGCTTTCCGTGTACCATTAATAACCACTCTTTGAAGGAACATCATCTGGGGCTGGGCCGGACAGCAGAAGCTACCGAATGCATGGACTTTCTGTAACCAAAGGTGGCTGGTTAACGGCCTCCCTCACGGCTGCTGGTCGGTGGCATGATTATGTCGCTGTCACCTGATAAAAAGGCTCGTGGATTGTTCTTCCCGGCTGTCGCTTTTGTTCAGCTGAGTGTTAAAAGATGGCCTAGCCGCCCAAATCATCACAGATGTATCCCGCTGCGCAGTTAACAACGACTTGCGGTCGCTGACATGCATGTGACCTCGAATCGATCGACGGACTGTACGCGTGCTCGAGTCTGGATCATCTAGCTCGCCTGCCAACAGGATGGTCCAGCGATTCAGTCAGGGAAGATGCAGCTGTTGCTGATTTCGACCAAAGGTGTCCAGGAGCGTGCTTGCCTACCCTACTACTACTAGCATCGTGCGACAGACAGGTAGGAGTATGGATCTTGGACATGTTTCGTACTGCAAGAAGCTGCCACTGCCAGGACACGCCGCAGGTAGCTGGACTCCACCAAGGCCGGTGTTTTTGAAGTATACAAACTGGTATTTGAAATTTAGAAAAATAAATAAAACTATTCACATGTACATGTGGATGTGTTCAGCAATGGAACTCAATTCCTTGCTTCTTGTTGAAATTCATTTGCAAGAAGCAAGAGCCCAACAAAAGCCACAATCCTACAAGGAATTGACATCTCTACGGCTGCTTGTGCAATGCACAATTCCATACGGCTGCATAATGGTGACAGGTCATCACCTGAGAGATATACCGAAGATATACAAGAGAAAGTAATATGCACGATGTACCAGATGCAGATACCCAACACATCGTTGATGTGCCATTATCTGACAGCATATGCGGCAAGCTGGGAACCAACGTGCGAAATGCCATGGCAAAGGGACTACTCCCTCCGTAAAGAAATATAAGAGCGTTTAGATCACTAGAGTACATCGCAAGGCGATGAACCATATGTAATAAATCTAGAACAATTTGGTTTATGCTGCAACTAGTTATATTCAATTAAATTAAAAGGATTCGTGATCAAGTGCCACTTAACATTGCATTAGTACTAGCACACCTGCCCAGGGGTACAAAAGTTAGCCCTACACCTTAGCACTACATGATAATTTGCTACCATTAACATTGCACTAGTTATATTTCCACAGCCATTTCACTAGGTGTTCTGAATTTTTCTTCTTACCCAACCAAGCCGAAATGCATTACTTGAAAAAGAGAGAAAGACCTCTCGATTGCCCTTGTTGTCGGTGAAGAGGTCAGCTGCCTTTAGCACATCTTCCATTTGTAAATCCTGCAATCCTGCAAGCGCAGCAATGCATTTTGGTATGCCATAGGGATCCTCCCAAGTTACTCTCCTCAATGCCAGCAAACTGAACTATCTTTTCTCTTTTGAGGCTCGGGTACCTCTCATGGGAATCATCAGTTTGTTCCAGTTTTGGAGTCCCACCATCAGCAGGTAGCTTTACAAGGGGCTCTGTAGGTTTTTCAATCGGATCAGGAGTTCGATCATGCAACAAACCATTGGCAGTTTCAGATGATTTTGGGACATCTCTCTCTTTTCTTTTGAGACTCAGGTACCTCCCATGGAAATCATCAATCTGTTCCAGTTTTGGAGTCCCACCATCAGCAGGTGGCTTTACAAGGGGCTCTGTAGGTTTTTCAATCGGATCAGGAGTTCGATCATGCAACAAACCATTGGCAGTTTCAGATGATTTTGGGACATCTCTCTCTTTTCTTTTGAGGCTCAGGTACCTCCCATGGAAATCATCAATCTGTTCCAGTTTTGGAGTCCCACCATCAGCAGGTGGCTTTACAAGGGCTCTGTAGTTTTTCAATCGGATCAGGAGTTGTCGTTGCAACACCCCAGTTTTGCATTTTCATCTATCATTTTGGATCTCTCTCTCTTTTCTTTTGAGGCTCAGGTACCTCCCATCGAAATCATCAATCTGTTCCAGTTTTGGAGTCCCACCATCAGTAGGTGGCTTTACAAGGGGCTCTGTAGGTTTTTCAATCGGATCAGGAGTTCGATTAGGAAACAAACCATTGGAAGTTTCAGATGATTTTGGGACATCTCTCTCTTTTCTTTTGAGGCTCAGGTACCTCCCATCGAAATCATCAATTTGTTCCAGTTTTGGAGTCCCACCATCAGTAGGTGGCTTTATAAGGGGCTCTCTAGGTTTTTCAATCGGATCAGGAGTTCGATTAGGAAACAAACCATTGGAAGTTTCAGATGATTTTGGGAGTTCATCATAGGCCTTCTGTACCTCCAACAAGGCTTCTTCAAGACCTTTCGCGTGTCTTTTCGGGAATCGTTTCTCTCGCGCTTGATTTACCAGGCCACTCTTCACCTCTTCTGTAAACGGCAAGAGATCATGCAAAGCTACAAAAGCACTGCAGGAGATATTCTTTCATTAGCAAAAAAGTAATACTTATACTTTAACTTCAAAGAGTTGTTACAATAAGCTAAAAATAGCAAAAAGAACACAGATGTGGAAGACAGCAACGACAACAAACCAATTTGTATCCCGAGGAAATGGTTACAGGGTTTTAAAGCAATCAAATAAAGGCTCGGCGTAGAGAGCACCTTAGGCCATCATCTCCAACAGAGGCGCTTGTGGTAGGTGACAGGTTCTAATTCCTGGCCGTTTTGGCAGAATCGGCATGGTTCCTGGTCACATCCCTTGTGTCAATGCCTAACGCCGCATTGCACGCTTCAGCCGAATCCTGTGCACGCTAAGTGCGCTTTTGATTGTTTTTTGAACTATCTAAGCGTCTCACAATCACTCAATGCATTGGAGGCTAGGCTTGCTTCATTCCACGAAAATACATTCTCTTTCCGTAAGCATCTAATTAAGCGTTGCTGCGTTGGAGATGGCCTCATAAGCTAAAGCAACCGACTGAATCAATCAAATGGAGTAATTTAGTTATTCTATTAGCACCAAAGTAATTTAGTTATTCTATTAGCACTAAAGAGAATAAAATAGTCAACAATTTCTAGGCCAGTTTGCTGCACGGGCTAAGTTACAATAGAACTTAAAACATTCTCATTTTCACTATCTGAAAGAAAATGAAAGACCATAGGAGTGGTCACGAGTACTTATGAATAATCAAAAAGAGTACTCTTTTTCTTTCCTTTTTTGAATTGATCGAAAAGACTACTCTAATTAGAAAGAAATAGTGTTAACTTTAGAAATCAACTAAAGTGAAAGTGCTACTTTCATCTTTCGGTCTATGAATAATTGTACCTTCTAGACTGACCTTGCACAACAACGCGTAACCTTAGATCATTGGTGGAGCCAATAATCACACGACTTAAACTTTTACACCATATGGAGATTTAGCATCGACAAGGACATACCGAAGAATATTTATTTCATGCCAACCCAATCCCAAAATCTGATGAAGTACCACTCAGCCAAAATAAGGTAGGAAGAATGAAAACTAAAAATTCTAAATCAGAATCAAATGATCGTTTTGTCTTCTGATCACAGACTGCGGTGGTGGAGGCCTTAAAGAGTATTCCCTCTGTTAACAAATATAAGATGTTTTAGATATTTCAATATGGACTACATACGAACTGAAATGAGTCAACAGACACACTAAAACGGGTCTATATACATATGATTCAGAAAAAAGTTAAAAAATCTTATATTTGTGAGCGGAGGGAGTACTTATCTATTTTTTCATCATTCGTGAATTAGTGAGTAAAATTCATCTTGCCAAAAAATAAAAAATATGTTCTCACTATAGGAGATAGAGTACTTATGTTCCCCAAAAAGAAAAGAAAAATGTAACTACTTACCTACACATGGTGTGCCTCAACACAGATGAACTTAGACGGATTAGAGGCAATAAATTGGGGACAAAAAAATAAATATCTACAGGAAAGTGTAGTGTCTCCTACGAGTGATCTCGACTGTTAGTTTTGTGCAGCTGCTAGATGACTCTGAAAAGATGCGCGATACAAAAAGGCAAGTATGAAGTGGTGCATTTATCAAGAGCGTGGCGCAGTGTGGCATTTATGTATCCGATAAGTCATCCATGGTTGAACTGGCAATTAGCATTATGTTAAACATGGCGACCAAAGGAGCTAGTAGCTGATGAGCATGAGTACGGTCTTACATCTCTTTGGTGCCGAAGAAGAGGACAAAGAACTTGAGTGGAGCAGGCTCCTGATTCCAATCCTCCGGCCTGCTCACCTGCATAGAGAATAAGCATTAACCCCGAAGACTGAAGCACATGGTCAGTATACTGGACATATCAGAATTCAGGCAGGCAGAGATGCCAAGAAAGAAGCAGAGGGGGAGGGAACTGGCTAGCAATGGGGGAAGAAAACCCTAGGTAGCAGGCAGGGCAGGGATGTAGGCTGGACCTTGGCTGGCCAGAAAGGGTAACCCTTGACCTTGGCGAGGACGAGGTCCCCGAGCTGCGGAGCTCTGGTCCATTTGTTGCCTCGGGCGACCTGCTTTGCGGCGGGATCCATTGGGCGGCGAGGCCCTAGGCGACCTTCTTCCCCTGCGTCCGCCCGCACCCTGTTGAATGGGAGAGCACAGTAGGCCAGTCGGCGGCAAGGGGAAACCCTCGCAGCTCGCAGAGCGGCACGAAAGGACTCGAGACGCCGCGAGGACACCGGAAATCAGGGGAAATAAGTAAATTATAATAAGTAACATTACTAAACCGGGAGGGATTCGATTTTTCTGGTTTTTTTTTTATTTTTTTATGTCTACTGTTCATATACACACGGCAACATCGACATCAGTAAACAGTGGAGCATAAACAGTAAACACATTATGCAGTGCACTTCCGAACAGTACACAGTGAACTACAGTATAAGTAAACAGTTATTGTCTATGAACAGTACACAATCATGAACAGTACCCCATGAACTTTTTTAGAATTTTTTTTTAAAAAAGATATATTTTACACATCATTTCTCTTCCCTCCCCTTCCTCTACCTGACTTTTTACAGGTTTGTGCAGTAGTAGGATAGTTGCGACGCCGCCGTAACAATTCTACAATTTAAGAGGTATTTTTATTTACTATCTCCTCTAACTATATTGTTTTGCGGTTTGTTTGGTTGCCTGCTTTTTGTTTTTGACCAAAATACTGTAATTTTTTTAGAATTAGATTATCTATCTTGCGCCAAATTAACCACCTCTTTCTGAACTGTAGATTCCACTACGGTTAATTTTTATTATCATAGTAAAATATTTTTTAGTTCTATTTGAATCATGATATCATCACCATATGAACTAGACATGCAAGATTATTTCTCTGACTACTACTATTACTACCCCTTCATTCTGTCAAACAGTGAAGAAACACCAATTGTTATTGTGTCTATCTTTGGCAGATGTATCCTAGAAGTCAGTATCCGATCAGCTACATACAGCAGAGGGATAAGGTATATGTTTCTACTACTAAATAGTTAGATTTCTCACAAGACTATATGTATATACTAAACACATATTTGAACCTCTACTACAGAATTTTTGTCCCGAGTTGTGCATGAAAGATTTAGTCCATCCCATTGTTGTTTTCGACCTGAAACTGAATCTGCACTACTCCTTACTAATAGCAACTTTTGAACACCAACTTTACATCGCCAAGATGGTCATTTCGACAGAGCTTACTCGCTCTTCTGTTGCACAGTTTATTCAGTTCATGGAATTAGTTTTGCACAAGTATGTCTCATGTGATTTATGGTGATGATTTTCATATATAACAATTTTTGCACATCATGGTCCCTTTCTGATTTATGTTTATGTTTCAAGATCATATTATATCAAATAGACTATTTTTTGCTTGACATGGTTAGTAAATACTGCTACTACTACTTGGTCCAATTCTTCTTTGTCATGCAGTTAGTTGCGATTTCATGGAATTGACGGAACATATGGACACGAGCAATGGTCCATCATATGGTTCTCTGATGGACCTGGGAAGCACTTTATTTCATGGTTTGGGACATGAAGAATTTTGGAAGAATCACAAGGTAGTCTTCATGATTTGGGACCTGAAGAATTTTGGAAGGATCACAAGGTAGTTTTCAATTCAGTTTGTTCATTAATTGGAGTTGTTCTCTTTTGTCGTTAAACAAAATAGCGTTCTTTCTATTCAATGAAACTTGAAAAATAGAAGACTACATTTTTTGTTGTTTTCCCCTCTTTCTATCCTTCAAGATAATGAATAGTGTGATCTGAAACTTTTGGCTTTGTTCTGGCATGGAGAGTTGAGAGTTGAGAGAAGCAGGATCATCTATGGTCGGTGTATAGCATACAAGTGACACTTCCTTTGTGAAAATTTTAATTGTGTTGTTTTCCTTCTAAAATTTGTTCAGATACAATGGTGCCCTAAACTGCCATGGTTGTGAAGCGCATACTGCTAATGTACTACAAGAATAGCTATTAGCAGTTCTGTTAATGGTCATCAGTCGGTCCAACACCTCAAATTCTATTTGAAAGAGCTGGCTCCATCATTGCATCGTAGGTTAATTACAGGTTTAGACTAATACATCTATCGTCTTTCCTTGCTACTGTCTTTGTTTGACTTGATGCTCATTGTTCTATTATCACTAATTCTAGCAGTACAGTTCAAAGAGCTGATTCTTTTTTTCTGTTCAAGAACTATAGTATGCTGGAGTTTGAATTCGCATGCTAAGCTGAAGGAAATGATTGGTGCTGCCGTATGTGGAGAATTTACTTGGTTACCATTATATGAAAGAATAGCACCATCCTTTTTCCCTTTTTGTCAAATGCTGAATTCGCATAGGCAATTTTTCACTACTCATTTCCATAAAGCAAAAGACCAAAAAAATTCTTAACTTCATCTCTCCTTTAATAACTTAACTGAAAATTAGAAGTTTATTTTTCTTAGAAAAAGTATAAAATCGGCATCAGGATTCAGAAAACTGCTTGGTTTTCCAGAACCAAACCAACACTGGTTTTAAATTATTTGACAAAAACAAACTCCATGAGCGATAAATATCATGGAATTTTTTTTTTTAGGTTCTTGCCCAGATAGAAACCAGTCAAATTCTGGTTTTCTTAAGTTTTTGTGCTATTGTTAAGAACATCAAAACAATAGGTGCTCCTGGTGGTAAACTGGTAATAAATACCAACGGCCAAGTACTTATCCGGAACAAAAACGAGGCTTGCCACGGGCGCGGCGTGCGCCGCGCATTTTCGGCGCTAGTGATATTCTAGAGCAAAGGTGGCCAATGGACCAGCCCGGGCACGGCACGGCCCGGCCCGCCTATGAACGTGCACTGCACACTGAGGCCTGTTTATAACCGCCGAAACCCCTATATGACGCCTTAAGCACCTCCAGGTCCCGGTTACAGTGGGAGCAACTAGTTGACAAGCGCTCCTTCAGGAACCTCACAACGATCATTTAGGATGGGCTGAGAGCGCGCCACTGCCGCCACGTGTCGTGCTCTAGACGCTTCCTTCGGATTTTATTTTTAAAAAACATTCACACGCGTTTTCGGCTTTTTAAACGGCTTTTCCTGGGTTTTTTTTTTGACTTTTTGATTTTTCACCGGTCTTTCTTAGCTTTTGGACCCAATTTTTTTTTTAAAAAAAACTTTTTTAAGTGACAAATATGTTTTTTTTCTTTTGCTTTCGTGAGAGGCACGGTTTTGCTTTTGCGAAAGGCGCAGCCATGCCTCTCGGAAATGAAAAAAACGTGTTTTCTGGTTTTTTTTCATGAGACGCACGGTTTTGCTTTCGTGAGAGGCACGGACGTGCCTCTCGGAAAAGAAAAGAAATGCGTTTTATGTTTTTTTTCCTTCTGCGAGAGGCACGGGCGTGCTTTCGCGAGAGGCACGATTGTTACTCTCGGAAACGAAAAAAGCGTGTTTTCTATTTTTTTTCTTCCACGAAAGGCACGCCCGTGTCTTTTTCGGAAAGGAAAAAAAGTGCACCCGGTTCGGTTTTTCTCTCCGTTTTTTTCGTGAAAAAAAGTTTGTCAAAACCTATCAATATCGGATCTAGTTTTAAAGATCTCGCCGCGAGGAATCCAATGGTGAAAACCGTTTGATTTGGGCACACGATTTAAGAGATAAAATGTTTTGAATAAACGGATGTAAAAAAAAGGGGGGAAACTCCAGGCACCACTTGTCGCAACCTGAGAAGGTGAAAATGATCTTTGAATGGAGTACTCTTAATTAGTGACTTCGGTTACAGTTCTGCAAACCGGCGCACACCCCCTGTAGGTATGTGGGCTCAGCCCCTTTAGCTCTTCTATTTTTCGTTTTTGCACAGTACGCGCACGTCCTTTAGGTTAGTTCGATTGGTGCATGTAGTTTTTTTTCTCATTGATTTTGGGAACCTTCTAGAAGTTTCCACCGGTTTTTCCTGGTTTTTTCCATGATGAGTTTATTTGGTTTTCTCTTTTTCTTTTTCGGTTTTCTTCTTTTTCTTTTTTATTTCATTTTTTGTGAAAAAATTATAAATTCGTTAACTTTTTTTAATCTGTGAACTTTTTCTAAATTAATGAATTTTTTAGCTGTGAACTTTTTTCCAAATTCATGGACCTTTTTCAAATAGGCGAACATTTTTCAAATTCATGAGTTTTTCGGCCGGGAACTTTTTTTTGTATGCATGAACTTTTAGCTCGTGAACTTTTTTTTTCAATTTTAGATTTTATTAAAAAGTTCCGTGAACTTTTTCCCAATTTCATGAACTTTTTTAAAATTTGCGAATGTTTTGGAATTCATGATTTTTTTTCTCAAATTCTTGAACTTTTTTCATTTTCGCCAGCTTTTGTCAATTTGTACGAGCCTTCTCAAATTCACGAACTCTTTTCGTTTTCGTGAACTTTTTTTCATTTTGTAGGCACTACAATCTTCAGCCTGTAGTTGTACGTTTTTTATTACCACCTAGGATCTGACCTGAATTAATCATGTAGTGTACACAGTGTGGCGAGGCTAAGATCTACTTAACAAATTTCTGTACTTCGCTGGTGTCAACAAACTCATTTACTCCACTTGTCAACAAAAACCTGGGATTAGGAAGCAAACAATTTTACTCACTGTATCAAAACAAAGTGAATACAATGACGTGTATCTGTTGTAATACCTTTCAAATAGATCCACTGCCATGGATCTGCAACCACCGGGAACGCAAGACTGCAAGTTGAGTGCTATATTGGGGTTATGAACGCTTTGGCGAATGTGAACCCACCCGAGTGGTCTCTGAGACTCGTCATAGAACTTTGCTCTGCTTCCACAAATCAATGAGAGATTTAGTTAGACATGTCACCAGAGACCTGGAGTTAGGAAGTTCAGTGCTCGTCATATATAGGACTCGCATTTTCGCAAATGAAGCAGCGGCATACCTGTACATGTAGGCGTCAACGTCGATTGGATGGTCGTTGTTGTCCACAAGGCATCCCTCATCAACCGAGCAGTCGCCACAATCATCCAGCACCCAGCCGCTAAGCTTCCCTTCCTAAACCATGTGGAGAAACACCGAGGTAAGACTACATCAGAAGAACATGCTCACTGTAGATTCTCTGTTCTTGGGACGCACCTCGATGTATGTCTTGAACGCCTCGACTGCTTCGACGCCCCGCTGTTTCGCGCTCTTGGGTTCGCCCACGATGTCCATCCTCAGCAGCACGGACTCGGCGGGCTCCTCGAGGTCCCGGATGAGGCCGCCGACCCCGCCCTCCAGCCCCGCCAGCCTCATCCGGACCATCTCGATGATGATCTTGACCACCATGTACGCGCCGTCGTCGAGGAAGTGGTTCTCCCTGAGCGCGCCGTGCCCGGTGGTCTCCATCATGACGTGCGTCTCCACGCCGTCCGCGTTGAGCTGCGCGCCCTTGTCGATCACGTTGCGGTAGCCGACGCGGTACAGGCAGTGCCGCCCGCCCCGCGCCTCGATGAACCGCGTGAGCCCGTCGCCCGCGCGCGCGTCCGTCACCACCGTCGTCCCGGGGTGCTCCGCCAGCACGATGGCGGAGATGAGCGCGATGAGGCGGTCCCCGTTGATGGCGGCGCCCGCGCCGTCCACCACGCCGCTGCGGTCCACGTCCGTGTCGAACACCACGCCGAGGTCCGCGCCGCGGGCCAGCACCGCGCCGCGCGTGAGCGACATGGCCGTCGCGTCCTCCGGGTTGGGCATGTGGTTGGGGAACATGCCGTCCGGCTCCAGGTGTAGGCTGCCGGTCGTGTCCGCGCCCAGCTTCTCCAGCACGTCCCACGCGAAGAAGCCGCCGCAGCCGTTGCCGGCGTTCACGATGACCTTGAAGCCCTCCAGCGGGGTGTCGTAGTGGGTCGGGTGGGCGACGCGCTCCTTGATGATGTCCCGGAGGTGCTGCGCGTAGGCGCTCATCAGGTCGACGCGCATGACGACCGGGGGCATGCCGGGGCCGCCGCCGCCGAGGCCCATCTTCCTCGCGACGTACTTGCGTGCCGCGCGGTCGCAGATCCCTTCGACCTCCACCGAGGATAGCCCGCCGCGCTTGGTGAAGAACTTGAGGCCGTTGCGGGTGTAGGGGAGATGCGACGCGGTCATCTGCGGAATGCCATTTCACCATTGAGTAAGATGTTAAAAAATGCACCTTCTCCTCTCTGAATCTTTACACGCAGCAATGCAGGGAACTTAATACTCAGTGTCACTCACACAATGTTCAATTTGCTTCTTTTTCTAGGGGAATGTTCAATTTGCTATGACCATACAAAGTACTGTAATACTCAGCGGCGGACCTAGAGCTTGACCATAGGGGGTGCCAACCCTACCATTCACAATAGAAATGCCTTGTATAACCATAAAAATTAATCAGTTTATCATTCTAACCCAATAATACACATAGGATTAGACTAACTACTACTAGATAAAAAAAGCTTTGCATTTTTGGAGACCCATGGCACCCCCACTGGATCCGCCACTGGTAATACTATCTTGTCACCGTGGTAAACAAATGAACTGCGGCTATGGTGTCTGGAGGTCGACCAGCACTGATCGGTTGGATCCTCGCATGGGAGGTGGTTGTGTGGAGACGAAGATTCTTCTTCCTCCTCATCGGTACGATTTTCTGCTGTTGTTCTCTTTTTTTCTTTGTGTTGCTGCTGGAGGGATGTCATGCTTTGTCCGGGTGGTTGGCCCGGCCGCGGCGCCGGAACCGGATCCTAGTTCTTTTCTATCTGGAAGAGGCACATATAGCGATACTCAAAGCCATAGATGGCGACTGGTGTAGTTGTGTTGGATGCACATGTGTGTCCTTGTCTTTTCGGCGCCGGAACGAAGAAAAGGGGAGTGGCACAGCGGCGATTATGCCGTGGTTGAAGATGATGACCTGTTTGGGACTCGTTGCAGATTCTTGCGTTGCATGTGTCTTGTCACAAGGTTAAGAAATGATGGCATAGAGCTCCAGAAATCTTCGTGTTTTATTGGTTGTTTTAGAGTGCTCTTTATTTTTTTTGTTCTTTATGCATGTACTAAGATGTGTTCGTATGGGTCAAAGACTTTGTATTATTTCGTGATTTGAATACAAGCATACTTTCTAAAAAAAAATCAGGCCACGTTCTTTTTTAATGCGTTGACCATGCAAAAAATGGTCTGTTCTTCCTTAATTAGTTTGACTAGGCTGAGAACCACGATACCATTCACCTTCACTGTAAACGTAAAAAGAAACCAGGAGGACGGGATAATTGAGTGTACCATAATGGACGCGTCGTAGCTGAAGCGAGGCAGTATGGTGCTCATGAAGCACGCCGGAGTGGTGGCAAGGCCCATGTCGAAGACGGCGCAGCCCGCCTTGGCCAGCCCCGCGAACAGCACCGCGCTGAGCCGCGACCCGGACAGCCGGGGGTCCCGGCCAACGGACACCCGCAGCTGCTCCCCCTCCTCGCCCTCCCGCCGCTGATCCCGCAGCCACTCACCGAAGCTCTCGCCGATCACCTCGACGGCCAGCGGCGTGAGGTCCACGGCCCGGCCCTTCTCGCCTTCCAGCGCCACGCCGCGCACGTCCGGCCCGTTCTGCAGCCTCCTGATCACGTCGCCCTCCTCGCCGCCCGCCGACGCCCCGAGCGCAGTGCTCTCGAGCTGGCCGCTCCCAGTCGCCGCGGGTCGGCCGCGGGAGCTCGCCGTGGCTCGTATCACCTGGCAGCACCTCCTCCTCCCACTCCACGCGCGAGGAGATGGCCGGAGCGCGCTGCCCGGCCGCCTTGCGTGCTCGCATGGCTGCAGAGCGGCCGGAGGAGCGGTGATAGTAGCCATTGCCACGAGCTAGAGTGCCGGTACCGGCAGTGCAAGTGACGAGACGAAATGGCACAGCACAATGGCGGGCGGCGCACGCAGGCGATTGGTATGTGATGTGCGCGTACTGGACTGGAGAAATATCTGCGGCAGGGCGTGCGGGAAGGCAGCAGCTAGCTGGTGGCCGCATCGCCGGAGGGATATTTTGCACGTCGGGACGCGGCGGAGGCTGCGCGGACATGATAGACCGTGTGCGGTGGAGGCGCTGCCGTAACAGTTCTGTGGTGCTGTTGCCATCGAGCCTGCGAGCTGCAACGTACGTACGTAATTGGCATGTGTTGCGAGTGTGACAAATGGCAGCTGGAGGGGCCAAAACTGAAAATGACTTGCCGTGGTTCGAAGGATCGGTAGGTGCTGCATATAAGAGAACGAATCTTCACACGGGCCAACTAAACATGTACACTTTTTACAACCTCAACCGTGCCGGTTACGCCCAGTCTCTTGAAGATGCTCATAAGGATAAGGTGTGTGTGCGTGTTTACAGGGGTGAGTGTATGCGCGTATATATGAGTGCTTGCGTCTATACCATATTCTAAAAAAAAACATTACTGGTGTTCCTTGTCTGAACCCTCGTCAATTCAAACTTTCCGAACTAGAATAAAAGTTAATTTGTACTTAGAAGAATATTGATGGTTTCTCTAAAAAGAAAGCTTGATAGGTACACATAAGAAGTTACCTAGCATATAGTTGTTATTGTACTTCCCCTTTTGTTTCCCTTCCTTTACGTAAGCATAGATTACCAAAGTCGATGATAGCATGAAAGCCTTTTATGCATATGCCCCTAAAGATCAGTGCCCTGGAGTCGCGGTCGTCGCCTTGAATTTGTCTAATGCGCCTGACATAACACTACTAGGAAAATGCTTATACATAGAAGTTTAGCAGTAGCGTTCGTTTGGGCCCCCACGCTACTGGTAATTTGCAGTAGCGCTGGTTACAAAGCGCGCTACTGGTACGGCTTAGCAGTAACGTTGGTTAGCACGGGCAACGCTGTTGTTACGTGGGCCGCAGGGCCAAAACGGAAGCCCACCTAGCTGTAGCGTGGCCTGTCCACCAACGCTACAGCTAGTGGGCTTAGCAGTAGCGCCGGCCCGTAAGCAGCGCTACTACTATACCACAAGAAAACCCCGAGCGCCCCCCTCCCCCGCGCCCCACTTCCGATCGATCCCCTCCGCCCGATGCCGCCGCGGTTAGGGTTCCGCCCGACGCCGCCACCGCGCGCCGCCTCCCGCCGCCACTGGTAATGCTCATCCCCCCTCCGCTGCTCCTCCCCCCTCTCGCCTACCCACTCCCCCTGCTGCCCCCCCAACTCCGCCGCCGCCCCCACTCCCCCTGCTGCCCCCAACTCCGCTGCCGCCCCCACTCCAATGACGGGGCCGGAGGAGGTGGAGAGGTAGCAGGCGTAGGCCTTGCGGAGCTGCTCCCCGGGCACGGCGCCGAACACCTGGTGGAACACCCTCTCGTGCCCGCCCTCCGCGTACACCTTGGTCCCCTGCGCCAGCCGCGCCACCGCCGCGTCCGCCATGTTCGGCGTCGTCCGGACTGCTCGCCCGCCCGACGACGCGCGAGGCCAGAACGTACGTGTTGCCGGCGCCGTTGCTGGCCGCCGTGACGGCGACGGCCGTGGAGTGCGGTGATGAGAGAGACGTTGAGAGCCCCCTGCTGCCCCCCAACTCCGTCGCCCTCACTGTCCTCACTGTCCGATGACGAGAGAGACGTTGAGAGCCCCGCTCCTCAAACCCATGTATTACATCACTCCCTAGTCGTTGCAGGTTAGGGTAGATATGAAGTATTGTGGTAGGTTATGCTAGCATTAGAGTTTATCAGTGAACATAGGATGTGGTAGATCAGATGCTAGTGGCACGGCTTTGGTAGTATGCTAGGTTTTGCTTGTCGGCAATGATGATGTTCTTGTTGTGGTAGATGCACATGCTTTTCATGTCGGTTTCGATGCTAGTATGGTACTATGTTGAGCTTCATGACTAGTCGATGCTAGTTTGCTATGTTGGTTTGCATGTTGAGCTTGATGATCATCCCATGCTAGGTTGCTACATGTGGTTGTTAGATCCATTGATCTTGTTTAACTAGTACTGATGCTAACCATTGTACAACATGACCACCAAAGAGTTTAGTCGGGCCATTTTTCTGTTAATTTCTCACACTACGGAAGCATGTGCATGCTGTTAATTTTAGTTACTAAGCCTAAATATTCTGTTTTCCGATTAAGATCGATGCATTGAGAACTTTATGTTACTGTTTTTCTTTCCTGTGAAGTGGATCGTTCATCCTTGCTCATATTGCTTTAGGAAAATGGCGCCACCACCACCACCACCATGTCGACTGTGCAAGTGAAGGTGCGTCAGCAGCCTTGCAATTGGCACGCTGTTCGGCATCTACTTCCAGCCGAGTTTTCTTCATGCGGCGGTAACAAATTATATGAAACTTGTAACAACTATTTTATTTTTAGTGTTATTGGCATTAATGCATTGTGTCATCTTGGTTTTTTTACACAGATCGTCCCATGCAATGTGAGGTTGAAATTCAACAAGCTGACTGGAGACACTGTGACCTTTGAGGCTCAGGGGGGCCCCTACACTATGGAGGTCGAGAAAGGACGCAATATATCGCAGATTGGAGGAGATGGATGGGTCCGTTTCCTCGCCCACATGGGTATCACTGGTGGTGAGTTGATCAGCTTCTCCTTCAGAGCAAAAAGACCCAAGCTGGCTGTCATTTATGTCAACACGGAGGAAGATGATGAAGATGATGAGGACCCACTTGATGAAGCCATCTATGCTCAAAGAATGAGGCTGAGCGAGGAGTGTGATGACCCCGGCTTAATCGTGCACTAACCATACACGCAAATGCACACGATCAAGCCTAAGGACTCAATTGAAGATATCACAACACAACTCTAAAACATAAATAAAGTCATACAAGCTTTATATTACAAGCCAGGGCCTCGAGGGCTCGAATACATAGCTCGATGGCATACAAGCGTCAGCGGAAGCATCAGATATCTGGGTACAGATATATTACAGAAATAGAGACAAGCCTTTAGGAAGGCGGGGCAAAATAAAATACTATGATCGAAAGGCGTAGGCCTCCTGCCTAGGATCCTCCGAACCTACTCCTGGTCGTCTGTCGGCTCCTCGTAGTAGTACTCGCCGGGAGGTAGTAGTAGTAGCCGTAGTCGTCGACAGGGGCAGCTATCTCAGGGGCTCCGTCATCTGGCGGCGACATATGGATATGGGGAGAAAAAGAAAGTAAAGCAAACGTGAGTACTCAACCGAAGTACTCAGCAAGCAAGGATCTACACTACATATACAACATAATCAAAGGAGGCTGTATAGGTGGACTGGGCTGCAGAAATGCCAGAATAGAGGGGAGAGCCTAGTCCTATCGAAGACTAGCATCTTCAAGCATCTTCATCGGTCTTGCAGCATTAGAAGAGTTCAGATTAACATAAGTAAAGTAGTAGTAATGTTATCAACCTCGCCCAGACATCCTTCCTCGACTCCCTGCGAGAAAGCAATCCCAGAGCCATACTATCCATTTCATCTCAAGTCACCAGTTCTAGTTGTACCGATCGGGATACAACTCCGAGTGTCCGTTACCGTAGGACAGGCTATCGATAGATTGTTTCTTCCCTGCAGGGGTGCACCAACTTACCCACCACGCTCGATTAACTCCGGTCGGACACACTTTTCTGGGTCATGCCCGGCCTCGGCCAAACGATACGCCGCAACCCGACCTAGGCTTAATAGAGAGGTCAGCACGCCGGACTAAACCTATGCCCCAGGGGTCTTGGGCCATCGCCCCGGGAACTCCTGCACGTTGCGTGGGCGGCCGAAAGCAGACCTAGCAACCCCTTATACAAGCGCGGTTGCGTTCCAGTCCAATCCAGCACGCGCCGCTCCACGCTGACGTCTAATAAGCTTCGGCTGAAGTATACGACGCAGAACGCCCATACTATGCCCACGTGATGGTTAGTGCTATCAGGCCAGAGGCCCCTCGGATCAAATATCCAAACCGTTAGTAGATTAGGAGTGCGCGGTAATGAGCAGAGACTCATGAACGATGTGACCCCGTCGCCCCGTCTCGAGGACTTGCGGCAAGGGCTAAGAATGCCCGGCCACGCCTCGTGTTCAACTCTCGGGCACCATCCAGGTCCACCCGACTCCACATCACTCGCAATTAAGCTCGCGCGGGTACCCCCCAAGGCCGACCCGTCTTTAGTAACATGTTTCAGTGTGACGTCATAGTAACAATGGTAACCGTGTGTCCAACACCAAGGGGAACCCTGAGGAATCACCCTCGATGGAATTCCCTCTGATGTTACCGTCAAGGTGAACGGAGGAGGAATCACCCTCGAGGTCCACTCTTGAGGAGTTGCGCGACGGTGTCATTATCAAGGGTGGTGTAGGAGGAATCACCCTTGCTGACCACGCCCGATTAACTAACCTACAAGGTTATCATCAGAAGTGCTGACGAGGTATCACCCTCGGCACTCGATAGTAACCCAGTAGTGTCGAGCAACTAAGGGGGAAGTGATGTGCGGTGCCGGGGCCCGGTCTTCGATCCCATTGCTCGGGTCTTCTGATAATCCAGCGGGGCAGTCGGGATATAGTGGGGTCTCTGTTGGGTCTCTACCCAAACTATACTAAACAGTTTAGGTTAATCAGGCAGGTAACAATAGCAGGTTACGATAAACAGGCTATGCAGTAGAAATAGGATAACAACAGCAGCAGTAACTTCTAATGCAAGCATAAGAGAGAAGAGAGTGGGCGATATCGGAATGCTCAAAAGGGGGGGGGGGTGCTTGCCTGGTTGCTCGGCGGCAAGGGCAAGATCATCAACTGCGTCGTCGGGCTCCTGAGGGGCGTCGGCCTCGGGAGCTACGTTGACGTCGGGGTCTACCGAGAGAGAAGAGGGGGAAGAAACATATAAATGCACAGCAAACAATGCAATACAGGGCATGCTATGCTAAGATGTAGTGCAGGGTTGTCTAAAGATGCACATAAGTCAATTTAGTTATTTTAGGATTAACACGGGATTATTATCCGGTGATTATGCCCTATTCATATACCGGATACGGTCGGAAAGTTATGGGTCCACCTACGTAAGGGGTTCCGGCATCAAAACATACGACACGATCAGATTCGTCTCGTCGTTCTGAGCAACTTTCATGTTTTAAGTTTTTCAATCTGAGCTACGGTTTAAAAGTTACGAATTTTCAAAGATTTAGATGATTTTCTGAAATTAAATTTAATTCGAAAATAAATGATTAAAATGCTATGGGTACCCAGCTGGTTGCACACAGGAATGCACCCAGAGACTGAGAGTGGGCCCAGTCAGCAGTTGACTGGGTCAGCGTTGTCTGGACAGTGGGTCCAGTGGGACCCACCTGTCATTGACTGGGTCCAGTCCAGTCAGCTGGTTGACTGGTCAACTGGGCCCAGTGGGACCTAGCCGTCAGCCTCAAGGCTAACTTAACAGCGTTTAAATTAATCTAACTAATTTAATTAGGATGCAGGCCCACACTGTCAGCGACACCGATGAACAGTAAAACTAACTTAAACTGTAATTAGCTACAGGGCGCGGGCCCACACGTCAGCGTCTCAGAGGGGCTGTTAGTGGGGTAATTAGCTGAACTGGCTGGCGTTTAAACGACGGCAGCAGCCCGACGCGGCGGAGCGGCGCGGGATTGGTCCATGGGCCGCGCCTCGGCGAGCTGAGGCCACCGGAGCGTAGCCCTCGCTCGTCCGCATCCGAAGGTAGCGGCAGCGAGCCTTGGGGTGGCCGGAAGTGGCCCGAACGACGGTGCCGGGTGACGGCGAAGCTACGGCAAGTGCGGGCTCGGCGCTACAGCAAGCCAGCGACCAAACTAAACGGCGGGGAACTAGCTACTAGGCGCGGGGAGCTCAACGGCGCTACTGGACCGAACCGTAGAGGCTCGGGTGCACGAGCTCGCAAGTCATGGCGGACGGAGAAGCACGGTGAATGAGGAAAGGCATCTACGGGGAGCTAGAAGGGGAAGGGAGGTGTCTAGGTGGACCGGTGGCTTACAGCGGGTCGGCTGGGCAGACTAGCGCGCTCGATGAAGCGTTGGAGACGACGAGGTGCTCGCGGCGATCTCGCCGGTCCAAGGAAGAGGAAGAAGATGTGGGCGAGGGTGGAGCGGCTCCTCGCTCTGTTGCAAGGGTGCTGGCGACGCGACGGAGCACAGCCGTCCTCCTGGGCAAGGTGGCGCAGCGCGAGGAGGCCAATGGCCACGGGAACGTCGACGACACAGCGGAGATGGGGCTCGGTTGCGGTGGGGAAACGAGGGGAGAGGCGAGCGCTCGAGAGAGAGGAGGGGAAGAAAGACAGAGGAGGCTAGGGGGAATGGATGGAGGCCTCGGCCTTATCCCTTCGTCGGCAGGGCGTCGGTGGCCGTCGCCGTGTCGACGCGCGGCCAACGCGCGCACGCTCGTCCACGGGCGAGCCGACACGCAGGGGAGAGAAGGAGGAGATGGGCCAGGTGGGCCGGTTTTCGGGGCACTGTGCACTTAGGCCCAGTGCACAGTGCCACGTTTTATTTTCTTGTTTTCTGTTTTGCTTTTTCTTTATTTCTTTTCTGTTAGGTAATTGTTTAGGCCACTTTTGCACTTATGTCAAATATGAAACTTGGCCCAAAAATTACAGTGCATTATTACCTTTCACCAAAAACTTGTTTGGGGCAAATGCTATTTCATATTTATCTTGGATTAATTAAAAGGTCATTAAAGGTTGCTTTTAGCCACTGTTTGGGGTTGTTAAAGTTACCTATCCAATCCATTTAATGTTGGTTACCATTTTAGATTTGTCTCTGGATTATTAGTTATTAAATAAACATTTTTCCAACAGTGTTTGAGCAAATTTATATTTCACTTTTGAATTGGAGTTGATTTTCAGAATAGAATTTGAATTGTTTTGATTAACCACTATGACTAGGCACTGCAAATGAAGATGACTTGGCATATTAGCAGATGATCACAGTGGCTATTACATAGGGGTGTTACAAGGAGGAGGTGTGCAACCTATGAGACATAATTCCGCCATGTGCTGACTTTGTCGGGGTGCCATTCGTGACCCGCCTGACAAGTACCATGGTTGATCGGCTTGTCATGGTATGTTATACTTACTTTAGTAATTTGATGATATATATGTTTTATTGTCATACTTACAAATGCAAATTATCCGATGATATGCTTAGTGAATCCGATGATATGCTTAGTGTAGAGTCCAATGATATGCTATGTGGAATCTAGCCGATGATAGATTTAGTGTAGAGTCCGATGACATGCTTATTAGTGCAGAATCCAAGGAACTGTTAATAGTGTAGATAACCCATACTTATTAGTAGAATTCATGCTTAGTAGAAATGTAGTACTGTGTCTTTTGATAGTGTAGAAATCTATACTTATTAGAAATATATTTGCAAGAGTATGTGCGAGGCTACTTATTAATTGATATGTTTTTCTTATTCAGAAATTGCCAAAGAGCCTATCTGTGAGTTGTGGTATCGAGCCTGATGAAGAAGGCTCAGCTGGAATACGCCTTACCGCAAGGGGCTCCGTCACCACTTGTGCGTACGGCGTGGACACGGACGGCCGCACACACTTAAGCTCGGTTGTGTGGAAGAGCTTCCTCGTTGACAAGAATCTTCATGTTGGACAGGCCATCCTAATTACTATCAGGAACACCCACCGCCAAGGCTTGAGGATGATGATCGTCGTCGATATCATCTAGAACTATATATGTGTGTGGCTGTATGACTACCTAGTAGAACTGCTATATATGTGTGGTTGTATGACTACCTAGTACTGCTTATCATATATACTACTATATGAACCATATATGTGTGTGAGGATGCATGTTGACTATATATGAGTACCTATAATGCTTTATGATATTGTATGACTACTGTATGACTATATATGAGTATCTGGTATTGTGGTATATGTGAAATTACAGTTTATTGAAACGGGTACTGTTCTACATCAATAGGAAGCAGAAAAAAATATTGAAAGATACAGCAGCAGCGCGGGGACAGGAAAAGCGCTACAACTACTTAATAGTAGCGCGTGACAGAACAACGCTACTGATACAGTTTTTAGTAGTAGCGCTGGGTTAGACCGCGCTACTACTTAGCTGTAGCGCCGTAGTAGTAGCGCGGCCACCCACGCTACTGATAGCATTAAAACCCGCGCCACTACTAGGGTTTTCCCTAGTAGTGTAATATCTAGCCATTGCGCACGCACGACAACAAACGTTAACCTTGCCGCCTCAATAAGATGACAAGAAACCACAACGGAGCTCCTTCTAGATGGACGAACTCAAGGAAGAACAGAGCCTAGAAGACCAACTTGAAAAAAAAAAGCGTTGCCATTCGTCCAAGCACAACCCCTGTGATGAGAGTAAAAAAAAACTAACTAAACTATGGGAGGCGAATCAACGGGCTTATCGACAGAGCCTGGATGAGAAGAGTTTGCCCTAACTGCCGCTTACGAGGGGAAGAGAAGAAAACTTGGGATGTACACCTACGCATGTTGCTAATTTTAGTATTATATTTCTTTTCGACGAGAAGTAATTGCATTTGATTGACAACGAAGAATAACACGTTGCAAAGCAACAATAGATACTGACACTAGACCACAAGAAACCCACACCCTAGCCCCTAGGATATTAGGAATCTCGGCTTCAAGATCACAGAGGGTCAACAAAGGAAAGGAGGTCTTCGGTTTTCATCATCTTTTGACGACGAAGAATAACACATTGCAAAGCAACAGTAGATACTGACACCACACCACAACAAACCCACACCCTAGCCCCTAGGATATTAGCAATTTCGGCTTCAACATCACGCTAATTTTTTTTAAATAATACATTTTTTAATTAATTTTCAAAAATATTACACCGATTTTTTAAAAATAATACATAGTCAGCCATCTGGTGGCCGACTGGATCCAGTCAGCCAAGAGTAGGCCGATTAGTACCCTATCGGCTAGCAGCAGGCCGATTGGGCTCCTGTCGGCTAACTGTTGGCCGACTGGAACCAATTGGCTTACAGTAGGCCGACTGGAACTAATTGGCTTCATGTAAGCTGATAGGTGCATGCCTCATTTTCTCAGGCCTAAGTTTCTTGCTTCTAGGCACTAAGGTGGATAAGCATTGTAGTGTAGTCTTGTACTCTCGCCAAGATATGTTCAAATCCGGATATCCTTTTAAGCTGTATGTTTGATTGTGTTTGTTCGAAAATATCGATTTATAGGATTTCTAGATAATTTCTCTTTAGTTTTGTTTTATTTCTGTGATGTGGCTTTAAGGCAATAAATAAACAATCGGCATATGGTAAACCAAGCGTTCATCCGTGCAAGGATACTTATTGACATACTTCTTCTGCCTAGATCAATTATACCAATAACATCGATTGATGTGTGTACAAATGGTATCATTACTACGTGAAGATCAGTATTGACCTAGCCAAAAGCAATACAATACTACAAAACACAACTATGTCAGACAAAAGATCCGAGACAAGCCATGAAAAATCCACCCCGAATAGGGCCTATCCGAGACGAGCCATGAAAACCCGCGAAAACCCATGAAAAATACGGCACATGTTTTGTAAAATTGGTTAACTTTGGCCACTCAACAACTAACGGTGGTTTGACAGATGATGTACTAGTTGGGTCACTTACTATGGCATCAGAACTTCAAGTTTTTCACTTTTTTTGGAAAGATCTTATAAGTTCTATTTTTTTTGAAATGTTTAGAAATAAAGAATGTCGCAAAAATAAAACAAAACTAAAGAGAAATTATCTAGAAATCCTACAAATCGAAAATTTCGAACAAACACGATCAAACATACGGCTTAAAAGGATATCCGGATTTGGACATATCTTGACGAGAGTACGAGACTACACTACAATGCTTACCCACCTTTGTGCCCAGAAGCAAGAAACCTAGGCCTGAGAAAATGGGGAATGCACTTATCAGCTTGCAGGAAGCCAATTAGTTCAAGTCGGCCTACTGCAAGCCAATTAGTTCCAGCCGGCCAACAGTTAGCCGACAGGAGCCCAATCGGCCTGCTGCTAGCCGATAGGGTACTAATCGGCCTACTCTTGTCCGACTGGATCCAGATGGCTGACTATGTATTATTTTTGAAAAAAATAAAATCGACATAATATTTCTGAAAATTAATTAAAAAATGTATTATTTAAAAAAAATTAGCCAACATCACGAAGGCTCAACAAGGGAAAGGAGGTCTTCGGTTTCCAATCTTTTGACCAAGCAAGGTGGATGCCTTTACCTTTTTTTAGAACGAAGGCTCAAGCAGAGCCTGGCTTTGAATTAACAAAGCCATCAACCGACCAAGATTACAACTCCAAATTACACCACTCACCAACTAAAGAAAAAGAAGACAAACGGCAAAGATACAAGAGCGTCGAGGAGCAGCTCACAATGCACATACAACAAGTTAGTTAGAAGATCGGCGTAGAACATATAGCTTGGAGATGCCATGGACCTCTTGCACGCCGAAAACCAAGGCGAAAGCGATATCCTGGTCAGGAGAGTGCACCGCCGACGATGCAAGGCACGCCGTTGCCAAAACACCTGGGCTTGAAGAAGACACATCCATCCAGATCCGTCGTCAAAGAAGGCCCTTGCCTCCTCGCCTGGCTCGAAGGCGCCGCACCGTTGAACGATGGACATGCTCACCCTAGAACCTGGATGGATGGCATCGAAGGAAACCACTTGGGCGGAACCAGGCGTTCCCGACATGCCGACGACGACTCACCTAAAGCAGAGCAACACCATATGCCATAGTTCTGACTTGAAAGAGGGCAAGCGGTCAGAATGCACAATTGGGCAATAGCAAGGGCCAAGACCAAATTGGGAGCTTCGGCTCGCTCGACGAGCTGAAGTGCAGCCACAGTAGGAGGGGAACCCTATCCCCTCCCTTCCTGGAAGATCCACGGGCAGCGGAGGAACACACTGCAGCCCAACGAAGAGCACCACAACAACTTGACCCAGCACCAAGGGAGACACCGCCACCGCTGGAAGCACGCTGCCGCCGCCGACACACTCCACCTACACCACAGCGAAGCCCACAACAGCGCCTTCAAGAAGGTTACGGCGCCATGGGCGTCGCCGCTGGCCAACAATGTTGAGGATTTCACCCGGGAGACAAAGGAGAAGCGGATGGGGGGCAAGACCTGAACGGCGCCTTCGGGAAGGTGAGCGGCGCGGCTGGCTGGGGGTTTCCCCCGGTCCTGGGATGCCTTTACCTTTGGTTGTTTGATTGCCACTTGACAATACCCCTCGAAGAGATGGAGGCGTGTCATAAGATAACTAGGTAATTTGAGGAACACCACTACTTGTTGATCCAATTTCAAATAAAAACGCCGCCTACCCACCACATGACCAAGAATTTGGATCTATATAATTCTGTTTTTTTACATATACACTAGTAGAACGCCCGTGCGTTGCTACGGGCTATAATGCATATAAATTGATCAAACAAATAATTAAAGTCGTCTTCAAGGTAGAAGCTCATTTCCCCCTCATACGTTCAATCTTGTTTTGGACATCAAACGGGATCAAACAAATAATTAAGATCGTCTGCAACGTAGAACCTTATTTTTCCCTCATACGTCCAAGCGTGTTTGGACGGGCGCCCAATAGGCTCCTCAAAATTTAACCGTCCAGACAGTCCGAGCACCCCCAAATCCAGACCATATGGGGGATGGGAATGTGGTTGCTCGAACCATCCGTCAAGTTATCTCCAACACGCGGGCCAAACACAAAAATTCTGATCCGTTCAGATTTGTTTTTCATTGTGTGACAGGTAAAGCAAAAAAAAAAGCCGAAGAGGGTGATGCGAGTTGATGCGAAAAAACCTAGACGAAATAGATGGTGGTGGGAGTATGATGAAAAAAACCAGACGAAGGTGGGAGGTGGGACAAAAAATCGGAACAGAGACTACCGACTGCTCAATTAGGAGTAGAGAAATGTCATGCATTACCACATAACAAAAATATGATGTCCGTTGTTGGGCATGCAACTCATAGGCTCTGTGTTTGTTATTAACTCTTGAAGCAACTAACCAATGCATTTACCCTTCTATCCTAACCAAAAAATTGTACAAGTTGATTTAAAAAATATATGAATCGCTCTCTCATACAATTGTTGCAGAACCATCTCAAATGAAATGCAATTTGCCATATTTTCTAAAGTATGAAAATTATTCTGCTCACACAACCATAACTGAATTGGAAGAGACCAACCCCAACCCCCATCCACATCCACATCTGTCGCATAATATAATTGGGAGGCCCACATGTGTTCACATAATTTTTGACGAAACAAGTGGACATCCCACATCTATAATAGACTCAGCTCCGAGAAGGTGCAAATTAAGGAAGTCGAGTTTTAGAGATACCAAGAGAGTCCTGGAGTAACCGAGTAAGCTTTAAATTCCGGTAAGGAACATGCACATTTTTTTGGGCGAGGGACACGATGGCATCCGGTAGTTTCAGTTGTTTCAGCAAATGACTTATTTATGTGCTCCTACAAACTCAGATCTATTGTGAAGGGTTTCCCTAACCCATTTTGGTCATACGCAAATATACATATGTTATAACCATAAAAGACAAAATGGATTAAAGGTGACATGTCAATGAAGATCTCTGCTACAGTAATAAAAAGTATGCATGTCATTTTGATTGCAAAAGATACTATTCAAATATAGAAGAAATATATTTGTGATCAATTCGTTACATATTCTAATAGTTCAACACCAATTTTTTTTCCAGAGGCGACCATTCCCTAGGTCAAGCTAGATGGCCTCCTTGATGTACCCGTACTTTCTATCTCCAGCGCTGACGCAAGCATCTGCCACGCAAAATATATCGCGTACCCCGACAGCAAACCAAAATTCTTACCACATGGAGGTTGGGCATGGTGATAGGCAGCAATTTTGAGATAGATGAACTCTAGGTCTGCAGCACGCCAATTGGTCTGCAACGGCAACCGCGTGAGCAATCAGTGGTCCTAATTTTTTTTTATTTGCATTGAGTGAGGAATATGAAGTGGCTGGTGATGACTTGAAAAAGTGTGAGCCGTTGAGGCAGCTGATAAATTATATTATTGGTAGTCAACATTATGTTTCACAGTACATGCAGACTTTGTGGAACTGGAACCATACATGTCACCTCCCGCATGTTCATCAGCTCATCGCGGAGGGGACGCTTGATGTACCTGAACCAGCTCTTCCCATTGAAGGACTTCTCGCCACTGTCGATCGCCCGCCAGGCCTCCAAGAAAAGCAGGACAAGCACGAACCATACATGGCTGGATCAAAACCATAAATCAACAAGAATGATTAGTCTGAACCGAAATTTCAATTTTCAGAGTTGGACCAATTATAACGCGAGCTCGGATCTTGGCGGCACCCTTGGCAGTTCTTCATGGCCGCCGGCGCCGCTACCCGGACCTCCGGAAAGGATAGCACCGGTGGAAGTTCGCTATGGCTGCAGGCGCCGCTAGCCACTTCCAGGTGCCGCTAACTGAATTCCTTCACAATGAAGGGTACTAAAACACCCAACACACAAAGAAATAGAGAAGAACCAAGAGATGGAAGTCCACACCTCTCGACATGTAGGATCTAGACGAACGATGCATGCATGAAGCAGCTCGTGCATGAAGCCGTGGACGTCCATCTTGGTAGAGGCCGCCTGCAGGGATGGGCCCATGGTGGTATTGCCGTGGACATGATTGAGGCAGACGATGTCTAAGTTGGCATCGTGCTGCCCGAGAGGTCGTCCGTGCCACCAACGACGAAGGAACGGATATGCAGAGGCGGCGCGACCCGAGCAGAACAAGTGGCGGCGCAGCTAGGACGGTTTGAGGGAGAGGTGGCTGGCGGCAGGGGAGAAGCGGCCGACCAGTGCGTTGGTCGTCGTGACAACAGCGGCGGCACGCACAGACCAAAAATAACTGGAGGAGATATGGTAGGAGAAGGGAACGGGAAGGGAATGCTAAGGTAAAGGAAACTTTTGATTTGATGGAGATTTGTGGATCGGCTAATGATCGAGGCGCCGTGGAAAAAATCATGGAGAGGAAGCCTTTAGGAAGATTGACCGATGTATGGAATGTTAATTAATTTAATTTTGATGACGTACGGAAAGTTTAATTAATGTGATTAAGCGACTTATGGTAAGATTAATTAATTTAGATTTTATTGATTGGTAACGTGCTATCGGTTTCTGCCCGTTTGTAACGTGTCTAGTTAGGAAAATTTGGAAAGATTAGGAAAGTTTTTATTGTGAGGGTAAAAAAAACCAACATAGGAGATATGATGGTAGGATGTGAGACGAAAATAAACCGAATGAAAATAAACCAGACGAAATATAATCGGACGAAAAAAAACCTAGACGCAATCCTACCAACTGCTCCATTAGAAGTAGAGATATCAGTTTTGCTAAACCACATCATCTCGATGTGCTTATATATGTGTGTATGAATCTTCAGCAATATATATTTATATGTGGTGTGTAAAAAAAAAATTCAAAATGGCCCCATTAACTCAAATAAAGGCTCTCGTTATTTTATTGCGAAAATTCGTTTGTTGTTGCTTTCAGAATTTTCTCTTTCTGTGTAGTCTATATATTTCGTCTTATTTAATGAAATTTTGCTGATACCTAAAGAATATCCATAATAATCCATAGAAAAAAATTCGCAGGGGTTAATACGCCAGCGCCGCCGCGACAGTCAGATCGGAGTCTCGCACAAGGGAGAACAGCCGGAGCCAGTGGCCCCGTGCCTCTTCCCGTATCCGAGAGGATGATGGCGCGAGGGCAGCGGCGGCGCTTGGGCCTTGCCGATCCACCGGTTCCTTGCGCCGGATCTGGCCGCCCGAGGAAGCGACCGCGTCAGGGTCTGCGCCGCTGTACCGCCGCGCGTCTCCCCGGTCGTGAACCCCGCTCCTCCACCGACGGCGCGCGTCGCACCGGCCTTCCGGAGGAAGAGACAGAATGGAGGGACTGGGGGAACCTGACGACCGAGCTGGCCGACGACATCGCCGTCCGGCTCCTCTCCCACAACGTGTCGGAGTATCTCCGCTTCAGGGCCGTGTGCAAGCCCTGGCGCTCGGCCACCGAGGACCCGCGAGCGCGCGGCGTCCTGGATAGCCGGTTCCGCCCCCACGGCTGGTTCACGATGTCCAAGCTAGGGGAGCCCCCGTCGCGCCGGCGCCTCATCCACGCAAGCATCAGGGCCCGCGTCAGAGTCCACCACCAGATATTCTCCACCAGCCACCACCTCAGCGTGGCCGACGGCCTGCTGGTCATGTGCGACGAGGCAACCAGCACCGTGCGCCTCCTTCACCCGTTCACCGCCGCGCTCGCCGAGTTCCCCAATATCACCGACGTACGGCCCCACGGCGTCGCGGTGCCGAGCGCCCACCTCTGCATGGACGCCTTCAAGGCCCGCTTCCCTGGCCTCGGCGCTGATCCGGACGCCTACCTCGCCACGGACGACTACAAGTCAGGCTACCCCGCCGAGGGCACGGTCATGGACTTCGCTAGCATCGACGACTCCACCTCCCCGCCGACTCTCCAGCTCTGCGTGAAAAATGGGAAGTGACTCGTCATCTCGGCCAAGCCTGGCGATGAGCACTGGGTGTCCCTGCATCCCTGCCAGCTGAGGGGCTGCGCACGGACCATGTTACACTGTGCTTTACTTAGTGGTTGATTAGATAACTGATATTTGAAACAAGTTTTAGCTCTGAGAATTACTCCCTCCGTTTCTAAATATAAGTCCTTTTAGAGATTCCAATATGGACTACATACGTGTGACGACCCCGGCTTAATCGTGCACTAATCATACACGCAAATGCGCACGATCAAGCCTAAGGACTCACTTGAAGATATCACAACACAACTCTAAAACATAAATAAAGTCATACAAGTTTTATATTACAAGCCAGGGCCTCGAGGGCTCGAATACATAGCTCGATGGCATACAAGCGTCAGCGGAAGCATTAGATATCTGGGTACAGATATATTACAGAGAGAGAGATAAGCCTTCACAGAGGCGGGGTAAAATAAAATACTACGATCGAAAGGCGTAGGCCTCCTGCCCTGGACCCTCCGATCCTACTCCTGGTCGTCAGTCGGCTCCTCGTAGTAGTAGTACTCGCCAGGCGGGTAGTAGTACTGGTCGTCGGCTGGGGCGTCTGACTCGGGGGCTCCGTCGTCTGGTGTCATCAAAAGGAAATATGGGGGAAAAAGAAAATAAAGCAAACGTGAGTACTCATCCGAAGTACTCAGCAAGCAAGGATCTACACTACATATGCATCATTTTCAAAGGGGACTGTATATGTGGACTGGGCTGCAGAAATGCCAGAATAGAGGGGGAAGCCTAGTCCTATCGAAGACTAGCATCTTCAACAATCTTCGACAGTCTTGCAGCAATAGACGAGAACAGATGAACATAATATAAAGTAGTAGTAGTAGTATCATCAACCTCGACCTGAGATCCTTTCTCGACTCCCTGCGAGAAAGCAATCCCAGAGCCGTACTATCCAGTTATCATCACATGTTCTAGTTGTACCGATCGGGATACAACTCCGAGTGTCCGTTACCGTAGGACAGGCTATCGATAGAAGTTTCTTCCCTGCAGGGGTGCACCAACTTACCCACCACGCTCACTTAACTCTGGCCGGACACACTTTTCTGGGTCATGCCCGGCCTCGGCCAAGCAACACGCCGCAACCCGACCAAATACCTAACAGAGAGGTCAGCACGCCGGACTAAACCTATGCCCCCAGGGGTCTTGGGCCATCGCCCCGGGAACTCCTGCGCGTTGCGTGGGCGGCCAGAAGCAGACCTAGCAACCCCTTAATACAAGCGCGGTTGCGTAACCAGTCCAATCCAGCGCGCGCCGCTCAGTCGCTGACGTCCATTAAGCTTCGGCTGAAGTATACGACGCAGAACGCCCATACTATGCCCACGTGATGGTTAGTGCTATCGGGCCAGAGGCCCCTCGGATCAAATATCCAAACCGAAGTGGATTAGGAGCGCGCGGAAACGAGCAGAGACTCACGATCGATGTGACCCCGTCGCCCCGTCTCGAGGACTTGTGGCAAGGGCTAAGAATGCCCGGCCACGCCTCGTAGTTATCTCGCGGGCACCATCCAGGTCAACCCGACTCCACATCACTTCGCGTTAAGCTCGCGCGGGTACCCCTCAGGGCCGACCCGTCTTTAGTATCAAGGTTTAGTGCAAGTCCACTCATCAATAGTAACTGTGTGTCTGACACCGAAGGGAACCCTGAGGAATCACCCTCGATGGAATTCCCGCTCGATGTTATCATCAAGGTGAACGAAGGAGGAATCACCCTCGAGGTCCACACTCGAGGAGTTGCGTGACGATGTCGTTATCGGGGGTGGTGTAGGAGGAATCACCCTCGCTTACCACGACCGATTAACTAACCTACAAGGTTAACATCAGAAGTGCTGACGAGGTATCACCCTCGGCACTCGATGGTAACCCAGCAGTGTCGAGCAACATAGGGAGAAGTGATGTGCGGTGACAGGGTCTGGTCTTCAATCCCGATGATCGGGTCTTCTGATGTCCAGCAGGGCAGTCGGGATCAAGTGGGGGTCTCTGTCGTGTCTCTACCCAGCCTATACTAAGCAGTCTAGGATAACCAGTAAGGTAACAAGGCAGGGTACAATAATCAGGCTATGCAGCAGATATAGGAAAGCAGTAGCAGTAGCAGTTCTAATGCAAGCATAAGAGAGAAGAGAATAGGCGATATAGGCATGCTCAAAATGGGGGTGCTTGCCTGTTTGCTCGGGGGCAAGGACAAGGTCTTCAGTGGTATCGTCGGGGACGTAGTCGTACTCCTGTGCGGCGTCTGCCTCGGGAGCTACGTCAACGTCGGGGTCTACCGAGAGAGAAGAGGGGGAAGAAACAGATAAACATAATGCAAACAAATGCAATACGGTGTGTGTGATGCTATGATGCAGTGCAGGGTTGCCTAATTATGCATCTAAGTCATTTTAGTTATTTTTAGAATTAATCTGGAATTTAATATCCGACGTGTGTGCACTATTCATCTACCGGATTCGGGTCCGGAGTTATGAGTTCTTCTACATAGGGGGTTCCGATGGAGAAACAGACGGCACAATCAGATTCGGCTCGTCGTTCTGAGCAACTTTCATGTTTTAACTTTTTCGATCCGAGCTACGGTTTAAAAGTTATTAATTTTTAAAGTTTATTTGAATTTCTGGAATTATTTTATTTATCAGAAAATGAATTATGACGTCAGCATTGCGTCATAGTGACGTCAGCAGGTCAACTGCGGTTGACCAGGGTCAAACCTGACATGTGGGTCCAGTGGGACCCACATGTCAGCCTCAGTTAGACTAACAGTGTTTTATTTAAACTAACAGAGTGATTAGTGGGGTGGGCCCCTGATGTCAGTGCCTAATCTAACCAGCAAATTAATTTAAAAGCTTGATTAACTTAATTAACGCAGGGGGGCCCACACGTCAGAGAGAGAGAGGAACAGTGACGGGCGTTGACCCCGGTCAACGAAGTCAACCGAAGGCCTCGGGCCCACTGGCAGCGACCGTGGGCGGGCCCCACCACGGCCACGTCGGCAGGGTCGCCGGAACGCGCCGGCGAGCGCTCCGCGGCGGCCATCTCGCCGGAGAGGGCCGGAAATCGTCTATGGTTAGCCAAAACGCGCGATTCGACTTGCGTTCGAAAGCTGGCTCTCGCGCGCGTCGCGTGGTGCTCAAAGTTTCGCCGGAGGTGACCTAAAACGACGGCGGCGTCCGTCCTTGCGGCGGCCGGAGTTCGGCCCTCGATGGAAACGGGGCTGCGGGGCACAAGGAGGAGCGTGCGCGTGTGCTACGTGCTCCTGGGAACGCCAGAAGCACATGGCCGTGCTCAGGCAAGGGCTGCGACAGCGGTGGCCACGGCGGCGAAGCAGAACGGCGGCGATGAGCTCGGCCATGGCGGGCACAACATCTAAGGGGCACGCGCGAACTAAAAAGAGGGGGAAGGAGGATCGGTTGCTCACCTAGCAGGCGCAAGATGGCCCGGCGACGGGTTAGGAGCAGCAGATGCGGCGAATTCGTCGGAGGAACCCGCCGGAGTTGAGGGAGAAGACGAGCTCGCCGAGCTCGTAGCAGTGGCTCCCGGCTCCAATGGCTCGTCGTAGTCGATGAAGAAGACGACGGCGGAGCCTTACAACATGTCGGCGAGGTGCTTAGATGGCCGTGGCCGCGGCAATGGCGAGCGACGGCGACGACCGCGTCGGGCGCCGATGGGGAGAGGAGGAGAAAGCGAGGGGAGAAGGGAGGAGTGGTCGAGGAGGACCAGGGGGGATGGCTCGGGTGTCGCCCTTATCCTCTCGCGGCGCCCGCGGCATCGCGCTGTCGAGCGGCGACCGGCGCGAGCGCGCTCGTCCACGGCGGCATCGACACGGGGAGGAGGGAGAAGAAGGGAGAGAGAGAGGTGGGCTGGGCCGTCCAGCTGGGCTGCCAGGCGCAGTGCTCGGCTGGGCCTGCCAGGTAAGTGGCTTCGGCCTTTTTCCTTTTTCCTTTATTCTGTTTTCTGTTTTTCTTTTATTTTCTGTTTTGTTAATAGTTAGGCCTCTTTTACTATTTTGTAAAATATGGGAGTTGACCCAAATATTGCAATGCAATATTAGCTCTCACCAAAAAGTGGTTTAAACAGTTTTGGAAGCCATTTGATTTAGTAACGATTTTAAATGAACTTAATATTGCTGTTTTGGGTGCTGTTTCAACTAGTTAGAGTCACTTGTCCAACTCCAATTATTTTGATATTGATTTTAGAAATGTTCCTGGATTATTGTCCCATTAATGAACATTTTTCCATCAGGATTTAAACAACTCCATATTTCACTTTGAAATTTAAATTGATTTTCAAATTTGAATCTGAGTTGAATCCTTAACCCTTGTGATTTGGCACTGCTAATGATCATGACTTGGCATATTCAACAGAGTATCACAGTGCTTATTACAAGGGGGTGTTACAAGTTCTCCTCCTCTAAAAGAAATTCTCGTCCCGAGAATTTAGGAGGTAGAAGGAAAAAGTCCGGGATATTCTTCCCGAAGATGATCCTCGCGTTCCCAAGTGGCTTCATCTTCAGTGTGATTCGACCACTGCACTTTCAGGAACTTGGTCGTCTTCTGACGAGTACGACGTTCAGTTTCGTCGAGGATGCGGATCGGATGCTCCTTATAGGAAAGATCATCTTGTAGCTCGAGCATCTCATGATCCACTGCACGGTGCGGGGATTCCTTGAAGCACTTACGGAGTTGCGACACATGGAAGACATCATGGATATGGGAGAATTGCGGTGGCAACTCCAATTGATATGCCACCTGTCCACGTCTAGCCACGATGCGGAAAGGACCAATATAGCGAGGAGCTAGCTTGCCCTTAATTCCGAAACGACGGGTGCCCTTCATTGGAGTGACACGAAGATAGGCTTGATCACCAGGTTGATAGATCACACCCCATCGTTTGCGATCATAATTACTCTTCTGACGGTCTTGAGCTGCTTTGAGATTCTCCCGGACAATTCGGACTTGTTCTTCGGCATGCTGAATAATGTCCGGTCCAACAAGAGGTCGTTCCCCAGTTTCTGACCAATTCAGAGGGGTTCGACATTTACGACCATAAAGAACCTCAAAGGGGGCCATTTTCAAGCTGGCTTGATAACTGTTGTTATACGAGAACTCGGCATACGGAAGAGATTCCTCCCACTTCTTACCGAAGGATATAACACAGGCTCGAAGCATATCTTCGAGCACTTGATTAACGCGCTCAACTTGGCCTTGGGATTGGGGATGATAAGCTGAACTCCAGGTAATATGAGTTCCCATTACTTTCTGGAAACTTTCCCAGAAATGGCCAGTGAAAATGCTGCCACGGTCTGAACTGATTTCCTTGGGAATATCATGGAGTGAAACAATTCTGGAGATATATAGCTCTGCTAACTGACTAGCAGTAATAGTCTCCTTAACTGGCAGAAAGTGTGCAACCTTGGAGAGTTGGTCGACGACGACAAGAATGGCATCGTGACCCTTCTGAGACTTGGGAAGACCAGTAATGAAGTCCATTTGCACTTTATCCCACTTCCATAGAGGAATAGGGAGCGGTTGCAGAATTCCAGCAGGTTTCTGATGTTCTGCCTTCACGCGACGACAAACGTCACATTCGCCAACATAACGAGCAATATCTTGCTTCATCCTAGACCACCAGTACCTTTGACGAAGATCTCGATACATTTTGGTACTACCCGGATGGATAGATAGCGGTGTATCATGGGCCTCCTTCATGACTTTGTCAGTCATCAGCTCGAAGCGAGGTACTACAATGCGGTCTCGGAAGTACAAGGTTCCATCTTCAGCAATCGAGAAATCCCTGTACTTTTGAAGGTGAAGCTCTTTCTTCATTAGATCAATTTCAGCATCCTTAGATTGCGCCATCTTGACAGCTTTCTCAAGATCTGACTGTATCACAAGGTTATTAAGAGAACCTTGCGGAATAATGCAGAGATTCAGCTTGCGCAATTCTTCATATAGCTGGGGTTGAGCTTGTTTTACCATGAGGTTACTATAGTACGACTTGCGGCTCAAGGCATCAGCCATCACATTAGCTTTGCCAGGAGTGTATGAAATACCACAGTCATAATCGGTGATTGTTTCCAACCAATGCTGCTGACGAAGATTAAGTTCCGGTTGAGTGAATAGGTACTTCAAGCTCTGATGATCGGTGTAAATCTCACACCGATTACCAAGGAGGTAATGACGCCACTGCTTCAAAGCATAAATGACAGCAGCAAGTTCGAGGTCATGCACTGGTTAATTCTCTTCATGTGGACGCAGTTGTCGCGAAGCATAAGCAATAACTTTTCGCTCTTGCATCAGGACACAACCTAGTCCTTGGCGAGATGCGTCGCAAAAGATCACGAAATCTTTGCGGGAGTCTGGAGGAGCAAGGACTGGAGCAGAAGTCAGCTTGTCCTTGAGGGTCTGGAAGCTTTCCTGACATTTGTCTGTCCACTCAAACTTAACGCCTTTGTGAAGCAGATTAGTCAGGGGCTTGGCAATCTTGGAGAAATTCTCAATGAAACGGCGACAATAACTTGCAAGCCCGAGAAAACTTCTGACTTGCTTGACATTCTTCGGAGGGGTCCAGTCAAGAATAGCCTGAACTCGCTCCGGGTTAACTGCGATACCATCCTTGGAGATGACATGTCCAAGGTAGGTTACTTCAGAAAGCCAGAATTCGCACTTAGAGTACTTGGCATATAATTGGTGCTCTCGAAGTCTCTCCAGAACTAGGCGAAGATGCTCAGCATGTTCTTCTTTGTTCTTCGAATAAACCAAAATATCATCCAGATATACCACGACGAATTTGTCGAGGTAATCCATGAATATGTAATTCATCAGGCGGGAGAATGTAGCTGGAGCGTTTGTTAAACCAAACGACATGACTGTATACTCGTAAGAGCCATAACGAGTAACGAATGCAGTCTTTGGAATATCCTCTTCGTGGACACGGATCTGGTGATAACCCAACCTCAAGTCGAGTTTAGAAAACACCGAAGATCCAGCGAGTTGGTCATATAAATCGTTGATCCGGGGAAGTGGATATTTATTCTGAATGGTTGCCTGGTTGATAGGACGATAATCTTGGACCAACCTATTCGTTCCATCTTTCTTCTTGACGAAAAGAGACGGTGCTCCCCAGGCAGAGGAACTAGGGCGAATGAAACCCTTCCTTAAGGATTTATCAATTTCCTCCTTAAGCTCGATGAGATGGTGCGGAGGCATCTTGTAGGGACGCTTCGCAATAGGAGTGGTGCCAGGCTTCAAGTCGATGACGAACTCGACAGCTCTAGCAGGGGGTATTCCTGGAAGCTCTTCTGGAAAGACATCCGGGAAGTCACAGACAACTGGAATATTCTCGATCCCATCAAGCGGAGAAGCATTCAACGCGTTCAAGGCATAAATTTGAGCCTCAGCGTTCTGGGTAATGTGAGCTTGATAGTTCACCATCTCATTTGATGGGTGCAAGAGGTGTACAACTTTAGTGGCACAATTGATTGAGGCGTAGTGAGCCTTCAACCAATCCATTCCCAGTATAAGGTCAATCTTTGAAGATTGCAGGATAATGGGGTTTGCATCAAAATGCAACCCTTCAACTTCAATAGTAACTCGGGGGCTGAATATGGAAGTTCGGCATCGTCCCGCGGGAGTGTTTATTACTATCGGATGTTGTAGCGTTTCACACTTAACATCTTGCAAGAGTGCAAATTGTTCTGACATGAATGAATGCGATGCACCTGAATCAAATAAAACAGATGCTGGTACTGAATTAACGAGAAGTGTACCCATCACAGTATCTGGTTGATCTGGAGCTTCAGACATGTTGACGTGATAACTTTGCCCACGACCATAAGAAGGTCTGGCATTATAGTTGCGCTGTTGAGGAATACCACGGCCAATACCACGGCCAGCAGAGGGAAGAGCCAGTTGATTCTGATTCTGAGAACAATCTCTAGCACGGTGACCTGGCTTGCCACACTTCAAGCATAGTCCGCTGTCAGGACGAGGTGCTGGAGCTCGAGGTGCTGGAGTTGGCAGAGGCTGTTTCGGTGGTGGAGGTGGCAGGCGTGGTGCAGCATAAGAGGGCCTGTTTGTAGGGGCTGCTGAACGGAACATGCCTTGGGGAAACCAGATGCGTCGCTTCTGGGAAGACGAGCCCGACTCACGGGTGCGTCTGGACGCTTCCTTGTGCTTCTTAAGTCCAGTTTCAACCATGATGGCCTTATTCACCAAGGTGGCGAAATCAGGGTAATCTTGAACAAGCAGTGCCAACTGTATATCATGGTGCAATCCTTCGCGGAACTTCTCTTGTCTACGTTCATCAGTAGGGATGTCCTCTTTAGCGTAGCGAGATAAGTCTAGAAACTCGCGCTGATAGACTTCCAGAGTCTTGTTTCCTTGGACAAGGCTACGGAACTCAGCCTTCTTCCTAGCTATGACAGCTACAGGAATGTAGCGGGCACGGAAAGCAATCTTGAACTCTGCCCAAGTGACGACAGTACCAGGCGGCAGAGTCTGTCGGTGAGTGGCCCACCATTGGGCTGCGGGACCCTTAAGAAGATATGTCGCAAAAGTGACAAAGTTAATTTCGGCGACGCCAGCAGACTCCATCTCATGAGAGATATCACGCAACCAGTCATCTGCATCCAGTGGGTTGACTGTGTTGCGGAAAAATGATGGACTGAGCCTCATGAACTCTGGTAAGGTAATGGATGGTTGCTGCTGATTAGCATCAGGACGAGGGAATTGCTGCATAATCCCCGTCATAAACTGGCGGTTGAGTTCAAACTGTTGCATCATCGCTGCCATGTAATCAGGTGGTGGCGGCGGTGGCGGGTTGTTGTCAACCATCCTGCTATTCCAACAGGGGTATTTCAGCGGTAGCTTATGCAAGTGTTTAACGATAAACATGAGGTAACTCGACATTATTGAAAGAGTGCAATAGATGCTTAAAGTAGTCATTAAGACATATAGATCCATACACAGTCGGTTAAAATCGGGCAGCATAACGGCGCAAATTGAAAAACTAGAGACACACTAGGCGGCACGCAGGCACGCGGTAAGGAAGTACACAACGTGACATAGCAAAGGCTACATCAGCGTCGGAGAAAACCACGGAAACGGGGTAACTGCAAGTGCGGACGACGAATGTTCGTCGCGGCAGGATCCTGTGCTCCATGTGCACTCTGATGCAGAACCCGGTCTCGAACTATAAGAAGAGCTCCACGTGCAGGCGTGTGACCTCCCACTGCAGGCCAATCAATACCTGGCGGCATCTCGGTCCTGCGTGGGTAAAGAATATCCTCCGGATGTATCCCTGCACGAACAGCTGGTAGCAACTGTGTCATTGCCTCGTAGTAGCGTGCTCGAGTGGCGAACAACTCGACGGCAAGAGCCCGAACAGTGCGATCCAGAGCCTGAGTGCACTGAATCAGAACCTGCGGGTCATAGCGTCGAGACTCGTACGGGGCACAGATAGCTGTGTAAAATCCAGTAGCATCTCCAACAGGTGCATACGGAATGTACCGAAACACAGTATCATCCAAGTTAGCATTGTGCTCTCCTCGGAGACGTGCGACAGCAGAGTAGGCGGCATCATGTACTGCCATCTCAATCGTCACGCCTAATCCGTGAAAAAGGTGTAGCTCGGTGTCTGAGTTGTTCTGCTGATCATAAATCCGAACTTCAGCATAGTACTGTTCCTGGTTGAACTCGCGGTAAACCTCATAGACCATGTACTCGGGATACCAGCGGTAACCCAGTCTACTTAGGAGGGCGATGAGAACAGCTGGAAATCCAGGGGCATCACGAGCCCAAGTGCGACGCACAAGCTGGGTCGTAGGCCGCGGTGGAAACAGTCGATCCATCTGAAACAGAGAGGTTCAGGGTTATCATAAGACAATGAGAATATAACCGATCTCAGAAGGAAAGGTTAAACAAATCAATGGAAAGGAAAATGATTATCAGACTAATCAGATCAACGTCAGGGAAATCGCACTGAATCCAGCTCTCCGGGTGGATAGAATTAACGAGAACCTAAATGTCGGTGTTAGTAAATTTATTAAACCCGAATAGATGAGAGATTAGAATCCCAGAGTAAAGACGAGGAATAAAAGATCCTAATTCCACCCAGTTGGCGACGTGGGCCCGTAAGCCACACAGCCAAGTTAGTAAAATCAGTTTTTGACTTCTAGACTCAACTTCGGCCAAGGAATTGGGAAGGGGGGGCTCCTAGAGGCAGTCGGCTCTGATACCAACCTGTGACGACCCCGGCTTAATCGTGCACTAATCATACACGCAAATGCGCACGATCAAGCCTAAGGACTCACTTGAAGATATCACAACACAACTCTAAAACATAAATAAAGTCATACAAGCTTTATATTACAAGCCAGGGCCTCGAGGGCTCGAATACATAGCTCGATGGCATACAAGCGTCAGCGGAAGCATTAGATATTTGGGTACAGATATATTACAGAGAGAGAGAGATAAGCCTTCACAGAGGCGGGGTAAAATAAAATACTACGATCGAAAGGCGTAGGCCTCCTGCCCTGGACCCTCCGATCCTACTCCTGGTCGTCAGTCAGCTCCTCGTAGTAGTAGTACTCGCCAGGCGGGTAGTAGTACTGGTCGTCGGCTGGGGCGTCTGACTCGGGGGCTCCGTCGTCTGGTGTCATCAAAAGGAAATATGGGGGAAAAAGAAAATAAAGCAAACGTGAGTACTCATCCGAAGTACTCAGCAAGCAAGGATCTACACTACATATGCATCATTTTCAAAGGGGGCTGTATATGTGGTCTGGGCTGCGGAAATGCCAGAATAGAGGGGGAAGCCTAGTCCTATCGAAGACTAGCATCTTCAACAATCTTCGACAGTCTTGCAGCAATAGACGAGAACAGATGAACATAATATAAAGTAGTAGTAGTAGTATCATCAACCTCGACCTGAGATCCTTTCTCGACTCCCTGCGAGAAAGCAATCCCAGAGCCGTACTATCCAGTTATCATCACATGTTCTAGTTGTACCGATCGGGATACAACTCCGAGTGTCCGTTACCGTAGGACAGGCTATCGATAGAAGTTTCTTCCCTGCAGGGGTGCACCAACTTACCCACCACGCTCACTTAACTCTGGCCGGACACACTTTTCTGGGTCATGCCCGGCCTCGGCCAAGCAACACGCCGCAACCCGACCAAATACCTAACAGAGAGGTCAGCACGCCGGACTAAACCTATGCCCCCAGGGGTCTTGGGCCATCGCCCCGGGAACTCCTGCGCGTTGCGTGGGCGGCCGGAAGCAGACCTAGCAACCCCTTAATACAAGCGCGGTTGCGTAACCAGTCCAATCCAGCGCGCGCCGCTCAGTCGCTGACGTCCATTAAGCTTCGGCTGAAGTATACGACGCAGAACGCCCATACTATGCCCACGTGATGGTTAGTGCTATCGGGCCAGAGGCCCCTCGGATCAAATATCCAAACCGAAGTGGATTAGGAGCGCGCGGAAACGAGCAGAGACTCACGATCGATGTGACCCCGTCGCCCCGTCTCGAGGACTTGTGGCAAGGGCTAAGAATGCCCGGCCACGCCTCGTAGTTATCTCGCGGGCACCATCCAGGTCAACCCGACTCCACATCACTTCGCGTTAAGCTCGCGCGGGTACCCCTGAGGGCCAACCCGTCTTTAGTATCAAGGTTTAGTGCAAGTCCACTCATCAATAGTAACTGTGTGTCTGACACCGAAGGGAACCCTGAGGAATCACCCTCGATGGAATTCCCGCTCGATGTTATCATCAAGGTGAACGAAGGAGGAATCACCCTCGAGGTCCACACTCGAGGAGTTGCGTGACGATGTCGTTATCGGGGGTGGTGTAGGAGGAATCACCCTCGCTTACCACGACCGATTAACTAACCTACAAGGTTAACATCAGAAGTGCTGACGAGGTATCACCCTCGGCACTCGATGGTAACCCAGCAGTGTCGAGCAACATAGGGAGAAGTGATGTGCGGTGACAGGGTCTGGTCTTCAATCCCGATGATCGGGTCTTCTGATGTCCAGCAGGGCAGTCGGGATCAAGTGGAGGTTTCTGTCGTGTCTCTACCCAGCCTATACTAAGTAGTCTAGGATAACCAGTAAGGTAACAAGGCAGGGTACAATAATCAGGCTATGCAGCAGATATAGGAAAGCAGTAGCAGTAGCAGTAGCAGTTCTAATGCAAGCATAAGAGAGAAGAGAATAGGCGATATAGGCATGCTCAAAATGGGGGTGCTTGCCTGTTTGCTCGGGGGCAAGGACAAGGTCTTCAGTGGTATCGTCGGGGACGTAGTCGTACTCCTGTGCGGCGTCTGCCTCGGGAGCTACGTCAACGTCGGGGTCTACCGAGAGAGAAGAGGGGGAAGAAACAGGTAAACATAATGCAAACAAATGCAATACGGTGCGTGTGATGCTATGATGCAGTGCAGGGTTGCCTAATTATGCATCTAAGTCATTTTAGTTATTTTTAGAATTATTCTGGAATTTAATATCCGACATGTGTGCACTATTCATCTACCGGATTCGGGTCCAGAGTTACAAGTTCTTCTACGTAGGGGGTTCCGATGGAGAAACAGACGGCACGATCAGATTCGGCTCGTCGTTCTGAGCAACTTTCATGTTTTAACTTTTTCGATCCGAGCTACGGTTTAAAAGTTATTAATTTTTAAAGTTTATTTGAATTTCTGGAATTATTTTATTTATCAGAAAATGAATTATGACGTCAGCATTGCGTCATAGTGACGTCAGCAGGTCAACTGCGGTTGACCAGGGTCAAACCTGACATGTGGGTCCAGTGGGACCCACATGTCAGCCTCAGTTAGACTAACAGTGTTTTATTTAAACTAACAGAGTGATTAGTGGGGTGGGCCCCTGATGTCAGTGCCTAATCTAACCAGCAGATTAATTTAAAAGCTTGATTAACTTAATTAACACAGGGGGGCCCACACGTCAGAGAGAGAGAGGAACAGTGACGGGCGTTGACCCCGGTCAACGAAGTCAACCGAAGGCCTGGGGCCCACTGGCAGCGACCGTGGGCGGGCCCCACCACGGCCACGTCGGCAGGGTCGCCGGAACGCGCCGGCGAGCGCTCCGCGGCGGCCATCTCGCCGGAGAGGGCCGGAAATCGTCTATGGTTAGCCAAAACGCGCGATTCGACTTGCGTTCGAAAGCTGGCTCTCGCGCGCGTCGCGTGGTGCTCAAAGTTTCGCCGGAGGTGACCTAAAACGACGGCGGCGGCCGTCCTTGCGGCGGCCGGAGTTCAGCCCTCGATGGAAACGGGGCTGTGGGGCACAAGGAGGAGCGTGCGCGTGTGCTACGTGCTCCTGGGAACGCCAGAAGCACATGGCCGTGCTCAGGCAAGGGCTGTGACAGCGGTGGCCACGGCAGCGAAGCAGAACGGCGGCGATGAGCTCGGCCATGGCGGGCACAACATCTAAGGGGCGCGCGCGAACTAAAAAGAGGGGGAAGGAGGATTGGTTGCTCACCTAGCAGGCGCAAGATGGCCCGGCGACGGGTTAGGAGCAGCAGATGCGGCGAATTCGTCGGAGGAACCCGCCGGAGTTGAGGGAGAAGACGAGCTCGCCGAGCTCGTAGCAGTGGCTCCCGGCTCCAATGGCTCGTCGTAGTCGACGAAGAAGATGACGACGGAGCCTTACAACATGTCGGCGAGGTGCTTAGATGGCCGTGGCCACGGCAATGGCGAGCGACGGCGACGACCGCGTCGGGCGCCGATGGGGAGAGGAGGAGAAAGCGAGGGGAGAAGGGAGGAGTGGTCGAGGAGGACCAGGGGGGATGGCTCGGGTGTCACCCTTATCCTCTCGCGGCGCCCGCGGCATCGCGCTGTCGAGCGGCGACCGGCGCGAGCGCGCTCGTCCACGGCGGCATCGACACGGGGAGGAGGGAGAAGAAGGGAGAGAGAGAGGTGGGCTGGGCCGTCCAGCTGGGCTGCCAGGCGCAGTGCTCGGCTGGGCCTGCCAGGTAAGTGGCTTCGGCCTTTTTCCTTTTTCCTTTATTCTGTTTTCTGTTTTTCTTTTATTTTCTGTTTTGTTAATAGTTAGGCCTCTTTTACTATTTTGTAAAATATGGGAGTTGACCCAAATATTGCAATGCAATATTAGCTCTCACCAAAAAGTGGTTTGAACAGTTTTGGAAGCCATTTGATTTAGTAACGATTTTAAATGAACTTAATATTGCTGTTTTGGGTGCTGTTTCAACTAGTTAGAGTCACTTGTCCAACTCCAATTATTTTGATATTGATTTTAGAAATGTTCCTGGATTATTGTCCCATTAATGAACATTTTTCCATCAGGATTTAAACAACTCCATATTTCACTTTGAAATTTAAATTGATTTTCAAATTTGAATCTGAGTTGAATCCTTAACCCTTGTGATTTGGCACTGCTAATGATCATGACTTGGCATATTCAACAGAGTATCACAGTGCTTATTACAAGGGGGTGTTACAAGTTCTCCTCCTCTAAAAGAAATTCTCGTCCCGAGAATTTAGGAGGTAGAAGGAAAAAGCCCGGGATATTCTTCCCGAAGATGATCCTCGCGTTCCCAAGTGGCTTCATCTTCAGTGTGATTCGACCACTGCACTTTCAGGAACTTGGTCGTCTTCTGACGAGTACGACGTTCAGTTTCGTCGAGGATGCGGATCGGATGCTCCTTATAGGAAAGATCATCTTGTAGCTCGAGCATCTCATGATCCACTGCACGGTGCGGGGATTCCTTGAAGCACTTACGGAGTTGCGACACATGGAAGACATCATGGATATGGGAGAATTGCGGTGGCAACTCCAATTGATATGCCACCTGTCCACGTCTAGCCACGATGCGGAAAGGACCAATATAGCGAGGAGCTAGCTTGCCCTTAATTCCGAAACGACGGGTGCCCTTCATTGGAGTGACACGAAGATAGGCTTGATCACCAGGTTGATAGATCACACCCCATCGTTTGCGATCATAATTACTCTTCTGACGGTCTTGAGCTGCTTTGAGATTCTCCCGGACAATTCGGACTTGTTCTTCGGCATGCTGAATAATGTCCGGTCCAACAAGAGGTCGTTCCCCAGTTTCTGACCAATTCAGAGGGGTTCGACATTTACGACCATAAAGAACCTCAAAGGGGGCCATTTTCAAGCTGGCTTGATAGCTGTTGTTATACGAGAACTCGGCATACGGAAGAGATTCCTCCCACTTCTTACCGAAGGATATAACACAGGCTCGAAGCATATCTTCGAGCACTTGATTAACGCGCTCAACTTGGCCTTGGGATTGGGGATGATAAGCTGAACTCCAGGTAATATGAGTTCCCATTACTTTCTGGAAACTTTCCCAGAAATGGCCAGTGAAAATGCTGCCACGGTCTGAACTGATTTCCTTGGGAATATCATGGAGTGAAACAATTCTGGAGATATATAGCTCTGCTAACTGACTAGCAGTAATAGTCTCCTTAACTGGCAGAAAGTGTGCAACCTTGGAGAGTTGGTCGACGACGACAAGAATGGCATCGTGACCCTTCTGAGACTTGGGAAGACCAGTAATGAAGTCCATTTGCACTTTATCCCACTTCCATAGAGGAATAGGGAGCGGTTGCAGAATTCCAGCAGGTTTCTGATGTTCTGCCTTCACGCGACGACAAACGTCACACTCGGCAACATAACGAGCAATATCCTGCTTCATCCTAGACCACCAGTACCTTTGACGAAGATCTCGATACATTTTGGTACTACCCGGATGGATAGATAGCGGTGTATCATGGGCCTCCTTCATGACTTTGTCAGTCATCAGCTCGAAGCGAGGTACTACAATGCGGTCTCGGAAGTACAAGGTTCCATCTTCAGCAATCGAGAAATCCCTGTACTTTTGAAGGTGAAGCTCTTTCTTCATTAGATCAATTTCAGCATCCTTAGATTGCGCCATCTTGACAGCTTTCTCAAGATCTGACTGTATCACAAGGTTATTAAGAGAACCTTGCGGAATAATGCAGAGATTCAGCTTGCGCAATTCTTCATATAGCTGGGGTTGAGCTTGTTTTACCATGAGGTTACTATAGTACGACTTGCGGCTCAAGGCATCAGCCATCACATTAGCTTTGCCAGGAGTGTATGAAATACCACAGTCATAATCGGTGATTGTTTCCAACCAATGCTGCTGACGAAGATTAAGTTCCGGTTGAGTGAATAGGTACTTCAAGCTCTGATGATCGGTGTAAATCTCACACCGATTACCAAGGAGGTAATGACGCCACTGCTTCAAAGCATAAATGACAGCAGCAAGTTCGAGGTCATGCACTGGTTAATTCTCTTCATGTGGACGCAGTTGTCGCGAAGCATAAGCAATAACTTTTCGCTCTTGCATCAGGACACAACCTAGTCCTTGGCGAGATGCGTCGCAAAAGATCACGAAATCTTTGCGGGAGTCTGGAGGAGCAAGGACTGGAGCAGAAGTCAGCTTGTCCTTGAGGGTCTGGAAGCTTTCCTGACATTTGTCTGTCCACTCAAACTTAACGCCTTTGTGAAGCAGATTAGTCAGGGGCTTGGCAATCTTGGAGAAATTCTCAATGAAACGGCGACAATAACTTGCAAGCCCGAGAAAACTTCTGACTTGCTTGACATTCTTCGGAGGGGTCCAGTCAAGAATAGCCTGAACTCGCTCCGGGTTAACTGCGATACCATCCTTGGAGATGACATGTCCAAGGTAGGTTACTTCAGAAAGCCAGAATTCGCACTTAGAGTACTTGGCATATAATTGGTGCTCTCGAAGTCTCTCCAGAACTAGGCGAAGATGCTCAGCATGTTCTTCTTTGTTCTTCGAATAAACCAAAATATCATCCAGATATACCACGACGAATTTGTCGAGGTAATCCATGAATATGTAATTCATCAGGCGGGAGAATGTAGCTGGAGCGTTTGTTAAACCAAACGACATGACTGTATACTCGTAAGAGCCATAACGAGTAACGAATGCAGTCTTTGGAATATCCTCTTCGTGGACACGGATCTGGTGATAACCCAACCTCAAGTCGAGTTTAGAAAACACCGAAGATCCAGCGAGTTGGTCATATAAATCGTTGATCCGGGGAAGTGGATATTTATTCTGAATGGTTGCCTGGTTGATAGGACGATAATCTTGGACCAACCTATTCGTTCCATCTTTCTTCTTGACGAAAAGAGACGGTGCTCCCCAGGCAGAGGAACTAGGGCGAATGAAACCCTTCCTTAAGGATTTATCAATTTCCTCCTTAAGCTCGATGAGATGGTGCGGAGGCATCTTGTAGGGACGCTTCGCAATAGGAGTGGTGCCAGGCTTCAAGTCGATGACGAACTCGACAGCTCTAGCAGGGGGTATTCCTGGAAGCTCTTCTGGAAAGACATCCGGGAAGTCACAGACAACTGGAATATTCTCGATCCCATCAAGCGGAGAAGCATTCAACGCGTTCAAGGCATAAATTTGAGCCTCAGCGTTCTGGGTAATGTGAGCTTGATAGTTCACCATCTCATTTGATGGGTGCAAGAGGTGTACAACTTTAGTGGCACAATTGATTGAGGCGTAGTGAGCCTTCAACCAATCCATTCCCAGTATAAGGTCAATCTTTGAAGATTGCAGGATAATGGGGTTTGCATCAAAATGCAACCCTTCAACTTCAATAGTAACTCGGGGGCTGAATATGGAAGTTCGGCATCGTCCCGCGGGAGTGTTTATTACTATCGGATGTTGTAGCGTTTCACACTTAACATCTTGCAAGAGTGCAAATTGTTCTGACATGAATGAATGCGATGCACCTGAATCAAATAAAACAGATGCTGGTACTGAATTAACGAGAAGTGTACCCATCACAGTATCTGGTTGATCTGGAGCTTCAGACATGTTGACGTGATAACTCTGCCCACGACCATAAGAAGGTCTGGCATTATAGTTGCGCTGTTGAGGAATACCACGGCCAATACCACGGCCAGCAGAGGGAAGAGCCAGTTGATTCTGATTCTGAGAACAATCTCTAGCACGGTGACCTGGCTTGCCACACTTCAAGCATAGTCCGCTGTCAGGACGAGGTGCTGGAGCTCGAGGTGCTGGAGTTGGCAGAGGCTGTCTCGGTGGTGGAGGTGGCAGGCGTGGTGCAGCATAAGAGGGCCTGTTTGTAGGGGCTGCTGAACGGAACATGCCTTGGGGAAACCAGATGCGTCGCTTCTGGGAAGACGAGCCCGACTCACGGGTGCGTCTGGACGCTTCCTTGTGCTTCTTAAGTCCAGTTTCAACCATGATGGCCTTATTCACCAAGGTGGCGAAATCAGGGTAATCTTGAACAAGCAGTGCCAACTGTATATCATGGTGCAATCCTTCGCGGAACTTCTCTTGTCTACGTTCATCAGTAGGGATGTCCTCTTTAGCGTAGCGAGATAAGTCTAGAAACTCGCGCTGATAGACTTCCAGAGTCTTGTTTCCTTGGACAAGGCTACGGAACTCAGCCTTCTTCCTAGCTATGACAGCTACAGGAATGTAGCGGGCACGGAAAGCAATCTTGAACTCTGCCCAAGTGACGACAGTACCAGGCGGCAGAGTCTGTCGGTGAGTGGCCCACCATTGGGCTGCGGGACCCTTAAGAAGATATGTCGCAAAAGTGACAAAGTTAATTTCGGCGACGCCAGCAGACTCCATCTCATGAGAGATATCACGCAACCAGTCATCTGCATCCAGTGGGTTGACTGTGTTGCGGAAAAATGATGGACTGAGCCTCATGAACTCTGGTAAGGTAATGGATGGTTGCTGCTGATTAGCATCAGGACGAGGGAATTGCTGCATAATCCCCGTCATAAACTGGCGGTTGAGTTCAAACTGTTGCATCATCGCTGCCATGTAATCAGGTGGTGGCGGCGGTGGCGGGTTGTTGTCAGCCATCCTGCTATTCCAACAGGGGTATTTCAGCGGTAGCTTATGCAAGTGTTTAACGATAAACATGAGGTAACTCGACATTATTGAAAGAGTGCAATAGATGCTTAAAGTAGTCATTAAGACATATAGATCCATACACAGTCGGTTAAAATCGGGCAGCATAACGGCGCAAATTGAAAAACTAGAGACACACTAGGCGGCACGCAGGCACGCGGTAAGGAAGTACACAACGTGACATAGCAAAGGCTACATCAGCGTCGGAGAAAACCACGGAAACGGGGTAACTGCAAGTGCGGACGACGAATGTTCGTCGCGGCAGGATCCTGTGCTCCATGTGCACTTTGATGCAGAACCCGGTCTCGAACTATAAGAAGAGCTCCACGTGCAGGCGTGTGACCTCCCACTGCAGGCCAATCAATACCTGGCGGCATCTCGGTCCTGCGTGGGTAAAGAATATCCTCCGGATGTATCCCTGCACGAACAGCTGGTAGCAACTGTGTCATTGCCTCGTAGTAGCGTGCTCGAGTGGCGAACAACTCGACGGCAAGAGCCCGAACAGTGCGATCCAGAGCCTGAGTGCACTGAATCAGAACCTGCGGGTCATAGCGTCGAGACTCGTACGGGGCACAGATAGCTGTGTAAAATCCAGTAGCATCTCCAACAGGTGCATACGGAATGTACCGAAACACAGTATCATCCAAGTTAGCATTGTGCTCTCCTCGGAGACGTGCGACAGCAGAGTAGGCGGCATCATGTACTGCCATCTCAATCGTCACGCCTAATCCGTGAAAAAGGTGTAGCTCGGTGTCTGAGTTGTTCTGCTGATCATAAATCCGAACTTCAGCATAGTACTGTTCCTGGTTGAACTCGCGGTAAACCTCATAGACCATGTACTCGGGATACCAGCGGTAACCCAGTCTACTTAGGAGGGCGATGAGAACAGCTGGAAATCTAGGGGCATCACGAGCCCAAGTGCGACGCACAAGCTGGGTCGTAGGCCGCGGTGGAAACAGTCGATCCATCTGAAATAGAGAGGTTCAGGGTTGTCATAAGACAATGAGAATATAACCGATCTCGGAAGGAAAGGTTAAACAAATCAATGGAAAGGAAAATGATTATCAGACTAATCAGATCAACGTCAGGGAAATCACACTGAATCCAGCTCTCTGGGTGGATAGAATTAATGAGAACCTAAATGTCGGTGTTAGTAAATTTATTAAACCCGAATAGATGAGAGATTAGAATCCCAGAGTAAAGACGAGGAATAAAAGATCCTAATTCCACCCAGTTGGCGACGTGGGCCCGTAAGCCACACAGCCAAGTTAGTAAAATCAGTTTTTGACTTCTAGACTCAACTTCGGCCAAGGAATTGGGAAGGGGGGGCTCCTAGAGGCAGTCGGCTCTGATACCAACCTGTGACGACCCCGGCTTAATCGTGCACTAATCATACACGCAAATGCGCACGATCAAGCCTAAGGACTCACTTGAAGATATCACAACACAACTCTAAAACATAAATAAAGACATACAAGCTTTATATTACAAGCCAGGGCCTCGAGGGCTCGAATACATAGCTCGATGGCATACAAGCGTCAGCGGAAGCATTAGATATCTGGGTACAGATATATTACAGAGAGAGAGAGAGATAAGCCTTCACAGAGGCGGGGTAAAATAAAATACTACGATCGAAAGGCGTAGGCCTCCTGCCCTGGACCCTCCGATCCTACTCCTGGTCGTCAGTCGGCTCCTCGTAGTAGTAGTACTCGCCAGCCGGGTAGTAGTACTGGTCGTCGGCTGGGGCGTCTGACTCGGGGGCTCCGTCGTCTGGTGTCATCAAAAGGAAATATGGGGGAAAAAGAAAATAAAGCAAACGTGAGTACTCATCCAAAGTACTCAGCAAGCAAGGATCTACACTACATATGCATCATTTTCAAAGGGGGCTGTATATGTGGACTGGGCTGCGGAAATGCCAGAATAGAGGGGGAAGCCTAGTCCTATCGAAGACTAGCATCTTCAACAATCTTCAACAGTCTTGCAGCAATAGACGAGAACAGATGAACATAATATAAAGTAGTAGTAGTAGTATCATCAACCTCGACCTGAGATCCTTTCTCGACTCCCTGCGAGAAAGCAATCCCAGAGCCGTACTATCCAGTTATCATCACATGTTCTAGTTGTACCGATCGGGATACAACTCCGAGTGTCCGTTACCGTAGGACAGGCTATCGATAGAAGTTTCTTCCCTGCAGGGGTGCACCAACTTACCCACCACGCTCACTTAACTCTGGCCGGACACACTTTTCTGGGTCATGCCCGGCCTCGGCCAAGCAACACGCCGCAACCCGACCAAATACCTAACAGAGAGGTCAGCACGCCGGACTAAACCTATGCCCCCAGGGGTCTTGGGCCATCGCCCCGGGAACTCCTGCGCGTTGCGTGGGCGGCCGGAAGCAGACCTAGCAACCCCTTAATACAAGCGCGGTTGCGTAACCAGTCCAATCCAGCGCGTGCCGCTCAGTCGCTGACGTCCATTAAGCTTCGGCTGAAGTATACGACGCAGAACGCCCATACTATGCCCACGTGATGGTTAGTGCTATCGGGCCAGAGGCCCCTTGGATCAAATATCCAAACCGAAGTGGATTAGGAGCGCGCGGAAACGAGCAGAGACTCACGATCGATGTGACCCCGTCGCCCCGTCTCGAGGACTTGTGGCAAGGGCTAAGAATGCCCGGCCACGCCTCGTAGTTATCTCGCGGGCACCATCCAGGTCAACCCGACTCCACATCACTTCGCGTTAAGCTCGCGCGGGTACCCCTCAGGGCCGACCCGTCTTTAGTATCAAGGTTTAGTGCAAGTCCACTCATCAATAGTAACTGTGTGTCTGACACCGAAGGGAACCCTGAGGAATCACCCTCGATGGAATTCCCGCTCGATGTTATCATCAAGGTGAACGAAGGAGGAATCACCCTCGAGGTCCACACTCGAGGAGTTGCGTGACGATGTCGTTATCGGGGGTGGTGTAGGAGGAATCACCCTCGCTTACCATGACCGATTAACTAACCTACAAGGTTAACATCAGAAGTGCTGACGAGGTATCACCCTCGGCACTCGATGGTAACCCAGCAGTGTCGAGCAACATAGGGAGAAGTGATGTGCGGTGACAGGGTCTGGTCTTCAATCCCGATGATCGGGTCTTCTGATGTCCAGCAGGGCAGTCGGGATCAAGTGGGGGTCTCTGTCGTGTCTCTACCCAGCCTATACTAAGCAGTCTAGGATAACCAGTAAGGTAACAAGGCAGGGTACAATAATCAGGCTATGCAGCAGATATAGGAAAGCAGTAGCAGTAGCAGTTCTAATGCAAGCATAAGAGAGAAGAGAATAGGCGATATAGGCATGCTCAAAATGGGGGTGCTTGCCTGTTTGCTCGGGGGCAAGGACAAGGTCTTCAGTGGTATCGTCGGGGACGTAGTCGTACTCCTGTGCGGCGTCTGCCTCGGGAGCTACGTCAACGTCGGGGTCTACCAAGAGAGAAGAGGGGGAAGAAACAGGTAAACATAATGCAAACAAATGCAATACGGTGCGTGTGATGCTATGATGCAGTGCAGGGTTGCCTAATTATGCATCTAAGTCATTTTAGTTATTTTTAGAATTAATCTGGAATTTAATATCCGACGTGTGTGCACTATTCATCTACCGGATTCGGGTCCGGAGTTATGAGTTCTTCTACATAGGGGGTTCCGATGGAGAAACAGACGGCACGATCAGATTCGGCTCGTCGTTCTGAGCAACTTTCATGTTTTAACTTTTTCGATCCGAGCTACGGTTTAAAAGTTATTAATTTTTAAAGTTTATTTGAATTTCTGGAATTATTTTATTTATCAGAAAATGAATTATGACGTCAGCATTGCGTCATAGTGACGTCAGCAGGTCAACTGCGGTTGACCAGGGTCAAACCTGACATGTGGGTCCAGTGGGACCCACATGTCAGCCTCAGTTAGACTAACAGTGTTTTATTTAAACTAACAGAGTGATTAGTGGGGTGGGCCCCTGATGTCAGTGCCTAATCTAACCAGTAGATTAATTTAAAAGCTTGATTAACTTAATTAACGCAGGGGGGCCCACACGTCAGAGAGAGAGAGGAACAGTGACGGGCGTTGACCCCGGTCAACGAAGTCAACCAAAGGCCTGGGGCCCACTGGCAGCGACCATGGGCGGGCCCCACCACGGCCACGTCGGCAGGGTCGCTGGAACGCGCCGGCGAGCGCTCCGTGGCGGCCATCTCGCCGGAGAGGGCCGGAAATCGTCTATGGTTAGCCAAAACGCGTGATTCGACTTGCGTTCGAAAGCTGGCTCTCGCGCGTGTCGCATGGTGCTCAAAGTTTTGCCGGAGGTGACCTAAAACGACGGCGGTGTCCGTCCTTGCGGCGGCCGGAGTTCGGCCCTCGATGGAAACGGGGCTGCGGGGCACAAGGAGGAGCGTGCGCGTGTGCTACGTGCTCCTGGGAACGCCAGAAGCACATGGCCGTGCTCAGGCAAGGGCTGCGACAGCGGTGGCCACGACGGCGAAGCAGAACGGCGGCGATGAGCTCGGCCATGGCGGGCACAACATCTAAGGGGCGCGCGCGAACTAAAAAGAGGGGGAAGGAGGATCGGTTGCTCACCTAGCAGGCGCAAGATGGCCCGGCGACGGGTTAGGAGCAGCAGATGCGGCGAATTCGTCGGAGGAACCCGCCGGAGTTGAGGGAGAAGACGAGCTCGCCGAGCTCGTAGCAGTGGCTCCCGGCTCCAATGGCTCGTCGTAGTCGACGAAGAAGACGACGGCGGAGCCTTACAACATGTCGGCGAGGTGCTTAGATGGCCGTGGCCACGGCAATGGCGAGCGACGGCGACGACCGCGTCGGGCGCCGATGGGGAGAGGAGGAGAAAGCGAGGGGAGAAGGAAGGAGTGGTCGAGGAGGACCAGGGGGGATGGCTCGGGCGTCGCCCTTATCCTCTCGCGGCGCCCGCGGCATCGCGCTGTCGAGCGGCGACCGACGCGAGCGCGCTCGTCCACGGCGGCATCGACACGGGGAGGAGGGAGAAGAAGGGAGAGAGAGAGGTGGGCTGGGCCGTCCAGCTGGGCTGCCAGGCGCAGTGCTCGGCTGGGCCTGCCAGGTAAGTGGCTTCGGCCTTTTTCCTTTATTCTGTTTTCTGTTTTTCTTTTATTTTCTGTTTTGTTAATAGTTAGGCCACACTTTCCTTTCCCTCCCCCCTTTCCGTCTCCTCCTTAGGCCGTCCTGCTATGGGGGGCGCACCAGCCCCTTGTGGCTGGTGCATTTCCTCTCTTGGCCCATAAGGCCCATAACTTTTGCCGGGGGTGCCCGGAACCCCTTCCGGTGACCCGATAAGTACTCGGTACCCCCCGAAACACTTCCGGTGTCCGAATACTATCGTCCTATATATAAATATTTACCTCTCAACCATTTCGAGACTCCTCGTCATGTCCGTGATCTCATCCGAGACTCCGAACAACATTCGGTCACCAAATCACATAACTCATATAATATTATATCGTCATCGAACGTTAAGCATGCGGACCCTACGGGTTCGAGAACTATGTAGACATGACCGAGACACCTCTCCGGTCAATAACCAATAGCGGAACCTAGATGCCCATATTGGCTCCTACATATTCTACGAAGATATTTATCGGTCGAACCGTTATGACAACATACGTAATTCCTTTTGTCTATCGGTATGTTACTTGCCCGAGATTCGATCGTCGGTATCTTCATACCTAGTTCAATCTCGTTACCGGCAAGTCTCTTTGTCACCTCCATAAACGAGAAACATATCCTTGGACCTTTTCAGGTACTCAGGATGTTCTTGATCGCTGTCCAGTGATCCACTCCTGGATTACTTTGGTACCTCCCTGCCAGACTTATGGCAAGGCACACATCAGGTCTGGTACACAATATAGCATACATGATAGAACCTATGGCTGAGGCATATATAGGGAATGACTTTAATTTTCTCTATCTTCTGCAGTAGTTGGGCTTTGAGTCTGACTCAACTTCACACCTTGTAACACAGGCAAGAACCCTTTCTTTGACTGATCCATTTTGAACTTCTTCAAAACTTTGTCAAGGTATGTGCTTTGTGAAAGTCCTATTTAGTGTCTTGATCTATCTCTATAGATCTTGATGCCCAATTTATAAGCAGCTTCACCGAGGTCTTTCATTGAAAAACTCTTATTCAAGTATCCTTTTATGCTTTCCAGAAATTCTATATCATTTCCAATCAACAATATGTCATCTACATATAATATCAGAAATGCTACAGAGCTCCCACTCACTTTCTTGTAAATACAGGCTTCACCGAAAGTCTGTATAATACCATATGCTTTGATCACCTTATCAAAGCGTATATTCCAACTCCGAGATGCTTGCACCAGTCCATAGATGGATTGCTGGAGCTTGCACACTTTGTTAGCACCTTTAGGATCGACAAAACCTTCTGGTTGCATCATATACAACTCTTCTTTAAGAAATCCATTAGAGAATGCAGTTTTGACGTCAATTTGCCAAATTTCATAATCATAAAGTGCGGCAATTGCTAACATGATTCGGACTGACTTAAGCATCGCTCCGGGTGAGAAGGTCTCATCGTAGTCAACCCCTTGAATTTATCGAAAACCTTTCGCGACAAGTCGAGCTTTGTAGACGATGACATTACCATCAACCTCAATCTTCTTCTTGAAGATCCATTTATTCTCAACGGCTTGCCGATCATCAGGCAAGTCCACCAAAGTCCACACTTTGTTCTCATACATGGATCCTATCTCAGATTTCATGGCCTCAAGCCATTTATCAGAATCTGGGCTCATCATAGCTTCTTCATAGTTCGTAGGTTCGCCATGGTCTAGTAACATGACTTCCAGGACAGGATTGCCGTACCACTCTGGTGTGGAACATGCTCTGTTCGACCTACGAGGTCCAGTAGTAACTTGATCTGAAGTTTCATGATCATCATCATTAGCTTCCTCTCTAGTTGGTGTAGGCATCACGGAAACGGATTTTCTCTGATGTGCTACTTTCCAAATTGAGAGAAGGTACAATTACCTCATCAAGTTCTACTTTCCTCCCACTCATTTCTTTCGAGAGAAACTCCTTCTCTAGAAATGTTCCATTCTTGGCAACAAAGATCTTGCCTTCGGATCTGTGGTAGAAGGTGTACCCAGATGTTTCCTTAGGGTATCCTATGAAGACGCACTTCTCCGATTTGGGTTCGAGCTTATTAGGCTGAAGCCTTTTGACATAAGTGTCGCAACCCCAAACTTTAAGAAACGACAACTTAGGTTTCTTGCCAAACCATAGTTCACACGGTGTCGTCTCAACGGATTTAGACGGTGCCCTATTTAACGTGAATGCAGCTGTCTCTAATGCATAACCCCAAGATGATAGTGGTAAATCGGTAAGAGACATCATAGATCGCACCATATCTAATAAAGTACGATTACGACATTCGGACACACCATTACGCTGTGGTGTTCCAGGTGGCGTGAGTTGTGAAACTATTCCACATTGTTTTAAATGAAGGCCAAACTCGTAACTCAAATATTCGCCTCCGCGATCAGATCGTAGAAACTTTATTTTCTTGTTACGATGATTCTCCACTTCATTCTGAAATTCTTTGAACTTTTCAAATGTTTTAGACTTGTGTTTCATTAAGTAGATATATCCATATCTGCTCAAATCATCTGTGAAGGTCAGAAAATAATGATACCCGCCGCGTGCCTCAACACTCATTGGACCGCATACATCGGTATGTATTATTTCCAATAAGTCATTGGCTCGCTCCATTGTTCCGGAGAATGGAGTTTTAGTCATCTAGCCCATGAGGCATGGTTCGCAAGTATCAAATGATTCATAATCAAGTGATTCCAAAAGCCCATCTGCATGGAGTTTCTTCATACGCTTTACACCAATATGACCTAAACGGCAGTGCCACAAATATGTTGCACTAACATTATCAACTTTGCATCTTTTGTCATCAATATTATGAATATGTGTATCACCACAATCGAGATTCAACAGAAATAGACCACTCTTCAAGGGTGCATGACCATAAAAGATATTACTCATATAAATAGAACAACCATTATTCTCTGATTTAAATGAATAACCGTCTCGCACTAAACAAGATCTAGATAAAATGTTCATGCTCAACGCTGGCACCAAATAACAATTATTCAGGTCTAAAACTAATTCCAAAGGTAGATGTAGAGGTAGCGTGCCGACGGCGATCACATCGACCTTGGAATCATTCCTGATGCGCATCGTCACCTCGTCCTTAGCTAATCTTTGTTTAATCCGTAGCTCCAGTTTCGAGTAACAAATATGAGCACCCGAACCAGTATCAAATACCCAGGTGCTACTACGAGCATTAGTAAGGTACACATCAATAATATGTATATCAAATATACCTTTGTTCACTTTGCCATCCTTCTTATCCGCCAAATACTTGGGGCAGTTCCGCTTCCAGTGTCCTGTCCCTTTGCAGTAGAAGCACTCAGTTTCAGGCTTGGGTCCAGCTTTGGGCTTCTTCCCGGGAGTGGCAACTTGCTTGCCATTCTTCTTGAAGTTCCATTTCTTTCCCTTGCCCTTTTTCTTGAAACTAGTGGTCTTGTTAACCATCAACACTTGATACTTCTTCTTGATTTCTACCTCCGCGGCCTTAAGCATTGCGAAGAGCTCAGGAATTGTCTTGTTCATCCCTTGCATATTATAGTTCATCACGAAGTTCTAGTAGCTTGGTGATAGTGACTAGAGAACTCTGTCAATCACTATCTTATCTGGAAGATTAACTCCCACTTGATTCAAGTGATTGTAGTACCCAGACATTCTGAGCACATGCTCACTAGCTGAGCTATTCTCCTCCATCTTGTAGGCAAAGTACTTGTCAGAGGTCTTATACCTCTCGACATGGGCATGAGTCTTAAATACCAATTTTAGCTCTTGGAACATCTCATATGCTCCATGGCGTTCAAAACGTTTTTGAAGTCCCGGCTCTAAGCCATAAAGCATGGCGCACTAAACTATAAGTAGTCATCATATCGAGCTTGCCAAACGTTCATAACGTTAGCATCTGCTCCTGCCATAGGTCTGTCACCTAGCGATGCATCAATGACATAATCCTTCTGTGCAGCAATGAGGATAATCCTCAGATCACGTTCCTAGTCCACATTATTGCTACTATCATCTTTCAACTTAGTTTTCTCTAGGAACATATCAAAAAAATAGGGGAGCTAAATCACGAGCTATTGATCTACAACATAGATGTGCAAAACTATAAGACTAAGTTCATGATAAATTAAGTTCAATTAATCATATTACTAAAGAACTCCCACTTAAATAGACATCCCTCAAGTCATCTAAGTGATACGTGATCCAAATCAACTAACCCTTGTCCGATCATCACGTGAGATGGGGTAGTCATCAATGGTGAACATCTCTATGTTGATCATATCTGCTATATGATTCACGTTCGACCTTTCGGTCTCCAGTGTTCCGAGGCCATGTCAGTACATGCTAGGCTCGTCAAGTTTAACCCAAGTATTCCGCATGTGCAAAAACTGTCTTGCACCCGTTGTATGTGAACGTAGAGTCTATCACACCCGATCATCATGTGGTGTCTCGAAACGATGAACTATAGCAACGTTGCATACTCAGGGAGAACACTTTTACCTTGAAATTTAGTGAAGGGATCATCTTATAATGCTACCGCCGTACTAAGCAAAATAAGATGCATAAAATATAAACATCACATGCAATCAAAATATGTGACATGATATGGCCATCATCATCTTGTGCTTTTGATCTCCATCTCCAAAGCATCGTCATGATCTCCATCGTCACCGGCTCAACACCTTGATCTCCATCGTAGCGTCGTGGTCATCTCACCAACTATTGCTTCTACAACTATCGCTAATGCATAGTGATAAAGTAAAGCAATTACATGGCGTTTGCATTTCATACAATAAAGAGACAACCATAAGGCTCCTGCCGGTTGCCTAATATCTTACAAAACATGATCATCTCATACAATAATGTATATCACATCATGTCTTGACCATATCTCTTACAAAACATACCCTACAAAAACAAGTTAGACATCCTCTACTTTGTTGTTGCAAGTTTTATGTGGCCGTTACGGGTTTCTAGCAAGAACCGTTCTTACCTACGCATAAAACCACAATGGTGTTTCATCAAGTTTGCTGTTTTAACCTTCTTCAAGGACCGGCCGCAGTTAAAATTCGATTCAACTAAAGTAGGACAAACAGACACCCGCCAGCCACCTTTATGCAAAACTAGTTGCATGTCAGTCGGTGGAACCGGTGTCATGTGCGTGGACATGTAAGGTTGGTCCGGGCCGCTTCATCCCACAATACCGCCGAATCAAAATAAGACGTTGGTTGTAAGCAGTATGACTATCACCGCCCACAACTCTTTGTGTTCTAGTCGTGCATATCATCTACGCATAGACCTGGCTCATGATGCCACTGTTGGGAATCGTTGCATGGAAAACAAAAAAAATTCTACGCACATGCAATGATATATCCATGGAGATGCACAACAACAAGGGGGATAGTGTGTCCACATACCCTTGTAGACCGTAAGCAGAAGCGTTTCACAACGCGGTTGATGTAGTCAAACTTTCTTCGCGATCCAACCGATCTAGCACCGAACGTACGGCACCTCCGCGTTCTGCACACGTTCAGCTCGGTGACGTCCCTCGCCTCCTTGATCCAGCAAGACATCAAGGTAGTAGATGAGTTCCGTCAGCACGACGGCGTGGTGACGGTGATGGTGAAGTGATCTCCGCAGGGCTTCGCCTAAGCACTACGAAAATATGACCGGGGATGTAAACGGTGGAGGGGGGCGCCGCACACGGCTAGGCAATTGTCTGGTGTGTGCTAGGCGCCCCCCTCCTCATATATATAGGTGGGAGGGAGAGGGGAGAGGCCAAGGGTCACCCCAAGTAGGTTCGAATCCTACTTGGGCTCCTGCCCTTGGCTGCGCCCCCCCTCCCTACCATGTTTGTCAGAGGGGGAAAGGAAAGGGGGGAGAGGAAGGAAGGGGGAGGCCGAATCCCCCCCTTTCCTTTCCCCACTAGGGCGGCTGCCATGGGGGGCGTGCTAGCCCCTTGTGGGCTGGTGTGCTTCCTTCTAATGGCCCAATAGGCCCACTAACCTCCCGGGGGTGTCCGGTATCCCCTCCGGTACTCCGATAATCACCCGGTACACTCCGAAACACTTCCGGTGTCCGAATATCATCGTCCTATATATCAATCTTTACCTCTCGACCATTTCGAGACTCCTCGTAATGTCCGTGATCTCATCCAGGACTCCGAACAATATTCGGTCACCAAATCACATAACTCATATAATACTATATCGTCATCGAACATTAAGCGTGCGGACCCTATGGGTTCGAGAACTATGTAGACATGACTGAGACACCTCTCCGGTCAATAACCAATAGCGGAACCTGGATGCTCATATTGGCTCCCACATATTCTACGAAGATATTTATCGGTCGAACCGTTATGACAACATACATAATTCCCTTTGTCCATCGGTATGTTACTTGCCTGAGATTCGATCGTCGGTATCTTCATACCTAGTTCAATCTCGTTACCGGCAAGTCTCTTTACTTGTTCCGTAATACATCACCTTGTGACTAACTCCTTAGTCGTTTGCTTGCAAGCTTATGATGTGTATTACCGAGAGGGCCCAGAGATACCTCTCCGATACTTGGAGTGACAAATCCTAATCTCGATCTATGCCAACTCAACCAACACCTTCGGAGATACCTGTAGAGCATCTTTATGATCACCCAGTTACGTTGTGATGTTTGATAGCACACAAGGTATTCCTCCGGTATCCGGGAGTTGCATAATCTCATTGTCAAAGGAATATGTATTTGACATGAAGAAAGCAATAGCAATAAAACTGAACGATCATTATGTTAAGCTAACGGATGGGTCTTGTCCATCACATCATTCTCCTAATGATGTGATCCCGTTATCAAATGGCAACTAATGTCAATGGTTAGGAAACCTTAACCATCTTTGATCAACGAGCTAGTCTAGTAGAGGCTTACTAGGGACACGGTATTTGTTTATGTATTCACACATATATTTCGGTTTCCGATCAATACAATTCTAGCATGAATAATAAACCTTTATCATGAATAAGGGAATATAAAATAACGACTTTATTATTGCCTCTAGGGCATATTTCCTTCAATATGTTGCACTATCATTATCAACTTTGCATCTTTTGGCATCAATATTATGAATGTGTGTATCACTACAATCGAGATTCAACAAAAATAGACCACTCTTCAAGGGTGCATGACCATAAAAGATATTACTCATATAAATAGAACAACCATTATTCTCTGATTTAAATGAATAACTGTCTCGCACTAAACAAGATCCAGATATAATGTTCATGCTCAACGCTGGCACCAAATAACAATTATTCAGGTCTAAAAATAATCCCGAAGGTAGATGTAGAGGTAGCATGCCGACGGCGATCACATCGACCTTGGAACCATTCCCGGCGCGCATCGTCACCTTGTCCTTAGACAATCTTTATTTAAGCCATATCTCCTGTTTCGAGTTACAAATATGAGCAACCGAACCAGTATCAAATACCCAGGTGCTACTACGAGCATTAGTAAGGTACACATCAATAACATGTATATCAAATATACCTTTGTTCACTTTGCCATCCTTCTTATCCGCCAACTACTTGGGGCAGTTCCGCTTCGAGTGGCCAGTACCTTTGCAGTAGAACCACTCAGTTTCAGGCTTGGGTCCAGCTTTGGGCTTCTTCCCGGGAGTGGCAACTTGCTTGCCATTCTTCTTGAAGTTCCCTTTCTTTCCCTTGCCCTTTTTCTTGAAACTAGTGGTCTTGTTAACCATCAACACTTGATGCTCCTTCTTGATTTCTACCTCCGCGGCCTTAAGCATTGCGAAGAGCTCGGGAATTGTTTTGTTCATCCCTTGCATATTATAGTTCATCACAAAGCCTTTGTAGCTTGGTGGCAGTGACTGAAGAACTCTGTCAATAACACAATCAACTGGAAGATCAACTCCCAGCTGAGTCAAATGATTATAATACCCAGACATTTTGAGTATGTGTTCACTGATAGAACTGTTCTCCTCCATCTTGCAGCTATAGAACTTGTTGGAGACTTCATATCTCTCAACCTGGGCATTTGCTTGAAATATTAACTTCAACTCTTGGAACATCTCTCCATGACGTTCAAAACATCTTGAAGTCCCGGTTCTAAGCTGTAAAGCATGGCACACTGAACTATTGAGTAGTCATCAGATCGAGCTTGCCATACGTTCAAAACATCAGCTTCTGCTCCTGCAGCAGGCCTTTCACCTAGCGGTGCATCAAGGACATAATTCTTCTGTGCAGCAATGAGGATAATACTCAAGTTACGGACCTAGTCTGTGTAGTTGCTACCATCATCTTTCAACTTAGCTTTCTCTAGGAACGCATTAAAATTCAGGGGAACGGTAGCACGAGCCATTGATCTACAACATAGATATGCAAATACTATCAAGACTAAGTTCATGATAAATTAAGTTTAATTAATCAAATTACTTAAGAACTCCCACTTAAATAGACATCCCTCAAGTCATCTAAGTGATACGTGATCCAAATCAACTAACCCTTGTCCGATCATCACGTGAGATGGGGTAGTCATCAATGGTGAACATCTCTATGTTGATCATATCTACTATATGATTCACGTTCGACCTTTCGGTCTCCAGTGTTCCGAGGCCATGTCTGTACATGCTAGGCTCGTCAAGTTTAACCCAAGTATTCTGCATGTGCAAAACTGTCTTACACCCGTTGTATGTGAACGTAGAGTCTATCACACCCGATCATCACGTGGTGTCTCAAAACGACGAACTGTAGCAACGGTGCATACTCAGGGAGAACACTTTTACCTTGAAATTTAGTGAAGGGGTCATCTTATAATGCTACCGCCGTACTAAGCAAAATAAGATGCATAAAAGATAAACATCACATGCAATCAAAATATATGACATGATATGGCCATCTTCATCTTATGCTTTTGATCTCCATCTCCAAAGCATCGTCATGATCTCCATCGTCACCGGCTCGACACCTTGATCTCCACTGTTGCGTCATGGTCATCTCGCCAACTATTGCTTCTGCAACTATTGCTAACGCATAGTGATAAAGTAAAGCAATTACATGGCGTTTGCATTTCATACAATAAAGAGACAACCATAAGGCTCCTGCCGGTTGCCGATAACTTACAAAACATGATCATCTCATACAATAACATATATCACATCATGTCTTGACCATATCATATCACAACATGCCCTGCAAAAACAAGTTAGACATCCTCTACTTTGTTGTTGCAAGTTTTACGTGGCTGCTACGGGCTTCTAGCAAGAACCGTTCTTACCTACGACAAAAACCATAACGGTGATTCATCAAGTTTGCTGTTTTAACCTTCTTCAAGGACCGGCCGTAGTCAAATTCGATTCAACTAAAGTAGGAGAAACAGACACCCGCCAGCCACATTTAGGCAAAACTAGTTGCATGTCTGTCGGTGGAACCGGTGTCATGTGCGTAGACATGTAAGGTTGGTCCGGGCCGCTTCATCCCACAATACCGCCGAATCAAAATAAGACGTTGGTGGTAAGCAGTATGACTATCACCGCCCACAACTCTTTGTGTTCTACTCGTGCATATCATCTACGCGTAGACCTGGCTCATGATGCCACTGTTGGGAATCGTTGGATGGAAAACAATTTTTTTTCTACGCACACGCAATGATCTATCCATGGAGATGCATAGCAACAAGGGGGAGTGTGTGTCTACGTACCCTTGTAGACTGTAAGCGGAAGCATTTCAGAACGTGGTTGATGTACTCGAACTTTTTCACGCTTCAACCGATCAAGTACCGAACGTACGACACCTCCGCGTTCTGCACACGTTCAGATCGGTGATGTCCCTCGCCTTCTTGGTCCAGAAAGACGTCGAGGTAGTAGATGAGTTCCGTCAGCACGACAGCGTGGTGACGGTGATGGTGAAGTGATCTCCACAGGGCTTCGCCTAAGCACTACGAAAATATGACCGGGGGTGTAAACGGTGGAGGGGGGCGCCGCACACGGCTAGGCAATTGTCTGGGGTGTGCTAGGCGCCCCCTCCCACATATATATATATAGGTGGGAGGAGAAGGGGAGGCAGCCTGGCGCACCACATAGGTGGCCGGCCGGCCCTAGGGCTCCTGCCCTGGCCGCCCCCCGCCATGTATTCCCAAGGGGGAAGGAAAGAGGGGGGGGGGGAGAGGGAAGGAAGTGGGAATCCTAATCCACACTTTCCTTTCCCTCCCCCTTTCCTTATCCTCCTTAGGCCAGCCTGCTATGGGGGCGCACAAGCCCCTTGTGGTTGGTGCGTTTCCTCTCTTGGCCCATAAGGTCCATAACTTTTGCCGGGGGTGCCCGGAACCCCTTCCGGTGCCCCGATAAGTACCCGGTACACCCCGAAACACTTCCGGTGTCAGAATACTATCGTCCTATATATGAATATTTACCTCTCGAACATTTCAAGACTCCTCGTCATGTCCGTGATCTCATCTGGGACTCCGAACAACATTCGGTCACCAAATCACATGACTCATATAATACTATATCGTCATCGAACGTTAAGCGGGCGGACCCTACGGGTTCGAGAACTATGTAGACATGACCGAGACACCTCTCCGGTCAATAACCAATAGCGAAACCTGGATGCCCATATTGGCTCCTACATATTCTATGAAGATCTTTATCGGTCGAACCGTTATGACAACATACGTAATTCCCTTTGTCTATCGGTATGTTACTTGCCCGATATTCGATCGTCGGTATCTTCATACCTAGTTCAATCTCATTATCGGCAAGTCTCTTTACTCGTTCCATAATACATCACCTCATGACTAACTCCTTAGTCGTTTGCTTGCAAGCTTATGATGTGTATTACCGAGAGGGCCCAGAGATACCTCTCCGATACTCAGAGTGACAATTCCTAATCTCGATCTATGCCAACTCAACAAACACCTTCGGAGATACCTGTAGAGCATCTTTATAATCACCCAGTTACGTTGTGACATTTGATAGCACACAAGGCATTCCTCCGGTATCCTGTAGTTGCATAATCTCATAGTCGAAGGAATATGTATTTGACATGAAGAAAGCAATAGCAATAAAACTGAACGATCATTATGCTAAGCTAACGGATGGGTCTTGTCCATCACATCATTCTCCTAATGATGTGATCCCATTATCAAATGACAACTCATGTCAATGGTTAGGAAACCTTAACCATCTTTGATCAACGAGCTAGTCAAGTAGAGACTCACTAGGGACACGGTGTTTGTTTATGTATTCACACAAGTATTTAAGTTTCCGATCAATACAATTCTAGCATGAATAATAAACCTTTATCATGAATAAGGAAATATAAAATAACAACTTTATTATTGCCTCTAGGGCATATTTCCTTCAGACCGTTGCTACCATGCATGCGGTACGTAGAATGAGTTGAGACGTGGTGAGTCGAGCCGGTTGGTTGGCTGTGGATGAACAGTTCCCGATGGGGGTTGGATGAACAGGACCCCGTGGTAGTAGGCCATTGCCGCTGGATGAACAGGACCCCGAGGAGGCCGCCGCACCCCAGCCGGTTGGGGGTGGATGAACAAGACCCCGTGGAGGCTCTATGAACAGTATCCGGTGGAGGCTGGATGAACAGTAGCCCGTGAATGAACAGTAGCTGGTGGAGACTGGAGGAGGTCGATGGTGGATGAACAGTAGCCCGTGGAGGCTGGAGCGAGGCAGTAGACGGTGGATGAACAGGACCCCGTTTCACCATAGGCGCTCCAACACAAGTCCGTTTCCTCCGTTTTGCGGTATGCCACACCCCTCCCGATCAACAGGACCCCCTTTCGAACGCAGGCACTCGAACAGAAGTCTGTTTCCTTCGTTTAGCAGTATGCCAGACCCTTCCCGATGAACAGGACCCCGTTTCGACTGTACGCGGTCGAACAGAAGGCCCGTTTCCTCCGTTCTGTGGTACGCCAGACCTCATTTCGGCTGTTTCGTCCAAGCCGGTTGGCTCCCGATGAACACGACGTATTCCGTTGCCTCCAGATGAACACGACGCATTCCGTTGACTCCCGATGAACACGACGCAGTTTCTCTGTTCCAACCCAGCCGGTTGGCTTCTGATGAGCAGGACGCCATTGCTGCCGTCCGTTGCCTCTCCATGTACACGAGCGCTGGCCGTACGTATGCGTGAGTACGCGTTCGAGACCCCGCCCATATGTACGTACGTGGCCGTATTTTTTTTGGCATCTGGCTGTACGTACGTGTACATGGTTTTGACTGGACTGCTGTCGGTGTACTAGAATAGGGGTACCCTAGTACCCCGTACTTGTGCACGGGCAGTAGTCGCATCCCGCGGCCAGGCTTGCGGGAGGACAGCCAGAGAGAAGCTCAAGATTATTAAGCCATTCAAGAACAAAGTATACAAAGCAAGAGTTAAGGCCCCGGTAAGAGGAGCTTGCCGGGGGGGACAGCTGAGGCCCAGCCTGGGCATTGCTGAAGCAGAGTACTTGCCGCGGCAAGGTACTTGCCCCGGCAAGTCATTGGCTGCCGCAAGGTATTGGCTGCGGCAAGATAGCGGCTGCGGCAAGGTACTTGCCCCGGCAAGTTACCTTGCGCGGCAAACTATGGGTTGCGCCAAGCTGTCAGGTGCGGCAAGGTCTTGCCGCGGCAAGCGTTACTGTACCACTGTGCTACTGTGCTGCTCCGGTGCCTCTGCCAGCGTGGCGCTCTGGGTCCTTCCAAGCGTGCGTGGCAGGGCACTGTGTAGACGGCGGTGCACTGTAGCTAGCGGTGCAGGAGTAGGTGGGATAGGCTTTTCCCACGTCCAAGACGTCCGGGTACATGTGTGTGGACAGCAAAGGCATGTGCATTTAATGCCCTTGTCCCCTGCCGTCAGTGGTAGGTAGGACATGTCATCCTGGTAATAGTGGCCTTACTGTAGCAACTTTCCACCTCTACCTTTACTGTTTGCCACCTGTTGGTGACCCCTTTGTGCGTATAAAAGGAGGCCCATAGGCAACGTGAAAAAGGGAGGAACTGGGAAATGGAGAACTCCAGTATTGTACGCAGCTACTCGGTACTGTAGCGCTCCTGGAGCTAGAACAATCATACAGATAATAAACCAAAAAGCAGGAGTAGGGTTTTACGCATCCGTGCGGCCCGAACCTGGGTAAATCTCTCTCGTGCACTGTCGTGTTCTTCGCTAGATTTGCTCTTCGTGCGACCGTCTCTCCCTGCCAAACATAAAGGGGTCCTTCCCTGGGTCCCATAGGTGATCGCGGATTCGTCCCCGACATCTTTGGCGCCCCAGGTAGGGGGCAGGAGGTTGTGTGAACCTAATCTAGCGATTTGCGCGTTAGTTTTTGGGCCATCCTCCGTCTTATGGCTCCAAAAAAGAAGACTTCAGCCATCGGTGCGTCCACGTCCAACCCGCCTGCTCCCATGCAGGAGGGTGCCGACGTGATTGCGGCTGCTGGGGGGACTGGAGAGTGAGAGATCCTATTACCTCCACCTGTCCAAAACCGGGCCAGCAACGCCAATCTTGGCGCTGCTGGGTCTGGGAACGCAGCGCTGCTCGCTGCTGCTGGCCCTGCAAGCTCCAGAAACAGTGCTGCGCGTTCTAGAACGCCTGCGCCGGTTCAGACGCCGCGGCCTTCGCAAGAAGCCCGTGACAGGCAGCGTCCTGACGCCCCAGGTGCCAGGCGCTCCCTGGATAATGAACTTGCGCATTGATCTCGAGATGCGTGGGGTCACCATACGCAACAACACGTTGGCGGGGTCGAGGTGCGGTCGCCTGGGCGTGGAGATGCTCCTTCTAACAATGTTAGGAGTAAGAGCATCCCACAGTCCTCACGCCACTCGATACCTCCCTCACCAGCAGAAGCGTTGGCGCGTGCGCAGCTGCTCCTGAACTTCCCTCTACCAGCAGATAAGCTTGACGAGTGGAGGGCAACCATTCAGAGCCTTCTCAGCTTTGCTGATGCCGACCCGGTGCGCGCGGCCGACAAGAGAACTGGTGACAATGCTGTCACCAACAAGAACGGCGAGGGGGCAACAACCGTACACTCCCCACCCAGACGGCCTCGGTCGCCGACACGTCGAAACGACGCCCATGGCGATGATTCCACGGCGTCGTCTGACCCGCGAGCTCGTCGTGACCAGCGCCTCGTTCTTCAGGAACACAGAGGAGAAGACGCTTGTACCACTATCGAGCGAAGGAGAGAAGCGCATCGTCAGTCCGACAGACGCGCAGGGCCCGCTGTTGACATGCATGCGCCAGGGGATCCTGGCGACTTGCCGTACGCGGTAAGTTGTCCAGCGTTCACCCGTGAGCTGCGGCAGGTCCAGTGGCCCAATCGCAAGGCTTTCAAGCCTGACGTGCCGGAGAAGTATGATGGCAAGACACACCCGTCGGAGTTCCTCAGCATTTACACCATTGCGGTGCAAGCTGCCGGGGGACGAGACGACAAGATTCTTGCTAACTACTTCCCGCTCGTGTTAAAGCGCAACATCGTCTCATGGCTCATGCACTTGCCGGAGAACTCCATTTATTCATGGGCGGACCTGTGCCATCAGTTTGTTGGTGCCTTTACTGGCGGTCATCAACCTCATGGACAGGAGAGTGATCTTCATCTCATCCCCCAGAAGGAAGGAGAGCCCCTGCGCAAATACATTCAAAGGTTCAGCCGCGTACAGTACAACATCCCAGATGTTCACCCCGCTGCGGTTATTAGCGCGTTCCATCAGAACGTGCGTAACCGCAAGATGCGGGAGGAAATGGCGATGACCAAGGTCAGAGACATTGGCCAGCTATATGCTCTCGCCGACAAGTGTGCGCGCGCTGAAGAGGGAAGGAAACTTCCCGGTGAAGGTGTTGGCGCAGGGGGGAGCTCTGACAGCGAAGGTACCGCCCTGGCAAAGAAGGGCCGGCGGCGGAACAACAGGAAGAAAAAGGGCAAAGCTGTGCTTGCCGTCGAGCAGTCCAGCGGCAACGGCAGCGCCGACAAGGCCAAAGTCGAGGGCTCCGGCAAGGAGATTGCCGCGTGCACCAACTGTCAGGCCTTGGCGGCTGCCGACAAGCAGGACGGCTCCGACAAGAAATATTGCAAGATCCACCGCACCAAGGGGCACGATCTCCAGAACTGTCGACGAGTCGAGCAGCTTGTCGAACAGCAGAAAGCTGAGTATGAGAGGCGTGACAAGGAGAAGGCCCCAGAAGGTGCTGGCGGGTCCGGCAAGAAGCGCACTGCCCGAGGAGGGCGTCGCGGCAAGGCCAAACAGCAGCAGAGAGACAGGCCTCCTCGTGGCCGCGACAAAGATGATGATGATGATGATCTAGATGATGAAGAATCCAGTGAGCACGAATTTCAGAAAGCCGCAGAAGTCTTGTGTGTTGACGGTGGTGCTTCGTTGCATTCTTCTCACCGCCAACTTAAACAGTGGGCGCGAGAGATCAATGCGGCGGAACCATCTGTTGACGCCAGAAAGCTTCTGAAGTGGTCCGACACGCCTATCGTCTTTGACATTGAGGACCACCCTGACCGCACAACGGCGGTCGGGTGCTTGCCGATGTTGGTTTCACCAACGATCCGCAACCTCAAGGTCACGAAGATGTTAGTTGACGGTGGGGCCAGCTTGAATCTGATTTCGCCCGTTGTGCTCCGGAAACTTCAAATCTCTGACGGTGAGCTTGAGGAAACTGGTACTTTCCAAGGAGTCAATCCAGGAAGGAGCAAGCCGAAAGGGAAGATCACGCTGCCAGTGACATTTGGCGGCGAGCTGAACTACTGGACCGAGAAGGTCACCTTTGATGTTGCCGATATTCCATTGCCTTATAATGGGATACTTGGCCGTCCAGCGCTCGCCAAGTTCATGGCAGCCTCTCATTATGCCTACAACGTGTTGAAGATGCCAGGTCCAGTAGGTGTTATCACAGTTCCCTGCGACAAGAAGGATGCGCTTATTTGCGCCGACAAGATTTACCGGGAAGCAGCTGCCGCAACTGCCGCCAAGGCACTTGCCGCTGAAGCTCTTGGGCGGGAGAACAAGAGGAAGTCCGGCAAGAGCTCATGTGCCCACTCCGGCAAGCGCACCTCTTCAGAGTGCTGCGCTGCCGTCGAGGACGCACCAGAGAGCTCCACCGGCAAGTGTAAGAAGAACAAAGCCGCTCCGCCGGCGACAAAGAAGGTGCCCGCCAAGGAGGATGGCACTAGTGGTTCCTTCACCATCAGTGCCACACTTGACAACAAATAGGAAAACGCGCTCGTTGCTTTCCTGCGGGCGAATGTCGACGTATTTGCATGGCAACCGTCCGACATCCCCGGTGTTCCCAGGAAAGTAATTGAGCACCACCTTGCCGTTTGTCCCCACGCGAGGCCCGTCAAACAGAAAGCCAGAAAGCAAGCTGTGGAGGGGCAAGAGTTTATTGCGGAAGAAATCAAGAAGTTGGAAGCAGCAGGCCTCGTCAGAGGAGTGCTCCATCCTACGTGGTTGGCCAATCCTGTTGTCGTGCGCAAAGCGAATGGAAAATGGAGGCTTTGTATTGATTTCACTGATGTCAATAAAGCTTGTCCCAAAGACCCATTTCCTTTGCCCCGCATAGACCAGATTGTTGACTCCACGGCAGGATGTGATTTGCTTTCATTTCTTGACGCATATTCAGGGTATCATCAAATCTTCATGGCTGAGGAAGATGAGGAAAAGACCGCATTTATCACACCCTGTGGCACATACTGTTTCGTACGTATGCCATTTGGTTTGAAAAATGCTGGTTCGACATTTGCAAGAGCCGTCCAGATTGCTTTTGAGCCTCAGCTGCACAGAAATGTGGAAGCCTATATGGATGATATAGTAGTCAAAAGCAAAGACAGGGCTACTTTGGTTCAAGATCTAGAAGAAACTTTTGTAAATCTGCGCAAGATCAACCTGAAGCTCAACCCCGAGAAGTGCGTGTTTGGAGTTCCCTCCGGCAAGCTTCTCGGGTTCTTTGTGTCTCAACGTGGAATTGAAGCCAATCCTGACAAGATCAAAGCCATTGAGCAAATTGAAGCACCGAAGCGCGTCAAGGATGTACGACGACTTGCCGGCTGTGTTGCTGCCCTCAGTAGGTTTATCTCCAAGTCAGCTGAGCGCGCCCTGCCATTTTTCAAAATCTTAAAAAAGGCAGGTCCATTGAAATGGACTCCGGAGGCGGAGGCAGCACTGCAAGACTTGAAGAGATACCTCTCCTCTCCTCCAATACTTGTCGCGCCTAAACCACAAGAGAAGTTGTTGCTGTATCTAGCGGCAACCAATCAAGTGGTTAGTGCTGCGCTGGTAGTGGAGAGAGAGGTGGATGAGGAGGCAGTAACTGCGGCAAGCACGACCAGCGACAAGCTGGGGGCTCCCCCGACAAGTTTTGCTGCCGACAAGGATTCGTCTGCGCAGTCAGGCGAAGTGATACAAAAGAAGAAAATGGTGCAGCGCCCGGTCTACTTTGTGAGCTCTCTTCTGCAGGGAGCTAGGTCAAGGTATTCTGGTGTGCAGAAGCTGCTTTTCAGCCTTCTCATGGCCTCGAGAAAGCTGCGCCATTACTTTCAAGCACATGAAGTTACCGTCGTCACTCGCTTCCCGTTGAAAAGGATTTTGCAAAATCCAGAAGCGACAGGCAGGATTGTCGAGTGGGCGTTGGAGTTGTCGAGCTTTGGTCTCAAGTTTGAGAGTACATCAACCATACAGAGCCGAGTTTTGGCAGAGTTTGTCGTAGAATGGACACCAACGCCAGACGAAGAAATCCCAGAGACGACTCTCCCCGGCAAGGAGACAAGCAAAGAGTGGCTTATGTACTTTGATGGTGCCTTTTCACTGCAAGGCGCCGGTGCTGGCGTATTGCTTGTCGCACCCGCCGGAGAGCACCTCAAGTACATGGTCCAAATGCACTTTCCCAAGGAACAGGCGACGAACAATACTGCAGAATATGAGGGGTTGCTTGCCGGTCTCAGGATCGCGGCAGACCTTGGGATCAAGAAGCTTATTGTCAGGGGAGATTCGCAGCTTGTCGTCAGGCAAGTGAACAAGAACTACCAATGCCCATTGATGCAAGCTTATGTAGATGAGGTGAGGAAGTTGGAGGAACGCTTTGACGGCCTACAAATGGAGCACGTCCCACGTGCTGAAAATGACATTGCCGATGGTTTGTCAAAGCGCGCCGCACTCAAATTGCCTGTGGAACCAGGCACTTTTGTGCTCCAACTAACTCAGCCGTCCGTGACGCCATCAGTAGAGTAAGGCAGGAAGAGGAAGTTGGCTTCTGGCGACTACTTCCCGGCAGAGCTCCCCGAAGCCGCCGGAAAGAAGGCTGCCAAAGCCAGCGCCAAAGATGCAGAGGGGCAACTTGCTCCGACAAGGCCTCACTCTCTTGTCGTTGAAGCGGGTGCTCCTAGGCAAGAGGCAAAGGGGCAACTTGCTCCGACAAGACTTCGGGTCCTTGTCGTTGAAGCAGGCGCTCCTGATCAAAGCGCTGAGGAGCAAGATGCTCCGACGAGGCCTTGGGCTTCCGTCGTTGAAGCAACCGCTCCCGACGAGCTTGTTGAAGGACAGCACGCTCCAGCAGGGCCCCAGGATCTTGTCGTTGAAGCGGCTGTTCCCGCCAAGCTCGTCGGGGAACGGCCGGCTCTGGTAGAGCGACGAGCTCTTGCCGTAGGGCCTGATGTTCCCGCAGCAGAAGAAATGCCTTTAGTCCTCGTTGTCGAGCCACAGGCTCCAGCGTGGGCGCAGCAGATCGTCCGTTTCCTTCAGACAGGAGAACTTCCCGAAGAGCAGGAAGAAGCGGAGAAAGTAGCCCGACGGTCCAATATGTATCAATTTGTCGATGACATGCTGTGCAGAAAAAGACCAAACGGTGTGAAATTGAAGTGTATTCCCCGGGAAGAAGGACAGGAGCTGTTGGCGGAGATTCATGGAGGCATATGTGGTCACCACATAGGGTCAAGAGCCCTTGCTGGAAAGGCTTTCCGGCAAGGTTTCTTTTGGCCCACCGCCCTCCAGGATGCAACTGCACTAGTAACCAAGTGTGAAGCGTGCCAGTTTCATTCCAAGCAGATTTATCAGCCAGCTCAAGCTCCCAGACAATCCCTCTCTCCTGGCCATTTTCGGTCTGGGGGCTCGACATCCTCGGCCCTTTTCCCCGTGCCACCAGGGGCTTCGAGTACTTGTATGTGGCCATCGACAAGTTTACGAAGTGGCCAGAAGTGGAAGCAGTGAGGAAGGTGACAGCACACATCAGCCATCAAGTTCTTCAAGGGATTGTTTGTCGCTTTGGTGTTCCTAACAGGATCATCACCGACAACGGTACCCAGTTCACGAGCCACGCCTTCATGCAGTATGTCGAAGACCTTGGCGCCAAGGTCTGTTTCGCTTCTGTTGCTCACCCCAGAAGCAACGGTCAAGCTGAAAGGGCAAATGCTGAAGTGCTGCGTGGGCTCAAGACGAGAACTTTCGACAGGCTGCGCAAGTGCGACAAGACATGTATCGAGGAGCTGCCATGGTTCTTTGGTCATCAGGACGACGCCAAATCGAGCTACTGGCCAGACGCCTTTTCTCAGTTTATGGAGCAGAGGCAGTTCTCCCCACGGAACTCGTATACGGGTCACCTCGAGGGCTCGCTTACGATACATAAGCTTGAGCAAGAGCAACTGCGGCAAATGACGCTGTGCTCCTCGAGGAGGATCGTCTTCAGGCTGCTGTGAAGCTGCTCGCTACCAGCAAGCTTTGCGTCGCTACATAGCCGCAAAGTTAATGCCAGAAGTCTCGAGGAAGGCGACCTTGTTCTTCGGCGCGTTCAGTCGGCCAAGAATTTCAAACAAGTTGACGCCGAAGTGGGAAGGCCCTTATCGGGTGAAACGGTCACCAGGCCCGGCGCTGTCCGCCTGGAGACCGAGGATGGCATCCAGTGATCATCCTGGAACATTGAGCATCTTCGTAAGTTTTTTCCATAAGGCGCGGTTGCCGGGCCCTTCCCCGGCAACCACCTTTTGTACAAGTATTGCCGCTGTTGCATGTAATCTCCTTTGTACAAAGCCAGGCGCAGACCCTGTGCATAAATAAAGCTTTTGTATTTCGCAGTTTTTGACGATTTCATGTTTACTTTTATTTTGCATGATTATCTGACATACTTTGCATTACAGCCTCCCCGGTAAGCATTAACACCGCCAGCTCCTATATCTTTATTTTCTGTTCTTCTTTTTTCTCAAAAGAGACAGAAGCTTCCCTCACGCACAAGTTTGCCAGGGGGGGGGGGGTGGGTATATGAATGGACCAGGCGTGGACCAGGCGTCGTTCAAAGAAACTTTGCCTTGCCGGGAAGAAGGCAGCGGCAAGCAGTGACAAGACCTTGCCGCGAAGAGATCAGCGACAAAGCTAAGTGCTAAAGTTTGAATAATCAAATTCTTTTTTATTTTCAAGGTTATTTTCCTTGAACGATACTACTCTTTGTATGGAAAACCTGTGCGCGACGGAACCTAAGCGTAATCGGTCGCGCCCTTACCTTGTTTCGAGTCCGCTCAACAACCTAAGTGGCTGCACTGAGCGCGACAAGGTTGCTTGCCGGCAGCGGCACCGCCAGCAGGCTGCTGGAGTCCCGCACCCAGCGCTCGCGGCGATGGTGTGCGCACCGGCAAGTTCCCTATAAGCGTAGGGCAAGTACACACAAAGAAAGAAATTGCTCAAGGGAGATGACATGCATTAACTTCAAAATATTGCAAGTTATAATACAAGATAAGTTGCCGCGGCTTAAACAGATTGTTCTTTAACATGTCTAGCGGCGGCAAGGAGGGAGAAGAATGGGCTCTCTAATTGCGGTGCTCGCCTTCGACTCTCTGGATTTGGTCCACCCTCTCCACGATGGGCGCGACAAGGGCCTCTAGTGGCGCGGGGTCGTATCCCTTCGGCAAGCTTTTGAAGATGTTGCTGAAGTCGACGCCCGGGTTTCTGTATGCTATCTTCACCAACAACCTCCGGAGAACTCCCCGGCAAAGCCTGCGTGACTCGTCGGCCAGTTGAGCCTTGTGATTGACTTGGAGCTGTTGGAGTGCTTCTACTACTCCGTCGAAGAACTCGGCTAGCTTGACGCTAGTTTGCGTGTTCTTGTCGGTGGAGTACCCGAAGTCCGGCACCTTCAGGGCAGTCAGCTCCTTGTCGATGTCCTCGGCGGCGCTGGCAAGCCTGTCTGTGAAGATCCCCATGTTATCCCTGAACTTCTTGTGGGTTGCAATAGCGTCTTGAAGCAGACCCTTTTCCTTCTGGAGCTCTGTCATTAGAAGCCCTTCGCGCTTTCTAGTGGTGTCGAGCGTCTCCTTCAGCGTGGTCAGCTTCAGCTTCAGGTCTGCTCTGGAGTCATTGGCGGCGGCAAGCAGATTGTTCTTCTTGGCTATGGTAACTTGCATCTCCGCCAAAGTGTGGGTCACCTTTGCCCTCTCACTTTCAAGCGTTGAGAGCTTGTCACTGTTTGCCTTGAGGGCGGCCTCTAGTCTTGCCACTTTCCCCTCCGTTTCCTTTCTGTTCACTTCTGCAGCAGCGACAGTGTTGGTGGCCTCCACCAACTTGCTGGCGTACTCTTGGGCCAAGGCTTCGATTTCCTTCTGGTGTTTTTGTGCCTGCCCCTGGGTCCACTCTGCGACAAGTCTTGCCACCTCCTCGTCTTTCTGTCGGAGGGTTTCGGCAAGTTTCCTCTTGCGCTCGGCAAGTTCTTCTTCGTGGGCATCAAGGTCCACTTTCCGCTGGTTCAGATCACCGGCCTGAGCAGACAACTCCTTGGCGGTCTCCTCCTGTTTTTGTTCAATGTCTTGCTTCATCAGGAGGAGGGCCTGCCGTTCTTCGGCCAGCTGTGCCCGCTTGGCCTCTAACGCATTAAGAGATCGTGCGCGGACGTCCGCCAAGATCTCCGCGCGCCTCAACATGTCAGCTTCGGCCTTCTCGATGAGCGCCTCCCTGGAAGCTAGCTTCTCCCGTCGGGCGCGATGAAGATTCAGCAGCTTTTGAAGCAGTTGCTCCTCTTCAGACGTGCTGCTACTGCTGGCGCCTGGCGCATCCACAAGCTGGAGCCCGGCAGCGGCAAGGATCTCCTTGTCCACAACATCCTCCTCGGTTGGCGCTCTGGAGCCCACCATCCAGGGGAGGCTGACGTAGACGTTCTCGCCGACCCGGATGTATTTGCTTGTCGGAGGCGAGTTGGGCACTGCCGCCTCGTCAGTGGTTGAAGGACCCGTGGTCGGAGTAGCGCCTGGCGCTCCTGTGGCCTCAGGGCCATCAGTACGACCACCGGCTCCCTCGCCGGCCTCCTCAGCAGCCTTCTGGGCGGCCTCAGCTTCAGCAGCCTTGGCGGCTTCATCGGTGGGCGCCTTGGCGGTATTATCCTCGGCGGCCTTGCCGGCCTCTTCGGCAGCATTGGCAGTTTCTTCGTCGGCAAGCTTGTCGGCTGCCAGCTTGTCGGCCTTGGCAGCGGCGGCCTTGGCGGCCTCGTCGTCGATGGCCCCTGTGGTGTTCTCCTCGGCAGAAGAGTCAATGTTCATTGGCTCCACCGAGGAGGGCTCTGCCAACCCGAGAAGTAAGGCAAAAAGAGCTTCAGGAAGAAATTCAAGAAGACAAAAGAAAGAAAGCAGAAAGAATTTTGCAGCAAGTGGGTTTACCCGTGTTGAGCTCAGGAGCGGTGGGCTCCCCTCCCCCGTCAACGTTTGTCATTGGGGTGGGGTCGCCAGCGCTGGTGCTTGGCACTTCGGCGCTTGCCGGCTCCTCTTCGTGGCTCGGCTCGCTAGTGGGAGCCCTTACCGGAGATCTTCTCCTTGGCGGTGTGGTCGAGGGGGGTGGTACTTCTGGAGCACCTTCAGATGGCTCCACTTGCTGCTCATCTCCTACACGCCCAAAGATGTCAGTGACAAAATGCTTGTTCCTCAGCGACCGCTAGCGAAAGGTAGTTGAAATACTTACGCTGGGGGCTGCACTGGGGGCTGCGACGAGGGCTGGGCTCCGAGCTGGTCGGCATGGTCTCAGACGCTCTCCCGGTGGTTGCCGTGGGCTCATCTTCGACGACCACCACGGTCTTGCTCGTCGAGACCTTAGCTCTCTTCCTTGTCCTCTCCGCCAAGGTTTCCTCCCTGCGGAAGCAAGGCTGGAGCGCGACAAGTGAGGATAGAAACAAAACCTTACAAAGATTGAGGGTCGCGGCAAGGGAACTTACTCTTCCTCGTCGTCCTCTTCGCTGAGAGCGGAAAAATCAAAGTCCGCCTCCGTGTGAGGAGGGGGAGGAGGGGGAGCTGGACTCCTTGGCCGCTTGCCGGGGGTAGTAGCAGCGGTCTTTGATGACCCTGCTCCAGTTGCCGGGGCCGCGTGAGACGCTCCCGCAGCACCAGCCCTTGCCGTGGTCGAGCGCGTCGAACGGCGCTCCGGCGGTTGTTGAACCTCTTGCCGCTCAGCCACTTTGCCAAGCCTGCGAAGGCGTTTCCTCCTCCGAGGGGCTGGGGACTCTGACTGCGGTGGGCTTTCGATGCCCTCCTCGAAAGAGGAGCCCTCATCCTTCGAGCTGCCTGACTCGTCGGCAGGCTGGCTTGGCCCGACATCCTTGCCGGGTGCGGCGAGCTCGCCCTTCCCGGCAAGCATCCCCTGCTCGGCAAGGATCTCCTTTTGTGCCTCGTCGAGCTCCGCCAAAGTATAACCAAAATCGCCAGCTTCCCTGGCGAGCCTGTCCTCCTCCACTCTTCGAGCAATGAATTCTGTTTCTTGCTCAGTGGTGTTGCGGACGAGCCACTCCTCCTCTCGGACCTGCTTTTCGACCGTGGAGTCAAAGAATCGCCGCACGTCTTCTTCGAGCGGCACGTCCCAAGTTGCTTCAACGCTGTGCGCATTGCAGAACGGCATCATAGCGATGATTGCACTAAATGCGGAGTTGTTGCAAAGGGGCACGATGTGCTTCGGCAGCGTGAACGCCTTGTCGCGCTTCTCTGGATCTGTCTCTTGCTTGAACAGTTCTCGCATGAAAAAGTCGTGCTGCAGAACTATGAAGTTGTTGATCAGTCCAGGGCGCAGCCGCATGATATCGGCTGGGTTCTTCCAATCAGAGGCCGGCCTTCCTCTCTGCTGCAGAGGAGCAATGCGGCGGCGGAGGAAGTCTGCGCCAACCATCCCTATGGTGAGCCCGGCCTCCCTGAGCCGTATGATCCTGGTAGCGGCAATCTCCAGCTTTTTGTCCCGGGGATCCAGATCGCTCCAGTCTGTGCCACGCGCTGCTGGGGTCTTGCGAAGCGCACAGTATGGTGGTGGCTCGTCGTCAATGATCCAACACCATTCAGACCGGATTTCTCCCCATCTTGGGCGGAGATCCCCCTTCAGATAATGCTCCTTGGCGCCCAATCTTGAAACGAACGAGACGCCAACGGTGAGAGGCTCCCCCTTTTCAGCACGGGGACTGAAGTAATGCCTGAACAGCGCAGTGTTGGGTGCGACGCCGACGAAGTTCTCGCACAGATGCGCAAATATTGCCATGGTGGATACGGCATTCGGTGTGAGATCCAGCAGACGGAAGTTGAAGGTGTACATGACGTCACTAAAGAAATCCGAGTACGGTGGGCAGAGCCCGCACCAAAAGTAGCAAGCGAAGAAGGGGTACTTGCTCACTTCGCTCTCGTCGGTGGCTGGGCGAACGCGGGTGGACGGATGCGCCTTGGTCCTCGCGGCCCACATGCCTTGGAACTTGGCCTTCAGATCCGCCCCCGTGAGCGTCGGAGCGAAGAGCACGTACTTCTGCCTCTTCAACTGCGCCTGGGTCTCCGTCCTTGAGGACTTCCCCGTCTTCCCCTTTTCTCCTTTATGAGGCATGGCGAAGGTGGAGCTGAGGACCGAGGGAGATGCAGACGCGCGCGGTGGCGGAGGATTGGGAAACCGCTTTGTTTTAGAGCGGAGGAAGAAGAAGGCGGAGATTTGGAGATCGAGAATGGTGAGAGGGGTGTGTGAGTGCTTCTGCAGGTCCCTCCTTTTATGGGGAAAGATGCGGAACCATCCGCCCCTTCGTCATTCGAGATGGCTGCGCACGCTTCCCACGCTCCGCATTCAACGCGCGATGCGTGGGAGAGCGTGCAATTAAACAGCATAGGGACGTTTCGGCTTATCCCAGCCACGCGTGCCCGTGCACTGTTTGGGCCTGGCCCAACAACGCCCGGCACATTGTGTGGCCCAGGCCCGGGGGCTCCTGTCGGTGTACTAGAATAGGGGTACCCTAGTACCCCGTACTTGTGCACGGGCAGTAGTAGCATCCCGCGGCCAGGCTTGCGGGAGGACAGCCAGAGAGAAGCTCAAGATTATTAAGCCATTCAAGAACAAAGTATACAAAGCAAGAGTTAAGGCCCCGGCAAGAGGAGCTTGCCGGGAGGGACAGCTGAGGCCCAGCCTGGGCATTGCTGAAGCAGAGTACTTGCCGCGGCAAGGTACTTGCCCCGGCAAGTCATTGGCTGCGGCAAGGTATTGTCTGTGGCAAGATAGCGGCTGCGGCAAGGTACTTGCCCCGGCAAGTTACCTTGCGCGGCAAACTATGGGTTGCGCCAAGCTGTCAGGTGCGGCAAGGTCTTGCCGCGGCAAGCGTTACTGTACCACTGTGCTACTGTGCTACTCCGGTGCCTCTGCCAGCGTGGCGCTCTGGGTCCTTCCAAGCGTGCGTGGCAGGGCACTGTGTAGACGGCGGTGCACTGTAGCTAGCGGTGCAGGAGCAGGTGGGATAGGCTTTTCCCACGTCCAAGACGTCCGGGTACATGTATGTGGACAGCAAAGGCATGGGCATTTAATGCCCTTGTCCCCTGCCGTCAGTGGTAGGTAGGACATGTCATCCTGGTAATAGTGGCCTTACTGTAGCAACTTTCCACCTCTACCTTTACTGTTTGCCACCTGTTGGTGACCCCTTTGTGCGTATAAAAGGAGGCCCATAGGCAACGTGAAAAAGGGAGGAACTGGGAAATGGAGAACTCCAGTATTGTACGCAGCTACTCGGTACTGTAGCGCTCCTGGAGCTAGAACAATCATACAGATAATAAACCAAAAAGCAGGAGTAGGGTTTTACGCATCCGTGCGGCCCGAACCTGGGTAAATCTCTCTCGTGCACTGTCGTGTTCTTCGCTAGATTTGCTCTTCGTGCGACCGTCTCTCCCTGCCAAACGTAAAGGGGTCCTTCCCTGGGTCCCTTAGGTGATCGCGGATTCGTCCCCGACAACTGCCTGAACTGCTACCGCTCCTTACTCGGCCACGGTTCATCGTGGCTGACAGACCGATCGACCGGTATGTACACAGACAATGCTACGTACGCTTCGACCGGGTGGGTCCCAGCTGTCAGGGAGGATAAGGACGCACTTCCTTGCATGCGAAGATATAGCTGGTGGGTCCCAGTTGTCAGGGGGAAGAATCAATTTTTTTGCCCGTAATATGGACGCACTTCCTTGCGTGCGAAGATGTAGCTGGTGGGTCCCAGCTGTCAGGGGGGAAATGTTTTTTTCGCAAAATATGGCGGCCCTTCTGGTGGGTCCCCGCTGTCAGGTGGAGGAATCATTATTTTGCGCGTAATAAGGAGGCACTTCCTTGCTACGACCGTGGACCCAGCTGTCAGCCTCTCCACGTACAGTCCTCTTCCGATGGAAGTTGTTCCTTGACCACGTTGACCACGTCGCATCGAGAGCACCAAGGCGGGGACAACGGCGAGGCCTAGGAAGGGAATGACCAGGAGCCGGGGAAGACTCGGCAGTTGTTTCCCACACGGAGGGGAGTACGAGGGTTTACTGCTTCGGCTGCAGTGTGAGGCTGCCGTCGCCGGAGAATAACTGGAGGTCTGTTGGAGTACAGGGATGGCCAGGCCAGCGATGGTAGTAGGGTGGTGCGGTGAGGCCTACGCGGCAGCACAGCCGGCCACGGGGCGCAAGAGCAGGCGGCTCGGCCGGTGATGGTTTGGGCGGCTGGAGCAAGAAGACCAGAGGTTGAAGAAGCACAACGGGCGTTGGATGGACATTGTACGGTCGCTGCAACTAGAATCGTTTATATTGACTAAGTTGACAAATCCTGCGTCCCCGTCAACTTAGTAGGCCCGCATGTCAGCCTCCAAATAAGGTGGGTCCCAGCTAGCAGGGGGTATTCCTTTTTTTGTGCGTAATAAGGAGGCACTTCCTTGCGTGCGAAGATATAGCTGGTGGGTCTGAGCTGTCAGCGGGTGGAACGTTTTTTCGCGAAATACCGAGGCCCTTCCGGTGGGTCCTTGCTGTTAGGTGGAGGAATCATTATTTTGCGCGTAATAAGGAGGCACTTACTTGCGTACGGCTGTGGACCAAGCTGTCAGCCTCTCCACGTACAGTCCTCTTCCGATGGATGTCATTCGTTGACCACGTTCACCACGCCTCGCCGATAGCACCAGGGCGGTGGACAACGGCGAGGCCTAGGAAGGGAACGACCCGGAGCCGGGGAAGACTCGGCAGTAGTTGCCCACACGATGGGGAGTACGAGGGTTTACTGGTTCGGCTGTCTTCGCCGGAAAATAACAGGAGGTGTGGGTGAGTAGAGGAATGGCCTGGCCAGCGATGGAGTAGGGTGGGGCGGTGCGGCCTGTGCAGCAGCACAACCGGCCACGGGAGGCGGGAGCAGGCAGTCCCACCAGCGCTGGTTTGGGCGGCTGGAGCAAGAAGATCAGATATTGAAGAAGTAGCACGACCGTTGGATTAACATCCAACGATCACTGCTGCTAGAATCGTTTGTGGACTAAGTTGACAAAGCCTTTCGTACACGTCAACCTAGTAGACCCACAAGTCAGCCTCCAAATCTGTCCCAAACAGCATACAGCCCGAAATTTCTAGCCAGATTCAAATTAATTTAAAAACTAAACATACCTTAATTTAAATCCAATGAAATTTTACCCGCCCAAAAACAATGAAATTTAAAATATCAAAATCTGAAAGAAAAAAGTATTTTGGAACTAATTGCCTGTTTGCTGGATTTTTTCATTTTACAGCCCATTTCTTATTACTTACAGCCCATTTCTTATTACTTATAGCCCATTTTCTGGGGAAGCCCGAATGCATCCCTCCTCGTCTTGAAAGATTTCCGGCCCAACAGGGCATAGAAAAGCAAGTAGGCCTACGTTGGTTATTCTGCAAAAAACAAAATAGCTGGGCTAGCCATTTTCAGAAAGGAAAAAAACTGGGCTGGTCATGTGGTAAACATATGAAATAAAAGCCTGGGCTAGACGGGCCACAGCTCCCGCACAACCCAGTTGATACCCTTCTCCGTCCCGAAAACAAAAAAAAAAGAAAATACTGCGCGCGCTGCTGGCTCCCGGGTGTCTGCCGCTCCTTGTGCAGTTATCTCGCTTGTTGACTACGTTCACAGTGGCGTGCGACCCAGATGTCAGGGAACCATCAGGAGGAACCCTTTTTTTCTTCTAATGAAGGAGGCACTTGCTTGCCTACTGCCATGATCCTGGTGGGTCCCTACTGTCATCCTCACCATGTATAGTCATCTCCTTATTCCTCTCGGTTGTTGACCATGTTGACAACACCGGAGGGCGGCGCCACGGCAAACGAACCAAGACGGAGGACGATGGTGAGGCCTCGTACGGGAACGAACAGGAGCCGAGGAAGATGCGCAGAGTTTTATGGTGCGATGTGTCCATGATGCGTGCGCGGAAGCACAACCAGCCGTGGGAGGCGCGAGCAGGCGGTCCCACCGGCGCTGGTTTGGCTTTGGCGGCTGGAGGAAGAAGAGACTGAAGAAACATGAAAGACGTTGAATGTCAATCCAACAGTCAAGGTTGGCACAATCGTTTGTTGACTAAGCCGACACCACATAGCAAACTTTTTTATAGGAAGAAAAGAAAAACTGGGCTCGTTCACCAGATAACATTCCCGAAACTGCGACCGTTTGATCTTGCGTCATAACTAAAACTGCCAGGAAAATGCTTTCGTTTGCCGTCCTCCTCCCAGGGAACGTACGCCACATAAGTGACTAGGACCCTTGGTTTTCAACCGAGAGGTCTTGGGTTCGAGTCCCAGGAACCCTCAATTTTCTCCTCCTTCCTTCCTCGCAAAAAAAAAAGAAAATCAAAGACTTGAGAAGGCGTACAGAACAAGCTAGTGTACCAGTAAAGAGACGTTGCTGAGTTTTAGAAAAAAGAGAGACGTGCTCCTGTAGCTGGTTTGAATCCAAACCTAGACTATGACTATATATGGTGCTATGCTACTCTGCAAGTAATGAAACTGACATATCCAACGTTCGCTTCTCTTCTTCTCTACTTACTCTGCCTAGCATCAGAAGTTTTGGCCGCAGCAACCATGTTCGCTGGCGGCTCGTCCACCTGCTCTTCAGCAGGCAACAACCAGATGTGTGCCAAGTCACCACCCGTACCATCGCGTGTGGGTCTCATCACACACCCGCCGGCACACGCACCGCAGCCGGTTGCTCATCGCAACCCGCTGCCGTTGGTGTGGTGCCACTGCTGCAAATCACGGAGAGTCATCCGTCGCGTCTCAACCACAATCCTCAACCCTGGCCGAGTCTTCTACAAATGCCCGAATCATGGGGTAATAATATGTTTAAGTGTTGTTTCGCTGCTTTCAATTGTTGATTTTTTTAATAGTTTGGTTGATGATCTTCCAATTTGATTCGTGCAGAAAAGGGAAGATTCGTGTGATTTGTATTTCTGGGAAGTTGCTGATGTGGGGGAATGGAACTACATTGATTATTTGGTTAGCCGAGGAATCCCAATACCAGTAGGTTGGGGTGTTGGACAAGTAACTGAAGGAACGGCAGAAGAGGAAGATGCAGAGCAGAAGGTTAAAGATGCAGTTCCTCTGATCATGGCCAAGCAACAGCTGCTGAACGGCCTTGACAGCAATGAGGAGATGAAAGAGCTTGTGAAGATAATGGGCAAAATCGATGTGCTCTGTAGGATCATTGTCTCTTTATTTGCAATGTATGTAGCACTCATGATGTATTCAGTGGCTATGACATGAGCACTTTGCTGAAACTAGTAATGAATGAAACCTGTTTAGCAGGCTGGGCGTAGTGTTGTGAACATCTAATGATTTTTATTAACGGAAATCGGGGGGTATCCCCTTTTGCTCATAAATAAATAAATAGCAGAGGCCCTTTTGCTAATAAATAAATAAATTAGCAGAGGCCCTGTCGGGTCAGCTTCGTTCCCATTCGAAGACGTAGAGCAAATTGCAGTCCAACAGGAAACTATGTCATCAAATACAAGTTTCACAACCAAATATGAGTACAACTAAACAAGAAAGTCATCATGTTTTAGTCGTCATACAATCACCAAACACAAATCAACATACATAATAAGTGATGTTCTCACAGCAAAATACTAAACAACAACTTCATCGGGTTTTAGTTGTCATAGCAAACACAATTTCACATAGTAGATAAAAAGTCATCTTCTGACAGGCAAATATGACAAAAGCAATTTAATCATCATCCGCAGTAGCAGCGTTAACATCTTCGCCATGTGTATCAGTCTGAATCGTAATTCCCCCAGTGTCATCTTCTTCTTCATCCTCAATGTCCTCGAACGTTGGCGTCTTATTGATCAACTCTCGTATGTCCACAGCCCGACAGGAAATCTTTTCGCCAGCGTCATTGACGTGATGGTTCTCAAAGATATTAGGAACATCTATGGAATCTTCTACATCAGGAGGAGTGTAAGCATCATCTTGTTGTGCAACTTCATTAAACGAATTCCTCTGCTCAAACCTTTGCAATACTCTCCAGTCATCGCTACGTGCATATGTGTCTTCCAAGAAAAATATCTGTGTTGCTTGATTTGCCAAAATAAAAGGCTCGTCAGTCTGGTACGCCGCCTTGACATTGATGGATTTGAAATAATCATCAGCTCTGGGTTTTGCGATCCTGGAAAACAGGTTATACCAACGACAACACAACAGAACCACATACCGATGAACCTTGAAACTGAAGATATACTGCAACTAACAATGTCTGTTATGTTAGCATACATTTTAGTTGTCTCTTCGCCGTACTTATCTGTGCTCATGATGGCACTGTTTTGTGTCTTCCTACCTTAGTCGCGTGCAAGGGTGTTGTAGCGCACATCTGCAACAACGCAAGATTCATAATGTCTTACCCGAGTATCAGGACCCATTGCTAGTGCGTAAAGGGCTTCATTAATTGCCTGTCCATCCTCCCGCATCTTCTTAACCTGTGGTTAGAAAATAGACAATCTTATGTACTCAATATATTAAAAAAACTGACAGTGCAATTCAAAAGCTTACATGGCTCTTGAACCATTTCTCAAATCTTGCCATAACCAGTTTGTCAATGTTTCTTGGATTTTGCGGCAGTAACTCCTTTTTGTAGATGCTGTAGAACATAGTGATCGCGTCAAACATCTATATATATATAAGAATGTGCTGCAAGTTTAGTATATTACGATGTATAAGCTGCAGTACTTTGCACTTACTCGATATAAGGTAGAATCTCAGGACAGTTATTCAACACATACCAAATCATTTTATCCAAATCTTTAGGTTTGTCATCTTGTCAACTCTTCCCTGTAACTCGAATAGAACAATCGAAAACATTGAGCTCGGGATTGTCTTCACCCACCTCTTTGCTAAGCTGACTAGCTGTTTCAATGTATTTTGAGCAGAATGTCAATGCTTCTGTAGCAATGTAGGCCTCTGCAATGGAACCCTTAGGTCTAGCTATGTTCCTAACATAGCCCTTGAAATTGCCTAGCCGCCTTTCAATAAGGTACATCCAGCCATACTGTACTGGACCTCTAAGTAGTGCCTCATCAGGTAGATGAACATCCAAATGCACCATCACATCAAAGAAGGCTGGAGGATATATCTTCTCAAGGTCGCATATGATAGTTGGTATCTTGTCTCTAAGATGCTCCAAAGCATCTATCATGATATTTCTACTGCAGAGTTCCCTGAAGAATTATCCCAACTCTGCAACTGCTCTGTATAAGTCAGGGCGGCCCAATCCTCTAAGGATAACAGGTAAAACCCTTTGAAGTAGGACGTGGCAGTCATGAGTTTTCAACCCTTGTACCTTGTTTCCATCTGCACTGACTCTCCTTTTAGGGTTGGAAGCAAATCCATGTGGGGATCTCACACGTGACAGGACCTTGCAGAATTTTTTTCTTTTTACCTTGTCCAAGACGTACACAACTGGTGCCATATCCCATGGTTTACCTTCATCTTCCACCTGCAAATCCTTTATGATACCCAGGTGTGTCAAATCAATACTAGATTTTAAGGTATCTTTCGTCTTGCCTTCAATATTAAGAAGTGTGCCGATAATGCTGTCACATATATTTTTCTTGATGTGCATCACATCAAGATTATGCCGCAGATCCAAATCTTTCCAATACTCCAAGTCCCATAAAGTGGACATGTGGGTAAACAATAATCTCTCTTGTGCCCTGCCACACTTCCTTTTCCCGCTACCATTATCAGGATGGTTTCCTGGTGTAATATGCCTGACCTTCTCTAATTCCACTTGCAACTCATCACCGGTGACTCTCTTTGGTGCATCACGGTTTTCATGCTTTGCATTGTACACATGTCTTCGGTATTTTGTAGGACATGACTTGTCCTTGGCAAGGAAATGGCGGTGTCCAATGTAACAAATCTTGTTAAGTATTGCGTATGACAGCGGATTCTTGTCACAGCGAACACATGCATTGTAACCATGTGTCATTCGCCCTGACATAGTGCCCAAAGCTGGATAATCATGGATGCACCAAATTATAACAACACGCAGAAAGAAATCAGCTGGTGGGTTGTTATATAGGTCTCGAGTGAGAACACCCCTCCATAGCTGTTGAAGTTCCTCCACAAGAGGCTCCATGAATAAATCAAAATCCTTTCTAGGACTTTTTGGACCTGGGATGAGCAAGGCCATCATGTAGTTTGATTCTTTGGTGTAGACATTTGGAGGCATGTTGTAAGGGATAACAAGCACTAGCCACATGCTATATGTGGCGCTCTGGTGGCCAAATGGGTTAAATCCATCTATAGCTAAGCCAAGTCTAATGTTTCTCTGGTCAGTAGCAAACTTTTTGTGTTTCTGATTGAAGCTTTTCCAGTCACTACCATGAGATGGATGGCTCATTACATTCTGATCTTTGTACTCCTGGTTCCTAGAATGCCACAGTACATCCTCTCTTGTTTCAGCATCATGAAACAACCTCTGCAATCTTGGTATAATTGGAAAATGTCTCAGAACATTATGAGGAATCCTCTTCACAGCATTGCCATCTTTCCATCTTGATGATTTGCATTTTGGGCATTCACTTAAGTTGGCATAATCCTTCCGGAATAGAACACAATTATTCTTACAAACATGGATCATATCATATCCAATTCCAACTGCACGAAGGAAATTCTTCATTTTACTGTAGGTGTGTGGCAGCTCAGACGCACCTGGGAAAGATTTGCGGAAAGCAGCCAACATCGCATCAAATAATTTGTTGGTCATCCGCTCAGATGTCTTCACCTAAAGAAAGGTGACCATAGCTGAGAATACTGACAACTTATTTCCTGGGGTGACAGCCATGTTGCATTGTTCCAACATGCGGGCCCACCGGTTTTCTTCTGCAGGTGAAAGTTCACGAAATGCGTGAGCATTTCGTAGCATTGTTTCAATGTTGGTCAAACTCACTGGCTCCGCCACCACCTCCTCCTCCTCTTCCACCTGAGCATCAGGCAGATCAAGATGGTGATCTGCTGCTTCCACATAGTCAGTAACATTGACGTTCACGGCTTCACCATGATGAACCCACCTAGTATATGTGACCGACATCCCATACAAGTGTAGATGATTTTGCACAGTTGACTGGGGTCTTGTAACTGAATTCATACAACTGCTACACAGGAAGAGCACATCTGATTTTGGACCACCGTACTCAGTTTTGATAAAGTTCATGAAGTTTTCAACCCCCTCGACATATGCAGCGGAGAATCTTCGAGCATAAGTTATCCAAGTCCTGCCCATCTGTTATACATACAAATTAGTTCTTCTACTAGATATTACAGGAAAAACATATATGCTTTTTTATGAAGTCCAGAAAAAAAAATACCTTGGTTGATGTCTAAAGCTATGGCAAGATATTTGGACAAGCAGATCTAAGTAACGAAATATATGTAAAGCTAATTCAGCAAACATATTTGAGTGCTAAATTATGGCAGGCTATTTCAACAGTCAATGAGGCCGAGCACACAGCCATCGAAGGCCATCTCAGCAACAAAGATCGAGTATAAAACGGTGTAGAGATATTTCACCTAACAGATTGGCTACTAGACCATGGCAATCTACGTCACAATAAATATATGGCAGGATATTTTAGCAACTAATCGGGCGTGGCATGCCATCTCAGCTAAGTAGATTGAGTGCAGAACAGGGCAAGGAAGCTTCTTAAGCAGAGCATATTGACTGTAAACTATTTCGGTAAACAATGAGATTAACAGCGTCTATCAGCTAACATTCAGCGCTACTCCGACATGCACGGGGCCTCAGTCTAGAATGCGTGTACCATGGGAGAAGCTGACCACCGTGCGTCTCCACAAGAACGTCGCCAGCGGTGGCGGCGCGGCTAGAGGATGGCAGTCTATGAGAGCATACTGTGGGAGCGAGAGGATCACCGTGCGTCCCCTTGATGAACCGCGGCGCCGACGTATCAGCGCGGCGGGGAGGGTGGCTTTGGTGGAGCGAATGGAGTGGTGTGGGCCGGGGGGAGGGGGGTTTGGGGAATATTATTGGCTAGTTGGCCGAAGGGCAGTTGAATTTGGGATTTGGGGGGAATTTTCGCGCGGTGGGCGGGGGAGTTTGGCGCATGGTCGGTTTCTCCAAGTGCAGTCCCATGTGTCAGTGAAGAGGCAAGCCGAAGCATGTTCTATTTGCATGAGCCGTGTGCAGGACCCACCGTGTGAGGGGTGCAATGCGACCGTGACAGGCGTGCTGTGAGTGTACCACCTTTTTCCTTTTAAACTTGGTGCTTCACGCGATCCATCGATACCACTACTAGTAATCCGGTAATCCCGACTAAAACGGCACGGCCGGGTCTTTTCCCGTGCGATATGCTGGGAGGTTGGCTTAGTTGGTTTTTTTAGGGCGAGTAATGCTACACCTACGTAATCCCAGTTACGTAAATAACGTAATGTGAAACGTGTGGGATATTGATTGGAGATTGGGGGGAGGGAGGGGCCCACCACCATGAAAATCAGGGGGGAGAGAGAGAGGTAATTTATGTTAACCCTTTCATAGGTTCCCGTAGATGTAGAAAGATGTGAAATGCGTGAATGTGTAGTGGACGTACTATTGGAGTGCCTAAGATAAATTGTGTATGTAGACCCTATGTGTTTATTTACTTCACATGTTAGCTTTGTCTCGGGTCAAACCTTCTAAGTTTATACACACAAAAATGAATCATCATTCCATATATTTCATACTCCTACAATATATCTTACTATTATTGTGAAATTTCATAAACACCAGACGAGATTCATGCAAACACGGCAGATTTTCATTACATTTCGAACTTTTATCGGACAGAAAAATAAAAGAAACCCGACCCTAAACCTATTCTATAGCGGCGACCGACGTCCTCCATCTGCCGTCTCCATGTACGGGGGCAGGGTTCAAGACCCGTGAAGTGAAGGTGCGGTCTCCGGCGAGGAAGAGTAGAACACGGGAGACAGACCGGCCAGTTGGCACACCATGCCTTGCCGCCTCCCATGCCCTACTCATCCTCGGAGGAGTCCCAGACCTCGGCGGTGCCGGTGGACGTGAGGTCGATGATGATGGACGTGGATGGTCCATCGCTTCACCTGCCACATGCGCCACCAAACGTTGGACGGCGGCAAGTAGGACGCGTGGTTGACGGTGCTCCCGTCGTCGGCCGCCAGTGTGGCCACCGCTTGTGCGATCGCGTCCGCGTCCGGCTACGCCGCTATTACGTTGCGAGCGGCGATTTGAGCGAGGGCGGCGACCTTGAGCTTCATCCCCGAAGACAAGCTCTCCCGCAGAGCGTTCGCGCTCGCGGTCATGGTGGATGTGGTGCCAGGTAGCAGGAGGATGCGCTATGGTGTGGAGTTCAGCTGGGCGTTGCCGCTTTAAGTAGCGCATTCCGGTGAGGCCAAGCGTCCGGGTGCGTCATTAAGTCACCGGAGTTGGTTCCTCGGGCACCGAGCCTCTTAATGATGGAATACGGACGGACGACATGAATGCGGGCAGCTGGCGCCGGCTGGGAACGCACGCGCGCGACGGCGCAAGGGATGAGGGTTTTTGGTGTGCCAGGGTAGTCAGCTGCGGTCGTGGCAATGTTGGAAATGCCCTTTGCTCACATGCAATCCGCACATCTCATTGAAAAAGCAAGACGACCCGGCATGGTCTCAGGTCCTGGGGATGCAGTTGGCCACGCTAAAACACTCCGCAGAAGCGGCGCAGCGCACGCGCACTTCGGTGCCCCATGCATCCTTGACGAGCCGGGTGTTGATCTGCTAGTCGTGCCACAACGCTAACGCCACCCTCGGCACCCTGAAGCCGAGCGTGTCCAGCGACGATGAGTGTGTAGCTCATCGCGGTCGCCGTGTCCAGAGGCGGTGCGGGAGCTACGCCACGTTGCTGGCCCCCACGACCCACATGAATGGTTGTCGGTGGCGAGGAGGTCGTGGGCCAGCTCCTCCATTTGACCATGTTCCGGCAGTAGTAACTATTCTAGTCCCTGTGTACTCCCTCTGTTTTCATTTACTCCGTATTTTAGCTTTGCTCAAAGTCAAGCTTTGTAAACTTTGACAAAGTTTATAGACAGAAATAATAACATATACAATAACAAATCAATACCATTAGATTCATTATTGAATATACCCTCTTCTCCATCGATCATGCCGCCCTCTGGTCGAGTCCATCCTCCCGCATGCCTCATTTGAACATTCTGCCGAGTGTCATTCGCATGTGGGCATAGACCATGCTTGTATTTCCAATGTTGTAATTTGTCCGACATGCATACAGACAAGCGGTTCATTGAAATTTTCACTTTGCCTCCGCTGCGTGCCGCTTCCCATCTTAGTTTTGACATCCCATTCGGTTCATGCCCCGACACATCTTGACGAGATCGATTGATGTTGAGAGATCAAGTGCATGTTGTGCAAGGAGATAAAGGTTTGGTGTGTTTCTATGATAGAAATGACCCGGGGGGGGGGGTCTGTGTGTGCGTGTCGGTCATGTACCATCTAGCTAGATCGGTTGAAAGAGGACTAGGGTGGGTCCGGAGATCTACCGATCTACAGAGGGGCAGAGAGGATGAAGGTATGCTTAAAAAAGATAGATGAAAGGTTTGGTTACAATTAATGCATGGCAGAGTGACCTAGGCGTGTGTCGAAGAGCGACCTGACGACGAGCGAGATACAATCCCGATACCTCAGGAGATCAATTAGGTTTGACAAGCACAAAGAGGAAGAGAGGTGGTATGTGCGTGTGTGTGTGCGAGAGAGAGAGAGAGAGGGAGGAAGAGAGGGAGAGAGAGAGACCCCGAGATGAAACCGAGAGAGAGCGAGTGGGTGAATGTGTGATACCTAAGGCGGATTCAAAATTTTGAACCGGTGATCATAGCATCAGCAAATCATATATAAAGGGTATTCAATGTTCGTTTCGCTTTTGAACGTACAATATACTCCCTCCGATCCTTTCTAGTTTACATATAAGTTTTATGTGTAGTCAAAGTATCTCTACTTTGATCAAACTTGCAGAAAAAAGTATCAACATTCAACAACGCCCAATCAATATTGTTAGATTCGTACGTACTCCTAGATTTTTATTAAAACAGAAATGGTTTCCAATTTGTTTTCAAACACGTGAATGCTTGTTCTCGCGCATGCTCTTCCTACTAGGATTTCGCCACGTATAGCCAGTCCAATAGTAACTTTTTTAAGCTCCCTGTCCAATAGTAGTAGAAGTAGTAGTACTAGTGGAGTACTGACAACATCTGCAGTAGAGTATGCAGTGCTCCATAGTACTAGTAGTATACTCCCTCCATTTTTATTTACTTCGCATAAAACGGAGGGAGTACTAGTAACACTCGGCCGACCTCTCTCTCTTCTAGTAGTATAAATGACGCGGGCGGGGGAGGGGGAGGGACGTCGGTTTGCTCTCAACTACGGTCCCACAAGCGAGCGAAAACGCAAGATGAAGTGTGTTCCATTCGGTGAGCTACGTGGAGGGTCCAGCGTGCCGAGGTGCAACGCGAACGCGACAAGAGTGATGTACACCGTCCATTCCTTATGAACTTGCATAGTTCGAGTACTCCTTTTTTTAACACAGTACAGACGCAAGCGCTCATACATGCGCGCATACACTCACCCGCATGAACGCACACATGCACATCCTACCCCTATGAGCACCTTCGAGAGACTGAGCCGTCATACCTCTATCTCTACTCTTATCTCTACTCTCGGTGATGACGGTGTGCCTGCCATCTTGCAATATAGACCGTCCGATCTATATCTGACGGATAGAAAGCAAACTATGGCAATTTTGCAAAAGTTTACCCGCACCTCTATCGTTCATCCTTATCTCCCACAACTTCATTGTTGAGTAATTAAAAAAGGAAGCCTCTAGAACAATCTGGCATGGTGGCTGCTGCCGGCGTTGTCCATCCCCATGCCTCCGCTAAGTCCGACCACCAATCACCACCGCGCCCCACTCCTCCTCACCTTATCTCTCATCTTTCTCGAAATATCATTTTTCAATGAAATTCTCGAGATACCATTTTTCGATGAAATTCTCGAGATATCATAAAAAAATGCATCCTGATGTTCCGTGCAATGCACGGGCATCTTGCTAGTCATCTTAAGATTTACGAAGTCACCGCCTCGTCGTCGACAGGAACGGTGGGGAGGTCCGGACGTCTGCCATGTGAAACTCCAAAACTTTGGTCCCATCCCACCCCACAACTCTCCAGGCTCCAGCTGTCCGGCTTTGCAAACTCCACACAGTCAAAACCGATTGACCGGTCATCACCAGAACCACTATTCACACCAGAACCTTCGCTGCTAGGCCTACGCCAGCTACTTGTCGGCCGGTCACGACTGCCCCAAAACAACACCTCCTCTCCAGCCCATTCACCCACCTTTCGATCCCCTAGCCCGCATCAGCCGCCCCCTAGTTCGCCGGAAAGCCATGGTGCGCCGCAAGATCACGTACTACAAGATGCTGACGTCGGAGCACCGCGCAGAAATCGCGGTGGCGGTCGGCGCCACAGACCTCCGTTCCCAAGCTCGCTTTGCGGTGGGCCAATCCCCGAGTTCTATGGAGCCAAGCTCCGTGGAGGAGGAAGCTGATCCAATGTTCATGGCGGAGGTCACGGCCCAGAAGGCCCCCGATGCGTATGAGACGATGGACGTCGACTTCGTGCCGGCATCTGGGTCCCCCATGGTGCAGGCAGACCAGCGGTTCAACTTGGCGATCCTAAAGGAGGACCGGGAGGCGGAGGCTCAACTCGACGCGGAGCGCGCGGATGTCGCTGCCATCAAGGCCCTCCTGTAGGCGGAACCGGATGTCATGGATGTGAACGGGCGGCGGAGGCTCAACTTGACGCAGAGCGCGCAGATGCCGCTGCCATCGAGGCCCTTCTGCAGGCGGAAACGGACGTCCTGGACTTGAACCGGGCTGCGGAGGCTCAACTCGACGTGGAGCTCACGGATGCCGCTGTCATCGAGGCCCTCCTGCAGGCGGAACCGAACGTCGTGGACGTGAATCGGGCGGTGCTCGCATCCGTGCAGAGCGCTCACACGCTCCGCGTGAACGAGTAGCTGGAGGCCGAGGACAACCACGGTGCGGAGACGCACGTCAGCAGCTACGGCTGGTTCGCACCGGCAGCCAAAGATGACGAGGCCGTCTTGTTCCGCGAGCAATGATAGTTTTTCTTTATGTTGCTATTTTTTGGGATCTTTTGCTGTGTAAAAACATATATTTATGCAAGTCGCCTGACTTTCATCATTTGGGTCAGTCGACCATTTCAGGCGGTTGGATGAATATCCTACGTCTCCTAACCCTTCTTCTTCCTCACCTCTTCTTCTTCCCCAACAGACCACCGCACGGGCCGCACGGATCTTCCCCAACATGCGGTTGGATAAACATACTGTATGAACGAAAATTATGTGTCAGTGGTAGGATGGTTGAGTTTGGTTTGATCACATACGGTAGCACGTGTCAGTGAGGTTGCGTTCCCTTGGTTGGGTTTGCGGCGTGCAGGAGCGACTGTGTGAGGGTGCGGTGCGACCGCGACAGCCGTGCGCAAGTGTACCTCCTTTTCATTTTGAAAAACTTTAGGCAAGCTTGGCAAAAATGTGTGGCGAAGTATGGCAATGCAAGGCCTAGGCCCAAACAGGATACAAGTATGTACTCCCTCCGTTTCTTTTTAGTCTGCATATAAGATTTGGTCAAAGTCAAACTTGTCAACTTTGACTAAGTTTATAGAAAAAAATATCAAGATTCACAATATGAAATCAATATTGTTAGAAAGGCGGGGTTTTCCTTCACGGGATTGATCAATACAAATCCTCGTTTGACGTGTTAATTAATGCGTATTTTTTTCTCCAATGCCCAAAGAGCTAACCATCTCACTCCTCATTGCTTGATTAATGCAGTGCCATGCAAACCAACCTTCTCACTTCCGCATGCATGCAAGGGTACATTAATGTCCATGGTTCCTAGTACGAGGCAAACCCCATCAATTTTGCCTCTATTAGTGTTAGTGGCCTTCTGCAAATTGTAATTTTGATACTGGCCTTGTATAAAAAAAATGGAGGTACTAACTATTTGACTTCCTTCCCCATTGCGGTGACGTCGACGATATCTCGAACGTTGTGGCTTTGGTGAAGTGCGTTCGACGGAGCACACCATTGAGGGAGACCAAGGTAAGTCATTCGCAAGTGCCGCCTGCAAGCCGAGACAACCGCCTTCTTTGCATCCAGGAAGTCCGTTGAACCAAAGGAGGCGTAAATGTACTAGTACTACACAATAGCGTCGTCCATCCAGCTTAGTGCGGTAAGGTGGTTTCTCGAAGAAGACGATGGAGAAGCGGAGTCAGCGAAGAGTGAAATGATGGTTGCTTTGTCCGTGCTTTGTGATTTGATGCCTCACTGCTTTATGATTTGTGATAGAAGGGACAGGGGAGTAGACTCTATGCTCTATACTGTACATGCGTCCAAGCACGGGAGAAAGAGGAGAGAGGTTTCATTTTTCTATTCCTTCAATCAATCAATTAGGGAGCTTCGGTTCTATCTTTTTGGCTTTGGCAGCACCCTCCACAATGGTTCCCATCAATGCCAAAAGCTATTTTCACATTTGGCTACACATTGTGGATGCCCTTAACCGTACCACTTGGTTTTGCTCCTGTGTGCTATCTATACAAATCTCGATTATATTGATCTAAAAAATTATAGTATCAAGATTAGTAAAAAGGAGGTGATTTTGCCGCGTGGAAGGCGGGGGAGGTTTCTTATTTTTAGAGGACGTTGGCCTGGCGGTTTGCTAACATGCGGTCCCACGTGTCAGTGCTTTACCAAGCCGATCCGCGTCCCACATGAGGCAGAACAACGGCAGAAGCAACACGTGGTTAACTTGAAGAAGATGAGGGAGAAGCGGATTCAGCAACGAGTGAAATGATGGTTGCTTCGTCCCTCCAACTTATTTTTTTAGCATTACTGCGTCCCTCCAACTTAACTGCGGGAAAGATGTAGCTTTGTGATTTGACGCCTCATTGCTCATTACTACGCCGGCGCCATGACTGGGGTGCTTCACCCCTGCTGCTCTGCACTGTTATTTCGGTATGGCACGTGGACCCGGTTGCTTGATGTCCCACATGTCGGCGAAAGGGACTAGAACATTTATGAAAGCGAGCGCTCCACTCTTACGACGGAGGAGTACATGACACGGCGGCCCAGTGAACTGTTACTTGTACTGTAGTACTACTATAGTTTTGTTGTTTCGCATGATCCATCGATACAAACCCGATTAAATAGGCAAGGGCGGGGTTTTTCCCGCGCGGTAGATGATACTAGCCATACATTTCAAAGGCAATTTTAATGTATGCATACTGAATAATTAAGTAACAATATGAGATCTAGTAAAACTAAAAACACATATGATTTATTGTGTTAGAGCGTAGTAGTAGTGTTGTATTGCATAGTTGTTAGATGTAACATGCGAGAACGTGTAGAGATGTACTTTTGGAGGGCCTACAGAGAGAAAATGGGTATAAAGTGGATTCAAATATTTGTATTTGTCTTCATAGCATTTGTAACTCATATCTACAGTTTGTACAGTAGACGTGAATGCTTGTCCGCTCTTACTAAACTAGTACAGCAATAATGGGGTGGCGTGCGCCAATTTAGGCACTGGCACGTTGGCCTACTCGGCTCCACAGAGAGAGCGAGAGAAGAGATAAATACACTGGCGGTCAGTGTATTTCAAGCGAAAAGCGTAATACGGTCACCGGACTTCAGAATACGCTCATTACGGTCACCAAACTTCAGAATACGCTCATTACGGTCACTATATATGTTTTGCGGTGATTATACGATCACTTGCTTAGCATTCAACATCGGATTGCACTCTGTTGACCAGCCAAATAGTCTGCGTGGCACTATGTTGACTGGTTAAATTGACCATGTTCCTTGTGGGTCCCACCTGTCAATTCGCATAGGAAAAAGGTAAGATAAACACAAATTTACGCAGGCGCAACAAGACTCAAACCCGTGCGCGGGAACCACCTGGTTGTGTATGTGTCTGTCAGGGCCTGATGTGTGCGCATGCACGTGTAGGTTGAGCAATTGAGCGTAAGCGTGTGTGTTAGTCGTGTGGTGTGTGCATGCATGCGTGCGTGTGTGTGTGTGAGAGTGTTGCGTGCATGCGTGTGTACGTGTGAGTGTTGCGTGCGTGCATTACTACGTGTGTACGTGTGAGTGTTGCGTGCGTGGTTGCGTGTGTACATGTGAGTGTTGCGTGCATGCAGTTCCTGTGCATGCGTGCGTGTGTGTATAATAATCACCACACCAGCTCCTGTGTGTTAAAACAGACGGCTCAGCATACCAATACAAGGCCACCTTGTCCGCTATGCCCGCGGTCATGACTTCGAACCACCGTCCAATATATTTTTATCGTTTGTTTTCATTCTTATACACGCCGACAGGTGGGCCCAATGGTAGTGAGATAATGTGGTGCAACACTAGAGGTGCCACGTGGAGCGTTTAACTGGTCAACTAGTCGTGTCTTGAGCAAATACAGAGCTGTACGGTGAGCCCGTGACTGTATAATAACCAGAAAACGTAAATGGTGACCGTAATGAGTGGATTCTGAAGTCCAATGTACGTATCGTGCTTTCGCTTCAAATACAATGATCGTCACTGTATATATCACGAGAGAAAGATGAAACATGCGTGAATGTGCTGGGGGCGTACTTTTAGAGGACCTGGAGATAGTTTGTGTGCGTACGTGAAAGGGGCGTGGAGGGGGTGTATGCGATGGAGAGAGAGAGATGCTATTCGTTTCTCTTTATTATGACTAACTTTATATATAGTATAAAAATATAAAAATTCCCAGTGCGGAATAAATGTCATTGGGTGCACCATGCAATGCAAATTAACATTCATACTCCTCCGTATAACTTTGTAATGTTGTATATGTAGAAATTCTAAAATAATTTTTTGTCCACACTTTGTGTGGTTTTATTCAAAAGGAATGTTGTATGCGAAATAAACGTGAAGAGAGGGCCTTTTAGATCAATGGGGTACGTGATGTAACATGAGTGAATGTGTAGTTGACGTATTTGGCAGGGCCTGTAATTCCAAATGTGAAGCAAGTCTCCGTATCTTATTGGTGAAACTGAAGAGAGGGTATGTGTGCGTATTACGTATTCGAGAGAGGCATGGATAGAGGGGCTGGCCGGGGGGGGGGCGACGTGGGAGAGATAACACGAGAAATGAGAGAGGTCTAGAGAGAGAGAGACGAATAGGATGTCACGGCGAGAGATGCCCTTGAGTGTGTATATGCAAGGGGGGAGGGGATAGAGGCATGAGGAGAAAATATTTTGTGTGGTGTTTGTGTTGGTATGTGTGGGTGTGAGAAGATAGCGAGACCTAGGGGCGGAGGGTGTGTCACCGCATGAGGTCCGGTGGGCTGAGGTGAGGCCCTTGGTTTGGTTCCGTCCTGCGCCACATTGGTCGGCCCGTGACGCATTCAGGGAGACCCATGGAGGACTAGTCATACAAGACAAAGATACCAGAGTCGTGAAGGACTCTGTGTCCACTGATAAAGCCGGCTAGGATTTGTAACCCTAGTGAAAGTGCGTTATATCGACTAGAGGGGGGTGAATAGGCGATTTTTACAAATTCGTCACTGAGGAAATACAACTTGAGGAATTTGCTAAGTGACGAACTACTAGCAGCGGAATAAGTACTCAGGTGCAAGCATAACATGGCAGTAACACAGTCATCATGATGATATGAAACAAGCACAGAGCACATGTAGCGTGTAAATAGGATAAGCAGGTTGAAGATAAGATGACTGAAGAATTAGGATTGAGGAAATTAATAAAGTCTTCAGTCAAAGTCTTCAAACAGTAACGATCAAGTTCATCAACACATGAATGAGGAAATGAAAGGGTTGAGGAAATAGAACCAGTAGCTTGGTGAAGACGATGATTTGGTAGACCAGTTCCAACTGCTGTGACAGTTGTACATCTGGTTGTAGCGGCTAGGTATTTAAACCTGAGGATACACAGTCCTCACCGTATTCTCCTTGAGCTAAGGTCACACAGACCTCACCCAATCACTCGTGTTAAGTCTTCAGGTGACTTCCAAACCTTCACAGACTCGGTCACTCGGCGATCCACAATTCCTCTTGGATGCTCTAGACAATGACGCCTAATCGTCTGGAGGATGCATAGTCCTCAAAGGTAACAAGCGTCGGTTCCACACAGGAACAATCTCTTCATTGATGCTCAATCACTTTGGGTTTTAGGTGTTTGGGTTTGGGTTTTTCCTCACTGATGATTTTCGCTCAAAGTACATGGAGGATGGGATGCTCTCAATGACAAGTGTCAGTTTCTCTCAGAGCAGCCAACCAGCTAGTGGTTGTAGGGGGCGGCTATTTATAGCCGTGAAGCAGCCCGACATGATAAGACATAAATGCCCTTCAATGATATGACCGTTAGGTGCATAAGATATTTTGGGACAGCTGGCGCGTAGCACAACAACGGTCGGAAATTTGAGCTCTCAAATTCCTCAGGGCTATCATGTTCCTCACTTGTAGGCAATCCGCACTGGCGAATTCCTAACTCCTCAGTCAGAATAAATTCCTCAGAGAACAGAAGATCTTCGTCTCTGTCACTGAAGAAATTGACTGAACTGTATGAGATTTCCAATGGCTTCACTCGAAAGGATTGGGTATGTGTAGGCTTTGAGATGAGCATCACTTGGAAACTTTTCCTTAGTTTTACCTCGACCCCCTTTAACAGTACGGTGTTTCCTATGACTCAAGAAAGAGAAAATGAAACTATGAAAACAAAAGTCTTCACGCTTCATAATCCTCGCATCAATATCAAAGTCTTCAAGGTCACACCAATTTCCTCATTTTCAAAGTCTTCAAGAAAACCAAAGTCTTCAAATGAAGACATTCAATTTTAGGGGTCGACTTTCTTCGGAAATATCAAACTCCTCATAGACTTATAGAACCTGTGTACACTCATAAACATATTAGTCCCTTAACCTATAAGTCTTCAATACACCAAAATCACTAAGGGGCACTAGATGCACTTACAATCTCCCCCTTTTTGGTGATTGATGACAAATAGGTTAAGTTTTCAACGGGGATAAACATATGAAGTGTAAATACTGATATTGAGGAATTTGATTGCAAGATATAGAAGAATTCCCCCTGAAGATGTGCATATTTGAGGAATTTGCTTTGGATTGCAAATGCACATTGTAGAGTAATATCATGGAGATCTCCCCCTATATCTTGTAATTCATACACGCATTTAACATATGATATGAAGAATTTAAAATGCATGATGAAATATGGTGTCTAACGAAATTCAGCATGCGTGCATTAAGGTACTTGAGGAAATAAGCATGCAAAAAGCAGTTCAAAAGTATCAGACCACCATAGGACTTAAGTTTACAACTCATCAGAGCAAAACACCTCAGAAGAGCAAGAGTTGTAACTTAACGGAAAAAAAACGCCCATATATAAGACCCGCTTGAAGACTAACTCAAATTTCTCCCCCTTTTGTCATTGAATGACCAAAAGGGACGAAAAATGAGGACTAACGCCCCTGAAGAATATCATTCGTTGTTGGGGTCGTCCGTTGGGGTAGGGCCTGCTGCAGTGTCGTTCAAATCTTCAGCTTCATCCGTCTCACGCGATGAAGAATATGAACTTGTGACGAGCTGAGAAACTTTGACCTTCTTGAATTTCTTCGAAGGAGGCTGAGCCAGTCAAAGTCTTGTTGGAAGGCCATCTGCTTGAGATCTTCATCACCGTGCAGGTGAGACAGAATAGCCCAAGTGCGGTCGAAGACTTCATGCAGGTAGTAGTGATTCTTCTTCACAGTGTTTTGCGTGACAGTCATATTCTGAAGAATTGTGCCAAATTGACGCTTGACCCACTTGTGATTACGATCGACCTTCTGATGAAGACTTAGGAGAAGCTCATGATCAGTCATCACTCGTGGAGCAGTGGCTTGAGGAGTTGGCTTTGAAGCTTTTGCAGCAGAGTCTTGGGTTTCAGAGTCATCATTAGTGGAATAAGATGCAGCTTTGCGAAACTGACCATCCAATGGACGAGTGCCTTCATCAATAACAGTAGCTTTGTCTTTCTCATCAGCTGAGGAAATAGTCCTTTTGAGGACTTCAATAGGAGGCAAATAGCTGAGATGGTTCTGACAATCTGCCTTGTAATGAATTGAAGACCTTGATCTGATGAATTTCATGATCCAGGGAGCATAAGGCTTCAACTCAAAAGGTGCCAGAGCAGCATTAGCCAAAGTCCTCATGAAGAAATCATGGTAGTTGATGGGAATGCCATGTATGATGTTGAACAACAGATTCTTCATGATGCCAACAACCTCTTCTTCTTCAGAGTTGTGACCTTTGATTGGACTGAGGGTTTTGGTCAGAATGCGGTAGATTATGCTTGGCACATATAGCAATTCCTTCACGAGGAATGTGGTTCTTGGAGCTTGGCCTGGCTTCAAAGGCTTCATTAGCACTTGCATCAGATGGTGAGAGAGTTCAGGTTCTTCATACAGAAGCCTTGCGACTTCAGCAGGAGGACTGATTGGAATGGCATGAAGTAATTCAGAGGCTGGAGCTTTGTAGTGCGTGTTCTCAGTCATCCAATCAAGCACCCATGAATTCACATCAGCCACATTTCCAGTGAGGTGCAGTGTAGCATAGAATTGAAGAATTAGCTCTTCATTCCAGTCGCAGATGTCAGCACAGAAGTTCAAGAGCCCAGCATCATGAAGAACATTCAGGATAGGTTGGAAGCACGGGAGAGACTCCATATCCACATGAGGAATTTGACGGTGCTCAAATACCTTGTCCTTATCAAATAAGAGTGATGAATAGAAGTTCATTTGGCTGGCAGTCCAGAACCGCTTGCGTCAAAGTCTTGCTGAGTCATAAGGATTGAAATTCGTGAAGAAATGGTGCTCAGCAAAGAAAACATCAGCCTTGAACTTTGGCCTTTTAGCATGAGGATTTTGCTGCTTGGGCTGAAGATTAGCAGTTGAAGACTTCACAGCCTCTTGCTTCAAAATCTCTGGAGCTGCTGCCTGAGGAATTGAAGCTTCAGGTTCTTCAGTAGCGTGTTGAGTCTCTGTTTCTTCAGCTGTAGTAGCTGGAACATCTTCAGGAATGGAAAGAAGTGATGTTTGACGTCCTTCAGATCCCGTTTGAGTTTCTTCAGTTTGCACAGGGGACTGAGGAATTTGATGTAGAGGTGTGGTCAATGGTGAATTGGGGTGAAGTCTTTCCCATTAGTCATCATTTAGCACAGGAGTTGTAGAACCAATGTCCACATCTTCTTCTTCTTTCATTTCTTCAATGCCCGCCTCTTCAGCTGTGAACTGAGGCATGGGCGATGATACCAGAGGTGTGGAAATAACATCTTCCACATCAATTTCTTCATCCAACTGCTCTGACGAAGCAGCAGAAGGATTCTCTTCATCTGTGTCATCTGGCATGACATATTCTTCACCAAAAGGAACAATTTCCTTTGATGGCACTATCGAAATGGGAACAACATCAACAGGGTTGGTGAAGGAGCTCGTCAAAGTCCTCACTTTCTTAGGAGCTGAGGACTCTCCAGAGGTTGATGCTTTCCTTTTCTTCACAGCTGCCTTCTCAGCAGCCTTGGTTTTCTTCGCTTTTGATGCAGAAGGAAGGGTGATATTCTTCATCTTTGAAGATTTTGCAGTAGGAGCAGATGAAGTTGGTTCAGTGTCTTCAGGCGCGACTGATGCAGTCGCCCTGGCATGCTCAATTTCTTCAGGCGCAGCAGTAGATTCTTCAGCTGGCATGGGTTGTTCTTCAGGTGCAACATTGGAGATTGCCCTGGCAGTTTCTTCAGGAGATGGAATTTCTTTAGCAGCCCTGGTACTTTCAGTGTCATCAGCAGCCTGATTTTCATCAGCTGTGCTAGCATTTTCTTCAGTGGGCGGAGCAGATGCTTCAGCCTGAGGAATTTCTTGTTGCGATGGAGTTGCAACATTGAGCTTGAGGGAGTTGGAGAGTTTGACGAATCTGACTTTGGCACCTAGCCAGTCTGCATAATAGGTGTCAAATTCATCACTGAGATCTTTAATCTCCTTTTGCAGAGCTACAAGTTCTTCAGGAGGCATGTTCAGAACATTTTTCTTCAGAAATCGCTCCTTGTTGTACTGAGCTTTCTTGACTTGCCTTCCCTTTTCAAATTTCCATTTTTCTTCACTTATGAAGGCCATCAACATGTGACTTTGATCAGGAGTGAGGTTTAGGTCAGGAAGTGGGGTGTTAGGATCCTTGTGCCAGAGATCAATGAAATCAAGTATCTTCTTCGGATCCAGCATGAGGGGCACAGCACTGCCTTTGGCTCTAGCGGCCCTTTCTTGCCTGTCCCTAATGATTTTAGCAAGTTCTTCATCATCAGCTTCATCGTCATCAGACGGAACTTGAAAAGCAACTTGCTTCTTATGAGGACTTGGCCTCGAGCCACCTCCAGCAGTGGCCTTTTTCTTCAACAAGGATGGACCTATTGAGACTGTGGTGGAGTTGGGGAACTTGCAGATGCTCCTGAAGCAATGAAAAGCCTGCAGTCCTTTGACACGTGGCAAGATGCACAGGTGTTGAGGACTTTGCAGCAGCAGTTGAGGATTTGGTGGCAACAGAGGGAATTGGCACAGCCCTTGAAGATGTTGCCTGAGGAATTTGCCGTGAGGGCTTTGTACTTGGCCGTGAGGGCATTGCTGTTGAGGAACTCGGCTTCAGAACTCATTTCTTCGGCAAAGCCTTCTTAGGCTTACTTGCAGAGGCCTCAGCAGCAGCAGAATCTTCATTGAATTTCTTCACTGCTTCTTTTGCTACTTTAGCCAATTTGGGTTGGCGCTTGGCCCATTCTTTGGGAAATTCCTCACCGCGCCTGATGCTTGAGGGATCAGCTTCTTGGCCTGGAGCCAACGGAGGTCTTGGACATGGAGGGTGTACAGCGAATTTCTTCATGTACTTTGGAGTGACATAGCGGTATTCCCTCCATTCCTTGGCCCATCTCCTCTCAATCCTCTATATGCGCACTTTGCGCTGATTCTTGTTTTCTTTTCCGCGAGTTGCCTCATCAGGAGTACAGTACCTAGCATATATGTCCTCAGGGATCTCAAAAGCAGTGTTGGATTCTGGTCTGTTTCCTCCCTTCTGAGGTCTTTTCCCATCAGCCATTTTCTTCACTTGAGGATTTTGAACAATTGATGTTTCTGAGGAAGTGTGCAACTTATCTTCAAGAAACGCTGCAAATGAGTTAAGTTGATGAGAACCTAGTGATTCAGCAGCAGACATTTTGTACCTGTGAATAGAGTATAGGTGCGAAGAATTTGGAGAGGTCATATGCGTTCTCAGAAATTTTTCAAAAGTATCAAGTTTGAGGAATTTGACCATGGGTGCCTTGAGGAATTTCACTAAGCATTCTTGACTTAGGTTCCAGAGTTGTATAGATTTGACAATCCACACAATTGAGGAATCTTGAAGAAAAACATAGCTTAGAGAAACAAATCAAGGTACTGTTGCAACTGGGTGTTTAAGGATTGGGAAGTTGAAGAATAAACACCTTTTGAAGATTTTGTGGAAATCATGAGAATCAAAGTAGGGCAGTAAAATCAAATTTTAATTACCCTTAACTAAGAACACGACGAACGGGGAGTGGAGATGGAGAAGTTCGTCCGTTCAGATCTCCCACGCCCTAACTTGGCGGCGGGTGAGGGAGTCCTGGATTAAGGGGTCATCGGGTGTCCAGGCTACGTAACGTGGGCCGGACTGATGGGCCATGAAGATACAAGACAGAAGACTCTCTCCCGTGTACGGATGGGACTCTCCTTGGCGTGGACGGCAAGCTTGGCGTTCGGATATGAAGATTCCTTTCTCTGTAACCGACTTTGTACAACCCTAGTACCCTCTGGTGTCTATATAAACCGGAGGGTTTAGTCCATAGGGACAATCATAATCAGACAGGCTAGACTTCTAGGGTTTTTAGCCATTACGATCTCGTGGTAGATCAACTCTTGTAATACGCAAATTCATCAAGATCAATCAAGCAGGACGTAGGGTATTACCTCCATAGAGAGGGCCCAAACCTGGGTAAACACCGTGTCCCCCGTCTCCTGTTACCATCGACCTTAGACGCACAGTTCGGGACCCCCTACCCGAGATCCGCCGGTTTTGACACCGACATTGGTGCTTTCATTGAGAGTTCCACTGTGTCGTCGCTAGAAGACTCGATGGCTCCATCAATCATCCACAATGATGCGGCCTTGAGGGAGGTCTTTCTCCCCGGCCAGATCTTCGTATTCGGCGGCTTCATACTGCGGGCCAACTCGCTTGGCCACCTAGAGCAGATCGACAGCTACGCCCCTGGCCATCAGGTCAGGTTTGGAAGCTTGAACTACGTTGCTGATATCCGCGGAGACTTGATCTTCGACGGATTCGAGCCCATGGCAGCCGCTCCCTACCACCGCGATGAACATGACCTAAATATGTCATCGGACCATACACGGGAGATAGCGCCTGTAACTGCCCTGGCCTTAGATCCGGAGCAAATTGCGCCATCTGAGGACGGGAAGCTCAACCCCGCCATGGAAGCCGCAAACTCAGCGGCGTTGGAGCCGCACACAGACCCAGCTTCGAACGGGATCTATGTCACCGGAACCTTGGATTCGTCTCCGGCCACAGGTTCCGAACCACGTGCGTCCGCGCCCATCGAGCTCGATCGGGCGCCGATCATCGAGTTCAGCTCCGCGGACATCTTCCGACACTCACCTTTGGGAGATGTGTTAAAATCATTAAAACCCCTCTCCTTAGCGGGGGACTCATAGCCGAATTATATCCGGTTTGAACTGGAGGCTGATGACGGAGAATTTCGCTTCCCACCCACCGCCCACTTCATTGCTACTGTCGAAGACTTAACCGACATGCTCGATTACGACTCCGAAGACATCGACGGTATGGACGACGATGCCGGAGAGGAGCAGGCCCAAAACCCGCCGTTTACTGGGCGCTGGACAGCCACCTCCTTGTATGACGTGTACACGGTGGATACTCCCAAAGAGAATAACGGCGATAACGAGAAAGATCCAGCCGAGAATAAACCTCCTGAGACACAGCCAAAGCACCGACATCAGCGGCACCGCTGTAAATCACGCCGTGGAAAAGACAGCAATACCGGCACCAGAGAAAGCAATACTCCGGACGATGCCGAAGACAAAGAAGATCCCGCCGAGCTGACTTCCGAACAGGACGGTAGGGAAGATGGGCAGGTCAGCCCTGACGAACAGGCCATAAACGAAGACTCGGAGGACAGCAACTATCTTCCGCTCTCCGAAGATGAGGTGAGCCTCGGCGATGAAGACTTTATCGTGCCTGAGGAACCCGTCGAGCAGGAGCGCTTTAAGCGCCGGCTAATAGCCACTGCGAGGAGCCTGAAAAAGAAACAGCAGCAGCTTCAAGCTGATCAGGATCTGCTCAACGACAGATGGACTGATGTCCTGGCAGCCGAGGAATACGGACTCGAGCGCCCCATTAAAAGTTACCCGAAGCGCAAATTGCTACCCCAATTCGACGACGAGGCACTTGAGCCCATGCCATCAACACGTAATGCGGCTGACCGACCACCACGTGGCCGGGACAAAGCGGCAACTCAAGCCGAACACCTGCCATACTACCTCGCCGTAAAGGCAAAGACACCATAGCTCGGGAATACACATATGACCTGCGGCAAAACCTGGAGAACAGAGCAGGTTAGTCCAGATCGATCTACGGATCGCGGGGGCATGCCTTGGTGCGCGACGACGGCTATCAAGCCAGACTTACCGAGCATAACCACGTCCGGGCCAAAAACCGCAGACGGACTACATCCGCACTACGTCATGACTTGGCCCGATAAAGAGGCACCGCACATCCCCTCTGCTTCCCTGATGAAGTAATGGAGCATGAATTCCTAGAAGGGTTTAAACCCATAAATATCGAATCATATGATGAAACAACAGATCCCGTGGTATGGATTGAGGATTTTCTTCTCCATATTCATATGGCCCGCGGTGATGACCTTCACGCCATCAAATACCTCCCGCTAAAACTCAAGGGGCCAGCTCGGCACTGGTTAAACAGTCTGCCTGAAAACTCTATTGGCAGCTGGGAGGACTTGGAAGACGCCTTCCGCGACAACTTCCAAGGCACATATGTACGACCTCCGAATGCCGATGACTTAAGTCACATAGTTCAACAGCCTGGAGAGTCAGCCAGGAAATTCTGGACTAGGTTCCTAACTAAAAAGAACCAGATCGTCGACTGCCCGGATGCCGAAGCCCTAGCGGCCTTTAAGCATAGCATCCGCGACGAATGGCTCGCTCGTCACCTCGGCCAAGAAAAGCCGAAGTCCATGGCAGCCCTCACGGCACTCATGACCCGCTTTTGTGCGGGCGAGGATAGTTGGCTAGCCCGTAGCAATAACACTGCAAGCGATGCCGGTACCTCTGAAGCCAAGAATAGCAATGACAAGCCCCGACGCAATAGGCACAAGCGCCGAAGCAATGGTGGCACTGCCGATGGCACGGCGGTCAACGCCGGTTTCAGCGGCTCCAAGTACGGCCAGCGGAAGAAGCCATACAAAAGAAACAATCCGGGTTCATCCAGCTTGGACCGCATACTCGATCGTCCATGTCAGATCCACGGCACCCCTGATAAACCAGCCAATCATACCAACAGAGACTGTTGGGTTTTTAAATAGGCCGGCAAGTTAAATGCCGAAAACAAGGAGAAGGGGTCGCAAAGCGAGGACAACGACGAGGAGTCCCGTCCGCCGAACACAGGAGGACAGAAGAAGTTCCCTCCCCAGGTCAAAACGGTGAACATGATATACGCCACTCATATCCTCAAAAGGGAGCGTAAACGAGCGCTCAGGGACGTCTATGCGATAGAGCCAGTCGCCCCAAAGTTCAACCCATGGTCGTCCTGCCCGATCACCTTCGATCGCAGGGACCATCCAACTAGTATCCGTGATGGCGGTTCAGCCGCACTGGTCCTTGATCCAATTGTTGATGGATTCCATCTCACACGCGTCCTCATGGACGGCGGCAGCAGCCTGAACCTACTCTATCAGGATACAGTGCGCAAAATGGGCATCGATCCCTCAAGGATCAAACCCACAAAAACTACCTTTAAAGGAGTCATACCAGGTGTAGAGGCCCGCTGTACGGGCTCAATCACACTTGAGGTTGTCTTCGGATCCCCGGACAACTTCAGAAGCAAAGAGTTGATCTTCGATATTGTCCCCTTCCGCAGTGGCTATCACGCACTGCTCGGACGAACCGCATTTGCTCGATTCAATGTGGTGCCACACTATGCTTATCTCAAGCTCAAGATGCCGGGACCGCGTGGCGTCATAACAGTTAACGGAAACACGGAGCGCTCCCTCCGCACCGAGGAGCACACCGCGGCCTTGGCAGCGGAAGTACAGAGTGGCCTTGCCAAACAGAATCTTAATTCAGCGGCCAAGCTCCCGGACACTGTCAAGCGGATCCGGACTACTCCGCAGCATAGCAGTCCGGCTCGTCAGGAGTTAGACTAGCAATCCGGCCTCCGTCTCCGTCCCGGCCAAATGGCGGCATACGTACCACGCGTACATAACTACGCACTCAAAATACCATGGGCATAGACGGAGGCATAACTAGATTGTGGTCCAAAATACGGCGCGACCTCCCCTGGACACACATACTTTCACTTTTTCTTTTTTATCCTTTTCAGGTTTCTTTTCCACAGGCCCCTCAAGATGGCCTGATCATCGGTCCCTTCGAAGGATAGATGCACCAAGACAGCAAGAAGCATTGAGGTATACGGGAATCTTTAGGAGGTCTTTTTGACGATCACTCCACCTATTCTCAGGACCCGCACATAGCTCTCCCTTGGTCATGGCATGTTAAATAGCCCTGTTGCTTATCGCACTAATTATACGCTTTGACGTATCAATAAAATTATAATGGAAACAGTTCGCGGCCCAACTTCTGCGGCACTAGCTTACTACTTCATTTTTTCTTGATAATCTTATCAATTGCACCCGTACACTTTGGTACAGCTTAAGTTTGCCAGGGGCTTTATTGCGCCCCACATTATGGCAACAAAGTCCGAACACTTTTTACAGTATAGTTCGACACCCCGAATTTAGCATTATATGCATTGGCTCCGAATCATGTCTTTGGTCAATAGTTGGATTGCCCGGCTCCTGTGCTTACTACCTTACGTTCCGCTATATCGGCTAGGGTAGTAAAGGGAGAACTACTGTGATTGTGCCCTGGTTCATCCGGATGAGCACCTCAGTAGAGAAAGCCAAAAACTGACTGTCATGATGCGGCGTGAGCCGGTCAGCTCTTCGGAGGTTATAAATCTTTTGTGATTTTTTCCGCATTATGCGACGAATCGGTCTCTACCCGATCAGGTGTTTACATCACCCTAGTTCGGACTCATGAATACTAGGGGCTGCGCCTAAATTTCTAATATAAAACTCCTATGGCTAAGTGAGGGTGATAAAGCCACATAGTCCGATTGCCTAGTTCGTTGCGCTAAACACCTCCTTCAAGGACCAAACTTTGGATCAAGAGTGTTTAGATTTTATCCCGAACACCCCCATACTACCTACGTGGGGGCTGAAGCCGATGACTGGCCAACTCTCAGATTTTATAAAACGGCCGCACAGGAAGAAAAATCTTGATATAAACAACTAATATTATATTTTTTGCTCCATTATACAGGACATGATAACATGAATATATTCATTCAAAGATAATGTCTTTCGCACACTGCTCCGCGACAATGCGGGATCCCTCCAGGACATCGTCAAAATATCGCTCGAGCGTGCGGTGCTCCTTGCCCGCGGGCGGTCCCTCGGTCGCGAGCTTGACGGCGTTCATCTTCGCCCACTGTATCTTGACACGGGCGAAGGCCATCCGCGCACCTTCAATGCAGACCGACCGCTTGATGGCATCAAGCCGAGGGCAGGCAGCAACCAGTCGCTTCACGAGCCCGAAGTAGCTATTGGGTATGGCTTCGGTAGGCCATAGACGGATTATCAAATCCTTCATGGCCAATTCAGCCGCCCTATGCAGTTCGGTCAGCTGTTTCAGCTGATCACTGAAGGGCACCGGATGCTCTGGCGCAAGGTATTGCGACCAGAACAGCTTCTCCGTTGAGCTCCCCTCCTCGGCTCGGAAGAAATCCGCGACATCAGCAATGCTGCGCGGCAGATTCGTAAACGCTCCTGGAGAACTCCAAATCCGGGTCAGTAAGAGGTACCTTTTCTTCACAAATTTGCTTTGCATTATAAAGGCCTTACCCGCCGTGATTTTCCTGGCCTCTTGGATTTCCTGGAGGGCGCCCTGGGCTTCGACCCGGGCCTCTTGTGTGCTTTGGTGGGCCTTAGCAAGCTCGGACTCTTGATCCATAATCTTGCGCTCCAAGGACTCGCATTTCTTTGCAGCGTCCTCGAGCTCTTGTTGGACCTCACCGACCCTGTCCTCGTGCTTTTCGCGGACGGATTGTCCCTCCGCCGCTCTCTTCTGGGCCTCGGCCAGCGCCTTTTTAAGGGCCTCCACCTCAGTCGCCGCTCCTACAAATATCATGGCACTCTGGTCAATACAAATCATCTATCCTTTCTGATATACAGAAGGTCATGGCATACCTTGCTTGTCCTCCAGCTGCTTTTTCACACGGCCGAGTTCTTCCTCGGCCCGCTCCAGACTCTGCTTCAGTCCAGAGACTTCGGCAGCATGGGAGGTCGCAGCCAGTAGCGACGCCTGCTTTTTCACATAGACATGTATGTTAGTCTCCTGCGAAAATTGTTTGATCCTCTGTCCGGCTTTTCTTTTCGACAACCGGACAGTGTCTCAGGGGCTACTGTCTATACTGTGACATTCTTTTTACATAATTGCGTTTCATACCTCAAAACCTGTTAGAAGGCTTGTGCAGGCTTCGGTCAGTCCGCTCTTCGCGGACTGAATCTTCTCAATCATCGTACCCATGAGGGCATGGTGTTCCTCCACAATGGAAGCACTTTGCAGCGCTTCCAGTAGGGTGTCCGGTGCCTCTGGTTGGACAGAGGTCACCGGTGAAATAGGCACACCCCCTTCTTTCGAAGGAGGTTGCTTGCCGGATTTCGGAGCTGTATAGGTCTCCGGAACCGTATTCGGCTAGGGGCTGAATTGGACCTGGCCCTTGTTGCCAGTCTCCATGGGGATTTGCTCCCCCATGTGTCCGGCGGCCGAGGTTTCACCCTCTGGCGCCGCACTGACGGCCTCCTGCATCTCTCCCTGGCCTGGGATCCTTTGAGACAATGCCTCGGTGTCATCCATGACCTTGGGAGAGGAGGCCGCCGGAAGGGACCCGCTGTCCATCACCTTCGGGTCCAGCGAATTCCCCGAAGATGAGGATCGCTCGAGGTCGGAACAAGCCGGACTGCAAGTACATGATTCAACATGTTAAAACTATGGAGAAAAGAGGCTGGATATATGAATGCGTCAGGGTCTTTGAGTACTCATGACCCGGCCAGGGGCTTATCTCGGGGGCGCCGCTCTGGGCTGCTGTCGACGTCCCTTGCGGAGTTATCCGCGAGGGAGACCTTCCCCTTCTTGGACGCCTCTGCCTCCAGATTTATGGGGGCCGCCCTTTTCTTCCTTCCCCTCTCAAGGGGAGAGTTGCTTTCCTCCTCCTCCTCGTCGTCCTCTGCGGCGGTGGAGTGAGTCTCAGCGTCTTCGAACGTCGCGTCCGAAGTTCCCTTGCGATGGAGGCCACTTCTGGTCTCCTTGACCTTTTTCTTGGCCTTCTTCTCCGGCGCCCGGTAGGGCGCCGGGACCAGCATCTTCGTCAGAAGCGGGATGGCTGGTCCCTCGGGCAGCGGAGCCAGACACTTAATCCGCTCTGCCTTCTTCGTCCAGCCCTGAAAAAATAAATAGGGAGGCTCAGGCATTTTCCCTGAGTAAGCAAGTAAAGGATACACCTTGAAGCACGAAAGACTTACCGGACTAGCAGGATGGGCCAGGTCGTGCCCACGGTCCTCGGTCATCTCCGGCCATTTCTCGTTGGCCTTAAAAAGCACCTTCCAGATGTCTTCGTGCGTAGTTCCGAAGAACTGTTGCAAAGTCTGGTGCTCGGCCGGATCGAACTCCCACAAATGGCAAGTCCGGCTTTGGCGTGGAAGGATCCGGCGAACTAGCATCACCTGGATCACATTGACAAGCTTGATGTTCTTGTCCACCATACTCTGGATACGCGCCTGCAGCGCTGTCAGCTCCTCCGACGACGCCCAATTCAGGCCCTTCTCTAGCCAGGAGGTGAGCTGCATTGGGGCTCCGGACTTGAATTCAGGAGCCGCGGCCCAGGTGGTGTCGCGGGGCTCTGTGATATAGAACCACAATTGCTGCCACCCTTTGACGATCTCCACAAAGGTACCTTTAGGCCATGTGACGTTGGGCATCTTGCTCACCATGGCGCCTCCGCACTCTGCGTGTTGGCCATCCACCACCTTCGGCTTCACATTGAAAATCTTTAGCCACAGTCCGAAGTGGGGTGGGATGCGGAGGAAGGCCTCGCACACGACAATAAATGCCGAGATGTTGAGGAAAGAATTTGGGGCTAGATCATGGAAATCTAGCCCGTAGTAAAACATGAGTCCGTGGACGAAAGGGTGGAGAGGAAACCCTAACCCGCGGACGAAGTGGGGGATGAACACCACCCTCTCATGAGGCTCGGGGGTGGGGACGATCTATCCCTTGGACGGAAGCCGGTGGGCGATTTCCTTGGCCAAATACCCCGCCTCCCGGAGCTTCGTGATGTCCTTCTCCTTGACGGAGGAGGCCATCCACTTGCCTTGCGCTCCGGATCTGGACATGGTCGGAGTTCTTCTTTGAGGCGAAAAAGATGAGAACTTGGGCACTGGAGCTCAGGAATGGAGAGGCAGAGAAAGAGAAGGCGTGGGTGAAAGGGGTGAATCCTTATCTCCTTATAAAGGCAGTGAATATCAAGCGCCTCCCCACTCGCCTTAAAACTCGCCTATTCCCATGGGCCGTGCAAATGGCACGGTTGGATTACCCACGCCCGTATTGACGAGGATCCCGTAATGAAGGGACACGATCTCTGCTGTGACAAGACGTGCCACTGGAAACCGCATCTTAAAGCGTGGAGCGGGAGACTAAAGAACGGTTCGAAATAATTAACGTGTAGGAACGTGGTGTCGCGTTACAAAAAGTTGTCAGCAGATTGGACTCGTGAAATATTATACTCTCTGCGGTTGTGTGTGGTACTTGTTTTGCAGAGTCGGACACGCTTTCTGTGCTCAAAGTCTGTTCTGGAGTATTCGGAGGAGGAGCCCGCCTTGCAATGCCGAAGACAATCTGCGCGCCGGACACATCGTCATTGAAGCCTGGTTCAGGGGCTACTGAGGGAGTCCTGGATTAAGGGGTCCTCGGGCGTCCAGGCTACGTAACATGGGCCGGACTGATGGGCCATGAAGATACAAGACAGAAGACTCTCTCCCGTGTCGGGATGGGACTCTCCTTGGCGTGGACGGCAAGCTTGGCGTTCGGATATGAAGATTCCTTTCTCTGTAACCGACCTTGTACAACCCTAGTCCCCTCCGGTGTCTATATAAACTGGAGGGTTTAGTCCATAGGGACAATCATAATCAGACAGGCTAGACTTCTAGGGTTTTTAGCCATTACGATCTCGTGGTAGATCAACTCTTGTAATACTCATATTCATCAAGATCAATCAAACAGGACGTAGGGTATTACCTCCATAGAGAGGGCCCGAACCTGGGTAAACACCGTGTCCCCCGTCTCCTGTTACCATCGACCTTAGACACACAGTTCGGGGCCCCCTACCCGAGATCCGCCGGTTTTGACACCGACAGCGGGAGACAGCTACGGCGGCGGCAGAGTGAAGATTTCCACGGCCGGCGCGAGTATGATGGCAACGATGTCGAGGCAGTGAAGCTCTTCCTCATCGGTGATGATGGAGTGTAGCGGCGGCGCTAGGTCTGAGAGCTCAAGCGAGTTGAGGTCGAGCGGAGTAAATGAAGTATGAGGAAGGGAGGGGGTATTTATAACCACGGTGAAAAACTGCCCGTCCGAAGAATTTGGACGAACGTTCCCCTGACCCTTGCCATCCTAGCGACATGTGTCACCCACGTACAGAGAGGTGGAGATCATGGTAGATCATGGGTGTGTAGTTTAATCCGTCGCGGGATGAGGAACGGTTTGAGCGGCAAAAGCTGAAAATTCAGATATGAAAATTTTAACGATTCGTTTGCAAATTCTTCAGCTGACAAGGACACAGTGAAGATTTTGAACGGGTTTCAAATAGAACGCACATGAAGAATTTGTGAACAGATTGGGTTGAGTTTAGCATAGAGGGGGAACGGGTCCGATCACATTCACTTAGAAGAAAATCAACTTGAAGAATTAGCAATAAGTGAATGCTGTTGAGGACATGAAAAATCAAATATATATATATATAGTCAATGAAGAACACCAGTCGAAAAGATGAAGAATTTGCAAAATGAAGAAAAACTCAATTTTGAAGATTTTCAACTTTTGTTGGTGGCGTGACCCACCGTATAAGAATGATGATTTCAGACGCTGCGTACAATTGTCGTAGGGCTCTGAGAATCAAATTCTTCATTAATTTCTTCACACTTAGAGGGTTAGTCTTCATTGATTAAAGAAAAACGTTACTTCGTGTGTTGCACATCTAAGTCATCAATTTTGCATAAGTGTTAGGATGTGTGTCCTTTCAAAGAACATTCGAAGATTCTAAGATATTTAGCTCACACCGCAACTTGCTAAATCTCTTCTCATCCAAGGGCTTTGTGATGATATCCGCTAGCTGTTCTTCAGTCTTCACATGTTCGATGGAGATGTCGCCCTTCAACACATGATCTCGAAGAAAATGATGACAAATCTGGATGTGCTTAGTCTTCGAGTGCTGAACTGGGTTATGAGCAATCTTGATGGCACTCTCATTGTCGCAGTATAGTGGCACATTCTTCATGTTGATGCCATAGTCCTTGAGGGTTTGCTTCATCCATAGAAATTGAGCACAGCAAGAACCAGCAGCAATGTACTCAGCTTCAGTAGTAGAGAGTGATACGCAGTTCTACTTCTTCGAGGACCAACATACTAAGGATCGTCCGAGGAAATGGCATGTGCCAGATGTTGACTTGCGATCCACTCGATCACTAGCATAGTCAGAATATCCAATGAGGTCAAAAGCCGAGCCCTTGGGATACCATAATCCAAGTGTTGGAGTGTGAGCTAGATATCGAAGAATATGTTTCACAGCCTTATGGTGTGATTCCTTCGATGTAGCTTGAAAACGGGCACACATGCAAACACTAAGCATAATATCTGGCCTAGATGCACATATATACAATAAAGAGCCAATCATGGAGCGGTATACCTTTTGATCGAAGTCTTTACCGTTTTCGTCGGTGCATAGATGGCCATTTGTGGGCATAGGGATTTTGACGCCTTTGCAATCTTGCATTCGAATTTCCTCAGCACATCCTTGAGGTATTTCTCTTGAGATATGAAGATGCCATTGTGTTGTTGATGAATTTGAAGACCTAAGAAGAATTTCAATTCTCCCATCACAGACATTTGATATTCCTCACTCGTCATATAGGCAAATTCGTCACTGTAATGTTGGTTAGTACAGCCAAAGATAATATCAACAACATATATTTGGCACATGAATAATTCATCATCATAGGTTTTGGTGAAGAGAGTTGGGTCAAGTGAACTGGGTTTGAAGCCTTTCTTCATGAGGAATTCCTTCAATGTATCATACCACGCCCGAGGGGCTTTCTTGAGGCCATAGAGGGCCTTATTGAGTCTGAAGACTTTGTCAGGATGCTTAGGATCTTCAAAACCTAGTGGTTGAGCAACATATACTTCTTCCTCAAGCTTACCATTGAGGAATGCACTTTTCACATCCATTTGATATAAGATGATATTATGATGGTTAGCATAAGCAAGCAATATGCGAATAGCCTCAAGTCTAGCAACAGGTGCAAAAGTTTCATCAAAATCAATTCCTTCAACCTGTGTGTAGCCTTGAGCTACAAGACAAGCCTTATTCCTCACCACAAGGCCATTTTCATCTTGCTTGTTGTGGTAGATCCATTTGATACTGATGATATTGTGCTTGCATGGGTCTGGTCGCTTGACAAGCTCCCAGACATTGTTGAGCTCGGATTGATGTAATTCCTCTTGCATCGCTTGAATCCACTCAGGCTCCAGAAATGCCTCATCAACTTTGGTGGGCTCTGTGATAGAGACAAAAGCAAAGTGCCCACAAAAGTTAGACAAATGTGAAGCTCTTGAGCGTGTGAGAGGACCTGGTGCGCTGATGTCGTCGATGATTTTCTCAATCTGCACTTCATTTGCAACGCGAGGATGAGCAGGTTGACGACGTTGATTGGGATCAGCATTTTCTTCAGAGCCATTTTCCTCAGATGCACCAGCATGATTTTCTTCATGTCCTGGAATGACTTCTTCAGCAGATTCTTCAGTGGGTATGACATCCTCAGTAGCCTTGAACTTGATGGATTCCTCAAGTGACATTTCATCTAGCACAGGAGGTAGGTGCTCTCTTTGTGAGCCGTTAGTTTCATCGAACCACACATCTACAGTTTCAACAACCTGGTGGTGAAAGGTGTTGAAGACTCTGTAGGTGTGCGAGTCCTTTCCGTAACCAAGCATAAAACCTTCATGTGCTTTCGGTGCAAATTTAGAATTGTGATGAGGATCTCTAATCCAACATTTAGCACCGAAGACTTTGAAATAACTCACATTGGGTTTCTTATTAGTGAGGAGTTCATATGAGGTCTTTTTGAAGAATTTGTGAAGATATACCCTGTTGATGATGTGGCACGCAGTATCAATAGCCTCAGGCCAGAAGTGACGAGGCGTCTTGTATTCATCAAGCATAGTGCGAGCCATCTCAACAAGAGTCCTATTCTTGCGCTCCACGACGCCATTCTGCTGAGGAGTGTATGGGGCAGATAACTCGTGAGTAATACCAAGTTCATCAAGATAGTCATCAAGGCCAGTATTCTTGAACTCGATCCCATTGTCACTCCGGATATGCTTGATCTTCACACCGAAATTCGTCGAGGCCCTTGAGGAAAATCGTTTGAAGACTTCCTACACTTCAGTTTTGTAAGTGATGATATGCACCCAGGTGTAACGAGAATAGTCATCAATAATAACAAAGCCATATAGAGATGCTGCATTTGTTAGTGTGGCATAATGAGTAGGACCGAAGAGATCCATGTGAAGCAATTCAAAAGGACGAGTGGTAGTCATGGTAGTCTTTGAGGGATGCTTTGACTTGGTCATCTTTCCAGCCTCACAAGCCCCGCAAAGATGGTCTTTGAGGAATTTGACACCCTCGATACCAATGACGTGCTTCTTCTTCTTCGAGAGTATGTAAGTTCCTCATGCCAGCATGACCTAGTCGTCGATGCCATAACCAGCCTTCTGAAGCTTTTGCAAGTAGACATGTTGCAGGCTGTGGTCCTGCAGAGAAATCAACAATATACAAGTCTCCTCTCCTAAAGCCTTCGAAGACTTTGGAATTGTCAGTTTCCATGAGCACAATGCAACGATATTTGCCAAAGATGACAACCATATCAAGATCACAAAGCATTGAGACAGACATGAGGTTGAATCCTAGGGACTCGACAAGCATGACTTTGTCCATGTGTCGATCCTTTGAGATCGCAACCCTACCTAGACCCAATACCTTGCTTTTGCCTTTGTCAGCGTAGGTGATATGCTTCAGATGCGATGGAGATAAAGCAGTGTCCATCAATAAGTTCTTGTCACCGGTCATGTGATTTGTACATCCACTGTCGAGGACCCACTCAGTAGCTTTGGGTTGATCATCCTGCAGATGAATTAGTGCATCTTACGAACTCATATACTTCATCAGTGAAGAATATGACAGCAAATTCATTAGATTGAATTTCATCAAGCAGTACAACAGATATAGCAGTATAAGGACGTGAGAAATGAGTATTCATTTCTTCATGATTAGCTTGCGTCCTTTCAAGCATATTCAGGTCTCCAGCAAATTCTTCAGACGTTCAAGTTTGTTTGGAGACCTGACCCTGCATAAGAGATTAGTTCTTTTTCTTCACCACCCACATCTGAAGGGATGGCAAAGAGTTCATCATTCTGCGAGCTCCATAAGAGAATGGTGGCATTGAAGCCAGTGCACTTCGTTTCACAGAAGAGGGGTTAGTGTATGCATATGAATAAGCAGAGAAATTCTTTGAGGACTTATGAACATAATGATTTGAAGAATAATGGAGATATTCATAGCTCTTAGATTTTCCCTGCGAAACAGAAGTGTTAGCACGATGATGTTCATATGAGGATTTGGATCCATATGAGGAATTTGATCCACGTGAGGAATTTGATCCATATGAGGAATTTGGTCCATATGAGGACTTGGATCCATATGAAGACTTTGGTCCATATGAAGAATTTGATCTGGGGTTCCTATTCTTCACAGGTGGTGTCATGAGGACATTCACCTGAAGACTTTCAAGGCACCTTTTGGGAACCTAGATTTTCTTCATAGGAGGACCGTTCCTGCAGTTAGTTCCAACATATCTAGCAAATACTTCACCATTCTGATTTTTGAACAGCTTATAGTTGGAATCAAATGACTCATCAGATGAATATGAAGATTCACATGTAAAGCCAGATAAAGTGGATGGATCTACGAGAGGTCCTTTTGCAGCAACCCATGAGGTTTTGGGATACTGCTCAGGTTTCCAGTAGGTCCCATCAGCATTGAGTTTCCTCTCAAAGGCAATACCCTCTTTCCTAGGGTTTCTGTTGAGGATCTGCTTTTTAAGCACATCACAAAGAGCATGATGCCCTTTGAGGCTTTTGTACATGCCTGTCACATACAATTCCTTCAACCCTGCATTATCGTCAATGATACTTGTGGTATCCTCAGATGAGGAATTTGTGACCACAGAGACAGTTGAAGAATTTGCAGCAATAGAAGCATTTGAACTTTCAGGTGAAGAATTAGCAGATTCACGTTCAATGCATTTCAAACATAGTGGAATAAATTCTTCCTGAGCGGAACCGATCTGTTGAGAAAGCAATGAATCATTTTCCTTCTGAAGATCTTCATAACTCACACTTAGCTTCTCAAGATCTTGCTTTCTTTGAAGAAATTCATAAGAAAGCTTTTCATGATTGGCTAAGAGAGTGTTATGATGACTTTGAAGGTTATCAAACTTAGACTATAGTCGATGAAGATTATCAGTCAGAGTTTGAGTTCGATCCATTTCCTCACCCAACAGGTCATCGCTTTTGTCTAGCAGATTTTGAACCTTTTCAAAAGCCTTTTGTTGTTTGACGGCAATCTTAGCAAGTTTGGAGTAGCTAGGTTTGATATTTTCATCAAATTCATCCTCACTTGATTCAGAGGAGGGATATTTGAGTACCTTGGCACCTTTTGCCATGAAGCAATAGGTGGGAGCATAGTCATCGTCGCCGTCGTCAGCAGTGTTGGGGAAGTCATTTTCCTCTGTGTTGAAGATGGACTTGCTGACGAAAGCAGTAGCGAGGGCTAGGCTCGCCACACCAGAGTCTGACTCCTCAGATTCCTCCTCTTCCTCATTTTCCTCAGATTCAGCTTCAGAGTCCATTTCCTTGCCAATAAATGCCCGAGCCTTTTTGGAACTGCTCTTCTTGTGAGATGAAGACTTTGAAGATTTTGACGATGAGGACTTTGAAGATTTCTTCTTCTTCTTCGAGTCATCTGAACTATCATCCTTGTACTTCTTCTTCTTTGATTCCTTCGCCCACTAAGGACAATCAGTTATGTAGTGGCCAGGTTTCTTGCATTTGTGGCAAGTCCTCTTCTTGTAATCGCGGGATGAGGAATCTGATCTCATGTCATCACTTCTTGAAGATTTTCCAAACCGACCACGTCTTGAGAACTTCTGGAATTTCCTCACGAGCATTGCTAGCTCCTGGCTTAGTTCTTCAGGATCACCAAGGCTGCTATCAGAATCTTCTCCTTTAGATTCGGAAACTGCCTTGGCCTTCAGAGCGCGTGATCTTCCATAGCTTGGCCCATAGAGGTCTCTCTTCTCAGCTTGTTGGAGCTCATGAGTATTTAGCCTCACGAGGATATCAGCAGGCTCTAGCGACTTGTAGTCTCCACGTTCTTGAATCATCAGTGCAAGTGTATCGAATGAGGAATCAAGTGATCTCAGCAATTTCTTCACCACCAGGTTGGTGATGTCAGTGGCACCAAGTGCTTGAAGCTCATTTGAGATGTCAGTGAGGTGATTGAAGGTTTGCTGAACATTTTCATTGTCGAGTCTTTTGAAGCGGTTGAAGAGATTGCGAAGAATGTCAACTCGAGAGTCACATTGAGTTGAGACTCCTTCGTTGACCTTGGACAGCCTATCCCAGATAAGCTTTGTTGTCTCCAAAGCACTTACTCTGCCGTACTGTCCTTTGCTCAGATGGCCACATATGATATTCTTTGCTTGAGAGTCGAGTTGCTTGAATCTCTTTACATCAGCAGCGTTCACGGAAGGAGTGATGGAGGGAACGCCATTTTCCACAACGTACGAGAGATCGTTGTCAATTGCCTCAAGATGCATGCGCATCTTATTCTTCCAGTAGGGGTAGTCCGTCCCATCGAAGGTAGGACACCCAGCCGAGACCTTGATCATGCCTGCAGTCGACATAACTAAAACTCCAGGTGGTTAAACCAAAATCACACAGAACAAGGGAGTACCTTACTCTGATACCAATTGAAAGTGCGTTATATCGTCTAGAGGGGGGTGAATAGGCGATTTTTACAAATTCGTCACTGAGGAAATACAACTTGAGGAATTTGCTAAGTGACGAACTACTAGCAGCGGAATAAGTACTCAGGTGCAAGCATAACATGGCAGTAACACAGTCATGATGATGATATGAAACAAGCACAGAGCACAGGTAGCGTGTAAACAGGATAAGCAGGTTGAAGATAAGATGACTGAAGAATTAGGATTGAGGAAATTAATAAAGTCTTTAGTCAAAGTATTCAAATAGTAACTATCAAGTTCATCAACACATGAATGAGGAAATGAAAGGGTTGAGGAAATAGAACCAGTAGCTTGGTGAAGATGATGATTTGGTAGACCAGTTCCAACTGCTGTGACAGTTGTACGTCTGGTTGGAGCGGCTAGGTATTTAAACCTGAGGACACATAGTCCTCACCGTATTCTTCTTGAGCTAAGGTCACACAGACCTTGCCCAATCACTCGTGGTAAGTCTTCAGGTGACTTCCAAACCTTCACAGACTTGGTCACTTGGTGATCTACAATTCCTCTTGGATGCTCTAGACCATGACGCCTAACCGTCTGGAGGATGCACAGTCCTCAAAGGTTACAAGCGTCGGTTCCACACAGGAACAATCTCTTCATTGATGCTCAATCACTTTGGGTTTTAGGTGTTTGGGTTTGGGTTTTTCCTCACTGATGATTTTCACTCAAAGTACTTGGAGGATGGGATGCTCTCAATGACAAGTGTCAGTTTCTCTCGGAGCAGCCAACCAGCTAGTGGTTGTAGGGGGCGGCTATTTATAGCCGTGAAGCAGCCCGACATGATAAGACATAAATGCCCTTCAATGATATGACCGTTAGGTGCATAAGATATTTTGGGACAGCTGGCGCGTAGCACAGCAACGGTCGGAAATTTGAGCTCTCAAATTCCTTAGGGCTATCATGTTCCTCACTTGTAGGCAATCCGCACTGGCGAATTCCTAACTCCTCAGTCAGAACAAATTCCTTAGAGAACAGAAGATCTTCATCTCTGTCACTGAAGAAATTGACTGAACTGTATGAGATTTTCAATGGCTTCACTCGAAAGGATTGGGTATGTGTAGGCTTTGAGATGAGCATCACTTGGAAACTTTTCCTTAGTTTTACCTCGACCCCCTTTAACAGTACGGTGTTTCCTATGACTCAAGAAAGAGAAAATGAAACTACGAAAACAAAAGTCTTCACGCTTCATAATCCTCGCATCAATATCGAAGTCTTCAAGGTCACACCAATTTCCTCATTTTCAAAGTCTTCAAGAAAACCAAAGTCTTCAAATGAAGACATTCATTTTTAGGGGTCGACTTTCTTCGGAAATATCAAACTCCTCATAGACTTATAGAACCTGTGTACACTCATGAACACATTAGTCCCTTAACCTATAAGTGTTTAATACACCAAAATCACTAAGGGGCACTAGATGCACTTACAATCTCCCCCTTTTTGGTGATTGATGACAAATAGGTTAAGTTTTCAACGGGGATAAACATATGAAGTGTAAATACTGATATTGAGGAATTTGATTGCAAGATATAGAAGAACTCTCCCTGAAGATGTGTATATTTGAGGAATTTGCTTTGGATTGCAAATGCACATTGTAGAATAATATCATGGAGATCTCCCCCTATATCTTGTAATTCATACACGCATTTAACATATGATATGAAGAATTTGAAATGCATGATGTAATATGGTGTGTGTGTAAAGCACATTATACATACAAAAGTTACACAATGAACATTATAAATAGCTAGCTATGAACTAGCATACATTTTAATTCAACTTAGGTGGTTTAAAAAATTCGAATTCAACATGAAGTCCATTCAATTATTTAAATTCGAGATCATGGCATTTGTAAATCATACCTAAATTATGGGGGCACCTATCTTTGCTCTGCTTTTGTACATAATAGCATATATAGTCGTGTACAAAATAGATTCAAATTTACCTCCTCCGTTCCAAAATAACCGTAGTTATAGGACTTTCATGTGTCAAAAATTCAAAAAGAAGCGCATAATTTAATGAGGTTTTCAAACATACAAGGTCAAATTTGTTGGGAAACGTTGCATGGAAAAACAAAAAAAATTCTACGCCCACGCAATGATCTATCCATGGAGATGCATAGCAACGAGAGGGGAGAGTGTGTCTACCTACCCTCATAGACCGTAAGCGGAAGCATTTAACAACGCGGTTGATGTAGTCAAACTTCTTCGCGCTCCAACCGATCAAGTACCGAACGTACGGCACCTCCGCGTTTTGCACACGTTCAGCTTGGTGACGTCCTCCGCCTTCATGATCCAGCAAGACGGCGAGGTATTAGATGAGTTTTGGCATCACGACGGCGTGGTTACGGTGATGGTGAAGTGATCTCCGTAGGGCTTCGCGTAAGCACTACGAAAATATGACCGGGGTGTAAACGGTGGAGGGGGCGCCGCACACGGCTAACAATTGATCTGGTGTGTGCTAGGCGCCCCCCTCCCACATATATATAGGTGGGAGGGAGGGAGGAGCAGCCAAAGGAGGCGCCCAAGTAGGAGGAATCCTACTTGGGGTCCCTCCCAAGCCGCGCCCCCCTTCCCTTATTTGGAGTGTGGGGAAAGGCAGGGAGGGTGCCCCCCCCCTTTCCTTTCTCCCATGAGAGGGAAAGGAAGGAGGGGCTAACCCTCCCCCTTTTCCTTCCCTACGGCTGGCCAAACAAAGGAGGCGGCACTCCAGCCCCCTTGTGGTGTGGTCTGTCCCCTCCTTTGGCCCATAAGGCCCATATCTTGCAGGGGGTGCCCGGAACCCCTTCCGGTGACCCGATTCCTTCCCGGTACGTCCCGAAACACTTCCGGTGTCCAAATACCATCGTCCTATATATCAATCTTTACCTCTCGACCATTTTGAGACTCCTCGTCAAGTATGTGATCTCATCTAGGACTCCAAACAACATTCGGTCACCTAAACATATAACTCATATAACACTATATCGTCAACGAACGTTAAGCGTGCGGACCCTATGGGTTCGAGAACTATGTAGACATGACCGAGACACCTCTCCGGTCAATAACCAATAGCGGAACCTGGATGCCCATATTGGATCCTACATATTCTACGAAGATCTTTATCGGTCGAACCGTTATGACAACATACGTAATTCCCTTTGTCCATCGGTATGTTACTTGCCCGAGATTCTATCGTCGGCATCTTCATACCTAGTTCAATCTCGTTACCGACAAGTCTCTGTACTCGTTCTGTAATACATCACCTTGTGACTAACTCCTTAGTCATTTGCTTGCAAGCTTATGATGTGTATTACCGAGAGGGCCCAGAGATACCTCTCCGATACTCGGAGTGACAAATCCTAATCTCGATCTATGCCAACTCAACAAACACCTTCGGAGATACCTGTAGAGCATATTTATGATCACCCAGTTACATTGTGATGTTTGATAGCACACAAGGTATTCCTCCGGTATCCGGGAGTTGCATTATCTCATAGTCGAAAGAATAAGTATTTGACATGAAGAAAGCAATAGCAATAAACTGAACGATCAATATGCTAAGCTAACGGATGGGTCTTGTCCATCACATCATTCTCCTAATGATGTGATCCTGTTATCAAATGACAACACATGTCTATGGTTAGGAAACCTTAACCATCTTTGATCAACGAGCTAGTCTAGTAGAGGCTTACCAGGGACACAGTATTTGTTTATGTATTCACACATGTATTTAAGTTTCTGATCAATACAATTCTAGCATGAATAATAAACCTTTATCATGATTTAGGAAATATAATAATAACCATTTTATTATTGCCTCTAGGGCATATTTCCATCAGTCTCCCACTTGCACTAGAGTCAATAATCTAGTTCACATCACCATGTGATTTAACACCCATAGTTCACATCGCCATGTGACCAACACCCAAAGAGTTTACTAGAGTCAATAATCTAGTTCACATCACCATGTGATTAACACCCAAAGAGTACTAAGGTGTGATCATGTTTTGCTTGTGAGAGAGGTTTAGTCAATGGGTCTGTCACATTCAGATCCATATGTATTTTGTAAATTTCTATGTCTACAATGCTCTGCATGGAGCTACTTTAGCTAATTGCTCCCACTTTCAATATGTATCCAAATAGAGATTTAGAGTCATCTGGATCGGTGTCAAAGCTTGCATGGACGTAACTCTTTACGACAAACTCTTTATCACCTCCACAACCGAGAAACATTTCCTTAGTCCTCTTTAGGTACCTAAGGATAATTTTGACCGTTGTCTAGTGATCTACTCCTGGATCACTATTGTACCCCCTTGCCAAACTCATAGCAAGGCACACAACAGGTCTGGTAAATAGCATGGCATACTTTATAGAACCTATGACTGAGGCATAGGGAATGACTTTCATTCTCTCTCTATATTCTGCCGTGGTCGGGTTTTGAGTCTTACTCAACTTCACACCTTGTAACACAGGCAAGAACGCTTTCTTTGGCTGATCCATTTTGAACTTCTTTAAAACTTTATCAAGGTATGTGCTTTGTGAAAGTCCTATCAAGTGTCTTGACCTATCTCTATAGATCTTGATGCCCAATATATAAGCAGCTTCACCGAGGTCTTTCATTGAAAAAAATCTTATTCAAGTATCCTTTTATGCTATCCAGAAATTCTATATCATTTCCGATCAACAATATGTCATCCACATATAATATCAGAAATTCTACAGAGCTCCCACTCACTTTCTTGTAAATAAAGGCTTCACCATAAATCTGTATAAAACCATATGCTTTGATCACCTCATCAAAGCGTATATTCCAACTCCGAGATGCTTGCACCAGTCCATAGATGGATCACTGGAGTTTGCACACTTTGTTAGCAACTTTAGGATCGACAAAACCTTCTGGTTGCATCATATACAACTCTTCTTTAAGAAATCCATTAAGGAATGCAGTTTTGACATCCATTTGCCAGATTTCATAATTATAAATGCGGCAATTGTAACATGATTCAGACTGACTTAAGCATCGCTACGGGTGAGAAGGTCTCATCGTAGTCAACTCCTTGAACTTGTCGAAAACCTTTCGTAATAAGTCGAGCTTTGTAGATGGTGACATTACCATCAGCATCTGTCTTCTTCTTGAAGATCCATTTATTCTCAATGGCTTGCCGATCATCGGGCAAGTCCACCAAAGTCCACACTTTGTTCTCATACATGGATCCTATCTCAGATTTCATGGCTTCAAGCCATTTATCGGAATCTGGGCTCATCATAGCTTCTTCATAGTTCGTAGGTTCACCTTCATCTAGTAACATGAATTCCAGAACAGGATTAACGTACCACTCTGGTGCGGATCGTGCTCTGGTTGACCTACGAGGTTCGGTAGCAACTTGATCTAAAGTTTCATGATCATTATCATTTGATTCCTCTCTAGTTGGTGTAGGCATCACTGGAACGGTTTTCTGTGATGTGCTACATTCCAATTCAAGAGAAGGTACAATTACCTCATGAAGTTCTACTTTCCTCCTACTTACTTCTTTCGAGAGAAACTCCTTCTCTAGAAATGTTCCATTCTTGGCAACAAATATCTTGCCTTCGGATCTGTGGTAGAAGGTGTAACTAATTGTTTCCTTAGGGTATCCTATGAAGACGCACTTCTCCAATTTGGGTTCGAGCTTATCAGGCTGAAGCCTTTTGACATAAGTATTGCAACCCCAAACTTTAAGAAATGAGATCTTTAAATTTCTTGCCAAACCACAGTTCATACGGTGTAGTCTCAACGGATTTAGACGGTGCCCTATTTAACGTGAATGCGACTGTCTCTAATGCATAACCCCAAAACAATAGTGGTAAATCGGTAAGAGACATCATAGATCGCACCATAACTAATAAAGTGCGGTTACGACGTTCGGACACACCATTATGCTGTGGTGTTCCAGGTGGCGTGAGTTGTGAAACAATTCCACATTGTTTTAAATGAAGGCCAAACTCGTAACTCAAATATTCGCCTTCGCGATCAGATCGTAGAAACTTTTATTTTCTTGTTACGATGATTCTCCACTTCACTCTGAAATTCTTTGAACTTTTCAAATGTTTCAGACTTGTGTTTCATTAAGTAGATATACCCATACCTACTCAAATCATCTGTTAAGGTCAGAAAATAACGATACCCGCCGCGTGCTTCAACACTCATCGGACCGCATACATCGGTATGTATTATTTCCAATAAGTTATTAGCTCGCTCCATTGTTCCGAAGAACGGAGTTTTAGTCATCTTTCCCATGAGGCATGGTTCACAAGTATCAAATGATTCATAATCAAGTGATTCCAAAAGTCCATCCATATGGAGTTTCTTCATGCGCTTTACACCAATATGACCTAAACTGCAGTGCCACAAGTATGTTGCACTATCATTATCAACTTTGCATCTTTTGGCATCAATATTATGAATATGTGTATCACTACGATCGAGATTCAATAAACCATTCACATTGGGTGTATGACCATAGAAGGTTTTATTCATGTAAACAGAATAACAATGATTCTCTGAATTAAATGAATAACCATATTGCAATAAACATGATCCAGTCATATTCATGCTAAACGCAAACGCCAAATAACATTTATTTAGGTTTCAACACTAATCCCAAAGGTAGAGGGAGTGTGCGATGGTTATCGTATCAACCTTGGAATCATTTCCAACACACATCGTCACCCCATCCTTAACTAGTCTCTGTTTTTTCTGCAACTCATGTTTCGAGTTACTAATCTTAGTAACCGAACCGGTATTGAATACCTAGGGGCTACTACGAACACTAGTATGGTACACATCAATAATCAAATATACTTTTGTTCACTTTGCCATCCTTATTATCTGCCAAGTATTTGGGGCAGTTCCACTTCCAGTGACCATTTCCTTTGCAGTAGAAGCACTCAGTTTCAGGCTTGGGTCTAGCTTTGGGCTTCTTCATGGGAGTGGCAACTTGCTTGCCATTCTTCTTGAAGTTCCCTTTCTTTCACTTGCCCTTTTTCTTGAAACTAGTGATTTTGTTAATCATCAACACTTGATGCTCTTTCTTGATTTCTACCTTCGCCAATTTCAGCATCGCGAAGAGCTCGGGAATCATTTTCTTCATCCCTTTATAGTTCATCACAAAGTTCTAGTAGCTTGGTGATAGTGACTAGAGAACTTTGTCAATCACTATCTTATCTGGAAGATTAACTCCCACTTGATTCAAGTGATTGTAGTACCCAGACATTCTGAGCACATGCTCACTGGTTGAGCTATTCTCCTCCATCTTGTAGGCAAAGTACTTGTCAGAGGTATCATACCTCTCGACACGGGCATGAGTCTTAAATACCAATTTCAGCTCTTGGAACATCTCATATGCTCTGTGGTATTCAAAACATTTTTGAAGTCCCGGTTCTAAGCCGTAAAGCATGGCGCACTAAACTATTAAGTAGTCATCATATCAAGCTTGTCAGATATTCATAACGTCTGCATCTGCTCCCGCAATAGGTCTGTCACCTAGCGGTGCATCAAGGACATAATTCTTCTGTGCAACAATGAGGACAATGCTCAGATCACGGACCTAGTCCGCTTTATTGCTACTATCATCTTTCAACTTAGTTTTCTCTATGAACATATCAAAAATAGGGGAGCTATATCGTGAGCTATTGATCTACAACATAGATATGCAAAACTATAAGACTAAGTTCATGATAAATTAAGTTCAATTAATCAAATTACTTAAGAACTCCCACTTAAATAAAAATCCCTCAAGTTATCTAAGCGATACATGATCCAAATCAACTAACCCATGTCCGATCATCACGTGAGATGGGGTAGTCATCAATGGTGAACATCTCTATGTTGATCATATCTACTATATGACTCATGTTCGACCTTTCGGTCTCCAGTGTTCCGATACCATGTCTGTACATGCTAGGCTCGTCAAGTTTAACCCAAGTATTCTGCATGTGCAAAACTTTCTTACACCCGTTGTATGTGAACGTAGAGTCTATCACACCCGATCATCACGTGGTGTCTCGAAATGATGAACTATAGCAACGGTGCATACTCAGGGAGAACACTTTTATCTTGAAATTAAGTGAAGGGATCATCCTATAATGCTACCGCCGTTCTAAGCAAAATAAGATGCATAAAGGATAAACATCACATGCAATCAAAATATGTGACATGATATGGCCATCATCATCTTGTGCTTTTGATCTCCATCTCCAAAGCATCGTCATGATCTCCATCATCTCCGGCTTGACACCGTGATCTCCATCGTTGTGTCGTTGCATCGAGGTCATCACGCCAACTATTGCTTCTACAACTACCGCTAACACATAGTGATAAAGTAAAGCAATTACATGGCGCTTGCACTTCATACAATAAAGAGACAACCCTAAGGCTCCTGCCGGTTGTAGATATCACAAAACATGATCATCTCATACATCAACATATATCACATCATATCTTAACCATATCACATCACAACATGCTCTGCAAAAACAAGTTAGACGCCCGCTACTTTGTTGTTGCAAGTTTTATGTGGCTGCTATGGGCTTCTAGCAAGAACCGTTCTTACCTACGCATAAAACCACAACGGTGATTCATAAAGTTTGCTGTTTTAACCTTCTTCAAGGACCGGCCGCAGTCAAATTCGATTCAACTAAAGTAGGAGAAACAGACACCTGCCAGCCACCTTTATGCAAAACTAGTTGCATGTCAGTCGGTGGAACCGGTCTCATATGCGTGGACATGTAAGGTTGGTCCGGGCCGCTTCATCCCACAATACCGCCGAATCAAAATAAGACATTGGTGGTAAGCAGTATGACTATCACCGCCCACAACTCTTTGTGTTCTACTCGTGCATATCATCTACGCATAGACCTGGCTCATGATGCCACTGTTGGGAAATGTTGCATGGAAAACAAAAAAATTCCGGTGACCCGATTCCTTCCCGGTACGTCCCGAAACACTTCCGGTGTCCAAATACCATCGTCCTATATATCAATCTTTACCTCTCGACCATTTCGAGACTCCTCGTCATGTCCGTGATCTCATCCGGGACTACGAACAACATTCGGTCACCAAAACATATAACTCATATAACACTATATCGTCAACGAACGTTAAGCGTGCGGACCCTACGGGTTCGAGAACTATGTAGACATGACCGAGACACCTCTCCGGTCAATAACCAATAGCGGAACCTAGATGCCCATATTGGCTCCTAGATATTCTACGAAGATCTTTATTGGTCGAACCATTATGACAACACACGTAATTCCTTTTGTCCATCGGTATGTTACTTGCCCGAGATTCGATCGTCGGTATCTTCATACCTAGTTCAATCTCATTACCGGCAAGTCTCTTTACTCGTTTCATAATACATCACCTTGTGACTAACTCCTTAGTCATTTGCTTGCAGGCTTATGATGTGTATTACCGAGAGGGCCCAGAGATACCTCTCCGATACTCGGAGTGACAAATCCTAATCTCGATCTATGCCAACTCAACAAACACCTTCGGAGATACCTGTAGAGCATCTTTATGATCACCCAGTTACATTGTGACGTTTGATAGCACACAAGGTATTCCTCCAGTATTCGGGAGTTGCATAATCTCATAGTCGAAGGAATAAGTATTTGACATGAAGAAAGCAATAGCAATAAACTGAACGATCAATATACTAAGCTAACGGATGGGTCTTGTCCATCACATCATTCTCCTAATGATGTGATCCCGTTATCAAATGACAACACATGTCTATGGTTAGGAAACCTTAACCATCTTTGATCAACGAGCTAGTCTAGTAGAGGCTTACTAGGGACACGGTATTTGTTTATGTATTCACACATGTATTTAAGTTTCCGATCAATACAATTCTAGCATGAATAATAAACCTTTATCATGATTTAGGAAATATAATAATAACCATTTTATTATTGCCTCTAGGTCATATTTCTATCAAAATTTAACGTTGTCTATTTAGGTCAATCCTCAAAGTTCAAGATTACTCTAAACATGAATGCTTCTGTTTCAAAATTTTGAACGAAGCGCCGAAAGAGCCTCTACTCGCGCGAAACCGTGTGAGACCAATGTTTGGTAGAAGGAAATTACTTTTCTAACTCTGACCCGTGAAGCCTACCGGCCCGACGTCTATAGGTCTAAACCGAGGTAGGTTTGTAACTTCATCTAGACGCCACGCAACCGCCTCCGAAAAACATTCATACACCGTGGCCGCCTAAACACACATTCGCTCGGCCGAAATCGCTCCCGCCCACTATTTGGGACACCTCGGATTACCGTCCTACCCCCGACCCGCAGTAGGTCCATAATTTAAGACGGGGGCAAAGTTTGTACTTTCCCCAAATTTCTAACAAGTGCGTCCCATCTGTTCAGAAAGAAAAACAAACAAAAACAAGCGCGTCCTAGACCGAAACATGGTTCCCCCTTAGCTCCCCCCGCCCCACCGTCCGATTCCCCATTCGTACTCCGTGGGCGTCAAAACTAACTCTCCACCAGCCGCGAAACCCCGGCGTCCTTCGTCCGCCACCTCATCCCACTCATCAACCGCCGCCCTCCTCCATCACGCCGAAGCCGATACCCCGACGTCATCGTCCATCGCAACCGCAACCGCAATGCCCTCCACGCCTAGTAGTTCAAGCCGAGGCCGAGCTGCCTCTAGGACGCCGACATGCGCCGTACCCGAGCCAGTTCAACCACGCCGTCCTGCGCCTCACTGCTGCCGCTCCAACGTTGCCACTGTCCACCGCACCGGAGCTGTTCCCGCTACGCCGTCCTCGCCGCCTCGGATCTGCTTCCCCTCTGCCGACAGACGGCCACCGCAACACAGTCAACAGTTTGGCCATGGGTTTGTCCAAGGATCCACCCTCCTCCAAAACATCAGTTCCCCCAGTAAAAAGAAGAACATTGCCACGATATCAGGAGGACACAGCACTGGCAACCACAACTGGTACTCCTCTTCCCTTATTCGTGCAAATCTTACGTGTCTGCTTGCACGGTATTCATCCCACAGAAGACACTAGTTGACCGCTTCTTCCTGATACTAGATGTTCCTAGTAACTCGCGATGCACAAGGTTTCTCCTCATATACTATTTCACCTTAGCTAGAGGTCCGTCGCCCCCCTAGATTTGAATTCCTGGTCAGTTGATTCCCAATTAAAGGAAGCATTCCCCAGCGTAACAGGCGCTAGTCCGCGTATTACGTCGGGGAAGCAGCACCTCGGTGTTTATCTTAGGGGTGTGTGGGGCCTAGGAGCTACTGGCGCCCGATCTGGAGGTCGGCCGGGCTTAAAGGGATGTCAGGGGGGCGCTGCCAAGCACGGCGGTGGTTTGAGGTCGAGGGGAGGACGGGGCGGCGGAAGCAGGGGTCTGGGCCGGTGGTCTCTAGCAGTTCGAGAAAGATCGTCAATAGTGACTGGAGGGAGGTAGACGAAGGCCATCTGCCCATTCCTTGTAGATCAGACGGTTCATAAAAAAATCGACTGACCTATTTATTTTTAGTCGACTGTTATTTTGAGAGGACCACATGTGGTGGTGTGCTGGAGGAGTACCTGCATTTCCCAGCCATCCCTGCGCTCACATATTACAAAATCATACGGAGTAGAATCTAATTTTGTTTGCCATGCAATGTTGTAGACCTATCATATGTCTCCTGTCATTTATTTTTCAGCCACCTGCTATCTGCTACTTTTACAGTGCACTAGTTCTGCACACACTTCACCCATACTCTCACTATTGTTTTTTTATGCATGGGTATTTTAGACTCTGCCAAACTGTTGACAGAAGCACGAAATAAAAGAGAGAAGTCGCTCCTGCTTTATTCGTTGGCAGGCAAGACACGTTTCGGCGCTTTAAAGGTTGCATGTTCAACAGATGGAGACGGTAAATGTAGCTCTGGAGTTGATGATCTTGCTCGCCATGAACCACCATCCCAGGTGCTTGCTTTAACTTCGCGGTGTCATATGTGGTTCCATGTTGCATATGGTGTCTAGCTTGTATTCGAAAGGCCGAAGTCTGTCTTTATTAAGATAAGGAAAGATATTTTTTACATGAACCACCATCCCGGGAGCACCAGAAGACAAATAGCTAGTTAGGGCACTGGCCGAGCCAGTGACAAGCCCAGCACAGACAGGCATCACCTGCAAGCCAACTAAAAATCCATGATGGTGGCGAAGTAGCCCGCCTCCCACCAGGCTCTCAGGTCCTCGATGATCATGCTCACCACTCCAGCCGGATGTCTAGCTTGTATTGCTTCCAATTTGGTTAAATTGCATCTGCTTAGCTTACACATTATACCTTTGAATATGACATGCCTTCCTATTTTTGGTACATACTAGTACATCTATCTATTAACCATGTTCTTACATCAAACTAATGTTCTTGTGTATCCCTCATCAATCACTTATGATGAGACAGTCAAGCCCGCGGATTACTGTGAGAAAATATGCTCTTTTAAAGAATGCAGTGTCAGCCTCCCCACATGATTCTCAAGAAACAACAAGGCTAGATGAAGATAGTGAACGTAGCTCTGTAGTTGATGACCGCATTTCCCCTACACCACCATCGCAGGTGCTTGCTCTAACTTGGCAGCGTGATATGTGGTTGCAGTTTACATATGGTGTCTAGATTGTAATTCTTCCAATATGGTTAAATTGCATGTGCTATTCTTCTTAGTTTATACATTATACCTGTTAATGTGACATGCCTTCATGTTTTTAGTACATAGTACATCTGTCTATTAAGCATGTCCTTACATAAAACTACTGTTTTTTTGTATCCCGCATCAATCAATATGACGAGACACCTTTAGTATATGCAGTGTGATATTGGTTGCATCTTTCATATGATTTATAGCATGTGCTGTGATAACCCACAAGTATAGGGGATCGTTTGTAGCCTTCTTCGATAAATAAGAGTATCGAACCCAATGAGGAGCTAAAGGTAGAACAAATATTCCCTCAAGTTCTATCGACCACCGATACAACTCTACGCACACTTGACGTTTGCTTTACCTAAAACAAGTATGAAACTATTTTGCAAGAATAAAACTACGAGTACTTTGCGAGAATAAAAACTACAAGTAAATTGCAAGGTAATAAAAGTGGATAGCCTTTGTCAACAAGAAAGTCATTTGTCCCTTGGTAATCGATAACAAGTACCGGTAATCATTCTTGTAATTTTATATGAGGGAGAGGCATGAGCTAACATACTTTATCTACTTGGATCATATGCACTTATGATTGGACCCCTAGCAAGCATCCGCAACTACTAAAGATCATTAAGGTCATGAAACCCAACCATTGCATTAAGTATCAAGTCCTCTTTACTCCCATACGCCATAACCCACTTATCCGCGTTTAGGCTGCTGTCACCCCCGCAACACCGACAATAAGGAAACCATGAACGTATTGCAACACCCTACAGTGGGGGCCCCTCCATTTGTGCGACACGGAGGGCACTGTAGGACAGCACCATAAATAAAATATACAATCATACCAACCAAGATCACGATTAACCCACAGGACAAAACGGATATACACAAACATCATAGGATAACCATAGATCATTGGGAAATAATATATGGAGTTGAGCACCATGTTTAAGTAGAGATTACAGCAGGGAGAAGAGGTGTTACACCGCTGCATAGAGGGGGAGAAAGTTGGTGTTGACAGTAGCAAGATTGTTGATGTAGATCGCCGTCACGATCCTAGCCCCGGCGGCACTCCGGCGCCACCGGGAGAGAGGGGGAGAGAGCCCCCCTCCTTCTTCTTCTTCCTTTGCCTCCCGCCCTAGATGGGAGGAGAGTTCCCCCTCTGGTCCATGGCCTCCATGGCGGTGGAGGGGTGGGAGCCCCTCCGAGATTGGATCTCCCTCTCTGTTCTCTTCTGTTTCGCGTTCCCCTGATCTGGCCGAAAACCGTTTCTTATATTCCGGGAGATCCGTAACTCCGATTACGCTGAAATTTTAACATGAATTTTTCCGGATATAAGCTTCCTTGTGCCCGAAGTAGAGATCCAACTGACGTACGAGGTGAGCATAAGACACTTGGGCGCGCCTGGGGCCTGGGGCGCGCCCTGGTGTATCTTGGGGCCTGTGGGCCCTGTTTGCGTTGATTCCACCTCCCAAAAATCACAAATATTCCAAAATAATTCTCCATAATTTTTTATCGCATTTGGACTTCGTTTGATATGGATTTTCTATGAAACAAAAAACATGCAACAAACAGGAACTGGCACTAGGCACTGGATCAATATGTTAGTCCAATAAATCATATAAAATGTTGCCAAAAAGATGTGAAAGTTGTATAATATTGGCATGGAACAATAAAAAATTATAGATACGACGGAGATGTATAGCATCCCCAAGCTTAATTCCTGCTCGTCCTCGAGTAGGTAAATGATAAAAAGGATAATTTTTGATGTGGAATGCTACCTAGCATAAACTTGATCATATATCTAATCATGGCATGAATATTAAGACACAAGTGATTCAAAGCAATAGTCTATAATTTGACATAAAGACATCAATACTCAGGCATCCCAACAAACAATCATGTCTTTCAAAATGTCAACCCTAAAGAAAGTTATCCCTAGCCCATCATGCTTAATTATTGATCCATTCACGAAACACACTCGAATATTAGCTGCATCAATGCACAAGTATGATCATAGTGCTCCCTAGTTGGTGCTTTATAAGAGAAGATGGAGACTTAAATAAAAAAATAAAAATTGCCTAAAAGTAAATAGATAGGCCCTTCACAGAGGGAAGCAGAGATTTGTAGAGGTGCCAGAGCTCAAAGCAAAAATTGAGAGGTAAAACCATTTTGAGAGGCATGCTTTTCCTGTCAACGCTACGACCGAGAGTTCCCAACATCCTCCATGCTAGACATATTGTAGGCGGTTCCCAAACAGAAAACAAAGTTCATTTCCTTTCCACCATTCTTTCATAATCCATGGCTAACCGTATCCACGGGTGCCTTCCATACCAACACTTTCCAAGGAATTTTGTTGTTATTATTTTTTATTCATTGTGGGACTGGGCATCCCTATTACCGCCATACTCTCGTACAATGACAAGTGAATAAACACTCATCGTGAGAATAACCCGCCTAAACATGGAAGACATCGGCCACCCCATGCCGCCACATGAGCGGTACGGGCACACAAAACAGATTTATTTCGAAAATTAGAGTTGGCACATACAAATTTACTTAGAACGGCACGGAAATACCGCATATAGGTAGGTATGGTGGACTCATATGGCAAAACAAGGTTTAAGGATTTTGGATGCACAAGTAGTATTTCTACTTAGTACAAGTGAAGGCTAGCAAAAAGATTGAGAAGCAACCAACCAACAAACAAAAATTCTCATAAACGAGCATTAAGCATACTAACACCGAATAATGTACCACAAGTAGGATGTAATTTCATTGCATAACTATTGACTTTTGTGCTTGCATAGGGAATCACAAACCTTAACACCAATATTCTTACTAACCACAACCATTTACTAGTACCTCTCACATATTATCATCTCTATATCACAAAACTATTGCAAGGAATCAAACATATCATATTCAGTGATCCATAAGTTTTATGTAGGATTTTATGACTAACCATGCAAATGACCAATTCCAGTTGACTCTCTAAATAGATATAAGTGAAGCATGAGAGTTTAATTCTTTCTACAAAAGACCATGCTCTAATAAATATAAGTGAAGCAAAAGAGCATTCTACAAACAATGGTTTTCTATGTGAAGAGAAACAGGCAATCCAAAATTCAAATGATATAAGTGAAGCACACGAAGTATTCTATAAAGCCTTACTCAAAAGATATAAGTGAAGTGCAATAAGCATTCTATAAATCAACCATGGACTATCTCATACCATCATGGTGCATAAAATAAAAATGAAAAATAAGCACAAGACGCTCCAAGATTTACACATATCACGTGAACGAAACGAAGATGAAAACATACCGACACTTGTTGAAGAAAGATGGGATGCCTTCTGGGGCATCCCCAAGCTTAGACGCTTGAGTCTCCTTGAATATTTAATTGGGGTGCCTTGGGCATCCCCAAGCTTGAGCTCTTGCCTCTCCTTCTTCTCCTCATATCGAGACCTCCTCGATCTTTGATCACTTCATCCACACAAAACTCAATAGAAAGCTCGGTAAGATCCGTTAGTATAATAAAGCAAATCACTACTCTAAGTACTGTTGCAAACCCATTCATACTTTGTTTTTGCATAATAGCTACTGTATTATAACTTTTCCATGGCTTATACCACCGATAAAAATCGATAGTTTCATCAAAACAAAGCATCAAAAACAGAATCTGTCTTAAACAGGACAGTCTTTAGAAATCTGAAGATCTACCATAATTATGTTACTCCAAACATTCTAAAAAATTAGGAAAAAATAAAAAATTTGTATAGCAATACTATGCAAAAAGTTTCAGAATCTTTTTACGTTCCAGTAAAAAATGAAAATTTACGCGCTACAGCCAAAGTTTCTGTTTTTACACCGCACATACCAACAAGAAATCTAATCATCCTAAAGGCAAATCTTGGCACAATAATTTTACAATACAATGGATTTGTACAAGGGGATAATTATTTTTGTTTAAAAGTTCCTGTAATTCAAGATTCACAAAGTTTCCATGGGCATGAACAAAGTTCAAGGCATGCTCCCGCTTCCACGGTGCTCGTCTTTCTCACTTTCACTTTTCTTTTTGTGAAGTTTTAAGTTCCCCTCTATATTTTTTTTGTTTTTAAACTTTATAAAAGCACTCAAAAGAAATAAATGACTCTATAAAACTTCCGGGTTGTCTCCCTGGTGGTGCTTTCTTTAAAGCCATTAAGCTAGGCATAAAGTGCTCAAGTTATTGATCCACCCGGATCCCAAGGTATATCAAAGCCAATTTTAATTAACAATGATTTATAATTTAGTAGTGAGCACAAAGCAACATATATCATGCAATGACGAAGTCTAACTCTCTTCCTATGCATCGGCATGTCATACAAGAACAATTCATGCACATCAAGTAAAGGCCAATACATAGCATAAGTAGTTTCTTGCAATTTTATCGTGTTGAAGACATAAAGAGGTGGAGATATAGTTCCTCTCTCATAATAATTGAAAGTAGGAGCAGCAAGGACATGCATATTATACTCATCAAAATGATCATATGTAGTGGTAGAATGCAACCCAATGTAATCCTTAATAAGTGCAAATTTCTCCGATATAGTGTAGTTTGGAGAATTCAAAAAGATAATAGGACTATCATGTGTGGGTGCGATAGCAACAATTTCATTCTTAACATAAGGAACTATAGCAAGTTCATCAACATAAGCATAATTCATATTGGCATCAAGGCCACAAGCATATCAAGCATCAAGTTCATCAAAAAGGGATATTTCAAAAGAATCAACGGGATCATAGCAATTATCATAGCATTCATCCTTCGGTAAGAACGAAGGGAAATTAAACAATGTATGAGTTGAAGAGTTACTCTCATTAGAAGGTGGGCACGGGTAGCTAATCCGCTCTTCCTCCTTTTGTTCTTCACTCTCTTCATCATCTTTTTCATCCAACGAGCTCACAGTTTCATCAATTCCTTCTTCCATAGACTCCTGCAAAATATTAGTCTCTTCTTGGACAGCGGAGAGTTTCTCGATAAATTCATCAATATCGGAATTGTATTTATAATTATCATAGCAATATTGAAGGATGGCAAAATTTCCAGGTCTATAAACATCATCATCAAATGCTTCTTACTTTAAAAACAAAGATTCAATTTCATAAGCACCCTTAAAAGCAACAAATTCTTCTATTCGTTCCACATCATAATAATCATATCTACCATTGGCATAAGAAGCCAAGGTTTCATTATCATTAAATTTGCATGAAAAGGGAAGATGTGCAGCCTTCATCCTAGAGCAACAAGTATAATCATATCTCTGGCATAAATTCCAAGCATACCAATGCAATATATCAATTTGATCCCATAATAGTTTCCCTTTTTGTTTCAAGCGATAATCCCTGAAGTATTCATGTTGATCCAACGTTACTCCCATTATCAAGTTGAATGGGGGTTTCTCAGGATTATCAAAGTAGTGCATAATATTTTTCACATAACGAGCATCGAGGGTTTTAGGAGGTTCCCCATCTCCATGAGTAGTAAGTACAACTAAATTTTTTTGGTTTTTCGTGTTCCATATCCATAACTAAAGATAGAGAACAACTTAGAACAGGAAATAAAAACTACTTAGTGATAAAGCAAACAAGCACACACGAGAATATTCACCCCAAGCTATTGCTACCCGACAACGGCGCCATAAAAAGGTCTTGATAACCCACAAGTAAAGGGAATCGTTTGTAGCCTTCTTCGATAAATAAGAGTGTCGAACCCAATGAGGAGCTAAAGGTAGAACAAATATTCCCTCAAGTTCTATCGACCACCGATACAACTCTACGCACACTTGACGTTTGCTTTACCTAAAACAAGTATGAAACTATTTTGCAAGAATAAAACTACGAGTACTTTGCGAGAATAAAAACTACAAGTAAATTGCAAGGTAATAAAAGTGGATAGCTTTTGTCAACAAGAAAGTCATTTGTCCCTAGGTAATCGATAACAAGTACCGGTAATCATTCTTGTAATTTTATATGAGGGAGAGGCATGAGCTAACATACTTTCTCTACTTGGATCATATGCTGTCGGTGCAACGAACCCTAGGTCCGTTGCCCAGACTGTGCACAGGCCCAAAATCAAGATTACAACACCAAGATCAGATCAAAGCGCGAGGGATCAGTTCTTTGAAGGACTAACGTGCAGATCAAGAAGACCAAGACTGGCCAAAGAGGCAAGATACAACTATAAGAAGAACCTCCCTTGCCGGGCAGGCGAGCCTGGCGAGGTTGCGGTTACCCCCGAAGCAAGCCTCCAAGATCGCCCCGGCAGGCCTGCCGTGGCTCGCGGAGGCAAACTACTCCGCCACACCATCCCACAGCTACGCACGTCGTCGATCAGTTCGGTGTCAAGCTCCTAAGTGACTAACTGGCTGCCCCTGCCACATGGCAGCCACTTCCTGCAGAAAATACCTCCAGGCGACACCCGTCCTAGGACGTGTCAAGCAAGCAGGCGCGAAGCTGGCAAAACAACCCGGCAGGGCTTGCCGGGCGAGCTGCGATGTGACATAGAGCGGCGCATTTAATGTGCTCTATCAGCCTACAGAGTTAGGTATGATAGCATTGTTCGCTATCTAATCAGTACGTAAAGACTGATTTGCCACTGTGGTGACCCCTTGATCTATAAAAGGAGGCCCATGGCAACCGTAGAAAGGATTCGGACCCCCTCACACTCATACGCGCGTAGCTCCTCTCGCCCCGAGGCAACCTTGCTAGGCAAGAGCGCTGCGCTTTTCCACCATTAATCCACCAAAGCAGGATTAGGGTTTTACGCCTCGCGGCGGCCCGAACCTGGGTAAAACTGCCCGTGTGATCTCTGTCGTGATGTGCTACGCTTCTCCGCTCTTTGTGCAACGTGCCCATCCCCCCGCCGAACCAAAAGGGGCTCATGGCCCCATAAATGGCCGTGGTTTCCCACAACATCTTTGGCGCGCCAGGTAGGGGGATCACTTGCACGAACCCGAGAGCGTAAGCAGCGCATCATCTTCATCGCCATTTTCATCATCAACGGCTCCATCGACTATGGCGCCCAAGAAGAAGTCCGGTGCCGCAGCTCACCCGTCCACCTCGAAGGCCCCACCGCCCACGAATGCCGACGCCGCGGGGAATGCGGAGGCGCATGAGGAGGTGGGCGCTGGGGGGAACGTGGTCGGCGTAGGTGGCGTTGTCACCACCCCCCCCCTCCTACAGCCGAAGCAGGAGGCACCGGAGAAGGACAGCACCAACAGCATCCCGGCGACCACACTCTGTGAGGTACGGGTAGAGATATTATTCCTTCTGTCCCTCCCGGCCTGGCCGAGGGGCATAGCCACGGTGGTGACATTCGTCCCGAGGCGAATCACAATCCTACGGTCGCCCCCATCATGGGCGCGGCCGCGGGACATGCACCCCGCCGAAGCAAACTGGCCCAGCCAATGCTCCGAATGGAGTCATTGGCCCATGCGTGGCATCACCTCGTCACCACGCCATCCCAGCAACTGGTTCCCAATGACGGGAGCCCGGTGCAGCCACCACCGGCACCGTCAGGAGCTGGGCGACCCTGCGGTCTACGTCATCATCACCAATGCCAAGCACCGCTTCGGAGGTGATGGCGCGGGCCCAGCTGCTACTGAGATTTCCGCCGGCAGCTGATCAGATGGATGAGTGGAGAGCCACCATTCAGAGTCTGATTGGCTTTGCCGAGGCTGGGGACCCACAGCAAGCTGGCCCGCCACGGCCTCCCCAAACGTCGACGGCGACCCACGCTGCTGGCCGTGCGGAAGGGGCCACCCCCACGGTGCAATCCCCACCACGGCAACCAGCGCGAAGACCACGCAACCAAGAGCTTGACAACGTCTCGATGGCTTCATCTGACCCTCGAGCACGTCAAGGCCGACGGTGAGCCCCAGAGGACAGGCGGATGGGGGATGAGCACGTCACCATCAAGTGACGCCACGACGACCACCGCCAGTCCAATGGGCGCGATGGCCTCAACGTCGACGAGCCCGCGCTCGGCAGAGGCGGGTAGCTGCCTTTCGAGGCTGGGTGCCCTGCCTTCACCCGTGAGCTGCGGCAAGTCCGTTGGCCGTCCGATCGCACGTTCAAGCCAGAGATTCCAGAGAAATATGATGGGAGACTGAACCCGACAGAGTTCTTGAGCATCTACACCATCGCTGTTCAAGCTGCCGGGGGAAGAGATGAGAAGGTTTTTGCCAACTACTTCCCTTTGGCACTCAACCCAAACATGAGGTCTTGGCTGATGCATCTGCCGGAGAACTCCATCTCGACCTGGGCTGACCTGTGCCATGAGTTCGTTGGCGCTTTCACAGGCGGCCACCAAGAACCAGGGCGGCCCAACGATTTGCAGCTTCTCCCGCAGAAGGAAGGAGAGACTCTGCGAAAGTACATGCAGAGGTTCAGCCGAGTCCACAGGAATATTCCAGATATCCACCCGGCAGCTGTGATAGCTGCGTTCCAGTCCAACGTACGCAACCGTCGGATTCGATCCAAGATGAACGTCCGGTTGCCCAAGACTGTGAAGGAGCTTTACACCTTGGTGGACAAGTGTGCTCGGGTGGAGGAGGGGAGGAAACTCCCTGGAGAATAGGATGGCGTCGACGTCGACTCAGAAGATGACGACGAGGCCACCAGTCAGAAGAAGAAGAACAAGAAGTGCAACAAGAATCGCAAGGATGAAGCAGTACTGACCGTTGAGGGATCGGGCATGCCTAGTACCGGAAAGAAGGCTAAGGCCGAAGCCCCGGGCAAGGAAGTTGCCATGTGCACTGACTGCCGGGAGGCTGCGGCTGCTGAGAAGGCTGGGAAAGGTGATGGGCCGTATTGCAAGATTCATCAGACCAAGGGCCACGATCTCCAGGAATGTCATCAGGTTGAGCAGCTCGTCAAGATGCAGAGGGCTGAATATGAAAAGCGTGATAAGGAAAAAGGTCAGAATGGCGCTGGCGGGAAGGGCCGAGGCGGTGAAGCAAATTGTCCCGGCAAGGCTCTTCGGAACCAAGGAAAACCCGCCAGGGGCGGAGAGAAGGAAGATTGCGATGATGGCAGTAATGGAGGGGATGAAGAGGAAACCAGCGAGCAGGAATTCCAGAAGGCCACTGACGCCCTATGCATTGATGGAGGTGCATCTCTGCACTCCTCTCACCGCCAACTTAAACAGTGGGCGCGTGAGGTCAATGCCGTGGAGCCAGCGGTAGAGTCTCAGAAGCCACTCAAGTGGTCACGCACGCCCATCATCTTTGACGAAGAGGACCATCCTGACCGCACCACTGCGGTAGGATGCTTGACGTTGTTGGTTTCACCAATGATTCGCAACCTCAAAGTCATGAAGATGTTGGTTGACGGTGGGGCCGGGTTGAATCTGATTTCCTCAAAGGTTATCAGCAAACTTCAGATAGCAGAGGAAGAACTCAAAGTCACGGGCATGTTTCAAGGAATCAACCCCGGCAGGAGTCATCCTAAGGGAAAGATCACGTTGCCAGTGACATTCAGAGGAGAGTTGAACTACCGGACTGAGAAAGTTGTGTTTGATGTGGTCGACCTCCCCCTACCGTACAATGGAATTCTTGGACGCCCAGCTCTGGCGAAATTCATGGCGGCATCCCACTATGCCTACAACACCTTGAAGATGCCAGGGCCAGTGGGAGTCATTTCCATTCCGTCAGACGAGAAGGGCGCAATTATTTGCGTGGATAAGATGTACAGGGACGCAGTCGCAGCAGAGGCCGCGAAAGCCACAGTTCCCGCCAAGGAAATCAGAGGAAAGAAGAAGGCTAGCAGGGACACCAGCAAGGAATCCGGGAAGCGTACCTCTTCGGAGTATGCTGCGCCTGTTGACGACTTGCCGGAAAGTTCCAACAGCAAGAGATCCAAGGCTGCTGCACCTCCTATGAAAAAGGTCCCGGCAGGGCTGGCTGGTGCTGATGGTACCATTACTATCAGTGCCACCCTTGATGACAAATAGGAAAGCGCGCTCGTTGCCTTCCTGCAGGCGAATATCGATGTGTTTGCTTGGCAACCATCTGATATCCCCGGTGTTCCTAGGGAGGTAATCGAGCACCACCTTGCTGTCTGCCCACATGCCCGACCCGTCAAGCAGAAGGTCCGAAAGCAAGCCTTGGAGCGGCAGCAATTCATTGTGGAAGAGATCAAGAAACTTGAGGCAGCTGGTTTGGTCAGAGGAGTACTGCATCCAACGTGGTTAGCAAACCTAGTGGTCGTACGCAAGGCTAACGGAAAATGGAGGCTTTGCATAGATTTCACAGATCTTAACAAGGCCTGCCCGAAGGACCCATTCCCCTTGCCGCGCATCGACCAGATTGTGGATTCCACTTCAGGATGTGAGTTGCTCTCTTTTCTGGATGCATACTTTGGATATCATCAGATTTTTATGTCCAAGGAAGGCGAAGAGAAGATCTCATTCATCACCCCATGTGGCACATACTGCTTCGTGCGCATGCCTTTCGGGTTGAAGAGTGCCAGGTCCACTTTTGCAAGAGCAGTCCAGATTGGTTTTGAATCACAGTTGCATAGGAATATTGAAGCCTATATGGATGATATTGTGGTCAAGACCAAGGATAGATCAACCCTCATCCAGGATTTGGAAGAGATGTTTGCTAATCTGCGCAAGATCAACTTGAAGCTGAACCCCGAGAAGTGTGTGTTTGGCGTCCCCTCCGGCAAGTTACTGGGTTTTTTCGTGTCCCATCGCGGGATAGAGGCTAGCCCAGACAAGATCAAGGCTATCGAGCAGATCCGGGTACCTAAGACAGTTAAGGACGTGAGGCGTTTGACAGGGTGCGTTGCCGCGCTTAGCAGATTCATCTCCAAGTCTGCCGAGCTCGCCTTGCCGTTCTTCAAGATCTTGAAGAAGGCAGGACCCATGAAGTGGACCCCGGAAGCAGATGCAACATTGCAACATTTGAAGACCTACTTGTCCTCTGTGCCCACTTTGGTCGCTCCCAAATCACAAGAACCATTGCTGCTATATCTGGCGGCAACTAATCAAGTGGTTAGTGTAGCAGTAGTGGCGCAGCGGGAAGTGGAGGAAGCAGTAGCCTCAGATAGTATCCCTTCCAGGGGAGAGAGTGAGAACGGCCCGGCGAGGCTAGATATGCATCAGGACAAAGAAGAGCACGGCAGCAGAGACCACCCCACGGACGCGGCAAGGAAGAAAGTGGTGCAGCGCCCAGTGTACTTCGTCAGCTCCCTATTGCAGGGGGCTAGATCCAGGTACTCTGGTGTGCAAAAGTTGATTTTTGGCCTTGCATGCTTCTTTATATGTAGTCTCACAGTTTGATGTACACTAACATTTCCTATGTTCATTGTTGGACTAGCACCTAGGCGCAAGAGGAAACAGACATCAGGGATAATGCTCGATAGGTTAACTAAATCTAGAGGAGGAAGAATGGAGATCCATTTTGAGGTAGGTTTAAGGCCACGTGATTCTACAGAGTCAGCCAAGTTAGTATCAGAGGCAACGATTGTCGTTAGTGTAGGATCGAAAGTAGGTCTAGAGGGGGGTGATTAGACTACTTGACCAAATAAAAATCTAGTCTTTTCCCAATTTTAAATCTTGGTAGATTTTAGCAACTTAGCACAAGTCAAGCAATCAACCTACACATGCAATTCTAAGAGTGTAGCAGCGGAAAGTAAAACATTGCATATGAAGGTAAAGGGAAGGGTTTGGAGAAGGCAAACGCAATGTAGACACGAAGATTTTTGGCGTGGTTCCGATAGGTGGTGCTATCGTACGTCCACGTTGATGGTGACTTCAACCCACGAAGGGTAACGGTTGCGCGAGTCCATGGAGGGCTCCACCCACAAAGGGTCCACGAAGAAGCAACCTTGTCTATCCCACCATGGCCATCGCCCACGAAGGACTTGCCTCACTGGGTAGATCTTCAGGAAGTAGGCGATCTCCTTGCCCTTACAAACTTCTTGGTTCAACTCCACAATCTTGTCGGAGGCTCCCAAGTGACACCTAACCAATCTAGGAGACACCACTCTCCAAAAGGTAATAGATGGTGTGTTGATGATGAACTCCTTGCTCTTGTGCTTCAAATGATAGTCTCCCCAACACTCAACTCTGTCTCACAGATTTGGCTATGGTGGAAAGATGATTTGAGTGGAAAGCAACTTGGGGAAGGCTAGAGATCAAGATTCTTGTGGTTGGATTGGAATGTCTTGGTCTCAACACATGAGTAGGTGGTTCTCTCTATCTCAGAAAATGAGTAGTGGAAGTGTAGGCACGTTCTGATGGCTCTCTCTTGAATAGAGAAGGGGGTGGAGGGGTATATATAGCCTCCACACAAAATCCAACCGTTACATACATTTGACCCAACTCGGTCAGACCAAATAGGAGAACTCGGTCAGACCGATTCAGTTCAAAATGTTAACGTTAGGATTATCGGTGGGACCGACATGATCAACTCGGTGGGACCGATGTGCAAGGGTTAGGGCAAAACCTCATCTTGGTGTGATCGATTGCATGAACTCGGTGAGACCGATTTCTGCAATGAGCAAACAAAGAGTTGGTCTGGCAAACTCGGTGGGACCGATCGCTCATTTCGGTAAGACCGAAATGTTACGAAGGGAAACAGAGAGTTTGCATTGCGAACTCGGTGGGACCGATCGCTCATTTCGGTAAGACCGAAATGTTATGAAGGGAAACAGAGAGTTTGCATTGCTATCTCAGTGAGACCGAGATCCCGATCGGTGAGACCGAATTGATTAGGGTTTCTGGCTATGGCTATGTCAAAAGAACTCGGTGGCGCCGGATAGATCAAATTGGTGGGGCCGAGTTTGACTTTAGGTTCTGGACATATTTGGAATTGAGAAAGTGGTTGAGGGCTTTGGAGCATATCACTAAGAACTTTGAGCAAGTAGACCATTAAGCAACACCTCATCCCCTTTTAATAGTATTGGCTTTTCCTATTGACTCAATGTGATCTTGGATCACTAAAATAGAAATGAAGAGTCTTGAGCTTTTGCCAATCTTTGTCCTTAGCATTTTGAGGGGTCCACATCTCTAGTCCATGCCATGCCAATCATTGAACTTTCTAAAATATTTAACTTAAATGGATATTAGTTCAATGAGCTATATGTTGTTACGAATTACCAAAACCACCTGGGGATTAGTTGCACTTTCAATCTCCCCTTTTTTGGTAATTGATGACAACATATAGATCAAAGCTTCGACAAATGATAATATGAATGAAATACATCGTTGCTTTGAGAAGTATGTGATAAGCAAGAGCTCCCCCTAAATTTGTGCATTATTTAGAATTTGCTTTTGAATGCAAATGCATAATCGATTAGGATCATGGGTCACTCTTCCATGTCACATACATCTTGGTGGAGCGCTCAAAATGATAGAATGTAAAGAACACGCACTCATCACCAAGGGAAACATGATTGATCATACACAAGTATTAAGATATCATCATTCAAGCACACATTAAAGCATAATATGATCAAACACATGATCACAAGATTATCTCACAAACAAGCACAAATATTAGCAAGCAAACGATCAAATAGCAAGTAGCAAGAGAAGCAACAAAAAGACAAAACACTCTCTCTCTCTCGAAGCCTAATGATCTATACACTTTCTCCCCCTTTGGCAACAAGTTACCAAAAAGCTCGAAAATGCATAGTGCTATGCGACACTCTAGGCACGATCTCTGGGAGCTCCTGAAGTGGTCTTCTGGCTGGTTGCTCCGGTGTGCGTAGATGGCATGGAGAGGACAGCATCTGCAAACGCTTCTGAAGATGTCTGAGGAGCTGGAGGAGTTGCAACTGGAGGTACAATGGTGGCAGTTGCTGCAGGTGCTGAAATAGTAGCTCTGGAGTCTATGACAACTGGCACAACTGTAGACCTTTGTGCTCTTGGCACTCTCTGAAAAGCATCAGTGGTTGGTCTATCACTCCTGTCCTCAACCTCTTCCTGTAGCTTCTCAACAGTGGTCTGGATCTCGGTGACCTTCACATCTAGATCATGAAGTTTGGTTTCAAAGATCCTCTCAAGGCTCTCTTGATTTCGAGTTAGGGTGGCTAGTCCTTTCTCAATTCTCACGGTTGCCTCAAGCAGATAACTTAGTTGATCTTGCTTGGTCTTGAGATTGACAACTGAAGTATCTGGCATTGTGGAAGTCTTTGCTGCCTTTGCTTTCTCTCGCTTCTCCTGAGCCTCTACTGAAGTAGGATGTGATGCATCCATGACAACCACGTTGTCCTCAAATTCTGGCCTCAGGGGAAGATGCTCTTTGTCTAGAAGATATGTCCCTGTCCCCATCTTGGAGTTGATCAGCATCTGAATGTGAGGGGCATATCCACATGATCTTTTCTGGTCAGCAGCAGTTCTCTTCACAGTTTCAACAATCAAACTCATCATCTTGAACTTCTCTAGCACATCAAACATATGAAGCAGGTTGATTGAGTGACCACGGATCATCCTATGATCTCCTGACTTGGGCAACAGAGTGTGCCTCAATATAATGTTTATCGTGGTCAGACCTGACAGCAGATAATAGATGGATCCAAACTTGTGAGTCTCCAAAGCATCATCAGGAATTTGCTTGTACATGTGAGCCATGGAGTTGTGATCCTTCCTGGGCTTGGCATACACATATATGTCATCTTCAGCTTCTTCAGGGGCATTGATCAACTTGGCCCATTTAGCAATTGACGATTGGTACCTTGTGCCTTCAGTCATCCAGACTATCTTGCCATCTGGATAGAAGTGAGCAGTTGAATAGAATTGCATGACCATTTCATCGTTCCATTTTGTCAGCTTTTGACCAACAAAGATGTCAACATCGTTCATTCTGAAACTCTCATGAACTCCTGGGAAGTAGTCCTCATTATCATCAATGAATTTCCAATCAACCCATCTCATGTCACTGACAATGGGCTTCTTGTCCAATAAGACTGTCTCATAGAAATCTTGCTGTTCTTTGGTGTGAAAGCGATAGTCAACATCAGTTCTTCTCCTTGTAGCATATGGATCAGTCTGTCTCCACAATCTGAGACATGCATCCTTTCTCAACTTCATATTCTCAGCAACTGGATGATTGTCATCATGATCTGGAATCTTGGGTTTTAGCTTTCTGAGCACTTGCTGCTCCTCATCCTCTTGAACTTCAGGCACTGGGGCCTTGTTCTTCTCTGCAGCTGAAATGTTTCTGGTGGATCTCTTGGGTGCAGTTGACTTGGAGGCATGAGCTTGAGTTGGAGGCTTGGGGCTGTCTTGGACTTAGATGGAGCAGCCCCAGACTTCATAGCATCCCCCATGACCTTCTGAGATTTTGGCACTGGCTCTTCCTCCTCCTCATCATCTTCATCAGACTCTCTCATCATGGAAGGTTTTCCAATAACTCTGGCCATAGTCTTCTTGACTCTTTCCTTCCTTTTCTTTCCTCCAGCAGCCTCTTCCTCTCTTGGTTTCATGGTTTCTAGAGTGGAGGCTCTGGCTTTTGACATTGGCTTCCTCTGAGCAGGAGCTTTCTTTGGCATACCAGGCTTGGTGGCAGCAGCAGCATACTCCTTCTTGAGCACCTTTTTCTTTGAGGTGACCTCCTCATCAACAACAAAGTCCTCATGTTCAGAATCTGAGGTTTTCTTCTTTCTTTGCCTAGTTGTAGCCTTAGGCAAATTGATGGGTGTACTTTTGCTACCTTCATCATAGCTGCTGTTGGAGGGACTAGTGCCCTCACTCAGATTCACCTGCTCCTCTGTCTTGTTCTGATTGTCACTATTGTCTGACATCTCTGAAACTGATCCTATGAATAGATAGGTATAGGTAGAGTAGATGAGCATCACAAAGCACAGCTATTTTGCAAAAAGTTGAGACAAAAACTTAATTTTAGTTTTCTACAGAAAGAATTTCGGAGCTACCGATATGACAAACTCGGTGACACCGAAGCAACTTTAGAGTTTAAACATACAATTTTGGTCAGACCGAAACGCAGTTCGGTGACTCCGAGATGCTAGGGTTTCACAGAGAAAGTGAACTCGGTTACACCGATTCGTACACTTCGGTCAGACCGAGTAGTACATGTGCAATGGCATGGGCCAAATCGGTGAGACCGAATTCTTCAGATCGGTCGGTCTGAGATGAGTTCGGCGGAAACCTAACCCTAAGTTTTTGCATCAAATCTATTCTAGAGGAAGTTTTAGGTGGATAGATTGATCTCAATCGTGGCTAGAAACATGGCATTGATATTTGTGCAAGAATCGGAGTTAAAGAAAGCACAAAGAGATCGAGTCCGTACCCTAACTCGGCGACGAACTCTCTATGGCGACAACGGCGGTGGAGATTCCCGTTGACGGTGGCGGAGACCAGCGGCAGGAGGGCGTTGGCGATGACGGAGACGATCCGGAGACCTGGAGGGCCGGCAGAGCTGGGTAGGCGCGGTTGGGAGTTTGAAGGAATTTCCAAAATTCAACCCGCGGTATATATATACCCAGTCACTGTCGGTGTGACCGAGTGGAATGACTCGGTGGCACCGAGATGCAGAATCGCAAGCGGTTACTGCAACTCGGTGAGACCGAACAGTTCTAATCGGTTGCACCAAGGTGAAAACCTAGATCAACTTAATGATTTCGGTGGGACCGAAGGGAAGGAATCGGTCAGACCGAAAGCCATTAAGAGGTTTTGGAAGTTTAAGCCCTTGACGGATCGGTGGCTCCGAGTGCTCCTCACCTGGAGGGTCCGAATTCGACTTGTTCAAACTTTGTGATGTAGCAAGAATAGAGTTTGAGACGAGAAAAACATAGATAGCTAGAGGGAGTTCTTAAGCATTCTTGTCCATCCATTTGGCCAAAGAAAAAGACCAAACAATCAAAGCAACAAATGGATGCCCTCGAATGGAGAAAATTATGCAACCAACATGCTCACACAATAAGATAGCAAATGAAATATGTGGCAAAGCATGCACAAACACTCTAGCATCTATCAAGCAATTGGCGATGACTAGGTCATCTATATATGAGTATATTGACTTAGGAGTCAAATGAGAACATTTGATCATAGGTCATACTCATTGTTTAAGCAGAAGTGGGGTTACCACTTTTACATAAAGCATTGTTGTGTTCACACCATTAGAGTTGCTTTAGCTCAATTCTTAGAGCAAAGCTCCCCCTAGATGTGATATCCCCCCTAAGAGGGATGAACTAACCTTGGGTTTTGTCGATGATGACTTCATGTAGGTGTTGAAGATGTAGATGCTCAATGTTGATGTAGATCATTTGGAGCAATCCATTGGAGTGAGTTGCACTTTCAATACCTACATGGGTTAGTCCCAAAAGGAACACACAAGGATATCCATAGACATAGAGTGAAATACACATACGATGATGTCCATGAAAGCATTAGGTTACCTTGTCCCTTGTCTTACCAACAAGAGGGTTTGTGACTCCTTGAACTAGTGCAAGATATGGAAGTTGATTGCACTTGTCCTTGCCAAAATGAATATGGGTGAAGTATGTTTTTTTTATCAATCAAAGACAGTAGGAGAGGCTCCTACTGACATTTTTCATTCATTTTTCACACCATATACATAGTGTGGGTACACAGGGCACATCCAAGACCGGAGAGACCTCTGATCCCATCTCCACACCATCCAATCACATGGTGAGGGGGTGATAAGGAGAAACACTAATCTTTACAACTAAAACAGATTTACTCTTATACAATGGAGGTTACAAAACTCTCTACGAACCCCACTAGGGAGGGTTTGACTCTGTGAGCTAGAAGAGCAAAGTCAGCCTTAAACCTTTTCTTCCAGAGCTCTCTAGTTCTTCTTCTTTGGGACCCACATCAATTTGATGTGGATCCTTGGAGTTGTAGTCGTACTTGATGAAGTAGAACTTGATGTAGTCTTGGGAACCCACTCGACCAAGGCCTTTGGAGCTTCTTCAAATGAATCAATCTCTTCTTGAAGCTTGTCCTTGCCTTTTAGCTTGTGGTCTTGTGGTGGAAGACCATCTTGAGCTTGTGTTCCCTTGAAGGAAGTGGGATCATACTTCTCTTGTTGAGGAACAAACTTCGTCTTGGGGTATTGATCTTCTTCCCACTCAACTCCATTGGCATTGAACTTGCGTTCAAAACCAACACCTTGATTCTTCCGGTGCCTTCCTTGCTTGCGTACAATTTCCTCAAATAGCTTACTTCCGGCAAGGCTCTTGTAAACACCTTTCTCTATAATTCCCTTTAATAAGCTATTTTCTTGCTCAAGTATAACTTGGCTAAGAGAATCATTAGTGGAATCAAGAGAACTACTAGAAGCAACAATATTGGATTTAGCATGATTATTGTTACTACTAGAAGAAGAATCTTTCTTGCTCTTGTTGCTAGATTTTATTTGTGGCTTGTAAGTAGACAAGAGTAAATGCTTGGCAATGTAAGAAGAACTTTTCTTATGAAGATCATCATTGATTGCTTTTAAGAACCCATGCTCTTGCTCTAAATTGAGCTTTTCAAAGCGTAGCTTTTCATGAGTCTTTAAAAGCTCTCGATGATCCTCTAAGGTAGTTTCATGAGCTAACTTAAGAGTGTTTAGTTCTTTAGTTAGATGCTCAATCTCCTTCTTATCATTGTCATTCGTTTCATCTTGATTAGCATGATTAATAGCAATTTCATCATAGTTTTCATCACTAGAGTTGTTAACAAGTAAATCATCATCACCTAGCAAATCATCTTCATCACTATTAAAATCAACATACTCGGGGTGTGATACCTTGGGGCCTTTAGCCATGAAGCATCTTCTAATCCCTTCATTTGGTGAGTCGAATATGTCGTAGGAGTTGGATGACACAAGTGCAAGACCGGCAACACCTTCATCTTGAGTATATTCGGAGTCGGAGTGATAACTTCTCTCGGAGTGGTTGTCGGAGTCGGAACCGGATACCCATTCAACAATATGAGCTTGATGTCTTCGTCTTGTGTAGCTCTTTGATGACTTGTCCTTCCTTTCCGAATCCTTGCTTCTACGAGAGGGTCTTCGTTCACAACGATCATCTCTACTCCTTCTCTCTCTTGGTGGTGATTCCTCTCTTTTACTTCTCCTTTTAGGTGAGTCTTCTCTTCTTTTGTAGGGAGACGTACACTCACTAGAGTAGTGTCCGGGTATTCCACAATTGTAGCAATTGCGATCACAACTAGAAGATCTTTTGTCATTGTAGGACCTTGACTTGGAACTTCTCTCTTTGCTTCTACTCTTGTAGAACTTGTTGAAGTTCTTCACCATTAAGCTCAATTCTTCATTGAAGACTTGTTTCTCACTTGATGTTGTAGGAGCATCACATGAAGCTTTGTAAGCACCACTAGACTTGTTGTGAAGCTCTTCCTTATCCTTAAGTGACATCTCATGAGCAACAATTCTACCAATGACTTCTGTTGGCTTGAGATCTTTGTAATTGGGCATCATTTGGATCAAGGTGCACACGGTATCATATTTTCCATCCAAGGCTCTTAGGATCTTCTTGATGATGAATTTGTCGGTCATCTCTTCGCTTCCTAAGCCAGCAATCTCATTTGTGATGAGAGCAGGCCTAGAATACATTTCAGCGACTCCTTCACCATCCTTCATTTTGAACTTGTCAAGTTGACTTTGAAGCACATCCAATTTGGATTCCTTGACGGACTCGGTACCTTCGTGCATATCAACCAAAGTATCCCAAATTTCCTTTGCATTCTCAAGGCGGCTGATTTTGTTGAATCCTTCGGGGCACAATCTGTTGAAGAGGATATCGCAAGCTTGAGCATTGTATTGCAACATCTTCAATTCTTCCGCGGATGCTTCACGATCCGGTTCTCTTCCGTCCTCGAAGTATTCACCTTGCAAGCCAATACGCACAATAGCCCAAACGGCGGGGTTATGTCCAAGAATATGCATTTTCATCTTATGCTTCCAACTAGCAAAATTTGTACCATCAAAGTAAGGACCTCTACGGTGGTAATTTCCCTCGCTAGACGCCATACTCTCCTAGGTTGTGAAACCAAGGCTATGATCACCAAAGCTATGGAAATCAAGGCAATTGGAGAGCAAAGCTCTGATACCACTTGTAGGATCGAAAGTAGGTCTAGAGGGGGGGTGATTAGACTACTTGACCAAATAAAAATCTAGCCTTTTTCCAATTTTAAGTCTTGGCAGATTTTAGCAACTTAGCACAAGTCAAGCAATCAACCTACACATGCAATTCTAAGAGTGTAGCAGCGAAAAGTAAAACATTGCATATGAAGGTAAAGGGAAGGGTTTGGAGAAGGCAAACGCAATGTAGACACGAAGATTTTTGGCGTGGTTCCGATAGGTGGTGCTATCGTACGTCCACGTTGATGGAGACTTCAACCCACGAAGGGTAACGGTTGCGCGAGTCCACGGAGGGCTCCACCCACGAAGGGTCCACGAAGAAGCAACCTTGTCTATCCCACCATGGCCATCACCCACGAAGGACTTGCCTCACTTGGGTAGATCTTCACGAAGTAGGCGATCTCCTTGCCCTTACAAACTCCTTGGTTCAACTCCACAATCTTGTCGGAGGCTCCCAAGTGACACCTAACCAATCTAGGAGACACCACTCTCCAAAAGGTAATAGATGGTGTGTTGATGATGAACTCCTTGCTCTTGTGCTTCAAATGATAGTCTCCCCAACACTCAACTCTGTCTCACAGATTTGGCTATGGTGGAAAGATGATTTGAGTGAAAAGCAACTTGGGGAAGGCTAGAGATCAAGATTCTTGTGGTTGGATTGGAATGTCTTGGTCTCAACACATGAGTAGGTGGTTCTCTCTCTAAGAAAATGAGTAGTGGAAGTGTAGGCACGTTCTGATGGCTCTCTCTTGAATAGAGAAGGGGGTGGAGGGGTATATATAGCCTCCACACAAAATCCAACCGTTACACACATTTGACCCAACTCGGTCAGACCGAATAGGAGAACTCGGTGAGACCGATTCAGTTCAAAATGTGAATGTTAGGATTCTCGGTGGGACCGACATGATCAACTTGGTGAGACCAATGTGCAAGAGTTAGGGCAAAACCTCATCTCAATGTGACCGATTGCATGAACTCGGTGGGACCGATTTCTGCAATGAGCAAACAGAGAGTTGGTCAGGCAAACTCGGTGGGACCGATCTCTCATTTCGGTAAGACCAAAATGTTACGAAGGGAAACAGAGAATTTGCATTGCGAACTCGGTGTGGACCGATCGCTCATTTCGGTAAGACCGAAATGTTACGAAGGGAAACAGAGAGTTTGCATTGCCATCTCGGTGAGACTGAGATCCCGATTGGTGAGACCAAATTGATTAGGGTTTCTGGCTGTGGCTATGTCAAAAGAACTTGGTGGCGCCGGATAGATCAAATCGGTGGGGCCGAGTTTGACTTTAGGTTCTGGACATATTTGGAATTGAGAAAGTGGTTGAGGGCTTTGGAGCATATCACTAAGCACTTTGAGCAAGTAGACCATTAAGCAACACCTCATCCCCTTTTAATAGTATTGGCTTTTCCTATTGACTCAATGTGATCTTGGATCACTAAAATAGAAATGAAGAGTATTGAGCTTTTGCCAACCTTTGTCCTTAGCATTTTGAGGAGTCCACATCTCTAGTCCATGACATGCCAATCATTGAACTTTCTGAAATATTTAACTTAAATGGATATTAGTTCAATGAGCTATATATGTTGTTATGAATTACCAAAACCAACCGGGGATTAGTTGCACTTTCAGTTAGGTGTCATGCACGTATCCTCCCAACATGGATTCAGTACAGGAATGACAAAGACGAAACCCAGTTCAACACCTTCCTCGACCATTTATCTATAAGTATGGTTATGTATGGAAACTAGTAATATCGTCTTGCTCTGTCCCATACTTTCTAGGTTGCTGGTAATGAGGCTCCCATAATTTTCAACAGATGAGGTTCATGTTGGATAGCCAAGATGATGCAACCAGACAAGCTTGCACCCATGTTTTCAAGTCTGCTCTGCGACAGTATCGGTATAACTTGAGGAAAACTCACTTTGAAGGCAAGGCTAACAGTGAACTTGCCCAAACATCTCCAGTGGAAAATATATTGGATGAAGACTGAAGAGGCCTCGTTAAACACTGGTCTGATCAAAAGTATCAAGTACGTTATATATATGTGATCAGATCACATGTTGTACTCCTATTTACGCATGTGCCTCACAAATCTATCTTCTTGTAGGTGAACTGTTCAAAGAACAAGGCCAACCGTACGAAAGTGAAATTCCAACAGACGACAGGATCTCGTAGCTATATTGCACACTGCGAGGCTCTTGTAATTAGCTGCTCTTTCACTCTTTTCGCTGTGCCATATTATCAAATCTATATTGACTTGTTCCAAATGTAGAGGAAAGCCCGCAAGGACCAAAAAGTACCTAAACCAAATGCTATGGAAATCTTCAAGGACTGTCACACCAGCAAGACGAAGGGCATGACTACACCAGTCAAAGCCGCTGTTGTAAGTCCTTAATCCTCATGCCTTTTAACTACTACTTACTCTGACTTGTGCATTCAACTGCACGGTTTGCAACCAATGTCTATTACTCTTTTCAATTTTATACACAATTGTCTTAGCGTATCATTGCACCTTACAAGGTTTAAAAGAGAGGAGTGATGTTCCTTTGATCTTGATCTGTAATCTAATTCCGTGCTTGACTTGTCTACACAACGTTACAATTGCCTGTTTGTCTGTTCTCAGTTGTTTTGTGATATGAATGATGTCATACTATGCTTACCGTATTATAAACTTTGTCTCTTTATCCTTAGCTGTCAATACAATGTGAAGAAATAGACAATACATTAGCCATGGTACATGGTCATATGTTTGGAACCTGGTTTTATTATGTACTTTGCAGTAAAATACAACTAATATTTTACACGGGTTCACCAGAATAAGTTCTGTATATAGACCAAGGCTATTTTGTTTGGTTTTGCTGCCTCCTTAATATCTTTTGTTCTGGTACTACTAATGTAAAAACTCAACTTTTCAGCAAGCTATGGAACAAATGGTGGAACCGCCACCTTCTGAAGGTGACGAGGCAACTATAACCGCAATGTCACCTCTTGCTGCAGTGGGTCAGTACCTGTCCACTAACAGTGCCAAAAGCATGTTCCTGTGTAATACTGGGTTGGTTGTTAAGGCAATCTCGTCCAAACTGCCTCATGATCAAGATATGCAACCTCAAAACAATGCTATATCTGCGCTCCAGACACAAGCCCATTCCCTAACAGAGACCCTTTGTGAAACAAGGACATCCATTGTTCGATGTCATCAAGATATGCATGGTTTTGAAACCAGACTATCAGACATTTGCTATGTTGTTCAGGAGCATAGGACAAATGAAGGCGAAGGTTATGGTGCTCCATCGGACAGTACAACATGAAAACGTAATAGTTAGGTCAAATGAACTGAGCTTCTGAACTTCTGGTGGTGCATTTATCTGCTGGACTATTAACTTTTATGCCAACCTTCCTTTTGTTTTATGGTTGTAATTTGTTTTGTTGCGATACAAAATTTGTTCTTAACGTGCAGCCACCGGCTCAAGAAAACAGCAAGCCATTTTTGTATAGTGTAGGGTGTTCCCTTGTAACACCCCCTGTATTAAGCTACAGAGATCACCCTTTTGATGAGGCCATGTCATCATCATTAATAGTGCATAATCATCATTAGCATCATATTGCATTTCAACTCCTAAGCCAAGTTCCAATTTAAATGAAAGTGGAATATAAAAGTTGTCCAACATAGAAACTAAAATGTCAGATAAATAACAAATATTCCAGAGGCTATTCTAAAATTGAAACCAACATCATTGGAATTGTATAGGTGACTCGAACAACCTCAAACAGTGGATAAAGATAATATTTAATAACCATTTATTAAATCTGAAATAAATATGGAATTATGTTTTGTCCAAACTAATTTTAGGTGTTAGGGGATAATGCACTGGTATTTATGAAATAGGTCACACTTTTTACAAAAAACCCTTTGGGGCCTAAACATTTAACAGTGGAGAAAAGAGAATAAAGAAAAGGAAAGAGAAACAGAAAAGAAAAAGAAAAGGGGAAAAAGGCCCACGGCCACTGGGCCTGAGTGGCCACAGTGCCCGGCCCAACTAGCCCCATCCCCTACCCCCCCGCACTGCTCACCCCCCCCCCACCCCCCGTGCCGCTGTCGAGCGCCTGGTGCGCACACGCGCGCGCACCGCCCTGGCCCCCCTCTCTCCCCGCACGACGCGTCGCCGCGACTGCGCTCGTACAAGGGCAGCGCCCCGGACCCCCCTGGCTCCCCCTCCCACTCTCCCCCTCTCTCCTCCCCCTCGCCATCGCTTCCGAGCGCAGCCATGGACGGCCTCGGTTGAACCTCACGACCACCGCCCACCTCTCGTTCTCCACGACGTGTCCCCAAGCTTCGCCGCGGCCGCTGCTTCGACTACGCCGAGGAACCGCGCCGGGGGCCCCCCCAGCTTCCCTGGGTCGTCCCCCTTCTCGGATCCCCGCCGGCATCTCCATCGCCCCGTCTGCTCCGCCTCCCCTCGAGCCATTTGAACGGGCGACATCACCGTGAGCTCCTTCCCTACCTCCTCCTCTCCTCCCGTTCGTCCCCTCGCCACTGCAACTAGCCACCGTAGCTGCCGTGCTCCGTTGCCGCGTAGTTGGCGCCGCCGTCGTTTTCATTCATCCCTGCGACACCTGTGCCACACTGCTCGACGCGGGGCTCCGGCTCTTTTCGAACGGCGCCAAAACCCCCGCGCCGAACCCTCCTAGTTCCCGTCCCCGACCGCTCACCGGAGCCGTGCTCCGCCTCGGGTCGACGCCGGCCTCTCTCCGCCGGCCACCCCCGAGCCAACCACCGTCCACCAATCGCGTGCGGCTGGCTCCGCACGTTCAAACGCGCCCGGCCCCAGCCCCTGGGGTGCCCTGTGGCAAACCCGCGCTCACCGGAGCTCTCGGCCGCGCGCCTGAGCTCGCCGGCGCACTCCGGTGGCCGCGCTGACTCAGCGCCGACGTGCCCCGGGCCCCCCCCCCCGTTGCCACTGACCCTGGCCCACTGGGTCCCTTACCCAGTCCACGCCGACGTGGCCCCCCGGGTCGCTGACGTTGTGGCCCCGCCCTTTAACGTTTAGATAAATAAGAATACTAATTAAAACTGTTAATTAAAATAATTAGTTAATTAGCTGACTAATTAGCCTCTGACTAATGGGGCCCACCCCCCTGACTAATCCTAATTAGTTTAATTTAAGCCTAATTAACCTACTGTGAGGCTGACAGGTGGGTCCCACCTGTCAGGTTTGACTTCGGTCAGCCGCTGTTGACTGCTGACGTCAGCAGCACGTCGCGATGACGTCATCCTCGCACTGTTTTGGATAATTCGAATTTAATTAATTAAATAATTCCAGAAATTGATTTAAACTTTGAGAAATCATATCTTTTAAACCGTAACTCCGATGAAAATATTTTATACATGAAACTTGCTCAGAACGGCGATACGAACCCGGATACGCCCTCGGTATCTCCGTCAGACGCCCGCAGCTATAAGAACGTTGAACAATTAGACAGATTTCGATAAATGAATAGTGTCCAACCCTAATTAAATAAATCCGAATAAATTCCTAAATTAACTAAATCGCTTAGTTAGGCTGTATATCACCCCGGCATATCATTTAGACATGTCATGCATCCCTGTTGCATTATTGCCGTGTGTTTACTGTTTCTTCCCCCTCTTCTCTTCGGTAGACTACGAGACCGACGCAGCTGCTGGTGCCCCGACCGACTACGTTGTTGACGACCCCTACTTGCCAGAGCAACCAGGCAAGCCCCCCCCTTGATCACCAGATATCACCTATTCTTCTCTATACTGCTTGCATTAGAGTAGTGTAGCCTGTTACTGCTTTCGGTTAATCCTATTCTGCTGCATAGCCTGTCATTGTTGCTACATCTGTTGATACCTTACCTGCAATCCTAAATGCCTAGTGTAGGATGCTAGTTTGTCATCATTGGCCCTGCATTCTTGTCAGTCTGCCTTGCTATACTATCGGGCCGTGATCACTCGGGAGGTGATCACGGGTGTATGCTATACATATATACATACTATACAAATGGTGACTAAAGTCGGCTCGGCTCGAAGAGTACCCGCGAGTGATTCACGGATTGGGGGCTGAAAGGACCTTTGTCCCAACGGCCCTTTGAGTGGATCTTTGTGGCGGAGCGACAGGGCAGGTTGAGACCACCTAGGAGACAGGTGGGCCAGGCCCTGGTCGGCGTTCGCGTTTACTTCATAATAACACGTTTAACGAGATTGGATATTTGATCTGAGTCTGGCCACTGGCCTATACGCACTAACCAACTACGCGGGAGTAGTTATGGGTATCCCGGCGTCGTGGTATCAGCTGAAGCCTTCTTGACGTCAGCGACTGAGCGGCGCGCGCCGTGTTGGACCGCGATAACGTAACCGCCGTGATCGTGTGGGTTGCTAGGTCTGCTCGCGGCCGCGTACGCAACGTGCAGGAGCGCACTGGGCGATGGGCCCAGACCCCAGAGTGCCTAGGATTAGTCCGGCGTGTTGACCTCTCTGTTGAGCCTAGGTGGGGCTGCGACGTGTGGATCTTCCGAGGCCGGGCATGACCCAGGAAAGTGTGTCCGGCCAAAGGGGATCGAGCGTGTTGGGGAATATGTGGTGCACCCCTGCAGGGAAGTTTATCTATTCGAATAGCCGTGTCCCTCGGTAAAAGGACGACCCGGAGTTGTATTCCGACCTCATGACAACTAGAAATGGATACTTAATAAAACACACCCTTACAAGTGACAGATATAACCCGGTGGTCGCTCTCTCGCATGGTGGCGACGAGAGGATCGACGGGTAGGATTATGCTATACGTTGTTGCTTGGTTAACTTCCAACTAATCTCTTCTATTGCTTCAAGATGGAGGCTGCCAGAAGCGTAGTCTTCGACAGGACTAGCTATCCCCCTCTTATTCTGGCATTCTGCAGTTCAGTCCACCGATATTGCCTCTTTACACATATACCATGCATATGTAGTATAGATCCTTGCTTGCGAGTACTTTGGATGAGTACTCACGGTTGCTTTCCCCCTCCTTTCCCCCCCTTTCCCTTCTTGCTGGTTGTCGCAACCAGATGCTGGAGCCCAGGAGCCAGACGCCACCTACGACGACTACTACCACCAGGGCGGAGCCTACTACTACGTCCAGGACGCCGACGACCAGGAGTAGTTAGGAGGATCCCAGGCAGGAGGCCCTGCGCCTGTTCGATCTGTTGTATCCCTGTTTGTGCTAGCCATCTTATGGCACCTTGTTTAACCTATGTCTGTACTCAGATATTGTTGCTTCCGCTGACTCGTCTATGATCGAGCATTTGTATTCGAGCCCTCGTGGCCCCTGGCTTGTATTATGATGCTTGTATGACTTATTTATGTTTTAGAGTTGTGTTGTGATATCTTCCCGTGAGTCCCTGATCTTGATCGTACACGTTTGCGTGCATGATTAGTGTACGATTGAGCCGGGGGCGCCACAAGTTGGTATCAGAGCCGACTGCCTGTAGGAATCCCCCTTTCCAATTCCTTGGCCGAAGTTGAGTCTAGACAAAGAAAACCGTTTTACTAACTTGGCTGTGTGGCTTACGGGCCCACATTGCCAACTGGGTGGTATTAGGATCTTTTATTCCTCGTCTATACTCTGGGACTCTGATCTCTCTTCTACTCGGGCTAAATGAAGTTTACTAACGCCGACACTTAGGATCTCGTAAATTCTGTCTACCCGGAGAGCTGGATATCTGTGCGATTTCCCTGTCGTTGATCTGATTAGTCTGATAATCATTTTCCTTTCCATTGTTTTGTTTAACCTTTCTCTCCGAGTTGTGTTAAACCTCTTATTGTCGTTTGACAAACCTGAATTTCCTCTGTTTCAGATGGACCGTTTGTTTCCACCGCGTCCTACGACACAGCTTGTGCTTCGCACTTGGGCTCGTAATACCCCTGGGTTTCCAGCTGTCCTGATCGCTCTCATGACCAGACTTGGCTACCGTTGGTACCCTGAGTACTTGGTTTATGAGGTTTACCGCGAGTTCAACCAGGAACAGTACTATGCTGAAGTTCGGATTTATGATCAGCAGAACAACTCAGACACCGAGCTACACCTTTTTCAAGGATTAGGCGGTGTCCTAATGCAAGACCGCAGAGTAATTGCTTATGCTTCGCGTCAATTGCGTCCGCACGAAGAGAATTACCCAGTACATGACCTCGAGCTTGCTGCCGTCATCCATGCACTAAAACAGTGGCGACATTACCTTCTCGGTAATCGTTGCGAGATCTACACCGATCATCAAAGTCTGAAGTATCTGTTCACTCAGCCAGACCTGAACCTCCGTCAACAGAGATGGATGGAGACCGTAGCGGATTTTAACTTGGGTATTTCTTATACCCCTGGCAAGGCTAATGTAATGGCCGATGCCTTGAGCCGCAAGTCTTATTGCAGTCACCTCCAGTTTCATGAAGTTCAACCTTCGCTTATTGAAGAATTCAGAAAGCTGAATCTCCACATTGTTCCTCCTGGAGCACTCGCTCCCCCTCCTGAAGGTTCCTACAAAATGAACCTCCACGTTGTTTCCCAGGGTTCTCTTAATACCCTGGTTGCTAAACCAGATCTCGTGGACAGCATCAAGACGCTGCAGGGTTATGACTCTCAAGCCCACAAGATTAAGCGCTATCTCGCTGAAGGAAGGCCTTCGTTCTTCACTATTGATGATACTGGCACCTTGTTCTTTAAAAGTCGTCTAGTGGTCCCCTCTAAAGGTAACCTGGGTATGACTCAGGAGGTCATGCAAGAAGCTCACGACATTCCGTTGTCTATTCATCCCGGCAGTACCAAGATGTACCAAGACATCCGTCAAAGATTCTGGTGGTCAAACATGAAGCAAGACATTGCTCGCTATGTTGCTGAATGTGATGTTTGCCGTCGCGTCAAAGCAGAACATCAAAGGCCCGCCGGAACTCTACAACCAATTGTTGTTCCTGAATGGAAATGGGACCATGTTGAAATGGACTTTATCACTGGATTTCCCAAATCACAGAAAGGTAATGATGCTATTCTTGTCGTCATTGACCGACTTTCCAAAGTTGCACATTTTCTAGCCGTCAAAGAGACGATCACTGCTAGTCAGCTCGCAACTCTCTACATGTCCAGAATTGTTTCACTTCACGGTATTCCACTGGTTATCAGTTAAGACCGTGGCAGCTTATTCACTTCAAGATTCTGGGCAAGTTTCCAAGAAGCTATGGGAACTCATCTGTCCTTCAGCACCGCTTTTCACCCTCAGTCTCAAGGACAAGTTGAACGAGTCAACCAAGTTCTCGAAGACATGCTTCGAGCTTGTGTCATATCCTTCGGAAGGAAATGGGAAGAATCTCTCCCATATGCCGAATTCTCTTACAATAACAGCTATCAAGCCAGTCTGAAGATGGCCCCCTTCAAAGTATTGTACGGACGAAAGTGCCGAACCCCTCTGAATTGGTCAGAAACTGGGGAACGTCCACTCTTCGGTCCGGATATTATCCAACTTGCCGAAGATCAAGTTCGCGTTGTCCGCGAGCATTTGAAGACTGCTCAGTCACGTCAAAAGAGTCAGTATGACCGCAAACACAAAGATATGGTCTATCAACCTGGCGAAAAGGCTTATCTTCGAGTCACACCGATGAAAGGTACACACCGATTCGGGATCAAGGGCAAGCTAGTCTCGCTATTATTGGTCCTTTCACTGTTCTTGGAAAGGACGGTGGTTAGAGTGGCATATCAGTTGGAATTCCACCGAACCTTTATCGGTTCACGATGTGTCCACGTATCAAACTCCGCCGCTGCTTCAAAGACCCTATCCGCGGAGTAGATCACGAATTGCTTGAACTGCAACAAGACCTCTCATATAAAGAGCATCCGGTCCGCATCTCGATCAAGCCGAGCGTCGACAACGCCAGAAGGTTATCAAGTTCCTCAAGGTTCAGTGGTCAAAACCATTTGAAGATGAGGCCACTTGGGAACGCGAGGATCGTTCTTCGCGATGAATACCCCGCTTTGTTTCTTTCTACCTCCTAAATCTCGGGGGACGAGATTTCTTGTAGTGGAGGAGATTTGTAAACCCCCTGTATTAAGCTACAGAGATCACCCTTTTGATGAGGCCATGTCATCATGATTAATAGTGCATAATCATCATAGCATCATATTGCATTTCACTACCTAAGCCAAGTTCCAATTTAAATGAAAGTGGAATATAAAAAGTTGGCCAACATAGAAACTAAATGTCAGATAAATAACAAAATTCCAGAGGCTATTCTAAAATTGAAACCAACATCATTGGAATTGTATAGTGACTCGAACAACCTCAAACAGTGGATAAAGTAATATTTAATAACATTTATTAAATCTGAAATAAATATGGAATTATGTTTGTCCAAACTAATGTTAGGTGTTAGGGGATAATGCACTGGTATTTATGAAATAGGTCACACTTTTTACAAAAAACCCTTTGGGGCCTAAACATTTAACAGTGGAGAAAAGAGAATAAAGAAAAGGAAGAGAAAACAAAAGAAAAAAAGAAAAGGGGAAAAAGGCCCACGGCCACTGGGCCTGAGTGGCCACAGTGCCCGGCCCAAACTAGCCCCATCCCCTACCCCCCCGCACTGCTTACGCACCCCCCCCCCCCGTGCACGGTGCGAGAGCCTGGATGCGACACAGCGCGCACGCCCTGGCCCCCCCTCTCTCCGCACGACAGCGCGTCGCCGCGACTGCCTCGTACAAGGGCAGCGCCCGGACCCCCCCTGGCTCCCCCTCGCCCACTCTCCCCCTCTCTCCCCTCGGCCATCGCTTCCGAGCGCAGCCATGGACGGCCTCGGTTGAACCTCGCGACCACCGCCCACCTCTCGTCTCCACGAAGTGTCCCAAGCTTCGCCGGCGGCCGCTGCTTTCGACTACGCCGAGGAACCGACGCCGGGGGCCCCCCCCAGCTGCTTCCCTGGGTCGTCCCCCTTCGGATCCCCGCCGATCTCCATCCCCATGTCTGCTCCGCTCCCCGTCGAGCACATTTGAAACGCGACCATCACGCTGAGCTCCTTCCCTACTCCTGCTCCTCCCGTTCGTCCCCGCGCACTGCAACTAGCCAGTGCTTTGCCGTGCTCCGGTTGCCGCGTAGTGGGCGGCCGCCGTCGTTTTCAGTCATCCCTGGCGACCACCTGTGCCACTGCTCGACGCGGGCAAGGGCTCTTCAACGGGCCAAAAACCCCCGAAGAAAAAGGAAGGACCAGAACGTTTCAACGCCCACTAACCACCCTTAGATACGCATCCCATCCACCACTCCTTCGTCCATGCACTTAACGCTGATCCAGTTCTACCTGCTATCTTCCAGCATCGTCTCCCCTCGCCACTGCCTCCTAGCCATCCTAGCTCCTGCTACCTCGTTGACGCGTTATGGTCCGAGCGTGTATGTTCATCTCCCTGGTCCGATTCACCTGCTTTGCCTTACGTTTCCGACGTCGTCATCTTACCTCTTCAACGGCGCCAAATCCCCCGCCATACACTCTCCTGACCCACTCCCGCGCTCACCGGCGCGTGCTCCGCTGGGTCGCGCCGGCCTCTCTCCGGCCACCCCCGAAGGCCAACCACCGCCCACCATCGCGTGCGGCGTGCTCCGCACGTTCCAACGCGCCGGCCCCAGCCCCTGGGTGCTGTGGGCGAAACCCGCGCTCACCGGAGCTCTCGGCCGCGCCTGAGCTCGCCGGCTCACTCCGGTGGCCGCGCTGAACTCAGCGCCAAGTGGGCCCGCGGGCCCCAACGCCCGTGCCACTGACACCTGGGCACCCCTGGTCCGTGGACCCAGGCCCACGCCGACGTGGCCCGCCCGGGTCGCTGACGTGTGGGCCCCGCCATAAACGTTTTAAGATAAATAAGAATACTAATTAAAAAACTGTTAATTAAAATAATTAGTTAATTAGCTGATAATTAGCCCCGACCTGACTAATGGGGCCCACCCCCTGACTAATCCTAAGTAGTTTAATTTAAGCCTAATTAACCTACTGTGAGGCTGACAGGTGGGTCCCACCTGTCAGGTTTGACTTCGGTCAGCCGCTGTTGACTGCTGACGTCAGCAGCACGTCGCGATGACGTCATCCTCGCACTGTTTTGGATAATTCGAATTTAATTAATTAAATAATTCCAGAAATTGATTTAAACTTTGAGAAATCATATCTTTTAAACCGTAACTCCGATGAAAATATTTTATACATGAAACTTGCTCAGAACGACGATACGAACCCGGATACGCCCTCGGTATCTCCGTCAGACGCCCGCAGCTATAAGAACGTTGAACAATTAGACCGATTTCGATAAATGAATAGTGTCCAACCCTAATTAAATAAATCCGAATAAATTCCTAAATTAACTAAATCGCTTAGTTAGGCTGTATATCACCCCGGCATATCATTTAGACATGTCATGCATCCCTGTTGCATTATTGCCGTGTGTTTACTGTTTCTTCCCCCTCTTCTCTTCGGTAGACCACGAGACCGACGCAGCTGCTGGTGCCCCGACCGACTACGTTGTTGACGACCCCTACTTGCCAGAGCAACCAGGCAAGCCCCCCCCCTTGATCACCAGATATCACCTATTCTTCTCTATACTGCTTGCATTAGAGTAGTGTAGCCTGTTACTGCTTTCGGTTAATCCTATTCTGCTGCATAGCCTGTCATTGTTGCTACATCTGTTGATACCTTACCTGCAATCCTAAATGCCTAGTGTAGGATGCTAGTTTGTCATCATTGGCCCTGCATTCTTGTCAGTCTGCCTTGCTATACTATCGGGCCGTGATCACTCGGGAGGTGATCACGGGTGTATGCTATACATATATACATACTATACAAATGGTGACTAAAGTCGGCTCGGCTCGAAGAGTACCCGCGAGTGATTCACGGATTGGGGGCTGAAAGGACCTTTGTCCCAACGGCCCTTTGAGTGGATCTTTGTGGCGGAGCGATAGGGCAGGTTGAGACCACCTAGGAGACAGGTGGGCCAGGCCCTGGTCGGCGTTCGCGTTTACTTCATAATAACACGTTTAACGAGATTGGATATTTGATCTGAGTCTGGCCACTGGCCTATACGCACTAACCAACTACGCGGGAGTAGTTATGGGTATCCCGGCGTCGTGGTATCAGCTGAAGCCTTCTTGACGTCAGCGACTGAGCGGCGCGCGCCGTGTTGGACCGCGATAACGTAACCGCCGTGATCGTGTGGGTTGCTAGGTCTGCTCGCGGCCGCGTACGCAACGTGCAGGAGCGCACTGGGCGATGGGCCCAGACCCCAGAGTGCCTAGGATTAGTCCGGCGTGCTGACCTCTCTGTTGAGCCTAGGTGGGGCTGCGACATGTGGATCTTCCGAGGCCGGGCATGACCCAGGAAAGTGTGTCCGGCCAAAGGGGATCGAGCGTGTTGGGGAATATGTGGTGCACCCCTGCAGGGAAGTTTATCTATTCGAATAGCCGTGTCCCTCGGTAAAAGGACGACCCGGAGTTGTATTCCGACCTCATGACAACTAGAAATGGATACTTAATAAAACACACCCTTACAAGTGACAGATATAACCCGGTGGTCGCTCTCTCGCATGGTGGCGACGAGAGGATCGACGGGTAGGATTATGCTATATGTTGTTGCTTGGTTAACTTCCAACTACTCTCTTCTATTGCTTCAAGATGGAGGCTGCCAGAAGCGTAGTCTTCGACAGGACTAGCTATCCCCCTCTTATTCTGGCATTCTGCAGTTCAGTCCACCGATATTGCCTCTTTACACATATACCATGCATATGTAGTATAGATCCTTGCTTGCGAGTACTTTGGATGAGTACTCACGGTTGCTTTCCCCCATCCTTTTCCCCCTTTCCCTTCTTGCTGGTTGTCGCAACCAGATGTTGGAGCCCAGGAGCCAGACGCCACCTACGACGACTACTACCACCAGGACGGAGCCTACTACTACGTCCAGGACGCCGACGACCAGGAGTAGTTAGGAGGATCCCAGGCAGGAGGCCCTGCGCCTGTTCGATCTGTTGTATCCCTGTTTGTGCTAGCCATCTTATGGCACCTTGTTTAACCTATGTCTGTACTCAGATATTGTTGCTTCCGCTGACTCGTCTATGATCGAGCATTTGTATTCGAGCCCTCGTGGCCCCTGGCTTGTATTATGATGCTTGTATGACTTATTTATGTTTTAGAGTTGTGTTGTGATATCTTCCCGTGAGTCCCTGATCTTGATCGTACACGTTTGCGTGCATGATTAGTGTACGATTGAGCTGGGGGCGCCACATCCCTATATTTGCACTGGTGGCGAACTTTGATGCCCAGTGAATGTAATCTGTGCAATCGCCTTAATAGCCTACCGTTAGTTTCTGGCTTATTTATTTCCTAGTCTTCTTTTTCCTTGGTTTGCTAGTGGCCGCAACAACCATGGGCCATATACGGACCGTGGGAACCTTGAGCCTGCTACAGGCCGTAGGATCCATGGGCCTCCTACGGGCCGTCGGATAAATGGGCCTCCAACGGGCCGAAGAATCAGTGGGCCTCAGGCCGTCGGATAAATGGGCCCACATGGGCTGTAAACGGGCGTAATTGGTATCGGGCCAGCATGGTAACGGGCCGTTAATAGGCCGAAAGACAGCAAAGGCTTAATTCTGTCACAGGCATAACGGGTCGTTAATGGGCCAGAATATAGGACGGGCTGGAAACGGCGCGACGGGTTAACAGGCCACAAACGGGCCGATTCTAACCACGGGCCGAATTTGGCCCATTAGGGGAATAGGCCAGTAACGGGCCAGAAGTAATCGAGGGCCGGAAAGGAGCCCAAGAATGTATGGGTCGTCAGTAGACCGAAAGCTAACACGGGCTGGAAACGGCCCATGTGAATCATGGGCCGTTAATGGGTACAAAGAAATTTACTGTTCATTATGGGCCAGAGTCACCGTGGGCCACTAAAGGGCCCAAAGATACGAAAGGCCTCATATGGGTCAAAAGACGTCGTGGGCCATACATGGGCCGAAAGTGAAATGAGCTGGTGTTATATTCGACGGCCCACATGACGTTGTTGGGCCGATTTCGGGAAGGCCATAACGGGTCGTGAGTTACCGGGCCGTAAAATGGGCTATATGCGAACAGACCGTTAACATGCTTTTCATGGGCCAGCCCGCTAGCTTTTGACCAAGTCAAACGGGTCGTCCTTTGTAAGCTAAATGGGCTAGTGTTGGGCCATCGCACGTGTCAACATATCATAGGCGCCTATCTGACCCAATGACGAGCTGACACGTGTTTCCTTCGGCCAATGAGAATTTTACACGTGAAAAATCGCCATTGGTCGTTGCTGTTAACGGGTTATCGGATCCAAAACCGGACCCGATAGCTTAACGGCAACCCGTTACGGTGGATGCCACGTGTCGGTTACCCTTGACGAAAGCACTTCCATGACACGTCATTTATCGTCATGGAAGTGAACACTTCCGTGATGATAATTTTGGTATTGTCATGGAACACTTCTACGACAGCACATCCATGACTATCTTGATTCTGTCATAAAATCATCATGGATGTACATGCATGACAGAAAATGTGACCTACTGTGACAAACACGTATCATCACGGAAGTGTATTTTTTTTGTAGTGTGGGTTGGCGGTGGAGTCCGAGATGAGGTCGGCGATGACGGACGGCGTGGGACGACGTGCGGATGAGCGCGTCAGCACCGGCACCCGGGCTGCCAAAACAGCACCGGTGCCCGGGCAGCGAGGCCCGAGCGACCAACGTAGCAGCGGCGCCTGAGCTGAGGCAGCCGACGAGCCTGACGCAGCCGGCCCGACGCAGCCGGGGACGAGGCCGGCGAGACAGACCGCAGGGCCTGTTGGGGAACGTTGCATGGAAAACAAAAAAAATTCTACGCACACGCAAGATCTATCCATGGAGATGCATAGCAACGAGAGGGGAGAGTGTGTCTACGTACCCTCGTAGACCGTAAGCGGAAGCGTTTGTTAACGCGGTTGATGTAGTCAAACTTCTTCGCGATCCAACCGATCGAGTACCGAACGTACGGCACCTCCGTGTTCAGCACACGTTCAGCTCGGTGACGTCCTCGCCTTCTTGATCCAAGACGGCGAAGTAGTGAATGAGTTTCGGCAGCACGACGGCATGGTGACGGTGGTGGTGATGCTATCTCCGCAGGGCTTCGCCTAAGCACTACGAAAATATGACTGAGGGGTGAAACTATGGAGGGGGGAGCCGCACACGGCTAAGACAATGTTGTGTGCTTGTGTGGCGCCCCCTCCCACATATATATAAGTGGGGGGAGAGGAGAGGCAGCCAGGCGCACCACAAAGGTGGCCGGCCAGCCCTAGGGCTCCTGCCCTGGCTTGCGCCCCCTGCCATAATTCCCCTAAGGGGGGAGGAAAGAGGAGGAGAGGGAAGGAAGGAGGAGGCCTACTCCCCTCTTTCCTTCTCTCCCCTAGGGCCGGCTGCCATAGAGGGGCGCACTAGCCCCTTGTGGGCTGGTGTGCTCCCTTCTCTTGGCCCATATGGCCCATAGACCTCCCGGGGCTTACCCGAACCCCTTCCGTTGACCCGATGACTACCTGGTACGCCCCGAAACTCTTCCGGTGTCCGAAATATCGTCCTATATATCAATCTTTACCTCCGAACCATTCCGGAGCTACTCGTCATGTCCGTGATCTCATCCGGGACTCCGAACAACATTCGATCACCAAATCACATAACTCATATAACATTATATCATCAACGAACGTTAAGTGTGCGGACCCTACGGGTTCGAGAACTATGTAGACATAACCACGACACCTCTCCGGTCAATAACCAATAGCGGAACCTGGATACCCATATTGGCTCCTACATATTCTACGAAGATCTTTATCGGTCGAACCATATGACAACATAAGTAATTCCCTTTGTCCATCGGTATGTTACTTGTCCGAGATTCAATCGTCGGTATCTTCATACCTAGTTCAATCTTGTTACCGGCAAGTCTCTTTACTCGTTCCGTAATAGATAATCTCGTAACTAACTCCGTAGTCACTTTGCTTGCAAGGCTTCTTATGATGTCTTTTTCCGAGAGGGCCCAGAGATACCTCTCCGATACTCGGAGTGACAAATCCTAATCTCGATCTATGCCAACTCCATAAACACCTTCGGAGATACCTGTAGAGCATCTTTATGATCACCTAATTACGTTGTGACGTTTAATAGCACACAAGGTATTCCTCCGCTATCCGGGAGTTGCATAATCTCATAGTCGAAGGAATATGTATTTGACATTAAGAAAACAATAGCAATAAACTGAACGATCAAATGCTAAGCTAACAGATGGGTCTTGTCCATCACATCATTCTCCTAATGATGTGATCCCGTTATCAAATGACAACACATGTCTATGGTTAGGAAACTTTAACCATCTTTGATAAATGAGCTAGTCTAGTAGAGGCTTACTAGGGACACAGTATTTGTTTATATATTCACACATGTATTTAAGTTTCCAATCAATACAATTCTAGCATGAATAATAAACATTTATCATGATTAAGGAAATATAATAATAACCATTTTATTATTGCCTCTAGGGCATATTTCCATCAGGGCCGCCGTGCAGACGCGGCGGAGGCGGGTGGCGTGGATCGATGGGCGTGCCGGCGCGCGAACGGCGGCTATGATGGGCCGCCGCATGGCACGAGGCCGCTGGGTCGGGGCGATGCAGGAGTCCCGGTCGGAGCAGGGCGGAGACGGCCGACGCGCGGACGACGGATGGCCCTGACGGGCCGCCTCGGCACGCGTGGCCGCCGTGTCGGAGGAGAGGCCAGTTGGTCGCGCCGGGGTTGAAGCAGAGGCGCGCGAGGGTCGATGGCGGCGGCGGGCGACGCAAATCGATCAAGCATAAATCGAAAAACCAAAAAGAAAAATGCCGATCAAAATGACCGGCGGGAGAGAGAAAAACCCGGAGCAAGGGCTCGGGAAAAAGACTCTCTAGGGCAGCCGGTCAACACGACCGGCGGACAAACCCTAGGTACGGGCGGCGCGGCCCCCGGCGGCGGTCATGGAGGCCGACTGCCCCGGGGGCGGCGCGCGGGTGCGGAAGCGGCGGCGGCTAGGGTTTAGGATCGATTAGGTTGATACCATGTTAGAAGGGATAGAGAGGAATTGGTGAAATAGTTGATGTATTGCTTGAGCCTTGTGGGCGTATATATAGGAGTACAATAATCAACTTGGAGTACAAGACAAGACAGGACAAATCCTAGTCTATCTTATGTTTCCTAATGAATCAATATACTCAACAGAGTGAATCTACACTCTAATCTATGTCAATATACATCTGTATGTAGTTCATATTGAAATCTTTAAAAAGACTTATATTTAGGAACGGAGAAAGTAACTTACATGACATTTCGAGTCTTATTACAAAGCATGCATCGCAAACAGTGTAACGGAATGTAAATGGGCCTGAACTGTACAAAAATGAAGTGAATAGAGTTGTATGTTCTTTTATTCACACAAAAGTTGTAGTATGTGATCAGTAGTGCTATTAAGGGGTTGTTTGGCAATCCTCCCGAGGATCTGTGGAGCACCTTCTTCTCCATTCCGCGATTTTGAACTACTGCTCCACCAGCTCTGAGAGCGGAGTTGTGGAGGGGAGGCAATCCGAACAGGCCTTAAGGGCCTGTTCTGCTCCACAAGACCGCTTCCGGAGCCGGCGGAGTTCCAGTTAAAAACCGCGGAGCAAGTGAACAGATACTCCGCAGATTCTTAAATTTCAAGGAGCGGATAGATTGCCGAACAGCTCCTAAGTGATAACCATGACCTTGATATGCTAGAAATGCGTTGATAACTTCCTTGACAGAGTACGAATCTCCAGCAATATATATTTATATTTTTTAGCGAACAATAAGTATGAATACGTGGTGTGTAGAAAAACAAATACCAAAATGACCTCGTGAACTCAAAAAAAAGGCTTGCAGTTTTTTTTTTTGAAAATTCATCTTGTTGTTGTTTTTTAGCCTGAATTTTGTCTTTCTTTGTAGTCTATATATATTTCCGGTATGGATTTTTGGAACATAGGTTTAGGCACACCCGAATTTCGAAGAAAACAGAGTAAAAAGTTCAAAAAATACGAACTTTGTCGGAACAAGCATTGTCTAGTGTATCACTCACATGTAAAATTTCGCGACAAAGTGACTTTTTTTGCAGGGAAATTTCGATCTATTCACCTTCAATCATAGCAGTACAACGAACACTAGAAATAATAAAAATGACATCCAGATTAATAGACCACCTAGCGATGACTGTAAGCACTGAAGCGAGCCGAAGGCGTGCCACCGTCATCGCCCCTCCCTTGCCGGACCGAAGGCGCGCCGCCGTCATCGCCCCTCCCTCGCCAGAGTCGGACACAACTGTAGTAGACAGTCGGGAAGTCGTCGTGCTAAGGCCCCATAGGACCAACACACCAGAACATCAACCGTCGTTGATGTAGAGAAGCTTAAATCGAAAGGATTCAACCTGAAGACACATGAACAAAGACCGGATCCGAGCAGATCCACCAAACACAACCACCGATCGAATCCCGCGAGATTCGCTGGAGACACACGTCCACAAACCCTCTGACGATGCTAGACGCACCACCGAGATGGGGGCTAGGTGGGGAGAACTTTATTCCATCTTCAGGGAGCCGCCGTCGTCTCATCTTCCTGAGCAGGGCATAAACACTAATAAAACTTAAAGAAGCACCTAAAAACAGAGCCCTCCCGCCGGCAAGGGCAGGGATCCACCGCGCTCCCATGGCCGTAAGGCCACACAAGACGTGGCAGATCGGCGGCGCCGCCGACGGGAGGCAGAAACCATAGCCGTCTTTCCTTAGGAGGAGAGACGCACAGATCGTAGTAGATCTATTGACAAAAGTGACCTTTATGGTGTTGTTGGCAAAGAAGACAAAATAACAACAGCAAACTGTGTGAATAATAAGCTTAATATAGTAGTGTCGGTCTTGTTTTTTATTCGTCCATAATAACACGAAAATTATTTTCTCATGAAACTTTACACGTGAGTGATACACTAGACAATGATTGTTCCTAAAAAAATCTTTTTTTTTTTACTTTTTTTTAATTCGGGTGGGCCTAAACCCATTTTACGTTGTGTATTTTCGACATATTTCGCCTTGTTTAGTGAAATTTTGTTGATACAAAAGAGAATGTCCATAATAATCCGCAGAAAAATAATAATTTCGCAGGGCATTAATACGCCAGCGCCGCCGCTGACAGTCAGATCGGAGTCAGATCGGAGTCTCGCACAACGGCACAAGGGAGAACAGCCGGAGCCGGTGGCCCCGTGCCTCTCCCTGTATCCGAGAGGATGATGACGCGAGGGCAGCGGCGGCGCTTGGGCCTTGCCGATCCACCGGTTCCTTGCGCCGGATCTGGCCACCCGAGGAAGCGACCGCGTCAGGGTCTGCGCCGCTGTACCGCCGCGCGTCTCCCCGGTCGTGAACCCCGCTGCTCCACCGACGGCGTGCGTCGCACCGGCCTTCCGGAGGAAGAGACCGAATGGAGGGACTGGGCGAACCTGACGACCGAGCTGGTCCATGACGTCGCCGTCCGGCTCCTCTCCCTCAACGTGTCGGAGTATCTCCGCTTCAGGGCCGTGTGCAAGCCCTGGCGCTCGGTCACCGAGGACCCGCGAGCGCGCGGCGTCCTGGATAGCCGGTTCCGCCCCCACGGCTGGTTCCCACTGTGCAAGCTAGGGGAGCCCCCGTCACGACGGCGCCTCCTCCACGCAACCGTCAGGGCCCGCGTCACAGTTCACCACCAGATATTCTCCACCAGCCACCACCTCAGCGTGGCCGACGGCCTGCTGGTCATGTGCGACGAGGCAACCAGCACCGTGCGCCTCCTTCACCCTTTCACCGGCGCGCTCGCCGAGTTCCCCGACATCACCGAGGTGCAGCCCCACGATGGCGCGGAGCCGAGCGCCCGCCTCTGCATGGACGCCTTCAAGGCCCGCTTCCCTGGCCTCGGCGCTGATCCGGACGCCTACCTCGCCACGGACGACTACAAGTCCGGCTACCCCGCCGAGGGCACAGTCATGGACTTCGCCAGCATCGACGACTCCACCTCCCCGCCGACTCTCCAGCTCTGCGTGAAAAATAGCAAGTGGCTCGTCATCTCGGCCAAGCCTGGCGATGAGCACTGGGTGTCCCTGCATCCCTGCCAGCTGAGGGGCAGCGCATGGACCATGTTACACTGTGCTTTACTTAGTGGTTGATTAGATAACTGGTTATTTGAAACAAGCTTTAGGTCCGAGAATTAATTTGCATGACATTTCTGGTCTAATTATAAAGCATGCATCACAAACAGTGTAACTGAATGTAAATGGGCCTGAACTGTAAAAAATAAAGTGAATAGAGTTGTATGCTCTTTTATTCACACAAATGTTGTACTATGTGATACTAAGAGGCTGTTCGGCAATCCTCCCGCTCCGTAAAATCTCAGGATTTGTGGAACACCTGATTTTGAATTGCTGCTCCATCAGCTCCGGGAGCGGAGTTGTGGAGGGGAGGGAATCCGAACAGGCCTTAAGGCCCTCTTCGGCTCCACAAGGCCGCTTCCGGAGCCGGCGGAGTTCCAGTTAAAAACCGTGGAGCAAGAAAACAGGTACTCCGCAGGTTCTTAAATTCCAAGGAGTGGGTGGATTGCCGAGAACCTCCTAAGTGATAACCATGACCTTGTTATGCTAGAAATGCGTTGATAACTTCCTTGACAGAGTACGAATCTCCAGCAATATATATTTGTACTTTTTGACGAACAATAAGTATGAATACGTGGTGTGTAGAAAAACAAATACCAAAATGACCTCGTGAACTCAAAAAAAGGCTTGCGTTTTTTTTTTGCGAAAAATCGTCTTGTTGTAGTTTTTGAGCCTGAATTTTCTCTTTCTGTATAATTTATATATATTTTTTCAGTATGGAGTTTTGGAACATAGGTTTAGGCACACCCGAATTTCGAAGAAAAGAAAGTAAAAGAATCAGAAAAATACGAACTTCGGAACAAGCATTGTCTAGTGTATCACTCACATGTAAAATTTCGCGACAAAGTGACTTCTTTTGCGGATTTTTTTTGATCTATTCACCTTCAATCATAGCAGTACAACAAACACCAGAAATGATAAAAATTACATCCAGATTAGTAGACCACCTAGCGATGACTGTAAACACTGAAGCAAGCCGAAGGCGCGCCACCGTCATCGCCCCTCCCTCGCCGGACCGAAGGCGCGCCGCCGTCATCGCCCCTCCCTCGCCGGAGTCGGACATAACTGCAGTAGACAGTCGGGAAGTCGTCGTGCTAAGGCCCCATAGGACCAACACACCAGAACAACAACCGTCGCTGGTGAAGAGAAGCTTAAATCAAAAGGATTCAACCTGAAGACACATGAACAAAGGCGAACAAAGACCGGATCCGAGCAGATCTACCAACACAACTACCGATCGAACCCATGAGATTTGCTGGAGACACACGTCCACACCCTCTGACGATTCTATACGCACCACCGAGACGGGGCTTGGTGGGGAGAACCTTATTCCATCTTCAGGGAGCCGCCGCCGCTTCATCTTCCCGAGCAGGACATAAACACTAACAAAACTTGAAGAAGCACCTAAAAACAGAGCCCTTCCGTCGGCAAGGACAGGGATTCACCACGCACCCATGACCATAAGGCCACAGAAGACGTGGCAGATCGACAGCGCCACCGACGGGAGGCAGAAACCCTAGCCGCCTTTCCTTAGGAGGAGAGACGCACAGATCGTAGCAGATCCATTGACAAAAGTGACCTTTATGGTGTTGTTGACAAAGAAGACAAAATTGCAACAACAAACAGTGTGAATAATAAGCTAAATATAGTAGTGTCGGTCTTGTTTTTTATTCGTTCATAATAACACGAAAATCATTTTGTCATGAAACTTTACACGTGAGTGATACACTAGACAATGCTTGTTCCTAAAAAAATCTCATTTTTTTATTTTTTTACTAGTTTTTTGAAATTCGGGTGCGCCTAAACCCATTTTTCGTTGTGTATTTTCGACATATTTCGCCTTGTTTAGTGAAATTTTGTTGATACCAAGAGAATGTCCATAATAATCCGGGGCGCTGCTAAGCGTCCGATGTTTACATATTATCCGCCGCCTCGATGGTCGTTGGATGCCCGAGCTGATAGCCATACGATGCAGTGTTCGCGCCCGCATGTTCACTCGTTACTTCCTGCAACAAACGCTCTCTTGCAGAAACAAGACCGCATGCCCACTCGTTACTTCCCGCAACAAACGCTTTATTGTAGAAACAAGAGACCCACTCGTTACTTCCCGCAACAAACGCTCTGTTGCAAAAACATGACCGCATGCCCACTCGTTACTTCCTGCAACAAACGCTCCATTGCAGAAACAAGAGAGATAGCAGGGAGCACCACCATCGCCACATCGGCCAGAAAATGGGGGAAGGGATCTCTGATCCGTACCTGCTTGAGTCATCGCCGGCCACCGCCGATCCCGAGCCAGTTATCGACGCCACCGCGTTGGATAAGCCTCGGTCGCCCAACGCCTTGCGCCGCCGCGTCCGCCGCCCTCCCAAATCCAGCCGCTCACACTCCCAGCCACACGAGCCCACACTGCTGCGGGATGAAACCCCCCTTCTGTTATCGAGTTGCAAGAATGGTTGTCCTGAAACAAGAGGTGAGGTGCAGGAAACGGACACGCCTCCGACGGACGTGGGAGTGCTCTCGATCGTATGATAAAACATACTCCCTTCATTCCTAAATATAAGTCTTTTTGGAGATTCCAATATATATCTATACCTACTATTAAAGGGAATAGGTATTCTTGGTTTGGTTTAGTCCTTTTCAAGGGAATAGGTATTCTTGGTTTGGTTTAGTCCTTTTCGTTTGGTTTACACATGCTAAGCGATCTAGGCCAGGTACTTATATGTTGATGGGCCTTTTATGGGTTTTCATAAAGACCGTGAAAAAAAAAATTGGGTCAAAATAAATAAACCTACTATTAAAGGGAATAGGTATTCTTGGTTTGGTTTAGTCATTTTCGTTTGGTTGACACACGCTAAGCGATCTAGGCCAGATACTTGTATGTTGATGGGTCTTTTATGGGCCTTCATAAAGACCGTGAAAAATAAAAAACAATTGGGTCAAAATAAATCAACATTGTGGAAATTGAACCCAGGACCTCCTGTCTAGCTCTTTGATGTAACAACCAACGACCTATGCGCCTTTCACATTTACTAATCCCAACTCGCTCTAAATATACGAGTGGCGGTCATCATGTTTAGGGCGAGCTAATTAAGCAAATGAGCTAATAAAGGAAGGATTGTGGGCTTAAATAGAATATTTAAACGGATGTGGCTAATTAAAGAAAGGATTATGGGTAAACCGGTGGAATAACTGAAAGAAAGATTATGGTCTTAATAAATTCTACATGAAGGATTTGAGGTAAAAAGGCAGGATAATTAAACGGGAGGATCTATAGGCTTCAATGTGTTGGGGCTACTAAATTATAAAAGGAAGGATTTGATTCCCGACTAAACCGGACGAGGACGACATGGTAATTAGTGAAAGGATTATACTTAAATGCCATTAAAAAAAGATTGTATTTAAATGGAACCAGTGGGAGATTATGCCTGACAAAGAAAATATGAACACGGCTAAATTGCAACGTATTTTTTTATGTTCATATTGTAGAAGGATGCTGCGTTGCAGCATGTTCTTCGTAGTGAATCCGGTGCTGTGGGACATTATGCTTGCACAAAACATTAGTTTTTCCCGTTACAACGCATGGGCATATGTGCTAGTATGGACTACATACAAAGCAAAATAAGTAAATCTACACTCTAAACTATATCTATATACATCTGTATATAGTCCATGTTGAAACCTCTAAATACATAGACTTATATTTAGGAAAGAAGGGAGTAGATCGGACGGCCATGGAGCCGGCGGACGGGCGCGCGCGATCGGCGGCAGAGAGTAAGCTTTTCCCTAATAATCCGTAGAAAAAAAATATTTTCGCAGGGCATTAATACGCCAGCGCCGCCGCTGACAGCCAGATCGGAGTCTCGCACAACGGCACAAGGGAGAACAGCCGGAGCCGGTGGCCCCGTGCCGCTTCCCGTATCCGAGAGGATGATGACGCGAGGGCAGCGGCGGCGCTTGGGCCTTGCCGATCCAGCGGTTCCTTGCGTCGGATCTGGCCACCCGAGGAAGCGACCGCGTCAGGGTCTACGCCGCTGTACCGCCGCGCGTCTCCCCGGTCATGAGCTCCGCTCCTCCACCGATGGCGCGCGTCGCACCGGCAATCCGGAAGAGACCTAATGGAGGGACTGGGCGAACCTGACGACCGAGCTGGCCGACGACATCGCCGTCCGGCTCCTCTCCCACAACGTGTCGGAGTATCTCCGCTTCAGGGCCGTGTGCAAGCCCTGGCGCGAGCTCAGCGAGGACCCGCGAGCGCGCGGCGTCCTGGATAGCCGGTTCCGCCCGCACGGCTGGCTCCCGCTGCCCAACCGATGGGAGCCCCCGTCGCACCGGCGCCTCGTCCACGCAACCGCCAGGCTCCCCGTCAGAGTCCACCACCAGATATTCTCCACCAGCCACCTCCTCAGCGTGGCCGACGGCCTCCTCGTCATGTGCGATGAGGCAACCACCACCGTCCGCCTCCTGCACCCGTTCACCGGCGCGCTCGCCGAGTTCCCCGACATCACCGACGTGCGGCCCCACGATGGCGCGGAGCCGAGCGCCCGCCTCGGCATGGACGCCTTCAATGCCCGCTTCCCTGGCCTCCGCGTAGACCCGGACGCCCACCTCGCCACGGGTGACTACAAGTCCGGCTACCCCGCCGAGGGCACGGTCATGGGCTTCGCCAGCATCGACGACTCCACTGTTAGAATATGTATAGAATAGAAATTTGTTCATTCAAACTGTAATCTATCTCTATCTCTTGTTCTCTCTCCTCCCTCTCCTGTAACCGAACTTCTTGAGATATCCTTGATCTCTTCTTGTACGCCAAGGCTTTGCCAATATATATACATGCGGTCCGAGACCAAAGGGTTCAACGCTTCCAACCTGATTTACATGGTAATCAGAGCATCTTCCTCTTAGATCGAAGATCGCATCTAGCTACCTCTCCCGCGGCCGAGATCATATCTTCCTCCGCAGCCCTATCTTCCACCATGAGCGCGCTCTCCATCTTCACGTCCTCCACCTTTGCATCATCATCCAGCAGCAGCTCTGTCTCTCTCAAACCGCCACCTCAGGAGAAGCTGACAAGAGGAAACTTCCTCTTATGGAAGGCCGTCGTGCTCCCGCAGATCAGAGGCGCACAGATGGAACACCACCTCGACGGGAAGAGTCCGGAACCACCGGCCACCCTCACCATCACCAAGGACGGCAAAGAAGAACAGGTCGCCAACTTCGCCCGATCCCTCTGGTACGCACAGCAGCAACAACTTCAGGGGTATCTGATGGGATCTCTCTCCCGTGATATCCTTGCCCAAGTCGCCACACTTCAGACGCCGGCCGAAGTATGGAGCGCTATCAATGCCATGTTTGCTGCCCAAAGCCAAAGCCAGGCCATCAACACCCGCATCGAGCTCATGAACCTAAAAAAAGGTAACATGACCATGGCAGAATATCTTGGTAAAATCAAAACTCTTACAGATGAAGTTGCATGCTGCACCGGAGTCCCTCTCCCTGACCCCGAGATCGTCTCCAAGATCATGGCTGGACTCGATCTGGATTACAATCCAGTTGTGTCCGCCCTGGCGGCTAGGGTTGAGCCAGTCTCGGTTCAGGAGCTGTACAGCCAGCTCTTGAGCTTTGATGCCCGCCTTGCTCTCCTTCACGGCACCAACATCAGGCAGTCCTCCGTCAACTCGGTTTCTCGTGGTCGCGGCCATGGGCGCGGTCACCAGGGACCGAATCGCAACACCAACAGCGACGGTCGCGGCCGTGGCAACTACCAAGGCGAGGGCGCTCGATCTGGTGGTGGCAACAACATGGGAGGTGGCGGCTTCAACAACAACAACAGCCGCCGCGCTTCCTCAACTCACCGTCCTCGCTGCCAGCTGTGCAAGAAGTCAGGCCATGAGGGTACGTTGACTCGGGTGCAACAGATCATGTCACCAGCGAGCTAGAGCAACTCGCGGTCCGTGAGAGATACCTCGGCAACGACCAAATTCACACCGCGGCAAGCGGTGGAGGTATGGATATTTGTCACATTGGCCAAGCTTTCATTAATTCCCCTAATCTCAAACGTGATCTAGTTCTTAAAGAAGTCCTTCATGTTCCACAAGCCGATAAAAACCTTGCATCTATGTCTCGTCTAGCCACTGATAATAATGTCTTCTTTGAAACTCACCCTCCTTACTTTTTCATAAAGGACCGGGCAACGAGGGAACTTCTTCATCACGGTAGATGCATTGGAGTGCTCTACCCCATCACATCCGGAGCACTTAGTCGCAAGCGTCGTCAAGTTTATTCCGCCATCAAACCCTCCTTGGCAAGGTGGCATCAAAGATTAGGACATCCTTCATCGATCATAGTTAAGCAAGTAGTCAATAAAGACAAACTTTCTTTGTCACATTGTCAAATTAGTGAGTCAGTTTGTGAAGCTTGTCAGTGTACGAAGAGCCATCAACTTCCTTATCCCAAGGCAAATAGTGTGTCTCATGCTCCTTTAGAGCTTATTTTCAGTGATGTATGGGGTCATGCAAGAGATTCTTTTGGAAGAAATAAATACTATGTTAGTTTCATTGACGACTATAGCAAGTTCACTTGGATTTATTTACTCAAATATAAATCTGAAGTCTTCTCTATTTTCCAAGAGTTTCAGAAACTTGTTGAGAGGCACTTTAACAGAAAGATTCTAACAGTACAAAGTGACTGGGGAGGGGAGTATGAAAAACTCAACTCTTTCTTCCGTAGCATAGGCATTCAACATCATGTCTCTTGCCCACATGCCCATCAACAGAACGGTTCTGCCGAGCGCAAACATCGTCACATTGTTGAAGTTGGCCTCTCATTACTTGCTCATGCATCAATGCCTCTCAAATATTGGGATGAAGCATTCATTACAGCAACATATCTCATTAATCGACTCCCTAGTAAAGTCATTGGCAACTCCACTCCATTGGAACGTCTCTATCATCAAAAACCTGACTACAACTCTCTCAAAAAATTTGGGTGTGCTTGCTACCCCAATTTACGTCCATATAATCATCATAAGCTTGAATTCCGTTCCACTCAATGTGTATTTCTTGGCTATAGTAATCTACATAAGGGATACAAGTGCCTAGAAATTGCAACTGGACGTATCTATATTTCTCGAGATGTAGTTTTTGATGAAACCCTCTTTCCATTTGCCAAACTTCATCCCATTGCAGGAGCACTTCTTCGTGCTGAAATAGCACTTCTCCCGGACTATGACACAGTATCTGATCACGGGGGTGAATTATCTAAAGCTGACCATGTGAACAAATCCGTTGAAAATTGCACTTCTAATGATGTATGTGCAGTTGCAGCTCATGATTTTATGTGTACAGAAACAACCAATACAGCCATCGCTCGTCCCGAGGAGGATCTCGCCAGCACAATCATTGGCACGCGATCCCAGGAGGATTCCTCCTCGCTGCAGGCGGCTCGCGACCCGGTGGCCGACAGCGCGGAGCCTACCAGCCCAAGCGGGGGCGGGGGCTACTCTCTGCTAGCCATGAGTCCACGGGCCGAGGGAGTGGCCAACCAGGCGCCCGACCGGGCGACAGCGGCTGAGCCCAGCCCGGGTGTCCTGACGCGCATGTCCACTTGCACGGATCCCGCGGGCGACACGCGTAGCGCTTCGGCTGGCGGAGCGATCCCGAGGCTGATCTCTGAGCAGGCGGCGGCTGGATCAGATCAGGCTACTGGATCTTCTGTGGCAGGTTCCTCTGCTGTACCAATGATTCCTCGATGCCACACAAGGTCTCAGTCAGGTATTATTAAGGAAAAGGAATACAAAGATGGTACCATTAGGTATGATAAAAAATGTGCTTTTCTCACTACTGCTGGTGAACCTAGTTGATGCTCTTGCTCACAAAGATTGGAAAGAAGCCATGGATAGTGAGTATGACGCACTTATGAAAAATAAAACGTGGCACCTAGTATCACCAAAGAGTGGCATGAATGTCATTGACTGTAAATGGGTGTACAAGATAAAAAGAAACTCTGATGGAAGTATAGACATATACAAGGCTAGATTAGTTGCTAAGGGTTTTAAACAAAGGTTTGGCATTGATTATGAGGATACCTTTAGTCCGGTTGTTAAATCAGCTACTATTCGGCTTGTCTTGTCTATTGCTATTTCCAGAGGTTGGAGCTTAAGACAGCTAGATGTTCAGAACGCGTTCCTTCATGGTGTTCTTGAGGAAGAGGTGTTCATGCGGCAGCCACCAGGTTATGAGGATCGAAGCACACCACATTATGTCTGTAAGTTGGATAAAGCTTTATATGGTTTAAAACAGGCCCCAAGAGCTTGGTATTCTCGATTGAGCATGCAGTTACAACAACTTGGATTCGTACCATCCAAGGCAGACACCTCATTGTTCCTTTATAATAAAGGAAATGTCACTATTTTTGTGCTTGTTTATGTTGATGATATTATTGTTGCTAGTTCAAGTTCAAGTGCCACTACTTGTCTGCTTAAAGATCTTAAGTTGGAGTTTGCTCTCAAGGATTTAGGAGATCTTCATTATTTTCTTGGCATAGAAGTCAAACAGATAAGAGATGGTATCCTTCTGACACAGGAAAAATACACAGCTGACATACTTAGGAGAGTAGGTTTGGAAAAATGTAAACCTGTGAGTACACCTATCTCAACCTCAGAAAAACTTTCAGTTGAAAGTGGAGAGGCACTTGGATCAGAGGATGCAACAAATTACAGGAGCGTTGTGGGTGCTTTACAATATTTAACACTCACACGTCCTGACATTTCTTATGCTGTCAACAAGGTATGTCAGTATCTACATGCCCCTAGCACTACTCATTGGATTGTATTTAAGAGAATTTTGAGGTATCTTAAGTTTTCAGAGGGACTTGGACTTCAGATTACCAAGTCTCCTTCTATGCTTGTTACTGCCTACTCTGATGCAGACTGGACATGATGTGTTGATGATAGAAGGTCTACTAGTGGATTTGTTGTATTTCTGGGAACCAATCTTGTGTCATGGAGTGCAAGAAAGCATGCTACAGTCTCTAGATCAAGTATTGAGGCTGAATACAAAGCTTTGGCAAATGCCACAGCTGAAGTAATGTGGATACAAACACTACTCTATGAGCTTGGAATTAAGACTCCAAAAGCTGCCAGACTATGGTGTGATAATATTGGTGCAACCTATCTGTCAGCTAATCCTGTCTTTCATGCACGCACGAAACATATTGAAGTTGATTTCCATTTTGTCAGAGAAAGAGTAGCTAGAAAACTTCTCGAGATTCAGTTTATTCCTACAGGAGATCAACTTGCTGATGGATTCACAAAACCACTCACTATGAGAAGGTTAGATGAGTTCAAATACAATCTCAACCTTGGCAGAAGTTCATGAGGTTTAGATTGAGGGGGAGTGTTAGAATATGTATAGGATAGATATTTGTTCATTCAAACTGTAATCTATCTCTATCTCTTGTTCTCTCTCTTCTCCCTCTCCTGTAACCGAACTTCTTGAGATCTCCTTGATCTCTTCTTGTACTCCAAGGCTTTGCCAATATATATACATGCGGCCCGAGACCAAAGGGTTCAACGCTTCCAACCTGATTTACATCCACCTCCCCGCCGACCCTCCAGCTCTGCGTGAAAAATGGGAAGTGGCTCGTCATCTCCGCCAAGCCTGGCGATGAGCACTGGGTGCCCCTGAGCCAGCCGAGGGGCAGCGTACGGGTCATGTTACACTTCGCTTTACTTAGGCTGGTCACAAAAAGTTCTCCCTCCGAATCTTTTTAGTTCGCATATAAGATTTGTCTAAAGTCAAGCCTTGTAAAGTTTGACCAACTTTATAGAACAAAATACCAACATTCACAATATGAAATAAATATCAATACATGTGTCATGACTTAATTTTTCATATTGTATAACTTTAGCATGGTAGATGTTGATATTTTTTCATATAAATAAGGTCAAACTTTATGAAGTTTGACTTCAGACAATTCTTATATGCAGAGTAAAAAGGACCGGAGGGAGTAACTTTGATATAGAGTAGTAACATACGTGCGGTGTCATGTAAGTCTTCATTTATTTAGTTGTAGCCTCATTTTGTTTTGGGGTGTGTTATATTACTCTAATGTGTTATGTAGAGTAGTGCTATGCACAAGATGCTTTGCGGACGATTTTCTGCACGAGAGTGCAGATCAGCTCGTCCATGCATATGACCAGAGGGTAGCAGACACGGCTGGATCGGCCATCGTGTAGCTGTCGTGCAAGCTGCATCGTCCGCCCAACAGTCTTGTTATGTTACACCAACACCGATCTTCTCATTAAATACTTACCACATAAATAAATTTGTCTTGGGATCATGTTACTAGCTAAGTTACTCCCACTGACCAGCCAAAGTAAAGCCTAGTGAAGTGAAAAAGTAGTGGGCCTCGATTACTGGAAAACACTTTAACGTTACTATATCCGTCCGGATTTATTAGTCCTCTTATATTTTAATCAAACTTTGACATTCGATTTAACTACCAAAATATAAGTTATATGCCACAAAAATAGTATCACTGAAAACCACTTTTGAATATGAATTCAATAATATAAGTTTTATGGCATACAACTTATATTTTATTAGTCAAATCTATGATCAAATTTTACCATAAAATACGAAGAGAACCAATGAACCCGGAAGGAGGTATTACTTTCTGCTTCCTCTCGTCCTAGATGAGCGTTTACTTATGATGATCAAGTGCCATTTTGCGACGACATTAGTTTAGTTTATTTTTATGTGTGTTTTGTTAGCTTTTTTTACTCTCTATTCCCAATAATTTATTGTGTGTTTTCTTCGAATTTTGTTACGTAATTAGTTGTCAGCACATGGCATACCTTTTGCATGATGATGTCTTGAACTATTCATGGCCTGGATTAACCATTGGGATGTAATCGCTTGGTTGATCTTTTGGTAAAAACAAAACCTTCCTAAGTTTCGAACTAAGGGACTTCAAAAAAATTATAATTATGTGGGAAAAGAACGTCAAGAATGAAATGGATGTATTTCTCTTGCACGCCCCGAGCTACAATTATAATTATTTGCTCGCCGATGATAAGGGGCCTAGGCGGCCTAAGACTTTCAAGTTCGAAAACTTTTGGGTCTCCATACCCGGTTTCAACGAGGTAGTCCAAAAGGCGTGGGATGAGCATGTTGCTCACACTGAGCCCTACATCATCCTCTTCCACAAGCTCAAGAAAACGGCTCTCCGTTTGTCGCAATGGAGCAGAGGTCTCTTCTCTCGAGCCAAGGTCCATCTCCAGGCCGCCCTCCTGGTGATTCTTCGCCTTGACATTGCACAAGAAGGCAGTCAGTTAAGCACCGAGGAGCTTGACCTTCGGACTAGGCTTAAGCTGAGGGTAATAAGCTTGGCCGTGCTTGAGAAGGCACGCAAGAAGCAATGTGCTCGAATCTCAAACATCAAAGAGGGTGATGCTAACACCAAATTATTTCATAGACGGGTCAATGCGCGAAGAAGGAAAAATCATATCCACAGAATCATGAATGATCAGGGATGGGTGACCGAGCACGAAGCAAAGGAGAAGATAATACATGAGCACTTCGCGCATGCAATGAGAAGAGGGGATAGGAGTACCAACGACTTCAATTGGGAGGAGCTTAACTTAGAGAAGCATGAGTTGCAAGGGCTTGACTCTCCCTTTACCGAGGAGGTAATTGAGGCGATTAACGACATGCCTAGTGACAAGGCTCCCGGGCCGGATGGTTTCACGGTTGTTTTCTTCAATAAGTGTTGGGACACTATTAGGCATGATCTCATGAGAGCGATCGACCGTTTCGACTCCCTCCACTCAACAAATCTGCATTGGCTCAATTCCACAAACATTGTGCTCCTACCGAAGAAGGAAGGGGCAGAGAGGGTCGCCGACTATAGACCCATTAGCCTCATCCACGCTATTGCCAAGATAATTGCGAAAGTGCTCTCCATCAGGCTTGACATGTCCACTCTCATCTCCAACGCCCAGAGTGCTTTCATCAAAACGCGGAGTATCCATGATAACTTCATGTATGTCCGTAACCTTGCTCGGCGTCTCCATAAGTGCAAGACTCCTTCCCTTCTGTTCAAGCTTGATATCCACAAGGCTTTCGACTCGGTCAGATGGGAGTACTTGCTTGATCTCCTTGAAAGGAGGGGGTTCCCAAGTAAATTTAGAGATTGGATTGCGGCTTAGTGGTGTTCCTTCTCCTCGAGGGCTCTGCTGAATGGGGTGGCCGGCACCCCCATCAAGCACGGATGTGGGCTACGGCAAGGGGACCCCCTTTCCCCTCTCCTCTTTGTCATTGCTATTGACCCTCTACAACGAATCCTTGATCTGGCCACTAGGAAGGGGATGCTACATAAGATCAGAGGGACGGGTGCCATGGTACGGACATCTCTCTACGCAGACGACGCGGTGGTGTTCATGGCCCCGATCAAACGGGATATTGACAACCTCGCAGCTATCCTGAGAAGCTTTGGGGAGGTCACGGGCCTTTGCACCAACTTCCGTAAGAGTTCAGTGGTTCCCATTCGGTGCAATCACATTGACCTAGAGCACATCACACAATGGTTGTCGGCTGTCAGGGCGTCTTTCCCTCTGCGATACTTGGGGCTCCCTCTCTCTGTCTGGAAGCTGAAGTTGGTTGACCTACAATTCTTGGGGGATAAAGTGGCAAACAAGATGACAACATACGAGGGCCAGAACTTCACCACCATTGGGCGTGCGGCTCTTGTCAAGTCGGTTCTCGTGTCACAAGTGGTCTACTTCATTACACCTCTTGTCATTCCGCCAAACATTCTACGCACCATCGACAAGCTAGAGAGGGCGTTCCTTTGGGCCGGCTCGGACAGGACGACCGGGGCCAAGTGCAAGGTGAATTGGGAAACGGTGACTCGGCCACATGATTACGGTGGGCTTGGGGTGCTCAACACGGAGAAGTTCGCGCGTGCCTTGCGTTTACGTTGGCCATGGTTTGAATGGAAGGAGCCTTCTAAGCTCTGGGTTGGGCATGGGAACCCATGCGACGCCGAAGACCTCAACTTCTTCTATGCTTCTACCACCATCACTGTGGGTAATGGTGCGCGAACGCCATTCTGGGATTCTCCTTGGCTTCTTGGCCGGAAGCCCAAGGACATTGCTCCGCTCATCTTCGAGGCCTCGTCACGAAAGAATTGGAAGGTGCGGGAGGCCCTCAGGAACAATGCTTGGATCCTTAGGATCAAACCTCCATCCGCAGTTGTGTCCGCCGAGCATATTAGATAGTTGTTCTCCCTTTGGATGCTCCTGGACGAGGTCCAGCTTGATGAGCTTACCGATGATGACATCTCGTGGAAGCACACGACCTCTGGCCAGTACACGGCGGCCTCTGCTTACAAGGCACAATTTTTGGGCTAGGTTCTCTCCCCCATGGACCAAATGGTTTGGAAGGCCTGGGCGCCACCGAAAGTGAAGTTTTTTGCTTGGCTTGCGCTTCAGGACAGAATTTGGACTGCCGACCGGTTGGCCAAGCGAGGGTGGCCAAATTGCGGTCCTTGTCCATTGTGCAAGGGCGTGCAGGAATGTGGGCCACATCTCCTCTTCAAGTGCCGCTATTCCCTGAGGCTCTGGAGATTGATCATTCAGAGATTCGGCATTGACGACATGGACACGACCTCATGGCACTTGATGGACTCAGTTGAGAGCTGGTGGGTGAGTACATGCGACGTCGGCACTACGGATAGGAAGGCCAAGGCGTCGATTACCATGCTCGTGTCATGGGTAATCTGGAACGAGAGAAACGCAAGAGTATTTCGGCACAAGAGCGCTCCTCCGCCAATTCTGCTCAACACCATTGTGGCCGAGGCAAACCTTTGGGTCACCGCCGGGGCAAAGAAGTTAGGGTCTTTTATTTTGCGAGAGTAATTGCCATGTCGCGTTAAGGGTGTGTGATGTAAAAAACCTCTATTCTCTCCTTAATTAATATATGAGGCAAAGCTTTTGCCTCCGTTTCAAAAAAAGGACTATCTGAGGCAATATGCATCTGGCAGAGCCTTTGTATTAGAGGAAGTGAGGAACACCTGACCTGCATAGACTCTATTAAAAGAATGATTAACAATATATCACATCAGTCATATTTTGTTGACATAGGGAATAACATTCTTTTATTAGCTCTGAGAATTACCTTGCATGACATTTCTGGTCTTGTTATAAAGCATGCATCACAAACAGTTTAACTGAATTTAAATGGGCCTGAACTGTACAAAAAATGAAGTGAACAGAGTTGTATGTTCTTTTATTCACACAAAAGTTGTAGTATGTGATACTAAGTGATAACCATGACCTTGATACACTAGAAATGCGTTGATAACTTCCTTGACAGAATACACTGAGCGATAACTTCCGTGACTTATCGTCAGTCTCTTACAGTCTTATTGTATACTAGCTAAAGTTAGTTGATAACATGCTATCTAGCTGCTTCAACATTGAGGGGCTTATATGCCAAAAGCAGCTTCGAACCACTAGTATGACACTACACCGAATTATCCTCGTCGTCTTCACTGTCTTCGAGAACGTGTGCAAGGGAATTGGCTTGCAACTTCTTAAACTGGCCTATGAAGTCTGTTGCTTCTGAAATGAGAGCATTCTTTGCAGCCTTCACACTACCAGCTCGCTGCTCCGAAAGAGGCCTCTCAGGATCAGTTGCATTGGTGCCAGCAGCCTTCTTACGAGGCTTTTTTGCGCCTTCTCTTCGGGTCAACTGATTAATGTACTTCTCGTGCAAAACAGTATTCTTTAGAGGCTTCAGTACTGGTGGACTCGGTTCAGCATGCTTAGTTTTCAACCTTGACAACGGTCTCTTACGTGCTGAAGAACTCACGCTGTACTTGTGCAGGGAAAAGGACTTTAGATAATTGTCAGGGGTCCCAGGAGAATCGTCAAGAGGAATGTTCAATTGTAAAGCAGATGGTGAAGTTTCAAATATAGAGAAGTGATCAGCCTCTTGAGCTTGGTCAATGAGGGAATGCTTCTTCAGCAAATGTCTCACAGTCTTCTGTGCTAATAGGCTCTTTTGTTTGGCAGTCCTTGGTCTTCCGGCTAGGGGTTCCAGAAGGTTTGGAAATTTTGGATCAGAAAATGTGAAATGTGCTAGAGGAGAAAACTGTGTTTTACTTCGAGGACGAGGGGCAATTGGAGTGGGCGTTGAGAGGTCAGCATGAACTCGATTGAAGCAGTCTTCAGCAGATTTCCCTGGCACCTGAAAGGATGTGTATCAAATTGCTGAACTACCAAAAATAATAAAGGAACAAGTCACCTAGGAAAATGCTGAGTAATCTATAGGACATACTATTTTGAGTACTGAAGTACAAAATATATTGTCAAAGCAATGTGACATGTTGTCGGACATGACATGTAAGCATCACTAGAAATGGCTAAAATCAACTCCATGTGAGACTACTAAAAGAGCAGCACCAAAATGTTAGTAATGTAAGCTCACAGTACTATATTTTTTGAACCTGAGCTCAAAGTATTTTTGTTTTTGCAGGTATCTTGTAACTAGCAACATTAACAATCTGCTGATGACCAGTTTTTCACATCCATGTTGGTGTCAACATGTGATGAGAGGATCACTCACATGTGCACATTAAATAATAAACAGACAACATTCTATTGACTGTTAATACTTCCCCTTCAATGCAAAAAAACAAATACAGCGTGAAATGTCATGTTTCAGTATGATTATTAACCAACCCTTGTAAATATTACCAGTTGTCCACATTCCCAGAAAACGCTCTCTACAATTTTTCATTTCTCAGATACGCACCTAAATATGCATCATCTCATATTAGAAGAAAACATCCAAATGACACCGAACTTACAGCCTACAAACAAAGGCAGAAAAGAAAGCCAAAAATGGAAGAACACAGAAATCCAACAAACTATACAAGTATCCTACTGCTACTATTTGACTTATTCATCGTTCAGACACTACTGGTATGTTGTAGTTAGACTCTGGAAGTATTTTCAGTATGTTCAACTCTAGCCTACCCCAACTTGTTTGGGACTGAAAGGCTTTGTTGTTATTGTTGTTATTGTTGGACATTCAATGTTGTACATGATTTATATTGACTGCTTAACAAAAGGAAATCAACAAAACAATGCAGTGGAATATCGCAAAGTCTAGCACCAAGACCCATGAATAACTCATGCACATTCATGGCCATTTTTAAAACTGGAAACCCCATTCTGAGAGCAACATTTTAACTGCAGCATTCTAATTATTTATTATTATGCTTTCTTAAGGCAGCTTGTGCAACTAGATATCAAACAGCTCTTGCAACTACAAAGATATGATCAAACCACTAAAGAAACAAAATCGAAGGATTGGAAATACCATTTTAGAAACTTTCTTCCAGAAATGTGGGGATGGTCGAGCAGTGAAGTAAGCCTGGCGCAATATAGTGTCCTGCTCTTCTGTCCATTCATCTGACGCACAACACTGTTGCTGTACCCCTTCTTTAATCCCACTTAGCTCTTCACTGCATTCCTTGGTGTTCATCAATGTATCATCACCAATTTTAGGCTGCACTATGGAAGAAGGATTATTTTCACTCTTCTTGTGGATGATGTTTCTGGGTTCAGTGATGGGTACAATTTCTTGACAATCAGATTTGTGCTCCTTGTGAGTTTGCTTCCTTGATGCCTGCTTTCTTCCGGTGCCTCTCTTCCTCTTTCCTGTCAGCTCCTGACCACGACTGGGCTTTGGCTCTTGCATCTCACTCTTTTTGCAAGATGCATCTGCAGTCTTTCTCCTGGCAGGAGCATCTTGGGAATCTTCATACACTGTCTGGAGCTTATTGTGTTTTTCCATCTTTGTAGAAGCTTTTACTGCAGCAATTCTCTGGCTACTCCTTGGTGGATTCTCTAGTTTTTTGTCTTTCTTAACAGCATTTTGAGTCTTGCTATTATGGGGAATGTCACGGGGATTTGGTGTGAACGGCAGCAGTTTGTGGTGACTTTGCTTCTCCACCAAGGGCTTGCTCACACTATTATCACCTCGTTGGAACCGTGTAGATCTCTGAACAGGCGTAATCGCCCATGGGTTACCCCTGACTTCGCATTCCTGCAACAGAAGGTAGGTAAAACTTAAAACACTGTTGCTGCAAGCTATGCCACTAAAAGGTCCGACCAGAATCATACAATGATAAACTATGATATTTGTAATCAAGTGCCAACCGTGAAATGGATGAAGCAGCCCAGTTAGCAAGCATATTAGATTATTAGTATGATGATCGGATAGGCATGAAATGGATAAAATCAAGAGGCGGGTGAACAAACTATCAGTGGCATATAAAACATAGAGTAAGAAACTAATCTTTGTTTTGGGGGGTGGAAGAAACTAATCTGTTGTTGGATAAGTAGAATATAGGGAATAGAGCAAGATTGTATACTTGGTAGCTTGACATACTGGAATATGTTAAACCATTGATAGTTGGTTGTTGTCACGGAATCCCCAGAAATCAAGAAATGGTGACAAATTTTGGGAAGAAAATTGGGTTTTGTCCAACTAGTGAAGAAAGATCTAAACAAGGTGGCCAAATCTCCTTCCCGGTCAACTACAATGCGATGAAGAGGAGGAAACTAAGCACATGAACATAACATCCCCCACCCCCAAATCGAAGCCGATATCTGCAACCAAGAAGAGATTTCCCCGCTATACCTCGTCCGCCTCGTCGAGCACAATAGGGTGCTCCGGATCCCGGCCGGCAAAGCGCGCCGACCGGCGTGGGAGAGCCTTCGGAGGTCGTCCCGCAGCTCCGCCGCTCTCGTCGCGGGTGCAGCGGCTTCTCCCCGGGGTTGTGGGGGCGGCCTGCTTCTTGAACTTGCAGGCCTCCGCGTCCTCGTCCCGGTTCCTGGATCGGGACTGGATCCACGGAGACGGAGAGCTGAGCGGAGTCGCGTGGTGCGAGCGCAGCCGCCCCTTCCACGGCGTCCCGCCGGCCGCCGGGGTGGAGGGTTCCTGCTTCTTTACCATGTTTGTTGGCTGGAGAAAGGAGAAGGAGAAGAAGGGGATCGATTGCTAGAGAGGCTGGAGTTTGGAATGAACGGGAGGGGATTTTGAATGAAGAGAGGTTTTTTTTTTTGGAGACATTTGAATGAAGAGAGGTGGAAGAGGGGCGGTCGTCCTGGACCCTGGGCCGAATGGGCCAGGCTTACGGTGAGTGTTTGCTGGGCTCGGTACCTGAGATAGCTAGGCTTTCTGGGTGCTCATTCCCGGCCGGCCATGCTTCAGGTCAAGATTGTCTAAACAAAATGCTTCAGGTCAAGAGAATTAATATGACAAGTCATCTAGGAGTACTTAATTCTCAAAAATCTAGGACTACCTATTTGTCTCAAAAAAATCTAGGAGTACCGTTCCATAGCTTTCTTTAAAAAAAGTCTAAATACTTAATAGTGCAGCTGCACTATTTCGTTGAACCGGACGCACCCTCGCGCTACCATCACATGTTATACATGTGACTGTCACACGTGACTGTGGATGGGAAGCGCGTGGTACTAGTCGTGGTAGTGCGCAGGGTATAACGTAAGGATTAGATGCGTGCATGTGTTGATGTCATCCCACTTTATTTCGTCTTAATTTTTTTTTAAAGCTACAACTTTTTAACCGAGCGTCAGAGGAAGATCCGTTTTCACTCTTAGATTTCTCGTGACAAGCTTTTCAAAACTAGATCTCATATGTATATGTTTCGATGTTCTTTTTTCAAAGGCAACTTTCGTTCTAGACGTGGCAAATTTATTGCTAAACACAAGCAACTTTCTATGCACCATGTGTATTAGTGAATTTACCTAGCAAGTATATTGTAGACAACATATAAACCATGCGAGACAAATTTTCACCATATATAGGCAATTGAGCATCATCTGTAGGCAGCTTATACATTACATGGAGGCAACTTTTAGCACTAAATGAGGCAACTCCGGTTATGAAGGTGCATAAATTATGAATATGTGATCCTATTATCGCCTATCCATGTGTTGTAAAAATCAGATTTCTCCTGGTTGTCTACCATGATTATGAAGTTGCCTATACCATCACCGGTAGGCAATTAAGCATCACTGGTAGGCAAGTTCATAGTTTTTGTAGGCAACTTGAAAAACAATGATAAGCAACTTCATAATATTGTAGGCAGCTATTTGCAAAGTTAGGCAACTAATTACCAATGCCAGGCAACTGGACATCAATGGTAGGCAATTTCATAGTATTTGTAGGCAACTGGGCATCAACCATAGGCAACTGATCAACCACGATGAGCAAGTTGCGATAATGTTAGCAAAATTGACAGAGTACACAGAGAGCAGTGAAGTTACTTGTATGTAGCACTAAAGGCACCTCATGTTTTGTGTGATTTTCTTGTTTTTCTACAAAACAACCTAATTGGCAGTCCTACTAGGCCAAAAAGAAGAAGTTGCTTCTCTATAGCACTAAAGTTGTGTGACGCCTCCGATTCAATCGTACACTAATCATACACGCAAACGTGTACGATCAAGATCAGGGACTCACGGGAAGATATCACAACACAACTCTAAAAGTAAAATAAGTCATACAAGCATCATAATACAAGCCAGGGGCCTCGAGGGCTCGAATACAAGTGCTCGATCATAGACGAGTCAGCGGAAGCAACAATATCTGAGTACAGACATAAGTTAAACAAGTTGCCATAAGATGGCTAGCACAAACTGGGATACATATCGAAAGAGGCGCAGGCCTCCTGCCTGGGATCCTCCTAAACTACTCCTGGTCGTCGGCGGCGGCCTGCACGTAGTAGTAGGCACCTCCAGAGTAGTAGGGGTCGTCGTCGACGGTGGCGTCTGGCTCCTGAACTCCAGCATCTGGTTGTGACAACCAGAAAGAAAAGAAAGGGGGAAAAGGGGGAAGCAAAGCAACCGTGAGTACTCATCCAAATTACTCGTAAGCAAGGAGCTACACTACAAATGCATGGGTATATGTGTAAAGGGCCATATCAGTGGACTGAACTGCAGAAAGCCAGAATAAGAGGGGGGATATCTAATCCTGTCGAAGACTACGCTTCTGGCAGCCTCCATCTTGCAGCACGTAGAAGAGAGTAGATGGTAAGTTCACCAAGTAGCATCGCATAGCATAATCCTACCCGACGATCCTCTCCTCGTCGCCCTGTGAGAGAGCGATCACCGGGTTGTATCTGGCACTTGAAAGGGTGTGTTTTATTAAGTATCCGGTTCTAGTTGTCATAAGGTCGAGGTACAACTCCGGGTCGTCCTTTTACCGAGGGACACGGCTATTCGAATAGATAAACTTCCCTGCAGGGGTGCACCACATTACCCAACACGCTCGATCCCTCTGGCCGGGCACACTTTCCTGGGTCATACCCGGCCTCGGAAGATCAACACGTCGCAGCCCTACCTAGGCCTAACAGAGAGGTCAGCACGCCGATCTAAATCCTATGCGCGCATGGGTCTGGGCCCATCGCCCATTGCACACCTGCACGTTGCGTGGGCGGCCGGTGAGCAGACCTAGCAACCTCCATTACAAAGGAAGTTGCGTTACGCGGTCCAACCCGGCGCGCGCCGCTCAGTCGCTGACGTCTAGGAGGCTTCGGCTGATACCACGACGTCGAGTACCCATAACTGTTCCCGCGTGGTGGTTAGTGCATATAGGCTCGTAGCCAGACTCAGATCAAATACCCAATCTCGTTAAGCGTGTTATTTTGAAGTAACCGCGGGCGCCGACCAGGGCTAGGCCCACCTGTCTCCTAGGTGGTCACAACCTGCCCTGTCGCTCCGCCACAAAGTAACACTCGGGGGCCGTCGGGAACCTAGGCCCACCTCTGCCTGGATGGAACCACCTGCCCCTTCAGCCCCCATCTCTGAACAGTAACATAAGTATGTAATAGTATATAGTATATGTACCCGTGATCACCTCCCGAAGTGATCACGGCCCAGTAGTATAGCATGGCAGACGGACAAGAGTGTAGGGCCACTGATGTAATTCTAGCAACCTATACTAAGCATTTAGGATTGCAGGTAAGGTATCAACAGTAGTAGCAAAGACAGGCTATGCAGCAGAATAGGATTAACCGAAAGCAGTAACATGCTACACTACTCTAATGCAAGCAGTAGAGAGAAGGAATAGGCGATATCGGGTTGATCAAGGGGGGGGCTTGCCTGGAAGCTGTGTCGAGAGAGAAGGGTCGTCGACGTAGTAGTCGTTCACGGTAGCGTCGTCAGCGGTCTCAGCGTCTATCGAGAGAGAAGGAGGGGGGAGGAAACAATAAATACAAAGCAAACAATGCTACACAAAGTATGACATGACAATATGCAGTGCCGGGGTGTTCTACTGCCTAACTAAGTGATTTAGTTAATTTAGGAATTTATTCGGATTTATTTAATTAAAGTTGGGCACTATTCATTTACTGAAACTGGTCTAAAAGTTCAATGTTCTTATAGCTGCGGGCGTCTGACGGGAATACGGAGGGCGTATCCGGGTTCGTATCGGAATTCTGAGCAAGTTTCATGTATAAAGTATTTTCATCGGAGTTACGGTTTATTTAATATGATTTTCTAAAGTTTTTATTAATTTCTGGAATTTATTTAATTATTTAAATCAACATTATCCGAAACAGTGCTGCGATGACATCAGCATGACATCATGCTGACGTCAGCAGGCGTCCTGACAGGGTGGGTCCCACCTGTCATAGACTGTTAGATTAATTAGGATTAACTAATTAGATTACTGTTTAATTAACACTAATTAGTTAATTAAATTAACCTAATCAGGATTAATTAACTAATTAATTAATTATTTTTATTATTTTTATTTTCTTTTTATAAAAACGTTTTGGGGGTGGGCCCCCACTGTCATAGGCCCTGGGGGCCTTAGCGGGTTTGGGCGCTCGGGTGCGAGCGCTGGGCACCCGTATGCGCCCGAGGGCGCTGGCGGGCGAGGCGAGCAGCGCCAGGGCGCGGCGAGGCGATGGCGCGGGCACGCGGTCGGCGGCGCGGCGAGCGGTGGGCGCGGCGCGATGGTGCATGGTAGCAGCAGCAGCTTCACAGCGGCAGAAGCAGCAGCGGGGTACGGCTAGGGAGAACGCGAGGCGGAGGCGGGCTCGACGCGGCGCGGGCGTGTGGGCGCGCGCACGGTGCGCGACCGGGGATGCATGGGCGAGGCAAAGCGCAGCTGGGCGCGGTCGGGAGGCGAGCGGCGAGGCAGGGGCCACGGCGGTCGGAGCGCGCGAGGCGGGGCACACGGCGAGCGGCGCGACGGCAGTGCGCAGTGAGGGGAGCGGCGTGCGGCTGCGGCACGGCGAGGCCCAGGGGCGGGCGCGGTACGTGCGGTGGCCGGAGCAGAGAGGGGAGGACGGGGGAGCGCTCACATGCGCTGGAGAGAAGGGGGGCGTCGAGGCCTGGTGTAGGCCGGCGAGGGAGAGTCGGGGAGGGGCAGTCTGGCGACAGGGACGAGGTGCGGCAGTGCACGGCGGCGTCGGGCGTCGAGGCGGCGGGGCGCGTCGAGGGCGCGGGCGACGGGAGCGCCGGGGTTCGATGGGGTCGGGGCACGTTGCCCCGATCCAGATCCAGACGAGGGAGAAGGGGATCGGGGGGGGGAGTGAATCAGGCTAGGGTTTCGGCGGCTCGGGGGAGCCATATAGGGGAGGGGGAAAGTGGGCCGGCCTGGCAGGCCACTGGCTGGGCTGAGGCCCAGTCGGGCCAGGGTTTTTCTTTTTTTCTTTTTCTGTTTTGTTTTCTTTTATCTTTTTCTTTTTCTTTATTTTCTTTTCTCCTGTTTAGTAAATAGTTAGGCCACATATTGAATTTTGTAAAACATAGGAACTGCTCCAACAAATACTAGGCATTACCTAACACTACCAAAAACTAGTTTGGAGACAATAGGAGCTCCCACAAATTTTACAATAATTAATATGCATTAATCCTCACTGTTTTAATTATGTTAGAGCCACCTAATTATTTTATTATTTGTTGGTTACAATTTTAGAATAGCCTCTGCAATATTTGTTATTTATCGAACATTTTAGTTTTTATGTTGCACTGTTAATCATGCTGACATGTCATTATCAAAAGTGATTACTGTTTCTAATCACCGGGGGTGTTACAAGTTGCCTCCATTGCACCCAAGTTGCCCGCGAAAAAAGTTCGACGAAACCTACCCATATGGGATCTAGTTTTGAAGAAGTCGTCGTGAGAAACCTAACGGGAAAACGGTTCTGAATTCCGATGTTCGAATCAAAAGTTACAGCTTTTTTAGAACTTTTGAAACCCCACATTAATGCACACGAACCAAGATTTTGGCTGGTTTACTTCCCAAAATCACGTGGGCACAAGGGAGGTGGTGAGGGTACAGTGAGTTGCTTTGTTTGAAAGGGCACATGGGGGACCGATTACACTTTATACCTAGGGTGTCCTTTCCTAATACGATGATTTTCTCGATCGAACGAATGAGCGCACGGGCGCTCGCTAGCCACGCCTACATCCAAAAAAAAATCCTTTTTAGCACGTGATACATTCTTTGTAGTCGCTTAGGAAGTTCCGACGTGATCACATAAGGTTTACCATGTTACTTCGGTGAGTCTAAGTGGAATGTTGGAGGCTCAGAACAAATTAGGTTTTGAAACAAAAACCTATATGAGTGTCTCGGTGGCTCCGGATGGAAATGGTTTGGTGGCAGCAAGGTGAAAGAGAAATGGTAGGTATATATAGTGGAATTTCTTGAGGTGGTTTGAGGAGTTTGATCTTTAAGCACCTAGAGCAAAGAGCTTGTTGTCACACCCCCATCCCTTCTGGTAGTATCGACATGCCTAAGGACTCATTGTGACCTCGAATTACTAAAATAAAAATGAAGAATCATATGGCTTGACCAACACTTGAAATTCTTTTAGGGGTCACCTTCCATTCCAATGTTGTTTCTATGAAGAACTTTGTCTGAAATAAACTTGAAGCATAGTTAGCTCTTCGAGATATGTTGGCATGAATCACTGAAATACACCTTGGGGATTAGATGCACTTTCACATCTTCTGATCTGCCTCATCCATCGCTCACACCAGGATCTTGATGGGAGGAGCAGAACCGGACGCAAATATCCGCTTGGTGTGCCTTCGCCACTGCCTGGACCAGATCGTTGTTGTTGGGGAACCATGACGTAATCTCCACCATCTTCGCGAACTTCACCATGTCGCCTTGCGTGTACCCCACCAGCAGCGTCGTCTAGTCCGTCCCCTTCATCTTCTCGAGCAGTGATGAGAGAGATCAATGGTGAGAGATAAAGATAGAGTGGTGGGGAGCTCTGTGGTGAGAGAGAGTGGGCGAGTGGTGAATGTGAGGGGGTAAATGTTGTGGGTGAAACGGTGGGTGGGTAACTTTGGCAATACAGTAAACATTCAGTGCAACTGAAATTCAGTTAGTTGTTCGGAAAAAAGTTCAGTTAGCGACATCACACCAAAAATGCAGTAAAAAGTTCAGTTACCTTCAGTGAACAAGAAATGCACTAAAAAGCCTAGTTAGCTGGAGTGCACTAAAAATTTAGTTAGTTGTTCAAACAGTCAGGTTAAATTGTCATTATAACAATCAACAAAAATCTGACTCATTGCAGTTTCAGTGTGACAAAACATTTAGGGGCAATTCTTTTGGGGCTTATGTTGGCAGCCACCCATAAGCCTCAAAAGAACTGACCCTTAGTCTAACTTTAGTTAGTATGTTAAAAAATTCAATCTCATTAAAGTTTCATTTCACACCTATCCAGTGTTAAAAGATTCAGTTTCTAACTATTTTGTTTGACTCAAATTCAATGCAAAATTATGGCATAAAAATCAGTATGAGGTGTCCAAAATCAGTATGAGAGACCTTTCACCGGTCAAGAGATTAATGATGTAGTGAAGGAGCTACCAAATGATAAATCTCTAGGTCCAAATGGCTTCAACAATGAATTCTACAAAGCTTGTTGGGATATTATTGGGCCAGACATTAGAAAGTTAATCCATGATTTCTATGAGGGTAATGTAAACTTGGAAAGCATAAAATCTTCTTATATCACACTGATTCCAAAAGTGGATAACACTGTAAGTCCTAATGATTTTAGGCTAATTCAACTGCTCAATAGTTGCCTTAAGATCATTACCAAGTTGTTGGCCAATAGATTGCAGAAGATTATATTGAAGATAGTCCACATCAATCCGTATGGTTTTCTCAAATAAAGAGTAATTCAAGACTGCTTCGGCTAGGCATATGAGTATTTGCATCAGTGCCATGCATCAAAAGAGCAAGTTGTGGTGCTTCAACTTGATTTTGAAAAATCCTTTGACACTTTAGAACATCAAACCATTTTGGAAATCTTGAGAGCAAAAGGCTCTGGAAACAAATGGATTAATTAGATGAAATTATTATTCAACTCTTCATCTTCCTCAATTATTCTCAATGGGGTACCCAGAAAGAAATTCCACTGTAAGAGAGGAGTCAGGCAAGGAGATCCTTTGTCCCCTTTGCTTTTTGTCTTAGCTGCAGATCTTCTCCAGACAGTATTAAACTTGGCCATGACTAAACAGCTTATCAGCTCACCATTGCATGCTACAAGTTGCCCAGACTTCCCTATTGTGCAATATGTAGATGATACTCTTGTCCTCATGAAAGCAGACACTCAACAACTCCTGTGCCTTAAAGCTCTGCTCAACACCTTTGCAACTGGCACTGGTTTAAAGGTTAACTATAACAAGTCCAATATGGTTCCAATTAATATCAATGAAGAAAGGACTGGAATCTTGATTAACACCATGGATTGTAAGAGAGGTGCTTTCCCTCACATACCTTGGTCTTCCTCTTGGGCTGTCAAAACCTATTGCGGAGTAGTGCTTACCATTGGTTCAGAGAATTGAAAGAAAACTAATGGGGCTGGCAACATTAATGACACAAGCAAGAAGACTCTTATTGGTTAAATCTATCCTAGCTTCTTTGTCAATCTTCTTCATGTGCTGTTTAGATCTTCCCGAGCCTATAAAAAAGCAAATTATCAAGTACCTGAGACATTGTCTTTGGAGGGGAGCTGATTTGGAGTATCATAGACCAGCTATGGAGCCCTGAAATGTGGTGTGTAGGCCAAAAGATCAAGGAGGTTTAGGTATTTGCAACCTGAATGTGCAAAATAAAGCACCGCTGCTAAAGAATCTCCATAAAATTTACAATAGGCACAACATCCCTTAGGTCAACCTGGTCTGGGAAGCTTGCTGCAATAATGGGAAATTACCTGGGGAACAGTTGGTGGGCTCTTTCTGGTGCAAAGCAAATTTGAAACTAGTGGATCTATACAAATCCTTAGCTAGGTGCAATGTGGGAGACGAAAAATCTGTCTACCTATGGACAGATCAATGGCACATGTCATGCCTTCATCACTATTTTCCACACTTGTTCTCATGTACTAAAAACCAACTTATCACTGTCGAGGCTGTTATCAATTTAGAGTATCTGGAGGACTTGTTTCGTTTACCTCTTTCTGTGCAAGCTTATGAGGAATTTTAACAACTAGAGATAATTTGCGATGAGCTTAAATCATCTGAGTATAGAGACCGTAATGACACATGGAGCTATATCTGGGGATCAGAAAAAATTTCTTCTACAAAGCATACTCACGCATGATTGGTGTAAAGGTTGTCCCACCTCACTTCCAATGTTTTTGGAACAACTCATGTCAACCAAAGCACAAGGTCTTCTTTTGGATGGTCTTATTGTTGGGGAACGTAGCATGGGAAACAAAATATTTCCTACGCTCACCAAGATCAATCTAGGAGATGCACATCTACGAGAGGAGAGATTGGATCGAAGTACCCTTGTAGATCGCTAAGCGAAAGCGTTAATAAACGCGGTTGATGTAGTCGAACGTCTTCGTGATCCAATCACGATCTGTCCACGAACTCCTGATCAAGTGCCGAACGAACGACACCTCCGCATTCAACACACGTACGGCTTGATGACGCCTTCACCTCCTCGATCCAGCGAGCGATGGTGAAGTAGTAGCTTGAGTTCCCGGCAACACGATGGCATGGTGGCGGTGGTGGTGGAGCAATCTGAGCAGAGCTTCGCTAAGCAATCTAAGAGAGAGGAACTACGAGGGAGAGGAAGGGCAGCGACGTGGCATGAAGGGGTGTGGCTGCCCTCTGTCTCCATCTCTATATAGGGGGAAGGGAGGAGGGGGCGCCCTAGGGTTTCCCCTAGGGGGGAGGCGGCGGCCACCAGATGGGGGCACCCCTAGGGAAACCCTAGGGTGGCTTGGCCCCCAAGACAACTAGGGCGCCGACCCAAGGTGGGCTCCCCCACCCCTTGGCCGAGTGGGCTAGGGTTTGGGTGGCGCCCAGCCCCTTGTGGGCTGGTGTGCCCCTTCCCTTGGCCCATGAGGCCCCCAACACTTGCCGCCCCCCCTCAAACTCTTTTTGGTCTTTCAGCGATAACCCGGTACCTCCCGGGACACTTTTGGACTCCGATTCCCTTCGTCCTATATATCAATCTTCACCTCCGGACCTCTCATCCGGGACTCCGAACAACCTTCGGTCACCAACACAATAACTCAACTATACTTAGATCGTCACCAAACGTTAAGTTTGTAGACCCTGCGGGTTCGAGAACTATGCAGACATGACCGAGACACCTCTACAATCAATAACCAATAGCGGGACCTGGATGTTCATATTGGTTCCTACATATTCTATGAAGATCTTTATCGGTTGAACCTCGATGCCAAGGATTCAGCTAATCCCGTATGCAGTTCCCTTTGCCATCGGTATGTTACTTGCCCGAGATTCGATCATCGGTATCTCCATACCTAGTTCAATCTTGTTACCGGCAAGTCTCTTTACTCGTTCCATAATACAAGATCCAGTGGTTAACTCTTTAGTCACATTGCTTGCAAGCTCATTGTGATGTTGTATTACCGAGTGGGCCCCGAGATACCTCTTCGTCATACGAAGTGACAAATCCCAGTCTTGCTCCATGCCAACTCAACAGACACCCTCGGAGATACCTGTAGAGCATCTTTATAGTCACCCAGTTACGTTGCGACGTTTGATACACACAAGGTACTCCTCCGGTGTCAATGAGTTACATGATCTCATGGTCATAGGAACAGATACTTGACATGGAGAAAACGATAGCAATAAACTTGATACGATCATATGCTACGCTTATAGTTTGGGTCTTGTCCATCACATCACTCTCCTAATGAAGTGATCCCATTATCAAATGATAACTCATGTCTATGGCTTGGAAACCATAGCCATCTTTGATCAATGAGCTAGTCTGGTAGAGCCTCACTAGGGACATGTTGTTGTCTATGCATCCACACATGCATTTGAGTTTCCAATCAATACAATTATAGCATGGATAATAAACGATTACCATGAACAAGGAAATATAATAATAACCACTTTATTATTGCCTCTAGGGCATGTTTCCAACAGTCTCCCACTTGCACTAGAGTCAATAATCTAGTATTACATGGTAATGAATATAACACCCATAGAGTTCTGGTGTTGATCATGTTTTGCCCGTGGAAGAGGTTTAGTCAACGGATCTACAACATTCAGATCCGTATGTACTTTGCAAAAGTTTATGTTCTCCTCCTTGATCGCATCGCAGATGGAATTGAAGCGTTGCTTTATGTGTCTGGTCCTCTTGTGAAACCTTGGTTCCTTGGCTAGAGCAATGGCACCAGTGTTGTCACAGAACAGAGTCATCGGGTCCAGTGCATTGGGCACAACACCAAGATCTGTCATGAACTGCTTCATCTAGACACCTTCCTTCGCTGCCTCCGAGGCAGCTATGTACTCCGCTTCGCATGTAGAATCAGCTACCACGCTTTGCTTGGAACTGCACCAGCTTACTGCTCCCCCATTCAGAATATATACATATCCGGTTTGAGACTTGGAGTCATTCGGATCAGTGTCAAAGCTTGCATCGACGTAACCCTTTACGACAAACTCTTGATCACCTCCATAAACGAGAAACATTTCCTTAGTCCTTTTCAGGTACTTAAGGATATTCTTGACCATTGTCCACTGTTCCACTCCTGGATCACTTTGAAATCTTCCGGCCATACTTATGGCAAGGCTGACATGGGCATTGAGTCTTACTCAACTTCACACCTTGCAAAACAGGCAAGAACCCCTTCTTGGACTGATCCATTTTGAACTTCTTCAAAATCTTATCAAGGTATGTGCTTTGTGAAAGTCCTATTAAGCGTCTCGATCTATCTCTATAGATCTTGATGCCTAATATGAAAGCAGCTTCTCCTAGGTCCTTCATTGAAAAACTCTTGTTCAAATATGCCTTCACATTTTCCAAAAGTTCTATATTGTTTCTAATCAGCAATATATCATCCACATATAATATTAGAAACGCTATAGAGCTCCCACTCACTTTCTTGTAAATACAAGCTTCTCCATAAACTTGTATAAACCCAAATGCTTTGATCACCTCATCAAAGCGAAGATTCCAACTCCGAGATGCTTGCACCAGTCCATAAATGGATCGTTGGAGCTTGCATACTTTGTCAGCATTCTCTGGATCGACAAAACCCTCCGGTTGCATCATATAAAACTCTTCCTTAAGGAAACCGTTAAGGAACGCTGTTTTGACATCCATCTGCCAGATTTCATAATCGAAAAATGCAGCTATTGCCAACACGATTCTGACGGACTTAAGCATCGCTACGGGTGAGAAAGTCTCATCGTAGTCAACTCCTTGAACTTGTGAAAATCCCTTTGCCACAATTCGAGCTTTATAGACGGTGACATTACCGTCCGCGTCCGTCTTCTTCTTGAAGATCCATTTATTCTGAATGTCCTTTCGCCCTTCAGGTAATACTTCCAAAGTCCATACTTTGTTTTCATACATGGATCCCATCTTGGATTTCATGGCCTCTAACCATTTGTCGGAATCCAGGACCACCATCGCTTCTCCATAGCTTGTAGGTTCATCGTTGTCCAACAACATGATATCTAAGACAGGGTTACCGTACCACTCATGAGTAGGGCGTATCCTTGTCGACCTACGAGGTTCGATAGTAACCTGATCCGAAACTTCATGATCACTATCATTAGCTTCTTCTTCAACTGACGCAGGTGCCACAGAAACATCTTTCTGTGATGTGCTACTCTCTGGTTGAAGTAAAGGTTCAACAACCTCATCAAGTTCTATCTTCCTCCCACTCAATTCTTTCGAGAGAAACTCTTTCTCGAGAAAGGACCCGTTCTTAGCGACAAACACTTTGCCCTCGGATCTGAGATAGAAGGTATACCCAATCGTCTCCTTTGGGTATCCTATGAAGACGCATTTGTCCGCTTTGGGTTCGAGCTTTTCTGGCTGAAGCCTTTTGACATAAGCATCGCAACCCCAAACCTTAAGAAATGATAGCTTAGGTTTATTGCCAAACCATAGTTCATACGGTGTCATATCTACGGACTTAGATGGTGTCCTATTTAAAGTGAATGCAGCTGCCTCTAACGCATAACCCCAAAACAATAGTGGCAGATTGGCAAGTGACATCATAGAACGCACCATATCCAATAAGGTACGATTAAGACGTTCGGACACACCATTACGCTGTGGTGTTCCAGGTGGCGTCAGTTGTGAAACAATTCCACATTGTCTTAAGTGATTGCCAAACTCATAACTCAGATACTCTCCCCCTCGATCAGATCGTAGGAATTTAATCTTCTTGTTACGATGATTCTCAACGTCACTCTGAAATTGTTTGAACTTTTCAAATGTTTCAGACTTATGCTTCATTAAGTAAATATACCCATATCTACTCAAATCATCGGTGAAGGTGAGAAAGTAACGATATCCACCGCGTGCGTCAACACTCATCGGACCGCACACATCAGTATGTATGATTTCCAACAAGTCACTTGCCCATTCCATTGTTCCGGAAAACGGGGTTTTAGTCATCTTGCGCATGAGGCATGGTTCGCATGTGTCAAGTGATTCAAAATCAACTGACTCAAAAAGTCCATTAGCATGGAGTTTCTTCATGCGCTTTACACCAATATGACCTAAGCGGCAGTGGCACAAGAAAGTGGTACTATTATTATCAACTCTACATCTTTTGGCATCAATGTTATGAACGTGTGTATCATCACTATCGAGATTCAATAAGAATAAACCCCTCACAATGGGTGCATGACCATAAAAGATATTACCCATATAAATAGAACAACCCTTATTCTCTGATTTAAATGAGTAATCGTCTCGCATTAAACAAGATCCAGATATAATGTTCATGCTCAACGCAGGCACTAAATAACAATTATTCAGGTTTATCATTAATCTCGATGGTAATCAAAGAGCGAGCATGTCGACGGCAATCACATCAACTTTGGAACCATTTCCCACGCGCATCGTCACTTCGTCCTTCGCTCGCCTTCATCTATTTCGTAGTTCCTGTTTAGAGTTGCAAATGTGAGCAACCTCACCGGTATCAAATACCCAGGCACTACAACGAGAGCTGGTAAGGTACACACCAATAACATGTATATCATATATACCTTTGTTGATGTTGGCCCCCTTCTTGTCGGCCAGATACTTGGGGCAATTCCGCTTCCAGTGGCCAGTTCCCTTGCAATAGAAGCACTCAGTTTCCGGCTTGGGTCCAGCCTTGGGTTTCTTCACGGGAGGAGGAGCAACTGCTTTGCCACACTTCTTGAAGTTTCCCTTATTTCCCTTGCTCTTCTTGAAACTAGTGGTTTTATTGACCATCAACACTTGATGCTCCTTCTGGATGTCTGACTCAGCGACTTTCAGCATTGCGAACAGCTCGGAGACTGACTTGTTCATCCCTTGCATGTTATAGTTCAACACAAAGCTCTTGTAGCTAGGTGCTAGCGATTGAAGAACTCTGTCAGTGACCGCCTCAAGTGGGAGCTCAACTCCCAACTCAGCCAGATGGTTGTAATACCCAGACATTCTGAGTATGTGCTCACTGACAGAGCTATTCTCCTCCATTTTGCAGGCATAGAACTTATCGAATGTCTCATACCTCTCGATCCGGACATTCTTCTCAAAAACAAACTTCAACTCCTGTAACATCTCATATGCTCCATGACATTCAAAACGCCTTTGAAGTCCCGGTTCTAAGCCATACAACATGGCGCACTGAACTATTGAGTAGTCATCAACACGCAACTGCCAGGCATTCACAACATCCACAGTCGCTGGAGGGGGTGGCACACCAAGCGGTGCATCAAGGACATAAGACTTTTGGGCAGCCGTGAGGATAATCCTCAGATTACGGGCCCAGTCCACAAAGTTGCTTCCATCATCTTTCAGCTTAGCTTTCTCTAGGAACACATTGAAATTCAGGGGAGCTACTGCGCGAGCCATTGATCTACAACATAATTTGCAAAGATAAGTTAGACTATTGTTCAAGATAATGAGTTCAATTAATCATATTACCTAAGAACTCCCACTCAAATCAACATCCCTCCGGTTGTCCGAGTGTAACATGATCCAAATTCACCAACCCAAGTCCGATCATCACGTGAGATGAGGTGCTTTCAATGGTGAACATCTCCATGTTAATCATATCTACTATATGACTCATGTTCGACCTTTCGGTCTCTTGTGTTCCGAGGCCATATCTGTACATGCTAGGCTCGTCAAGTTTAACCTAAGTGTTCCGCATGTGCAAAACTGGCTTGCACCCGTTGTATGTGAACGTAGAGTCTATCACACCCGATCATCACGTGGTGCTTCGAAACGATGAACTTTCGCAACGGTGCACACTTGGGGAGAACACAATTTTATCTTGAAATTTTAGTGAGGGATCACCTTATAATGCTACCATTGTCCTAAGCAAAATAAGATGCATAAAAGGATTAACATCACATGCAAATCATAAGTGACATGATATGGCCATCATCTTGTGCTTTTGAACTCCATCTTCAAAGCACCGGCATGATCTCCATCATCACCGGCATGACACCATGATCTCCATCATCATGTCGCCATCGGGGTTGTCACGCAAACCATGCTTCTACAACTATTGCTACCGCTTAGCGATAAAGTAAAGCATTACATAGCGCTTAATGATTGACACGCAGGTCATACAATAATTAAAGACAACCCTATGGCTCCTGCCGGTTGCCGTATTCATCGACATGAAAGTCGTGATAATCTATGCAAAACATGATCATCTCATACATCAAATATATCTCATCATGTCTTTGGCCATATCATATCACAACATACCTTGCAAAAACAAGTTAGACGTCCTCTACTTTGTTGTTGCATGTTTTACGTGGCTGATATGGGTAACTAGTAAGAACCGTTCTTACCTACGCAAAGCCACAACAGTGATATTTAAACTTCTACAAGGACCACCTTTGTCAAATCCGATTCAACTAAGGTGGGAGAGACAGACACCCGCCAGCCATCTTTATGCAACAAGTTGCATGTCAGTCGATGGAACCGGTCTCATGTACCTGGACATGTAAAGTTGGTTCGGGCCGCGTCATCACACAATACCGCTGAATCAAAATAAGACCAAGGAAGGAAGCAATCTGAATATCAATGCCCACAAACTTCTTTGTGTTCTACTCATGATGTCATCTACGCATAGACCTAACTCATGATGCCACTATTGGGGAACGTAGCATGGAAAACAAAAAATCTCCTACGCTCACCAAGATCAATCTAGGAGATGCACATCTACGAGAGGAGAGATTGGATCTATGTACCCTTGTAGATCGCTAAGCAGAAGCGTTAAGAAATGTGGTTGATGTAGTCGAACGTCTTCGCGATCCAATCACGATCCATCCACGAATTCCCGATCAAGTGCCGAACGGACGGCACCTTCGCGTTCAACACACGTACGGCTTGAGGACGCCTTCACCTCCTCGATCCAGCGAGCGATGGTGAAGTAGTATCTCGAGTTCCCGGCAACATGACGGCATGGTGGCGGTGGTGGTGGAGCAATCTCAGTAGAGCTTCGCTAAGCAATCTGAGAGAGAGAGGAACTACGAGGGAGAGGAAGGGCAGCGCCGTGGCATGAAGGGGTGTGGCTGCCCTCCCTCTCCACCTCTATATATAGGGGGAAGGGAGGAGGGGGGCACCCTAGGGTTTCCCCTAGGGGGGTGGCGGCCACCAGATGGGGGCGCCCCTAGGGAAACCCTAGGGTGGCTTAGCCCCCAAGCCAAGTGGGGAGCCAGCCCTAGGTGGGCTCCCCCACCCCTTGGCCGAGTGGGCTGAGGTTTGGGTGGCGCCCAGCCCCTTGTGGGCTGGTGTGCCCCCTTCACTCGGCCCATGAGGCCCCCCAACACTTACCGCCCCCCCCTCCGAAACTCATTTCGGTCTTCCGGCGATAACCCGGTACCTCCTGGAACACTTCCGGACTCTGATTCCCTTCGTCCTATATATCAATCTTCACCTCCGGACCATTCCGGAGTTCCTCGTCATGTCCGGGATCTCATCCGGGACTCAGAACAACCTTCGGTCAGCAACACAATAACTCAACTATACTTAGATCGTCACCAAACGTTAAGTGTGTAGACCCTGTGAGTTCGAGAACTATGCAGACATGACTGAGACACCTCAATGATCAATAACCAATAGCGGGACCTGGATGTCCATATTGGTTACTACATATTCTACGAAGATCTTTATCGGTCGAACCTCGATGCCAAGGATTCAGCTAATCCCGTATGCAGTTCCCTTTGTCCATCGGTATGTTACTTGCCCGAGATTCGATCGTCGGTATCTCCATACCTAGTTCAATCTCGTTACCGGCAAGTCTCTTTACTTGTTCCGTAATACAAGATCCCGTGGCTAACTCTTTAGTCACATTGCTTGCAAGCTCATTGTGATGTTGTATTACCGAGTGGGCCCCGAGATACCTCTCCGTCATACGGAGTGACAAATCCCAGTCTTGATCCATGCCAACTCAACAGACACCCTCGGAGATACCTGTAGAGCATCTTTATAGTCACCCAGTTAGTTGCGACGTTTGATACACAAGGTACTCCTCTGGTGTAAGTGAGCTACATGATCTCATGGTCATAGGAATAGATACTTGACATGCAGAAAACGATAGCAATAAACTTGATACGATCATATGCTACACTTATAGTTTGGGTCTTGTCCATCACATCATTCTCCTAATGATGTGATCCCGTTATCAAATGACAACTCATGTCTAGGGCTAGGAAACCATACCCATCTTTGATCAACGAGCTAGTCCGGTAGAGGCTCACTAGGGACATGTTGTATTTGAGTTTCCAATCAATACAATTATAGCATGGATAATAAACAATTATCATGAACAAGGAAATATAATAATAACCACTTTATTATTGCCTCTAGGGCATATTTCCAACACTTACATGATAGAGTCAATACTAGAAATCTTTTAAGAAGGAAAACATTCTACCTGGAATCTTATAACCGTGTTGTGCTGAGTTGTCAACAAGAGGAGACCTTATTTCACCTTTTCTGGGGATGCCCTTCTGTTGAAGATTGCTGAATTTTGTGTGCCCAATAGGGACCCTTTTGTATCTGTTCTGGGAACTATTAAGGATATCAAAATAAAGTTGGTGATACGTCTCCAACGTATCTATATTTTTTTATTGTTTCATGCTATTATATTATCAATCTTGGATGCTTTATATGAATTTTTATGCTAGTTTATATCATTTTTTGGGACTAACCTATTGACCCAGTGCCTAGTGCTAGTTCCTATTTTTTGCTTGTTTTTGGCTTTTCAGAAAATTTGTACCAAACGAAGTCCAAAGACAACAAAACTTTACGGTGATTTTTTCTAGACCAGACACTACAAAAAAAAGACACATCCATGACATTATGGGCCGAACGAATTTTTTTCTGTCATGCTTATGACACTTCTATGACGATAATTGTGACAAAAGCATGTATCATCATAGATGTGGTGGGCTCCTACTTCTATGACAAAAAGTCATGACAGAAAATGGGCTTTTCAGCCTGGGCGGGCTGGGGATGCACCTGCATGACATTCTTTGGGCCGTCCATGACGGAAAAAATCATGGTAGAAGCGAGGGCGAGGAAAATTTCGGGGAGTTCCCGGTTACGGTGGGTGGTCGGGGCTGAGTAATGCATGGAGGTTTGCGTGTTTCTCTCGTACACGTACGCGCATGTGTGCGAGGCGTTGGGCTCTACCTGAACCCGAGCGAGGCGTTCGCTTACTGAACCCGAGCGATCGATCCCTTGGCTGTTAACTGAACCCGAGCGATTCCTTCGCTACTTCTGCTAACTGAAGCCGATCGAACCTGCTGCCTCTTGATGAACAGTGACCGTTGTTGGGGGTCGGATGAACAGGTCTCGGTGGGGGTTGGATGAACAAGACCCCGTGGTAGTAGAGGCCGTTGCCACTGGATGAACAGGACCCCGATCGAGAGGAGACCGCCACACACCCGAGCCGGTTGGGGGTGGATGAACAGGACCCCGTGGAGGGCTGGTTGAGCAGTAGCCGGTGGAGGCTGGGTGAATAGGACCCCGTGGTAGTGGTAGGCCGTTGCCGCTGGATGAACAGGACCCCGATCGAGAGGCTGCCACACCCGAGCCTGTTGGGGGTGGATGAACAGGACCCCATGGAGGGCTGGTTGAACAGTAGCCGGTGAAGGCTGGATGAACAGTAGTCTGTGGATGAACAGTAGCTAGTGGAGGCAGGAGAAAGTTGACGGTTGATGAACAGTAGCAGGTGGAGGCTAGAGGAAGTCGACGGTGGATGAACAGTAGCCCGTGGAGGCTGGAGCGAGGCAGTAGACGGTGGATGAACAGGACCCCGTGGAGTCCCGTTTTGCGGTACGCCACACCCCTCTCGATGAACAGGATCCCGTTTCGACCGTAGGCGCTCCAACACAAGTCCGTTTCCTCCGTTTTGCGGTACGCCACACCCCTCCCAATCAACATGACCCCGTTTCGACCGTAGGCACTCGAACAGAAGTATGTTTCCTCCGTTTTGTGGTACGCCAGACCCTTCCCGATGAACAGGACCCTGTTTCGACCATACGTGGTCGAACAGAAGGCCGTTTCCTCCGTTCTGTGGTACGCCAGACCTTGTTTCGGCTGTTCCGTCCAAGACGGTTGGCTCCCGTTGAACACGCGATGTTGTTTACTCCATTCTGACCCAGCCAGTTGGCTGTCGATGAATAGGACGACATCGCTGTACGCGTTAGAGACCCCGGCCGTATGTACATACGTAGCCGTATTTACTATCTTGCAGCGTGGCTGTACGTACGTGTACATGATATAGACGGGAATGCGTGACATGCTACGTCGGCGCCTCTACTTCAACACGTGCCGCTCCTTACTCGGCCACGGTACATCGCTGCAGAGAGACCGATCGACCGCTATGTACCTATACGTTCACGGCCAGACAGATAACGCTACCTTCGCTTCAACTTGGTGGGTCCCAGCTGTCAGGGGGTAAGAAGGCACTTCCTTCCATGCGAAGATAAAGCCGATGGGTCCTAGCTGTCAGGGGGAACGTTTTTTCGTGAAATACAAAGGCCCTTCCGGTGGGTCCGAGCTGTCAGGTGGAGGAATCATTATTTTTTGCGTAATAAGGAGGCACTTCCTTGCGTGCGGCCATGGACCCAACTGTCAGCCTCTTCACGTACAGTCCTTTTCTGATGGCTGTCATTTGTTGACCGCGTTGACGATACCGTACCGTCCGAGAGCACTAAGGTGGTGGACGACAACACGACCTAGGAAGGGAACTACCCGGAGCCGGGGAATATGTAGCAGTGGATGCCCACGCGGAGGGGAGTACGAGGGTTAACTGGTTTGGCTGTGGTTTGAGGCTGTCATCACCGAAGAATAACAGGGGGTGTGGGTGAGTAGAGGGAAGGCCTGGCCAGCGGTGGGAGTAGGATGGGGCGGTGAGGCCTACGCGGCAGCACAACCGGCCACTGGAGGCAGGAGCAGGCGGTCCTGCCAGCGCTGGTTTGGGCAGCTAGTGCAAGAGGATCAGAGATTGAAGAAGCAGTAGGACCGTTCATTTAAAATCCAACGGTCACTGCTGCTAGAATCGTTTGTTGACTAAGTTGACAAAGCCCTGCGTACGTGTCAACTTAGTAGGCCCATAGGTCAGCCTCCGAACCGATGCGCCCCAGATGTCAGTGGGAGGAATCATTTTTTCGAGTAATAAGGAGGCAGCTGCTTGCGTGCGGCCATGGACCATGGGGGTCCCTACTGTCAGCCTCTCCACGTACATCCCTATTCCGATGGCTGTCGTTTGTTGAATGTTGACCATGTTGAGCACCAACATGGTGGACGACAATGAGGCCTAGGAATGGAACAAACCGGAGCCAGCGAAGACACAACAGTGGATGCCCACGCTGAGGGGAGTATGATAGTTGACTGGTTCGGCTGCGGCGTGAGGCTGCCGTCACCGAAGGATAACAGGAGGTGCGGGTGGGTAGAGGGATGGCCAGGCCAGCGAAGGGAGTAGGGTGGGCCGATGAAACCTACGTGGCATCACAGCCGGCCACAAGAGGAGGGAGCAGGCAGTCCTGCCGGCACTGGTTTAGGCGGCTGGAGTAGGAAGATCAGAGATTGAAGAAGCACGCCGGTCGTTGGATGGACATCCAACAGTCACTGCTGCTAGAATCGTGTGTTGACTATAAGTTCACAAAGCCTTGCGTAAACAAGTCAGCCTCGAAATCTATGGCGTGTACAGCCTATTTGCTATTATTTTTATAATTTACAGCCCATTTGCTAATTCATATGGAATTTATTGCAGCCCATTTTCCATTTTTAGAATTGCTGCCCATTTTCTGGTTAGTACCAGGGTTAAAAATTTGAACTAAAAAATATGCAAAATTTTAAAAATTCGCATATTTTTGCTGGGGAACAAAATATTTTTAATCCAAAAATTAGTAGCCATACTAAAACTAATTTAAAAATAAAGTAATACTATGTTATGTTAAAATCCAATGAAATATAAAATATCAGTGAAGAACAAAAATAAAAAACAAAACTAATTGCCCATTTGCTATATTTTTTTGGAATTTGCAACTCCTTTCATATTACTTTTAAGATTTACTGCCCATACTCTCTGGCCAGGCCGGAATGCATCCCTCCTCGTCTTGAAAGATTTGCAGCCCAGTAAGTCGGAGAAAACAAATAGGCCTAGCTTGTGTATTCTTCAAAAACAAATAGTGGGCTACCTATTTTCCCAAAGAAAAAATTGCTGGGTTGGTCATGTTGTTAGACGGGCCACAGAGACTGCACAACCCAGTTTATAGCCTGCTCCTCTGAACAAATCCTCAAAAAAAGCGTTGTGCAATTCTTTCGTTAATTGACTATACGTTGACAATGATGTGGGTCCCAGATATCAGCAGGGTGGATTAGAGTAAAAAAATCGAGGGGTGCATCTGAGTAGTAAAGAGGTGCTTGCTTGTGTTCGGGAGTGGACCTGGAGGGTCCGTACTATTGAAAGGATCGAGAAGAGGTGTCTAGAGGGGGGGTGATTAGACCCTCAACAAATAAATGTGGCAATTTTTAAGTTCTTCAAGTTAAGGTGGAGTTTTAGCACAAGTTTAAACATTCACAATACATATCAAGCAAGCATGGCAAGAGTATATGAGCAGTGGAAAGTAAAGCATGCAACTTGCAAGAATGTAAAGGGATGGGATAGGAGTGTGCAAACGCAATTGGAGACACGGAGATTTATGGCGTGGTTCCGATAGGTGGTGTTATCGTACATCCACGTTGATGGAGACTTCAACCCACGAAGGGTAACGGTTGCGCGAGTCCACGGAGGGCTCCACCCATGAAGGGTCCACGAAGAAGCATGTAACACCCTGGATTTTGCCCATTTTCTTTTTCTTTTGATTTTGGCCTGGTTTTGCTTTTCTGTGACTTAGTGGTCTTGAAACCTGGATGGAACACCCTTCATTTTTCTTCCTGAATGGCTTGCCAACCTCAAAACCATCCCAAGACATTGTCGTTTCCATTTTGGACCAATCCCAATATTCTTTTCTTGGGAATATTCCTTTTTCTATTAAAGGAATAACCCAGTTTGCCCTGAGTTGTGAAGAAACTCATATTTCTATCATTCCCAAAATTCTCAAATAATTCCCATAAATCCTTTGGGACATATCTTATATAGATATGTCAAAATATTCCTTGCCATACCCAAAAATATTTCACAAATATTCCTTTTCCGATTCTGCCCTATCTGTCAGATTGAGAAGCAAGTACCCTTTATATTTGTTTGCTTGCTCTCAAACTTTTTGTGCACTCTTTACCACCCATATCATTGCCACATGCCAAAATTCAACTTTATTTGGATATTAAATCTCTCTTGGCTAATTTCCAAAGTTTCTGGGCAACCGGAATCTCTGTGAAGCAAGTGCTAGCTAGGAGTATCCAAATGAGTTGAAATTTTGCAAGCATCTTAATATGATCAAATAATGACTTTCCACCAAGTTTCAACCTTATTCAATCATCTATGTGATCACAGCATCAAATCTTTGTTTCTGGTAATTATTATGGGTTGTGAAGCAACTATAATTTTTATTGCTCCATAATTCATGAATAATTTCCAGAACATGATTCTACCCATATATCACCTCTCCACCAAATTTGGGATCAATTCATCTTCCCAATAATTCTCTAGAATTATTCCAAGTTTCTGGACAGAGAGGATAGCTGTGAAGGAAGTACCATTTTGGCATGTCCATTTGGTATGAAATTTTTACAGCATATTCATATGTCCAAATAACCCTGGCTTGACAAATTTCAGCTCAATTGGCTTCTTCATTTGAGTGCACCATCATGATCTTGATTCTGGTCCAATTGTGCTGTTGCAAAGCAACTATGATGTATATTGATCCAATTCATTCCAAAACCCCCAGGATTATAGTCCTTCCTCATCTAAACATCCCAGACAACTTATTTGGCTCTAATCACATCTCTGTTGATCACTGTGTCATGATTCAGTCTGATACAACAAAGTTTCAGTGAAGCCTCACTTCATCTCACAGCTCCTCTAGTCGATACATAAACTCTCTCAGGCTCATTGATGCAGGGACTAGTCATCAGACAGCTCCTTGCGGCCCCTCTTGTCCTATCTTTGCCAGTGCCCGTGGTGACTGCCCCCTTGGCATGTCATTTCACGTGCTCTGGCAGCGTTGGCGCGCTCTGCGCGTCGGGACTCGTCGGGCATCTCCGCCTCGGCGGTTTTCTCGCGTCCGAGCATGCCGACCTGACTCCCCTGCTCTCTCCTGTCGCCCTCGACCCGCTGCCCCCTCCCGAAACCTCCTCGCCGGAGCTAGCCGACGAGCGGCCACGGGCGCACTGTACCCGCACATGGGCCGCCGTATACGGCCAACCCCGAGCCCTCCCGACTTTGCCAGTGCACTCTCCGCTCCTCTGCGAAGCTCCTCGACGCCGCTAGCTGCCAGCCACGCCACTCTGCAGATCCAGTGCGATGATAGGAACGCCACGGCGGCGTGCTCATCCCCTCCGTCGTCGCGCCTATAAAAGGGCTCCCGAGCCCCTCTCTACCTGACCATCCTCTCCACCTCGCTCTCCCAGTCCTCCCCAGCCACTTGCACAAGCTCCAGGAGCTCCCCTTGCCACCACCGCCGCCATGGCCGCCGCCCCTCTTCTGCTAAATTTGCGGAGAGCCGGCCCCCTCCCTTCTTTTCTCTACCAGCACCCGCCTCCCTGAGCTTTGGCGGAGTCCCCCTGCTCCTTCCCTCGGTCGCCGGAGGCCCGCAGCCTCGTGCCAGACTCGGCAGAAGCCGCCGTCCGCCGCGGTTATCGCCCCGCTCGCCCTAGTGCTCCTCGGCGTTCGTGCTATGCGTGGATGGATGCACCGCCTTGTCCTGAGCTCGCCGGTACCCGGAACACCGGAAATGGTGGCAGGAGCCGGTCAGACGAGCGCCGGCGCCGGCGCTTCTCCTCTGCTCTGCGGACGGGCAACGGGAAGAAGGAGAGGAGCAGGAGGAGAGAGAGGGAGCCAGCGCGGGCCCGGCGCGTCAGCGAGCCAGCCGCTCGGTCCCGCCTCGCCACGCTGGATAAGTGGTGGGGGGGAGCGAGTGGGCCGGCCCAGCTGCGGCAGTAGCCCGCGGATCAGCTGGCGCTCCGGCTACGGCCAGTTTCGGCCCAACACGGCCCAGCAGCACAGAGTCATTTAATCTTTTCCATAGAAAAACTACTGAGGACCCGTATGCAAGTATTTATATTACAGAAAGGTCCCTGGTAGTAAAACTGCTACAACTTTTTGATCCTAACTCCAAACGAGGTGATTCCAACGCCCACGTCTTCGTCTCGTCGAGCCCATCGTGTTGGTATCATTTTCACTATGTGGTCCCACTGTGAAAATGACCATTTTGCCCTTGTCCGTAAACAGCCCCTCCGAGAGAGAACTGTTTCCGGCAACTTCCTCCGCGATCATTCCGCACTTCTTCCCGATGATTCCTTCATCCCCAGGCAAGCCACAACCCTCATCTGCATAATTGCATTGCAATATCATATTTAAACTAATTATTCTAATAGCAAATATGCTTATTTGTATAATGGATTAGATTCTGCAATGCTAGAGTAAATTCTTGTATCGGTAACTATCATGTTGAGGACTGGTTTGTTAGGAGCTAGTAGTTTATCCACTTGATGATGCTATGTCGTGGTTGGATTAAGAGATTACCGTCTATGATTATTTTGGATTTCATACGGTAGTATGTGAATAAGAATTATTAGCAGTGGCTTGAGCATAGGGGTATTGGATTACTAGTTGATTAATGTTTTGACTTGGATTACTATGATATCGGAAGGTCAGCTATGACGGAAATATTATTCGGGGATACAATCCTTAGTTGGTTGATCTTGAGTCACCTGTCCGGGCTTATTCGTGCAACCACATTTGCCGGTATGGGACGGTCTTGACTTGGTCTGATCGAGTGCTCTTTCACCGGTACCTCCAAAGAGGGAGGGTTATGCGTGCGTGCTGCCCTGATCAGGTAGACGACGATAACCCTGTGAGCCCAGTTGAGTTGTTTGGGATCCCGTCCCCATTTGGGACAGTTTAGTTTGGCCACGACGGTGGCAGGGTGTCACGAGGTGACACGGGGCCACCCAAG